>JAUIMM010000759.1:5295000-10185000 GCA_031769625.1 Taudactylus pleione
TATCGACTGCAGTAATACAGCCAACTGCGCATGCTCAGTGATAGCATAGCGCTACATGGCGTATGGCTTGGCGCCACAGATCCCATTGTACCCCCCTCCATTTCTAATCCATCGCAGATGGCTGACAGCCACCGTAGCGCCAACCGTGTAATACAGAGAGCTCTCTCTCATACAGATCCCACTACTACAGTACTTAGTGTGCAAGGTTGGAGCAGCATCACCAATGTCATCAGTTTGCGATGCAACGCTATTTTGCGCATCAAACGCACAGTCAGCTTTGAACACAGAGCGCTCTCTCACAGACGGAAACCACTCTCAGACACAGTCCAAGGGACGTAGCCATAGTGCACAATGCTGAGACCGCATATGCGTTGTCGAATGTTTGCGTTTTGCAGTTTCTGGGCACACATTATGTGATGCAGAGGCCTGTCTCACATTCTAGACAGTAGATTCACTAACAGTTTCTGCAGTTATGAAATCACTATTCTGTGGTGCTAAATTGTATGGCACCGTCAGTTTTGAATATTCAGTACAGGCACATTCATAGCGGCACACTAGTTGTCCTAGCAGACGGGGGATGGTGTCTTTGGCAATGGTGACAATTCGTAGCATTTTTCAGGACACTAGGGCAGAGCTGACTGCTTACAGTAAATGGATTAACAAAGCTTCCTTTATTATGGTAATGTAAGGCTCTTGGCTTGCTTTGGGGGAAGGGACCTGATGCACTGTGTATGACTCTCGGCCCACTGGGCATGCGGCAGAAATCCCATCGCAACCCTTCTACTGGGCATGCGCCCGCCAGAGATGGAAATGCAACAGAATACAATACTGTACCGACTGCAGTAATATAGCCAACTGCGCATGCTCAGTGATAGCATAGCGCTACATGGCGTATGGCTTGGCGCCACAGATCCCATTGTACCCCCCTCCATTTCTAATCCATCGCAGATGGCTGACAGCCACCATAGCACCAACCGTGTAATACAGAGAGCTCTCTCTCATACAGATCCCACTACTATCATACTTAGTGTGCAAGGTTGGAGCAGCATCACCAATGTCATCAGTTTGCGATGCAACGCTATTTTGCGCATCAAACGCACAGTCAGCTTTGAACACAGAGTGCTCTCTCACAGACGGAAACCACTCTCAGACACAGTCCAAGGGACGTAGCCATAGTGCACAAGGCTGAGACCGCATATACGTTGTCGCATGTTTGCGTTTTGTGGTTTCTGGGCGCACAGTATGTAATGCAGAGGCCTGTCTCACATTCTAGACAGTAGATTCACTAACAGTTTCTGCAGTTATGAAATCACTATTCTGTGGTGCTAAATTGTATGGCACCATCAGTTTTGAATATTCAGTACAGGCACATTCATAGTGGCACACTAGTTGTCCTAGCAGACTGGGGATGGTGTCTTTGGCAATGGTGACAATTCGTAGGATTTTTCAGGACACTAGGGCAGAGCTGACTGCTTACAGTAAATGGATTATCTAAGCTTCCTTTATTATGGTAATGTGAGGCTCTTGGCTTGCTTTGGGGGAAGGGACCTGATGCACTGTATATGACTCTCGGCCCACTGGGCATGCGCCAGAAATCCCATCGCAACCCTCCTACTGGGCATGTGCCCGCCAGAGATGGAAATGCAACAGAATACAATACTGTACCGACTGCAGTAATACAGCCAACTGCGCATGCTCAGTGATAGCATAGCACTACATGGCATATGGCTTGGCGCCACAGATCCCATTGTACCCCCCTCCATTTCTAATCCATCGCAGATGGATGACAGCCACCATAGCGCCAACTGTGTAATACAGAGAGCTCTCTCTCATACAGATCCCACTACTACCATACTTAGTGTGCAAGGTTGGAGCAGCATCACCAATGTCATCAGTTTGCGATGCAACGCTATTTTGCGCATCAAACGCACAGTCAGCTTTGAACACAGAGCACTCTCTCACAGACGGAAACCACTCTCAGACACAGTCCAAGGGACATAGCCATAGTGCACAAGGCTGAGACCGCATATGCGTTGTCGCATGTTTGCGTTTTGCGGTTTCCGGGCGCACAGTATGTGATGCAGAGGCAGTAGATTCACTAACAGTTTCTGCAGTTACTGTATGAAATCACTATTCTGTGGTGCTAAATTGTATGGCACCGTCAGTTTGCAGATGCAGAGCCCTGTCAGCCACCATAGCCACAGTATGAAATCACTATTCAGTGAAATACAGTACAGTACAGAGCCCTCTCTGGGCACTACAGATCCCATTGTAAACCCTCCACTGGGCATGTGCATGAAATCCGATTGACGAAAGCGCAGACATTGACGAAAGTTTTGCACTATTGAAACACACAATCTGTTTGTAATGTCTTACTTTTAAGCAGCCTTTTAAACAACAACACTATAGCCTTTTAAACAAGTTTCACTATAGTGTCCAGAGCAGACAGTGACAAAAAAAAAAATATACAGTACAGTATATTCTTTTCCAAGGATCAAACTCCGGACCATAATTCTACCAAAGTGATCACCTAACCACTAGCCCACAAGACAGCTACAGTGAACCACAGAGAGTGGCCTCATCCTTGTGCACTCCTCCCGATGCTGTTTTTTAATAAAAAAAAATAAAAAAAAATGGTCATACTGTAATGCATCCCATATCAGTGAAAGCTGTGCGTGCATCTAATTATTCTACAGTATCGGTTATACCATGACAACAACTCCAGCAACTTCTCTACTATTCAGTTACTGCACCGTACCATATGTACAATACAGTATGTGCAGTGATTTGCATCCTGTTATAAGATGTTACGTACAGTACAGTATATACTGTATATGTATATTATGCGACATTAAAAATACAGTATGGGTTGTGCGTTCATGCAAATGCTATGAATATGATAGACATTCAGTACAGTGGAGCACTCTCCACCCAGCGGTTAAGCACTATATTACATGCAATTACAAAAATGGAGCACTCGCCACCCAGCAGTTAAGCACTGTATTACATGCCGTAGTATATCCTTCGTTGAAGAATACCACGGTATTCCACAAGTCCATGGCGCAACTCAGAGGCCTGCACGCCACGCCACAAGTCCATGGCGCGACTCACGCCACGCCATGAGCAACAAAATAGCTGGGCAGATCTGTACCTAAATGACTCTGGATGTAACGGGATGTAGATATGTTGTATTTCAGATAAGACTCATGGACTCAGGACTGCAACATAACCATTTACTTACAATAAAATCAGTAACTGAACTGAGCACAAACAGGAACTCCCTCCCAGCATGCATAGCCCCAAGGAAAGTGTCATCCTGCTGGGTCCTAGCAGGATACATATCTACATCCCTCCCTTCATAAAGATGATAGAGAAGAGGTAACACAATAAAAAGAGAATAACAAAAGGACAGAGAATGGGTGTGGAAGGTTATGTGACATAATCCCGGAATCGGGAATTGGGCCTGCATATGCGTACTGACTTGGTGGTATACATGTTCGGAATGGAAACCTGGTCATTGCAAGGGATATCTGTTGGTGCCATTGAGACAGATGGCGGTTGATTATAAATTGTGGAAACCACAGGTTCTGACAACCCCAGGCTTGGTGTGATGTGAGAGGGGTTTGTGCCATCCACTGTTACATTTTGTGTAGTAATAGTCTCTTCAGGTACACTCAGGAGGTGGCGACAATTACGCTCATACACCGCTCCATCTGCTTGAACAACATAGTTGTTGGGCCGGTCGGCTTCCTTTAGAACAGTAGCAAGTTTGTCATATCCTCGAGCGGTTTGTAGTCGAACAGCTTGTCCTGGGACTAACTGAGGTCATAATTATTTTTATTAGACATATGCTTAGCAGCCAGTGCTGCCTGTATTTGTGTCTGTAATTGAGGCTGTAATTGTTGTTTGGTAATTGGGATTTGGGTTCTGGTGTGACATGATAACAACCTTTGGGTAGCGGATGGTATGTTACATAAGTTAAGGAGTGCCAGACAAACGTCGGTATGGTCTCTTGCGCATTTCTCTAACAGATGTTTGGCAGAATGAACAGCTCTTTCTGCGAGTCCATTGGATTGGGGATACAGTGGACTTCTGGTAATGTGTGTGAAATCCCAAGTACAAACAAACAGCTTGAACTCATTGCTCGTGAACTGTGTGGCATTGTCTGTAATGAGTTTCTGAGGTATTCCATGTGTGGCAAAGTGCTGTTTGAGCTTGGTAATTATGGTGGTGCTGGTAACAGTGGTTAAGTGATTGATTTCAAACCATCCTGAGTAAGAGTCTACAAGAACCAGGTGCTCCTTACCCCTCCATACAAAAACATCAGCAGCAGTGACAAACCAGGGAAGATCTGGTATGTCATGCGGATGCAGTGGCTCTTTAGGTTGGTGTACATGAAGAGCTGCACAAGCGCCACAAACAGAGACCTTCTTCTCTAGATCATGAAACATGGTAGACCAATAGAGCATTTTCCTGGCCCTGTACTTCATGGCCTCCAGACCAGGGTGGCCTTGGTGCAGTTGCTTGGTGTAGTACTTTTGCAATGTGTAGGGTATAATAAATCTCTGACCTCACAAAACAATCCCATCTGATAGTGATAACTCATCTCGCATGGCAAAGAATGGGTGTAAAACTAGGGGTAGCTCCCTGGAAGACTGTGGCCAGCCTCGCAGGATAACCTGAGAGAGGCATTGACATAACTCATCTGCCAAAGATTCTGTATGCAGCTCCTCCATTCAGGCAGAGGACAGGAATTGCACAGTCATTACATCATAGTCATCATCAACCTGCAGCGGAGCAGGATGGGGTAGGAATGCTTTGGAGAAGGTATCAGCCATGAACATTTCTTTGCCATGCTTGTAGATGACATCTAGGTGGTACCTCTGTAATTTGAGCATCATCCTTTGAATACGGGTAGATGCATTGTGCATGGGCTTTCGCAGGATGGTAATGAGCGGTTGGTGGTCAGTTTCGACGGTGACCAGCCGCCTGTAGATGAAATCATGGAATTTGTGGCAAGCAAACACCAACAGCTCTTTTTTGATCTGCGCATAATGTGATTCTGTGTCCATCAGAGCCCTGGAATGAAAAGCAATTGGTCCATTGTTCTGGAGGCAAACTGCATCCAGCCCGTGCTGTGAGGCGCCAGCTGAGATCACCACCAGTAAGTGTACATTGAATTATTGCAGAATAGGAGGGCTGGTGAGTATACTTTTAAGTTTTGACATCGCGGCCTGGTGCTGTTCCAACCAACACCACTCTGTATCTTGGTGCAGAAGATGCCGCAGGGCTGCAGTGATCTCATTGTAAGTGGGGATGAATTTTGACAGGTAGTTAGTCATCCCTAAGAAGCGTTGGAGGCTAAGTTTTTCCACAGGCACAGACATGTGCTGGATGGCTGCCATTTTGTCAGGGTCATGTTTAACCCCATGGTTAGTGAGGAGGTGACCCACGTATTGGACTTCAGCCACTCTGAATCTGCACTTATCTGGGTTGAGTTTTAAGTTGATAGCACATATTCTGTCCAATATCGGGCGTAGACGCTCTTCATGCTCTTGCATAGTATGGCCCCAGACGAGGATGTCGTCGACTATAATCTCACAGGGGTATCCAGCAAACAGTTGTTCCATACACCGTTGGAACAATTCACTGCCAGTAGTCAATCCATATGGCATGCATAGAAAGACATATCTCTAAGCTGGTGTCATAAAAGCAGTGAGGAGTGATGGTTCTTTGTCTAATGGGATTTGCCAAAACCCACATTTGGCATCTAATGTGCTGAAGATCTTGGCTTCTGGCATGTCAGCAATGACTTGTTCTACTGTTCTCAATGGGTGGCAGGGTCTTAGCAGCAATTTATTGAGGTGTACAGGGTCTATGCAAATCCTGACAGTCCCATCTTTTTTATAGCAGCAACCATTGCAAATACCCACTGAGTCGCTTCTTCAATAGAGGCTTGGACCTTATCCTTCATGGCGATTGGAACCCTCCTGGGTGCACACACTGTTGGGATGACAGATTCATCTAAACGCATGTGGTATATGACAGGTAGCTTGCCGATGGTGTTGCATGTGAATAAATCCTTGAAGTCTCGGAACTCTGGGGTGTCTTGTTGTATCATGTGTACTTCAGGCCCCAAATGTATCAACCCAAGGTGCATGCTGTCAGGCAGTCCAAGCAATGGCCTAACATCACTATCTACTATGTGGAGTTGCAATGGTGCATACATACATTTGATGGTGGTGGTGCCCACAGTCTTGATAATATGACCCCCATATGCAACTAAGTTTACAGTGTCTGTGTGATCTATTGTTGCTTGCAGGCTGGTTTTGTGTAGCAGAGTTTTGGACATCACATTGCATTTGGCACCAGTGGAAATTCTAATCTTCAATGTATTGCCACTCTTTTAATCACATAAGTTAGTGAAAATCTCTCCTGGGTTTGCAATTAGATTGACACTTTCACAATATATTGTCTCATCGGTATGCGTTGTTGACTCTTTGCCCACGTGGTTGACTTTAAGCATCAGTGTGTCTACCTGTGTTACTTGTGTTCACTGTGTGTCACGGTTTGTCTGGATCTGCAACATCTTGCAAAGTGGTTAAGCTTATTGCAGCGGTTGCAGTGTTTGTTAAAAGGCAGGACACATCTCCCGCGCAAATGCATGGCGTCCTCCACAGTTGTAGCATGACCTGTATTGCGTTTGTGTGCGCTGTACACTGCATATTTCAGCCTCTCTCTGTAACTCTTTTGTACCCTGTTCTGATCTCTCATGCAGCATGCAGATGTGAATGGCGGAGTTTAAGGTTAGATAATTTTCTTGTAGTAAGTGTGCACGTACTGCGTCACTATGGGTACCACATACGTAACGGTCTCTGATCAGCTCATCAGTTATTGCTCCAAAGTTACATTTGTTTGCCAATAGCTTCAGGGTGGACACATATGACTGTATATTTTCCCCAGTGTTCTGGTTTGTGGAGTTGAATGTGTGTCTGTCCATTATGACATTTTTTACAGGCATACAAATCTCATCAAACTTTGTAATTAATACATCTGGGTCTTCTTTGTTTTCCCCTTCTGCATATGTGAATGTGTCTGCTTTAGTGACTGCCTCTGCACCAGGTAGATTAAGCAATGTGTATGCTTGTACCTGATTTGATTTTTCAGACAGTCCAGCCATGCGGTACACAGCCCATTCTCTCCTGAACTGCACCCATCTGTCAGCAATAGTTTCATCAACCACGAGGAGTCCTTGACTGGATCTAAAGCATCATTTACTGACCCTCCTTCCGGGTAAGATAGGTGTTGCATTAACCTGAAATTTCCTTGTTCCTTATTTAGTACCATGGCCCAGCGGGGAAATGCAAAGACTCTCCACTGGCGGGGAGGTAAAAGGGCCTCACATGCGCCCCAAACTCAGCTCTACCTGTATTTTCTCTGCTACAAGTTCTGGAAAATCCCTAGCTGACTCCAAATTCCATTTAGCTACAACTAGAACCGGACGAACCAACGGTAACCAAATACCCTCCTTAAAGCCCTCTAATAGGAAGTCCACTTCCTCCCTAAGAAGATAATGCCTCAATCAATGCTCTAGCACCTCCACCTTAATTAGAGACACAGCTGAACTTAGTGTCTTCACACTGATCACACTTTCCTGCTGCAGAACCTCCGGGACAATTGCAATCCTTGGCCGGGTGACTTCCCCCACAAAGCGTGCACACATGCCGGTAGTGGCAACTAGCCCCTCTGCTACACTGGGCATTGTTAAATGCTTAGCACTTCCCCTTCCCTCCGGTGTTAAAACCTGGGTGGTCTGGAAAGGGGTGTTTATGTCCACCAGTAGGCTCGACAACTGCTCGGGCCTGCTGCATAACTTCCAGCCACACCTCTACTTCTTTAAAACCAAAACTGAAAATTTTCTGGCCATCCTGCTTTTTCCTAAAAAGCTCATCATACTGGCTCCAAACATTGTGCCTAGCCGACACCTGCATGCCCTGCACTAAATGTAAGTATTTTAGCACATTCATGCATTCAGCTGGGTGTATCTCAATGTAGCAGGCAGCAAACACATACATACCAGTAAGCCAATTTTGATAGCTCCTCCTGGCCTCCTCCGCTGCCACTCCCCCTTTTCTTCGCTGAGTCTAATGCTTTCTTAGCTTCATGCATGATAGCAAACATGTCGACATAACGACCTCTTCGAAACCGCTCCCTGATCTTGGACCTAACACCTCTCATTATTGCCATGTTGGAGCAATGCACCACATCCCCCGAAGTATCCGGAACCGAGCTGGCCGCTACACTACCTGCTCTTTTAGGACTTTTGCCCTTACCCTTCAACTGCTGCACAAAATATTTCATGAGCTTGTGCGGCCTCACCCCTGAACTAGAGGAGTCTGAAGAGTCATCAGAATGTGATAGTTGAGAAATGGAAGGAACTGCAATACTCATCTCACCTGATCCAGATGCCAACAGGACTGCAGAAGCTTCCCTTAATGTGGAGGCATGTCCCTCATTGTGCAGCATGCCCACTGCACTTTGACAAGATGACAATCAATTATCTGTGACGACATCACTTGATGTCGATGTGGACACCAATGGCTGATCTAAGGAAACCTGTGGGCTTGAGACAATTGCATTAGGGACAAGAGCTGATGGCTAACATGTAGCAATGAGTGCGGAGGGGGCGCTCTGTGATGGGGGAGTTAATGGGGGATGCGCAGGAGAAGGAAGCATTGGGGTTGGTGGCTGGGGCAGGACTTGTGTAGGGGTGCTTGAGACACTGTTGGAGTTGGTGGCAGGGGTGGGGCTTAGACTTGTGGGAGGGGGGGTTGATACACTGGCTGTTGGCATGTGTGCTGACCAGGGAAGAACTGAACCTGTTGGGGCATGGGGGCAAAATTGCCCAGTGCGGTCGTGAATTGCTGGTGAAACAACCCCGAGGCCTGTGCATATGAGGTGGCATAAAATTGCTGGCTCAACCCCGTGAATGGGTTCGGGAATGGTTGCTGGTACAACCCTTGGTTAAAATAAGGGGAGAAACCAAATGCAGGAGTGGGGGTGGGACCAGGCCCATAATTCCAAACCTGCTGCCCGGCATGTGTGTAAGCTGCAGAAGGTGGGGGGTCAATACTGGTGCCATCAACCTGGGCCAAGAGCCCCCATAAGGGGTTGCTCTATCCTGCTGCGAAAAAAGCCTGGGAAATTGAAATGTAGCGGTTTTGTGCATTAAACTTGATGGCCTACCCTCCTGTCACCTAGGGAGGCCTGTGCACTAGGCCCTGAAATAAACCCCAGACCTCGAGTCCCTAGAACAGAGAGGGGGGAGTCTGAGGAGGCTAAAACCTCCTCAGCACCTAAATGGGTGTGGCTAGCAGCCAGGGAAGCCTGACACACAGCCCCGCTATCACATATGCCAGGGGCACTCGCCGCACCCCTTGCCGACCAAGCCTGGAGGCCAGAAGCTGAAGGGTCCACAGTGGGGTGAGTATGGAGGTCCCACCTGCCACTGCAGCCACAGCACCGGGCAAGAGACAGGGGGACTCGTGGCCTAAAATGGCCACCAGAGGTGAGGGGGTGTGTCTATCAGCTGAGTAAGCCCGGTGCACAGCCCCACCAATGCCCGGGGAACTAGTCAAGCGGAGGGTGCCGAGTGCACTCGCCGCTCCCCTCACCAACCAAGCCTGCAGGATGGAGAAAGGGCCAGCGGAGTGGTTGTGAAAGGCTTGCCTGCCACTGCTGCAGTGGTGGGCAGGATATGGGGGCCCATGCGCGCTGCTAACAGGTGCGCACCTCGGGCCAAAGGAGAGGCTGCGGTGACCGCTAAAGGTCTAGCCGCTTCAACAAGGCGGTGGGGCGGTCATTATGGCCGGGTGTGGGGCATATTCAACTAGGGAGTGGAGGATATGAGGGAAGAATTGAGGTGAAGGAAAATGAAGGAATGAGAGAGGCAGGGAGAGGGTGAAAAGAATAGAAAGACAGAAAAGGAGCTGAGAGAATGGCAGTGAAAGAGAGAAAACAATACATTTAAGGTTTTAATGCTTTTCAGGCAAAAGCAACATCAATAGAGATACTGGGTACTTAGCAATCCGGGATCACAAACTTGAAACAGGCAGTTGACTCCTCCTCCAGCCTTAATATACTATTGCTAAACCCCGCCTCAACAGGGCAGCTGATAGGCTAACAGATGATGACTGGCAACTGACCTCTACCAATTGCAAACTATAAACAAAAACCAGCTTTAACTAGTACTGTACCAAATAAAAAACAGTGTGCTTATATCTTCTCAAGCTTATTCAAGCATTCGAATATTTTGAATGCCACAACTCGGAAAAGAGGAGGCTGTAGACTACCATGGATGTTAGAATACTATCCCTGGACTTTATGATTTTTTATTATTTGTAATGTCCCATAGTCTGTATACCTTTTAAAGTTTTTGTACAAATGGGTGTGTTTTCCCCATTTGTGACCAATTGCATGAAGTCCTCATCATCAGTGTTATGCTTACACCAGGGTGAGAGCACCCATAACTCAGACTTCTCCTGCCGGCTATGTTTGTGACCAGTGGCATAACTAGGGGGGGTCGGGCAGGGTGCGTGCCCTGGGTGCCGTGGGATCGGCGGCAAGGGGGGGCGCCACCGGCCACGATCCGGCCCGCCCTAGTTAGCCACAAGTGTAGCGCCGACCGCAGTGATTGCGGTCGCGCCCCACATTTACACAGGACCGGCGCTAGGCTTCCATCGCCGGTCCTGTGCTGCACACCTGAGCCCGTTCCCTCCCCTGAGCGCTTGCCCAATAGCGCCAGGAGGCGGGCTCAGGCTGTGCATAACACATGCATCGCCACCAGCGCTGGCGGCGATGCGTGTGTTAAACAGCAGCCAATGAGAATCAGATAGACTCTCATTGACTGCAGCAGCACCCACTGCAAGAGCCGGACTTCCGTCCGGCTCCTGCAGTGGGTAATGGGACTGACGCCATGACGTCATGACGTCTGTCCCATAATGCTGAGCTCACCAGCCCGGGCAGACTGGCAGGCGGCGGTGGGAGCGGCGTCGCGGACCGGAGCTGCAGCAGCAGCGTTGATTCAGGTAAGTATGTTTTTATATATATATATATATATATTTTTTTTTTTAACCTATCTGCAGAATGGGGGAGGGGGGTGGCTACTACTGGGAGGACCTCTACTGGGGGTGGGGGCACCATTATTGGGAGGACCTCTACAGGGGGGGCTACTACTGGGGGCACTTAATCGGGAGGGGGAACCTCTACTGGGGACTACTACTTAGGGGGGGAACTACCTCTGGGGGCATTATAAAAGGGGCCTACTAGTAGAGGCACTGCACTCGGGGGACCACTACTGGGGGCAATAATAGGAAGGGCCACTACAGGGGACACTGGATAGGGGGATCACTACTGGGTGCCTGCATAAGGGGACCACTGCTGGGAAAACTGCATGGGGGGGACTACTGCTGGGAGCACTATATAAAGGGCACTGCATAGGGGGGGGCTACTACTGGGAGCACCATATAAAGGGCACTGCATAAGGGGATACTGATACTTTGGCACACTGCATTGTGGGGACTGCTACTGGGGGCACTACGTAAGGGGGAACACTACATGGGACACTGCATTTGGGGGGACCACTACTTTGGATACTGTATAAGGGGCACTACTATGGGCCTGCATAAGAGGGACCACAACTCCATAGTGGGGGTACTGTATAAGGGGTACTACTGGGGTTAAGGTGCATATGGATAGGAATGTTCAGTGTGAAAATAAAGGGGTGTTTCATGTTGACACGCCCCATTTTTAAGTGACCACGCCCATTTTTTCACCGCATGCGCCTTTGGCACGCACATATCAGGGGGGGCTCCCTTTTCAAATTTGCCCTGGGCTCCAAATACCCTAGTTACGCCACTGTTTGTGACTTTTCTGTGACTAAACATCCACGCTCTCTGTCCAGACCCGATCCTGTCTCCTAGTTGTTCGCAGCTGCATGTGTAAGCATTAGAAAACCCTCAGATTGTGAAAATTTGCACTTGAACAAAAATGCTACTTTTGGGCAAAAAAGCTGCAAATTAAATTTATGTCTTACCCTGAACAAGGTCCATAGTGACTGCCACACTAAATAAAGAGACTACACAAAGAGGCATATTATTATTTATTCTGCATACTATGTAAGGAAAATAAAACACATAGGGGCATATTCAATGGAGTGCAAAGTTTAGCAAGGAAAAATTATCACACCCCTCGCGCCCAATTTTGGATTACCGCAGGTATGCGTGCTCCAGATACCCACTGTATCAAATTAAAAAAAGTGGTTGCAGGGTTTTCAGAGCTAAAAAACCCAGTGCTGCATGAAAAAAATTAAACTCCCTATGGTTGATATGCGCACCATACCTTACCGACTTAACACAACTAAAACTTATTTAAAAATAAACACAAGGATAACAGGAGTTGGATTTAAAATTAAAGGTCAAATTTATTTGACATCAGATTAATAATTAATTAATAATTAATCATATTTAATTTGGGTTATCGAATTAGATAATTAGATGTTGCCAATCGAAATTGATTGTGAGCTTAAAGTATGGTGGTTGACAGCAAAGAACGGACACTCCCACAGACACATGCAGACCAAACACATCATACGTTGGTGTTCAACTCTCCCCAAAAAGCACGCCCGGACGAGCTGTGTCATTTCCCGAAAGGGACAGTTTTGGTCTATCAATGAACCAGGAGAGCGCACCCATCTAATTTGTATAACTAAAAGCACACTACCGTTCTTTCTGCCAAAGCGAGGCAACTCAAAGCCGCAGCCTGCCACCAAACAAACTAAACCCAACTCCACCGTCATCTTAAACAATGCTTCCACAAAACAGAAGAAAAATTGCCCTTGACAAAAAGGTCCCAATCAGACCTAACAAATGCACATATTAGATCATGAGTGCATGATGAACCAACAACTCTGCCATCATGTCCATCCAAGTGAACGATCAACACCTTTAGTCCAACCAGTTGCACCGTATACATCAGATGCCCCTTCAATTCATGCCACAGCATTCCTCTACCCAACCACAGACAAGACAATATAAAACAACAATAACGATGTTAGTGACAAACACAAGCATGCTAACCAGGCTGGAGGTAAAATCAAAACCTACTAGGATCTTTTCTATTTATATGGGGAAACTATTTGTTGCCTAAGTAGGAAAAATAAAAATCCCTCCAACCCCTGAAAGTGAGTAGTCTAAACCCCAGGTTAGCATGCCAAATAAGCGCTATCAAGCACCCTGCCCGGTCGCACATAACAACGGAATGTTCCAGATTTCTACCTACCCAGAGCCTGAATCTCTGACGGTGAAAATCAGGAAGTGGCAGCAGACATGGAAGCCCCAATTCAGAACAAATGAGCACTATATTCGTACGAAGGGAGACCGAGAGCTGCAATACACCGCTGCAAAAACTGACCAAACCGGTATGTAATAACTGGAACCCCATCCTGATGCACCAACAATGCTTCCTCACACTCTGGATCTGCCCCAAATATGAATGCGTTTTTTATATATTGGTTTAACCTCACGCTTTCTTAATGTTTGGGCAGCAAATAAGTCAGAGGATACCGAAATCCTTAGAAGATATATGCTAGAATTAAACAGATTGACAAATTGCGCCTCATTAATATGAGTATTGATACCCTCTATTGTGTCACATGTTGGTTCACTCTATATAAGGATACAATTTGTGTATAATTAGGACAAACAAAATTGATTATAGGATCTTTTACTTAATTAAAATGTGTAATATAAAGTAAATGATACATACACTCCAAATGAGTATATACTGTTAGTTTAGGTTAGGGTAGGGATAAGGCAAAAAATAAAAAATTATTACATAAGCAATGAAGTAGATATAACAATTACCTGCAAGATTACAGTGCTGTATAAAACTTAAATACATGTTAATAGTAACAAGGTAAAGAAGTGTGACGTCCCACACTTCCACACTGTTGTGTCAGAGTAAGAAGAAAGAAAAAAGAAAAATAGGGATAAGTCCGTGTTCTTAAATGAAAAAACTGCACTGTACATGCACTCCGACTTCCGGGTCACGTGTTAATATTCCTGCCATTTGACTGAAGCCGGCTGGGGCAGTTATGTGCAATTCTGATGGGGGATTGAGTTTAGGTTTGATGTGCCGCTTGCTCCTATGCATATCAACCCCTTAGGGTCTTCGTCAGGGAGTATATGAGTCCCTTAATAGAATGTCTCCTAAATACCTTGTCATTAGCTGGATGTGTCTAAGGAGGAAAGGAAAGCCCCAAGTGGGCACACCTTCCTGCTTGTGTTGGGACATTGCAGGGATTTCTCAGTATTATAAACAAAAAGTATGGTGGTCGCTCATATCAGCTTAATGACATAGCACAGGTCCTTGTAAAGGGCGGGGTTTACACTGAACACAGAAAAAAGGGATTTGCCCAGTACACTGCAGCAAAGTCAACAAAAAATACTTAAATCCTACATGATAACAGAGATACAGAGGTATTAGTTACATACATTTGCAAATATATGAAAAAGCACCAGTCCATCGTCATTTTAATTCTCTCTCATCTCATTAACATTTATTGATTTATCTTTACACATCTATTCTTTACACTTCACTATTGCATTTTTTCCACTTTTCGTGTGGTGCCCTGGGGATGGTCCTTGGCTGGAATTTTTTGGGGTACCGTGCTTCTCGGATGTGAACCCCTTAATGTTAGGGATGCCAGTATAGAGGAGCCTTGATGATGGCCTGGAGCTTATTCATATATTTGCAAATGTATGTAACTAATACCTCTGAATCTCTATTATCATGTAGGATTTAAGTATTTTTTGTTGATTTTGCTGCAGTGTGCTGGAGGGCATATCCTTTTTTTTCTGTGTTCAGATCTCAGTATTATGTCCAGTATGTTCACAAATACATACACAAAACAGTTAACCTATAAACAAAATCATTGTAAATTGATTAATAATATTTAAATGTGGTTATTCTCATTTTCGTGGACATTCTATATTGAAATAATAAGTATGTTAGTAGAATATGTGCATTTTGGGATAATGAATTATCCTTAGACCTTACATCTATTGCAGATTAATGTTTCATTTTAATAAAGAAATCTAACATTTATTAATGGAAGGTTAACAATGTTTTGTATCCCCTTCATGGGTAGTTATAAAAAGGGGGAGGGTGGGGGTTTTGGGGGGGAAGGAATAAAGACTTCAAAAGAACAGGAATTAATGTTATGCTCTCCCTTTTGGTATGTCAGTGCTTAGCCTGTAATAACTGATTTTATTTCATTGTCTAAATTTAATCCTGATGGTTTAAGTGTTTTAAGTAAGAAAATCCATCTTAGTTCTTCTTTATTGATTCTATTTTCATAGTCTACCCCTCTCCAGTTTGGCTGTACCAATTTAATTCCCATATAGTCTAATCCTATGAGTTTTTTTTCGTGTTTCTCTTTGAAATGTCTTGATAAGCTGTGGGTTTCTAGACCCTTCCTTATATTTCCTATATGTTCCCCTATTCTTGTTTTAAGGGGTCTTATTGTCCTCCCCACATATTGATAACCACAGGGACAGTTAATAAGGTATACAACCCCCTTACTTTGACATGTGATGTGTTCTCTCACTTCGTATGATTTTTTTGTGACGTTAGAGGTGAAACTGGGTATTTTCTTAGTTGTCTTTCTATATTTCTTGCAGTGGATACTTGTGCCACAATAATAAAAACCTTTCTGTAGTGTTGTTCCCAGAAGGGTAGTTTGTTTTTGTTTACTCCTAGCTAAATGGCTTTGTGTAAAATGTATCTTCAGGTCTTCAGCTTTACAGTAAACAACCCTTGGTTTTTCAGGTAAAGTATCTGCCAGAATTTCATCTCCCAAAAGGATGTGCCAATGTTTGCGAATTTTTTCTCTAGCTCTTTACTGTCTTTATTGTATTGGGTAATGAATGTTGTCTTAAATTTACTGTTGTTACTTTTTATCTTGTCTTTATATGTTAGTATGGTTTTCCTGTCTATCTCCTTTGTTTTTAGTAAGTCAATACTCAAAATCGTCTAAACTATTACAATTGCACCTTTCTCTTCTAAATTGACCTGAAGGAATATTACGCAGCCAGTTCTGATGATGTCCATTTGATGTCAGAATGTAGCTGTTTACATCCACTTTCTTTTGATATGTTTTGGTGTGTATACTGTTGTTCTCAGTGAGGCGTGTTCTTTGGTCAATGTCATGTTACTCAGATTAAAAACACCTGAATTGTCTACAGGTGTTAGTTGTTTCTTTTCTTCCTTCCTTCTCCTCCCTCCTCTACATCCTTGTCTAGATCCATTAATTTTCTTTTGTATGGTGTCTTGTGTTCCTGTCTGCAGGACCGTAGGCCTGTATTCACTTCTAATAAAAGATCTACACATTCTTGTTATAGGGTTTGTTCAGTATGTGTTTTATTTGGATCAGAGGCTGTTAATGTTTCTTCAAAAATTTCTGAAGTGTGATAGCCTCTTTCTAATGAAAGATGTGCCAAATTTTTGTGATCTTTGGTCTCTTCAATACTATATGTTGAAAAATCAGTGTCCCGTGAGGTGTTTAGATCAATATTAGGTTCTGACTCTTTCCTTCTATTTTGTTGTGTAATTTGTGGTTGATCTCTGTATAGCATTTCCTTTTTATTATGCAACCTGGTCATGTATTGTTGATAGGTTAATTTTAATCTTTTATACACTGGGGTGGTATTCTCAATTTTATTTTTTGATGTTGGTATGTTCTTCTTCTCACTGTTGATGTGTGTCTTAGGTTTTATATCTGTTTTATTTTATTTTTAACAATCTTGTCCCTAAGTAATTTAGCTTTTTTTGTTGTGATGATATCTTCCTCTAATTTTTTTAATATTTTCTAATTCCTGAAATTACTTGTCCTGTCTGTGTATATCTAATGATGTGTTCAAAGTTGTAATTTATTTTTCTAAATTTGTCAGTTCTGTCTCATGTGTATTCAAAATGTAACATTTTATTCCATTGTTCCATAAACTTGGGGTTGTCATTGTTATATGGTGTTTTTTTAATTTTTAAACCTTTTAGAATAGGTTGTGTTCTGAATACCAGCTAAGGCTTTTATTATCCCACCATACTTTAGTTTCTCTTGTTATAAGTCTTTCCTATTGCAAAAAAAGGTCACAAAATGTATTTACACTTTCATGTGTTGCCGTTGCCGGGTTTAATTGTGAAAATACTAGTTCAGCCCTATTGGCTTTTTCTATTCTGATTTCTAGTATCCCCATAAATGAAATAAGAATGCTGCTGAGGTTATTTTGGGTTAGAGAATACTTTTTTATATATTGGTTTAAACTCGCGCTTTCTTAATGTTTGGGCAGCAAATAAGTCAAAGGATACCCAAATCCTTAGAAGACATATGCTAGAATTAAATAGATTGACAAATTGTGCCTGACAGTAATTAATATGAGTATTGATACCCTCTATTGTGTCACACGTTTCTGGTTGGTTCACTCTATATAAGGATACAATTTGTGTATAATTAGGACAAACAAACAAAAATGTGTAATATAAAGTAAAGGATAACTACACTCCAAATGAGTGTATACTGTTAGTTTAGGGTAGGGTAGGGATAATGCAAAAAACAAATATTATTACATAAGTAATGAAGTAGATATAACAATTATCGGCAAGATTACAGTGCTGTACAAAACTTTGTTAAATACATGTTAATAGTAACAAGGTAAAGAAGTGTGGCGTCCCACACTTCCAATCTGTTGTGTCAGAGTAAAAAGAAAGAAAAAAGAAAAATCGGGATAAGTCTGTGTTCTGAATCAGGCCTTTAATCAGGCCCTTAATGTTGTTCTATGGCATTACATTCAAATAGTCACTAGCTTGAGTGTACAGTATGTGAGGGTTGAGTGTAAGAATAATTTAGTATTTGACAATAAGGTTTTATATGTATTCAGTGCACAGACAAAGGGGTATACTTACTAAAGTGAGAGTTTTTAGAAGTGTAGATGTTGCCCATAGCAACCAATCAGATTATACTTAACATTTAACTAGCACCTTCTAGAAGATAATAGCTAAAATCTGATTTGCTAAGGGCAACATCTCCACTTCTAAAAACTCTCACTTTAGTAAATATACCCCAAAGAGGAAGTTGAGTTGCTGTATTAATGAGTAATCTTGGGAGATTTCATACGGGGTGGAAATATTTAAGAATTTATTTGGACGTGTAATGATACTGAATTTCTGCACATAGAATAAAGGTTAAGGTGTATGGTTTACATTGTATCTAGTGCATTACTGTATTTGGTAGGAGACTATTAAGGAACAACTTTCTTAAAATATTTCCCTGGAGAACTGTCAAAAGATCATGGACATGATGTGGCCTGGAAAAGAGATCCCGAGCAGCGGCAGTTCTACCTCTAGTATACCTGTAGAATTGTTCACAAATGTAAGAGTGGTGCAGGGAAATTCCAAGTATCATTCATTTCTATGTCTTTGGGTGCCAAGCAACTGTCCACATCCTTAACCACTTAACTGACAATTTTTTTTTCCAAAAATCGCTCCAAAATTGTCATTTTTTTTCTGACTGAATTAGGTCAAAAACGTTCTTTTAAAACTTATCCAACACAATTTTATAAAAAAATATATTTTTTAAACACCTTATACCATAAAAATAGCAATTTTATGGTATACCTTAATGATGGCCATTGACAGCAGTGGACACCACTGGACCCTCCCACACCCCTGCCGAACCCCCTTATACACCGTCGCGAACACCGCTGGACCCCCACACCCTTCCATGGATGCCACAGCACCCCCATGGTCTGCCATGGATGCAGCTGAACCCGTGCAACGCAAGCTGGACACCATACCTCCACGTATGCCACCATACCCCGAGGTACTCTAAATGCTGAAAGCATTCCATATCCGACATGCTCCTGGCTCCAAGCATTTAGGATATGAAAAATTCTCTACCTGTATATGTGTGTGTATGTTTGTATATACATATATATATATATATATATATATATATATACACACACAGTCAGGTCCATAAATATTGGGACATTGACAGAATTTTCAGATTTTGGCCTCTATTCACCACCACAATGGCTTTGAAATGAAACAAACAAGATGTGCTTTAACTGCAGACTTTCAGATTTAATTTGAGGGTAATTACATCCAAATTGGGTGAACGGTGTAGGAATTACAACAGTTTCAATATGTGCCTCCCACTTTTTAAGGGGCCAAAAGTAATGGGACTATCAACTCAAGAGCTATTTCATGGAAAGGTGTGGGCTATTCCCTCATTATTTAATTATCAATTAAGCAGGTAAAAGGTTTGGAGTTGATTCTAGGTGTGACATTTGCATTTGGAATCAGTTGCTGTCAACTCTCAATATGAGATACAAAGAGCTGTCACTATCAGTGAAGCAAGCCATCATTAGGCTGAAAAATCAAAACAAACCCATCAGAGAGATAGCAAAAACATTAGGCCAAATCAACTGTTTGGAACATTCTTAAAAAGAAAGAACGCACCAGGGAGCTCAGCAACACCAAAAGACCATGGAAAACAACTGTGGTGGATGACAAAATAATTATTTCCCTGATGAAGAAAAACCCCTTCACAACAGTTGGCCAAATCAAGAACACTCTCCAGGAGGTAGCTGTATATGTGTCAAAGTCAACAATCAAGAGAAGACTTCATAAGAGTGAATATAGAGGGTTCACCACAAGATGCAAACCATTGGTGAGCCACAAAAACAGGAAAACCAGATTAGAGTTTGCCAAACAACATCTAAAAAAGCCATTACAGTTCTGGAACAACATCCTATGGACAGATGAGACAAAGATCAACTTGTACCAGAGTGATGGGAAGAGAAGAGAAAAAAAGGAACTGCTCATGATCCAAAACATACCACCTCATCAGTGAAGCATGGTGGTGGTAGTGTCATGGCGTGGGCATGTATGGCTGCCAATGGAACTGGTTCCCTTGTAGTATTTATTGATGATGTGACTGCTGACAAAAGCAGCAGAATTAATTCTGAAGTGTTTCGGGCAATATTATATGCTCATATTCAGTCAAATGCTTCAGAGTGCAGATGGACAATGACCCGAAGCATACTGCAAAAGCAACCAAAGAGTTTTTTAAGGCTAAAAAGTGGAATGTTATGCAGTGGCCAAGTCAATCCCCTGACCTGAATCTGATTGAGCATGCATTTCACTTGATGACGACAAAACTGAAGGGAAAATGCCCCAAGAACAAGCAGGAACTGAAGACATTTGCAGCAGAGGCCTGGCAGAGCATCACCAGGGATGAAACCCAGCATCTGGTGATGTCTATGCATTCCAGACTTCAGGCTGTAATTGCCGGCAAAGGATTTGCAACAAAATATTGAAAAGTGAAAGTTAGATTTAGGATTGTTTAGTTTGTCCCATTACTTTTGGCCCCTTAAAAAGTGGGAGGCACATACAGAAACCGTTGTAATTCCTACACCGTTCACCTGATTTGGATGCAATTACCCTCAAATTAAATCTGAAAGTCTGCAGTTAAAGCACATCTTGTTTGTTTCATTTCAAAGCCATTGTGGTGGTGAATAGAGGCCAAAATATGAAAATTCTGTCAATGTCCCAATATTTATGGACCTGACTGTATATATATGTGTGCATGTGTGTGTTTATATATATATATGTATGTGTGTGTTGTTTTTTTTTTTGTACAAATTACAATGTGAGGACATGGGGGACGGACAGGGGCAGTTGTAGCTGGTAGGAGGGGCCGGTGACGGAACACTGGCAGCCAGTCAGTGGAACAAGTACTGGAGAAGAGCAGCAGCCACACTGGAATGGAAGGGGTGGGAGCGGCCAGGGACAGAGCGCAGCTGCTGCTTCTCTACAGTACTTATATCAAATCAGAGAAGCAGTAGCCGCGCTATGTTCCAAGCCGCTTCCACCCCTTCCATCCCGGAGCAGCTGCAGCACTATGGGCCTCATTCAGAGGCAGTCGGAGGATGCAAGCGGTCGCTCAGAAACTGGGCGGCCGCTTGCATCCTGACCGCCAGCCTCTGTTGCAGTTGTTAGGCTGTGGGTTAACACCCACAGCTCTAACGACCGCTCCGGTGATGGTCCTGATGGTCAGAGACCATCGGGGCTTACGACGAGACCCTAGGGTAGGGTCTCCCTTGTCGTAAGCCCCGGAGAGCTTCTGGCTCTGTCTGAGCTGGAAGCTCTCCACTGACATCACTAGTGATGTCAGTGGGGCCTCCCCCAAATGGTAGGCGTTCCCATGGGCACGCCTCCATTTGGGCTGCCACCCCCCCGGCCCGCCTTCCAAATTGGGTGAGCTGTCAATCAACATCGACAGCTCGCCCCCTTTGGATCGAGACCTGCTACCAGGGCCGGATTAAGGTCTGTGGGGGCACCTGGGCAACACACTTGTTGGGGCCCCGATCACT
Organism: Taudactylus pleione; assembly: GCA_031769625.1. Classification (NCBI taxonomy): domain Eukaryota; kingdom Metazoa; phylum Chordata; class Amphibia; order Anura; family Myobatrachidae; genus Taudactylus; species Taudactylus pleione. Next base: position 5,316,492 of record JAUIMM010000759.1, read on the forward strand.
AAAATTATACAAGTGATATACTGCTGATGTTTTAAAAAAATATAACGTACTGCTTGTGTGTGTATGTATGTATGTGTGTATATATATATATATATATATATATATATATAATTATAAAAATACACAGTAAACAGTATATAATATATATATATATATATATATATATGCACACACACACTAATAGCAAGACCCAGCACTCTCTGTATCAAACAGCACAGCAATACTTTGCTATAAGATATATATATATATATATATATATATAATTTTTACCAAAAAGTTTTTAAACACCCAGTATATTATAATTAAAAGCAAATGTAATAAACTGTAATTTTAAGTGCAAATATATATATATATATATATATATATATACACACAAATATATATACACACACACTTGCCTACATGCATATTAGGGGTGAGCGGGTTCGGATTTCTGAAATCCGAACCCCCCCGATCCGAGGCAGATCCGAGTCAGGCTCGACTTTTCCCGCCTGACTCGGATCTGAAATCGAGGCAAAACGTCATCATCCCGCCTTCCGGGTCTCGCGGGTTTTGGATCCTATATAAGGTACCCGCGTCGGCGCCATTTTCTCACTCAGCTGTGGACAGTGAAGAGGGAGGGTGGGAGTTAGGGCTGGCTGGGCTGTGTAGTGTAGAGTAGTGTTGTGCTGTGCTGCGCTGCGCTGCTGTTGTCCATAGGGGCTGTGTCCACTACTTCAAAGTCCATAGGGGCTGGCTGTGTTGTGCTGTGCTGCTGTTGTTAATAGGGGCTGTGTCCACTACTTCAAAGTCCACAGGGGTGGCTGGACTGTGTTGTGCAGTTAGTTCTCCATAGGGGCTGTGTCCACTCCAAAGTCCTGTTCAGAGTCCCAGTCCTAAAGGGGTGCTGTAGTGTTGTCCAGGGGGTGCTCTGTTCATCAGGGGTGCTCCCCGCAAGTGCTAAAAAAATAATATTTTTTCTGTGTTTGTGAATTGTGTGCGCAGTAGCCGCACATGCATCAACAAAGTAGTGCCAAGCATGCGCCTGTGTCATAAGTAAAGGGCTGGCTGGCTTGACCGTTAAAGGGTGCTGTAATCCCCAAAGTACACTCCAGTCCAAACCAAATAAAAAAATATTTTCTGTGTTTGTGAATTGTGTGCACTGTGGCTGCACGTGCATCAACAAAGGAGCAGCGCCAAGCGTGCGCATGTATCACATAAGTAAAGAGCCGGCTGGCTCATTTCTTAAAGGGTGGTGTAACCCACAAAGTGCACTACTCTCCAGCAAAAAGAAAAAAAATATTTTATGTGTTTGTGTGCGCCTTAGCCACACGTATATATCAATATAACATAAATGGAGGACCAAACTTTCTCCGATAAAAATAAAATAGGGAAAGATCAAGAACCACTTCCTCCTAGTGCTGTTGCTGCTGCTGGGAGTTGTTCATCATCCCAGAGAGGAAGTAGGAACACCACTACTTTTACTAAACAATTGACCCTCCAAAAGTCCCTAGCGATGAGGATGAAGTATGACAGCAGTCATCCTGATGCAAAACATATAACCGAGGCCTTGACTGCTATGTTGGTGTTAGACGTGCGTCCGGTATCCGCCATTAGTGCAGTGGGATTTAGACAATTGATGGAGGTAGTGTGTCCCCGGTTCCAAATCCCATCTAGATTCCACCTGCATCCTCAAAGCAGCAGCGACAAGCGTGCATCTGTCTGTTAAAGGGTGGTGTAACCCTCAAAGTGCGGTCCACAAACAATAAAAAAATTCTTCTTTTTTTTTCTGTCTTTGTGAATTGTGTGCGCAGTAGCCGCACGTGCATCAACAAAGTAGTGCCAAGCGTGCGCCTGTGTCATAAGTAAAGGGCAGGCTGGCTTGACTGTTAAAGGGTGCTGTAACCCCCAAAGTACACTCCAGTCCAAACCAAATAAAAAATATTTTCTGTGTTTGTGAATTGTGTGCGCAGTAGCCGCACGTGCATCAACAAAGTAGTGCCAAGCGTGCGCCTGTGTCATAAGTAAAGGGCCGGCTGGCTTGACCATTAAAGGGTGCTGTAACCCCCAAAGTACACTCCAGTCCAAACCAAATAAAAAAATATTTTCTGTGTTTGTGAATTGTGTGCGCAGTAGCCGCACGTGCATCAACAAAGTAGTGCCAAGCATGCGCCTGTGTCATAAGTAAAGGGCCGGCTGGCTTGACCATTAAAGGGTGCTGTAACCCCCAAAGTACACTCCAGTCCAAACCAAATAAAAAAATATTTTCTGTGTTTGTGAATTGTGTGCACTGTGGCGGCACGTGCATCAACAAAGGAGCAGCGCCAAGTGTGCGCCTGTATCTCATAAGTAAAGAACCAGCTGGCTCATTTCTTAAAGGGTGGTGTAACCCACAAAGTGCACTACTCTCCAGCTAAAATAAAAAAAATATTTTATGTGTTTGTGTGCGCCTTAGCCGCACGTATATATCAATATAACATAAATGGAGGACCAAACTTTCTCCGATAAAAATAAAATAGGGAAAGATCAAGAACCACTTCCTCCTAGTGCTGTTGCTGCTGCTGGGAGTTGTTCATCATCCCAGAGAGGAAGTAGGAACACCACTACTTTTTCAAAGCAGCAGCGACAAGTGTGCGTCTGTCTGTTAAAGGGTGGTGTAACCCTCAAAGTGCGCTCCACAAACAATAAAAATATTCTTCTTTTTTTTTCCTGTCTTTGTGAAATGTGTGGGCTGTAGCCGCACCTGCATCCTTAAAGCAGCAGCGACAAGCGTGCGTCTGTCTGTTAAAGGGTGGTGACAACCTCAAAGTGCGCTCCACAAACAATAAAAAAATTCTTCTTTTTTTTTTCTGTCTTTGCGAATTGTGTGGGCTGTAACCGCACTTGCATCCTCAAAGTAGCAGCGACAAGCGTGCGTCTGTCTGTTAAAGGGTGGTGTAACCCTCAATGTGCGCTCCACAAACAATAAAAAAATTCTTCTTTTTTTTTCTGTCTTTGTGAAATGTGTGGGCTGTAGCCGCACCTGCATCCTTAAAGCAGCAGCGACAAGCGTGCGTCTGTCTGTTAAAGGATTACATCGATGACAGCATCCAAGTAGGCATGTCAGACAGTCCGTACCTTTACTGGCAGGAAAAAGAAGCAATTTGGAGGTCCCTGTACAAACTGGCTCTATTTTACCTGAGTTGCCCCCCCTCCAGTGTGTACTCCGAAAGAGTGTTTAGTGCAGCCGGGAACCTTGTCAGCAAAAGGCGTAGGAGGTTGCTTCCACAAAATGTGGAGAAGATGATGTTCAGAAAATGAATTATCAACTCTTCCAGGGAGACCAGCCTCCAGAACGTACAGAGGGACCTGTGGTTGTGGATTCCAGCGGGGACGAATTAATACTCTGTGAGGATGAGGATGTACACAACACTGAAGAGGGTGAGGAATCGGTGGATGAGGAGGACGAGGATGACATCTTGCCTCCGTAGAGCCAGTTTGTGCAGGGACAGATTAATTGCCAGCTTGTTTTGTGGGGGCCCAAACGAACCAATCATTTCAGCCACAGTCGTGTGGCAGACCCTGGCGCTGAAATGTTTGGTTTGTTAAAGTGTGCATGTCCTGTTTATACAACATAAGGTTGGGTGGGAGGGCCCAAGGACAATTCCATCTTGCACCTCTTTTTTTTCTTTGAATTATGTACTGTTTGGGGCCTAGTTTTTCAAACTGCCATCCTGTCTGCCACAGCAGTGTCACTCCTAGATGGACCACGTGTTTGTGCCACCCACTCGTATCTCTTAGCATAGTCATCCAGCTACCTCGATGCAACCTTTTGGATATAAAAACACTATTGTGAGGTGTGAGGTGTTCAGAGTAGACTGGAAATGAGTGGAAATTAAGGTTATTGAGGTTAATAATATCATAGGAGCAGAAAAACCCACAAATTCTGTGATTTTAGCTGTTTTTATGCTTTTTAAAAAAAAATACAGATCCAAAACACAAAACCCAGAACCCAAAACACGGAAGGGTGGTTTTGGCAAAACCAATCCAGATCCAAAACACGAAGAAAGATCCAGATCCAAAACCAAAACACAAAACACGAAAAGTGGCCGGTGCACACCCCTAATGCATATATATACACACACACACACACACACACACACACACACACACAATTACCTTCATACACACACATACACACAATTACCTATATATACAGACACAAACACACAATGACCTACATATATACACACACATGCACAATTACCTACATACACACACAATTACCTATATACACACACACACACAATTACCTATACACATAATTACCTATATACACACACACACACACAATTACCTACATACATACACACACAATTACCTATATACACACACACACACACAATTACCTTTGATACACAAAAAATTACTTACTTGCACACAGGCTCTCTCCTCTTCTGCTCCACGGCTGGGTGACAGGCAGAAGCATAGTGTAACATGACACCTTGGAGTCTGCTCTGCCTCACGCTGTCACACAGTGCAGGCTGCCTGGCTGCCGGGTTGCTGCTTGGGCTCTGGTCCGACCAGCCACAGTCTCCTAATCTCAGGAGACTGTGACTGTAATGAAGCTCCTCGGCGGCTGCTGAGAGAAAACAGCTGAGCTGCCGAAGAGTACTGCAGCGGAGACAGCAAAATGCTGTACTCCGGTTCTCAGTAGATGTAGTGGCCGGAGGCAGGGGACAGTGTGTGGGGGCCCCCTATGTGTGGAGGCCCCAGGACGACTGCCCCTGTCGCCCTGCCTATAATCCGGCCCTGCCCGCTACGACCGGCGCTGTCGGTCGTAGCGGGTCTCACGCATGCGCACGATGAGCATAGGCAAACGCAGGGGGGGTTTCCGTCTGACTGGAAACCCCCCTCCCCAGCCCACACCATGACCACAATAGAAATAGTAATATAATGGAATTTTACTAGCGCTGTATGTTCTTCTCAGTATCATAAATGAAATAAATAGCACCACCTATGGATCTTTTAAGTTTTAACATGTATCAGCTAGTAATAAATAACCTGCGCACCAATTAGGGGATTTGGAAAACATGCACTATTAGGGATGCACTGCTATAGAGCCCAATATGTACATATATGTCCAGGACAGTGCTAGGTTCTTATGCTGCTCCTCCAGACTCCCGGACTTGCTCCCATGCCCTGGAATGGTGCCCACATCTAATATAAAAACATTCAGCTCAGGCAGGATGGCCCTACTGCCACATCTAATGGCTTACTGTGATCACTGGTCCTGTATATGCTGGAATTATGACACACAATACACTTTGTATGACGCATATTAAAGCTGGATAAGTGGTAATTCTACCCTTTTCATGGACTGGCTATACTCACTCTAAAATCAAACATTTGGAAACCCCCCTCTAGAAATCCTGCGTTTGCCACTGATGAGAACACTGAGAACCACTGACCACATTTGTATAATAGCGGTTGACCAGACCTCGTGCAGGATCTTGGCAACTTCTTATGTGCACGGAGTCTCATCACTGTGTCCTTCGCCGCACTGGCTGAATTATGGATGCCCCTAAAATGGCATCCCAACACACAGACATGCCTGAGTTTGCCCCCACCACCCCCGTCACCACCTCACAAATGGCACTTCCTGTCAATCAATGTCAGAAGGGGTCTGCGTACACACTGCGTATAGTTTGCGTATGCTTACCCGATCGCACTGGCTAGTTCGCACATGCGCAGTGTGGAAACATCGGCCAAGTGTGTGCGTTCTCTCCTGTGCATTCCTTGCTGAATCAGGCCCTGAATCCTTAAATGGAAACTCTTCCCTGTTAGCACCAGCCTCTCTCCTCAGCCCAGTCCATGCTGCTGTGTGCTAAGCTGCAGTGGGGCAGGGAAGCCTCCTCTGCCTGTGCGGGTGGAACGATCACACTGCTTTGTGGTGCTGCAAATACTTTTTTCTATTTTTTTTCTAAGGGGGGCATAGTCAAGTCTCCTGCACTTAAGTCACTTCCCCAAGATGTACTGGGGCCCAGCTCTCTAGAGCCCTGCATTTTACAGCACAATCCCTGACCTGACCAGCCTGAATGCACCATTGTATATCTTCCATTGAGGAAAGATGTGCCCCTGTGAGAGACTATAAGTTCACTATTCCATTATTGTTGATTTGTTGTGTACATTACATACTCCACTGTCCCTACTGTGTATATGTGTGCAGGTATGTCCTTACCTACACTGCACATTACCTGCATTAACCGCCACATGTTCCTGGCTGGATCTGTAGAACCTGATACATTGAGTACCTACTGCATTAACCCTGTGTTACCCTGCAACTCATTCTGCCTGGTTTATAAACCAACCTTGGTTATGTTATTCAACGTGTGAACTGACCTCCATTACACACAGCTGCCACCTTTATCAACACCTGCCAATAGATCAACGATTCTGCTACACAGAAGAAACCTACATGGTGAAGTTTTAAATAAATAATACAAACCATATTTTGCCTGTCTTCAGAGCAGAGCTGGGGTGTGTGGGAGAGAGGGTGATCGCAGAGGCAGCCCTAGGTTTTCCAGTGTCCTAGGCAAAAAATTAGATCCCATAAAATAATGTCCCTATACCTCAGTCCCGATAATTCTGTTCGCTTACCATTACTCTAGTACAACATGGGAAACAGCCGCACCAGTTGCAGATCCTGCCTCTCTTAAATATACCTAAATTAATTTATCAAATTCATCATGTTATAGAGGGGTGCAGCTCACTGTAGGCAAACAGCAGTATTAACAAAAAGATAAGTGTTTTGGTCTGAGATATCATTAAAATATAACTTTTAATTAATTGGTTAAAATATTCTGTGTATAAATTGTGAAATATTTAAAATCAACTACTTTAGTAAGTAGAAGGGATCTTTTTTTTGTCCTCTACAGTTTCAATTAATTTAAGCACTTTATTCCCCATACATATTTATAATATTGTGGTCAAAACATTCCACTATGTCTTCTGTGTGTTATTCAGATTGTAGCATTGGATAAGATCCCTTGTAAGTATAGGTTTTGATAGTCAGCTAGACACCCTTTATTTGCAGGAGCACTAGCAGCACAGTTAACGAGTGTTAGTTCTAATTAATATCAGTTTCATGCATCGGCCATTTAATTGGCAACAAATACTTTTTCAGAGACTCGTTATTAAATTCCCCTTGCATTTTGTGCTGGGCATACACTATACAACTATCTGCCAGATATCTGTCCAATCTGGCTGGTTGGAATGAAAACTTGGTAATGTATGGGAGCAAATGACAGTCGATCATATGGTTTTAAACACTGAAAACGGACAAAACACAATTGTTCAAATTTGTTAAATTTGTGTGTTTTAACCAATTTGAACGACAATTTTTGTCTGTTTTCCAGTGTTTGTGAGCAAATCATGTATGTAATTTTCTCCCATACATTACCAGATTTTCATTCCAACCAGCCAGATTGGACAGATATCTGACAGAAAATTGTATAGTGTATGCCCAGTATTGGTCATACATTCAGCCCTCATATTATACAGCAGATGGGGTTAACACACACATGGTTTACAAGTATAGGAGCATAGAAGAAATGCTAACAGGGAGGCATCCCTCACAGATTCCAATTAATTGATCAAAATATTCTGTGTATAAACAGTGCAATATTTCAAATCAACTACTGTTTCAATTCATTTAAGCACTTTATTTCCTATAGACTTATAATATTGTGTTCAAAACATTCCACTATGTCTTCTGTGTGTGTTGTTCAGATTGGAACATTGGATAAGATCCCTTGTACTGTAAGTATAGGTTTTAATAGTGAGTTATAAGAGTATTGCTCAATAATGTAATAGTTTAAATATAATGTCGATGCTGGATAATTGGCAGAGACAGAACCTGTTCAAATTAAAATCTGCACGATGCCATTTTGCAAATGGCAACAAGACGTCATTTTGCGAATGGCCGATCAGCACCATTTTAGTGAATCTCATCATAACACATCATAAGTACATACAGCGATGCTATTATTTAGTATTATGTGATTCCCACGCAATAGAACAGTGTTAAAAGTCCTCATTATACAAATACATACATTTAATGAAACATATAATATGACTAACCCTGCAAAACACGTACCATGGTGTACTTCACAAACATGTAGATGCACAACGCTAATTAGCGACTATATGCAATATCCTTACACACTGAACACTTACATAAAAAGGTTCCCTAGCATAAAGGTTTAATTTCAAGGTTTTATTTATTATTAAGTATGCAATAAAGCGACTGTATTTAAGATCTCAGGTTTAGTACATGATAAACAGACTGTGTTTGGTGCTATTCTAAACCACTGTGTATTTGCAGGCTTCCGGTTCCATCGGCAAAGAAATCGCAACATGTGTCCTGGAATTCTGGATCATAGAGAGATAGGCATTAAAATGTACTATGTAATGCAGCCAGTTTAGACTTGTTCTTCAGTGGGAAAATTGTGGTAGCAAAAACCAACCACAAGAATAACGAGCAGCTCATACCCTGTTCGATGTACTCGATTAATCTAATAAATAGCGGACATGACGTAGGATGCGAGCGGCCAGGGGGCATAGTTTCCCAAAAAACTACCGCAAGTTTTGTTCGCTCGTTCAGACCTAGAGGCATCAACAGACCGCAAACAGCGAATGGTTCATTTGAATAGCCACCCTATTTTCAGGACGAGCGAGCGCTAATTGCGTCCGGCTCTGAATCAGGCCCTTAGTCGGTGCTGCCATATCTGGGAAAACATTTATTTCTCTGCTCAGGAAAAAGGTGTGTAACAGTGATTGTGTGTTGGCAGGGGTAACATGTTCCCTAGCTAGGGGTATCGTAAGACCCTTAGGGGCTAGGTGCCTGGTGATGGCCTAGTGGCTCGTTAGTAGATACCAAAGTCTATATACATAGCAGGTGTAGTTGCTGTTTTGTGGTAGGTATCGGCTCTCAGTGTGATCGCAGCATTCAGTGATCAGTTAGGGTTATTGAGCATTGTGACTGAACCGCACAGTTGTGGCATATTGTGATTGTGAACTGGGTAGTGGTGGATGAAATCACTGAAAAGGGTAAGCGTTATTAGAATGCTTAAATTCTAGCAGTGCAAAGTACTGAAAAGGGATTACGTGTGTGGAAGCAGCCTGGTTATTCTTCCATAGGTGTGTGGGCGCATCCTGTTAATATCGTCCACAGGTAAGTGAAAGTAGCCTTGACATTCACCGATTTAAATCTCTATTGAAAAGTAGTGTTATTTTCCCAAGATGGGAGCCAAGCAAACGGTAGAGATGTTAGATGATGTGCTGCTTTTGGAAGCGCCGATTGGGTCAGCATGGCATATTATGCATACAAAGTACGGTGCACACGCGGAATCGGTATGAGATTCCTGGCAGCGGCAGCCCGTCAGCGCTGGAAATCCAGAACGTCCTGAGGTAAGTAAAAACTAATCTAACCCCCCTAACCCTAATCCTCCTTAGGGGTGCCTAACCCTAACCTCCCCCCAAGTGCCTAACCCTAATCCCCCCTCTAAGTGTCTAACCCAAACCCCCCTTCCCCGCTGCCAAAACCTAAGTCCCCCTGGGGGGTGCCTAACCCTAAATCCCCCCCAGGGTGCCTAACCCTAACCCTCCCTCCCCCTAGCCTAACCCTCCCTGGAGGGTGCCAAACCCTAAAACCCCCCTGGGTGCCCTGCACCTAACCCTCCCCCCACGGCTGTCCACTCGCGGTGCCCGGCATCTTTACGATTGGGATGCCAGGCGCCTGTCTCCCAGCATTGGGAAAATGACAGGTGTCTAGATATAGACGCCTGTCATTTAACCCACGCTGGGATAAAGCAGTCAGGAAGCTGGCTGTCGGGATCACGTCAACCGGTTTCCCGATTGCATCCCTGCGTACGTACTGTGATGTATGGTTTAAAATGATGAGAATGAGTGTTAAACCTTTTCCCAGATATGGCAGCTTTGATAAGGAGGTGTTGAACAATGTCCAAGATAGCATCTGTATGGTGCACTCTTGAAATACAAAAAAATAAAGTGTAACGATTGTTTAAAGTTATGGCAGCATGAGGGGGATATGTGACTTAAGGGTGTACATGCGACACAAACCAGCGTCACATGCACAATGCAGGGGAGTGCGAATGCAGCGCTAAAAAGTGTTTCATGTGTGCCACAAAATAGCGTGCATGCACAGCAAGGTAGCATTGTGGAAGGTAAATGTCAGTAGTTCACGTGCACCACCACCGCCCTATGCGGATGGGGGTGGAGGTACAGTCGATGTAAAAACTGATAAAAATGTAACATGTAACCTGTACCCTCTCTTGACATCACAAGGAAAATGTTTATGATGTGGATGATGAACCTGTTTTTTATGTCTGCCATTTCCCATGCCGTACAAATGTTAGATGTTCCATTACAATGAGCACAGGAGGTGGCCCCATCCTCATCACTGGTAGTACAGGAAGTGTTAATATCCGCTGTACCTGTAACGGAAGTTGTTAATCCTGTACATAGCAGTAATAGACTGAGGGCTGTATTCAGAGGTGGCCGTACGGTCTACTACCACACGGCCGCCTCGATGTTTGTCTAGTGCGCATGCGCACGAGGGAGCCGGCTCCTTCGTGCGCATGCGTGAGACCCACTACGACCGACAGCGCTGGTCATAGCTGGTCTCTTTCCAAAGGGGGCGAGCTGTCGATGTTGATTGACAGCTCGCACCGTTTGGAAGGCGGGCCGGGGGGTGGGAGCCCAAATGGAGGCATTCCCATGGGAATGCCTGCCGTTTGGGGGAGGCCCCACTGACATCACTAGTGATGTCAGTGGAGAGCTTCCGGCTCTGACAGAGCCAGAAGCTCTCCGGGGCTTACGACAAGTGAGACCCTACCCTAGGGTCTCGTCGTAAGCCCCGATGGTCGCGATGGTCAATGACCATCGCGACCATCACCCTAGCGGTCGTTAGAGCTGTGGGTGTTAACCCACAGCCTAACGACCGAAACAGAGGCGGCCGGTCAGGATGCAAGCGGCCGCCCAGTTTCTGAGCGACCGCTTGCATCCTCCAACCACCTCTGAATGAGGGCCTGAATCTCCAGTCAGGTAACAAATCCAAAGGTAGCAGTGCGGCCAGTCTCCATCCGATCCGGACAATAACTGTTCCCAATGGGAATCTGGATGCGAATGGTATGGTGCCCACAAGAGATGTAGTGATGCAATGTCCTTGGACAAGAGCGGAACTAAATTCCATAATGACTGACTTCCCTGACCCTAAGAAGGAATTAGCAAAATGCCAAAGATTTGTGAAAAACTTGGGTAATGCTCACAAGCCAACCAATAAAGATTGGCGAGTGGTGTTAAGGGCATGTCTTCCGCACAATACCAATGTGAAAAAGTTTATCACGGATTGTGTATTGGAGGGAGATGCTCCCTTAACAGATGAAGATAACCAAGGTAACATTACCGGCATAATATCTCAATTGAGTGTATATTTTTTGGTAGTAGTTAACTGGAGTAAAATTTTCACCATAAAACAAAAAGAGAGTGAATCTGCAGAAGATTACTGTACCCGAGCTCTGCAGACTATCACCCAGTGCACTGGGATAGAAGATATTAAAGATAGCACTCACCATAGGGAAATGGTCATCATGGTACTTATGGATGGTCTTAAAGACAATCTAAAGACCCAAATCCAAACCTCTCTGCCTGGCTGGAGGGGAGTTACTGTAGACACACTCAGGGAGTCTGCTATTGAGCACAATAAAAACATCCTCAAGAAGAGAGAAATCCAGCGAAAAGCTAATGGCTGTTAGCATTCAAGCTCTAGAAGGAATGAATATACCATCACAGCCACCAGACAAACATGCACCTGCACAGCTACACACCCTTACCAATCCTACACCACCACAAACACAGCCCTACCCCACTTATCACACACAACCACAAAGCCCATACTACCCTCAGCCACCATATTACCCTCAAAATTCATATCCACACTCACAATCTTTCTCTACCACCCAATCTACACTACAACCTTTTCCCCCACCCCTCTCATGACGGTGTTTTAACTGCAATCAAGTGGCACATGTAATTAGGAACTAGGTATTACCTAGATATCCATATAAGGGATATATGCAGAATGCAGGGAATTCTCCACAGTCACCGGCTCCAATTGTGGCCGTAAATGCTGTATTGGAGAGGGAGAGTCAATGATAGGGGTCAGGTCACACCTGTAGTCTACAGTCAGTCAGGTTAACTGGGGATATTAGAGAAGAACCTGTAATATTAATTGATATAGCTGGTACTAAACATTCTTTTCTTGTAGACACAGGGGCAACCAGATCAGTGATAAAATCCCCAGCTAATTTACAGGTGACCAGTGAAACAGTATCAGCAATTGGTGTAATGGGTAAAGTGCAACTTTATCCTTTAACCAAATCCACAGAGGTTACTATCAGGTCATTGCATACCAGGCATTCTTTTCTCCTGGCAGCAGCGCCCCTACCAACCTACTGGGAAGGGATATGTTATGTAAAATGGGATGTGTCATATATTGTACCCCTGATGGTATATTTCTAGATATCCCAAAGACAGTTGAGCATGAGGTGAGGGTTATATTGGACACTCCCCAAAGGTAAATGTATCACTCTACTAGTTCAGGGAAAAATCCATGTCAGGTAGATCAAATGTTACCCCAAATACCAGGTTAACTTTGGACCATAGATGGAAAAGACACTGTATTGATGGCCAACATAGCTCCCATAATGGTAAATTTAAAAAGTGGTAGGCAAGCTCCAAAAATTCCCCAGTACCCATTAAAACAGGAGGTAGAGATAAGGGCTTATCCCATAATTGAGCGGTTATTACAACAGGAAATTTTAATCAGTACAGCAAGTGTAGCCAACAGCCCCATCTTTCCTGTGAAAAAGAGTGGCGGGAGGAGTTATAGGCTGGTACAAGACCTTAGAGGAGTTAATAAGGTAGTAGAGAGCCAATTCACCATAGTGCCAAATCCAGCTGTCATTCTCAGGCCGATCCCACCAAATGCAACCCATTTCACTGTCATTGACCTCTGTTCTGCTTTCTTCTCTGTACCTCTTCATCCTGACTGTCAGTACCTATTCGCTTTTACATACAAGTGTGTACAATACACATGGACACGACTTCCCCAGGGCTTCATAGACAGCCCCAGTATATTCTCCAAGGCCTTACACAACTGTTTACAATCTTTTCTAATAAAATATGTGGATGATTTATTGTTATGTTATGATTAATTTATGTCATGTTTAATTGATACTAAACTTTTATTGCTTCATCTCTCGCAAACAGGACACAAGGCTGCTAAGGACAAACTACAGCCATGCCAGTCCAGGGTTAAATAGTTGGGACATTGCCTAACCCAGGGGTTACAATATCTGACCAATGACAGAATCCAAACCATACAAACCATGACACTGCCGCAGAACCAACATCAAATCCGTACCTTCTTGGGAATGTGTGGATACTGCAGAATGTGGATGCCAGGTTTTTCTATTTTGGCCTTACCATTACAGGACTTAGGACCTCATTCAGAGGTGGTCGTTAGATGCAAGCGGTCACACAGAATCAGGATGGCTGCTTGCATCCTGAATGGCCGCCTCCTTGTTGATCGTTAAGCTGTGGGTTACCACCCACAGATTAACGACCGACCAGGTTGATGGTCGTGATGGTGATCACCATCGTGACCATCAGGGCTTACGAAAAGACCCTAGGGTAGGATCTGGGCACTCTTAAGCCCCAGGCAGCACTCTGCTCGTAAGCCCCAGGGAGTAGAAAGCTCCCCACTGACATCACTGATGATGTCAGTGTGGCCGCCCACAAAACAGTAGGCGTTCGTAAAGGAACGCCTCCATTTTGGTAACCACCCCCCCCGGCCCGCCTACCAAATGGGCCAGCTGTCGATCAACTTCGACAGCCGCCCCTTTGGTAACGAGCTCCAGAGTGACAAAGTTTCTCTGTCGCTTCGGGGCTTGTGCACACGCAGTGCGGCCGCTGTGTGTGCACAGTCCAAACCATCGAGACGGTTACGAGCGTATCGGCACTCGCGACCAACTCTGAATGAGGTCCTTAGTCTCTTCCTCAAAGCCCGATTGTGTCATACACACAGAGGAAACAGAGTAGGCTTTCCTTTATCTTAAGGATAGTCTGACAAGAGCACCTGCATTGGGAATACCTGATTATGAGAAACCTTTTGATTTGTACTGTATGGAAGCTAATGGTTGTGCAGCAGGTTTCCTCACACAAAACCATGGTGATGCCAATTGGACACTGTGGCAAGATCACTCCCAACATGTTTAAGAAGTGTAGCAGCAACTGCTCTATTGGTCAGTAAGAGTGAGGATGTAGTATTAGGCCATGATATGATTGTCTATACTCCCCATGCTGTATCTGCTTTGCTAAATTCTGCCCAAACCAGACATGTCTCCTCAGCTAGGTTCACAAAATGGGAACTAGCCCTAATAGCACCTGCTAACATCTCCATCAAATGGTGCAGTATAGTAAATCCAGCAACGTATTTACCATATGTGCAACAGGATGCACAAAGGGTGGAGAAAGGTGAGTCACTGGCGGAAGGTGAGTTCTGCTGGTATATTGATGAACATGATTGGATGGAATATCTGAATCAGACCTTTACTGCAAGACCTGACATACGGGACACACCATTAGAAAATGCAGATGTGACATTTTACACGGATGGGAGTTGTCAAAAACAATCTGACACTGGAGAGTTATGTACAGGTTATGCTGTGGTAAATGACAAAGACATCATAGAAGCCAAACCTCTAGAATCACCTCACTCTGCCCAAGTGGCGGAGCTGGTGGCACTAAAAAGAGCTTGTGAATTAGCAGAAGGTAAATCTACTAATATCTACACTGACTCTAGGTACTGCTTCGGGGTGGTAAATGATTTTGGTGCTTTATGGCATCTGAGAAATTTATGACAGCAGGAGGCACACCAGTCGCACATTCCAGACATATAAAAGGACTACTGACAGTGATCCAATTGCCTAAGGCAGTGGCCATAATTAAGTGTAAAGCCCATAAATGTGAGGATGATCCGGTGTCACTGGGCAACAACAGGGCAGATGAAGCTGCCAAATGGGCAGCAGGGTTAAAAGTGAATGTGCCAATTAACCAAATGATGTTTCAAACAATTGACATGCAGAAATTCATTGAGATGCAAAATTTGTGTTCCATTCAGGAAAAGGCAGTCTGGAGGTCCAAGGGATGTGAGCAAGAGTCTTCTGGACTCTGGAGAGATGAAAAAGGTAAGCCAGTGGCCCCCAAGGTGTACTACCCAAGCATGGCTGAGGCAGCACATGGTCTGACTCACTTGGGAAAGCAAGGTTAGAGCAACTGGTGTGCACTTGGGAAAGCAAATTGGTGTGCACTGGGTTTTTCTTCCCAAGCGGAAAAGAAAGCAATGTCCCATTTGACCTGCTTGTGGAAAAACATGGTGAAAACAATCCCTACAGGACCATCCCACATTCCTCCGACCGACGGACCTTTTCAGGTAATACAAATTGATTTCATCCAATTAGCACCCTGCAGGAATCTCAAGTATGCATTAGTGTGCACTGATGTGTTTTCTAATTGGGTTGAGGCATACCCAGCTGCCACTAATACTGCTGCGTTTACTGCTAAGAAAATAGTTCAGGAGTTTGTATGCAGATACGGTATCCCTAGAATTATCAAAAGTGATAGGGGTACTCATTTCACAGGTGATGTCTTCCAAAACATGTGTAAGCTGATGGGTATTAATAGTAGACTCCACACCCCTTACCGACCACAAGCCAGTGCCAAGGTGGAGAGGATTAACAGTACTGTTAAAAATAAATTAAGTAAGATCATGGCTGAAACTGGACTGGGTTGGCGAGAATAATTACCACTTGTCCTTCATAGTATCAGGACAACTCCTAGACCTCCACTCAATCTGTCTCCCTTTGAAATACTGTTTGGTAGACATCCTCATTTGATTATAAGTCCAGAGGAAGATTTGAAAAGTAACAACGAGGTAACTGTAAGGTATCTTATAACAATGGGTAAACAGTTAAAACAGCAACAGCAGAAACGGAAATTGTTGTCACATGATATGCCAGAAACAAACTGTCATGATGTTGAACCTGGAGAATTTGTTATGATCAGAAATTTCTTGCATTCAGGTTGTTTGACATATCGGTGGGAAGGTCTGTATCAAGTGTTGCTGATGAGTACAACATCCTTGAAAGTGGCAGAGAGAGATACCTGGGTCCATTCCACTCACTGTAAGAAGGTCAACCAACTGGTGGAGAGAAAGGGGGAATCGAGGCAGATAACGTAGACCTGTCAATTGCGAGTCTGTTCTGGGAAGGTTAAAGGTTACAGTAAGACTCGTGAGCTAAAAATATTTGTAGATCATTGTTTTCAGCAATGGATTGGTCTGCTGTGGTTATCTTTGTGTTTTCTCCCAGATTTCTCATTATCTTGGGTTGTTTTCGGAACTCTGGTTTCTGTGACAGAGGACAGAGGACGGAGAGGGGAGTTGATGGTGATATCAATGGAGTGGAGTTGGAAGAAGGAGTGCTAAACCAACCGGGGGAATATCTGACCAAACCCAGTACAGTAATTGTTAAGAAACCTGTTATTCTGGAGACTCAGAGACAGTGTGAAGGTCTATCATCTGAGGATTATTGCATTTGTGAGTTTTATGGGTCTGTAGTCAATGAGAGATGCATCCAACAGTGCCAACCTAAGTATAACCAGTATTGGGGTGGGTATCCTTTAGAGGATTATCATACCATGATGGGCAAAGTTTTAAACCAAAATGACTGTTGGGTGTGCTCTCACATGTCTCAAGGACTGTATAATGTAGGGTTAGTGCCATTTCCATTAAATGTCTCTGAGGTTTTCGATTCGTAAAGAGGGAATGCACTGGATGGAAAATTTCTTAAGTCCAAACCACCTCATTTTAAACTCCACCAGTACCAAGTAGATAAATCACTTTTGCATTTGAACATCACCAACTCCAATGACCCAGAAAGTTGGGAGGTGATGGGGAATAACCAGACGATGACCTTCTCACTAAGAGCTGATAATGAACCTGTAAATTTTGAACTGTTACACACAATTAGGTTGGGTGGAAGACACTTCCGGTGTAAATATACACTAAGTAACAACAAATAAATGATTGGTAGGGTACAAGAAGGATATTGTGCCAAGATATTACAAGGAGAAACTTGTATGAGTCAAATAGGAGAATCTGAAGAAGGATCACTTGCTAGGGAAATGTGTGGGTTACTGATGTTTATTATTCCTTATGTTCTTCCCGATGATGTATATTTTATATGTGGTAGAAAAGCGTATAAGTGGCTCTCTCCGAGTTCTGAAGGTTTGTGTTACCTGGGAAGAGTAGTCCCAGAAGTTATGACCCTTACACATGGTGAAATGCTTGGTATTCATAAGAACACATTATCACCATATCTTCACACACAGCATGAACATAGAGACAAAATAAATATGATACCTGGTGATGTACATAAAGCCACACAGTTAATTAGTGAAACAACTGGCTTTCAAGTTTTGGTAGCATTGGATCCCACCAGGATCGCTCGGGGTACACTAAATTTTAGATATATCCAAGATCTTGCTAACTTAATAGATAATATCACCGAGATGTATTATGACATGTTTAGGTATACAGGTAGGGAGTTGCAAGCTTACAAGAAAGAACTGGTGCAACATAGACTAGTGTTAAATTATTTAACAGCTGTCACTGGAGGGTATTGTGTAACTTTGGTCTCCCAATTTGGTGTAAAGTGTTGCACATATATTACAAATGATACTAGTGACCCTAAGGAGGTGATAGACCAGAATATGGATGAAATTCTGCAGTTAAAATGGGAATTTTGGAAGAACCATAATGCTTCAGTGGCTGAAGAAGAGAAGAAGGTAGAGGAACGGGTTTCTTGGTTGAACCCAGTGAAATGGTTCTCTGGTTTAGGAGAGTGGGTCCAGATGGTGGTTACTAGTAACAATATGAATACTGAGGTAAATGAAGGACTGCATTACAACCCTGAACTAGAATATACCATCAGATTATGTATAAATTTAGCCATGCATGAAATATGTTTTTAAAATGTTATTTTAAAACTTCTTAAATAATGTAAGTCCCTATCCACTTCAAGACTTCTGTTATAGGTTAGGTGCATCCCCACATGTTTCCCATGATCTCCCAAGATCCGCGGTGTGCATTTAAGTTTAGTTTTATATCCCCCCCTTGAGACACAATATTGATGGTTTAAGAACCCCCTTGTGTCATCCCATAATATAACATTAAATAATATGTCATTGTGTAAGCCTGTATTAATTTTAAAATCAAAGTGATATAACATGTTGTTTGCTATCAAAGGGTGGACTTTCGAAACTGGATAATTGGCTGAGACAGAATCTGTTGAATTAAAATCTGCACTACGCCATTTTGCGAATGGCCACTCAGCACCATTTTATTGAATCTCACACATTATAAGTACATACGGCAATGCTGTGTGATTTCCACGCAATAGAACAATGTTAAAAGTCCTCATTGTACAAATACATACATTTACTGAAACATATAATATGACCAACCATGAAAAACATGTATCACGATGTACTTCACAAACATGTAGATGCACAACGCAAATTAGCGACTATACGCAATATCCTTACACTTACACACTGCACACTTACATAAAAAGGTTCCCTAGCATAAAGGTTTATATTCAAGGTTTTTCTTTATTATTAAGAATGTAATAAAGCGACTGTATTTAAGATCTTAGGTTTAGTTCATGATAAACAAACTGTGTTTGGTGCTATTCTAAACCGCAGTGTATTTGCAGGCTTCCGGTTCCATCTGTAAATAAATCGCAACATGTGTCTGGGAATTATGGATCATAGAGAGATAGGCAATAAAATGTACTATGTAATGCAGCCAGTTTAGACTTGTTCTTCAGCGGGAAAATGGACACAAAGGGCTGTTGGAGGCTGGACTGACCTATGAACTGTATTGTAACAGAAGAACCAGGAAGAAGAACCAAAGGGATTATGCCAACTTGTTCTATTGTATTGCCTATCTCTGTGAGGGTACATATATGGACTATTTCCAGTAGTTAGTCTGCTTGTTCTTTCTTCTGACGGAGGCTTCACATTTGATGCCAGAAATCTGGATCCAGAGTGCCTGCGTATGTATCAACTGTACCTCATGATTGTATAATTTGTTTGCGCTAACTGTATTTAGATCACAGCGTGTAACTATCAGCTTTTTGGTGAATAATGTCTTTTTGCGCTTTTTAAACACAATCCAAGTTTGGAGAGCAATTATTTCTTGTGCGACTTATTACACTAACTAGCGACATTTTAGTGTATATAGATAGGTAGGAATCGATAGTAACATAATAGGATTGGAGATGTACACACTTTTACAATCTGCTGCTAGACACCCTTTACTTGTAGGAACACTAGCAGTTCAGTTCACAAGTGTTAGTTCTAATTAATATCAGTTTCAGATGTCAGCCTTTTAATTGGCAGCAAATACTTTTTCAGAGGCACACAAACCTACCTATTCATTATTAAATTCCCCTTGCATTTTGGTCATACATTCAGCCCTCAAATTATACAGCAGATGGGGTAAACACACACCTTCTGCACCATGGGAGGTTTCTGTCCTCCATGAGCTCGCCTTAGGACACCTGCGTTACGGTTTGACAGGTGTACCGCCCACATAGGAGCATAGAAGAAATGCTGACAGTGAGGCATCCCTCACAGATTCCAATGTATGTTTCACCTAAATCTTAATCATGGAATGACCACTGACCCCATATGTCACCCACTGAAATAACCCTCACCCAACATACAGTAACTTCCTTGCACCATAACTCACATGTTAAAATAACCCTCATACATGCCCCGCTGAAATGACCCTTACCCAACACCCTCCATGATGCCATGACTTACCCACAATTCTCTCATCACTTCCTAACACCAAGGCGTATATTTATTATGTGAGATGTGTATGGAACCTTGTGTTTTGGTTCTAATTCATCATTGTGTTTTGGTTTTGGTTTTGACAAAATCACCCTCATGTTTTGGATCTGGACTTTTAAAAAAAAAACTGATAAAAAGAACTAAAATCATATAATTTCGGACTGCTTTTGTTCCTATAGTATTATTAACCTCAATTTAGTGGCATGACTAAGGTATTTGGAGACCAGGGCAAGATGAAAAATGGAGCCCCCCCAACTATTTGCATGCAACAGAAAAGTGGGCATGATCAAATGCCACATTGGGGCATGCCACTGAAAATGGGGGGGTGTCAACATGACACACCACCATTTCTCGTCACTCTGGGAACATTTTTTTCCATTCTATATGCACCTCAATTCCCCCAGTAGTAGTGCCCCTTATGCAATGCCCCTAGTAGTAGTGCCCCTCATGCATTGCCCACTGTAGTAGGGCCCCTTATGAAATGTCCCCAGTAGCAGTGCCCCTTATGCAATTCCCCCATAGTAGTGCCCCTTATGCAGTGACCTTTATACCGTGCCTCTTATGCCATTCCACTTATACAGTAGTGCCCCTTATACAGTGCCCCCAGTAGTGTTCTTTATACAGTACCTCAGTAGTGTCCCTCATACAGTGCCCCTTATGCAGTGCCCCTTATACAGTGTCCCCAGTAGTGCCCCTTATACTGTGCCCATTATAGAGTGCTCCCAGTAGTACCTTTTATGCAGTGCCCCCAGTAGTGGCCCTTATACAGTGCCCCCAGTAATGCCCCTTTTACAGTGCCCTGAGTAGTGCCTTTAATGCAGGGCCCCCAGTAGTGGCCCTTATACAGTGCCACCAGTAGTGACTTTTATGCAGTGCCCCCAGTAGTGCCCCTTGAACAGGTCCCCCAGTAATGCCCCTTATACAGTGTCCCCTGTAGTGCCTTTTATGCAGTGCTCCTTAGGCAGTCCCCCAGTAGTGCCTTTTATGCAGTGCCCCTTATACAGTGCCCCCAATAGTGCCTTTTATGCAGTTTCTCCAGTAGTGCCCCTTATACAGTGCCCCCAGTAGTGCCCCTTAAACAGTGCCCCCAGTAATGCCCCTTATATAGTTCCCCCAGTAGTGCCTCTTAAACAGTGCCCCCAGTAGTGCTCATTTTACAGTACCCCAGTAGTGTCCCTTATACAGTGCCCCCATAGTGCCCCCATAGTGCCCCTTATGCAGTACCCCTTATACAGTGATCCCAGTAGTTCTTTTTATGCAGTGCCCCCAGTAGTGGCCCTTATACAATGCCCCCAGTAGAGTCCTTTATACCATGCCTTCAGTAATACCTTTTATGCAGTGTCCCTTATACAGTGCCCCCAGTAGTGCATTTTATGCAGTTCTCCCAGTAGTGCCCCTTATACAGTGCCCCCAGTAGTGCATTTTATGCAGTTCCCCTTATACAGTGCCCCCAGCAGTGGCCTTTATACAGTGTCCCCAGTAGTGCCCCTTATGCAGTGCCCCTTATACAGTACTCCCAGTAGTGCCTCTTTTGCAGTGCCCCCAGTAGTGTCCCTTATACAGTGCCCACAGTAGTAGCAGTGCCCTGTACACATAAAACACAGATATAATTATACTTACCCGAATCCCAGCTGCTATGCCTACCACCATCCGTTCCTCCAGTCCTGCTCAGCACTATGGGAGAGACATCATGACATCTCTCCCTTAACCCACTGTGGGAGTGGGAAGGCAGAGCTGATGAGTGAGCTCCAGTCCAGGTGCCGCAGCCAATGAGGTGCAGCAGCCAGTGAGAGTCTGTCTGATTCTTATTGGCTGCAGTGTTAAAACAAACACACCACCGGTGGTGTATTTCTTTTAGTGTTTAGTTCTGCTAACCACACTGTTCTGGATGGCGACGCTCTCCGCACAACCTGGCCTGATGGCGCCCAGGGCATGTGCCCCACTCAACCCTCTTGGATATGCCCCTGCCATAGTTTCATTAAGTTACAGACATTTCCACTTAATTGTGACCACCTCACAGCTCACAATATTATTCACCAACATTGTTCAGAGACTGGCTGGCTAAACTAGACAACAGAGCAGCGGCACAAAGACATGACAGTATAAAAGAATGTAGCACATCTATGAAACATTGCAGCATAGCAGTGGAAGACAGAATGGTAGTTTAATAAACTATATAACCCATGAGAGAGAATGTTTAATTAATCAAGAACTAGATCAGAGGCCTGAGGGCAGTACAGGGAAATTGATGTGGAGAATGCATGTAGTGAAAGAGAGGTTAACGATTCATTGATCAATCGAATGATTAAGAAAATTTAATTTGAGATGTCACCTTGTTTAGCAGAAACTGAGAAAAGGCCATAAAATAATACAATTTATCTTGTTCATTCACATTACTGAATTAACTAAATAATTCAGCATTTTTTTTGTGCAGCACCAAATTATTTCTGGTTAAAAATGTGTTAAAAATTAGTACTGTAGTAAAATGTAGTAAAAATGTTTGTCTATGCAAAAAATACTCCCAAAATTACAGCCCATAATAAAAAGAAAAGTGGTGCAAAATTGAATTATCCTTGGGCTCTTCCACCCACCCTTATGCTGTATATTAAATAGACATGCACAGTTTAACAAATCAAGCACTGCAGCTATAGGGACTGCAACTTTTGTGGCTAAAGTGTTTGGCTTGTTTGGACCCCCAAAACAAGCTAATAATTGGCTTAAAGCAGCTAACAGTGTTGTTAATGATCTCTACAGTTGGTCTACAGTTGGAAGATGTCATTATCATCCTCATCCTTACCCTTATCAGTGTTAATATCATCATCATCACACAATATTAGCTCATCCCCATTGGAATCCACCATTATAGAAGTCTTTGTCCTTTGACTTATTTGGTGGCAAACGTCGTACTGATGGAATTTGTAGTTAATTTTTATGAGCATCATCTTTTCCACTTTTTTACTTTAAGATTATTGTGTGTGCAATACAAGGGACATGTTCAAAGTCACCCAGTTGTAATGCTCTCAAAATGTTACTTGTGTTATCAGAATTGACAAATCCTGAGGTCAGTCCTAGCAAGGTAAGCCATTTTGCTATGACATCTCTTTTCTAAGAGGCTGACTCTCAGTGAAGCTGATGATACAGAAAGTAGCCTGCCTTTGAATGAGCTGCTGTTGTGTGTTAGATACCGCTGCTGCTAAAGGTGATACACCCACCCAGTGGGCTGTCACAGTCATGTAATCTTTAGTTTGACCAGTTTGACCAGTACCATTTGTCCACATATCTGTGGTTAAATGGATAGTGGTTACAATGGCATTTTCTAGGTCAAGAAATTTTTTTTCGCCACTTATTTACCTGTTTTATATTTGACACCTCTTGTAGATTCAGGGCCAAATGTAATAGGGTGAGAGTTTAGAAAATGTGAGAGTTTAGCAGTAAACTCTCACATTGGTTGAGCTTTATCTTCAAAATGGGAAAACATCTGAATGAGATTTTAAATCGTGAGAGTGTTTTAAGTCTAAAAAAACATGCAAGTTCGCTCTGTTACTTTGTTTTTGGACTCAATTACATTTGCAAAGTTTAAAAAGTGTCAGAAACTCTCACTTTTCTAAACTCTCACCCTATTACATTTGGCCCTCAGAGTGAGAAGAAGCTGCATCATGATGTAAGGTTACAGAATAAGATGCCAGACTGTGTTTGGACCTGGCTTCCACAATAGGCATTCTAGAAACAGAAGTAGCACTATCAGGACCACCACTCTCAAAGGAAGGCCATGGCCTGAGCCTTTTCTTCCCACTGTGTATGATGTATGGCATGTTGCCATTTTTAATTTATTTTGCCAGTAAACTTTCCCTTTATTATTAGAGGTGATGTTTTTTTCATTGTGAAATATTGTTTAGACTTCAGGTGCCTTATCTTAAAACTTTGCACTTGACCATCGGCTTTAGTAGATGTTGAAATTGAAGTGTTATCAAGACTGCCATCAGCCGCAGCACTAGTACTGGGTTGCTGCTCTTGTTCTTTTATTTACTAGTCCATATTGACTAGTGATGGTGGCACAGCTCCTACTGAATGTAATTTTTAACACAGTGGTTTAACCTGAACAAACACAAGTTTTTTTCATTTATTTATTTTTTATAACACACTGTGACTCACAGCACTTCTAGTAATGGTGGCACCTACCAAATGTTATATTTTAACACAGTACTACAGCTCACAGTATACAATGCCTCTATGTTTTTTAATGACACAGTGCCCCTTTAAGTTAAACAGTGCTTCTAAATGGTATTTTTTACCTGACAGTGACCACACAGTGCCACTTTATGATAAACACATTGCTCATTATTGAATTTTTAAATAACACAGTGCCCTGCCCCAGCCTTTACTGGCTTAACAAACATAACACAGAGCTCCTGCTCCAGTCCCACTAGTCCACTCCTCCTAATGGTGTTTACTGCCTCTGAGCGCTGCAGCCCAAAGTCCAAAAATTATACAGTTCCCCTAAATTAATAATAAATAAACAGAAACACACAACACAGTGCTTCCCACAACCTCTCCCTCGGATCTCCTGTTTGAAATGGTACCCAATCATGAGCGAGGGGCATTTATGTGCAATCCAAAACACGTGAGAACCGGCATCTAACACTCCAGTCTGGTTTTATCACAGAGACTTGTTTCTATATGCCTCTATCAGTCCTAGACAATATTTCCAAACATTGGTCCCATCCGATATATTCAAACATTGTTCCCATCCAATATCTCCAAACACTGGTTCGATTTAATAACCTCAAACATTGGTCTCAAACCGATCTTCTTCAATTCATCAACATCAGTCTAAAACAAATCAAGTTCTTCAATTCTTCAACATCTGTCTCTAACCAATTACGTTCTTCAATATCAGTCTCAAACCGATCCAGATCTCAATCCAGCATCATCGGTCCTAATACGATTCTACCTATCTCTTCAGTATCATATATCCAGTTACCAATCCAACCTGCTGTTCAATAAAGACATTTACTTTTCTGTCCTTGCCTTTGGGCCCATCATCCTTTACAGTTCATATAACCCCTCATAGCATACATGTGGAAGTCCTGGCTCAAGCCACAGTTTCATCCAATCCTCAAAAGTCTCCTCTCCAGCCTCCCATACCTGTTCCACCCAAATCTAAACCTCACACTTGACAGTTTTACTGGCACTATGGATCCAGGTAAGATTTAGGCACCAGCTGCTGGGTTTACACCTGATCTTGTTGCTCACCTAGAACACCAAGGGGTGGCCTAGGATTAGGTGGATCAGTTCCTCCAAGAACTGACTAGTCAGCTGGACAATATCCAATCCACTCTGAGAGGCTCAGGAGTTGCCACTTTATCCATTCTGATTTCTCCGGTTTCAGACTCAACCTCTGCGAGTCAAGATTGGTGCCCTGCACTTTGAACTTTTAAGTTTTCTTGTAATACCCAGAACCTTGCAATCGATAATTCTGGGCTTTCCCTGGCTCTGTCTGCATAATTCTCAAATCGACTGGAGAACCTCATAAAATAATGCCTGAGGATATTCCTGCTTCAGTTCTTGTCTCCAAAAAGTTCTACTAATATGCTCTGCAGTACCGTCTCATCCAGATACTCATCCTTGTTTAGAATTCACTGAAGATATTTTCAGTAAAGCTGGTGCTGATGTACTTCCTCCTCACCATGTCCAATTGATTTAATCCCTGGGAAATCTCCTCCCAGAGGGTGAAGTTATCGTCTATCACTCACAGAAACAAAGGCCATGACTGACTATATCCAAGAGAATTTGTAAAAAGGGTTCATCCACCATTTCACCTCTCCAACTTGTGCGGGCTTCTTGTTTGTAAAAAAAGGATGGAGGTTTGTGCCCCTGCATTGACTACAGGGGTCTAAATGACATCACCATTAAAAATCACTATCATCTCCCTCTGATCATAGAGCTTTTTGACTGAGTCTGAAGCCACCATCTTCACCAAATTGGACTTCCGAGGAGCATATATTCTCATATGAATTTGGGAAGGAGACAAGTGGAAGATGGGATTTAACACCTATGATAATCACTACAAGTACTTATTTTATGCCCTTCGGTCTTAGCAATACTTCAGCAGTTTTCCAGCACTATGTGAATGAGATCTCCTGTGATCTGTTGTACAAACATGTTGTCTATCTTGATGATAGTCTCATATTTGCCAATGATCTGGAGGAGCATCGCCGTCAAGTAAAGGAGGTTCTGACAGATCTCTGTTCCAATCATCTCTACTGCAAATTGGAGAAGTATGTTTTTGAGGTGAAGTCTATTCCCTTCCTGAGATATATCATTTTAGGTTCTGGTCTCAAAATGGACCCAGAAAAGCTCCGAGCAATTCTGAAATGGCCACTTCTAAATACTCTCAGGACTGTTTAGTGCTTCCTAGGCTTTGCAAACTACTATCACAAATTCATAAATAACTATTCCACAATCATTGCACCCATTACCACTCTCACATGGAATGGTGCCAGTCCATCCTGATGGTCAGAAGAAGCAAATTAAGCATTCCAAAGAATCAAACAGAAGTTAATGTCAGCTCCTGTTCTTCGTCAACCTGATGTCACACAGCTATTCATCTTGGAAGTAGACATTGTAGGTGTCGGAACTGTACTCTCTCAATGTGCTCCTGATGGTCTTCTCTACCCCTGTGGAATTTTCTGCAGAAAATTCACTCCAGCTGAGTGCAACTACTCTATTGGGGATCAAGAACTTCTCGCTATTAAGTTAGCCTTGGAGGACTGGTGCTATTTTTTGGAAGGAGCTGTGCATCCCATTTCTATTCTCACAGACCACAAAGACATTTTATACCTTAAGACAGCCCATTGTCTACATCCGAGGCAAGGCAGGTGTGCTCTCTTCTTCTCACAATGTAATTTAAAAATGTCTTTTCATCCAGGGGTCTAGAAACAAAAAAGGTTAATGCCCTCTCTTGCTCCATGGAGCAAGAAAATGAGCATCTCATCATTGATCCAGTGGCTTTCTCTACAGTCAGAGTAGAATCTTCACCACCTGTTGGGAAAACTCATTTCAATCCCACATTATGCTAGAAACTTCTAGGTCATGCAGGCATACAAAAGACCTTTGAGTTAATTTCCAGGTCTTACTTGTGGCCCTCTATCAGAAAAGACATCCAAGACTTCATTGTCTCTTTGCGCCCAGCATAAAGTACCTCAACAGTCTTGCAGCTGGGCAGTTACTTCCTCTCTCTGTTCCACAACAACCGTGGTCACATCTGCCTATGGCATTCATTACTGACCTTCCGGTTTCAAACAAATTCAACACCATCCGGTTCACCAAGATGTCTCACTTAATACCCCTCACAGGTCTTCCATTAGCTCCCAAGTTGGCTCAATTCATACAAGAAATCTTTAGACTCCATGGACCACCTCTGGAAATCATCTCTGACTGGGGAGTGCAGTTTGTCACCAAGTTTTGGTGTTCCTTGTGTTTTTCACTTCAAGTCAAGCTTAATTTCTCCACTGTCTATCACACCCCAGTCTAATGGCCAGACAGAAATAGTCAATCAAGATCAGGAGTAATTTCTTCAATTTAACGTATCCTCCTCTCAAGACAAATGGCCTGGACTGCTTCCTTGGGTGGAATTTTGTCACAACAATCAGTACCATTTTTCGTCTGGTTTCACGCCCTTTTATGCAATTTATGGTTTTCACCCTTGAGTTCCTGAGTTTCAGCCTCTTCCTGCCTCTAAGGTTCCAACTGCTGATCACACGTTTTAGTTCTTTACCAAGATTTAGAAAGAGTTCCACTCCTCCTTTGTGAAGGCATCTGAGTGGTAGAAGAAGTTTGTTAACAGGAAGAGGACAGCAGTCTCAAGCAAGGAGTTCGAGTTTGGCTTTCTACATGAAACCTGCAGTAAAGAGTTCCATTCGTGAAATTTCCACCCCGATACATTGGGCCATTTGCCATTGAGCGTGTTATCAACCTGGTTTCATTCAAACTCAAACTTCTTCCCTTCCTGAGGATAACAAATTCCTTCCATATTTCTTTATTGAAACCACTCATACTCAACTGGTTTCATTCAGCACTTCTTTGCAATCTTTGTGACCAAAGTCCAGACTCATCATGGAGTCAAATATGAAATGCCAAATATTCTGGACTCTGGATACTGTTATGTACATCTCCAAAACTTGATCGTCTGGAAGGACTACAGTACAGAAGAATGTCCCTGAACTTTTGCCTCTAAAGTCCCTGCTCCTCAGTTGATCTGAGCATTCCATGCCATGTTTTCACACAAGCTTAGGAGGATTTCTTATGCCACCCATGAAGGGGGGGATACTGTCACACTCCAGCCTTCAAAAACCACTTTCTTACCTCTCTGGTGTCTGTCCAGGCTAGCACTGAGGTCCGCTCACACTGCACATCACTCCCAGCTGGTGCTGAGGTCTGTCTCTTCTGCTCATGCCCATCTGCTCAGTGTCCTGTCACTGAACATGGAGATGGCTCTCTGCAACCCCTTGCCCACAACATGTCTTCTCAGCATGATGGTACACAAGCTGCATGCCAGAGTTCCCTCCTAAACCACAGTATGGGCTCAACCATGTTGGACTCTGTCACCTGACACTCTTCCTCCACTCACAATGCTGTTCCCAGACCATCTGATCACAGAATCCAATCCCTGGGGATCCTACCCTATCAATTTAATTTCTTGACTGGCCTCTGTTGTCAGTATAACATTGTTTCTGCTGAAGTTACAGCTCTGTGCTGAGCTCCCAGGTACTCTGTATCTGGATTGTTCCAGTCAATTTGATTCCAATTCCAAGTCTAGTTACAAGTCTCCAGTCCATCTAACACTCCAGTCTGGTTACAAGTCTCCACTCCATCTAACACTCCAGTCTAGTTTTATCACAGAGACTTGTTTCTATCTACCTCTATCGGTCCCAGGCAATAATGCCAAACATTGGTACCATCTGATATCTCCAAATATCGGTTCCATCCAATATCTCTAAATATCGGTTCCATCCAATATCTCCAAATATCGGTTCCATTCAATATCCTCAAACATTGATCTCAAACTGATCAAGTTCTTAATTTCATCAACTTCGGTCTAAAACCGATCAAGCTCTTCAACATCAGTCTCAAGCTCTCATTCCAGCATCATTGGTCCTAATTCAATTCTGCCCATCACTTCAGTGTCATACATCCAGTTCCCATTCCAACCTGCTGTTCAATAGAGATATTTACTTTTCTATCCTTGCCTTCAGGCCCATCAACCTCTACAGTTCATATAACTCCTCACAACATACATGAGGAAGTCCTGGCTCAAGCCAACCAGTTGCATCCATGCCTTCCAAATCTCCTCTTCAGCCTCCCATGCCTGTTCCACCCAAATCCAAACCTCAGACATGACATGGTAAATGTAACTTATACGTATTAGGTGCTGACAGGAGGTTCGTGCAGAACAGCACAAGAGAAAAAACATAACTGATAGTAGGGGTATCATTCACAGAAGACTAATAGTGAATTACATCATCATATTTATATACAATATGCAAAGGGATCATTATTCAACAGTATAAGAAGACAGTTCTAGACAACATTAAAGATGACATACTGTATATATATATATATATATATATATATATATATATATATATAGGTCATTATATAATTTTTCAAAATATATGACATATTTTAAAGAAATCAATTAATGACACCCTGAATCGTCTATTTGTTATTCAAATATGATATTGGACAGCCAGTCTTGTTCATATCCCATGATGCTTCATAGTACTGAATTTGCCTTGTGAAGCCCACACAGGTAGGATTCACCTAAATCCAAATATCAGTGTACTGTATGCCCACCTAGTACAGGGGCAGTACAGTCGAGAAAAGGGCTGTTTGTTATATATCCATCAGGGTAGTATAGTGAGGTATAATGTTCACTCCCAAGAGAGTTAGAAATATCTATAAACATCGTCCCTGTCTCAGATTAATGTATGCTCTTACATATGAAGTTGTGAATAACACATGTTAAACATGAGAAAGAAAAAAGGAAAAGGAAGAGTATGAAGAAAGAGGGAGGTGCCAAGTGATAAAAGAGGAGGAATAAAAGAAGGCGAGGAAGAAAAAGACTGGAAGACATTAAACAAGATTGTCTTACCTTTCTAAAAGGAAAAATCTGAGAGGTACAGACTATTGTGACCCATACGCTCCTGGATAACCCCATATAATGTAGATTGATTTGAGACTCAAATATGTATATACTATATTCTATATTAGGGTATGGAATGCAGTTAGTTTACTGACGCATAGGATGCCGGCGGTCGAAATCCTGGTGCTGGAATCCTGACTCATGGCCAGAACACCATCGCCAGCAACCCGAATGTAAGTATGGCGGGCCAGATTAGCTTGTAGCTGTGAGGGGGAGGGTTAGGTTTTACAACCACGGGGGGTTAGGGTTAGGCAGTGGGAGGGGGGAGGTTAGGGTTAGGCTACGGGCAGGGGAGTTAGGTTTAGGCACCACCTGGGGGGTTAGGGTTAGGCATCAAGGGGGGTGGGTTAGGTTTAGGCACTAAGGGGGGAGGGATAGGTTTAGGCACTAACAGTGAGGGTTAGGGTGCGGGGGAGAGGATCACGGATAGGATGCAAGAAGGAAGGGTTAGGGGGTGGAGGGGGAAGGTTAGTATACTTACTGAGCCACTGTCGGGATTCTCAGCACCTGGATGCTGAGAATCCTGACAGCGACTCAGTAAGTATTTTGACAGCTGGCCTCCCGATTGCTGGTCTCCCATACCCGACTCTAAGGGAATATAGATATTTAGTAAAACAAGGGACTGATATGGTAGGGAATACTCAAACCCATGTAAGTACAGAATACTGAATAGAAGTAAAATGACCAGATATTTCTAACCAAATAATATATGGTAAGAAACATTTTGAGTAATTTATAAGGATCCTCATGGAATTATCCAAATCCCTTATCTAGGATAACCAGTAAATGTATATTGATATTTTAATAAAGGAAATACATTTCTCCTGGATTAAAAAGGCTTAATTGTTTTTCACGCATTTGGTGTACACAATTATTAACCAGATTAATTTTACAGTTCACAGATTTACTTAATGTTCTAATAACAGAGCAGCTTCTCTTTAAACTCCCTCTGCTATCCTTCTAAGTTTCATTATCTGAGTTAGCATAGCAAACAATAAAAAAAAACAATTTAGATTTAATTTTCTCTGATTACTTGCTTGGGTTTATTTTCTCACAATTTCTCAACAAATATATTGGCTATTCTAAAGAATACAAAGTTAATATTGTGGAAATACAAAATCTATTTGTTTTCTTGTGCCTGTTGTAGAATACGTCATCATGCTGCCATGTGTGACGGCAAACTGCAGAGAGTCTGTGTCAAGGGGCCTATTTACTAACCTGTAACATGCATCAGCATACTTTCTGCCTTTTTGTTGATAGTATACTGATAATTCACTGTATAAAAGTAAATTATATTGTTCTTTGCAACCATTGACCAAATTAATTGCTATTTATCATTTTGACACATATTTGAACTATTGAAAAATCATTGGTGTGTCCTTTTTTTCCTGATGCACTACATGGCCAAGAGTATGTGGACACACAAGCATCACACCCATATGTGCTTGATGAACATCTAATTCCAAAACCATGTGCACTAATAAGTGGTGTAACTTCATCCCAGTCACCCAGAGGAAAAATAGATGTTGGCACCCCCCACAATGCCGACTCTTCAGATTCATTAAATGAACAATATGCCCTTGACATCCCTAAGAAAACGCGTTGTATGATGTGACTCAGTACTCTCCATCCAGTTACAGGTCATTTCCCGCTAACTTGTCACTGCTTGCGTTCACCCATTGATGCAGATCCATGCAACTTTGGACTGTTAATTTGACACATATGCAGAGTGATTTCTCAGAAAATGATGCATGCACAATAGTGTTAACAAAGTTAATTGCATCTGCAATCTTTGTGACCACCAGACAATACAGAGAGCATTTTAGTGACTGCCAGACAATACAGATAACATTTTAGTGACTACCAGACAATATTCAGGACATTTTAGTGAGTACC
Source organism: Taudactylus pleione (assembly GCA_031769625.1). Classification (NCBI taxonomy): domain Eukaryota; kingdom Metazoa; phylum Chordata; class Amphibia; order Anura; family Myobatrachidae; genus Taudactylus; species Taudactylus pleione. The sequence goes on from JAUIMM010000759.1 coordinate 5,348,614, forward strand.
ATAAAATTCTGATAGCATTTTAGTGACTGCAATAAAATACTAAAAGCATTTTTGTGACCGCCAGACAATATGGAGAGCATTTTAGTCACTACCATATAATGCATAACGTCACAATGCTTGCCATATAATGCAGAGTGTTGCAGTACCTGCCTTTGTATTGCAGAGAATGTTGCAGTGCCTGCCATGTAATGCAGTGTCTCAGTGCCTGACAGGTAATGCTGAGTGTCACAATAACCGACATGTAATGCAGAGAGTTGCAGTGCTCATTGTATAATGCAGTGTCACAGTGCCCACCATGTAAGCAGAGTGTTGCAGTGCCCACCATATAATGAAGAGTCAGACGGTCTTCGTTTTGCCAAAACGCTGTGGCTGGTTTTGGTTTTGGATTTTTTCCCCAAAATTGGCAAAAAAAGCTAATATCACATAATTGGAGTCTTTTTTGTTACTAGAGTATTCTTAACCTCGATAACATTAATTTTCACTCATTTCCAGTCAATTGACCACCTCACTGCTCACAATATTGTTTTCAATATTCAATTTTGAGAGTGGGTGAGAGCTGTCATTCTTGCTTCCCATTCCAAAGGATTGTTTTATAGTCAGATATTTTTTAAAATAGTAGTCTTCAGGGATAAAGATCCATTCCCAAGAGCAACAGCAGAAGCAGCAAGGCCTAGCAATGAAGGATTCTTCTGAGGAATCCTGTATAGGGAAGGTGTCACCTAGCCTTAACAAATTGGATGCAGGACACTACTGTAGATGTTGAGGATGAATGTGTTGGCGGTAGAGATTGCAAGTGTTGGGATCTAGTTGAACTTTAGAGAAGGAAGCTAGCTGATGCTGGACAGCTTGTTGTTATTTTCTTAGCACATGTTTCTGATGTTGTCAAAAACTTTCATGAGTTTGCTGCAAATGAAGTAACAGGGAGGAGGCTCCTAGATGGTTAACGTCCCTACCTCTATGTATCATGGTTTTACAAATGCTACAGATGGCTTTACAATTGTTGTCAGGATTTGGGTAAAAATAATTCCACACATAAGAGGTGCATTTGTTGGTCCTATGCCTATGCCCAATGGTCTTCCTCTTATGAAGGCCAAGAGCTGCTTCCACTGGTGCCTGACTTAAACAAACAACATCCTTATCCTCAACATCCTCATTAGCACTGACGTCAGCTTTACAAATATCCCCCTCACCCTTTTGCACTTCCTCGGTAGCATCCTCAATTTCTATGTCATCAGCTATATTTGAGCTGCTCATAACCACATTTTCAGAGGTAGCAGAAATGTTGGAAGGCAGCATCTCTATGATCACAACAATATCAGAAAGGACAGGCTCACACATTACACTCATGGACAAACTTAGACTCACCTCAGGGATTTGTGACATTTCTGTTTCTGAATGCACAGTTTGTTCTACTGCCTTAGAGGTTTTCTTTTTTTACACCTCTTCTACACTTGAGTGAAAATGTCTTGCATTGTGAAGAGAAGCAGAGGAAGATGCCTCACTGACACTAGCAGAACCACCACTCATATATAAAAGACAAGTCTTTCCTTGCCACAGCATGTGGTGAATGGCATGTTGGCAATTTTATGGTTTTCTGCACCACACTTTCCCTTTATTAGCAGTGTTTTTTTATTTTAGATGCCCTGACTTAGAGCCTGATTCAGAGCCGCTTGCAAGCGCTATGCGCTCGCAAGTGGGTCGATGGCCGGGCAGAGCGCATGCACCGCGTGTGCACTACACATGTGCGAGCCCCGGAGCGAGCGAGAAATCACTCACTCCGGGGCTCGCAACAAAACAGGGCGGCTGTCGATGTTGATCAACAGCTCGCCCCATTTTAAAGGCTGGGAGGGGGGATGGCTGGCCAAGTGGAGGCATTCCTGAAGGAATGCCTGCCAAGTGAGGGTGGCCCTACTGACATCACTACCGCAAGCGCCTCGTCACTAGCCCTATGGTCGCGATGGTCGCGACCATCGCGACCATCACCTGGCCGCTCGTAAGAGCTGTGAGTGGTCACACACAGCTTAGCGAGCGCCCAGAAGGCCGGACACACAAAAAAAGCTCATAAGACCTGCGAGCTGCCTCTGGCAGCGAGCGGGTTTGAATCAGTCCCTTAGACCCTTTATGTCCTTGAGCATCGGCTTCAGTAGATGACATTGAATGACTAGCATCATCATCATTACTGGTGGCAGTAGCTGTAGCAACAGTATTTGGTTGCTCCTCTTCTCTAAATGGAATGTTATCCATTTTCCAATTCGCAGATCACTGCTTGGCTTATATATGCAAGTGAGCAAAACAAAGCGCATAAATCAATACAATTATTGAATTCCTTTTTTTATGTCGCAGGCGCAGCTCTATTCAAACTACGTAGAATCACAGAGCTTATATATGCATGTGAATGTCTTTCTGATGGAGTCTGGACACAGCACAGTCAATACAGCAGAGTACAGCACAGAATACAGCAGCATGCACCCCCTATACACATTGAATAAGCAGAGAGTGGACACAGCATGCAGTAGTGTGCACCCATTATACACTACACATTGACTCAGCAGCACAGCCACTTGTGACTTGTGAGTCTAGAGTCCGGACACAGCCTATAAAGCAGAGTACAGAACAGCAAGATAATGGTGAAGAGTCCCATCCATGGCGCATTATATAGAATCCAAAACCTGTGACAATTAGATGCCGCTATGATGGTTCCATCCTTGCATGTGGACAGCATAGGGGTGAGGGTGGGTGTATGTCAGAGAGCCATTCATGCCTGTGGGTGCATGGAGCCCTGTGCATCTGCAGCAGCTTGGCTCCTCCCCCCAGATGTCACATCTGATTCTGGAAAGTAGTGCTGTGGCTGCTGATGCACACAGCCACACATACAGACAGTGCCTGTCCCCGTGCCTGCAGCTGTTACTGCTGGGTCAACCAACAGCTGACTTTTCGGCAAGCAGCTGCTCTGTGCCCAGTGGGCATGTCCGACCCTGGCTGTAGTGGTAAAGGGAAGGGATAGCGGTGCTGCAGCAGCTGCTGGAACTTATTGTTAAGGGATGGAGAAAGCTACTTGGGAAAAAAGAGAGGTGCCCCCTTCAAGGCTGGCATCCGGAGGTGGAAACATCCATTGTCTCTGACAGTTCTGCCCTGAAAACTAATATGGATTTGGTCCCCCCTTTTCTTTTATATCAGCCACCGCTCTCCTTTGTAGGTTTTCCACTACATTTTTAGAACATTAGTGAGTTTAGGCACTGATATTTAACAATAAATCCTGACCCATTCATCCCAAGGATTTTGGTGGGGTTGAGGCTCTGTGCTTTCACACCCTCCACACCAAACTGTCTGCTTGTCTTGATGTGATTAGCAGAAAGTGCTTCTTATGGGAAGCCACTGCCAGTGCAATCACTGAATTGGCCCATAGGTAAAATAATATGCAATTATCTATCTAGCTGCTTCTGATAAACTAACTATATATTCTTTAGAATTACACTGATATTATGAAGTGACAGCTGTTTATCCACATTTCTATTGCAAATGTGATTCATCTTTCATTTTAAAGTGGAAAACAACAGGTGTGGAGGTGTTTGCATATAAATTAGGGGTGTGCACCGGCCACTTTTCGTGTTTTGGTTTTGGATCTGGATCTTTCTTCGTGTTTTGGATCTGGATTGGTTTTGCCAAAACCACCCTTCCGTGTTTTGGGTTCTGGGTTTTGTGTTTTGGATCTGTATTTTTTTTTAAAAAAGCATAAAAACAGCTAAAATCACAGAATTTGTTGGTTTCTCTGCTCCTATGCTATTATTAACCTCAATAACCTTAATTTCCACTCATTTCCAGTCTATTCTGAACACCTCACACCTCACAATAGTGTTTTTATGTCCAAAAGGTTGCACCGAGGTAGCTGGATGACTATGCTAAGCGACACGAGTGGGCGGCACAAACACGTGACCCATCTAGGAGTGACACTGCAGTGGCAGACAGGATGGCAGTTAGAAAAACTAGGCCCCAAACTGTTACATAATGCAAAGAAAAAAAAGAAGTGCAAGATAGAATTGTCCTTGGGCCCTCCCACCCACCCTTATGTTGTATAAACAGGACATGCACACTTTAACAAATCAATCATTTCAGCGCCAGGGTCTGCCACACAACTGTGGCTGAAATGATTGGTTCGTTTGGGCCCCCACAAAACAAGCTGGCAATTAATGTGTCCCTGCACAAACTGGCTCTACGGAGGCAAGATGTCATCCTCATCCTCCTCATCCACCGATTCCTCACCCTCTTCAGTGTGTACATCCTCATCCTCACAAAGTATTAACTCGTCCCCACTTGAATCCACCACCACAGGTCCCTCTGTACCTTCTGGAGGCTGGTCTCCCTGGAAGAGCTGATAATTCATTTTGATGAACATCATCTTCTCCACATTCTGTGGAAGCAACCTCCTACGCCTTTCGCTGACAAGGTTCCCGGCTGCACTAAACACTCTTTCGGAGTAAACACTGGAGGGGGCGCAACTCAGGTAAAATAGAGCCAGCTTGTACAGGGGCCTCCAAATTGCCTCTTTTTCCTGCCAGTACAGGTATGGACTGTCTGACATGCCTACTTGGATGCTATCACCGATGTAATCCTCCACCATTCTGTCAATGGTGACAGTATCATATGCAGTGACAGTAGACATGTCAGAAATTGTTGCCAGGTCCTTCAGTCCGGACCAGATGTCCAAACTTGGTCCTGCCTGCCCTGCATCACCGCCAGCGGGTTGCTAAGGATACCTAAGTTTTTTCCTGGCAGCCCCAGTTGCGGGAGAAAATGAAGAAGGAGCCGTTGACGTGTCACGTTCCGCTTCAGCTGACAGTGTGTTCACCAGCAGGTCTTTGCACCTCTGCAGGCTTGTGTCGGCCAAAAAGAGAGACACCACATAGGCTTTAAACCTAGGATCAAGCACGGTGGCCAAAATGTAGTGGTCTGATTTCAAAAGATTGACCACCCTGGAATCCTGGCAAAGCGAATGAAGGGCTTCATCCACAAGTCCCACATGCCGAGCGGAATCGCTCCGTCTTAGCTCCTCCTTCACTTTCTCCAGCTGCTTCTGCAAAAGCCTGATGAGGGGAATGACCTGACTCAAGCTGGCTGTGTCTGAACTGACTTCACGTGTGGCAAGTTTGAAGGGCTGGAGAACCTTGTACAACACGGAAATCATTCTCCACTGCACTTGAGTCAGGTGCATACCCCCTCCTTTGCCTATGTCATAGGTGGATGTATAGGCTTGTATGGCCTTTTGCTGCTCCTCCATCCTCTGAAGCATATAGAGGGTTGAGTTCCACCGCGTCACAACCTCTTGCTTCAGTTGATGGCGGGGCAGGTTCAAGAGTGTTTGCTGGCACTCCAGTCTTCGGCACGCAGTCGCTGAATGGCGAAAGTGGCCAGAAATTTTTCGGGACACCAAAGCGTCTCCTGCACGCCCCTGTCGCTTTTCAGAAAATTCTGCACCACCAAGTTTATTGTGTGAGCAAAACATGGGACGTGCTGGAATTTGCCCAGATGTAATGCCCGCACAATATTGGTGGCGTTGTCAGATATCACAAATCCCCAGGAGAGTCTAAGTGGGGTAAGCCACAGGGCGATGATTTCCCTCAGTTTCTCTAAGAGGTTGTCGGCGGTGTGCCTCTTAATGAAACCGGTGATACACAGCGTAGCCTGCCTTGTAACGAGCTGGCGTTTCTGAGATGCTGCTACTGGTGACGCTGCTGCTGTTGCTGCGTAAGGTGATACATCTACCCAGTGGGCTGTCACAGTCATATAGTCCTTAGTCTGCCCTGTTCCACTTGTCCACATGTCCGTGGTTAAGTGGACATTGTGTACAACGGCATTTTTCAGGACACTGAGGACACTTTTTCTGACGTTTCTGTACAGTCTCGGTATCGCCTGCCTAGTGAAGTGGAATCTAGATGGGATTTGGAACCGGGGACACACTACCTCCATCAGTTGTCTAAATCCCACTGCACTAATGGCGGATACCGGACGCACGTCTAACACCAACATAGCAGTCAAGGCCTCAGTTATACGTTTTGCTTCAGGATGACTGCTGTCGTACTTCATCCTCCTCGCTAAGGACTGTTGGAGGGTCAATTGTTTAGTAAAAGTAGTGGTGTTCCTACTTCCTCTCTGGGATGATGAACGACTCCCAGCAGCAGCAACAGCAGCAGCGGCAGCAGTAGGCGTAGCAATGCAGGATCCTCCAGAGGAATCCCGGATAGGAGAGTCAGTCATGCCAGTGACATGGCCTGCAGGACTACTTCCGATCCTGACTAAGGAGGAAATTGACGAGGAGGGAGTTGACGGTGTGGTTTGCAGGCGCTTGGATACAACAGGACAACGGGATTTAGGTGTCCCTGGACTGCTTACGGTCTTAGCCAAAGTTTCTGAACTTGACAGTAACTTTTTATGAACGCGCTGCAGGTGCCGTATAAGGGAGGATGTTCCTAGGTGGTTGACGTCCGTACCCCTACTTATTTCACCTTTACATATGGTACATATGGCAAGACAGTTGTTGTCCGGATTTGGATAGAAATATTGCCAGACCAAAGAGGTGGAATGTTTGGTCTTCTGCCCAGGCATGACCGTGATGGGCTTTTTCATCCCACGGACAACAACTGTCTCCCCCGGAGCCTGACTTAAACAAACCACATCACCATCAGAATCCTCCTCGCCAACTTCCTCCTCAGCGCCAGCTACACCAGTATCCTCATCCTGTTGTACTTCAACAGTGACATCTTCAATTTGCATATCAGCAAGTGGACTGTGGGTGCTCCTTTCAGCACTTGCAGGGGGCGTGCAAATGGTGGAAAGAGCCACCTCTTCCCGTCCAGTGCTGGGAAGGTCAGGCATCGCAACCACCACCACACTTGGACTCTCCTTGGGGATTTGTGATATCTTCTTAGAAAGCACAGTTCTTCGCTGTGCTTTTGCCAGCTTAACTCTTTTGATTTTTTTAGTGGGAGGAGGGCTTCCATCGTCATGTGAAGCTGAACCACTAGTCATGAACATACTAGGGATCGACCTTAGCCGTTCCTTGCCACTCCGTGTCATAAATGGCATATTGGCAAGTTTACGTTTCTCTTCAGCTGATTTAAATGTCTTTTTCAAGGTCATTTTCCTGAACTTTGCCTTTTGGGATTGTATGTGCTCTCTACTATGACATTGGGCATCGGCCTTGGCAGACGACGTTGATGGCATGTTATCGTCTATGTCATGACTAGTGGCAGCAGCTTCAGCACTAGGAGGAAGTGGTTCTTGATCTTTCTCTATTTTATTTTTATCAGAAAAAGTTTGGTCCTCCATTTATGTTATATCGATTTGATATATATGTGCGGCTAAACACAGAAAATATATATTTTTTTGGTTTGGACTGGAGTGTACTTTGGGGGTTACAGCACCCTTTAATGGTCAAGCCAGCCGGCCCTTTACTTATGACACAGGCGCACGCTTGGCACTACTTTGTTGATGCACGTGCGGCTACTGCGCACACAATTCACAAACACAGAAAATAATTTTTTTTTGGTTTGGACTGGAGTGTACTTTCGGGGTTACAGCACCCTTTAACGGTCAAGCCAGCCGGCCCTTTACTTATGACACAGGCGCACGCTTGGCACTACTTTGTTGATGCACGTGCGGCTACTGCGCACACAATTCACAAACACAGAAAATAATTTTTTTTTTGGTTTGGACTGGAGTGTACTTTGGGGGTTACAGCACCCTTTAACGGTCAAGCCAGCCGGCCCTTTACTTATGACACAGGCGCACTCTTGGCACTACTTTGTTGATGCACGTGCGGCTACTGCGCACACAATTCACAAACACAGAAAATAATTTTTTGGGGGGTTTGGACTGGAGTGTACTTTTGGGGGTTACAGCACCCTTAACGGTCAAGCCAGCCGGCCCTTTACTTATGACACAGGCGCACGCTTGGCACTACTTTGTTGATGCACGTGCGGCTACTGCGCACACAATTCACAAACACAGAAAATAATTTTTTTTTTGGTTTGGACTGGAGTGTACTTTCGGGGGTTACAGCACCCTTAACGGTCAAGCCAGCCGGCCCTTTACTTATGACACAGGCGCACGTTTGGCACTACTTTGTTGATGCACGTGCGGCTACTGCGCACACAATTCACAAACACAGAAAATAATTTTTTTTTGGTTTGGATTGGAGTGTACTTTCGGGGGTTACAGCACCCTTTAACGGTCAAGCCAGCCGGCCCTTTACTTATGACACAGGCGCACGCTTGGCACTACTTTGTTGATGCACGTACGGCTACTGCACACACAATTCACAAACACAGAAAATAATTATTTTTTTGGTTTGGTCTGGAGTGTACTTTGGGGGTTACAGCACCCTTTAACGGTCAAGCAAGCCGGCCCTTTACTTATGACACAGGCGCACGCTTGGCACTACTTTGTTGATGCACGTGCGGCTACTGCGCACACAATTCACAAACACAGAAAATAAATTTTTTTTGGTTTGGACTGGAGTGTACTTTCGTGGGTTACAGCACCCTTTAACGGTCAAGCCAGCCGGCCTTTTACTTATGACACAGGCGCACGCTTGGCACTACTTTGTTGATGCACGTGCGGCTACTGCGCACACAATTCACAAACACATAAAATAATTTTTTTTGGGGTTTGGACTGGAGTGTACTTTCAGGGGTTACAGCACCCTTAACGGTCAAGCCAGCCGGCCCTTTACTTATGACACAGACGCACGCTTGGCACTACTTTGTTGATGCACGTGCGGCTACTGCGCACACAATTCACAAACACAGAAAATAATTTTTTTGGGGGTTTGGACTGGAGTGTACTTTCGGGGGTTACAGCACCCTTAACGGTCAAGCCAGCCGGCCCTTTACTTATGACACAGGCGCACGCTTGGCACTACTTTGTTGATGCACGTGCGGCTACTGCGCACACAATTCACAAACACAGAAAATATATTATTTTTTTAGCACTTGGGGGGAGCACCCCTGATGGACAGAGCACCCCCTGGACAACACTACAGCACCCCTTTAGGACTGGGACACTGCACAGGACTTTGGAGTGGACACAGCCCCTATGGAGAACTGACTGCACAACACAGTCCAGCCAGCCCCTATGGACTTTGAAGTAGTGGACACAGCCCCTATTAACAACAGCAGCACAGCACAACACAGCCAGCCCCTATGGACTTTGAAGTAGTGGACAACAGCAGCACTACACTACACTACACTACACAGCCCTAACTCCCACCCTCCCTCTTCACTGTCCACAGCCGATTGAGAAAATGGCACCGACGCGGGTACCTTATATAGGATCCAAAACCCGCGAGACTCGGAAGGCGGGATGATGACGTTTTGCCTCGATTTCAGATCCGAGTCAGGCGGGAAAAGTCGAGCCTGACTCGGATTGGACTCGGATCGGGGGGGCTCGGGGGGGTTCGGATTTCAGAAATCCGAACCCGCTCACCCCTAATATAAATACAAGTTAAATTAAAAATATGACATTCCCAATTATTCACAATTATTTATAATGGTCAAGAAAATATCCTCTCTTGTGTATATGACACATTTTTACATTTCTATTGTGTACAATTAGGGTAATGTGGCATTTACTACTAAACTGTCAGCCAAATCTCTGCACAATAGCAGAACATAAGTATAAGCAGGGCCTGATTAACAATGGGGTGGGTGGAGGTACAGCTCTAGGCCTCCCATTGAAAATAGACCCACACCGACTGCAGCACAGGCAGGTGAAAAACTATTTTTTTTCCCTGTCAACACTAAAGGGGGGCATCCACTACCCGATTATAGCAGGCGATTGAACGATAACGACGTCGTTATCGTTCAATCATTTAAAAATCGTTTATAAACCGCTGGTCGTTTGATCGTCTCGTCAGTCGACTGAACATGCAGGTCAATTTCGCTTGATCTATTAAAGATAGTTTGCAAATCGTTTGCAAATCATTTGTAAATCGTTCAGATTGAAAGATAAAATTTCAATAGAAAAAATCAAGGGAAAATCATTTAGAGATTGGACAGTAATTCGTCTAGTGGATGTGCCCCATAAGGAACAGCTCAGCTCTCTCACTGGACCTAATGGCTGTCAAAAACAGCTTAGCCCATTCTGACCTCCCCACACGTCCCCCTCCTCTTGGAGGATCGACAGGCCAGGCCAAAGCCCTGCCCACCCTCGGGCCACTGAAGCCCAGCCCACCTCTGAAGCCCTGCCCACCACTGGCCCGCCGAAGCTCAACCCCATTATACAGAGGCCCTGCCCCCTGAACCATCCTGCTCCAAAGCGATGTCAAGCGCCTAGTTGAGGAGGGAGGAAGCTCAGCCCGGTATATCAGTATTATCTTTTTTCAGGTCAGTGTAATGTCTGGCCCCTGTCTATATATGTATGTAAATATCTATCTATCAATATATCTATCTGTCTATAAAATTAGGTGGGTGTAAGAGCTTAAATATATATATATATATATATATATATATATATATATATATATACATAAAGTACATATATATATATATATATATATATATACACAATGATGCAAGCGGCTGGCACTCCAATCTAAAAATTTAAATGCTCTGGATGCACATCCAACAAACGGCTACATGCATCTATAGAAAGACGGATGGCTCTCCTAGAGACTTGGTGTATGAAGAAAAAATGAGGCAGACAACTGTGTGTCAGAATCTGACACACAGTTGTCTGCCTCGTTTTTTCTTCATACACCAAGTCTCTAGGAGTGCCATCCATCTTTCTATAAATGCATATATATATATATATATATATATATATTTATTTATATATATTAGGGGTGTGCATTGGCCACTTTCCGTGTTTTGGTTTTGGATCTGGATCTTTCTTCGTGTTTTGGATCTGGATTGGTTTTGCCAAAACCACCCTTCCGTGTTTTGGGTTCTGGGTTTTGTGTTTTGGATCTGTATTTTTTTTTAAAAAAGTATAAAAACAGCTAAAATCACATAATTTGTGGGTTTTTCTGTTCCTATGCTATTATTAACCTCAATAACATTAATTTCCACTCATTTCCAGTCTATTCTAAATACCTCACACCTCATAATATTGTTTTTAGGCCAAAAGGTTGCACCAAGGTAGCTGGATGACTATGCTAAGCGACACAAGTGGGTGGCACAAACACGTGGCCATCTAGGAGTGACACTGCACACAGGATGGCAGTTTGAAAAAAGAGGTGCAAGATGGAATTGTCCTTGGGCCCTCCGACCCACCCTTATGTTCTATAAACTGGACGTGCACACTTTAACAAACCAATCATTTCAGCGCCAGGGTCTGCCACATAACTGTGGCTGAAATGATTGGGTCGTTTGGGTCCCCACAAAACAAGCTGGCAATTAATCTGTCCCTGCACAAACTGGCTCTACGGAGGCAAGATGTCGTCCTCATCCTCCTCATCCACCAATTCCTCACCCTCTTCAGTGTTGTGTACATCCTCATCCTCACAGAGTATTAATTCGTCACCACTGGAAACCACAACCACAGGTCCCTCTGTACGTTCTGGAGGCTGCTCTCCCTGGAAGAATTGATAATTCATTTTGATGAACATCACCTTCTCCACATTTTGTGGAAGTAACCTCATACGCCTTTCTCTGACAAGGTTCCCTGCTGCAGTAAACACTCTTTCGGAGTACACACTGGAGGGGGGCGCAACTCAGGTAAAATAGATCCAGTTTGTACAGATGCCTCCAAATGCCTCTTTTTCCTGCCAGTACAGGTACATGCCTACTTGGATGCTGTCACCAATGTAATCCTCTACCATTATGTCAATGGTGACAGTATCATATGCAGTGACAGTAGACATGTCAGAAATTGAAGCCGGGTCCTTCATTCCAGACCAGCTGTCCAAACTTGGTCCTGCTTGCCCTGCATCACAGCCAGTGGGTTGCTTAGAATACCTAATTTGTTTCCTGGCAGCCCCAGTTGCGGGAGAAAATGAAGAAGTTGCTGTTGACGTGTCACGTTCTGCTTCAGCTGACAGTGTTTTCACCAGCAGGTCTTTGCACCTCTGCAGGCTTGTGTTGGCCAGAAAGAGAGACACCACATAGGCTTTAAACCTAGGATCGAGCACGGTGGTCAAAATGTAGTGGCCTGAATTCAACAGATTGACCACCCTGGAATCCTGGCAAAGCAAATGAAGGGCTTCATCCACAAGTCCCACATGCCAAGCTGAATCGCTCCATCTTAGCTCCTCCTTCACTTTCTCCAGCTGCTTCTTCAAAAGCCTGATGAGGGGAATGACCTGACTCAAGCTGGCAGTGTCTGAACTGACTTCACGTGTGACAAGTTCGAAGGGCTGGAGAACCTTGCACAACAAAGAAATCATTCTCCACTGCACTTGAGTCAGGTGCATACCCCCTCCTTTGCTTATGTCCTAGGTGGATATATAGGCTTGAATGGCCTTTTGCTGCTCCTCCATCCTCTGAAGCATATAGAGGGTTGAGTTCCACCACGTCACAACCTCTTGCTTCAGGTGATGGCAGGGCAGGTTCAAGACTGTTTGCTGGTGCTCCAGTCTTTGGCACGCAGTCGCTGAATGGCAAAAGTGGGCAGAAATTTTTTGGGACGCCCAAAACGTCTCCTGCACGGCCCTGTCGTTTTTCAGAAAATTCTGCACCACCAAATTTATTGTGTGAGCAAAACTTGGGACATGCTGGAATTTGCCCAGATGTAATGCCCGCACAATATTGGTGGCATTGTCAGATATCACAAATCCCCAGGAGAGTCTAAGTGGGGTAAGCCACTGAGCGATGATTTCCCTCAGTTTCTCTAAGAGGTTGTCAGCGGTGTTCCTCTTACTGAAACCGCTGATACACAGTGTAGCCTGCCTTGGAACGAGCTGACGTTTCTGAGATGCTGCTACTGGTGATGCTGCTGTTGTTGCTGCGTAATGTGATACATCTACCCAGTGGGCTGTCACAGTCATATAGTCCTTAGTCTGCCCTGTTCCACTTGTTCACATGTCCGTGGTTAAGTGGACATTGGGTACAACCGCATTTTTTAGGACACGGAGGACACTTTTTCTGATGTCTCAGTACAGTCTCGGTATCGCCTGCCTAGTGAAGTGGAATCTAGATGGGATTTGATACTTTGAACACACTACCTCCATCAATTGTCTAAATCCCACTGCACTAATGGCAGATACCGGACGCACGTCTAACACCAATATAGCGGTCAAGGCCTCAGTTATCCATTTTGTTTCAGGATGACTGCTGTCGTACTTCATCCTCCTTCCAAAGGACTGTTGGAGGGTCAATTGTTAAGTAAAAATAGTGGTGTTCCTACTTCCTCTCTGGAATGATGAATGACTCCCAGCAGCAACTGCAGCAGTGGCAGCAGTAGACGTAGCAATGCAGGATCCTGTGGAGGAAACCTGGATAGGAGAGTCAGTCATGCCAGTGACATGGCCTGCAGGACTACTTCCAATCCCGACTAAGGAGGAAATTGACGAGGAGGGAGTTGACCGAGTGGTTAGCAGGCACTTGGATACAACAGGACAAATGGATTTAGGTGTCCAGGGGGACTGCTTACGGTCTTAGCCAAAGTTTCTGAACTTGACAGTAACTTTTTATGAATGCGCTGCAGGTGACGTATAAGAGAGGATGTTCCTAGGTGGTTAACGTCCCTACCCATACTTATTTCACCATTACATATGGTACATATGGCAAGACAGTTGTTGTCTGGATTTGGATAGAACGATTGTCAGACCAAAGAGGTGGAATGTTCTGTCTTCTGCCCAGGCATGACCGTGATGGGCTTTTTCATCCCACAGACAACAACTGTCTCCTCCGGAGCCTGATTTAAACAAACCACATCACCATCAGAATCCTCCTTGTCAACTTCCTCCTCAGCGCCAGCTACACCAGTATCCTCATCCTGTTGTACTTCAACAGTGACATCTTCAATTTGAATATCAGAAAGTGGACTGTTGGTGCTCCTTCCAGCACTTGCAAAGGGCGTGCAAATGGTCGAAAGAGCAACTGCCGCTACACTTGGACTCTCCTTGGGGATTTGTGATATCTTCTTAGAACGCACAGTTCTTTGCAGTGCTTTTGCAATCATCATGTGAAGCTGAACCACTAGTCATGAACATAGGGAAAGACCCTAGCCGTTCCCTCCGTGTCGTAAATGGCATATTGGCAAGTTTACATTTCTCCTCAGATGATTTAAATGTTTTCTTTAAGGTAGTTTTCCTGAACTTTGTCATTTTGTATTTTATATGCCCTGTACTATGACATTGGGCATCGGCCTTGGCAGATGATGTTGATGGCATTTTATAGACTATGCAGTCAACAACTCCCAGCAGCAGCAACAGCACTAGGAGGAAGTGGTTCTTGATCTTTCCCTATTTTATTTTTAACAGACAAAGTTTGGTCCTCCATTTATGTTATATTGATATATACGTGCGGCTAAGGTGCACATAAACACAGAAAAGATGAATTTTAAATTTTTTTTGAGTGCACTTTGGGGGATTACACCACCCTTTAACAGACTTATGACACAGGTGCACACTTGGCGCTGTTCCTTTGTTGATGCGCATGCAGCTACAGCGCACACAATTCACAACACAGAAAAGAAGAATTTAACATTTTTATTGGAGTGCACTTTGGGGATTACACCACCCTTTAAGAGATGAGCCAGCCTGCCCTTTACTTATGACACAGGCGCACGCTTGGTGCTGCTCTTTTGTTGATGCACGTGCTGCTACAGTGCATACAATTCACAACATAGAAAAGGAGAATTTTTTATTTTTTTTGGAGTGCACTTTGGGGGTTACACCACCCTTTAAGAGACAAGCCAGCCAGCCCTTTACAAGTGCATAGTGCTTGCAAGCGGGTCGATGGTGTGCCAGTGCGCATGCGCGAGCCCTGGAGCAAGCGCAAAAAGCACTCGTTCCGGTGCTCACATCCAAAAGGGGTGGCTGTTGATGTTGATCGACAGCTCGCCCCATTTGGAAGGTGGGGAGAGGGAGTGGCTGGGCAAACAGAGGTGTTCACTGCAGGAACGACTGCCATTTTTGGGCGGCCCTACTGACATCACGAGTGATGTCAGTAGGTGGACTTGCTGCTCTATTAGAGCAGGAAGTCCACTGGAGCTTGTGGCCATGAGACCCTAACACAAGGGTCTCGTCACAAGCCCCATGGTCATGATGGTCTTGACCATCGCAACCATCTCCTGGCCGCTCGCATAAGCTGTTGGTGGTAACCCACAGCTATGCGAGTGGCCAAGAGGCCGCAACTAAAATAACAAGCACCTGCCCTGATTCAGAGCGAGTGCCTCTGAATCAGGGAAGCAATTCACAAACACTGAAAAAGAATATTTTTTATTTTTTTTGGAGTGCACTTTGGGGGTTACAGCATCCTTTAACAGATGAGCCAGCCGGCCCTTGATTTATGAAACAGGTGCATGCTTGGCGCTACATTGTTGATGCACGTGCGGCTACAGCGCACACAGGGGGTCATTCAGACCCGCTCGCGATCGCTGGACGCTCGCAAGCGGGTCGATGTTACCCCAATGCGCATGCGCACGACGGAGGGACAGCCAAGCTGTCGCTCTGGGTCTCGGACCAAAGGGGGCGTGCTGTCGATGGTGACTGACAGCACGCCCCCTTTGGTGGGCGTGCCGGGGGCGTGGCTGCCAGACGGAGACGTTCCCATGGGAACGCCTACCGTCTGGGTCCGGCCCCACTGACATGACTAAAGATGTCAGTGGGAGTGATTTTGGCTCTGATAGAGCCAAAATCACTCCAGGGCTTGCGTTCACCGAGACCCTACCACAGGGTCTCGTCGCAAGCCCGATGGTCGTGATGGTCTTGACCATCGCGACCATCTTTTTGGCCGCTCGCATAAGCTGTGGGTGGTCACCCACAGCTATGTGAGTGGCCAGGAGGCCGCTCCATTTTTAGGTAGGAGGGCAGTGATTCAGAGCGAGCGCTATGGTCAGAGCGTCCAGGTTTGAATCAGGCCCACAATTCACAAACACAGAAAAAAATATATTTTTATTTTTTTTGTAGTGCACTTTGGGGGTTACAGTACCCTTTAACAGATGAGCCAGCCGGCCCTTGATTTATGACACAAGCGCACGCTTTACGTTACTTTGTTGATGCATGTGCGGCTACAGCGCAAACAATTCACAAACAGAAAAAAATATTATTCTTTTGTTTTTGTAGTGCACTTTGGGAGTTACAGCACCCATTAACAGACGAGCCAGCTGGCCCTTGATTTATGACACAGGCGCAAGCTTGGTGCTACTTTGTTGATGCATGTGCGGCTACAGTGCACACAGGGCCTGATTCATACCCGGTCGCAAGTGCTGAGCGCTTGCAACCAGGTCGATGGTGGCCCACAGTGCATGAGCACGATGGAGCCAGCTCCATCGTGCGCTTGCGTGAGACCCGGCTAGCGATGGACAATCTGTCGCTCCGGGTCTCGCACCAAAGGGGGCGAGCTGTCGATGTTGAGTGACAGCTTGCCCCCTTTGGTGGGCGGGCCGGGGGGGTGGTTGCCCAAATGGAGGCATTCCCATGAGAATGCCTGCCATTTGGGGGCAGCCCCACTGACCTCACCAGTGATCACCAGTGCGGCCTCACTGACATCACCAGTGATCACCAGTGTTGTCAGTGGAGAGATTCCGGCTCTCTTAGAGCCGAAATCTCTCTCGGGCTTGCGGCCACGAGACCCTACCACAAGGGTCTCGTCTTGACCATCGAGACCATCATCCTGGCCACTCGCAATAGCTGTGGGTGGCAACCCACAGCTATGCGAGTGGCCAGGAGGCCGCTCTATAAAAATTCAAAGACGCCCTGATTCAGAGTGAGCGCTCTTTCAGAGTGTCCAGCTCTGAATCAGGGTCACAATTCACAAACACAGAAAAAAATTATTGTTTTTTTGCACTTGGGGGGAGCACCCCTGATGGACAGATCACCCCTTGGACAACACTACAGCACCCCTTTTAGACAACAGCCTTTATGGGACACTGCACAACACAGCCCAGCCAGCCCCTTTAGACTTTGGAGTGGACACAGCCCCTATGGACAACTGACTGCACAACACAGTCCAGCCAGCCCCTATGGTCAATAGCAGCACAACAAAGCCTAGCCAGACCCTATAGACTTTGGAGGAGTGGATACAGTGCCTATGGACAACAGCAGCACAGCACAACACAGCCCAGCTAGCCCTAACTCCCACCCTCCATATTCACTCTCCACAGCCGGAGTGAAAAATGCCGCCGATGCGTGGCCTTTTATAGAATTCAAAACCCGCGAGATCAAACAGTGGGATGATGATGTTTTGCCTCGATTTCAGACCCGAGTCAGGCGGGAAAACTCGAGCCTGACTTGGATCGGACTAGGATTGGGGGGGCTCGAGGGGGTTCGGATTTCAGAAATCCAAACCCGCTCATCCCTAATATATATATATATATATATATATACATATTGATGTACATGTGTATATATATATATATATATGTATGTGTGTATATATGTGTGTGTAAAATTAGGTGGGTATAGGAGCTTTTATATATATATATATATATATATATATATATGTGTGTGTATATATATGTATATATATATATATATATATATATACATACACACACGTACTTATGTGTATATACAGTATATATGTATGTGTGTATATCTACATATTTATACACACATGTGTATATATATGCACTTACGTGTGTGTATATATGTGTGTATATGTACAGTATGTATGTATATATACATACACACACACAGTGGTAATTAGGGAGGGTACATGAGCTTCAGGCACACTTAAGGGGACTGAAGCGGGTGTGGAATGATATGTAAACATTCATCATGTTGATAGGAGAGTGTCAACTTGGTCATAATGTTGAAGTTGTCCGTGTCGACATTAATGTAGACAGTGATGGAATGTCGACAAATCATCCCTGTTGGCCCAGCGCTCTCTAACCTGCTCCTGACGGCTGCGGTGACTCCAGCATGGCTTCCGGGTCCCAGTGGTCTTGACCTCTGCTGCTCCAGCCTCTTCTAGTGAGTATTGCCCCCTACCCCTAATCCCTACCCTATAATGCCTAACCCTAACCTCCTCCCCCCATAGCCTAACCCTAAACTTCCACTAGTGCCTAATCCCCCCATGTAGCCTAACCCTAATGTTGACATTTTCATGACTGTCAACATATCACACCACATCTGCTTCGGTCCCCTTAAGTGTGCCTCAAGACCCCTGTACCTTCACAATTTATGTGTATGTGGGTGTATGTATGTACATTTAGCAGTCAAATGGGCACACTCTGGATGGTTTGTATAAAACACACTAAAACTCTGTTTAAGTTATCAACGCTTCAGAACTTGTATTCATTCATTCGTCAGGATTACTGTAAGGTCGAATACAAGTTCTGAAGTGTTGATAACTTAAATGATTTTAATGTGTTTTATACAAGCCATCCAGCTTACCGCCCTTTCGACTGCTACATGGTTCCCTCCCTTCACAGGCAGAGGTAATTAGGAGGGCACCCGACGCCATACCACTATACTTTGCACTGGAGTGTCAGCCTACACATGCACAATCAGCGGCATTGCAGGGCTGGCTCCGGAGCGCACTGTGCATGCCCCGTGCCCCTTAAGTGCATAATGTCATGCCGTTGCATAGAGGTACTGAGGCTGCCGGCACATGAAAATGCAGTAC
Organism: Taudactylus pleione; assembly: GCA_031769625.1. Lineage (NCBI taxonomy): Eukaryota > Metazoa > Chordata > Amphibia > Anura > Myobatrachidae > Taudactylus > Taudactylus pleione. The sequence continues at coordinate 5,367,342 of JAUIMM010000759.1, forward strand.
TGCCTGGATCGTCCTGAGAGAATGATGCACTGACCATAACCCTATGTAAATCACAACAACACTGCACTGGCAGTGGCATCTTTAGAGAGGAGAGGGCCCATGTACATTCCCCACACGTAGACTCTGGGCACTAGTGCCCGGAGTCTACTGCGCATACGCAAAACGCTGGAAAAATGGGCACTGCAAGGGACCTTTGAGTCGTAAATTTTATATAATATGGGTGCAAGGTGTGTGGTGCGGGCACCCCCTGTGCACGGGGGCCCATGTGCACCGCACACCCTGCACCAATTATAGATATGCCCCTGCACGCTGGTCATGACCCCACATTACCAGTCACACTGCTGCGGCACTTATCACACCAACTTCAGCGGCATACAATAGGCCAATCATAAATTTCAGCTCCAGGCCCATGTGGACATTATTCTGGCACTGAGTATAAGTATACTGTTGGAAAAGTGTGCACAACTTTGTGGTTTAGCAGAGATCAGTGGATATGTGATTAATCCATGACACTAGTCCAGTGAACCTTAATCAGGTTGTGTGGTTTATTTAAAAGGAGGTTTGTAAAGGCATACTCACTGTTAAGGTGCATACACACGGTCAGATATGTCAGATGAATGATTGAACAATTTTTTACTGTATTAAAATGAATGAAAATCGTCCAAAACTGACTGCAAACACATCAGATGTCAGATATTGTTATCTGAAAATCGGGAATGCGCATCATTCATCGTTCATCATTCATCGTTGTACACATGTCAGATTTTCCTTTGAGATTTGAACGATTGAATGATTTTTAAAATTGTTATCATTCAGATCAGAAGAAAATCTAACCGTGTGCATGCACCATTACACTAGATGTCCAGGGCATGAAGTGGAATGGTGTTAGGCAACTCACCAGCTGATGACTGCTTTAGGGACTACAGTAAAAGTGCAGACACTGGAATTGCAGTCATATGTGGGTATTTGTCTCTGGAGCAAAGGGGAGGACAGGCGTCCTCCACTGTATAGCTTATACACAGTGAACCAGATGGTGCCGCACATGCACAGTTAAAGTATTGGCAGCCATCTTGTTAAGGGAAATGAAGTATCCCTTGAAGAGCCATATTGTTGGAGAATGTGCAGTAGCACACTCCATTCTAACATCCCCCTTCGCTACAAGCCTCTCAATGTTACACACACTTGCACATGAAGCTTTTACATAGCAACCTGTAAAAAATGTGAGGTTAGACATATAAAAGAACATCAACATATCAAAAAATATTGATTTGGCCTTCTTGACTGGAAGTGAGATGCACTTACTACATAGGCCTCAGCAACAGTCTCTTGACATATAACTTTTGAATTGCTGTTACTGTTACAAATTTTGATGTGTTTTGATTCTTTGGGCAAAATTTACTAAGTGGCGGTTTGATGGCGGGTTCTATTCTATTCTAAACCCTGGCGGTTTGGTGGCAGGTTCTATTCTATTCTAAACCCTGGCGGTTTGGTGGCAGGTTCTATTCTGTTCTAAACCCTGGCGGTTTGGTGGCAGGTTCTATTCTGTTCTAAACCCTGGCGGTTTGGTGGCAGGTTCTATTCTATTCTAAACCCTGGCGGTTTGGTGGCAGGTTCTATTCTGTTCTAAACCCTGGCGGTTTGGTGGCAGGTTCTATTCTGTTCTAAACCCTGGCGGTTTGGTGGCAGGTTCTATTCTGTTCTAAACCCTGGCGGTTTGGTGGTGCGTTCTATTCTGTTCTAAACCCTGGGGGTTTGGTGGCGGTTTTGCAGTGGTTTCTAAATGACAGCCCCAGGGTTTAGAACAGAATAGAACCCGCCACCAAACTGCCAGGGTTTAGAATAGAATAGAACCCACCCTCAAACCGCTGCTTAGTAAATTTTGCCCATTGTCTCCAGCTTCTGGTATTTCCAATTACACATATTTGCTTTGCATGTCAAAGCCCAGCTTCTCTTCAACTTGTATTGTCTCTTGATTTGACAAGTTTTCTTGTATTTGGATTCCATAGGCTGTAACTCTTACTTTCATGGAAATAGCCAAGCATTATGCACTTATTGAATACAACTTGCGTCTTCTCTTATTTGGTATATGAACATAAGCAGTACTTCCAAATTTGCTTAGGTGTTTCACAGTTGGTTTTCTTTTTGAACAGGCTTTAATCAGTGTTATGACTTTTAGGACAGCTGTTGGAGAATGGTTCTTTAAGTAAACTACTGTGGACATGACATTGCCAAAAATTATTTCTCTAGTTTTGCATTCTTCAGCATACATCTACTAGTGTGTGGCTTGCTCATTCGCTAACGTTTTGCTCAAGACTATAAGCAGTGGTCAACTGATGCTCTATTTCATATTTTCTCAAGAATTGTTCCATCTATATGTTAAGATATTTGCCACTGTTATCAGATTTCAGAACCTTGAGTCTGTGGCCTGTTTACTTTTCTACAAGTCTTTTGTAGTCTACAATTTTCTTTGCTACTTCAGAATTCTCCGTTATGAAATATAATTGTGCCATTCTTGTGAAGTCATCTATAAATTGTGCAAAGTATCTGTATCCACTAACAGACTTCACCTCCATTGCTCCACACACATCCAAATGTACTATTTCAAGTGGTGCTCTATTTATTGACTTTGGAAATGGTTGACAACTCTTGCAGCTTTCACACATGGGTTTCTCTGTTTTAGTTACTGACATTGCTGTGACTATCCCATTCTTCAGATTTTGGAAACTGTCATATCCAAGATGACCAAATCTTTTAAGCCAGAGTTCCAATAACTGTAATGGTGCATACACACGATCAGATTTTTCCTTCAGATATGAACGATAACGATTTAAAAATCGTTCAGTTGTTCATATCTGAAGGAAAATCGTTCATATCTGACATGCCTGAACGATGGACGATCAACGATGCGCGTTCCCGTTTGTCAGATAACGATATCTGACATCTGATGGGTTTGCAGTCAGACTTGGACGATTCCATTCATTTTAATGCAGTCAAAAATCGTTCAATCGTTCAAATCGTTCAAATCGTTCAAAACTTTGGTAAAATCGTTCAAATAGTTCAAATCGTTCAGTCGTTCAGTCATTCATCTGACAAATCTGACAAGTCTGACAAATCTGACCGTGTGTACGCTCCATAACTCAACTGTCATCATTACATTGCAGTGCTGTGTATCAGGGATGTACAATTGCTGTCGTATTGTGCCTGTAGCGATAATTGCCCCACTTCTTTATCTCACTTTTCCTTTGAGGAACTTCTTGGCCTCTCAGTTCTAGGGCACTGATAGCCAGTAGCGTGTGTTGAGACTGGGAAGGCTTGTATCAGAGCCAGATTTACAGATACAGGTATGAACCCTAGGGTTCATGTGGGAATTATACAAAGGTGCAGCAGTGTATAATACTGGAAATTTGGTGTGTTTTGATCAGGGATGTGCAGAAATGGTAGACAGGGGAGGCAGTGCCTCACCAGCCATACACTTTTTTCTCCAGAGTTTTGACTATAAAAATTATTAGAATAATACAAATAAATATTTATATTTTCTTTACATTTTTCTTATAATTTTTATAGTCAAAACAGTGGAGAATACCTAAGTATGACAGGAAAGGCTCTGCCTCACCTGCCTCATCTGACCGCACATCACTGCTGATAGCATTAAGAATTGTTCTCATCTCTGGTACATAATGTACATTTCCAATTTCTGTGACTTTTGTTCTTGTTCCAATTCTCAAACAAACTTTAATTGTGGCTGTCCCACTCACTTAGCTTGGTGAACCACTCCTTATTGCAGAAATGTCTTGTTGTACATGAATCAATATACCAACAGTCATTCTGTGGTTATCTATAACACTTTTCGTGTGATGCCCTGGGGATGGTCCTTGGTTGGAATTTTTTGGGGTGCCTTGCTTCTCGGACGTGAACCCCTTAATGTTAGGGACGCTGGTATAGAGGAGCCTTGACGTTGGCCAAGCGCTAATTCATATATTTGCAAATGTATGTAAACCAATACCTCTGAATTTCTATTATCATGTAGGATTCAAGTAATTTTGATTTATCTGCAGTGTGCTGGAGGGCAATTTTCTTTATTCTGTGTTCAGTGTAAACCCCGCCCTTTACAAGCACCTGTAGAATATCATTAAGCTGATTGAGCAACTACCATTTTTTTTGCTTGCAGTTTGGAGGCATGAAGGGAGTCAGCATTAGGAGGAGATGCTGATCCTTATAGTGCCATGTGGAGGTTTTTTGGGGTACCTCAAAGGTAAGTTAGCTCTCAGTTCATACATGTACTGTTATCATACAGTACATCAATTTGTAATTATATGACCCAGAGTGGGTGCTACTATTATGTAGCAATAATTATTTTGGGGTGAGCGTTTGGGAGTGGGGCCCCCGGGGTTGTTCTGGCTGGACCTTTCTCATGGCATCACCACTTAATTCACATAGAATATTTTTTCACTTCTCTATTCGTTTGTATATTATTTATGTCATTTTAATTATTTTACATTTCATTAACACTTATTGATTTATCTTTACACATACAGGGGGTCATTCAGACCCGGTCGTTAACGCCGATGCGCTCGGACCGGGTCTATGGCCCCCCACAGAGCATGCGCACGACGGCGCCGGCGTGCGCATCCGTGAGACCCACTACGACCGACAGCACCGGTCGTATCGGGTCTTGATCCAAAGGGGGCGAGCTGTCGATGTTGATTGACAGCTCGCCCCGTTTGGAAGGCGGGCCGGGGGGGTGGCAGCCCAACCGGAGGCGTACCCATGGGAACGCCTACCATTTGAGGGAGGCCCCACTGACATCACTAGTGATGTCAGTGGAGAGCTTCCAGCTCAGACAGAGCCAGAAGCTCTCCGGGGCTCACGACAAGGGAGACCCTACCCTAGGGTCTCGTCGTAAGCCCCGATGGTCGCGATAGTCTCTGACCATCGTGACCATCACCGGAATGGTCGTTAGAGCTGTGGGTGTTAACCCACAGCCTAACAACCACAACAGAGGTGGGTGGTCAGGATGCAAGCGGCCGCCGAGTTTCTGAGTGACCGCTTGCATCCTACTACCGCCTCTGAATGAGGCCCACTATCCTTTTACACTTCACTATCACCTTTTTTCCCCTTTTCATGTGATGCCCTGGGGATGGTCCTTGGCTGGAATTTTTTGGGGTGCCTTGCTTCTCGGACGTGAACCCCTTAATGTTAGGGACGCTGGTATAGAGGAGCCTTGACATTGGCCCAGCGCTTATTCATATATTTGCAAATGTATGTAAACCAATACCTCTGAATTTCTATTATCATGTAGGATTCAAGTATTTTTGATTTATCTGCAGTGTGCTGGAGGGCAATTTTCTTTTTTCTGTGTTCAGTGTAAACCCCGCCCTTTACAAGCACCTGTAGCATATCATTAAGCTGATTGAGCAACTACCATATGTTTTGCTTGCAGTTTGGAGGCATAACGGGAGTCAGCATTAGGAGGAGGTGCTGATCCTTATAGTGCCATGTGGAGGTTTTTTGGGGTACCTACAAGGTAAGTTAGCTCACAGTTCATACATGTACTTCATCATGCAGTACATCAATTTGTAATTATATGACCCAGAGTGGGTGCTACTATTATGTAGCAATAATTATTTTGGGGTGAGCGTTTGGGAGTGGGGCCCCCGGGGTTGTTCTGGCTGGACCTTTCTCATGGCATCACCACTTAATTCACATAGAATATTTTTTCACTTCTCTATTCGTTTGTATATTATTTATGTCATTTTAATTCTTTTACATTTCCTTAACACTTATTGATTTATCTTTACACACCTATCCTTTTACACTTCACTATCACCTTTTTTCCCCTTTTCGTGTGATGCCCTGGGGATGGTCCTTGGCTGGAATTTTTTGGGGTGCCTTGCTTCTCGGACGTGAACCCCTTAATGTTAGGGACGCTGGTATAGAGGAGCCTTGACGTTGGCCAAGCGCTAATTCATATATTTGCAAATGTATGTAAACCAATACCTCTGAATTTCTATTATCATGTAGGATTCAAGTATTTTTGATTTATCTGCAGTGTGCTGGAGGGCAATTTTCTTTTATCTGTGTTCAGTGTAAACCCCGCCCTTTACAAGCACCTGTAGCATATAATTAAGCTGACTGAGCAACTACCATATGTTTTGCTTGCAGTTTTGACCACCTCACAGCTTACAATATTGTTTTCACCAATATTGGCCAAATGATGCAGTGAGCTGGCTGGCTAAAGTAAGCAACACAGCAGTGGCACAAACACATGGCAATTCACAAATATATAGACAAAGTAGTCCAATAGTGGAATGCACTTGTGTATCAGTATGTGCCTATACTGATATGCAAGTGCATTCCACTATTGGACTACTTTGTCTATTTTTTTGTGAATAGTCCAGGAATAGACCCCTCATATATATCCAGACAACAATTTGAAGGAAAATATTATAAGAGAGGGTTGTAGTGTATAGGTTTTATGAATCAAAATCTGTGGTGTGACCTATATTTTGTGTTTACAAACACATGGTAGTTGAAAAGAATATAGCACACATATGAAAAACAAAAGTTCAGCTCAATCGAAGTTCACTTCTAACAAACAGCATACTTGCCTACACTCCCAGAATGGCCGGAAGGCTCCCAAAAATCGGGTGGCACTCCCAGCCACCCGGAAAGTTGGACAAGTCTCCCAGCTGGTCGGCGTCCCCTGCTAATGTCCTCTTTCCCCCCACAGCCACCCACTTTTACATTACAAGTGGGCGGTCCAGGGGGAAACAATGACATGATTCTTGCTGAATTGCATCATCGTGGCCCCATCCCTTATGACGGCAGCGAAGCCGCGATGACTCGATCGTGCAGTCATAGCCCCTGCTCTGCCCTCAAAAGTGTGTCACATGCCCTGCTGTGCCGACCTGGCTGCTTCCTCCTGGAGGAGGTAGTCAGATTGTCCGCAACTCTGACAAACAGAGACATTAGTTTGTTTGCACTGGTTTGCAGGTGCTAGCTAGTGTCTGACAAACAAACATACACAGAGACAACATACTCTAATGGTGACTAGTATACAGTATTGCAGCATGAACTACAGCTCATACCCTTTCCATACACTTCCCTGTGTAAAATGGCACCTGAAATCACGAGGAAGGGACCTACAGTACATGCAATCCAAAACACACAAGATCTATTTTTGAGATCCAAGTTGCAAACATGGTGAGAAGACTCAAGTCAGGACTCAAATCTATTTGGAAGGTGATTTGAGCAGTGACTCATCTCGACTAAGAAACCCCAAAGTTTGGGTGTGTTTGTTGTACAACAAAACCGAACCACTCATCTCTAATTAGAAGTTAAATGTACAAGCAAAAAGCAAATAATGTTGAAGCTGAAAATGGAAAACTGACACATGAGATCACTATGCAGGTAGTGCTGTTTCAATGCAGAGAATCAGTGGTTAAAGAGTTAACTTTAAACATTTGTATTATTGCAATCCATTGTTTACCATTTGTTAAACATTGCAATTCAGTAGAAAATGTCTAGAAAATAATATCACATTTACTATTTGTTTCAGCTACACACATAGGGCCTGACTCAAAGCCGAATGTTCACGTAGTTTAACAATTTTTTTTGCAACTGCACATGTGCCAAAATTCCTAAAAACTTCTATGGTACACGTGTTACAAAGAGTGCATGGATAAAGGTTACGATGAAGACGCACAGTGTCAAAAATGTTGTGGAAAAGGGAAAGAGGGTTCCTGAGTGGTGACTGTTGGGACTGTCGGAGAAACTGCACCTACTGTAGGACTGGTGAAAGTTTTGATGGTGATGTTTAAGGAAGCACCAATCTGTATAATAAATGTTATACAACTAACATGCTTGATCTTAGTGCTCTAGTGATGTATGTGGAGGATAAAGGAGACTTTGGCTTTTGGAAAACGTGGGGAAGATTCTAAAGGTAATCACATGTATTTCTTCAGGCTCCCCAGATTGCACTGTAGCACAATATACATATAGTAAAGATTTTTGCATTAAGTGGGTAAATCATAGAGAGGAGCATGAGTAGCCTCATGGCCTGATTCAGACGTGTTCGCTACGCTGTGTTCGCACCTAGCCTGCCAATGCTCGCAATCTGCGCATGCTTACAATACGCAGTGCGCGTGCGTGACCTAGTCCATGCGATCGGGAAGTGTTCGCACCCAGTACATAGATGCTCCGCTAGCATGAGTGACCTGACGAGCCGTTTGTGGGTGGTGACAGGGATTGCCCGATGATAACAGGGGTGTGGTGGTGTGAACACAAGTGTGTCTGTGCATCTGAACACCATTTCAGGTGTTTACATAATTACACACAGCAGCACTCGCAGTGCTTGTCTTAGGGTATGGTCAGCCATAGTGCTGCGTATGGGTCCGATGTTACTCGATGTTACCATTTGTTTAATACACTTCCTGGAGATAATGTATGTTATGAAGGGAATGTGGGCATCTTGTGTCAGACTGGTGGGTGTCTAAATACATACTACGTTCGCACAGCAAGACATAGTGGGCATTGTCACAGACCGCTGTGATGACTCTTCCCAGATACGACAATCTGAGAGTCACCACCGTGACCTTATGACCTGACACCAATACCTCAGCGCGTGTGGTTATTAACTCCGGTATCTGCACCAGCAAAAAACCAATTTAATGCTAATGCATAAGGCAAGCCTCTGCTCTCACCTGTACACATAACTTATCAATATTTAAACATAGGTAACATGCCAAACATGGGGCATTTGGGTCATATAAACACAGATTCCTAGAACTAAAATTAGTTTAGTTTAATTCAAGAAATATCTTCAAAGCTTATGTACAAAAATTACAAGGGATATAAGGATGTTACAAAAAGTCACAAACACAGTTACTCACAATTTCAAGTAAACCAAAGAAAATAATAAAATGGGAGAAAACAAACCATTCAGATTGCAATGGATAGAACAGCTTTGGGATGAGGCCTTCCCAGTGATGAATTCAGGTGCCCTGTGTCTTGTCGACAGCCTCAAGCAGAGAATCACCCCTTCTGCCCAGTGAGCCTGTATTTTATCCCTGTGTGCCCAGCTATTTCCCCCCTCACCACCCTTGGGGGGGTGAATACTAATCCTCCTCACAGAGAGTGGCTGATTGGCTCACCCAAACTGTTTCAAGTTGTGGGACAGCAACTGATACCACTTATACAGGTCAAAGTAAGGTCCTTTTAATGCTCAGCTGCACATCCTGACTCCAGGGTTTATAGACCTGGCCCCCTGGGGCTATGAAAAGACTCTGTACTTTGTGTTCAATACCCACAACCACAGATTTTAACAGTTGACCAAGTTGTATGATGCTATGGGAAGGAAAGCCCTCCTAACATTCATCCCAGCTTCAAAGAACTACACTAAGGGTTTTAGACTTTTAGACTTTAGCATGACATTATACAGATACACCTTCCTACAGAGAGACACATATATATTGACATTATATTCTGTATCAGGCCCCACTTCTTTAAGACAAAAATTGCTTTTTCATTACAGGCATGCTAATGTTTTGCTAGCGGATACCAGGATTTGTATACTCAGGCTACTGATGGCTGCATGCAAATGCTTCCTAACGAGCCGGTCTTAATCAGGCCCTCAGTCCCAAAATCACTTCGTAGAGCTGCCTTTGTTCCAGTGTGTTATGAACAATGCTGAATAGTGTCTATGTGGAAACACAGATGCTAAATAATGGTTCCATCCCTCTATTCACTCCTCCTTCCCCTCACAGTCGCTCCATCCACCCACCCCCGGCATACTCCTTCCCGGGCTGATGAGTACCATGGAAGGGCTCAGAGCCAGTGGACATCAGCGGTTGCTGCTCAGATTAAACTTTTCATGTGCTGGGGCCTCACCTATGTGGTCAGCCTGGTCATGGTAAAGAAGATATGGAGGTCAATCCAATTATGTGCAAAGTGGGCAAATTGCCATTGGAACAGCAAAGAAAGACCGGTAATTGCATTGTAATTTTTTCCACCTTGTGGCCTGATCCCTCTCTGGACTTACACATTTTTGCTTGCAGCCTTCGGGGGCTGTTAACAGAATAGTGCAAGGCCAGAGATACTGTAAGTGCGGCATACAGTCACACTTACTCGCGGGTGTGTGATAATCACATTTACTTGGTTTGAGTCCATGGAATGGCCGGTACATAAAGAATCACCTGAGCAAATCCCTGTACTTCAACATGTTGAGCCAGAACCAGGCTCTATACTGGGATGGCAACCATCAGGTATGTTATACCAGCCTGGGATATGTGGGGACTATGCACTGTGCTCACATGTAGGCATGTGATTCTGGGGCCCCCTTAATTAAGGTCCCCCACTAATGCCTGGATGTTCTAATCACTTACCCACAACCAGCACCCCTATACACTCTCCTCAGTAAAGATATGAGAGACAGGAAGATAGGAGGTGGAGGAAAAGAAGGTGACAGAGATGAGGAAAAAAACCCTGCAACAGGGCATAACTAGTGACCTGGCAAATGACACACATATAGTCAGTAGTCATCTAATGGTTGTGCAGGGTCTAATGTGCTGAGTATATGTATGTATGTATTTATACAGCATATTATTGTTTTTCAATGACACGTGCAAAGTTCCTTTCCAAGGGGCCTATTCATTAAACCTAAAAATTCTCTAGAGATAATTAGGTTTAGAAATTGCATTGAGATCTACCTAATTATAGGTGGAATTCATCATTCCACCTCTCTATAAGTATCTATTCTGAAAAGCTGTCATTTTTGCGATGACAGCTTTTTGGGAAATAGATACTTTTCCCTGCCTACACTACCTTATCGCATCTGGAAACAGTGCTGCGCGTGCGCTGTTACATCTGTAAAACCAGTGCATGCGCAGCACTGCCTACAGATGCGTTAAGTTTGTGTACCACCCCCGACCCACCCCACCCCCCTCCCCCTCTGCTCACATTCCCCCCCCCCCCCCCCCGCGACTTACCTGGCTCCGTGCTGCTGGTCGGTCATGTGGTTTCCCAGCAGACCACATGACAGATTAGAAAAAAAAAAACTTTTTTTTTCAAAACTTTCTTGTGCTCTGCTATGGAGCACACATGTCCGACCTGCCTCCTGAGCCAGAGGATGGAGCAGAGCGCCGGAGGGACTCGTCGGGGGACCTGCACATGTGGATACAGGTAAGTCGATTCTGCTATTCGCCACCTCACAGTGGCGAATAGTAACTGCATAAAATTCCGAAAATTCATAAATTTTGGAATTTGATGAATACCACAATTTCCACATCCCCATACTAATGTATGGGGAGTGTGGAAATTAGCGCAGGGGAACTTAGAAAAGAGATATCTGTGATATCTCCTGTGCTTAGTCTGTTCATGAATACCAAAATAACGTTATTTAAGGAAAATGTCTTTAAAAATGTTATTTTAGTGTTGATGAATAGGCCCCATATGTCTGAAGTGATTCATGTTAGGAGACAATGTAAAGTGCACACACTTAGTTTTGTCAAGCTGAAATTTATTTATGTATACAGCATATTAATAAGTTGTAGCTATTTTACCTGCATACAGTATATATGTTACAGGCTTAAAGATCATTTCCTCCATTTGTCTTCCCTTGGTATATTTGTGAACCATTTTAAGAAATAAACAAATAATGAAAAATATTTCATTCAGCTTTAATTAATAGAATGTTACAAAACATTTATATTTCAGTAAGACAAGCTACTGTGTTTTTTGGTCAGCTAAATATTAAACTAATGTACACTCGAATGGCATTGTAGTAGTAGCCAGATGCTCCAGTAAGAGAGAAGTAGTTAATAACATTACTAGTGGCTCAGAAGTGCCTGTGTGGCAATGTGGGGCTGGTACTTCTGCCAACAAACTTGTTAGCTATTGTCTCTGTGTTCATGCAGAGGAGTTTACTGCATTAGGCAGTGTGATAACCCATGCACAGTACCCTGGAGTGAGAAGAGCCATGGGCCAGAGGCAGCTGCTGTGATTAAATATCTATGACTATGAAGGGGCTGTAAATATAGGGATGGAAGACCCAACTGAACTGAAAGAACAAACTCTCTGGACCTGTCTGACACTTGAGGTCAGGAGGTCATTGGAAGCTGGCGGAGGTAGCTTAGCAGATTGTAAGCCCAGGATCCCCCTCTAACATCATTTACACAAATAAGCAGATGGCAGGTGTCAGCAGTGACAAAGAGCCATCTGTGCAGCGAGGAACATCCCTTCCATTCTCTCACAGTGTACTTCATTAAATCTCTAACATCAGATGCAGAGTGTTGGACACTGCGTCAATGTGTTGGCCCCATTAACTATTCAATATATGACATTTTAGTTTGTTTTATTTTCTCTTTTATCCTTGATATTTCTGTCTACTACATATGTATTCTTTTTACATTTCTCCTAAAACTTTATAATTTCTTCAATTTCTGTTCTTATTTTTTCTAATAAGCAACCCCTAAATCCTGAAACTCTAATTTAATATTTAATTATCTGTACTTAGGAGTTTCAGATTCATAATTTGTTCATTTCCTTTTTAAGATTTTAGTCTTTTTTAAATTAATTATTACAAACTTTGTTGCTCATTATTAAGATAACGTTGTAAGGAAATCATATACATTTTTACATCAAACACTAGCAAACAAGATGCAAAGTATGAAACAAACAAAAAACAGTAGTCAGTAAAACATTTAAGCAAACAGCATAGTTGACATTGCAGTATAACTTGGCAGGCACCCTCAGAGCAGATGCCAATAATAACAAAGAAATTTGTTGTTTGTTGTTTGCCTTTGTGTAAGTCATTTGTAGGTGCCACATAGTCGCTCAAGGTCCCACAATAAAAAAGCATGGTTCATTGCACAAATGTACTGGTTAACTGCAATACAGATGTTAACTATTCTCTAAAACATTTATACAATTTTTAGAAAATGGTAGCTGAGTACAGTTGGATAATGCATGTGCTCTGCAGCAAATGCTGAGAATACTGTAAACAACATAACTACCATATTCAGATATGCTTTCATGGGCACAGATGAGACAACAATAAGGGTGTCACACAGCGAGTTCTCAGAGCCTCTTTCTGCACCCGTTCATTGGCCGTTCACTGCCAGTTCATTGGCTGGTATGTCCCCATTGGCCAGTTTTCATATGCTGTGGCAACCTAATAGAGCAGGTATCCTCTTTCCCTTAATTGCTACAATAAACCTCTATATTTCTTTCGCTTTATTGCCTCTACCCAAGTCTTGGATTTCCTTATGCTATACCTGGAGTGGACTTGGGAACACCCTTGAATGGTAAGTATTGGTTTTGTGTCAAGTTATAGCTTAATTTCAGACTGGTAACCTTCCAATGTCACTTATAAATATGCAGCAGCAATAATTCACTTCACTTTAACATCTATGTTTATATATCAGAATTACACACAAATAGGTTACATAGTTTATTTTACTGCAACTCTTCATTTAGCTGAAGAAGAATTTGGTTAATAAGCAATGCAGTAGTCATAACAATATTATTCTATACAAATACAAATTACATACCAATAACCAGTAACCAATTTTCTTTAAAGCATTAAAGAGATTATCCCTATCATACTGTTATTAAATTCCCCTTAATAGTCAATGTGAATGCATTTCAATAATAATATCCAGGTTTATAGGGAATTCCTTAAAGTAGTCTCTTCTCTTCCAATTGGCTGTAACAGCAATACGAAACAGCCATTAGAATTTTTCCTTATAATTTTTGGTGCATTGTTAGCAATCGTGACTGAATATAAATACAATAGGTAGGAGTCTATAGTGTCTGATGTTGACTAATTCCTCAACATAGATATCAGTTATATTATCAAATACTGTTGCTCTTAGTATAATATTCTGAGGTATTGGTGGCTTGAAAAAATGCAGTAGCGCTGTACTTCCCATGTAGTCTTTAATCTAATGCACTCTTGTAACAAACAGCACAACCTATGCACTTCAGTGCCTTTGAAACAAATCGTTTTGCAAAGTTAGTCTATGGATTGCTGAACTGCTGTCCTGTACTGATGCAGTGTTTGAAGATAGTATTACTGTATTAGAGAGACTGTAGAATTATCTCTGTCTCCTTCTTTCTTCCACAGGCACAGCAGCACTGACTAGACTCCTCCTGGGGGCTTGGTGATTGACTGACTCTAACATTTCTCCACCTCAAACCCTGGTTATAGGCAGCACTCACTCTCCAGATCCTCCCCATAATGTCTAGCAGCGTTCACCTCAGTGTCCCTCCTTCTATCAAACACCGACTTCTAGCACTACAACACCCGGCACACCCTCCTCCTGTCCTCAAGTAAGCAGCTGTCTAAAAGGCCTAGGAGAACTGCTCATCCACCAGTCCCAACTGTCAATGGCACCCCTTCAGTGTCAGGGTTAATGCATTAGTACACAGTCCTCCCAATAAATGATCCCACTGTCACCACTGCAATCATCAAAACCCTGCACATGCATTACATTATATTACATTGGCACATTATACATGTTTATAAATACATGCAAAAAACTATAAATGTACTATTTATATGCTTAAAGTTGCCAATTTAAATATTGCAAGTTGTTACACTAGTATCTTTATGTTGACATTTCTCCTAAGATTGGCGTGGCATGGGCGCCACCATCTTTCTTTGGTCAGCTGACTCCCGATTTGTCCAATCACTAAGGAATTAGTTTCTACATGACTTCTGCAACCAATGACTGTCCAAAGTGCCTATGCACCTGCTTATTGTCAGTTCAACTTGTATTCTTACTTGTTCCTGGTTCCAGCATCTGCAGCTCTACCTTTTGATTCCTGCTACTCTTGCAAGTGATCCTGGGCTCATCAGCTCTTAGCTTTGAGAACTTGTCTCCTGTTGCTTCCTGATTCAGTTCGTGCTCAGTCCTAATCTAACAACATTGTGCTTCTATGCATTAGCCTGCATATTCCAGTTTATAGTTAATCTCAGAGAGCAGTCACAGCCTGCATATAGCAGTGTGGTCACAGACTGTATTTACCAGTGTGCAGCCACAACCTTCATATCCCGGCGTGCAGCTACAGCCTGCATATACCAGCATGCAGTTCCAGTTGCAGCCTACATACATACCAATGTGAGATGCCAGCTAATGTCTGCTAATACCAATGTTCAGTACCAATGACAGTAAGCTAATACTGTACCTCAGTGCAGTTTTTGCAACAGCCTGCAGGCTATAAGCATTATAAATGGTCTGTAGACCGCACATATCTCTAGTGAGTACCATATGGACTGAACTCATATCTAGTATTCCTGACACATATTTAACATCACTCATACCTCCATGTTCCTGACATATCTCCTATATGAGCACTTCTCATGTACAGATGTGTCCTTCTACATCTTTGCTCCATACGCCATGTAGCACAGCCTGCTAGTCATGCTGTGCCGTGGCATATTGAGTCACATCGTAACGTACTGAAGCGCTGGAAATGCTGGAGAGTGTACACATCTTTCTGTACACCAGATGTTGCTTTTCCTAACTGCGCATGCAAAAAAAAGACAATTCTATGTTTGTAGTACCGCGCACTGATTGGCTGACTGTACCTGTCATTAGTTACAGGTATGCAACAGTCAGCTATAGTTGTCATGGATCAAGATCTGTAATTGGGTGTGTAATAAAGGATTCAATTATTCAGTGTGCGAGTCCTCAGTACACTTTTGAAAATAATTTATAAATGTGTTCTGCCATCATTTTATAGTCTACTATGCTAGCTACACGCATCAGCAAGATAACACCTCATTTTAGAAAAGTCAAGGCATATCTGTGCAACATTCTGGAGTGATGTGTGACACTCACACAGTTATAAAATGCCTTAGAAATGAACAGTTGGGTTTGAAGGGCACTGTATAAAACCATTACACTGTCTAAACCATTACTGAACTACAAGTCTTAGCCCAGAAAGGTGTCTCTGAATTACAAACTGACTATGCGTTTTATGCGGCACACTTGTGGCAATGTTGGCACTGCTGTGCCACTAGGAGCTTGCACAACATGTCGCTAGTCAGTAAACATCAGTAAGTGAGGGCACTGCTGCACTGTAGAAAGTGGTGTGCGGTGCTCACACAGTGATGGCATGTCTTAGAATTTAGTACTGGGGTCTGAACAGTGGTGTATAAAACCATCACTGAACTACAAGTCTCAGCCCAGAAAGAGGTGCCACTAAATTACAAATGTGCATTTTATGCTGCACATTTGCGACAAATTCTACAGCACCATGAGGGGCTCACACAACCATGTCATGCCTTATAACTAATGCTGGGCATACACGGCAAGATAAAACGTCTGTCAGACCGACAGACATTTTATCTGGCCGGCTGCCAGCCGCAGATGTCCGCGGCATACACTGTGAGAGAAATCTCACAGTGTATAGCCCGACATCTGCGCTCCGCCCCCGTGGGAGGAGACATTTCCTTATTCCTTCCGTAGGAAGGAACACAGGAAATGTCCGTCTGTTGGCTGCGCTGGGCATACACTGCCCGATGCAGCCGACAGTTACCGGGTAAATATCGCATCGGACGGGCATGCTGGACAATCCTGCATGCCCGACCGAGCAATATTTAACCCTCGGTTGCCCCCCCCACGCTACAATTATCGCAGCGATCCGCCGATATCGGGCGGATCGTCCCGATAATTGCAGCGTGTATGGCCAGCATTAGTAGTGGGGTTTCAACACATCTCACATATGCCACATTGCAAAATACTTGGGAGGCAATAGTGCCATATTTTAGAGGTGGATATAGTGCACTCTTTACTAGCATATTGCTTATATTTGGTGCCTTCCTTAAGATAAAGGAGGGGCATGGAAGTAGAAGATTTTCTAAGATAGGATTCTTTCTCAAAATGGGCCAATACTTTTGACAGATTTCACTACAGTTTTAAATTAACTGCTGTAATTAGTAATAAAATAGATGATAATCTTTATTTTCAGTCTGATGTTGTTTCTCATTTGGCTTCAAAATATTTTTTCTATCTTGTTTACTATCATCCTTAAATGCCTTTTCCACTTTTGCATTATTATATCCACTCCTTTTAAAAATATCTACTAGCTTTTAGGCTTGACTGGAAAAAATAACTCTGTCAGAGCAATTTCTTCTTACTGTTTTTAACTGCCCATTTGGTATTGAATTTAAATAGTTGGTGTAATAACTCCTAGATGCAATAAAATCCCTAGAATTGGTGGGTTCAGTGAAGGTTTTGGTCATAATTTTATGATCATCCACATAAATAGACAAATCCCACACATGACAAGTGCAGCTCTCGGTATGGCTGGCATCTATGGTGTAGTGGTTAGGAGAGCACAAGGCAGTGTGTACGTCCCAGGTTCGAAGCCTGGAAGGCTACAAATTTTTTTTCATTATTTGAAAAAAAAAATCTTTACTACAGCATTAAACAGAAATCACTTGGTGGTGTGTGAGTTCTGTCATTTATACAAACACAGGTACAGTAGACTCTCCTCAACTTCCCACCATCTGCCATTTCTATGCTACTCCATGCCACCCAGCTGTATTTTACATGAAACCGCAATGCACTAGGGCCTGATTCAGAGTTGGGAATAGAGAGAGATATCTCTCTCAACTGATCATCTTGGTGAAACCATGTTGCACTGCAGGTGGGGCAGATTTAAAATGTGCATAGAGATTTAGATTTGGGAGGGAGGTGTCCAAACTGACATCTAAATTGTAGAGTAATAATAAAGCTGTGCAGTATTTGTGGGCTACTTGTATTTACCCTACATGCAATTTTCTAAATGTATTTACACCCTTTGCATTGCAACATGGTTTGTCCAGGTACACAGTTAAGTGCTATCTCTCTTTCTATTCCAAGCTCTGAATTAGGCCCTCAATGTATTGTACACATTACAGAGACAGTGCCGCGAATGTGCGCTTTAAAACGCACAGTCAGTTTTTGACATACCGACACATTCATAGCGGCACATTATTTGCCCTAGCAGATGGGGGATGTAAATCACTATAGTGTCTAAGTCTGGGACAGTGCCAACATTGATGCAAGTATGCATCTTAAAATGCACATTCAGTTTGTTATATAGAGACCCCTCTTTCAAACAGAGCCCACTACCAGTTTCTGAAGTCATGAAATCACTATAGTGATTAAGTCTGGGACAGCGTCAACAGTGCCAACAGTGCCACAAGTGTCGCAAGTGTGCGTCTTAAAATGCACTGTCAGTTTGTAATATAGAAACACGTCTTTCTGGGTTGACTTCTATTTCAGTGATGGTTTTATGCACCACTGTTTTCTGCAGTTCCACAGTCACCGACACATTCATAGCAGCACATTAGTTGTCCTAGCAGATGGGGGATGGTGTCCTTGGCAATGGTCACCATTCTTCCTTTTTTCAGGACACAAGGGCAGACATTGAGCTGACTGCTTATATGGCTAACAGAGCATTCTTTATTAAGGTAATGAAAGGATCTTGCTAGCTTTGGGGGAAGGGACCTGATGCACTCTGTGTGACTCCTGATCTACAGGGCATGCGCAGTGCTATGAGCCTCCATATGCCACAGCATAGCGTGAATAGAAGGGCACTACATGGCTATGCAGCAGCTCCACTTGGCATGTGCTGGAGATACCATGTGCAAGCCCTTGAGTTTGTAATACAGGGACCCATGTGACTCAGACCCCACTACTAATTTCTAAAACATGCATTCTCTACAGTATATAAGTCTGGAACATTGCCGCAAGTGTGCGCTTTACAGAGTACAGTCAGTTCATAATCCAGGGACCTTTGTGACTCAGACCTCACTACTAGTTTCTAAGACATGCATTATCTACAGTATCTAAGTCTGGTACAGTGCCGCAAGTGTGCGCTTTAAAATGCACAGTCAGTTTGTAATATACCTACACATTCATAGCGGCACATATGTTGTCCAGCAGATGGGGGATGGTGTCCTTGGCAATGGTTACCAATCCTTGCCTTTTCAGAACACAAGGACAGACTTTGAGCTGACTGCGTATATGGCTAACAGAGCATCCTTTATTATGGTAATGAAAGGCTCTTGCTTGCTTTGGGGGAAGGGATTTGATGCACTGTGTGTGACTCCCGACCTACTGGGCATGCGTAGTACTATGATCCTCCATACACCACAGCATAGTGCAACTGGCATATGGAGTGGCTCCACTGGGCATGTGCCAGAGATCCCATTGCAATTCCCAGAGCTGGCAGCCAACACAGCGCTGATGTACCGACAGTGCCACATGTGTGCATCTTAAAATGCACTGTCAGTTCGTAATACAGAGACCCCACTTTCAAATGGCCCACTACTAGTTTCTAAAGTCAAGAAATCCTTATAGTGTCCAAGTCTGGGACAGTGCAGACTGTGCCAACATTGACTTCAACCGCACAGTCAGTATGTAATACAGATACATAGGGGAATATCTTTTGCGCAAAGCAA
The DNA here is from genome assembly GCA_031769625.1 of Taudactylus pleione. NCBI lineage: Eukaryota > Metazoa > Chordata > Amphibia > Anura > Myobatrachidae > Taudactylus > Taudactylus pleione. The sequence goes on from JAUIMM010000759.1 coordinate 5,386,798, forward strand.
AATAAAAAAGACAAATTATGCCTATTCTGGGGCACCCTTTAAATATATACTGAGAAATATAGGACCTCATTCAGAGCCGGTCGCACAGACCGTGCGGTCAGTCTGAATGAGGGGAGGACATCTTGAATTTTCAAGACATCCTCCTTTGTGGTGGTAAGGCTCTGAGTTAACACCCACAGCCTTACGACCACCTAAGGTGATCGTCGCGATGGTCAAGACCATCGTGACCATCGGGGCTTACGACGAGACGCTAGGGTAGAGTCTCCCTTGTCATAAGCCCCGGAGAGCTTTTGGCTCTGTCAGAGTCTCACTAGTGATGTCAGTGGGGCCGCCCCCAAATGGAAGGCATTCCCATGGGAACGCCCCCGTTTGGGCTGCAACCCCCCCGGCCCACCTTCCAAAAGGGGCGAGCTGTCAATCAACATCGACAGCTCGCCCCCTTTGGATCGAGACCCGCTACGACCGGCGCTGTAGGTTGTAGCGGGTCTCACGCATGCGCACAACGGTGCCGGCACCGTCATGCACATGCTCTGTGGGGGGCCATCGACCCGGTCCGAGCGCATTGTCGCTAATGACCGGGTCTGAATGACCCCCATAATGTGGTGATGAAGTGCTGAATGAATGAGATATACAGTAAAGCTTAACATTTAATAAAGAACCTTAAAAAAGAAGTATTCTATCATATAGGTAAAGTCTACAAAATACATAAAACACGTCGAAAGACACATACAGAGTAGGTCAATTAACTTAAACAAATTGTGAAATTGAATATTGACCACAAACGTATACAAATAAAAATCACAAATAAATGATGTACATAGTAGGACAATATACAGGTCAGAATCCACAGGGGACAATAATGCTCAAACAAGTAGTCTTAATTGATATGAGGATCAGTCATAGCACAAAATTAACATTTTTTTATTACAGTATATCTTGGTAGAATCAATAAGCTGATCACAGATATAATACACATCAATCAATTCAAATATATAGTACTTTGTTTGCAAATGAAGATTCTGCCTGAAGATAAGACATTTGACGAAATGTAATCAAACTTTGTAATGCAACAACCTATTCCCTGATGAATAATTAGATGATCTCAATTAATAGGGAAAAAGAGACACAACACACTCAGGACCTCATTCAGAGCCAGTCGCACAGAGCGTGCGGTCGGTCTGAATGAGGGGAGGACCTCTTGAATTTTCAAGACGTCCTCCTTTGCAGAGGTAAGGCTATGGGTTAACACCCACAGCCTTACGACCACCTAAGGTGATGGTCAAGACCATCGCGACCATCGGGGCTTACGACGAGACCCTAGGGAAGGGTCTCCCTTGTCATAAGCCCCGGAGAGCTTTCGGCTCAGTCTGAGCCAGAAGCTCTCCACTGACATCACTAATGATGTTAGTTGGGCTGCCCCCAAACGGTAGGCGTTCCCATGGGAACGCCCCCGTTTGGGCTGCCCCCCCCCGGCCTGCCTTCCAAACGGGGCGAGTTGTCAATCAACATCGACATCTCGCCCCCTTTGGATCGAGACCCGCTACGACTGGTGCTGTCGATCATAGCGGGTCTCACGCATGAGCACGACGGCGCCGGCGCCGTCGTGCGCATGCTCTGTGGGGGGCCATCGACCCGGTCCGAGTGCATCAGCACTAACGACTGGGTCTGAATGACCCCCTCAGTTTGTACAAGTATGCTACAATAATAATCCACAAATTATATCAACAGAATGGTTTCTAAATATAGAGCAAATAATGTAAGTGCTATTCTGTACTCAGATAAATAGATATTCATAAATAATTTGTGTAACAAGGTCAAGTCTAGGAAAACTAGAAAATGGACCTTGTATACAAATACTAGTGGACAGAATGATACATATGGACGATCGAGGGAAGTAAGATACAATTGTGCACATTCACTTCTGCTGTCACCTGTCTAAATCAAACAGGGGATGAGAGAGTGAATGATATGTTAGTCTCGGGGGAAATATAAAGCAATGCTTCTGCTTTCTGGGTTGTCAACTGTGTCTCTCCCCTGTTGTCAAAAAAAACATTGCAGGGGGGGTTTAACAGGAGGGAAACCCAGATGAGAAAACTTGATAGAGGGAAAGAAAACAAGATAAATATAGGGATGTATTCCAAATATATCTATATAGATGTGTAGTTGCAAGCAAAATACAGTACAATAGAATTAGATACCTTAGCAATAAAGTAAGAGTGTGGTCACATATGGGCGTAATATCCCATCATTAGCATGTGCTATGTATTGTATACTAGAGAATATATAAAATTGGGCCTGGGCATGCACCTTAAAAGGAGTGCTGTCACTATGGCAAATCTGAGATGGAAACTGTGAAGCACACTGTGTGTATAAAGAAGGAAGATCAAACAAGATCGTGTCTAGATCAAACAAGGGATCAGAGGATAGGAGTGCTGCTTGAGATCCAGGGAAAAAAAATAAGAGCAGTGCTACCATTCATTGAGAAGTCAGGTGCAGCTCTCCCCTGTTACCGAGCGGCATAGCAAGGGAAGCTACTTGCTAAATACTCAGACATGGCAGACTGATAGAAAAAGATAGAAAGATAAATAGATACCTTCGGTCCATGATCAAATTGTAGTGAGCTGCAGAGCGGGTGTGTAGCGGGTGGCATGTAGACTGCTACAGATAGCGGGAGCAAGGACGCGTGTTTCGACGGGAGGCTTGGTCACCTGATCGCTGGATAACAGTAGTGTCTCCTGTCTTTTACATGCTGATGGCCCAATCATGATAGTTTAATTTAGGAGTGGCTGCTAACGCAGCCAATTACATGGGCTCCTTAATTGAGTCTGAATAAGTCAGTGCTGCTATGGGGGAGTATGTAATTGATAGGTCATAGACATAAGTAAACGTGATTTGAGAGCATGACTGAGACGTAATTGTGTCAGTGTAAATGAAAAAAAATAATGGGAATAGTAAGGTAATCACTCTGAGGTCCATATATCAGGAAGAAGGTAGGTTTTATATATCAATAATAGAAAAAAGAAAGTAGTATTATCTAATGGTGAAAGAATAATGTGAATTGACTTAAGAGGCCAAAAATAATAAAGAGTGTATTAAGGTTGCGGATGAAAAATAAATACACAACAAGAATTAATTTTATGGAATTGTAAAAAATAATAAATTAAAAAATAAAGAATAATATATAAAAAATAAAAAATAGGTATGATGGTGGGACATCAGACATGACGAAAATGTGAAGATAGAATGTTATAAGTAGAACAAGATGTAGGAGTATATGTAGAAAAAAATTAATTAAATAAATGAAATATAAATAAATAAATATATAAATGCAAAAATAAATATGTGTAAAAACAATTAAGGAAATGGTAATGAATAATGATTATAAAAATATGAAAAATATGAGAAAAAAAATTAATAGAAATGGAAAAAAATGACTAAAGCAGGGTATTGAGCAGATCTAAAAGACTAGTAGGACAATGAAAAAGAGGGGAGAAAGGAAGTTGAAATTAAAACATAAAGTAGAATACAGATAATTGGTAATCCACCAGGGTGAAATAGTGTGAATATTCAAAATAAGATAAAGAAAGGAATGACAAAGAACAAGGGAAAGGAATGTGGACAGGTTTATTATCCACTAATGGATGATGTGGAAGAAATAAAATAGCAATTAAAAGATGCAAAAGACAGTTAGATCTCCTGATCAAAGTGATTTATTGTGAGAGAGTAAAAAAACAAGTGAAAGAACACAGGAATAGGCAAAAGTCTGATGTCTGTTGAATCATGTGTGTGATAAATAAATAAGTGATAAATACTGTATGTGAAACAATTGTTACATAAAGGTCTGTGTGCAAAATAGATGAGAAGGTAAGGTAGGTGTGTAATAAGTGTCCTGGTAAGGGTGTGAGTGTGTATTGAGGTGTATATTCAGGTAATAACAGTGAAAAAAAATAAAAACATTTAAAATGTAATGGTAGAGATAAAATAAAGTGGATGTACAATAAGTCATAATGATACTGGGGAAAAAAAGGTGGAGTGTAAATGGTAAAAGAAAAAAGTAAAAGTAAAAAAAAGTTTGGAGTATAGTGTGTGACATCTAACAGTGTCATAATGAAACAGAAGGGAAAAAGTAGAAGGAGAAAGAAGAAAAGGAAGAATAGATAGTAGTAAATAGGATATATAAGTTAATAAGCAAAGCAAAACAAAGAGGACCAGATAATAAATGATGAGTGTGAGATGGAGGAAGAAAGAATGTTCAAAAAAGCAGGAGTATAAAATATTTTACCAAAAGGATTTAAAGGATCTGTCACTTGAATATCTGCCAGTTCTGGAATCAATCTGTAAGGAACACACTGTAATTGATGCTTTCATTCATGCCACCAGGCATGAGTGTGCCTAATTTAAAAATCCACTCGCTTTCTTTCTTTTGGAGGGCCCTATTGAGTTCACCACCTCTGAGACCTAGTTTGATTCTCTCTTACCAAAACACTTTAAGATCTTTTTCCCAACTGGAGTGTTTCTGTTGAAAATGTCTGGCTACAGATGTGAGTTGTTTCATTCTATGAGTATCTAAATCAGCATTGCGTATATTGCCTAAATGCTCAAAAATTCTGATTTTCTTCATCCTTGAAGTCATCCCAATGTATTTCTTATCACAGGTGCAGATAATGCAGTAGATGACATTTGTGGTTTTACAACTGAAAAAGTCATTAATTTTGATTTGTGAGCAGATTTTACAACCACCACATGGATAGCTTCCTGTTTGGGGAGATGCTTTCTTTGGGTTGTGGGTGATGTGACTTTTGACTAACTGATCTTATAAGTTAGACACTCTCCGCCAACTCATATTAACCTTCTCATCCAGGTTCTTGGCCAGATCATCATCTGATCGTAGAATGTGCCCATATTTCTGCTCTATATTTCTTGTCTCTTTCCAGTTGTTACAGAAATCTCCAATGAATCTGATTGTGTTAGTTTTATCTATTTTAGGTTTATCACTGAAAATGAGAGAATCTCTGTTCATTTTGAGAACTTCATTCTTGTTTTTTTTAATTAAATGCTTGCTGTACCCTCGTTCTTGTAATCTCAGGGTTAAATCCTTGCTCTGGGTCTCAAACGAGTCTTCACCAGAGCAATGGCGCCGTAAACTGAGAAATTCTCCTTTCAGGATGTTTTTCACAGTCGGGGGGAAGTGGAAGCTATTACTGTAAAGTAAACTGTTGGTGGATGTTTCTATTCTATAGATCTCAGTATGTATTCTGTTGTTTTCCCCTCTGAAGATCCTGAGGTCTTAAAAGGCAATGCTGGTACTACTGCAGTTGTATGTTAGTTTTAAATGTATCTTATTGTTGTTTAGGTGTGTGACAAAGGTGTCTGTATTTTGGTTAGCAGGAGGTATCACATAATTGTTTATTGGCTTCTTTAAGATATAATTGCAGTGGCCAAATGACAATATTGTCACCTTTGTATGATGGTTTGAATATCACGTAATCCCAGTTTTTAATTTCTCCCATTGCTCTCCTATGTGATAGACTCAGGTTACCTCCAAGTTTACGATACCTTTGTCATTTGTAAAGATCATCAAAATCACGTGACACTAGTTTAAGAAACACACCTACTTCCGAACATATGTTGTCTGGTGGAGAGAAGGTGGACTGTTTTTTACATAAGAGTCTCTGATGAGTTGGTTGTATATCGGTATCAAGGGCTAATTCCTCCAATGCTGAGAGTGCATCTTGTTCCAACTGGGAGAGATTATCCCCATCAATGTTAAGGGTATATCAGTATCTCCATGTTTGGAATTATAGAATTTCATTAGGAGTTTCCTTCCAAAAAGTTTCAGATTGGTTTCCCATTTAAATCTGCTGAAGTGATTGGATGGCGAGAAGGACACTCTACTCAGGATTTCCATTTGTAATGTACTAAGGACATGTTCTAATAAGTTAATGATTTTAATTGTTGAGGTTGATGTTTCTATCTCTTGTTGGTCCTTGCTAGGTAACAGTTTGGTGATGGTGTTTCCCATCTTTCTCTTCTTCCTGCCCCCCCGCCGCATTTTGTATTTGCGAGGCATCCACGGGTACCCCTGGTTCCTTCTAAAAAAGTTGTGAAATGTAGAGGATTGTCACTTCTCTGGACAAGTGGGTTTTTGGGATGGAAATTATAGTCTCCAAGTTCTTTGTGTCTGATATCTCGGCTTCAGATGAAGATGGTAGAAGATGGACGATGGCAGCCGTGTATTAAAAGCACTAAGGACCTCATTCAGAGTCGGTCGTTACGGCCGCACGGTCGTACGCCACCGATGTTCGCTAAACTGTGCATGCGTAAAATCCGCAATGCGCGTGTGCAAACTAGCTATTACGATCAGAAATTGCTCTCTCCTTCAACTTGGCCAGGTCGTTATTTTGAGTGACAGGATGAGGAGTTTGTGGGTGGTAACAGGGGAAGGTGCTTGTGAACGGGGGAGTGGAGATCCGAACGCAGGCGTGCCTGACTATGCAAACGGCGTTTATGGGAGTGCATAATTAACTAAGTAGTGTCATGGCACATGTGACATGGGAGGTTTTTACACTGACTTGATCGTAGTGCTTAAGAGAGGGTATGGTCAACCTTAAGCTCTACGACCAGCTCCGATGGTCTCGATTAATCCTTATGTGCCCGGAGATGACGTGTAATGTGAACGAGAAGGGGGCATATTTTTAGTCTTATGGCCGCATCCTCCCCTCGCTTGTTCAGCTAACGATCCCATCCTTAACGACACAACTTGCGAGCACTTCATTTGCATATCCAGCCCCTTTTACCTTACGACCGTGCGGCGGCTACGACCGACTCTGAATGAGGTCCTAAGTGTATTAGAACACCAAGTGTAATATATGTAACAGTAATACAACAGTTGAACAAACGTAGAACAATATCTAAGACCAGGTAATTACAATATCATTACTTCACAGTAGTTTGTGTTTTGTATATTTTCGAATGTTTTGAGAAATAACAATGTATCAAAAACTTCTCTTAATAATCTCACTCCATGGTATCATCTCTAAGACTACTACATCCTTTACTCTCCCTGCAGCTCATCCTTAAGTACATATTGCTGCCTCATTATTCTACTCTCCTCTTACAAACACACATGAGCTTTTAACTTATCTATACACACTGACAATAATGTCCACAACCTGTCAGCATAAAAAACTTTCAGAAAATTCCACAACTATAGTTATATTTCTCTCCTGCTGATTCTATTAGCTGGTGACGTATCACCAAATCCAGGCCCAACACACATGCCACACCCACAATGAGCTAAATCCAGCTAACCTCATAAACATTGCGTGCCTCCCTGTACCCTCCAAGTCACTAAAATGTGCCTTATGGAATGCACGCTCTGTCTGCAATAAGCTAACATCCATCCATGACCTCTTTATTTCAACTAACCTCAACCTTCTGGCAATTACAGAAACATGGCTTACACAATCAGACACTGTCTCCCCTGCTGCACTTTTACATGGTGACCTACACTTCTCACACCTCCAGGCCTAGTAATTGTAAAGGATACACATACACAGTGCTCCCACAGGTACTGTCACTCACATTTACATCTTTTGAAGTACATTCTATCATGACTTTCACCCCTTTCTCTCTACAAGTTGCTGCTATCTATCGCCCACCTGGGCCACCCCAACAATTTCTGGAACAATTTTCTGCCTGGCTCCCTCACTTCCTATCCCCTGACATCTCCACCATCATTATGGGTGACTTCAATATCTCCATTGACTGTCCACAATCGACTCATGCCTCCAGACTACTCTCTATAACCTCCTCCCTTGGCCTCTCCCAATGGACTGACTCCTCTACTCATCAGGGGGGACACTGCCTTGATCTTGTATTTACCAGACTATGCTCAGTTTCTGATTTCACTAATGCTCCTTTCCCTCTCTCAGATCACAACCTTATCACCTGCACACTCTCCTCCATTACATCAACCTCTATGTCATTGAAATCACCCAAGCCTCCTAAAACCCATATAAATATTAAAATTGCTATTAACTTTCTACAACTATCTACCTCTCTACAACAATGAGTCTCACCAATTTCTGCATTCACTTCTCCTGAGACTGCTGCATCACACCTAAACCAGATTCTTGATGAAGTAGCTCCAGCTACTCATCACACACCAGTAGACTTAGACGTCAACTGTAACATTCTAACTTAGTAAGGCATCTACAAAAACTCTCATGTAAAGTAGAACATCAGGGGTGAAAGTCTCGTACTCCATGTGACTTCCTCACATATAAGACTATCTACAACTCTTATCATGCTGCTCTGGATGCATGTTAAGAGATATTTCCAATCTCTTATCTCTGCTCAAGCCTCTAAGCCCAAGTTACTTTTTAATACATTAAAAACTGCTTCTTACCCATCCCTCACCCAACCCACCTGCTACTATCAGTCGCATGATCTTGCTTCCTATTTTAAGGATAAGATTGATAAGATCCGAAATGAAATGGTATGCTCTTCCTCAGCTAGTGACCTGCTCAATTCCCTACCTGAACCCTCTGGCTCATTCTCTTCATTTGACCTCACAAATGAAGATAAAGTATCTACACTGTTCTCATCCTCCTACTCTATTTCCTCTCCTCTAGATCCTATACCTTCAGTAAAGCTCTGTCTCCTGTGCTCATCCCAACCCTAACTAAAATCTGCAATCTGTCTCTTGCTACTGGCATCTTTCCATCACTGTTCAAGCATGCAGTGACTACTCCCATTCTGATAAAACAAAATTGTGACCCCAACACTCTCTCAAATTACTGTCCTATCTCCCAGCTCCCATGCCTCTCCAAGTTGCTTGAGAGACTTGTCTACACCTGCCCCACACACTTTCTAAACTCACACAACTTATTGGACCCAGTTCAGTCTGGCTTTCATTCCCAACACTCCACAGAGACAGCAATGACTAAGGTAGTAAATGATCTGGTCACTGCCAAGTCTAAAAGTCATTACTCACTCCTAATTCTTCTAGATCTCTCTGCTGCTTTTGACACTATTGACCACTCTCTACTCATACAAACACTACAAACCCTACATCTTAAGGACACAGCTCTTTCATGGTTCTCTTCCTACCTTTCTGATAGCTCTTTTACTGTTCATTTTTCTGGCTCTGCCTCCTCTTTGCTACCTCTATTAGTTGGAGTACCACAAGTCTCTGACTTGGGTCCTTTGTTATTCTCAATCTATACCACCTCTCTTGGCAAACTAATCTGCTCTTTTGGATTTCAGTACCATTTGTATGCACATGATACTCAAATCTACCTATCCTCCCCAAATTTATCACCACCTGTATTGGTCCGTGTCACTGAATGTCTTTCTGCCATTTCATCTTGGATGTCATCTCGCCACCTGAAACTTAATATTTCTAAAACAGAATTAATTATATTTCCACCGGCCAAGAACAGTTACCAACCGGATCTCTTGATCACGGTTGATAACTCAACAATCCATCATGCTCCACAAGCTCGGTGCCTTGGTGTCATTATTGACTCTGAACTGTCTTTTGTTCCCCACATTCAATCTGTCTCAAAATCATGTTACATACATCTAAAAATCTATATCCAAAATTCAACTACATCTCACACAAGACACTGCAAAAACTCTGATCCATGCACTCATTATTTCCCGCATTGACTATTGCAATTGTCTCCTTACTGGTCTACCCAAATACAGGCTATCACCATTACAATCCATTATTAATGTAGCTGCAAGGCTTATCTTCCTTGCCAAATGTTCATTGTCTGCTGCCCCACTCTGTCAGTCCCTCCATTGGTTGCCAGTCTTCTACCATATTCAATACAAAATACTTTTACATACACATAAGGCCATTAACCAAACCACACCAACATACATCTCTTCACTCATGTCAAAATATCTCCCAACCCGACCTCTCCACTCAGCACAAGATCTGCGTTTCTCATCCCCACGCATTACTTGCTCCCATTCACGGTTACAGGACTTGTGCCTTACCATGCACAATAAGACTTGCATCTACTCTCCAATCCTTCAAGTGTTCCCTGAAAACCCACCTCTTCCTGCAAGCTTATCAGATTCCAGAACCGCCCACATAACCTTCATAGCTTCCATGTCTAATTATATCCCCTTTCACAGTCCACACATAACCTCACACACTGTTTTTCTTTCACATCCTCCTGACATTTGGCCGACATTCCTGTGAGAATGGATCATACAGCCCACCAAGAAACACTGCAGTCTGGCTGGACCAACTTACAATACATAGTACCTATCCTTGTGTATCAATGCCTATTTCCTTATTGATTGCAAGCTTGCAAGCAGGGCCTTCCTACCTATACATCTGTCTATTATTACCCAGTTTTGTTCTATTAATGTTCCAATTGTAAAGCGCAACGGAATATGCTGCGCTATATAAGAAACTGTTAATAAATAAATAAGATGATGTATTATCTGCATGTCCCGAATTCCTCCTTCTTTGCGGTTTATTCCAGTGAAAGATGTTACCTAGAGTAAAATCTTGTTTGTCTCTTATAAATTTTGTACATTTTCATTCAATTATAGGGTCTCATTCAGACCCGCTTGCAAGCACTTGAGCGCTTGCAAGCAGTTCAATGTTGGGCTCTGCACACGTGCAGTGGCCGCACTGCGCGTGTGCAAGCCCCGGAGTGAGAGAGAAATTCTATCACTCCAGGACTCACTACAAAAGGGGCGGATGTCGATGGTGATCAACAGCTCGCATCATTTTGTAGGCGGGGCAGGGGGGGCTACACAAATGGAGGCATTCCCAACAGAACGCCTGCCATTTGGGGGCGGCTCTACTGACATAACTCGAGATGTCAGTGGTGAGCTTCCAGCTCTAATAGAGCTGAAAGCTCACTGGGGCTTGCGGCAGATGAGACCCTACCACAAGGGTCTCATCGCAAGCCCCAATGGTCGCGATGGTCTTGACCATCGTGACCAATAACCTGGCCACTCGCTAAAGCTGTGGGTGGTCACCCACAGCCTAGCGAGCAGCAAGGAAGCCGGCTCAGAAAATAAATGCAGCCACCCTCATTCAGAGCGAGCGCTCACATTTTGCAAGCACCTCTGAATGAGGTCCATAGTATTATCATATTCCTCTAGTTCTTTTTTGATTTTATTGAAGGAAGATTGAAAAACGGGGTTCTATTCCCATTGTTCAAGAGTTAGACCTAACTTCTCCACTTCTCTAGTGCATTCTTCTAAAACTAGTGATGATATTAAAATTGAACCTCTATACACACCTTCCTATACCTTCTAATATCCTGCCTATACCTTCTAATATCCTGCCTATACATTCTAAGGATGACGCTAATCTGCGTACGCAGTCATACAGTAAATAAAGACTTAGACATGGAGCAAGGCTTAGGCATCAGCAACAAACCCCTCAGTCAGCATTCAGCAAGAAGACTAAAGACCCAGTGTTTGAGCACACATATTTATACCCCCCAGGAATAGGCAAAACAATAGGGATGTTTGTTGCTGATGCTATTGGTTCCCAAGGGGGATCCATCTGTTATGGAGCATTTAACAGGCTGGTTCAAATAGACTCACCCAGCCTCTAACAACTGGGGGTCTCTCCCTTCCCGCCCCTGTAACATCCTAATAGTTAATAAATTTTGTTGTTTGAAGTCTCTGTGATCCATAACTCGAGAATGCATGATGTGATCTCCCCACTGATATCACCGGAATACTGTGGAAAGAGTACGCATCAGTACGAAACCAAACATGGCTTGTTTAGCATGTATAAAACCTTAGTTACCAAATTTCTTTATTTCACAGCATTTATATTAACTGAATAAACTAAAATTTTATACCTTGAAGCTAATGGAACCTTGTAAGTGAATATGTAATGTGTGAGTGTACAGGGTTTGATATGAAGATGCTAGTTAACTGGGGACAGATGCGTGCGCATTTAGCTACTAAACGGTATTTTCGTTCGGGGTCTTAAGCATAATGTGTGTATGTGAAATGGTGAAAGATGCAATCGCATGATGCTAATAATTGTGCATTCACTACTGGGCGTCATGTTAGCAGCTCAATTGTGCGTAATGTGCGGTGTTTATGCATGAGATTCCATCTATGATGGACTTAACATATATATATATATATATATATATACATATACACACATATCATTCCTCACTCACAGTTTCAGACTGCAATGCAAATGTGACCTCCAGCTGTGAAGCTAGGCCATTCTGTCTGGGTGTGAAACTAAAACCTGTTTAGGATTCAGACAAATCCAATTGTGTAGATCAATGCCTGGATTATATTGCAATTGCCAACAGGGATTCCCAATTTGTATGTAAAACACACACAGTTTCTGGTGCATTGTCTTTTCTATTTACTTTTTCGCATGAAGCTGTTCTCCAAGTTGCCCTTGGTAGATTATGAAAAACATTGCCATCTGTTCTTAGCTCGTGAGTTGTAACTTAAAGTGACGCTGGTCGCAAAATGGCGTCTTGCAGATTCTTGTTTCTAAAATGGAGTCTAGCTGCCATTCGCAAGATGGCGTCGTGCACGCTTCAATTTTAAACTGATCTTGTCTCAGCCAATTATCCAGCTTTGACACTAGGTTATCGTGTTTAATCAGAATTCCCATTAGTTCCTGGGAACATTTGAGTAAACTGTTTTCCCATTATTTTTGTAAATTTTCTGTACATAAATCGAATGTGGGAAAAATTTTGGGGCGTAGACCTCTTGGAATACTTTTTTGTTTACAGTAATTTTCCAAGCTAATCAGGTCCCAATTGATTATAGTTTGTCTCTGTAAGATTCGTTTCAGTTTGAGGAGTTCATCTTCCCAGCTTGTGGTTGTTTCTATGTTACTTGTATCATTGGAAAAAATGCCCACCAAATCTTCTAAACATCATCTATTGCTAAGTTCAGTTTTGAGGCTGAAACTAGTCATGCTCAACAGGGGGTTCTGAATGGGAAATGGATTGAGGAAAAAGCAGCAAAGACAAATGAGGAAGATACCTCACTTTTAAACAGAGTCCACTATTGATTTTTAAAGTCATGAAATCACTATAATGTCCAAGTCCGGGACAGCGCAGACAGTGCCGATATTGAGTTCAACCGCACAGTCAGTTTGTAATACAGATACCTCACTTTTAAACAGAGCCCACTACTGATTTCTAAAGTCATGAAATCACTATAGTGTCCAAGTCTGGGACAGCGCCGACAGTGCCGCAAGTTTGCGTCTTAAAACGCACTCTCAGTTTGTAATACAGAGACCTCACTTTCAAACAGCCCACTACTAGTTTCTAAAGTCAAGTAATCATTATAGTGTCCTAATATGGGATAGCGCTGACTGTGCTGACATTAAGTTCAACCACACAGTGAGTTTGTAATTCATTGACCTCACTTTTAAACAGAGACCAGTACTAATTTCTAAAGTCATAAAATCACTATAGTGTCCAAGTCTGGGACAGCGCTGATAGTGCCACAAGTGTGTGTCTTAAAATGCACTGTCAGTATGTAATACAGATACCTCACTTTCATTGCGTGTGACTCCTGACCCACTGGGCATACGTAGTACTATGATCCCCAATATGCCACGGCATAGTGTGACTGGCGTATGGAGCAGCTCCACTGTGCATGCACCAGAGATAACATTGCAACTCCGGAGCTGGCAGCCAACACAGCGCCGACATGCCGACAGTGCCACAGGTGTGCATTTTAAAATGCACAATCCATTTGCAATACCTCACTTTTAAACAGTCCACTACTAGTTTCACTATAGTGTCTAAGTCTGGAACAGTGGCAAAAAAAATATTATTTTCCAGGGCTCAAACCTGGGACAAGCACTGTTGCAAAGCAATCAGCTAACCTCTAGCCCATATGCCAGCTATATCAAGAACTGCACATAGCGGGCTCATCCTTATGCACTTCACCCACCCGCTGCTGTTTTTAATAATAAAATATGTGTCTTCCTTTCAAAATATTATACTAGTACATATATACACAGTACCCCACCATTAGAGAATAATTCATCCCATCTCATTGAAACTGTGTGCAACTCATTAATCTACAGTATCAGTTATATCATCATGACAACACAGCAACTACATTACTGTACAGTTATGTACAGTATGTGTACTGATTTGCGTCCAATTCTAAGAGTTTATGTGATATTAAATATATTGGTTGTATGAACATGCAAATACAGTGCGTGAATGTGATATTCATCCAATTTAACAGTATGGTATTCAGCACAAATTACAACAGTGGAGCACTCACCACTCAGAAGTTAAGCGCTGTATTACATGCCGTAGCGTATCTTTTGTTGAAGAATACCATGGTACACCAAAGTCCAGCCATCACGTAACATTCCATGGTATGACACTGAATGGTAGGCCTGAATGGCGCACTATGAGCAACAAACTAATTGGGACCATCGGTACAAGCAAGTACAGGAATATAGAGAAGACAAACAATACAGATATATATGAATATATCACCATCTGCTGTCCATCTGCTGTCTCTCCAACATAAGTACATGCATATGAATAAACCCACTGTCTGTTGTACATATTTCAACACCCCTTCTCAAAAGACTGGGGTCCTCATTCAGAGCTGCTCGCAAAATGCGAGCGCTCGCTCTGAATGAGGGTGGCCACTTCTCTGTAAAGAGCTGGCCTCCTGGCCACTCGCTAAGCTGTGGGTGACCACCCAAAGCTTTAGTGAGCGGCCAGGTTGATGGTCGCGATGGTCAAGACCATCGCGGCCATCGGGGCTTGCGACAAGACCCTTGTGGTATGGTGTCGTCTGCCGCAAGCCCCAGTGAGCTTTCGGCTCTAATAGAGCTGGAAGCCGCCCCCAAACGGCAGGCATTCCTTCAGGAACACCTCCGTTTGGCCAGTCACTCCCCCACCCCGCCTACAAAATGGGGCGAGCTGTCGATCACCCTCGACAGCCGCCCCTTTTGTTATGATCCCCGCAGCGAGAGAATTTCTCTCTCACTCCGGGGCTTGCACACACGTGCAGTGCAGCCACTGCGTGTGTGCAGGGCCTCAACATCGACCCACTTGTGAGCGCAATTAGGCCCTGGGTTTCTTCAATTAAACCCATCTTTGATGTAAGTCTCCAATGTCTCTCTTCGACAAGAGGCTTAGTCAGGATATCAGTGGTCATATCTTCTGTTGGACAATATTTCAGCTCTATAACACCTTGTTCTTGAAGATCCCTTAGAAAATGATGCTTGACATCAATATGCTTGGTCCTTGGATTCACTCTTTTCGTTTGTACTAACGCAAGGCATCCTTGATTATACTCATATATCTAGTTGCATTAACGATATATAAGTTCTTGACTTGCGTGAGTCGCAACGATATATTCAGCCTTTGTAGATGACAGTGCTATGGAAGACTGTTTCTTGCTTGTCTAGCTGAGTAATCCTTCTCCGATTGAGATAAATATCCCTTTGTGGATTTCAATCATTTGTGTCACCACCCCAGTCTGAGTCAACATATCCTGTTAGCTTGTGACTTGTGCTTGCTGAAAGTTTAAGCTTCTTGTTGAGCATTCTCTTTAAGTAATGAATTACCCTCTTGACTGTGTTCCAGTCACAGATGGTGTTGGTTTGCAAACTTTTCTAATTAAGATCCCAACTGCTGTGGAAATATCTGATCTGGTGACAGTTGCAATGTGCGGCAATTTACCTATAGCTTTTCTGTATAGATGATTGTCTTGTAACAGTTTACTCTGATCATTTGATTCCTTTACATAACTTGTCTCCATAGGAGTGCTTGCTATCTTTGCTTCTTGCATATCTAATTCCTCAATGGTTTCCTGAATCTTGTATTTCTGACTTAATGTGAACATTCCATCATCTTCTCTTGAGATCTGCATTCCCAAGTAATGTTCTATGTAACATAGGTCTTTTGTTTAAAACTGACTGTTTACTTCTTGTAGTAGTTCAATTTCATATCCCTTCTTGTTCAAAACAAATTAGTAAATTATCCATGTAAATTAATACATAGAACCTTCTTTCTTCTATTAACTTTGTATAAAGACAGGGGTCTGCTTTACTTCTCATGAACCTTTCTCCATCAAGACTTCATTTACTGTATCTTTGTATTCCATGCTCTTGCTGCTTGCTTTAGACCGTATATACTCTTGTTAAGCTTACATACATGATATGGTTCTCATGGTGGTGTGCTTCACAACTAGAGCAAGCATTTCATCATAATCTTCTCCAAATTTTTGTGAATATCCTTTAGCAACCAGTCTTGCCTTGTATCTTTCTACTTTTCCTTCAGTATCATACTTGACCTTAAAAGTCTGTTTACATCCTATGGCCTTTTTATCCACTGTGATTTTGCTCAATGTCCATGTCTGATTGTCTTTCATTGATTCCATTTCTTCCTTTGGAATTATGATATAATCTCTTGTTTCTTTCACAAATGTCACATTTAATAATTTTTCCAATTTTTTTATTTCAAATTCTGTAGTCTTGTGAATATTCACTGTAACCTACTAGACTGCAGGAATGTATGCAAAGGCTTTGCATCTGAAAATTCTAATATGCTTTAGGCTGGGTTTTTTACCGTGCCATAGCTCATAGGGTGTTTTCTTTACTGCTTTGGAGAGTAGTCTGTTTTGAAGATACAGATGTGCCCAGCTAGTTTGTTGCTCCAAATGCCATGTTGCGCACCATGCATCTCACTCCGCACACTACCCCATGAGTCGCACAACAAACAATGTTTCATAACGGAATGTAGTGTAGCACAGGAAAAAAGTTATAACGTGTAATTCAACTTTTTGTCCACCAGGGTCACTTTTCCTAAACTACAATGCGCATATGTCAGATTTCCAATGCATTTTCTGTATCACCGCCCAATGATTAACTGACAGAAGCAGTGATTCAGGACACTATAGTACAGCGTTTTCCTCATGGAATCAGAGCTGTAGAACAATGTCTAATAAAGTTTTAAAACATTACATTAAGTGTGTGAGTCCTGTACTTTTTTACAAAAATATTTCACATGCACGCACAGCTCTGTATTACACACTGACTGTGTGTTTGAAGCTGCACACTTGCGTCAATGTTGGCACTTTCCCAGACTATAGTGATTTCTATAGTGATTTCATGACTTTAGGAACTAGTAGCGGGCTCTGTTTGGAAGGGGTCTCTATATTACAAACTGTGCATTTTAATCCACACACTTGCGGTACTGTTGGCATGTTGGCACTGTGGTGGCTGCCAGCTCTGTGGGTTGTAATGGGATCTCTGGTGCATGCCCTGTGGAGCCGCTCCATATGCCAGTTGTGCTATGATGTGGCATATGGAGACTCATAGTACACATTGCATGCTGTAATTCGCAGATATTGCGCACACGACAGTTACATCACTTGATATGGCTGGCATGTGGCCTAGGGGTTAGGTGATCACCTTGCTATAGTGCTTGCCCTGGAGGTTCAAGACCTGGAAAATATATATATATATTTAAATCTTCACTATAGGATTAAAAAGAAATCACTTGGTGGTGTGTGGCTTCTGTTATTTATACAGATATATGTGTTGACCAAAAAGATGCACTGCCAGCGTTGCATAAAGACCCAGCTATTGAAGTTCAGTATTGTTATCCACCCCTTACTGAACTCAATACATTATCCACAACTTCCCATCACCTGGCATTTCTATGCTACTTTATGCCACTGTGTGCTCAAGACAGTGGTGTACGGTGCTCCAATACAGTACCCATGTAGTGCCCTGCTAGTTGCACTATGGCATTTAGATTCTATTTGTACTGTGCATGCCCAGTGTGTTGGGAGTCACACACTGCATCCCAGCCTATAGTGATTTCATGACTTTAGAAACTAGTAGTGGGCTGTTTAAGAGTGGAGTCTCTATGTTACAAACTGACTGTGTGTTTTAGTCTGCACACTTGCGTCAATGTCTGTACTGTCCAAGACAAAATCTATAGTGATTTCATGACTTTAGAAACTAGCAGTGATCTGTTTGAAAGTGGGGTTTTAATCCACAAACTTTCGGCACTGTCTGCACATTGGTACTGTGGTGGCTTCCAGCTCTGGGGGTTGTAATGGGATCTCTGGCACATGCCCAGTGGAGCTGCTCCATATGCCAGTCACGCTATGATGTGGCATATGGAGGCTCATAACACACATTGCCTGCTGTAATTCACAGACATCACATACATGAGAGGTATAGCTGTTTATAAGGTTGCTGTGTGGTCTAGATTTTAGGTGATCGCCTTTGCTACAGTGCTTGTCCCGGGGGTTCAAGACCTGAAAAAAAAAAAAAAAAAAAAAATATATATATATATATATATATATATATGATTTTTTTGTGACTATTTTTAAGATACTTATTTTCATATCAGTCTATATATATATTTTTTTTTATTATTTTTTTAAATTCTTAACTACAGGATTAAAAAGAAATCACTTGGTGGTATGTGACTTCTGTCATTTATACAGCTACTGTATCTGCGTTGACCAAAAAGATGCACTCCCAGCATTGCATAAAGACCAAGCTATTGAAGTTTAGTACCCTTACTGAACTCAGGGCCTGATTCAGAGCCGCTTGCTCTGACAGAGCGCTCGCTCTGAATCAGGGCTGGCTTTTTTTTTTGGGATTGGCCTCTTGGCCGCTCGCATAGCTGTGGGTGACCACCCACAGCTATTGCGAGTGGCCATGATGATGGTTACGATGGTCAAGGCCATCGAGACCTGGGCTGAGTGCACACAGCTCCATAACATGCTAGACTGAGCTGGGGGTGGAGGCTGCTGAACATTCAGCTCATAGAGTTCTGTAATAACAGTGAGGAGCAGCAGCAGGTGAGATCCTGTCCTTTCCCTCTCCCTGGCCACACTACACCCTCTCAAGTCAGCACATTAAGTAATATGTTCAACCTGGCCTGCCTCACCCAGATATGTGGCTGCAGATTTGGGCACCCGGGCTGGCACCTTCCTGTGCCTACTTTGAGCAGGTTCTAGTGCTCTTTTCCTGGGCAGTGGGCATTCCTGCACGTATCTGATGGAATTGGTTTTATATACTGCCGGATGTGAGCCCGGCGGATGTAATAGTTATGCGGGAAGGTAGACAAGTGAAGATCCCGATGACGTAAGTATGTAATCTATCCCTAACTATCTCTCCCCCCCCCAACCCTCCCTTAGGAGGTTAGGCACCCCTGAATCCCCCTAAGTGCCTAAACCTAACCACCCACCCCGTAAACTTATCCTAAGCCCCCCCTTCCCCTAGCCTAACCCACCCGTGGGGGGTGCCTAACCCTAAGTTACCTCCCAGGAGCACCCATCCTAACCCCCCCTGCGGCTGTCTGCTCTCGCCGCCTGGCATACCTTTGTTCGGTATGCCGGGCATCGGGATCCCGGCACAGTGATAATGATAGGTGGCGGGATTTTGACACCTCTCTTTAGTCCCATGCAGGGATTTGCAGTCGGGAAGCCGGCGGTCGGCATTTCAACCGCCGGCTTCCTGACCACATACCGTATCTGTTTGCCTATAGAAAGCTATAGGCTTCTTTCTGCTTAAATCCCCAGAGAGGGATCCTTCTGATCTCTCCTCCCCCCTGCATGCATTGGCCCACAGTTAAAAACTTCACATGGGACAGCTTATTATCAGAATAGTTGTCCTGAGTGTAAGTAATCATGCATACGGCATCAATAAATGCCAATATGCATACGATAAGGGGTGGGATGTGAGTATGACAAAAAGGAATAAAAAATACAGAAATTGGAATAATCCCTGTGACCACCAAAATAAAAATATTTTTCTTAAATACACCAGTACAGGGGAGGAGTTGGGACCAGAAAGGTGAGGTGCCAGGACAGGAGAGAGGAGTCACAAATTATTTAATTGTCCCCCCTAAAAAAAAGTCAAGATCCGCCCCTGGGCAGGGACCAAATTAATTCAACTAGAGGGAAAGCCAGGAAACAGACGGGGTGGGGGGGGGGTATTCTTTTTTTTTTATTTAAAAGACTAGCTGATTTCTCGGGTAGGTAGAAGGGAGATTGGGCTGTTCTGTATGAGTCTGGGGGATGGAGGAATGATGATCTGTCTGTCTGAGAGGGAGGGGGGTTATTCTGTGCTAAGGGGAGATGATGTGTGAGGGGAAGGGGGCTATTCTGCACTAAGGGGAGATGATGTCTTAGGGGAAGGGGGCTATTCTGTGCTAGGGTGGGAGGACGCCACTGGAGAAACGCAGGATGTTGGCGCTGGAGAGACAAGATGATGGTGCTTGGGAGACGCAGGATGATGGCACTGGGGAGACATAGAAGGATGGTGCTGGAGAGAAGCAGAGTGGTGGCACTGGAGAGGCATAGGGGATACCACTGAAGAGACAAATGGGGGCAAACAGGTGGCTTTCAGAACATGTGATCTCAGCATGAATAGTGAATACCAACTCTGAAACTAGAAACTGCCTGTTCAGGAAGGATCAATATCTTCAGAGGTTCCCTGCTGCAGAGAAATCATTTAGGTAAGAAAATGCTCATTCACAAGCTCAATGTCCTTATTTACTAAAGAGAGGGACTGTGGGCATAGCCATCAGCTCCTGGAGCGGTGGGCATGCCCCCGCTATGACAAAATGGGGGGAATGGCTTGCTGGCATGGCATTTGACATTAGGACACACCCCTTGCAGTTAGGCTCTACCCACCTTTCCATGCACGCACATGGGGCCTCTTTCACAGTTTTTTCCAGGGCTACTTTATATTCCCAATCCGCCCCTGGTAAGCATACATCTTATCATTTCTGTTAACTATATGTTTTTCCTCTCAGATATACTGTTTTGCTCTGGTGTGTATAGTACTGTCTTTTGCTGCTCAATGCTGAGTCCTCTTAAGTACTGTTCTATTTTCTGCCTGGTGAACTCATCTCCATTGTCGCTGCGAAGAGCTAGCATATTCCTCTTGAATCTGTTTCTGGTCATGGACACATAGTCTTGCAGCTTGTCTAAGACTTCGTCTTTAATTTGTATTAGATAAGTGACTGTGAACCTGTAATAGTCATCAATAAATGTTAGCATATACCTTTTGCCTCCTGATGTACGTATTTTCATAGGTTCACATACATCACTATGTACAAGGTCTAGTGGTCTTGAAGCTCTGCTTTCACTTCTCCTTGGAATTGTCACCCTTGTTGCTTTTGCTTTTATGCAGCATTAAAATTTCATAATTTCTGAACAATCAGACACTGTGAGATACCTGGCTAGGTATCTTTTCTGCATTTCCTTTATGCAGTCTGGGTGTCTATGATCTAATCTTCTATGCCACATGTGAATGCAGTCAGTGTGTTTCTGTATACTCAGCTTTGCCTGAAGTGCTGCAACATCTAGACAATATAAATCTTCTTCTATTCTGGCTGTAGCTAGCGTTTCTCTTAGATTTTGGATAAAACACTTCCTATTCTGGAACTTTATAGTAAGTCCTTTTTCTACTAAATTCTTTACTGACAATAGCGCTCCTTCAAGCTTGGGAACATATAGTACATCTGTTATGGGTATCACCCTTGGAGCATAAGAATTGACCATTCACTTTCCCTTCTGCAATGATATTTGCACCATCTGCCAGGTAGATAGTTTCTTTATGGTTCAAATCAAGTTTAGTAAAGAATTCCTTGTTATTCGTCATGTGACTAGTCGCTCCTGAGTCTACACACCACTTGTCTGACAACTGGGCTACTGTTGCTTTAAATGTTCCACTCCAATTGTGTACACTAGTAATCTTTTGGGTGGTCTGTACTGTTCTGTCTTCTATATGGGGCAGTCTTTTTTTTAGGTGACCCACTTTCTTGCATCTGAATCATGCTCTTTTTTCCCTAGTGTGTGGCTGCCATTTTAAGTGCTTTCTCTGTGTCACTTTGAGTATTACACTCTGTAAGCTCCTTTCTATGATGATACTCCTCTTTGAGCCTCTTCTTCACAAAGTCTAGTGTGATTCTGCTTCAGGTCTTGTTTCCAGTGCCTTTATTAGTGTGCTGTGTGTATCTGGTAAACTGCACAGGAGAATAGCTACTATGTGGCTGCTTTTAATTTCTTCTCCCATTGACCTGAGCTGTATAGTTATCTCTAGTAGTGCATTAATGTTTTCTTGCATTGTCTTGCCTTTGATAAATCTTATCTGGTATAACTTTCTTAATAGGAATAGTTTGCTGTTCAAACTTGACCTTTCATACACTCTTTGTCATGCTGTCCACATGCCTTTAGCTGTACTTTCTTGTCTTATGTATATGAGCTGATCATCTTCCACCAGCAAACTTATGATTGCACTTGCCTGTTTGTCCTTCTTAATCAACTGCTGATCCTCTCCTACAGTCTGTCTGTAATTCTGACTTCTCATATATCATCTCTGGCTAACAGCATTTCTATTTTAAACTTCCGTATCTGATAGTTTTCATTAGAAAGCTTGCTTGCAGCTAGTCTAGGATCTGTGTAATTAGCCATATACCCTTTTTGTGTGAATCTCTCTATTCTTCTGTAGTATTGAACATGTTTTACTCACAGTTTTCTCTTAGAGGTTCTCCTGGGTGATTCTTGTGTATATTACACAGTCTGTCGGTGCCTGCTGGGACTTGCAGTGCGGCATTGTCTTTGGCTTGCAATCTGGATGCTGCTTAGGATGCTGGATTACTTTTATCCTGTATAGACTCCAGTCTGGGCCCATAACCTGTTGGTGTGTGGCGATGGAATACATAGGTGTGCAGCGGGAGGTCTCATATATAAAAGATCATCTACCTTACAATCAGACAGGAGGAGTCTTGAAAGATATAACTTCTTTATATAGTACTGGGTAACAGGATCAATATAAAGATGACAAACATCAGCTTTCAGTAACAGCTTTTTAAACACAACACGTTTATAACATGAGCTCCATAGCTCACATTCATTTCACCTTCAGTCTCTTATCCTAGGGTTGATGCTAGATCCTATGTGGCTAAAGGACCTCTGTGACGTATCTACCATGTGACCGCTGCAGGAGGCGCGACCACTGCTGTGTTACAGTCCACTAGGGCATAGAGGGGGAATAAATATTTGTGGCGAGTGTAGCGAGCCACCATGCCCGAAGCGTGGCGAGTGCAGCGAGCCCACGAGTGGACACTTTTGGACCCCTGTTAGCATCCCCACCCCTCCCCCTTTCATGCTGGGTCACATGGGTGTGACCTCACAGGTCCCCTGCAGCCCTCTGTTCTAGTAATAACCCTTTTCCTAGAGCACACATGGGAAAGGAAGTACAAGCAAGTACAGGAATATACAGCAGACAAACAATACGCATGTATATGAATATATTGCCATCTGCTGTCACTCCAACATAAGTACATGCATATGAATAAACCCACAGTCTGTTGTACATATTTCTAAATAAATATCATAATCAATGAAAGAAAGTAACCAATGAGCAAAGCAGCTCTAGCCAGTCCCACTCCCCACATCCACAACATGACATCTGACGTGCAAAATTGCAAGAAGAGTGGGATACTTGGGATGCGGTGAGGATCCCGACAAGCGGGATGCCATCTGCCGGAACCCTAGCATTGGAATCCCGAATGCCAAGACAACACTGGTGCCGAATTCTCAGCGTGACTCTGGATGCTGACAGACGGCATCTCAATCATAAGGACACTGCGGAAAGGTGAGTACCAGCCAAATGTCATTACAGTAGCAGACAGGATGGCAGTTTAATAAACTATAACAATATGTTTGTTGTCTACACAAAAATACAGTCAGCAATGCCCCAATCAGTGCATAATGCAAAGAAAAGAGGTGCAAGATGGAATTGTACTTGGGCCCTCCCACAGACAGGAGTAATGCCAGTGTCGCACCTGCCCATTTCAATTCTTGAACAGGTAGAAGAACTATTAATGTGACAGCACACAAAACTGAAGCTATGAACAGGAGGAGGGCAAAGGGATTACAGAAGTATGGTACTAATCATCTCACATCATGCTTCTGGGATTATGTAAGAGAAGGCTGGGAGGGGAGGGAGGAGAATACCATCACAAATTATCCTCTCTATTTGGTGCTTGAGTTACATCTAACTAGGGATGTGCAGGCTCGGATAGGTTCGAGTTTGCACGTGGAGTTCGGATTTTTCCCTCCAAAAAAACGGAACTCAGAACGAGGCAAAACGTCATCTTACATGGACGAACATCATCATTCCTGGACAAAAGACCAGGAATGATGATGTTCGTCCATGTAAGATGACGTTTTGCCTCGTTCTGAGTTCCGTTTTTTTGGAGGGAAAAATCCGAACTCCACGTGCAAACTCGAACCTATCCGAGCCTGCACATCCCTACATCTAACCAAACATGGCTGTTATGATCAAGGAAAGCCAAGCCCATCTGTTGTTACACATTGGAATGAAAGTTTAAGAAAAAAGGAAACCAGGTTGGTATCTACAAATCAAGGTTGAAAATGGCATAAGAGTATTTTGCAAGTATATCTATTTGTGATTTTAGTTGAAATAAGTACAATATGAAACAAAAAAAGTAAGTGACAGGGCAGCGGCACAACCACACAGCAGTTTAAAAAAATATAGGACATCTATAAAACATTGCCACGCAGCAGTGGCAGACAGGGTGGCAGTTTAATAAACTATAAAAATGTTAGTCACTAATGGTGCATACACACGATCAGATTTTTCCTTCAGATATGAACGATAACGATTTAAAAATCGTTCAGTCGTTCATATCTGAAGGAAAATCGTTCATATCTGACATGCTTGAACGATGGACGATCAACGATGCGCGTTCCCGTTTGTCAGATAACGATATCTGACATCTGATGGGTTTGCAGTCAGACTTGGACGATTCCATTCATTTTAATGTAGTCAAAAATCGTTCAATCGTTCAAATCGTTCAAATCGTTTAAAACTTTGGTAAAATCGTTCAAATCGTTCAGATCGTTTAATCGTTCAATCGTTCATCTGATACCTCAAACAGGATATAATGCAAAGAAAAGTGGTGCAAGATGGAATTATCCTTGAACCCTCAAGGTCTGCCACTTGTGGCTGAAGTGATTAGTTTGTTTGGGCCCCCACATAAAAATCTACCAATAGGCATAAGGCAACTAATAGTATTGTTAATCCTCTCTACAGTTGGAAAAGGTAATTATCCTTATTGGTTTCCTTACTTTCATCAGTGTGTACTTCATCCTCAAACAATATTCATCCCCATTGGAATCCACCATTACAGAAGTCTATGGGCCTGATTCAGCAAGGAAGTGAGAGAATGCAGACACTCAGCCACTGCATGTATATGCTAATCAATGCATACGCACGGCAACCGCAGCATAAGATGCAGACGCCCAGCACTACACAATGCTGCCCACTTCCCTTTACTCAATGCCTGAGTAGTCTGCAAGACAGCAGAAACATCAGTAGCATCAAGAACCATCGGAACCATATGCACAATAGAGGTTGACTTGATGTTGTGCAGGATTTTGGCCACTTCCTGCGTGCATCGAGTTATCTGGCTGCATATGCTGCCACACTGCCTTAATTATGCATGCCCCTATAACAGCATCCCAACACACTGGAATGCCTGTGTTCGCACAACCTCCCCAAAAACATCAGCCAAGTGCGTGCGTTCTCACACTTGCGTACCTTGCTAAATCATGCCCTCTGTATTTTGATGTAATTGTTGAGAAAGGTCATCCTCATGGAATTTATAGTTAATTTTGATGAACATAATCTTTCCACATTTTGAGGAAGTAGCCTACTACGCCAAATGCTGATAAGGTTCCCAGCTGTGCTGAAAACTCTTTTTGAGTACACACAGGATGGTAAGCAGCTTAAGTAATGCAAAGCCAGTCTGTATAAGGGCTTC
Organism: Taudactylus pleione; assembly: GCA_031769625.1. NCBI lineage: Eukaryota > Metazoa > Chordata > Amphibia > Anura > Myobatrachidae > Taudactylus > Taudactylus pleione. Next base: position 5,412,645 of record JAUIMM010000759.1, read on the forward strand.
CAAATTGCCTTTTTGTCTTTCCAGTAGTCAAAGGGACTTGGGGCCTGATTCAGAGCCGGACGCTATTTGCGCTCGCTCGTTCAGAAAAAGCGTTCAGAAAAAGGGGCCGGATTTGTGGTCTGTTGACACCTCTATGTCTGAATGAGCGAATGAAACATGCGCTCGCTATTTTAAAAAAAGACGGCCCCTGGCCGCTCGCATCCTACGTCATCTCCGCTATTTATTAGATTAATCGAGTACATCGAAAGGTGTATGAACTGCTCGCAGTGCTTGTGGTTGGATTTTCCTACCGCAATCATGCGAGCAGTTCAGGCTAAAAGACAACCAAGTGACGTGGTCGATGATGCTGCTTTGTTAATTATGCACATCCTTAAAATGCCCGTTTTGACCATTTGGCACGCCTGTGTTCGGATCTTCACTCCCCGTTTTCAAGCACCTTCCCCGGTTTCCACCCACAAACGCCTCATTCTGTCACTCAAATTAGCAGGCATTCACTATTTTGCGAGCACACAATTTCCGACCGCAATGACTGGTTCACACATGCATATTACAACCCATATGCATGCGCAGTTGTGCGAACATCGCTCAGAGCGAACGAGCGGCCGCTTACGAGCGGCTCTGAATCAGCCCCTCTGTGTTATGTCTATGTGTATGGTGTCATGAAAATAATACTCCACCATTTGTTTGGATGGCGACCCTATCAGATGGAGTAGCATTAGTGGAGTAAATAATTTTTTGCAATTCTTTTAGACCCAACCAGATGTCACAATGTTGTGTTGACTTCTTTGCATCACTACTGGGTCTTTTGGAAAAGCTGAGTTTTTTCCTGGCAGGTGCCAGAGAAACTGAAGGAGAAGATGTTGTCGTGTCATGTACCATGTGTCGTGTCATATTGGGGGAGAGAACACCTGAAGCTCCATAGACAGATGACGACTGCAACCATTCTTTCCCACAAAACGCCAAAGCTTACACCAATTGTGGCCAGAGGCTGGCCCCATGTGTTTAATTGTGGCTTCGGCACTGAAGGGGTTAACCCCCTGTGCTGCAGCACCATTTCTAAAAGAACAATAGGCACTAGGAGCCTGGGTTTAAATGTACATTACCGGCACTAGGTGCCGGATGTGTTTAAGTGTATTGCTGGCTGCAGCCTGGACTCCCTCTGGCCACAGCTGAGTTAACTCTGAGCATGCTGCACCAGGGGTGGGAGTGGTATGTGTGGGTCGCTACCCCAGATCATCCCTGGTGGTGGGGTGGCAGTGAGGGCTACACGCTGGGGACCGGGAGACTAGTCCCTCCGTGCCATCTCCTTACTGTGGCCAGGCAATGGAGGGCAGGGCTGGATGCCAACCACTGGGGGCTGGGAGCTCTGCTCCTGGCACCCCAGCACAACAGGCCATGAGTTGCCGCATACTGAGGGACAGGGAGAACCATCTCGCTGTATCTCTGGTGCTGGGGGAGGCAGGATGCTACTGCAGCCGGGACAAGTGACCCAGGTGCCTGGGCTAAGTGCTGCACACAGGGGGACCAGGCTAGCTGGCTTCCTGTGCAGCACTAGGTAACTAGATGAGCGCTGGGGACTTGTGTAAATATATATCTATATATGTAGCATATACTGTATTTCAAGTGTGCTTGTATTTTAAGTTGTATAATTTAAAAGTAAAATGCACTCACCTTTGGTCTGTGGAGGTCCGGGGGGATCCTGAGCTCTCTGTGGGCTGCTGGGTTCCCCAGCCTCTCTCTTAGGGGAATTAAATGCCCTCCTCTAAGGCCTCTTCCATGGAAGTGGCATGAGAAGGTCGAGGTAAAGCTGGCTAAGGCAGCCAGCTAACTGTTTCAGGGAGCTCCAAAAGAGCTTCCCTTCCATGGCCAGGAAACACTACCTGGGGACCCTGCTTACCCACCTCTGGAGCTCAGATTCATGCAGAGATGGCAGGCTTGGTCCCATAGCAGATTCCTGGTCTGTTTTGGAGTGAAAACTTTTCCTTTGCAGACGGGATGGAGTTGAGGGTGTGCTGAGCTCTTTGGGTGGGCTCGGACACAGAGGAGTGATTGCTCCCCACTGTCCATAGGGTACAATGTTAAATGTGCATATGGCCAGCACATGCACAGGACATGCACTTAATGTGATTGGTTGGAAACCATAGGGTGGACTTACCCCCTATGGTAATGTTTATTGGAGTGGCATAAAAGAAGGCTGCATGTCTGGTAAAAATATACATCTTTGTATATCCTTTGTGGAGAAGAACTGCTTTTGTATGCTGAACCCTTTCAAACTAAAGGTAGATTTTTTTAAAGACTATGAGCAATAAACACCTTTGCCTATTAAATTGCATCTGCATCCTGTGACCAATAGAATTGCGCAAAACGCTATTCCATTCTCCAGCTTTTCTTGGTTGAGCCAAGTGTCTCCAGAGCTCAAGTTTCTACCAGCTACCGTGCAGAGCCTGGTCCATTGCGAGGGATCAGGATGAAACAGCCAACACCAATCAGGAGGTGTGGCAACAGCTAGTTGACACATATGCTGCAGAAGCAGTTCCAGGTGCCATATGTAGGACATTGGCTGTTCATAAGTGGTTCCAAATGCCAATTGTAGAGTTTGGTGTTGGCAGCAACATTCATGCCCATTGCACAGTGGGCGGAGTCAGTGGCACGCAGTCACTGATGGTAAGCGGGAATCCCTGATACCCCAAGGTCCAGTGGGGATCAAAACCCCAATCTATGATCGGGAGTTAGGCTAAAGCCATCTGGTCACACCAATAATAAACAAAAACAGGGAGGGAGGGTGAGGAACAAACCAAAAAGGAAGATCCTGAAATGGCTGCTATAGCAATCATCTTGAAATGGCCCTGAAACCCTACCCCTTACATCCCTCCTATAGGATGACCCAACTCACCCCATCCCATAATACTATCTAATGACTAAAACATTAACCCTCTCTAGCCCATAGTCAGACATTCACTGGCTTGGGTGTTTAATTTTACTCCTTGCATATGAAATGCACTTTGGGCCTGATTCAGACCTGCTCGCAAACACATTGCGCTCACAAGCCGGTCGATGGTGGCCCAGTCCACACGTGTGGCACGTGCACTGCTTGCTCCGGGACTCACTACAAAATGGACGGCTGTCGATGTTGATCGACAGCTCACCCCATTTTGTAGGCATGGCGGTGGGGGTGGCTTTACAAATGGAGGCGTTTGCATGAGAATGCCTGCCATTTGTGGGCGGCCCCACTGACATCACCAGTGATGTCAGTGAGAGAGCTTCTGGCTCTATTTGAGCCAGAAGCTCTCTGGGGCTTGCGGCCACGAGACCCTACCACAAGGGTCTCATTGCAAGCCCGATGGTTGCAATGGTCTTGACCATCGAGACCATCATCTTGGCCGCTTGCAATAGCTGTGGGTGGTAACCCACAGCTACGCGAGCAGCCAAGAGGCCGCAACTAAAAAAACCTGCACCCTCCCTGATTCAGAGTGAGCGCTCGCTTTTTGCGCCACTGAATCAGGCCGTCTGTCTTAATAAACTCCCCATTCACCAGAAGCTTGTCTTCCCACTCCCAGTGTAATGCAAGACCAGTAAACCATAACAAAATGAAATAACAACACTGAGAATTGCTTAAAGGGAAAGCAAGGTCATCTTTTATTTATTTTACCTAGTTAAACTATTCCTAACTAATTAAACTAGCAGAATACTAAAAATACTAAATAAACTAAGAAAAAGGAAAAGACAGACAAATAATGGTGGCACAGAAAGAATGGCCCCACAATTCAAGATCCACGATATGTCACTCCATACTCCACCCCTACAAAAATTAGAGGTGACCAGCCAGCCCATTACTGCACCCAAGGTATCTACCTCCTGCCCCAATGAACCAACATGAGCTCACCTGGGTCGATGGTACCACTTACACCAGTAGTGAAGAATCAGCCTAAGCCATGTATTGGGTGGTAGAGCACCTGTAGATCCATAGACAGATTGTGACTGCAACCATTCTTTCCCGCCAATCATGGACCTCAGCCGAGGGCCGTGCCACCACACTGCAGCATCTGAGCAAGCTGGCATGGAACCCCAAGGATCCCTCCCAACTGATCGGCCCTAGACCGACGAATTCTGCACAGCAACGCTGAGTCATCTACAAAGACATGTGAAGAGAGCAGCAAAGGGAGCCCCCATTTTGAGGGCACCCCAAGCTCTGAAACCCTGAAAGCCCCATTATACACTATCATGAATGGCATACTGAACACCCTTGAGATCAGATGAACAAATAGATAACAAGGCCTGCAATAATTGCACCAACAGTTGCAAATCGATAGGATGCTGGGTATGTGGAGAAAACAGAGTCAAATGTGCCCAACCCTTAAAAAGGCTTCTGCATCAAGAAGTTCTTTGAAAGGGCCTCCAACCCCTTCACCCAGAAAAAATGGAACTACCCAGCTAAGGTTTAACAGTGATAACGCGAGGTGTTTTGGATATTATTTTTAAACCTTACTTATTATAAGAAGAAATGGAATAATTTACACCAATACCAACTTTAAAATAAATGACAATGCTTTACTTCAAAAGCAAATCAATTCTACATATATTATGGTATTATTGTCAAAGCAGACTTACAATCCAAAAAAAAACATTAGTTCAGCAACAGTAACAAAATGATTATCTGCAATGCCTAGCATAGACTCCCAAGGTGACAGTCAGCCCATGTTTATACTTACAGCCCAGCGCCCCGCGACTCTCTCGACCTACGATCTCTCCTGCTCAACCTGACTGACCGACCCCCAATCTTTTATACTTTTTCCTCTCTGCTACTGACATATTCAAAAATGACGAATATTAATTAATGAATTCAATATTCATGCGCATTAAACATTTCACTAATTATATATTTTAATCCTAACAAAACCCACAATCTCCTTTCTATGTTCTCAAAATACTGGTGACTGCATATAGGCCAAGGCTATCCTGATTAGCTCCCTTCTTGTTTAGCCAGATCTGAGACCTACTGTCTTCTAGTCTGTTCATACTCATCTAACCCATTATTCTGTCTTGCTAGAGAAAAAATGGTTTTGATCAGTTCTAATTTATACCTATTTCTGTAATAACATTTATACCTTTAGATTATACAATATTAAACAATAATAACTGTTGCTTCAGACACACACCTGCCTACTTTAGAGAGAGGGTAGACCTCATCTCTAAGCCTGAGGCCATTCGACACATGTCGGTCCTCCGCAACTTACAACTAATATATATTCTGAATCATTTCTATGTACTCTTAATTGCAATGAAAATAATGAAAGACATAAGCATGCATATATTCGTGAATTGCTGAAGGAATATGTACGGTCACATATTCCGGCGTTATCAGTTCCATCCTCATGAATTTTGAGGGGTCGTAACTCCGAAAACAGTTCATATCTCTGAAGAAAGTTCATATCTTTCATAGGTCGCATCGTCAGATTTCTTCTTAATGCATTCTGGAACATCTTCTTGAAGCATCTCACTAATATATAGAAAATCAACAACATTATCATGACAAAAAATATTAATCTTCCTGATGCGTGCATAATGCCGCCAAAACAATTTTCAACCCATGCGAACTAGGTACTGGGGTTCGACCAGGTGAACCAACTGTCGGGAATCGTACCATCATGTTTATTCAGCAAATTCATTTTTAACCTGAGTAATTTCATTTAACCTTTATTTTATGTCTTCTGCATCAGAAGAATTTGTGATGTATGTACAACACTTTAACTCTTATACTGTTTGTAATGTGACACAATATCCAAAGTTACAGCTGTAAGGTAGTGTGTGCTGCATTTTAATTCAGTGTTTATTTGCTTGAAACTCTCTTACCACAATGTCTGCGATATTGTTTATTAATTCCCTATGTACTAAATGTTGTTATGTTACCAAATCCTAAACCAACCTTATAACTTTGGGACAGTGTAAAGAGGTGCTTGTACTTTTCCATATACCATTTGTATTTCTATTTACCATTCTTACACAGTAATTATTTCATGTGTTTCTTTTTGTGTTTTCTGTTGTATTACCTTTGCATCAAGTAACAATGTTCTTATAAGACCCATTTCAAAAGAATTCACCGGTAACCATTTATAAGACGTATGCCCCCACATATAACATAACCCCCGTGGTAGTGTCATGGTTTATTAGACAATGTGTTAGAAAAGCATTATAAGGAACATTACAATGGGCACCCTTTTCATCCACGCTTTCTTCTTGCTTGTTCCATTCTGCGATATGATGAGTGTATGTTTTATTGTACCCCAACATTCCTTCTGTTATTACACAGTTTATTAATGCACTCACATATAATTTTTTTATTAGGTTTTTGTGTATTTAATAATTTCTAAAAGATCCCCATACAAGTTTAATTCAGTAAGATCCTCCTTGTAAGATTGTGTTACAGACACTGGATCGCAAATAAATAACTTCAGTTCCTGTACCATTTTGGTAATACACATGATGTTGTCCTGATCATACATTGGATACCTTGTTAATTTTAAACGTAGGGAACCTGTGACATTATAAGGTTCAAGTGTGAGAGTTCCACATCGTGAGTGAAATGTTGTTTGATTTGAGTGCAATGAGATAGACATTAGCACAACATTCCCTGAATGACATGGTGACTACATACCCAACAATCAACTTTATTGTTCTTTCTATAAGCTCATGATAAGTGTCCAGGGAAGAAGTGTCAGTTTGTATAGAGATGCTTTCTTTGCACCATTGTATACCCCTTTTCTGAATTTAAACCACAGTATTTACATATACACCTTGGAATTGTGAGGCAACCCTTCACACCTTTGCCATACTGTAATGGCTCTTTTTTTCCCGATACTTCATCAGATGTATCTTGTACCTAGTAGCAGTATGAGACCTTATTTACCTGTATTTTGTTATTTTAATGTATTTTCTTTTCAACCATTTTAAGAATTTTTTTCCCTTGGTCTTTTGACCATCCTCTGATGCGTACCTATACCTGGGAGTATCAGTAGTAAAATGAGTGTGTGCGTCTTTTATGACTCTTAATGTGATTAAAACCATATCCCTTATGATCATGAGTTTTAAAATAGGAGTGGAGTCTACCAATATGACCCCGGCAGTACCCCTAGGATAACACTAAAAAAAAAATAACTTTCCCAATCAATGGATACACAGAGACTTGATCACCAATAGCCATCTTTCCTTTTCTTTGTTCACAACCCGCAGAACACTACTAATAATGTCCCCGATTCTGTGAACCTTATCTTGGCCTGAACTGTGACTTTGATCAGGCCCATCATCAAATAAGTTTATTAAGTTTAAATCACAGTCAATGTTTTTATCTGCATCTTCTTTGGCTTTAACTGACCTCACCGCCGGGTCGGCAACCTTCTTGCAGTGAGATTTTGTGAATCCAATTGTCCTTTTCAGCCACATCGAGGATGTTAGCAGAACCTGGAACGGGCCTTGCCATCGATCTATGAGACAACCAGAACATAAGAAATTTCTCACCATTACATAGTCTCCAGACAGGACTCCATGACAAGGTTCTTCTGGGAGTCTCTTCATAAGCTTTCCTTCAGATGCTGTGAGAATTGTATAACATAGTCCGTAGTTAAATCATATAACAGTGACAAGTCTGTTGCTGGACTTACAATAAGGATAGGCAGTTTAAAAAAAAAAATAGCTCATAAGGTACAGATTAAGTGATCGCTTTGGAGTGGTGTGGATGCTATACAAAACTAGAGGTAAAAGCCCCCAGTCAACTCATGGTAGTCTCCATACCCACCTTAACTAACCTGTACTCAAAGTTAGTGTTTACAAATTCAATATTTTTTTTTTATAAACCCATATATTGACATATGATTGTAATACCTTCCCTGTAAAATAAGTACCTCTGTCACCTTCAACAACACATGGGATACTATACTATATCTGGAAACATAAATAACTGAACAATTTCTTAGCTGTGAATGATTCTGCACATGATGTAGGATTTCTGTGACAACATCCGGAAACTGTGAAGTCCTCACAAACAATAAATGGTTAGATAAATATAAGGTATCCAGGACACACTGAACCTGCTAATGATAGTGAGATTAGTTGCATGAAGGACACGAAAATCATTAATAATCATCAATTGAATCAGCTGAATCAGATCTAACAGTTCACTTCTGGGGAATAGTCATAAACAAATTGTTCATTAGAATAAACAGGCATAACTATAACAGTAAGCTTAGACATTTAAGTTAGCTTCAGAGACAATAGTCTATGAGATACAAATCTTGGTATTATTGAGTAAAATAAGCAAGCATAGAGAAAGCAATAATCTTAAGCGTTACATCAACATTGTCATCACCAGAGACAGGAGTCTCTGGGGTTCAAATCTTGGGGAAGAAAAAACAAAATAAAAAACAAAAAAAGGGGGGTCAGCTGGGCCAGCTGTGAGAGCCAGGGGTGCTGCCGGTGCTGTTGGCTGACTGCCACCTTGTTCCACCTCCCGTTGCCATATTGCCAGACATTGCAAATACTTAACCCTATTCTTCACCAACCTAGTCAAAATAATTGCTGCTTTCAAAGCTTCCAGAACAGATTGGTTAAATGTGCCAGCCATGGGGAAATGACCAGAGGTCCATTCAGTCATCCCACTCCACCCTGCAACAAACCTCACACTCTCATCTCCGTACTTGTCTTTCATAACTGCATACATACTGGTCATTCCTAATCATATATATATATATTTTTTTAAATGACTACCCTCTTAACTCTTGGCAACTCACTCGATGCCAAATTAAAAAAATGTCTTTCTCTCGCTCTGCTGCAAAAATAAAACTGAATTTTTTTTCTCAAACGGCCAATCTCTATGACCTTGAAACGGGAACACTCTTCCAGCTCCTCAAATAAGCTTTTACACTTGCAATGAGAAACTTAATTCTTTCTTAAGTACAAGTTTTGTTAGTGGGATACCTTTACAATTTCATGGTAAACTACCCTGGAAACAATTTTCCGTTTCACCAAACCAATTCCTTCTCACCTTCTTTCAAACAACCATTACCATCCAGGTGCATCACGCGCCATTCTCCCCATACTCTGTAGCTTACCAAGCTACAATCCACCTCTTCACCCTCAAATCACTTACTCTTACCCTCTTATAACTTACAAAAACCAACTCCAATCCCATACATGTACTAGACAATGTTGCCTTTTAAAAATCAAAAGAGACTAACTGTTTCTTTCACTTTAAAATTGTGACACGTCTGTCAAAATGAAAACCCAAATAAACTCTACCCTCGTGTTACCTGTCTTTCGTTATCAGGTCAACACCTCTCATGTACAATCTGACCTCGTTAACAGATTTGTACCTCAGTAACCTGGTGCCTCCCCTCTCCTTATTATCAGGGTTCCGCGCACCTGTTACACCTGTGACTATACGTATACCTTGTGCACCTGCCCTCGTTATCAGATTTAGCACTTTTACATCAATATTATCTTGTTCTTAAATATCTGCAGATCAATTTTACACTATCTAGCCATGTGGACTTCTCCTCTTTGTTTATAATATTACCCCGCAATTCACATAACCAGATTTATGCCTCTCTACTCCACTTCTATGCAAGGCATGCTACAGGGGAAAATGGGAAAAGCTAGCTCACCAAATGCCTCTCGTCCCAACCCCCTGCTGACACTTAATTTTTATAACCACAAAACCAACCATCAAAAAAACTCAACAATACTGCCCCTAATTTCTGGGAAAAATGACTCAAATACAATTTCAAATTTCTGGAAACCAGAAAACAAACAACAATTCTAATGAACTGCTTCCGTCGGAACCCAAGTCCAAAAACCGAATCAAATGACAAATCACTCTCTAACAACACTATCGGATCAAAATCCTCAAACCTCAATTTCAAAAAACAAAAAACAAAACAACATTGCATATGTCATAAAATATTAGGAAAAACTCATCTATGGTAATCAAATCCCTAACTAACTCTAACACAGCAACATATGCACAATTAAGACACATCAGGGGTCCCTGTCAATGGGGCTGTCAATGAAAGAGAAAGACAGAAGAATGAGGAAAGGTAAAAGACAGTATGCACAACCTTTTCTTTTTTTTAAGAAAAAAAAATATAGGGGGTCATTCAGACCCACTCGCGAGCGGCAGTACGCTCGCAAGTGGGTCGATGTTCCCACTGCGCATGCGCACGACGGAGGGAGCTCTGTCGTGCGCATGTGCGAGACCCGGGGAGCAAAGGACTTTCCTTCGCTCGGAGTGTCTCACCAAAGGGGGCGTGCTGTCGATGGTGACTGACAGCACGCCCCCTTTGGTGGTCATGCCGGGGCCTGCCTGCAAGACGGAGGCGTTCCTATGGGAATTCCTACTGTCTGAAGCTGGCCCCACTGACATCACTAGTGATGTCAGTGGGAGTGATTTTAGCTCTGATAGAGCCAAAATCACTCCAGGGCTTGCGGTTGAGAAACCCGACCACAGAGTTTCACTCGCAAGTCCGATGGTCGCGATGGTCAAGACCATCGCGACCATCTTGTTGGACGCTCGTATATGCTGTGGGTGGTGACCCACAGCTATACGAGCATCCTGGAGGATGCTCCATATTAATGGAGGAGGGCCCTGATTCAGAGCGAGCGCTCTGGTCAGAGCGTCCAGCTCTGAATCAGGGCCATAGTTCACTCACACAAGTTGCATACACTGCTGTCTAAATTTTTTTTTTTATAGTGTCTTTTTTTTTGACTCAAGACCCTAATCTAACCCCAACTCCAAGCGGAAGTGATACTTGTGTGGGCTTCTTGCCAGACTCTGCCGCCGTGAAGGTCAGCCAATTACCCAAACATACGTCATTCAACCAATCATACATCACTCTTTCATACAGAGCAGGGAAGGAAGAAAAAATGAAGAAGAAAAAAAACAAAACAACTGGTTTGCGCAAAAAAAATTACAATTTCTCAGAGAGTATTAGATGAAAAGAAAAGGGAAAATGGGGGAGACAGAGGGCGAAAGAAAACAGAGCAGTCGCACAGAAGTGTAAAAAGTTCCAGGTTGATATATAATATATAATTTAATAGGGATAAAGAACAGTCAGGGGGTGCTCCCTGGGGTAATAACAGTATTGTAAGAAAAAGAGAAGAAAAAGACCCCAACAACTGAGGCACACCCCAAACTTAAAGAAAATCACAAAATTAAATCATGGAGAAAGCTATATAGGAGAAATCTTTAAAAGTTCAACTTTATTAGTATCCTTAAAACCAGTACTAGGTTTTCTAGGCAAGAGTCACACAAATGATATTTAACAGATGACAGAACAATGAAGACAGTAACAAAACATAAGTATCTCAAAGTCGTGTTGCACAATAAATCGGGTAGTGGTCCTTATAAATGACCAATTTATTAAATTTAACTATTGAAAGGTCATAGAGACTTTTAAGGAAATCATTCAATTGGAGGTACTCCTCCTCAATTCAATGGAAGCGATTGATGATCCCCAATAATGCAATGTTTTATAGTCATGTATGTGGATACCAAACATTTACATGTAATAGTTCAATTGTGTAGTGAACTATTACTAAAGTTGGCTCTTAACCTAAATGTCGCAACATGTATCTTAATCCTCTAAATTAAGGGGTACATCCCTCATAAAGTACGGCGAAAATATAACATGACATAACACAAATGACGTGTACTAATCAACAATAACATAATTAAAAAGCTGTAAACCACAGTCAATAATTAACCCCGTATCGTCAATGGTTACTGTATAGTATATATAGAGGCATCCCTCTATTAAATATATGAGAGCATACAGTGTATTATAGATTTGAAATGCAGAGCGTATGCGCTTAAGGTTCAGATACTGCTGTTCCACATCGATGAAATCAGAGGATGTGGAATGAGTTTCACTGTCACCAGGCATACAAAGAAACAGTGCAGACTGCCTCTGCTTTTAGTGCCACCGTATAGGTGATATCTCTGTTGCTACAGCTGGGGGGATCCCGGTGCGCACTGGGGATCCCTTTCCCTAACACCCGTCTGAGATCATACTTTATACAGGTACTACCTTTTACTCTCTCTTTCTCTGCTCTCTCATTAGATGCCTGTGTGGTGAGTCTCTGCGCTGCGTGTAGCAACAGAGATATCACCTATACGGTGGCATTAAAAGCAGAGGCAGTCTGCACTGTTTCTTTGTATGCCTGGTGACAGTGAAACTCATTCCACATCCTCTGATTTCATCGATGTGGAACAGCAGTATCTGACCCTTAAGCGCATATGCTCTGCATTTCAAATCTATAATACACTGTATGCTCTCATATATTTAATAGAGGGACGCCTCTATATATACTATACAGTAACCATTGACGATACGGGGTTAATTATTGACTGTGGTATACAGCTTTTTAATTATGTTATTGTTGATTAGTACACGTCATTTGTGTTATGTCATGTTATATTTTCGACGTACTTTATGAGGGATATACCCCTTAATTTAGAGGATTAAGATACGTGTTGTGACATTTAGGTTAAGAGCCAACTTTAGTAATAGTTCACTACACAATTGAACTATTACATGTACATGTTTGGTATCCACATGCATGACTATAAAACATTGCATTATTGGGGATCATCATTCGCTTCCATTGATTTGAGGAGGAGTACCTCCAATTGAATGATTTCCTTAATAGTCTCTATGACCTTTCAATAGTTAAATTTAATAAATTGGTCATTTATAAGGACCACTACCCATTTTATTGTGCAACACGACTTTGAGATATTTATGTTTTGTTACTGTCTTCATTGTTCTGTCATCTGTTAAATATCATTTGTGTGACTCTTGCCTAGAAAACCTAGTACTGGTTTTAATGATACTAATAAAGTTGAACTTTTAAATATTTCTTCTATATAGCTTTCTCCATGATTTAATTTTGTGATTTTCTTTAAGTTTGGGGTGTGCCTCAGTTGTTGGGGTCCTTTTCTTCTCTTTTTCTTACAATTTCTCAGAGAGAGCAGAAAAAGAAAATGGAAGGTATCAATAAAACGTCTTAACAAAACATCAATCTACCAATAATTTCAGAAATAGATATCTCAACTAACAAAAATGCCAAGAAAATTACTGAACTTGCAAATTTAAAAATCCTCTCTATTCTACACTAAACATATTTCAGTGCACGGGGAAGGAGGAAAAAAAACCCTCAGCAAATACCATTTACTTTCCCTATCTATTGGGCACACTGCCCAGACCAATTTAACTTAACCATCATATCAATGACTGAAGGAGAGAGAAAAACAAAAACTGCTCGTTTTAAAAATAAAAATTATCTAATGAGCAAAATAACTCACTGCCGTGCACTCTCTCTCAATCACCGATACAGCAGGCGTTAATCTGTGTGATCTCGTTGGGGCCTCCATGATTGATAACGCGAGGTGTTTTGGATATTATTTTTAAACCTTACTTATTATAAGAAGAAATGGAATAATTCACACCAATACCAACTTTAAAATAAATGACAATGCTTTACTTCAAAAGCAAATCAATTCTACATGTATTATGGTATTATTGTCAAAGCAGACTTACAATCCAAAAAAAAACATTAGTTCAGCAACAGTAACAAAATGATTATCTGCAATGCCTAGCATAGACTCCCAAGGTGACAGTCAGCCCATGTTTATACTTACAGCCCAGCGCCCCGTGACTCTCTCGACCTACAATCTCTCCTGCTCAACCTGACTGACCGACCCCCAATCTTTTATACTTTTTCCTCTCTGCTACTGACATATTCTAAAATGATGAATATTAATTAATAATTCAATATTCATGCGCACTAAATATTTCACTAATTATATATTTTAATCCTAACAAAACCCACAATCTCCTTTCTATGTTCTCAAAATACTGGTGACCGCATATAGGCCAAGGCTATCCTGATTAGCTCCCTTCTTGTTTAGCCAGATCTGAGACCTACTGTCTTCTAGTCTGTTCATACTCAACTAATCCATTATTCTGTCTTGCTAGAGAAAAAATGGTTTTGATCAGTTCTAATTTATACCTATTTCTGTAATAACATTTATACCTTTAGATTATACAATATTAAACAATAATAACTGTTGCTTCAGACACACACCTGCCTACTTTAGAGAGAGGGTAGACCTCATCTCTAGGACTGAGGCCATTCGACACATGTCGGTCCTCCGCAACTTACAACTAATATATATTCTGAATCATTTCTATGTACTCTTAATTGCAATGAAAATAATGAAAGACTTAAGCATGCATATATTCGTGAATTGCTGAAGGAGTATGTACGGTCACATATTCAGGCGTTATCAACAGCCACTGCCAAGAACCTGCCCAAATTAAATAGGTTAAACACCAACTCGAGCATAAGCTCTCGACCGTTCTTACCATGGTTTTCAGGGCAGGCCACAAACCTACACCATTGTGCCCACACTGAATGATAGTTTGGCAACATCCCTGGGGCCAGTGATCGATGTGCTAGCCCCTCCATGCCAGTTCAATAATCTGCCAGACATAATATGGACACAACCCATTGACCTGATGAGCAACAGGGGCAAGAGAACAAAAATGCATCCAATAAAAATGAGACAATGCATCAGTGACATCATAGTTCACTCCTGGGACATGTTGTGCCCAAAACATGGTGTTAAATTGCAAACAATGTAGAACCAATTGAGCTAGAAAACAAATAGCTGGCAGGGATGGTGCTCATTGTTGACTAACCATGTGAACCACACCCAAATTATTGCACCAGAAGATCAGCCTGTGATTATGCAATAAAGGACCCCAGAGTTCGAGAGAGACCATAATAGGGAAAAGTTCAAGAAAGAGAAGGTCCCTCATTAAACCTCTGGTCACCCACTCATCAAGCCAAGGGGCAGCGCACCAACGACCGTCAAATTAAGCACCAAAACCTGATGAGTCCGCCGCATCTGTGAACAACTGGAGGACGCATGTGTGTTCCGCTGAATTCAGCTACGAACTCTACCCAGACTCTTAAGTCCCTCAACAATGCTGCCGATAAGCAAAAAAAGTGATATGGTTTTTGCACTCGTGCCATAGCCATTTCCAACTTTCAGCTGAACACCCGTTTAATTGGAATCACCCAGCATACAATATTGAGAAGTCCCAGCAACTATTGAGCCTGACATAAGGTAACTTTACCTGACACCAACGCCTTCGCTAGTGCATAGTGCAGCCGGTCCACCATTTTTTGTGGACAACTGCACACTCCCATCAGAGTATTGATCTCAATCCATGAAAAGGAAATGACTGGCATGGGCCCTACCAACTTATCAAGGGCCACAGGTACATTTATCTAGATAAAACCCATCCTCCAGCCGAAAAACCCATGAACCGAAAATAATCCGGAAGCAGGGGCAACAACCGGAAAGCAGATTCAACTTGCATCTTGGCCAAAAGAGCCCTGGCCCAAAGACTGGACCAAATCCAATGCCTCATCAAATGACTGATAATAAGTCACTAGACAAAGGTCCTCTGGTATTGCATCATTAATTGAGGACTCCCCCCAGCCAAGACAGATGCTGGATAAGCCGGAATTTCCCTTGGACCCTCTCTGCGACCTCCCACGCTGGACACCGAACTAAATCCAGTAGAGGGAGCCCTGAAATGGGCCACACCATGCGACCTAAACTGACCTCCTGGATTAGTGTCATAAGGAAGAGGAGGCTGCAAACTGGGTGTCATGTTATGATGAGTTGGCCATATGGGGTATGTTGCTGTTAAGGGATCAGGCTGGTTATCAGTGGACACATTATTATTATAGTTGTTGTTATTCTGGGTTGCCATCTCCTGAAGGGTGTTTACCAACAGACAGAGACTAACTACCTATCAGCTCAGGCAAAGACAGTTACTGAGGAACAGAGCTCTGTACTCTGGATGGAAGCCAAATAGGTGGGAGCCCCTGTTCCAAGTCAACATCTGAAGCCCTTATCTCTCCACATCATCTATGATAGAAGAAAAAAAATGTCATTGGGGACATCTAGCTCCTCTTTCTTTACCCAGCTTACCTTTTTTGGACAGGAAGTCCAGGATGGATGGTTTGGAAGAAGAAGGCCTAGCAACAGATGGGGATGGTCATTATCAAGACCTGGTCCTCCCAGTGGGTGTAGTCTGGGAGGTATTGGTTAGCAATGACATGCAGGCAGCAGAATAACAAAGGCCTCCATGTTGTCTGTGCTTACTATTCCGTATTTCAGTTTGCGATTCAGGTAGCAATAAAGTGGGCTATAGAACACAGTGGCAGAATCACTTGATGTCTTAGTGCTTCAGGCCAAATATGATCCATGAATTCCCAGACAGATTCTGGACAGATGAATCCTTTGCTTGTAATAATCTTTGGCTATACTGTATATAGCACCCACCTTTGCCAGGAATTACTAGACACTTTGAAGGCTGTAACTTTGAACTGCTTTATAGAAAACATGTGAAGGAAACCTTTCCACACTGCAGAACATGATGGAGAAATCCATTGAAGTTCAGCACCTAGAGTATCTTTTTTCATGTTCTCTGAGGCCTTTCCTGACTGTGAAAAAGGATTCTCCACACTGTAGTCTTCCATTGTGACTGTTTAATGGTGATTTCAATGCCAATGACAGGTGTGGCTGACACACACACAAAAAATTTTTTATTTATTATTTTGGGCAACAGCCCCTCTACAGACAGGAGTACAGCACCCCTGCACAGCTACGCCGATGACAGTGACAGCCAGGTGTAAAATTGATCATAAATTATTTTAAAAACAAATCATTGGGTGCAACCTCTGGCTGTTAAATTGATCATAAATTAATTTAAAAACAATTAATTGGGTGCAGCCCTTGGCTGTTAAATTGATCATAAATTAATTTAAAAACAAATCATTGGGTGCAGCCCCTGGCTATTAAATTGATCAGAAAATAATTTAAAAACAATTTATTGGGTGCAGCCCTTGGCTGTCAAAGTGATCATAAATTAATTTAAAAACAGTTCATTGGGTGCAGCCCCTGGCTGTTAAATTGATCATAAATTAATTTAAAAATAAATCATTCCAATCATAACATTAATTTAAAATGTCAGGCAGCAATGCCCCAAACAGCACATAATGGAAAGGAAAAAGGTGCAAGATGGAATAGTCCTTGGGTCCGCCCAACCACCCTTATGTTGTATACGAAACAGGACAGTTTAACAAACCAATCATTTCAGCGACAAGGACTGCCAATTGTGGCTGAAATGATTGGTTTGTTTGGACACCCAGAAAACAAGCTGCCAATGTGCTTTGGACATGGAAAAGAAAATGATCCCATACACAAACTGGCTTTACATTACAAGTTGTCATCATCTTCATCCTCATCATCCCCATCAGTGTGTACATCCTCTTCTTCACACAATATTAATTCATCCCCGCTGGATTCCACCATAGGCACCTCTGTCATTTTTTTATGTCATTGTTGGTCGAGGTCATCCTCGTGGCACTTGTAGTTCATTTTAATGAACATCATATTTTCCACATTTTGAGGAAGTAACCTCCTACGCCGATCACTGACAAGGTTCCCAGCTGCACTGAAATCTCTTTCGGACTACACACTGGAGGGTGGGCAACTTAAGTAATGCAAAGCAAGTTTGTGTATGGGATTCCAAATTGCAACTTTTTACTGCCAGTATTGAAAGGGACTGTCTGACATGTCTATTAGGATGTTATCTCTGAAATAGTCCTCCACCATTCTGTGAATGGAGACCGTTTCACACATAGTCATGGTAGAAGACATGTCACTAGTAGGCAGTTCTCTCAGGCCCGACCAGATGTAATTTTTTGGTGACTGACCTGCATGACCAGCAGGCATTCTATAAGGAAAATGTAGTTTTTTCCTGGCAGCTTTTGAAACTGAAGGAGGAGATGAAGGTGTTTCACATGCGGCTGCAACTGACAATTTTTGACCAACAGCTCTTTGCATAGTTTTAGATTTTGGTCTTTTGGAAAAAAAACTCAAAAGGTAGGACTTAAACCTAGGATCCAGAATAGTGGCCAAAATATATTTTTCAGATTTCAATAGACTGACGACTCTGGGATCCTGGTGAAGTGAATCAAGGGCTTGATCGACCAGTCCGACATACTTTGCGCAATCGCTCCTCCTTCAGTTTCTCCAGCTGTTTTTGCAAAAGTCTGATGAGGGGAATGACCTGACTCAAGCTAGCAGTGTCTGAACTAACTTCACATGTGTCAAGTTCAAAGGGCTCGAGAACCTTGCACAACATGGAAATTATTCTCCACTGTGCTTGAGTAAAGTGCATTCCTCCTCCGCGGCCTATGTCATAGTCCACTGTATAGGCCTGGATGGGCTTTTGCTGTTCCTCCATCTGCTGAAGAATATAGAGGGTAGAATTCCACCGAGTTACTACCTCTTGTTTCAGCTGATGGAAGGGCAAATTTAACTGTACCTGCTGGTCATGCAATCTTCAACAAGCGGTCACCTAATGTCTAAAATGTCCGGATATTTTGTGTGCCACCGAGAGCATCTCCTGCACGCCCCTGTCATTTTTAAAAAAAATTTGCACCACCAAATTAATTGTCTGATCAAAACATGGGACGTGTTTGAATTCGCCCAGATGTAATGCTTTCACAATATTGGTGGCATTGTCCCAAATCACAAATCCCGAGGAGAGTCCCTGTGGGGTTAGCCATTTAGCAATGATTTCCCTGAGTTTTTCTAAGAGGTTCTCAGCGGTATGCCTCTTAGTGAAACCTGTTATACAAAGAGTAGCCTGCCTCTGTATCAGCTGTCTTTTGGGAGATTTTGCTGCTGCTGCTGCTGCTATTGCTGTTGTAGGCAATACACCTACCCAGTGGGCTGTCACTGTCATGTAATCCTTAGTTTGCCCTGTCCCACTTGTCCACATATTACTGGTCAAGTGGACAGTGGGTACAACGGCATTTCTTAGGACATTAATAAGGTTTTTTTAATGTGTTTGTACAGATTTGGAATTGCTCTTCTAGCGAAGTGGAATCTAGAAGGGATCTGGTAGCGAGGACACAGGACCTGAGTTAACTGTTGAAAATCCACTGCAGTAATGGCGGATACTGGATGCACATCTAATACCAGCATAGCTGTTTTGGTGTCTGTAATCTGCTGTACAACTGTGTGATTGCTGTCATACTTGTTTGCCCTTGCAAATGATTGTTTAACAGTTAATTGTTTTTTGGAGGATACGCTACAGGTAGTCTTACTCCTGGTCCCCTTCTGGGATGAAGATCCACTGACAGCAACAGCAGCAGCAGCAATAGGCGTTGTCATCAAGGATCCTTCTGAGGAATCACGGATAGGAGAGGAGTCAATCATGCTTGGAATACCAACATTGGATGCAGCAGGACTACTCACGATGGCGAATGCGGATGTTGGTGGTGCAGGTGTTGGTGTTGGAGATCGAAGGCAATGGATCTCACAGAGAAGGAGCAGGTAGGTGACACTGGACTTGTTACATTTTCAGTTTTATAACTTGGCAACGTACACTTTGATATTTGATGAATGCTCTCCAAGTGACGTAACTAGGAGGAGGTTCCTAGGTGTTTTAGGTCCCTCCCTCTACTCACTCTTGCATGGCAATGGGCACATATGGCTTGACAACTGTTGTCCGGATCGGCATGGAAATAATTCCACATGTGAGAAGTAGATTTTTTTGTCTTTTGTCCTGGCATGACAACAATAGGCTTTGGCTTTTTCAAACCATGGGCAACAGCTGTTGCCTTACTTACACAAAGGACATCCTCAGCATCAACATCCTCATCACCAGCGTCCTCATCATCCTTAGCACCTTCATCCACCAAAATATCCTCCTCCTCCTCCATGTGCAGTTCCACAGAAGCATCCTCAATGACTACGTGTGCAAGATGTTGACTGCCCTTCCCCACATTTACAGAGGGCACACAAATGTTGGAACTCAGAGGATCCTCAACTACACTAGTATTTAGGTTGGGCTCACACATGGCAACCGCGGACACACTTGCACTCTCCTTGGGGATTTGTGATTTCAATTTCTCAGGGCACACAGTTGGTTTTTCCAGAGCTGTCTCAACAACTTTCACATTTTTATTTGGACCACCACCACTACTACTACAAGCAGAAGTGCTATCAGAATCAGCAGTTTTCTTCATAAAGTAAGAAGGCCAAGGCCTTATCCTTTACTTGCCACTTCGTGTAGTGAATTGCATATTGCCAATTTTTTGTTTATCTAAAGGCAAAAACCCTTTCAATTTATTTTTCTTAATTTCAGTAAAACCAGCTTTACCATATTGATGGCGTGACTTAAGCCCTGGGGCATGGGCCTTCCTAGAGTTTGAGGAAGTTGACAGCCTTGCACTGCTGGCAGCAGCTAAAACATGTGGTTCTTGGCCTTGCTCTCCTGTCATGTGTCAGCCCTCCATAATTTTTCTGCAGTCTACAAGCAGTGTCACAATCACCAAAATTGTAGCCAAGGGTCGGTTACAAAATTCACAAACGTGCAGTCGTGCGCACACAAAAAAATATTAGAAAAAATGACAAATGATAATTTATATTTTTTGTCAGCTCCAGAAGAACTTGGCCCCAGAGTAACGATTGATCACAACTGTAATCGGGCAGCACAAGGTTGCAACTTATGTTGCTGGCTGGTTCTTGTGCACTACTGCAGTTATGGCAAAAACCCACCCACACAAAAAAGAAAAAAATATGACACTTTTATTGTATTTTCTTTTAGAATGACTGGAGTCAGGAAGCACAAGGTTACAGCTTGCATTACTGGCTGGATCTTGTGCACTACTGCGGTTATGGCAAAAACCCACCCACACAAACAAGAAAAAAAACATGACACTTTTATTGTATTTTTTTTAGAATGACTGGAGTCAGGCAGCACAAGGTTGCAACTTGCATTACTGGCTGGATCTTGTGTACTACTGTGGTTAAAGCGAAAACCCACCCACACAAACAAGAAAAAAATATGACATTATTATTTTTTTTTCCAGAAAAACTGGAGTCAGGCAGCACAAGGTTGCAAATTGCGTTACTGGCTGGTTCTTGTGCACTACTGCAGTTATGGCAAAAACCCACCCACACAAAAAAGAAAAAAATATGACACTTTTATTGTATTTTCTTTTAGAATGACTGGAGTCAGGAAGCACAAGGTTACAGCTTGCATTACTGGCTGGATCTTGTGCACTACTGCGGTTATGGCAAAAACCCACCCACACAAATAAAAAAAATAATATGACACTTTTATTGTATTTTTTTGTTAGAACAACTGGC
The DNA here is from genome assembly GCA_031769625.1 of Taudactylus pleione. Taxonomy (NCBI): domain Eukaryota; kingdom Metazoa; phylum Chordata; class Amphibia; order Anura; family Myobatrachidae; genus Taudactylus; species Taudactylus pleione. The sequence goes on from JAUIMM010000759.1 coordinate 5,433,943, forward strand.
GTCAGACAGCACACAGTTGCAACTTGCGTTACTGGCTGGATCTTGTGCACTACTGTGGTTAAGGCGAGAACCCACCCACACAAACAAGAAAAAAATCTGACACCATTTTTTTTTCAGAAAAACTGGAGACAGGCAGCACAAGATTGCAACTTGCATTACTGGCTGGATCTTGTGCACTACAGTGCTTATGGCGAAAACCCACCAACACAAACAAGAAAAAAAACATGACACTTTTATTGTATTTTTTTTAGAATGACTGGAGTCAGGCAGCACAAGGTTGCAACTTGCATTACTGGCTGGATCTTGTGTACTACTGTGGTTAAAGCGAAAACCCACCCACACAAACAAGAAAAAAATATGACATTATTATTTTTTTTTCCAGAAAAACTGGAGTCAGGCAGCACAAGGTTGCAAATTGCGTTACTGGCTGGATCTTGTGCACTACTGCAGTTATGGTGAAAACTCACCCACACAAACAAGAAAAAAATATGACACGTTTATTGTATTTTTTTTTTTAGAACAACTGGAGTCAGGCAGCACAAGGTTGCAATGTTCGTTACTGGCTGGATCTTGTGCACTACTGCTGTTAAGGCAAAAACTCACCCACACAAACAAGAAAAAATATGACACTTTTATTGTATTTTTTTAAGAACAACTGGAGTCAGGCAGCACAAGGTTGCAACTTGCGTTACTGGATGGATCTTGTGCACTACTGCGGTTATGGCGAAAACCCACCCACACAAACAAGGAAAAAATATGACACTTTTATTTTATTTTTTTATTGAGAATGACTGGAGTCAGACAGCACAAGGTTGACTTGCATTACTGGCTGGATCTTGTGCACTACTGCGGTAAAGGCGAAAACCCACCCACACAAACAAGAAAAAAATTTAACACTATTATTTTTTTTTTCAGAAAAACTGGATTCTGGCAGCACAAGGTTGCAACTTGCGTTACTGGCTGGATCTTGTGCACTACTGTAGTTACAGTGAAAACCCACCCACACAAACCAGAAAAAAATATGACACTTTTATTGTATTTTTTTTTTAGAAAGACTGGAGTCAGGCAGCACAAGGTTGCAACTTGCGTTACTGGCTGGATCTTGTGCACTACTGCGGTTATGGCGAAAACCCACCCACACAAACAAGAAAAAAATATGACACTTTTATTGTATTTTTTATTTAGAATGACTGGAGTCAGGCAGCACAAGGTTGCAATGTTCGTTACTGGCTGGATCTTGTGCACTACTGAGGTTATGGCAAAAACCCACCCACACAAACCAGAAAAAAATATGACACTTTTATTGTATTTTTTTTTTAGAATGACTGGAGTCAGGCAGCACAAGGTTGCAACTTGCGTTACTGGCTGGTTCTTGTGCACTACTGCGGTTATGGCGAAAACCCACCCACACAAACAAGAAAAAAATATGACACTTTTATTGTATTTTTTATTTAGAATGACTGGAGTCAGGCAGCACAAGGTTGCAATGTTCGTTACTGGCTGGATCTTGTGCACTACTGAGGTTATGGCAAAAACCCACCCACACAAACAAGAAAAAAATATGACACTTTTATTATTTATTTTTTTTGCGTTGCTGGCTGGCTCTTGTGCGCTACTGTGGTTAAGCCTGTTAATGGCACATGCACACACAGAAAAATATAAAAACTTTAAAGACACTTTGATTTTTTTTTTCGCCTTTTTTTTGTAGTCCAGAACTTGGGCCCAGAGATGGACACTGCACAGGCCCAGGTCACAGCAGACAGCCCAGATGGATCACCAGACAGCACAGTGAGAGTGACAGCACTGTGGCCAGAGACCAGAATGGTTCAGCAGACATCACAGTGACAGCACCGTGACCAGAGACCAGAATGGATCAGCACTAGCCCAGGACACAGCAGGTAGCACCAGCACCTCTCCCAGCCCTACACTACCAACCCTCCCAGTTCAGTCTCCACAGCTGGAGTGAAATGGCATCTGTCGCGTGGTCCCTATATACTACATTGATCATAGAGATGAAAGATCACAAACTGCGAGATTTCCATCTCTATGGTTTTGCACCTGTTTCGAGAACCGAGTAAGGTGGGAACCTCCAAGCCTGCGTGGATCCGACTCGGATATGCTAAATTCGGGTGGGTTCGGTTCTCTGGCACCCGAACCCGCTCATCTCTAAAATTAGAGATAGGAGATTCCTTTTTACACTCCATATCAGGTAAACAAATTCAGTATCAATTTTCCCTTAACTTGCTCTAGCCGTTTTGTAGTGTACTTCATCAGGAGCCACTGTGGTCTTCTCTACATAAGGAAGACCACCAGATAGCTCAAGGAGCACATGGCACTTCACAGGTCGAGTATCAGAGCTGCCATTGAGGGTAAGCCATCGGAATCACCTGTAGTGATAACATTTTTGTAATCTGAAACATGGCCTCAGAACATTAAGATACAAAATGATTGACTGGGTTGGCCCAGTTTCAGGGGTGGTGGTCAAGGCAGATCTTTTCTACAAAAAGAAGCAAGGTGGATCCACCTGCTCAATATGGTGCAGCCCTTTGGTTTAAATGAAATGGTCTCATACACATGTTTTTTTATGATGCTCCATTTATGGTTAGTATCTCTGTGCAATTTTTAGGTTTGCTAGCCGTGTAATTATACTCTTACATTAGCTGACCTGTTTGCCAGCCCACGGTGATTTCCTAGTTTGCGTATTTTTAGCGCATAGTGCTTTCTCCATACCATTGTTATTTGTAAGCATACATTATTTATGAACTTTAATTTATCTCTATTAGCCTGCTTTAGCTGACACATGGCACTTTATTATGACTGACATATGTCTCTTTATTGCCTCTACTGGATTAACTTGCTCTACCTGTGTTTAGCCTATTCTGTTCATTGTTACATTTTCCCTTTAACTCAGGGTTGTCATGGTGATGGGACACTGTTGGTTATCCATGCCCCCTGTAGGCAGCCAGGACACCAGAGGGTAGCTGCTAGTGATGATGTCACTGGTGCCGAATGGAAGGCGCATGGACGAGTTGTGCACAATGGTGAGTAGCTATTTATATGTATGATTTGTATCTGTAACTTTGATGATGTCTTGATAAAAGAGGGTCAGCTTCTGAAAAGTTGAATTCCACCGCCGTGTGGTTTGCATTATTAATCGCCTATTTAACTGGAGTGCCATCCAAGTTTTGTCACATATATTTCTGCATCCCTGTATGCTGCAGGAAGGGCACCTGGATAGTTGAATATTATTGTTATAACTACCTCTACTATTATATATATATATATATATATATATATATATATATATATATATATATAATATTAAATTGTGGTGATTGAATACAGTATGCTGGGCTGGCTCCATGGTTTCGGATGGGACCTCTTTTTTTGATAGATATATATATATATATATATATATATATATACAGTCAGGTGCAAATATTGGGGCATTGACAGAATTTTTATAGTTTGGCCTCTATTCACCACCACAATGGCTTTGAAATGAAACAAACAAGATGTGCTTTAACTGCAAACTTTCCGATTTAATTGAGGGTAATTACATCCAAATGAGGTGAACGGTGTAGGAATTACAACGGTTTCTATATGTGCCTCCTGCTTTTTTAAGGGTCCAAAAGTAATGGGACTATGAATTCAAAAGCTATTTCATGGACAGGTGTGGGCTATTCCCTCGTTATTTCATTATCAATTGAGCAGGTAAAAGGTCTGGAGTTGATTCTAGGTGTGACATTTGCATTTGGAATCAGCTGCTGTCGACTCTCAATATGAGATTCAAAGAGCTGTCACTATCAGTGAAGCAAGCCATCATTAGGCTGAAAAATCAAAACACACCCATCAGAGAGATAGCAAAAACATTAAGTGTAGCCAAATCAACTGTTTGGAACATTCTTAAAAAGAAAGAATGCACCGGAGAGCTCAGCAACACCAAAAGACCTGCAAGACCATGGAAAACAACTGTGGTGGATGACAGAAGAATTATTTCCCTGGTGAAGAAAAACCCCTTCACAACAGTTGGCCAAATCAAGAACACTCTCCAGGAGGTAGGTGTATATGTCTCAAAGTCAACAATCAAGAGAAGACTTCACAAGAGTGAATATAGAGGGTTCACCACAAGATATAAACCATTGGTGAGCCACAAAAACAGGAAGACCAGATTAGAGTTTGCCAAACAACAACTAAAAAGCCATTACAGATCTGGAACAACATCCTATGGACAGATGAGACAAAGATCAACTTGTACCAGAGTGATGGGAAGAGAAGAGTATGGAGAAGGAAAGGAAATGCTCATGATCCAAAACATACCACCTCATCAGTGAAGCATGGTGGTGGTAGTGTCATGACAATGGCATGTATGGCTGCCAATGGAACTGGTTCCCTTGTATTTATTTATGATGTGACTGCTGACAAAAGCAGCAGAATGAATTGTGAAGTGTTTTGGGCAATATTATATGCTCATATTCAGTCAAATGCTTCAGAACTCATTGGATGGTGCTTCACAGTGCAGATGGACAATGACCCAAAGCATACTGTAAAAGCAACCAAAGAGTTTAAGGCTAAAAAGTGGAATGTTATGCAGTAGAGGCCTGGCACAGACATTTGCAGTAGAGGCCTGGCACAGCATCACCAGGGATGAAACCCAGCGTCTGGTGATGTCTATGCGTTCCAGACTTCAGGCTGTAATTGCCTGCAAAGGATTTGCAACAAAGTATTAAAAAGCGAAAGTTAGATTTAGGATTGTTTAGTTTGTCCCATTACTTTTGGCCCCTTAAAAAGTGGGAGGCACATATAGAAACCGTTGTAATTCCTACACCGTTCACCTGATTTAGATGTAATTACCCTCAAATTAAATCTGAAAGTCTGCAGTTAAAGCATATCTTGTTTGTTTGATTTCAAAGCCATTGTGGTGGTGAATAGAGGCCAAAATATGAAAATTCTGTCAATGTCCCAATATTTATGCACCTGACTGTATATATATATATATATATATATATATATATATATATATGTATATATATACAAAAAACACTTAGCTGTATCCATAGAAACAGGCAAGATAGACCAGCACACCAGCCTTGTAGCAAAAGTTAATCCATTTATTTTGTCATAGAAAAAATGGCATCAAACTGCATGTCAAAAAATATTGAGTGGTATATCCATACTTATCAAAGTAATGCAGTCTCAAGCATGATGATAGCTCCCAGCCCGACAGCTGTTTCGGTGTTGCCACCTTCATCAAGGGTCAGCCATACTGAACATGTCAGTGGAGGCCATATAAATACCAAACTACCTAATGGTGAAAACAATCACCTGTGTGCACACCTGAACTCTGACAACACCCAGCGTGACTGGAAGTCTAGCCATGGACAGCGGAACACATGTCGCCAGCCCACCTCACTGTGGTTAGCAACGGAGTTCCACCTGGCCGGATCTGACATCACGGACACGACGGAACTCAAACAGCTACCCCGACTAACACCGGACATGGCTGTGTAGTTCCGTCCAACCGGAAGTGATGTCATAGTCAGAACCATAGTAATATTCATAAAGACTTAGCACCAATAGCAGCCTCATTCAGTGATAAACAATCTCTACAGTTAATCCATCATATTCAAATATTAAGGTCCAATATACAAGATTCTTAATATAGACAAAGTTCTAAACGATAAACAAATCGCAAAAAAATTGCAAAAAAATTGTGATCCCTAATAAAGTCAGTTCAATTGAACCAGTAGCAGCTACTGATAACTTTGCCCTTATTTCATGATTACGCTAAAAATTTAGATAATGCATCACTAACAATATTAATCAATGTAAAGTGCACACATCATGTAGAGAATGGATCATTTAAAGAAAGAGTATAGTAAATACATAACCAGCATTATACTATTGCAATTATAGTTAATTCCTGCAGTCACTCATAGTGCATCATAAAAACGATGAAAAGGTAAATTCCTCATTGAGTCCCAAAGGAGCCATTGAGTCTAGTTGATATATCCACTCGCATTCCCATTGCAAAAGCAATTTGTGTCTGTCACCACCCCTTCTCAGTGGGTCTATTGGCATAAAAACAAAGTCCTTCGTGCTATGACCGTGTCCAATGAAGAGTCTCGCTACAGGCGGTGTACTGGTGTCAATTAAAGTGACGGCTTTTTTAATTGAGGTTCGATGAAGTGCAATACGCTCCTTGACCATTCGTATGGTCTTGACAACATATAATTTTTTACATGGACATAGTATCAAATATACCACATATTTTGTCTCACAAGTCATGCAATGTTGAAGCTGGTAACGTATGCCAGTAGTAGGATGACAAAAATATTCCCCCCGTTAGTAAATATCGGCAATTGATGCATCCACCACATTTGAAAGCTCCAGTTTTAAGTGTAAGCCAATTAGTATGAATGCTGACTCTTGGACTTACATCAGAAAAAGTAATCCTTTCTTTCAAGTTAGGGCTACACTTGTAGCAAAATAATGGATTATGCTGGCAATATGGACCCAATATAGGATCAGTCCGCAAGATATGCCAGTGTTTCAAGATCACTTTTCTCATCAATGCTGATGTGATGGAATATGTACTGGAAATTATCATCCTTTCAGGCTTGTCACTTTTAATATCAGGATTTAACAAATCATCTCTTTTCAGTGTGAGACATTTTTGAATGGCTTCCTGCACTTCTCCAGTATCATATCCTCTATCAATAAAACTTTGACCCATCGACTGTAGGGCCTCCCGGACTTGTTGCATGTTAGAGGTAGTTCTTACTACTCTCAGTAATTGGGAGTACGGCAATCCCTTTTTCAGGGGTTGAGGATGAAAACTACTAGCCAGTAGTAATGTGTTTTTGTAAGTTGGCTTCTTAAAAATTGCTGTATTAAATGTGTTTGTCTCAATTGACACCAACACATCCAAAAAAGAGATGCTGAGTGCACTGCAGGAAAATGTAAATCTTACAGAACCCGATAAGGAATTCAAAGAATCCACAAAGTTTTTCAACGCAAGGGCACTGCCAGTCCAGATCAAGAATAAATCGTCAATATAACGTAAATAGAATGCAATAAAGTGAGAGTACATACGATTTGACATAATATGCTTGGTCTCGTAATCGAACATATAAAAATTCGCGTAGGCCGGAGCCATATTAGAACCCATGGCAGTACCCTTGCGTTGAATATAAAATGCATTGTCAAACAGGAAGTAGTTTTTATGCAAGATAACTTCCATAAGAAGATAGAGAAATTCTCTTGGTGGGCCATTGTAATGCGTGCTTGCACCCACTACCCTTCTAATGGCCTCCATACCTTCAGTATTGTCAATGTTAGTGTACAAACTACTAACATCCATTGTTACAAGCAAACAATTCGCCGGTGGCTGTCAAAAAGATGTTAACTTATTAAAAAAATCGATAGTGTCCTTAACATAATAGGGCGTTAATTGTACAATTGGTTGTAGATAATAATCTACATATTGTGAAAGGGATTGGCTTAAAGAACCCCTGGAGGAGATTATTGGTCTCCCAGGTGGTTTAATTAAGGACTTGTGCACCTTCGGTAATATATACAGCAATGGTATTTTAGGAAAATCTTGTGTCAAAAAGGTTGCCGTAGGTTCATTGATCCACCCATTAGAAATACCCATTTCAATTATATTATCTATTTCTCGTTTATGTAGACCTGTAGGATCATAGGTAAGTTTCTGATAACATGTAGTATCATTCAACTAAAACTTCATCAATATAATCGGAGCGATTTAATATAACCACACCCCCGCCTTTATCGGCTGGGCGGATTATATATATTAGAAATGTCCGCCATCCCCCGTGTTTTGGTTTTGGATCTCCTTCATGTTTTTGATCTGGATTTGTCTTGCGTGTTTCTTCTGTATTTTCTTTAAACAATTTATAAAAACTGCTATAATCACATCATTAGAGCTTTTTTTTGTTCCTACTGTATTATTAACCTCAATACCATTAATTTCCACTTGTTTCCATACAATTTTGACCACCTCACAGCGCACAATATTGTTTTAATACAGTTTAGGCCCAAAAGTTCCTAAAAGCTAGTTGGCTGACTAAGCTAAGCGGCAGCAGTGGGCGGCACAAACTCGTGGCAGTTCAACCCGCAACATGGCACATAAGGATACTTATGTTTTCATTAACCACAATGTCTAAGGGAGATGGAGTATGTATGTACATTTTATGATTCTGAAGCAAAGATGAGGTGAACAATATGTCCCATGTTTTGCCCACAAACTCAATTTGGTGGTTCAGAATACTTTGTCAAATTAAAGAGGCATACAGGAGATGATGTCTGTGGCCATAAACATTTCTAGACATTTTCGGCTTTCAGCAACCGCATGTCAAAGATTGCAGCAGCTGTGGCAGTTCATCTCCCAACATGGAACATCAGGAAACAAATGTTTTTATTATTCAAGAGGCCTGAGGGAGTTGGAATATGTATGTAGTTGAAGGCAGGGAAAGGAAGGTTTCATTAGTAGTAAATTTAATTTCTTTTTTTTATTTGAAAGCAAATTTAAGAGGGATGAGGGGATGCATTTACAAAAAATACAAAAAATGATAAATAATTCACATCAGTCCTTGCCTCAGTAGAATCCTTGAGCGCTATGCTAGACAGTTATTTGACGTCCTGTGTCCCCACTACCAAAACCCATCTAGATTCCACTTCACTAGAAAAGCAATTCCCAGCCTTTACAGGGACATTAAAAAAACTTAATTAGTGTCCTCCAAAATGCCATTGTACCCACTGTCCACTTAACCACAGATATGTGGACAAGCAGAACAGAGCAAACGCAAGATTACATGACTGTAACAACCCACTAAATTGGTGTATTGCATTTAGCGTCACCAACAGCAGCATCATCATCTAAGAAACAGCAGCTTATTCAGAGGCAGGCTACTCTGTGTATCACCGGTTTCACTAAGAGGCATACCGCTGACAACCTTTTAGAAAATCTCAGGGAAGTCATTGCAAAATGGCTTACCCCGCTTGAACCCTCCTCAGGATTTGTGATTTCTGACAATGCCACCAATATTGTGAGAGCATTAAGCTGGGTGAATTCGAACACATCCCATGTTTTGCTCATGTAATCAACTTGGTGGTGCAAATTTTTTTATAAAAATGACAAAGACGTGCAGGAGATGCTCTCTGTGGCCCAAAGAATTTCTGGACATTTTCATCATTCAGCAGGTGCATGTAGAAGATTGCAGCACCTGCAAGAAATGTTAAAAGTGCCGTGACTGGTGCCTGATTTACACAAACAACATCCTCATCATCCACCTCCTTACAAGCGTCAGCTACACAAATAATTTGCTCATCCTCGTGCACTTCCATGAAAGCATCCTCAATTTATATGTCAGCATGTTCAATTGTGCTTACAGCATAATAAGAGGCAGAACCACCAGTGATAAGTAAAGGCCAAGTCCTTATACTTTCCTTGCCACTTCATGTGGTGAAGGGCACATTGCCAATTTTATGTCTTTCTGCAGCTAACTTTCCCTTTGATGTTTTTTCTTTACCACTGTAAAAGATTGCTTCTTTGATTTTAGATGCTCTCACTTAATCTCTGTATGCCCTTGTGCATCGGCTTTAGTAGATGACATAGACGGACTAGTATCATCATGACTAGTGTCACTGGCAGCATCTCTAGCACTAGTATGTGGTTCCTGCTCTCCTCTCAACTGATTGTTCTCCATATCAACAAACATGAAAAAGTGGGGTACAGCACACACATCAATTTGTACCAATTTTAAATATTACACTGTGGTGTCAATGACCTACAGTGTCACAATATTTTTTATGAATAAAACTCTGTGCTACCACTTACAGTATCACAATATATTTTATGAATAAAACACCGCACTACCACTTACATTGTTACAATATTTTTATGTAAACACTGCGCTACCACGTACAGTGTCACAATACGTGTATGAATATTACACTGTGCTATCACTTATAATGTCACAATATATGTATGAATGTTACACTGCATTTCCACTTACAGTATCACAATACGTGTAGAATATTATACTGCATATCCACTTACAGTGTCACAATATGTGTATATTACACTGCGTTACCACTTACAGTGTCAATATATTTTTTATGAATAAAACACTGTACTACCACTTACAGTTTCACAATATTTTTTATGAATATACTGTGCTACCACTACAGTGTCACAATACATGTTGAATATTACACTGTGGTTCCACTTACAGTGTCACAATATTTTTTATAAATAAAACACTATGCTACCACTTACAGTGTCACAATATTTTTTATGAATACACTGCACTACCACAACAATATGTCTATGAATATTACACTGTGCTACCACTTATAGTGTCACAATATGTGTATGAATATTACACTGCATTTCCACTTACAGTGTCACAGTACATGTATATTACACTACAGTTCCACTTACAGTGTTACAATACATGTATGAATATTACATTGTGGTCTGACCAGCAGTGTCACAGTAAAATAATAATAATAATATAGTACACTGGGGTATAGCACAAAAATATATATATTTTTTAATTATATTATTAGCTTTTATTTTTTTTTACACTGGATGGAAAGAGCATTCCTGGATGGAAACAGCAACCCCTGCCCCTGGATCAAAACAATAACCCCTGGATGGACACAGCATCTCCTGCCCTGGATGGACACAGAGGCTCCTGGATGGAAAGAGTAGCTCCTGCCCCTGGATGGACACAGCAACCCCTGGATGGACACAGCAGCCCCTGGATGGACACAGCAGCCCCTGTCCTGGATGACACATTAGCCCCTGGATGGACACAGAAGCCACTGCCCCTGGATGGACACAGCAACACCTGGATGGACACAACAGACCCTGCCCTGGATGGACAAAGGAGCCCATTAATAGACACAGCAGCCCCTGCTCTGGATGGACACAGTAGCCCCTGGATGGACAAAGTAGCCCCTGGATGGACACAGCAGCCACTGTCCCTGGATGGACACAGCAACCCCTGTTGAAAACAGCAGCCTCTGCCCTTGTTGGACACAGAAGCCCCTGGATGGACACAGCAGCCCCTGGCACTGAATGGACACAGCAACTCCTTAATGGACACAGCAGCCCCTGCCCATGGACAGACACAGCAACCCCTAGGTGGACACAGCAGCCCCTGTCCTGGATGGACACAACAACCACTGCCCATGGATGGGCACAGCAGCCCCTGCCCTTGATGGACACAGCAGCCACTGCCCATGGATGGACACAGCAGCCCCTAGACACAGGAGCCCCTAGATAAACACAGCAGCCACTGCCCCTGGATGGACAAAGCAACCCCTGGATAGACACAGCAGCCACTGTCCCTGGATGGACACAGCAAACCCTGATGGACACAGCAGCCCCTGCCCTGGATGAACATAGCAGCCTCTGTATTGACACCTCTCTGCTCACTACACTCTCCATAAACCGGAGTGAAATGGCACATTCAAAAAATGTTAGAATCTGACAGCGGACAGATGATGTTTTGCCTTATTTTGGTATTAAAATCAGGTGGGAAAACTCAAGCTGGACTCGGATCCTGGCTTGGATCTCAAAGTTCAGGTGGGTACAGTTCTCAGGGAACCAGACCCGCTCATCTCTAATATACATATATATATATATATATATATATATATCTATTTGAGATCAGTGGGTCTGGTTCTCTGAGAACGGGACAACAGGACCCACCTGAACAAGCAGGATCTGGGTCAGGCTCAGGGTTTCCCACCTAACTCGGAATCCAAAATGAGGCAAAACATCTTCCTCCTGCTGTCATATTCTTGTTGGTTTTGGATTGTATATAAGTGCCCCCATGGTGATTTTTGCCATTTCCTTGCCTAGTCCTGGGCTGTGCGATTGTGCTGTGCTCTGCTTCCACTCCAGAGAGGGCTGTGTGACAAGGGTGCTGTTGACCAATCCAGATTTTTTTCTGTGTGCTGTGCTCAATTCACTCCATGGGGGCTGTGTGTCCAATCCAGGGATGTGCTGTCACTGTGCTCTGGTTGCTGTCCAATATAGGGGTGTGCTGTGCTCTGTCCAGGGGGAGCTGTGTGTCCAAACTAGGGGTGTCCTCTCACTGTGCTCTGTCCAGGGGTCTGTCCAAAACAGGAGTGTGCTGGGCTCTGCTAAGGGAAGGGGGGGGGTCTGTGTGTCCAATCCAGGGGGTGTGCTGTCACTGTGCTCTGGCTGTTGTCCAAAACAGGGATTTGCTTTGCTCTGTCCAGGGGGGCTGTGTGTCCAATCCAGGAGTGTGCTGTCACTGTGCTCTGCCCAGGGGTCTGTGTCCAAAACAGGGGTGTGCTTTGCTCTGCCCAAGGGGGGAGCTGTGTGTCCAATCCAGGGTTGTGCTTTCTGTCCACAGGCTGTAAAAAAAAAAAAAAAAAGTAAAAAAAAAGTTAAAAACTAGTGTATCCATATAAGCACTGTAACGTTGTATGCCATACTCCTCCCAGTGTATCCATATATAAGCACTGTGCCACTGCTGGCCATACCACAGTGTAATATTCATAAAAATATTGTGACACTTTAGGTCATTCATACCGCATTGTAATAGTCATACAAGTATTGTGAGCGATGCTGTCAGATAGTCCATTTGACTACTGGCAAGAAAAAAAAGGCAATTTGGAGGCCCTTGCACAAACTTGCCTAGCTTTACTTGAGCTGCCCACCCTCCAGTAGTCAGAAAGAGTTTTCAGCACAGCCAGAACCTTGTCAACGATCAGCATATTAGGCTACTTCCTCAACATGTGGAAAAAATGATGTTCATCAAAATGAACTGCAAATTCCAAGAGGAAGACCTTTAAAACCAATTACATCCAAAAATTATAGAGGCACCTGTAATAGTGGATTCCAACAAGGATTAATTAATATTGTGTGAGGATGATGTACACACCAATGAGGGTGAGGAATTGGATGATGATGGCGACAATATCTTGCCTTCATAAAGCCAGTTTGTGCATATAGAGTTCATTGCCAGCAATGTCAGCTGCCCATTGGTAGCTTGTTTTGTGGGGGCTAAAACAAACCAATCGCTTAAGCCACAATTGGCAGTACCTGAGACTGAAGTGATTGGTTTATTAAACTGTGCATGTGCTGTTTAATATATACAACATAAGGGTGGGAAGGGCCCAAGGACTATTCCATCTTGCACCTCTGTTCTTTGCATTATGTTCTGTTTGGGGCATTGCTGTCTGACATTTTTATTTTTATAGTTTATTAAACTGCCATCCTGTCTGCCACTGCTGTGTTGCAAATGTTTCATAGATGTCCTATATTTTTTTAAACTGCTGTGCTTTTATGACACTGCTCTGATGCTTACTTGTTTTTTTCTAGTTTCACACTGTATTTATTTAAACTAAAATCGCAAATAGATATACTTGCAAAATACTCTTATGCCTTTTTCAGTCTTGATTTGTAAATTCCAACCTGGTTGCTTTTTTTCTTAAACTTTAATTCCAATATGTGTAACAACAGATTGACTTGGCTTTCCTTAACAGCCATATTTGGTCAGATGCAACTCAAACACAAAATGGAGAGGCTACTTTGTGATGGTATCTGTAGATGTCCTCCCGCCTTCCCTCCCAGCCTTCCCATACATAATCCCAGGTGCACAATGATAATATATGTTTAGTATCAGACTTTTAAATTCCTCTGCCCCCTTCCTGTTGAGAGCTTCCATTTTGTGCGCTGCCACAGGCAGCATCTCCTGCATGCCCCTTTCATTTAAAAAAAAAATGTGGAACCACCAAAGAGCTCAACTGGGGCAAGAACTGATGTGAATGAGTCAATTTTCTTTGTAAATGACATCCCTCCTCCCTCATAAATTTGATTCAGAATCCAAAACAAATTGAATGTACTTCACTGCCTTCAACTACATACATACTCCATCTCTTTCAGGCCTCTTGGTTAATGAAAACTTTTGTTGCCTGATGTGCCATTTTGGAAGTCGCACTGCCACAGCCACTGAAATCTTCTACATGTGGTTGACACATCATAAAAATGTCCAGAAATTGTTATGGCCACAGACAGCATCTCCTGTATGCCCCTTTCATTTTCTAAAAAAAAAATTTGATGGGGTGCTCAAAACATGGTAGATTTTTAACTGTACCCAGTTTTTTCATTGCTCTCCCCCAACCCCAACCAGTTGCCCCAGGACCCTGGTTAATTGACAGGCTATTATAAATAAAGGTTCAGCTCAATAAACACCTGCCTACATAGGTGACTCTAAGTGGAATAGCTGGATAATGTAGATGGTGGGTGTCATGCGAGAGATCAAAAATATGAGCAGCAGCACAGAGCATCTTCCTGCCAGGATGTGTGCAATAAAGTGCAAATATGTTTAATACAAAAATGAGTTGTTTATATTGGCCTGTCTACATACATATTTACATGTTACATACAGTGTGTAAAGCAGGCTAAGGTATCCTGAGGCACACCACTTATTGTTGACAAACAAATTCCAGTAGGCTTGGCAAACATTATGGATACTGGGAGCTGTAGTTCAGCTGAAGAGCTACAGGCTGCTTTCCTCTGATGTAAACAGCAAGTAAACAGCAAGTCTTATGGTGGGTACACACTGGCCGATTAAAGTGGACGACTGAATGATAACAATATAGTTATCGTTCAGTCATCCACTTTATCGTCCATTTTTATCACAAAAACGACGAACGATAACGACGATGCGCGTTACCGCGGGTCGTTCATCATCATCGTTCATCGGGTTAGCCAACCTGACGATGTCGTCAGGTTGCTGCATGTTGGGGAATGGGGGAAGAGAGCCCAGCGCTGAATGATATAGTTAATGATATCGTTCAGTGGGTGTGCTCAATGTCATAAACAACACTGAGCACACCCTGCCGGGGACAAACTAGACGATATCGCTCAGGGAGCATATTGTCTAGTGTGTACGCACAATTAGTCTGTCACAACCCAGGTCTGTTTCCCCTGCCGCCGAGTTACTTACCAATTCTGCCAGCATAGTCTATCACATCCCAGATGCACAGGCTTCAATGTTTCTCAGCCTGCTAGGCCTCAAGCAAGATCTAAGCCTGCTACAGAGTACTGCAGTGATAAGTCCCTATCACCTGTTTGCAACAGCCAATCAAATGATAGCCTGAACCTTACTGTACCGCCTGTCTCTGCTCAGCCTATCCCAGGTAACCCAGGGGTATATATCCCAGCTGCTGACTCTACCTAATAGCCAGTACAATGTCTAACCTCAGTTCCTACTGAGTGAGCTATACTGAGCTCCTGTTGCTTACTTGTATACAGTTTGTGCAGTTTTGCTTCTTTCTTCTACACGAATTCCTGCAAGTGATCTACACCTGGGGCTGCACAGAAAATCTCAACCTGTTCCAGCTATACAAACCTGCAACTCACCTGTGTATACCATTCTCATTACATGGTGAGTGCTCCTAGTTCCTGCACCATTGATGCTCCTGGTATAAGAATCCACTACCCATTCCAGTGTCCAGTCAGCATCTGGTTCTGTCTATGCCTGAAGCAGCTATACCACTAGTTGCACAGATAATACCTACCTGTTCCAGTTATCCGAACCTACAACTCACCTGTGTATACCATTTGCACTACATGGTGAGTGTTCCTGGTTCCTGCTCCATTTTATGTCATTCCTGGTATCATCACCTACTACCCATTCTGGTGTTTTGTCTGCATCTGATCCTGCTACCATCTGAGTTCTCCTGGATCCTGGACTACAGCGACAACCTAATTTTAACCAAATCAATATCTCAAAAGAAATGAGAAAACAGAATGTCCTTTATAGGCGCACAAATACAAATAACGCATAAAATATAACCTTTATTGGTATATATTAAAACCTTATTATGTGAAATATAATTAAAATAATATAGATAGAAGAAATAGTGAAAAAAGATAGAGTGTGAAATAAAATATCAAGACACTTGACTCACTGGGTGCTGCTATTCATATTATTACTATGATATTAGAGAATCTATGTCTCTTTTATATAGTAGTAAATCATAGACCTTATAAGCCTTCACAGTAAATAATCATCACTCAATATGTCTTATATTATTGTATATTCTGAAACATACCATAATATGTATTATAGTTGAATATATGTAACTTATATAGACTTAGTGATTAAACCAGCTCAATTGCACTACTATATATTCAATCAATACAATACATGGATTCCTTGTTTCAATATGAGATACATAATAGTAACCATATTTGTATGTGTTGCGGTTGAACAGTTGTGAATATTAATTATAGTTACTGCGTATTATATTCAACTCCTTCCTAGCTATGCTAATACACACTGTGTTGGAATTTAATTAATATATACGCACTATCAAACCGTCAATTCAATTAAGTTCACCCTCACATATCATTGTGATATCGTGCGTATCATAATATGCACGTGTATTAACATAAAATAAAGGTCCTTTGTGTAGAACCTAAATAAGCTAATTAGAGATCTGAAATGATCGTATTAGGGTATTATATAGAATTTCTGAGGGTATAAGATAACCGGTCAGAGTAAATGTTGATCATACTATATTGCTTAATGGTTAATTGATGTTCTCCGTTATAAACTAAACTCCTGTATTACTGATATATCAGGTATCTCGGCTACTCATTACAGGTGTAGCGGTAAGATACTAATCTTTATGATTATAAGATAACAAGTAGTCACGTATCTCCTCTGAGCCTTTGACAGGTTTAGCAATTATGTAGCAACATTCAGTTATATTGTAACCTGCACCTGATCTCCAGCTAATTACACAACACGAGATACAATGGAGATGGCTGGTAATTAACATAAAGTGTAGTATAATCTCATGTGATCCTATTTTTAAAGGAGTAATATTAGAGAATGCCTGGAATTAATCATCAGACAACGTGCAATCTCAGATTGTTCACAACACATACATTAAATATACTCAAATCCGATATGATAGTGTTAGGTTCAATTAAAATTATTTGACAGTTTATGATTGTGTATAGTTCACATACACTTAATGGATTTCACCAAGTATATGGTGGTGTTCACATATACAGAGCAACGAATCTCCAGCTGGTCATTCAATGTTTAATACATGGAGTTGCCCATTAGTGATCATAGAACAGTGTGTAATATTGACAGAGCATTAAACACATAGCACGAGGAAGTGCCAACAGTAACTATATATCAATGTCCGTTTATAAGTAAACAACAACACATTCGATGGATATGAAATTCAGGCTACGGTCATTTGAACTACTAATCGTTCATATTAATTGCAGCGCAGCATCAGCGGTCAGCGCCTAAAAATGCCAACGTACGTTTCACAAAAGGCTTTATCAGGGCAAACCCGAGTGTGCTGTTTGCCCGGGTTAAGTAGATTCCAGCATCCAATTAGATCCAATCTCAAGATCACCTGTCTCCAACTTCCAATAGGAACATCCCCATAATATAGAGTCTGGACATAATCACTCCGGACTTAAGCTGTCCCTCGTAACAAATTCTGTCAATTATCTGGATTATATGTGCGCATAAATCCTATACACATCTTCTCAATGAATCGTCATCTGCTTCAGTTTACTGATGTTAACCGGGTATATATTCTACATCATAATAGTGCTAAATATGCTCCCGATTATCCCAATATATTCATTCTAAATTCATCAAATCCTATATATATATATGTATATAAATCAATTACAATACATATATAAAACTATAATGTGCTGTGTGTGTATAATAATTAAATCATGGTTTTATGAATCAAATAGATATAAATTAGTGTAATATTAACAATAATTGATCATATATATAAAAATATATTTAATCAAAATAAAAATGGTAAATATAAAATTAATAAAGTGTTATGATAACGTGATCTAAAATTTTAATATAAGGTGATAACATCATAAATCTAATATAATGATGTTACCAGACAGTGCCATAAGTGAAAACATAAAAATTAATAAATAGATATTATTATATAGTGTCCAAATATGATTAAGTGAACAAACAAATTATGTGAAATACAATAAATTAAATAAACTAAAATAAAATAAAAAGTGAAAATATCTCTAAAACTACCTAATCTCTATATATCACACCTTAAAAATTACAAAAAACAAAATTGCAATGACATACAAGAATATTAATAGATCATGATACTCTGGTCTTAACTAAATCCCCTCAAACCCTGAATATCATTCTCTATCATAAGAATGCTTGTTACATTGTGTTCTCAATGTGGTTATTGATTTCTTCTGAGTATCATACTCTTCTGACACTCCTAGATATTATTAGAGCATCTCATTATTGATGAAGAAAAAAGAAGAAAAAGGAAGTGAGAGGAAAGGGTAAATAAAGAATATTCTTTAATTCATATAGGATATGATTAGTGGAAATAATATATAAGGAATAGATGTAAATAAATATTCATAATATCGATCCAGTTGTAGATAGTATTTCAGTCCAGTGATAAATGCCCAATGAAATTCATGAAAATTATAAAAAAGGTGAATAACTATTGTATTCATTCAAACCCTTTGGAGACATGCAGTCCATTAGGAATATCATCCTAGTTTCTGCCTTTAACAGTTCCTTGTCCACATCCCCACCTCTAATTCCTGTCTGTATATGTTGCATCCCAAAAGCCTTTAATCCCAAGGGATTACTACCATGATGCCGTAGAAAGTGATTCGCCACAGGTGTAAGTGTTTTAAATTTAGCTACATCTTTACTGGCATTACGAATACTGTTCACATGTTCCAGTATTCTTACCTTCATTGGTCTAATCGTCTTCCCCACATAAACTTTCCCACATGGGCATTCAAGTTGGTATATGATGCCCATCGTGGTACAACAGATATATTTGGTTATTATCTGTTTTTGGCCAAATTTGTCAAAGAAATGTAGTTTTGGGACCATGTATTTACATGCTTTACAGCGTCCGCAACTAAATGATCCTTTCTTGTTTAGTGTAATATTTTTCTTTGCTGGTTTTAAATGGCTCTGGACTAAAATGTCTCTAAGATTCTGAGCTCTTCTCCAGCTCGTCTGTACCTTTTCAGGGAGAATTGATCTTAGGTCTATATCCGTCTGCAGGATACCCCAATGTTTTTGTAAGATGTCATTAATCTGTCGCCAATTAGAATTAAATGTACCAATAAATTTCACTGATTCTTCTTTTCTGAGTTTCGTCTTTGAGATTAAGAGTGTATCTCTAGGATATGACTCAACATCATGTACAGCAGATTTGATCATATTCCTGCTATATCCTCTCCTCTTTAGTCTCTCACATACTTGTAATTCCCATGTACGGTATGTGTGTATGTCCGTACAGTTCCTTTTAGTACGTAGGAGTTCTCCCTTAGGGATTCCTTTAATGGTGGCAGGTAAATGTGAGCTAGTGGAGTGTAGGATACTGTTAGTAGCAGTTGATTTACGGAAAGCATCTGTGCTAATCCGTCCATCATCTTCTATCCTAATAGTCAAATCCAAAAAGTTGACTTCCTTCTTACTTATTTCACCAGTTAATTTCAAATTAAAATTGCTGCTGTTCAAGATGACTATAAAGTCATCCAACATTTGTTGTTCTCCTTCCCAGAGAATGAAAATATAGTCGATATATCGAAGATATAGTAAGACATGTTTGGTATACTGTTCAAGATCTTCATTAAATACGAATTCACGTTCCCACCAGCCCATATATAGGTTGGCATAGGTGGGGGCACAGGCGGTACCCATCGCCGTGCCCCTCACCTGAAGATAGAACCGTTCTTGGCAGATGAAATAGTTCTTAGTAAGTATGAATTCCAGGAGTGATATAAGGAATTCATTAAATTCCCTATGTGTTCCCATATCCAAAAAGTATTTTACTGCTGAAATACCCTGTATATGGTCAATGCTTGTGTACAGGCTTTCAACATCAAAGGTTGCCAACCAAGTGTCTTGATTCACCATCAAATCCTGCAATTTCATCAAAACATCCAACGTATCTCTGGTATAGGAAGGTAAGGATAGTACGTAGTGCCGGAAATATTGGTCAATGAAAATACTGGCCTTTTCAGACAAACTCCCCATACCTGAGACAATAGGTCTGCCTGGCGGTGTTGTTTCATTTTTATGTATTTTAGGCAGCAGGTACAGCGTGGCCACCTTAGGTTTGTCAACTTTCAGAAAATCATACTCTTTTTTAGTAATGACCCCATCTTTCGATGCTCTGGTAATCATACCATTATACAATGCCAGGAAATTGATAGTAGGGTTAAATATTAGTGGTTTATAACATTTTGAGTCACTCAGTTGTTTCTGGAGTTCTTGTGTATACATAGATTTAGGCCATAATACAACATTACCCCCCTTATCTGAGGGTTTCACTATGACTTCTTGCCAGTTTTGTATTTGTCATAGGGCCAATCTCTCACCCTTGGTCAAGTTTTCAGTATGGACTGGTTTACCTTTATTATTTTGAAATAAATGGTCAAGATCTCTAGAGACCAAATCCAAATAAACTTTCGCTTGAGGGCATATCTTAGGGTCTGGAAAGAAGGTAGATTGTTTTTTAATTTTCATCGGATCATGAGGTGATGGGTGAGATGATTCGGAATCATTTCCTTCCTTTTCTATTTCCTCCAAAATTTTTAAGGCTAATTCATCCTCATTACTTAGGGACACTCGAGACAGGGTCCTGTCCTCTATTAATCCATGTTCATCCGAACCAACTTGCCTACAGAAATATTTTTTCAATAGTATTTTTCTTATAAATAATTGGAGGTCTTTCTCACATTCAAACCTATCCAAATTATGCTGTGGTGAGAAGGAAAGACCTTTACTTAACAAGGAAGCCTGACCATCTGTCAAAGTATGATCAGTTAGATTAATAATTCTTAATACATCATCCCTCATCTCCTGTTCCTTCTCTGCTCTCTTGGCTCCTCTCTCCATTCTCTTATATCTCTTTTCCTTCTTGCCCCCTTCCCCCTCCTGATCTTAAATCTTCCATATTGGTTTGATCCCTGACCCCTTTGGGGTTTTGTCCTAAAAAATCCCTATTGCGGTCTCTGACATTATGATAAGTGTCTTCATTCTCTGAGGAATCAATTTCCGATGTGGAATAATTAGGGATGTTAGTATTTCTACTCCACTGGGGATAGGTTCGCCATCTGTACACATTATTTTGGGCAAAATCGTTCCTGTCTCTTTGTAATTTCCTCCTCTTTCTCTCAATGATGGTCTGCTCATATTCATCCACTTCTTTTTTAAATTTATTATATGTCTGTTGGAATTTATCAATTGACTCAAATTTTTTAAGGGTCTCTCCTAATATGGAAATTTCCTTAGTGTATTGGTTAAGGAGAATGTCGTCATGTTTTACTAATACTTTAATCAACTCCTTTGAGCACTGAGTTAATGCGTTTTCCCATTCCTTTTTTAAGTCCTCATTAGCCAACTCAAACGTTGGAAAAACTTTCGGTCTAAGGCCCCTTGGTGTTATATTGCTCTTAATATAGTTGTCAAACATTGACCTATTCAATGTTTGACAACTATATTAAGAGCAATATAACACCAAGGGGCCTTACACCGAAAGTTTTTCCAACGTTTGAGTTGGCTAATGAGGACTTAAAAAAGGAATGGGAAAACGCATTAACTCAGTGCTCAAAGGAGTTGATTAAAGTATTAGTAAAACATGATGACATTCTCCTTAACCAATACACTAAGGAAATTTCCATATTAGGAGAGACCCTTAAAAAATTTGAGTCAATTGATAAATTCCAACAGACATATAATAAATTTAAAAAAGAAGTGGATGAATATGAGCAGACCATCATTGAGAGAAAGAGGAGGAAATTACAAAGAGACAGGAACGATTTTGCCCAAAATAATGTGTACAGATGGCGAACCTATCCCCAACGGAGTAGAAATACTAACATCCCTAATTATTCCACATCGGAAATTGATTCCTCAGAGAATGAAGACACTTATCATAATGTCAGAGACCGCAATAGGAATTTTTTAGGACAAAACCCCAAAGGGGTCAGGGATCAAACCAATATGGAAGATTTAAGATCAGGAGGGGGAAGGGGGCAAGAAGGAAAAGAGATATAAGAGAATGGAGAGAGGAGCCAAGAGAGCAGAGAAGGAACAGGAGATGAGGGATGATGTATTAAGAATTATTAATCTAACTGATCATACTTTGACAGATGATCAGGCTTCCTTGTTAAGTAAAGGTCTTTCCTTCTCACCACAGCATAATTTGGATAGGTTTGAATGTGAGAAAGACCTCCAATTATTTATAAGAAAAATACTATTGAAAAAATATTTCTGTAGGCAAGTTGGTTCGGATGAACATGGATTAATAGAGGACAGGACCCTGTCTCGAGTGTCCCTAAGTAATGAGGATGAATTAGCCTTAAAAATTTTGGAGGAAATAGAAAAGGAAGGAAACGATTCCGAATCATCTCACCCATCACCTCATGATCCGATGAAAATTAAAAAACAATCTACCTTCTTTCCAGACCCTAAGATATGCCCTCAAGCGAAAGTTTATTTGGATTTGGTCTCTAGAGATCTTGACCATTTATTTCAAAATAATAAAGGTAAACCAGTCCATACTGAAAACTTGACCAAGGGTGAGAGATTGGCCCTATGACAAATACAAAACTGGCAAGAAGTCATAGTGAAACCCTCAGATAAGGGGGGTAATGTTGTATTATGGCCTAAATCTATGTATACACAAGAACTCCAGAAACAACTGAGTGACTCAAAATGTTATAAACCACTAATATTTAACCCTACTAACAATTTCCTGGCATTGTATAATGGTATGATTACCAGAGCATCGAAAGATGGGGTCATTACTAAAAAAGAGTATGATTTTCTGAAAGTTGACAAACCTAAGGCAGCCACGCTGTACCTGCTGCCTAAAATACATAAAAATGAAACAACACTGCCAAGCAGACCTATTGTCTCAGGTATGGGGAGTTTGTCTGAAAAGGCCAGTATTTTCATTGACCAATTTTACGGCACTACGTACTATCCTTACCTTCCTATACCAGAGATACATTGGATGTTTTGATGAAATTGCAGGATTTGACGGTGAATCAAGACACTTGGTTGGCAACCTTTGATGTTGAAAGCCTGTACACAAGCATTGACCATATACAGGGTATTTCAGCAGTAAAATACTTTTTGGATATGGGAACACATAGGGAATTTAATGAATTCCTTATATCACTCCTGGAATTCATACTTACTAAGAACTATTTCATCTGCCAAGAACGGTTCTATCTTCAGGTGAGGGGCACGGCGATGGGTACCGCCTGTGCCCCCACCTATGCCAACCTATATATGGGCTGGTGGGAACGTGAATTCGTATTTAATGAAGATCTTGAACAGTATACCAAACATGTCTTACTATATCTTCGATATATCGACGATATTTTCATTCTCTGGGAAGGAGAACAACAAATGTTGGATGACTTTATAGTCATCTTGAACAGCAACAATTTTAATTTGAAATTAACTGGTGAAATAAGTAAGAAGGAAGACAACTTTTTGGATTTGACTATTAGGATAGAAGATGATGGACGGATTAGCACAGATGCTTTCCGTAAATCAACTGCTACTAACAGTATCCTACACTCCACTAGCTCACATTTACCTGCCACCATTAAAGGAATCCCTAAGGGAGAACTCCTACGTACTAAAAGGAACTGTACGGACATACACACATACTGTACACGGGAATTACAAGTATGTGAGAGACTAAAGAGGAGAGGATATAGCAGGAATATGATCAAATCTGCTGTACATGATGTTGAGTCATATCCTAGAGATACACTCTTAATCTCAAAGACGAAACTCAGAAAAGAAGAATCAGTGAGATTTATTGGTACATTTAATTCTAATTGGCGACAGATTAATGACATCTTACAAAAACATTGGGGTATCCTGCAGACGGATATAGACCTAAGATCAATTCTCCCTGAAAAGGTACAGACGAGATGGAGAAGAGCTCGGAATCTTAGAGACATTTTAGTCCAGAGCCATTTAAAACCAGTAAAGAAAAATATTACACTAAACAAGAAAGGATCATTTAGTTGTGGACGCTGTAAAGCATGTAAATACATGGTCCCAAAACTACATTTCTTTAACAAATTTGGCCAAAAACAGATAATAACCAAATATATCTGTTGTACCACGATGGGCATCATATACCAACTTGAATGCCCATGTGGGAAAGTTTATGTGGGGAAGACGATTAGACCAATGAAGGTAAGAATACTGGAACATGTGAACAGTATTCGTAATGCCAGTAAAGATGTAGCTAAATTTAAAACACTTACACCTGTGGCGAATCACTTTCTACGGCATCATGGTAGTAATCCCTTGGGATTAAAGGCTTTTGGGATGCAACATATACAGACAGGAATTAGAGGTGGGGATGTGGACAAGGAACTGTTAAAGTCAGAAACTAGGATGATATTCATAATGGACTGCATGTCTCCAAAGGGTTTGAATGAATACAGTAGTTATTCACCTTTTTTATAATTTTCATGAATTTCATTGGGCATTTATCACTGGACTGAAATACTATCTACAACTGGATCGATATTATGAATATTTATTTACATCTATTCCTTATATATTATTTCCACTAATCATATCCTATATGAATTAAAGAATATTCTTTATTTACCCTTTCCTCTCACTTCCTTTTTCTTCTTTTTTCTTCATCAATAATGAGATGCTCTAATAATATCTAGGAGTGTCAGAAGAGTATGATACTCAGAAGAAATCAATAACCACAATGAGAACACAATGTAACAAGCATTCTTATGATAGAGAATGATATTCAGGGTTTGAGGGGATTTAGTTAAGACCAGAGTATCATGATCTATTAATATTCTTGTATGTCATTGCAATTTTGTTTTTTGTAATTTTTAAGGTGTGATATATAGAGATTAGGTAGTTTTAGAGATATTTTCACTTTTTATTTTATTTTATTTTAGTTTATTTAATTTATTGTATTTCACATAATTTGTTTGTTCACTTAATCATATTTGGACACTATATAATAATATCTATTTATTAATTTTTATGTTTTCACTTATGGCACTGTCTGGTAACATCATTATATTAGATTTATGATGTTATCACCTTATATTAAAATTTTAGATCACGTTATCATAACACTTTATTAATTTTATATTTACCATTTTTATTTTGATTAAATATATTTTTATATATATGATCAATTATTGTTAATATTACACTAATTTATATCTATTTGATTCATAAAACCATGATTTAATTATTATACACACACAGCACATTATAGTTTTATATATGTATTGTAATTGATTTATATACATATATATATATATAGGATTTGATGAATTTAGAATGAATATATTGGGATAATCGGGAGCATATTTAGCACTATTATGATGTAGAATATATACCCGGTTAACATCAGTAAACTGAAGCAGATGACGATTCATTGAGAAGATGTGTATAGGATTTATGCGCACATATAATCCGGATAATTGACAGAATTTGTTACGAGGGACAGCTTAAGTCCGGAGTGATTATGTCCAGACTCTATATTATGGGGATGTTCCTATTGGAAGTTGGAGACAGGTGATCTTGAGATTGGATCTAATTGGATGCTGGAATCTACTTAACCCGGGCAAACAGCACACTCGGGTTTGCCTTGATAAAGCCTTTTGTGAAATGTACGTTGGCATTTTTAGGTGCTGACCGCTGATGCTGCGCTGCAATTAATATGAACGATTAGTAGTTCAAATGACCGTAGCCTGAATTTCATATCCATCAAATGTGTTGTGGTTTACTTATAAACGGACATTGATATATAGTTACTGTTGGCACTTCCTCGTGCTATGTGTTTAATGCTCGGTCAATATTACACACTGTTCTATGATCACTAATGGGCAACTCCATGTATTAAACATTGAATGACCAGCTGGAGATTCGTTGCTCTGTATATGTGAACACCACCATATACTTGGTGAAATCCATTAAGTGTATGTGAACTATACACAATCATAAACTGTCAAATAATTTTAATTGAACCTAACACTATCATATCGGTTTTGAGTATATTTAATATATGTGTTGTGAACAATCTGAGATTGCACGTTGTCTGATGATTAATTCCAGGCATTCTCTAATATTACTCCTTTAAAAATAGGATCACATGAGATTATACTACACTTTATGTTAATTACCAGCCATTTCCATTGTATCTCGTGTTGTGTAATTAGCTGGAGATCAGGTGCAGGTTACAATATAACTGAATGTTGCTACATAATTGCTAAACCTGTCAAAGGCTCAGAGGAGATACGTGACTACTTGTTATCTTATAATCATAAAGATTAGTATCTTACCGCTACACCTGTAATGAGTAGCCGAGATACCTGATATATCAGTAATACAGGAGTTTAGTTTATAACGGAGAACATCAATTAACCATTAAGCAATATAGTATGATCAACATTTACTCTGACCGGTTATCTTATACCCTCAGAAATTCTATATAATACCCTAATACGATCATTTCAGATCTCTAATTAGCTTATTTAGGTTCTACCCAAAGGACCTTTATTTTATGTTAATACACGTGCATATTATGATACGCACGATATCACAATGATATATGAGGGTGAACTTAATTTAATTGACGGTTTGATAGTGCGTATATATTAATTAAATTCCAACACAGTGTGTATTAGCATAGCTAGGAAGGAGTTGAATATAATACGCAGTAACTATAATTAATATTCACAACTGTTCAACCGCAACACATAGAAATATGGTTACTATTATGTATCTCATATTGAAACAAGGAATCCATGTATTGTATTGATTGAATATATAGTAGTGCAATTGAGCTGGTATAATCACTAAGTCTATATAAGTTACATATATTCAACTATAATACATATTATGGTATGTTTCAGAATATACTATAATATAAGACATATTGAGTGACGATTATTTACTGTGAAGGCTTATAAGGTCTATGATTTACTACTATATAAAAGAGACATAGATTCTCTAATATCATAGTAATAATATGAATAGCAGCACCCAGTGAGTCAAGTGTCTTGATATTTTATTTCACACTCTATCTTTTTTCACTATTTCTTCTATCTATATTATTTTAATTATATTTCACATAATAAGGTTTTAATATATACCAATAAAGGTTATATTTTATGCGTTATTTGTATTTGTGCGCCTATAAAGGACATTCTGTTTTCTCATTTCTTTTGAGATATTGATTTGGTTCTATTGGTTTGTGTCCCAGGCAGCACCCCCAGACAATTAAATAAGTGTGTGAAATAGTCAATTGGGGTTTCATCATAATAGTTAGTGCAGTGGTTCCCCTCCCCTTTCCCGTCACAACCTAATTTTAGCCTGGTAAATACTTTGCTAAGATCTTCAACTCCAGCATTCTGGTTACAGTAAGAAGAGTGTTTTATTGTATATTTACAGTATTAATCCAGTATCAGCCTGGTCAATCTACTGTCACTCTCCCCTCTGATTGCACATAACTTGTCTTCAACACTGACATCCCTGGTAGTCTAGTGGGTACGTTCCGGCATCTCTCCGCTGAGACCCATTTTTGTTTCCCGGTCAGGGAAGTGTTATTCACTAAATGCCTGGAGGTCTCCTTAGGCCTGCCAGCTTTCTGTACATGCCTCCAGACACCAACACAGTTGAATATTAGACCCCGGATTCACAAACAAATACTAGTCTGACAGTTTGTACTGGCCACTTGGATCCGGCTGAAATAATTCGTCTTACATTGGACCTTCTCAGCAATATTGCGGGATGTCTGGAGGGCCTGGAAGAAACAAGTCACCAGCTGGCGCAATGTCTTCAGGAAATCTTCACTCATCAGGATATGATCCTAAATTCTACTGCACGACCTGGAATTACTACCCCTCCTGCATCGACTATTCCTCCTGCACACAGACTTCACGTACCATCTCCTAAATAAATTTTAAGTTATGTCGCGGGTTCTTTTTATTTTTTTACATATTTTTTTATTGTAGCATTTGTAAGTAAAATTAAAAAAAGTGTACAATAGACATTATAGTGCAACTTGTAGTTAAAACCAACAAACAAATCATGATGGGCACATCATATGAGCAGAGAGACAGATTTTCATATGAAAAACATATAAAGAACATATGTTCAATGGAAACTAGTTTAACAATGCAATGCCTCAAACTCCAATTTTCTAAATTTCCCAACCATAAAGGGGAGAGCATGAGCTGCAGCCACATCCCATGGTCAAATAATAAACTTCAAACTCTTATCAAATTATCTATAGGCTTTAAACTATGCTAACAGATTTTAAATAAAATTGAAGGTGCTATATAATAAAAAAGAAATCCAAGCTATGAATTTGAAGAAGGGTAAACTGTAGATTATTATTATTATTATTTCTTTTTAAATTGCATTTATTGATTTTTACATTTTAACATACAATAAACATATAAAGACATAAAGACATTTGGCCGAAAACAAAAAAAATTTCTCCAGTGGATACAGGCACATATAGATATACATTATAACTAATGAAACATGAGATTGTAACTTTGGTAAGAGCTCAACTATATAAAAAACATAGGGTCATATTTTAAGGAGTACATATTTTTGAAACAATCTCATCTTTGAGTAAATAAGAACATTGAAAAATACTGTTTATAGATTTTATACTGGACTTGGTAATGGGTAAATAACACATCTGTATGATTGGTTATATGGAACTATCCACATAGTTAAGGGGCCTATCCATTAGCAGACAAATTTGAACGATGAACGATTTATCCTTCAGCCGTTCAATTTATCTGCTAATGGATAGGCTCTGAACAATAAAAATGCGCACTCCTGCAGCTGACAAATTGGGTCTTTTGTCTCTCCAACATGTTGGTCAATTATCGTTTATCGCTGACAGATATTAGAAAGATGAATGATTTTTTAATGAAAATGAATAGAAATAGAATGATGCCATGCAATATCGTTCGTCGTTTGCCAAAATCTGTCATGTACATGACAGACATCTGTCACAGCAGCCCCAGGAATTTTCAAAAGATAAATCTTTTGTCTTTCAGAAAGATCTGCTAATGGATATGCCCCTTTAGAATCTGATTAACACATCCCATTTCAAAATCTACATCAACCGGATAATGGATACATGGAGACATCTTAAACAAATAATATATGAGGAGGGAGAGGAAGAAAACAAGGGGAGACACATTAGTTAAGGGAGAAAGATTAGATTTCAAATTTTTCAGGTACATAGTAATAGCATATTTTACAATCAAGATTGTTGATATTTCATAACTTAACCAATAGAAAAATGTACAGCAATTTATCTAACTCGATATCATATATGATTCATTCCTATGATGCTCATATGATATTTTCAAATATCTTGTGTATATTCCTCTTTTCTGACTCAGGTAGTAAATTTATGTAGTATTCCCATTTAGCATAGAATTTTTTACCACTTTTATCAAAGACCAGATAATTTGTTTGTCTATCATAGTATAACAGCTGTACTAGCTTCTGGTGAATCTCAGACATGGAAGGAGTAGATCTTGTTGTCCAATGTATTAAAATGAGTTTTTTCCCCAAAGTGAGAATAATAGAAAGTAGAGGGATAATCTCTTTCTTGAGAGGTCCTAAATTCCAAATTCTAAAATTTAACAATAAGCACGCCAAAGGATCTGGAATAAAACATATAGAGAATAATTTGCTGGTAAATTCAATTAGTGTAAACCAAAATTTTGTAATTTTATGACATTCCCAAAATAAATGAATGAAATTAGCTTTAGAAATACCACATATTTTGCAACAACCTATTTCTTCAGAAGTCATGTGCTTACGTTGTGCAGGAGTGATGTATGCTCTATGAAGAATTCGGACATGGACTTCTTGTAAATATGCCGACTTCAATATTTTCATTGAACCTTCATAGGAGGAGGTAATATCAGGCATATCAGTTATCTGAGGAATGTCCAAAATCCACTTATTAAGCAATAATTTCCATTGTGGGGTGGTATTTAAGAGGATCAATAAGGAATAGAGTAATTTAATCTTATATGGTTTATGTCTCAAACTGCTTAGAAGCACATCTGTTGCTAAAGCCTTGTAAGAAAGATTCTGAGATATAGAGTATTTAGAGAGCAAAAAATGCTACACCTGGAGATTAATATAGAAGTGGTGTTTGGGAAGCTTATATTTCTGTTAGAGTTCAATAAAGGAATATAGATTGCCTCCAGGATTGAATACTTTACATGAAAATGTAAGACCCTTACACTTCCAGAGGTGATAAGATGTATTGTTCTGTAATGATGGGGGAAAATAAGGGTTTCCCCATAATGGGATCATCTGACTATACAGTATGAGTGATCTCTACCACTTTTCCTAATAGTAGACAGCCATGCAAGATAGGTATCTTTGTTCATAATATGATGTGGAATTAGTGAACTTTTTGTGTGAAGGAGGGCACTTGGGCTGAAAGGTGAAAAGTTGCGGGTTCTTAATCCAATGTGATGTGCACTTTACCCTGCAATCTGCCAATTTTCCATCAGACAAAACCAAGATTGCTTACATTGTATCCCTGCTCTTGGGTCCAGCTCTGGATTGGGTATCCCCATTATGGGAATGAGCTGACCCACTAGTGTCTGTTTAAACTGACTTTATTTCCACTTTCTGTAAGATATTTGACAATCCTGGAAGATCTACATCAGCTTCTAGAGACATATTACGGCTACAGCAGGGCAGTAAATCTATGGGTCAATATGTGATCCAATTTCAGACTTTAGCATCAGAATTGCAATGGAATGAGGAAGCTCTCATAGCCACATTCTGGAATGGAGTTTCTGACAGAATTAAGGATGAATTGGCAACCCACAATCTCCCATCTAAATTGGAGGCACTTATTTCCTTATGCATCAAAATTGACTTACGCCTCCAAGAGCATTCTGGTATGAAAAGCAAAAACAAGGTTTTTCTTCTACTCCTGTGAAAAATTCCACACCTGATACAGAACCTAAGCAAATTGGTAGGTACTGTCTCCTGCCTGAAGAACGTCAAAGCTGACATCAGTTGGATTTATGTTTATATTGTGGTGAAGTTTGACATCTGATTTCTTCTTGTACCAAACAACCGGGAAATGGTCACTCCTAATCTCTCATAGAGGGAATAGATTAGGAGGAATACATCCATCTTCTCAACCACTTGACTCTGTGATTCCTGTGACTCTTATTCTTGACAAAAAATGTTATTCTCTTTCTGCTCTCCTGGATTCTGGTTCTGCTGAGAACTTTATAACACACAGCTATGTCATCAAGCATCATATACCCACTGTGACTTTGTCCCATCCAATATCACTGTTGGCTGTAGATGTCAGTCTGATTCCTCATCACTGACTGCACATCAATTGTTAAACTCCAGGTAGGAGCATTGAACTCTGAAGAAATGTAATTTCTTGTCATTCCTAAGGCTACTGTACTTGGACTTACTTGGCTACAGAAGCACAACCCTCAGGTCAAGTGGTCTACCATGCATTTGCCCTTCTGCTCCACAGGAGGTTTCTGTCCTCCCTGAGCTCGCTTTAGGACACCTCCCTTACAGTTTGACAGGTGTACCACCCCAGTCAAACTCCCCACCTGCCACTGTCTTGGGGTAAGAAATGTGCTAAAGCATGTCTGGAGAAAGTGGTCCCCATCCGAGTATCTGATACCCTGATACCCTGGCTGAAAAACTACCATCCCAATATCATTCTTATCTAGACATTTTCAGCAAACATGGGGCTGACATTCTGCCTCCCCACAGGGAATTGGATTGTGCAATAGAGTTACTACCTCGAAAAATGCCTCCCCGAGGTCAGACTTATCCACTATCTGTGCCAGAGACAAAATCAATGACGGAGTACATTCAAGAGAATCTTGCAAAAGGTTTCATTCAACCTTCATCTTCTCCTGCTATTGCAAGGATCTTCTACGTTAAGAAAAAATATGGCGGACTTTACCCCTGTATTGATTATAGGGGACTTAATGAATCACCATCAAGAATCGCTACCCATTACCACTGATCACAGAGCTCTTTGATAAGGTGAAAGGGTCTTAACAAAATTGGATCTAAGAGGTGCATACAATTTAATCTGTGTTCGCTTGGGTGACAAATGTAAAACGGCATTCAACACTAGTGATGGGCACTATGAATACCTCATCATGCCCTTGGGTCTGAACAATGCCTCAGCCGTATTTCAACAGTTTGTGAACAACATTTTTTGTGACCTCCTGTACCACTCAGTGGTTGTATATCTGGATGATATCTTTATATTTTGCTATGATCTTGTTACTCATCATGACCAAGTGAAAGAAGTTATCCAAAGACTTCATTCTAACTAGCTTTATTGTAAAAATTAGAAATGTTTGTATGAAGTACTGAACATTCCTTTTCTAGGGTACATCATTTCAGGTACCGGCCTCAAGATGGATCTCAAAAAGGTTCAAGCAGTACTTTCCTAGGCTGAACCCAATTCCTTAAAAGCCATCCAAAGATTCCTGGGTTTCACCAACTACTACAGGAAATACATTAAAAGATTTTCTACCTTGGCAGCTCCCATCTCAGCATTAACCCGTAAGGGTGCCGACCCAATGCAATGGTCTCCAGAAGCAAAGTCAGCCTTCCAGTTATTAAAGCAGTCATTAATTTCTGCTCTGGTACTCTGCCAACCTGACATCACTCAACCTTTTATCCTTGAGGTGGACACATCATCTAAACGAGTAGGGGCAGTGTTATCACAAAGATCTGAAGAAAAATTACAACCATGTGGATTTTTCTCCAAAAATTCTTGCCAGCCAAAATAACTACCCCATTGGTGAGAAAGAACTTTTAGCCATAAAATTGGCCTTTGAAGAATGGCATTACTTGCTGGAAGGTGCTCGTTTCCCAATATCAATATTCACCAACCACAAAAATCTGCTGTTTCTAAAGACTACCCAGTGGGTGTTGTTCTTCTCCCGATTCAACTGTAAGGCAGATGCTTTATCTCGGGGTATGAACCCCGAGGACAAAGCAGAAGCTCCAGAACAATATCCCATTTTAAGCCCTACAGTGTTTGCTGCTACTGATGTGGTTACACCTCCTCTAGGGAAAACTTTTGTCCCCTGAACTTCGTAAACAGCTATTACTATGGGCTCATGCCTCCAAGTTCTCTGGCAATACAGGCATCAGAAAGACTCTGGAACTTATCAAAAGATCCTATTGGTGGCCTTCTATGCAATCTGATGTACAATAATTTGTATCCTCATGCTTTGTGTTCCCAGCATAAGATTTCTTACCAGCTGCCTATTGGACCATTACAGCATCTGCCGATTCCACTACAATCATGGACCCATATATCCATTGATTTTATTGCTGACCTTCCAGTCTCCAAGGGATTTACCACCAGATGGGTTGTAGTCGACAGGTTCACACTTCTATCAGGATTACCATCTGCTCCACATCTCTCTCAACTCTTCATTGTCAAAATATTTCATCTCCATGGTCTACCCAAAGAAAATAGTTCGGACAGGGCATCATAGTTTGTTGCTCATTTCTGGCAAGCTCTCTGTTCTTCCTTACAGATTAATTTAATGTTTTCCACAGCATATCATCTGAAGTCCAATGGGAAAACTGAGAGGGTCAACCAGAATCTTGAGACCTTCCTTTATGTATATTACTTCCTCTCAGGATGATTGGATTGATTTTCTGCCATGGGCTGAATTTGCCCATAACAACTCAAACCACCCTTCATCTGGAACCAATCCCTTCCTAACAGTCTATGGGCAACATCTTCATATCCCTGAGTTCTAGTCTCTTCTGACATTTGATACACTAGATGCCAAAGCATCTCTGCAATATTTCTCAAGCATCTGGAAGGAGGTTCATGCCACTTGAAAAAAATTTCAGCTTGTTAAAAAACTTTGCTGACAGAAAAAGGAGAGCCATTCCATATCTTAAAGAGGGCGATCATGTCTGGCTATCCACACATAACTTCAGACTTTGAGTTCCATCTATGAAGTCTGCTCCTCATTTTATCAGTCCATTCCCTATTATCAAGATCATCAATCCAGTGGTATACCATTTACAGCTTCCTCCATCACTCAAGATCCCCAATTCCTTTCATGTGTCTCTCCTCATACCTCTTATTCTCAACTGGTTCCAATCTTCTCCACCAAAACCTCCTCCAGTCAAGACCCAGCGAGGGGTTGAATATGAGATTGAGAACATTGTCAATGCTCGATGTCATTATGGGAAACCACAATATCTGTTCCATTGGAAAGGATACTGTTAGGATCTGAGTTTGTTGCGGAGCTGGAGTAGTAACAGAAACAGACACCTAAACAGATTTCAACTGAAAAGTGTGTTTTTTAATGGGTGAGCTTGAAGACATGTACACAGATAATATAAAGTCCAGAATATAGATAGGGAAGTGATGACTAGAAACTGTAGTAAAGTATGAATGAGTAATGTCCAGGTAGTGGCAGAACTAATAAAAAAAAGTCTTTGTAATCCAATGGTCACTGCAAGGCTGCAGACTGGATATCAAGTTACAAATTTTATACAGGTGAGATGAAATCCAGAGAGGTTTATGGAGTAATTTGAATAGTAGTAGCTGTTGGGTTAACTGGAGAGTTGTACTGAGATGGGTTAGTGTAGAAACTGGATTAGCTGCAATATGAGACAACATAGAGCTAGGTAAGTGGAGGCAATGTAGGTACTGGGTTAACTGCACACTCAGGTCTTTTGGCAGGGAAAGGGTTGATAGAAGGTGCACGGTGGTTCCAGCAGGAGGCTGGGAGCAGACAGAGTGGTGCAGGCAGCTAGGAAGCTGGGATCCAGCAAGAGCACAGGCGAGCACTGGAGCAGACAGGTCTCAAGAGCACAGGAACACTCTCACAGTGTGCGCTGTGAAACACATTGCACTGGCAACTATGGGAAGCTCTAAACTCCTTTAAGCACCCAGTGCAGGATCATGATAGGTCAGAGAGAGTATGTGACATGCCAGGATTGGAGCAACTAAGTCACATGACTAGAAGCAAGATGGTGGCACCCATACCAGAGCGTAGTGGAAACACCACCAGACTTACCTCAGCCAGAATGACATAGAGCATGTGGAACACTTTGCACAGCCAACACCTGCCACCAGACACCAGCCCCTCTGCCGGAAGGACCACACCACAGCGCCCTCACAGGTAATACATGTTGTCCCCTATGCTGGAAAACCCTGATCGTGACAGTACCCCCCTCCTTATGGGTGCCCCCAGAACACTTACCAGGCTTCTCCAGATTGGCAGAATGAAACTTCCTGATGAGTGTAGGAGCATGAATGTCTTGGGCATTAGTCCACCAGCATTCTTCCAGGCCATAGCCTTTCCAATCCAGAAGATACTGTAATTGACCTAATCGGACATGGGAATCCAAGACTTGGGACACTTCAAATTCCAAACCCCTCTCAGTTTGGACACAGAGAGGAACTGGAAGAACTTTGAGAAACTTGCTGAGAATCAACAGCTTGAGTAGGGATTTGTGGAAAGAATTAGGGATTCTTAGGTAGGAGGGAAGCTGGAGATGGTAGGAAACTGCATTAATTATTTCAGTAATGGAAAAGGGTCCAATGAATAATAGGGAGAACTTAATTGATGGAACTCTGAGGCACAAATTACAGGTGGAAAGCCAGACCTGATCCCCAACTTGCATTTGAGGCACTTTCCTTCACTTCCTGTCTGCCTGAATTTTGTAACGTAGGGCGGTCTGCTCCAAGTTGAGCATACTTGAGCACACATTGAGGCAAACTTCCATACAGTGTCATCCACAGCCGGTACGTCAAAGACAGGCAGACTGTGAAATTCAGGGATTCAAGGGTGAAGGCCATGCATAATAAAAAATGCAGTTTGATTCATGGAGGAATGATAAGAAGCATTGTGTGCAAACTCAGCCCAGGGAAGAAATTTGGACCAAATATCTTGGGAGGAGGACATGAAAATTCTTTAAAAAGTCTCGAGATCCTGGTTTACTCTACCGTAGATCCATTACTTTGCAGATGATAGGCCATAGAGAAATTTAGTTTCACTTGTAAAACAGAACAGAGAGCGCTCCAAAACTTTGCTACAAACTGTATGCCATAATCCAAAACAATCTCGGCAGGAAAGTCCATAGAGACGAAAAATGTGATGAACAAAGAGATGAGCCAGATCCGATGCAGAAGGTAATTTCTTCAGAGGAACATAGTGAACCATTTTTGAAAACCGGTCTATCACCACTCAGATGGTGGTATAGCCATTATAATTGGGCAAATATGTTACAAAATCAATGGAGAGATGTGTCCACAGGTGGGATGGTATGGGTAGAGGTAATAGTTCACTAGCTGAAGATTGATGAGGAGAGTTGTGCTGAGCACATAAGGTACAGGAAGAAATGAACTCCACTATGTCAACTTTCATTGATGGCCACCACTAAGACCTTCTTAGGAACTCCAGAGTCTTCCAAATGCCAGAGTGTCCTGCAAACCATGAAGAATGAGCCCATGTAAGTTGCTGCTTCCTTAACTCCGGGGCCACAAAAGTTTTCCCAGCAGGAGGTTGTAGTTGTATTGCCGCAAATACTTTTGACTCTAGCACTGGGGTACTATATAGAATCTCAGAATTGTTATCACAGGATAGGGACCTTGAAAAAGCATCAGCCTTTTGGTTGAGAGCTCCTAAGCAGAAAGACAAGTAAATTGAAAACGATCAAAAAATATTGCCCAGCGGGCCAGACGAGAACTCATGCATTGTATATTTTTTAAGAAAAAAAGATTCCTATGATCAGTGAAGATGGTAAAGGGGAATTTAGCCCCTTCCAAAAGGTATTGCCATTCTATTAATGCCAACTTAATGGCTAACAGTTCTTGTTCTCCTATGGCGTAGTTCCTTTCCACTGGAGAGAACTTCTCAGAAAGTAACCCGCATAGATGGATTCGATTATCCTCAAATCATTGGGAGAGGACAGCTCCCACTGCCTCTGAAGATACCTCCACTTCTAACAGGAAGGGTCTATCCAAGACAGGTTATCTTAAGACTGACTATATGAAGCCTGATGCACAATTCCACATGCAGTTCACATACCCACAGGTTCACCTCCTCGAATGGGCAGATCTGTCTGCACTGAACATGAAATGGGAGTACCC
Source organism: Taudactylus pleione (assembly GCA_031769625.1). Classification (NCBI taxonomy): domain Eukaryota; kingdom Metazoa; phylum Chordata; class Amphibia; order Anura; family Myobatrachidae; genus Taudactylus; species Taudactylus pleione. The sequence goes on from JAUIMM010000759.1 coordinate 5,471,248, forward strand.
TCTGGCAAACCTCTTATTTTTGATCCCATCATTTGTTACCACTTCATCCCGACCCAAAATTGAGTTTCTATCTAAAGATTTGGAAAATTCCAATGCTTCGTCTAGAATCATTTGTGGATAGCCCTTCACGGAGAAGTCTCTCATCAGATCACCAGCATGTTCTTGAAATTTACTTGTTGATGTATAGTTCCTACGAATTCTACGGAACTGGCTTCTAGGAACATTATTTAGCCACTTCCGTTTGTGATTACTGGTATATGGAATTCAACTGGGGACATCAACAGTTTTTCTATAGGTAGAAACTGAGATCTTATTCTCTATCACTTCCAAAGTGATATCAAGATAATTAATCTGTGAGGAGTGACACACGTGCATGAATAATAAACCAAAAGTGTTGTTATTCAAATAACTAATAAAATCTGTAACTGAAGACACATCACCATCCCAAATGAAAAACAAATCATCTATATATATCGCCAGAAAAGGACCAGATTCACAGCGAACTCCCCACCCCACACTAGCTCATCCTCAAGGCGACCCATATATAGGTTTACGAAGCTTGGTGCGAATCTGGTCCCCATCGCCGTGCCACGTGTCTGTAAATAGTGACAGTGATCAAACAAAAAATAATTGTGATGTAATATAAAAAATATAGATGACAAAATAAATGTGTGTTGTCTCTCTGAGATCCCGCCATCACGGGCCAAATACCAATCCATTGCTTCCACCCCCTTATCATGGGGGATGTTGGTGTACATGGCTTGTACATCACAAGTCACAAATAGATAGTTAGATTTCCATAATTTTCCTTCCACTAATGTGATGAATTGTGTGGTATCACATATGTAGGATCTCAGAGTGGCAGTGTGTGGTTGAAGAAAGTGATCAACTAAAAAGGTTAAATTAGATGTTAAACCCCCAATCCCTGAAATAATAGGATGCCCTGGTGGATGAAGGCACCTCGCCTGGGTCACACTTGCTAACAGCAGCCGGGACACATTTCTTAGCGGGACAGCTATTCACTCCAGCAGCGGATGGACCACACTGCTGAATCGGAACTCAGTCAATAGAAACAGCATTCCCCTGTGCTGCCAGAGGGTACTCCCATTTCATGTTCAGTGTAGACAGATCTGCCCATTCGAGGAGGTGAACCTGTGGCTATGTGAACTGCATGTGGAATTTTGTATCAGGCTTCATATAGCCACACTTTTTGATACTGTTGCTAGCAGAGCTGTAAGACTCTATCATCAGCTGCTAGATCCCTATTTCATTATATGGATATATCGAACAGTTATACAAGTGACTTTATTTTTTATTTTTTTTCTGTCTTTTTTATTATTATTTATTTTTTATGCTCATTCAGGACTTTCAATCCTTAATAGGACCTTCATCTGCATTCTCTTTTTTGCACAGTTTTGATGTTATCATATTGTACAAGTGATTTATGTCTATATGAGTAATTCCACCAGACATCTGGATTAATATTAGCAAACAGTCATATATTTGTATATCTTTTAGTACTTTCTATTATGTATTAAAATGTTTTATTACTAATATTATTGAATATATGTGTGTTTGTGCAGCGCTTTTTCCACCTTTTTTTTTACATGTTTCCTGTTGTTGGGAAGAGTGGCAATATTGCCAGGTGGTAAGCAGCAGCCTACACCAGTGCAGTGCATGTTTGGCACCTGGTAAACTCTTTTTTATTCACTATCTTAAGACTGGAACTGTTATGAAAGCCTATTTCAGAAGTTGAAAGGCTGTTTTTGCCTCAGGGGGCCACAGAGCAGGGTTGGCATTTTTGCTGGTAACAGCTGTAAGGTGAGCCATTAAAGATGAAAATCCCTTGATGAAACATCTATAATAATTGGTGAATCTGATAAGTCCTTAATGTCTTCAATGTCTGAACTCCCTTAAGTATCCAGTGCAGGATTGTGATAGGTTGGAGAGAGCATGTGACACACGAGGATTGGAACAACTAAGTCACATGACTAGAAGCAAGATGGCGGCACCCATACCAGATTGGAGTGGAAACACCACAAGACTTACACCAGCCAGAATGACACGGTGCCTGCAGAATATTTCGCACAGCCAATGCCTGCTGCCAGACACCAGCCCCTCCACTGGAAGGACCACACCACAGTGCCTTCACAGGTAATACCCATTGACCTCTATAACGGAAAACCCTGGTTGTGACAGATATGGTCCTGAAGAGAGATCCTGGGTGAGTTCTGAAAATGTTAATGCTCCTTGACATCTTTCCAGCTTTTACTCCAGGTTTCCTGGGAAGCCAAAAAGATGGCCTGAGACCACTCCTCAAGGAGGGGGTACTGTCACAACCCATGTCTGTTTCCCCTGCCGCTTATCGATTCTGCCAGCATTCTCTGTCACATCCCAGATATACAGGCTTCAGTGTTTCTCAACCTGCTAGGCCTCAAGCAAGATCTAAGCCTGCTACAGAGTACTGCAGTGACAAGTCCTGATCACCTGTTTGCAACAGCCAATCAAGTGATAGCCTGATCCTCACTGTACCACCTGTTTCTGCTCAGCCTATCCCAAGTAACCTAGCTGCTTACTCTACCTAATTGCCAGTACAATGTCTAACCTCAGTTCGTACTGAGTGAGGTACTGTATACTGAGCTCCTGTTGCTTACTTGTATACAGTTTGTGCAGTTTTGCTTCCTTCTGCTATACGGATTCCTGCAAGTGATCTACACCTGGGGCAGCTATTCAACTGGCTGCACAGAAAATCTCAACCTGTTCCAGCTATGGAAACCTGCAACTCACCTGTGTATACCATTTTCATTGCATGGTGAGTGTTTCTAGTTCCTGCACCATTGATGCTGCTCCTGGCATCAGCATCCACTATCTATTCCAGTGACCAGCCAGCATCTGGTTCTGTCTATGTCTAAAGCAGCTATCCAACTTGTTGAACAGAGAATACCTACCTGTTCCAGTTATCCGAACCTACAACTCACATGTGTATGCCATTCTCACTACATGGTGAGTGTTCCTGTTTCCTGCTCCATTTGATGCTGTTCCTGGTATCATCACCTACTACCCATTCCAGTGTTTTGTATGCAAATGGTCCTACTACCATCTGAGTGCTCCTGGATCCTGGACTACAGCGACAACCTAATTTTAGCCTGGTGAATACGTTGCTAAGATCTACCACTCCAGCATTCCGGTTACAGTAAGAAGAGTGTTTTAAAGTATATTTACAGTATTAATCCAGTATCAGCCTGGTCAATCTACTGTCACTCTCCCCTCTGATTGCACATAACAACTTGTTTTCAACACCGACATCCCTGGTGGTCTAGAGGGTATGATCCAGCATCTCTCCACCGAGACCGGATTTCATTTCCTGGTCAGGAAAGTGTTTTTCACTACATGCTAGGAGGTCTCCTTAGGCCTGCCAGCTTTCTGTACACACCTCCAGACACCAACACAGAGGCATATCAGACAAATACTAGTCTGACAGTCCTATTATCCCCAACAAGCTCCCTGAGCACAAAGTAAACATCTGTTTACAGTGTGTACTATTTAGCAGCACCTCCATAAGCAAGACCACAGTATTTCAATTAGATATAATAAATAAACAGCATATATATATATATTCAGTCAGGGTGTAACACAAATTAGCTGCCCTCACTGTGTGTTATCAACAGGTGCTCTGTTGATGTCATCCAGGTGATCAGGTTTTAGGTGGTTGGTTCACATAGGTTTGGACACAAGTGGGCTTCAGTGAGCCTGCTATCATAGATACCCCAAGAATCTTTGTGTGATGGTGCAGACACTGCATAATATTTTCTGACAAACCATCCACACATGAATACTAAACCTCCTCCAGATCAAAGATGTATTTCAGGAATTGAAGAACTTGATCCTACATTGATCCTACCTCATACATTTTCTTCAGAATCAAAAAAATTTAATAAATAAATTTACAAAATTATCAATCCTTCTGTTCTTTCCCTGTCTTCAACTACTCCATAAATGTACTCCAACTCCCTCGGGCCTTTGAAAAAAAAAACTTTTTTGGGGCGGCACCAGTTGGACACTTGCTATATTCATCATTCACTCTAAGAGAGCTATCACCAAGGCAGGAGCTTTGGCTTATGGTGTGTGTGGATGTCAATGAGAGAGTCGGCTATAAGCAGATGATTCTCCATCTGAGTACTCAGTACTGACGCACAACAGTTCCAGCATTGACGAGATTTGGTGGTTATCTGGTGATGTTACACGCTGTTGTTTTAACTGAGATGCACATGATTTTATGCATTCATTCATATAATGGTTGATTTGACTCCTGTCATCTTTTTCCTAGAAAAAATAAAAATAAATATATATATATATATATATATATATAATGTGTGTACATATATATATATATATATATATATATATATATATATATATGTATATAGTACTAGATAGATGGTCCGGCTCTCCCTAGAACAAATGATAGTGGCTGGGTGCCTGCACAAGCAGGGGACAATGCACAGCAAATTAGTAACTTGCAGCACTCCTGGCAATAACGGAACTCACGGTCGTACAGCGGCATATAGTTCAATGTTTCAGTGCTTTATTTACAGTTGCACTTTCATCAGGACTAACAAACATATACATTTAGCTCACCTTATAACCCTCACCAAGTGCACGTCATACCCCGGAAACGGGACTCATCTCCCGGCTGACGGCAATCAGAGATGACGTCATCACGCACAATGTGTGGTGCATCACATTGAATCACCCATCACCATGGTAATACTATAAACAAAAAGTGAAATAAAAGCAATCATATACGGCAACCAATAAAGATTAAAAATATATTAGCTTAAGACATAAATGCCAAACAATATACACAGATAAATGATATTGTCGATGTTCACGAAGTGCAAACACTTCCCATATATATGAATCAAAATATCACTAACAAGGGCCAAACATGGATTCTACCACTAGATAGACAGGCAATATATATATTACAGATGAGCTGGTTTGGATCTCAGAGATACGAACCCACAAGAACTTAGGGGATCTGAGTCAGATCCGAATCAGCTCTGGTTTTCCCGCCTGACTCGGATCTCAAAACAAGGCAAAAAGTAATCATCCCGCTGTCAGATTATTGCTGGTATTGGATTGTGTAAAAGGTCCCGCGATCACCTCCATTTTTCATTCCAGCTGTGTAGAGTGAAGAGGGAGGGAGCTGGGAGCTGTGCTGCTGTGCATAGGGGCTGGCTACAGTTGTGTTGTCATTGTCTGTCACTCAGGGGCTGGCTGCTTAATGTCCATTGGGGCTGGCTCTTGTCCAAATAAAGGCTGGCTGTTGTGAGGTTGTCCTTTGCATATTGGCTGGCTGGGTGTTGTCCATAACATAATCCATATAGGGGCTGGCTGTCTGTTCTCCTGTCCATAGAGGCTGGCTGTTGTCCATAGAGGCTGACTGGCTGTTGTCCATATAGGGGCTGGCTGGCTGTTGTCTTGTCCATAGGGACTTTCTGTTGTTATCCATAGGGGCTGGCCGGCTGTTCTGTTGTGTTGTCCAGGGGGTGTTCTGTCCATCAGGGGTACTCGTCAACCCCAGTGTGAAAAAAATAAAATTATGTTTTTTTAGTTCTGTGTGTTCGTTAGCCACAATTTTTATAATCAGCAATGTAGGTGCGCAGGTGTGCTGCCTGTGTCTTATTTATCAAGGGACTGCTGCCTCATTCAGGGGTGCATCCCTCTTCTCCCCCCCAGTGTGAAAAAAATAAAACCAATTTTTGTGTGTGCATGTTATCCACACCTGCCGTGTGTAAAAATAAAAGCAATTTTTTGTGTGGGTGCGTGTTAGCCACACCTGCCGAGTGTAAAAATAAAACAAATTTTTGTGTTTGTGTGTTAGCCACACCGCTGTGTGAACAAAATAAAACAATTTATTAGCAACGTAGGTGCGCAGGGGTACTGTGCTGCCTATGTCATTTATCAAGAGGCTGCTGCCTCATTCAGGTGCTTTCCCTCCCAAGTGCCCCCAAAAATGAGTTCAATCAATCAATATAAATCAATCAATTGATCAATGTGTTTTTTTTGTGTACGCATTAGCCACACTTATCACGAGCAATGTAGCTGTGCATGGATGCTGCCTGTGTCGTTTATCAAGAGGCTGGTGCCTCGTTTGGGTGCTAAAAATTAACTAAATCAATCAATGTGTTTTTTGTATGTGTGTCTGTGTGTGTGTGCACGTAGGCCACACTTATCACCAGCAACGTAGCTGCGCAGGGGTGCTACCTGTGTCGTTTATCAAGAGTCTGCTGCCTTGTTCAGGGGCTCTCCTTCCCAATTGCCCCCCAAAAATTAAATCAATCAATCAAGCCACATTTATCAGCAATGTAGCTGTGCAGGGGTGCTGTCTGTGTCATTTATCAAGAGGCTGCTGCCTCGTTCGGGTGCTCTCTTTCCCAAGTGCCACCAAAAAAGTAATTCAATCAATCTTTTTTATGTGTGTGTTTGTGTGTGCATTAGCCACATTAATCAGCAACGTTGCTGCGCAGGCATGCTTTCTGTGTCGTTTATCAAGAGTCTGGTGCCTTATTCGGGTGCTCTCCCTCTCAAGTGCTACCCGCCCAAAAAAGAATTAATCAATCAATGTGGTTTTTTGTGTGTGCGTGTTCATTAGCCATGGCATCACAAACGCCTCTGCTGAGGTTTGCATAAACATTTTCAAAGGTGAAAATAGAGCATATGGTTTAAAAATGGAATAAAGCAGCTAAAACTGCGTTCTCTGATTATAGTGTCCCTACTCCCTACCCATGGCCCTACATGAATTTCAGTGAGTCAGAGGGGCAATGCCATGCAACCATATTCCAGAGTGCAGCTGCTCCTCCTGTAGCCCAGGTCAGAAGATGTGTAGGGGGTGTGGTGATGATATGGACTAAAATTGAGCTCACATCAGCTAAAGTGGACAATGAATCCCCAATCTGACAGGGAGCGCAGCTGTTATTTATACACAACACAGAATGGGGTGACAATATAGCCTTGGGTGATGGTATAGTCTTGGGGTGATGTATACTGTACATCAACTTCTTCACACAATATTAATTTGTCCCCCCTGGAATCCACCATTACAGGTACCTCTGTAATTTTTGCATGTAATTGATGGTAAAGGTCTTTCCTGTAGAATTTGTAGTTCATTTTGATGGGCATCATCTTTTCCACATTTTGGGGAAGTAGTCTCAGGCCGTTGACTGACAAGGTTCCTGGCTATGCTGAAAACGCTTTCTGAGTACACACTGGAAGGTGGGCAGCTCAAGTAAAGCAAAAGCAGTTTTGTGTAAGGGCCTCCAACTTGCCTCTTTTTCCTCTCAGTAGTTATTTACATCTCTTTAGATCTGTGTTCGTTGGGAAGAAAAAACAATGCCTTCATTCCTTCTGGGATGAAAATCTACTCCCAGCAGCAGGCATGGTGCTCACGACAAAATGTAAGACTTACACCTTATACCTTAAATGTTGCATTTGCTACTCTGTTATGCTCGTCCACAATATCTGCTCCAGTTAAGTGGACAGTGGGTACAACAGCAGTTGAACTGAAGGCCACTAACTATGTTTTTTTTAATGTCCACATATCTGTGCTGGTTAAGGGGTACTTTGAGGCCACAGGTTGGTAAATGCATTTTCATGTGGAAAGCACTACTAGAAGTCTTCCTGGTCCCCTTCTGGCATGAGGAAATCTACTCCCAGCAGCAGGCATGGTCCTCAAGGATTTTTCTGGGGCAAGGACTGATGTGAATGTGTCAAATATTTTTTTGTGAATGCCTCCTCCCCTTCTCCCTCATAAATTTTCTTTGGAATCAAAAAATTTAATTACATTAACCCTCCCTTACCCTGCCCTGCCTTCAACTACATACATACTCCAACTCCCTCAGGCCTCACTTGAATAATAAAAACATTTGTTTCCTGATGTGCCATGTTGGAAGTTGAACTGCCACATGTTTGTGCCGCCCACTGCTGCCACTTAGCTTAGTTAGCCAGCTAGCTTGGTGCAAATTTTAGGCCTAAACTGGATGAAAACAACATAGTGAGCTGTGAGGTGGTCAAAATTGACTGTAAATAAATTATATTGAGGTTAATAATACTGTGGGAATAACAGGCCCATTTTATGTGATTTTAGCTGTTTTTATGATTTAAAAAAAAAATCTAGATCCAAAACCGAAAAACAAAACACAGAGGTGAGGTTTTGGCAAAACCAATCCAGATCCAAAACCAGGGGAGATCCAGATCCAAAACCAAAACTAAAACACGGGGGTTTGGTGCACATCTCTAAAATATATATATATATATTAGAGATGTGCGCCGACCCCCGTGTTTTGGTTTTGGATCTGGATCTCCCCTGGTTTTGGATCTAGATTGGTTTTGCCAAAACCTGACCTCCGTGTTTTGTTTTCACGTTTTAGATTTGGATCTGGATTTTATCTTAAAAAATCAAATAAACAGCTAAAATCGCATAAAATTGGCCTTTTTTGTTTCTACAGTATTAATAAACTCAATAATATTTATTTCCACTCATTTCCAGTCAATTTTGAGCACCTCACAGATCACAATATTGATTTTTTTCATCTAGTTAAAGGGCCAAATGGTTGCATCCAGCTTGCTGGCTCAAAACTGATTGATATAATTATTAATAGAGTTGAGGACTGTGCATAGATGATTGTTGGGATACCATTGAGGATTGAAGAATTGAAAGTTTATAGTTGGTGCAGCTGCTGGCTGTAAAATTGATTATAAATTAATTAAAAAACAATACATTGGTACAGCCCCTCGCTGGAAAATTGATAATAAATTAATTAAAAAACAATTCATTGAGTGCAGCCCCTGGCTGAATAATTAATAAAAAGAATTTCATTGGTGCAGCCCATAGCTGTAAAATTGATAATAAATTAATTGAAAAACAATTCATTGGGTGCAGCCCCTGGCTGATTAATTAATAAAAATAACTTCATTGGTGCAGCCCCTGGCTGTAAAATTGATAATAAATTAATAAAAAAAAATTCATTGAGTGCAGCCCCTGGCTGAATAATTAATAAAAATAAATTCATTGGTGCAGCTCCTAGCTGTAAAATTGATAATAAATTAATTGAAAAACAATTCATTGGGTGCAGCCCCTGGCTGAATAATTAATAAAAATAAATTCATTGGTGCAGCCTCTGGCTGTAAAAATGATAATAAATTAATTTAAAAACAAATCATTGGTTCTTAAACCAACTATGACATTAATTTAAAATGTCAGGCAGCAATGCCCTAGCCAGCACATAATGGAAAGAAAACTGGTGCAAGATGGAATAGTCCTTGGGCCCTCCCACCCACCCTTATGTTGTATATGAAATAGGATATTCACAGTTTAACAAACAAATAATTTCAGCGACAATGACTGTCAAATGTGGCCGAAATGATTGGTTTGTTTGGACCCCAATAAAACAAGCTGCCAATGTGCATTGGACAAGGAAATTAAAATGATTTCATACACTAAGTGCCTTTACATTACAAGTTGTCGTCGTCCTCGTCTTCATCATCCCCATCAGTGTGTACATTCTCTTCTTCACACAATATTAATTTGTCCCTGCTGGAATCCACCATAGGTGCCTCTGTAATTTTTTGATGTAATTGTTGGTAGAGGTCTTCCTCATGGAATTTGTAATTAATTTTAATGAACATCATATTTTCCAAATTTTGAGGAAGTAACCTCCTATGCCGATCACTGATAAGGTTGCCAGCTGCACTGAAAACTCTTTCAGAGTACACACGGAACGTGGGCAACTTAAGTAATGCAAAGCCAGTTTATGTATGGGATTCCAAATTGCCTCTTTTTCCTGACAGTACTGAAAGGGACTGTCTGACATGCTTATTAGGATGTTATCTCTGAAATAGTCCTCCACCATTCTGAGAATGGAGACCAAATCACACATAGTCATGGTAGAAGACATGTCACTAGTAGGCAGTTCTCTCAGGCCTGACCAGATGTCATTTTTTGGTGAATGATCTGTATGAACAGCAGGCATTCTGTAAGGAAAATGTAGTTTTTTCCTGGAAGCTGCAGAAACTGAAGGAAGAGATGATGGCGTTTCACATGCGGCTGCAGCTGACAAATTTTTTACCAACAGCTCTTTGCATAGTTTTAGATTTCGATCTATTGGAAAAAAATTCACAATGTAGGACTTAAACCTAGGATCCAGAATGGTCGCCAAAATATATTTTTCAGATTTCAATAGATTGACAACTCTTGGATCCTGGTGAAGTGAATCAAGGGCTTGAACCACCAGTCTGACATACTTTTGCGCAATTGCTTCCATTTTAGCTCCTCCTTCAGTTTCTCCAGCTGTTTTTGCAAAAGTGGTTTTTCCAAGTGGTTTAAGCCATTAAGCAATGATTTCCCTTAGTTTTTCTAAGAGGTTCTCAGTGGTATGCCTCTTAGTGAAACCAGTTATACAAAGAGTAGCCTGCCCCTGTATCAACTGTCTTTTGGCAGATGTTGCTGCTGGTGTTGTAGGCGATACACCTACCCAGTGGGCTGTGACAGTCATGTAATCCTAAATTTGCCCTTTCCCACATGTCCACATATCAGTGGTCAAGTGGACACTGGGTACAACGGCATTTCTGAGGACATTAATAAGGTTTTTTTTTAATGTCCTTGTACAGACTTGGAATACTGATCTAGCGATGTGGAATCTAGAAGGGATCTTGTAGCAAGGACACAGGACCTCAATTAACTGTTGAAAACCCACTGCAGTAATGTCGGATACTGGATGCACATCTAATACCAGCATAGCTGTTATGGTGTCAGTAATCCTCTGTGCAACTAGGTGATTGCTGTCATACTTGTTTTCCCTTGCAAACGATTGTTTAAAAGTTAATTGTTTTTTGGAGGATACACTACAAGTAGTATTCCTCCTGGTCCCCTTCTGGGATGAAGATCCACTGACAGCAACAGAAGCAGCAACAGGCGTAGTCATCAAGGATCCTTCTAAGGAATCATGGATATGAGAGGAATCAACCATGCTTCTAATAATAAAAATGGATGCAGCAGGAGTACTAAATATGAATGAGGATGTTGATGATGCAGGTGTTGGTGTTGGAGATTGAACGTGCTTGGATCCCACAGAGAGGGAGCAGGTAGGTGACACTGAACTTGTTACATTTTGAGTTTTGAGTTTTTGAGTTTTGAGTTTTGGCGACAAACACTTTGACATCTGATGAATGCACTCCAAGTGATGTAACAAGGAAGAGGTTTCTAGGTGGTTTAGGTCCCTCCCTCTAATCACTCTTGCTTTGCAATGGTTACATATGGCTTGACAACTGTTGTCCGGATTGGGGTGGAAATAATTCCACACGTGAGAAGTGGATTTGTTGTCTTTTGCCTCGGCATGACAGCAATGGGCTTTGGCTTTTTCAAACCATGGGCAACAGCTGTTGCCTTACTTACACAAATTACAACCTTGGTATCAACATCCTCATCACCAACATCTTCATCATCAACATCATCATCATCCTTAGTGCATTCAACTACCAAAATACCTCCTCTTTCATGTGCAATTCCTCAGAAGCATCCTCACTGGCTACAACTGCAATATGTTGACTGCCTTTCCCCACATTTACATAGGGCACACAAATGTTGGAACTTGGAGGATACTCTAGTATTAATTGGTAAGGAAAAGGGAATTGGTGACGAAAACAATTGCACAGCAGAGAACACTAATGATTCAATGGTATAGGAACACTGATATCTAATACAGAGGTGCTCCCACAGAGTATGTAAGGTACATGTAAAGAGAGGGACGAGAAAAGAAACTAGTATAGTGGGGCACTCTAATGAATAGAAATCTGATTTAGATTAAAATATAAATCTTTATTAGATATAATTAAATACTGCTGCAAAAAATAAACATCTGCAATCATGAACAAATAAGTGCTATATAAAATAAATAAACAGACAAACAAACAAAAAAATCTGTGATCTCATGTGATCCTATATGTGCTGACTGCAACCCTAGGGTTAAAGAATAAATACTATAGAAGGAAATACTCTATGTATCCTTCAGGAAATAATTCATATAGGCAGTATAACAAATACAGTAAATAGCAATATGACAATCTGCAATCCTAGTCACAAATCTACTGTAAGTCTCACATATAGGGGTAACAGTAAAGAGTTCACATCTAAGTGTGGCGAAATAAGTGAAAACATGTAAACAACATGAATAGTCACAATACATAAATGTTAAAAAGCTGAAAACCATGTCATGAGTTTGCAATTAAATTCACAATGAATAAATAATCGGAGGCGTCCCTCCCTTCTACCTGGGAGAATGTACTGTAAATATGAACTAGATAGAATATAAACATCAGAGATAAGTCACACTTATAAGTCAGATGCTGGTTTCCCATGTCATACAAGTATGAGGGCGGTCGCTTTGTGTATTGAAGCCGGCCTCCTGGCCGCTTACTAAGCTGTGGGTTACCACCTGCAGCTTTAGTGAGCGGGCAGGTGATGGTCACAATGGTCGAGACCATTATGACCATCGTGGCTTGCGACGAGACCCTTGCAGTAGGGTCTCATCTGCCACAAGCCCAGTTAGCTTCCTGCTCTAACAGAGCAGGAAGCTCCCTACTGACAGCTTGCCTCTGCTGTTAGTGTCCAATGTTCCTGAAATCCCTATTGCCAGGAAGGTAGCACAGGGAATCAGGTAACAAACAGCTAATGAGAGAGCAAGGAAGGAGAATGAAGGTAAGATACCTGTCCCTGTATTCTCCCAAGGTAGGATCGTGGTGCGGAGGTTCCAAGTGCACACTAGGGACCTCATTCAGAGCCACTCGCAAAAAGTGAGCACTCGCTCTGAATGAGGGTGACCACTTTTCTTTTGAAAGGCGGCCTCCTCCTCTAGCGAGTGACTAGGTGATGGTCACGATGGTCAAGACCATTGCAACCATTGGGGCTTGCGATGAGACCCTTGCAGTAGGGTCTCATCTACTGCATGCCCCAGGTAGCTTCCTGATCTAACAGAGCAGGAAGCTCCCTACTGACGTCATTGGTGATGTTAGTAGGGCCACCTACAAACAACAAGCATTCCTTCAGGAATGCCTCCGTTTGTCTGGCCACCCCCCCACCCCACCTACAAAATGGGGCGAGCTGTCGATCAACATCGACAGCCGCCCCTTTTGTAGTGAGCCCCGGAGTGAGTGCATTTGTCACTCACTCCGGGGCTTGCGCACGTGCAGTGCGAGTGCTGCACCTGCGCAGGCCCTCACCATCAACCAACTTGTGAGTGCATAGTGCTTGTGAGCAGGTCTGAATGAGGTCCCAGGTCCCCCCCAGCTGCAAGGCTGACACATGTTTTGCAGGAGGCTTTCTAAAGGAAGTTGTCATGGCAGTGTGAATGCGCCGGGTTTATGTACTACCGGCTGTTCATTGGTTGGTTGGCATCATGTGATAGTAACACCAGCCTCTAAAGTAACGTAACCCAGGAGAAGAACAAAGTTATAGCTGGGAGAACTAATGGTCAGCTGATAAGATAAACTAATAAGTATATCGTCATCTGTGCACTTGTTAATCAAAAATAGTGCATATTAGAAGGAGAGAAAAATAAGGCATAGATGTCAGCAACATACAAGTCACCCAATATCAGGACAAATCAATGCAATAGTAAATGATTGTATAAATTCTAAATCTTAAACATGTGCTAACAGCATATATAATATAATATATCAGCTGATTCTGATATATAGCTGTATCAACTGAACATAATGTTACAGTTGCTGACAAAAAAATATATATCTATCACATAAAAAATTCCAATTCATTAGTACATTAATACAGTGTTAAATTAGTACAAAGTTTAAACACCAATACACTAAGTATGAAGATTACCAAGTCTAATCAGTGTCTGTATATAAAGAAAGATAGATATGTTACTAATTTAATCAGCATAAAAATCGTTTAATGGCACAAAAAAAATGTGAATAAATATGTCTAATATACAGGTCTGGAGTATAGTAAAAATAATATATATCAATACTGGTACCAATACTCAGTAAGAGATGTCATTCTATATATAATAAAAACATATATTATAATATATAAAGCCTAAAATGAATATGTAATAAGTACAAGAACCCAGATAATTATAAATCATAACAGAAAAACACTTAAAAAAATGTGTATAAATAATAATTAAATGTGTTGATATAAGTAGAGAAAAAAATAAATATAGAAGTGTATATGTTCATCTAGCTAGACAGTATATTATAATCTATATATATATATATATATATATATATATACATATATATATATAATAGTCTAGCCTCTTCAAGAAAGAAGAAAAAACACTCTCCAGATTTTCAGCAAGATTATTCAGTATTTAATGATTAAACCAACATAATTTGCCAACGTTTCGGTCCAATATGGACCTTTGTCAAGGCACAATAGCTTCTAAACATCAATGGTTCACTAAAAGGGAGTACATATAAACAACGTAAGCATTCATAGTCTGACAGGTCCTTTAAAACACACAAGTTCAAAAATGTTATAATCCATGATCAATATGTATGTGATATAGGGAGGGGTGTGCGTCATATAACAGTAACATGATATCCAATAGAAGCCCACACTGCAAGAGACTATTCACAGCAGAAGAAAAAAACAAAATCTTTATGCAGCAACTAGTATTGAGAATACAGGGGTCGAATGTGCGCCCCAATGTAGATTATAATAATAGCAACCAGGTGGAGGGACAATTTCAGAAAGATAGTCATGTATCACACAGCATATACATAAAGGCCAAGTACATGGGGGTATGTGCAGTACAATCCCCAGGTGAATATATTACACCAGTATGCATAAGGAGGCTGTGGGAGCCAGGAAGATGAAAAAAAAGGATGTCAGTGTTGGTCTGTCAGAGAATATCCTGGTGCTGGAGCATAGTCTGAGCTCAGGGTTTAAAAACCCAGTGCTTAGGGGAAAGTGTCAGAGTCCTGATTGCCACAGCCACAGGTGAGTCCTGTTATAATCAGGAAGTGGGGCAGTATGGCAGTAGCCGGCGGCCATCTTGTGTCATACATGCCTACCCTCCCGGTTTTCACGGGAGGCTCACGATTTTTCAGGTAACCCCCCACACACCCGGAAGGGTAGGCATTTCTCCCGCATTCTGCCCACTTCCTAGTGAAGTGGGCAGAATGAGGAGAATACCCACGGCGATCGCGGGACTCCGTGAAGGGGGCGGGGCTTAAGATGTGATTCTGCATGAATCACAGCATTTGGCCCTGCCCCTATGTAAATGTGACCCAATAGCGGCAGTTTTGCAGTGAGGGGGCAGGGCTTAATGATGCGAATCGTTAGGCCCCGCCCCCATCGGCCCCCTGCTGCTTCTCTTACCCGGGCTTCTCCCAGGAAGAGATTTATAAAGGTAGGTAAGTATGTCTTGTGTGTGGCTCAAGATATATATAATAATAGCTGTCAGTGAGCCTTGGCAGGACTTGAAGTGATAGGCAATTATTGGTGCTACTGAAACTCATAAAAAAGGCTAAACTGGTGTTATTAGGGATCTAATGCCATAAATGCATATTATACATATCCAACCATTAAAAATGTGATACGGGCATACCCACATGTACATATATAAACGCATATGTACACACACATACCCGCACATACATGTGCATATATATACAAGGTCAATTTACAAACATTAGAGTAAAGGGTTATTTAGTGTGTAGTAGGACCTGGGACTAGAGGACCTGTACAATGCAAGTATATAGATCAACATCACAAAAAACAATTAACATTAGGTGAACAGTACAGACAAATGCAATGTTAAATATAATATTTGATACCGTGTTATATAGATAAAGTCATTTTTCAAAGAAAGATACCCAATGGGCAATTCTCGTTAAGTCCCCGTGGTGCCACAGTATCAAGTCTGTAGATCCACCGACTTTCACATTTTTTAAGTAAAGCCAGTCTATCACCTCCTCATTCTGGAGGCGGTATCCAGTCGATAAGTTTGCATTTGAGGGTTGTTACCTGATGTCCCATCTGTATAAAGAGTCGGGCAACAGGTTTATCTGACTGACCACTATTGTAGGCTACTCTGATGGACGCTCTATGGTTAGCCATACGTTCCCTGAAGATCCTGGAGGTGAGCCCGACGTAGTAAAGACCACAAGGGCATATGAGTATGTAAATGATATGGTCCATTTTACAATGGAGCTTCCATCTAATCTTTATGGGTACACCCATGTGGGGGTGAGCAAGAGTGTTGCCTGGAACGATAGAACTGCAGGTCACGCAGCCTCCACATCGATAGCTACTGGGTCGGTTCTGCATGACTTTGATGATAGAGTTAGTCATTTCCGGGTTCATTGATGGCCTAAGTAGCAGTTGTTTCAGGTTAGGCCCTCTTTTATATGACATCAAAGGTGCTTTGGTGTTGGTAAATGGTAGAATGGGGTCAGATTGGATGATCGGCCAATGTTGTCGGATTGATCTTTCTGTTAGTCTGGATCTGTTGCTGTATTGGCTGACATAAATGACACGGTCACCTTCAGTAGATTTAGGTCGAGGGTTCGCATATTTATTTCTGGCCTTATTTAAACAGCTCTTAAGTAGAGAATGTGAGTATCCTCTTTCTTTCAGTCGAGCTGTCATTTCTAGGAGTTGGGTGTCCTGCCGTATTGTATCTGAGTTATTGCGTAGGACCCTAAGGTATTGCGAAATCGGGAGACTATCTTTCAGTGCAGGAGGATGATGGCTTGTGGCCTCTATAAACATATTCCGGTCAGTATCCTTCCTATAGAGGGTTGTACCCAACTTGTTCCCATCCCTGTATACGGTGATATCAAGGAAGTTAATAGACTCCTTATCAATATGGTGAGTAAACCTTACTGCATGCTTCAATGTATTTAGTTGTTCCACCATTAGGTTAAGTGAGCTGTCGGTACCTCTCCATAGTAAGAAGATATCGTCGATAAATCTGAGAAAGAGGACTACCTGGGGTGCCATAATGTGGTATTATGTAAGTTTCCTCATATTTGGCCATATAGAGATTGGTGTAGGCTGGTGCCAGATTCGACCCCATGGCAGTTCCTGAGCATTGTATGTAATATGTTTCTTTGTATTTAAAGTAATTGTTGCGTAGGACCAATCCAGCTAGATCCATGAGGAATCTCGTTTGTTGTGGTTCTGTTTCTGCTCTCGTAAGAGCATCCTCCATCGCTAGTAATCCATCTTCATGCAGAATGATGGTATATAAAGAGCAGACATCCATAGTTGCCATCCAGGTGTCTCCTTCAATATTGATTGCTTCCAATCTATTAATGAAATCTCCAGTGTCCTTGATGTAACTTGGTATTTTGGTGACTAGAGGTTGTAGATGATAGTCGACATATATAGCGAGTGGTTGGAGCAGTGATCCCCTGGCTGAAATAATCGGCCTACCTGGGGGTTTGTTCAGAGATTTATGTATTTTTCAGCAAAGTGTATATTATAGGGCATATGGGATGTTGCACCGTCAAATATGCCAAAGTATCCTCGTCGATTAAGCGTGTCTGGATGGCTTCTTGTAATCTGGCATCTATTTTATTTTTGATTTCATACGTGGGGTTATGGTAGATTTTATTATATGTTTTCACATCCATAAGTTGTTTGAGAATTTCTTCGTTGTAGTCACTCCAGTTTTTGACAACTACTGCACCCCCTTTATCCGCCGGTCTTATTACCAGGTTCTCATTCATGCGGAGATTGTTCAGTGCCTCTTTCTCTCCAACGGATAAGTTGTTGTAATATTTTGGATTTCTAAATGGATTATGAGTTTGTTGTAAAGTTGTGTTCTTAAAGTGTTCCTTCAGTCGTAGTCTACGACCAAATTTGAAGTGGTCAATCGACCAGTAAAATTTGTCATGCCTATTAGTTGGAACAAAGGATAGGCCTTTAGTAAGCAGATTATGTTCATCCTTTGATAGTTGATGGTCTGAAAGATTAAATACAGTGTTTACAATCTCCTGCCCCTTCCCCTTCTTCTTCCTTGTGTAACTACCCTTCCTTGGGTGGGGTCTACGGGTTGTACCACATCTTCTTCCCCTAGCTGGTTTGTTTCTAAAAAACCAAGGGGAGGTCTAGTTTTGACGTTATCCATGTCTGATGTTGTTCCTGAGGATGCTGTATCAAATTGGTACATTTGTGTGCGTCCCATGGGTCTTGGTCTTCTCTGTCTCTGATTTCTGTTTAAAGGTTTACTTTCTCCTAGTAGCCATCGGTAGACAGTATGATTTTTATAATCATTGGCAACAGTGGTCAGTTTCTTCCATTTAAAAGCTATCAGGTCTCTTCTATAGTTGTCAACTTGGGCATTGAGTTTATCAAGCCAGTTGGTGGATTTATCATCCTTCAGTATGTTAATACTGCTTACGGGGAATTGATCAAGATCCATGGTAACTTGTACGTGGCCTTTATGTATATGCTGTGTGATACATGACTATCTTTCTGAAATTGTCCCTCCACCTGGTTGCTATTATTATAATCTACATTGGGGCGCACATTCATCCCCTTGTATTCTCAATACTAGTTACTGCATAAAGATTTTGTTTTTTTCTACCGCTGAACCACAACAAACGAGATTCCTCATGGATCTAGCTGGATTGGTCCTACGCAACAATTACTTTAAATACAAAGAAGCATATTACATACAATGCTCAGGAACTGCCATGGGGTCGAATCTGGCACCAGCCTACACCAATCTCTATATGGCCAAATATGAGGAAACTTACATAATACCACATTATGGCACCCAGGTAGTCCTCTTTCTCAGATTTATCAATGATATCTTCTTACTATGGAGAGGTACCGACAGCTCACTTAACCTAATGGTGGAACAACTAAATACATTGAAGCATGCAGTAAGGTTTACTCACCATATTGATACGGAGTCTATTAACTTCCTTGATATCACCGTAAACCGGGATGGCAACAAGTTGGGTACAACCCTCTATAGGAAGGAAACTGACCGGAATATGTTTCTAGAGGCCACAAGCCATCATCCTCCTGCACTGAAAGATAGTCTCCCAATTTCACAATACCTTAGGGTCCTACGCAATAACTCAGATACAATACGGCAGGAGACCCAACTCCTAGAAATGACAGCTCGACTGAAAGAAAGAGGATACTCACATTCTCTACTTAAGAGCTGTTTAAATAAGGCCAGAAATAAATATGCGAACCCTCAACCTAAATCTACTGAAGGTGACCGTGTCATTTATGTCAGCCAATACAGCAACAGATCCAGACTAACAGAAAGATCAATCCGACAACATTGGCCGATCATCCAGTCTGACCCCATTCTACCATTTACCAACACCAAAGCACCTTTGATGTCATATAAAAGAGGGCCTAACCTGAAACAACTGCTACTTAGGCCATCAATGAACCCGGAAATGACTAACTCTATCATCAAAGTCATGCAGAACCGACCCGGTAGCTATCAATGTGGAGGCTGCGTGACCTGCAGTTCTATCGTTCCAGGCAACACTCTTGCTCACCCCCACATGGGTGTACCCATAAAGATTAGATGGAAGCTCCATTGTAAAATGGACCATATCATTTACATACTCATATGCCCTTGCGGTCTTTACTACGTCGGGCTCACCTCCAGGATCTTCAGGGAACGTATGGCTAACAATAGGGCGTCCATCAGAGCAGCCTACACTAGTGGTCAGTCAGATAAACCTGTTGCCCGACACTTTTTACAGATGGGACATCAGGTAGCAACCCTCAAATGCAAACTTATCAACTGCATACCGCCTCCAGAATGAGGAGGTGATAGACTTGGTTTACTTAAAAAATGTGAAAGTCGGTGGATCTACAGACTTGATACTGTGGCACCACGGGGACTTAACGAGAATTGCCCATTGGGTATCTTTCTTTGAAAAATGACTTTATCTATATAACACGGTATCAAATATTATATTTAACATTGCATTTGTCTGTACTGTTCACCTAATGTTAATTGTTTTTTGTGATGTTGATCTATATACTTGCATTGTACTCCCAGGTCCTCTAGTCCCAGGTCCTACTACACACTAAATATCCCTTTACTCTAATGTTTGTAAATTGACCTTGTAAATATATGCACATGTATGTGCGGGTATGTTTGTGTACATATGCGTTTATATATGTACATGTGGGTATGCCCGTATCACATTTTTAATGGTTGGATATGTATAATATGCATTTATGGCATTAGATCCCTAATAACACCAGTTTAGCCTTTTTTATGAGTTTCAGTAGCACCAATAATTGCCCGTCACTTCAAGTCCCGCCAAGGCTCACTGACAGCTATTATTATAAATATCTTGAGCCACACACAAGATGGCCGCTGGCTACTGCCATACTGCCCCACTTCCTGATTATAACAGGACTCACCTGTGGCTGTGGCAATCAGGACTCTGAGACTTTCCCCTAAGCACTGGGTTTTTAAACCCTGAGCTCAGACTATGCTCCAGCACCAGGATATTCTCTGACAGACGAACACTGAGGTAAGACATCCTTTTTTTCATCTTCCTGGCTCCCACAGCCACCTTATGCATACTGGTGTAATATATACACCTGGGGATTGTACTGCACATACCCCCATGTACTTGGCCTTTATGTATATGCTGTGTGATACATGACTATCTTTCTGAAATTGTCCCTCCTCCTGGTTGCTATTATTATAATCTACATTGGGGCACACATTCGACCCCTGTATTCTCAATACTAGTTGCTGCATAAAGATTTTGTTTTTTTCTACCGCTGTGAATAGTCTCTAGCAGTGTGGGCTTCTATTGGATATCATGTTACTGTTATATGACACACACCCCTCCCTATATCACATACATATTGGTCATGGATTATAACATTTTTGAACTTGTGTGTTTTAAAGGACCTGTCAGACTATGAATGCTTACGTTGTTTATATGTACTTCTTTTTAGTGAACCATTGATGTTTAGAAGCTATTGTGCCTTGACAAAGGTCCATATTGGACTGAAACGTTGGCAAATTATGTTGGTTTAATCATTAAATACAGAATAATCTTGCTGAAAATCTGGAGAGTGTTTTTTCTTCTTTCTTGAAGAGGCTAGACTATTATCTATGGGAACCTCTATATGAATTTCCCTAAAAACACCCCAGTATTTTGAACATTATAAATTGAGAGTGCCGGACTATCTATATGTATATATATATATATATATATATATATATATGTTCCAAGTGTACCAGGTAATAAAGCGACTTCACTTGATGAAGTCCTTAAACGGACGAAACGCATTGGGAAAAGCTGCAGTTGCCTGAATGAACTGAGACAGATAAGATATACCTTTAATAGCAACTTCTTGGACTATTTATTTATTTGGTTTACATTTTTTAACAGTTTTAAGAATGAATATATTTTTAAACTGTTGATATGTATTGATTCCTCTATGTTTTTGACCTTATATATTCCTCTTGTTTTTATATATTTATCATCTTTTATATATGAATGTATGAATTTTATATGAGGCCTATTTATTTATTTACTAGCTCTTTTTTTCACTTTGTTTATATTCAACAATTGCACTTGCTGCATTCACTTAAATAGACTCAATATATGCCTGTTACCTTTTAATATTAAAATGTTTTATATATTTTTATAAACACGTGTTATACTTATCTATTTTGTAAACACTATCACACATCTATATCACTATATTGTTTAGACGTCAGTCGCTTTATTACCTGGTACACTTGGAACATCTACAATTAAGGGTTTCACAAAAAAATCCTAATACTCTGGGTATAGCAGACACCCTTTGACCTAAAGGGAGAACATATATTGACACACTTTCAAAGAATCCTTTCAAAGAATCCTCCCAAAATCTCTAAGTTGGCGCCGGGATACTTCTCTGTTTTTCAATATATATATATATATATATATATATATATATATGTATTGGTAAGTGTTGATAAAATAATCATAATAGAACGTGATATACAAAAAGTGAATAAGTGAAGTGACATATGAGAAAATATATAAAAATAAGTCCATGTATCTGTACTCATACAAACATACCCGGCCCGTACACACTACCGTGACAGCTTCCTTGAGAAAGCCTCTGGCGAAACGAGCATCGGCCATCCAGTTGGGGGGGACCTTGGCCCTCATTTAGACCCACTCGCAAGTGCTATGCGCTCACAAGTGGGTCAATGGTGAGGGCCTGCGCATGCACAGCGCTTGCGAGAGAGAAATTCACTTGCTCTGGGGCTCGCTACAAACCGGGTGGCTGTCGATGTTGATCAACAGCTCACCCCGTTTTGTAGGCAGGGTGGGGTGGTGGCCAGACAAATGGAGGCGTTCCTGAAGGAATGCCTGCAGTTTGTGGGCGGCCCTACTGACATCACCAGTGATGTCAGTAAGGAGCTTCCAGCTCTGTTAGAGCAGGAAGCTAACTGGGGCTTGTGGAAGATGAGACTCTACCGCAAGGGTCTCGTCGCAAGCCACGATGGTCCATCACTTGCCTGCTCACTAAAGCTGCGGGTGGTAACCCACAGCTTAGTGAGCGGCCAGGAGGCCCGCTTCCAAACACAAAGCTGCCCCCCTCATACTTGTATGACATGGGAAAGCAGCATCTGACTTATAAGTGCACTTATCTCTGATGTTTATATTCTATCTAGTTCATATTTACCTTACATTCTCCCAGGTAGAAGGGAGGAATGCCTCCGATTATTTATTCATTGTGAATTTAATTGCAAACTCATGACATAGTTTTCAGCTTTTTAACATTTATGTACTGTGACTATTCATTTTGTTTACATGTTTTCACTTATTTTGCCACACTTATATGTGAACTCTTTACTGTTACCCCTATATGTGAGACTTAGGAGTACTACAGTAGATTTGTGACTAGGATTGCTGATTGTCATATTGCTATTTACTGTATTTGTTATACTGCCTATATGAATTATTTCCTGAAGGGTACATAGAGTATTTCCTTCTATAGTATTTATCCTTTGACCCTAGGGTTGCAGTCAGCACATATAGGATCACATGAGATCACAGATTTTTTTGTTTGTTTGTCTGTTTATTTATTTTATATAGCACTTATTTGTTCATGATTGCAAATGTTTATTTTTTGCAGCAGTATTTTAATTATATCTAATAAAGATTTATATTTTAATCTAAATCAGATTTCTATTCATTATCAGAGAGTACACCACTATAGGAGTTTCTTTTTTCTTCTCTCTATACAGGGTCCTCTAGTACACTAGTATCTAGGTCTGGCTCACACATGGCAACCGCGGACACACTTGCACTCTCCTTGGGGATTTGTGATTTTGATATCTCAGGGCACACAGTTGGTTTTTCCGGAGCTGTCTTACTGATTTTAACAACAAGGGCTATCAGAATCAGATCCAGCAGTCATCATAAATAAAGGCCACAGCCTTATCCTTTCCTTGTCACTTCGTGTTAATGAATGGCATATTGCTAATATTTTGTTTATCTAAAGGCAAATTTCCATTAAATTTTTTTTTCTTAACTTCAGTAACAGTAGCTTTACCATATCGATGGCGTGACTTAAGCCCTGGGGCATGGGCCTTCATAGAGGATGAGAAAGTTGACAGCCTTGCACTGCTGGCGGCAGCTACAACATGTGGTTCTTGACCTTGATCTCCTGTCATGTGACAGACCTCCATATTTTCTGCAGCCTTGAAGTAGTGTCACAAGCACCAATAGTGTAGCCAAGGTGCTGTTACAAAATTCACACACACATAATCGTGCGCACACAGAATAAAATTTGACAAAAAAATACACTATGTTTTATTTTTTTGCCGGTCCACAACTTGGGCCCGGAGTACCGATTGCTGACGACTGGAGTCGGGCAGCAATGGGTTGCAACTTGCTTTGCTGGCAGTATCTTGTGCAGCTAAGCCTAATATGCACACACACAGAAAAATATTAGACAATAAAGACACTTTTTTTTTCACGCCCAGAACTTTAGGTTGTGTTGCTGACTTTCTGTATCTTGTGCAGCTAAGCCTAACATGAACACACACACACACAGAAAAATATTAGACAATTAAAAACACATTTTTTTTTTTTTTTAGGTCCAGAACTTGGGCCCAGAGCACAGATTGATGACGACTGGAGTCGGGCAGCACTAGGTTGCGTTGCTGACTTGCTGTATCTTGTGTGGCTAAGCCTAACATGCATACACACAGAAAAAAATTAGACAATAAAAGACACTATTTTTTTATTCAGGTCCAGAACTTGGGCCCAGAGCACAGATTGATGATGACTGGAGTCGGGCAGCACTAGGTTGCTTTGCTGGGCTTCTATATTGCAAATAAAGTGCTTTAAGCAATCAACATGCACACACACAGAAAAAAATAAGACAATAAAAGACACTTTTTTTTTATTCAGGTCCAGAACTTGGGCCCAGAGCACAGATTGATGACGACTGGAGTCGGGCAGCACTAGGTTGCTTTGCTGACTTGCTGTATCTAGTGCAGCTAAGCCTAACACGCACACACACACAGACAAATATTAGACAAAAAAAGACACTTTTTTTATTTTTTTTCGCATCCAGAACTTGGGCCTAGATCACAGATTGATGATGACTGAAGTCGGGCAGCACTAGGTTGCATTGCTGACTTGCTGTATCTTATATGGATAAGGCTAAAACGCACACACACAGAAAAATATTAGACAAAAAAAGACAATTTTTTTAAAAAAAATTTGCATCCAGAACATGGGCCCAGAGCACAGATTGATGACAACTGGAGTCGGGCAGCACTAGGTTGTGTTGCTGTATCTTGTGCGACTAAGCCTAACACGCACACATAGAAAAAAAACTTAAAAATCAATATATATATTTTTTGGGGGGGTCCAGAACTTGGGCCCTGATGGATGCAGCAGACTGCACAGCACTAGCCCAGATGGATCAGCAACAGCACCAGCCCAGATGGACACAGCAGACAGCACAGAACCAGCGCAGATGGATCAGCACCAGCCCAGATGGACACAGCAGACAGCACAGCACCAGAACAGATGGGTCAGCAACAGTACCAGCCCAGATGGACACAGCAGACAGTACAGCAGTGACAGCACCTGATGGATCAGCAGTGCACCAGCCCAGGACACAGCAGACAGCACAGCAAAGCACAGCACCAGCACAGGTTCAGTCTCCACAGCTGGAGTGAAATGGCAGCCGCCACGCGGTCCCTTATATATAGAGATGAAAGCTTGCGAGCCGCGAGTTTGAGATTCGGTACCGGCGGGGGAACTGAGCGCATGTTCAGTTCTCACCCTGGATCTCAAAATTCGGGTGGGTTCGGATCTCTGAGATCTGAACCCGCTCATCTCTAATATATATATATATATGTATATATATATATATACAAAATGAACCCTTATATTATGCAAACACTGGTTCAGCTGCACCAATTAGGGGGACCTCTGCTAGTAGAGGACCTAAAAATAGAAATGGAAGAGGAGGGGTACCTTTGGTGCTCTACAACTTTGAGTATTAATTGAATAGATTTAGAAATTTAGGGATTTATTGCAATATTAGCTGTTGGTCAAACACAACCTTCTTGTTAGTCTTCAAATCACCATAAGTTTATGTTTTGGATATTATTCATAAAATAAAAGCCCTATGGTAGTCCTTAATTCTTATACCTGAATATTTTATTCTTGGTATATCAACAGAGGTATAAATATAAATAATTTACAATACAAATCAATACATAAATAGCAGAACACAACTTTTAGTAAGCCTGCCCCAGTACAGAAAGATAGATGTTATCTGTCATCTATACCCTTACAGGCGTGAGCTCTTAGGTGGACCTCTTATGTGCTAGGTGCAGGTTTTTCAAAGCGATGACCTTACGCATTTCGTCCACCTAAGGTTCTTCATCAGGGGTAAACACAAGTAGTTCTTATAACGATTATACTGGAATGATTAGATGGATGTTTCTCAACCAATAAATGTAACCAGATTCCTTAATAGCAATTTAAATATGAAGATGCATCATATTCTCCCAATGTGTAAAAACATTGAGACCCAGTGCCAAGCAAGTGGTAAAACGCTATTCAGTCCAATGAAGTGTATGTCTCCTCTGATATATATATATATATATATATATATATATATGAAAATATAGGAATATAGAAGGCACTCCTGGGCTTCTATAGTGCAAATAAAGTGCTTTAAGCAATCAATGTTTCGGAGGCGAACCCCCATCATGAGGACAACCAATTTATATATATATAGTTAAAGAAGTTAGTGATCTACTCCTGTGCATGGCAGTCACGTGTGGGTGTGTCTTACTTTAGGCTTTCTGGCTCTGCCTTCTCCAGCCTGCCAGATGTCCATGCCAGCGGGCAAGACCATCATTATACCCCTTCTTTTTATGTGCCATATTCTCTGCTCCAGATACCCATATTTTTTTCTATTGATTTTGTGCAATATTTCTCTTCTACACTCTTTCTTCAAAAATATCCTCTATACCACCCACCTTTTATAATATTTTATTGTAAATATTTCTATTACACAAAAATTGCTCTAGTTTTCAAAGGGAGCTCAATATTCAACTACTATACACAGCTATGTTAATTGCACTGTGTATGGCCTGCGTGTATACACTCCTGAAAGGACACCGAAAATTTTCTAAAATTATCTTCCTTACTTGTGATTTTTTCATAGTACTATGGCAGTAAAGTTACAGGAGAAGTAGTATTAAGGATGAAACTTGCACACATAATAAATAAAGAACATCCTATAGTAGCTATAAATAAATGAGAAAACTGCTGACACTCAAAATACCCCACCACCACCAATAATGCCCCATCCCCATCACTTCTTTCTCACATCATGCCACACTGTAGTGCCCACACATTATGCGACACTGCAGTGCATCCATATTTTACTGCACTTTAGTCCCCACTAGAGATGTCTACCGGACCATTATTGTTGGTTTTGGTTGTAATCCATCATCCGGTTTTGGGTTTGGTTTTGCCAAAATGCCGTGACTGGTTGACTGGTTCACTGCCAGGTGACTGCCTGATACATACAATACAGCCTATCTGTCTTTACTCCAAAATATTTTTTATTATTATTAAAGAAGAAGTCCAATTGTTCAGGCGCTTTTAAAAATTAAACAAAGTGACTCAGCATATATTAAATTAGTTGGGTTTTGTTGCTGCTAGAGATGTGCGCCAGACCATTTTTGCTGGTTTTAGTTCTTGGTTTTAGTTTTGCCAAAACACTGTGACTGATTTTGGATTGTGCCTTTTCTAGTTCCTAGAGTATTATTAACCTTAAAAACATTAGTTTCCACTCTTTTTCAGTCAATTTTGACCACCTCAAATCTCACAATATAGTTTTCAAACTGTTTAGGCCAAAAGGTTACATCGAGCTAACAATCTGACTAAGCTAAGCGACAGCAGAGGGAGGCACAAACACGTGGAAGTTCAACTTCCAACATGGCACGTCAGGAAACAAATGTTTTCCTTAATAAACAGGCCTGAGGGAGAATGAGTGTGCAGTTTAAGGCAGGGAAAGGAATGGTTAATTCATAGTAAATTTCATTTCATTTAAAATTCCAAAGCAAATTTATGAAGGAGGAGGGGAGAGCATGGGTGATCAACATGTCCCATGTTTTGCCCACAAAATCAAATTGGTGGTTCGGAATATTTTTGAAATTTAAAGGGGCATGAAGGAGATGCTGTCTGTGGCCATAAACATTTCTGGACATTTTTGCATTCAACAACCGCATGTCGAATATTTCAGCAGCTCAGCTTCCAACATGGCACATTAGGAAATATATGTTTTTATTCATCTAGAGGCCTGAAGGAGTTGGAGTATGGGCCTGATTCAGCAAGGATCGCAGTTGCAAAGATGCACAAAATTGGTTGATTCATTTGCATTAAGCATGCATCGCAGTTTGCGTGCGTGAACTAGCAATTGCAATGGGAAATGCATTTGCAGAGGCTACGCAGACCCCGAGCTCGGTAATTGACAGGAAGTGCAATTGGACAGGCGGGTGACCACAGGCATGCCAGTGCATTGGGGTGGCGTTGCAGGGGCATGCATAAATTATCCATTGCAAGTTTATACGCAGCCTGAGGCCTCATAGCGTGACCTGAAGTTAGCAATTCCTGAGTGAGGTCTGACCTGCCTTAACTGTGCGTATGGGTCCTATGTGTGTAAGGGAAAGTGAGCATACTTATGGTAAGCTTTGATCGTAATGTGATTGCAAACATTTAAATTTCACTGCTAATAATAGCAACTGCGGTGTGTACGTTCTAGCCGAATAGCGATCCTTGCTAAACCAGGCCCTATGTATGTACACAAAGGAAAAAGAATGGTGAACAGATATATGAGACTATTAACTATAATCACAATGATAAATAAATTAAATAAAAAAATACAATGATAAAACCAATCTCTTCTTATATGGTGTAGCGATGGATGAGAAACACAAATGAATGGCTCTGAGCAGCTTGGCTGAATGAATAATAACTGTTTGTTACTGCAATATCGAAAAGAGATATAAAAACATGCAATATGAAATAAAAGCAGGCATAAACATAGTAGCAAGATAAAAATAAAAAAATAATTATGATATTAATATTGAATGATGAATCCGTGTAGAAAAGAAGTAAATGCGAAATAATGCTCAAATAAGCTTTAACTGTTAATAAATCTTAGTTCCAAATGTGCAATCGGCATGGAGTAAAAGTTCAGTCATTAGTCTCAATAGAGTAATCCGGAGTATTTTCCAGCTTATGATTATTTAACAGACTTGTGTAGGCAGTTCACGTCAACATGCAGATGTCACTGCAATGGCTTGTATAAGAGCACCAAAAGACTGGAGAAAAGTGAGTGGTGCTGGTCCAGAAAACTGTTCAATATCCAAATGAGATCCCAGTGGAAACTCCACCGATGTCAAAAGGGTTGCTAAATGTGTTTCCCTGTGGAATATTGTACAGCTTCCTCAGTATCAAGATATCCTGTTATACCCTTATGTGAGTCACATGATGTAAATAAAAACCAAGTGACTTGGTTCATGTTAAGAGATGTGCACATACAGGGCCAGAATATGGATCACGGAGTTGCAGTGATAGATGGGAGGTCCCGGAGTATTTAAAGTGACAGTGTGATGTCAAGTCACATGATGTGAACAATAAATACGTATTTTGACTAAGTCCATTATATAGTTTTTACTTACAAATCTTATATAATCGGAACATACAGATAATTGTATATACTAGTTATCAAATTAAATAATCGGTTTGACATCAAAATTTCTAACATAGATATTAACACATATAAGCAAGTTTGTACATTTTATACATGAGTAGAGACCAGTGGCTTAACTAGGGCAGGGTGAGCAGGGCACGTGCCCTGGGCGCCATAGGACAGGTGACGCAGTCCGGCCCATCCTAGTTTGGCAGTGTTGCGCCGACCGCAGTGTGTGTGGTCAGCGCTACACATTTACACAGGACTGGTGCTAGGCTTCCCTGCTAGGCTTCCCTGCACCCAGCGCCAGTCCTGTGCTGCACAACCGAGCCCATTCCCTCCCCCTGAGCGCTTATCCAATAGTTCCAGGAGGTGGGTGGGAGGCGGGCTCAGGCTGTGCAGTTTAACACACACTCCTCCCCTAGGGGTGGTACATATCTTTTCTAATCCTATAATGGTCAGAGTTTGTTGGTCACTATTGTGCACTTGGAAATAATGTAAAGATATACTATGAGTAGTAACCTTATTGATGACATTCCGGCGGTGTTCCATGAAACGACTCTTTAAGGTCTTGCTACAGCTCACATAATGGAGGCCACATCCACAAGTAATTAAGTAAATGATGAATACTGAGTCACAATTGATGAAATTGGTGATAGTATATAAATATTGATCATTATTAAACTTTATAAAGTAAGTTTTTTAGAAGTATGGGAACACATGGAACAACTGGTTTTCTTACATTGGTGGAAACCAGGTGACCTACATGCTAACCATTTTTGAGGGATTTCTGTTAAATCTTCAGATTTTGAAAGGTTAGATGGTCTAAGATGATTAGATGCTAAAATAGACTTTAACGATTTTTTTTTCTATAGATCAGTGGGTTTAGGTGGTAATATATTTCTCAAGATATTATCTTGTTGGAGGATGTGGTAGATTTTGTTAATAATGTCCCTAATTTCTTTGTGATGAAGACTGTATTTATAGATAAAGGAGACATCTCTCCTAGGAGAATTTATATTATCTCCCTGTTCTCTATTTTTCCCATTCTTAGTCATAAGTAAGTCTGACCTCTCTATAACTAAAACTTTGAGGGCTTTTTTTGTAAGATATGTTCAGGATACCTTCATCTTCTAAATGAGATCAATATATCTTCTGCCTGTATAAGGAAAGTATCTAAAGTAGAGCAGTTACTACGTAATTTCATTAGTTGTCCCTTAAGGATGTTGGCCTTCCAAGGATGGTAATGTGTGCTCTTAAAGTGTAAGAAAGATTGAGTACTAACTGATTTGATGTAGTTAGATGATTGTATAGTGCCATCCTGAATATCTAAAGAGATGATCCATACTATTTTGATAAGTGAAGGAAAGGTTGAAAGTATTGTGATTAAGTGAAGAAATAAAATGTGATGCAGAGGATAGATCTCTATCCCAAATGAAAAATAAACCATCGATGTAATGGCCATAGAAAACCAGGTCTGCACCGAACTTTCTCCCCCACACATGGCGGTCATCAAACTTGCCCATGTACAGGTTCATATAGCTTGGTGCAAACCTGGTTCCCATGGCCGTACCCAAGACTTGGAGACAAAAGTGTCCAAAATAATATATAATTGTGTGTGAGAATAAATTTAATACAATCAAGAATTAAGTCTCTATGTCCCTGACCAAGACCATCATCCCGATATAGACATGATATATACATTGAATACCAAGAAAATGTGGAATGTTGGTGTATAAGTCAGAAATGTCCATCGTGAGGAAGGCATAGTACAGCCTCCACTCTATGGATGCAATTTTTGTAAAAAGTGAGTTGTTCTTTGAATATGTGATCTTAGAGCAGGGACACAGGGTTGGAGAAATGTGTCAACATAACAGGACAAATTGGATGTGAGGGAATGAATACCTGAACTAATAGGATGCCCAGGGGGTGTTGTGAGGGATTTGTGAATTTTTGGAAGATGGTAGTAGATGGGTGTGATCGGAAAGGGATTCTGAAGAAACCACCAAACCTCTTTGGAAATGGTCCCAACAGCCAGAGCTGAATCTATCAAAGATTTATATTCAAGCAAAAAACGAGGGGTGGGGTCTAATGGTAAAATAAGGTAGAATGATTAATTACACAATTGATTTTAAGCCTCCTTTAGATAATCCTCTCGATCCTGAACTACCAGACCACCACCCTTGGTGGTCAGAAGTTTCAACACTCTCCTCTCACTTCTAGACAAGTTAGAGGCTGGTTTATTCTTTTTAGTTTTAAGACAGAGGGACTTGAAGTCCTCCAATGTAATTTTATAAAAATATTATACTGTGTTGCTCTTGGCAGATAGAGGATAGTATTCAGATTTGAGTTTTAATTTATTGTAAAGGCCCTGTGTATTGGTATCAAATATCTGAACTGTACCTTTGCTAATTGGATCATTAATAGTTAATTGGAGTGATTTTACCATCCTCCCATAGATTTTCAAGAATCAATAAGGCAGGTGAGTCAGTTCAATTGGAACTGATTCATCCTGAGTTTGCTTCAGATGTTTATTTGCAAAATTTATCTGATAACATAAATTTATTACAAATGTATTTAAATCCACAATCAGTTCAAACATGTTGGGATCTATTGTATGGGGAAATTTGAATCCCTTATCTAGTAAAGATAATTGACTCTGGTCTAATATTTTAGATGACAAATTAAAGACATTCAATGGTACAGAAGTGTTGAAATTGCTAGTATTGTTCTTGTTGTGGGTATATTCTTATGTTCTGAAATCTTTTGGGGTTTTTTCTTGGTGTGGACACCTCCTCTTCTCCCTCTAAACTTCTGTCTCTTTGCCTTTTGTGAATTAATGCATATTGTCGGAATTTGGGTTCCCACTCCCAATGATGGGGTGGGGCAGGCCCTTCTAAAAATCTGAGGCGATGCATTGTCTCATTGAATTTGCCTGAGAGATGGATTTAGTTTTGGATCTGGCACCCGAATCCATCCATGTGGATGGCTCTGGTTCCAGATATCTAGTGGAGTTCCTGTATTTAGGCTATGATGGGTGTTGGTTTGTGGGATAAATGCATTATTGGAATGGTGCAATTTTTTTATTTGTGGAGATGTAATGATTACAATAACCATTAGTATTAGTGTTTTCAAATCAAGTTTTTGAATTATTTGAATTCATGTATGTAGTTGAAGGCAAGGAAAGGAAGGGTTGATTTGTAGTATATTTAATTGAAGTTTTGGATTTTGAAGCAAAATTTATGAATGAGGAGGGGAGGCATTTACAAAGAAAATATACTAATTCACATCAGTCCTTGCCACACTTGAGCTCTTCAGTGATTCCAAATTTTTAAAAAGATCAAAGGAGTATGTAGGAGATGCCGTCTGTGGCCATAAAAATTCTTGACATTTTTGGCATTCATCAACCTCATATAGAAGATTTCAGCAGCTGTGGCAGTTCAATTACCAACATGGCACATCTAGGAAAGAAAATGGCACTGCAGTGGCAAACATGATGGCAGTTTAAATAAACTATAAAAATAATGTTTGTCATCTACACTAAAAGAAAGTCAGCAATGCGCCAATAAGGCATAATGCAAAGAAAAGAGGTGCAAAATGGAATTGTACTTTGGTCCTCCCACTGATCGGAGTAATGCCGGTGTCGCATCTGCCCAGTTTGATTCTTGAATGGGTGTAAGAACTATTAATGTAGCAGCAGACAAAAAGAAAGCTCTGAACAGGAAGGGGACAGAGGGATTATTAAATCTGGTACTAAACATCTCTCATGTTCGTGCTTCTGGGATTATGTATGGGAAGGCTTGGAGGGGAGGAGGGAGAACATCTCCAGATACCATCACAAAATATCATCTCCATTTGGTGCTTGAGTTGCATCTGACCAAACATGGCTGTTAAGAAAAGCCAAGTCAATCTGTTGTTGTTACACATATTGGAATGAAAGTTTAAGAAAAAAAGCAACCAGGCTGGAAATTACAAATCAAGGTTGAAAAAGGCATGAGTATTTTGCAAGTATACCTATTTGTGATTTTAGTTGAAATAAGTCAGAGCAGTGGCACAAATGCTCAGCAGTTTAAAAAAATATTGGACATCTATGAAACATTGCCACACAGCAGTGGCAGACAGAATGACATTTTTATAATTTATTAAACTGTCAGTCAGCAATTCCCCAAACAGTACATAATGCAAAGAAAAGAGGTGCACAATGGAATTGTCCTTTGGCCCTTCCACCCACCCTTATGTTGTATATATTAAACAGGAAATGCACAGTTTAACAAACCAATCACTTCAGCAACAGGGACTGCCACTTATTGCTGAAGTGATTGTTTTGTTTGGGCCCCCACAAAACAAGCTACCAATTGGCATAAGGCAACTAACAGTATTGTTACTCCTCTCTATAGTTGCAACTGGAAGAGGTCATTTATGTAAATGGCAGTAAAGGTCTTCCTCATAGTATTTACAGTTAATTTTGATTAACATCATCTTTTTAGGATGTGGTCAGAATGCTAAAGATGAATCACCCACCCAATGGGCTGTCACAGTCATGTAATCTTTAGTTTGCCCAATACCGCTTATCCACATATCTGTAGTTAGTTGGACAGTGGGTACATTGGTATTTTTTAGGCCAATAATGAGGTTTTTTTTACATCCTGGTACAGCCTAGGAAAAATGGAACCATGATGGAATCTGGTACCAGGGACACAGGACATCAATTAACTATGTGAGACCCACTGCATTAATGGTGGATATTGGACACAGATCTAATATTAGCATAGCCATGATGGCATCAATGACCTGCTGTGCAACAGGATGAGCGATGTCATACTTTTTTCCCCTTGCAAAGGATTGTTTCACAGTCAGTTGTATTTTTTTAAATAGTAATCTTCTTGGTCACATTCTGGGATGAATATCCATCCCCAGCAGCAGCAGGCCTAGCGCTGAAGGATTCTTCTGACGAATCTTGGATAGGGGAGGAGTTGCTTAGCCTTTACAAATTGGATACAGGACTACCTCTGATCATTAATGTGGATATTGAGGATGAAGGTTTTGGTGGTTGCAGGTGCTGGAATCTAGTTGAACTTTAGAGAAGGGATCTATCTGATGCTGGACTGCTTGTTGTTATTTTTTTAGCACCAGTTTCTGATGTTGTCAAAATATGTTCTTCAGTTCTCTGCAAATGATGGTTAACATCCCTACCTTTACTTACTGTGGTATTACAAATGCTACAGATGGCTTGACAAGTGCTTTTAGGATTTGGGTAAAATTAATTCCACACATAAGAGGTGCATTTGTTGGTCCTATGCCCAGGCATGACAATGGCCTTCCCCTCATCACGGCAAAGATCTGCTTCCACTGGTACCTGACTTACACAAACAACATCCTCTTTCTAAACATCCTCATTTGTGCCAACGTCAACTACACAAATATCCCCCTCATCCTCTTGCGCTTCCTCAGGGTGGATGGGTATGGGATGTCAGTGCTCAGGATCCTGGCAATCAGAATCCCGATGCTGCCATTCTGACCAGGTTACAATCCCAATACCTACAGGTAAGCAAGGATAACCTAACTCCTATCTCTATCCCTAACCCTCCCTCTCTGCATCCTAAACTTAACTTTCCCCATAGTGCCTAAACCTAACACTCCCTCCCCACAGCCTAAAGCTAACCTCCCCCACAGTCTAAACCTAATCCTTCTCCTAGTGCCTATCTCTAACCCCCCTAACCCCAGTACTTACCTTTGGGATCCCGGCAGTTTGAATGCTGGCACCAGTATTCTAATAAGTGATGGGATTACGGCATCCACATTCTAAATGCCGGAATCCCAGCAGTTGGGAGTATGACCACATCCCCCTCGGTGGTATCCTCAATTTCTATGAGCCCTATTTATCAATGTTATTTTTACTAAAAAAATGTGAAAGGGTGTTTTACACCCATTTCTCATTATTTTAGTATCATACATTTTTTGAAGGGCAATTAGAGTAGTTTTCATGAAAAACTAGTCAATGCCATTTAATTTGCATCTTTTTAATATGCAGATCACATTTCCCATACTTGTAATGAGATATGTAATCTGCATGACATTTACTAAAAATATATGGTTAAAAAATACCAGGGGAAGCCCTGTGATAATAACGCAACCTGGACATGTTGTTATCCAGGGTTTTCCCTGGTTCCCTGACTCCTGCTGTGCTCTCACAGGCATAGCAGAGCACGGAGCCAGCATCCTGCGATTAGCTTTGTGGTCTAAATAGACCACAAGCTGATTACTGTAAACAAAAATAGTTAAAAAGAAAAAAACACTTAAACATCTACTGTACATCCAGGGACCGGTGATTGGTGCTCTGGTGATGTTCTCTAGGGCTTAGAGCAGGAGATGAGAGACCAGCTTGACCAGAGCACAAGAGGATATTATTATGATTATTATTATTATCAGTTATTTATATAGTACATATTCCACAGTGCTTTACAGAGAATATTTTGGCCATTCGCATCAGTCCCTGCCCCAGTGGAGCTTACAATCTATATTTCCTATCACATGCTCACACACACACATACACATGAGGGTTAATTTTGTTGGGAGCCAATTAGCCTACCAGTTTTGGTGTGTGATAAGAAACCGGAGTACCCGGAGGATGCCCACACAAACACAGGGAGAATATACAAACTCCACACAGTTAGGGCTGTGGTGGGAACTGAACTTATGACCTCAGTGCTGTGAGGCAGTAATGCACACCATCTTTGGAGTACTGATTACAGAGGTAAGTGTAAGTGAGTGGAGGGGGGATCGCAAAGGGTTTGCGGGGAGTGCCATCGCGGGATTTGGTGAGTCTTTGTATTTTTTGCATGCACCAAAGATGCACCAGAGAGAAGACTGCAAAGGGGATTTGCAGGGGCAGAGTTTTATCACTTCATGGCTGTAATGAATCCCAGGGAGATTCTCTTCAGAAAGGTAGTGCAGTTATTACCCAGGGCCATAGATGCTAGACAAAGGTGGAGATCTGGTTGTCACGTAGCAGCCTTGACAGCTGAAGGTGCTTGGCAACACGATGACCTGATGATCATGGAACAGCCTTGAGGGCTTGGAGATACTTGGCAAGATGGTGACCTTATGATCATGGAGCAGCCTTGAATGCTGGAGGTTCTTGGCAAGATGGTGACCTGATGGCAGCCTTGAGGGTTGGAAGTACTTGGCAAGATGGTGACCTGTTGGTCATGGAGCAGCCTTGAGGGCTGGAGGTGCATGGCAAGATGGTTACCTGATGGTCACGGAGCAGCCTTGAGGGCTGGAGGAGCTTGGCAAGATAGTAAACAATATAGTCCACTTCAGATGCTGCACTGCGGTGATTGCCACCGGAATTGTGCAGTAATGTGATGGCTGAAGATGCAGCACTATTGTAAATGCCGCCAGGATGATGCGGCAGTGGAGAGATGAGGTGTACACACATTGCAGAGGTAGTTGCGGTGTAAGGCTGGAGACCCTTGTATGCAGCACTGCACACTGTGCCACCGGAAAATGACACATTGCTTAGAAGGCTGGAAGCACTCTGCAGCAGAGATAGCTGTGATGTTATGCTAGAGCCTCAGACACTGCAGTGTGGTTAATGCCGCAAGGCAGTGATGAGGCAACTGGGAGGTGATGTGTACACTCACTGCAGGTGTTGTTGCGGTGTTAGGCTGGAGAGCAGTGTATTCTGTGCCTCCGGAATATGACTTGGCACTTGGAAGACTGGAAGCACTCTGCAGCAGAGATAGCTGGAGATTTTATGCTGGATCTTCACACGCTGCAGTGCGGTAAATGTTGCTAAGATGTTATTTGACAGGAGACTCGACTCAGGACTGGAGACGCTGACAATCACAATGAGAGATACCGACTCTATGTAACCAGAAACATGTGAAAGACCCTATCACTGGCACCCAAGCAATGCACCAGCACTGTATTTTTTAGATATTAGATCCCCTGACTTAGACCGTATATGCACTTGAGCATAGGCTTTAGTAGATGATGTTGAAGGGCTAGTTTCATGATCAAGACTTGTGGAAGCAGCTGCAATGACTGTATTTGGTTGCTCTTATCAATTTTTCAATTTGCAGATAACTGTGTAGCTTATATATACATGCGAACAAATTGCACTATGATAAAGTGCACCAAACAGTGCAAACAATACAATTATTTCATTTATTTTTTTTATGTCACAGCTCTATTTCTGTGTGGACTGGGACCACAGGGCTTATATATGCATGTGAACAAAGTGTACAAACAATACAATTATTATTATTATTTTTTTTAATGTCGCAACTCTATTCAAACTGCGTGGAGTCACATGACTTATACTGTATATGCATGTGAATGTCTTTACTGAAGGACATAGAACAGCCTATATACAGCAGAATGCAGCACAGCATACAGCAGTGTTCATTCCTTATACACATTGACAAAGAGCAACAGAGCCACTTGTGAGCCTGGACACAGCACAGCCTATACAGCAAAGTACAGCACAGCATGCAGCAGTGTGCAAACCCTTATACACATTGACTAAGCAGCACAACCACTTGTGAGCCTTGACACAGCACAGCCTGTACTACAGAGAACAGCACAGCATACAGCAGTGTGCAAACCCTTATACACATTGACTAAGCAGCACAGCCACTTGTGAGCAGAGTACAGCACAGCATACAGAAGTGTGCCTGACAAGGAAATGGCACCGAATTCCATCCGCGCTGCCTTATATAGAATACAAGATACATGAGAATATGACACCGCAAGGATGATGTTTTACCTTGAAGTGGAATCTGAGTCAGGCAGGAAGATTCCAATGAATTCAAACCACTCATGTCTACTCCTCACATATTATTATTATTATTATTATTATTATTATTATTATTATTATTATTATTATCCTTTATTTATATGGTGTCACAAAGGTTCTGCAGCACCTTACACAGTACATAAATTAGCACACAAGAAAAACAGTTATCAGTATAAAACAATGCAGGACAAGGACATGGTTTATAAACATAGCTGCAAAACACAAGCAGCAGGGTATCAGCAACCAAGTGTTAACTGCCAATTGGGGAGTTAGGAGTACATGATAGTATAAGTAGGGGGAGGATAAGCATGTGAGGGATGAGGACCCTGCTTACGAGAGCTTATATTATAAAGGGGAGGGGCAGACAGAGGTGACACAGATGGGGTAGGTAGTGATGAAGGTGCATGGGCCAGTGGGTTAGGATATATGCTGCAGAACGTGTGTGTTAAGATGACCTTATGGTATGTCAAACTTAAGTTCTTTGTTCATCTAGCTCTATAACAAAAAATAGATTTTATGTATGTGTTATTTACATGAGATATGTACAAAATAAAGTTGTTGCACTTTAATTTTTGTCTGTTACACTATGGCATCTAAATACATCCAACTAAAATTTCAGATATGGGACTGTCCTGCCATGTTAATAGTGAATACTTTGTCCCAGCTGTTGGGTGCTATAACATGCTCCTGTGAGTGGGTGCTTCTCACATGCTAGACCCATCCACAAAGATTTGCAACCATGCCCAACATGCTGTGGCCATGCCCCATATAGGGAGGCCAGGATATTGCTGTACCCAGGCCCTGGTTTCTCTTGGCAGCCCTGGAGGTGACAGGCACAGACAGTATAGAGTGGGGCTGAATGGTGGGGTAGCAAGACCATGCAGGGAGGGAGGTGGAAGAGAGTGGAAGAACAGAAAAGGTAGGGGAGAGAACCAGAGGGTTGGAAAGCAGACTATGTTGAGAAGAAAGTTGAGGAGACTAGAGAGGGAGGATAGGGGTGGAAAAAGTAGGTAAAGTAGAGGATTATGTGGGCACTGAATAAGGGGGTTGTTGAAGTCAAGGTGTTCATGCTGTGGACGAGATAATTAGATGAAGATTGGAATGGAGGCTGTGTAATATAGAGGCAGTGTAGATAAATGTAACTTGTTTAAAAATACAGGTAAAAGAACAGTGCTGCTATTGTATGAGCACAGCTACAAATGATACAACACTGTAGTGCCCCCCACATAATACCAAAATGTAGTTCCCACACATTATGCCATATTGTAGTGCCCACACATTTTACCATACTGCAATGCCCACACATTATACCACGCTTTAGTGCCCCCCCACAATATATCACACTGTAGTGCCACATTATGCCACACCACAGTGCCCATACATTGTACCACACTGCAGTGCCCACACATTATATCATACCGTAGTGCCCACACATTATGCAACACTGTGGTGCCCACACATTTTACCACCCTGTAGTGCCCACACATTATACCACACTGTGGTGCATTCACATTATGGGCTCTATTAATCATCACTTAATGTCTACAAAAGCAGGTGAAAATAAACATTTTCACCTGCAATTTTAGAAATTAAGTTTTCAGGCCATTCCTCAAAAAGTTTATCTTCTTCTACTTACCTTTCTCTGTAGTCCCCACTAGTATGGGGACAGGAATTCATCAAGACCTGAATGTTCAATATTTTTAGAGCTTGACTGCAGGAGCATTTGCCATCTTAAAATGATGAGTGCTCCAGCAATCTACCCCTTCCCTATAAGAAGGAGCCCCAGGTTGCGAAGAGGGATCCTTTTGGATCCCTCTGCCCATGTCCGGCTTCTTCTATCAGACACCGGTGCTCTTGTATGCATGCGTGACATGTAGGTCATGCATGCACACTAGTTACATGTAGAGAGAGTTGATTTTTGGATAAGCTGTCTCCATGCTGGAGCAATGATAAATTGCTCTGGCGCTTGCGGAAAGTTAATTATTGAGCCCTATGTCACACATTGTGCCACACTGTAGTGCTGGCACACTATACCATACTGTAGTGCCCCAACATTATGCCACACTATAGTGCCTTCATATTATACCACACTTTAGTACCCACACTTTATGCCACAATGTAGTGTTCACACATTATGTCACACTGTAGTACCCACACATTTTATCAGACTGTAGTGCCCACACATTATGCAACACTGTAGTACTCTTACATTTTGCCATTATGGAGTGCCCACTTATTTTATCCACAGTGTAGTGCCCTTAAATTATACCAAACTGTAATGCTCACACATTATGCCACACTGTAGTGACCACACATTGTGCCACACTGTAATACTAACACATTATGCCACACTGTGCTGCCATATTATGCCACACTGCAGTGCCCACACATCATGCCACACTGTAAACATAGAAACAGAGAATTGGATAGCAGATAAGAACCACTTGGCCCATCTAGTCTGCCCCATTTTTAAACACACTGTGCCACACTCTACTGCCACATTATACCATGATGCAGTGCCCACACATCATACCACATTGTAGTGCCCACACACTATGTCACACTGTACTGCCACATTGTACCATGATGCAGTGCCCACATATCATACCACATTGTAGTGCCCACACACTATGCCACACTGTACTGCCACATTGTACCCTGCTGCAGTGCTTGAGGATTGATTCATCCAGAAAGAGCAGCCTCCAGCAGCACAGAGGTAAAGGAGACATCGGAAACTGGCAGCAGGGGGGCACAGAGGTGAGGGATACATTGGAGCTGGAATGGGGAGGTACGGAGTGAGGGAGACATTGGAGCCAATACTGCTTGGGAATTGATTCATCTGGAAAAAGCAGCTGAAGGGGGAACTGAGGACCGAGCAGCACAGAGGTGATGGAGACATCGGAGCCAGCATCAAGGGGAACAGAGATGAGGGAGACATCAGAGCTGGCAGCCAAGGCAGCACAAAGGTGATGAGGACATTCGAAGGGTGCACAGAGGTGATGGAGACACCAGAGCTGGCATCAGGGAGCACAGAGGTGAGGGAGACATCAGAGCTGGCAGCAGGTGGGGGGCTTATGGGTGTGACAAAGACATAAGAGCCAGCAGCGCTTGGGGATTGATTCATCTGGAAAGAGCAGGCTCCAGCAGCAGGGGTGTATCTATAATGGGTGCAGGGTGTGTGGGGAACATGAGCCCCTGGGTCGACGGGGGCCCCGCACTGCACACTCTGCACCCATAATGTTACTTACCTCTCCGGAGTCCTACATCGGTGCGGCAGTCCGGTGCTGTAAAACGTCTGGAAAATGGGTGCGGTGGCCATTTTCACGTCGTTTGCACATGCGCAGTATAGGGAAAATGGCCACCACAGCCATTTTCCTGGTGAGCTGTGCGTACGCTATAGACTCTGGGCACACTCTAGTGCCCAGAGTCTTTAACTCCAGCTCAGTGCGCTGCCGCCTGCCTGGTGGAGAGGAGGGGGCCCCTGTCGGAGACTGCACATTGGCCACCTCCTCTCTAGAAATGCCCCAGTCCGGCAGCATGGAGGTGAGGGAGACATCGGAGCTGTCAATGGAGGAGGGGTGCACAGGAGGTGATGGAAGACATCATAGCTGACAGTGGGGTGAGTGAAGTACTGGAGAGAGTAGCAGGAGTTGGTACAGAGGACCAGGCAGAGCAAAAAGGGGGGGGCATTGGAGCCTGCCGTGGGGAGGAGGACACTGCAGCTTGGACACCAGACAGTCTGTAGGATGAAAGGGAAATGAAAAGCTGTCTCTGCAGAAATAGCAGCTTTTTGGAAGTGATACTTTAGTAATTAAGAAATTATGAATAGGTCAAAATTTAACAATGAACTTGTGGCAAGTTCAAAACTAAATCATCACTAATTACATTTTTATCATGATGAATATGGCCCCTGGAGAGCTTATTTTATTGATTTATTAATGTGTATACAGAGAAGATATGAATAGAACAGTGGCTGCAAGCTATACTAGGAGATGATACTATATGCCCGTGCATTAGCTGCAGCTTGCAGACATTTAGCTTGCATAGCCTTTTCCTGTGAACTTGTGTGAAACCACACCCATCTAACTTTATTGGCTCACTGAGTTGTCATACTATAGGTTGGCGGGTCACAACAATAATAGTATTGCCTGCCACACGAGCGGTTCCCTGCTGCTGCAAGCATTAGATGTCAGTGTAGAGAAGCAAACACTGCAGTGGGTTGTAACTTTTAGGTTAACCATAGTACTGTTCTTCATTGGTTTCAAGAGTACCAGGGAGATGGGTAGAAAGAATGTTGAAAGGTGGTCATCTTAAATATGAAGCATTTTAAATGTCTTTTTTTTATAGCATGCACTTATTATTTTTTTCTCTACTTGGTAACTGAGCCTCACCATTATGAAAGTGAATTTTGGATGTCTTTAAAGGGTGGCCAATTTATGATTATTATTTTAAAGCTAATAAAAATACTCTCTGTATTGTATGGCAGTCATTGATCTCTGTATTATATGGTGATCACCATGATCTTATCTGCATTATATGTTGATCACTGTGATGTTCTCTGCATTGCATGGCATGCACTGTATTTTATTTACATAATATGGCAGTCAATGTGATGTTCTCAGCATTACATGGCAGTCACTGCCATGTTCTCTGCTTTAAATGGTGGTCACTCTGATGTCCTCTGTATGAAATTGCCGCCACTGCAATGATTTCTGTATTATATGGCAGTCAAAGTGATGATCTCATTATAGTATGGTGGCCTCTGCAGTGCTCTTTGGTGGGTGAGTTAATGTACTGTAGTTTAGGCAGTGATACTCTTGTTTGAGTCTTGAAACAGTGCAACCTGTATGTTCCATAACTACATTAGATGTGAATATAGGGGTGCTGGTAGCTTCACCCCTGCCCCAGCATCCCTGTTGGTCAGTCTACCCATGGCTGGCTACTACTGTCACCTATGCAAATATGTAATTATGTTTGTTTCCAGACAAATCTTTTGCACAAGGGATAGGATAAATTCTAATTTTCTTTGATGATGATAACAGCTATGAAACAAAGTTTTTGGATTGGTGTTGTCCACCTGCATATTCTATCATGCACACAATGCATGAGCAACTATGGCCAACTTACATTCAACTCAGCATTGGCCTCAATGTGAGTAATAGTCTAAAAATGTTTGCATCTATTGTTGAATTTACAAGATATGTTATAATGGAGAAGGGTGATCATATCATTTATTTTTTCCATTAGGTTATTACTGCATTTCTGTTGCCCTACTATTTGTCTATTCATTTCTTAGTAACCACATGCATTAGATTGACCTTTGCATATGCTCATTAGAAATCCCATTGAGGACAGATACTATTCAATCAAATTAGCTTATTCCAATATTTGTCCAAAGGAATATCTTTATGTTTCTGCATACACTGTACTGGCATCCTAAGTGTATCCTCATTTCAAGCCAGGATCCCCTGACAAATGAGGTTATGTCATGCTATTGCAGTTACATATGTGATTTAGATGTTTCATCCCTCTATTTATGTACTTATCTATGCTTCCAGAGAGGGTATTTTGGCTTCAGTATATTGTATTGACACATATTCCAATCATTATATTTATTGTGTCATATTTTAGAGGTCTTATTAGCGTTTGTGGAGTGGTTTAGTCCTGAGGATTTAAACATATTAGAATTCAATATATGTATTTATCTTTTTCCTCGAGCTCTATTGAAGCAAGCATTTTGATTTAAAAATGTTCGCCTTCTTTATATATCATCTGTGATGTCTTATTGTTATATGTATTGTCATTCGTCTTAAATATTAGAGTGTATCAATATCACCCTTTTTTTAGAGGAAAATTTAATAAAGGTTAAATTTTATCTATCATTTACTTTTTGATAATAATAATTATTTTTTCAAGAGTGCCCCAAAAAGCAAGTTTTTGTCTTGTGTAGTCTCTTGCAACAATTTTTTTATGGGTCTGAAGGACACCCTCACCTTTCCTGCAGTGGGATCACCACATCACTGCAAAGCCATCCCTAGGCATAATTATTCTAAGCAAATGCCTAGGGAATGCATTCGGCTCTGCAGCTCCCACCCCTGCTACGATCAAAGCTCAGCTCCAATTGGGCAGCACAGTGGTCAGGTTCATCAGAAATAGCATGAAAGCT
Source organism: Taudactylus pleione (assembly GCA_031769625.1). Lineage (NCBI taxonomy): Eukaryota > Metazoa > Chordata > Amphibia > Anura > Myobatrachidae > Taudactylus > Taudactylus pleione. Next base: position 5,515,498 of record JAUIMM010000759.1, read on the forward strand.
TGGAGGCCTGTGGCCTTATGGCTGCTTATTGAGCATCACTACTTTAGTTTGTGCCAATGGGTCACTGTACCTGGGTATCTGCAGCCTATGGAGGGCTGGATGCCCAACTTCATTCTCGCACCTCTGGAGGAGTAAACCTATCCCAGGACTTGGGCTACAGGAGGAGACAAGGAAGATCCTCCTCCCTTGAGTCTTTGTGAGGGAGAGCCAATGGGTTCCACCTCCATATTAGCCAGTACCCATTGCCCGTCAGACCGTTGGCCAGTCAGCTGTAGCAAGCCAGCCACCAATCCAGCAGGCAGCAGCATCAACAAAGAAGGCAGCAAGGCATTGAGTGTCTCAGGTAAGTTAGCTAGCAGAGGCTGTACAGTCACAGGAGGAGAGGGGGGGTGAACCAACCTGCTCACTGGGCACTGCCCTGCACAGCATCTGTTCATCATGCTGGGAGAGCATGGGGGCAGCCCAGTATCTCCAGGAGTACTAGGAATGCCACAAGAGTGATGGAAATAGTGTGTCATTAGGCCACACACCCTCCCTCAGAGACCAAACCCCTTTTGTGCATGCCTTCAGCATAAGCAGGTGTGCCCTCCTCGCTGATCAGCACCCTGCCCTAAATAAATCCTAGAGTGGACACTACAGCCACCATCTCGTCTACAAGAGCAGGCAAAGAGAGCGGAAATGCTGCCGACACAAGGAGCCTAAGAGCCCTCTGCTGCGCTAACAAATTTGCTCTCTGGAAGTGCTGCTGCTCTTAAGAGAGCAATCATAAAATGTTTTATGAAAAGCCGGCGTCAAAGTCTCCTGGTTAATGTATTTAAGACACTTGATTGCATAGAAGATGCTTTGTATAAGAACAAAGAGTGTCTTCTTATTTCTGAAGCTTATAATGGGTTGAGGCTTGTAAAATATAGAAATGGAAATGGAATTTGCCTTAGGTTTGCAGAACTAGTGCTCTAAGTCCAGATTACATGATGCCCGTGGAGCAATTGGGTGGCGCAACTGCAAGTACCAGAATAAATGTAGTAAATGGACATCAGCAATAGACACAATGAGAAGGCCCACTAATGGCTCAGAATGTGCTATATTATTTCAGTGCTTTTTGAAATACATGATTGCACAGTAAAAAAAAAAAACAACTAAAATATAATTTGCTATTTATTGTGAAAATAAATTAAGCATCATTACTAGTTTAAATTTTAATTGTAAGATGGGAGCAGCAGCAGCAGCAGTGTGCATGGTTGACGGAAGGGAGGACACGCCGGTGTGCTGCTGCCATAGACGTGATGCCTGCAGAAGCAAATGAGAATGCCATGCAGGGGCGGTTTGGGCCTCCTGGACAGTGGGTAAATTACTGATGGGCCAGTCCCATGAACCCTCTGCCGAGTTGGCCCACCCTGCATACCAGCTCAGGCTGATTCATGATTAATTGCTAAACATTACAATGCAATTATATTATTTTTATATATCAGTGGGATTCTGACTGGCGTTGATATTCTGGGGCCGGTAATGTAAGTGTCGGATTGACTGACCACCAATGTGTACTATTACTGTATGTCACTGACCAACTAATGTGTTTTTTTAATTTACCCAGTTACCACCAATGACCCCGCTGAATACCTTGGTTACCCTATGATGTTCTTTTTTTGTAACACATCCATTCTTCTTTTCAAATGTTTTTTCTAATGAGTTCCTGTAAACACTATTTATTTATTTTTTATAGATATGGTTACGGACAAAGACCACAAATTCTGGACAGGGTTTCTGGAACTCTAGAGGGAGAAGGAGTGCAACAAAAACAAACAAACAAACAAAAAAAAAGAGTGCAACCCTCCAGGAATTAGCAGACTTCAGCAAGAGCCACCACACTGCAGCCTCCATCGACTGGGTCTGCAAGAAGATACAAAATCTATGGACAGTGTTCCTCAAGGAGCACAAGAAGAGTCAGGTAACCAAGTCATTTCGAGCAAGGGCAGGTGACATACAGTATGCCATCCTACCCTATGGTATTATGACTTACTGCGCTTCACCCTGTACCATGACCCACAGCACCCATCTTGGTGCTCATTAGACCATCAGTTTGGAGAGGAAGTGGAAGATTTGGGGGAAACATCCAGTGTGGATTTGGTAAGTGGAGACACAGTGCAAACACACCATGCCAAATGTTTAACAATCTAGAATAAAGTTCACATTTGTCCTCTCTACTTTATTTGAGACAGTCTTCCTGCCATGGCACTGACCCCACTCCATTAAAATAGGTGAGGTATTCCTCCCTGACCTGTTATGCGCATGCAGTGCCCGTTTCACAAACTCCTGTTTCCTGCACAGACGACAACCGATGCAAGTCCTCTGGCTGTTCTGGGTCATCTGGCACCTTTGCTGGATGATTTTCCACCTTAGAAAATTATGCAGGACACAGCATGCCAAGACGACCCAGTTGACCTTGTCCACACGCAGGTTGATGGCAGTGTGGAAGGTGAGGAAGCGATTGCTGACCACCAGCCACAAATACAAAATTTAGGCCATGCTTAGTTTCCCCAACAGATGGCAAGTTAAGGCTTTTGGAGTTGAGCCTCTCGTAGAAAACCATCTGTTTCAAGGATCCACCATCCAAAGGACGGCCATTCTTGCCAAATAAAAATTCATAGTTTGCATTCACCACAGCCATGAGAACAATGCTGAAGAATCCCTTGTAGATATAATAATGTGATCAGTGTTGGCAGGTGGGGTTATTCCAACATTCTTGCCATCTATTGCTCCCCCGCAGTTAGGAAAGTTCCACCTTCAGTCAAATTCATCAGCAATGATTTTCCATAACCCCATACTTGTAGGAAACTGGAATAAACTATAAAAAATTTTTTAAAACCATGGCCTTTATACAAATGTCTTCTTTTTTTAATAGATTTCAACCCCAGACCTGGACATTGATGTCACCCATGACCTAAGCGGCATCATGAAGAGTGAGGGGGAAAGCTCCACCTAAATGAGACCACTAACCCCCAAAAGACAGCGATGTGTGGACAGCAAGATCCAGCTGCAAACTTCAACCCCTGCAGACCAATTTCTGCAAAAGGAAAAAAAGGTGCTGCAACACCCTCCGGACCAGATTGACATCCTATCCTCTCATTTAGGGAGTGCTACTGTATGCGTCAGATGGTCCCGGAGCAATAGCTCCAATTTGAATGACTAGTATATGACTTGGTTATCCGAGGGAAAAGTGGCCAACTTATGCCACATACCTGTATTATGGAGACTCAGCATTACCCAATTGGCCATCCCACTACAATGATGGCTCCCACCCAATCAAACCCCAGCCACCAATCCATCCATAGCTTCCATAGGCATTTATACTTCCTTAATGGAGGAAATGGAGGACCCTCCTAATTTTTACAGCTTTTAACCCTTTTTTGTACCACAATTATCAACAAGTTTTATCATTTTCAGTAGCTACTCGATGATATACTGCATGGTACTTCTGCCACAGATTATACTAGGTCAATAAACACATGCCTCAAAGGCAGATTGATGGGGCTGCAATTTGTGTTTATGGCACGTGTTTATTGAACTATTCAAATCAGCACCACAAGCACCATATATCATAGAGCACCAAAGTTATTGGGACTGATCAAACTTGTTGATCACTTTGTTATACTGTGGATTTGTAAAATATTATATGCACATTAGAAATTGATATTAAATGTGCAAATTAAAGGGCCATATTTTGCAGTCTATTTTTATTACATTTAAAGTTTTAATAATATTTATGCACAGTTTCCATTAAAATGTGCCATTTTTTAAACTGTTTTATATATATGTTGCGTGACATTTTAAATACAGAAAAAATGCAGGCATGTTCAAGGTGCAGAGTTTGTACTTTTATAATAATAAAAAAAAATTCTTGCCTCCAGATGTAGATACAGTAGTCACCAGATGCAGCAACTCATGGAATGTGGCATCATCCATGTGCAGGAAGTTGCGGTAGTCATCCGGATTGTTCGTCCGAATCTCCATAAGCAGTGGCATGTGAAAGAGAGACTCCCTCTGCAACAGCCACTCCTTTGTCCAGCATGATCTCAGCCATCTCCTGTTCTAGGTCTTCTCCTTGTGAGTTAACACCACAGCATATGATACCATAACTCTGTAGTGAAAAGGATCCATAACAAAAAAATATAGAATAGACACACTTTGTTAAGCCAGGCAAATACTCCTTCTCAACAGATGCTTAATCCACAAAACCCATGTTTTCAGTCTGTAATGTCTCTCCCCTGCCAATGGTTTCATGAGAATATCCTCGATAATGTCCACCAGCAGCCCATGGTTTCTCTTCGTGCTGGCAGCCCAGCCAGTTCCATGTCTGGTTGTCATGCATGGATTTAAATTCTTCCCTTGCTACCTTTATACATGTGTCAGTCTCCCCTTCTGGCAAGTCAGAAACCTTGGTGAATGCATTTTGATTGTGTCAACTGTTAAAGTAAAGAATCATGTTGAAGCATGACTCCATTTTGTGTTCAAATGCTAAGAAGAAATGTTATTCTGTGTGAAACATTGTCTCTGAAAAAGGCCTCATTCCTTATCTATCTATTCTAGCTCTTAGGAATGTATTCAAATAGAATAACTTATGTTAGCCAATTAAGACTATAGTAGAGTGTATTCATCCTTTGTATTCAATTCTGATTTATATGACAGGAAAGATAAGAGATTCTATGGTGCTATTGAGAACAGTGGTGTAAAATATCAGACATTGTTTACCATCGAGGATTTATGTTCGCTGAGACTAGACATAGCTAATAAATCCCTTGAGAGATGACATATAGATTTATAGCTATAAATAACAGTATTAATATTAATTTATTGATAAGTTAGGCAATACTGCCATCTACTGACGATGTATGTAATGCTTGGAATATGCTAAATATATTCATATATATTTTAATTAGGTAGATAAGAAAAATTGTTGCACATGTGCAGACTGGATTTCTTTGTCTGCATGTAAATCAGAGCCCTATAAAAGTAGTGATTACCTCAGAATAAAGTTAGAGTGACTTTGGCAACACACAAGCTTGTTGTTTCCTATCTCTCTCTGGCCAACAGCTATGCATGCTTGCTTAAGTGTATCTGAAGACAACTTGCTTGAACTCAAGGAATAGAGGGGTTACACAGATTCTCTCTTTATCAGATTTGGAGGTCCCACCGAGATCCCTAGATCATTCCTGACAGCTGATGCCTGGATTGTGTGACATAAGACACAGACTCAAACATCCTATGTGAGTAGTTTTCTGCTCCTGATTCTGTCTCTTATTGAGTACCAATCTGTTCTGCTGCCAGACAAGACTCAGGGTATTGTAAGTTCTCAGTCTACTGAAGTTTATCCTCTTTTCTCTTCCTTCTTTTCTTTAAATATATGTGCTTTTTGTGTTTCTAAGGCACATTAGAGACACATAAAGCACATATCACATTTGCATGATTGTGCAAATGACATTGTGACTGAATAAACTGAGTCATTTTTAGAGTGTGTCCGATTTGTAACTGGCTGGTTAAGACTAACCTAGACTCTGCGGCAACTGGCTTGCCCAGTCGGAACAGGGTTTGGGCGCCCCTGACCTAAGCACACTTACAATTCTGACCTCAATGACCAGTTGGACAAGTGACGATGTATAAAGCCACCCACTACATTTGTTAGGGCTTCCTGCAAGTTCCTGTTGTGACTAATGCTGGGCAACAGGGTCAGGATGCATGTCTATATGTCTATATGTATTGTACATGTTTAGCTGCCTGTATTTAGTCATTTTAGACTCATGATAGAAACTTGTTATAAGTGTGTGTCAATAGTTACTTTGGTCAGGCCAGGAGGCATTAGAGGATATTTCCTTAATGATAAAAGTCTTGTAGGACAGGTACCCCTATTTTCAGAACCCTGGGAAGAAGGTGATGACCTTTTTATCCCAGTAGCTTGTCATTTATGTCCCCAATCCCACAGACATAGGGAGAACTTGGTGTGACATAATCTGTGATTGCACCAAGCTAACTCATAGAGCTGCAGACAGGCATAAGTAAGAACTATAGGCCAAATATATGTATTGTCAGCAGTGTGTGTGTTCAGCTGTATTAGAAAGCAGACAATGAAGTCCTTGGGTTGTAAAGGGTATATATTTCAGAGAAGGAGCAGGTAGTATATTGCTCAATAGCCAAGGCAGTGTTACTATCATTGTAGGTTGCCATTTTCCTCTCAGTAGACATCATTTGGGTAGACTCTGGTCAGAAGTAGTATCAGATCCAGAAAACAAACCTCACAGGGTCAGATATATCCCAGAAAAACATACTTAGAGGTACTTAAATATGGGGAACACAGAAAGTCATCCCTCAGGTATAGAGATTCCTCAGACAGCCATGGATATAATGAAGTGTGTCCATGGTGAGGAATCTTTGAAGAGAATGTGGAAATTATTTCAGTGAGTGGGTATCTCTAATGAGGGCACCCTTGACTCAGTAAAGCTGAATGATTTAAAAGTAAAGCATCACAGGTATGTGATGCTCAAAGGACTGACCCAGAGGCTTGATTTATGGATTGATACAGGTGAATTGCTATAGTATGAAAAAGAGTTAGAGGAGATGGAAGATCAAATGTATTCTATGGGAATGGAGGATATGGAAGATACCTGCCCAATAGATACACCAAATATAGCTGCAATAGAGGAACTAAGACTCAGACAGAAGCGCCATAATAGGCTAAAGGGTATCCCAATTGGGAATGCCCCAGATGTGATACCGTTTGCATGGTGTGTGGCGAACACTGGTCAAATACCTGTAAACCCTGCAAGCTATCAACTAGGCAATCAGACAGGTTAATTAAAAGGAGTACACAAAATTGGATTGAAATTTTGAAAAACAAAAAACCTACCAGATATAATTGGAGATGTTCATGTCCCAGGGTATTCCACTGGCAAGCCAGGATTTGTATAATGTGCAAAGCCAAAAGGCCAGGGGTCCCTCCTAACCAGGAGATACCCAAGAGTCCACCTGTGGCATCTGCACCCCCAACTTATGATGATTTAGTTGAACCCCCTACTAGACTGTATCCAGTTTGTTCACAAACTGCAGATGTGCCTGCAGTAGAGGCAAATCTTGCTGCAGGTCAAGCTGCTGTACCAGCACAGGTCAGAACTACCACATGGTACAAGCTGTGGAGTAATTCTGAACTAATGATCATTTTAAAAGATGTCCCTGATATTAAACATCAACCAATGGGATTTCTCAGGCAAATGAAAAGGTTAAGGACAGTGTACAGTGCCAGTTGGTTAGATCTAGAAGAAGTTACAAAGGCTTATGTGGTTGAAACTATTCTACAACAAATTGCCAATGTTAATCCACCACAGGGGCAAGGACATGGTGACGCCCCTGCTGCAGGTGATGCTCAGAAAACTGATGCCTCTGGAAATCTTTGGATAGGCAAATGTGAGGATTTCTGTAATCAGATGGTTGAAAATGCACCCGCAGCTCAGGAGCAAAGACAAGGTACAAATGAGGGTGTACAGACTTATTATGACATGGTATGTAGAAGACATACAGACCAAGGGTTTAACACACAGGAACCTAGAGACATAAGGGTATTTAAAACAGCTCTTCTTAATGGGCTCTAACCAGCCCTTAAGGAAGAACTATATCGCAGCAGACCAGAAGCAGGCACATTAGCACCTGATGTGCTACTAACTATATTGAGAGCTATTGAACATAATCAGAAAGAGAAAGCAGAAAGAAAGTCTCAGAAACCACAGATAGTATACCTAGTACACCAGGATCCTCCCAGAAAGGGGGGGAATCAGAAGCAGGTATACAATAACTGGAAAAGCAGACCTACCTCAGATGAAGCTAAGAAGGATGGCTTATGCTTCTTTTGTGGTCAGAAGGGTCACATGAAAAGGGACTGTTACAAATGGCAAAAATGACAGGAACAGGGCCAACAGTCCAAAACAAAATCAGAATAGGAAAATGGCCCCCAAATGCCCACTTACCCAATTAAGACTACTAAGGCAGGACCCCAATATAATATACCACTGACCCTGGTGGGGGGTCCTACTGCCATCTGTCTCATGGACACCAGGGCCACCAAAACTGTCTTAAGAAAGGATCAGGTACCCCCAGACTTGATCTCTAATCAAAGTATGCAAGCCACAGGGTTGGGAGGGACAATCCAAACCCTTCAGAAATCCAAACTTACCAGGGTGACCACTCCTAATGGAAGATCAGTTGTCACTCAGTTTTAATCTCAAAAAATTGTCCCTAAACTTATTAGGTGCAGACCTTTTGTCAGCACTAGAGGCATGTATCACTTTTAAGCATGGCAAAATAAGTATCACCACAGCAGCTAGTGAACCCCAGAAAATAGCCTATGAAACCTTTATGATGGTTCAGATGGCGGAAATAGATCCTTTAACATTATAGGTATCTAAAATTCATCAGGAATTGCCATCTGACCTTTGGTCCAGCAGTAAGGTGGATGCGGGTGTGCTGCCTGTAACTCCTGTAGCCATCACCCTGAAACCAAATGTGCAGCCAGATAAAATGAAGCAATATCCTTTAAATAAGGAACAGTTGGAGGCCATAGGTAAACAAATTCAGGATTATGTTGCAGAGGGGGTACTTAAACCTTGTAGGTCTCCTTGGAATATACCCCTTTTTCCAATTAAAAACAAAGTAAAGCCAGGAGACCCTCCAAGCTTTAGAATGATTCATGACCTTAGAGAAGTTAACAAGAGGATGGTGATCGATAGCCCCATAGTGACCAATCCACACACACTTCTGAATCAGATCCCTCCAACATTGACTGTATTTACAGTTATTGCTTTTGCTAATGCCTTTTCTCAGTGCCCATAACATAGGAAAGCCAGCTAATTCTAGCTTTCACTTTTAATACTCAGCAGTATTGTTAGACCCAGCTTCCACAAGGGGGAGATACTTCTCCATTAGCATTCAGTAAGGCAATGGCTTTGGTTCTAAAATAATGGTCACCCCTAAATCCTAAATCTGTACTTGTGCAGTATTTGGATGACCTATTGTTATGTTCAGAGTACCTTGATCAAAGCATCACTGACAGCTTGTCCTTATTGAAATTCCTGCACATGAAACAGTGCAAATTGTCCAAAGAGAAATTGCAATTTTCCCAGGAAAGAGTGTTATTCTTAGGACACTGCATCTCTGCTGGTGCTAAACACATAACAGCAGAGAGAAGGAGGTTAATTTCAGAAGTGCCTCCACCTCGCACCTTGAAACAGCTTAGGTCATTTCTAGGACTAATTACCTATTGTAGGGAATGGATTCCAGGGGCATCACAGAAACTACAAGTTTTATATGATGCACTAAAAGGCCAGGTTAATTCTAGTCCCCTAGAAATGACACAGGAGCAAGTGAGTGTATTCTGTCAACTCAAAACAGATATCCTGTCAACACCAGCATTAGGACTCCCCAATTACAGCAGATCCTTTAATTTGTTTTTCTGTGAAATAGCAGGACATGCACAAGGAGTCCTTACACAGGAACATGGCGGAAAACAAAAACTTTAGGCTACTACTCATTGCAATTAGATCCAGTGATCAGAGCAACATCTACCTGTGTTAAGGCAGTAGCTGCAGCAGCTTTGCTGCTAGAGAAAGCAACAGATATAGTTTTGGGTCACCCATTGACTATACAAGTACCACATGCAGTTACAGAGATACTCAATCAAGCACAAATAAAACACCTGTCAGCTGCTAGACTCACTAAGTATGAGGTAGCCTTAGTCACTCCCTCTAATGTGACCATTAAAAGATGCACAGTTTTGAACCCAGCTACCCTATTGCCGCTGGATTCAAAAGAGGGGAGAGAACAAACAGATAGTTCCTTGTATAATAATGAGGAAGACAGTGGTTCAGAAAGATAAATCGAAAATACCACAACTTTTTCTTTTTCTGTACCAGATTATCCACATGATTGTGTTTAATTAATGAATCTTGAGACTGCCACTACCCCTGACATACAGGAATACACACTTCCTAATGCAGACTTACACCTGAATGTTGATGGTTCTCGATATTATATTGATGGTGAGCCACACACAGGATATGCAGTAACTACTGAAACAGACATTTTGATACAGGAACCTTTGTCACCAACTTGCTCAGCTCAGGAAGCAGAGCTTAGAGCATGAGCTACAGCATGTATATGTGCTGAGGGACAGACAGTCAATATTTACACAGACTCCACATATGGGTTCGGTATTGCACATGATTATGGCCAAATATGGAAAAGTCGAGATTTTGTATGGCCTGCAGACAAGCCAATCAAACATGCAGACTGTATTAGAGCATTATTTGCTACCGTTCAATTGCCTAAAAATTTAGCTGTAATTAAGGTCAAAGCACACACAAGAGAAAATACTCCAGAGGTAAAAGGGAATGCCTTAGCAGACCAAGCCGCCAAGCAGGCCGCAGTAAAACCCTTACCTGATAATCTGATTCTGGTGGCCATCACACCAGAGACATTGGATTTGGACCTTCTTAAAAAGTTGCAGGCTCAGGCTCCACAGAGAGAAGTAGAAACTTGGAAAAGACTAGGTGCACAACTTCATGGTGATGGATGAATGGTTGAGCACCATCTCTGTCTTCCACGTGCACTGTTCCTGGTCTTAGCCCAAATACTTCATGGAAACACTCACCAGTCTAGAGACGCCATGGTGAGATTTGCAAAGAAGCACTGGATAGCCCCAGGCTTCAGTCAGGCCGCACAGGCCTATGCTTCAGGGGGTATAATCTGTGCTCTGCATAACCCTGGCAAAGTGGTCAAGGTGCCACCTAAAAGTATGCCACAGACATGTTATCCCTTCCAGAGATTACAGATTGATTTCATCCAGTTACCTAAGTGTTCTGGGTATGAGGATGTCCTTGTGTCTACCGACCTATTCTCAAATTGGCCAGAAGCCTGGCTTGTAGGGCAGAAAATGCTAAGACAGTTGCAAAGAAACTTTTACAAGAAGTTGTATGCAGATTTGGGATACCTGAAGTAATTGAAAGTGACAGAGGTACCCATTTCATAGGAGAAATCCTAGTATGTATACAATCAGACCTAGAGATTATGCAGGCCTTCCATACGGCATACCATTTGCAAAGTAGTGGAAGTGTAGAGAGACTTAACTATACGTTAAAATTAACGTTACAAAAATTAATGGCAGAAACAAGCAAGTCATGGTTAGAATGTCTACCCATAGCTTTGTTTTCAGTCAGGAATACTCCCAGTGGGAAACATAGGCTGACACCTTATGAGATACTGTTTGGTACAGCTGCTAGAACAGGATGTACTTCCCACAACAGTTACAGCATGAGCATGGTGATTTGACTCAATATGTGAGGCATATACAGCAAGAACTAACCAAAATGCATCACAAAGTATTTGCTTCTATTCCAGACCCTAACAGCACTGATGGAACCCATGAACTGCAACCTGGGGACTGGTAGTAGTAAAGAAACATGTCAGGAAATCCCTTGAGCCAAGATACGAGGGTCCGTTTCAAGTCCAGTTGACTACAGCAACCTCAGTAAAACTGTCCGGCAAAGATACATGGATTCACGCTTCCCATTGCAAGAAAGTTACAAAGGAAGTATTATCCTGTAATCATTTAATACTATGTACAGATATATCCTCATAGGCACAAAGCCTGACAAAGGCCTTTGGGGATGCATAATGTGTTTTGCTATACGAATGGTGGTTATTGTGACTTTTATTTGGTCACTGATAATTGATTATATGAGATATGATGGGTGTCAAAATAGTACACGTGAGATAAATAAATATATTAATCTAAATCAGATTTCTATTCATTATCAGAGAGTACACCACTATAGGAGTTTCTTTTTTCTTCTCTCTATACAGGGTCCTCTAGTACACTAGTATCTAGGTCTGGCTCACACATGGCAACCGCGGACACACTTGCACTCTCCTTGTGGATTTGTGATTTTGATATCTCAGGGCACACAGTTGGTTTTTCCGGAGCTGTCTTACTGATTTTAACAACAAGGGCTATCAGAATCAGATCCAGCAGTCATCATAAATAAAGGCCACAGCCTTATCCTTTCCTTGTCACTTCGTGTTAATGAATGGCATATTGCTAATATTTTGTTTAGCTAAAGGCAAATTTCCTTTAAATTTTTTTTTCTTAACTTCAGTAACAGTAGCTTTACCATATCGATGGCGTGACTTAAGCCCTGGGGCATGGGCCTTCATAGAGGATGAGAAAGTTGACAGCCTTGCACTGCTGGCGGCAGCTACAACATGTGGTTCTTGACCTTGATCTCCTGTCATGTGACAGCCCTCCATATTTTCTGCAGCCTTGAAGTAGTATCACAAGCACCAATAGTGTAGCCAAGGTGCAGTTACAAAATTCACACACACATAATCGTGCGCACACAGAAAAAAATTTGACAAAAAAATACACTATGTTTTATTTTTTTGCCGGTCCACAACTTGGGCCCGGAGTACCGATTGCTGACGACTGGAGTCGGGCAGCAATGGGTTGCAACTTGCTTTGCTGGCTGTATCTTGTGCAGCTAAGCCTAATATGCACACACACAGAAAAATATTAGACAATAAAGACACTTTTTTTTTCACGCCCAGAACTTGGGCCCAGAGCACAGATTGATGATGACTGGAGTCGGGCAGCTCTAGGTTGCATTGCTGACTTGCTGTATCTTGTGCAGCAAAGCCTAACACGCACACACAGAAGAAAATTAAACAATAAAAGACACTTTTTAAAAAAAAATTTCAGATCCAGAACCTGGGCCCAGAGCACAGATTGATGATGACTGGAGTTGGGCAGCATTAGGTTGTGTTGCTGACTTTCTGTATCTTGTGCAGCTAAGCCTAACATACATACACACACAGAAAAATATTAGACAATAAAAAACAAATTTTTTTCTTTTTTTCAGTTCCAGAACTTGGGCCCAGAGCACAGATTGATGACGACTGGAGTCGGGCAGCACTAGGTTGCATTGCTGACTTGCTGTATCTTGTGTGGCTAAGCCTAACATGCACACACACAGAAAAAAATTAGACAATAAAAGACACTTTTTTTTTATTCAGGTCTAGAACTTGGGCCCAGAGCACAGATTGATGATGACTGGAGTCGGGCAGCACTAGGTTGCTTTGCTGGGCTTCTATATTGCAAATAAAGTGCTTTAAGCAATCAACATGCACACACACAGAAAAAAATAAGACAATAAAAGACACTTTTTTTTTATTCAGGTCCAGAACTTGGGCCCAGAGCACAGATTGATGATGACTGGAGTCGGGCAGCACTAGGTTGCTTTGCTGACTTGCTGTATCTAGTGCAGCTAAGCCTAACATGCACACACACACAGACAAATATTAGACAAAAAAAGACACTTTTTTTATTTTTTTTCGCATCCAGAACTTGGGCCCAGATCACAGATTGATGATGACTGGAGTCGGGCAACACTAGGTTGCATTGCTGACTTGCTGTATCTTATATGGATAAGGCTAAAACGCACACACACAGAAAAATATTACACAAAAAAAGACAATTTAAAAAAAAAAAAATTGCATCCAGAACATGGGCCCAGAGCACAGATTGATGACAACTGGAGTCGGGCAGCACTAGGTTGTGTTGCTGTATCTTGTGCGGCTAAACCTAACACGCACACGTAGAAAAAAAACCTAAAAATCAATATATATATTTTTTGGGGGGGGTCCAGAACTTGGGCCCTGATGGATGCAGCAGACTGCACAGCACTAGCCCAGATGGATCAGCAACAGCACCAGCCCAGATGGACACAGCAGACAGCACAGAACCAGCGCAGATGGATCAGCACCAGCCCAGATGGACACAGCAGACAGCACAGCACCAGCACAGATGGGTCAGCAACAGTACCAGCCCAGATGGACACAGCAGACAGTACAGCAGTGACAGCACCAGATGGATCAGCAGTGCACCAGCCCAGGACACAGCAGACAGCACAGCAAAGCACTGCACCAGAACATGGTTCAGTCTCCACAGCTGGAGTGAAATGGCAGCCGCCACGTGGTCCCTTATATATAGAGACGAAAGCTTGCGAGCCGTGAGTTTGAGATTCGGTACCGGCGGGGGAACTGAGCGCATGTTCAGTTCTCGCCCCGGATCTCAAAATTCGGGTGGGTTCGGATCTCTGAGATCTGAACCCGCTCATCTCTAATATATATATATATATATTTATATATATATATATATATACAAAATGAACCCTTATATTATGCATACACTGGTTCAGCTGCACCAATTAGGGGGACCTCTGCTAGTAGAGGACCTAAAAATAGAAATGGAAGAGGAGGGGTACCTTTGGTGCTCTACAACTTTGAGTATTAATTGAATAGAAGAAATTTCCACCACTTAGGGGGATTTATTGCAATATTAGCTGTTGGTCAAACACAACCTTCTTGTTAGTCTTCAAATCACCATAAGTTTATGTTTTGGATATTATTCATAAAATAAAAGCCCTATGGTAGTCCTTAATTCTTATACCTGAATATTTTATTCTTGGTAAATCAACAGAGGTATAAATATAAACAATTTACAATACAAATCAATACATAAATAGCAGAACACAACTTTTAGTAAACCTGCCCCAGTACAGAAAGATAGATGTTATCTGTCACCTATAACCTTACAGGCGTGATCTCTTAGGTGGACCTCTTATGTGCTAGGTGCAGGTTTTTCAAAGCGATGACCTTACGCATATCGTCCACCTAAGGTTCTTCATCAGGGGTAAACACAAGTAGTTCTTATAACGATTATACTGGAATGATTAGATGGATGTTTCTCAACCAATAAATGTAACCAGATTCCTTAATAGCAATTTAAATATGAAGATGCATCATATTCTCCCAATGTGTAAAAACATTGAGACCCAGTGCCAAGCAAGTGGTAAAACTCTATTCAGTCCAATGAAGTGTATGTCTCCTCTGATATATATATATATTTATATATATATATATATATATATATATATATGAAAATATAGGAATATAGGAGGCACTCCTGGGCTTCTATAGTGCAAATAAAGTGCTTTAAGCAATCAATGTTTCGGAGGCGAACCCCCATCATGAGGACAACCAATTTATATATATATAGTTAAAGAAGTTAGTGATCTACTCCTGTGCATGGCAGTCACGTGTGGGTGTGTCTTACTTTAGGCTTTCTGGCTCTGCCTTCTCCAGCCTGCCAGATGTCAATGCCAGCGGGCAAGACCATCATTATACCCCTTCTTTTTATGTGCCATATTCTCTGCTCCAGATACCCATATTTTTTTCTATTGATTTTGTGCAATATTTCTCTTCTACACTCTTTCTTCAAAAATATCCTCTATACCACCCACCTTTTATAATATTTTATTGTAAATATTTCTATTACACAAAAATTGCTCTAGTTTTCAAAGGGAGCTCAATATTCAACTACTATACACAGCTATGTTAATTGCACTGTGTATGGCCTGCGTGTATACACTCCAGAAAGGACACAGAACATTTTCTAAAATTATCTTCCTTACTTGTGATTTGTTCATAGTACTATGGCAGTAAAGTTACAGGAGAAGTAGTATTAAGGATGAAACTTGCACACATAATAAATAAAGAACATCCTATAGTAGCTATAAATAAATGAGAAAACTGCTGACACTCAAAATACCCCACCACCACCAATAATGCCCCATCCCCATCACTTCTTTCTCACATCATGCCACACTGTAGTGCCCACACATTATGCGACACTGCAGTGCATCCATATTTTACTGCACTTTAGTCCCCATTAGAGATGTCTACCGGACCATTTTTGTTGGTTTTGGTTGTAATCCATCATCCGGTTTTGGGTTTGGTTTTGCCAAAATGCCGTGACTGGTTGACTGGTTCACTGCCAGGTGACTGCCTGATACATACAATACAGCCTATCTGTCTTTACTCCAAAATATTTTTCATTATTATTAAAGAAGTCCAATTGTTCAGGCGCTTTTAAAAATTAAACCAAGTGACTCAGCATATATTAAATTAGTTGGGTTTTGTTGCTGCTAGAGATGTGCGCCAGACCATTTTTGCTGGTTTTAGTTCTTGGTTTTAGTTTTGCCTAAACACTGTGACTGATTTTGGATTGTGCCTTTTCTAGTTCCTAGAGTATTACTAACCTTAAAATCATTAGTTTCCACTCTTTTTTAGTCAATTTTGACCACCTCAAATCTCACAATATTATTTTCAAACTGTTTAGTCCAAAAGGTTGCATCGAGCTAACAATCTGACTAAGCTAAGCGACAGCAGAGGGAGGCACAAACACGTGGAAGTTCAACTTCCAACATGGCACGTCAGGAAACAAATGTTTTCCTTAATAAACAGGCCTAAGGGAGAATGAGTGTGCAGTTTAAGGCAGGGAAAGGAATGGTTAATTCATAGTAAATTTCATTTCATTTAAAATTCCAAAGCAAATTTATGAAGGAGGAGGGGAGAGCATGGGTGATCAACATGTCCCATGTTTTGCCCACAAAATCAAATTGGTGGTTCGGAATATTTTTGAAATTTAAAGGGGCATGAAGGAGATGCTGTCTGTGGCCATAAACATTTCTGGACATTTTGGCATTCAACAAACGCATGTCGAACATTTCAGCAGCTCAGCTTCCAACATGGCACATTAGGAAATAAATGTTTTTATTAATCTAGAGGCCTGAAGGAGTTGGAGTATGGGCCTGATTCAGCAAGGATCGCAGTTGCAAAGATGCACAAAATTGGTTGATTCATTTGTATTGAGCATGCATCGCAGTTTGCGAGCGTGAACTAGCAATTGCAATGGGAAATGCATTTGCAGAGGCTACGCAGACCCCAAGCTCGGTAATTGACAGGAAGTGCAATTGGACAGGCGGGTAGATGGGTGACCACATGCATGCCAGTGCATTGGGGTGGCGTTGCAGGGGCATGCATAAATTATCCATTGCAAGTTTATACGCAGCCTGAGGCCTCATAGCGTGACCTGAAGTTAGCAATTCCTGAGTGAGGTCTGACCTGCCTTAACTGTGCGTATGGGTCCTATGTGTGTAAGGGAAAGTGAGCATACTTATGGTAAGCTTTGATCGTAATGTGATTGCAAACATTTAAACTTCACTGCTAATAATAGCAACTGCGGTGTGTACGTTCTAGCCGAATAGCGATCCTTGCTAAACCAGGCCCTATGTATGTACACAAAGGAAAAAGAATGGTGAACAGATATATGAGACTATTAACTATAATCACAATGATAAATAAATTAAATAAAAAAATACAATGATAAAACCAATCTCTTCTTATATGGTGTAGCGATGGATGAGAAACACAAATGAATGGCTCTGAGCAGCTTGGCTGAATGAATAATAACTGTTTGTTACTGCAATATCGAAAAGAGATATAAAAACATGCAATATGAAATAAAAGCAGGCATAAACATAGTAGCAAGATAAAAATAAAAAAAATATTATGATATTAATATTGAATGATGAATCCGTGTAGAAAAGAAGTAAATGCGAAATAATGCTCAAATAAGCTTTAACTGTTAATAAATCTTAGTTCCAAATGTGCAATCGGCATGGAGTAAAAGTTCAGTCATTAGTCTCAATAGAGTAATCCGGAGTATTTTCCAGCTTATGATTATTTAACAGACTTGTGTAGGCAGTTCACGTCAACATGCAGATGTCACTGCAATGGCTTGTATAAGAGCACCAAAAGACTGGAGAAAAGTGAGTGGTGCTGGTCCAGAAAACTGTTCAATATCCAAATGAGATCCCAGTGGAAACTCCACCGATGTCAAAAGGGTTGCTAAATGTGTTTCCCTGTGGAATATTGTACAGCTTCCTCAGTATCAAGATCTCCTGTTATACCCTTATGTGAGTCACGTGATGTAAATAAAAACCAAATGACTTGGTTCATGTTAAGAGATGTGCACATACAGGGCCAGAATATGGATCATGGAGTTGCAGTGATAGATGGGAGGTCCAGGAGTATTTAAAGTGACAGTGTGATGTCAAGTCACATGATGTGAACAATAAATACATATTTTGACTAAGTCCATTATATAGTTTTTACTTACAAATCTTATATAATCGGAACATACAGATAATTGTATATACTAGTTATCAAATTAAATAATCGGTTTGACATCAAAATTTCTAACATAGATATTAACACATATAAGCAAGTTTGTACATTTTATACATGAGTAGAGACCAGTGGCTTAACTAGGGCAGGGTGAGCAGGGCACGTGCCCTGGGCGCCATAGGACAGGTGACGCAGTCCGGCCCATCCTAGTTTGGCAGTGTTGCGCCGACCGCAGTGTGTGTGGTCAGCGCTACACATTTACACAGGACCGGTGCTAGGCTTCCCTGCTAGGCTTCCCTGCACCCAGCGCCGGTCCTGTGCTGCACAACCAAGCCCATTCCCTCCCTCTGAGTGCTTATCCAATAGTTCCAGGAGGTGGGTGGGAGGCGGGCTCAGGCTGTGCAGTTTAACACACACTCCTCCCCTAGAGGTGGTACATATCTTTTCTAATCCTATAATGGTCAGAGTTTGTGGGTCACTATTGTGCACTTGGAAATAATGTAAAGATATACTATGAGTAGTAACCTTATTGATGACATTCCGGCGGTGTTCCATGAAACGACTCTTTAAGGTCTTGCTACAGCTCACATAATGGAAGCCACATCCACAAGTAATTAAGTAAATGATGAATACTGAGTCACAATTGATGAAATTGGTGATAGTATATAAATCTTGATCATTATTAAACTTTATAAAGTAAGTTTTTTAGAAGTATGGGAACACATGGTACAACTGGTTTTCTTACATTGGTGGAAACCAGGTGACCTACATGCTAACCATTTTTGAGGGATTTCTGTTAAATCTTCAGATTTTGAAAGGTTAGATGGTCTAAGATGATTAGATGCTAAAATAGACTTTAATGATTTTTTTTTCTATAAATCAGTAGGTTTAGGTGGTAATATATTTCTCAAGATATTATCTTGTTGGAGGATGTGGTAGATTTTGTTAATAATGTCCCTAATTTCTTTGTGACGAAGACTGTATTTATAGATAAAGGAGACATCTCTCCTAGGAGAATTTATATTATCTCCCTGTTCTCTATTTTTCCCATTCTTAGTCATAAGTAAGTCTGACCTCTCTATAACTAAAACTTTGAGGGCTTTTTTTGTAAGATATGTTCAGGATACCTTCTTCTTCTAAATGAGATCAACATATATTCTGCCTGTATAAGGAAAGTATCTAAAGTAGAGCAGTTACTACGTAATTTCATTAGTTGTCCCTTAAGGATGTTGGCCTTCCAAGGATGGTAATGTGTGCTCTTAAAGTGTAAGAAAGATTGAGTACTAACTGATTTGATGTAGTTAGATGATTGTATAGTGCCATCCTGAATATCTAAAAAGATGTCTAGAAACTCTATATGATCCATACTATTTTGATAAGTGAAGGAAAGGTTGAAAGTATTGTGATTAAGTGAAGAAATAAAATGTGATGCAGAGGATAGATCTCTATCCCAAATGAAAAATAAACCATCGATGTAATGGCCATAGAAAACCAGGTCTGCACCGAACTTTCTCCCCCACACATGGCGGTCATCAAACTCGCCCATGTACAGGTTCATATAGCTTGGTGCAAACCTGATTCCCATGGCCGTACCCAAGACTTGGAGACAAAAGTATCCAAAATAATATATAATTGTGTGTGAGAATAAATTTAATTCAATCAAGAATGAAGATCTCTATGTCCCTGATCAAGACCATCATCCCGATACAGACATGAGATATACATTGAATACCAAGAAAATGTGGAATGTTGGTGTATAAGTCAGAAATGTCCATCGTGAGGAAGGCATAGTACAGCCTCCACTCTATGGATGCAATTTTTGTAAAAATTGAGTGGTTCTTTGAATATGTGATCTTAGAGCAGGGACACAGGGTTGGAGAAATGTGTCAACTTAACAGGACAAATTGGATGTGAGGGAATGAATACCTGAACTAATAGGACGCCCAGGGGGTGATGTGAGGGATTTGTGAATTTTTGGAAGATGGTAGTAGATGGGTGTGATCGGAAAGGGATTCTGAAGAAACCACCAAACCTCTTTGGAAATGGTCCCAACAGCCAGAGCTGAATCTATCAAAGATTTATATTCAAGCAAAAAAACGAGGGGTGGGGTCTAATGGTAAAATAAGGTGGAATGATTAATTACACAATTGATTTTAAGCCTCCTTGAGATAATCCTCTCGATCCTGAACTACCAGACCACCACCCTTGGTGGTCAGAAGTTTCAACACTCTCCTCTCACTTCTAGACAAGTTAGAGGCTGGTTTATTCTTTTTAGTTTTAAGACAGAGGGACTTGAAGTCCTCCAATGTAATTTTATAAAAATATTGTACTGTGTTGCTCTTGGCAGATAGAGGATAGTATTCAGATTTGAGTTTTAATTTATTGTAAAGGCCCTGTGTATTGGTATCAAATATCTGAACTGTACCTTTGCTAATTGGATCATTAATAGTTAATTGGAGTGATTTTACCATCCTCCCATAGATTTTCAAGAATCAATAAGGCAGGTGAGTCAGTTCAATTGGAACTGATTCATCCTGAGTTTGCTTCAGATGTTTATTTGCAAAATTTATCTGACAACATAAATGTGTTACAAATGTATTTAAATCCACAATCAGTTCAAACATGTTGGGATCTATTGTAGGGGGAAATTTGAATCCCTTATCTAGTAAAGATAATTGACTCTGGTCTAATATTTTAGATGACAAATTAAAGACATTCAATGGTACAGAAGTGATTAAATTGCTAGTATTGTTCTTGTTGTGGGTATATTCTTATGTTCTGAAATCTTTTGGGGGTTTTTCTTGGTGTGGACACCTCCTCTTCTCCCTCTAAACTTCTGTCTCTTTGCCTTTTGTGAATTAATGCATATTGTTGGAATTTGGGTTCCACTCCCAATGATGGGGTGGGGCAGGCCCTTCTAAAAATCTGAGGCGATGCATTGTCTCATTGAATTTGCCTGAAAGATGGATTTAGTTTTGGATCTGGCACCCGAATCCATCCATGTGGATGGCTCTGGTACTAGATATCTAGTGGAGTTCCTGTATGTAGGCTATGATGGGTGTTGGTTTGTGGGATAAATGCATTATTGGAATGGTGCAAATTTTTTATTTGTGGAGATGTAATGATTACAATAACCATTAGTATTAGTGTTTTCAAAACAAGTTTTTGAATTATTTGAATTCATGTATGTAGTTGAAGGCAGGGAAAGGAAGGGTTGATTTGTAGTATATTTAATTGAAGTTTTGGATTTTGAAGCAAAATTTATGAATGAGGAGGGGAGGCATTTACAAAGAAAATATACTAATTCACATCAGTCCTTGCCACACTTGAGCTCTTCAGTGATTCCAAATTTTTAAAAAGATCAAAGGAGTATGTAGGAGATGCCATCTGTGGCCAAAAAAATTCTTGACATTTTAGGCATTCATCAACCTCATATAGAAGATTTCAGCAGCTGTGGCAGTTCAATTACCAACATGGCACATCTAGGAAAGAAAATGGCACTGCAGTGGCAAACATGATGGCAGTTTAAATAAACTATAACAATAATGTTTGTCATCTACACTAAAAGAAAGTCAGCAATGCGCCAATAAGGCATAATGCAAAGAAAAGAGGTGCAAAATGGAATTGTACTTTGGTCCTCCCACTGATCGGAGTAATGCCGGTGTCGCATCTGCCCATTTTGATTCTTGAATGGGTGTAAGAACTATTAATGTAGCAGCAGACAAAAAGAAAGCTCTGAACAGGAAGGGGACAGAGGGATTATTAAAGTCTGGTACTAAACATCTCTCATGTTCGTGCTTCTGGGATTATGTATGGGAAGGCTTGGAGGGGAGGAGGGAGAACATCTCCAGATACCATCACAAAATATCATCTCCATTTGGTGCTTGAGTTGCATCTGACCAAACATGGCTGTTAAGAAAAGCCAAGTCAATCTGTTGTTGTTACACATATTGGAATGAAAGTTTAAGAAAAAAAGCAACCAGGCTGGAAATTACAAATCAAGGTTGAAAAAGGCATGAGTATTTTGCAAGTATATCTATTTGTGATTTTAGTTGAAATAAGTCAGAGCAGTGGCACAAATGCTCAGCTGTTTAAAAAAATATTGGACATCTATGAAACATTGCCACACAGCAGTGGCAGACAGAATGACATTTTTATAATTTATTAAACTGTCAGTCAGCAATTCCCCAAACAGTACATAATGCAAAGAAAAGAGGTGCACAATGGAATTGTCCTTTGGCCCTTCCACCCACCCTTATGTTGTATATATTAAACAGGAAATGCACAGTTTAACAAACCAATCACTTCAGCAACAGGGACTGCCACTTATTGCTGAAGTGATTGTTTTGTTTGGGCCCCCACAAAACAAGCTACCAATTGGCATAAGGCAGCTAACAGTATTGTTACTCCTCTCTAAAGTTGCAACAGGAAGAGGTCATTTCTGTTAATGGCAGTAAAGGTCTTCCTCATAGTATTTACAGTTAATTTTGATTAACATCATCTTTTTAGGATGTGCTCAGAATGCTAAAGATGAATCACCCACCCAATGGGCTGTCACAGTCATGTAATCTTTAGTTTGCCCAATACCGCTTATCCACCTATCTGTAGTTAGTTGGATAGTGGGTACATTGGTATTTTTTAAGCCAATAATGAGGTTTTTTTTACATCCTGGTACAGCCTAGGAAAAATGGAACCATGATGGAATCTGGTACCAGGGACACAGGACATCAATTAACTATGTGAGACCCACTGCATTAATGGTGGATATTGGACACAGATCTAATATTAGCATAGCCATGATGGCATCAATGACCTGCTGCGCAACAGGATGAGCGATGTCATACTTGTTTCCCCTTGCAAAGGATTGTTTCACAGTCAGTTGTATTTTTTTAAATAGTAATCTTCTTGGTCACATTCTGGGATGAATATCCATCCCCAGCAGCAGCAGGCCTAGCGCTGAAGGATTCTTCTGAGGAATCTTGGATAGGGGAGGAGTTGCTTAGCCTTTACAAATTGGATACAGGACTACCTCTGATCATTAATGTGGATATTGAGGATGAAGGTTTTGGTGGTTGCAGGTGCTGGAATCTAGTTGAACTTTAGAGAAGGGATCTATCTGATGCTGGACTGCTTGTTGTTATTTTTTTAGCACCAGTTTCTGATGTTGTCAAAATATGTTCTTCAGTTCTCTGCAAATGATGGTTAACATCCCTACCTTTACTTACTGTGGTATTACAAATGCTACAGATGGCTTGACAAGTGCTTTTAGGATTTGGGTAAAATTAATTCCACACATAAGAGGTGCATTTGTTGGTCCTATGCCCAGGCATGACAATGGCCTTCCCCTCATCACGGCAAAGATCTGCTTCCACTGGTACCTGACTTACACAAACAACATCCTCTTTCTAAACATCCTCATTTGTGCCAACGTCAACTACACAAATATCCCCCTCATCCTCTTGTGCTTCCTCAGTGTGGATGGGTATGGGATGTCAGTGCTCAGGATCCTGGCAATCAGAATCCCGATGCTGCCATTCTGACCAGGTTACAATCCCAATACCTACAGGTAAGCAAGGATAACCTAACTCCTATCTCTATCCCTAACCCTCCCTCTCTGCATCCTAAACTTAACTTTCCCAATAGTGCCTAAACCTAACCCTCCCTTCCCACAGCCTAAAGCTAACCTCCCCCACAGTCTAAACCTAATCCTTCTCCTAGTGCCTATCTCTAACCCCCCCTAACCCCAGTACTTACCTTTGGGATCCCGGCAGTTTGAATGCTGGCACCAATATTCTAATAAGTGATGGGATTACGGCATCCACATTCTAAATGCCGGAATCCCAGCAGTTGGGATTATGACAACATCCCCCTCGGTGGTATCCTCAATTTCTATGAGCCCTTTTTATCAATGTTATTTTTACTAAAAAAATGTGAAAGGGTGTTTTACACCCATTTCTCATTATTTTAGTATCATACATTTTTTGAAGGGCAATTAGAGTAGTTTTCATGAAAAACTAGTCAATGCCATTTAATTTGCATCTTTTTAATATGCAGATCACATTTCCCATACTTGTAATGAGATATGTAATCTGCGTGAGATTTACTAAAAATATATGGTTAAAAAATGCCAGGGGAAGCCCTGTGATAATAACGCAACCTAGACATGTTGTTGTCCTGGGTTTTCCTGCTCTCACAGGCATAGCAGAGCACGGAGCCAGCATCCTGCGATTAGCTTTGTGGTCTAAATAGACCACAAGCTGATTACTGTAAACAAAAATAGTTAAAAAGAAAAAAACACTTAAACATCTACTGTACATCCAGGGACCAGTGATTGGTGCTCTGGTGATGTTCTCTAGGGCTTAGAGCAGGAGATGAGAGACCAGCTTGACCAGAGCACAAGAGGATATTATTATGATTATTATTATTATCAGTTATTTATATAGTACATATTACACAGCACTTTACAGAGAATATTTTGGCCATTCGCATCAGTCCCTGCCCCAGTGGAGCTTACAATCTATATTTCCTATCACATGCTCACACACACACATACACATGAGGGTTAATTTTGTTGGGAGCCAATTAGCCTACCAGTTTTGGTGTGTGGTAAGAAACCGGAGTACCCGGAGGATACCCACACAAACACAGGGAGAATATACAAACTCCACACAGTTAGGGCTGTGGTGGGAACCAAACTTATGACCTCAGTGCTGTGAGGCAGTAATGCACACCATCATTGGAGCACTGATTACTGAGGTAAGTGTAAGTGAGTGGAGGGGGGATCGCAAAGGGTTTGCGGGGAGTGCCATCGCGGGATTTGGTGAGTCTTTGTATTTTTTGCATGCACCAAAGATGCACCAGAGAGAAGACTGCAAAGGGGATTTGCAGGATAGAGTTTTATCACTTCATGGCTGTAATGAATCCCAGGGAGATTCTCTTCAGAAAGGTAGTGCAGTTATTACCCAGGGCCATAGATGCTAGACAAAGGTGGAGATCTGGTGGTCACGTAGCAGCCTTGAGAGTTGGAGGTGCTTGACAAGATGGTGACCTGATGGTCATGAAGCAGCCTTGACAGCTGAAGGTGCTTGGCAAGATGGTGACCTGATGATCATGGAACAGCCTTGAGGGCTTGGAGATACTTGGCAAGATGGTGACCTTATGATCATGGAGCAGCCTTGAATGCTGGAGGTTCTTGGCAAGATGGTGACCTGATGGCAGCCTTGAGGGCTGGAGGTACTTGGCAAGATGGTGACCTGTTGGTAACGGAGCAGCCTTGAGGGCTGGAGGTGCATGGCAAAATGGTTACCTGATGGTCACGGAGCAGCCTTGAGGGCTGGAGGAGCTTGGCAAGATAGTAAACAATATAGTCCACTTCAGATGCTGCACAGCGGTGATTGCCACCGGAATTGTGCAGTAATGTGATGGCTGAAGATGCAGCACTATTGTAAATGCCGCCAGGATGATGCGGCAGTGGAGAGATGAGGTGTACACACACTGCAGAGGTAGTTGCGGTGTAAGGCTGGAGACCCTTGTATGCAGCACTGCACACTGTGCCACCGGAAAATGACACATTGCTTAGAAGGCTGGAAGCACTCTGCAGCAGAGATAGCTGTGATGTTATGCTAGAGCCTCAGACACTGCAGTGTGGTTAATGCCGCAAGGCAGTGATGAGGCAACTGGGAGGTGATGTGTACACTCACTGCAGGTGTTGTTGCGGTGTTAGGCTGGAGAGCAGTGTATTCTGTGCCTCCGGAATATGACATGGCACTTGGAAGACTGGAAGCACTCTGCAGCAGAGATAGCTGGAGATTTTATGCTGGATCTTCACACGCTGCAGTGCGGTAAATGTTGCTAAGATGTTATTTGACAGGAGACGACTCAGGACTGGAGATGCTGACAATCACAATGAGAGATACCGACTCTATGTAACCAGAAACATGTGTAAGACCCTATCACTGGCACCCAAGCAATGCACCAGCACTGTATTTTATAGATTTTAGATCCCCTGACTTAGACCGTATATGCACTTGAGCATAGGCTTTAGTAGATGATGTTGAAGGGCTAGTTTCATGATCAAGACTTGTGGAAGCAGCTGCAATGACAGTATTTGGTTGGTCTTATCAATTTTTCAATTTGCAGATAACTGCGTAGCCTATATATACATGCGAACAAAGTGCTCTATGATAAAGCGCACCAAACAGTGCAAACAATACAATTATTTCATTTATTTTTTTTTTGTCACAGCTCTATTTCTGTGTGGACTGGGACCACAGGGCTTATATATGCATGTGAACAAAGTGTACAAACAATACAATTATTATTATTATATTTTTTAATGTCGCAACTCTATTCAAACTGTGTGGAGTCACATGACTTATACTGTATATGCATGTGAATGTCTTTACTGAAGGACATAGAACAGCCTATATACAGCAGAATGCAGCACAGCATACAGCAGTGTTCATTCCTTATACACATTGACTAAGAGCAACAGAGCCACTTGTGAGCCTGGACACAGCACAGCCTATACAGCAAAGTACAGCACAGCATGCAGCAGTGTGCAAACCCTTATACACATTGACTAAGCAGCACAGCCACTTGTGAGCCTTGACACAGCACAGCCTATACTACAGAGAACAGCACAGCATACAGCAGTGTGCAAACCCTTATACACATTGACTAAGCAGCACAGCCACTTGTGAGCCGAGTACAGCACAGCATACAGAAGTGTGCCTGACAAGGAAATGGCACCGAATTCCATCCGCGGTGCCTTATATAGAATACAAGATACGTGAGAATATGACACCGCAAGGATGATGTTTTACCTTGAAGTGGAATCTGAGTCAGGCAGGAAGATTCCAAGGAATTCAAACCACTCATGTCTACTCCTCACATATTATTATTATTATTATTATTATTATTATTATTATTATCCTTTATTTATATGGTGTCACAAAGGTTCTGCAGCACCTTACACAGTACATAAATTAGCACACAAAAAAAACAGTTATCAGTATAAAACAATGCAGGACAAGGACATGGTTTATAAACATAGCTGCAAAACACAAGCAGCAGGGTATCAGCAACCAAGTGTTAACTGCCAATTGGGGAGTTAGGAGTACATGATAGTATAAGTAGGGGGAGGATAAGCATGTGAGGGATGAGGACCCTGCTTACGAGAGCTTATATTATAAAGGGGAGGGGCAGACAGAGGTGACACAGATGGGGTAGGTAGTGATGAAGGTGCATGGGCCAGTGGGTTAGGATATATGCTGCAGAACGTGTGTGTTAAGATGACCTTATGGTATGTCAAACTTAAGTTCTTTGTTCATCTAGCTCTATAACAAAAAATAGATTTTATGTATGTGTTATTTACATGAGATATGAACAAAATAAAGTTGTTGCACTTTAATTTTTGTCTGTTACACTATGGCATCTAAATACATCCAACTAAAATTTCAGATATGGGACTGTCCTGCCATGTTAATAGTGAATACTTTGTCCCAGCTGTTGGGTGCTATAACATGCTCCTGTGAGTGGGTGCTTCTCACATGCTAGACCCATCCACAAAGATTTGCAACCATGCCCAATATGCTGTGGCCATGCCCCATATAGGGAGGCCAGGATATTGCTGTACCCAGGCCCTGGTTTCTCTTGGCAGCCCTGGAGGTGACAGGCACAGACAGTATAGAGTGGGGCTGAATGGTGGGGTAGCAAGACCATGCAGGGAGGGAGGTGGAAGAGAGTGGAAGAACAGAAAAGGTAGGGGAGAGAACCAGAGGGTTGGAAAGCAGACTATGTTGAGAAGAAAGTTGAGGAGACTAGAGAGGGAGGATAGGGGTGGAAAAAGTAGGTAAAGTAGAGGATTATGTGGGCACTGAATAAGGGGGTTGTTGAAGTCAAGGTGTTCATGCTGTGGACGAGATAATTAGATGAAGATTGGAATGGAGGCTGTGTAATATAGAGGCAGTGTAGATAAATGTAACTTGTTTAAAAATACAGGTAAAAGAACAGTGCTGCTATTGTATGAGCACAGCTACAAATGATACAACACTGTAGTGTCCCCACATAATACCAAAATGTAGTTCCCACACATTATGCCATATTGTAGTGCCCACACATTTTACCATACTGCAATGCCCACACATTATACCACGCTTTAGTGCCCCCCCACAATATATCACACTGTAGTGCCACATTATGCCACACCACAGTGCCCATACATTGAACCACACTGCAGTGCCCACACATTATATCATACCGTAGTGCCCACACATTATGCAACACTGTGGTGCCCACACATTTTACCACCCTGTAGTGCCCACACATTATACCACACTGTGGTGCATTCACATTATGGGCTCTATTAATCATCACTTAATGTCTACAAAAGCAGGTGAAAATAAACATTTTCACCTGCAATTTTAGAAATTAAGTTTTCAGGCCATTCCTCAAAAAGTTTATCTTCTTCTACTTACCTTTCTCTGTAGTCCCCACTAGTATGGGGACAGGAATTCATCAAGACCTGAATGTTCAATATTTTTAGAGCTTGACTGCAGGAGCATTTGCCATCTTAAAATGATGAGTGCTCCAGCAATCTACCCCTTCCCTATAAGAAGGAGCCCCAGGTTGCGAAGAGGGATCTTTTTGGATCCCTCCGCCCATGTCCGGCTTCTTCCTTCAGACACCTGTGCTCTTGTATGCATGCGTGACATGTAGGTCATGCATGCACACTAGTTACATGTAGAGAGAGTTGATTTTTGGATAAGCTGTCTCCATGCTGGAGCAATGATAAATTGCTCTGGCGCTTGCAGAAAGTTAATTATTGAGCCCTATGTCACACATTGTGCCACACTGTAGTGCTGGCACACTATACCATACTGTAGTGCCCCAACATTATGCCACACTATAGTGCCTTCATATTATACCACACTTTAGTACCCACACTTTATGCCACAATGTAGTGTTCACACATTATGTCACACTGTAGTACCCACACATTTTATCAGACTGTAGTGCCCACACATTATGCAACACTGTAGTACTCTTACATTTTGCCATTATGGAGTGCCCACTTATTTTATCCACAGTGTAGTGCCCTTAAATTATACCAAACTGTAATGCTCACACATTATGCCACACTGTAGTGACCACACATTGTGCCACACTGTAATACTAACACATTATGCCACACTGTGCTGCCATATTATGCCACACTGCAGTGCCCACACATCATGCCACACTGTAAACATAGAAACAGAGAATTGGATAGCAGATAAGAACCACTTGGCCCATCTAGTCTGCCCCATTTTTAAACACACTGTGCCACACTCTACTGCCACATTATACCATGATGCAGTGCCCACACATCATACCACATTGTAGTGCCCACACACTATGTCACACTGTACTGCCACATTGTACCATGATGCAGTGCCCACATATCATACCACATTGTAGTGCCCACACACTATGCCACACTGTACTGCCACATTGTACCCTGCTGCAGTGCTTGAGGATTGATTCATCCAGAAAGAGCAGCCTCCAGCAGCACAGAGGTAAAGGAGACATCGGAAACTGGCAGCAGGGGGGCACAGAGGTGAGGGATACATTGGAGCTGGAATGGGGAGGTACGGAGTGAGGGAGACATTGGAGCCAATACTGCTTGGGAATTGATTCATCTGGAAAAAGCAGCTGAAGGGGGAACTGAGGACCGAGCAGCACGGAGGTGATGGAGACATCGGAGCCAGCATCAAGGGGAACAGAGATGAGGGAGACATCAGAGCTGGCAGCCAAGGCAGCACAAAGGTGATGAGGACATTCGAGGGGTGCACAGAGGTGATGGAGACACCAGAGCTGGCATCAGGGAGCACAGAGGTGAGGGAGACATCAGAGCTGGCAGCAGGTGGGGGGCTTATGGGTGTGACAAAGACATAAGAGCCAGCAGCGCTTGGGGATTGATTCATCTGGAAAGAGCAGGCTCCAGCAGCAGGGGTGTATCTATAATGGGTGCAGGGTGTGTGGGGAACATGAGCCCCTGGGTCGACGGGGGCCCCGCACTGCACACTCTGCACCCATAATGTTACTTACCTCTCCGGAGTCCTACATCGGTGCAGCAGTCCGGTGCTGTAAAACGTCTGGAAAATGGGTGCGGTGGCCATTTTCACGTCGTTTGCACATGCGCAGTATAGGGAAAATGGCCACCACAGCCATTTTCCTGGTGATCTGTGCGTACGCTATAGACTCTGGGCACACTCTAGTGCCCAGAGTCTTTAACTCCAGCTCAGTGCGCTGCCGCCTGCCTGGTGGAGAGGAGGGGGCCCGTGTCGGAGACTGCACATTGGCAACCTCCTCTCTAGAAATTCCCCAGTCCGGCAGCATGGAGGTGAGGGAGACATCGGAGCTGTCAATGGAGGAGGGGTGCACGGGAGGTGATGGAAGACATCATAGCTGACAGTGGGGTGAGTGAAGTACTGGAGAGAGTAGCAGGAGTTGGTACAGAGGACCAGGCAGAGCAAAAGGGAGGTGGGGAGGAGGACACTGCAGCTTGGACACCAGACAGTCTGTAGGATGAAAGGGAAATGAAAAGCTGTCTCTGCAGAAATAGCAGCTTTTTGGAAGTGATACTTTAGTAATTAAGAAATTATGAATAGGTCAAAATTTAACAATGAACTTGTGGCAAGTTCAAAACTAAATCATCACTAATTACATTTTTATCATGATGAATATGGCCCCTGGAGAGCTTATTTTATTGATTTATTAATGTGTATACAGAGAAGATATGAATAGAACAGTGGCTGCAAGCTATACTAGGAGATGATACTATATGCCCGTGCATTAGCTGCAGCTTGCAGACATTTAGCTTGCATAGCCTTTTCCTGTGAACTTGTGTGAAACCACACCCATCTAACTTTATTGGCTCACTGAGTTGTCATACTATAGGTGGGCGGGTCACAACAATAATAGTATTGCCTGCCACACGAGCGGTTCCCTGCTGCTGCAAGCATTAGATGTCAGTGTAGAGAAGCAAACACTGCAGTGGGTTGTAACTTTTAGGTTAACCATAGTACTGTTCTTCATTGGTTTCAAGAGTACCAGGGAGATGGGTAGAAAGAATGTTGAAGGGTGGTCATCTTAAATATGAAGCATTTTAAATGTCTTTTTTTTATAGCATGCACTTATTATTTTTTTCTCTACTTGGTAACTGAGCCTCCCCATTATGAAAGTGTATTTTGGATGTCTTTAAAGGGTGGCCAATTTATGATTATTATTTTAAAGCTAATAAAAATACTCTCTGTATTGTATGGCAGTCATTGATCTCTGTATTATATGGTGATCACCATGATCTTTTCTGCATTATATGTTGATCACTGTGATGTTCTCTGCATTGCATGGCATGCACTGTATTTTATTTGCATAATATGGCAGTCAATGTGATGTTCTCAGCATTACATGGCAGTCACTGCCATGTTCTCTGCTTTAAATGGTGGTCACTCTGATGTCCTCTGTATGAAATTGCAGCCACTGCAATGATTTCTGTATTATATGGCAGTCAAAGTGATGATCTCATTATAGTATGGTGGCCTCTGCAGTGCTCTTTGGTGGGTGAGTTAATGTACTGTAGTTTAGGCAGTGATACTCTCGTTTGAGTCTTGAAACAGTGCAACCTGTATGTTCCATAACTACATTAGATGTGAATATAGGGGTGCTGGTAGCTTCACCCCTGCCCCAGCATCCCTGTTGGTCAGTCTACCCATGGCTGGCTACTACTGTCACCTATGCAAATATGTAATTATGTTTGTTTCCAGACAGATCTTTTGCACAAGGGATAGGATAAATTCTAATTTTCTTTGATGATGATAACAGCTATGAAACAAAGTTTTTGGATTGGTGTTGTCCACCTGCATATTCTATCATGCACACAATGCATGAGCAACTATGGCCAACTTACATTCAACTCAGCATTGGCCTCAATGTGAGTAATAGTCTAAAAATGTTTGCATCTATTGTTGAATTTACAAGATATGTTATAATGGAGAAGGGTGATCATATCATTTATTTTTTCCATTAGGTTATTACTGCATTTCTGTTGCCCTACTATTTGTCTATTCATTTCTTAGTAACAACATGCATTAGATTGACCTTTGCATATGCTCATTAGAAATCCCATTGAGGACAGATACTATTCAATCAAATTAGCTTATTCCAATATTTGTCCAAAGGAATATCTTTATGTTTCTGCATACACTGTACTGGCATCCTAAGTGTATCCTCATTTCAAGCCAGGATCCCCTGACAAATGAGGTTATGTCATGCTATTGCAGTTACATATGTGATTTAGATGTTTCATCCCTCTATTTATGTACTTATCTATGCTTCCAGAGAGGGTATTTTGGCTTCAGTATATTGTATTGACACATATGTCTATACTTATTCCAATCATTATATTTATTGTGTCATATTTTAGAGGTCTTATTAGCGTTTGTGGAGTGGTTTAGTCCTGAGGATTTAAACATATTAGAATTCAATATATGTATTTATCTTTTTCCTCGGGCTCTATTGAAGCAAGCATTTTGATTTAAAAAATTTTCGCCTTCTTTATATATCATCTGTGATGTCTTATTGTTATATGTATTGTCATTCGTCTTAAATATTAGAGTGTATCAATATCACCCTTTTTTTAGAGGAAAATTTAATAAAGGTTAAATTTTATCTATCATTTACTTTTTGATAATAATAATTATTTTTTCAAGAGAGCCCCAAAAAGCAAGTTTTTGTCTTGTGTTGTCTCTTGCAACAATTTTTTTATGGGTCTGAAGGACACCCTCACCTTTCCAGCAGTGGGATCACCACATCACTGCAAAGCCAGCCCTAGGCATAATTATTCTATGCAAATGCCTAGGGAATGCATTCGTCTCTGCAGCTCCCACCCCTGCTACGATCAAAGCTCAGCTCCAATTGGGCAGCGCAGTGGTCAGGTTCATCAGAAATAGCATGAAAGCTTGGAGGCCTGTGGCCTTATGGCTGCTTATTGAGCATCACTACTTTAGTTTGTGCCAAAGGGTCACTGTACCTGGGTCTCTGCAGCCTATGGAGGGCTGGATGCCCAACTTCATTCTCGCACCTCTGGAGGAGTAAACCTATCCCAGGACTTGGGCTACAGGAGGAGACAAGGAAGATCCTCCTCCCTTGGGTCTTTGTGAGGGAGAGCCAATGGGTTCCACCTCCATATTAGCCAGTACCCATTGCCCGTCAGACCGTTGGCCAGTCAGCTGTAGCAAGCCAGCCACC
Source organism: Taudactylus pleione (assembly GCA_031769625.1). Lineage (NCBI taxonomy): Eukaryota > Metazoa > Chordata > Amphibia > Anura > Myobatrachidae > Taudactylus > Taudactylus pleione. The sequence continues at coordinate 5,548,906 of JAUIMM010000759.1, forward strand.
AATCCAGCAGGCAGCAGCATCAACAAAGAAGGCAGCAAGGCATTGAGTGTCTCAGGTAAGTTAGCTAGCAGAGGCTGTACAGTCACAGGAGGAGAGGGGGGGTGAACCCACCTGCTCACTGGGCACTGCCCTGCACAGCATCTGTTCATCATGCTGGGAGAGCATGGGGGCAGCCCAGTATCTCCAGGAGTACTAGGAATGCCACAAGAGTGATGGAAATAGTGTGTCATTAGGCCACACACCCTCCCTCAGAGACCAAACCCCTTTTGTGCATGCCTTCAGCATAAGCAGGTGTGCCCTCCTCGCTGATCAGCACCCTGCCCTAAATAAATCCTAGAGTGGACACTACAGCCACCATCTCGTCTACAAGAGCAGGCAAAGAGAGCGGAAATGCTGCCGACACAAGGAGCCTAAGAGCCCTCTGCTGCGCTAACAAATTTGCTCTCTGGAAGTGCTGCTGCTCTTAAGAGAGCAATCATAAAATGTTTTATGAAAAGCCGGCGTCAAAGTCTCCTGGTTAATGTATTTAAGACACTTGATTGCATAGAAGATGCTTTGTATAAGAACAAAGAGTGTCTTCTTATTTCTGAAGCTTATAATGGGTTGAGGCTTGTAAAATATAGAAATGGAAATGGAATTTGCCTTAGGTTTGCAGAACTAGTGCTCTAAGTCCAGATCACATGATGCCCGTGGAGCAATTGGGTGGCGCAACTGAAGTCCAGTCATCAGTGTTGCTCAGGTAAGGTGGTGGGGATTGCAGTTAGTATCAACTGCAAGTACCAGAATAAATGTAGTAAATGGACATCAGCAATAGACACAATGAGAAGGCCCACTAATGGCTCAGAATGTGCTATATTATTTCAGTGCTTTTTGAAATACATGATTGCACAGTAAAAAAAAAAAACAACTAAAATATAATTTGCTATTTATTGTGAAAATAAATTAAGCATCATTACTAGTTTAAATTTTAATTGTAAGATGGGAGCAGCAGCAGTGTGCATGGTTGACGGAAGGGAGGACACGCCGGTGTGCTGCTGCCATAGACGTGATGCCTGCAGAAGCAAATGAGAATGCCATGCAGGGGCGGTTTGGGCCACCTGGACAGTGGGTAAATTACTGATGGGCCAGTCCCATGAACCCTCTGCCGAGTTGGCCCACCCTGCATACCAGCTCAGGCTGATTCATGATTAATTGCTAAACATTAAAATGCAATTATATTATTTTTATATATCAGTGGGATTCTGACTGGCGTTGATATTCTGGGGCCGGTAATGTAAGTGTCGGATTGACTGACCACCAATGTGTACTATTACTGTATGTCACTGACCAACTAATGTGTTTTTTTAATTTACCCAGTTACCACCAATGACCCCGCTAAATACCTTGGTTACCCCGTGATGTTCTTTTTTTGTAACACATCCATTCTTCTTTTCAAATGTTTTTTCTAATGAGTTCCTGTAAACACTATTTATTTATTTTTTATAGATATGGTTACGGACAAAGACCACAAATTCTGGACAGGGTTTCTGGAACTCTAGAGGGAGAAGGAGTGCAACAAAAACAAACAAACAAACAAAAAAAAAGAGTGCAACCCTCCAGGAATTAGCAGACTTCAGCAAGAGCCACCACACTGCAGCCTCCATCGACTGGGTCTGCAAGAAGATACAAAATCTATGGACAGTGTTCCTCAAGGAGCACAAGAAGAGTCAGGTAACCAAGTCATTTCGAGCAAGGGCAGGTGACATACAATATGCCATCCTACCCTATGGTATTATGACTTACTGCGCTTCACCCTGTACCATGACTCACAGCACCCATCTTGGTGCTCATTAGACCATCAGTTTGGAGAGGAAGTGGAAGATTTGGGGGAAACATCCAGTGTGGATTTGGTAAGTGGAGACACAGTGCAAACACACCATGCCAAATGTTTAACAATCTAGAATAAAGTTCACATTTGTCCTCTCTACTTTATTTGAGACAGTCTTCCTGCCATGGCACTGACCCCACTCCATGAAAATAGGTGAGGTATTCCTCCCTGACCTGTTTTGCGCATGCAGTGCCCGTTTCACAAACTCCTGTTTCCTGCACAGACGACAACCGATGCAAGTCCTCTGGCTGTCCTGGGTCATCTGGCACCTTTGCTGGATGATTTTCCACCTTAGAAAATTATGCAGGACACAGCATGCCAAGACGACCCAGTTGACCTTGTCCACACGCAGGTTGATGGCAGTGTGGAAGGTGAGGAAGCGATTGCTGACCACCAGCCACAAATACAAAATTTAGGCCATGCTTAGTTTCCCCAAAAGATGGCAAGTTAAGGCTTTTGGAGTTGAGCCTCTCGTAGAAAACCATCTGTTTCAAGGATCCACCATCCAAAGGACGGCCATTCTTGCCAAATAAAAATTCATAGTTTGCATTCACCACAGCCATGAGAACAATGCTGAAGAATCCCTTGTAGATATAATAATGTGATCAGTGTTGGCAGGTGGGGTTATTCCAACATTCTTGCCATCTATTGCTCCCCCGCAGTTAGGAAAGTTCCACCTTCAGTCAAATTCATCAGCAATGATTTTCCATAACCCCATACTTGTAGGAAACTGGAATAAACTATAAAAAAAAAATTTAAAACCATGGCCTTTATACAAATGTCTTCTTTTTTTAATAGATTTCAACCCCAGACCTGGACATTGATGTCACCCATGACCTAAGCGGCATCTTGAAGAGTGAGGGGGAAAGCTCCACCTAAATGAGACCACTAACCCCCAAAAGACAGCGATGTGTGGACAGCAAGATCCAGCTGCAAACTTCAACCCCTGCAGACCAATTTCTGCAAAAGGAAAAAAAGGTGCTGCAACACCCTCCGGACCAGATTGACATCCTATCCTCTCATTTAGGGAGTGCTACTGTATGCATCAGATGGTCCCGGAGCAATAGCACCAATTTGAATGACTAGTATATGACTTGGTTATCCGAGGGAAAAGTGGCCAACTTATGCCACATACCTGTATTATGGAGACTCAGCATTACCCAATTGGCCATCCCACTACAATGATGGCTCCCACTCAATCAAACCCCAGCCACCAATCCATCCACAGCTTCCATAGGCATTTATACTTCCTTAATGGAGGAAATGGAGGACCCTCCTAATTTTTACAGCTTTTAACCCTTTTTTGTACCACAATTATCAACAAGTTTTATCATTTCAGTAGCTACTCGATGATATACTGCATGGTACTTCTGCCACAGATTATACTAGGTCAATAAACACATGCCTCAAAGGCAGATTGATGGGGCTGCAATTTGTGTTTATGGCACGTGTTTATTGAACTATTCAAATCAGCACCACAAGCACCATATATCATAGAGCACCAAAGTTATTGGGACTGATCAAACTTGTTGATCACTTTGTTATACTGTGGATTTGTAAAATATTATATGCACATTACAAATTGATATTAAATGTGCAAATTAAAGGGCCATATTTTGCAGTCTATTTTTATTACATTTAAAGTGTTAATAATATTTATGCACAGTTTCCATTAAAATGTGCCATTTTTTAAACTGTTTTATATATATGTTGCGTGACATTTTAAATACAGAAAAAATGCAGGCATGTTCAGGGTGCAGAGTTTGTACTTTTATAATAATAAAAAAAAATTCTTGCCTCCAGATGTAGATACAGTAGTCACCAGATGCAGCAACTCATGGAATGTGGCATCATCCATGTGCAGGAAGTTGCGGTAGTCATCCGGATTGTTCTCCCGAATCTCCATAAGCAGTGGCATGTGAGAGACTCCCTCTGCAACAGCCGCTCCTTTGTCCAGCATGATCTCAGCCATCTCCTGTTCTAGGTCTTCTCCTTGTGAGTTAACACCACAGCATATGATACCATAACTCTGTAGTGAAAAGGATCCATAACAAAAAAATTTAGAATAGACACACTTTGTTATGCCAGGCAAATACTCCTTCTCAACAGATGCTTAATCCACAAAACCCATGTTTTCAGTCTGTAATGTCTCTCCCCTGCCAATGGTTTCATGAGAATATCCTCGATAATGTCCACCAGCAGCCCATGGTTTCTCTTCGTGCTGGCAGCCCAGCCAGTTCCATGTCTGGTTGTCATGCATTGATTTAAATTCTTCCCTTGCTACCTTTATACATGTGTCAGTCTCCCCTTCTGGCAAGTCAGAAACCTTGGTGAATGCATTTTGATTGTGTCAACTGTTAAAGTAAAGAATCAGGTTGAAGCATGACTCCATTTTGTGTTCAAATGCTAAGAAGAAATGTTATTCTGTGTGAAACATTGTCTCTGAAAAAGGCCTCATTCCTTATCTAGCTATTCTAGCTCTTAGGAATGTATTCAAATAGAATAACTTATGTTAGCCAATTAAGACTATAGTAGAGTGTATTCATCCTTTGTATTCAATTCTGATTTATATGACAGGAAAGATAAGAGATTCTATGGTGCTATTGAGAACAGTGGTGTAAAATATCAGACATTGTTTACCATCGAGGATTTATGTTCGCTGAGTCTAGACATAGCTAATAAATCCCTTGAGAGATGACATATAGATTTATAGCTATAAATAACAGTATTAATATTCATTTATTGATGTTAGGCAATACTGCCATCTACTGACGATGTATGTAATGCTTGGAATATGCTAAATATATTCATATATATTTTAATTAGGTAGATAAGAAAAATTGTTGCACATGTGCAGACTGGATTTCTTTGTCTGCATGTAAATCAGAGCCCTATAAAAGTAGTGATTACCTCAGAATAAAGTTAGAGTGACTTTGGCAACACACAAGCTTGTTGTTTCCTATCTCTCTCTGGCCAACAGCTATGCATGCTTGCTTAAGTGTATCTGAAGACAACTTGCTTGAACTCAAGGAACAGAGGGGTTACACAGATTCTCTCTTTATCAGATTTGGAGGTCCCACCGAGATCCCTAGATCATTCCTGACAGCTGATGCCTGGATTGTGTGACATAAGACACAGACTCAAACATCCTATGTGAGTAGTTTTCTGCTCCTGATTCTGTCTCTTATTGAGTACCAATCTGTTCTGCTGCCAGACAAGACTCAGGGTATTGTAAGTTCTCAGTCTACTGAAGTTTATCCTCTTTTCTCTTCCTTCTTTTCTTTAAATATATGTGCTTTTTGTGTTTCTAAGGCACATTAGAGACACATAAAGCACATATCACATTTGCATGATTGTGCAAATGACATTGTGACTGAATAAACTGAGTCATTTTTAGAGTGTGTCCGATTTGTAACTGGCTGGTTAAGACTAACCTAGACTCTGCGGCAACTGGCTTGCCCAGTTGGAACAGGGTTTGGGCGCCCCTGACCTAAGCACACTTACAATTCTGACCTCAATGACCAGTTGGATCAAGTGACGATGTATAAAGCCACCCACTACATTGCCTGGATTGTGTGACATAAGACACAGACTCAAACATCCTATGTGAGTAGTTTTCTGCTCCTGATTCTGTCTCTTATTGAGTACCAATCTGTTCTGCTGCCAGACAAGACTAAGGGTATTGTAAGTTCTCAGTCTACAGAAGTTTATCCTCTTTTCTCTTCCTTCTTTTCTTTAAATATATGTGCTTTTTGTGTTTCTAAGGCACATTAGAGACACAAAAAGCTCATATCACAGTTGCATGATTGTGCAAATGACATTGTGACTGAATAAACTGAGTCATTTTTAGAGTGTGTCCGATTTGTAACTGGCTGGTTAAGACTAACCTAGACTCTGCGGCAACTGGCTTGCCCAGTCGGAACAGGGTTTGGGTGCCCCTGACCTAAGCGCACTTACAATTCTGACCTCAATGACCAGTTGGACCAAGTGACGATGTATAAAGCCACCCACTGCATTTGTTAGGGCTTTCTGCAAGTTCCTGTTGTGACTAATGCTGGGCAACAGGGTCAGGATGCATGTCTATATGTCTATATGTATTGTACATGTTTAGCTGCCTGTATTTAGTCATTTTAGACTCATGATAGAAACTTGTTATAAGTGTGTGTCAATAGTTACTTTGGTCAGGCCAGGAGGCATTAGAGGATATTTCCTTAATGATAAAAGTCTTGTAGGACAGGTACCCCTATTTTCAGAACCCTGGGAAGAAGGTGATGACCTTTTTATCCCAGTAGCTTGTCATTTATGTCCCCAATCCCACAGACATAGGGAGAACTTGGTGTGACATAATCTGTGATTGCACCAAGCTAACTCATAGAGCTGCAGACAGGCATAAGTAAGAACTATAGGCCAAATATATGTATTGTCAGCAGTGTGTGTGTTCAGCAGTATTAGAAAGCAGACAATGAAGTCCTTGGGTTGTAAAGGGTATATATTTCAGAGAAGGAGCAGGTAGTATATTGCTCAATAGCCAAGGCAGTGTTACTATCATTGTAGGTTGCTATTTTCCTCTCAGTAGACATCATTTGGGTAGACTCTGGTAAGAAGTAGTATCAGATCCAGAAAACAAACCTCACAGGGTCAGATATATCCCAGAAAAACAAACTTAGAGGTACTTAAATATGGGGAACACAGAAAGTCATACCTCAGGTATAGAGATTCCTCAGACAGCCATGGATATAATGAAGTGTGTCCATGGTGAGGAATCTTTGAAGAGAATGCGGAAATTATTTCAGTGAGTGGGTATCTCTAATGAGGGCACCCTTGACTCAGTAAAGCTGAATGATTTAAAAGTAAAGCATCACGGGTATGTGATGCTCAAAGGACTGACCCAGAGGCTTGATTTATGGATTGATACAGGTGAATTGCTATAGTATGAAAAAGAGTTAGAGGAGATGGAAGATCAAATGTATTCTATGGGAATGGAGGATATGGAAGATACCTGCCCAATAGATACACCAAATATAGCTGCAATAGAAGAACTAAGACTCAGACAGAAGCGCCATAATAGGCTAAAGGGTATCCCAATTGGAAATGCCCCAGATGTGATACCGTTTGCATGGTGTGTGGCGAACACTGGTCAAATACCTGTAAACCCTGCAAGCTATCAACTAGGCAATCAGACAGGTTAATTAAAAGGAGTACACAAAATTGGATTGAAATTTTGAAAAACAAAAAACCTACCAGATATAATTGGAGATGTTCATGTCCCAGGGTATTCCACTGGCAAGCCAGGATTTGTATAATGTGCAAAGCCAAAAGGCCAGGGGTCCCTCCTAACCAGGAGATACCCAAGAGTCCACCTGTGGCATCTGCACCCCCAACTTATGATGATTTAGTTGAACCCCCTACTAGACTGTATCCAGTTTGTTCACAAACTGCAGATGTGCCTGCAGTAGAGGCAAATCTTGCTGCAGGTCAAGCTGCTGTACCAGCACAGGTCAGAACTACCACATGGTACAAGCTGTGGAGTAATTCTGAACTAATGATCATTTTAAAAGATGTCCCTGATATTAAACATCAACCAATGGGATTTCTCAGGCAAATGAAAAGGTTAAGGACAGTGTACAGTGCCAGTTGGTTAGATCTAGAAGAAGTTACAAAGGCTTCTGTGGTTGAAACTATTCTACAACAAATTGCCAATGTTAATCCACCACAGGGGCAAGGACATGGTGACGCCCCTGCTGCAGGTGATGCTCAGAAAACTGATGCCTCTGGAAATCTTTGGATAGGCAAATGTGAGGATTTCTGTAATCAGATGGTTGAAAATGCACCCGCAGCTCAGGAGCAAAGACAAGGTACAAATGAGGGTGTACAGACTTATTATGACATGGTATGTAGAAGACATACAGACCAAGGGTTTAACACACAGGAACCTAGAGACATCAGGGTATTTAAAACAGCTCTTCTTAATGGGCTCTAACCAGCCCTTAAGGAAGAACTATATCGCAGCAGACCAGAAGCAGGCACATTAGCACCTGATGTGCTACTAACTATATTGAGAGCTATTGAACATAATCAGAAAGAGAAAGCAGAAAGAAAGTCTCAGAAACCACAGATAGTATACCTAGTACACCAGGATCCTCCCAGAAAGGGGGGGAATCAGAAGCAGGTATACAATAACTGGAAAAGCAGACCTACCTCAGATGAAGCTAAGAAGGATGGCTTATGCTTCTTTTGTGGTCAGAAGGGTCACATGAAAAGGGACTGTTACAAATGGCAAAAATGACAGGAACAGGGCCAACAGTCCAAAACAAAATCAGAATAGGAAAATGGCCCCCAAATGCCCACTTACCCAATTAAGACTACTAAGGCAGGACCCCAATATAATATACCACTGACCCTGGTGGGGGGTCCTACTGTCATCTGTCTCATGGACACCAGGGCCACCAAAACTGTCTTAAGAAAGGATCAGGTACCCCCAGACTTGATCTCTAATCAAAGTATGCAAGCCACAGGGTTGGGAGGGACAATCCAAAACCTTCAGAAATCCAAACTTACCAGGGTGACCACTCCTAATGGAAGATCAGTTGTCACTCAGTTTTAATCTCAAAAAATTGTCCCTAAACTTATTAGGTGCAGACCTTTTGTCAGCACTAGAGGCATGTATCACTTTTAAGCATGGCAAAATAAGTATCAGCACAGCAGCTAGTGAACCCCAGAAAATTGCCTATGAAACCTTTATGATGGTTCAGATGGAGGAAATAGATCCTTTAACATTATAGGTATCTAAAATTCATCAGGAATTGCCATCTGACCTTTGGTCCAGCAGTAAGGTGGATGCGGGTGTGCTGCCTGTAACTCCTGTAGCCATCACCCTGAAACCAAATGTGCAGCCAGATAAAATGAAGCAATATCCTTTAAATAAGGAACAGTTGGAGGCCATAGGTAAACAAATTCAGGATTATGTTGCAGAGGGGGTACTTAAACCTTGTAGGTCTCCTTGGAATACACCCCTTTTTCCAATTAAAAACAAAGTAAAGCCAGGAGACCCTCCAAGCTTTAGAATGATTCATGACCTTAGAGAAGTTAACAAGAGGATGGTGATCGATAGCCCCATAGTGACCAATCCACACACACTTCTGAATCAGATCCCTCCAACATTGACTGTATTTACAGTTATTGCTTTTGCTAATGCCTTTTCTCAGTGCCCATAACATAGGAAAGCCAGCTAATTCTAGCTTTCACTTTTAATACTCAGCAGTATTGTTGGACCCAGCTTCCACAAGGGGGAGATACTTCTCCATTAGCATTCAGTAAGGCAATGGCTTTGGTTCTAAAAGAATGGTCACCCCTAAATCCTAAATCTGTACTTGTGCAGTATTTGGATGACCTATTGTTATGTTCAGAGTACCTTGATCAAAGCATCACTGACAGCTTGTCCTTATTGAAATTCCTGCACATGAAACAGTGCAAATTGTCCTAAGAGAAATTGCAATTTTCCCAGGAAAGAGTGTTATTCTTAGGACACTGCATCTCTGCTGGTGCTAAACACATAAACAGCAGAGAGAAGGAGGTTAATTTCAGAAGTGCCTCCACCTCGCACCTTGAAACAGCTTAGGTCATTTCTAGGACTAATTACCTATTGTAGGGAATGGATTCCAGGGGCATCACAGAAACTACAAGTTTTATATGATTCACTAAAAGGCCAGGTTAATTCTAGTCCCCTAGAAATGACACAGGAGCAAGTGAGTGTATTCTGTCAACTCAAAACAGATATCCTGTCAACACCAGCATTAGGACTCCCCAATTACAGCAGATCCTTTAATTTGTTTTTCTGTGAAATAGCAGGACATGCACAAGGAGTCCTTACACAGGAACATGGCGGAAAACAAAAACTTTAGGCTACTACTCATTGCAATTAGATCCAGTGATCAGAGCAACATCTACCTGTGTTAAGGCAGTAGCTGCAGCAGCTTTGCTGCTAGAGAAAGCAACAGATATAGTTTTGGGTCACCCATTGACTATACAAGTACCACATGCAGTTACAGAGATACTCAATCAAGCACAAATAAAACACCTGTCAGCTGCTAGACTCACTAAGTATGAGGTAGCCTTAGTCACTTCCTCTAATGTGACCATTAAAAGATGCACAGTTTTGAACCCAGCTACCCTATTGCCGCTGGATTCAAAAGAGGGGAGAGAACAAACAGATAGTTCCTTGTATAATAATGAGGAAGACAGTGGTTCAGAAAGATAAATAGAAAATACCACAACTTTTTCTTTTTCTGTACCAGATTATCCACATGATTGTGTTTAATTAATGAATCTTGAGACTGCCACTACCCCTGACATACAGGAATACCCACTTCCTAATGCAGACTTACACCTGAATGTTGATGGTTCTCGATATTATATTGATGGTGAGCCACACACAGGATATGCAGTAACTACTGAAACAGACATTTTGATACAGGAACCTTTGTCACCAACTTGCTCAGCTCAGGAAGCAGAGCTTAGAGCATGAGCTACAACATGTATATGTGCTGAGGGACAGACAGTCAATATTTACACAGACTCCACATATGGGTTCGGTATTGCACATGATTATGGCCAAATATGGAAAAGTCGAGATTTTGTAGGCATGCAGGCAAGCCAATCAAACATGCAGACTGTATTAGAGCATTATTTGCTACCTTTCAATTGCCTAAAAATTTAGCTGTAATTAAGGTCAAAGCACACACAAGAGAAAATACTCCAGAGGTAAAAGGGAATACCTTAGCAGACCAAGCCACCAAGCAGGCCGCAGTAAAACCCCTACCTGATAATCTGATTCTGGTGGCCATCACACCAGAGACATTGGATTTGGACCTTCTTAAAAAGTTGCAGGCTCAGGCTCCACAGAAAGAAGTTGAAACTTGGAAAAGACTAGGTGCACAACTTCATTGTGATGGATGAATGGCTGTGCACCATCTCTGTCTTCCACGTGCACTGTTCCCGGTCTTAGCCCAAATACTTCATGGAAACACTCACCAGTCTAGAGACGCCAATGTTGAGATTAGCCAAGAAGCACTGGATAGCCCCAGGCTTCAGTCAGGCCGCACAGGCCTATGCTTCAGGGGGTATAATCTGTGCTCTGCATAACCCTGGCAAAGTGGTCAAGGTGCCACCTAAAAGTATGTCACAGACATGTTATCCCTTCCAGAGATTACAGATTGATTTCATCCAGTTACCTAAGTGTTCTGGGTATGAGGATGTCCTTGTGTCTACCGACCTATTCTCAAATTGGCCAGAAGCCTGGCCTTGTAGGGCAGAAAATGCTAAGACAGTTGCAAAGAAACTTTTACAAGAAGTTGTATGCAGATTTGGGATACCTGAAGTAATTGAAAGTGACAGAGGTACCCATTTCATAGGAGAAATCCTAGTATGTATACAATCAGACCTAGAGATTATGCAGGCCTTCCATACGGCATACCATTTGCAAAGTAGTGGAAGTGTAGAGAGACTTAACTATACGTTAAAATTAACGTTACAAAAATTAATGGCAGAAACAAGCAAGTCATGGTTAGAATGTCTACCCATAGCTTTGTTTTCAGTCAGGAATACTCCCAGTGGGAAACATAGGCTGACACCTTATGAGATACTGTTTGGTACAGCTGCTAGAACAGGATGTTACTTCCCACAACAGTTACAGCATGAGCATGGTGATTTGACTCAATATGTGATGCATATACAGCAAAAACTAACCAAAATGCACCACAAAGTATTTGCTTCTATTCCAGACCCTAACAGCACTGATGGAACCCATGAACTGCAACCTGGGGACTGGTAGTAGTAAAGAAACATGTCAGGAAATCCCTTGAGCCCAGATACGAGGGTCCGTTTCAAGTCCTGTTGAGTACAGCAACCTCAGTAAAACTGTCCGGCAAAGATACATGGATTCACGCTTCCCATTGCAAGAAAGTTACAAAGGAAGTATTATCCTGTAATCATTTAATACTATGTACAGATATAACCTCATAGGCACAAAGCCTGACAAAGGCCTTTGGGGATGCATAATGTGTTTTGCTATACTAATGGTGGTTATTGTGACTTTTATTTGGTCACTGATAATTGATTATATGAGATATGATGGGTGTCAAAATTGTACACGTGAGATAAATACTGACAGTAGAGCTAAGAGGGAGCTTACTGAACCTTGGGCAAATTCTTTTGTACATTCACATTACAAAGCAGCCCAAAGTCTGGGACTAAAGAACTGTTGGATTTGCACACATTCACCAATAGCAGCAACATCCATGAATTGGGTAGGAGTCCCACTTAATATGACTGAATTATTAGCCCTTGATTTTGGAAAAGAAGAAAAGTTTAGTAAGGCATTTGCTCAGAGGTCTGTGCCTCTTATGATGATTGCTATGGCACGAGATCCAGACTTTTGTTTTGAAACACCCATAACTAAAAAGAGTTACATAATCTTAGGGCGGGGTAATGGTAATATAGATGAAGAGACTGTAAGTTTAAAAGCAACCCCCTTACGACCGGGACAAGTAAATTGTGCCCATACTAAGGTAAACTTTACTCAGACCCAAGGCTATGAAGTTTTTAGTTGTGATTATGATAATGATGGTAGTAGGAAAATTTCACCACTAACTGGGATGCGAAAACAGATAGCAGAGACAGCCCAGGAATGGCAGAATTGGCTAAATGTAACTCACAAATGTGAACAATCCCCAGACCAAACAGGTATAACCCCAAACCCACAAGTAGGGAGAAATGCATTGATAAACTTTCAAGTAGCAGTGCATAATATTCCATACATTTTGCCAGTTAATATATATTATCTATGTTGACGAAAAGCATACAAGTGGCTTCCATATGGTGGGTATGGTAACTGTACTTTAGGCCAGTTAATACCTACAACCTTTTATGCAGATTCTATCTCATCTAATGATATACAGAAGCTACAGCCAAGGAGTAAGAGAGCTGTTCCAAGGAACCTAATAGACATACCATGGGTCAACGGGTGTTGCATAAAGAAAGCAATCTCACTTGTTATAGTTTTGGCTAAATTGTTAGACAATATTACTCAATTGTATGATGAAAGCTTTGAGCTTGTTTTACAAGAATTAAAAATGATAAAACGGGAGATTCAATCTCATAGAATGGTTTTAGACTACCTAACAGCAAAGGAAGGAGGTATGTGTATGATTGTAAAAACAGCCTGTTGTAATTATATTAATGATACATATGAAGTGGATGAGGCCATTGAAGACCACTTATCTCAAGTTAAACAGTTAAAGAATCAATTTGCCAAAGATCATCATGAAGATGGATGGTTTACTGGATAGTTTTCATGGCTGAATCCAGCAAACTGGTTAAGGGCATAGGTGGCTGGTTTATGGGAATATTACAGTTAATTGGGAAAAGACTGTTATTGCTCTTAGCCATTTATGTGATAATAAAAGTTTTAATTTGGTTGATCAAGAAAATACTTACACTGAAATATTGTTCTTTTAAAGATAAAAAGAAGACTCATAAAGAACCTGCAACAATTGGATTAGCTTTGGATCTTACTACCCCATTGTACCAGACAAAGACTTACTACTGTACTGTGAAAAGTGCCACACAAGACAGCCAGAGGGAATTGGTTCATGTCTTGATTGCAATTAATCAGTATTGGACTTTTAACACGAACTTTGAAACATATTTTGTTTCATTATGATGCATGCTTTTTAAACTCTATCATTTATATATGATGTTTATATATATATAAACATATATAGGCATAAGGAAGGTATCCCCAGGTAGAGGGAATGCAAGGTAATGAAAACGCTTTGCATGCCCGCTAATTGATGAAACTTATGTTTATTATTTTTAAGTGAGGTTGAGCATTGATTCCCGTATGAAGATGTGAATGAATTTATAGAATTCCATGTATTGTGACTCTTATAGTGCAGATATGTGAAGTATTGTCTTCTTAGGAACCAATGATAAGGAAAAGGAAGGAACTAGGGTATAGATTTGAACAAAGAGAAGGGAATTGTTAAAGTAAAGAATCATGTAGAAGCATGACTCCATTTTGTGTTCAAATGCTAAGAAGAAATATTATTCTGTGTGAAACATTGTCTCTGAAAAAGGCCTCATTCCTTATCTAGCTATTCTAGCTCTTAGGAATGTATTCATATAGAATAACTTATGGTAGCCAATTAAGACTATATTAGAGTGTATTCATCCTTTGTATTCAATTCTGATTTATATGACAGGAAAGATAAGAGATTATATGGTGCTATTGAGAACAGTGGTGTAAAATGTCAGACACTGTTTACCATCGAGGATTTATGTTCACTGAGACTAGACATAGCTAATAAATCCCTTGAGAGATGACATATAGATTTATAGCTATAGATACCAGTATTAATTTTCATTTATTGATAAATTAGGCAATACTGCCATCTACTGACAATGTATGTAATGCTTGGAATATGCTAAATATATTCATATATATTTTAATTAGGCAGATAAGAAAATTTGTTGCACATGTGCAGACTGGATTTATTTGTATGTAAATCAGAGCCCTTTAAAAGTAGTGACTAACTCAGAATAAAGTTAGAGTGATTTTGTCAACATACAAGCTTGTTGTTTCCTATCTCTCTCCGGCCAACAGCTATGCATGCCTGCTTAAGTGTATCTGAAGACTGACAACTTGCTTGAACTCAAGGAACAGAGGGGTTACACAGCTTCTCTCTTTACCACAACTTTATATGAGAGCAGGTGCTTTTCTTTTGTTTTCTTTGGTTGAGCACCTTACCTCATCTGCGTGCTTTCCGGTGTATTTTTCATATCTGGTTTGCAGCTGATTTCAATCTCTTGTTTAGTGACAGTCTTGCTGGTGTCTTTGGTGTTCTCTATATCCAGATCTGCTGCAATCATCACTTTATTTCTCAGTTCCTCAACAAATGTCACACTATTGCTTATAGTTATTTTTTTCTGTTTTTGGATATAAGATTCTGTATCCTTTGGAACATTTGCTGTACCCAACAAGAATCCCGTCTTTCCATTGCCTGGTTCTGCAGTTTACTATGCCTTTCTGTGGGAATGTAGACAAATGTTTTACATCCATAAGCTCTAATATGTTTACACTGGGTTTCTTGCCATGCCACAATTCATACAGAGTTTTCACCACTGTTCTGGAGAATAGTCTATTCTGTAAATAAGTGGCTGTCTTTGTCAACATGCATCTGATAATTTCAGTCAAAGTTCTGGGGCAAAATGGAATAGGGTGAGAGTTTAGAAAATGTGAGAGCTTAGGAAGTGTTCTACTTTGTATCCTGTGAATTCACCTCCATTGCTGCTATGAAATGCAAGTGAATTGCTTTGAAATTTATTTCTAGCCTTTGTTACATAATTCTTTACTAGTCCATTACTTCATATTTGTCACTATATATGTTACCCAGGGCCAACATCAGGGGAGGACTGCCAGGCCTGGAGTCCCAGGCCCAGACACTCTGGGGGCCTGCCCGCTCTGCCTGTACACAACTTCCTGTCTGCCAAACTAGCATTCACTGACAGGCTCGGCTGGGGATCAGCAGCCACCCGTGCCCACTGCTATGCCCTCTAACTATCTCTCCAATCGCCCGCTGCTGCTGCCATGTATATGGTTGGCTGTGGGAGACAGGCAGAGTGGATTCTCCCAGCCTGTTCTGTGCTGCTAGCCTATAACACAATCGAGCAGCTGGGAGCATCTTCTCTGCTTGCCTCCCACAGGCAGCCATAAACACGGCAGCAGTGGTGGGTGGTTGAGGCGGTAAGGAGGGGACATAGTAATGTGCGTGGGCAGCTGCCCACTGGTAGGAGAGGACTCCCATGGGCCGAGCCTGTCAGTGATTGTAAATTTGGCAGCGGGGAAGTAGTGGGCGGGCAGGCCCCTCATTGGGAGGAGGGGGGGTTGCTGTGAAGCTTTGTATAATAGGGGCTGGGGGGGCCCTGCCTATTTGGTCTGTCCCAGGCCCCAAAATTTCTGATGGTGGCCCTGATGTTACCTCCTGGTGTGCGCACTTTCATTGGGCCACACACGTCACTGTGTATGAGATCAAGTGGTCTCAATGCTCTGCTCTCACTTTGTTCTGGGATTGTTATTCTTGTCATTTTTGCATTTATACAGCATTCACACCTCATGGTTGGTGAACAGTCTGATATTGTGAGATCCTTTGCTAAGTCTCTCTTTTTAGCAGTTCTTTAATGCTGTCTCGGTGTCTATGTCCTAGTCGTCTGTGCCACATGTAAATACAGTCAGTGTCTGTGTGTGCTTGATCTCACTTGTAGTGTTGCATTGTAAAGATAATACATGTGTTCGTCTGCTTTTGCTGTGGCTATTACTTTTCTTCCATTTTGGATAATGTAAGCTTTCTTGGAATTTGATAGTAAGTCCTTTAGCTGCTTAGCACTTACAGACAAAAAATTACCTTCCAATCTAGGAATATATAATACATCTTTTACTGGTATTAGTACATGACTGCAGTTTGCATTGGAGCATTGCATTGGAGCTTATGAGCAGACTGTGACCTATACCTTCCGTAGTGATATTAGTACCATCTGCAAGATAGATTGCTTCTTTATGATTCATGTCAAGCTCAGTTAAGAATCTGTCACTTTTCATGTGAGTCCACTCCACTTGCTTGTGCATATGTTTGTGAGTATTATTACAACTCTCTGCATGGACACTTTCAAAAATAGTTTCTTTTTTATATTGAGCAGTTTTTTTTTTTAAATATCCAATTTTCTTACATCTAAAACATACTCTTGTTTCCTTACTATGCAACTGGGTATCTGTTACTTTAAGGGCTTTTTCTGTGAGAGAGAAATTATATTTCTGATGCTTTTTTAAAGCTACCTAAAAAGTAAAAAAAAAACCTATCTGCTTTTGCTGATACAAGCTATATACAAATTGCTACATATGCAGTCATAATACCCACAAGAGCAATGGTGACTAAATCCAAAGTTTCTGTGCTGCTGTTGGGAGTGGGAAGGAGATTTTAGTGCAAGTTTAGGAAGTTAAACATATGAAGGAGGAGGGCCCTGCTTGTGTGAACTAAGAATCTAAACCATACCTTGAGCCCTCACCAACCACCACACCCTGACACCTTCTCTCACCACCTGAAATACCCATGACTCACTACCCTTCCTGGACACTATGAATTACCTCATTTCTTTTACCATCACTTCCTGAGGTATGGGACAAGGGAGTGGTGGTTTGTGAGTGATATTCAATGGGTGAGCTATATCACTCAATGAATACCCCTCACCAACTACCGCTCCTTGGCACAAAAATACCCATTCCAAATCTGTCAAAAACAATACAACACCAAAAAAAAGTATAATTATTACCTCTTAAATTAAATTGTCGTATTACTCTGTGACACCTGTTGCTGTTTGTTCCTCTTCTTTTCCCTTCTGTATTTCATCTGTACTTCATTGGGGCTTTTTTTCAGCTTGAGTTTGCTGGTGTATACCAACACCACCCCAGATACAGCATTAGGTTGCTCTGCAGGGGGGCTTCAAAAAAGCAATAAAAAAATGGCACAAAAAATAATACTAAATAAATTATATATATATAGGGTTGGATCCCGACTCTCAGAGTCCCGATGCCGGAATCCTGATGCCGGAATCACAACAGGGTTACAATGCTGACAACTGGAGGTAAGTTGTGTAACCCTCCTCACAGCCTAAACCCAGTGACATGCGGTGAAGTCAGTGGCTAGGGAGGCACACATGCAGATGGGTCTGAGTGCTGAGAGCTTGTCTCACTCCCTACTCACTGTAACTCTACCCTCACTACAATAATCTTCTATGTCCATTGATTCTTCCACTTGCAACAATGACCCATAACCCTAATACTCCCCCTAACCCCAATACTTACCATTGGGATGTCAGCGGTTGGGAGGCTGGTGCTGGGATTCTGATTGGTGTGGGGGGTTTCTGGTGCCAACATTCTGAGTGGCAGCATTTCAGCCGCCAGGAAGTCAACTACATTCCTGTATATACTGTATATTTAGATAGATAGCTTTCATAGAATAAATATACAATAATTGTAATTTTACTATTTATATTACGCTCTGCATTTATTTATTTTTTATTTGTCTCATTCTAATATATATCTGCATGTGCCTTTCTACATCAGTATATCCCCCCTTCCTGTATGTCCTGTGTTGTTGTCCCTCTTGTATTTTCCTTTTACTTTCCTCGTCTGTATATTCCTTTTAGTGCCCCCTCCCCACTTGCCTGCATTATCCTTATAGTTTTACCACCCACTTGGTAAAAGTTCAGAACATGGCTAACATAAGTAAAATTTTGCAATATATATCTCTATATTTCTGGTAAAAGATTTGTACAGTATATCCCATGTTCTGAACTCTACCCCAACACAAACTTGGTAGTCAAAAAAGGGGAGAAGTGTCCCCGCACAAGTTTGGAAACAATTGTATACAGCCAATGTCTGAATTTGTATGACAAGAGAGCAAAACATTATTACATTCAGAAGAAATAATTATATAATCAGAAATTCCATTAACAAATAAAGTTGGCGGTGCTCCCCTAGAGTAAGATATAGTATCAATGAAGGGAAAGGAAAGAAAACTATTTTTGTTGGGGGCACAAACTTATCAAAAAATATATATAAAAATCAGTCTTTAATGTTATAAATAGAAAAAATACGACAATACATGGACGTTACACACACATAACATAAATCACATGTTTCTGGATGTAAAATAATCTTCAAAACCTTGATATGTCAAAATGGATACCATCCAGTAATATCTCAGTGTCTAAACTCTGTAAAGACACCGTAATAATGGTAGTCTCCAATTTTTTGACTACCATTATTGTATGCTGAGTTCTTTCTTTCAGTTTTTTGTAGTCTCAAGCACAGTCAATTTTTTATTTTGGATTTATATTTATGTTTGAATACGACAATTCAACTTGATATTGGATCACGTTAGGAGATTTCAGACAATCAGAATGTGTAAATATGAGCAGTTTCAGTCTCAAAAACTAATTGAGCAATAGGAATAAAATAAGGGAAAATCTTAATAGTATTTTTCCTACAACTATCCCTGAAATAACAACTAATACCACCTGGGAGGAAAATTTAAAAAAACTAAAATACCAATTACAAAAACAATTAAGGACTACTTGGGATATTACATCATTGGAAAACTATATTAAACAAAAAATCTCACCGAGGGGTCTCAGACCAAAGGTTTTCCCATCCTTTGAACTTGCAACAACTAATTTGAAAAATGTTCTCAAGACTTAATGTCGATACTCATCAAACACAATCTACTAATATTAGAGGAGATAGACAAAGACATGGAGAGCCTTGGCAAACAACTTGAGGAGTGGGAGACAGATATACGCTTCCAAAAAACCTTCTCTGACAACAAAAATGACTTGGTCAAATATGAGCAGACCATAGTAGACCACAAGAAAAATAGATTTCTGAGGGACAAAAGAGATTTTGCAACAGGGTTGGCGTACAAGTGGAAACGAAGAGTGAGTTTAGAGACTAAACAAGTCTTCTAACAATATAGTTCCTCTGAATTGGATTCTTCAGAAACAGAAGATGCACAGGAATAGGTACACAATTCAGGCTATAACACCGGATCTAATACATTTTTCAACTAGGCTCCTTTTTTAGGAGGCACCAGAGGTGGGAGGGACAACTATCGAAATCCCAGAGGAAGACGTGGCAGAGCTGCAAAAAACAGAATAGATCAAGGAATATGGGATACTCCAGCCCCACAGCGACAATCCAAAAGAATACAGAAACAACATCGGTAGTCAGTTCAGATTCATTACAGGTGATTAACCTAATGATGAGGACACTTACAGATATACAACAATCTGTACTTAGTAAGGGACTCTCTTTCTCTCTGGTCTGTCACTTTGACAGGTTCACATGGGAGAAAGATTTGAATTTATTTTGTAGGAAACTACTACTTATTAAATATCATAGTAGAAAAATAGAGACCACATCCAGTATTAGGTCAGAGGAAACCGCCAGTTCTAGTATGATAGAGAACACACATGAGGAGATGACACTTGACATACTGGATGAGGAGGACTGGACAATGGTGGATACCCTAAAAGAACATATGGACCAAACAGGAGACACTAACATACCCTTGATGTCACAGGTAAGGCCAACCTGTGCTAAAAGTCAACATTCTTTCCCCAAGAGTCTATATGCCCAGAAGTAGGGGTTTTTAAACAAATGGTGTCTAATGAGTTTGACAAGCTATATCTTAGTAGAGGTAAAACACCTAGTTTCAGAGATAACCTAACCATAATGGAGAGACAAGCGCTTGATGAAATAGGCTCCTGGGATGACATGGTGATCAAACAATCAGACAAGGGTTGTAATGTGGTCCTATGGCCAAAAGAGATGTATATGGAAGAAGCAGAAATACAATTATCTGATAATAGATGTTATAAACGTCTTCTCTTTAACCCAACAGAGAACTTTCTTACCAAATACAGGAGACTGATTGATCAGTCAGATAAAAGTGGGACCATTAATAAACAAGAACATGGCTTCCTGGGGTTAACTAATCCTAAAACTCCAACTTTTAACATGCTACCTAAAGTGCACAAGAAACCCCCAGGAAGACCAATAGTCTCAGGTATGGAAGTTCTTTCGGAGCAGGCCAGCAAATTTCTGGACCTTCATCTCCGCAAACATGTCACAAGCCTACCTTCCTATTTACAAGACATGGCGGATGTGCTTCATAAAATAATGGGTATCAGAGTAGGGAAGGATGACCTCCTTGTCTCAATCGATGTTGAGTCTTTATACACCAGTATAAAACATGATAAAGGCATTCAAGCAGTGCATTACTTTTTGAGGATGGAGGATACTGGTGACTTTTAAACTGTTTTGCTTGACCTTTTGGATTTTGTCCTTAGGAATAACTATTTCACTTTTGCAGGTCAGTTCTTTTTAGAAATGCAGGGCAAAGTGATGGGCTCATACTGTGCCCCCACCTATGCTAACATCTATTTAGTGTGGTGGGAACGGGAAATTGTTTTCAGTGAAAGCAATGTAGAACATACACAATATGTCAGCTTGAGGCTATGATATATAGATGATATATTCATGATATGGACTGAAATGGAGAGACAGCTTGAGATGTTTGTCAACACACTTAATCACAATGAGTTCAATTTGAGATTAAGCATGGATTTGGATAACCATCGGATGACATTCTTGGACCTTACAATCTCAAAAGATGTGAACTGTGAACTCAGTACAGATCTTCATAGAAAAAAGTCAGCGACTAACAGTCTCTTACATTGTGATAGCTCTCATTTGCCCCCTACCATTCATAATATTCCCAAAGGGGAATTTCTCTGCCTTAGACGGAATTGCTCCAATAATGCAGATTTTAAGGAAGCATTAAAAAAGCAATGTATTATACTAAGAACATCAACAGGGATACCCTTATATACCCACAAAATAAAACAAAGGACAAGGTAGGGAATGGTAAGATTGATTGCGAAATTTTTGATAAGAATGGCAAGCCATCAGTAGAATTATCCAGGACAAGTGGCCTATAGTTCTTACGGATGTGGATCTAGGCCAGAAATTGTAACCCAATATACTGATGGGATGGAGAAGATCGACCAACCTAAAGGATATGTTGGTGAGCAGTCATTTTGAGGGGAGTAATAAATGTCAACCTAAGCTGATAGGATCACATGCCTGCGGTTCATGCAAGGCATGTACTTACATGGCAAGAAGAAAGACAACAGAAGATCGGTATGGTAAAATCATTAAACTTAATGATTATATCAATTGTAATACAACAAATACTATCTATTGCTTGGAGTGTAGATGTGGTAAACGATATGTGTGCATGACGACAAGACCTTTGAAGACCCGCATTTTAGAACATATCGAAAGGACATACATAGGCTGAGAAAACTGACGTCAGTTGCAAGACATGTTCATATAACCCATAATGGAGAATATTCAGGGATTACAGCTTTTGGTTTGGAAAGGATTAGACTCGGTATTTGGGGTGGAGATCTTTCTAAGGCCTTATTAAGAAAAAAAAGCCGCTGGATTTTTAAACTTGACACCTTGATATCAAATGGCCTGAACGAGTACAACAGTTATGGATCTCTCCTTAATTAGTTACATTAATCATTTTTTGCAGCCAAGGATGGATCTCTATATTTATTTGTATATAATTTTAGATCTGGTCATGGCAATGATTATGTCTTCTCCCCCTTTTTACTGGTGTTTCACTCCTTTCTCCGTATGTTAAATCTATATATGAGATCTGTAGTCCCCCTTTTTCTTTTGGGACTGACAGTTATTTCCTCCCTCTTCAGCAATATGACCTATAATACATTGTAGTCCTTGATCTTAGTTATGCCGTATTTTCTCTCTATGAATACTATATGAATAGGGTTTTCTATGATTATTTATTCCTATTTTTAGTTTTGTTTTTTGCTACTTTGTTTGAATTTTGATTTTTCCATCCAGACAAGAAGGCACCCTGTTGCCTATTGCCTATTAGTATTTATATGGGCAGAGGGTATAATTGCACCATATATTTTTACCTTCTGGTATTTTCAGAAAATATGTAATAATTTGCAAACATTAAAATAACCATATTAATTATAGAATACATTTGATTTATACCAGCAGCAGCAATATTTATATTCAATTACATTGGTTAACTTATGGGATTCACCTTATGGGTTAATACTGGTATACATAATTTATTATTACATACATTATGTTCTAGCATGATATATTCTTAATGGTCATGATTATATTATTAAAGCTCTCTCAATTTCAATGCATTGCAACTGACAGTGATTAATACATGTGCAGTTATAAACAAAAACACCAGCTGCATTCTATGCAAGTCTGATACAGAGCCCTACAAGTTACTCATGTGACCAGACTTTTGAGAGGAGGGGCGCAGCTGATGGCATGACCACTGATTGGTCGGCTTTCTGAATATAGGAGGGTCTAATCTCCTAACCCAAGTATGAACCGTGAACAAGCCGGACAAGGTGAAACGATATCGTTGGTGTTGGAGGTGGGCGCTGTGTTCTCCTCGCTGTGCGCACAGTGGGTAGCATTTATCCAGGTGACTCGTATCCCCTTTGATTTTATCAGGTCGTATCTCTGACTGTCTCACGATGTGCAGCCATGACTAACTGCTGCAGGTCATACACTTTTACTATTTAAACTAGCAGCCACAGTCCATGTTTTCTATTTAGTTTAAACTGGGGTGTGCACAGAACGTTTCTATATACAGACACAGAACCAATTCTGGCTGGCTATTAGTTTAATTGTTTTATTGCATTTCCCTGTATCAATGTGAATGCTTCCCCTTCTTTGGATTCTATATAGGAACCGTTACTGCAATGCTGACAATCTACATTCCATTAACCAATTAATGTCAGCTGGTTCCCATTAACACATCAGGAATCCTGTTTTGTTATCTATACATTGAATATAGGAACCATTATTGCAATGTTTACAATCTGCACTTCATTAACCTATTTAATGTCAGCTGGTTACCATTGATACATTAGGAATACTGTTCTGTGATGTCATTTGTCTGTCTATATGCTTGAGTAATTTATATATGACTCAGGTGCAGCAGCACCTTTCAGTTTGTGCAGAGTTCAGAGTGGAGATTGAACTGCACTATTGAGTAGGATTATTATCTTAACGAGTGATATCATTGTCCTGTATGAAACATATCAATTGTTCTAGGAGACAGATCATTGACTGAAATACATCAACCTTTTAAGGGTTTTTATTTTGAGTGTAAAAGGACAACAATATTATTGTTTGTAAATTGTGATTTGTTTGCATACATACCTTCATAGATTTACACATGCTGCAAAGTCCTTTCACTTTAAACACCTGATATTTTATATTTTCCATCAAGGGTATCCATTGGAGTGCAGATGGACAATTGTTTTATTGTATGAGAAATGTGACTTATATACATATAGACATATTGTAAAGTCCCTTCACTTGAGGCACCAGATATTTCATATGTAATAGCCCCTCTCTTGAAATAATATTTTGGATTACCACTTAATTTTTTTTATGATCATTCAGAACTGCATCAGCCTGTGGTGTTGTGAATTTTCTTTCTTCGTACTCTCATCGGTACTGACCTGCAGGAGCCAGGACAGTCTGACCGAAAGCAGATGCACTATTACAGGAGAATTAACTACAGTCATTTATATGTACTCTCATCAAATTCTCCTCTGCACGATGATTAGAAGCAATGAGATTTGAAAGCAGATGAATGACTTTATTTATTCTCTCTTTTCACAATACCTGCTACTCATCTATATTTTGTCTCACTGTTATAACTGCCACCAAGGAGGGGAACACTCATTAAGATCATTTGATGCTATTTAGCAGATGAATTAACAGCAGTATCTCATTCCGCGATCTGAGAAGTTCTTTTAACCATACTATTTCTTTTGTAATTTTTTGACACTTATACCACCATATTTTATAGGTCATTTGCAGTTTAGAAGATTATGCCTGAATAAATTCTCTATATATGTTTGCCCTTCATTATGGTATCTTTACAGAGTTTAGACACTGAGATATTATTGGATGGAATCCATTTTGACATATCAAGGTTTTGAAGATTATTTTACATCCAGAAACATGTGATTTATGTTGTGTGTATGTAACGTCCATGAATTGTCGTATTTTTTCTATTGATAACATTAAAGACTGTTTTTTATATATATTTTTTGATAAGTTTGTGCCCCCAACAAAAAGTGTTTTCTTTCCTTTCCCTTCATTGACCCCACACAAACTTGTTAGACTATTACTTATACTATCCTCCCCTTCTCTGTGTTTTCCCAATAGTGCACCCATCTTGTCTGTATTGTTTATTTAGCTCCTCAACCGCACCCCCTTCCCATCCAGGATGCTACTTATTGTGTCACACACCCCATTCTGAATGTTCTTTAATGTGCTCTTCATTACCCTCCCTTCCCCCATCTGTAATAACTACAATGCACCTCCCTCATCTTTCCCACCATTTGAATGTTCCTTATGGGGCTGGGCTCCCCTTCTCCCATCCAGGTTCCATATTGTGCTCCCAGCTCCCCCATTAGTATATTTACCAAAGAAGGGTCTCCGCATCATCCATCCTCCTGGCACTCCACAGCCTGGCAATATCACATCATCATGTCATCAGTGCATATGTGCATGACACTAAAGAGAGGTGCTGCTGCACAGTATTGACAGTCAGGTGACTGGTCTGCTGAGCTGTTGAAGACACTGAACATCCTTGTTAAGATAAGGTATACTGGTCATTGGCAGGTGGCAAACCGCCCCTGAGTTTGGTTTGGTACACACTTAGCAACCCGCCAATGCGATGCACGATGGTGCAGATGAACAATATATTGGGCAGTTGGTACACACTGCAAGATCCAGTAAACAACTGCCCAATATATCGTTCACCGGCAGCGTTGACCTTGCCGCTTTTTGCAGCTGGGTCGCTCCATTGGCTGTGCATGCAGGGTGATGTAACAACCCCCGATGAATGACAGAAGTGTGCATAGTGGGTACACACTAGACAATGTGCCTGATATGTCATCCCAATGTGCGGGATCGGACAACATATTGTCTAGTGTGTACCCAGCTTAAGGGTATGACAGTGGGGCTAGGTCCCAGGATCTAAGCCCCCTTTCAGGGACCCCATCAGTGCTGGCACCCTGAGCAAATGCCCCAGTTGCCCCACCCTTGTTACGCCTCTGGGTGCAATGTATTACCTTTAAAAATTTGTCTTTCAAATCCTGCATCAAAACTTCAGAAAAGAAAACAACAAAAATGTGCAGTTTGTAAAACCAATTTACCCTTTAATATTGATTTGTCTTCCTTTACATTTTAATTTATATATTTATCCATAAATAGCTATAATGCTGCAAAATAACAATGATATTAAAATATAATCCAAATCTAATGATTTGGTAAAAATCAGAAAAACATAGACTAACTATAATATCCATGATGAATAGGGCATCTAGTGGTATAATAAAAGAGAAAAAAAATCTATGTTAAAGCTATTAAGTAAGGTGTGCTACATTATTTTGTGTTAACATCGTACTGTATGTTATGCTATTTAGTAACTTGTTGAGTATACAGTGTCACATATTCTCAGTATATGTCTCTCCACTCATCTGCCCTCCTTAACTAAGGCCCTGATTCAGGGTGGCCGCTTTTTTTTTTAAAACAACGGCCTCCTGGCCGCTCGCATAGCTGTGGGTGACCACCCACAGCTTTTGCGAGTGGCCAGGTGATGGTCCCGATGGTCGCGACCATCGGGATTGTGACAAGACACTTGTGGTAATGTCTTGTCTGTTGCAAGCCCCAGTGAGCTTCCGACTCTGACCAGCCACCCCCACCGGCCGCCTACCAAACGGGGCGAGCTGTCAATCAACATCAACAGCCACCCCTTTTGGATGCGAGTGCCAGAGTGAGTGATTTCTCGTTCGCATCAGGGTGAGCACATGCGCACTGCCATCGACCCGCTTGCGAGCACATAGCGCTTGCGAGCAGGTCTAAATCAGGCCCTAAGTTCATAGTATGAGGGGCCATTCAATTCAAAATTACAGCTTTCTGAATATGTCATATACCTAAGTTATTGCTTTCTGGATATGACTTATGCTGAAATGGATATGACGTATGCTAAAATGGATATGACGTATGCTGGAATGGATATGAAATATCACATATGCTAAAATGGATATGACATATACTTAAATGGATCTGACGCATGCTGGAATGAATGACGTATGCTGGAATGATATGACGTATGCTGAAATGGATATGATGTAAGATGGAATGGATATGACGTATGCTGGAATGGATATGAAGTATCCTGGAAAGGATATGAAGTATGCTGGAATGGATATGACATATGCTGACATGGATATGACATATGCTGACATGGATATGACGTATGCTGAAATGGATATGACGTATGCTGAAATGGATATGACGCATGCTGGAATGGATATGACGCATGCTGGAATGGATATGACGCATGCTGGAATGGATATGACGCATGCTGGAATGGATATGACGCATGCTGGAATGGATATGACGCATGCTGGAATGGATATGACGCATGCTGGAATGGATATGACGCATGCTGGAATGGATATGACGCATGCTGGAATGGATATGACGCATGCTGGAATGGATATGACGCATGCTGGAATGGATATGACGCATGCTGGAATGGATATGATGCATGCTGGAATGGATATGACGCATGCTGAAATGGATATGATATATGATGAAATGGATATGACATATGCTGAAATGGATACCATACAAACAAGGGAAACGGGAAATGGGAAAACAGTTGCACAGGAGTAATAAATACCTTATAGTGTCTCCAGGATAGGGATGAAGAAAATCAGGGGGTGCTCAATGGAGTATATATAATGATATATAAAAAGATAAAGACAAAAAGAACTCCTTGTATGATGCACACTCCTGATAATACAGAAAAAAGACAAAAGAAAACAAAAGGTTATCAAATATATAGAAAAGGAATTACTTTAAAATATAACCTTTATTGATTCAATTCTAAAACCTAACATAGACCAATAGACAATAGTCAATCAGCAACCAAACAATACTGAGACAGTATTAAACCTGCAGATTTATCTGCACATTAAATCTTTTTGTACATGTACCAAAACCAGCCCATATCATAATATTCCCTGAGCCAATATTCTAGCTACAGCGGCCGGTTAATGAGGCCTGAATTGTAAGCATACATAGTATTGAGTTAATAACATTTAGTTGCTCAAAGAGATATGCATCCTCTTATACCTTGGCGAAAATATGACAAAACAAATATGACAATACAGTGTAAACACAACACATAATTAAAAAGCTGTACACCAAACCCATATATCACCTATATCAATTCAATGGTATCGGATAATGAGAGGTGTCCCTCTATTTGGAAAGTATGGATAATATACAGTAATATCTATATAGATGTGAAAGGTAAAGTGTGTGTACTTATGGGTCAGATTCTGCTGTTCCACATCATATTAATATAGAGGACGTGGAATGAGTTTCACTGGCACCCTACACACGTGGAAACAGTGCAGCCTGCTTCTACTGTTAGTGTCAAACTTACTGTGAGAAACCTGTTGCTCCAAGCAGCGCAGGAACTCACAGCATAGACATCTAATGAGAGAGCAGGGAAAGAAGATTAAAGAACAGTACCTGACAAGAATATTCTCCAAATGGGTATACGGTGAAGGGGTCCTCAGTTCGCACTAGGATCCCGTGGCTGACGAGCCCACGCGCGTTTTGCCGGAAGCGGGCTTTATCAAGGAAGCTGTCTCAATGCAAATAGACAGCTGGGTATTATAGTCCCGGTTGTTGCATGATTGGTTTAATTTGCTTGATGGACAGTAAATAACAGCCAACCAGAGTGGCACTAAAATAGAAGGCGGGATTAAGTGCCGTCATTGTGTTGCTATAGTAAAATCTATCCACATCCCATTGTAAACTGTACAGTGATTGCGTCTTGTTTACCTATAATCCAGATGGCAAAATAAAGAGCATACTATCATATATGTGGGCAGATGGATTCACTACTGGGACACCAGAACCAAGGGATAGTGTATCCTGACAAAGAATACTAGGTACTATAGTTACCACGTATCGACCGGTTAATAGAGTGTCATAGCCAGGGGGCATGTTCACTAAACCAAAACAAATCCCTACAGCATGTGTGGCCATCAGTCATGTAATAGAGAGAAAAGTATCAGTCAGATGATTAAGTTTTCTTCCAACCAATGTGCCTCCCCCAGCATGTCTCCAGTATCACATATGTCTCATTACATATCCAAAAATCATGACGATGTCTATTCCCTATATAGTGTATAACTATTAACCCACAATCAAATATACTCTTAAGCAATAACATAGATTCTAATAATTATAGAAACATGGTGTCATAAAATAAGGAAAATGAATACACTGACAAATAAATAATATTACATGGAACAAAAGAACAGTATTGTACTGTCCATTAATGATTAATTAATAAATAAATAAATAATAAATAAATACATAAATAAATCACTATATAGACATATAATTTAATTAGAATAGGAGTACATTAAAATACAGGGGGCATGGTCAGCATTGTAAAAAACATCCCAGGATCCACAATTATGATTACAAAGCACCCATAATAACAAAGTACATATATTAAAATATTTCAGTAGTATGTAATAACATTACCATCTTATGTTCAAGACACTCCGGATGTCCTAAGGAAGATAAATGACATCAAATTAGAAAAATGCCAAATTTTGGCTAGCATTGATGTCGAATCACTTTATACATGTATCCATCACAATAAAGGGATATAAGCTGTAAAATTCTTTCTCAATATGGCTGGTACTTAGGATTTTCATAATCTTCTGATTGAATTACTTGAATTTATTCTGTACAAAAATTATTTTATGTTTAACAGGAAGTACTATCTTCAAGTAATGGGAACGTTGATGGGGTCGGCGTGTGCTCCCACCTATGCAAACCTTTTTTGGGGTGGTGGGAGTGCACGTGTGTTTTCAATGATTAAAATGAAGACCTTAATTCATCGATATCACTCTAGATCAGATATATCGATGACACTTTTGTCATATGGAACGGACCAGAGGTGGGTTTTCATGAATTTATGAGAAAATTGAACACGAATGACCTCAATCTCAGATTTACATATGAGATCAGTACAGAGTCAATAACCTTTCTGGATCTTAAATTATCTGTTGATAATCAAGGTAATTTAGTGTCAGATCTCTATTATAAACCTACTGCCTCTAATAGCCTGTTACATCATAACAGCAGTCATTTCCCACCAACAATCTTTAATGTGCCAAAGGGAGAATATCTGAGACTAAGGAGGAATTGCTCCAGTGACCAAATATTTAAAAGGCAGAGTGAAGAATTGGCCTTAAGATTGAAAAATAGGGGATATAGTAACAGGTCTATTAAAAAAGCATGCCACCTGGTATCTAGGATTGACAGAGATACACTAATCTTTCCCACTAATAATAAGAAGGAGGAAATCCCAGATAAAATTTGATTTATCTGCAATTTTTGCCTGGAGTGGCAATCTATATGAACCATTATTCAAAAGCACTGGAATATATTGATGCTAGATCCTGATCTTCAACAATGTCTGGGCTCCAAAGTCCAAATAAGTTGGCGAAGAGCTAGAAATCTAAGGGGCATATGTGTCCGCAGCCACTTCAATGTGGAACCCTTAAAAAAGCCAAAAATAACAGGGTAATTTGCATGTGGAAATTGTAAAGTTTACCCTAATATGATGAATAACAAGAAGGAGATAGTGGACAGATTTGGTAGAAAACATCTTTTTCAACATTACATCAATTGTAATACAGCAGCTGTAATATACTGCCTTGAGTGTTCATGTAACAAAAGATATGTCGGCATGACGACCAGACCACTGAAACAGTGAAATTTAGAACATATTGGGAACATAAAGAATGTGGCCAGGGACTCACAGAGAATGAAAAAGATAACAACAGTAGCTAGGCACTTTTCTTCTTGTCACAATGGATCCTGGAAGGACCTATAAGCTTTTGGTTTGGAAAAAAATCTCTATTGGTCCCAGACAAGGGGATCTAACCAAAGAACTTTTGAAAAAGGAATGTGAGTGGACGTTTTGACTAGATACAGTCAGTCCATGGGGTATGAATGAAATTATAGTCCCTTTATGAATACATAAAATTATCTATTTTATAAAATCAAATCTCTTAATTATTGCATATTGCAGTATGTCATTATTTATAAACTTATTCATACTATCATCTAGTTTTATTCTGGGGGGTGTATATCAAATAGTCACTAGGGTGATAGTTTATATAAATTATTGCCTTGTACAGATATTTTACATTGTTTTAAAAAATATTACATCATCATTTGTTCACTGTATTCTATGATTTGAGCTTACACATTCATTCTATATTTATTGATTTGTTCACACTTTTGCATCACATTATTATTCACAATAACTTTTCATATTCACATCAATTAATACAGTTCACACATATAGAATTATGTTCTTAATTATTTGTCAATTTTCATATATCACCTAGTTGGCACTTTTATATAGGTGTGTGTGTGTGTGTGTGTGTATATATATATATATATGTGTGTTTATACAGTATGTATACTTGCATATGCATGTATATGTACATGCATGTGTGTGTATACATATGTATATATGTTTTATTTCAATTCACTAAATTAATGCACTATATTTGATCACTCTATATTTGTAATATTTATTATTATTATCATTGATTTTTCTGGGACTTTTTTAATGTCCCTATTGAATATATGGTTATTTGGTTATTTTAATGTGTGGCATTGAATATGCAATAAGGCATATAGTTGTATCCATTATAATATGTGTTTTGGTGGGATATCACAATGTCACTTTAATCATTATTTATTAATTTGCTCTTATGATATTATTTGCATTTACTTGAATTATTATTTTTAAAAATATTTTAATATGTGTACTTTGTTATTATGGGTGCTTTATAATCATAATTGTGGATCCTGGGATGTTTTTTACAATGCTGACCACGCTACCTGTATTTAAATGTACTCCTATTCTAATTAAATGATATGTCTATATAGTGATTTATTTATGTATTTATTTCTTATTTATTTATTAATCATTAATGGACAGTACAATACTGTTCTTTTTTTTCCACATGTAATATTATTTATTTGTCAGTGTATTCATTTTCCTTATTATATGACACCATGTTTCTATAATTATTAGAATCTATATTATTGCTTAAGAGTATATTGGATTGTGGATTAATAGTTATACACTATATAGGGAATAGACATCGTCATGATTTTTGGATATGGTATGAGACATGTGATACTGGAGACATGCTGGGGGAGACACATTGGTTGGAAAAAAACTTAGGGCCTGATTCAGAGCCGGACGCTATTTGCGCTCGCTCATTCAGAAAAAGGGGCCGATTATTTAAATAGAGCGCTCGCTCTTTGCGTTCTGTTGATGCCTCTGTCTGAACGAGTGAGCGAAACATGCGCTCGCTATTTTTTTAAAAACGCCCCCTGGCCGCTCGCATCCTACATCATCTCCGCTATTTATTAGGTTAATCGAGTACATCGAAAGGCATCTGAACTGCTCGCAGTGCTTGTGGTAGCATTTTCCTACCGCAATCATGCGAGCAGTTCAGGCTAAAAGACAACCAAGTGACGTGGTCGATGACGCTGCTTTGTTAATTATGCACACCCTTAAAATGCCAGTTTTGACCGTTTGGCACGCCTGCATTCGGATCTCCAATCCCTGTTTTCAAGCACCTTCCCCTGTTACCACCCACAAACGCCTCATTCTGTCACTCAAATTAGCAGGCATTCGCTATTTTGCGAGCACACAATTTCCGACTGCAATGACTGGTTAGCAAACATCGCTCGGAGCGAACGAGCGGCCGCTTACGAGCGGCTCTGAATCAGGCCCTTAATCGTCTGACTGATACTTTTCTCTCTATTACATGACTGATGGCCACACATGCTGTAGGGATTTGTTTTGGTTTAGTGAACATGCCCCCTGGCTATGACACTCTATTAACCGGTCGATACGTGGTAACTATAGTACCTAGTATTCTTTGTCAGGATACACTATCCCTTGGTTCTGGTGTCCCAGTAGTGAATCCATCTGCCCACATATATGATAGTATGCTCTTTATTTTGCCATCTGGATTATAGGTAAACAAGACGCAATCACTGTACAGTTTACAATGGGATGTGGATAGATTTTACTATAGCAACACAATGACGGCACTTAATCCCGCCTTCTATTTTAGTGCCACTCTGGTTGGCTGTTATTTACTGTCCATCAAGCAAATTAAACCAATCATGCAACAACCGGGACTATAATACCCAGCTGTCTATTTGCATTGAGACAGCTTCCTTGAGAAAGCCCGCTTCCAGCGAAACGCGCGTGGGCTCGTCAGCCACGGGATCCTAGTGCGAACTGAGGACCCCTTCACCGTATACCCATTTGGAGAATATTCTTGTCAGGTACTGTTCTTTAATCTTCTTTCCCTGCTCTCTCATTAGATGTCTATGCTGTGAGTTCCTGCGCTGCTTGGAGCAACAGGTTTCTCACAGTAAGTTTGACACTAACAGTAGAAGCAGGCTGCACTGTTTCCACATGTGTAGGGTGCCAGTGAAACTCATTCCACGTCCTCTATATTAATATGACGTGGAACAGCAGAATCTGACCCATAAGTACACACACTTTACCTTTCACATCTATATAGATATTATTGTATATTATCCATACTTTCCAAATAGAGGGACACCTCTCATTATCCGATACCATTGAATTGATATAGGTGATATATGGGTTTGGTGTACAGCTTTTTAATTATGTGTTGTGTTTACACTGTATTGTCATATTTGTTTTGTCATATTTTCACCAAGGTATAAGAGGATGCATATCTCTTTGAGCAACTAAATGTTATTAACTCAATACTATGTATGCTTACAATTCATGCCTCATTAACCGGCCGCTGTAGCTAGAATATTGGCTCAGGGAATATTATGATATGGGCTGGTTTTGGTACATGTACAAAAAGATTTAATGTGCAGATAAATCTGCAGGTTTAATACTGTCTCAGTATTGTTTGGTTGCTGATTGACTATTGTCTATTGGTCTATGTTAGGTTTTAGAATTTAATCAATAAAGGTTATATTTTAAAGTAATTCCTTTCTATATATTTGAAATCCTTTTGTTTTCTTTTGTCTTTTTTCTGTATTATCAGGAGTGTGCCTCATACAAGGAGTTCTTTTTGTCTTTATCTTTTTATATATGCTGAAATGGATATGACATATGCTGAAATGGATTTAACATACTGAAAAGCACATGACATTGCCAGCCAATAACAGCTCTCCTATATAAGCAGGACTGCTGGGAAGGAAGAGCAGGAGTACAGTGTTGCACATCTGGAAAGTGGAGGTGAGTGCTAACAGTATAGTCAGTGGTGTAATAACTTTTGCTGT
Organism: Taudactylus pleione; assembly: GCA_031769625.1. Lineage (NCBI taxonomy): Eukaryota > Metazoa > Chordata > Amphibia > Anura > Myobatrachidae > Taudactylus > Taudactylus pleione. The sequence goes on from JAUIMM010000759.1 coordinate 5,582,955, forward strand.
GCTGATGATGGTAATATTAACACATAACTACTACTGCATGTACTATTACTTACAGCTTCAGATAGGAGACTGTCTCTTTTTAGCTTTTTTTCTCCTATGAGGATCATGCTCCTGCTGCAGGCAGGTTATGTATTAGTGTTACTTTCACTTTCCTTTCTGTTCTCATTCTCTCCCATCTTAGCTCTTTCTTTACTCACCCTTCTCTTCTTTCCCTATGTGTGATTTCTTGCCAGTACCCCAGGTCCCTGCTCATGTTAGGGAGTGCCCTGACTCTCAGCAAGATGGCTCCTTCATAATCCAGCAGGTGGGGGAGAATTCCCCTATTGTCTGGCTAGATGTACTGTTACTGTATGTAGGCTGCTGGGTCAGAGGGCTATAGTCTGCCACAATCGGCAGTAGGCTGTGGTTTTCACACCCCACACATGCCAAGTATCATTATAACACTTATATGGCTTTGTGTGTTTATTTAGTGCATATACTGTAGAGGTACTGTCAGGGAAGTAGCGAGGGTGGCTCCAGTGGAGCATGAGCTCTGGGCACCAAAATGGACAGAGGGCGCCATCCCGGGTTCTGGTATTTATGGGGCACTGCACAGTATGACAGCCACCTGTTAGTTTTATCTCGGTTTGTTTGCTCTATATCCTAAATAAGTTATGGATCTGAGATCCGTTTCTACATTTCTTGCTCCTCAAGCTGCCCAGATTGCCTCCCCTCCGGTCCTCCCTCCTCTGTGATCATCTTCTGTCACCTCCCCTTTCCTGTCATATTGATTACATTCACTTCTGACCTCTTTAATTCCCTCCCCTCTCTAACCTGTGATTGGCTCTTTGCCCCTGTCCTCTCCTTTTATATTGGCCTCTGTCTTCACCACTCTCTAATCGGAACTTTCTATCCCCTCTCCTCTTTGATCCCCTCCCTCCTTCTCTCCTCATTTTGCTTCAATCGACTTAAAAGTGACACATCTGAAGTAAAGTCCTAAATTTTAATTAGAAGGTGTTAGTTTAAACAAAGTCACTGCTTTGCTATTTCAAGTAATTAGGTGTTCCCAGGCATAACCACAAAGAGTTATTTTAAGGTATTTTCAAAAAATATTAGGAGACCTGAAATAATAATAATGTTGGCAGACAGAACATGACATGATTAATGTACTCATATTAATATACTGTAGGTGCAATGACTATTTGCGAAGTAGGAGCATAGCTGAGAATGGAGCTTCCCATCCATAGGTGTCCCCAAAGATAGCTGCTTGGGGCAGTAATTGAAGTAATAAGCTGTGCACCCTGTGGCATTTCACTCTTGCACATATATTTTGTCAATTTAAATTAAATGATCATAATATATAATACAATCTCATCTATTGACTAATAATGATTAAAATGAGAACAGTCAGATCCTATGTGCTATACATAAATAAAGCTGTGCCAAAGGAGCTACCATTTAATGCAACACTAAAGCATTCCATTCCCCAATGGGACTTCAATACTCAGCATGAAACTGCCACTGTTTGCTCTTTTCTCTTCACCTTAATATTCCTCTGCAGGCTGGCGATACTCCACTGGCACATTTCAGTACAGGGAGGGCGGGGGGCAGTATGACATGAACTTTCTCAGGACACCATGATTCTACGCTACTCCTCTGGGTACTGTTTGTGCATGTCTACATGCAATTCTATGTCTAGGGCCTTATATTGTGTATGTATGTATGTATTTATTCTGCCACTCACAAGTTGGCAGCGGCGGGGGCACAGGTCTGTGTCACATGCTCCCTGCTGGTCTCTCACTTGCATCCCTTGCTTAGCTCTCTATACAGCCAGTGGTGGGGGTCCCCTCTCTAGATCAAACACGCAGTGTTCATACTCAGCCACGCTTGGCTTGTGACCTTGGTTGCCTAGACTCACCCATTCTACGGGGCATATTTACTAAAGTGAGTTTTTAGAAATGGAGTTGTTACCCATAGCAACCAATCAGATGCTACTTCACATTTATCTAGCACCTTCTACAAGATAATAGCTAGAATCTGGTTGCTATGGACAACATCTCCTCTTCTGAAAACTCACTTTAGTAAATATACCCCTACTTGTATTATATATTACTCTGATAGTATATGTTTATCAAGCATTTGTACAGGTTGCTGTATTTGGGTTTATGTGTACAGTATTATTAGGTGGTTTGTTGATTGGTGCAGGTGTCTGTGTATGTATAGTTGTGATATTTCATATGTCTGTACAGTGTATGTATATAGGTATTCTTTTCATGCTTCAGTGCAGAGCTTAGTCTGTATCTGCAGTAGGGTTAGCACATGGATATTATGCTGTCAGTTGCTGATTGTTTTTATGCTTTACGTATACTCATCATGTGATAGCTTGGGTTGTGGTTTAATTTGCGCCGATGTTCACATAGTGGGGCAGATGGATTATGGATCAAAACTGCGATCACACACACAGACCATCTGCGACAATATGCTAATGTTTGCAATCAAAATGCCATCGAAGGCCAATATAAGGATGCCCACTTCCCCTTACTCACATCCGTAATACCTTGTAAGACTGCAAAAATATCGGTACCATAAAAAAACATTGGCCTGTCATGCAGAATTACAACAGGTCTGACCTTACTGAGGAATTGCTAAGCTTGTCACATGCAGTGAGTACTCAAGTTGCGTATCGCAGTGGGTAATTTATGCACGCCCCCTGTATTGGCATTCAAATGCACTGACACATCTGCATTTTGCTGACCATCCCCCATCAATACCACCAAATGTTCACTTCCTGTCAATCACACTGTGTTGGGTCTGCGTGATCTCTGCAATTGCACTCGCACTGTGGTGCATACACAGTATGCAACAATCCTCTGATTATTCTGTGTTTGTCATACTGTATGGTTTTTCTTATGTATCAGTGCAGTGTTTTTTGTCTTTGCTCTTTGGCTTGTTTTTTGACTATGGGCGTGTGTATATGGGGGATAGTTGGATGTGCAAGGCTTCATTGGCAGAGCCATAACTAGATTTTTTGGTGCCCTGTGCCAGAGAGCATTGGTGCTGTGCTATTTTGCTTATGCAGGTTTTTTACCTTGACTTGGTGAGGTTTTAGTTAAATTCCTAAGCACATTTGAGAGTATGAATAGCTGGGATCCTACAGAGGAAGTGAGTAAGTTTTGGTTTTGTATGTGATCTACCTATAGACTCTTTCTTTGGTGGGTTTCTTCATCTATCTATTTATCTATCTACAGTCTCTCTGTCTCTGGGGGGTTTCTACATCTCCACCATTTTGCCTTAAGGTCCTTTCAAGGTCAGCAAGTCCCTTTGGGCCTTTTTGGATGTTGCTCTATTTTTGATATTTGCAAAGGTGCCCCCATAACAGCTCAAGAATCATGTCCCCTAAAATGTAGATCCACCACTGCTCTTTGCACTTAAAACTGCCCTTTTAGTTTTTGTCATACCGTGGCATGACTCGGTAGCACCAAATGTGTTTTTGTGCAAATTTTTATCTTAAATTCCCTCTTAGTTGTGCAGTGATGCGAATAGGACACACAGGCATCTTCGCAGTGGCAAACGCAAGAATTCTAGAGGGGGGTTTCCAAATGCTTGATTTTAGAGCAAGTGTGGCCAGTCCATGAAGAGGGCAGAATTAGTACTTAACCAGCTTTAATAAGTGTCATACAAAGTGTATTATGTAATTCCAGCATATACAGGACCAGTGATCACAGTAAGCCATTATATGCGTCATATAAAGTGTAGTGTGTGTAATAATTCCAGCATATATAGGACCAGTGATCGCAGTAGGCCATTAGATGCATCAGTAGGCCATCCTGCCTGAGCTGAATGTATTTATTTTAGATGTGGGCACCAATCCAGACTATTGGAGCAAGTCCGTGAGCCTGGAGGAGCAGCAGAAGAACCTAGTACTGCCCTAGACATATATCTACATATTGGGCTCTATAGCAGTGCACCCTAATAGTGCATGTTTTCCAGATCTCCTAGTTGGTGCACAGGTTATTTATTACTGGCTGATACATGTTAAAAGATCCAAAGGTGGTGCTAATTATTTCATTTGTGATACTGAGAAGAACATGCAGCACTAGTAAAATTCTATTATAGTACTATTTCTATTGTGGTTATGTGTGGGCTGGGGAAGGGGGTTTCCAGGCAGCCAGAAACCCCCCCTGCATTTGCCTATGCTTCGGATTATTAAATTGATATGCGGCATGTCTATACTCTGTGTGCAGCTGCAGGTGTATCTGCATGCAAAATGTTACCTTACAGTGATAGCACATGTAACACTGTAAGATAACATTTCTCATGCAGATACACCCACAGACGAACACATGCAATAAAGGCATTTTGCATATCATTTTAATCAGCAGACACTGCTTGTCCATGCTGTACATGTCACTGTGCTTTTAAGATGCATTAGAAGTGAAATTTTTTACATGAAGACACTCTGTGCTACCAAGTCACACTGCAGTCACATGTTTTGTGTACCGCTACTTGTAGTGCACGAAGGATAGATGTATGTTGACACATCTGGATTTGCTTAGATGCGTTGCCATGCATTGTGGCATGTGAGTAGTCAAGAGCTCTTGCTATGTCAGGGGTGTGTATACTCTAAGCATTCTCTATTGAGGAGGGTATGATAGCAACTACATTCACAATTTTCACAACTGTATTGGAATGATGTCTATGATGAGACTGGTCACATCTATATGTGATTGTAGATAAGTAATTTCATTTATGTCAAATACTATTTGTGCATGGGTGCATGATAAGCTATGAATGCTATATATTTTGAAATTTGTAAGTGAACTTTTTACTCAAAAAACTTTGAACTTACCCTTTGTTTTGTTTTATTGATTTCAGTTTAAAGGACCTTCTTTCAAATCTTGTAGTACAGACTGATACTGAAAGCACATAAAAAAGAATAGAATACACTGCACAGAAGTCGGGGACGGAGCATGTCGTGGATTAAGGAAGAAAAAATTCTGGCCTGAGAAAGCCTGTCATCTTCACTGATACCTGTGGTAATGCTTAAGGAGCTATAGATTTATTTGGCTCAGCCAGGGAATTTTTTAAACTTCTGATAAAGTTCTTGTGAAGTAGCAAATTGTTTGAAGCACCAGATAATGCAAAGACATTATACTTTTTTATTATAATAAAGATAAAAATTATAGATTTAACTGAAACCTTTGCCAAGACTTTCTCTTTTTGTATTTTGATGTGCTAATGTATTATTAATTGAGGCAGTGGAAGATATTCATGAATACTTAATTTCTCTAAAGTCCAGTTGTACTATAGCAGGAAGGGCTGTGTTTTCTGTTGATCTGAATTAATTGGAGCACTTACATCGAAAACTTGAAAGTCATTTAGCTGTATTGCAATGCTCATTGTTTGTCACCATTTTTTTAGTGTAAACTGTGAATTGCTTTCCATGCTAGAAAATATATTCCGGCATACAGTTTTGTTAATTGAGGATATCCAAAACAGGATCATGTGACTGTAATGCAACCCCTGGATATTCTGCACCCCTTCTAAATCTCGGTGTAGGTACAGTAGGCCAAGGTAAATATCCTAACCAAAGGCGTATCGTGCTCAATTGAGATAAGTAATTAATTACGTAAAATCTAATTAATTTAGTACAAGAACATGCCTTTAATCCGCCTGTCCAACACCCCTTAAAATCCCAGCATATACCCTGCATTTGAGTGAAAGGTCATTTCTTTAGTTTTTAGAATAAACCCCCTTTCACACAGAAAAGTAAATTAAAAGGTAAATCACTTTTACCCAGTAATTTGCTGATCAACACACAATAACAGAATATGATATGATATACAGTATTTTGAATTAGTCAATGTACAAATCAAATTAAAAAAACAAAAAGTTGCTGGACATGACCTGAAAAACAAATACAAGTTCTGCTTCATGCTACAATAGTATACTTTCTGATTGTTTCTAGAGAACAGATATAATATTTGTGGGAACTAGGCTTTTCATGGACCAGAATAGCTAATTGCTTAAACATAAGTATTTCAACTCTGTACAGAAGACGACAAGAACTAAACCTGCCGACATCTTCTGACAACCGATTCAGTGATATATATGATGAGGAACTTGACCAGCATATTATGAGTTTTCTAAATTCTACACCAAATGCAGGTGAAAGTTATAAACTCCCCATCGCCTAACAGTGCAGGGTAAATCATCAACCATAGTCCTAATGAAATAATGACACAGAGACTTATATAAGGGGAAAGGAAAGTCAGCTTTATTTAATGTTTGACTAATTAAGCTATTTAATGTATAACTGAACTAAATAATAGAATAAGAAAGAAAACAGACAAAGTATGGTGGCACAGAAAGAACGGCCCCACAATGCAAGATCAACAACTGAATACTCACATCGATCTTCTAAATGGGAGGCAAGCAGCCAGCCCATTACCATGCCCAAGGTATCCACCTCCTACCGCATGACACGACGTGAGGCACACCTGGTTAGGTGGTTGCCAATGACCTGAGTAGGGTAAAATCAGCCTAAGCCATGTATTGGAAGGGAGAGCACCTCAAGCTCCAAAGACAGATGGCCACTGCTACTGTTCTTTCCTGCCAACAGCGGTTCCCAGCTAAGAACCGCACCGCCACCATACCCTAACCTTCAACAGCTTGACTTAATCCAACTAACTCCTCAATAACTCCATTCCAATTACTCCTTTTGAATGCACCATCCATCCTTTAAAGCGGACAACAATGTACCTAATCAAAGCATGTAAAAGGATGATAATGGATCAGAACCTCTATATACCCCTGCCTGTACCTTCTAAAATCCTATCTATAAACCACTAAGGATGACACCAATTTGCATACACAGTCATACAGTAAATAAAAGACTCCAGACTTGGAACGTGTGGTTCCAAAGCACAAGTATTATTCAAGTAAAAAGTACAGTCAGTTACATGCTATTGATCCATACACAATTAGACGCAAATGATTATAAAGACCCCAATTACAGTATACATACGCAGCGCATTCTGGTCCAGATGTTAGGTATCAGCAAGAAACCCCTCGTCCCTCAGCGTTCAGCAAGAAGACTAAGACCCAGTGTTTGAGCACACATGTTTATACCCCCTCAGAATAGACAGTACAATAGAGAAGTTTGTTGCTGATATCATTGGTTCCCAGGGGAGCAGCATCTGTTACAGTGCATTTAACAGGCTGGTTAAAATAGACTCGCCCAGCCTCTAACAACTGGGGGTCTTTTCCCTCCCGCCCCCATGCTACATCCATGCAACAGTTGTTCATAAAATAAACATTTTGTTGCTTGTAGTCTCTGCGGTCCAAAAGTTGGGAGTGCATAATGCGATCTCCACACCGATAGTACCGGAATTCTGTTGAAAAAGTACGCATCAGTTCGAAACCAAACACGGCTTTCTTAGCATGTATAAAACCTTAGTTATCAAATATCTTTATTTCACAGCATTTATACTAACTGAACCAACTTAAATCTTATACTTATACAAAGCAGTGCTTGATGTGAGCCTATATACAACGGCATGGCATACCGTCACTTCGAGCACTGCACTAAACTTTTTTGTTTTTTTTTCAGCTTTAAAAGGATGGCAGAGCTGAGGGCAGAGGCGTGGCTTTAGCGCTGAGTGGCAAAAGCACATGCTTCCACCCAGTACACTGCAATATGAGGGAAGGGAACTAACAAGAGTAAGTTCCCATTCTGTGTTAAATAAAATGAAAATTTGGATAAGAGCCCCATTTCCCCATCATTTTTTAGCATGTCTGCTTACATAATAATACACTGTAGTAAGTGGACATTATAAGAATGAAGCCATCAATGTATGTGCTTACTGCTTCCTGGCTCAGAGCAGCAGCTGCCGCGTAAGGATGGAAGTTCGGGTGAAGCGTGAGTTCCAGGCCCTGAACAGATCAGCGGGCACTGGCTGCAGGCGGCTGGAGTCAGACTCTGGCAGCTGGTCATTCGCTGACAGACTGCCTGGTGCTGGCTCCAGTTGTCTAAAAATAGGGGTATACAGCGCTCTCAATCCTATTTAGAAATCATCCCTAGCTGCTCCACTAATAGAGGTATCCCGACCTTCCAAATAAACGTATACACAAATAGTTAATAGTGGTGCACTCTAGGACAATTGGAGTGTGGGAAAGAAGATATAAAATAAATAAGTCACTTTCTTGCTGTAATTGGACTGCAAAATGTCCTACTAATGTCTTAAACAAAATGTCCCGACTTGAATCTGTAGGTAGGGTGTTCTTAAAAAATATTAATCAGGCAGCTGTAAAGATGATGTGTAATCCTTATCCCTGACCGGGAGTGTGTGAAATCAAAAAATCCTGCTGTCTCTTATGGGGAAGGATCTTTCGATAGTCTCAAGGAATGCGTAGCCCCCAAAGTATTATAATCTGTGATGTCTGTAGGATGGGTGTTCTTATATATGCTTGATGCCACCATAAGTCTCCTTGTTCACCTTCCACCTCAAATATAATATATTGGCACAGTATACCATAAAATAATGTATATCCATAACAAAAGAATTCCACAGAACATATATAGTGATCATGAAATTAGCATGTATATAACTGTATGATTACATTATTTAAACTTCACAATTATCGTTTTGATGTTCATGCATCTACTCACATACCTAAGTATTATAGCAGTAAGTGCCCTAGTAACACATTGAATTGTAGGACAAAGGAATAGTGCATTTTTTTATTAATAGTTTATTACAAGAGGCAGGCAGATGAATAAAGATGGATGCAGCATGAATACACAGATAGAGATGGTTTGCAAATAACCAACAAAATGGCCCCCCTATTAAGAATACAGCAAGATAATATGATCGATCATAGACAAAATGGCCGCCGGAGAAGAGTGGCATCCAACATATACTCTATTGCAAGCACTAACAACAGCTAGAGCAGGCTAGAATATCATTAAAATAGAAAAACCCATTACAAAATGGCAACTATAGATGGTGCATGCGCGGAACTAAAATGGGGACTCCGGAGTACACTCTAGTGTCAGGAGCATCATCTACAATCATTGGCTATGACGTGCTTGTGCGCGGAACCCGGAAGTGCGGGCAGCTAACACCGGAGCCTCAGTCAAACTAATCATCTACTCTATATAAAGGGTGTATAAGAGAAGGGTGGGCACCTTGATAAAGTCCGCACAACAGATGAAACGCGTTGGGCCAAACCCCTTTCCTATAAGAATTTTCTGAGATAACTCTGTTTATACACTATGTAAATCAGAGACCTTTTTAAACACAGTTTATGTATACTGTGGTTAGGATGCTGATTCACAGAGTCAGATACCATATTTAATAAATTAGTTTTAACCAGACTGGAGTATGTAGTATATTGCATACCTTATTAACAAGAGTGCAGTAGCACATTCCACACATTCAGTACCCTCATAAGCATTTGAAAGAGCACTGGGAGAAGGAGAACCAGCAGGATTGATACATCGTATTGGGTAAGTACAAGCCATTCTTACCTACCTGCACCATTGTGTTCACCATGATCCCTGATACTGTGCCAATATATTATATTTGAGGTGGAAGGCGAACAAGGAGACTTATGGTGGCATCAAGGATATATAAGAACACCCATCCAACAGACATCACAGATTATAATCCTTTGGGGGCTACGAATTCCTTGGGACTATCAAAAGATCCTTCTCCATAAGAGACAGCAGGATTTTTTGATTTCACACACTCCCGGTCAGGGATAAGGATTACACGTCATCTTTACAACTGCCTGATTAATATTTTTTAAGAACACCCTGGCTCCAGTTGCACCTCTTCTGCCAGCCAGGGCTCACTGATCTTCTCCTCTGCTCTTCCACAGTAGGCGCTCTGCAGTGGAGGCGGATTTGGCTGGTATGCCATGTGGCATGTGCAGCTGCAAGTAGGGGAGGGAGTGTCAGGGGTTTGGCCACAAGCAGGAGATGGAGGGGCTGTGGCCGTGACTGGGGGAGGGGCTGGTGTCACCGGCGTTAATACAGGCATATTGATGAAGTGAGCTGCAATCACAGTAATGAAAAGAGGGGCGAGAGTAGGACAGAAGAGAGGGGCGAGAAAAAGAGAAAAGTAAGAGGGAAGTCGATTTGCCATCTTTTTATTATAATTATTTACACTAAGTGGACCTGATTTCTGAAGAGGTAGCATCTGACATTTTAGATTTTTTCTTTCACTTTTCAAGCTGACCTGCCCACATACCCACCTCTAGTCCTCTACTGCTTACCAGCAAGCCTCCTTGTCCTTCTCCCTGCCCCCATCCAGTCCTCTCCCACTTACCTCCTCACTGCCTTATACCTGCATCTAGTCCTCTCCCACCTACCTCGTCGCTGCCCAATATCTGCATCTAGTCCTCTCCCACCTGCCTCCTCACTGCCAAATACCTGCCTCTAGTCCTCTCCCACCTGCTTCCTCACTGCCTAATACCTGCCACTAGTCCTCTCCCACCTGCCTCATCACTGCCTAATACCTGCCTCTAGTCCTCTCCCACCTGCCTCCTCACTGCCTAATGCCTGCATCTAGTCCTCTCCCACCTGCTTCCTCATTGCCTAATACTTGCATCTAGTCCTCTCCCATCTGCCTCCTCACTGCCTAATACCTGCATCTAGTCCTCTCCCACCTGCTTCCTCACTGCCTAATACCTGCATCTAGTCCTCTCCCACCTGCCTCCTCACTGCCTAATACCTGCATCTAGTCCTCTCCCACCTACCTCCTCACTGCCCAATACCTGCCTCTAGTACTCTCCTGCCTACCCGCTCATCTCCTCACCTGCCTCTAGTCCTTGCCTACCTCTAGGCCATTTCCCAGCTACAAGTATGCCTCCTCACCTGTCTCTTTGTCCACCTTCTGCCCTCGCCCACCTACACACCTGCCTCCCCGTCAGCATCCACTCCTTGCCCAACTATCCGCCTTTGTGCCTGTAATTCCTTCTGAACGAGTGCCCCCTGCAGCTGCTGCTGGCACTGGATTGCATACAAATACATCCCTATCCTGCCACTATTTTATTTTATTTATGGACAATGCCCACAATAGTAGTGCCCCTTATACAATGCTGTTTGTGGGCATTGTATAAGGGGCACTACTACTTCTACTACTGTGGGCACTGTATAAGGGGTACTACTACTGTGGCATCGCATAGGGGGCCCTACTATTGTGTGTCCTAATGTGTATATGGGTTACTACAGTGTGATACACTACACTGATGAAAAAATGTGTCTTTTTAGCACACCCTCTTTTGAGTGGTCATTCTCCTTTTCCAGTGCGTATATGACCCAACATTTTCCAAACCCCCACTTCAAAATTCCCACTTCGACCACTGCTTTAAAGCTTATTAAACCTTATGTGTGAATATGTAATGTGTGAGTGTGCAGGGTTTGATATAAAGACGTATTAATGTGTGTATGAGAAATGGTGCACTTAACACTTACTAAGTGAACATCTAGCAGTGTGACATGCTGAGCCTGATAGTTCCACATGCCCACTCTGTCAGCAGTCCCTCCCCTTTCCCAAGCTAAAAAGAAAAACACTTTATTCTCCCAGTCTCTTCTGTAAATGCAAATAGCCCAACTACATGGCACAAACCTAAGATAACACTCTAGTCCAGGGGTCTTCAAACTTGGCCCTCCAGCTGCTGTGGAACTACACATCCCAGCATGCACTGCCACCTTTTTGATATAACCACATGCTAAAACTATGTGCAGTGCATGCAGGGATGTGTAGTTCCACAGCATCTGGAGGGCCAAGTTTGAAGACCCCTACTCTAGTCTTTGAAGTCATGTCATTGCAGGAAGCTTGCTAATGTAAGGTGTGTGTTCGAGCCAGGCCACTTGTAGTGAAAGCAGACACTGTCCAGGAAGCTTAACTACACAAGTTAGTTGTCACGTAGCCATTTGCTCTATTCATCTAATGCAATCCAATTTTTGACATACTGTAAAGCCATTTCTGAAATATATCCTTTATAATACTTAAAGTCATGAAATAGGCTTTTGGTGAATCGCCTTAACTTATGGCGATGGTCACAGATGCATTCGCATGATGCTAGTAGTATTATCGCCACATGTACTAAAGTGTGAGTTTATCTAAAATGGCGCTTAGGCAGCCATTTCGCAAAATGGTGTCGCTGCGATTCAATTTTAAACTGATCTTGTCTTAGCCTATAATCCAGTTTCGACAGTCCACCCTTTGATAGCGAACAACATGCTATCACAATCTGCTATTAGAATTTAATTTAGGCTTACAGTTACATACTATTTAGTGTTATTATGGGATGGCACAAGGTGGTTCTTAATCCATCAATAATGTGTCTCTGGTTGGGGACATAAAACTACTATTATATGCACACCGTGGATCTTGGAAGATCATGTGAAAGGTGTGGGGATGCACCAGTCTTATAAAAGCAGTCTTGAAGGGGAATTTAGACTACATTATCTGAGGTGTTTTAAAAATAAAATTTCAATAATACCTTTTTATGCATGGCTAAATATAATACATTAAATGATGGTATTTCCTAGCTCAGGGTTGTAATGCCGTTCTGTATTTACCTCGGTATTCATACTGGCCACCATCATGATTTCATTATTTCGTTTTACTCTATTTTTACATTTTCCACACTTCAACACAATAGGAACACACCGGATGCATAAGCCAATTATTATGATGACAATTAGTATAAGGATCAAGAATTTGCCTATGCTGGCGATCACTTCCTGGACCCAATCCCATAGACATGAGAACCATTTCACTGAGTTCAGCCATGAAACCCACCCTTCTATCTTCTCTCCTACTTCAGCCACTGAAGCGTTATGGTTCTTGTGAAATTCCCACTTTAGCTGCAGAATTTCATCCATCTTCCGGTCTAGCACCTCCTTATGGTCGCTGGTATCATTGGTGACATTTTACTCCAAATTGGGTGGCTAACGTTACGCAATACCCTCCAGTAACAGCAGTTAAATAATTCAACACTAGCCTGTTTTGCACCAGTTCTTTCTTGTATGCTTGCAATTCTCTCCCTGTATACCTGAATGTGTCATCGTGAATCTCAGTGATATTATCTATCAATTTAGCAGGTTCCTGAATATATCTAAAATTTAATGTACCCCAAGCAATTCTGGTGGGATCCAGTGCGACTAAAACTTGAAAGCCAGTTGTCTCATTAATTAACTGAGTGGCTTTATGCACATCACCAGGTATCATATTTCTCTTGCCTCTGTGTTAATATTGCGTGTGAAGATATGGTGATGGTGTGTTTTTATGTATACAAAGCATTTCAACATGTGTGAGGGTCATAACTTCTGGAAGTATTCTTCCCAAATAACATAACAATTACAATACTAAGATTGGTCAGGCACTCCCCTGATTGGCATTGCACTCCTCCTGACTCCACTCCATCAGCACTGCCATCAGCTCCCATTTCCTCAATCGGTCCTCCATCACAGACACTGAGTATCCCCAAACAGATCATCACAACAAAAACTCTGGAAAAAAAAAGAACTAGGATGACCACAGCAGACCATTCCATTGCTGGAAGCACTGATCCACACATTTCTTTAGCTCAGATATCTCACCGTCACCTTCTTAATCCTTCCGGCACAAGCTCGCAATCAACCGGTCCACGTTATCGGCCTTGTATCTCCACCGGTTGGTTAACCTCCCTATAGTGAGTGGAATGGACCCACGTATCTTCCTCGGCCACCCTTTGAGGATGTTGTATCATCAGATATGGACCTTTCCACTGATCAGTCAAACAACCTGAGCTAAAAAAAAATTGGATCATAACAAATTCTCCAGATTTGACATCATGACAGTTTGCATTAGGCATGTTTTGTAATAACACTTTCAATTTCGGTTATTCTCATTCAACTTCGTGAGACCCTGCACAGTAACCTCATTATCATATTTTCACATGAGGCTGCCTGTTTGAACAGTATCTCCTAGGGGGGCAAATAAAGGAAAACACAGTCTGGGATAATCTTAGTGTTGTTACCCATCACCTTACACATGTTCTTGGAAACGTCACCTGTAAAATAAGTCCCCCCATCATTTTTAATAATTCTAGGGATATAGTATCTGCATACAGGTTCCTGCAATTAAATCTTGTTATTAATAGCTACTGCTCTAAATAATGCCTGGGCCACTGGGTTGGATAATATTCCGAGTAGTCGACCTCAGCCTGGCATGGCTGCCATTTATCCTTATCAACCTTGTGTCCTGTAAGTGGGAGACAAAGCACAATAGTTTAATATCATTTAAACATGACCTAAAATACAACAATAAATCGTCCACATTTTACATTAGAACAGATCCATTGATAGGTTGAAAAGATTGTAAACAGTCATATAAGGCCTGGGAGAAGATACTGGGGTTGCCTATGAACCCATGGTAAACCTGTGTTCATGTGTGGTGTTCTTTACTTTGCAGTACTTACTTATGTGTCCCACTTGGTTGCAGTTAAAACATGTTTTTGAACAGGTTGGATGAAATGATTGTTGTTGGAGTTGAGCAAGAGGAAAAGGTGGTGGGTATGGGTAAGGATATGGAGGATAAGGGTATGGTGGGAGGTATGAAGTTTGTGGGTAGTATCAGGCCTGTGGTTGTGTATGTTATGTGGGGTAAGGATGTGTTTGCTGTGGTGTGGGATTGGTGAGGACGTGTAACTGTTCAGGTGCAAGTGTGTGTGTGGGTGCAGGTGTGTCTGTTGGCTGTTATGTTATTGTCATTCCCTCCAGAGCTTGGATACTGACAGCCATTAGTTTTTGACTCTGGGTCTCTCTCTCTTCTTGGAGATGTTTTTATCATGTTCGATGGCGGTTTCTATGAGTGTATCTAATGTGACTCCCCTCCAGCCAGGTTGTGAGGTCTCAACCCAAGTCTTTAAACGCTCTTTCAGACCGTCCACAAGTACGGTGACTATCATTCCCCGGCGGTGAGTGCTATCTTTAATATCCTCTATCCCAGTGTACTGGGCGATAGCCTGCAGAGCCTGATCGCAATAATCTTCTGCAGTTTCACTCTCCTTCTGCTTAATGGTGAAAATTTTGTTCCAGTTAACTACTACTGGAAAATATATATCCCAATTGAGTTACAATGCGGGAAATGTTACCTTGGTTTACTTGTCTGTTAAGGGAACGTCACTATCCAATACACAATCTGTGATAAATTTTGTCACGTCGGTATTGCGTGGTAGACAGGCCCTTAACACCACACGACAATCTTTATTAGTGGGTTCATGTGAACTATCCAAATTTCTCAACAATCTTTGACATTTGGCTAATTCCTTTTTGGGATCGGGGAAATCATTTATGATGGAATTTAGTTCTGCTCTTGTCCGAGGACAATACATTACTACTTCCCTCGTGGGCACTATACCATTCGCATCTGCATTTCCATTTGGAACAGTTATTGCCCGAATGGGATGCAGACTGGTAGCGCTGCTACCTTTGACATGGTTACCTGGCTGGGGGTTTAGTCTGCTGCTGTGTATGGTATGAACAACTTCCTCTACGGGTGCAGAGGGCATTAGCACTTCCCTTGCTGTTACCTATGTAGATGGAGGCACCACTCGTGATTGTGGTGATGCTGCATCTATCATTTGTACAGCATGGGAAATGGCAGACATTACAATAGGCTCATCATCCACATCATAAACATTTTCTTTATGGTTGCTTAAGAGAGGGTACAAATTGCTTGTTACATTTTTATGGGTATTTTTGGTAATTGTACTTGCACCTCCATCCACATAAGGTGGGGGAGGTGAGCATGAAATGCTGGCAATACTCTCCACGATGCTACCTTGTCGCACGGGTGCGCCATTTTGTGGCTCGCCCGTATTGCAATTTTGCTCCGTGGATGTATTTTCTGGCAATGTGCTCACGATGCTAGTTTGTGTCGTTTGCACATTTTTAAGCCACGCATCCCCTTCATGTTGCCACAGTTTGAAACATTCAAAATATTTAACCTTATTCTCTCAGGAGTGCATCAAACTGATGTGATCCCGGACATTATCTAACACATTTTTATCAAAACTACCAATTCTGGGAAACGGTCTAACACTCTTCCTCATCATATTAAACGATAAATCACAATACCTTATTGCATAAGTACCGTACTTAGTATGCATAATACGACGGGACGATCCGATCGGAGCCTCTATTAGCAGCACATCATTGTCTAACATCTCTACTGTTTGCGTGGCTCCCATTCTGAGACAACTCCTATGCTTTTCAATAAAGATTTAAACTGGTGAAAGACAATCAAGATACTTTCACGGACCTGTGGACGATTTAAGTCGGCGGCGCCCACACACCTGGATAAGATTTGAAAAAGGCAACGTCAACACCCGGATAAGATTTAGTAAGGCAACTTCCACACCTATGAGAGATTATATGTCGGCTACTCCCACGCACTTCTCTACAAAAAAGACAACATGTACACCTGCTACTGTATACAACGAAGAAAAAAGAAAAGTATTGTCTCTTTGTTGGCGCACATAAAGAGTAGAAGAATTGTATAAAATTTAACTTTTATTGCATCAATGCTTAAAATTCACTTTTACCTTTGTAGTGAAATATTGGATAAAGAATACATTTTTTAAACAGAAAATATTCTAAATGTTCTTGATAATAAATTATTAATAATACATGTATCTATGTCTTATTCTACGTTCTATTGACCTATTGAATGAATTAATAATATTAATTAGCTATGCATAAATAATCAAGTGATATTTATTATCTCTTTAGTGCATCAATTTAATTATCACATAAGCTGTGTATCAGCAGGAAAGAACATATATGTATATATCTTTAATTTGAGAACCCCTTATGGAAAGTTTACCATTCCATCCTGGACCATTGCCACATGGGAACATGTATCCAGTATCCAACATGCAAACGTCACCTTCCCATTAGAGTAAGAATATGATGAATCTTGGTAATGTTGGATTCACCATGCACAAAGAGTATGAGGGGTTAATTTGGAAAATTAAGTGAAATAAATACACAGGCTACGCATCCTTAGGTGCTAATAGATATTCCTTTTATATAATATAAATTGAATATGCAGATTCTATTTGGAACACTAATAGGTAAATAAATGGTTAATACCTTCAAATAAGCGATTATATATTATATGTGAGTTCTACTTAGTGTCCTTTATACAGTCACATGCCTTTATTCAGGTATCCCCTGTTTGATTGCTTATGCTGCAATTCAACAGCACTTTATTGGGGATTGAGCAATAATATATATCAATTAGTTATTCTATTGTACACTGATATAGTACTTTAGGATGTTTGATGTTAGTATACAATGCAATTACAACATCCCCCGTTGGGTTAATCACAATGCATCAATACAACACTATATTATAATTTGTACACAAGTATATTTCAATTATAACGTCACCTATAAAAGCTGTGCCCCCTCTTGTGCGTATCTAATATAGCACTATATAGAAATCTGCATATTAATATATTTCAGATATAGCATCACCTATTGGGTACTTGTATATTGCTCTAAAAAGGCTGTGCAAATGATTTTCCTATTACAGCGCCCCCTCTTGGACGTATCCGCTATACAATAGTAGTTTGCACATAGATATATATGTTAATTGCAGCACCACCTATTGGATGTTGGTATACTGCTCTGTAGAGGTTGTGCAAAAGTATTTTTTCTATTGCAGCACTCTCTGTTAGATATATCTACTGCACATATAGAGTAAGTTTATGTTCTAAGATGCTTGATATACACATATACTATGATTGTAGCACCCCCTGTTTGAATAATCAATACAGCACTATGTAGTAATTTGCATAAAATTATTTTTTAACTACAGCACTTCCTATTGGGTATTTATATATTGTTCTATAAACGTTGTGCAGACATTCTTTCTATTACAGCGCCCTCTCTTGGGTATATCTGCTGCATAATAGTAATTTGCACATAAATATATATTAATTACAGCACCATCTATTGGGTATTGGTATAATGCTCCATAGAAACTGTGCAAACAATATTTTTCTTGTATTTATTTCATTACAGCACCCCCTATTGGATGTATCAGCTGCACCTGTAGAATGAGTTTTAGGCTCTAGCGTGTCATGCTTCCATTATCACTTGATTAGTAAAATACAAATAGTACAATCTAGGTCATATCATAGAACATAAGAGAGCGGTCAGAGCCGCATACACCGACGTACGTTTCACAAACTAAAAGGTTTTTGCAAGGCAACCCAATTGTACCCATCAGTATAGCTTTATTGAGAAGTCAGGGCCAATTACATCGTGCCTCTATCATCATGTGAGCCGCCGGGCCAATCCATGAGTTTCTTTCTTTTTTAATGATCACATGGGATAACAGGCCAATCACCAACTGGTTTGGTTCCTTCCAAGTATAAACTAATGATGTCATTTTCATGGAGCTCATAGACCATTCATGTAGAGCAGATCATTACCTCCTACACACGTGGGCTGCCCAACTAATCAATAGCCAGCTCCATCCTATCCGATCAGGAAACATCGGCGTCCCCACACTTAGTCCAGGGCCAATCACAGTCAACTCAGATGGAATAGCACATTCTTATTTCCAGAGTTTGCGATGCTGCTCTGATCCGTTGCTTAGCAACCAAAATAACATTCCTATGGTATAGTACCAAACAAGGTTGTTTATCTCTCTCTTTATTATTTATCACATCAATCTGAAGTGTTGCTTAGTGGCAAAAATCAATACCTATTTGGTTACCAAATATGTTTTATTTATAAAAAAATGCTGAGAGTCTTAGGTATAATCAGTTCTTTTTATGCATTATAAATAGATGCCATTGTTATAAAGCATATTTATGTAAATTATTCCCAATCATATCATATATAATGATGATAATTAGATAAAATTATATTATCCACACTATTGTGTTCCCATAAATATATTTTTTATATGTAACAAAATATAAACAATTAATTATTAATCAATGTATTGATTGGTGTCATATCTTAAAACAGATGTAGATTAATGTGAGTGAAAAATGAATGGATATAA
Organism: Taudactylus pleione; assembly: GCA_031769625.1. NCBI lineage: Eukaryota > Metazoa > Chordata > Amphibia > Anura > Myobatrachidae > Taudactylus > Taudactylus pleione. Next base: position 5,602,019 of record JAUIMM010000759.1, read on the forward strand.
TATCCAATAAATTAATACATTTAATATAAATAATGTGTAATAGATGTGTGTATTGAAAATATGTGCAAAAAATTCTGTGTTAATATCCACTACAAAAATGAAAGGGTGCAAATATTAATATAAAGGTGATAAAAAGAAGAAAGAAGGACATTTTTAATTAAAAATGTATAGTATAATTTTTGTGATGTTTAATAATAATTATTAGTGATGTAATAAAATGTGACTCCCAAAAAATTGTTTTAATAAATTCATTAATTGGACCTATATAGGTTCATATTAGTAATGTATATTTATAATACAATTTCATCCATCTAAAGAGGTGATTATATCGAAAGGGAATAATACATGCAAGCACTGTCATGGTGAATGAGAATACCCCTCACCATCACAATAATCTGTACAACAAGAAAATAATGAAAAAAGAAGAAGAAGGAGAGAAGGGGGAGAAAATTCCAGTGAATAAATCATAAAAAAGGTAGGTAACTTATGTTTTCATTTAATCAAAGGGGGTATAGACTATTCATTAGGAAGATCATTTTGGTTTCAAATCTAAGGAGTTCTCTATCTATATCTCCACCTCTAATACCCAATTGTATATGTTTCATACCAAAGACTTTGAGGTCTTTGGGGTTACTATCATGATTTTGTAGAAAATGGTTTGTCACTGAGGTAATTGTCTTAAATTTGGCCTGATCATGTTTGGCGTTTCGTATGTTACCGATGTGTTCCAACACTCTTACCTTCAGCGGTCTCTTGGTTTTACCAATATATATTAGTCCACAAGGACATTCCAATTGATAAACCACACCCAGTGTGTTACAGTTGATGTAACTGTCTATAGTCCATTTTTTTGCAATAATGGTCTTCAAAAGATTTTCTGGGGACCATAAATTGGCATGCTTTACATTGTCTACAATTATATGAACCTTTGACAGGGTAACTCGATTTTCTCGTGGACGATAGATGACTCTGTACTAGGCGATCTTTCAAATTCTGTGATCGTCTCCAGCTGGTTTGGACATTCCTAGGGAGGATACTTTTTAAATCAAGGTCTGTTTGTAAGACAGACCAATGTTTCTGAAGGATAGGATTGATTTCCCGCCACTTATTGTTGAAGGTCCCAATAAATCGTATAGGTTCTTCTTTTTGTATTTTAGCTTTAGGGACCAGTAAAGAATCTCTTGTATAATTTTTAACATCACGTTTGGCACTTTTTATCATTCTCTTACTATATCCTCTTTGTTGTAACCTAGTACACACTTGTTCTCTTTCATGATAGATCGTCTTATCTGAACAGTTACGTTTTGTTCGCAATAGTTCTCCTTTAGGTATTCCTTTGACTGTAGATGGTAAATGCAAACTTGTAGAATGTAAAATGCTGTTCGTTGCAGTTTTCTTCTGAAAAATATCTGTAGAAATATGGCCATTCACATCTATTTTAATTGATAAATCAAGAAAATTCACTGTTTCATAACTAATTTCGCCTGATAATTTCAAATTGAGATCGTTGTTGTTCAGGATAGTTATAAATTATTCCAGGAGCTTTTTCTCACCCTCCCATAGTATGAGTACATCATCTATGTACCGCAAGTATAGGAGGATGCAATTAGTGTATATTTCATGTTCTTCATTAAATACGTGTTCTTTTTCCCACCATCCCAGGTAGAGGTTCGCTTCGGTGGGGGCACAAGCTGTCCCCATAGCGGTTCCTCTAACCTGGAGATGGAATTTCTCATCACATGTGAAATTATTTTTGGTAAGAATAAATTCTAAAAGTGAGAGTAAAAAAGAGTTCTTCTCATGGTGTCTGCCCATATCCAAAAAATATTTAACTGCTTGAATTCCTCTAGTGTGACTGATACTGGTGTAAAGGCTTTACACATCATAAATTGCCAATAAGGTTCCAGGATTAACTGTTAAATCTTGTAATTTATTTAGGACATCCATTGTGTCCCTTACATATGAGGGCAAAGATAATACAAAATGGCGTAAGAATTGATCTACATATATCCTTGCTCTTTCAGTCAAACTACCCACTCCAGAGACTATAGGTCTACCTGGAGGGGTATTATCATTTTTATGAACTTTCGGAAGCAAGTATAGCGTTGGTACTTTGGGATTATCTGTTTTGAGGAAATCAAAATCTCTTTTATTAATCACTCCTACAGAGTATGCTTTGGTAATCAGATTCATGTACATCTGTTGATAATCCACAGTAACTACTATTGTATAGCGGATACGTCCAAGAGGGGGCGCTGTAATAGGAAAATCATTTGCACAGCCTTTTTAGAGGAATATACAAGTACCCAATAGGTGATGCTATAGCTGAAATATATTAATATGCAGATTTCTATATAGTGCTATATTAGATATGCCCAAGAGGGGGCACAGCTTTTATAGGTGACGTTATAATTGAAATATACTTGTGTGCAAATTTTTATATAGTATTGTATTGATGCATTGTGATTCACCCAACGGGGGATGTTGTAATTGCATTGTATACTAACATCAAACATCCTAAAGTACTATATCAGTGTACAATAGAATAACTAATTGATATATATTATTGCTCAATCCCCAATAAAGTGCTGTTGAATTGCAGCATAAGCAATCAAACAGGGGATACCTGAATAAAGGCATGTGACTGTATAAAGGACACTAAGTAGAACTCACATATAATATATAATCGCTTATTTGAAGGTATTCACCATTTATTTACCTATTAGTGTTCCAAATAGAATCTGCATATTCAATTTATATTATATAAAAGGAATATCTATTAGCACCTAAGGATGCGTAGCCTGTGTATTTATTTCACTTAATTTTCCAAATTAACCCCTCATACTCTTTGTGCATGTTGAATCCAACATTACCAAGATTCATCATATTCTTACTCTAATGGGAAGGTGACGTTTGCATATTGGATACTGGATACATGTTCCCATGTGGCAATGGTTCAGGATGGAATGGTAAACTTTCCATAAGGGGTTCTCAAATTAAAGATATATACATATATGTTCTTTCCTGCTGATACACAGCTTATGTGATAATTAAATTGATGCACTAAAGAGATAATAAATATCACTTGATTATTTATGCATAGCTAATTAATATTATTAATTCATTCAATAGGTCAATTGAACCTAGAATAAGATATAGATACATGTATTATTAATAATTTATTATCAAGAACGACATTTAGAATATATTTCTGTTTAAAAAATGTATTCTTTATCCAATATTTCACTACAAAGGTAAAAGTGAATTTTAAGCATTGATGCAATAAAAGTTAAATTTTGTACAATTCTTCTACTTTTTATGTGCGTCAAAAAAGAGACAATACTTTTCTTTTTTCTTTGTTGTATTCAATTTCTTATTGTCCTTGGCAGCACCCCCATAGATTAATTATTTATGAGATATATATCAGTTACTTGGGGCCACTATTATAAATTCTTTCTGTTCAAACCAAAACCTAGTGCAGAGGTGTATCCCCAATCCCCTATCCACAATTAAATACACCTGCTACTGTGTATAGAATGGTAAAGCTACTTACCGAGCAGCTAGACTAACCCTTGCACCTAGCCCTTAAGGCTCATACGATATCCTTAACTTTGTTCAACAAATATTCACTGTTGCACACTTTTTTCCTGCGCAGAAAACTAAACGTTAACCCAGATATTGGTAACAATTGAAAAAATGTAAACCTCAACGGCTTTGTTTAAACACCATGGCAGCACAACCGGAAGTACGTATATGCTATTGTGCGACCAGCCACATAAAAAAAATAATGCGACTACCACACAACCGTATAATTAATTTTTAACTGCGTACGCAAAAGTGTGTCTTTTCTGTGCACAAAACTGCAACTCAGCTGCATACTCAATGCTACGGCAACCCTGTAAATGCTAGGTTCTATCAACAAAGGAAAACAAACTTTTTCCTTTCTTGTCCCTGGATTCTAGTCAGCTTCCTTTGCTCACACGAAAATGGATAGCAATTTTTCTGAGATATCGATAGCCATATGTGCCGTGTGAGTAGGTAAGTGACTTCACTCGATGAGCCCCCATCTGATGATATTAAAATGAACCTTTATATACCCCTGCCTGTACCTTCTAAAATCCTTCCTATAAACCTCTAAGGATGACGCTAATTTGCGTAGTCATACAGTAAATAAAGACCTGGAATCCAAAGCACAAGTGTTATTCAAGTAAAAGTTCAGACAGTTACACGCAATTGATCCAGACACAATTTAGGCACAAAAGGAATTATACAGACCCAAGTACAGTATACATACGCAGCGCTTCTGGTACCAGATGTTAGGCATCAGCAAGAAACCCCTCAGTCAGCATTCAGCAAGAAGACTAAAGACCCAGTGTTGGAGCACACATATTGGTTCCCAGGGGAGAAGCATCTGTTACAAAGCATTTAACAAGCTGGTTCAAATAGACTCTCCCTGCCTCTAACAGCTGGGTGTCTTTCCCTTCCCGCCCCCTGTAACATCCTAACTGTTGTTCATGAAATATACATTTTGTTGCTTGTAGCCTCTGCGATCCGTAACTCGAGAATGCATGATGTGACCTCCCCACCGATAACACCGGAATACTGTAAAAAGAGTACGCATCAGTACATAACCAAACATGACTTGTTTAGCATGTATAAAACCTTAGTTATCAAATATCTTTATTTCACAGCATTTATATTAACTGAATAAACTTAAATCTTATATCTTAAAGCTAATGGAACCTTGTAAGTGAATATGTAATGTGTGAGTGTACAGGGTTTGATATGAAGACGCTAGTTAACTGGGGAGAGATGCGTGTGCATTTAGCTACTAAACAGTATTTTCATTCGGGGTCTTAAGCATAATGTGTGTATGTAAAATGGTAAAAGATGCAATCGCATGATGCTAATAATTGTGCATTTGCTACTGGGCGTCATGTTAGCAGCTCAATTGTGCGTAATGTGCGGTGTATATATATATATATACAAACATACACACACATATCATTCCTCACTCACAGTTTCAGACTGCAATGCAAATGTGACTTCCAGCTGTGAAACTAAACCATCCTGTCTGGGTATGAAACTAAAACCTGTTTGGATTCAGACAAATCCAATTGTGTAGATCAATGCCTGGATTATATTACAATTGCCAACGAGGGATTCCCAAGTTGTATGTAAATCACTCACAGTTTCTGGTGCATTGTCTATTCTATTTAGATTATCAAAATCATTGCCATCTGTTCTTAGCTCGTGAGTTGTAACTTAAAGTGATGCTGGTCGCAAAATGGTGTCTTGCAGATTCTTGTTTCTAAAATGGAGTATAGCTGCCATTCGCAAGATGGCGTCGCGCATGCTTCAATTTTAAACTGATCTTGTCTCAGCCTATTATCCAGCTTTGACAGCCTGATAAACACATACTCTAACAAGTAGGGGTATATTTACTAAACTGAGTTTTTAGAAGTGGAGATGTTGTCCATAGCAACCAGATTCTAGCTATTATCTTGTAGAAGGAGCTAGATAAATGTTAAGTAAAATCTGATTGGTTGCTATGGGTAACAACTCCATTTCTAAAAACTCACTTTAGTAAATATGCCCTATAGAATGGGCAACCCAGACGAAGGTAAAACCTGTTTACTACAAAAAAAAATCCTTAGTTAAAGGGAAAAAAAATTATAGGGCAAATCCCTTCATACCCCTTCAATAGTGGTGAGTTAAATGACTAAGCCTGGGTTCACCCTGCAGGGAGTGTTTTACTGGCTAAAGCTGCGCATTATTATGTATATATTTCTTGTATGCTGCTGACTTCCACTGACCAAGCACCTTGATGGCTGGTTCTGAGAAACCTGCTTCTGCTGCTCAAGTGGCCACCCCTATATGAAATGATTGCATGCCGTAGGCTGCCACATCCAACCCTAAGAATACTAAACATTGCTTACACACTGTAAAACATTGAAATTTTGTAAGTGGTGAGCCATCTGTATATGCCAGCCAATGTTTGCTATCTGGGGGACATATTTTTGCATAATTTTCTGCTAAAGCTACCGGGCACATATGTTTTAAAACTTGAGTGGGAACAGTCACCCATTTCCCTTTGCCTAACTGGTCTGTTTTTGACCTCTGAATTTTGCAAAAAAGGGCCTTAGGTTTATGCACCACATTCTTAGAGAATAGGCCAGACTGCACAGGTTGTTTAGAGGTGCCTACTGATTCACAGACCCGAAATGCCCTGAAGAATGACATAGAGAATGAAATTTGAAACAGCATTGTTTCAAAATCACAGGAATCTACATTGTTTAAGCAGCCAATTAAATCCTTGAGCAATTCAAGGTCAATAGGGCACCTGTTATCCTCCTTCACCTCTTCTTATTTAGCCCAACCTTTCATAGCCTTGGAAATCAAAAACAATTTGTGGGGTCACTTCTCCCATACATCTTTGAAAAATAGGGAATCCCCGCCAATGCCGTATCAGTTGATGCTCTAGATCGACCCGGTTTGTAATACCCCCAGACAAAAGTGCTTAAGCTCTGCTTGCAACTCTTACCTTCACATAATCTAGAAGCCCAAAATTGTTTCCAATCTTTCCAAGCCACGGAATAGGCCCGTCTTGTGGATGATGCCAATGCCATGGCAGCTAATCCTTCTAACTCGGCTCGATGATCTGCCAGACAGAGGTAGTACATTTTAAGCCCTGGAGATTTGCTTTAGGAGCAAGCAATCTGAATTTTAACCACTGAAAACGTGAAAGCGCATCGGCGATGCAATTATCTACTCCCGGGACATGTTTCGCCTGAAAAAAGACATTAGCCTCCAAACACTTAAGAACTAAATGTCCCAAAAGATGCAACACCAAAGGTGATTGAGCTCTCTGATTGATAGCTTGCACCACTCCTAAGTTATCGCACCAGAACACAATGTTCTGAATGCGAAGCTGCTGCGCCCAAAGTTCAACTGCAAATTCCAATAGCTGTAAGTTTGCAGTTAGACCAGTGGAGTGCCAATAGAGAAGAATATTGGGTGTGCCGTGCTTCCAGTGGTGGTGAAGGGGTGGGGTAGGAGATCCTATGTGTATTGGGGGGGTGGCGGGAGGACAGGTGGGGTGTGATGGGGATTGTTTGGGTGCTGCAACATAGAGCAGGAGTACCAAGACCTGCGGGTTAGATTCATGTAAAATGAGGGTATACGTATGCTTCTGTGTAATGTATGGGAGGAGGTAAGGAAGGGGGGAGGGGTAGAAAGGGGAGGAGGGTTGTGATGTGGAGGTGTATGTTGTGGAAAGTAATGACAACATAAACAGCTGCTACCTAATTGGATTATATATTTGTTTTTGGCAGAAGCAAGATTACAACAGTTCACTTACAGGTAATTATCATATGAGCGGCCACTGCTGCTGCTGCCCCACACAACTAACCCAGATTATAATATGCATACACACTCCAGCACCCCTCCACCCATGGCTGGACCAATCCAAGTAGACTTCCAGTGTGGTAATCCTTATCAGAAGCCATCTGTTACTGTATTTGACATAAAGGGTGCAGGGTTTATGAAATAGCGTGATGAAGCTACCTGTCCAAAGAAGGAACAACTTATGTATCACGCATGTCAAACACATATTTTATATATTGCCTATGAGAACAAATAAATTATATTGCAGGATAGGATGCTGGGATCCATTTATTTCCTTAACAGTTCTCACCCTTTTGATAATTTCATTATCACACTTATAAACACCACCTAAAATGGCAGCAATGGCAGTACTGATTGAATAGTGCACACCACCTAGGCGACTGGGACTACACTGACTCTGTTGCCATATACCATGCAGTCAATTGCACCTGCAGGTTAATGTCTTCACCTACAGCAGCCGCTTTGCCCCGGCAGATTAGGTCCACCCAGTACTCTGATGCCCCCATGTCTTATAGGATGACAAAGTGCAAATGAAACAGGGTATAAGCAATAGGACACTCTGACTAAAGTACCGCCTTTTCTACCATCCAGGTCAGCATTCACACATGTTTATTGAGCAATCTCACACAAACTGTCTCCATCAATAAGAACCATAACAGCAGCTGGAGGTGCACTAGGGCACAGAGACCACTCCGTGAATTAACTGGAATCAAGATGACTGACTCATCAAACTCACTCGGGAGGGGAAAAAAAACTTCCTCTGGGCGGTGTCCAAACTGACAAAGTGCACCTGCGGGACCCTCTTTCAGAGATGATGTCTTCCACAAAGATCTTTACAACAGCTGAGGGGTCTTTCAGAAGAGATGGGCAGTTGGGCTAGGCCATCAGACAGTCATCTCTGTGGCTGTTATCATTCTTCCTATTAAATTAGCGGATCCACACCCTTCCTGCAATGTGAAATACAGCACATTAGGAGTTTCCAAGCAATCAAAAGAAATACAATCAAACATATCACTATGGGTTTTATAATATCTGACAATATATTATTAAACCAGAAACCAATTGTCCCCATCCAGGAGAAGGGATTCCATCCCTTCTTGGATATGTATCTAGCTTTTCCTGTACTCTAGTTCTTTTACTTTATTCTTGTGTGCCTCTATGGGGTCATGTGAATCCTCAATCCAAGTGCAACATTCCTCACCTATGACAGCACAAGTTCCTCCCTCTATGGTTAACAAGTAATCAAGAGCCATTCTATTTTGTAAGGTCACTTTCCTAATTTGGGCCATTTCTTCATTTATAGCATGGATGGCACTTGTGATTTCATTAATTATCGTATCCATAATGTTTGCTTATTTATACAATTTATTTGCTTATTCAAATTCCCCAACCTGCCCAGGCAGGGAACCGCATCCAGGCTTTATTTGCTATAGTAAACAATTCTCTCTTGTATTGAGTTTCCCTAGGGCCTGTTTCTATCATATTGGTGTAAGAGATGTTTGCACATTGCCTTATGGCTGGTGCAACTCTTCCTATAGTGCAGTCCCCCCATGCCCCTATAGTAAGCCATGGGTAGGCTCTATTACCACAAATATAATATAGCCCTTGCTTCAATACCCTTGGAATTATCTTACCATGGTTTCCCAACCAGCTCTGAAACCATACCATATTATTGTGCATTTGGGTCTTACAATCCACATCATCCTCATCCTTCTGGTAAGGACAGGTGCACCTAGGGGTACAAAGAGCTTTCATATTTGCACACCAACATTGATTATTACAGTCCCCATCTGCCTTGTCACATGTAGTTTCCTTGTATTCCATATCAAACACTAAAGATAGCATTCCTACAATTAGTTTCTCCAACGTATACCTTGGGCAAGTTGACTAGGTGACCTTTTAGTTCAGCCACATTGTTAACGTACACTATACACATAGTGGGTGGAGAAATTATACCAGCAATTTCTAAGTATATTCCTAGGTCTGAGATAGCATTGTGAGCAGTGTGATTTATGTATATTTCAACATTATAGCTATAGTATGTGAGGTTAAGATCATTCATTGATATAGGAATACCATGCAAAGGGATTACTTTATGGTCGGCAGGAACATGAGAACAGATCCAACAGTCAGTGGAGTTCAGCTGCTTAGCCGTCTGCTGATGCAGGAGAAAATATAGAGTTCTTTTGTTTTTCTCCTTTCACCTGCATGCAAGAAAATAAAGCCCAACCAAGCAGGCAGAATAACTGGATTGTGTTTAGCACAAATCATACATTTCTTACACCACTCTGTTGCAAACTGTGGAAAGCCCGGTGAAAACCAAAATTTATTGACACTAGCAATCATACCCCCTTTGGAAACATGTGAAGGGAGATGAGACAAGCTTGCTAGAATGGGATACACATAATATACCATCTCCATGTTTCCAAACATCATTTATTTGTTCGCACCCGGCCTTCCTCCATTTGCCAAGTGTTTGGGGACCTGCCTGATTTTGCAGGGTCATTAGGGTGTCCATTTTGGGGACTCATGGAGAAGCATTAAGGCTGCCTGCCTGGCTCCTTTATCTGCTTTTCTGTTACCCATAGTGATAGGATCACTTGCTCGCTGATATGCTGGACACTTGATAACTGCTACAGCTTTAGGCAATTTTACCTTTTCTAAAAGGTCCTGGATCAGATTTGCATGTTTTACAACTTTCCCACAAGATGTCAGGAAGCCTCGATGTTTCCACAGAAAGCCAAATCATGTAATTCCGTATACATAGTGGGAGTCTGTATTTATGTTTACCGTCTTTCCCTCTGCCAGTTCACATGCCTTGATCAGGGCGATCAATTCTATACTTTGGGCAGAATGTGCACCAGGGTCAAGTGCTTCAGAGTACAAAATAGAGGTGTCATTTGCTATAGCAAAACCTGCAACAAACCCTCCCTCTGGCTTTTGTAGTCTGGACCCATCTGCATAGAGCAGTGTTGGCTAACCTTGACACTCCAGCTGTTGTGGAACTATATATCCCAGCATGCCCTGCCACAGTTTTAGCATGCCCTAATAGCAAAACTGTAGCAGTGCATACTGGGTTATGTAGTTCCATAACAGCTGGAGTGTCAAGGTTAGCCAACACTGGCATAGAGGGTCATTTCTGCATTCGGAATGGGCTCGTCCAGAACAGGACCGGGAGGGGTGTAGAAGAGTTCCACCTCCTGCTCACAATCATGCTCTGGGTTTGACCCACTTCCCGTGTCATGGAGTGGTAAAAGGGTAGCTGGGTTTAACACACTGCACTGAAGTATAGTGATGTTAAATGGCACAAGCAGAGAAATTTCACATTCTTGTCAATCTGGCAGCAGAGAGGTGTCTGGTGGTCAGGCTGTGGAGAACTGCTTGTACAGGATGGGGAACCATAAGAAATAGTCTATTCCCCAGGACAATATTGGCAGTCTTTTCAACTAGCAGGGCTGCCGCTGTGACTGACTTTACGCATCGGAGCCTGCCGATATCACTGAGTCCAATCTGGTACTGAAGTACCCTACTGGCTTCTGTGTCCCTCCATACTTTTGAGTAAGCACTCCCGAAGCCTATCCTTCCTGTTCATGACAGAATAGGCTGAATGGCTTAGTATAGTTTGGGAGTGAAAGTGAGGGGGCACTGTGTATGGCCACCTTCAACTGGTCCACAGCCTGTTTTCCTTCCTCAGACAGCTCTATGCGTCCAGCATGAGTGGTCAGAGCGTATAGGGGAGCAGCAAGTTGAGACATGTTTAGTATCCATTTTCTACAATATCCAACTAAACCCAAAAAAGATCCAATTTGTTTGCCATTCTGTAGGTATGGGGCATTCTGTAATACTGAGACTCTGTCCACAGCTATGTGTTTAGAGCTCTATGAAATACAATGGCCTAGGAAAATTACCTTTTACTGACAAAATTGTAGCTTGCTAGAGGATGCTGTGCATCATTCAACACTCAAGTGGGAAAGTAGAGAAGCAGTTGCATTAATGCACTGCTCCTTTGAGGTGGCTGTCAGCAGGAGGTCATCGACATATTGTACAATAGTGACCCCTGCTGGCAATAGCCACCTATCCAGAACTTATTTCATCGCCTGACCATTTTCAGATGGTGAAGAGACCAATCCTTGTGGAAACAGAGTCCAAGTATACTGCTGTCCCTCAAAAGTGAAGGCAAACAGGTACTGGGAGTCTGGGTGCACAGGTACACTAAAAAAAAGCATCAACCAAAACTATCACACTAAACCAGGAGGTGTCTGGTGGGATCTCTCCTAGAATAGTGTGCTGATTTGGGACGAGCGGAGCATCCTCCTAAATAGTCTTATTTACTGCCCAAAGATCTTGGTATACACCGAACTGGCCTGGTTTCCAAAGCTTGGCTGCTGGATATAGGGTTGTTAACTGGGTATTTTATAGGGACCAGAATCCCCTTGTCCACAAAGGTTCTGATTTGATTCCTCACACCATTAAGTTGCTTCGCACTAAGGGGATGCTGAGGAACCCTGGGTAATTTAGCTCCATGTCTGAGCTTGATGACCACTGGGTCTGCCTGCTTGATCAGGCACACCGGTCCACCTTTAACAGCCCACACCTCCTGGGGTACATCCCTCTGATCAGGAGGGATCTCCTGACCTGGAGGATGCTGAACTGCCATCAGAGGTACCAGACTTTCCAGGGTGTTCTGGTTCTCTGATCCCTTAGTTGTAGTCACAGTAGGCCCATCCTCCATGTATCAAAGAGTTGCCTTTAATTTCATCAGTGCATCTCTTCCCAGCAAGTTGCAAGGGACAGTGTCACTGAGAACAAAGGAGAGGGAAGTGCTGACTGGGCCTATATTTACAGGGGTCTCTGCAGTCTCTCTCTGTGTGATAGATTTAACTTCCAGTCCTACAGCATCTATTAATCCTGAAATTTTAAAATTTTGGGCTTTACATCTTTTGACAATGCTACGGGCTGCTCCACTGTCCACCAGGCACTCCACTGAGTAAAAAGGCATTTCAGGGAGGGTCAAGTGGACAAAGGCATCACCCCCCTACTCTGAGAGATGACTGGTAACAATGGAAGCCCTCCCCATCAGGCGCTGTCCTGCCCTTCCTTTTTGGAGCAGGTCAATTCCTTGCAATGTGGCCCTGTTTCCCACAATTGTAGCACTTCACTCTTCTGGGCTCCCAATTATTCCTCCCTCTAAACCTACCCCTCTGGCGGTTGCAGGAGGTGTCAACTATCATCACCTTCTGGGCCTTTTTCTCCTGTACTTCTTTTATGTTTCTCTGGATTGAGCTGGCTACATTCATCAGTGCTGGGACTGATTTGTCGCGCCAGTCGGCATGGGCCGAGACCAGCTTGTCATGTGTGTCTTTATTAAGTCCCGAGACTAATGTGGTGGTCAGCATCTTTCCCATACCTTGCTCCTCTAAATCTCCCCCTGCTTCTTCTACAGCCTGCCTAAATATCTCAAAATAATCCTCCACTGGTTCTTTTACCTTTTGTTGAATATTGGTTACCCAGACCCAGGACTGTGGGGGAAAAACTACCCCAATCTTGTCCTTTATGTGGGTAACATATTCTAATGCCCTAAGGGGGGTGTTCTCTCCTTCTGATTGTAGGGAGAGTTTGGTACAAATAGCGGCAGTGTTGATCTGTCCGGCCACTGATTTTATTATCTGTAGCAGGTCTCTCCATGTTGGATTGTAACTGACTGCAATATTATGCAGTTCATTTGCAAACCCATATGGATTATTTCATGGCTTAGGGACAGATGAAAGAAATCCTTTCATCTCCCCAGGTGTCCACGGGACATGTTGGGTCATTCTCCGATCCACCTGTCCATTTGTACCAGGAATAAATTGCTCTCTAACATGGTAGGCTGAGGCTTGAGACAAGCGATATTCCTCAGCCATCTCATCTACCTCATTTTGAGTTACTTTGGGAGTAATGAGAAGCTCACCCTCCACTCCACACCAAACCCTTCTTCCCCTTGGATCAGATATATTTTGCCAAAAGGTAGAGGTAGAGTGAGGAGGTGCGTATTCCGGGGCGCTAGCCCGGACCTGAGACTCCACATACCTAGGTGGTGGGAGAGTACCAGGATTTATTATGGATGTCAGGTCGGCAGTGGGGTACATAGCCTTGAAACTAGGGGGCTTCTCTAGTTTTGTGCCTTCATGTATTGGAGTCCCCTGGGTGCTTAAATGAGAGGTCTCCAGACTGACTGCAGTGGGTTCTACCAAAGATGCTGCAAGTTTGTTCTATTTCCTCTTTCTCTTCCTCATCTTGTTCTGGCTGTGCCTCCCCTCCTCGCTGATTTGCCCCCTCATTTTTTGTTTCTAATGTAAAAATACCATGGGCTTTTTGTTGTTTTTTATAAGATTCTACCATCCACCTGCTCCAAGCTGGCAACTCATTTGGCTCTGTTAATTTTGTTTTATAATTTTTATAAAGCATTACCCAGTGGAATAACTCAAAGGTTCCCTCTTTTGGGATCCCACAATCCATCCCCCTAGTCAGCCTGGCCCACTTAGGTAAATGCCGGCTGACCCATTTGCCATATTTCTTATTCAGCTCCTCCTGTGGGGTACGAGGAGACTCAGGATGTCCATTACTCTGATTTGGTGATCGGCCAAATCCCCGTCTGCTGTAACTGTTTCCCATAGCCTGGTTATGGTGGAGGAGGCTCTTACCCCCTCTCTCAGTTTTCCCACAGCACTATATTATATGGCTGTTGGCTGTTAGGGGAAGTACCACACAGTGAATCCCTGCTTTTGGTCCCTCCAAATTTTCCAACAGAGACAAATGAAAACTGACAAGGAACAGATGCCAAACAATATTTTCCCTCTAATGCTATCTATGTCAAACCATGCAAGTAAGGGGTTTTCTACGCCAGAAATATGATTCTTCATGAGAGACTGAGCACACAGCTTTGGGGCACACCCTTCAGTGTAGTGATAAGCAGTGCTGAGCCAGTGTACACAGAGCTGTCAGCAAGCTAGGAGGTGATCGGAGATCGAATCACTCCTATTCCAATCAGAGAGCCCCCGGTGAGGGGGGTTGCCCAGGGATCTGTACTGATGAGCAAAGCAGGTAGACCAGCAAGGACCATTAAGCTCACCAACACTTATTCTCCTATGACCTTTTTTTGTCCCTCTGCCAGACAGGCAATGTTATTGACAGTATTACTTGACAAACTCAGAAAATAGAAAACATTCATATCTGAGGATGGTAGGGTCCTCTTATTTTTTTTACTTCCCTGCCTCCTCCATGCTCTCTCCATGGAGGTGCATTTTGAGGCAGCACAATCACTCAGCCATAAAGGACCTCTTTCATGCTGCTATGGTGATGTGCTAACATCCACATACACTCACACATGCATATCCAAAGGATGTTAGGATATAAAACACAAAACACATCTGTTCAGGTTCTTGGGACCTATACTCACGACAATGAAACAGAGGGTTCAGGATTGGAGGAGGGAGAGCAGAGAGAGAGAGACACAAATGTTCTCACCTATTCAAATGGCGCCAGTCTGGTCTCCAGAAGTCCGCTCCTGTTCTGATTCCATTTCAGTCGCTTTCAGGTCCCGGGTTTCGGCACCAAATTGTTGTGAAAAATAATGACAACGTAAACAGCTGCTATCAAATTGGATTATATATTTGTTTTTGGCAGAAGCAAGATTATAATTAAGTGACAACAGTTCACTTACAGGTAATTATCATATGAGCGGCAGCTGCCCCACACAACTAACCCAGCTTATAATATGCATACACAATCCAGCACCCCTTCACCCATGGCTGGACCAATCGAAGTAGGCTACCAGGGTGGTAATCCTTATTGGATGCCATCTGTTACTGTAATCGAGATAGAGGATACAGGCTTTACAAAATAGCCTGATGAAGCTACCAAGTCCAAAGAAGGAACAAATTATTTGTCACAAACACATATTGCCTATGAGAACAAATAAATGATATTGCAGGATAGGATGCTGGGATACATTTATTTCCTTAACATGTATGAGGTCTGAATCGGCGGATATGGGTGAGTGAAAGAAGAGACAGAAACTTGGTCTAGAATCCGAAACTATTTATTGGGCAAGACACAATGCTTCCCTAGGTGGTTCCGTGTAATGTGGATATGTTTAGTTGGTATAGGTATACATAATGTCGCTGTACAAACCATGGTTGGGAAGTGGGTAGACCCTTTCATGGGGCTCCTTTATGTGTGGACCTTACTTCTGCATATTCCCCTGCTGGACCTATGGTCTACAGACTTTGGAAACCGGGATGTATTCAATGGTATATGTCCAGGAGTTCAAACAGTTTTTGGCATCCAGCACTGTTGGTGGGATAGGCTTACCTACCGGTAGGTGAAGTGTGGTCCACGGTGGGCAGCAGTACTTGCTCTGATCCCAAAGTCTTGGCCAGGGGGTGTGTGTCACCTCTGTCATCCCGCTGGGCAGTAGCTGTGTGGTATGCTGAAGCGGAGAGCCCAGCAACTTCAACAGTTGAACACCAACGGGCTTTCCACTATGGACCACACTTCACCTACCGTTGCGAGAACAAAGGTTGTGCAATGCCGCGGCAACCACCAGGAATTCACCAGGAATTCAAAAACCCACTGCAAAGCCCTCCATAATGAATTCTGCATCAAGCCTATTTGGTAACCATTCCAACAATTTAGCCAAATACGGAAAATACACTGGGGAAGGAGCCTTACCTAAATCATTTATGGGGTTCTGTGGCAGATCCAGCTGCCCCTTTCTGGAATTCTTTGGCGGAATTTCCTCCACCGCAAATGGGACAAAGGTGGCAAAAACAGTAGCTCGCTCCCTGATCACATTGGCCCCCATTGAATGCAAAACACTTCCCTTTTTGAAATGTATGTAGAGGGAGATCACGTAGATCCATTTCTCAGCGCTCACTGTAGGTACTAGAAGCAATTGATGTTAGTGGTGCAGATCCCCCAATCTAAACTAGTGTGATAAATGACCAATTGAACATAAATGTAAACACAATTTATGTTATAGTAGGGCTTTTTCAAGGAAGCTCCAGGCGAAACGTACATCAGCACCACTTGAGGGGTACCCAGTGGCGGAACTCCCAGAGACAATGCCGCCAGGCGTCAGCCCTGAAGGGGGCACCTGGCTCCATTGTCAACGGGAGCTGCATGGAGGGGTGCCGCTGATCGGCACTCCACCTCCATTGGTGTAACTACGGAGGGTGCAAGGGGTGCGGTCGCACCCCTGCACCCTCCATTTGCTGGGTGCCTGCTGAGTGTGTTACCAGCGGGCGCCCGGCTCCTATCCTCCTGGCGGTAGCTGGAGGACGGAGCTCCCTCCGTCTTCCGGGTCCTGCAGTGTACTATGGGAGTGACATCATAATGTCACCCCCATAGAGCCGAGGAGCGGACGCTGGGGACGGAGCTCAGGAGTGAGCTCCGTCTTCCAGGTCCCACAGTGCACTATGAGAGTGACATAATGACATCAATCCCAGAGTGCCGAGGAGCAGACACCAGGGATGGACGGCAGCAGCACTGGAGCGGGGATAAAGGTAAGTTTTTTTTTTTTTGTGTGTGTGCGCAGTGGGGGCCATCACTACTGGGGGCAACTACAGGGGCTCACTACTGGGGGCAACTACAGGGACTCACTACTGGGGGCAACTACAGGGGCCTCACTACTGGGGGTAACTACAGAGGCCTCACTACTTGGGGTAACTACAGGGGACTCACTACTGGGGGCAACTACAGGGGCTCACTACTGAGGGCAACTACAGGGTGCTCACTACTGGGGCAACTACAGGGGCCTCACTACTGGGGGCAACTAAAGGGGCCTCACTACTGGGGGTAACTACAGGGTGCTCACTACTGGGGGCAACTACAGGGTGCTCACTACTGGGGGCAACTACATGGGCCTCACTACTGGGGGCAACTACAGGGGCCTTACTACTGGGGGCAACTACAGGGTGCTCACTACTGGGGCAACTACAGGGTACTCACTACTGGGGCAACTACAGGCGCCTCACTACTGGGGGCAACTACAGGGGCCTCACTACTGGGGGCAACTACAGGGGCCTCACTACTGGGGGCAACAACAGGGGCCTCACTACTGGGGGCAACAACAGGGGTCTCACTACTGGGGGCAACTACAGGGGCCTCACTACAGGGGGCCTCATTACTGGGGGCAACTACAGGGGCCTCACTACTGGGGCAACTACAGGGGGCTCACTACTGGAGGCAACTACAAGGGTCCTCACTACTGGGGGCAACTACCAGGGGCTCACTACTGGGGGCAACTACAGGGGCCTCACTACTGGGGGCCTCATTACTGGGGGCAACTACAGGGGCCTCACTACTGGGGCAACTACAGGGGGCTCACTACTGGAGGCAACTACAAGGGGCCTCACTACTGGGGGCAACTACCGGGGGCTCACTACTGGGGGCAACTACAAGGGGCCTCACTACTGGGGGCAACTACCGGGGGCTCACTACTGGATGCACTGCATAGGGGGACCATTACTGGGGAGCACTACATAGGCGGACCACTACTGGGGGCATTATATAAAAGGAACTGCATAAGGGGGGTGGCGGCAGCTGGGGCTGGCATAGGTGCTGGGGGTGGTACATTTTAGTTTGGGGGGGGCACCAACATTTATCTTGCCTCTGGGCACCTGGGATGAAGTTACGCCACTGGGGTTACCCCTGTGCACACAGAGGACCCCTGCATCGTTGACCACTATCTCACAGGGAATCTTTATGCTAATCACTGACAGGAGTGGATGAAGACTGCCAAAAGAAGATACCAGGACCCGGACCAAGAAAGAAGATAAGGTGAGGCTTCACCAAGACTGTCATCTAGACTTGTTATACATCAACCCTGACTTTGTGATACTAACAGCTCATAACTACTATCAGCTACTCAGTACAGTGTGGTGCTGGAGTCCCTCCCCCTGCACACTTAATCACGTCACTGGACTGTCCCCTGCACTATCCATCTGTCCAGTGCCTGTCCATTCCCCCTCCCCCATCTCTCCCCACCACCTGCACATGTTCACCTGCATATTAGCTGCCACATGCATGTATTTTAAACAGTTAGTCCTCACTATACTGCGAGTGACATCAATAAATTACTTTGTACATCCCCCTTGGTATATATCCAGTCTGCATTATTTCACTCACAGTGTTTCTGCAAGTGGGGTCCAATCTACAACATCTACAAAATTCACTAAAGAGAGCGCGATCCCTACTATAACATAAATTGTATTTACATTTATGTTCAATTGGCCTTTTTGAAATGTATTTTGCTTAACATTGCTACCAAATGCTACTTCTGTCCCCAATTTTTTTTTGCAGGGTCACCTCCAACCATACCTCCACGTCCTTAAATCCCAAGGACATAACTGTATGGTCGTCCTGCTTCTTACAAAATTCTTCATCATAAGAACGCCATACAGTGCCTTTTGATTTTATGTACATACCATTTATCAAATGTATGTACATTAGGATGTTTAAATATTCCGCAGGCCTAGATTCCAAGTAGCATGCCCCAAAAACCAGCATGCCATTTAATCAATTACACTGCACAATAATGAAAATGTTTCTGATGTGAAAATAGTTACTTCTAATTTATTTCAGCATGCAAAGAATGAATATGACATTTCAAACTCTCAGTTAGCTCTGAGTTCCGAGATATAGCCCATTTATGATGATGTAGGGTATTCCTAGTGAAGTGGACAGAATAGAGAGAATCTTACCAGCAATCTGCTTTCCACACAGAGGGGGCGGGGCCTAATTACCCAATTAAATTAATCAGTTATTTGTCCCCTCCCCTATTCAAATATATGCAATTCACGGGATTACCCACACAAGATAACTGTGGTGCACTGAGTGACAAGCATAGTGGGCGATTCCACCAAGACATTTCAGCAATAGAACAAAGATATCAGGGTAGGTTAATCACTACTGTTGGACAGTGACAAGAGATGCCCCAGAAGAGGAGTACAAGCGACAAGCAAAGAGAAAGCACCCCCATGAATAGGCCACTATATTAGACAGTACTTTCGTATGTTGTATGTTTGTTTCGTTTTTTGCTCTCATTTGTGATTTAATTAAAACAACTGTTATTTATTTTCTATCAAGAAAATATCAGATTATTTTAAAATAGCTTTTCACTATGACTATATTACTAATGTACATACAGTATAGTGCAAGTAGTGTAGCTCAAAAAATAGAGCTAGTAAAAACATTCTGAAATCATTTTAGTTTTTCTTGACCTCAAATTAGTAATGTGACTATTTTTAGAAAGGAAACAAATTAAAAGTATTAATTTGTTGTACAGTGTTATACCCCTTTTACACCGGAGCTAAAACCCGGGTTTTTGAAGGGTTAACCTGGGCAGCTCCCTGGTGTAAAAGGGCAGAGGGTTGGATCGCCGGGTCGAGTGACCCGGCAATCCAACCCAGGTAACTAGCAGGGTTTAACACGGGCGTAGCCCGTGAAACCCTGCTATGGGAACAGCGCACTCCGGGTCACGATGACCAGGAGTGGGCTGCTAGCCGGGCGATTGGTCCGGCTTCAGTGGCGCTTGGAGATGACGTCATCTCCAAGCGTCCACTTTCACTCCGCAAATGCCGGGTCTATGCAGACCCGACTGCGGTGTGAGCGGTGCTGACTCGGGAATATCCCGAGTCAGCGCCGGCAAAATTCTGCATCTGATCCGGATAGGAACTTAGTTCCAACTCCAGGTCAGACCCGGAATTTAGGTGGAAAAGGGGTATTATTAAAGCATCTATATGCTTCCTCGCCTATACCACCAGATGCCTTGGCTTCTGCCAAACCTTTCCTTCCTTCGTCCATGATTTTGAACATATCTACAAAATGACCCTTAACTATCCTATCCCTTACGCTCCTACACAAACCCCTTGTTATTGCAATATTCGCGCAATGTACTAAATCACTGCTGGGTGTACTAGCTGACCGTGAAGCAGGCTTGCTGAACATGCTCTTCTGTGGGCCCTTGAAATGCTTCTCCAAAATTTTCAGAATTTTACGTGGCCTCTTAGGTGAATCTGATGAGGGGCTGCTTTCGCTAGAATACAAACTAGTGTGATCTGACGTGTAATGTTACTCACGGTACCTGATGGACCAGCCACCTGCTCCACTGTTTCTGAGGTATCCCTCTCCTGAGGTTTCTCTGTGCCTGAAATGGAAGCTGCCATTGACTTGGTTGTTCCTGCCTCAATCCCTGCAATTAAAAAGGAAATAGGAGAAGCCGCTGGTAAAACAACCGTAGGAGGAGGGGGTGGCATAGCCATGATTGGTAACGCAGGGGTTTGATGTTGAAGAAAGGCCAGGGGGGAGCTACTGTACATTAGTGCAAGAGACTGAAACAGCCAGGTGCATGGGGGAAAACCCCATGCTTGCAGGGACCAATACGGAAACAGACCCATGGCAGCCAGAGTAACTCTGAATACTTTACGGGGAATATGGCCAAAAAGAAAAGGTTGGGGGGGATTGGAAATTCTCACAGTTTGCGAGTTGAAGGCAAGTGCATATGGAAAATCAGGATGAAAAGGAGAGGAATAACCTGACCCACTGAGGCCAAGATGCATTTGGGGAACAGATACAGAAGGCATTGCTAGAGACTCAGAGAAAAGTAACGGGGATGCAGGTGCAGAGCTAAATTTTGGGGACAAGCTACGGACAAGCAGGATTCCTCCTCACTAGGAGTGTCAGACTTGTTATCAGGATCCAATTGTAAGGATGGCATGAGTGGGAGACAAGTGGAACCTGATGCTGGGCAGTATTCATGTTCATAAGAGGGGTACCAAAATTGTGAGATGGGTTGGTGAAAACTTGTTCTGCAGGGTGGGCTGGGGTAGTGAGAGTTTGTACAGGGGAGATAAATTATAAAGGCATTAGAGGAGGCTGTACACTACTGGCTAGGGTCACACCAGCAGTAACATCCCCCTCAACACTTGCTGCCTGTGCAACCCCGCCAGCAGGAGAGCCTAAAATGCCCACCAGGGGTGTGGCCAGATTAGCAGCACTGCGTGGGTTAATGATGGCCACTTTCCGCCCTTTGCAGGCCCTGCTGGAGCCCACATGAGCAGGGAGGGAGGCCTCATCACTGTGGGGGCCGAGAGTGGAAGCCGCCGGGATAGTCGCGGCAGGTCCTGGAGGCACACCCGTTGATGGACCCAGCAGCATTTGTGCGGCTACAGCAGGAGCCGCTGGGCTGACAGCTGAGGAGCCGCTAAGGTGAGGAGAATGGGCAGTGGTGCCAGCCTCTTACTGAGCTCCGGGCCCACGGGGGTGTTCGCACACGGCGCCAGGCAGAGAAAGCTGGATGGGTGGGGAGATGTGTCTGCACAAGGAGGAGTGGGGATGATAGGGGATGTGCAAATTGACAAGCGGCTGGGTGGGGGTGGGGTGCGGTGCTGGTGGGAGATAAGGGGAGGTGGGGAAGGACAGGACTAAGGTGTGGCACAGGTTACTTAGCCTTCCTGGAATCCTGAAGCAAAGAGGAAGTCCTTGGATTTTACCTGACCCTATATAACTTCTGAAGGCCGACCCTACCTACGCTCTAATAGGCTACCCAGAGCCACATTGACCTGTCAATCTAAAGCTAAAAAAAACTTCAATCACAGCTATATAAACCGGTCTTAAAACTACTCCAAGCCTGTACACTTATGTAGCTTTAGGCTTATGCAGACTTCAGTTACCTTAACCTGCCTGCAGCAGGAGCCCGATCCACATAGGAGAAAAAAGCTGAAAAGAGAGTCTCCTATCTGCAGCTGTAAACAATAGTGCATTCAGTAGTAATTCTGTGGTACATTACCATCATCAGCACAGCAAAAGTGCTTACACAACTGACTATGGCGTTAGCACTCACCTCTGCTTTCCAGCTGTGCCACACTGTACTCCTGCTTTTCCTTCCCAACAGCCCTGGGAGAGCTGTAATTGGCTGGCACTGTCATGTGCTTTTCAGTACGTTATAGCCATTTCAGCATATGTCATATCCAGAAACCTGGAATTTTGACTTGAACGGCCCCTCATATTTCTGGTTGTTTGTTCAGGTCCCCCATTGTAAACTCAAATTTGTCTCAATGAGACACTTCCAGCTACTTTCCTTTTGTCTGTTTAAGTCATTATATGACAGGTCACAATTAAATGTAGCTTATCTGCTATAATGGATATGAGTATTTATTGGCATGGTATATTATCAGAGAATGACAATATTTTTTTCACCACTATGTTTATATGTACAATCAGGGGTGTAACTAGAACTCTGTGGGCCCCATAGCAAAATTTCTAATGCCCCCCCCCAAGTCAGGTATCCACCACAGTGGTAATGCCTAGTGCCGCACTAGAGGAGAGTTTACTGCACTAGAGGAGAGTTTATCACTGGTAAGCCTGTACACTGTGTGCTGCTTTACATATGGTAACAGCTATTACTGCTGCTGACCACGGGCCTGGACACCATCATCTGCAGTGAAGACTCATTTCTTTCTGCAGATGGTAGTGTCCTGGCCAGGGGGCAGCTGCGGTAATAGCCGGGTGTTGTGGGGAGCAGTTCCGGACCCAGCCGCATCCACCTTGACTCAATAAAGGACTAATGCAGCCAGGCGCTGGCTGGCAAATTTTAGCCTGGGGGGCAAATGCATGCAGGTGGCCCTGGAAGAGGATTAGCGTGTAGCCAGGGTGCCCGGAGCACCTGCGTGCTTAGGTGCCCCCCCTCAAGTGTTCCAAGGAGGAGGTGGCTCCATTTGGAATTAATGTAAAGTAAAAATAAAGATATGGGGCAGCCCCCCTTGTAGTGCCCCCCAGTAGTAGTCCCCCCTTGTAGTGCCCCCAGTAGTAGCCCCCTTTGTTGTGCCCCCAGTAGTGCTTTCCCCCTTGTAGTGCCCCAGTAGTGCTCTCCCCCTTGTAGTGCCCCATATAGTAGTCCCCCCCCTGTAATGCCCCCAGTAGTAGTTCCCCCCTTCTAGTGCCCCCAGTAGTAGCCCCCCCTTGTAGTGCCCCCAGTGGTAACCCCCCTTGTAGTGCCCCCAGTAGTAGTTCCCCCGCAGTAGAGAGACACGGATTAAAAAAAAAAACACTTACCTGATACCCCGCTCCTGGTCCAGCTGCTGCTATCAGCTCCTCTGTCCGTCCTCCCGGGCCGCTTTGCATTATGGGAGAGACGTCATGACATCATGTCGTCTCTCCCTTTACCCACTGTGTGAGCCATAAGATTGCTCCCGCAGTGGGAGCAGCTGCAGCCGATGAGAGTCTCTCATCAGCTGCTGAAACAAACACACAGCTACCGGAGCCGAACTCCGTCCGGTCAGCGCTACACGTGCGGTGCAGGCTGTGTCACAGTGACACAGTCTGCACCGCGCCCCGCATGGCGCTGCGGCCTGGGGGGCACATGGCACCCTTCCCCCCTGGCCCAGCCAGCCACTGAATGCAGCTGCGGTCTGCTGGTCAGCAGCGGTAATGACCGGAGGGCCCGAGCCCATGTGGTGTGGGGAGAGCGGTTGCCGTGATCTTACCTGCCTATGTGCACCGTCTCCTCTCCTTCCTGGACCGTCACTCGTGAGATGATGACGTCATTGTCATTATTTTGCGAGTCTTCTACCGGGTGGCTGCGGGCAGCTCACCTCTCATTGCTGGACTCCTTCTCCTGGCCGGGCCCACCTCCAGTGTGGTTTAAACCTCCGGTGGCTGCCGCATAACTACAGAGGGTACAGGAGGCCCACACCAGATTAAATAAACTTTAAATTAAAAAAAAATAAGATTGCTTGCACTCAGGCCCCCCCAGGCCGCAGGCCCCATAGCAACACTACCCCCTGCACCCTCTGTAGTTACGCCAATGTGTACAATAATAACATTATACTGAGATGAAAAGTAAATCTACACTTTGATTACTGTAGCAATTTTTTTGTTTGCGCTGTTTCTGTTTATCTACTGTGCAAGACACTGTGGACCCATATAAAAAAAATGATGAGGATGATGATAATATATTTTGAGCCTAATGTAGAGTTAAACGCAAATCTGGCATAGATGTACTTGTATTGTATGCACATTAATAAATGTGTACATTTGTGGTATACAGAATTGTACATGCATTTCGGGTGCGCCTGCCCCCTACCTGCATGCTTGACTGGATACTTGTCATAATCATCATCGTGGGGACTTGCAACAGACACTTGGTGCAAATGTTATGTCTGAAAACTCTACATCTTTTTTTAATATGTACTATATATATAAAATTGTTCTACAGTACTATATGATTGTTCAGACTAGTGACCGACTCCTCCTTTGGAAGTGTAGTGTTGTTTATAGCACCCATAATAAACAGATTTTCTCTTTTTTTTTCAAATAGGGTATTTGATTTACCCATACCCTAATGGACACATCTGAAGATTTTAACCCATTCTCTGCTAGATTAATTTCAGGGGTCTATGTATCAAGCAGTAAAAAGCATGGAGCAGTGGATCAGTGGAGTAGTTGCCCATAGCAACCAATTAGCTTTGAAGTAGCACTTTTTAAGTAAAGGCTATAAAATAAGTAGGAGCAGATTGATTGCTATGGGCAACTTCTCCATTGGTCCACTACTCCACGCATTTCACTGCTTGATGCATAGACTACTTGGAGCAGTATCCAATTAGCTCCAAACATTGTTCGTGTGCTAATTGATCCCCAAGATCGTCGAAAAACTGATTTTTTTGTCAATTATCCCCTATTTTTACCAATGTTTTTCTTCACCCTATGTTATTATTTCGGACAAAATTATAGGATAGTTCTCCCGAAAACACACAGGAAGTGTGATAAGCTCGTAGAATTATGTGTTTTAGTCTTTTTTTTGTGAAAAAACAGTACTTATCGAGGATTATTTTTTAGGACACAACAGGTCCCGAAAAAAAAATCCCTGATAAGTGGCTGCATCGGGCTGACTTTGGGACTAATTGAATTTCCCCAGGAGAGGTAATTCACCACGGCTAATTGGATACCCCCTTTAGTCTGTTATAGGCAATTAGATTACCTGGATATCAATGGCTATAGGAAAGATAGCTCGATTTCATATTTACTGGTGTTGTAAGTATTAATGGGTCTGTCAGCATTATTGTACAAGTGCTAAATAATGGTTAATTATTATTAGTGGTGGCTACAGCATATTACAAATATTAAAACTTTTAAGTTGTGGTCATTATCCATCCACTATGTCCACTTTAAGTCACTATTGAGGAAATACATTGGTTGACTTTGTAGTACAAGGATAAAAAAAAATGATACATTTTGACAGCATGCAACTTGGTACAAAAAAATGGCATGTGACAAAATGTAACCACCTTTCATATGTCAGCTAATGCTGTGGCATATATAAGAATTCACTAGACTTCCTTTCGTGGGAAGCTAAATGTAAGAAACATGATAACATTGCCTCCACCCCTGTGAAAGCCAATAGTCTGGCTGTCAGGCTCCATTCAGATTGATGAGAATGGTCATGACCAGCTATAAAGGAGGATGAGGTGAGAAAAGGGTATCCTACTTCTAAATTCCCAAAGGGAAAGTGAAATAGCAGTGGTACATGGCTTTTATGATATATCCATAGGTTTCCTTGAGGTTAATGGCTCATTATGCTTCATGTCCCTTAATGAATGGAAAACTTTGTTTAGAACCTTGAATGAGAGAAAACAAAGGAAACCAGTTGCAAATAATCAAGAAACTAAGCACATTTATAATGTTTGAAGCAGCAGCAGCAGCTGTTTTGCCTCTTCCTTGTTTAAAGAATAAATTCTGTAGGAGAAATGTATTAAACAGTTAGTTGTCTTCCATTTTAAGGAAGGCTTGTGCACTGTGAGTTACATTGTAGCTGATGAATTCATGTATAGTTGTGGTCCAATTGTATATGTCAAATACCATACTCTGAGGCCAAGGCTGTGTAGTGTTTATTGCATGAACTAGCAAGCAAACCCATGCATGGAAATGCATGGTTACAAAGCTGATCGCTGTTTGTACATATAGAACCTAACTACTAGAGGAGTGGACTGTGGGTGAGAAGGGGAGCTACAACATAGGCCTTGCACTTAAGGGCCTGTTCTCACAAATGGTACCCATGCCAACCCCCATTTTTATGAGTATGCATTGAAAAGGAAGCATACAGGATAGGTGCATATACATCATTATAATGTAAATGACCAACAGTAACATGACTTGATCTATTCCCATGAAATGATTGCCAAATCACCAGCACAAATAATACCGCTTTCATTGAGGGATCTATTCATGTTCACTAAAGAGCCTGTTACTGTACATGACACATCACATCCATGACACTGATGAGGGGACTCTGGAGCCGTTTTGCACCATATGCACTTTGTATGCAGAATATAGACACTGGAAGTATTCAAGAGGAGCCGGCCACAGGAGGTGAGTAAACAGTGGCACGTGGGGGCACTGTAGCATGCAGGGGGGCAGCGTGGAGCATATTGGAGGATACTATGTAGCATACAGGGAGCACCCAGTAAAGACTTGGACCCCATTAAAAAAAAAAAAAAAACTCAGAAGGGTGGCATAAAAATAATTAAGAGTGACACTGATGGCAAATAACACTTTTTTCTTTTTAAGTGACCTAACATTGTAGTTTCAGATGGAGGAAGGAGAGCTAAAAAAGCATCTAATGTGTATTTCACACAATTATTACCCATAAAGCTTTAGGGGTCCCCAGCCATTTTGCCTATACACAACAGTGTGTGTGCGCACATGGTATTAAAGAACAGTTTAAGGGGCAAATTTTATCTTTATTTGCTCTTGGAACCATCGACCCTGCCTCTGGCAGTGGCAATTTCAGAGTAGCTCCTCCTAGTGTGTGTGTTGCAGCAGGGTGAGGAGTTCCACAACCTCTCAGGGACCACTTTAATCCAGTTCATGCTTTATCAGAAGAAAACAGATCGCATCTGAAGATCTGGTTTAATAGGAATCCTATTATTCCTCAGATGCAATGGTACAATGTCAGACAAACCTCTAAGGATGTACACACTACTGAATGTTCTGTCCAATACTTCTGCTACTGCAGTCACAATCTTTTAGCAGATGATATCAAGAGATTAGAATCACAGATCAAATGATAGATTGTAATAGTGTATAGGCATGAACTTGTATGTTCATCTGGACTTTCAATTCAAAGTGTAATTGTAAGAAGTATTGAATCTCAAAGTATGATTGTATAAGTGTGTACCTAATTTTAACAACCAAAAAACTCCGAAAAACAATTTTGGAATGTTCAGGGTTTTGCCATTTAATCTTATGGCAGCTGGGAAAAGGCTAGGAGATGAGCAATTATTATGCCACTTTCATTAGAACTGCTTGTGTTGTGTGATTCTTGTTTTGTCTGATGTGCATAAATTAAAGATGTGCTGGTCCAGATTTCTGAAATCCAAACTCACCCAAATTTATGGGTGCTGAGCAGAAACAAGTCAAGGTTCGGATTCACATTGGTGACCTGGTTCGAGGGCCCAATTCAGACCTGCTTGCATGGCTGTGTTTGCACGTAGCATGCCGATGCTTTCAATCTGTGCATGCGTACAAGATGCAGTGCGCAGACATGAACTAGTCCATGTGATCGGGAAGCATTCACAACCTGCACATAGACTCCTCGCTAGAATGAGTGACAGGACGAGCCATTTGTGGGTGGTGACAGGGATTGGTCGATGGAAACAGGGGAGTGGTGGTGCGAACACAGGCATGTCTGAGCATCTTAGCGCCATTTCAGACACATGCATAATTAAGGCACAGCATCATAAAGCACGTCACATGGCTGAATTACACACTGAAACACTCGCAGTGCCTGCGGTAGGGTATGGTCAGC
The DNA here is from genome assembly GCA_031769625.1 of Taudactylus pleione. Taxonomy (NCBI): domain Eukaryota; kingdom Metazoa; phylum Chordata; class Amphibia; order Anura; family Myobatrachidae; genus Taudactylus; species Taudactylus pleione. Next base: position 5,630,271 of record JAUIMM010000759.1, read on the forward strand.
TACAAGTGCTGCATATGGGTCCAATGGTACAGATTGTTGAATACACTTCCTGGAGATGATGTGTATTGTTAAGGAAAGTGGGCATCTTAAGACAGGCGAATGGGAGTCTACATACACACCGCGATCGCATGCCAAGACATAATGGGCATGCTAATGACTTGCCGTGCGATCACGGGATTTGCATTCCTTGGCAGCGTACGGACACATCTAGCGAGTGGGTCTGAATCAGGCACAGAGTCCCAGTTTGGATCAGATTTAAAAACCAAACTCTGGTTTTGGATTCAGACATTTTAGCATTTTTTATTGATATTTATAAAAAAAAAATATCAAGTCCAAAACCAGCCTTTGATGGTGGTTTTGCAAAACCAAAACACAAAGATGAATCCAGATCCAAAATCAAATCCATGCACATCTCTAGCATAAATTAAAAGGGATTTGAGAAATATACAGAATAAAAGCGGTCTTGATATTCTGTAGGTCCGGCTCTGGACCTTTGGACTTAACAGAGATGCAGATGAAATGAGGAAGCTTAATGTAACTCTTGTACATGAGTATAAACAAGAGTGTAGTTACACTAGTGATGGTGTAGGAACAATAGGCTAGTGATATGCATGGATACTGAACTGGAACTTGAGCGAATAGACCAGGTCCACTGGGTGACCCCTTGCCTAGTGACCTGTGAAGTCCAGCAAGACCAGGGATACACTCCAGAGACAAAGGTGAACTCCTGGACTCAGAACAATATAGTACTTGTAGATTGGAACTCAGAACTCAGTGCAATAAATGTAATCTAATGTAGTCAGTGTACAACTTGAGGAAGCTGTAACTCTGGTACTGCTCTGACGCAAGACCTGGAACTCAAAAACTGAACACCTCAGTGTACAGCTTACTAAACACCTAAGTGTACAGACTGTATACTGCACACTGAACCCTAGCCCTGGAACAAGCTCCCTTCTCTAAACCAGACCAAGACAATAGCACACAGCATAGGGAAACAATACAGGGTCAGTACAATAGTGTAACCAAATTACCTGAATAACTACAGAAAACAGAGTACTACAGTATAGGTAACTTGCATGCAGTGTCCCAGTGGTATGACTGAATGAAGACCGTGGCTGCACTCGCCAGCTCTACACTACACAAAGCCACACTGGCAGCAACTAACACCGTTCTTCCAGTCCCAGCACAGAGAGCTATCCCTGCCCTCTGTCCAGATCACTGTGGAGTGAGGTGAGAGGGACAGGAGAAGGAGGGGTTCAGTTCACAGAAAGGAAGGGGGCGATCAGGAGAAGTCCTGCTTGCCTGATGGATTCGTGACTGTCCGCCCCTGCAGGTCTGTATGCAATGTGGAAGCTGCAGCACTGACAAGTGATGATACACAGCAGCAGATGCTAAATAGCAAGAAATCCATGTAGTAGGAACAGGGAACACGATTACAGGATACAAGGCGTAAACCTGGAGCCTACACCTATCCTGGGATTGTTCAGGCAATGTACTAACTCAAGGTACAGGGTAAAATAGCAGATAGTCCATCCCCATTGGAGCAGATGATCAGGTGAGCACTGCTGAGCTGCTCAGGTGCATCAGGTAATTACAATGGATTGTCTCTGCATAGGCCTGGAGACAGCAATGAAGGAGAGTCTGAGCTTCTCAGAAATGCATCCACTATACAATTTTCTGTCAGATCTCTGGACCTGATTCAGACCCGCTCACGAGTGCTATGCACTCACAAGCGGGTCGAAGGTGGCCCAGTGCGTATGCGCACGACGGAGCTGGCTCCGTCATGTGCGCATGCGCGATACCCCGATAGCGGCAAGCAATCCGTCGCTCTGGTTCTCGTACCAAAGGGGGCATGCTGTCGATGTTGAGTGACAGCACGCAGCCTTTGGTGGGTGGGGCGGGGGTGTGGCTACCCAGACGGAGGCATTCCCATGGGAACGCCTACCGTCTGGGGCCGGCCCCACTGACATCACAAGTGATGTCAGTGGGGGTGCATTTGGCTCTGTTAGAGCTGAAAGCACTCTGGGGCTTGCGGCAACGAGACCCTACCACAAGGGTGTCGTCGCAAGCCGGATGGTCGCGATGGTCTTGACCATCATGACCATCTTCCTGGCCACTCGCTGTAGCTGTGGGTGGTCACCCACAGCTATGCGAGCGGCCAGGAGGCCGCTCTTAAAAACAAGAAGGAAGGCCCTGATTCAGAGCGAGCGCTCTGTCAGAGCATCCGGCTTTGAATCAGACCCTCTGTCCAATCTGGCTGGTTGGAATGAAAACCTGGTAATGTTTGGGAGCAAATGACAGTCGATCATATGGTTCTAAACACTGAAGAAAGGATAAAAAAAAATTTAAAATTGGTTACATTTGTGTGTTTTAACCAATTTGTCTGAACAACCATTTTTGTCTATTTTCCAGTGTTTGTGAGCAAATGGATGACTGTCATTTGCTCCCATACATTACTAAGATCAAGACTGAAATCACGCAGATCCCTTATGTAGTGAGGGCAGAGCCTAATATAATACTCACAATATACTGTCACTCAGTTATACAATACACATCTCTTACTTGCCACCACCTGTGGAAATAAAAGAGGCAAAGAAAAATGGTAGTTGCTCAGATCAGCTTAATTGCATAACACAGGTGCTTGTAAAGGGCGGGGTTTACTCTGAACACAGAAAAAAAGAGAGATTTGCCCTCCAGCACACTGCAGTAAAAACAATACTTAAATCCTACATAATAATAGAGATTTAGAGGTATTGGTTACACATATTTGCAAATATATGAATAAGCGCCAGGCCAATCGTCAAGGCTCCTCTATACTGGCGTCCCTAATATTAAGGGGCTCACGTCTGAGAAGCAAGGCACTCCAAAAAAATTCCAACCAAGGGCCTTGCTTCTCGGACGTGAGCCCCTTAATATTAGGGACGCCAGTATAGAGGAGCCTTGACGATTGGCCTGGCGCTTATTCATATATTTGCAAATATGTGTAACCAATACCTCTAAATCTCTATTATTATGTACGATTTAAGTATTGTTTTTGCTGCAGTGTGCTGGAGGGCAAATCTCTCTTTTTTTCTGTGTTCAGAGTAAACCCCGCCCTTTACAAGCACCTGTGTTATGCAATTAAGCTGATCTGAGCAACTACCATTTTTCTTTGTAAATTTGGAGAGGCATGAAGGCAGTGAGCATTAGGAGGAGGTGCTGATGCTTATAGTGCCATGTGGAGGTGTTTTGGGGTACCTCCAAGGTAAGTTAGCTCTCAGCTTACATATGTACTGTTATCATGCAGTACATCAATTGTAATTATATGACCCAGAGTGGGTGCTACCATTATGTAGCAATAATTATTTTGGGGTGAGCGTTTGGGAGTGGGGCCCCCGGGGTTGTTCTGACTGGGCCTTTCTCATGGCATCACCACTTAATTCACATAGAATACTTTTATCACTTCTCTATTTGTTTGTACATTATATATGTCATTTTAATTCTTTATCATTTCATTAACACTTATTGATTTATCTTTACACATCTTTTCTACATACTTCACTATCACCTTTTTCCCTTCTTCGTGTGATGCCCTGGGGATGGCCCTTGGTTGGAATTTTTTTGGGGTGCCTTGCTTCTCAGATGTGAGCCCCTTAATATTAGGGACGCCAGTATAGAGGAGCCTTGACGATTGGCCTGGCGCTTATTCATATATTTGCAAATATGTGTAACCAATACCTCTAAATCTCTATTATTATGTAGGATTTAAGTATTGTTTTTGCTGCAGTGTGCTGGAGGGCAAATCTCTCTTTTTTTCTGTGTTCAAAATAAAAGAGGCCACAGATCCCCAAACACTCTATAACAGTTGCTCAGTCTCTGTGACACAAACTAGCATTCATATAGTTGGTCTGCCCCTGCTTCTAGCAATAAATAATTGATATAGTGTAGAGGTTCCCAAAGTCTACCATTACAGTCCATGTTTTAGGGATATCCATGCTTGAGCACAGGTGACTTAATTAGTACCTCAATCCATTTGATTTAACCATCTGGACTCAAGCTTGGATATCTCTAAAATATGGACTGTAATGACGGACTTTGGGAACCTCTGATATAGTGCACAGGTTCTCAAACTCACTCCTCAGGACCCCAAACAGTGCATGTTTTACAGGTCTCCTCACAGAATCACAAGTGAAATAATTAGCTCCACTTGTGGATCTCTTAAAATGTGTTAGTGAGTAATGAACACACCTGTGCACCTGCTGGGTGACACGCAAAACATGAACTGTGTGGGGTCCTGAGGACTGAGGGCCTGATTCAGAGCCGGACACTCTGACCAGAGCGCTCGCTCTGAGTCAGTGCCCTCCTACCTAAAAATGGAGCGGCCTCCTGGCCGCTCGCATAGCTGTGGGTCACCACCCACAGCATATGCGAGTGGCCAAAAAGATGGTCGTGATGGTCAAGACCATCGCGACCATCGGGCTTGCGACAAGACCCTGCAGTAGGGTCTCGGTGACCGCAAGCCCTGGAGTGATTTTGGCTCTATCAGAGCAAAAATCACTCCCACTGACATCACTAGTGATGTCAGTGGGGCCGGACCCAGATGGTAGGCGTTCCCATGGGAATGCCTCCGTCTGGCAGCCACACGTAGACATTCCCATGGGAATGCCTCCGTCTGGCAGCCACACCCCCGGCACGCCCACCAAAGGGGGCGTGCTGTCAGTCACCATCGACAGCATGCCCCCTTTGGTGCGAGACATGGAGTGACAGCTTGACAGTCGCTGTCCAGGTCTCGCGCATGCGCACGACGTAGCTCCCTCGATCGTGCACATGCGCATTGGGGTAACATCGACCCGCTTGCGAGCGTCCTGCGCTCGCGAGCGGGTCTGAATGACCCCCTGAGTTTGAGAACCACTGATAGAGTGTAATCTTAGCGATCTAATAGCTACTTCAAAGACTGGGTTCTGAAGCATATGAATATAGACTAATAAAGGAACACTTTATTTACAAATAGGAGTACAATGCCTAGTTACAAAAATGCTAAAAAATAAAAAGGGTTACAGAATACATACACAAACGTGTGTTGAAATTTCAAAATAAAAAGGAAAAACTTAAGCAGAATTACACTTGGTTTATTCTGGTATGCATTCAGCATCCTGGTGGTCTGGATGCCGATGCTTACCTTAGCGGTGCCAGAATACCACCGCCGGTCAGAATACTGGCACCAGCATCCTGTCTGCTGGGATGTCGAAGATAACTAGCGGTGTGGTGGGGAGGGTTAGGGTTAGGTTTAGGGGTTAAGGTTAGGCACAAGGGTTGAGGGTTAGGCACTAAGGGGGGAGGGTTAGGTTTAGGTTGCAGGGAGGGGAGGTTAGTTTTAGGCACTAGGAGGGAGGTTAGGTTCAGGCACCAGGAGGGAGGGTTAGGGTAGGGAGAGGGGGAGGGTTAGCATACCGACCACCAAGTGTCAGTATGTTAACCCTGTCGGGATCTAGGTGTCGGGATTCTGACCATCTGGATCCTGGCTGTCAGTATTACATACCGATTCCCACAGATTAAAATGCTCCCATACCTTTTTTTTCCACCTCCCATAGTGATGTCATGACCAAGTCCCTGGCCACTGGCTGATCTGATAATTATTATTATTATTATTATTAATAATTATTATTATCATTTATTTATTTAGTGCCACAAGTGTTCCGCAGTACCTTACAAAGTAAGGTAACCCAGGGTTATTGCCAGGACCACCAACGTAACTTTAAATTTAAGTACAAATGACTATACAAAATTTCTCCTAGCCACATGAAAAATGGCAGGTTCACATTAATCTTGATTATTTAAACTATAAAATGATTGTAAACAATACTGCTCTGGGATGAGTGATTGGTTAGATACCTAATTTCTCCCAAATCATACGCTATGGGCCCCAAAAACACCTACAGTAATTAGCACACAAACATCAGGTATATTTATTGATTTAAGAAGCTCCTAGCCATTGTAGACATATACATTTTTTGTTAAAGCAGATAACATATATAATTTGTCTTGTTTGAAGTTTGCACACACCTTTTGGTCAGACTCAGGGGAATATTAACACCTGAGTGGCCTGTGTGCAGTGGGCCCCCTCCTCTGAGCGGTGGGCCTTTCCAGCCCCACATACAGGGCCATAGAGACCCCTGGCAGGCCCAGGTACAGAGGGGGGCATGGCCTAATTGCAGGGGGCATGGTTATGTCCCCATGAGCTAAACAAAAACACCACGCTGGGCGCCGGGGAGGGGGGAGCTGTAAACCCCTCAGCCCAGTGCAAAGCAAGGGGGGGCACGATCAGTGTGATTGCTCCCCCCCTCACAGGCAAAGGAGACTGTTGTGGCTTCTGTTCAGCAGCTACAAGCAGTCTCCCACTGCAGCTCAGCATATGCTGTTTGCTGGGCTGCTGTGAGAGTGAGAGAAGGGAGGGGGTCTGGTGCTGGACCTGGGCCCCCGCAGGAAGCCCAGACCCGGGTAAACAGTAACTCCCCCCCTCTCGGTGCCCCTGCCCACATATACAGTACTTACCTTGTGCAAGCAAGAGCAAAGTCTCTGGCACAGTGCCAAAATCTTTGTTTTCACTGTGCAACTCCATTTTGCCAAATAATACCCCTTTTCCACCTAAATTCCAGGTCTGACCCGGAGTTGGAACAAAGTTCCTACCTTGATCAGACCCGGAATTTTGCCGGCGCTGACTCGGGATATTCCCGAGTCAGCGCCGCTCACACCGCAGTCGGGTCTGCATAGACCCGGCTATTGCGGAGTGAAAGTGGATGCTTGGAGATGACGTCATCTCCAAGCACCACTGAAGCCGGACCAATCGGCCGGCTAGCAGCGCACTCCAGGTCTTCGTGACCCGGAGTGCGCTGTTCCCATAGCAGGGTTTCACGGGCTACGCCCGTGTTAAACCCTGCTAGTTACCTGGGTTGGATTGCCGGGTCACTCGACCCGGCGATCCAACCCTCTGCCCTTTTACACCAGGGAGCTGCCCGGGTTAACCCTTCAAAAACCCGGGTTTTAGCTCCGGTGTAAAAGGGGTATTAGTCAATGGGAAGATGGTGCCTAGAGGAGGACCTACATGCTGGCACAAGGTAAGTATAACTCTGGGTGCAGGCTGTGTGGTGCGGGGACCTACAGTCATTCTTTTATATGCTCTATGGAATGACTATTTATTTACATTAGAATAATTAAATAAATAAAATGTGACTTTACAAAGGTATTTATTTAGAGTATGTCTCTAATTTGACTAACTAATCATATATTTAGAAGCACAGTATTAGAGAATAATATCAATTTCCAATACAAACTATTGTATATAGCTATTTTATAATTTAGCACTATTGTGAATACTGGAATGGGTGCCATCTATTTAGAGATTTAGAGCCATTGATGTAACCAGATAATATGAGAAAATGACCATCTGTAAAAACTGAGAAATATCAAACCCTTTAGTAATACCCCTTTTACACCAGAGCAAAAACCTGGGTTTTTGCTGGGTTTACCCGGGTTGCAGCTCAGTGTAAAAGGGTCCCTGAAAAATAACCTGGGTCAAGTGACCCTGCAATCCAACCCAGGTAGCTACCAGGGTTGGACCCAGGATGGACCCAGGTAATGGTGCAGTATAAACGGTGCAACCCAGGTTATCTGATCTGGATCATGCCTAAAATGAGCGGATTGGTGGTTGTGGAGCAGTCACCTCCCACTTTTTATGACCTCACAGGTTTAGCAGGGCAGACCTGAGTTCAGTGTGAACAGGGCTGACCTGGGAGTAACCCAGATCAAAGGTGCAGTGTAATGGGTCTGACCTGGGTCTGACCAGGGTTGGAACCATGTCCAAAAACCCAGGTCGGACCTGGGTTTTTGGTAGAAAAGAGGTATTATTCTACCAATAAATAACTGCCAGATTAGGCAGGGCCATGCAAACAGCACTGTAGTGGAATAGAAAGGCATCGTTACATGTGGGTGTTTGTAAGTGAAAGCTCCAATTTCTTGTCCCTCGGTTATGCCAAAGCTTGTTTTAATTTCCATGCTACAGTTGTGCATTTTGCTGTGAAATACAAATGATGGCTGTTTACAAAATAGAATATCAGCTTTCTGCTGGTTTACAGCAGTATCCCGGGAGGTATATTCATGTGTGTTTCATTTTACTAGATAAGCTCTCCTATTCTAGCATCTGCTGTTATTTAGAAGTTGATTCAAGCAACTTCAATATTGTAATTAATACTACTTTCAGACAGAAAATGGCAAAAACCCAGCTTTTACCTGGCATTTTGCATGCCAGGTTTTTTGCCATTTTCTGTCTGATACCCCTTTCATACAGGAAAATTAAATTCCCAGGTAATTCACTTTATACCACTTTCAGACAGAAAATTAAAAAACAAAACAAAAAAAAAACAGCTTTTACCTGGCATTTTGCGTGCCAGTTTTTTTTGTCATTTTCTGTCTGATACCCCTTTCATACAGGAAAATGAAAATCCCGGATAATTCACTTTTACCAAGTAATTTGCAGAAAAACCCAGGTTTTTTCCCTATGTGAATGGGTCAAACCAGGACTTACTTCCCGGGTCTACGATGCTGCAAAAAAACCTTGTCGGAGACCCGGAAATTTAGAACCGGGGTGAAAATTTCAAATAGGGAAAAATCCTGGGTTGTATTTCAAATTACCGGGTAAAAGTGACTTACCCGGGATTTTAATTTTCAGTGTGAAAGGGGTATTAGTGGTTCTCAAAGGTGTGTTCATTACTCACTGACTCATTTAAAAGATCCAGAGGTGGAGCTAATTATTTCACTTGTGATTCTGTGAGGAGACATGGAAAACATGCACTGTTTGGGGTCCTAAGGACAGAGGTCCTGATTCAGAGCTGGACGCTCTGTCAGAGCTCGCTCTGAATCAGGGCCGGTCTTTTTTTTTTTTAGAACGGCCTCCTGGCCACTTGCATAGCTGTGGGTGACCACCCACAGCTATAGCGAGTGACCAAAAAGAAGGTCGCGATGGTCAAGACCATCATGACCATCGAGCTTGCGACGAGACCCTTGTGGTAGGATCTTGCTGCCGCAATCCCCAGAGAGATTTCGGCTCTAACAGTGCCAAAATCTCTCCCACTGACATCACTTATGATGTCAGTGGGGCCGCCCCCAAACGGTAGGCGTTCTCATGGGAACGCCTCCATCTGGGAAGCCACCCCCCCGGCCCACCCACCAAAGGGGGCGTGCTGTCACTCAACATCGACAGCACGCCCCCTTTGGTACGAGACCCGGAGCAATAGTTTGCGCATGCGCACTGGCCCACCATCGACCCGGTTGCGAGCGCACAGCGCTCGCGACCGGGCCAGAATCAGGCCCAGAGTTTGAGAACCTGTGTTGCAAATCACAGGTTCTCAAACTCGATCCTCAGGACCCCAAACAGTGTATGTTTTTTAGTTCCACCAGTGGAAATTTTAAAATGTGTCAATGAGTAATGAATACACCTGTGCACCTGCTGGGTGACCTGGAAAATATGAGCTGTGTGGGGTCCTGAGGACCAAGTTTGAGAACCACTGTTGTAAATCATTGTGTGTGAGGCATATATGGGATTCATAGCAGCAGTGAATGTTGGTCATTGTATAATATCCAAAAGTTACTATGGATCAGGTTCAAGTAGATCAGAGTGGCAAGCCTGGTAGTGCATGTTCCCCATTTTATAGACACAAGGGCAGACACATTTACAAGTTACAATGCAAGTTTATTGTAACTGAAGCAACAATTGACAAATAACAACAGTACTATTTAGTACATCATCCCAGCTTCCCTTAAAATAAATTTTTAAGGGAAGCAACTTTTTAAAACAACTAGTTTCAGAAAAAATTCTACACTTTTGGTTATAACAAACATCATTCATCATCTTGAGAAAAAAAAGAATAGGGAATTGCATACACTTTTGTGGCTTTATGGTGCATACACACATTTTTTTAAACGATTTGTCAATAATGATGTCATTATCATTCAATTATTCTTAAAACCATTCAGATTTTGTGGGTTAACGATGAACGAAAATTGTTCAAGCACGCTCCCGTTTGTAGTTTGTAGTTTTCGTTTATCGTCCTTTCTGACTGTCATGTTTGACAGAATGAACGATGAACTATGAACGATGGCCCCTCCCTCCACACTCCCCTCTTGACTCCAGACATTCCCGTGCTTGCAGAGGTTACAGACGCCACGTCTAAGTGGACACCTGGACAAGCTGTTTAGAAAGGCAAGTACCCATCTCCCTCTCCCCTCACTGACCACCAATGTTTAGGGACACACATGGATGGCTAAAAATGTGTGGGGGTGTGTTTGGCTGTCATGCAATGCATCCTGTCATGCAATGTGGGCAGGTGGGGGGGCGGCAAGGGAATCTGGATGCCATGCTATGCAGGGGGTGGTGGAGGATGGAGGGAATCTGTCTGCCATTCAATACACGGGTGGTGGAGGATGGATAGAATCTGACTGCCATGCAATGCGGGGGGTGGTAGAGGATGGAAGGAATATGCCTGCCATGAAATTTGGGAGTGCAGCTGTGCAGAGGGAATATGGGTGCCATGTGATGTGGATGTTCCGCTGTACAGGGGGAAAATGGGTGCCATGCAATGTGGGGGTGCTGCTGTGCAAGGGGAATATGGGTGCCAGGCAATGTGGGTGTGATGCTGTGCAGGGGGAATATGGGTGCCATGCAATGTGGGTGTGCTGCTGTGCAGGGGGAATATGGGTGCCATGCAATGTGGGGGTGCTGCTGTACAGGAGGAATATGGGTGCCATGCAATGTGGGGGTGCTGCTGTACAAGGGGAATATGGGTGCCATTCAATGTGGGGGTGTTGCTGTGCAGGGGGAATATGGGTGCCATGCAATGTGGGGGTGCTGCTGTACAGGAGGAATATGGGTGACATGCAATGTGGGGGTGCAGCTGTGCAGGAGAATAATCGTGCCATGCAATGTGGGGGTGCAGCTGTGCAGGGGAATAGGCATGCCATGCAATGAAGAGGTGCTGCTGTGCAGGGGGAATATGAGTGCCATTCAATGTGGGGGTGCAGCTATGCAGGAGAATAGGTGTGCATGCAATGTGGGGGTGCAACTGTGCAGGAGAATAGGTGTGCATGCAATGTGGGGATGCAGCTGTGCAGGGGAATAGGCGTGCCAAGCAATGCAGAGGTGCTGCTGTGCAGGGGGAATATGGGTGCCATGCAATGTGGGGGTGCAGCTATGCAGGAGATTAGGTGTGCATGCAATGTGGGGGTGCAGCTGTGCAGGAGAATAGGTGTGCATGCAATGTGAGGATGCAGCTGTGCATGGGAATAGGCATGCCAAGCAATGCAGAGGTGCTGCTGTGCAGGGGGAATATGGGTGCCATGCAATATGGGGGTGCTGCTGAGCAGGGGGAATATTGGTGCCATGCAATGTGGGGGTGCTGTTGTGAGGGGGAATATGGGTTCAATGCAATGTGGATGTGCTGCTGTTCAGGGGGAATATGGGTGCCATACAATGTGGGTGTGCTGCTGTGCAGGAGGAATATGGGTACCAAGCAATGTGGAGGTGCTTCTGTGCATGAGAATAGGCATGCCATGCAATGTGGGGGTGCTGCTATGTAGGTGAATAGGCGTGCAATGTGTTGGGGTGGAAGGGGTATGTGATTTTGTGTGTGCATGTGTGTGTATGTACAGAATGTTGTTATAAAATTATATTTTACAATGGTTTGTGTTATGTCGTTTTTTAATATTGGTTTTGCTGTGGAACTACAAGTACCAGCAGGCCCGTAATGCCCTGCATGATGATTCTTGTGGTTACCCAAGTACCATCATGCAGGGGAAGCTTGCTGGGAACTGTAGCTCCACAGTAAAAGGCATTTTTTTAATTTTACGTGCACCAGACTTTACACAATCAACCTGGCACCCACCGCCCAGGGGTGCCGGGGATAGCCCGGGCTATCAGCCTGAGCCTGGAATGCCAAGGCTGGAGAGGTGGACCCCTTTATTGGGGGGGGTCCCCAGCTCCCTAGGGATCCCCGACCTGGGCTGACTAGTGGTTAGGACTGATGCTGCAGCTGGGGGGACCAGTGAGAGGGTTCCCATTGCTGTGGCATCAGCCCCCCTCTAGAAAAAGTCCAGTGTTGGTTCTGGAAAATACAGGGGGACCCTACAAATTTTTTACCCTGTGTATTTCCAGAACAAGGGCTGGCTCAGACCCCAGTGCTGGTTGCGCTGAACATGGGGGACCCCTACATTTGTACCCCGTATTTTTGCAACCAGGACTGGTTCTGAAAAGCCTGGTGCTGGTTTGGCTTAATACGGGGGACCCTCTACTTCATTATTCTCCTCTATTAATCTCAAACAGCACTACAATTTCCAAAGTCCGGTGTTGGTTTTTTATTTGTGTTTTGGGACATTTTTAATTTATTAATTGCAAAATAGTTTTTGGACTAAAGAAAGGTCAACATTCAATTGTCCCAAATGTGAATAGGGCACAATTTTCACATTAAATTGAATATGCTTCCATAAGCAGCTTGAACGGATCTACCAAATACAAAACTGCATGTCGCAAGCAGAAATAATTACTACAATATATCTGAACTAAATTCAACTCACACACAACCTTCTGCATTCTATATTATGACCTCTGTGGGCCAAAATAGTAATGTCAAATCATTATTTTGTTATATTTATAATGGTGCATTTTTGAGATATTTTAATGGGTGCAGTCCTTGAAAGTCATTTATTTAGTCTTGACTTTTTGTCCTGGTTTGCATGAGTAATTGGCATAAATTTGGTTTTTACAGTTTACAAAATGCAAAATACAAAATGCATTAATACATGGTTCTTATGTACATTGGTGATCTAGCTATAGATTTCATATGTACAACATTATCTCTATTAATATGTTTTTTATTTTTTTCAAAACAGCATTGGCAGCTAACAGAGAATTCTGGACAGGATTCCTTGAAACATACAGAGAGAATGAGTGCCTGTGGAACTTGAGCCTAAAGTCCTACTCAGATCAGACAAAGAAGAACCAGGCATTTGAGAAATTGCTCACCTGTGTCAGAACCCGAGATGCAAAGGCAGACATAGCTTCTGTGAAGCAAAAAATCAATAATTTCCAAACAGGGTTTACGAGGGAACACAACAAATACATGAAATCCATGCATTCTGGAGCAGGGACAGATGAAGTACAGAAACCATTTTTATGGTATTATGATCTATTCAGCTTCATCTTGGAGAAAGAGCCGGAGATGCCATCAGTGAGTTAGCTGAACGAGGACGTTGAGGTTCCGCAAGAGGAATCGGAGAGCCAGCATGCCGTAAGTTTTCTCATTTCTTAACACTGGTGGCTACATTTAAATTACATTACATTTACATTTATGTATTTTCATAATGCATTATTATTTTTTTTGCTCATATTGTTTTTGTATTTTTCTTAGTTCCTTGCTACGGAAGTTGATGTTGGCTCTCCGACCAGCGAGATCATCGACAGTGGGGAGAGCAGCATGGTGCTACCAGCCACCCAAACACTTTCTGACAAAGCCTCTGAGCCACTGGCAAAGGAGGAGGAGTACGGGTGGAAAAGCAGCTGCAAAATCCTCTCGGTCGGGATGGTCAGAGGAAGAGGATGAATTTATTAAACTTGCAAAGGAGGTATTGCATAAAAACACTGATGAATTTGCAGTGTTCGGGCAAAATATTGGCAATGATATGTGAAAAATGAAACCCCAGGCCCAGCTGTACTTTAAGCGGGTCGTATATGAGGTGGCGTGTCGTGGGTTGGTTAATCAACTCAAGGAAAACACGACACAACGCCCATATACAGGCCAACAGCTGCTGCCTCCAGCTTATCCAATGTTTGCTCCCCTTTGGACATATCACCAAAATCCTCCTTTCCAATATCAGCCCCATTATGCGTTGGGTTCCACTGCTCCCCCTTCCAACCAACCTGGGCCATCCATGAGTACTGTGCACTCAGGCCCTGATTCAGAGCCGGACACTCTGACAGAGCGCTCGCTCTGAATCAGGGCCGGCCTTCTTATTTTTTAGAGCGGCCTCCTGGCCGCTCGCATAGCTGTGGGTTACCACCCACAGCTATAGCGAGCGGCCAGGAAGATGGTTGCGATGGTCAAGACCATCATGACCATTGGGCTTGCGATGAGACCCTTGTGGTAGGGTCTCATTGCCATAAGCCCCAGACAGCTTTCGGCTCTAACAGAGCCGAAAGCTCTCCCACTGACATCACTTGTGATGTCAGTGGGGCTGGCCCTAGATGGTAGGCATTCCCATGGGAATGCCACCATCTGGGCAGACACTCCCACGGCCCGCCCACCAAAGGGGACGTGCTGTCACTCAACATCGACAGCACGCCCCCTTTGGTTCGAGACCTGGAGCGACGGTTTGCCCGTCGCTATCCGGGTCTCGCGCATGCTCACGACAGAGCCGGTTCCATCATACGCATGAGCACTGGTCCACCATCGACCCGCTTGCGAGCGCATAGCACTCGCTAGCGGTTCTGAATCAGGCCCTCAGTTTGGCACAGTACTTCATCCCGATGAACATTATTGACTTTTTTTTAAAAACAATTTATTATCAGTTTTTGGAATTTACAAAGTTGAATTAATTTATCTTTCCTCTGTCTCCAGCTCTTTCTTTGAGATGATTATTGAGTAGATCATCATTTCATAAAGATGGTTTCTCACCCTCATTCATCCCTGCTCTGGGATGTGTGATTTAATTTATTTGGTTGTGCTTTCCTTGTACACTGTTCAGAAATTGCTTTTTTTTGCTTCACAGTTCTATTACTGCTGTTTGCATTTGGGTTTATGCAATACATGTGCAATTTCTCATGTGCCTTCTTCTACCAATCTGAGTAGGAGGTATGTTAAGGGCACTCCTTTTCTCTGTATATTTATTGGAATCCTGTACAGAATTCATGTTATTTTGCAGTATTACTTGGTTAAAAATGCAAAGCAAAAAACGCATTGTTTGAGTTTTTTTTGACAAACTCCAAAAATTGTGAATAACCATTTGCTATTGTTAAAATTAAAAATATTTGAAACAAAAATCACAAAAGAAAAAAACAAAGGGAACTAAGGAATACAAAGGCACTAATGTTACATAAGCTAATTAATGCCAAAAAGTTCAAAATGGTAACACAAGGGAACCCTGGTAACAGAAGGTACACAGGTAACAAATGGTAAGCAGGTAAAACAGGGTACCCAGGTAACACAAGGTACCCAGGTAACACAAGTGAATGCAGGTAACACAAGGGAACCCAGGTAACGCAGGGTACCCAGGAAACACAATCTACTCAAAGTAAAACAAGGTACCAAGGTAACACAGAGGGCCTGAGTCAAACCGGCTCACGAGTGCTGAACGCTCGCAAGTGGGTCGATGATGGCCCAGTGTGCATGCGTACGATGGAGCCAGCTCTGTCGTAACACAAGGTACCCAGATAACAGAGGGTACGCAGGTAACACAAGGTTACCCAGGAAACACAAGGTACTCAAAGTAAAACAAGGTACCAAGGTAACACGGAGTACCCAGGTAACACAGGATACACAGTTAACACAGGGTACCCAGGCAACAGGGTACGCAGGTAACACAGTGTACCCAGGTAACACAAGGCAATCAAAGTAAAACAAGGAACCAAGGTAACACAGAGGCCCTGATTCAGAGCTGGACGCTCTGACAGAGTGCTCACTCTGAATCAGGGCCGGTCTTTTTTTCTTTAGAATGGCCTCCTGGCCGCTCGCATCGGTGTGGGTGACCGCACACAGCTATAGCGAGCGGGCAGGAAGATGGTCACAATGGTCAAGACCATCGTGACCATCGGGCTTGCGACGAGACCCTTGTGGTAGGGTCTTGTGGCCACAAGCCCCAGAGAGATTTCGGCTCTAACAGAGCAGAAATCTCTCCCACTGACATCATTCGTGATGTCAGTGGGGCCGCCCCCAGATGGTAGGCATTCTCATGGGAACACCTCCGTCTGGGCAGCCACCCCCCGGCCCGCCCACCAAAGGGAGCGTGCTGTCACTCAACTTCGACAGCATGCCCCCTTTGGTACAAGACCCGGTGTGATGGAGTGCCCGTTGCTATCCGGGTTTTGCGCATGCGCATGATGGAGACGGCTCCATCATGTGCATGTGCTCTGGGCCACCATCGACCCAGTTGCGAGCGCTCAGCATTTGCGACCGAGTCTGAATCAGGCCCAGAGTACCCAGGTAACACAGGGTACGCAGGTAACACAGGGTACGCAGGTAACACAGAGTACCCAGATAACAGAGGGTATGCAGGTAACACAGGGCACACAGGTAACACAAGGGTACCCAGGTAACACAGGGTACCCAGGAAACACAAGGTACTCAAATTAAAACAAGGTACCAAGGTAACACAGAGTACCCATGTAACACAGGGTACCCAGGAAACACAGGGTACCCAAATAACACAAGCTACAATTTATACAGAGGATGTCAAGGTGAAAATTGTAGGAGTATGTAGTAGAAGGTAGTAAAATGTACAAACGTAACATAATTTAATAAGGTAAAATGGTAAGACTACATGAGAACAGGTAATAAAATCAACAATTGTATTTTCCAAAACTTCCAGTATACTTAAATAATGAGACAACAGAGGTCAGATTTTCCTCAATTTGATCCGTTGCATCCATTGCCAGAGAAATCATTTGGCTTGGCTCTTTCTCCTTAGTAAATTGTGTAATGCACAGGAGGCTAAAACCACACAGTTAATTTAGTCAATTCAGAGGTTAATTGAGGTATGGAATACTCTAAACCTGTTAGCTAGCAGTCCAAATGCATTCTCAACGTGCATCTGTGTGCCCGGGATAGACAATAGTTAAAGATTCGTCTATAGTGATTTAGAGTTTTTTGGGGAAAGGACTTTAAGACTTGTTGACCAAACACAAAGGCCTCATCGGCAACAAACACAAAGCCAAGGCCATGAGTGCACTGATCCTAGGGGGCAGATGAAGGGTCTTGTTAACCATGTGTTCATAAAACTTTGTGTTTTGGAAAGAACCCCCGTAAGAAGACCATCCATTTTTTTCAACATTGACAAATAGGAATTTCAAATGTGCATTAACTACAGCCATAAGGACGATACTGAATAAGCCCTTATAATTAAAATATAAGGAGCCTGATTTGCTTGGTGGGGTGATTCTAATATGTTTGCCATCGATGGCTCCACTGCAGTTCAGAAAATTCCATTTGGATTCAAAATCCAAAGCAACAGACTGCAAATCTGCTAAAGAAGTTGGAAACTGTAAATGTAATGAAAGAAAAAGTTTCATTAATCCAAAATTAAAAAAAAATAAAATAAACTTGCAAACATGAAAAATTCATGAAAATGTATTCCAAAAATTTAAAAACCAGGATATGAGCTTACTGATAACAATTAGGGGTGTGCACCGGCCACTTTTCGTGTTTTGTGTTTTGGTTTTGGATCTGGATCTTTCTTCGTGGTTTGGATCTGGATTGGTTTTGCCAAAACCACCCTTCCGTGTTTTGGGTTCTGGGTTTTGTGTTTTGGATCTGTTTTTTTTTTTTTTAAAGTATAAAAAGAGCTAAAATTACAGAATTTGTGGGTTTTTCTGCTCCTATGCTATTATTAAACTCAATAACCTTAATTTACACTCATTTCCAGTCTATTCTGAACACCTCACACCTCACAATAGTGTTTTTATGTCCAAAAGGTTGCACCGAGGTAGCTGGATGACTATGCTAAGCGATACGAGTGGGCAGCACAAACACGTGGCCCATCTAGGAGTGGCACTGCAATGGCAGACAGGATGGCAGTTTGAAAAACTAGG
The DNA here is from genome assembly GCA_031769625.1 of Taudactylus pleione. Taxonomy (NCBI): domain Eukaryota; kingdom Metazoa; phylum Chordata; class Amphibia; order Anura; family Myobatrachidae; genus Taudactylus; species Taudactylus pleione. Next base: position 5,648,095 of record JAUIMM010000759.1, read on the forward strand.
CCCCAAACTGTACATAATGCAAAGAAAAAAAAGAGGTGCAAGATGAAATTGTCTTTGGGCCCTCCCACCCACCCTTATGTTGTATAAACAGGACATGCACACTTTAATAAAGCAATCATTTCAGCGCCAGGGTCTGCAACACGACTGTGGCTGAAATGATTGGTTCGTTTGGGCCCCCACAAAACAAGCTGCCAATTAATCTGTCCCTGCACAAACTGGCTCTACGGAGGCAAAATGTTGTCCTCATCCTCCTCATCCACCGATTCCTCACCCTCTTCAGTGTTGTATACATCCTCATCCTCACAGAGTATTAACTCGTCCCCGCTGGAATCCACCACCACAGGTCTCTCTGTACGTTCTGGAGGCAGGTCTCCCTGGAAGAGTTGATAATTCAATTTTATGAACATCATCTTCTCCACATTTTGTGGAAGCAACCTCCTACGCCTTTCGCTGACAAGGTTCCCGGTTGCACTAAACACTCTTTCGGAGTACACACTGGAGGGGGGGCAACTCAGGTAAAATAGAGCCAGTTTTTACAGGGGCCTTCAAATTGCCTCTTTTTCCTGCAAGTACAGGTATGGACTGTCTGACATGCCTACTTGGATGCTGTCACCGATGTAATCCTCCACCATTCTGTCAGTGGTGACAGTATCATTTGCAGTGACAGTAGACATGTCAGAAATTGTTGGCACGTCCTTCGGTCTGGACCAGATGTAGAAAACGGCCCTTGATTTATGACATAGGCACACACTTGGTTCGGCTACTGTGTTGATGATGCACGTGCGGCTACAGCACACACAAGTCATAAACACAGAAATATTTTTTTTTATTGTTTGGAGCACTTTGGGGTTACACCACCCTTCAACAGATGAGGCAGCTGACCCTTGATTTATGACACAGGTGCACGCTTGGCACTGCTACTTAGTTGATGCACGTGTGGCTACAGCGCACACAATTCACAACACAGAAATTAAGAATTTTTTATTTTTGTTGGAGCGCACTTTGGTGGTTTACACCACCCTTTAACAGACTTATGGGACACAGGCACATGCTTGGCGCTGCTCCTTTGTTGATGCACGTGCAGCTACTGTGCATATATTTCGCACACAAACAGAAAAAAAGAAGAATTGTTTATTTTTTGTGGAGCGCAGTTATGGGGTTACACCACCCTTTAACAGACAGGTGCACGCTTGGTGCTGCTCCTTTGTTGATGCAGGTGCAGCTACAGTGCACACAATTTTCAAAGAGAAAAAAAGAAGAATTTTTTTATTTTTTGTAGAGTGCACTTTGGGGGTTACACCACCCTTTAACAGACAGATGCATGCTTGGTGCTGCTGCTTTGAGGATGCAAGTACTGTGCAGACAATTCACTAACACAGAAGAAAATGTTTTATTTTTGTTGGAGTGCACTTTGGGGGTTACAGCACTCTTTAATAGACAGATGCACGGTTGGAGCTGCTGCTTTGAGGATGCATGTACAGTGCACACAATTCACAACACAGAAAAGAAGATTTTTTTAATTTTGTTGGAGTGCACTTTGGGGATTACACCACCCTTTAATGGACAGACACACGCTTGGCGCTGCTGTTTTGAAGATGCACGTACAGTGCACAAAATTCACAAACACAGAAAAAAAAAATATTTTTTGGAGTGCACTTTGGGGGTAACAGCACCCTTTAACGGACAAGCCAACCATCCCTTTACTTATGACACAGGCGCACGCTAGGTGCTACTTTGTTGATGCACGTGCGGCTACTGCGCACACAATTCACAAACATAGAAAATATTTTTTTTTTTGTTGGAGTGCACTGTGGGGGTTACACTACCCTTTAAGAGATGAGCCAGCTGGCTCTTTACTTATGGGACACAGGCGCACGTTTGGCGCTGCTCCTTTGTTGATGGACGTGCGGCTACTGCGCACACAATTCACAAACACAGAAAATATATTTTTTTTGTTGGAGTGCACTTTGGGGGCTTACACCACCCTTTAAGAGATGAGCCAACCGGCCCTTTACTTATGGGACACAGGCGCATGCTTGGCGCTACTTTGTTGATGCATGTGCGGCTACTGCGCACACAATTCACAAACACAGAAAATATTTTTATATTTTGTTTGGAGTGCACTTTGAGGGTTACAGCACCCTTTAACAGTCAAGCCAGCCGGCCCTTTACTTATGACACAGGCGCACGCTTAGCGTTACCTTGTTGATGCACGTGCGGCTACTGTGCACACATATCACAATTCACAATTCAATTGGAGTGAACTTTGAGGGTTACAGCACCCTTTAACGGACCATTATCTAGAAACCCCCTTCTGCCCGTCAGTCCGTCGCCACCGACCCGCCGCTAAACAAGTGTATTTTTTTTATGAGACGGAGATTCTTCTCTCCGTCTCATTGGAGTTCCTAACAGGCTGGCAGTGAAGGGAGCTCCTCATAGCCACGGAGAAGGCAGAATGTAAGGGAGGCATGATGGGGCAGCAAAAAGCTCCACCCAGGCAGTGTATGTGGGTCGTGGGCTGATTGAGTGCTCGGTGAACCACTGCACTCCTCCAGCTGCAGGTAAGGCACCTGCTTCACCTGTAGAAATTGCTGCATTAGGCTGTGTGTAGCACATGTTGGTAGGAATCATCTGGGGGAGGGAAGAGAGATGTTTGAGTTATATATCCAGTACATATCTCTAAAATATATTTGTATATATAATATTTTTATATTATATATACGCTGGATGCAAGAGAAATGTAGGCAGCACTCCACAAGAAAAGACACGAACAACAGCTACATAGCAATGTTTCAGATGTTTAATAATATGTAGCTGTTGTTCGTGTCTTTTCTTGTGAAGTGCTGCCTACATTTCTCATATATATATATATACATATATATATATATATATATATATATATATATATATATATGTGTGTGTGTGTGAATATATATATATATATATATATACATATACACACGTGTTACTTTATATACATATATATATATAAATATATATATATATATATATATATATATATATATATATATATGTTTTAATATTTATAGATATATATATATATGCATGTGTGTGTATATATATATATATATATATATATATATACATATATATATGTGTGTGTATGTATATATATATATATATATATATATATATATATATATATATATAGTGTGTGTGAATATATATGTATATATACAGTATTGGAGAAACTGCGTCACTCATGGGTACTTAAATGCAAGAATTCAAATAACAAACAATGTCTTCGTCCAAAGTTTCAGTCCATCTGGACTTTTAGCAAGAATGTTCTTAATAAAAGTCCGGATGGACTGAAATGGTGAACACAAACACTGTTTGTTACTTGAAGTCTTACATGATAGTACTGTACCTGTGAGTGTCGCCATTTCGCCAATACTGTACTGTATATTGAGGAAGGCACCAGAGCAGGATTTTGTAATTTTTGGTTGTGAGACAGTATTACTTGCAGATATATATTATATATATTGCAAAACCTGCATTTGCCCCTGCAATCCCCGCCCAGATTCCCCCTCTTCACGCCGCTCCACTGAAAGAGAAAAACCGTGTTGCATGGGGAGTAGGTCTCAGAACAACAATAACCAGGTAAGTGTGGGGACTGCCGTGGCTGGAGAGACAGAAACACAGGGGGACCCTGTCTATTTTGTCAGTCCCGGGCCCCACAATTTCTGATGGCAGCCCTGACAGCAGCACAACAAAGCCCAGCCAGCCCTAGCTACCACCCTCCTTCTTCACTGTCCACAGCCGGAGTGAGAAATGGCGACGACGCGGGGACCTTTTATAGAATCCAAAACCCGCGAGATCCGGAAGGCAAGATGATGACGTTTTGCCTCGATTTCAGATCCGAGTCAGGCGGGAAAAGTCGAGCCTGACTCGGATATGACTAGGATCGGGGGGGCTCGGGAAGCTTCGGATTTCAGAAATCCGCACCAGCTCATCCCTTATACTGTATATATATATATATATATATATATATACACACACACTCTGGTTGAGACCTGAGTTGGAGGGGGCCCCTTAAACATTTTGCTATGGGGCCCACAAGTTCTAGTTACACCCCTGCTTACACCCACATATATTAATATGTTAAAATAAATTATTGCAAGGGGACTATGCACCCCATGTGTAAATGTCAAAATACTGCAATCACATAAATGCCATAAAGATTAAACAGTAATGTGGACTGCAGATTGAGGCAGTTTACACATTCTGTATAATGGATGGAATATACAAGTAAACAGGCTAATCAATGTAATTTTTTTAAATAAACTTTTTGATTATATATTTGCCCTAGTATAATATTAGCCCTGAATCTGGTTAGGAAGGAAATACACAGGGAGGTGCAAATGCCTGCACAAATTTGAACAGAATAATGGCAAATGCTTGATGTTGAGTTTGGGGTGGGAGGGGGAATTTATGATTACGCATATTGTTTGGTGGTTCTATAAAGACATCCTTAAGACCAAGATAAGGGGGCCAAATGGTTATTGATAGGCAGAATAATTAAGTCAGCAGAAACTTCATTGGTCAACCTTCTGCCATCGTAGGTATGAAGTCCACCATGCACACAGCCAGCAGCATTTCATAGTAATTCCATCTGACAGGTATCCGGTCATTAGGTCTACATTGTCTAGATAGACAATGTTTCGGTAGACAATGGAAGATAGACAGGCAATAGATAGACAGGGACTGAAGGTAGACAGTGTCTGAAGGTCGACACACTAAAGGTCGACTAGTAACAAGGTCGACAGGTACTGAAGTTCGACAAGGACTGAAGGTCGACAGGGTCTGAATGTCGACACACTAAAGGTCGACTGGTAACAAGGTTGACAGGTATAAAGGTGGACAGGCAGTAGGTCAACATGGACTGAAGGTCGACAGGGTCAGACTGTCACCACACTAAAGATCGACTGGTAATAAGGTCGACAGGTATGAAGGTCGATATGGTCAATAGCTCAACACTCATATGGTCGACATGCAAATTGTTGACACATGGTTTGTTTTGTTTTTTAGCCCTAATCTTTACCCTAACCCTCCTCTTGGTGCCTAACCCTAACACTCCCTCCTGGTGCCTAACCCTAAACGTCAGGGTATGTGCCTAACCCTAACCATCAGGGTAAGTGCCTAACCCTAACTGACGGGATAAGTACCAAACCCAAACTGTCGGAATAAGTGCCTAATCCTAACCGTCGGAGTAATTGCCTAACCCTTACCCTGACACTAACCCTAAAAAAAGTGTCGACCATTTGACAATATGAGTGTCGACCTACTGCCTGTTGACCTTTTTACTAGTCGACCCATCGGAGTAAATGCCTAACCCTAACCATCGGAGTAAGTGCCTAGCCCTAAGTGCCTAACCCTAACCCTGACACTAACCCTAACAAAAAAAATTGTTGTCCATTTGACTATGTGACCTAATGCCTGTCGACCTTGTTACTAGTCGACCCATAGGAGAAAGTGCCTAACCCTAAGTGCCTAACCCTAAAAAACAAATGTGTCGACCATTTGATTGAGTGTCAACCTACTGCCTGTCGACCCATCGGAGTAAGTGCCTGACACTAACCCAATAAAAAAATAAAATGTGTTGACCATTTGACTATATGAGTGTCAACCTACCGCCTGTTGCTCTTCATACCTGTCGACCTTGTTATACCTGTTGACCTGTCGGCATAAGTGCCTAACCCTAACCATCGGAGCAAGTGCCCAACCCTAACATTAACACTAACCCTAAAAAAAAAGTGTCGACCATTTGACTATATGAGTGTCGACCTACTGCCTGTCAACCTTGTTACCAGTAAAGCCGTCAGAGTAAGTGCCTAACCCTAACCGTCGGAGTAAGTGCCTAACCCTAACACAAACCCTAAAAAAATAAATAAAAAAAAATGTGTCAACCATTTGACTGTGAGTGTCCCTGCCTATCGACCTTCATAGCTTTCAACCTTGTTACTAGTCTACCCATGTGAGTAAGTGCCTAACCCTAACCCTGACACTAACCCTACAAAAAATTATTTATCGACCATTTGACTATATGAGTGTCAACCTACTGCCTGTCGACCTTCATACCTGTCGACCTTGTTACCAGTTGACCTTTAGTGTGTTGACCTTCTGACCCTGTCGACCTTCAGTCCCTGTTGACCTATGCATGTTGACTTCATACCTGTTGACCGTGTTACTAGTCGATCTTTAGTGTGTCGACCTTCTGACCCTGATGACCTTCAGTCCCAGTCGACCTATTACCTGTCGACCTTCAGTACCTGTCAACCTATTACATGTCGACATTCTGTACCTGTCGACCTATTGCCTGTTGAACTTCATTCCCTGTCTATCTATTGCCTGTCTATCTTCCATTGTCTACCCAAACATTGTCTATCTAGACCAGGGATTGGGAACCTCATGCCCAGGGGCCATATAAGGCCCTCAGAATCATTTGGTCTGGCAATGTTGCAGTATATGTTTTAATCACATCCAGATGCTAGTATATTTAAAAACACATATAATAATACACTTGTAATTGTTTTAAAAATATAGTCCCCCTACATTGACAACGGATAACATTTATTCACTGCTATCTCAAGCTTTAGCCGCAAATAAGCCAGTATGCCTCTTCAGCCATAATCAGTTTGCAGAAGAAATGTCCAAGGTGGGACTTTGCAGCTTCATGGTAGGTTTTTCCAGGGATAAAGTATCGGGTGCGTAGCTGCTTATCGCAGTATGCAATTAATATGCGGTGATAACTACCCTGCAAAAAGGTGATTTACTAAACTTGGTAAAAATTTAGGAGATAAGTTCCTGGCAACACCCTAAAGATGTTCTGACATGGGGGATCACTACAGGTATTCCCTTTTTTGCCTGCTGAAGTTAATCAAGGTTTTTAAATAAGCGTGCAAGGTGCATCACTGCACCTGTGAAGAAGGGATGAAGATTAGCATATCTCTATTGTTTTGCCAGATATTACTTTAAGGGGACATTGCAAAGGCTGCAGGCTAGTTTTAAAAACTATGCACCCCATAGCCCCGAATCTGCACTTTTTAAAAGGACCTAAACATGGTTGAAAATGTATCCCCTTTTTTGAAAAAAAAACTTTTGGACCTGCAAAATGTATTTATAATCGTATATATGGGTATAGGTAAACCAGGTGTAAATTACATCATCGGCCAAAAATTAACCTAAGGAAACATATCTTCACAATGTTTAAATGTTTTTTATGTGGTAATTAATTTTTTTCTGGAATGTAGTTCTTACAAGGAGCATTGGTAAAGTTTTAAAATTTCTAATTGGCTTTGGGAAAAAAATAAATTAAGCAGTGAATATATGTTTCCTGGGGTTAATATTTGGCCGATGATCATTCCTTTCCCACAATGGAGAGGCCCAAGCCAATGCTTGACCTAACAACAGCAAGATCATATAAGCCACTTTTGTCCTGTCTGAAGGGAAGCTTGTTGTTTGGATTTCGAATTGAATCGAGCACAGAAGGTGCCATGAATCGTGGAGCCAGGGATACATTTTACAAGTTTAGAAGTTTATCCAACAATATTTTTAAGACTAAAAGCACACAATTAAGAATAGTTTTTAGGTGACTTATTAAAAATTATTTGACAGATATTACTTTAAGGTGACATTGCAAAGGCTGCAGGCTAGTTTTAAAAACTATGCACCCCTAAGCTGAGTTTCTGATATTCTTTCAGATGGTCTTCGATGAGCCTGGGCGAGTATCCTCCGCAGGGTCAGCCATCTTGCAGCTGAAGCAGGGAAACCAATCTACAGGATCTACTATGATGTGCGGTTTTGAACCCTTGCTTCAGAGTTGGGGTGGAACAATGAAGCCTTGGTTGCCGCTTTTATGCAGGGACTGTCAGATCAAATTAAAGATGTCCTTGCATCTAGGGAGTTGCCAACTTCCTTGGATGACTTGATCTCCTTGTGTATCTGAGTAGACCTTCGCCACAGTGAGAGAGCATGAGAAAGGGACCAGTCTAGTCACTTCACTTTTAAGCTGGCTCCACGTTTCACGGCACCTACTGAGTTTCCAGAACAACCTATGCAGATTGGAAAATCTCACCTCCCTGCCGCAGAAAGAGAAAGTAGGTTCAAAAATAAGCTTTGTTTGTACTGTGGTGAATCAGGCCATTTTCTCTCTGGCTGTCCAGTTTAGGTGCGTTGGAATACACCCCAAAAAACAAAGTTACTTCTCAGTTTTCCATCAACATAACCCTGGCCATGGGAAACTCCTTGAAGTCAAGGCCTTCTTAGATTCGGGTGCCAATGGCAACTTCATTATGACTAAAAATGTCCAAGAGTTGGGTATTGCTAGTATGCCTCTGGAAAAATCCCTTTGCATCATCGGAGTGGATGGGAATAAACTTCCTATGGCTACCATTCATTCACAGACGATGGAAGTCACCATGCAAATAGGGGCTCTTCATCGAGAGTTGATAACATTTTACATTCTTCCGTCAGCCGAGAGTCTGGTCATACTCCCATTCTAGATTGGAATGAACCTCAAATCCTGTTGTGGGGTTCTGTTTATCATCAGTTAAGCCTTCTCACCATGCCATTCGAAGCTCAGTCATCTCTCCAGAAGACCAACTTCCAGTTCTTTATCAATTCTTTACAGATGTGTTCAGTAAAAAAGCAGCAGAAATGCTACCTTCTCACCGAGTGTGGGATTGTGCTATAGACTTACTGCCTGGGAAGGAACCGCCCCATGGAAGAATTTTTCCCCTTTCTCTTCCCGAGTCCCAGGTTGTAACTGAATACGTTAAAGAAAATCTGGAGCGAGGGTTTATCAAGCAGTCTAAATCACCTGCTGGAGCTGGTTTGTTCTTCATTAAGAAGAAAGATGGAGGTTTGAGGCCAGGCATCGACTACCGGGGCCTGAATGCAATCACCAATAAGGACCGGTATCCCCTACTACTGATTTCTGAACTTTTTGATTGAATAAAAGGGGCAAAGATTTTTACCAAACTGGATCTCCATTGGGCCTACAACCTAATTAGAATCCGATCTGGGGAAGAATGGAAGATGGCTTTTAATACTCATGATGGCCACTATGAGTACTTAGTCATGCCCTTTGGATTAAGCAATGCCCCAGCTGTTTTCCAAAAGTACATGAAACATATCTTCTGGGATCTGTTATACAAGTACGTGGTGGTATATCTGGATGATATCTTGATATTTTCAGAGGATATTGCAAGTCACTGTCAACATGTGTATGAGGTGCAGTCATGACTCCAAGCTCATCAGCTTTTTTGCAAGCTTGAGAAATGCTCTTTCGAGGAAAAGGAACTAACATTTTTGGGATACATCATTTCGTGTTCCTTTCTTAGAATGGATCCAGAAATGCTTGCCGTCATTGTAAACTGGCCTCATCCAGTTGGATTGAAAGCTATACAATGCTTCCTGGGGTTTTGCAATTTCTACCTCCAGCTCATCAGGAACTATTCATCCATCGCAGCCCCCATCACTGCTCTTACCAAAAAGGGTCAAGACAGTTGTGTATGGTTATCTGAGGCAGAGGAAGCATTCACCCAATTGAAACAGTGTTTCCTTTCAGCACCTATTCTGAGGCAACCTAATTGTGATTTACCATTTTTTCTTGGAGGTGGACACTTCCACAGTTGGAGTGGGGGCAGTGCTGTCGCAGAAGGACAAAGGAAACAAGTGGTACTCCTGTGGGTTCTTCTCACAAAAGTTTTCTGCGCTAGAATGGAACTACGCGGTCGGATATAGGGAACTGCTGGCCATCAAGTTGGCTCTTCAGGAATGGCAATACTTGTTGGAGGGAGCTAAATTTCCGGTAACAGTATATACCGATCATAAGAACTTGACATATCTCAAGACGGCCCATTGTTTAAATTACCGCCAGTCTAGGTGGTCGTTATTTTTTGATCGGTTTAATCTTGTGATTACCTATCGGATGGGTAATAAGCATGTGACGGCCAATGCACTATCTCGAGCATTCAATTCTGATGAGATGGAGGAATTAAAGGAGGACAAGGCCATTCTAAATCCTGCTTGCTTTGTGGCTGTTACCAATAAGGTCAAGATTCCACCAGGAAAGACATTTGTAGCACTTGAATCCCGATCCAAGTTGCTGCAATGGGCACATTGTTCATGTTTTAGTGGGCATGCAGGAGTCAATAGAACTGTGAAATTTATTCTCAGGGGGTATTGGTGGCCAATAGTTCATCAAGATGTTAAGGATTTTCAGCCTGTCAAATTTGTGCTCATCACAAGATCCCTCTCATCTGGTCCTCTGTTGCCTCTTGTTCTTAGACTCACATTTCCATAGACTTCGTGATGGATCTACCTTCATGACAAGGGTTCAATACTATCTTGATGGTGGTGGACAGTATCGAAGCTGGATAATTGGCTGAGACAAGACCAGCTTAAAATTAGATCGTAACGATGCCATCTTGCGACTGGCCGCAAGACACCATCTTGTAAATCAGATCGCAAAACACAATTTTGCGAATGGCTGCCCAAAACCATTTTAGCTAAACTCACACTTAAGTACATATGGCGATGTTACTATTAGCATCATGCAATTGCATCTTACACCATTTCTCATACACACAAAAATACGCACAATTGCGCTGTTAACTAGTCGCACTTTAGTGAATGCATAAGATCTTGTATGAAAACGCTGTTTATTAGCCTCATTCGCATGCATCTGCCCCAAGTTAACAAGCATCTTTATATCAAACCCCAAATACTTATACAGTACATATTCACATAAAAGGTTTCATAAGCTTTAAAGTATAAGATTCAAGGGCCTGATTCAGAGCGCACGTTCGCGGCCGCTCGTTCGCTCCGAGTGATGTTCGCACTACTGTGCATGCATATGGGTCATAATGCGCATGCGCCAACCAGTCAGTGCAGTTGGAAATCGAGTGCTTGCAAAACAGTGAGTGCCTGCTAATTTGATTGACAGGATGAGGCGTTTGTGGGTGGTAACAGGGGAAGGTGCTTGAAAACGGGGAGTGGTGATCCGAACGCAGGCGTGACAAACGGTCAAATCGGGTGTTTTAAGGGTGTGCATAATTAACAAAGCAGCGTCATCGGCCACGTGACTTGGTTGTTTCTTAGCCTGAACTGTTCACATGATTGTGGTAGGAAAATCCAACCACAAGCACTGCGTGCAGTTCAGACGCCTTTCGATGTACTCGATTAATCTACTAAATAGCGGAGATAACATAGGATGCGAGCAGCCAGGGGACGTTTTTACAAAATAGCGAGCACATGTTTCGTTCGCACGTTCAGACATAGAGGCGTCAACAGACCGCAAAGAGCGAGCGCTCAATTTAAATATCCGGCCCCTTTTTCTGAACGAGCAAGCACAAATAGCGTCCGGCTCTGAATCTGGCCCCAAGTTTGTTCATTTATTATAATTAGGGGTGAGCGGGTTCGGATTTCTGAAATCCGAACCCCCCCGAGCCCCCCCGATCCGAGTCCGATCCGAATCAGGCTCGACTTTTCCCGCCTGACTCGGATCTGAAATCGAGGCAAAACGTCATCATCCCGCCTTCCGAGTCTCGCGGGTTTTGGATCCTATATAAGGTACCCACGTCGGCGCCATTTTCTCACTCGGTTGTGGACAGTGAAGAGGGAGGGTGGGAGTTAGGGCTGTGTAGTGTAGTGTAGTGTAGTGCTGCTGTTGTCCACTACTTCAAAGTCCATAGGGGCTGGCTGTGTTGTGCTGTGCTGCTGTTGTTAATAGGGGCTGTGTCCACTACTTCAAAGTCCATAGGGGCTGGCTGGACTGTGTTGTGCAGTCAGTTCTCCATAGGGGCTGTGTCCACTCCAAAGTCCTGTGCAGTGTCCCAGTCCTAAAGGAGTGCTGCAGTGTTGTCCAGGGGGTGCTCTGTCCATCAGGGGTGCTCCCCCCAAGTGCTAAAAAAATAATATATTTTCTGTGTTTGTGAATTGTGTGCGCAGTAGCCGCACGTGCATCAACAAAGTAGTGCCAAGCGTGCGCCTGTGTCATAAGTAAAGGGCCGGCTGGCTTGACCGTTAAGGGTGCTGTAACCCCCGAAAGTACACTCCAGTCCAAACCAAAAAAAAAATTATTTTCTGTGTTTGTGAATTGTGTGCGCAGTAGCCGCACGTGCATCAACAAAGTAGTGCCAAGCGTGCGCCTGTGTCATAAGTAAAGGGCCGGCTGGCTTGACCATTAAGGGTGCTGTAACCCCCGAAAGTACACTCCAGTCCAAACCAAAAAAAAAATTATTTTCTGTGTTTGTGAATTGTGTGCGCAGTAGCCGCACGTGCATCAACAAAGTAGTGCCAAGCGTGCGCCTGTGTCATAAGTAAAGGGCCGGCTGGCTTGACCGTTAAGGGTGCTGTAACCCCTGAAAGTACACTCCAGTCCAAACAAAAAAAAAATTATTTTCTGTGTTTGTGAATTGTGTGCGCAGTAGCCGCACGTGCATCAACAAAGTAGTGCCAAGCGTGCGCCTGTGTCATAAGTAAAGGGCCGGCTGGCTTGACCGTTAAGGGTGCTGTAACCCCCGAAAGTACACTCCAGTCCAAACCAAAAAAAAAATTATTTTCTGTGTTTGTGAATTGTGTGCGCAGTAGCCGCACGTGCATCAACAAAGTAGTGCCAAGCGTGCGCCTGTGTCATAAGTAAAGGGCCGGCTGGCTTGACCGTTAAGGGTGCTGTAACCCCCGAAAGTACACTCCAGTCCAAACAAAAAAAAAAATTATTTTCTGTGTTTGTGAATTGTGTGCGCAGTAGCCGCACGTGCATCAACAAAGTAGTGCCAAGCGTGCGCCTGTGTCATAAGTAAAGGGCCGGCTGGCTTGACCGTTAAGGGTGCTGTAACCCCCGAAAGTACACTCCAGTCCAAACCCAAAAAAAAAATATTTTCTGTGTTTGTGAATTGTGTGCGCAGTAGCCGCACGTGCATCAACAAAGTAGTGCCAAGCGTGCGCCTGTGTCATAAGTAAAGGGCCGGCTGGCTTGACCGTTAAGGGTGCTGTAACCCCCGAAAGTACACTCCAGTCCAAACAAAAAAAAAAATTATTTTCTGTGTTTGTGAATTGTGTGCGCAGTAGCCGCACGTGCATCAACAAAGTAGTGCCAAGCGTGCGCCTGTGTCATAAGTAAAGGGCCGGCTGGCTTGACCGTTAAGGGTGCTGTAACCCCCGAAAGTACACTCCAGTCCAAACCAAAAAAAAAAATATTTTCTGTGTTTGTGAATTGTGTGCGCAGTAGCCGCACGTGCATCAACAAAGTAGTGCCAAGCGTGCGCCTGTGTCATAAGTAAATGGCCGGCTGGCTTGACCGTTAAGGGTGCTGTAACCCCCGAAAGTACACTCCAGTCCAAACCCAAAAAAAAATTATTTTCTGTGTTTGTGAATTGTGTGCGCAGTAGCCGCACGTGCATCAACAAAGTAGTGCCAAGCGTGCGCCTGTGTCATAAGTAAAGGGCCGGCTGGCTTGACCGTTAAGGGTGCTGTAACCCCCGAAAGTACACTCCAGTCCAAACCAAAAAAAAAAATATTTTCTGTGTTTGTGAATTGTGTGCGCAGTAGCCGCACGTGCATCAACAAAGTAGTGCCAAGCGTGCGCCTGTGTCATAAGTAAAGGGCCGGCTGGCTTGACCGTTAAGGGTGCTGTAACCCCCGAAAGTACACTCCAGTCCTAACCAAAAAAAAAATTATTTTCTGTGTTTGTGAATTGTGTGCGCAGTAGCCGCACGTGCATCAACAAAGTAGTGCCAAGCGTGCGCCTGTGTCATAAGTAAAGGGCCGGCTGGCTTGACCGTTAAGGGTGCTGTAACCCCCGAAAGTACACTCCAGTCCAAACCAAAAAAAAAATTATTTTCTGTGTTTGTGAATTGTGTGCGCAGTAGCCGCACGTGCATCAACAAAGTAGTGCCAAGCGTGCGCCTGTGTCATAAGTAAAGGGCCGGCTGGCTTGACCGTTAAGGGTGCTGTAACCCCCGAAAGTACACTCCAGTCCAAACCAAAAAAAAAATTATTTTCTGTGTTTGTGAATTGTGTGCGCAGTAGCCGCACGTGCATCAACAAAGTAGTGCCAAGCGTGCGCCTGTGTCATAAGTAAAGGGCCGGCTGGCTTGACCGTTAAGGGTGCTGTAACCCCCGAAAGTACACTCCAGTCCAAACCAAAAAAAAAATTATTTTCTGTGTTTGTGAATTGTGTGCACAGTAGCCGCACGTGCATCAACAAAGTAGTGCCAAGCGTGCGCCTGTGTCATAAGTAAAGGGCCGGCTGGCTTGACCGTTAAGGGTGCTGTAACCCCCGAAAGTACACTCCAGTCCAAACCAAAAAAAAAATTATTTTCTGTGTTTGTGAATTGTGTGCGCAGTAGCCGCACGTGCATCAACAAAGTAGTGCCAAGCGTGCGCCTGTGTCATAAGTAAAGGGCCGGCTGGCTTGACCGTTAAGGGTGCTGTAACCCCCGAAAGTACACTCCAGTCCAAACCAAAAAAAAATTATTTTCTGTGTTTGTGAATTGTGTGCGCAGTAGCCGCACGTGCATCAACAAAGTAGTGCCAAGCGTGCGCCTGTGTCATAAGTAAAGGGCCGGCTGGCTTGACCGTTAAAGGGTGCTGTAAACCCCGAAAGTACACTCCAGTCCAAACCAAAAAAAAATTATTTTCTGTGTTTGTGAATTGTGTGTGCAGTAGCCGCACGTGCATCAACAAAGTAGTGCCAAGCGTGCGCCTGTGTCATAAGTAAAGGGCCGGCTGGCTTGACCGTTAAAGGGTGCTGTAACCCCTGAAAGTACACTCCTGTCCAAACCAAAAAAAAATTATTTTCTGTGTTTGTGAATTGTGTGCGCAGTAGCCGCACGTGCATCAACAAAGTAGTGCCAAGCGTGCGCCTGTGTCATAAGTAAAGGGCCGGCTGGCTTGACCGTTAAAGGGTGCTGTAACCCCCGAAAGTTCACTCCAGTCCAAACCAAAAAAAAATTATTTTCTGTGTTTGTGAATTGTGTGCGCAGTAGCCGCACGTGCATCAACAAAGTAGTGCCAAGCGTGCGCCTGTGTCATAAGTAAAGGGCCGGCTGGCTTGACCGTTAAGGGTGCTGTAACCCCCGAAAGTACACTCCAGTCCAAACCAAAAAAAAAATTATTTTCTGTGTTTGTGAATTGTGTGCGCAGTAGCCGCACGTGCATCAACAAAGTAGTGCCAAGCGTGCGCCTGTGTCATAAGTAAAGGGCCGGCTGGCTTGACCGTTAAAGGGTGCTGTAACCCACAAAGTACACTCCAGTCCAAACCAAAAAAAAATTATTTTCTGTGTTTAGCCGCACGTATATATCAAATCGATATAACATAAATGGAGGACCAAACTTTCTCCGATAAAAATAAAATAGAGAAAGATCAAGAACCACTTCCTCCTAGTGCTGAAGCTGCTGCCACTAGTCATGACATAGACGATAACATGCCATCAACGTCGTCTGCCAAGGCCGATGCCCAATGTCATAGTAGAGGGCACATACAATCCCAAATGGCAAAGTTCAGGAAAATGACCTTGAAAAAGACATTTAAATCAGCTGAAGAGAAACGTAAACTTGCCAATATGCCATTTACGACACGGAGTGGCAAGGAACGGCTAAGGTCGATCCCTAGTATGTTCATGACTAGTGGTTCAGCTTCACATGACGATGGAAGCCCTCCTCCCACTAAAAAAATCAAAAGAGTTAAGCTGGCAAAAGCACAGCGAAGAACTGTGCTTTCTAAGAAGATATCACAAATCCCCAAGGAGAGTCCAAGTGTGGTGGTGGTTGTGATGCCTGACCTTCCCAGCACTGGACGGGAAGAGGTGGCTCTTTCCACCATTTGCACGCCCCCTGCAAGTGCTGAAAGGAGCACCCACAGTCCACTTGCTGATATGCAAATTGAAGATGTCACTGTTGAAGTACAACAGGATGAGGATACTGGTGTAGCTGGCGCTGAGGAGGAAGTTGGCGAGGAGGATTCTGATGGTGATGTGGTTTGTTTAAATCAGGCTCCGGGGGAGACAGTTGTTGTCCGTGGGATGAAAAAGCCCATCACGGTCATGCCTGGGCAGAAGACCAAACATTCCACCTCTTTGGTCTGGCAATATTTCTATCCAAATCCGGACAACAACTGTCTTGCCATATGTACCATATGTAAAGGTGAAATAAGTAGGGGTAGGGACGTCAACCACCTAGGAACATCCTCCCTTATACGGCACCTGCAGCGCGTTCATAAAAAGTTACTGTCAAGTTCAGAAACTTTGGCTAAGACCGTAAGCAGTCCAGGGACACCTAAATCCTGTTGTCCTGTTGTATCCAAGCGCCTGCAAACCACACCGTCAACTCCCTCCTCGTCAATTTCCTCCTTAGTCAGGATCGGAAGTAGTCCTGCAGGCCATGTCACTGGCATGACTGACTCTCCTATCCGGGATTCCTCTGGAGGATCCTGCATTGCTACGCCTACTGCTGCCGCTGCTGCTGTTGCTGCTGCTGGGAGTCGTTCATCATCCCAGAGAGGAAGTAGGAACACCACTACTTTTACTAAACAATTGACCCTCCAACAGTCCTTAGCGAGGAGGATGAAGTACGACAGAAGTCATCCTGAAGCAAAACGTATAACTGAGGCCTTGACTGCTATGTTGGTGTTAGATGTGCGTCCGGTATCCGCCATTAGTGCAGTGGGATTTAGACAATTGATGGAGGTAGTGTGTCCCCGGTTCCAAATCCCGTCTAGATTCCACTTCACTAGGCAGGCGATACCGAGACTGTACAGAAACGTCAGAAAAAGTGTCCTCAGTGTCCTGAAAAATGCCGTTGTACACAATGTCCACTTAACCACGGACATGTGGACAAGTGGAACAGGGCAGACTAAGGACTATATGACTGTGACAGCCCACTGGGTAGATGTATCACCTTACGCAGCAACAGCAGCAGCGTCACCAGTAGCAGCATCTCAGAAATGCCAGCTCGTTACAAGGCAGGCTACGCTGTGTATCACCGGTTTCAGTAAGAGGCACACCGCCGACAACCTCTTAGAGAAACTGAGGGAAATCATCGCCCAGTGGCTTACCCCACTTAGACTCTCCTGGGGATTTGTGATATCTGACAACGCCACCAATATTGTGCGGGCATTACATCTGGGCAAATTCCAGCACGTCCCATGCTTTGTTCACACAATAAACTTGGTGGTGCAGAATTTTCTGAAAAGCGACAGGGGCGTGCAGGAGACGCTTTGGGTGGCCCGAAAAATTTCTGGCCACTTTCGCCATTCAGCGACTGCGTGCCGAAGACTGGATCGCCAGCAACCACTCTTGAACCTGCCCCGCCATCACCTGAAGCAAGAGGTTGTGACGTGGTGGAACTCAACCCTCTATATGCTTCAGAGGATGGAGGAGCAGCAAAAGGCCATACAAGCCTATACATCCACCTATGACATAGGCAAAGGAGGGGGTATGCACCTGACTCAAGCGCAGTGGAGAATGATTTCCGTGTTGTGCAAGGTTCTCCAGCCCTTCGAACTTGCCACACGTGAAGTCAGTTCAGACACTGCCAGCTTGAGTCAGGTCATTCCCTTCATCAGGCTTTTGCAGAAGCAGCTGGAGAAAGTGAAGGAGGAGCTAAGACGGAACGATTCCGCTCGGCATGTGGGACTTGTGGATGAAGCCCTTCATTCGCTTTGCCAGGATTCCAGGGTGGTCAATCTGTTGAAATCAGACCACTACATTTTGGCCACCGTGCTCGATCCTAGGTTTAAAGCCTATGTGGTGTCTCTCTTTCCGGCCGACACAAGCCTGCAGAGGTGCAAAGACCTGCTGGTGAACACACTGTCAGCTGAAGCGGAACGTGACACGTCAACGGCTCCTTCTTCATTTTCTCCTGCAACTGGGGCTGCCAGGAAAAAACTTAGGTATCCTAAGCAACCCGCTGGCGGTGATGCAGGGCAGGCAGGACCAAGTTTGGACATCTGGTCCGGACTGAAGGACCTGGCAACAATTTCTGACATGTCTACTGTCACTGCATATGATACTGTCACTATTGACAGAATGGTGGAGGATTACATCGGTGACAGCATCCAAGTAGGCATGGCAGACAGTCCATACCTGTACTGGCAGGAAAAAGAGGCAATTTGGAGGCCCCTGTACAAACTGGCTCTATTTTACCTGAGTTGCCCCCCCTCCAGTGTGTACTCCGAAAGAGTGTTTAGTGCAGCCGGGAACCTTGTCAGCGAAAGGCGTAGGAGGTTGCTTCCACAGAATGTGGAGAAGATGATGTTCATCAAAATGAATTATCAGCTCTTCCAGGGAGACCAGCCTCCAGAAGGTACAGAGGGACCTGTGGTGGTGGATTCAAGTGGGGACGAGTTAATACTTTGTGAGGATGAGGATGTACACACTGAAGAGGGTGAGGAATCAGTGGATGAGGAGGATGAGGATGACATCTTGCCTCCATAGAGCCAGTTTGTGCAGGGACACATTAATTGCCAGCTTGTTTTGTGGGGGCCCAAACGAACCAATCATTTCAGCCACAGTTGTGTGGCAGACCCTGGCGCTGAAATGATTGGTTTGTTAAAGTGTGCATGTCCTGTTTATACAACATAAGGGTGGGTGGGAGGGCCCAAGGACAATTCCATCTTGCACCTCTTTTTTTTCTTTGCATTATGTACAGTTTGGGGCCTAGTTTTTCAAACTGCCATCCTGTCTGCCACTGCAGTTTCACGCCTAGATGGGTCACGTGTTTGTGCCGCCCACTCGTGTCGCTTAGCATAGTCATCCAGCTACCTCGGTGCAACGTTTTGGACATAAAAACACTATTGTGAGGTGTGAGGTGTTCAGAATAGACTGGAAATGAGTGGAAATTAAGGTTATTGAGGTTAATAATAGCATAGGAGCAGAAAAACCTACAAATTCTGTGATTTTAGCTGTTTTTATGCTTTTTTAAAAAAAAATACAGATCCAAAACACAAAACCCAGAACCCAAAACACGGAAGGGTGGTTTTGGCAAAACCAATCCAGATCCAAAACACGAAGAAAGATCCAGATCCAAAACCAAAACACAAAACACGAAAAGTGGCCGGTGCACACCCCTAATTATAATTGCTGTGAAATAATGGTTATTTAGTAGCTCAGGTTTAATACATAATAAGTATGCTGTGCTTGGTATTATACTGATCTGCACCCTCTCCACAGCTTCCCGGTATTGTTGGTGTGAAGATCGCAACATACATTCTCAACATATGGACCGCAGAGACTTAAACCACTGAAATGTACATTATATGACCAACTGTTAGGATGTGCATGAGGCAGGAAACCAGAGACAACCAGCTGTTAGAGGTTGGACTGTGTCTATTTGAATCAACCTGTTAAATGCTCTGCAACAGATGCATCCTCCTTGGGAACCAATGGCATCAGCAACAAGCCTCTCTATCGTGTTGTCTGTTTCTGTGGGAGTATAAACGTGTGTGTTGTGACCCCAGTCTGAGTCTTCTTGCTGAATGCTGATAGAAGGGGGTTTCTTGCTGATGCCTACATCTGGTCTAGAAGCGCTGCATATGTATAACTGTACTTGGGTCTGTATAATTCTTTGCACTAAATTGTACTTAGATCATAGTGTGTAACTGACTGTACTTTTACTTGACATATCACTTTGTGCTTTGGAACCACAAGTTCAAGGTCTGGAGTCTTTATTTACTATATAACTGCATACACAAAATAGCATCATCCTTAGAGGTTTATAGGCAGGATATTAGAAGGTATAGGCAGGATATTAGAATGTATAGGCAGGAGTGTATAGAGGTTCTAATTCAATATCCTTAGTTGGGTGCTCATACTGAAGTCACATACCTATTCACATGGCACATACGGTTATCTATATCTCACCAAAGGGTGGAATGGCTACATGCAGGGTTTACCTGCAACCACTCGGTGCTGAGAAATCGTTACCCATTTTTGTGTGAGCCAGGGACGCTGACAAGAATCCAGGGACAAGAGAGGAAAAAGTTTGTTTTCCTTTGGTGATAGAACCTTATGTTTAGAGGGGTGCCGCAGTATGGAGCACGGGTTATCATATGGTTGTGTGGTATTCGCATTATTGTGTATGCGACTGGTCGCACAATAGCGTATACGTACATCCGGTTGTGCTGCCACGTGTTTAAACAAAGCCATTGAGATTTTTCAATTGTTATCAATATCTGGGTTAACGTGTATTTTTCTGTGCAGGAAAAAAGTGTGTAACAGTGAGTTTTTGTTGGTAGGGGTAACTTGTTCCCTAAAGTTAGAGGTACCGTATGACCTTTAAGGGCTAAGTGCTAGCTGCTTGGTAAGCAGATTACCGTTCTATACACAGTAGCAGGTATACATGTTGTCTTTGTTGTAGAGAGGTGCATGGAAGTAGCCGACTTAAACTTCCAAAGGTGTGGAAGTTACCTTCTTAAATCTTATCCGGGTGTGTGGAATAGCCTTCTTAAAATCTTCACAGGTGTGTGGGCGCTGCCATTTAAATCATCCACAGGTAAGTGAAAGTATCTTGACTGTCTTTCACCAGTTTAAATCTTTATTGAAAAACATAGGAGTTGTCTCAGAATGGGAGCCATGCAAACAATAGAGATGTTAGACAATGTGCTGCTAATGGAAGCGCCGCTTGGATCGGCCCATCGTATTATGCATA
Source organism: Taudactylus pleione (assembly GCA_031769625.1). NCBI lineage: Eukaryota > Metazoa > Chordata > Amphibia > Anura > Myobatrachidae > Taudactylus > Taudactylus pleione. Next base: position 5,668,768 of record JAUIMM010000759.1, read on the forward strand.
CTAAGTATGGTACTTACGCAATAAGGTACTGTGATGTATGGTTTAAAATGACGATGAAGAGTGTTAGACCATTTCCCAGAATTGATAGTTTTGATAAAGATGTATTAGATAATGTCCGGGACCACATCAGTCTGATGCGCTCCCGAAAGAAAAAGGTAAAATTTTATGAATGTTTAAAGTTGTGGCAGCATGAAGGGGATGAGTGGCTTAAAAATGTGCAAGCGATGCAAACTAGCGTTGCGAGCGCAATGCCAGACAATACATCCACAACGCTAAATTGCAATGCGGGCGAGCCGTAAAATGGCGCGCATGTGCAGCAAGGTAGCGTTGTGGAACATATTGCCAGCAGTTCACACGCACCACCTCAACCTTATGTGGATGGAGGTGCAAGTACAGTTATCAAAAATACCCATAACAATGTAACAAGCAATTTGTACCCTCTCTTAAGCAACCATAAAGAAAATGTTCATGATGTGGATGATGAGCCTATTGTAATGTCTGCCATTTCCCATGGTGTACAGATGATAGATGCTGCACCACAACAATCATGAGTGGTGCCGCCATCTTCTTCGGTAACAGCAAGGGAAGTGCTAACACCCTCTGCACCCGTGGAGGAAGTTGTTAATACCATACGTAGCAGCAACAGATTAAACCCCCAGCCAGGTAACAAGGTCAAAGGTAGCAGCGCTGCCGGTCTGCATCCCATTCGGACAATAACCGTTCGGAATGGAAATGCAGCTGCGAACGGTGTAGTGCCCACGAGGGAAGTGGTAATGCATTGTCCTTGGACAAGGGCAGAACTAAATTCCATCATAATGATTTCCCCAATCCCAAAAAGGAACTAGCCAAATGTCAAAGATTTTTGAGGAATTTTGGTAGTTCTCATGAACCAACTAATAAAGATTGGTGTATGGTGTTAAGGGCCTGTCTACCACACAATACCGACGTGACAAAATTTATCACGGATTGTGTATTGGATGGTGATGTTCCCTTAACAGACCAAGTAAACCAAGGTAACATTTCCCGCATTGTCATTCAATTGGGTATATATCTCCCAGTAGTAGTTAACTGGAACAAAATTTTCACCATAAAGCAAAAGAGTGAATCTGCAGAAGATTATTGCGACCGGGCTCTGCAGGCTATCACCCAGTACACTGGGTTAGAGGATATTAAAGATAGCACTCACCACAGGGGAATGATAGTCACGGTACTCATGGACGGTCTTAAAGAGCACTTAAAGACACGGGTTCAGACCTCACAACCTGGCTGGAGAGGAGTCACAATAGATACACTCATAGAGTCTGCCATAGAACATGATAAAAACATCTCAAAGAAGAGAGAGACCCAGAGCAAACAACTAATGGCTGTCAGTGTCCAAGCTCTGGAAGGAATGACCGTAACATCACAGTCAACAGACACACTTGCATCTACACACACACTTACACCTGAACAGTTATTTGCCCTCACTAATCCCACACAACAGCAAACACAGCTCTATTCCTCTAACCCTACACAACCACAGGTCCCATACTACTCACAAACTTTTTACCCCCCACAATACCCTTACCCCTACCCATATCCATCACCTTTTCCCCTGCTCAAACCTCACAACAACCCGTGTCTTCATCTGATCCATGAACATGTTTTAATTGTAACCAGCCAGGACATTTAAGTAGAAACTGCAGAGTAAAAAGGGTAGGACCCCCAAATCAGGGAAAACCTGCATATCCCCATAAGGGATATGCACAGAGACCAGCAAATGTCCAACAAGCACCAGCTCTAATAGTAGCCGTTAATGCTTTATTGGAGAATGGAAGCCAACGCTAGGGGTCAGGTCATACCTGTAGTCTACAGATAGTCAGGTTAACAGGAAGTACTAGGGAAGAACCAGTCATGATGGTTGATGTAGCTGGTACTAAATATCCTTTTCTTGTAGACACAGGGGCGACCAGGTCAGTGATAAAATCTCCCATTAATTTACAGATGGCCAACGAGACAGTTCTAACAATGGGTGTAACAGGTAAAGTGGAACATTATCCTTTAACAAAATCCACAGGGGTTACTATCGAGCCACTGCATACCAGGCATTATTTCCTTCTGGCTGCTGTGGCTCCTACTAATTTGCTGGTAGAGATTTGTTATGTAAGATGGGATGTGTCATATATTGCACCCCTGATGGTGTATTTCTAGATATCCCAGAGAGAGTTGTGCACGAGGTGCGGGATATGTTGGACACTCCCCAAAGGATAATGTATCACTCTACCAGTTTAAATGAAAATCCATCTCAGGTAGATCAAATGTTGTCCCCGAATTCCAGATTCCCTTTGGACTAAGGATGGACAGGACACTGGATTAATGGCAAACGTAAGCCCCGTAATGGTAAATTTAAAAGGCGGTAGGCAAGCTCCAAAAATTCCTCAGTACCCACTAAAACAGGAGGAAGAATTAGGGGTTTTTCCAATAATTGAGTGATTATTGCAACAGAGAATTATAGTTTGTACAGCTAGTGTAGCCAACAGTCCCATCTTTCCAGTGAAGAAGAGTGGTGGGAGGGGTTATAGGCTTAGACCTTAGAGGTGTTAATAAGGTAGTAGAGAGCCAATTCCCCATAGTGCTGAATCCAGCCGTCATTTTGATGCAAATCCCACCAAATGCAACCAATTTCACTGTCATTGACCTCTGTTCTGCTTTCTTCTATGTGCCTCTCCACCCTGACTGTCAGTATTTTTTTGCAGTCACATACAGAGGTGTACAATATACATGAACACGATTGCCCCAAGGTTTCATAGACAGCCCTAGTATCTTCTCCCAGGCATTGCACGACTGTTTACAATCTTTTCAACCTGCCAATGGATCTGTTCTAATTCAATATGTGGATGATTTATTGCTATGTCTGATTCGTTTATGTCATGTTTGAATGATACTAAACTTTTGTTGCTTCATCTCTCGCATACAGGACACAAGGTGGCTAAGGATAAACTACAGCCGTGCCAATCCAGAGATTAAAATATTTGGGACACTGCCTAACCCATGATAGAATCCATGCCATACAGAACATGACACTGCTGCAGAATCAACAACAAATTCGTACCGTCTTGGGAATGTGTAGATACTGTAGAATGTGGATCCCAGGTTTTTCTATTTTGGCCTTGCCTTTGCAGGACTTAGGACCTCATTCAGAGTCGGTCAAAGCGGCCGCACGGTCGTATGCAAAAAGGGGCCGTATATGCAAATGATTCCCTCGCAAGTTGCGTCCCTAAGTTCGGATCAGTAGTTTGCCGACCAAGGGGAGGAAGCGGTCGGAAGACCAAAAAAACGCCCCCTTCTCTTACGCATTGCACATCATCTCCGGGCATATAAGGATAACTCGAGACCATCGGCAATCATCGAAACTGGTCATAGAGCTTAAGGTTGACCATACCCACTCTTAAGCTCTACGATCATGTCAGTTTAAAAACCTCCCATATCACATGTGCCATGATGCTACTTTGTTAATTATGCACTCCCATAATCCGTATGCACTCCCATAAAATGCTGTTCGCATAATAAGGCACGCCTGCGTTCGGATCTCCACTCCCCCGTTTTCAAGCACCTTCCCCTGTTACCACCCACAAACGCATCCATCTGTCACTCAAACTACCAACCTGGCTGTGTTCAAGGAGAGAGAAATTTCTGATCGTAGTTGCTAGTTTGCGCACGCGCATTGCGAGCTTTTCGCATGCGCAGTATAGCGAACATCAGTGGCGTACGACCGTGCGGCCGCTTCGACCGACTCTGAATGAGGTCCTTAGTCTCTTCCTCAAAGCCCGTCCGTGTCATACACACAGAGGAATCAGAGTAGGCTTTTCTTAATCTTAAGGATAGTCTGACAAAAGAACCTGCATTGGTAATACCTGATTATGAAATACCTTTTGATTTGTATTGTACGGAAGCCGATGGTTGTGCTGCAGGTGTCCTCACACAAAAACATGGTGATGCCAGTAGGCCCGTAGCATACTACAGTGCCCAATTGGACACTGTGGCAAGATCACTCCCCACCTGTTTGAGAAGTGTAGCAGCTACTGCTCTATTGGTGAGTAAAAGTGAGGATGTAGTATTGGGTCATGATATAATTGTCTACACTCCCCACGCTGTATCTGCTCTGCTGAACTCTGCTCAAACCAGACACGTCTCCTCAGCTAGGTTTACCAAATGGGAACTAGCTCTAATTGTACCTGCAAACATCACTGTTAAACATTGTAGTATGCTGAATCCAGTAACGTATTTACCATATGTACATCATGATGATGATGAATTGATTAGTTAGCATTTGTGCTCAGCTGTAGCATGTCTCAATCAGACTTTCTTTAAGTTTAGAATCAGTATAGAGGCAGCCTTGGATGTCGATGGCAGCCGTGTATTATAAGCACTAAGTGTGTTATAACACAAAGTGCAATTATATAACAGTTAAAAAAAACAATAATCTGCATAAATTTACAACTGGACTGAAAATCTTCTATTTCTTTTCATCCCTGCAGGTATGTTACCCATTCTACAAGCTGCATAGTCTAACTAGTGCTTTGCAATCACTCAGATCAGCTGTTTGGATTTTAAAAAGTATGTTACCCATTCTACAAGCTGCATAGTCTAACTAGTGCTTTGCAATCACTCAGATCAGCTGTTTGGATTTTAAAAAGTATGTTACCCAATTCCATCTAGCAAGCAACATATTGTTCTTACATTTCTGCATAATGGAATTTATTTCTGTTAGCAAAGATTTAGATGTAATGACTTGATTGTATTTTGTATTACCTGGGTGGGGGATGTTGTTCAGTGATGCCTAGTTTATGGTAGGATACTGCTTGTGTTTACACAAACCCAGTGCCAAATTTCTTCATTGATTAGTTAGCATTTGTGCTCAGCTGTAGCATGTCTCAATCAGACTTTCTTTAAGTTTAGAATCAGTATAGAGGCAGCCTTGGATGTCGATGGCAGCCGTGTATTATAAGCACTAAGTGTGTTATAACACAAAGTGCAATTATATAACAGTTAAAAAAAAACAGTTGAACAACATCTACGACAAGGTAATAACAATATCATTCCTTACCAGTAGTTTGTGTGTTGTACATTATGAATGTATTGAAAAAATGTATCAGAAACTTCTATTTCACTCCATGGAATCCTCTCTAAGACTACTACATCCTTTACTCTCCCTGCAGCTCATCCTTCTGTACATATTGCTGTCTCATTACTTTCCTCTTCTCTTACAAACACATATGAGCTTTTAACTTATCTATACACATTGACAATAACATCCACAACCTCTCGCTATAACAAACATTCAGACAAAACCAACAAATATATTTATATCTCGCTCCTGTTACTTCTATTAGCTGGTGACATATCTCCAAATCCAGGCCCAACCCACATGCCACACCCACAACGAACTTTAAATCCAGCTAACCTCATAAACATTGCATCCCTCCCTTCACCATCCAAGTCACTAAAATGTGCCTTATGGAATGCACGCTCTGTCTGCAACAAACTAACATCCATCCATGATCTCTTTATTTCAACTAACCTCAACCTTCTGGCAATAACAGAAACATGGCTAACACAATCAGACACTGTCTCCCCTGCTGCACTTTCACATGGTAACCTACACTTCTCACACACCTCCAGGCCTAGCAATTGTAAAGGAGGTGGGGTAGGAATATTACTCTCCCAATCTTTCACATTCACAGTTCTCCCACAGGTACCTTCACTCACATTTACATCATTTGAAGTACATTCTATCAGGACTTTCACCCCTTTCTCTCTGCGAGTTGCTGCTATCTATCGCCCGCCTGGGCCACCGCAACAATTTCTGGAACATTTTTCAGCCTGGCTCCCTCACTTCCTATCCTCAGACATCTCCACCATCATTATGGGTGATTTCAATATCCCCATTGACAGTCCACAATCTCCTCATGCCTCCAAACTACTCTCTCTAACCTCCTCTCTTGGCCTCTCCCAATGGACTGACTACTCTACTCATAAAGAGGGCCACTGCCTTGATCTTGTATTTACCATACTATGCTCAGTTTCTGATTTCACTAATGCTCCTTTCTCTCTCTCAGATCACAATATTATCACCTGCACACTCTCCTCCATTACATCAACCTCAATGTCAGTGAAATCAACCAAACCTCCTAAAACCCGCAGAAATATTAATGTGATTAACTTTCAACAACTATCTACCTCTCTACAACAGCGACTCTCACCAATTTCTTCACTCACTTCTCCTGAGACTGCTGCATCACACCTAAACCAGATTCTAGTAAAAGCCCTCGATGAAGTAGCTCCAGCTACCCATCACACTCCGCGTAGACTTAGACGTCAACCGTGGCATTCTAACTTAACAAGGCATCTACAAAAACTCTCACGTAAAGTAGAACGTCAGTGGCGAAAGTCTCGCACTCCAAGTGACTTCCTCACATATAAGTCTATCTACAACTCTTATCGTACTGCACTGGACACTGCCAAGCAAATATATTTCCAATCTCTTATCTCTGCTCAAGCCTCTAACCCCAAACGACTTTTTAATACATTTAAACTGCTTCTTACCCCTCCCTCACCCAAGCCACCTGCTACTATCTGTGCACAAGATCTTGCTTCCTATTTCAAGGACAAGATTGATAATATCGGAAATGAAATGTTATTCTCTTCCTCAGCTAGTGACCTTCTCAATTCCCTACCTGAACCCTCTGGCACATTCTCTTCATTTGACCTCACAAATGAAGATGAAGTATCTACACTCTTCTCATCCTCCTACTCTACTACCTCTCCTCTAGATCCTATACCCTCACAAATTAGTAAAAGCTCTGTCTCCTGTGCTCATCCCAACCCTAACTAAAATCTGTAATCTCTCTCTTTCTACTGGCATCTTTCCATCACTGTTCAAGCATGCAGTGATTACTCCCATTCTGAAAAAACAAAATTCTGACCCTAACACTCTCTCTAATTACCGTCCTGTCTCCCAGCTCCCATGCCCCTCCAAGCTACTGGAGAGACTTGTCTACACCTGCCTCACACACTTTCTTAACACCCACAACTTATTGGATCCACTTCAGTCTGGCTTCCGTTCCCAGCACTCCACAGAGACAGCACTGACTAAGGTAGTGAATGATTTGGTCACTGCCAAGGCTAAAGGCCATTACTCACTCCTAATTCTTCTAGAACTCTCTGCTGCTTTTGACACTGTTGACCACTCTCTTCTCGTACAAACATTACAATCCCTAGGTCTTAAGGACACAGCTCTTTCTTGGTTCTCTTCCTACCTATCTGATCGCTCTTTTTCTGTTCGTTTTTCTGATTCTGCCTCCTCTTCACTACCTCTATCAGTTGGAGTACCGCAAGGCTCTGTCTTAGGTCCTTTGCTATTCTCAATCTATACCACCTCTCTTGGCAAACTAATCCGCTCTTTTGGATTTCAGTACCATCGGTATGCGGATGATACTCAAATCTACCTATCCTCTCCAGATTTATCACCATCTGTATTGGTCCGTGTCACTGAATGTATTTCTGCCATTTCATCTTGGATGTCATCTCGCTACCTGAAACTTAATATTTCTAAAACAGAATTAATTATATTTCCACCGGCCAATAACAGTTACCAATCTGATCTCTTTATCACTGTTGATAACTCAACAATCCACCCCACCCCACAAGCTCGCTGCCTTGGTGTCATCCTTGATTCGGAACTGTCCTTTGTTCCCCACATTCAATCTGTCTCAAAATCATGTTACATACATCTAAAAAACATATACAAAATTCGACCATATCTCACACAAGACACTGCAAAAACTCTAATCCATGCACTCATTATTTCCCGCATTGACTATTGCAATAGTCTCCTTACTGGTCTTCCCAAAAACAGGCTATCGCCATTACAATCCATTATGAATGCAGCTGCGAGGCTTATCTTCCTTGCCAAATGTTCATCGTCTGCTGCCCCGCTCTGTCAGTCCCTCCATTGGTTGCCGGTTTTCTACCGTATTCAATACAAAATACTGTTACTTACACATAAGGCCATTAACCGAATTACACCAACATACATCTCTTCACTCATCTCAAAATATCTCCCAACCCGACCTCTCCGCTCAGCACAAGATCTGCGTCTCTCATCCCCGCGCTTTACTTGCTCCCATTTACGGTTACAGGACTTTCTTCAGGCTGCACCCACTCTATGCAATGCCTTACCACACACAATAAGACTTACCTCTACTCTTCAATCCTTCAAGCGTTCCCTGAAAACTCACCTCTTCAGACAAGCTTATCAGATTCCAGAACTGACCACATAGCTTCCATGTCTTATTACAGTCCACACATAACCTCACATATTGTCTTTCTTTCACATACTCCTGACATTTTGCCGACATTCCTGTGTGACTGGATCATGCAGCCAACCAAGGAACTCTGCATTCTGGCCGGACCAAATTGCAATATATATAGCACCTATCCTTGTGTATCAATGCCTATTTCCCTATAGATTGTAAGCTTGCAAGCAGGGCCCTCTTACCTCTTTGTCTGTCAGTTATTACCCTGTTTTGTTCTATCAATGTTTCCAATTGTAAAGCGCAACGGAATATGCTGCGCTATATAAGAAACTGTTAATAATAATAATAATAATAATGATGTACAAAGGGTGGAAGGGGACGAGTTGCTGGCGGGAGGTGAGTTCAGCGGACATAATGATGCACATGATTGTATGGAATATCTAAATAAGACCTTTACTGCTAGACCTGACATACATGACACACCTTTAGAGAATGTAGATGTGACTTTTTACACAGATGGGAGTTGTCATAGACAAACAGACACAGGTGAGTTATGTACAGGTTATGTGTTGTAAATGACACAGACATCATAGAAGCTGAAACTCTTGGTCCTCCTCACTCAGCTCAGGTGGCAGAGTTATTAGCACTAACAAGAGCGTGTGAATTGGCAGCAGGCAAGTCTGCTAACATTTACACTGACTGTAGGTATGCGTTTGGGGTGGTGCACGATTTCGGGGCTCTATGGCATCTAAGAAATTTTATGACAGCAGCAGGCACACCAGTTGCACATTCCCGACACATAAAACATCTTTTAGAAGCAATCCAACTGCCCAAAGCGGTGGCAGTAATTAAATGTAAAGCCCATACATGTGAGGATGATCCGGTGTCACAGGGCAACAAACAGAGCTGATGAAGCTGCAAAATGGGCAGCAGGGTTAAAAATGTTTTCTCCAACTGAACAAATTATGTCTTTTCAAACAATTGACATGCTGAAATTAATTGAGATGCAAAATTTGTGTTCAACTCAGGAAAAGTCCATCTGGAAATCCAAGGGATGTGGGCAAGAGACCTCTGGCTCTGGAGGGACAGACAAGGTAAGCCAGTAGCCCCCAAAGCATATTACCCCAGCCTGGCTGAGGCAGCACATGGTCTGACTCATCTGGGAAAGCAAGGTATGTGCAAATTGGTAAGAGCATACTGGTGTGCACCAGGTTTTTCTTCACAAGCAGAAAAGAGAGCAATGTCCTGTCTGACCTGCTTGAGGAAGAACATAGGGAAAGCGATCCCTACTGAACCATCCCACATTCCACCGACTGATGGACCTTTCCAGGAGATACAAATTGATTTCATCCAATTACCACCCTGCAGGAATCTCAAGTATGTATTGGTGTGCACTGACATATTTTCTAATTGGGTTGAGGCCTACCCAGCGGCCACTAATACTACTGCATTTACTGCCAAGTAAATAGTTCAGGAATTTGTATGCAGATACGGTATCCCTAAAATCATCGAGAGTGACAGGGGTACTCATTTCACAGGTGATGTTTTTCAAAATATGTGTAAGCTGATGGGTATTAATAGCCGACTTCACACCCCCTACCGACTGCAAGCCAGTGCCAAGGTAGAGAGGATGAACGGGACTATTAAAAATAAGTTAAGTAAAATCATAGCAGAGACTGGACTAGGTTGGCCAGAAGCATTACCGTTGGTCCTGCATAGTATAAGGACCACTCCAAGACCCCCTCTAAATTTGTCCCCCTTTGAAATACTGTTCGGTAGACAACCTCATTTGATTATAAGTAAACAGGAAGACTTGAAGGGTAACAACGAGGTAACTGTAAGGTATCTTATATCAATGAGTAAGCAGTTAAAACAACAGCAGCAGAAACTGAAATTGTTGTCCAATGATATGCCTGAAACTAACTGTCATGATGTTGAACCAGGAGAATATGTTATGATCAAAAATTTCTTGCGTTCAGGTTGTTTAACTGATTGGTGGGAAGGTTCGTACCAGGTGCTGCTGACAAGTACTATATCTTTGAAGGTGGCTGAGAGAGATATCTGGGTCCATTCCACTCATTGCAAAAAAGGTCAATCAACCGGTGGAGAAACAATTCGGAGACAAGGCTGATAGCGTGACCCTGTCTATCGCGAGCTTGTTCCGGGAGGATTGAAAAGGTCGTAGTGAGATACCTGAACTAAAAGAAATCTGCAGGTCTTTGTTGTGACAATGGACTGGCCTGCTGTGTTCATTTTCATATTCTTTTCCATAGTTTTCACCATTCTGGCTGGCTCGGGGATATCTGGTTTCTGTGACAGGGGACCAATTGAGGAGATGGGAGCTGATGGCAGTGCTGATGGAGTGGAGTCAGGAGCAGTGCAATGCCAATCAGGGGAGTGTCGGACCAATCTTAGTACTGTTATTGTTAAGAGAGCTATAATTCTGGATACTCGGGGACGGTGTTGAGGTTTATCATCTGAAGATTCCTGTATTTGTGAACTTTGTGGGTCCCTAGTTGCTGAGAACTGTATTCAATGGTGTCAGCCTAAATATAACCCATATTGGGGTGGGTATCCTTTAAAGGATTATCATAGCATGGTAGGCAAAGTGTTAAACCAAACTGATTGCGGGGTGTGTTCACATGTGCCACAGGGACTGCATAAGATAGGGTTGGTGCCATTTCAGCTGAATATCACGGAAATTTTAGAATTACAAAAAGGGAAAACATTGGATGGAAAATTCCTCTCATCCAAACAACCTCATTTCAAACTCTATCAATTCCAAGTAGATAGATCACTTTTGTGTTTAAACATAACCAACCCCAATAAACCCGGCAGTTGGGAAGTGACAGGGAATAATCAGATGATGACCTTCTACCAGAGAGCTGATAATGAGTCCATAAACCATGATCTGTTACGCTCAATTAAATATAGTGGGAAACATTTTAGGTACCGGTACACATTGAGTTCCACTAAATAAATTATTGGTAAGGTACCAGATGGTTATTGTGCTAAAATAATACAACCAGAGACTTGCATGTACCAGATGGAAGACCCTGAGATAGGATTGATTGCAATTGAAATGTGTTTAATGATAATGATTCATACTATTCCTTATGTTCTCTCCGATAATGTGTATTTTATATGTGGAAGAAAGGCGTATAAGTGGCTCTCCCTGAGTTCCGAAGGTTTGTGTTACCTGGGAAGAGTAGTCCCAGAAGTTATGACCCTCACACATGTTGAAATGCTCGGTATCCATAAAAACACACCATCACCATATCTTCACATGCAGTATGAACACATAGGCAAATGAAACATGATACCTGGTGACATGCATAAAGACACTCAGTTAATTAGTGAGACAACTGGCTTCCAAGTTTTAGTCGCACTGGATCCCACCAGGATCGCTCGGGGTACATTAAATTTTAGATATATTCAGGAATTTGCTAAATTGATAGATAATATCACCGAGATGTATGATGACACATTCAGGTATGCAGGGAGAGAATTGCAAGCATACAAGAAAGAGCTGGTGCAACACAGACTAGTGTTAAATTATTTAACTGCTGTTACTGGAGGGTATTGCATAACATTGGCCACTCCATTTGGAGTAAAGTGTTGCACATATGTCACCAATGATACCAGTGACCCCAAAGAGGTGATAGACAGGAAGATGGATGAAATTCTGCAGCTAAAATGGGAGTTTCGTAAGAACCATAATGCTACAGTGGCTGAAGTAGGGGAGAAGATAGAAGGATGGGTCTCATAGTTGAACCCAGTGAAATGGTTCTCAGGCCTGGGGGAATGGGTCTAGGAAGTGATCGCCAGCATAGGCAAATTCTTGATCCTTATACTGATTGTCATCATCATAATTGGCCTATGTGTCCGGTGTGTTCCTATTGTGTTGAAGTGTGGAAAATGTAAAAATAGAGTAAAACAAAAGAACAAAATTATGATGGTGGTCAGTAATGGCAATATGAAAACTGAGGTAAATATAGAACTGCATTACAACCCTGAACTAGGAAATACCATCATTTAATGTATTATATTTAGACATGCATAGAATATATTATTGAAATGTTATTTTTAAAACACCTCAGATAATGTAAAGTCTCAAATTCCCCTTCAAGACTGCCTTTTTAGGACTGGTGTATCCCCACACCTTTCACATGATCTTCCAAGATCCGCAGTGTGCATATAATAGTAGTTTTATGTCCCCAATCAGAGACACATTATTGATGAATTAAGAACCACCTTGTGCCATCCCATAATAACACTAAATAATATATAAATGTAAGTCTAAATTAATTTTTAAAATCAGATTGTGATAGCATGTTGTTTGCTATCAAAGGGTGGATTGTCAAAGCTGGATAATTGGCTGAGAAAAGACCAGCTTAAAATTAGGTCATAACGAAACCATCTTGTGACTGGCCGCAAGACGCCATCTTGTAAATCAGATCGCAAGACGCCATTTTGAAAATGGTTGCCCAGTGCCATTTTAGCTAAACTCACACTTAAGTACATATGGCGATGTTACTATTAGCATCATGCGATTGCATCTTACACCATTTCTCATACACACATAAATACGCACAATTGCGCTGTTAACTAGTCGCACTTTAGCGAATGCATAAGATCTTGTATGAAAACGCTGTTTATTAGCCTCATTCGCATGCATCTGCCCCAAGTTAACTAGAGTCTTTATATCAAACCCCAAATACTTATACAGTACATATTCACATAAAAGGTTTCATAAGCTTTAAAGTATAAGATTCAAGTTTGTTCATTTATTATAATTGCAGTGAAATAAAGGTTATTTAGTAGCTCAGGTTTAATACATGATAAGTATGACATGCTTGGTATTATACTGATCTGCACCCTCTCCACAGCTTCCCGGTATCATTGGTGTGAAGATCGCAACATGCATTCTCAACTTATGGACCGCAGAGACTTAAAGCACTGAAATGTACATTATATGACCAACTGTGCATGAGGCAGGAAACCAGAGACAACCAGTTGTTAGAGGCTGGACTGTGTCTATTTGAATCAACCTGTTAAATACTCTGCAACAGATGCATCCTCCTTGGGAACCAATGGCATCAGCGACAAACCTCTCTATAGTGTTGTCTATTTCTGTGAGAGTATAAACGTGTGTGTTGTGAACCAAGTCTGAGTTTTCTTGCTGAATGCTGATAGACGGGGGTTTCTTGCTGATGCCTACATCTGGTCCAGAAGCGCTGCGTATGTATAACTGTACTTGGGTCTGTATAATTCTTTGCGCTAAATTGTACTTAGATCATAGCGTGTAACTGACTGTACTTTTACTTGAAATATCACTTTGTGCTTTGGAACCACAGGTTCAAGGTCTGGAGTCTTTATTTACTATATAACTGCATACACAAAATAGCATCATCCTTAGAGGTTTATAGGCAGGATATTAGAAGGTATAGGCAGGATATTAGAAGGTATAGGCAGGAGTGTATAGAGGTTCTAATTCAATATCCTTAACAGATTCTCCAAGGCTGCTCAATTTGTTCCATTAAAAGGGCTACACTCAGCACCTAAGTGGAAGTATTTATTGGGGAAATCTTTACATTGCACGGGTTTCCTAAAGATATTCTTTCTGACTGAGGGGTACAATTTGCCTCTAGATTCTGGAGAACTCTATGCAGGTGCTTTGGCATCAAGTTAAACTTCTTTTTGGCCTATCATCCACAGAGCATTGGCCAGACAGAGTGAATAAACCAAGAATTAGAGAAGTTTATTCGAATGTATGTTTATGACAATCAAGATGACTGGGTTTCTCTGCTGCCTTGGGCAGAGTTTTCCCACAACAATTTATATCACTTCCAGATGTGCATGGTGCAGTGACTCGGTTTTGTAATATCTGGAAGGAGGTAAAAAAGAATTTGTGCAAAGCCTCTTCAAGGTATAAACTTTTTGCAGACAGGAAAAGGAGGCGGCGTCCATTGTTAATTTCATGGTGATAAAGTCTGGCTGTCAACCAAGCATCTGAGATTAAAAGTTCCCACTACGAAGTTTGCTCCCAGGTACATCGGCCCTTTCCAGATTCTTCAGGTGATTAATCCAGTGGCATTTCATTTAAAATTACCTGGTACACTTAGGAAACCTAATGTATTTCATGTAAACCTTCTAAAACCCCTGTGCTTAATCATTTCTCAGTACTTTGCAGTCCCCCTTCAGCAATTTCAGTGGACCATCGGGAGGAGCATGAGGTAAAACAGATCTTAGAATCCAGACTGTCGAGGGGATCTGTTCAGTTCTTGGTTGATTGGAAGGGGTATGGTCCTGAGGAACATTGTTGGGTCAAGGCTTCAAACATTTATGCACCTCAATTACTTCAAAAATTCCATCAGAATTTTCCTGATAAACCATGTGTGGGGTGTTCGGTGCCAAACCCTAGAGGAGGGGTAGTGTCACAGTGTGCCAGACTCCAGGGTGCACTTACCAGGTCCAGTGACACTGGACTGTCAGGCAGCAGGCAAGGAGTTCAGGGTGCCCGCTGCTGATGCTTCCGGCTACCTCGAGCAGCTGTGACAGGAGGCCGTGGCTCTCCTAGGAGCGCGCACGCCATCCTGTTCTAGAATTAAAGGGACAGGCATGCCAAATGCTAATTGCAATGCTAATCGCATTTGGCGCAGGATTTCAAGTCCTTCCTATAAGAGGGAGTCTCTGGCAGCACACAAGTGCCAGAGTATAGGCTCCATACCATACTCCAGCAAACCTGTCATTACTGTTATCCTGATCTTGACCTTGGCTTGCTTGTTACTCCGACATGGTCTGACCCTTCTGTACTGCATCTGATATCTGGTTCTGACCTCGGCTACTCCCTGTGACCTGCTTATGTCTGCTCGTACTGGTACTGTCTCATCTGTTGGTATTGACCTGGCCTGTTGACTACATTTATTCTACTGCACTTCATCCAGTGTTCACCAGCACCTGTATAGGGGGACCTAACCTGAGGGCTGCAACCTGTGTGTCAGATGCAGCCAAGTCCTTACCTTCTTGTGAGGGTTCCTGGTGAATACTGCTGGCAGATTAGACTCTGCGCCTCAGGCTTAGGTCTAGCTAATTCCCTAATACGGGCCACATCCGCTATCCGGTCAAGACTTATGACACATACAGGTCTCCGGAATGATCTGTCCCAAAGCCTGGGAGGAAATCAACGTTCCAAATTTGAGACATGCCATGGATCTTCCAGTCGCTAGGTAGCCAAGAGTAGCCACAAGCCTCTCCTCAGCAGATATAGACCTCTGCATGGATGTATCCTGCCTCTGGATGACAGAGGTAACAAGCCTCAACAATTCCTGGAAAGTCTCCTTGTCCATACGTAAGAAATTCCTGAAATCATCAGGATTATTCTCATGTTTCTCCATCAAGAGGGGCATATGCAACATGGTTTCCCTCCGCAACAGCCACTCCTTTGTCCAACAGGAACGAGGACTTCTCCTCCTCCTCTTAGCCCTCATCCTGCAACACAACATGACAACTCCAGCATAAGCCACCAGAATACTCTGACTTATGGGATCCATCACAGAAGCACAAATAATGCACTTTGTTAAAGGGCAAGCCAAAAACAAAGCCAAGCAAAATAGCTATGCAACAATGTTTAGCAGGTATAAACCACACCAAACTAACCACAGAGCATAAATGCAAAGTTTTAAAATGGCCGACACCTTTTTCTCCTGTCAGGATAGCCTCTCCCACTATACTAAACCATTTACAAATTTGCCAAACCTTTTAAAAAAAATGGACCAATCAAAGGATTCTCTATTTCAACTTCATTTATATTTTAACGATTTCATTCATCTTTCATCGTTCAGAAAATCTTTGACAAAATCATTCATTATTTGACAAAAAATCGTTCACTATTTCAAGGAAAAATTTGAACGAAAATCATTGGTTACTAAAAGTGTTACGTGTGTACGCACCATAAGCTTTAACCACAGACCAGCATAAAAGAGGAGATTAGCATACAGTTCACAGCTTGAGAGAAGGAAATTTTGATAACAGTGCACCATCAACAACAAGGCAAAATAATATACTATTAAATCAGGATTACATGAAACCAGCAGCATATAACAATAAAAATAAATTTCTCGGCCTTAGCTTTTACTCATACAGAATAAAACCTGGAAAGCATTTATAACTTCTGCAGGAAACAATACATTAACAGCATGAATGCTTTTCTACACTACCAACAACAATGACTATAAAAGAGTAAAAGGCAGAAGCCGCAGCGGAAATATTAACACCATTCAGGAATGATAGACATAAATGTATTTTAAAATAGAAATTAGCTGTCATCAACATTCTCAGGATTCAAATATAACAATAGCATGCTCCAGAATGTATTTAAAACAACAATTAGCAATACTTTACATTACCAACAGCATTTAAGCAGCATGTATTTAAAACAACAGTTAGCAATGCTTTATATTACCAACAGCATTTAAGCATAAACACATTGTAACTGAGTGTAAAAAAAATAACAAGATCTTCAAATGAACCAATAAAAGTTACCCATCTACTAGGAAGCAACACAATAAACTTCAGCCTAAGCTTACAGTCTCATCCAAGTCACATAGCCTACAGTAACATCTAATTTAATACCCCATAGTAGACTTCCAATAACAGCTGCTGCCAGAATTCTGTCCCCTTATGGAAGCCTAACTTTGGCCCTGATTCAGACCCGCTCGATGCCGCTGGCTGGGTTTGTGGGCATTTTTTATTTATTTATTTATTCTCAGGCCACTTGTAAAGCTATGGGAGACCACCCACAGCTTGTGCAAGCAGTCAGGAGACCATCAAGATAATCGCGACCCTCGGCCTTGCAAGGCCTATGGTAGGGACTAGGCTGCCGAGTGGACTTCCTGCTCTAATAGAGCAGGAAGTCCACTACTGACATCAGTAGTGATGTCATTAAGACCTCCCAACAAATACCAGGTGTTCCTAAGGGAATGCCTGCGTTTGTCCAGCCACCCCCCCACCTGCCGACAAAATGGGGCAAACTGTGACTCACCATCGACAGCTGCCCCATCCCTTGTTGCGAGCCCCATAGCGACTGAACTTCAGTCGCTCAGTGGGGCTCGCGCATGCCGGGCGCGGCGCATGTGCAGTGCAGAAACATTGGACCGCTTGTGTGTAGTCCCATTGAGATAAGCTATAACAACCTACTATTAATCTGAACAAAGGGGAGAGGAAGTGTCTCCTACAGCCTATGCTGACTGCACCCCTATATTCTATATTTACTGGGGCCACTCTGCTAAATTAATTAGAACTAAGTAAGTAAAACCCCCATAAGGGGTCTATTAACTTAGTCCTAAGTAATAACTTGTGACTGAGGGCCTGAAGGCTATACGCTCGAGAGCAGGTCGATGGTGGCCCAGTGCACGCGTGCGCGATTCCCAGAGCGAGTGAGAACTTCACTTGCTTCGGGGCTCGCAAAAAAACATTTTGTAGGCAGGTAGGGGGGGTGGCTGCTCAAATGGAAGCGTTCCAGAAGGAACACCTGCCGTTTGTGGGCGGCCCTACTGACATAATTCGTGATGTCAGTAGTGGACTTCCTGCTCTATTAGAGCAGGAAGTCCACTCGGAATTGCGAGTGCGGAGACCCTACCTTAGGGTCTCCTTGCAATGCCGATGATCGCGATAATCGTGACCATTGCCAGGCCACCCACTAAAGCTGTGGGTGGTCACTCACAGCTTAGCGAGCGGCCTGGAGGCTGGGAAAAAAAAACACCCTGCCCTGATTCATAGCAAGCGCTCGCAAATAGCGAGCCTCTCTGAATCAGGCCCTGAGTGTCTTACCCCCTCTCACTAATCTCTCTCTAATACAAGTTGTTAGCAGGCCAGGGATTTTTTACACTCCTAACAGAGCATGCTCAGGGCTTAGGGATGAAGAAAATGTCACTGCAGCCCTTCTATTAAATTCTATGAGTCATGTAGAAAATAATATTTAAAAATAACTAAAAGGGCTGCAGGCCTCTTCTGTGTTAATCACCCCTCCCATAGGTATATTGGTGACAGTGGGGGCAAAGGGTGTCCCTTTCTAGTAGTTGGGGTGACCCCATAACTATGGGGGTTCCACACTTATAGTGCCATTTTGGAAGTTCTTTGGGTACATCCTGTTAAATTAGTTCTCAATTTAAGAACACATGAATATATAACCCAATATGGCGTCTTTCATTGCTTGGAATTAGAACCACTCTAAGCAGTATCACCATAAAGTATCTAAAGACTGTATAATTCTGATGAGATATATGTACCTGTTTTTTAAGGAATATTTGGCACAGGTTGGTAAGGGTTAATGTTGGTTGCTAGCAGAGTGGAGTGAAATGTCAGTCAGGGTTCTTTTGCCTATCAATTTAGCTAATGGGAGGGGCTTTAGTTAGGCATATTAATAGGCAGTACAAAGTGCATTCTCCCTCTTTCCAGTTTTTGTTTCCTCCCGGGAGAGTTCTGATGGCTGAGTATTCCCCACAGTTTTCTGGAACTTTCTATTGTCATTATGTCCCTGTTTCTAACTAATTTTCTTCAACTTTACTTCATCTTTTCCTCAGACTTTTGATTTCTACCCTCCTGGCAACCTGCCACTATCTTTTCCCCTTTTTTCATTCCTGTCATAGCTTCAGCTCTATACCCCCCTTGCCATTATGCCCTGTCCACGCCTCCCTCGCCATCATGTTGATGCAGCCAGACCCCTTACCTCTGCTCTCCCCTCCAGCTCTATGCACACAGCCCTTCTGGCAGGCCGTGCATCTGCCATGCCTCCATATGGACGCTCTCCCCCACCTACCACCCCTTCCTCCTCACCTGCAGTGATGGCTGCATGGCTTGCCATGGGCTCCATTAGAGAAGCAGGAGCCTCTCAGCCTGTGGCACCATCACCTCCTTTGCCTGGAGGTCTGCGGCCATTACCAGCATTTAGCCCTGCCCACTGGACCCCCATTGCCATTTTAAGCAGCATCAGTGGTGCTGCACAGTCACTTCACCCTCCTTCTGACCCCTCTGTTCCAGGAGCAGGGGGCTGTCACCCCATTCTTCCAGCTCTCCAGAGCTGTTTGTTTCACTGGTGCATTGTCATCCAGCCAGCTACCTTCCCTGTAGGGCAGGTAATAATGCAACAGGGGATGGGCTGTCAAGGGTTTCACCCCCCCAATGCAGTTGGGTTGGTCTCCTTATTTTAGTACCTCTTTTCCTCAGCAAACTTTAGTTAAAGCTTTCTCGCCCATGCATGGTCATAGCCAGCACATACTTCCCCAAACACCTTTTCCCACTGCATAGCTTTACAACACAGGTTCCCTCAACCCCCCACCCCCTTTTACCAGAGTTTCCTGCAAGCTATGCATCATCCTTTGGTGCATTGCCTGCATGCTGCAGGGGATCGAGACATCCCCGCTTGAATGTAGCCCTGTCTCCACACACCACTCCCCCCCTGGTGATTGTGCCCCCTCTTTCCTCCTCCAATTACTGTAACCCAGCTTTCCATTGATTTGCTGGTGTCAAGTCCACAGGTTTCAGTGGCTGCTGCTCCCATCTTCACACATGATTTGTTGGTATGTGTTTGGCTCAATGCTTCGGCCATTGACGGCGTGGTGGGGGCACCGCACCACATGGGACAAGCTTTGTATTCACAGGATTCTGCATCAGCCCCTTCAACTTCTGGAGCAGGTGAGCATGCAGTTCTTCCCCAGCTTAACAACAGTTCCCTGGATTCTGACGATACCAGTAATTCATCCCCCTCATCATCAGATATCCCGAGCAAGTTTATTAAGCTTTTATCAAAATGTTTGAAAGGGAATTGTAAAAGTTCAAAAAAGTCTAGCGCATCAACTGATAGCTTTTCAACAGAAAAGTCAGGTGATATGGTTTTTTGTGCAAACTCAGCTCTTGCTAAAGGGGTATGGTCCAAAATGAAGGAGCACATAAAAAAGGAAAGTTTGTGGATATGTTCACTGCTACGGAGGACTCATACAAAGCTTTGAGAAAGGCTAAGTCTGTTAGAGCGGTGGCTGAGGAAAATAGGCGCTCTTACTTGAATTGGATGTCTGGCATGTACACTTTTGCAGGTTGTTATTTGGAATCTAGACCTGGAGAGTATTTAAATATTTTAAAATATATGCATCTAATACACAGCATGTTCATTCCTCTAATGGCAATGTGTGGCGTCATTATGATGAAGCTTTTAGGAAAAAGCAGGAAGAACAATCAAACTTTAAGTTTGGTTTTAAGGATGTGGAGGTATGGTTGGAGGTAACACAACATGCTTGGCCTCCTTTAGAATCCGGCACAGCAAGAAACAGCCCTTTACTGCCCGTCCCGGATTAACCAATACCAGGAAATGGAAATGCTATGCGTTTAACAACGCCCAGTGCAATAGACGATCAGATTGCAGATATAAGCATACCCGCATGCTTTGTGGGGGAAGTCATCCCACAAAGGAGTGTAATCACTACAGCAGTTCATCAGTAGGCCATGGTGAACAGAGAGGAGTTGCTAAATAAGGCTCATTCTCTGGTTAATTTGCACATTATTAAAGTTTGGTTGGATTGTTATGCCCTAAAGGAGGAACCAGTCTTTTTGTTAAATTGTTTCTGTGAGGGTTTTCATTTGAAATTTCTGTTGTGGCAAAGCAGAAATGAAAGTCAGCAAGGGATTTGCCTGAGGTTATTAAATCCAAAGTTATGGGTGAAGTATGTTTAGGCCACATGTGCGGCTCATTCTCTTCTCTGCCACTACAAAGTTTGTGTGTTTCTCCTCTAGGTGTAGTTCCAAAGAAGGATCCGGGTACATTTAGGTTACAACAGCATTTATCTTACCCAGAAGGAGGCTCGGTGAATGATGCATTAGATCCTTTGGATTGCCGGTTGTTTACCAGTCTTTTGAGTAAGCTTTAGGCTTCGGGAGGGGAGCTTTATTGGCCACACTGGTTATTGAACGGGCTTTAAGGCTGCTGCCTCTTTATCCTGAATACTTAAAGTATATGGGTTTTCAGGTTGAGGGCCTTTATTTCGTCGACAAATGTTTATTATGGGATGCTCAATTTTCTGTTCCTTCTTTGAATGTCTTAGTTCATTTTTGCAGTGTTGCATTCAGGCTGGCATGAGGCAATTAGGCATAGCACATTACCTAGATGATTTTTTGTTGGTTGGGCCAGCTGATAATAGTGCAGTTTGTAAAGAATTGTTATTTTCAGTGCAAGCCCTTTTTTCTGTTATGGTGGTGCCAATTGCTAAGGATAAGACTGAAGGACCCACGACTTGTTTATCTTATTTAGGTATTGAAATTGATACCTCATTAGGTTTAAGTAGATTGCCGATGGATAAAGTCCGTCGCTTAGAAGAGTTGATTGGTATTTTTCTTTTAGAAAAAAAGGTTACTCTTAAGCAAATGCAATCTCTGTTGGGGTTACTAAATTTTACTTGTAAAGTTATTCTGTCAGGGAAAGTTTTTTGTTGGAAAGGGCTACAGCTGGGGTGAGGAAGCTGCATCATTTGATTCGCGTTTCTAGGAACTTGAAAGAGGATTTATTAATTTGGAAGGAATTTTTGAGCAAGTTTAAAGGAATTAGGATCTGGTTGCCCCTCATCAGTAGTGAATTCTGAGCTGCAATTGTTTACAGACACTTTGGGTTCCATAGGTATTGGAGACTTTTTTTTAGGGAGAAAGGCATGGCCTGAGCAGTGGAGGGCTCAGGATTTAAATGCCAGGTGTTGGAGCTTTTTCCGATCATGGTGGCAGGTGAACTTTGGGTGATTAGACTTAGTAATTGCAGAATTATTTTATGGTGTGATAACTTAGGTATTGTGCATCAATACCCAGTGGTCTGATTCAGTGCCAACATTGCAGTTGTTGAGGCATTTAACTTTGCTGTGTTTGCGAGAGAATATTGATTTTTTTTCCAGGCATTATTAACGAGATAGTGGATGCTTTATCTCATGTTCAATGGGAAAGGTTTAAGTTGCTGGCACCTAATGCCTGTCTCATAGGTTTAACCTGTCCTGTGCATGTATGGAAGATAATCAAGCCAACATTGAGAGGTATGTGCTGATGGCATTGGCCTCAAGCATGCTGAAGGCTTATTCAGTGGCTTGGAGGGATTGGCAGGGTTTCCTCACATCAAGAGAATGGGGAGGTAAGATGGTAGATGACTGCATGTTAGATTACGTTTGTGTCATGAGTCAGGGCATTCTAAAGCCTCAATATCTATGGCTCTAGATGGCATTTTTTTTTCGCCCAGCTGCATGGTTTGGTTGACCCAAATAAATAATTGTTACTTTCAAAAGTTCTTAAGGGTTTGGCAAGGGAGCAGGCAGGGCAAGGTGACATTCGCAGGCCTATTGATTTGGAGCTATAAAAAAACCTTATTACTACTGTCTCAGGGGTGGTGCTAGATGAGTATGAGGCTATTCTTTTTAGTTTTGCTTTTTCCCTGGTATTTTTTGGAGCCTTTAGGATAAGCAAGTTGGTAGCATCAAGCAACACTTCAAGGTCCTCTGGCTTATTATTTAATAGCGTGATTGTTAAAGAGGAGGTAGTTTTATGTAAAATTCACAAATCTAAAACAGATCAATTAACCTGGGGTAAGTGGATTTCAATTATGAAGAATTTGGATTTAGACATTTGTACGGTGGCCCAGGCTGAGCGTTTTGCTAAGGTGCGTCTGAAGGGGGGTGACCAATGGTTGATTCATGCAAACTTGTCATCTCTGTCAAGTTTTCAATTCAATAGCGTTCTTGATAAGTGTTTGGTTGCATTAAGTTTACCATTAGAGCTCTATGGCACGCACTACATTAGAATTGGGGTGCTGCGGCAGCAAGTTTTTCCATTGATGTGATAAAGCAATTAAGCCGTTGGAAGTCTTCAGCTGATAAGTGTTATTTGCATGGGGATAAGACACCTTCCTAGTTGCGCTCCTGGCTGGTGTGTTGGGAAACCTTGTGGCCTTATGCCTCCCGCCACTTTGGGAGTATGGAGCACTTTTCAGTTTTGCCCTCAAAGAGGTTTTCTGTTTTTCACCTTCATTCTGGGTCATCCAGCTCACCTTGTTTTCCCCCTCCTTGGATAGGTTTCCTGTAAGCAAGTTACTGTTTAAGTTGAATTAGAATATTACTTTTGGTTTCAACATCTTTTATTTTCAGGCTCAGGGAATCTGGATAGTTGGGTGTGGTTTGTCAACCTTTCATGCATTCACTGGGCAAGTGTTCACCCTTTAGCTTCTGGGGTCCAATTTAGTTTGAAGAGGTTAGTTGGTTAGGCTGTCGGGGTAGGAGGTGGTCATGTTTGCTGAATACACTATGGGCTTTGGAGGCTAGGTTCGGCCCCCTGGATTGGGTGGTTATTCACTTAGGGGGAAATTATTTCAGTACCTGCAAACTCATTGAGCTGATCAATGCCATTAAAAGAGACTTACAAGTTTTGGATGTACGTTGGCCTAGTGTGAAGGTGGCTTGTTCAGAGATAGTTTCTTGTCGCTTTTGGAGAGGTGATCAAGGGGTAGCAGCATTGGACAGGGTCCGGAGGAAAGTTAATGCTGTTATATCTAGGCTGGTGGTGTCTATGGGGGGGCGTGTTATCAAGCACCCCCAACCGACATTTGAGGAAGTAAGTTTCAATAGATCAGATGGTGTTAATCTTTCAGATGAGGGACAGAGCATTTTTATTAAAGATCTATGCTCTGTTCTGGTTTAGGTGGAATTTATGGTGACGGGTTACCCTCTTTGAGATGGTTGTGGTTGAAAGCAGCGCTCCTCGGTGGCCTATTTGGGCGCAAGAGTGGTTTGTGGCATTTCTCCTCTGAGCAGCGAGTTGGTCTCTACATCAGGGGGGACCTGGTCTCAGTTTTATGGAGGGGCTATTGCTAGGCCAATTTGGGGGAGGTGGTACTGCCTATTCCAGTTTGCCCTAGGGCAGAGATCCGCCCACATTATTCAAATCTATCTATTGGGCTGTGGACGAAGTAGCAGTGTCTTTTACTGCCACCATAATAATAATTTATTCTGATCTGATCAATAAATTCATTGGCTGCGACCCCTTTAATCCAATTTACTGTCTCAGTGTTGTTATTTTTAGTATTCAGGTGTAGTAACAAGGTGTATTAATAAAACCAATACTGTAGGTGAATTATATATTTGCATACTAATAATTTTGCATTTTATTTACTAATAGTTTGTCAGCTTTTTTACAAATTCACAGCGATGTGCTGGGGGATCTGTTTTGTGTTTCAGACCCAAATATTTTCACTTCCTTAATTGTGCTGGTATCAGTCTATATTTGTAAGAAAGAGGTTTCCCAGCTGAGTAAATTACTTTTTTAACATTGTTCCTGCTCTTTTACTAATAAATGGGTGAGTTTTTTCACAGTTACTACCAATTAGATGCAGTCATTATTATTCTCTTCACAGTCAGCGCTATCTACTTTTACACTCATACCCCTTCAGTCTGCTGCATTTGCAACATTTTGTCCACCATATTTGAAACTTGAAACTACATGCCCAGAATATGCCCTTACTATGCTTTCATTGCAACTGCACATCTACTGTAGTTACACTCATGCTCACTTTCTGTGAGTCCACATCCAATCTAGTCCCAGTTTTAGCTCCCTAGTTGTAGTGAGTCTCAAGTCAGACTTGAGACAAAAAATGTTGTGGATAGCAAAAAGATATACATGTGTAGTGCAAAAAGATCACAAGTTGAGACAAAATAAAGTCTCAATTTGCATTAAAGATATAGGGGTATATTTACTAATATTGGATTTTGAGTTTTGTGTGACATCACATTCAGTGTGCATTTGGCTTTCATTCGATTTTGCCTTTGGAGATTAACTAAAGGCAAAACCAAATTTCATATCGAACATAAAACTGAGGCCATGATTCAGAGGCGCTTGCAAGTGGCCGTTTGTTCGTAGTCAGCCGATGTTGTCCAACCATGCATGCGTTGGTGTAACAGTGCGCATGTGCGTACGTCTGATTTCAGTCGATCGTATACACAGCGAACAGGAAGTGACATGTGAAATGTGATTGACAGAACTGTCCGTTTTGGGGTGGTGGCGGGGGTGGAGATGGGAAAACGCAGGCGTGTCGAGGCGTTTTTTGGGCGTACATAAATTATCTTATGCGAGCGCCAAATGTGAGCGGAACAAGTGATACGTTACTGTCTGATCCAATTTCTATTATTTCTTGTTGTCTGGTATAGTCTACCGCAATGACGATAGTCTCTTCGTACTTCCCTGGGCTCATCGATGGTGTGGCGATTTATCAATTGAGGCCACAAAAACATCATCTTTTAATTGCTAAACTGCTTGTAAGGTGTATAGCAAATAGACCTTTTTTAATAGCTAAAAAACAAATGCAGGTGAACTACTCAGCTGCTAATTTCTGGGTCATACAATCAATTAGCTAACAAATGGATTTTTTTTGTGGGCTTTTAAAATATTTGTAAGTGTTTCTTTTTTAGAGAAACAATATTGTATGCATGTTTGTTTTTTTCATATTTTTTTTTGGCCAAGAAACCAATTGTCCTTTTGTTTTTTGCTAAGTGTTAATTAAAACTCATAAATTGTTTTTAACCCTTGTTTTATTAAAAAAAAATGAAATGTTTCTATTTCCATTGTATTGTTGGAAGTTTGTTAGAGGGATTACCTTTTAACCAGTTTTTGAATAAATCAACAATAGAATTTTGCAGATTTTGAACATAATTTTATTTAATGATTGTGTCCATTTTTTTTTTTCTTTTTTTCATAAACATATTTATTTTAAGGTAAAAAAATTACAAATGATTTTGGCAACACACAAACAAAATAAGTGGCATTTGAACTAAAAAAAATAAAACAAATAAAAACAATTCACAAGAAAGGAGAGGGAGGTTTTTGGCATTGAGGAATATAGGGTTGACACAGAGATGGATTGTGGGGAAATTAGCCAGTGCTGTCATTGCCTTTTAGGTCATTTGGCCGGGGGTTGAGGGAACCTGAATGGGTCCGGGATCTCCTTCGGCTGGCCTGGCCAGAGGCAGATGTTGTGGCCTCTGGACTAGGCATAGGGCTAGGCACATTTGGAGGGATGGCTGTTGTTGTGCCAGAGGTGGAGGGTCCTGATGTTCCGGCAGGAAGGGAGGCCGGCTCCAACATGTGCTGGCGAATGAGCTGCTCCAGGGCATTTGCAATTCTCTCGTTGGCCGCAGCAGTTTCCTCCAGGGCGTCCACCACCCATAGCAGATTGGCGTCCATCCTCAGCAGAATCTCGGTGTGCTGATCTATTTTAACATTGAGATCAGTGAGGAGGGCCACTGCCTGTGAGGAGGAATGCCCTGGACTGTCTGCCACAGGGTCCCCAGCCAGATCAACTGCTTCCTCCCCTGCAGAGCCAGAAGAAATTCTGCGGCCAAAGCTCACCTCTGGAGCAGACTCATCCGCCTGTGTCTCTGTGAGAAAAAAGAGAAAAGAGTAAAATTATAATCTAGATATTTTCAAAAACACATTTCTGAGTTGTTAACATTACAACATTTACCTGGGGCAACATGAGGAGCCGCAAAGTCTTGCATGTCGGTATCCATGTTCAACACGCCAAACACCTCCTCATCCTGCACACACCCCTGTGCCAGCTCCTCCAAATCCGTGAGCTCAAGTGACACAGGGGAGGGACCCCCACCTGTCCCCCCTGCATGCCTAGCCCTATCAGCCAGTTTTTGTTTAAGCCGATATTTGAAGTCACTCCATCTGTTGGTTAAAAAGTTGGCATTATTACTGCAGTATTTGGACCTGTAAACACTTTTTAGTCAAATGTAGTTTTGACGTACCGGCGTTTGACCTCCCGGGTTGAACGTTCAAACTCACCCACCCCATTGACAGCACTGGCTATGTCGTCCTACAGTTTCCATCTCTGGGTTGCACCCATATTCCTTGGTGCCTGTGCCAGGTTGTCGTTGCACATTTGCACCAAAACCTCCATCTCCTTCCTTGTGAATTGTGACTGCCTTTTTCTTTGGGCCCTAGTTTGCCTACTAGGCCCAGCAGCCTCTTCCACTGCACCCTCCACTCCTTTTTTTTAAATGGTTTAAAAATTTTTAATGTAAAATGTTTCAAAATGTAATGTTAAACATAAGCATTTTCCCATAAAAAAACAAATACTTACATGGCGCCTCTTGGCTAGTACTTTGCTGCTCTGTACTCATTGTGTTTTTTCTCAATGCAGCAGACCGATTTGGGCCTTCAGTGATGTTTTTTTACATGCATCAGCATTATTCGGCCGCATCATTCATTGTGCGCTCATATTGTCTGTCCTTAATTTGAGCGGGAAAATGTAGACTATTTATGGCTTGGTGTGACTCCATTCGAGGTGGCAATTTTTGATTGTTGGAGGTATTTCGGTGTAGAGTGGTTTGTTGTTTGGTTGGTGGAACGTGAAGGAGTTTTTTTTTTTTTCTTTTGAAGGAGAGGTTTTTTTTATTACTTTCTTTGTTTAAGTTAGAATTTTTGCGTATTTTTATTTGCTATTTTTATTTATATTTTTATGTAAGTATTTCAATAATTCCCATAAACATTTATTAATAAATTGTGGCAAAATTTTTATATTGTTTTTTTTGTTTGTTTTTTTTTAAGTTATTTTGGCTGGAACCCAAGTGACCTTTTATAACTTTTTGATATTTGTCTGTTTTTGGTAAGTGTTTTTGGTTTTATTAATTAACAAATTAGATGTGTTGGTCTTAGCATACGTTTCGCTAAGTAATGTGTGCTTGTTCTGTGTAAAATCATGTCTTAAGTCTAAATGTAGCGTACTATTTTGCGAACTATTGTGTGCTTGTTCTGTGTAAAATCATGTCTTAAGTCTAAATGTAGCGTACTATTTTGCGAACTATTGTGTGCTTGTTCTGTGTAAAATCATGTCTTAAGTCTAAATGTAGCGTACTATTTTGTGAACTATTGTGTGCTTGTTCTGTGTAAAATCATGTCTTAAGTCTAAATGTAGCGTACTATTTTGCGAACTAATGTGTGCTTGTTCTGTGTAAAATCATGTCTTAAGTCTAAATGTAGCGTACTATTTTTCAAAATAATGTGTGCTCCCTTCTCTAAATTTTAGAAAACTATATTTGGTTTAATTCCTAGTTTATAAAATTAATCTTAAAAATATTTTCTCCTTTTGAAATGTAGGTGGATTTTCACATGACACTACCCAGGCCTGTAAGATTCTTTGGTTTTCTTTGAAAAGATAAGTATATTTTTCTTAACACATTTGTCTAAAACAATAACTACCTTGCTTAACATTTCAGGTTGATGTTGGTCGTATTCTCTTGGCCATGGTTCCTGAACCCGACCAACCTCAACTTCGTCCCAGGCATAGGCCTCGTAGGCGTGCAAGGCCCCAGATATATAGAACACGTGTCACCCTTTTTGGAATGCAAGATGATGAGGTGTTAAGGCGCTACCGTCTGCCTCAAAAAATCATCATAGACACTCTCTCATTAATAGAGAGTGATCTTGAACGGCAAATTGACAGTCCTACAGCAATACCACCACTTACGCAATTAATGTCGGTGTTACATTTTAGTTCCTCAGGATGATTTCAAACCACCGTGGGAATAGTCGCAGGAATCTCCCAATCCTCCTTTTCAAGGATCCTGAGGGCAGTGATGGATTCACTATTTAAACACCTCCATCATTTTATTAAAATGCCATTGGATATGGGTTCCCTTAATGTGGTGAAGGATAAATTTTACCAAATTGCTGGCTTCCCATACATCATAGGGGTTGTGGATGGCACTCACATACCACTTCAGCCTCCAGCAATGCTGGAGGCAATATTTAGGAACCGAAAACACTTTCATTCGATGAATGTAATGGTGGTATGTGATGCCTCCCTCCAGATCCTGTCCCTGAATGCCAAATTCCAAGGCAGTGCACATGATTCCTTCGTCATCCATCAATCAGGAATTTGGCACAAATTAAACAACCTACAATCTGGTGATGTGTGGCTTCTGGGTAAGTTGACACCTACTGTGAAACCAATGCAATGCTTGGTACACAATGGTCCTGATGTTGTTTTTTATATTCTCAAAGGAGACAGTGTTTACCCTTGCACGCCCTGGCTGCTCACTCCTTATTTGGTTCCCACACCAGGGCCACAAAGTCAGCATAATTCCGCACTTACAGCCACCAGGCAGGTGGTGGAGTGCTGTGTCGGCCTTTTAAAAGGCTGATTCAGATGCCTCCACCATTCTGGTGGCGACCTCATGTATTTGCGGCTATGGTTTCCAAAATTGTGGTCCTGTGTGGGATATTTCACAACATCACCATAAGGAGTGGTGTCCCAATGCAGCCAGAGGATGCCTTGCCTGAGGACTGCCCCCCTGAGCTTGGTCGGAGGTCAGTATGTGGGGGGGCCATACGCGATCAAACTGTTGCCAGATTTTTTAGGTAATTATTTACACAAAGTTATTTAATTGATGCAATGTAGACATATATTATTTTAATGTACACTTTTAACTTTTTTTCAATTTTGTTTTTGTTTTATTCCCTAAAATGACCATAAAAATCCATGCATACTACCTGATCAACATAAATGACATTGGATATAACTTCGGGAACAATGATTTCTTCTACTCATTTGTGGATTCATGTTGGCATGCTACTTCTTCAAACAGTTCTTGATTTTTTTGGGGGGGGGGGATTTTGGAATTTTTTGGTCTTTTGTGTGTGTTTTAACTGTGTGATTTTGTTTTGACAATTCACTTGGTGTTTATTATTTGTGTGCAATAAATGTATTTTTTTCATTAAACAACCATTTCCTTCGTAAATTACAAACAAGTGAAACCTGCTCCAAAAAATGCAAACATGCTTAATGCCTAATACTGTAATTTCTTAATTTCTAAACTGTTGTACCCTGCTTTGTGGCTAAAACCTAACACCAAAGGTATTATGGCGAATCAGTATGTTTACAATTCTAGGCCTAAGCAGGTTGCTTTAATTTTTACATTACCACCAATAATATTTAATCTATTTTTGACGTTAAGTCTAAAAACCTATTTTTATTGTTATGTGTTTAATGTGCAAGCTTACATACTTACTTGACCTTTCTACAAACAAATTGACATTACTTAAAACACAGGGACAAATAGTAGACTTATGTAAGGTTCAACAATCAAATATTTACAGACAAGGAATCGCCAAAAGGTGGTCCAAGGCCACCAGCATGCCAATTACATGGCCCCGGAGTTCCACCAATCGATTCAAGTATGTTTGCAGAATGAAATAGCAGGCAATCGAAACTGAGAGGGCCACTTCCGGAATTGACTTGTGCGAGCTCTCACAAACGGACGCTCGCTATTTTGTATGTTTGCTAGCTAGAAAAGGGGTTGGAAGAATATGGGGCGGAAGGTTAGCTATGAGCGAACATACGAGCGAGCGCTTGGATTTAAATATTTCCACTCGTACGGCGGACGAGCGATCGGCCACGTGCGTCCTGCTCTGAATCAGGCCCTGAATCTCACTCAAATGCCACTCAAAGTTGAATATTGGCAAAACAATGGTACTTTTACATATACTGTACAAACATACAAATCCCACATTTACTAATATTTTATTTGAAAAGGAATACCAAATTAAATTCTAAATCAAACTTCAAATTCCAAATCACCCATATTTCCAAAACCAGGACTGACTCACTGAGCCCATTGCTTGTTGTGCAAAATACGGGAGACCCCTACGTCTTTTGTCCCCTGTATTTCCACAACCGGGATCAGCTCACAAAAGCCTGGTGCTGGTTGTGCTTTTAGGTGGGGACCCCAAGTAATTTTTTTTTATTTTAACACTTTACACTCATTTTACAAACAGAAGAATGCACGGATCTCACTGATCTGTGTATGCATCTGTGTAAATCACACCTGCTCATGTAAGAATTCCAGGTCTATTACTTTGGGGATTTGAAGTTCGATTTTGTTTTTGATTTTGTGTTCAATTTGGACAGGTGCATGCAAAATTGAACAAGAAATCACTATTCATAATCGAACCAAATTTAATTCAATTTAGAAAAGGCTCCCAAAATCGAGTTTTAGTAAATGTGGGTTTTTGACAGGGATTTCTACATTCGATTTGATTTGATTTTGGGTTAGCTAAATTGAACATAAACTCTTATGCAAAATCGAACTATGATGAATATACCCCTTACTCTGAATAAGGCTCATTATGAGGAAACACAATCCTCTAATACATGGTGTGATGTAAATGTTATGAATTCCAGTGCCACTCCTAGTTAGCCATCTAGAACTCAGGCTATCAAGGTAATCCACCACTAGCAACTGCCCGTTGTTCCCTTAGAGATTAATAGCTCACCGGTACTTAGGTGGCTGCCTGGACTTACTGCTCAGAGTAGTAGCAGTTTACAGGAGTGTCAGCTGGAATCCTGTGATGAAGGAAAGAGTTTTGAACAGGAAGAGTCAATGGTGTAGCTTAGAGAGATGTGGCTTGTGTGCTGTTGGTGCGGCAAATGTGCCGATGGTGTGGCAAATGTGCCGATGGTAGAAAGCTGATTATGAATGCTGTGGCTTTGAGAGCCAATGGTGCTGTTTGTGTGCCGATGGTGCGGATTGTGTGCCGATGGTGTGGCAAATGTGCCCATGGTGCAGCAAATATGCCAATGTTGCAGCAAGAGCCGATGGTAGAAAGCTGATTATAAGTGTGATAAGAGATACTTTTATTCCATTTAATTCCTTATACTGTTCCTTGTTTTATAAAGTCCTATCACCTCATGAAAAATATAAAACACCCACAGTTCTCTGTATAATATTAGTTTATCAAAATAGGATTACACAGTATACATATATATATATATATATATATATATATATATATGTATATATATATATATATATATATATATACATATATATCCCTGCTGCAATTAACTACAAATCAATATATTCAATTACATGCATAAAAACAATATAATATAATGAATTTATAATTATGCTCTTAGAGATCTGGCTTAGATGTTGTTCAGCCAGCAGTGTAAATACATGTGTCCCCATAGCCTTTGTCCATCACATATAAGAGTCTGGCTGTAACTTGACCCAGGAAATGGGGGAAGCAATCTCTATTCTTTGATCAAGTGTGTGTGTGAGAACTGGTGTTTACTGGTTCTGCATTTGGAAGAGCAGAGAAAGGAGGGGGGAGAGATAGAAGGGTGAAGTTTCAAGACAGGAGACATCTTTGGGGAATTTTCCTATAACAAATCCCCCTGATGGCAGTTGCCTGTTCTCAAAAGATAAACTAACATATGTATATTATGTCATCAGTTTACTGTTTATATGACCATATGATCAAAGAAGGTGAATCATGGCAATGTGCTTTTTATAGTTCAAAGTAAGAAGTAATGAAAGAGTTAAGAAGCAGCGTTTCTCTCCTACAACATAGGTAGATGGAGAACAACTTTGTTTTTTGTATTTATGCAAGAACAAATCTTCCTATGTAAGCAGCAGGCCATTTACTCATGTCCATCAACATTTCAAACTAAAAGTTTCTAGTTGTTTGTTTAGTGTAACTTTCTTCACCAAATGAGATGAGGGGCACTTCTGGGGTGTAGTCATCTTAGACATCTATTTTGGATCATCTGTGACCTGGTCCTTCCTATCTATGTTCTGTCCGATCATCTTAGGGTCCATGCAGTCATCTCCCAGAAATATCCTCTGGGCAGTGCCTCATCAGCATCTAAATAAGAAATTAAAAGATATCTGTACTTTTGAATGTCTCCACCTTTCCTACCAAATCTGATGTCCTCTCTTCCATCTGATCCACCTGCAGTCTTCAGATATGCTGTTGTTGATTTGATTTCCCTATATGGATGAAGAAGCAAATTATCTGAGCATTAGCTGTCCCTCCCCACCCACTTATGATATGCGAGTGTTACAGACTGAACTTTACATTACTTCCTCCACTAGGTGGCATTCAAGTTCTTACAATGCCTTTGCTTTTCTCATTTCCCATAAAAATCTCCAAAAATATCCCTAATCTGGGAAATCCTAAATTTTCATCCTTCAAATACCCATATAACACTCCCCCTTTTCTCCTGACAATAATCTGTGTAGGAGAATCAGAGAAGTCTTGGGCTCTTTGATCCACTTTAGCCTGCTTTTTGATGTACTGTGATAATAGAAAGAAATGTTATTATACATCAAGGTGTATCCAATCAATTAATCATCCTGTGCAACCTTTTTAAATATAGACCATTTTTATACAACCTGCTCTCATTGGCCTGTAGGAGAGAAAAAAAATATGATTATACAGATTTCTTTCAAAAACCTATTTACAACAAAATAGTAAAAAAAATGTTTCCTTGTTTTTTTTTTCAATAAAGTGTGTGAAATCTATTGAGTGGAAACAGCACATGTGGTTTTCATCTGATCGATATGTACCCAGAATACCTTGCGCCTCCTTCGAGATCCTTTTTTTGTTGTCAATGGTCTTTGTACTTTTAACATAGTATCACCCATGACTTCAAGAACTTGATATGGCCCTTCCCAGTTTTCATCCCAAGGACCTGCTATATGGAAAACTTTAACCATTACTAAATCACCTACAGAGGGCATAGGTGTCTCCCCCTGTAGATAGGGTTTATCCAGCCACATAGCTGCACAATGCAAAAGTCCCTTGAGATGATCTTGCACCTGTTGCAGGAACATATTGCTCACAACAGCATCTTTAATAGGATTTGACAATAGTGGCTCATTAAGAAAACAAAGTGGCATTTTGCGACCTGTCATGAGCTCAAACGAACCAGGCCTTGATGGTCCGATTCATTCGTTCTGCAATCCCTGCCGATTGGGGATGATAAGAAACATGGAAGTGCTGCTTTATGCCCAGAAGTTCACAAAGGGCTTTCATGACCTTGCCAGTGAAATGGGTCCCTCAATCAGATTCTATGATCCTAGGGATACCCCAGCGTGACAAAATCTGTTCCCATAGATCCCATGCTGTAGTGGCCGCTGTGTAATTCACTGTAGGAATGGCTTCTACCCACTTTGAGAACACATTAACTACTACCAAAGCATAGCGACAATTTTGGTTGCCAGCTGGTAGTGGTCCTATGAAGTCCACTGGAGCAGAGGAAAGATATCTTTTTTCAGGGTAGAAAATGTCACATCCTGTGTTTCTGCCCAGTCTTTTAATGAAGTTCCCTCAGCACTTCATAAAGGGGCTTTGCTTTTGTTTCAAAGTCCTCTATGAATGCCCTAATGAAGTTTGCAACCCCCAAGAACTTTCATAAGTCTTGTAGAATGCCAGGCTTGGGAAACTTGACCAGGCCTGGCATTCTACAGCCATTATACCTTTTCTCCCATGAGAAATCTTAACCCCTAGGAAAATGACCTTTGACCTAGTCAGGTTTGCCTTGTGAGGACTCCATTTGAGCCTTGCATGGAAAAGGAGGCCTAACAATTCCTGTAGAACAGTTAAGTGCTCCTCCATAGTTTCTGTATGGAGAAGTAAATCATCTACATATTGCAACAGGCAATCTGGTCATGAAAACACACTCAATACTTTTGCTAGTGCTTGAAGAAAATATGTGTGGGGCTACTGTGTAATCCCTGGGGATTTTGCACAAAACATGTATTCTGTATCTTGCACAGTGATTGCAAATTTGTAATTGGCAGTCTTCTGTCAATGATATTGAGAAAAAACCATTGGCTACATCAATGGTTGAGAACACATGACTTTTGCAAGTTATTCTTGCCATTATGACTGGGGTTTCTGCAACCACTTGTGCTGACATTGGGGTGTCCTTTTTCTAAGCTTTAAGATCAATGGCAATTCTCTAGGTATTTGTCTCTTTCTTTTTAGCAGGCCATTAAGGATTACTGCACTTGGAATTCCCCTTTATGACCACCCCCTTTGACTCTAAATCAGTCACAGCTTCTATAACTGATTCCATGGCTTCAAGGGGAAAATTATATTGATGTTGAGTTGGTGAATCTGGACCTTGTATGTCCACTTGGACACCAACCAGCTTTCCACAGCATTTTTTTCCTTGGGCCCATATTTCTGGGTATTGGTACACAATTGGTTCAAGATCTCTATTGTGAGAGATCTCTGGCCATTTGTGTATTACCATATTAGTAGTGTCATCAATTGCATTTATGGGTGGTCCTAGGTGATGTTGCTTTATCACACAGACCTTTGAGTTTCTCGGGTTTCTCCACAACATGCAATTCACAAAATCTATAATCCACCCATTCAGTGTCATTACATCAGTTCCAATGATGTTATTAGAACCAGAGTAATACCACATTGGGATTTTTAATGTGAGGTCATTGCTGATTTATAAAGTGACTTTATCAATTCTATGGGCTCTCACCCCCCATTGTTGGTGATCAAATCCAATCACGACACACTGTCTGGATGTAAATCATGTTCAACATTGGTGATTGAAATTTCTGCTCCAGTGTCAAGCATGAATTTCAATAATTAGTTTTTTACTCTGGCCATTATATGTGGTCTCCCTGAGGAATCCCTTATGAGAACACATATTGGAGTCATATCCTAAGGGACCCTTAACTGTCAATCTAGTTGCACCAGACTTCCAGTAGGGACATCTGTTGTGCAAACTGCTATTGCTGCCTTTTGTACTGTGCAGTTATTCACATGCTCCATTTATGTGTTTGTTTTTGTAGAGGTCCCGATGTATGTGGCTTGCACATTGGTCGGTTCTTCTACTTGTCCTGTGTGCATACCCACCAATGCAATGCATTTTTGCTTCTGGTCTCTGGGCTGCATCTGTGTTTGAGCATGTGGGTTAACATAAGTTGCGTCTTCTACCTGTCTGTTATAATAAGGCTTCTTTTGGAATCCATTATTATTGCCCAGGTTGTTTACATACTCTCTGTGTGCTCCTTGTGAACAATTACGTTGTATATGTCCGTACTTTAAACATGCATGGCAATGAATCTTACCTCATTTCTCCTGAGATGGAGCTGTAGGAGTAAGATGTGTTTGTCTGTATGTGTTCCCATAAGTTATGTATCGGCCATCCTGTGATCTGCTGTTTACCACAACATGGTCCATGATTTTCAGTAATCTATTGTTTTTCAATAAATCTTGCCTGGATTATTCTATAAACATTGCTGCATCTGCAAGTGTTGATTCTTTTGCCGCACTTAAGCAAATTGCTGTGTCAATGTATGTAAATCTTTCCACAAACATGCATATCATGCCTTGTGGCACTTCCGTACTGTGATCTTTTGTCACCCTTCTATACATGGCTTCAAACCTACCACAGAGAGAAAAAAGCTCATCATGTATGGTGGGTTTAAGTATAGATAGAATAGCTGGGGTTACTTCCCAATGACCTGTTGCTAATCTCATCAGAGCAGAAAGTCTCTCTTCTTTATCATGAAATATACAATTTTGGGAGTAGTCTTCCCAGTTGTGGCATACCTCTGGTAAAGGTGAGTGGGTAGCCATAATTTAAAGAACTACATGCGATATTTTGGGGCAATGTTAAATGTTTCGCAGTGTCCCTCAAAAATATCACAAGCGGTAAAGGGGCCATAAAGGGGTCTATGCTGGGGTCATACTTTGGTATTTCCTTACGAATTTTTAACAGGAATTGCGTCTTCTCCATGCTGTATTTCTATAGGGAGTGTGCAATCCAGTTCCATTACTGTGGCCTCTTTGGAGAATAGGTGCAGACTGTACCATTTGCCATGCATTGCTGGGTCCAAAAACATGGTCATCAACATGTGCATTAACATTAGATCCACTCCCAATTGGTGATGGGGAATAATTTAATGTACGTGCTAGAGGGTACCTGGGGTCGCACACAGGCCCGTCAAGAGCAACGCCAGGCCCTGGTTAAAAAGGGGGCATGGTCTATTCATGAGGGGTGTGGCCACACCCCCTTAAGTAAAAAACAAAACATTTCTGCAGGGCCACTGCACGCTGCAGAGGGGGGTGCAAGGAACCCACTAGCCTGGTGCATAACCAGTGGGGGGCACAATCAGCATGATCGCTCCCCCACAGGCATAGGAAGCTGCTGTGGCTGCTTCTTAGCAGTTGTGAGCAGTCTCCCAGTGCAGCCAGTGGCATAACTACAGTCCCTGCAGCCCCCGCAGTGGCTTGGGGGCACCAAGGAATGAGGGTGGCACCGGCGTCAAAGGATTGAGGGGAGAGCCACACTAACTGCTGTGCCTGCGCTGCCCCCAGAGTGACTGTTAGGCGGGGCGCATGGCAGCCAGTGAATCACTGGTGGTGATACAGGACTGGGCAGCAGCTGCTCCTGGCTGTGTGAGGATGAAGACCGTCGGCTCCTTACCCAGAATGCCAGGGGTGGATTGGGCCGGTCCCATTGTCCCCAAACTGGCCACCATTCACTCACTCCCTCCCTCCGCGGGCCGCTGGGCCGGATGCCGTTATCAGAGCTCAGCTCCGATCAGGCAAAAGCATACAGCAGCCTTCAGTTCTGCTTATTAAACCAAAATAAATATGGCAGATGGGGAAGCTGCCACAGCAGCTCCTCCCATAAGCCTTTGCTGAGCCGTCAGTCACTGCTGATGGCTCCGCCTCCAGCCTGGGAGTCACACACGTGACCGCAGCCTGCCTCTACACCTCCCCTGTCCCCTCCGACTTCCACAATGAGCAGCCTGTGAAAGGCAAGATAACAAAGGAGCTTGAGCCTGCCAAGTAGTGCGACAGGCTGTAAGTAAACCTGTTCCATACTTACATAGTGCTGTCCTGTCTGTATGTATGTATACACAATATATCTATATGAACATATATATATATATATATATATATATATATATATATTATGCATATCTGCCAGCCTGTTTATAAGGAATAGCTGCAGACTGTGCCAAGAAAAGTAGTGTGATATATATTATATGGTATATCTTATTTACTCTATATTTATTATATATATCAAACACCTAATTGAAATTTTTTAAACAAAACTCCGAAATCTTCTCTCTCAAGGGTCCCTTGTTAGTTTTCCAGGTTGCTATACTGTAATGTGCCAGTATAGTTTGTTTAGGGTGTAGTAGGTATTACCACAGGCCGCATGGCCGACAGTTCAATTCCCGACAGCAGCAGCCGACAGGGGTGAAGATCCCGATTGTTAAAAAGGTAAGTATTAACTAGCCTAATTTTACCCCCTAACCCTCCCTTAGGGGTGCCTAAACCTAACTCCCCTTCCCTGCAGCCTAAACCTAAGTCTCCCTGGGGGGTGCCTAACCCTAACCT
Source organism: Taudactylus pleione (assembly GCA_031769625.1). Taxonomy (NCBI): domain Eukaryota; kingdom Metazoa; phylum Chordata; class Amphibia; order Anura; family Myobatrachidae; genus Taudactylus; species Taudactylus pleione. Next base: position 5,707,308 of record JAUIMM010000759.1, read on the forward strand.
CCCCCTGGGGAGGCCTAACCCTTCCCCTAGCCTAAACCTAACCTGCGGGGTGTGCCTAACCCTAAGTCCCCCCCGGGAGACCCTAAACCCCCCTTCCTGCAGCTGTCCACGCCCAGCTTACCTTCGTTCTGTATGCCGGGCATTGGTCTTCCAGCGTAGGTCTAATTACAGGCATTGAGTTTTTGACACCTGTCTTTAGTACCATGCTGGGATTAGAGAGTCCGGAAGCCGGTGGTCGGCATTCAGACCATCGGCTTCCTGACTACATGCCTTTGTTAATGTGCATGCTGAGCTTGACTTCAGCATGAATTTATGTTTGGCATGCACATAAAAAAACCATACTGGCACATTACAGTATAGCAACCTGGAAAACTAACAAGAGTGCAAATGTAGACTTCAGAAATGTAGGAACTTTCTTCTTTCAATCTTTTACTGGCAACGGACATTTGATCTTATTGTTTAGCAACCCCTATGATGTTCTTAGTCGCTGCATGGAAATTGGAAAGGCACCTGCATTAGCCCTCTATAGCAGTGAGTAATGGTGTAGATGTTAAAATTTGTGTTTAATGTAATTTAAAATCTATTATTAAGCAAGAATTTTTTTTTCCTTTTTCAATTTTTCAAAAAGCCATAGGCGGGTTAGTGTGTTTGTGGGGGGGGGAGCACCAGAGACTTTTTCAGCAGGGGGGAGCAAAATTTATAGTTACGCCACTGAGTGCAGCCCAGCACACACTAGCATGTGCTGGGCTGCTGTGATGTAAGAGGGGGGGGGTGATGCTGGACCCGGGTTCCCACTGGGCCCCTCCAGCAAGCCCGGGTTATTTTGTGGGGTGTTACACCCTCAGGGGTAAGTATGGGCATAGTATATCCCATGCTTCTCATCTGACTGCCATTTTCAGTTACACAGACTTATTTTCTAGACACCATATTAGATAAATCATTTATAGTTTTGTGCATTTTTGCTATCATTTGGGTTTTGTTGCTTAAATTATACTTTAACTCTGCAATTAAAGCTTCATTGGATGCTGCTTTATCTTTTATTTCATTATTCTCGTATATACAGTAGTACTGCTAACTCTTTATCAACATCTGCATAATATCTCTATTTTTCTAACAATTGATCTTCAAGCATACAAATTTGCCTTCCCCTATCAACATTGCTCAAATCTTTCTCTTGTCATTGCGATTCTAGGGTACACACCTTTGTCACTTTTTCAGTACAGCACTGGCAATGGGAATTTGCATCACTTATCATTTTGTTATTAGCCAACCAGGGGCACTGAGAGGGGGGGGCAGGTACTATTTACCCAGGCCCGGTTTCCCGCACCCCCGCCACTCCCTTCTCTCTACTTCACAGCAGCACAGCACACAGCGTGTGCTCAGCTGCAGTGGGAGACTACTTGTGGCCGCTGAGTAGCAGCCACAGCAGTCTCCTATGCCTGTGGGGGGGAGCAATCACACTGAGCACACCCTCCTTGCTTTGTGCTGGGCTCAGGGTCTCACAGCGCCACCCTCCCGAGCGTGCAACAAAAGTGTGTTTTTTTTTCTCAAGGGGGCGTGGTCATGCCACCCACAAATAGGCCATGCCCCCTCTGTACCTGGGCCTTGCATGGCTCTATAAGGCCCTGTAGCCAACATCTCAGCATGTTCTGGTGTCCAAATTGTTTACTCAAATGCATGTACCAGTTTGGCTAACATCTGCAAACATTTGTTTTTTTTTATTGAACACTCTGTGCTTACTTATACATAAATTATCATGTGTAAAAGCCTGCTCTAGCAGTGTTTTCCATAGCATTTCAGCTGAGGTGTATTTGTTGGGAACTACAGGATTAAATGTACTGTTTTTGCATAATTTGCCAATAGTAAAATAATTCATACTCACCTGTTACTTTGCAGAGATCATTGTCTGTCTGTGATCTGCGTTATTTCTCACCGTAGTAAAGCTGATCCCCTTAAGTTTTTTATTTTCAAATCTCGATTTGCATCGCAGAAACTCGGGCTGTTTTTTTGTTTTTGGTTCTGCAAATTTACTAAGAAGCGAGTTTAGGTGAAAGTCAGATTTCTGATGGTGAAGCAAATCGAGATTTCTCAGGTCAGTTTTGCTTTAACTCGGAGGAGATATATCTCTTCTGTTTGAAATGTGTTTTTTGGCGGGGTTTTTTTCTGATTTCAGTCAGTTGCATCTAATTAAGTGTAATTACTCGCCTGAGAACACCAGATACCTTTTAAAACCACCTTTCATATTAGTTTTGATTGGTGGAAGTGGTCACATGCTTTGGAATGTTCAAATAGAATATAAATACACCCTGTGATGTCCGGACCTTGTGGGTTTGTGGCAGGAGTTAGAGAAGAGAGGGACAGTGAGGAGTTGGTGGTATATTGTTAGTAATTTCGATTGTTGATTGGTGAGTGAATTTTGTCTTGCGTCTGTTTGTAGTCTAGTTCATTTTTTTGTAAGTGTCTATATTTTTGTCTATTGTCATTTTAATTTCGTCGTGTCAGTGGTCATCTGTGTGTGTGTGTGTGTGTGTGTGTGTGTGTGTGTGTGTGTGTGTGTGTGTGTGTGTGAGATATAGAGGTAGTAGTAGTGGTTTTGTTTTGTGTTCATTTGTCTTTTAATTTTTGAGTGTTATTTGTGTCTTTGTGGCAATGGTGATGTCTGCCCAGCAGGAGAGCCAGGGAGAGATAGAGGGGCTTGAGGTGTCGTCTGCCCAGCCTGGTGTTTATTCCAGTGAGGAGCGTGAGGTTGAGGCACGGTGCAGGGGAAAGACAAAATCAGGCAGGAATATCAAATTTACATTTGATCAGAATATGGCACTTGTCACTGAGCTTCTTAAGCACCAGCACTTGCTGTATGGTAGACTGGCTGTCTGCATCTCTGCACGCCATAAAGCTGCTATTTGGGCTGGACTGGTGAATGCTCTCAATGCAGTGGGGCCCACTAAACATGATGCCAACCACTGCAAAAGTTTTTTTCTGATATAAAGCGGAATGTTAAGGCCAAAATGGCGGATGAGCTGAGGTATGCCAGTGGTACTGGCGGAGGATCCCCATATCATGCAATTCATTTAGATTATGAGGAACCCGTCAAGCAGATCATCCCTCCTGAGGTTGTCCGTAAAACGTATGTCCGTGACTCCGGTGCCGCAAAGCAGACCTGTGAGTAGTTTTTTTTTAATTTGTTTATTTCAACATGTAAAAAGTGTTTGTTTTCACTTAATAGTCCAGTGTGATTGTTTTTTCTGTTAAAGTTTGTTTGCAAAGAATTGACTAATTTGAGTTTCATAACCAACAGCAACCATTATTGCAGAAAGTATTTGGACCCTACAATCACATGCATTGTGTTAGTTGTTTTCACCCAGCTTGCAGTGTATTTTGCAGTTGGCCGGTTCAAACATGTTTGTCATTTTCTCCCGAATTTGTTCTTGGAACACCCTTTAAAAACCAAGATAATTGAGTTAACAACATAATGATTTTATGTAATAAATGGTCCAAAATACAATTAATTTAAACAAAGATCAGGTTCACAATTCCTGGAAATGTAAAGGAAATACCCCTGCAACACACATAATGCAACTTGCTTAATTTCTTTAAATCCCTTTGTCATTAATGTGGCAGCACTAATTTTTGTTTTATGGTACCTTGTTAGCACATACAAATGTCATGCATTTTTGTCTTTTTTGTTTTTATTTTTGTTTAAAACAAATAGCCAAGAAAAAGAGTAAAACAACACTCCCCCAAAGGGAGCAGCAAACACCCTAGCAACAGCAGAAGCAACAAGAGCAGCAGCTCCAAATAACACAACAGTATGAAGAGGCCGAGGAGGCTGGTGAGTTGTGCAGCTGGAGTTGTGTGTAGACCCACAGTAATGTAAATGAGACCATGACATTGTTAATGTTGTTCTGTAGGTTCATCAAATCTGCCCCCCAAAAAGAAGCAACTGACCCCCCAGTTTTTGCAGCACCAATCAACAACTCCAATATGTGATGAAGTTGCCATGTTTTCTGGAGGCCCCTCTTCTCCTCTGCTGGATGGTGAGTTGTTGTGGATCTGTTCTGAATAAAGATATGTATAATTGTTATTAGTTGTGAAATCATTTTTTGAATCAAACTTTTTCAAGGTTGACATTGTTAGCTTAAGGTATAATTTTTTGGGGTTTTTTTTTTTTTTTTTTATTGGTTGTTTGAAAAAAACCCCAACAGTTTTAAGGTTTTTAATGTTGTACTTTGATTTCGGCCCATGGAAACACACTGGCGAGGTTTGTTGTGCCTTTAATTTGCAGTATTGTATTGGTTTCTCAACTTAGGTACTGAAATGTTAGATCATACATGTGATTTGGCATTTTAAAGAGGATAACTTTGTTTTTTTTACTTAAAGTTACCCTGTTCATATAATATATTGTCTAAGTCGGTTTTTTAATGTAAATTGGATATGCGTTGGTTTGTTTTATGAGCCATCCACTTGTATGTTACAAACATACTTTACGCATTTGTAAAATGTCAGAACCTTAATTACTGACTTTAGTCCAAACAAAAAAAGGTGATTTAGTAACCTATGTGCCATCTATTTTACAGAATTTTGCTTTGTATGTTGTGTAACCTACATCATCTTTTTGAGGTTTTGTGGCCTTGTGTATGTCATGTTGCACCTGTTGTTATTTTGTGTTCTAATTTTTGGGCCCGTGCTAGGGGCAAATTTACTACAATGAGAGTTTTTAGAAGTGAGTTTTAAAAGTGATGCTGCCCATGGCAGCTATTCAGATACCAGATACTTGCTATTAGCTTCTAGAAGGTGCAAGTTAATTGTTATATAGAATCTGATTGTTTGCTATGGGTAACCTCACTTTTAAAACTCAATAATAAAAACTCACACTTTAGTAAATTTACCCCCTAGTTTGTTCTTATTTACCAAAACATTAATTTGGTTTGTAATGAAACCCAACATTCTCCTTAATTTGGCATTTTAATGTGTGTAAACCAAGATAATGTGGATCATGTTTGTAGATTTGTAGGACAATACCTACTAAAATGTTATTCTTGTGTGTAAAACAGTAGAAATGTGAAGGTGAACTTCAAAAAACTTACCGGAAACTCTCTTCTAGATTATCCGGAACAACCTGATCCTCCGGAAGACACCTTATTGACTGAAGATGGACTTTCGGACCCTGAAAACACGGTTACATTAAACATCATACCTCCAACACCAATGATGCCAGCATCAAATTTTAGTCCCTCCACTCTCCCAATATTTTTGGGGTCACCACAAGCTCAGCCAGCATCTCAACCTTTACCACCACAGCCAGTAACCACATACTGGCAACAAATGTATTTGTCAACAACAACAAATTGATTTATAGCAACAGCACATTTCACAAAATCAGACCATAAACAAAATTGGTCATAGGGATATCAAAATCCAGATGGCTCAGAGGGTGGAGCTTACACGAATGGCCAACTCTTTAGAACAAATAAGACAGAGCATTGTGAGATTTGAGGGTGCACAGGTACAACAATCTGAATTTTCTACTAGGCAAACTACTAATTTCCATACCATCATGGCAAACCAAACCACTGCCTTTCGTGAGTTTGGTGCTGTTTTGCAAAATTTAGGCACAAAAATGTTAGGTTGTTTACCTGAAACAACACCAAGCCTGACGTCGAGCAGCACTTCACTGACACCAACACCAATTAACACACCAGCTAGATGCACACTGCGAACCAGAGGTGGCAGCAAACCAAGTCAGGTGGAAGGGGTCACTCTAACTGATTTCTAGACCAAAAGACAGATGTAAAAAATATTGTTAATAGACAATTTCTATTTTATGCTTATGTTCATTTGTAAAGATTTTTTGTTTTTTTTATTCTTGCTTAATATTTGGAGGTGTTAAGCTACCTCCAAACATCAAAAGGGGATGGTCCTGTTTTGGGTGTTGTGTGTGTTTCAAGTGTATTTTAATAAACTTATTCATCCATTTTTGTGGTAATTATGTGTTTGTGTGTTTGTTTATTTAACAAAGATGTTGTGTAATATTATTGTACCAAAAAACAAGCCGATTGTTTTGTATGAGAAGAAACTTTTAAAATGACCATATAGGTTATGTTGATTGTTTTTGAAAACCGGAAATTTGTAAATAACTCCAAAATAAAAACAAAGGGCCTGATTCAGACCCACTCGCAAGCGACTGTCCGCTCGCAAGTGGGTCGATGGTGTGCACTGCGCATGCGCACGACGGCGGGAGCTCAGTCGTGTGCATGCGCCAGACGCGACGAGCGAAGGACTTTCCTTTGCTCGTTGTGTCTGATCAAAGGGGGCGTGCTGTCGATGTTGATTGACAGCACGCCCCCTTTGGTGGGCGTGGCGGGGGCGTGCCTCCCAGACAGTGGCATTCCAAAGGGAACGCCTACCATCAGAAGCCGGCCCACTGACATCACTAGTGATGTCAGTGGGAGTGATTTTGGCTCTGATAGAGCCAAAATCACTCCGGGCCTTGTGGTTGGGAAACTCAACCGCAGGCTCCGGCTCGCAGTGGCGATGGTCGCGATGGTCAAGACCATCGCGGCCATCAACCTGCACGCTCATATAGGCTGTGGGTGGTGACCCACAGCTATACGAGCGTCCAGGAGGACGCTCCATAATTATGGAGGACGGCCCTCATTCAGAGCGTGCGCTCTGCTCAGAGCGTCCGGCTCTGAATGAGGGCCAAAGTCCAGACTTTTTTTACTTAGACATCACAAAATGGGTGTAATGATGTGGTAAATATGTATTAAGCTTTGGTTAAAGATGAGAATGGTACAGGTTCCATCAAAGGTTGAGCAGCAAAACAGAATAACAAATAACAGTAAAAGTAGCAATGATGGCTCACAGGACCAAAACAGCAGGTTACAAACATACCTTAAAAACCAGCTAGCATAAAACTCTATGGATAAAACATATTGACCAAATATGCATTAATTACATAAAAGTTTAAAAATTAGGTATTAGAATAAGGGACAAAAACTCTGACAGCAAAAAAGCACTTTAAAAAGAAAAAAAAAACAATTTGTAACCCTAAACCATAGGAGACATTAAATAAACCAGGTGAAGAATGACACTTACCAGTAAAATGCACCTCAATCAGATTCTGCCTCACCTGTCTTCCAGTTTCTGTGCTCACACTGTCACCTGATGTGTCCAAAAAGCCAGCCTGCTGGCTGTCCTCCACGTAATCAGCGGTTAAAGGCTGCTGCAAACACATATTATGCAAAAGACAGCAGCAGAGCACAATTTCTGAAACTTTATTGGGCGCAAACAATAAAATTCCACCAGATTTATCTAGACAACGGAATCTAGACTTTAACAAGCCAAATGTACATTATATCAAACATCTGGTGGACTTATGTGCTTCATTATACTTATGCTCAGCTGGCGAATTTGGTAGCGACAGTGGAGTCATTAACCAAGAAAAACACCCATAGCCAGAGTCACCTATTGATCAGATGAGAGAAATTAGATGTTGAACAATATGTGTATTTGTAGGTAACTTAGACAAATACAAAAAATAAAATACTTACCCAGCAGCCATCATTCCGGCATTTGACCAGCCTCGAATTTGTCATGGTGGGATGAGCTGAAAGCTCTCCGGGGCTTACGACAAGGAAGACCCTACCCTAGGGTCTCGTCGTAAGCCCCGATGGTCGCGATGGTCTTGACCATCGCGACCATTACCTTGGGCCTGGGGTCTTCAAACTTGGCCCTCCAGCTGCTGTGGAACTACACATACCAGAATGCACTGCCACCTTTTTGATATAACAGCATGCTAAAACTATGTGCAGTGCATGCTGGGATGTATAGTTCCACAGCATCTGGAGGGCCAAGTTTGAAGACCCCTGCCTTAGGTGGTCATGAGGCTGTGGGTGTTAACCCACAGCCTTACCACCACAAAGGAGGATGTCTTGAAAATTCAAGACATCCTCCCCTCATTCAGACTGACCACACGCTCTGTGCGACCGGCTCTGAATGAGGTCCTAAGTATCCTAGAAATTTTTGTCAATATTTCTAGGTTTGCTGTAATTAATTGTATTTATTTCTAGTATTCAGATGAAAGCTTGTTATCTGTCCAAATTTCTAGAAAATACTTTCATTAATTAAACACTAGCAGCACTTCCTTCTGTGTATTTGTTATCTGTCCCTGGCTTTTATACCAAAGACTTGGCCTACAGATTTACCATTTCACCACTGTATCCTAGTATAAAATTACAATTAAAACAGTAGGACTGGCTCGCCAATGATAATGGATACTTTTTTTCCCTTTAATTCCTTATACTGTTCCTTGCTTTATAAATCCTAGTCCCCACTATATAAGTCCTATCACAACATGAAATAACATAAAACACCCACAGTTCTCTGTAAAATATTAATTTATCAAAGTAGGACGACACAGTACATATATATATATATATATATATATATATATCCCTGTTATAATTAACTACGAAACAATATATTCAATTACACACATAAAAACAATATAATATAATAAAATGATACTTATGTTCTTGGAGATCACAGGCCTGGCTTAGATGTTGTTTGGCCAGCAGTGTAAATACATGTGTCCCCACAGCCTTTGTTCATTACATATGAGTCTGGCTATAACTTGACCCAGGAAATGGGGGAAGCAATCTTTATTCTTTGATCAAGTGTGTGTGTGAGAACTGATGTTTACTCGTTCTGCATTTGGCAGAGTAGAGAAAGGAGGGGGGAGAGATAGAAGGATAGAATTTTGCTATAACAGAGTGCTGCAGCTTTGAGAGCCGATGGTGTGGCTTGTGTGCCAATGGAGCGGATTTAGCCGATGGTAGAAAGTTAGTAGTTGATGCTGCAGCTTTGGGAGCCGATGGTGTGGCAAATGTGCCAATGGTGTGGCAAATGTGCTGATGGTGCGGCTTGTGTGCTGATTGTAGAAATTTGGTAGTAAATGCTGCGGCTTTGGGAGCCACCATCGGCATCAAATGTGCTGATGGTGCAGCAATTCTGCCGATGGTGTGGCAACAGCTGATGGTAGAAAGTTGGTAGTAGGTGCTGCAGTTTGAGAGCCGATGGCAGCACGGTAGTATTGGTGTTGCTAGGAAGCCATAGAAGAAGCTGGAGAGCTGGAGACAGCACGAAAGCTGCAAGTGTGTAAAAGGTGCCAATGATGCAGCAAGAGTCAATGGTAGAAAGACAGTAGTAGGTGCTGTGGCTTTGAGAGCCAATGGCAGCACTGTTGTATTGGTGAGGCTAGGAAACCATAGGAGAAGCTGGAGAGCTGGGGACAGCAAGGAAGCTGCTGGTGCGGCTTAGGTGCCAATGGTGCAGCAAAAGCCGATAGTAGAGAGTTGGTAGTAGGTGCTGCGGCTTTGATAGCCAATGGCAGCATGGTGGTTTAGTTGCAGCTAGGAAGCCATAGGAGAAGCTGGGGAGCCAGAAATTGAATGGAAGCCGCTATTGGAAAACCAGAATTTTCACCAAAAGGTAGAACAGAATGCTGACCATGCAGCTGAGCCGAGGGAACCCACAGGATTGCTATAGTCAGTGAAGTGGCAAAAGACCAGTGTGTACAAATAGGAGGACCATCAAATCACACAGTGCTAAGGGTAGCATGTGCTGTCCTGAGGTGTGCCGATCACCTAGGAACCGAGGGAACTGGAACAACAACTTCCAGGGAAGGTGAACTGCTCAAGGTAGACAAGTCATGACAGTGACTTGTAACAGTAACCCCCTTGATGCGGGGTTGAAGAACCCCTAGAACCTGGTTTGTCCGGGAAATCTCGGAAGAAAAGTCTCTTCAACCGAGCATGCATATCAGTTTCAGGAATCTAGGAGTGCTCCTCTAGACCATAGCCCTTCCAGTGGACCAAGAACGATCCCTGGAGATCCTAGAGTTGAAAATCTTCTCCACCATGAACTCATGTTCACCATGGACCACAACAGAAGCAGGCCTGGATGGGAAGTTGGGTTTGAATTTGGATGAACAGAAGACTGGTTTAAGCAAGGAACAGTGGAAATTGTTATTATGAAGATATTTGGGTAACTGAAGTCTGAAGGCTACTGGGTTTACATGTGAAATGATGCAAAACATACCAATAAACTTGGGACCCAATTTCTGCTTAGGTTGGTGAAGCTTAATGTTTTGGTGGAGAGCCACACCAAATCACCCTTCTTAAACTTACATGACTTTAGATGCTTGTCGGCAGACTCTTTGGAGTGGAGTGATACCTTCCAAAGACTTTGAAGAACCTTGCTCCAAATACGACAGAGCCGAGAGACGAAAAATTAGACTGGTGAACTGGAGTCGAAAGAGTTTGCTCTCGGATATTGGCCCATGACACAAAAAAATGGAGATACCGAAGATGCAGAATAGCATGTGTTGTTAAAGGCAAACTCAGCAAGTGGTAGATGGGATACTCAATCATTGTGGCACTTGGAGATTTAACAGTGTAGATATTGCTCCAGACAATAAGTTGACATGCTCAGTGCTGCGGATGGTAAGGCTAAGGTCAATGCCCAGGGAAGCACAGAAAGCTCTCCAGAACTGTGCCACAAATTGTGTTCCTTGATCCGACACAATATCCATTGGTAGGCCGTGTAGGTGAAAGATATGCTGTAGAAACAGGCTGGAGAGTTCTTTGGCAGAAGGAAGTTTTGGTAATGGTATAAAGTGCACCATTTTACTAAAATGGTCAGCCACCAGTCAGATCACAGAACATCGAGAAGATACTGGAAGGTCAACAATAAAATCCATGGTGATATTAGTCCAGGATCTCCTAGGAATTGAAAGAGAAAGTAGCACATCTGAAGGAGCCATCCAATATGTTTTGTTTTCGGCACAGACATCACAAGCCAGGACCAATGCACACACATCTTTTGACAAGGAAGGCCACCAGACTGAACGGGTAAGCAATTCCATGGTCTTACTGACCAAAAGCTTGACGAGCGTGAAAATTCAGTAGGACTGATTTCCTGAATCTTTCTGGAGCAAATAGCAGACTAGAAGGCTTATCTGGAGGTGACTCTTACTGACAGGCCTGAATGAGCTCAGCCAAATTTCTAGTGATGGCACAGTGGAAGATGGAGTACGGAATAATAGGTTTGTCTGTTCTGAAGATCTGCAGCACAGGTTTGAAGTTCCTGGAGAGAGCGTCAGCCTTGATGTTTTTCAAACCAGAATGAAAAGTGATTAAGAAATTGTACTAGGTGAAAAACAATGCCTAGCGTGCTTGCGAGAATTCAACCTCTTAGAAGACTGAATGTATAAAAAGTTTTTGTGATCCAGTGTTTGGCCTCTTCTGGCCAGTGTCTCCAGTCCTCGAAGGCCGACTTGATCGCCAGAAGCTCCCGATTTCCCACATCATAGTTGCGTTCTGCAGAGGTGAACTTGCGATAAAAATAGGCAAAAGGGTGCAACTTGTTATCAGCAAGATCCTTCAGCAAGAGACAGAATGGCTCCAGCTCCCACTTCAGAGGCATCTATTTCCAGAATGAATGGAAGATCCAGGTCTGGGTGCTGAAGCACTGGAGCTAGAGTAAATGCAACCATCAGGGCTTCAAAGGCTTGGACCACTTTAGATGACCAGTTTGAGATGTCCAACCCTTTCTTGGTCAACTCAACAATGGGTGCAGCAATGGTGGAGGGAGATCTAATAAATCTTCGGTAATAGACCTTACCAGGATCCATGTAAAAACCTTGGGAAGAAATCACGTAGCCTAGAAAGGAAACTTGGGTGACATCAAAATCACACTTCTCTAGCTTTGCATAGCACAGAGGTGATTCTCACACAATTTATGCAGAACTAGGTGTACATGCTGATTGTGTTGGTCCAGTAACTGAGAAAAGATAAGAATGTTGTCCACATAAAAAAGCCACAAATTTTCCCAGGAATTTTTGAAGGAAGTCATTAATAAGATATTGGAAGACTGCCGGGGCGTTGGATAGACCGAATGGCATGACCATGTACTCAATGTCTGGTGTCAGTAGTGAAGGCCATTTTCCATTCATCCCCACTTCTTATTCTGATTAAGTTGTATGGTCCTCTAAGGTCTATTTTAGAGAAGATGCTGGCCTGGTGCAACTGATCAAAAAGTACTGAGATGAGACGAAATGGATAGGAGTTTTTGATGGTGATGTTATTCAGACCTCTGTAATCGATATATGGATGAAGGGACCCTTCCTTCTTCTCCACAAAAAAAACCCAGCCCCCACTGGTGATTTAGAGGGGTGGATAAATCCCTTTGCCAATTCATCTTTGATGTAATCTCTCATTGCCATGTCCTTTGGAATAGAAAGTGAATACAAACAGCCTTTGGGTAATTTGGCTCCCGCTATTAAATTGATGGCACAGTTGTAAGCCTAGTGCGGAGGGAGGACATCTGCCATCTGCTTTGAAAAAACATCAGCAAAATCTCAGTATTGTAGTGGGATGGCCTGAGGAACCTCGGAACTGTAGGTTGAACAGGGAGTGCTAGACAGTGAGTCTGACAGGCATGGCTCCAATTTATGATTTCCCCAGAGGACCAATCCACTATGGGGCTATGATCTCTGAGCCAGGGGATAATGACAGGGGTCAAGGGACAATGGAGGACATAGAAGGACATGGTCTCCGAATGCAAAATTCCAACTGACAAATGGAGATGAGGCATTTTGAACTTAACATAACCTTTTGAAATCAATCCTCCATCCTGTCCACAGATTGGGATTTTCTGATCCAAAGGAATAGCTGGTACACCCAGTGTGTGGAAAAAAATGAAATCCATGAAGTTGCCAACCACCTCACTATCCAAAAAATGCCGAAGTGTTCAGAGTGGAGTTAGAAAGTTTGATGGCTGTAGGAACTAGCACTGAGTTTTTGGAAGAAATGGGAGCCAGGTCTAAATGCAAGTCCTCCCGAAAACCTAGGCCTTTACTTTTCCCAGTTTAAGCAGACAATTATTCACGGTATGTCCCTTGTCTCCACAATACATACCTAGAGATCATCTTCTGCATCTCTCTTTGGGTAATAAGCGAGATGCACCAATCTGCATTGGTTCTTCTGTATCTGAAGGCGGAACCCAACTGAGAGAATGAGGTGACCTGGTGGGAAGGTTCTGTTCTTGTCTCCATTCCCGTAGATGCCAGTCAATTCTAGTGGTCTGCTGCATGAGGTTGTCCAAGTACTAAGAAGGAGAATGCTGAATGAGAATGTCAATGATGGCCTCATAGAGTCCAAGACAGTATTGACTGCATAGAGCTGGATCATTCCAACCCAAATCAGTTGCCCATCTGTGGAATTCTGAGAAGTAATCTTCTGCCGCCTTCTGACCCTGTTTGAGGGAATGTAATTTGGACTCAGCCAAAGCAGTTCAGTCCGTGTCATCATATAACAGACCTAAGGCCATGAAGTAGGCATCAACAGTCTGTAATGCAGCATGGGTTGAGAGCAACCCAAAGGCCCAAGTCTGTGGATCCCCCTGAAGCAGAGAGATTACCAAGCCCACTCATTGCAAATGTGTCCCTGAAGAGAGTGGATGAAGCCTAAAGTACAATTTACCACTTTTGTGGAAGTTAAGAAACTGTTAGTGATCCCTGGATAACCGGTTCATTTTTGGTTCTTGGAGAGGAACTGGAAGAACAAGAGAATGGCTCTCTTTGACATGCAAGGAGAGCTTCTGGATCTTCTGAATGAGAACCTGAATTTGAGCTGCAAGCACCTGGGCAGGGTTATATGCCTGTTCTATGTTATCTGTAGCTATCAGTCTGAAATTACTCTTTCTTACACTTCTTTTGGGCCAAATATAATGTTATGAATTCCACATTCAATTTGATTTGATTTTGGGTGAGCTAAGTCGAACATAAAATGTAATGCAAAATCAAACTTTGATAAATATACCCCTAACTTTGAATAAGGCCCATAATGAGGAAACACATTCCTCTAATACATGTTGTCATGTAAATGTTATGAATTCCAGTGACCACTCCTAGTTAGCCAACTAGAACTCAAGCTATTGAGGTATTCCACCACTAACAACTGCCCGTTGTTCCCTTAGATACTAATAGCTCACTGGTACATAGGCAGCTGCCTGGACTTACTGCTCGGAGTAGTAGCAATTTACAGGAGTGTCAGTTGGAATCCTGTGATGAGGGAAAGCATTTAGAACAGGAAGAGTCAACGGTGTAGCTTATAGAGGCGCGGCTAGTGTGCTGATTGTGCGGCAAATGTGCCGATGGTGCGGCAAATATGCCAATGGTGCGGCAAATGTGCCAATGGTGCAGCAAGAGCCGATGGTAGAAAGCTGATTATGAGTGCTGTGGCTTTGCGAGCCAATGGTGCAGCTTGTGTGGTGATGGTGCGGCTTGTGTGCTGGTGGTGCGGCTTGTGTGCCCATGGTGCAGCTTGTGTGCTCATGGTGCAGCTTGTGCACCGATGGAGCGGCAATATCCAATGATAAAAAGTTGGTAGTAGATGCTGCGACTTTGGGAGCTGATGGAGCAGAAAATGTGCCAATGGAGCAGCAATTCCACCACTAACAACTGCCCGTTGTTCCCTTAGATACTAATAGCTCACTGGTACTTAGGCGGCTGCCTGGACTTACTGCTCGGAGTAGTAGCAATTTACAGGAGTGTCGGTTGGAATCCTGTGATGAGGGAAAGAGTTTAGAACAGGAAGAGTCAATGGTGTAGCTTATAGAGGTGGGTGAGCTAAGTCCAACATAAAATCTAATGCAAAATCAAACTTTGATAAATATACCCCTTACTCTGAATAAGGCCCATAATGAGGAAACACAATCCTCTAATACATGTTGTCATGTAAATGTTATGAATTCCAGTTACTACTCCTAGTCAGCCAACTAGAACTCAGGCTATTGAGGTATTCCACCACTAACAACTGCCCGTTGTTCCCTTAGATACTAAAAGCTCACTGGTACTTAGGCGGCTGCCTGGACTTACGGCTCGGAGTAGTAGCAATTTACAGGAATGACGGTTGATATCCTGTGATGAGGGAAATAGTTTAGAACTGGAAGAGTCAATGGTGTAGCTTATAGAGGTGCGGCTAGTGTGCCGATTGTGTGGCAAATGTGCCGATGGTGCAGCAAATATGCCAATGGTGCGGCAAATGTGCCAATGGTGCAGCAAGAGCCGATGGTAGAAAGCTGATTATGAGTGCTGTGGCTTTGCGAGCCAATGGTGCAGCTAGTGTGGTGATGGTGCAGCTTGTGTGCCGGTGGTGCAGCTTGTGTGCCCATGGTGCGGCTTGTGTGCCCATGGTGCAGCTTGTGCACCGATGGAGCAGCAATATCCAATGATAAAAAGTTGGTAGTAGATGCTGCGACTTTGGGAGCTGATGGAGCAGAAACTGTGCCAATGGAGCAGCAATTCGACCACTAACAACTGCCCGTTGTTCCCTTAGATACTAATAGCTCACTGGAACTTAGGCGGCTGCCTGGACTTATTGCTCGGAGTAGTAGCAATTTGCAGGAGTGTCGGTTGGAATCCTGTGATGAGGGAAAGAGTTTAGAAGAGGAAGAGTCAATGGTGTAGCTTATAGAGGTGCGGCTAGTGTGCCGATTGTGTGGCAAATGTGCCGATGTTGCAGCAAATATGTCAATGGTACGGCAAATGTGCCAATGGTGCAGCAAGAGCCGATGGTAGAAAGCTGATTATGAGTGCTGTGGCTTTGCGAGCCAATGGTGCAGCTTGTGTGGTGATGGTGCGGCTTGTGTGCCGGTGATGCGGCTTGTGTGCTCATGGTGCGGCTTGTGTGCCCATGGTGCAGCTTGTGCACTGATGGAGCAGCAATATCCAATGATAAAAAGTTGGTAGTAGATGCTGCGACTTTGGGAGCCGATGGAGCAGAAAATGTGCCAATGGAGCAGCAATTGTGTGGCAATAGCTGATGGTAGAAAGTTAGTAGTAGGTAATGTGGCTTTGAGAGCCGATGGCAGCACGGTTGTATTGGTGCAGCTGGGAAGCCATAGGAGAAGCTGTAGAGCCGGAGACAGCATGGAAGCCACTACAGGAAAACCAGAATCTTCACCATGAGGTAGAACAGAACGCTGACCATGCAGCCGAGCTGAGGGAACCCATAGAAACGCTATAGTCAGTGAGTATAAATAGGAGGACCATCCAATCACGCAGTGCTAAGGATAACATGTGACATCATGAGGAGTGCCGATCACCTAGGAACTGGGGAAACCGGAACAACAACATCCAGGGAAGGCAAACTGCTCGAGGGAGACAAGTCGTGACCGTGACTTGTAACAGTAAAGCATCAGGCATTAACTTTCCATGTTACAAAATCCATAACAATGCGTCCAAGGAGTGTGCACATAATATATGTACAAGAGCAATAGTAGAATAGATATATTTCACAGTGCTGCCAGGCACCTTTGTAATTTACTTCTACGAGAGTCTGCAAAAGGCCAGTTTACGAAATATTACCCCACAGCATGTAAAAATATTTTACAATTGATAATGCAAATATGTTTTAAGGGTATAGAATTAAATTCAGTAGACCTGGTTATCAACTAGTAATTTTGCAGAAACTAAACACATTTTGGATTAATACTCCTTTTGGTTTTAATTAGAGATGTGTGCCGACCCCCGCATTTTGTTTTGGTTATGTATCTCCTTCGTGTTTTGGATATGGATTTGGTTTTACCAAAACTGCCCTTGCATGTTTTGGTATTGGTTTTGGATCCGTTTTTATTATATTTGTATTTTTACTTCTCTATCCTATACATCAGCAGCTGCTCTTACCTTTCTTACTTTACAATGCACTTTTCTTATTAGAGCGATGCCCTGGGGTGGCTCGGCTGAGCTGGTTTGGGGTGTCCTGCATTCTGGATTTAAACATTTTATGTTAGGGACCTACCCTACAGAGGTTACCTATATATAGTGGATAGGCCCCTAACCTTGGCAACGATTATCCAAAAAACTCTATTTATTGAAACATTTTATTGCATTATATATTTATATATAATCAGTAATTTGGAGTTGTTCACCTGTGATTTGTCTGTTTCTGTGCCTGCAATAATAGTCTCAACAGGTAGCACCTCCCATTATATATATTCAGGGTTTGCAGTCCAGGACCCTTTCTTTTAAACACTCCTTTTAGAGTGCTTCTTGCACACCTGAAGGCTGAGATGCCTTCAACGTGGACTAGCACCCCTCCCTTCTTGGTTTAAAGCATGGAGTCTGGTATTGTGAATGCACACTAGGAATAGGTACAATTTTAGGTAAGTCCCACAAATTACACTGCACAACAATGAAATTGTTTCTCATGTGAAAATAGTTACTTTTAATTGATTTCAGAATGCACAGAATGAATATGACATTTAAAACTCTCAGTTAGCTCTGAGTTCCGAGATATAGCCCATTTATCACGATGTAGGGTTATTCCTAGTGAAGTGGGCGGAATGGAGAAAATCTTACCAGTAATCTGCATTCTGCGCAGAGGGGGCGGGGCCTAATGACCCAATTAAATGAATCAGTTATTTGTCCCCTCCCCTATTCAAATATATGCGATTCACAGGATTACCCACACAAGATAACTGTGGTGCACTGAGTGACAAGCATAGTGAGCGATTCCACAAAGACATTTCAGCAATGGAACAAAGATATCAGGGTAGGTGAATCACTACTGTTGGACAGTGACAAGAGATGCCCCAGAAGAGGAGTACAAGCGACAAGCAAAGAGAAAGCACTCCCATGAATAGGCCACTAGATTAGATAATACTTTAATATGTTGTATGTTTGTTTCGTATGCTGTGTGTTTGTTTCGTTTTGTGTTCTTATTTGTGATTGATTGAATTAAAACAACTGTTATTTATTTTCTATCAAGAAAATATCAGATTATTTTAAAATAGCTTTTCATTATGACTATATTACTAATGTACATACAGTATAGTGCAAGTAGTGTAGCTCAAAAAATAGAGCTAGTTAAAACATTCTGAAATCATTTTAGTTTTTCTTGACCTCAAATTAGTAATGTATGACTATTTTTAGAAAGGAAACAAATTAAAGATAATAATTTGTTGTACAGTTTTATATACTGTATTGCAACTTTGGGTTGATTTGTGGGGCGTGGGTCCCCTGGATTGCTTTGGTTGGTCTGCTTCAGGGCATCGCATTATAACACATTTTTCCATTTAAGCACATTTTAACACTTTTACTGTTTGTTTTTATTATATTTGTATTTTCACTTCTTTATCCCATACATGCATCAGCAGCTGCTCTTATCTTTCTAACTTTACACTTCACTGTTCTAATTAGAGCGATGCCCTTGGGTGGCTCGGCTGTGCTGGTTTGGGGGAATCCTGCACTCTCTATTTGAACCCTAGTATGTTAGGGACCTACCCTACAGAAGTTACCTGGATATGGTGGGTAGGCCCATAACCTTGGCCATGATTATGCTAAACACCTCTATTTATTGCAAAATTTGATTATATATATATATATATATATATATATATATTATGCAATCAGTAATTTGGAGTTGTGCAACTGTGATTTGTCTGTTTCTATGTACGTTTGTGACCAATGACAACTCATTTTTGTATTAAATGTATTTGCAGTTTGTTGCACACATCCTAGCAAGAAAATGCTCTATGCTGCTGCTCATGTTTCTGGTCTCACGCATGACACCCACTATCTACATTATCCAGTTATTTCACTTAGAGTCTCCTACATTCAGTAGGCAAGTGTTTATTGAGCTGAACCATTATTTGTATCAGCTTATCAATTCACCAGGGTCCTGAGGCAATCAGTTAGGGTTTGTGGGAGCAATTAAAGAAACTGGGTACATTTGAAAATCTACCATGTTTTGCCCACCCCATCAACTTGGTGGTTCAGAATTGTTTTAAAATATATGAAAGGGGCATTCAGGAGATGCTGTCTGTGGCCATAACAATTTCTGAACATTTATAGGATGCGTCAACTGTATGTAGAGGATTTCAGTGGCTGTGGCAGTGCTACTTCCAACATGGCACATTAGGGAACACATTTTTCATTAAATCAAGAGGCCTGAGGGAGATAGAGTATGTATATAATTTATGAGGGATGAGGGGAGTCATTTACAAAGAAAATTGACTCATTCACATAATTCCTTGCCCCAGTAGGCCTCTTTGGTGGTTCTGCATTTTTTTTTAATTAGTGGGGCATGCACACAAAGCAATAGCTCTGAACAGGAAGGGGGCAGAGGGATTTAAAAGTCTGATACTAAACAAATCTTATCATTGTGCTTCTGGGATAATGTACAGGAAGGCTAAAAGGGGAGGAGGGAGAACATCTCCAGATACCATCACAAAATAGCCACTCAATTTGGTGTTAGAGTTGCATATCACCAAACATGGCTGTTATTATTAAGGAAAGCCAAGACCACCGAGTTGGTATCTACAAATCAAGGTTGAAAAATGGATGTAATTTTCAGTAAAGATCAACTTCATGGAATTCGTAGTTCACTTTGAGGAACATCATATTTTTCACATTTTTAGAAAGTAGCATCCTACACCAGGTTCCTGGCTGTGCTGAAAACTCTCTCTTAGTATACACTGGAGGGTGGGCAGCTCAACTAAAGCAAAGCAAGTTTGTGCAAGTGCCCCCAAATAGCTTTTTATTCCTGCCAGTCGTCAAAGGGACTATCTGGCATGCCTATTTTAATGCTATCATTAAAATAGTCCTCAACTAATTTTTGAATGGTGACCATATCAGATAGGGTCACAGTAGAGGTCTCATTAATTGTAGGCAATTCTTGTAGACCCGACCAGATTTCAAAACTTGGATTTGCTGACTTATCTGCATCACCAGTGGGTTTTTTGGAAAAGTTTAGTTTTTTCTTGAGCTTGAGCTGAAAATTTGCTTACCAACAGCTCTTTGCATCTCTTCAGATCTGTGTCCATTGGGAAGAAAGATATTACCTATGACTTAAACCTAGGATCAAGCATTGTCAACAAAATGTATTGATTATATTGGAAGATCCTGACTACCCTTGGATCCTGGCGAAGTGAATATATAACTTAATGTACAAGTCAAACATACTGTACTTAGCGGAATTGCTTGTTTCTGCTCCTCCTTCAGTTTATTAAGCTGTTTTTCCAACAGTCTAATTAGGGGAATTACCTGACTCAAGCTGGCAGTGTCTGAACTCACTTCACAGGTGACTACTTCGAAGGGTTTCAGCACTTTGCACTTCCTCTTCCTATGTCATACTTCATTGTATAGATTTTGATGACTTTTTGCTGTTCCTCCATCTGCTAAAGCATATAAAGGGTGTAGTTCCACCTTGTAACTATCTCTTGCTTCAGATGGTGGGAGGGCAAATTCAACATTTCTTGCAGGTGCAGCAATTTCTACATGCACCTGCTGAATGGTGAAAATATCCAGAAATATTTCGGGCCACAGAGAACATCTCCTGCACAGCCCTGTAATTTTTTAAAATATATTGCACATTAATTGTGTGAACAAAACATGGGAAATGTTGGAATTCACACAGCTGTAATGCTCTCACAATATTAGTGGTGTTGTCAGCAATCACAAATCCCAAGGAGAGTCCAAGCGAGTTAAGCCATTTTGCAATGACTTCCATGAGTTTTTTTAAATGGTTGTCAGTGGTATGCCTCTTAGTGAAACCAGTGATACACAGAGTAGCCTGATCTGCAGTTTCTTTGATGCTGCTTTTGGTGCAGATTAAGGCAATACCACTTGAGAGGCCTTCTAAATAAAAGATTTCCTGAATTGCAAAACCACATACTGTATGTCATATATCTTATTTATTGTGTATGTGGCAAAAAATATATAGGATGCAATACTTGCACATTTTACACAAGATACCTGTAACACAGAATAAATATTTTGGGGGGCATCCCCTGTCAGCACATTAATCTAGTTGTCAGAATTGTAATCTGAAAAATGTAAAGATTGTTGGTGTTGAACATATCAAAGCTACATGTCGAGGTGGAGACCAATTTTAGCAGACTTTGTAGACGCGAGGCCTACTGGATCTTTCACCTGAATACTTTAGTGCCTTATGGTCTTAATGACATGATTGAACTGAACAATGTATAAGAATACCTTCTGTGAGATACGATGTTCAAGACCATTGTAATCATTCCAAGTCCTTTTAACATGTCCTCCTGAAACTTAATTTCTATATGACTCATATTAGAATAATTTTTTGGGACCCTGGTTTATAACCTCTGAGACCATAACTCTGTCCCCCTTTTATGAGATAAAATTGTACATTGATTTTCTATTTCTGAGGAAGCAAATACCTTGTTATAGATATACCATCCATATGAAGATTTCTTAAGATTGTGCCCCGATTTATATATATTAAAACCTGAGGACCCTCATGACTTTTTTAGTTATCAGAGTCATAGACTATGAGTACTATTATATGTATTATTGATTCCTTAGATCGAGGGACATCGATTTAGGTTTCATTTAGTTTTCATCTTTTATGTGATATATATATTTTTTGTGTGATAACATTTTATGTGATTTTTGCATGTGTTATATTTTATATGATATGATTCTCACTTGCATTTTCTTCCTTCCTACTCTCCCTATCCTTCCCCTTCTTTTTTTGCCATCCCTCCTCCCATA
Source organism: Taudactylus pleione (assembly GCA_031769625.1). Taxonomy (NCBI): domain Eukaryota; kingdom Metazoa; phylum Chordata; class Amphibia; order Anura; family Myobatrachidae; genus Taudactylus; species Taudactylus pleione. Next base: position 5,728,900 of record JAUIMM010000759.1, read on the forward strand.
TACTTCTCACTCTTATATGTGGGTACTGTATATGACTATTATTAAATATATACCCTCAATATGATAAAGAGACTATGATCTCCTAACTAAGTAACAATAGATCCCATTATTAAAACAACTGTTACAGTATATTATAATTTATGACTGATCTGATCCAATTATTAAAACAACTGTTATATTATAATTGATGACTGTATCGATGAAAGGTTATTAAATATGCAGCAGGGTTAAACATTATTATTAAATTTGTTTTTTATACATAAAAAAGAAACAACAACAAAAATAGAACAATACTAATAATTAAAACATGTGTACAGTATTGCATACATTGGTGTATAGTAAAGAAAAATACAGAAAGAATAATACCTGTGTGGTCTCAATTCTTACCAATTATCAACAAGACAGCACAGCAACAAATTTAAAAATAATTTTTAGAGACGCAACAATCAATTTAAATACTTGGTTGCCACAGAATACATTAATAATATAAAGAAACTCAATTATATATGGGTTTCCAGCCAAGAAAAGGTATTCAAAGGAAGAGAGAAATAAATCCTATTGCATAGAGAAACAGATATCCATCATATTGCACCAAAAATAGGCATAAGAAATCTGGACAAGTCTGCCCTTGTACAATTATATGGAGAGTCTAGCCATCTAGCCCATACATCATAATACTTCTATACCGTGTTTCTAGCAGTATATACATAATTTTCATGTGCGGCAACCGCACTAACCAGGGAAAGCCAAGTCTCCAGATTTGGCCCACTAGTCGCCATCCATTCCCTTGCTATGCATACCTTAGCAAGCATGCACAGATTGGTGGTGTAACATATAGCATGTTTGTTAAATTCTGTCTTCATCTATTACAGCCAAAGTACATGATATAGGAGTAAGAATATCTTGAGGTATACCCATAGAAACAATAACGCGTAATACATCTTGCTAAACAGAATTAACTGCCGGACACAACCATAAAAGATGCCAAAAATTTCCCGCAGATGAATTGCACTTTGGGCATTTTGAATCAGTCCTTTCCCCTATTCTGAGTAAACCAGCGGGTGTCATGTATACCCTATGAATGAAAAAAAAATGTATCTGCTGATACTTTACAGACACAGTGGCTAGACGGGGACTATCAAGAGCTGCTTCCAAATATCTTCCTCAAGTGGCCCAATATCAGTTTCCCATTGCTGTTTAATAGATCAGAATTATGATGCTTGTTCAATAAGGTAGAGTAAATTACAGATATTAAATGACTAGAACTAGCAGATTGGAGTAGAGTTTTAATCAGGGATTCCTGTATAGCCAGAGGAACCTCAGAAAATTTGGCATTAATTGCATGTCTGAGTTGAAGATAATGAAAAAAAATGTTTGGGTACGTCAAACTCTAGTTGTAATTGGAAGGACTTCAGAATTCCCATGTGAAATAACTGTCCAAGAGATACCACATCCCATCATACCCAGACCTCACTGACCTGTATAGCGGAAAGTTCCCTGAGAGTACTGGTGTGAGCAAGTGGAGAATCCAGATCTATACCATCCGTCTAGCACAACATGTGAGACAAGTCTCCAAATATTTATGGCTTGTCTAACTAAGGACATGTTAACTATGTGTACATTGTCACTTAAGAGTAACTGTAACTGCGACAAACCTGAATTGGACTGATCCAAAACAAGGGCAGGTCAGCAAGTCAGCAGCTTTATCAGTAATCCATTCGCATAAATGTGCTAATTGTGCTGCGTAGTAGTAAAATTTGAAAAGGGGTAAAGCCAGACCACCAGAATCACGAGGTCTAGTCAAAGTGTCTAACTTAATTCTAACCCTCTTGTTAACCCATAGTAATGAAGAGAGTAATCCATCAATTTGTTTAAAATCTTCTAAGGGATATACATCGGGGAATGATGCAAAATATGCAAGATCTTAGGTTGCAGAACCATTTTAACAAGATTAACTCTGCCCATTAAAATCAGTGCTAGTCTACCCCATGTTGGACCACAGGACTTGAGGTAAGAAATCTGCAGCTTAATATGCAATGTCATATATTGTTGAGGAACATTAGAGATCCAAATTCCTAAATATTTAAATGAATCCACCCATTTCAGTTTAAGGTTTATAATGGGATTATTGGGACAAGCTCTTTTGAAGGGAAGAATACACAATTTATCCCAGTTAATCAATAAACCTGAAAACTTACCAAACAACTCAATAACATCTAGGACAATAGGCATAGAGACATCATATTGCATAATAAAGAGTAACATGTTGTCTGCGTACAGTGCAATTTTATCTACCCTGGAACCCAGATGAAACCCAGAAATAAGCAGACCTGGCTCTAATCATAATATCACGACCCTGTCTAGTTTTCACCTTTTTGCCTCTAGACTTACCCCTGCCAACTGTCTCATGGATCTGTGTGTGTAATCTGCCTGGAAGATCTGCTCTGATCATGCTGTCTGCAGCACATCTCTGCGTGCATTCCTTCCCACAGGGATTATTCACCTGGACCCTCCTCTGTCTGTGAACACAGTTAGCCTTGATTGGAATCGCAGGTGTAGTTCTGACTCTCAGTACTGCAGAGATGATTGCTCCCTCTGCATGTTGTGCCTCCACCACTCAGAGTGCTACTACCAGACAACCAGTCCATATCCACCAATTCTTGCAAGACCCAGGGTATAAATACCCTCCTCTGGTAGCATTCTGGGCCTGAACATCTCATTCCCGTGGTGTATAGTTCGTACTGTATCTGTCTGCAAGTGCATCCTGAAATCCTGCTGGTTCCTAGACCAGTTCATCCTGTATCCTGCTAACAGCTATACCTGGCGCATCCTGCAATCCTGCTGGTTCCTAGACTTGTTCATCTGGAAATCCTGCTTACAGCAATACCTGGCAATCCAGACAGCCTGCTTACAGCAGTACCTGGCCAATCCAGAAGTCCTGCTTACAGCAATACCTGGCAAATCCAGAAGTCCTGCTTACAGCAATATCTGGAACATCCAGAAATCCTGCTAGTTCCCAGGCCAGGGAAACTCGTGTGTTTCAGCATCAGCTATAAGTGAGTTCCTGTGCCCCTGACCTTAGTCTTGCTCTCTGCTGCCTGCCCTACTCCTGGTTGGTCCCTGGCTCCCTGCAAACCTGCACCGTGCTACCCTGCCTTGCTTCCTGCTGTGGATCAACTCCTGCTCCCTCTACCTACCCAGTTCTCCATGAACCTCAAATTCCCAAACCTACCTATTACTTCCTGAAACTGTTATTCCCAATTACCCAATCCAGCCTGCTTCTGACTTCCAGCCTTTGTCACAGCATTTCTGGATTAACCTGTTTAGCCCTCGTCTCAGCATTACCTGATTTCCCTTCAGCCATTGTTACATTATTCCAGTCTAGAGTAAAGTTCCAACCAATTCCAGTTCCAGCCCGGATTCTGCCCATTCTGGTCCCAATCTGTATTCAGTTCAATCCACGTCACTCCAGTCTGGAGTCTGAGCCCAAGTTCTTCAGTTCAATACATGTCACTCCAGTCCGGAGTCCAAGCCCAAGTTCTTCAGTTCAATCCACGTCACTCCAGTCTGGAATCAAAGCCCAAGTTCTTCAGTTCACCAGTTCAACTCAGCAAGTCTTCCTGCCAGTTCCAGTCTGATTCCTCTGAGTTTTCTACTGGTTCCATCTACCTCATCTGTGATTCCTGTCATGCCGCTCTCTGCTGAATCCAGTTTTTCAGAGTCAGGTAGCTCTCAGACACCAAAAGTGACAGAATGTTCAGGCCCAAAGATGGTGGCGGATCAAGCATCTAATACTGGACCTAATGCTTTCCGTAACCTGGTCGCTCGCTTGGATTCACAGGAGGCGGTACAGCATCAAGTGTTACAGCTTTTGCAAACTCTGACTAGTCAACAAAATTACATTCAAATCATACCTGAACCTCTAACTACCTTCCATCAACTGCTGGAGCAGCTACAGACTTTACTCATAAAAAAATTTTGTATCATTCATGAGTTTTTTAGTGCTACCCCTGACTCAACTAAAATCTCTGCCTTGGAATCCCTAAGAAATAAGGATTCTTCCAAACCAAGTAATGTGAGACATCATAGCTCCCAGTGTCCTAAGCTTTCTGTGGCTGAACACCAGCGGCGCAAAATGTACAGCTCTATCTCTATTGTGGGGGTTCTGACCACTTCATTAAAGACTGTTCCCTTTGCAACCCCAACAGTAATTCCAAGTGTCAATGTCTCACCACCCGTTCCGGTTCCAACCCGGATTCTGCCCGTTCCTGTCCCAGCCCGGATTCTGCCCGTTCCAGTCCCAGTCCGGATTCTGCTTGTCCCAGCAGGGGACTCCAGTTGGCAACCCCAGGAAGGGTCTCTAAATCACTGATCCCAGATAGGGTCTCCAGAGCCTCAGCCCCAGGAGGGGCCTCAAGTCTTGCACCCCAGAAGGGGGCCTCAAGTCTCGGAGCCAAGGAGGGGGCCTCAAGTCTCATGCCCCAGGAGGGGGTTTCAAGTCTTGCACCCCAGCAGAGAGTTCCAAGTCTCGCACCCCAGGAGGGGGTCTCAAGTCTCGCACCCCAGGAGGGGGTCTCAAGTCTCGTACCCCAGGAACAGGTTTCAGGTTCCAGTTCTCAGGGAGGAGTGTCTTGTACTACTTATCCTGATCATGGTTCCTGTTCAGTATCTCCTGAAAATATTGTTCCAGAGGACAACAATCTCTGTAGTCTGTTCTCAGTTTTGATTGTTGATGCTACAGTCTCTAACTCCCTAGGACTCCTTCCAGTTCCATCAATTGGTCCGAATTCCGAACATCTGTCAGCTTCAGTTATTTCGACTCCTCATCAATCGGAGCATCCTCAAGTTTCCTCCAGCCCTGCACCTGAATGTGCTTCACAATCCTCGAACACACAGGATTCATTGGATACTACAACATTTATTTAATTTGATGGGGACTTATCTCAATACTATGCTTTATTGAAACAATTCTTTGCTATGATGAATTATTTTTGCCATGTGGAGTCAAGCCTACTAATATTGTAGAGTTTATTATTCCATCATTTCAAGGTATAGCTTGGGACTGGGTTGCCCCTATGTACGATTCCAATGATCCAATGCTTCTAAATATAAAAACTTTCAGTGAAGCTGTTGTCAAAGAATTTGGTCCTTACCCTGTAAACCAAAAGTCTAGCGAGGTTCTCAGTTCCAAAATTTTGTCCAAGCAGTCTGCATGTTATCGAAGCTGGATTATTGACTGAGACAAGATCAGTTTAAAATTGGATTGCAGCGATGCCATCTTGCGACAGGCCGCAATATGCCGTCTTGGAAATGAGATTGCAAGACGCCATTTTGCGAATGGCCACCTAAGCGCCATTTTAGATAAACTCACACTTTAGTACATGTGGCGATATTACTATTAGCATCATGTGATTACATCTTTGACCATCGCAATAAGTTACGGCGATTCATCAAAAGCCCATTTCATGACTTTACGTAGTTTGGGTGCTCTGGATAAAGTGTGTGTATTATTATAATTCCCCTAATGGATATATTTCAGAAATGGCTGTACAGTATGTAAAAATTGGATTGCATTAGCTAAATAGAGCAAATGGCCACGTGACAACTAGCCCGTGAAGACAAGCTTCATGGACATAACATCTGCTCTCACTCCAGGTGGCCCTGCTCGAATACAGCAAGAGGGTCGTTTGTAGCACCTTACATTAGCAGGCTTCCTACAATAAAATACCTTCAAAGCCAAGAGTGTTATCTGAGGTTTGGGTCTTGTAGCTGTGCTAATTTGCATCCACACAGGCCCTGGGAGAACAAAGACCAGTATTTTGGAGCCTGAAAAGGGTGGGGGCTGCTGGGGCATGAGCAAGTCATGGAACTATAAGGCTCAGCATTCCACACTGCTAGCTGTTCATTTAGTTTAAGTGAGATTTAAGTGCACCATTTCTCATACACACATTAATATGCACAATTGCGCTGTTAACAAGTCGCATATTAGCGAATGCATAAGACCCTGTATGGTAACGCTTAATATTAGCTCCATGCACATGCATCTGCCCCAAGTTAACTAGTGTCTTTACATCAAACCCCACATACTCACACATTACATTTTCACATACAAGGCTCCATAAGCTTTAAGGTATAAGATTCAAGTATGCACATTTACTATAATTGCTATGAAATAAAGATTATTTCGTAACTAAGGTTTTATACATGATAAGTAAGCCATGTTTGGTATTGTACTGATGCGGACTCATTTTACAGTATTCCGGTAATATCGATGGAGAGATCGCAACATGCATTCTCAACTTATGGACCGCAGAGACTTCAAGCAACAAAATGTACATTATATGAACAATTGTTAGGATTTGCAAGAGGCAGGAAACCAGAGACCTCCAGTTTTTAGAGGCTGGACTGTGTCTATTTGAACCAACCTGTTAAATTCCTTGTAACATTTGCCCTCTCCTTTAGGACCAATGGTATTAGCAACAAACTTCTCTATTGTGTTGTTTATTTCTGGGGGGTATAAATATGTGTACTCTGACCCTGGGTTCCTAGTCTTCATGCTGAATGCTAATTGACGAGGGGTTTCTTGCTGATACCTAACATCTGGACCAGAGAGCGCTGCGTATGTAAAATTGTACTTGGGTCTGTATAATCTCTTTGCGCTAAGATTATATGAAGATCATAGCGTGTAACTGCTGTACTTTTACTTGAATAATACTTTGTGCTTTTGAACCACAGGTTCTAGGTCTGGAGACTTTATTTACTGTATGACTGTACGCAAATTAGCGTCATCCTTAGAGGTTTATAGGGAGGATATTAGAAGGTATAGGCAGGGGTATATAGAGGTTCAAAGGCAAAATCCTTAGTTGGGGGCTCATAGTGAAGTTACTTACCCACTCACACGGCACTTATGGTTATCGATTTCTCACCAAAGGGTGGAGTGACCACATGCAGGGTTTACCTGCAACCACTCGGTGCTGTGAGATCGCTACCCATTTTCTTGTGAGCCAGGGACGCTGACTAGAATCCAGGGACAAGAGAGGAAAATGTTTGTTTTCCTTTGTTGATATAAAATAACATTTAAAGGGGTGCCGCAGTATTGAACACGCGGCTGAGTCGCAGTTTAGCGCACAGTAAAGATGCACTTTTGTGTACGCAGCTAAAGGTTGTCGTACGGTTGTGTGGTAGTCGCATTATTGTGTGTGCGACTGTTCGCACAATAGCGTATACGTACTTCTGGTCGTGCTGCCAGATGTTTAAACAAAGCCATTGAGGTTTACATTCTTTTCAATTGTTGTCAATATCTGGGTTAACGTGTATTTTTCAGCACAGGAAAAAAGTGTGTAACAGTGAGTATTTGTTGGTAGGGGTAACTTGTTCCCTAAAGTTAGAGGTACTGTATGACCTTTAAGGGCTAAATGCTCGGTAAGTAGCTTACCGTTCTATACACAGTAGCAGGTGCACATGTTGTCTTTGTTGTAGAGAGGTGCGTGGAAGTAGCTGACTTAAACTTCCATAGGTGTAGAAGTTGCCTTCTTAAATCTTATCCGGGTGGGTGGAGTAGCCTCCTTCAAATCTTCACAGGTGTGTGGGTGCTGCTGTTAAATCGTCCACAGGTAAGTGAAAGTATCTTGCCTGTCTTTCACCAGTTTAAATCATTATTGAAAAACATAGGAGTTGTCTCAGAATGGGAGCCATGCAAACAATAGAGATGTTAGACAATGATGTGCTGCTAATGGAAGCACTGTTTGGATCGGCCCGTCGTATTATGCATACTAAGTATGGTACTAGAGAAAAAGGTAAAATATTCTGAATGTTTAAAGTTGTGGCAGCATGAAGGGGATGCGTGGCTTAAAAATGCGCAAGCAATGCAAACTAGCATTGTGAGCGCATTGCCAGAGAATACATCCGCGATGCTGAATTGCAATGCGGGTGAGCCACAAAATGGTGCGCATGTGCGGCAAGGTATCATTGTAGAAGGTATTGTCAGCAGTTCACGCACACCACTCCCACCTTATGTGGATGGAGGTGCAAGTACAGTTATCAAAAATACCCATAAAAATGTAACAAGCAATTTGTACCCTCTCTTAAGCAACTATAAAGAAAATGTTCATGATGTGGATGATGAGCCTATTGTAATGTCTGCCATTTCCAATGCTGTACAGATGATAGATGCTGCATCACAACAATCACGAGTGGTGCCGTCATCTCCATCAGCAACAGTAAGGGAAGTGCTAACACCCTCTGCACCCATAGAGGAAGTTGTTAGTACCATACGTAGCAGCAATAGATTAAACCCCCAGCCAGGTAACAAGGTCAAAGGTAGCAGTGCTACCAGTCTGCATCCCATTTGGACAATAACTGTTCCGAATGGAAATGCAGATGCGAACGGTGTAGTGCCCATGAGGGAAGTAGTAATGCATTGTCCTTGGACAAGAGCAGAACTAAATTCCATCATAAATGATTTCCCCGATCTCAAAAAGGAACTAGCCAAATGTCAGAGATTTTTGAGGAATTTGGGTAGTTCTCATGAGCCAACTAATAAAGATTGGCATGTGGTGTTAAGGGCCTGTCTACCACGCAATACCGATGTGACAAAATTTGTCACAGATTGTGTATTGGATGGTGACGTTCCCTTAACAGACCAAGTAAACCAAGATAATATTACCCGGGTTCAGACCTCACAGCCTGGCTGGAGGGGAGTCACAATAGATACCCTCATAGAATCTGCCATAGAACTTGATAAAAACATCTCAAAGAAGAGAGAGACCCAGAGTGAAAAACTAATGGCTGTCAGTATCCAAGCTCTGGAAGGAATGACTGTAACATCACAGCCAGTAGACACACCTGCACTATACACACACTTGCACCTGAACAGTTACACGTGCTCACCAATCCCACACCACAGCAAACACATCCTTACCCCACATATCATACACAACCACAGGTCCCATGCTACCCACAAATTTCATACCTCCCACCATACCCTTATCCTCCATATTCCTACCCATACCCACTATCTTTCCCTCTTGCTCAACTCCCACAACATTCCTTTAATCCACCCCGTTCAAAAAGAAGTTTTAACTGTCACCAAGTGGGACACATAAGTAAGTACTGCAAAGTAAAGAACACCACACATGAACACGGGTTTCCCATGGGGTCATAGGCAACCCCACTATCTTCTCCCAGGCCTTATATGACTGTTTACAATCTTTTCAACCTGCCAATGGATTTGTTCTAATGTAAAATGTGGATGATTTATTGTTGTATTTACGTCATGTTTAAATTATATTTAACTGTTGTGCTTTATCTCTCACACACAGGAAACAAGGTTGCTAAGGATAAATGGCAGCCATGCCAGGCTAAGGTCAAATACTCGGATTACTATCCAACCCAGGGGCCCAGGCATTATTTAGAGCAGTAGCTATTAATAACAAGATTTAATTGCAGGAAACTTTATGCAGATACTATATCCCTAGAATTATTCAAAGTGATAGGGGGACTCATTTTACAGGTGATGTTTCCTGGAACATGTGTAAGGTGATGGGTAATAAAACCAAGATCGTTCCAGACTGTCATTTCTTTTATCTGTCCCCCCTTTGAGATACGAAGATGAATAAGAATAACAGAAATTGAAAGTGTTATTAACTAACATTTCTAATGCAAACTGTCATGATGTCAAACCTGGGGAATTTGTTATGATCCGAATTTTTTTAGCTCAGGTCGTTTGACTGATTGGTGGAAAGGTCCGTATCTGATGATTGTTGACAAAGTACCACATCCTCAAAGGGTGGCCGGGGAAGATACGTGGGTCCATTCCACTCACTATAGGGAGATTAACCAACCAGTGGAGATACAAGGCGGAGACGAGGCCGATAATGTGTACCTGTCAATTGCAAGCTTGTGCCGGAAGGATTAAAAAGGTGATGGTGAGATACCTGAGCTAAAGAAATGTGTAGATCAGTGCTCCCAGAAATGGAGTGGTCTGCTGTGGTCATCCTAGTTCTTTCTTCCAGAGTTTTTGTCATGATGATCTGTTTGGGGATACCCAGTTTCTGTGATGGAGGACCGGTAGAGGAGATGGGAGCTGATGGCAGCACTGATGGAGTGGAGTCAGAAGGAGTGCAATGCCAATCAGGGGAGTGTCTGACCAATCTTTGTAGTTATTGTTAAGAGAGCTGTTATTCAGGATACTCAGGGACAGTGTGGAGGTTTATCATCTGAAGATTCCTGTATTTGTGTGCTTTGTGGGTCCCTAGTTGATGAGAATTGTATCCAACGGTGCCAGCCTAAATATAACCCGTACTGGGGTGGGTATCCTTTAGAGGATTATCATAGCATGGTAGGCAAAGTGTTAAATCAAACTGATTTCTGGGTGTGTTCCTATTGTGTTGAAGTGTGGAAAATGTAAAAATAGAGTAAAACGAAAGAACGAAATTATGATGGTGGTCAGTATGAATACTGAGGTAAATACAGAACTGCATCACAACCCTGAAATAGAAAATACCATCATTTAATGTATTATATTTAGACATGCATAGAATGTATTATTGAAATGTTATTTTAAAACACCTCAGATAATGTAAAGTCTCAAACTTTCCCTTCAAGACTGCCTTTATAGGACTGGAGTATCCCCACACCTTTCACATGATCTTCCAAGATCCATAGTGTGCGTATAATAGTAGTTTTATGTCCCCACTCAGAGACACATTATTGATGGCTTAAGAACCACCTTGTGCCATCCCATAATAACACTAAATAGTATATAAATGTAAGCCTAAATTATATTTTAAAATCAGATTGTGATAGCATGTTGTTCACTATCAAAGGGTGGACTGTCAAAGCTGGATTATTGACTGAGACAAGATCAGTTTAAAATTGGATCGCAGCAACGCCATCTTGTGACTGGCCGCAAGACGCCATCTTGGAAATGAGATCGCAAGACGCCATTTTGCGAATGGCCGCCTAAGCGCCATTTTAGATAAACTCAACCTTTAGTACATGTGGCGATATTACTATTAGCATCAATGTGATTGCATCTGTGACCATCGCCATAAGATACGGCGATTCATCAAAAGCCCATTTCATGACTTTACGTAGTTTGGGTGCTCTGGATAAAGTGTGTGTATTATTATAATTCCCCTAAAGGATATATTTCAGAAATGGCTGTACAGTATGTAAAAATTGGATTGCATTAGCTAAATAGAGCAAATGGCCACGTGACAACTAGCCCGTGAAGACAAGCTTCATGGACATAATGTCTGCTCTCACTCCAGGTGGCCCTGCTCGAATACAGCAAGAGGGTCGTTTGTAGCACCTTACATTAGCAGGCTTCCTACAATAAAATACCTTCAAAGCCAAGAGTGTTATCTGAGGTTTGGGTCTGTAGCTGTGCTAATTTGCATCCACACAGGCCCTGGGAGAACAAAGACCATTATTTTGGAGCCTGAAAAGGGTGGGGGCTGCTGGGGCATGAGCAAGTCATGGAACTATAAAGCTCAGCATTCCACACTGTTAGGTGTTCACTTAGTTTAAGTGAGATTTAAGTGCACCATTTCTCATACACACATTAATACGCACAATTGCGCTGTTAACTAGTCGCATATTAGCGAATGCATAAGAACCTGTATGAAAACGCTGAATATTAGCTCCATGCACATGCATCTGCCCCAAGTTAACTAGCGTCTTTACATCAAACCCCACATACTCACACATTACATATTCACATACAAGGTTCCATAAGCTTTAAGGTATAAGATTCAAGTATGCACATTTACTATAATTGCTATGAAATAAAGATTATTTCGTAACTAAGGTTTTATACGTGATAAGTAAGCCATGTTTGGTATTGTACTGTTGCGGACTCATTTTACAGTATTCTGGTAATATCGATGGAGAGATCGCAACATGCATTCTCAACTTATGGACCGCAGAGACTTCAAGCAACAAAATGTACATTATATGAACAACTGTTAGGATTTGCATGAGGTGGGAAACCAGAGACCTCCATTTGTTAGAGGCTGGACTTTGTCTATTTGAACCAACCTGTTAAATTCCTTGTAACATATGCCCTCTCCTTTAGGACCAAAGGTATTAGCAACAAACTTCTCTATTGTGTTGTTTATTTCTCGGGGGTATAAATATGTGTGCTCTGTCCCTGGGTTCCTAGTCTTCATGCTGAATGCTGATTGACGAGGGCTTTCTTTCTGATGTCTAACATCTGAACCAGAGAGCGCTGCATATGTATAATTGTACTTGGGTCTGTATAATCTCTTTGCGCTAAGATTATATGAAGATCATAGCGTGTAACTGCTGTACTTTTACTTGAATAATACTTTGTGCTTTTGAACCACAGGTTCTAGGTCTGGAGTCTTTATTTACTGTATGACTGTGTACACAAATTAGCATCATCCTTAGAGGTTTATAGGGAGGATATTAGAAGGTATAGGCAGGGGTATATAGAGGTTCAAAGGCAGAATCCTTAATGTTCTACCAGGAATTCGTCCTCCACTCTCCTGAAGTCCAAGCAAGGTCAAGTTTTCAAGGGCCAGCGTGCTGAATTCCAAGCATCCAAGGAAAGCGGTACTAAAGAATCAGCATCCCTGAAAATGAGATGTTCTCCCACCTCTTTGTCCCCTTTGTACTACTGTACCTCCCAAAATTCAGATCCTGTCCTTCTCAGTCACATATTTCCACAAGACCTACCAGAGATTCCATGCCCGTTGGTTGGCACAAAACGTTCTCACAGTAAAAAGAGGAATCGGTGAAGGTCTTGAACTATCTCCTCTATAGACTTTCCACTCCAGATATCCCAATAAAATAGAAATTGGGAAGATGTCTGAAGAAAGTTTTTTTTGGTGTCCGGAGTCCACCCTTAAAGAAGGGGGCACTGTCATGACTCTGTCTAGTTTTCACCTTTTTGCCTGTAGACTTAACCCTGCCAACTGTCTCATGGATCTGTGTGTGCAATCTACCTGGGAGATCTGCTCTGATCATGCTGTCTGCAGCACATCTCTGTGTGCTTCCTTCCCACAGTGATTATTCACCTGGACCCTCCTCTGTCTGTGAACACTGCTAGCCTTGATTGGAATCGCAGGTGTAGTTCTGACTCTCAGTACTGCAGAGATGATTGCTCCCTCTGCATATTGTGCCTCCACCACTCAGAGTGCTACTACCAGACCACCTGTCTGTATCCACCTATTCCTGCGAGACCCAGGGTATAAACAGGGGTGCTGAGAGGGGGGGAGCAGGTACAGATTACCTGGGCCCTGGCTTCCTGAGGGACCCGGTGGGCACCCGGGTCCAGCACCACTCCCCCCTCACAGCAGCCCAGCACACAGCTTGTGCTGAGCTGCAGTTGGAGACTGCTCGTGGCTGCTGAGCAGAAGCCACAGCAGTCTCCTATGCCTGTGTGGGGGAGTGATCACACTGATCGTGCCCCCCCTGGCTTTGCGCCAGGCTGAGGGGGCTCAGAGTGCCCCCCTCCCCCTCTTTTTTTTTCTTGGCTAGGGGGCATGGCCACGCCTTCCCGATTAGGCCACGCCCCCTATTACCGGGGCCCGCCATGGCTCTTGGCAGGCCTGGGTATAAACATACTTCTCTGTCAGCATTCTGGCCCTGAACATCTCGTTACTTCCCATGGTGTATAGTTCATGCTATATCTGTCTGCAAGTGCATCCTGAACTCCTGCTGGTTCCTAGACCAGTTCATCCTGTATCCTGCTAACAGCTATACCTGGTGCATCCTGCAATCCTGCTGGTTTCTAGACTTGTTCATCTGGAAATCCTGCTTACAGCAATACCTGGCCAATCCAGAAATCCTGCTTACAGCAATACCTGGCCAATCCTGAAGTCCTGCTTACAGCAATACCTGGCAAATCCAGAAGTCCTGCTACAACAATATCTGGAGTATCCACAAATCCTGCTAGTTCCCAGGCCAGTGCAACTTGTGTGTTTCAGCATCATCTATTAGTGAGCTCATGCACCCCTGACCTTAGTCTTGTTCTGCACTGCCTTCCCTACTCCTGGTTGGTCCTTGGCTCCCTGCAAACCTGCACCATGTTACCATGCCTTGCTTCCTGCTGTGGATCAACTCCTGCTCCCTCTACCTATCCAGTTGTCCTTGAACCTTAAATTCCCAAACCTACCTATTCCTTCCTGAACCTGTTATTCCCAATTACCCAATCCAGCCTGCTCCTGACTTCCAGCCTTTGTCACAGCATTTCCAGATTAACCTGTTTAGCCCTCATATCAGCATTACCTGATTGCCCTTCAGCCATTGACACATTATTCCAGTCCAGAGTCAAGTTCCGAGCCAATTCCAGTTCCAGCCTGGATTCAAAGCCCGTTCCGGTCCCAATCCGGATTCAGTTCAATCCACGTCACTCCAGTCCGGAGTCAAAGCCCTAGTTCTCCAGTTCACCAGTTCAACTCAGCAAGTCTTCCTGCTGGTCCCAGTCCAGTTCCTCTGAGTTTTTTACTGGTTCCAAGTTCCTGTCATTTATCATCAAATGCAGTTCTCACTGCCACATAAGTCTTACAGTAGAGCTATCTACCTCATCTGTGATTCCTATCATGCCACTCTCTGCTGATCCAGTCCATCACCTGAGCCCGTTAACTCTCAGACACCAAACGTGACACATACATGCCAAAGGCTCAATGGCCATAGCAAATAAAATGAGTGACAAAGGACACCCTTGCTACATTCCCCTAAAAAGTGAAAACGACATAGCAATAAACCCTTTTATAGATACTCTTGCCACTAGAGCTGAATATAGTAACTTTACCCACTTATTGTATCCCGGGCCAATGCCAAAATTTTCCATTGTTTCCCATAAAAATGCCCACTTGACTGAATCAAATGCCTTAGAGGTATCCAGTGACACAATAATAGAAGTTTGTGCATCCCCTGGTCCTGTAATTGTGTGAGTGAATAAGCAATGAAGATTTGCTGCCGTGAACTTACCCGACATAAAGCAGGTCTAATCACTATGAATCAGTTGGGTTATAACCTGATTAATCCTGGAGACCAGTATTTTGCTAGGATTTTCACATCTGTGGGAAGAAGTGATATGGGCCAATACGAGTCAGACTGAGTAGTGTCTTTGCCTGGTTTTGGTAAAACAATTATTAGTGCCTCAGACATAGAATTTGGAAAGGTGTTGTTTTCATCAATTTGATAAAAAAAGATCAAACTATTCAGGTACAACATTTTTTAAATGTTTTTTTATATAGCTCGAGGGGAATCCCATCTATCCCTGGGGCTTTACCATTAGGAAAGGATTTTAAGGCCACCTCAAATTCCTCCAATGTCAAAGGAGAGTCAAGAAAGTCCATTGCCTCTAGAGAGAGTGTTGGAAGGGATATAGTAGATAAAAAGTCACACAATTCATGTTGAGTATAGACTGATCTAGAATTATATAATTGACGATAATACCTGAAAAATTCCTCTGCGATGTCTGGGCACATAAACGACATCATCAGAACCAATTATTTTAACCACTGTATTGGATGAATGCTTGGTATGTGCCAGGTTAGCTAAGTAGGACCCAGGTCTATCGTCAGATGCATATTGCAAATGCAGGTTAAAAAGTAGTTTATAGTGTGCCTTGTCCAGTAGTTTATAGTGTGCCTTGTCCAGCAAACAATCTTTCCATAATTTTTGGGCAGCCAACCATGCTTCTTTATTTGAATCTGACCCATCTGAAATATAAGCTATTTCTAGAGACCTACAGGAAGCCTCCAACTCCAATTCAGTTTTTTATAGAAACATTTTAAGCCAGCTACTCTTTGGATTAAAGACACTCTGAGAAATTATTTAAAGGCATCCCAAAGAATTGAAATTGATATAGTGCCACTATTTATCTGCTTTCCAAGCAGCCTCTAATTCTGCCCCAGAGCCCAAGCATGACAACTGGTTGAACTTCCAGAAGTAGTGACCCCTCTGATCCCCAGGTCAAAATTGATTGTTAATGGGGAATGATCGGATATACCCCTAGTCTTGTAGTGGACCTTGTGAACTCTCGGCAGTAATTCTGGCATGACTAATGCCAGGTCAATCCTAGAAAATGAGAGATGAGTATATGAAAACAAGAAAATTGTTTAATAGAAGGATATCTCGTCCTACAGGCATCGACCAATCCCATTCCCTCCACCATACCCAAAAATCCAGAGCCCCTCGCTCGTGTATCAGTAACAGATATTCTGTGCCTATCTAGTATTGTGTCCAGGATATTGTTAAAATCCCCCACACATAAAGTGGGCATTCCTGGGAATTAGGCTAAAAATTCAGCCACCTTTTTAAGAACATCATATCAATATGGTGGAGGATTGTATACTGCCAGTAACAATAAAGAAATTGAGTCAATCTCACATTTCAAGAATACATATCGACCCCAAGCATCACATTGCACCTGCTGTAAAGTAAATGTAACAGATATACGCACCAGTATGGACATGGCCCTAGACACCAAATATGTGATGAGTGATATGTCCAACCAATCCAAGGCTTTTTTAAGGACATCAATTTCCCACCAATCAAATGAGTTTCCATAACACAGATTATATTGACAAAGCATACTGTTTTACCTGCCTGAACACCAATGACCTTTTGACTTTGTCATTCAACCCGTAACATTCCAAGTGAGAATATTAAAATTATGTGATGCCATCATTCAATACCATATTGAACATGTTTAAGCAACCATGAGAGCACACAATGAATGCATACACAATACATCACATACCAAGAAAGAATCATCAAAATTGAAATAAAAAAATACCCCATACAAACTAGTATGGACCCACCCCCTAAAACACCCCCACCCTGTATACGAAAGCCAACTTAGGCATACCTTCCACTGAAATTTCCCTAACCCATACAACTAAACTAAACTAAGCAATATAAATAAACTATTACCTTACTTCAAACGAGATAAATTGAGCAAATATATAATGACAACAGAGCATAAGACAGGAAGGCCTCCAGACACGGAGAAATCCCCTGGGTGCAAATAAAACCATACAAATTGTGGGCCTGATTCAGAGCCGGACGCTATTTGTGCTCGCTCGTTCAGAAAAAGGGGCCGGCTATTTAAATTGAGCGCTCGCTCTTTGCGGTCTGTTGACGCCTCTATGTCTGAGCGAGCGAACAAAACATGCACTCGCTATTTTGTAAAGACGCCCCCTGGCCATTCGCATCATACGCCATCTCTGCTATTTATTAGATTAATTGAGTACATCGAAAGATGTCTGAACTGCTCGCAGTGCTTGTGGTTGGATTTTCCTACCACAATCATGCGAACAGTTCAGGCTAAGAAACAACCAAGTGACGTGGTCAATGACGCTGCATTGTTAATTATGCACACCCTTAAAATGCCCGTTTTGACCGTTTGGCACACCTGCGTTCGGATCTCCACTCCCTGTTTTCAAGCACCTTCCCCTGTTACCACCCACAAACGCCTCATCCTGTCACTCAAATTAGCAGGCACTCGCTATTTTGCGAACACACGATTTCCGACCGCACTGACTGGTTGGTGCATGCGCATTATGACCGATACGCATGCGCAGAGCAATGAGCGGCCACTTACGAGTGGCTCTGAATCAGGCCCAGTGTGCGATAAACAGTCAGCAAGATAATATAAGATATTCTACTAGGAATGTGCACTAGACCATTTTTGCCAGATTTTGATTTTGATTTGGTTCTAATTTATCATCCGGATTTGGATTTGCCAAACTGTGGTGACTGGCTTTGGATTTTTATTTAAATTTTTTATAAAAATTGACAAAAAAAGCTAAAATCACATAAATTGGTCTTTGTTTTCTTCCTAGAGTATTATTACCGTCATTTACAGTCAATTTAGACCACCACACGGCTTATAATATTGTTTTCACCATTATTGGCCAATGGTTGCAGTGAGATGACTGGTTACTAAGCGACAGAGTAGTAGTACAGCGGCATAGACACCACAGTTTGAAGCAGATCTATGAAACATTGTCACACAGCAGTGGCAGAAATGAAAGGTGGTGCAAGATGGAATGGTCCTTTGGCCCTCCCACTCACCCAGTGGGGTATGGCCAGGAGAGTTACAGTACCTGTTTACACAGTGGGCTACAGGCCAAGGAGTCACAATGCACAATATTATTCATACTACACCACACATAGTGCCCCTGATTCACATTACACCATAAAGTAGTGTCTCTTATTTATGTTATGACACACAGTAGTGCCCCTTTTACACAATGCCCACAGTAGTGACCCTTTTACACAATGTCCACATTAGTGACCATTATACACAAAGCCCACAGTAGTAATGCCCCTTATACAATACCCACAGTAGTAGTGCCCCTTATACAATGCCCACAGCAAAAGTGTCCCTTACTCAATGCCCAGAGCAGTGGTGTCCCTTACACAATGCCCTCAGTAGTAGTGCCCCCTATGCCGTGCCCTCAGTAGTATGCCCCTAGTATTATGCCCCCAGTAGTTTGCCCCCAGTAGCAGTGTCCCTAATAGTATTAGTAGTATGCCCCCAGTAGTAGTGTCCTTAGTAGTGTGCCCCCAGTAGTATTTCCCCAGTAGTAGTGTCCCTAGTAGTATGCCTCCATTAATTGTGTCCCTAGTAGTATGCCCCCATTAGTAGTGCCCACAGTAGTATGCCCCTAGTAGTATGCCCCCAGTAGATGTGCCCCCACTAGTAGTGCCCCCATTAGTAGTGCCACCAATAGTAGTGCCCCCAGTAGTAGTGCCCCCAGTAGTATGCCCCCATTAGTAGTGCCCCCAGTAGTATGCCCACAGTTTGCCCCCATTAGTTGTTCCCCCTAGTAGTATGCCCCCATTATTAGTGCCCCCAGTAGTATGCTCCACTAGTAGTGCCCCCACTAGTATGCCCCCACTAGTAGTGCCCCCAGTAGTAGTGCCTCTAGTATGCCCACAGTAGTATGCCTCCATTAGTATGCCCCCATTACAAGTGCCCCTAGCAGTATGCCCCCATTACAAGTGCCCCCAGTAGTTGTGCCCCCATTAGTTATGCCCCTAGTAGTATGCCCCTATTAGTAGAGCCCCCAAGTAGTAGTGCCACCTTACACAGACAAAAATATGTACATGAATCCCCACTCCTACTATGACTGCAGCTGTCCGCTCCTCTCTGCACTATTGGTGAGATGTCATGACATCTTTCCCATCAACCCCATCATGAGTGAGCTCCAGCCGGCTCCCTCCAGTGATGCAGCAGCCAATGAGAGTCTGTCTGACTCTCATTGGCTGCTATAACAAACACACAGCTGCTGCTGGCTGTTGTATTTGTTTCTGTGTAGGGCAGACTGCTATCACTGCGTTCTGCCCTACACTAGTGGGGCCCTGACGTCGGATTCTCTCACTTCTCTCTATATTCTACCCATAAAGAACTATATAGCACACCAACAATATTAGCAAAGTATATATATTATACAATGAATAATGAAGAGCAAACAATAAAAGTATGAAATTGCTGAAAAAGCCGTGAGAGTACTGTAGGTAGATGACACCAACAAAGGTTTGCCCCATTTGTATATACCCAGACTACAAAGACGGCGGAAGCATCAAAACTTAAAACACAGTGAGTATAGCAGAATCAAATTAGACATCAGCCATATAGAAATTCAGGATTATTAAAGCTCAAGATATCAATCATTAGCCAATGCATCCCTGGCTGGTCTGCGGTGGTCAAGCCATAGTGCTGCCTCCCTCGGAGTCATGAAGAATTTGGTTTCGCCATCAGCAACTACACGAAGCTTAGATGGATATAACATTCTGTAGAAGATATTGAGATCACGAAGTCACCTTTTAATTGGAAGAAATTGTCATTCTCTATAGCAAAGTCAGGGAATACAGAGATCCAAGTTCCGTTCCACTGTACAGGACCATTAGTATGGGCCAATCTAAGAAAAGAGGGCCTTATTCAGAGCCGGATGCAATCAGCCATTCGCCCGCAGTAGGTACGACCATCCAAATGTCAAACCAAGCGCTCGCACGGGTGGTCGCTCGTAGTGAGTCTTCCGCTCCATATTTCCACAACCCCTCCTCTAGCTAATGAGCGTCCGACATAGCGAGCGCACTACTAGTTTTTGGATGAAGTGTTCGCTCGCACAAGTACGACCGGAAGTAGGCCTGTCATTTGTCGATTGCCTTGTTTCTCCTTCGTTAAACATCCGTGAATCGATTGGTGGCAATCATTACCTTAATTGACTTAATTGTTGGTCAAAAGTTTTAAATCCTGTTTATTATTTGAATGTCAATAAACTTTATTGTTTGTTTTGTGTTCATTTTGGTCCGTAGAATCCGTCCGCTTTTAACGGCAAACTTGTTTTTTTTCAATCCATAGGCAGTTTGTTTGCTTTTTTAATAGCTTTTATTTTGGTTTATCATTTTGAAATAGTTTTATTTCCGTCTTGTTGCTAACGCATCCAAACTCAGCAAGCCAATCATAAGTCACAATATATTTTTAGGGGTTGTTCACATGACTCACACATTAACCAATAGAATTCTTCATGTTATTTATGAAAGTACATTAGCCAATCAAAATTTAGGGGTCCCTTTAATAAAACTGATTTGTGTAAAAAAAAAAAAACATTGCCATCATGAGAGCCAGTGCTTTTACACGGCGTGAGCTGCTGGTACTCACTGAAGTACTAGATCGCAGAATTACCAACAAGCCGCCCCCATCACCAATCAACACATGCGGCGGGCATACGTGGAGTGGCAGCGCAGGCTGCGGGCCATGGGATTTCGGAGGACCATTGGCCCATTAGAATGCCGGTGGTCGGATTTACGACGCCGGTCCCCGCACCAGCTTGCACATCTTCGGATGAGGATCCATCGGCGTAAGTGGATATTTGAATGTTTATATATCTATGACAATCTGTGTAAATTTGCATTAATGCGTGGCATGTGTGCAGTATGCGTTTTTTTCGGGCTAAATGAGACCTTGTTAATGTTTTTTTTTTAAATTAATATTTTCTTTTTGTTTAATGTTTTACATTTAAAATGTTTTTTGGTATGCATATTTGCTAATATAACAAACTATACATCATTTAGGTCAGGAGCTGATCCAGAGACAGAGACGGAGGCCTGCCGACCGCTCTCCCCAACTCCCACCATCTCCTCCCCTGCCCACTCCTCCCAAATTTTGTCACCCTCCCCTGACCTGGTCATCCCTATTTCCCCTCCCTCTCTTGCTCCCCAAATCCAAATAACCCCTCCCTCCCTTGTCCTACACATCCACATTCCCACACCCTCCCCTGATGCACCCACTCCTGAATCCAACCTCTCCCCTTTATCCCCCCCCGGACATTTCACCACCTTCTTTGCCCATCCACTGGCCCACTTCGGAGGGGGAGGATCTGGGCCAACCTGGCCCTGAACCTGCAGGTATTTTGTATTTTATGCTTGCAATTATTGTGTTAAAATGTGCCCTATATGCATACACTGTGGTATCCCTGCTTACAATCTAAGAGCAGTCCATTTTTTTTTCTTTTGGGTGGTATTTGTTCAAAAATTTTGCCCCAAATTTAATGTTTAATTTTTATTTTTAAAATCGTTTTTTCTTTTTATTTTTAAAGTTTTTGTCAGTTTGTTTTCCTAAATTTTGGCCAAATTTATTCATGTTTCAAAACAAAATAAACTTTACAATAACCACGTATGCCAGAGCCAAATACAAGTTTCATTGTGCTTTTTTAAATTTCTACACTAAAATCAATATACAAATTGTGTAAGGATTATTTGAGATCCCAAAGTGATTGTTCAAACCACTATTCTCATGCTCATGTTTTGTTATTTTTTTTTGGTGCCAATTGCTAATTTAGGCAAATTTATGTTACCACTATAGTTTAGCACCAAAATTAGCATGGTATGTAAACTTTATTTAAGTTTAAATCATACTGTTTTTCTTGTATGTTTAAATTAAATTAAAACTCATATTTGTCTTTCTACAGACCCAAGGAGGTGGGATCAAGCAATTTTGGGACAGATAATGGCGATGAGGGGACATTTGGTCCAGCTGCTGGTCGCAATGGACCATTTAATTGTGTTTTTGAGAAATTAATTCATTATGTTATTTTATTTTGTTAATAAAAGCTGTTTCTTTAAACAAATCTCATTTATTGACTCCAAAATTAGCTCACAAGGTCAATCAGTTTTTTTTTTTTGGTAAACATTTGGGTTTATGGAATTAGCATATGAAAATGCAAACAATGTGGCATACTAAATTTTTGGAGTAAGTATTCTTTAAAATTTTAACTTTAAAAAACAAGGAGTGGTTTCTAAGACTTTAAAGACATATTTGGACATTCCAATAATTGGGCCATTTGACATTAACTCCAAAATGTTTTTCTAAAATACCCTTATGTAATTATTTAATCTATTCAAAATTATCCATGCAACTCCCAAAATAGGAAAATAAATACAAAAAAAGGTAGGCCAAACTATGCAAACATGTTGTTAATTGTTATGTTGTTTTTAAAATTGTTTGGAAAAATTTTTTTTAAATAAAAAAAAAACACTTGTAAATTAAGTTAAAAGGTACTGTCCATTTGCTGGTTGTTCATTTAAAAAAAAAACGAATAATTTAAAAATTTGTTTATTATACAATATCTCACAATAAAAACCAAATACACACAAATATTGGAAACAAAAAATCAAGAACTGGTTGAAGATGGTGCATGCCAACATGTTGTCCAAAAATCAGGTAAGAAACACATTTGTCCAGGTGTAAAGGTCATTTGTGAGTCATTAATGTCACAGGCAAGCATTTTCAGGAAGTAAGAAGGTTGTTGTTTGGATTTTCCACAAAAAAAAGGTTAAAATTTGAAAAATAGGATAGTAAACACTCATAATTTTCAGTCTTCACAATGTCAACAAATGTAAAACCAAGGAAATTCAAATACCTGAAAAAGTGTGAAACAACGTCATCACATATGGCCCCCCTGAAACTCTCCCCTGACCAACCTCGGGGGGGCCATCCTCAGGCAAGGCATCCTCTGGCTGCATTGGGACACCACTCCTTATGGCGATGTTGTGAAATATCCCACACAGGACCACAATTTTGGAAACCATAGCCGGCAAATACATGAGGTCGCCACCAGAGCGGTGGAGGCATCGAAATCGGCCTTATAAAAGGCCAATACAATGCTCCACCACCTGCCTGGTGGCAGTAAGTGTGGAATTATATTGAGTTTGTGGCCCTGGTGTAGGAACCAAATAAGGAGTGAGCAGCCAGGGCGTGCAAGGGTAACCACTGTCTCCTGTGAAAATAAAAAAAACATTCAGTACCATTTCTAAGTCAACAGTGTTTGGTTTAAAAATTAAGGGTACCACTTACCCAGAAGCCACGTGTCACCAGCTTGTAGGTTGTTTAATTTGTGCCAAAGCCCTGATTGCCAGATGACAAATGAATCATGTGCACTTCCTGGAAATTTGGCATTCAGGGACAGGATCTGGAGGGAGGCATCACATACCACCATTACATTCATTGAATGGAAATGTTTGCGGTTCTAAATGTGGCCTCCAGCGCTGCTGGAGGCTGAAGTGGTATGTGAGTGCCATCCACAACCCCTATGATGTGTGGGAAGCCTGCAATTTCAAAAAATTTCTGCTTCACCACATTAAGGCAACCCATATCCAATGGCATATTAATAAAATGATGGAGGTGCTTAAAGAGTGCATCCATTACCGCCCTCAGGATCCTTGAAAAGGAGGATTGGGAAATGCCTGCAACGATCCCAACTGTTGTCTGGAAGGATCCTGAGGCACAAAAATGTAACACCAACATTAACTGCATAAGTGGTGGTATTGCTGTTGGATTGTTAATTTGCCTTTCAAGATCACTCTCTATTAATGAAATAGTGTCTAGGATGATTTGGGGTGGTAGGCGATAATGCCATAAAACCACATCATCAGGCATCCCAAAAAGGGTGACACGTGTTCTAAATATCTGGGGCCTTGCACACCTACGATGCCTACACCTAGGAGGATGTTCAGGTTGGTCGGGGTCGTGGACCATCGCCACTATAATTTGCCCAACATCAATCTGAAATGTTAGACAATGTAGTTATTTTTACAACATTTAAAAATAAGAAAATATACTTATCTTTTTTACACATTAAGAAGAATCTTACAGGGTTAGGCAGTGACATCTTGAAGTAAACATACGAATTAGATTTAACATAAAAAAAAATTAAAATTACCACAAAATAAAGACAGGCTAAGGCAAAAATATAAAGAATGCATGCACTACACAGATGTTAGTGTATGTTTTTATTCGAATAATCCAATGTACGCTAATGCCACAGACAGGAGACGTGCAAAATATACGCAATAGAGGATACAAAATACCGCTAAATGGTACGCTAACGCCACAGACAGGAGATGTGCAAAATATATGCAATAGAGGATACAAAATACTGCTAAATGGTATGCTAACGCCACAGACAGGAGATGTGCAAAATATACGCAATACATTTTGCATTTTTGATGGCCAAATAATCCTTTGGGCAAAAAAAAAATGCATAGTGAGGCCCCTTAAAAAAACATTTATTTATTTATTTATTTATTACCAGTTATTTATATAGCACACACATATTCCGCAGCGCTTTACAGAGAGAATATTTGTCCATTCACATCAGTTAACATGATAAATGTTAACAATAAACAGGGTCTAATGTATGTCAATAAACACTTACCATACAAAGATGATCCCGAAAATATAAACGCAGTCCACAAGACAAAAGGAGAGAAAAATAAAAATAAAAAAAAACTTTAAAACAACCCAAAAAGCGACCCACCAAACTTACCTCAACACCAAAAAAAAAAGACTTAGTAAAAAAACGCAAAAATGCGAAAAAAAAGAACAAGCGACAACTCGCACCAAATCCAAACAACAACTTCACAAACCACTACTCCGCACCTATAACAACCTCCAACCACTTCAATCAACCCACCCCGAAACAAGGCCAACCCTTGTGTCATTGGAGTTAACCGATTTGGAGGAACTGGCACAGGGGTGTGTGAAGGAAGAGGTGGTGTTTGGCATGTCCAACATGGACACAGACATGCCAGACTTTGCGGCTCCACATGTTGCTGCAGGTAATTTAGTTAAAAATGTTTGAACAACTTGTTTAAATACAAAGACAAATGTACTAATATTTTTATGATCTCTCTTTTTCACACAGGCACAGAAGAGGACGAGTCTGCTCCAGAACTGAGGTTTGGCCGCAGTAGATCTGCTGGCTCCACAGGGGAGGAAGCAGTATTTCTGGCTGGGGACCCTGTGGCAGACAGTCCAGGGCCTTCCCCCTCGCAGGCAGTGGCCCTTCTCACAGATCTCAATGATAAAATCAATAAAAACACAGAGATTCTGATGAGGATGGACGCCAATCTGCTATGGGTGGCGGACGCCCTGGAGGCAAATGCTGCGGCCAATGTCAGAATTTCTAATGCCCTGGAGCAGCTCGTCTGCCTGCACATGTTGGAGCCGGCCTCCCTTCCTGCCGGAAAATCAGGGCCCTCCACCTCTGGTGCAACATCGGCCATCCCTCCAAATGTGCCTAGCCTTATGCCTAGCCCAGAGGAAACACCAGCTACCTCTGCCCAGGCACGCCATACAACCAGACAGACAAAATCATGCTCCCTCCAACATCAAGCCAAGTGGGGGAGAAGGCGTTGACAGCACTGGCTAATTTCCCCAAATTTCATCTCTGTGTTTGCCCCATATTTTTGCTACACCAAACCTCCCTCTCCTTTATTGTGATTTGTTTTTTTTTTACATTAATTTATTTTTGGGATGTAAAATTAAAAAAAAAATTGGCTGAAAAAAAAGCCACATTTGTAAAAAAATTTCAACATTTAATTTTGGAAAAATATAAAATCCCTTCAAAAAAAAATGTGTGTCAAAATCATTAGCAAATGGCTAAAAGGGACTGGAACAAACATACTTAAATACATAACAAAGGTCATATACTTAAAAAAATGTTTCCATCCACAACATAAGGTAACAGGTAGGTAAACAATAACACAAGCAAAGCAATTAGTAGCTGATTGTCTTTCTGTATTGTCACCAAAATGTAAACAAAAATTTTACCTTTCCAAAAAATGTATTGGGCTTTTAAAAAAAAAAAAAAACTGACAACAACATGCGTATGGAGTAGAGCCAAAAAAAAACCCATTTTTACCTTT
The DNA here is from genome assembly GCA_031769625.1 of Taudactylus pleione. NCBI lineage: Eukaryota > Metazoa > Chordata > Amphibia > Anura > Myobatrachidae > Taudactylus > Taudactylus pleione. The sequence continues at coordinate 5,755,099 of JAUIMM010000759.1, forward strand.
ATTTTAAAATTTATTTTGTGATTGCTGTGATTACAAAACACAAACAAATAGGAACACAACATGCATTCCAAAATTAGCTAATAAATCATGGCCATTGAAAATCACCTTCTCGCAAGTGATCCAATTATTAGGTGATTGGTCTTGTTCCTTGTAAAGGAGAATAGCAAAACATCGATTCGCTAAGGGAGCTACAAAGAGACCATCGTCTGTGTGAGATCCAATACCCTACCACAAGCCAAACGAGCAGTCATAATGGAAACTGGATCACACAGTGACGTCTCCCAAATAGCGTCCAAATTGGACGTTCGCACAAGATAATACATGTACGTCCAAAAAACGGCTTGCCACGCTTTCATTTTCTCATCTCCACCCCCGTTACCACCCATAAATAGAACATTCTGTCAATCAAATGACATAGGTCACTTCCTGTTCGCTGTGTATACAAGCAAACGAAAAATGACCGCAATGATCCGGCCGCACATGTGCAATGAGAACTGGACACATGCGTGGTTTAAAACATTTGAATGCATACGAGCGAACGGCTGATTGCGTTCGGCTCTGTATCAGGCCCAGAGTCCTGGTCACGGAAATTAAGGAATTTCACTATGAAAGTCCACGGTGGAGCCCCAGGCAGCAAAGGTCTAGACGGCACATGGTAGGCTCTCTCGATTATGAAATATGTAGAAAAAGAGGTAAAACCAAATGTGACTAAGAGCCATTTTTCCAGGAACTGTTCAGGATCAGTACCCTTTTTCTTCTCTGGTAACCCAATGAGACGCACATTATTTCACCTGAGCCGTCCCTCCATGTCATACATTTTCCTCTGTATGGATGTAAGCTGTGAATCAATAGAGTTAACTCAAGCACCCAAAGTTGTTTTTGTTTCCTCCAAAGTGGATGTACGGGTCTCCACCTCACCGACTCTCTCACAAACACACTGCAGGTCATGATGTATAATTGATAGATCTGACTGCACTTTGTCAATCTTTCCTGATATCCTGGTCTCACAAGCAGTCACGGCATCAAGAACTCACTGAAGCGCAGCATCAGAGAACTCAGCTGAAGTCACCGACTCTGCTGGAGACACAGGGGGGAAATTACGTTTCTGATCAGTAGAAGTGGATTGAGCAGGTGGCACTCTAGAGAACTTCTCCAGCTTAGCCGCTGCAGGAGAGTTATGATATTTTACCATTATGAATTATATATGAAAGGCTCCAACAGAATATATATAGAGCAGTGCCCCACTGCCACGATCTCTGACAATCCAGGTAAGCCAGCCACCTTTAGCCACGTCAGGACTATGCACTGCGGTCTGCGCACCATCAGCCACCAGTATGCTGGATATGAAGCCCGGGGGAGCAGGCAGGATATGCAAAACAGATAGTTGGGTCCGGAGAGCGCACCAGAAAGTGTGCTACTTCATGCTCTCTGTGGCCACGCCCCCATATAAATATTTTTTTATATATCATACTATACATTTAATGTGGTTTTAAGTAACACAATTGTGCTTGCTTAGGTGGAGGACAGAGTAATTATATGATTGCAGATAATAAATGTATTGAAACATACTATATAACCACTGCAAAAAGTATCAGAGAATGCTGAAGTAGCGAATTACGATCTACACACGTGCAGTGAGATGATAATGTGATTTGCCACACAAGAAGCTGATGAGATTAATCAGCAGTGAGATTTCACAGACTCATGCATTCCAATTCATAATGAGGCTTGAGAAGCACATACATACGGATGTATCTAATAGGAACATTCCAGAATTTAAACTGGAACGTCTGGCAAAGTATCAATTCCATCTGACAAAGCTGATGAATGCCGTGCTGGCAGATGGGGAAACGCGTTAAGGCTGTATGGTATAAAGGATACTTGGCTGATACTTTTGCCGAATTTTATGACACACCAGATGGATCATTAAATGTAAGAAACCACAATAGGATTTTTTCACTTGGATTTACGGAGCATGCACGGTGAGGATAAACAGTGCTCCGCATTCTCAGTCTGTTTTTCAGACATCCAAACTGATTTATTAGCATTACACTCTCTAAACTACACTTAGTCTGGCCAGGAGTGTGAAGCATCAAAATTCCATGGGGTCCGAAAAAACCTGTGAGTACACTGAATATTTATTATACCATTTGATATATATTAACATGCTTCTCCAGTATGACCTAAGGATCAGGCTGCCTTATTAACCCTGAGGACTAGATGATAAAACCGTAAAAGACTGCCTAAGCCAAATTTACTTATATACGGATACATGTAATCATTTGCTTTATCTGACTGTGACATATGTTAAAAGCTCAGATTTATGACCAGAATATCTTAAACTACAAAGTAGGAATAAAATAGACCTTGAATATTGATGTGATGAATAGAAAACAAGTGATCACTACTAGTTTTATTAATGACCGGCCAGTGTGATTATATTAATTGTATTTATTTATTACTTGTGTTTTATTTTTATGATTTACAGTATATGTTAAAATATTTTTTTTCTTAGCACTGCCTTTTCTAGTTTATTTGATAGTATTATATCTCTTGGAGGATGGTAACTCAGAGATAAAATCCATAAACAGATGAGTTCAAGAAACATATTGCAAATTAATTCATGCTGGGTAAACTTGGCACAGGAGTCAATAAAATCCTTGACATCTTCTTTCATAGTGGACCACCAGTAGGAGCGATGTAAAAACTTAAATGTCTTGAGGATGCCCGAGTGCCCAACAAACAATGGGGGCATGAGGATGTGTGGCAATGATCCTGCCAGGAGGAGGAGGAGGAGGAGGAGGAGGAGGAAGCAATTGTGTGTGAGCAAACATAAGAGGATCCAGAGTAGGATGAATTTGAGGTTGTTCTTCTTCCTGTGGAGGCAGAAAGGACCGGGAGAATGCATCAGCCTTTTTATTTTGTATGCTATGACAAAATTGGACTTTAAAACCAAACCTGGAAAAAAAAAGACCAGCAAGCTTGTCTGGCATTCAAACGATGAGCTGTCTTGAGATAAAGAAGATTCTTATGATCAGTGATGGTAGTAATAAGAAATTTAGCACCTTCCAAAATGTGTCTCCATTCCTCTAGTGCCAATCTCATAGCCAACAATTCTTGATCCCTTATGGAATAGTTCTTCTCACCTGGAGAAAATTTACGGGAAAAGAAACCACAAGGATGATTCTTTTCATCTTTAGCCACTTGAGACAGTACAGCTCCCACTCCTGCTAAAGAGGCACTGACTTCTAATGTTAAGGGTTTTTGAAGTTGTTGACAAAGAAGTGGAGCTGTGGAAAAAGCTGTTTAGAGGGCTTGGAAGGCAGCCACCACTGCCAGAGGCCAACAAGACAGGTTAGCATCCTTCTTATTGAGAGCCAAGATGGGGGCAACAATCATAGAAAAGTTTGCAATGAATATTCTATAATAATTAGAGAAGCTGAGAAACCTTTGGGTGGCTTCAAGGAGTGCAGTTGGGGCCAGTCATGGATGGCTCTTAGCTTGTATGAATCCATTTGAGGGGATTTCCTGATATGTTATGCCCCATAAATGGCACAGAGGACTGTTCAAAAAGGTATTTAGAGATTTTCCCGTACAGATGATGACTTTGAAGAAGGGATATAACCTCTCTACAAGAAGGTGATGGGATTGCAGGTTCTCTGATAAAAATAAAATGTCGTCCAGATAGACTACAACAAATTTGTAAAGGACATCTCAGAAGTTTTCATTGACATAACTAATAAACTGCTGGTGCACTACACAAGCCAAAAGGCATCACCATGTACCCTTAATGGCCATCTCGTGTATTAAAGGGTTTTCCACTCATCCCCTGTTTTGAAACAGATTAAATTGTAGGCTCCATGGAGATCCAATTTAGTGAAAATAGATGCTCCACGAACCTTGTAAAAATCTCTGATATGAGTGGCAAAGGATATCTATTTTTCAAGGTGATTTGATTCAGCCCACAGTAGTCTATGCAGGGTTGTAGGGTTTGAGACTTCCATCTTTCTTCTGAACAAACAAGAATCTGGCCCCAGCAGGAGAAGAAGCTTGTCCTATTAAACCCTTGGCTAGGTTTTCTTTTATGTAATCAGACATAGCAGCTGTTTCCGGAACCAAATGAGGGTAGATACGGCCATGAGGTGGCATCTTTCCAGGGATAAGATTGATACCACAGTCCCAAGGATGATGGGGATACAATTTGACCACTGCTTGTTCACAAAAAAGTCAGCAGAATCTTGATAAGGTATTGACAAATGAGAATCTGGTTTACAAATTAATTGATCAGACTTGGGAAGCTTTGGTGAAGATTCAGTAGAGACTTGTTGGGTTCAAACGAGGAAGGCACTAGTAAAAACAATTGGATCCCCAAGCTTGGATATGCATGGTGGACCAGTCTAACATGGGGTTGTGAATTTTCAGCCAAGGCAGCCCTAAAAGTAGAGCATGGGGAGTTTTAGGTAGAACCAGGAATTCTAACTCGTTGTGATGTAGGCATCCTACCTGAAGTGAACAGGTAGAGTAACTGAAGATAGAACATCTCCAAGGAGGATATTGCAATGTACCCCAGATAGAGCCAACTTGCTTGGAAGAGGACGAACTGGAATTTCTATTTCATGAGTAAGAGATTCAGAAATAAAATTCCCGGCAGCTTTTGTTTGAGTCTTGAAATGAATAGACACTGGTAGAAGGTAATCAAAGAAATGGGAAGGCTTAGTTAATACCCCCCATTGGTCGCTCCCAGAGCCAGTTAGAGTATCTCATTTCCTGAGAGGAGGGGACAAACTTTAAGAATATGGTCAGGGGCCATACAGTAGATGCAAACCTTGTTATGGAATCAGCAGGTCCGCTCAGTGGGAGTCAAACGAGACCTGTTGATCTGCAAAGGTTCTTCTTTAGTTGGTGCAAAAGAGGAAGAATGTGCAGTTGACAGAAATCGATCCTTGAAATGATCTTCACGGCCTTTACTAACCTGCAGTTTTCAGTGGTGCAAGTCTATCTGTCAGGACTGCGACTATTTTAGTACATAAAGATAGATTACTTTTTCCAATGTTCCTTTGTGGTCATTGGAGGAGCTATCCTACTTGCTGGCGTTCTTCACATACAGGGAATAGAGAGTTAAAGTGATCATCTGTTTCCAAGGTGTTGTCAGGTTCTGGGATTCCTAGATTGCTCATTATTTCAAACCTGATTACATTTGGGTCACATGTTCTGAACTTCCTATGGATCACAGACCTCTAGTATAAAGCCTGTTACTAACTGTGTCTCAGTGTCTGTGCAATGTTACTTTCAGGTCTTTCTTGGACTCCTGCCAGATCCCTGCTGTGCCTGTGGGTTGCTGTGGACTTTGCTATATCTCCGCTCATGTTCCAGCTAAACTTCTGAAGCCAGTTACCAGCCACACTACAGAGCTCAGCATAGCCATTGCCTAAGTATTGCTTTCTGCTCCACTGCTGTGGTTTCACCTTTTGCTGCACTATTTACTTTGCCTGCTGCCTCTCACTCCTGTGAACATCGAACCCATCTTCATTACAGTTGTCAATTGCACCGTTATAGTTATCATCACCACTGCACAGGGCTCAACACCGTTCCGGATTCTAGTCACACCACAGGGCTCAACCCTGTTCCAGAACCACATCGCTTCACAGGGCTCAACCCTGCTTCAACCTTCATTGCATTGCGGGGCTCAACCCCGCTCTGGACTCTAGGTACACTGCAGGGCTCAACCCTGTTCCGGAACCACACCACTTCACAGGGCTCAACCCTGCTTTGACCTCATTGCATCACAGGGTTCAACCCTGCTCTGAACTCACCACATCACAGGGCTCAACCCTGCTCCGACCTCATCGCATCACAGGTCTCAACCCTGCTTTGACCTCATCGCATCACAGGGCTCAACCCTGCTCCAACCTCACCGCATCACAGGGCTCAACCCTGCTTTGTTTTTGACCACATCACAGGGCTCACCCCTGCTCCATCTTTAACCACATCACAGGGCTTACTCTGCTCCGGATCTCCATCACTACAGGGTTCCATCCAGGTGAAGCTCCTCTATACCATCCTGAGGTGTTAGCCTCATACTAACAGGAATTTCAAAACACACTCTCAATATCAGAACACTTTACAGACAACAATAGAATCACCAAAGAAATTTAGAAGATATAGGATTAACTCTGACAATCAGGATCAGCAGTCTATAAGGAACACGAGACATAATTATCCTTCCAGGTACCAGACTCACAATTATGACAGGTCCAGGAATACTCGTCGATACAAATACAATGAACTACAACATCAGTACGCTCATTCCAACAGATTTGATGTGTTAAACAATAGAACTACCACATATACCAGACCACATTCCAATAGAGTTGACAGACACAAACAACAATCACAAAGACATATGGAAGACTCCCCCTCATCTTTTTTATAAAAAAGACATCAATCTCCTCTCAAATTGACCATTCCGAAACCAAATCCCAGATATGGACACGCTCAAAAAAGAAGAGGAGACGAGGACACAGAGGCAAAAGGGGAGGCACCAACAAAACATATAAAAAACGTGAGGTGGAACTAACCACCAACAACATTTTTAATCTTTCCACCAAAGTATTAACTTCAGCAGAAAGCACCCTTCTAGTGAAGGGTCTCAAATTTGCACCTCAATCCAAACACAATCTTTTCATTTTTTGTCGATCTCAATAAATTCATCAGAACACTTAGTAGGAAACGCTACTTTTGCATGAAAACATTAAACAATAATGGAATTGAGGGTTGTCCAATTGTTAAAGATAAGAATGAAACAGAAGCTTTAGGCATCTTGGAGTCACTATATAGAGAAAGTATTGATACTGATCTTGATACCCTAAGCACCCCTATTTTCGACATTAATAAACCAGGTACCAACAAATTCAAGAGACCCTCTGAATTTTATCCACTTCAACATAGGGTGCCTTTCATTGAAAGCTTTTATACCGCCACAATGAAAGATTTCAATGAGTTATGTACTAACACTAATCATTGCTTTCATGATAATCTATCTATAAATGAAATATTTGCCCTTAATAACCTGATGAAAGACAAAACTATCATCATTAAACAAGCTGACAAGGTGGGAGGTCTTGTTATTCAAAATCGAGATGACTACCTGTTGGAAGCTTTCAGACAACTGGACAACCCTAGGTTCTATCTAAAATTATCCACAAATCCTACAAGTAAATTTAAGGATGAACTTTTTATTCTCCTCGATAAGGCCCTAGATACTTGCATTATCACTAAGGATATATACAAATTTTTGCGTATAGACTATCCCATTATTCCAATTTATTACCACTTACCTAAGGTGCACAAATCCCTCACATGTCCCCCAGGATGTCCCATTATCTCAGGAGTAGGCTCACTCACCGCTAATCTTTCTTCTTTTGTAGATTCACATTTACAAGTTTATGTTAGTTCACTTCCTTCCTATATCAGAGATACAACTAAATTTTTACAGCTTATTGATTCCATCACATGGAAAGATTACTACATATTACTTACTTGTGACGTCAAATCTCTATATACTAATATTCCTCATGAATTTGGCTTATTGGCTGTGAATCACTATCTTAGCTCTGATATAGGGATAGAATCTAATCTGAGGAACTTTTTGTTATCTTCAATTCGATTTATATTAGAAAATTATTTTTCATTTAATTCAAATACAGGTTGAGTCTCCCATATCCAAATATTTTGAAATACGGAATATTCCAAAATACGAATAATTATGGCATGACTGAGATAATAAAACCATTTGATTTTTGATGGTTCAGTGTACACAAACTTTGACTAAGGCACAAATTATTAAAAATATGGTATAAAATTACCTTCAGGCTGTGTGTATAGGGTGTAAATGAAGCATAAATTTATTTCATGTATTTACACAAACTTTGCTTGAGCCACAAAGTTATTGAAAATATTGTATAAAATGAGCTGCAGGCTATGTGTATAAGGTGTATATACCACATAATTGCATTATATGTGTATATTGGAGTTCCATTCCCAAGATATTTCATTATGATATGCAATTGTTCCAAAATACGGAATATTCTGTTATCCAAAATACCCCTGGTCCCAAACATTTTGGATATGGGAGACTCAACCTGTATTTCCTTCAAACATATGGCACGGCGATGGAGACCAGGTTTGCCCCGAGTTATGCCAACTTTTACATGGGCTCCTTCAAGGAGCACCATGTGTGGACGGGCGACTTTGGGGTGAACCTGGTCCTATACAGCCGGTATATTGATGACATTTTCATTATCTGGGATGGGGATTTACTTACACTTGATCACTTTGTGTGTCATTTGAATCACAATAATTTTGGTTTAAAATTTACTCACAATTTGATTATAGCACTATCAATTATCTAGACATCACGGTCAATGTTGTCGATGGGAAACTACAATCTAAAACTTTTATGAATGAGGTGGACTGTCAGAATTATTTGCATTATAGAAGTAGCCACTATGAACCATGGAGGGACAACATCCCTAAAGGACAATTTCTTCATCTAAAGAGAATCTGTTCGACAGAGCCATTATTTTTGTTACAAAGCCAAACTATGTTTCAAGCTTTTATAAATAAAGGTTATCCGAAAGACATTTTAGATCATGCCCTTAATGAAGTTAAACTAATTTCTAGAACATTCCTTTTAATAAACAATCTTGTAAATTAATTAAGAGAACCACCACTAGGAATAATATTGATCCCAACACAGAGATTCATGATATATCTGAGATAATTTTCATTTATCACTCAATTTAATTCAGCTGCTAGTGAAATAAAGAAGATTGTTATGAAGAATATGGCAATATTACAACATGACAGACATTTAGGTCCATCACTTTCTGTCCATAGCAAAGTTATAGTTAGAAAAGCTAAAACTTTGAAACAAAAACTGTCTCCGAGTTTTTTTCCCATCCACACGCATGTAGATCCAACACTTAGAACTACAGATTGGTTACCACAAAACCCAAGGGTTTTTATAGGTGTGGGCACACTAAGGACCTCATTCAGAGTCGGTCGTTGCGGCCGCATGGTCGTACGCATACAATGTTTTTCTTTCTGCACCTGCTCACGGCTAGCAGTGCGCATGTGTGTACGAGCTCTACCGATCACAAATACTGTTGGTCGTAGGGCTCCCGACACGGAAGTGGATTGCTAAAGTTGATAGACAGGAAAGACCGTTTGTGGGAGTATACGGGGGTGGTGGTCTGGAAACGGAGGCATTCTTCAGCGTTTCCAGGCATTTTAGGGGAGTGCATAAATTACCTGCTTTGTACCACCAAGAATTGCGGATGCATGAAAACGTCACTCTACGAACAGGCTGATCATCCAGGCTAAGGTAGGCAAGAAGCGTCCGTAAGCCACAACAGTACAATCGTTAATCTGATGTTCCCTGCGATGTTTTGATTTTGAACCACACAAACCAAAGAGCTAAGATTGCTGCATTGTAACTATTAACACTGCTAATTACCTTGTAACTCATTTCACTTGCGTGTGCATTAGTGAATTTGTAACCAAAATTTTTCTTTGTGCTTTTTAACCAGCTTTTTGCTCAAACAGGTTTTAAAACATCTAGCATTGTGTTTTGCATAGCAGCCTTTTCAGATACCACACTGTTTAAACCTTGTATACATTGATATAGTTAAAGATAGACATTTTTGGTATGAAATTATTTTATTTTTGTGAAATTTGCCTTTCATCACAATGTCAAGAATAATTGTTTAGGCAACATTGGTATATAATTAAAATAAAGAAAAAAAAAATTTTGTTTAAAAAAAAGAGCTTGAGACATTGGTGACCAGAAATATGGGGACTGGACAACAGGTGAGGTAGGAGATATCCAGGGCTACTTGCGTCATTTGGGCCAGCTCGGAGGAAGAGGTAAGCTACGGACAGCCGACTGGCGTGTAACACGCCGACTGGCCTGGCCAGAGGTAGATGGGATTTCCTCTGGCCTAGGCATAGGGCTCTCCATACTTGCGGGGCTGGCTGTTGGGCTGCCAGAGGTGGTGGTCCTGGGAGGAAGGGAGTTTCGCTCCATCATGGCAGGTGGATTGGCCTGCTCCTGGGTATTGGCCAAATGATCTAGGACCCCAGCAGTGGTCTCCAGGGCCACCGCCACCCTCACCAGAGTGGTCTCCATCCTCAGAAGAACACATGTGTTATCCTGAGTTTGGTAGACCAACCTGGTGAGGAGAGGCACTGCTTGGTCTGATGTTTGCCCTGGAGTAGACTCCACAGGGTCCCCAGATGGAGTACTTGGATCCTCCCCTGCAGAGTCCCCATCTGTGCTGGACTCAGATCTGACCTCAGGAGCAGGCACTATCTCCTCTGAGTCTGGAATATAAAATAAAAATGTTATTTGTTTTTCCCAAAAAATAAAAACAGACGTTTCAGCTTTATACTTTTTGGCTTACAAAATTAAATTACCTTCTTGCACATGTGGAGCAATGGAGTCGGTCATGTCAGTGTCCATAGTGGACATGCCGACAATCTCCTCTTCCATCACACATCCCTGAGCCAACGTCTCCAACCTTGTCAAGGCCAGCTCCTCAGGGATAGGACCACCACCTGTCCCCGCAGCATGGTCCACCCTACTCCGTAGCTTCCTCTTCAGTTGGTACTTGAAATCCGTCCAGCTGTCAATGTTATTATTGAAAATTTAAGTGTTAGTTTTTTTAAATAAGATCAAGCTTTGGACTTCAGTACACTCACAATATCATTTTCTTACCGTTTTTTTATGACTTTCTGTGTTCTGTAGGTTGTCCCCACACCATTAACAGCCCTGGATATCTCCTCCCAAATCCTGTCTTTGGCTCCAGCCCCCATATTTCTGAGTGCATTGACTAGGTTCTCCTTTGTCATGGTCACCAATGTCTCAAGTTCGATCCGTGAAAATGGAGGGTTTCTTGGCCTAGGCCTGCTTGGGCCCGCCTCCTCCTTCTCTACTGATGGACTTTGATTCCCAGCACCTACAAGAATTTTTCAAATAGTACAGTTTTTTTAAAAATTGTATGGGAAATATGACCAGTTTTTGTGTTGTGTAAAAAATGTGATTGGAACTTACCTGGCTCAGTTGGCCTCTGCTCACCATGCTCCTCGCTTGCCATTCTGCTAACCTGTGAGAGAGCATGAAGAATACTGCTTCTGCAGACATTTTTATAGATGTGATCGCATCCCTGGATTGGTTACCAGTGCATCCTTATTTCCCTAACTACAAATGCACACCTTTCCTGCATTCCGTAATCACTGCATGGGTTGGGCTAGATGTGAGCGCATCGCTGGATTGGTTACCTGTGCATCCTTATTTCCCTAACTACAAATGCACACCTTTCCTGCATTCCGTAATCACTGCGTGGGTTGGGCTAGATGTGAGCGCATCCCTGGATTGGTTACCCATGCATCCTTATTTCCCTAAATACAAATGCACACCTTTCCTGCATGTTTCAATAATTGGTGTTTGGTTTCTTTATCTAAGGCAAAGCCAAATGTTCACTTACTTGTGGGTTGCAGTTGGAGTGTTTGGTGGTGCAGGAGGTGTTTGCTAATAGTTAAATAGTTTGAAGTTGATTGAGAGGTGCTTGTGTGTGTAGTTTGTGAGGTGTTTGTTTGAATTTGACTGAGAGGTGCTTGTGTGTGTATTTTGTGAGGTGTTTGTTTGAAGTTGATTGAGAGGTGCTTGTGTGTGTAGTTTGTGAGGTGTTTGTTTGAATTTGACTGAGAGGTGCTTGTGTTTGTAGTTTGTGAGGTGTTTGTTTGAAGTTGATTGAGAGGTGCTTGTGTGTGTAGTTTGTGAGGTGTTTGTTTGAAGTTGATTGAGAGGTGCTTGTGTGTTGTTTTTTTGGGGGTATTAATTTATTTTGGTTGTGGGTTTTTGTTAATTTTTTTTATTATTTTATTAGTGTTGTTTTTTTTGGTGTTTGTTTATTTGTGGTGGTTTTTTTGTGTTTGTTTTTTGTGGTGTTTTTGTTTTGTGTTTGTTTTTTTGTGCTGTTTTTGTTTTGTGTTTGTTTTTTGTGGTGTTTTTTTTTGTGTTCATTTTTTTGTGGTGTTTGTTTTTGTGTTCCTTTTTTTGTGGTGTTGGTTTTTGTGTTGGTTTTTTTGTGGTGTTGGTTTTTGTGTTCTTTTTTTGTGGTGTTGGTTTTAGTGTTCCTTTTTTTTGTGTGTGTGTGTTTTGTTTTCGGTGTTGTTTTTGTTTGGCAAAATTTGATTGCTTTTGACTTTGAAAAACCCCGTAAGTTTTTGGGCTTGAGCTGGTGACTTTTTTTGTTTGGTTGGCCGGCCTTTTGTCTTCTTCCTAAATCCAATGTTATTCGAAGAATCAAGTAAGTGTGCCAGCCTACTGCATTTTGTTTGTTATTTTTTTCAGCAATCCTAATCTTCAATATTTTTTGTTTTTTATTTTAATTTTTGTTTACATTATTTCTTAAAGGTGCTTAACACTCCTTTTTGGTCTGGAATCAGGTAAGTGTCTATTTTTTCAAACATACACTTATTTTTTTAGTTTATTCTATTTTTTTTATCCAAATGTTTGGGGAATATTGTTTATTGTTCTATTTTGAAATTCTAATTTGGTACATTTAACAACAATTCATATTTGCGAGTTTAAAAATTAAGCATGGTTTTAACACTAAAAGTAGTAATATTGGTTTGACCTAAAAAAATGTTTTTTTTAATTTTTCCCTCTAATTTTTAAATCGTACAACAAATACACATGTAGTTATTTCTGAAGATGGCACTGCCCGATCCTGTAAGAATATGCCCCATTATTATAAAGCTAAGTATTTTTGCACAAAATTTCACAATACAGTCTGGAGAACCAATTAAAAATATAAATGTAACTTTACAGAGCGATGTTGGACAGCTAATAGTGGCCATGTTGACCCCCACCAACCTTCCTCAGCCTCCTCCTGGGCATGGGCATAGGAGCAATGCAAGGGACAAGATATATAGAACACGTGTCACCCTTTTTGGAATGCCTGTTGATGTGGTTGTTACCACTTATCGCCTGCCTCCAAATATTATCCTAGACACTCTTTCAATAATAAAGAATGATCTAGAAAGTCAGATTAACATTCCTACAGCAATCTCACCACTTATACAGTTGTTGGCGGTGTTACATTTTTGCGCATCAGGCTCCTTCCAAACCACTGTGGGGCTGGTGGGTGGTCTCTCCCAGCCCTCATTTTCACGGATCCTGAGGCGTGTGCTAGATGCATTTTTCAATCATCTAGCACATTTTATTAGTATACCTGTGGATACGGAAGCCCTTGATGTGGTAATGCAGAAGTTTTTTTTAAATTGCAGGCTTTCCACACATCATAGGGGTAGTGGATGGCACTCACATAGCACTTCAGCCTCCTGCATGCAGGGAACAAATATATAGGAACCGCAAACATTACCATTCCCTAAATGTAATGGTGCTATGTGATGCCTCCCTCCAGATCCTCTCCCTGAATGCAAAATTCCCAGGCTGCAGCCATGATGCGTATGTGATCCAGCATTTAGGGATTTGGCCCAAATTAAGCTGGTGATGCGTGGATTCTTGGTAAGTAAAAATCCAGTATGTCTTTCTAGTAATAGTGTAAACAGGTTCTCATGGTAAATGTATATCTTTTGGTGTCCCATTTCCATCAGGTGACAGTGGATATCCTTGCACGCCCTGACTGCTGACTCCTTATTTGACTCCCACACCAGGGCCCCAAACTCAATATAATGCCGTGTTTACTGCCTCCAGGCAGGTGGTGGAGCACTGTATCGGCCTTTTAAAGGGCCGGTTTCAGTGTCTCCATCACTCTGGTGGTGCACTCATGTACTCGCTCCGCCAAATGGTTTCTCGCATTGTGGTCCTGTGTGGGATTTTACACAACATTGCAATAAGGAGTCGAGTACCCAAGCAGCCAGAGGAGGCCTTGCCAGAGGATGGCCCTGCGCAGGAAGGTGTTGTGATGCTGTCAGGGGGGGCCAGATGCGATGATGTCATTTCACATTTTTTTAGGTATGCATATTTTCATTTTTTGGAAAAGAAAATGCAATTTTGCAAACTGTATATTAATGTGGCCCTTTTTCTTTTTCTTTTCCTACCAACAAAATCACAACACTTTCCAAAACATTGATAAAAAATGGAACCCATTGGCAATACCCTGTATGTTTTTGGACAACTAACACATTTTGCACGGATATCCCCCAACATGTTTAGTTAATTTGCCTTTTGTTTTAGTAATTGATATGTTTTCCATTCCAAAATCTGTTTGTTTTTTACTATACTTGTTTAGGTTTGACTAAGCCAGATGTTTAATTTGCCAAAACCATGAGGACATTTGTTATGTGTGAATCTTTCATGTTTTTTTTTTACCATTAAAAGCCTGTTGGCAACATGTTTGTTATATAATAAATGTTTTAAATGAAGAAAAAATGTAGTTGCTTGTTTGTTTAAAAAAATTGCAAGCCATTTTCAGGTGTATAATGTATACCAACCCATAATTGAAAAATAAACAACATTACTGCAAATTTTTTTAAGGTGTACTAATACATGTTTTAAGTTCTTACACTATGGAAAGGCACCCACCTTTGTTCCTAAAGTTTTTCACATGCAGAATTACACCCTTTAATGTGTGACAAAAAAGAGGACAAATGTTGGAGATAATAAAACTTTATTTATTTTTATTATAAATGTCATAAAAATGTAAAAAAAATAAATTTTAAAATACTACACATCCTCCAAACGCCCCACTAATCTTTGGAGGCAGCAGTAGGCCTGCATTAAATAGCCAGAGGTCTCTCGCAGCTCCTCACGAATTTCCCTCAGGGTGTGGGTTAGATCTGTAGAAAATTTGTAGAAAATGCGAATTAAATGCTTCCTTACAGTTAGAAACATTTGAACATTACACATTTTTCAATGTACCAAAAAGTGTTTAAACACACTGATGTTACGGTGTGTTTGAAAGTATCAGACACACAACAATATTAATAGGTTTCTACTTTTCTGTTGTTCAACTAATTTTAAACCCTAACTATGTGGCATAAGCCAAAATCCACTATGATGATGTTACAAATAATGGGAGGTGTATTCTTAAGTCATGATGGCCATATCCTTAAAACACAATGCACATATTCACTTCTAGAATGTTGTTGAGAAACCAAAAAAGTTTTTATTTGCAATAAAAAACATCACTTTGCCTAAGTACATTAGTACATTTTAAACACAGTGTACACAACATCAACAAGGGTAGTCTGGTTCCTAGCACCTTTGCAAGTTTGGTGACAGGTTTTTTTACATTGTAAAATACTAATCCAAATTTAATCATTAGTTCCTCAAACTCAAAAACATTTTTGAAAAAACAATAAACCTATATTTTTGAGGCCCCCAAAACAAAAAAAGGGCCAGACAATAAACATAAGGTTGTAAGTCTGAAAAACAGCATTACTGTGCAATGATGTTAAACCCCATACAGCAAATTTTCAAAACAACAAAAAAAGCACAGAAATTTTAACAAATACATGGATAATACCAAAACCCTCAAAAATGTAAATAAAAAAACATACCCTGAGAGTGTTCAGACACAGCAACAGATGGTGCCAGTGAAGCTTCGGGTGAGGCTGAATATTCCGGAGTGGGGGGAATGGTTGAAGGGGAAATGGAGCAGGAAAGATCACAGGGAGGGGAGATTTGGGATATTTGGGATGAGTGGGCAGGGGAGGGAGGAAGACTTGGGGAGGAATGGAAGAGGGAGGGAGGGTTACTGGGGGAGTATGGTGGTGGGGAGGGAGGGCTGGGTTGAGGAGATGTAGGTGAGAGCTGCTGGTTGGTAGATTGTCTTTGCACTCAGCGTGCCCTTCTCTGTCTCCGCTGGGCTTCTAAAATGTAAACATAAAATCCCAAAAATAAAGTTTAGAATTTCGGTTACTCAATACAAGTACACATTCTGTACAATAGGGACAACATACAGGAGGGTTTTTGAACATTGACTAAAATAATTGGCAAAGGAACATACATTTTTAACATTCCACTAATTAATACTTTTAAACAAATGCATACTTACATCTGCGTATTTGCAAACACAAATTCCTGAGGAGCTCAGGTGACCGGCAGCCCAGGTCTGACCAGCGACGCTGTAATTGGGCAATGTTTTGGCGAAACCCCGCTGATCGGAGAGCTCGCCTCACCTCCGCATAGGTGGGCCGTTTTGTCCGATTTGAAATGGGCGGCACAGCCTGGGTGATACGCCTGTCCATTATATTTACTAGGACAAGCAGCTCTCTCCTGGTAAACGCTGCGGCTCTCATGATGGCAATGGGCGTTTTTACAGAAAACATGAAATATACATGGGGTAAAAAATATATGATTGGCTAAAATATTTACACTTTTATCAAAAACACCACTATTGGCCAATCCTTTAATCATGTGTCCCAAAAAATAAGGTCACATTTGATTGGCTACAACACGCAGTGTGCAATTGCAAACATAAGAGTGCAAATGATCCTAACGCAAAATGCACATGCATTTATAAAGTTAACACAATTAGCAAATGGACATTCACAGTTAATAAACCTTACTTTGTTTTTAACATTGTGTGAAAAAATAAGAACGTAGAAAACAACCATGAAATGAACAATAAAGTTTATTGACACATGATAAAAAACTCGTTTGAAAGAACAGCAAGAGTTAAACACTTAATTAGATAATTGCCAACAAGCTAATAACAAGCTGATTGATAGTCCATGTAAACATGACATGTGACCATCAAAACTTCACATACGGCTGCAAACATCAGAACATAATTAGCATACAGCGACTGACAGCGCCTGACTACAATTGACTCGATCGTTCGTTCAGATCAGTCGGTAGCTAGAGGAGGTGCAGTGCTAACGTATGGGCGTCACTTTGTTTACGATCGCCCTGCCGTATGATCGGATTTTGCAGTCATTGGTCGTACGACCGTGCGGCCACAACGACCGACTCTGAATGAGGTCCTAATTGTATAACATGCCAACATGTTCACAATGGAAGCACATCCATTATATCATCTAGTATGAATGAGAAATTTATTATCACTAGTTTTCTCAATTGTAGTTCACAATTTGTAATCTATGTCATTCAATGCCAATGTGGGATTCAATATGTAAGAAGAACTATTCGCAGTTTCCATTTGAGATTTTTGGAACATAGATGTAATATCATTAAAGGTTATAAACAGTATAGCATGTCTCAACACATTCACCATTGCCAAAATAACAAAATGGATAATATTTTTGCAACAGTTATAGAGGAGATCAATTCTACATCAAGAGGAGGTGACAGATTTAGCCTGTTATGCAAACGTGAGGCCTATTGGATTTTTAAATTAGACACCTTATCCCCCAAAGGTCTCAATAATACAGTTGAACTCAACCATTGTTAATGATTGTGGCGGTCCCACTGGGTCTCAGACCACAGGTCCCTGTGGGTGATTTCTAATGGGCCCTCCCTATCACACAGAATATATATAAATGGTGGTGATTCAGGCTTTATTATGTAGTGGGATGCACCACTGCCCCATCTGGTGTCTTTGAATTTAAATATATCTAACTGTCTAGTTGGGTCACTGTTGCATCCCACACCTCACTATTTATTTTCCAATATTTACTTTCCACATTTTATGTTCTACTTTGTACTTTTTATTTTATTTATTTTTTATTTATATTTATATTTTTTTATTTATTATTATTTATTATTTTTTATTCATCATCTGTTCTTCTCATTTCTTATGTTTTATCAGCATATCATGATTGTTGTAGTCACTATCCACATCTTGCATATTAACACACCACAAACATCTGTGTTATATTTAATGTGGAACAGTAATGATTGGATCCAGTTCATCAAATTTGTTTTGAGTCATCGACATAATAATAGAAGATCGATTGGTGCATTTTAATCCTGATTGTCAGTACTTACAGTATTTTTACTATACACTAATAGTACATACCTATATTCATTTACATTTTTTCATCATACCCATTCATCTGAGGACAACCTTGAGTTTTAGTTATCTGCATCTTTATACAGTATCCCACCACCTCTTTATGTATTGTATTTATGTCGTCCAATATTTTCACATTGCATGATTTTCCATGATGCAATGCATATTTCATCATTATTATTTATTATAATATTATTTTGTACCATCTAGGTATCATATTGTCTACCATCCCTACAGCCATTATACTTATTTCATCACATATATTCTGAATTAAATTGATTGATACCTTTTATAACTACCTAGTGTTAATATCCCACCTTATTTTCCTCCAACTAACTATTCCCTTCCCATTTATTTATTTGTTTCCCATCATCAGTATTATTTTGTATTTTTCATTTTTTTATTATTTTTCTATTATTATTTATTTTTTATTTATTTATTATTATTCTTAATTAATTTTTCAGTTATTGTTATGTATTATTATTATTCCTTATTTTTTCATAATTTTTCATATTGTTTCTTATTTTTCATCATACTCTTTCATGTATCCATTCCATCAATTCATTTCAGTCCTTTACTCATGGTCAACATTAGTGTAGGCATTATAAGTGATACGTAATTGTATCAATTAATCATTCATTCATTTATTTCATGATACAGTTTGATGTTTATTATATATGTTTTTATGGGTTATGATTAATTCAATACGTACTTTTTATATGTTTATTATGTGTATATATATATATATATATATATATATATTAGTCTTAATGTATTCATTAAGGCCAAGATATGATTAATATACTACACCAATGTACACCTTTGAGAGTTGATACAATGATCAGCAAATTTTGCCAACTAATAATAATGAAGTTCGTACCTGTTACAATTTATGTAATTAACCATAGTATATCTGACAGATCGGTTTATGTTGCCAATTAATGATAATTAACTTTGTACCTGTTATAATTTATGTAATTAATTGACAACATTATATCTGACAGTTCGGTATGAGTGAGACACATTGCCTCTGAGGAAACGGCCAGCTTTTACAGAGCCGAGAAACGCGTTTGAGCTCTCAGTCTATCACCGCTTTTCACTGCTGGATTGTTCTCTTCAATATTGTGCACCCCATTATACCCATCAAGTGGTGACCGAGTACAGGACTTGTGTGTACAGACCACTCAACACCAAAGGTGACCCCTCCATTACCTTGCCTATGGTAGAAGCCATTATCCACTGCAACACACAGCTTGTTATATTATCCAGGGCAGTCTGCCTCTAAGAAACACCCGGTCACGGCACCAGGATATAACCGGGAACATGTGGGTTTGAGCGTGTCTCACACCACCACGGCATGGTCTATTTCAGACAACACCACCAGCCAACAGTGGCACACACAGAAGCCGCTTAGACCTGCAATTGTCAAGTCCGTTTCTGTCCACCAGCATTAATTTCCAACCCGGCTGGGACAAACTGTGAATTTACAGTTGAACATACACGGGAACGATCACGAACACTCAGGTATTGCATGCATTGTTCAAGCACTCATACCTACTGTGGTCTCCTTTTTTAATAACATTATCTCTATATTTATTATATGACATTCATTTTCCTATTATTTTTTATTTCAATATTTTTTTCGGGACTTACATTGTCTCGTCCACATTCATCCACTGTTCATCACAGGATCACCATCCAATTTTATACTTTACCAGGTTTTTTTTTATGTAAATTATTGCTTTGTATGCATTGTACCCATTCTATATGTATATTGATTTGTTTATCATTCATTGTATTTATGATATTTTGTGCCTCGGTTTAGTATACATACTATTCTGGTGACTATTTATTATTATACCATTTTTATGCTAATTATCTATTCAGCATCTTATCTATTTAAAAGATTAGTGTTTCTCTATCAGCATTCCCTGTTTTCTTCTCCACATTTTCATGTTTTCGGGATTAGCCCTCCCTTCAGGTGAGCTACATTTTGAGTAAACTTATATACATCTGGTGCACCCCAATTGTGTTTTTCTCTTGTATTTAGCCTCATACTGGACTCAGGGTTCCCTACCATACTACACCACACATCTTCTGTGTTAAAGACTATATATGGGAGGTTTTCTCCTTTACTCATTATCGCTTATGTGAACCTCTGTGTTGTTGAGACTTTATGTGAGACGTTTCTATTATATTTTCTCCTGTGAATAAATTCTATTTACTTTTATTCCGTGCTACCGAGATTTCATGAAAAGGTAATTCCTAAAGCCGCCCCAGTTCATTGTGCCTAGTAGGCCTGCCTCCTGCCAGGAGTCTGAAGTGTCGGCGGCCGTGACACTATCTTAATACTTAATGATATTACATCTGATAGAGACTCAGGAACATCTCGAGAGGCTAACTCATCCTTCATTTTCTTGAATAATCCATGAAGAGATGTTGCCCTAAGCGCCTCAATGTTCCACTTCAACTCTGGAGTGATTGTCTGGAATTGAACCACATACTGGCCCATTGTACGTGTCCCTTGTTGAACTCGAAGGAGATCACAGGCAGTTTGGCCTGGCTCATTGGAAAATCTCTTGAATGAACAAATAAAACTTTCATATTTAGAGATGATGTATGCCACCTTTGACCTTGGGGGAATTCTGAGGTAGGCACTTGAACTGTATCTCGCACTGATTGATGAAGCCCTGGCATCATCTGGGGTTTCCATCAAAATGCTCAGGAGAGGCCAACTGTAAATGAAATATTTGAGTTCCAGCTACTGGAGGATTTACAGGAGCAGATCCAGAAGGAGTAGGAAGTATAGTGGCTAGAGTCGACTGAATGAAGAGTAATTGACTGGAGAGTTCCTGGAGATATTGAGCCACCTGGTGTTGTGCTGCCTCCTGATTCTCAATGTGAGAGGTGAGATCTTCTAATGCCCCTGCACCCTGGAAACCAGTGTCTTCCATAGGGCCTGTACAAACTGTCATGCTCAGGCTATGCAGACCCTCTGCCTAGGTATTGGAAGATGTGGACCCAGGTTGGGAAAGGAGGCATGGGGCCCGGATAAATGTTTTCTTCATCCACTAGTACCAGATGTTGGCTAGTCCAGACCAAAAGCATGGAGTCTAACTTACTGGGAGGTGTCCACCAGTGACCCCTCCAAGTGGGATTTGGGTTTAAGCTGCACCCAGCAAGCAGGTTGCAGCCCTTTGGTCAGGTATCCAGCACAAGTGGGAAATGGAAGAACACTTATCACAGGGAAAGCAAAGGAATAATATACTGGAAGTTTGTACTGGGGTAATGTAATGAGTACACACTCTATAGACCCAGACACAAGGCTGACACAGGAGAATGGCACGAGGAGATTGTACTTGGATGACATACTAAGTACACACACTGTGGCTTCAGATGCACAACTGGCACAGGAGAATGATATTATGAGATGGTACTTGGATGACATGCTAAGTACACACACTGTGGCTTCAGATGCAGAACTGGCACAGGAGAATGGTATGATGAAATGGTACTTGGATGACATGCTAATTACACACACTGTGGCTTCAGATGCACAACTGGCACAGGAGAATGAAATTATGAGATGATACTTGGATGACATGCTAAGTACACACACTGTGGCTTCAGATGCAGAACTGGCACAGGAGAATGGTATGATGAAATAGTACTTGGATAACAAACTAAGGGCCTGATTCAGCACAGATTGCAAGGCTGCATTTGCACGCAGCTGGTTGCAGTCTGCTCTTGAGTATGTTACTCAGTGCACATGCGCAAATTGGCTGCTGCAATCAGGAAGAGATCACACTAAGCACACAGAGGGGGTCATTTAGACCCACTCGCAAGTGCAGGATGCTCGCAAGCTGGTCGATGTTGCCCTACTGCGCATGCGCACGACGGAAGGAGCTCCGTCGTGCACATGCATGAGACCCGGTGAGCGACGGGCTCTCCGTCGCTCCAGGTCTTGCACCAAAGGGGGCATGCTGTCGATGTTGAGTGACAGCATACCCCTTTGATGAGCATGCTTGGGGCGAGGCTGCCAGATGGGAACGCCTACCGTCTGAAGCCGGCCCCACTGACATCACTAGAGATGTCAGTGGGAGTGATTTTGGCTCTGATAGAGGCAAAATCACTCCAGGGCTTGCGGCAGCGAGACCCTACCGCAGGGTCTCCATCGCAAGCCTGATGGCCATGATGGTCTTGACCATCGCGATCATCAACATGGACACTCGCTATAGCTGTGGGTGGTAACCCACAGCTATGCGAGCATCCATAAGGCCGCTCCATTTTCATGTAGGAGGGCCCTGATTCAGAGAGAGTGCTCTGGTCAGAGCGTCCGGCTCTGAATCAGGCCCAGAGTCTTAACAGAATGATTGACATGAAATGACCATTTGGGGGTGGAGAGGGGGGTGGTCGGCGGAATGCAGACATGCCTGTGTGTTTGAACTAGGGGTGTGCACCGGCTACTTTTCCTGTTTTGTGTTTTGGTTTTGGATCTGGATCTTTCTTCGTGGTTTGGATCTGGATTGGTTTTGCCAAAACCACCCTTACGTGTTTTGGGTTCTGGGTTTTGGATCTGTATTTTTTTTTAAAAAGCATAAAAACAGCTAAAATCACAGAATTTGTTGGTTTTTCTGCTCCTATGCTATTATTAACCTCAAAATCCTTAATTTCCACTCATTTCCAGTCTATTCTGAAAACCTCACACCTCACAATAGTGTTTTTATGTCCAAAAAGTTGCACTGAGGTAGCTGGATGATTGTGCTAAGCGACACGAATGGGCGGCACAAACACATGGCCCATCTAGGAGTGACACTGCAGTGGCAGACAGGATGGCAGTTTGAAAAACTAGGCCCCAAACAGTACATAATGCAAAGAAAGAAAAGAGGTGCAAGATGGAATTGTCCTTGAGCCCTCCCACCCACCCATATGTTGTATAAACGGGACATGCACACTTTAACAAACCAATAATTTCAGCACCAGGGTCTGCCACATGACTACTGTGTTGATGCACGTGTGGCTACAGTGCACACAATTCACAAAGACAGGAAAAATTTTATTTTTTTATTTTTTGTGGAGTGCACTTTGGGGGTTACACCACCCTTTAACAGACAGACGCATGCTTAGTGCTGCTGCTTTCATGATGCATGTACAGTGCACACAATTCACAAACACAGAAGAAAATGTTTTATTTTTGTTGGAGCGCACTTTGGGGGTTACACAACCCTTTAACAGACAGACGCATGCTTGGCGCTGCTGCTTTGAGGATGCACGTACAGTGCACAGAATTCACAAACACAGAAGAAAATGTTTTATTTTTGTTGGAGTGCACTTTGGGGGTTACACCACCCTGTAACTGACAGACGCATGCTTGGCGCTGCTGCTTTGAGGATGCACGTACAGTGCACACAATTCACAAACACAGAAAAAAAAAATATTTTTTGGAGTGCACTTTGTGGGATACAGCACCCTTTACTGGAAGAGCCAACCGGCCCTTTACTTATGACACAGGCGCATGCTTGGTGCTACTTTGTTGATGCAAGTGCGGCCACAGTACACACAATTCACAAACAAAGAAAATAAGTTTTTATTTTGTTTGGAGTGTACTTACGGGTTACAGCACACTTTAACGGTGAAGCCAGCCGGCCTTTTACTTATGACACAGGTGTACGCTTGACGCTGCTACTGTGTTGATGCACGTGCGGCTACAGTGCACACAATTCACAAAGACAGAAAAAAAAGGATTTTTTTTGTTTTGTGGAGTGCACATTTGGGGTTACACCACCCTTTAACAGACAGATGCATGCTTGGTGCTGCTGCTTTCAGGATGCACGTACAGTGCACATAATTCATAAACACAGAAGAAAATGTTTTTTTTTTGTTGGAGTGCACTTTGGGGGTTACACCACCCTGTAACTGACAGACGCATGCTTGGCGCTGCTGCTTTGAGGATGCACGTACAGTGCACACAATTCACAAACACAGAAAAAAAGATATATTTTTTGGAGCGCACTTTGGGGGTTAAAGCACCCTTTAATGGAAGAGCCAATCGGCCCTTTACTTTTGACACAGGTGTATGCTTGGTGCTACTTTGTTGATGCACGTGCGGCCACAGTACACACAATTCACAAAGAAAGAAAATAAGTTTTTATTTTGTTTGTAGTGTACTTTGGGGGTTACAGCACACTTTAATGGTCAAGCCAGCCGGTCCTTTACTTATGACACAGGTGCACGCTTGGCGTTACTTTGTTGATGCACGTGCGGGTACTGCACACACAATTCACAAACATAGAAAACAAAAATATTTTTTTTGGAGTGCACTTTAGGGGAGCACCCCTGATGCACAGATCACACCCTGGACAACACTATAGCACCCCTCTAGGACTACAGCCTTTATGGCACACTGCACAACACAGTCCAGCCAGCCCCTATGACAGCAGCACAATACAGCCCAGCCAGCCCCTATGGACAACAGCAGCACAACACAGCCCAGTCAGCCCCTATGGACAACAGCAGCACAACACAGCCCAGCCAGCCCTAGCTCCCACCCTCCATCTTCACTGTCCACAGACGTGAGATCCGGAAGGCAGAATGATAATGTTTTGCCTCGATTTCAGATCCGATTTAGGCGGGAAAAGTCGAGCCTGACTCGGATACGACTCAGATCGGGGGGCTCAGGGGGGTTCGGATTTCAGAAATCCAAACCCGCTCATCCCTAGTTTGAACCATTATAGGAATGTGCATAATTAAGCCCCTGCACTTGTATACGCTGGCAGAGGTATAGATACCGACATGAAGTTTAGCAGTTTGTACTGCAGGTCAACCACAACTGTGCACAGGCCCGCTGAGAGCCGCAGCGGGCCCGGGTAATAGGGGGCGTGGCCTAATAGTGGTAGGCGTGGCCACGGCCCCTTCCCCCAAAAAATTAAATTGCAGCACCACTCTGGGCCCCCTCAGCACTGCTCAAAGCCAGGTGGGGCACGATCAGTGTGATCACTCCCCCCCACAGGCATAGGAGACTGCAGTCACGAGCAGTCTCCACTGCAGCTCAGCACACGCTGTGTGCTGGGCTGCTGTGATGGAGGGGGAGCGGCACCAGACCCGGGCCCCCGCCGGGCCCCTCAGGAAGCCCAGGCCCTGGTAATCTGCACCTGCTCCCCCCCTCTTGGTGCCCCTGACTGTGCATATGGATTCGATGTTACCGATGTTTTTGCTGACTTGCGGATGCATGTCATGGGAAGTGGGTAGCTTTATACAGTGCTGGGCATCTTGTTATAGTGTTGTGGTTGCCTTGCGATTGCATTCATTAGAATATTTTCACAGCAATCGGCTGAGTGAAAATGCAACCTTGCAAACCAACCTGAATCAGGCACTAAGGGCCTGATTCAGAGCCGGATGCTCTTTCAGAGCGCTCGCTCTGAATCAGTGCCCTCCTTCTCTGTTTTAGAGTGGCCTCCTGGCCGCTTGCATAGCTGTGGGTGACCACCCACAGCTATAGCGAGCGGCCAAAAAGATGGTCACTATGGTCAAGACCATCATGACCATCTGGTTTGCGACGAGACCCTTGTGGTAGGGTCTCATCTGCCGCAAGCCCAGGAGTGCTTTTGGCTTTATCAGACTCCCACTCACTTGTGATGTCAGTGGGGCCGGCCCCAGACGGTAGGTATTCCCATGAGAACGCCTCCATCTGGCCAGCCATGCCCCCCGGCATGCCCACCAAAGGGGGTGTGCTGTCACTCAACATCGACAGCACGCCCCCTTTGGTGCGAGACCCATAGCGACGGCTTGCCTGCATTCTTTATATGCAGCTGTAGCTGCTTCTAACTATCTCTTTCACACTGCACTTTTCTTACTATGGTGGTGCCCTGGGGTGGCTTAGTTGGGCTAGTTTGGGGATGTCCTGCGCTCTGGATTTGAATCGTAGTATGTTAGGGACCTACCCTACAGAGGTTACCTGGATATGGTGGGTAGGCCCATAACCTTGGCCAAGATTATGCTTAAAACCTCTATTGATTGCAAAATTGTATTGCATTTATATATTATTAATAATTTGGCGTTGTGCACCTGAGATTTGTCTGTTTTTGTGCCTGCAATTTGTCTCATCAGGTAGCACCTCCCATTATATATATATTCAGGGTGTGCAGTCCAGAAATCTTTCCCATATACTGTATTTAATGTGCTTTATTGCATACCTGAGGGAAAGGAGATGCTCAGTCTGGATTAGCACTCCTACCTTATTGGTTTAAAAGCATGGAGTCTTGTAATGAATATGCACACAAGTAATAGGCACAGTTCTAGGTAAGTCCTACAAGTTTTATATACTGTAGTGCAACTTTGGTTCATTTTTGGGGCGTGGGTCCCCCTGGATTGCCTTTGTTGATTTGCTTCAGGGCACCGCATTATAATACATTTTTCTTTTGTAACACATTTTAACCCTTCACTGTTTATTATATTTGTACCTCTCTTTTTATTTTCATTCTTTATATGCAGCAGTAGCTGCTCCTAACTATCTCTTTCACACTGCACTTTTCTTACTATGGCGGTGCCCTGGGGTGGCTTAGCTGGGCTAGTTTGGGGTTGGCACAGAAACAGACAAAATCTCAGGTGCACAACTCAATCAATAGAGGTTTTTAGCATAATCATGGCCAAGCTTACGGGCCTACCGACTATATCCAGGTAACCTCTGTAGGGTAGGTCCCTAACATACTAAGGCCCACATTCAGACCCGGACGCAAGTGGCCGTTCGTACGTTCGGCGTATGTACAGAAATATGTTAATTCAAGCGCTCGCTCGTAATTTCGAACGCAGCTAATCTTCCTCCCCAAACTCTACCGACCCCTCCTCTAACTAACGAGTGTGCCAAATAGCGAGCGTACATCCCAAATGTGGCTTGCAGGGAACGCACGCACAAGTCCAACCCGGAAGTGAGCCTGTCAGATTCCGATTACCTGCTCATTTATTCTGCCTACCTCCATCAATCGTATCATGCCAATCAATATATCAATTATCTTAATTGCTCGTCAATTTTAGTTTTTTTTTTTTTTAAATGCAATAAACTTTACTCTTGTACGTGTTTGTGTTTACCTGCAGAATACGTACGGCTTAAACATTCGCTTTTATTTGTCAAAATACATGTTTGAGGCAATTATCCATTTGTTTTCTTTGTTTTTACCCACGCATATTTTACTGGGTTCATTTCTTTATTTAAATTAGCTTACGCATGTCACTGCATCAAGCCTATCATAACTCTCAATAGATTTGTGGCCCTGTCGAACACATGACTCATACACTAACCAATATAATTTGTCCTGTTAATTACCCAAATACATTAGCCAATCAAATTTTTTTTCGGGTCTTTATTAAAATTGTTTTATTTAAAATACACCATTGCCATCATGAGAGCCTCGGCATTCACCAGGCGTGAGCTGATGGTCTTAACCGAGGTGATGGACAGGCGGATCACCAGCCAGCCTCCCCCATCACCAATATGGAAAAGCGTTCCGCATATGCGGAGGTACGTGGCCGCCTTCGTTCCTTCGGCTCACGCCGCCAGATCGGCCAGCTGGAGCGCAGGTGGTCCGACCTGCATCGGCGGACGCCCCGCTTGCTGGCATGCTTTCGCATGCAGATAGCGGAAAGTATGTTTTTTTAACTGTGGTTTTCATGGTATATTTATTATTTGTACTCATATCTGCATGTGCATGTTTTCATGTATGGTCTATTTATTCTTTGTACTCATATCTGCATGTGCATGTTTTCATGTATGGTCTATTTATTCTTTGTACTCATATCTGCATGTGCATGTTTTCATGTATGGCCTATTTATTCTTTGTACTCATATCTGCATGGGCATGTTTTAATGTATGGCCTATTTATTCTTTGTACTCATATCTGCATGGGCATGTTTAAATTTTTTGGGGTTTAACAATTAGCGTTTAACAAGGTGATGTTCTAAACTAACCTCAATTTGTTTTCCATCATTTAGGGGCAGAGTGAAGACTACGGCGTCATCGCCGTCAAAAACGGCGCTCTCGTCCCCTCTCCCCAACCCCCAGCCAAACATCCTCACCCCAAAATACCCTAAATTCCCCCTCCTCCCCAGCCTGCACAGACCCTGTGGCACATGCATCTGTACTACTTCCGCTCCATCCCAATTCCCCCTCCCCTCCAACCACCCCTCTCGTGACTACCCCCTCCCCTGAATCCCTAATCACCCCTCCCACCTCGTTGGGGAATGTTGCCACCTCCGAGGAGGACGAGGGAGTTGGTTCTGGGCCAGGCATCATTTTGAACGGTATGTTTCCCTTTTATCCTTTTTTGTGTTTTAAAATGTTTGGATCTAATCCTGTGTCTGTGCCTTTTACTTTTTTTGGTTTCTCACAAGTTTGGGTATATCTCTGTTTGTCTTTACCTTTTACTGCTGATTTCCCCATACACAATCCCACATGGCAAAACTGTTTTGTTTTTTTTGCTATTTTTTGGGTGTCCATTTTTGTGTCCTTTGGTTTTTTGGGTTAAATGTGCTTTTGGTCACAATATTCTCATTTTTGGATAGCTTTGTTTGGCTTGTTTTTTCAGGGGGTTTCATTAATTATGTATTAAGCCCCACACTTTTCTAACCCACAGAGGACCAGAGGCGTTTGGCGGACCTAGCCGGGTGCGTCCAAGTGATGCGGGGCCATGTGATCGGCCTGCTGGTGGTCCTTGACCGTATGGCTGTGATCCTGCATCCATATTTTTTATTTTCATTTAAAAATATTTTTCATAATAAAAATTTTAAACTTAGAGTTCAGTCTCATTCCTTGTCTCCAAATCTTAGATTGTTTACTCTGACATAAGTAGACTCTTCCACCAAGTATTTGCAATTAATGTCACTAAGATTGTGTGATGTAGATTTTTAGGAAACAGGCACATGAAACAGCTAACAGTAACAATCTGCTTGGGCTTTTTTTGTGTGTTACAATTTTTATATTAGTACATTTTACATGTTCCAATTTGGGGGGCAACTTGCTTAGCCCGAGATTCCATAGCCTACTGATTGCACATAATACCTTTTGGTGTTGGTTTTGACCCAGAAAGCATATTTAAATTTAGATCAAATTGCGACATTACAGGATTAACCCTTAAGCAATCTTAACGTGGGTGAACCTGGTTACACTTGCTTGCAATGTTCAAGAAAATTTGCAAAATTACACTCTCAAAAAATTTATTCAAAACATAACTAAAAAACCAAAGTGTTGGCTCACAAACAATACACACAGTGATAACAAAAAATACAACCCATCAAACACCATATGAAAAAAGTAAAGAAAAATCAAGAACTGGTTGATGAATGAGCATGCCAACATGATTCCACAAATGTTGCGTTGCAACATTGGGTCCAGAATATATATCCAATGTGTCCCCATGAAGGTTTGTTTTGGGTAGCAGGAAGTAGTCATCGTTTCAGTCCCAAAGATTATGAAATCAAACAGAAGATGGGAAAAAATAAACAAATTAATTAGATTGTCTCCAAAAATCCTTAACACATTGTGTCAAAGAACTTCTTTTGTGCAAAAAATTACCTAAAATATCTGGCCACCACATCATCGCGTATGGCCCCCCACATACTGACCTCCGACCAACCTCGGGGGGGCCATCCTCAGGCAAGGCATCATCTGGCTGCATTGGGACACCACTCCTTATGGCGATGTTGTGAAATATCCCACACAGGGCCACAATTTTCGAAACCATATCCAGCAAATACATGAGCTCGCCACCAGAGAGGTGGAGGCATCTAAATCGGCGTTTTAAAAGGCCGATACAGCGCTCCACCACTTGCCTGGTGGCTGTAAGTGCAGAATTAAAATTACTTTGTGGCCCTGGTGTGGGAGCCAAATAAGGAGTGAGCAGCCAGGGCGTGCAAGGGTAGCCACTGTCTCCTTTGAAAAAGAAGTGACAACATCAGGATCACTGTGTATCAAGCTTAACATTGTTATGTACTAAAGGTCTCCACTTACCCAGAAGCCACGCATCACCAGCTTGTAGGTTGTTTAATTTGTGCCATATCCCTGATTGCCGGATGACGAATGAGTCATGTGCACTTCCAGGTAATTTTGCATTCAGAGATTAAAGTTGGTCGGCTTCTGGGAGCATGGCCAGAACAATCCGACCAAGATCAACCTGAAATGGCAAGAATTGAATAAGTTTTTTTGCCCAATAAAAATTGAAAAATTACTTAGCTTGACGATACAATCCAATGATGCTTACATGCCGGGGTATTGTCATGATTTTCCCAACCTAAAAATAAAAACAAACAAACAATGCAACAATTTAGGGTGGCCATTTAGGAATCTAAATTGGGTGCAAGACAAAACATAAAAGGGGAGAAACACACATTTGGGCAAAGAGCAAAACGACAGTGTGCAGACTACCACAATTTGGGCCCCAAATTATAAAAAAATTGCTAACGGGAAATCACAACCAATTTCAAGTAAAAAAATAAGCAGATAAAAATGCGCTAATTAGTTCGCAAATACAAGACCAAAAATAAGCAGATAAAAATGCGCTAATTAGTTCACAAATACAAGTAAAAAAATAAGCAGATAAAAATGCGCTAATTAGTTCGCAAATATAAGTCAAAAAATAAGCAGATAAAAATGCGCTAATTAGTTCGCAAATTCAAGGCAAAAAATAAGCAGATAAAAATGCGCTAATTAGTTCGCAAATACAAGTCAAAAAATAAGCAGATAAAAATTTGCTAATTAGTTCGCAAATACAAGTCAAAAAATAAGCAGATAAAAATGCGCTAATTAGTTCATACATTTAGGAATCACAAAAACAAAGGTTAAAAGTGTAAGGTCAAACAAAGTTGCGTAAAAAATAAATTAACATTTAATAAACAAGTGAAAAAAAAAACTTACCAAAAGAGGATATATAAGTCACCGGATAAAAAGGTCGTTGGGGCAGAGCCAAAAGAAACCTAACAAAGGAGAATTTGTAAAAATTTAACGACCCAAATTTTACAAAAAGAAGGAGACACAAAGTGAACAAAAGTAAGATGGCCAAAAACTTACCAAAAAATGACACGACAAATAAAACAACCACACCAAAAAAAGCAAACGGAAATAAGAACTCCAAAAAGACAAACCAAAAACAACTCCAAACAACGCCAAATACAAATCCCGCCAACAATCCACTCCGACCAACGTAACCTCCAACAACCAACACCCGCCACCTCGACTCGAGATGCCCCAAGCCTTAAATAGAGTTTATTTTCCCACACAAATTAAGGAGGGATCATAGGAACGCACAATCAATGATGCGGACGAAAAATAAGGACGCATGTATAAATACGTCACGACCCAAAAAAAACATTCTGGTGCATTTCTTGTTTGGAGGAAAGAAATTGCTACAGACCAGGGAAACAATGGCCAAGAGTCTGCCGGTAAGTTTTTCATGCATTTCCAAACAAGGAGTATTTTGAAACATAATATAGTGAAAGTTTGCAAGCTTAAATTTCTCAACGTTTAAACAAATAGGTGAGGAGGATGACATGGAAGAGGCTGCTGGGCCCAGTATTCCGGCCAAAGCAGGGAAAAAGAAAAGGCAGCCACAATTCACAAGAAAGGAGATGGAGGTTTTGGTTCAGAAGTGTGTGGACATCCTGCCACAGGCAGACAGGAATATGGGTGCAAGCCAGAAGTGGAGAATGTGGGAGGAGGTAGACAGTGCTGTCAATAGGGTGGGTGATTATGTCCATCTAGCCCGGGATGTCAAACGGCGGTAAGTACAAACTTGACCCCCCTAAATCCAAAACAAACAAAAAAAATGGAATAATGGTTACTTTTTCACCCACAGATGGCAAGACTTCAAATATCGCCTGAAACAAAAAATGGTGGACAGGGCTAGGCATGCAAGGGGGACAGGTGGGGGTCCCACCCCTGTGTCAACTGTGGAGTTGAATGATTTGGAAGAGCTGGCACAGGGGTGTGTGCAGGCTGTGGAGGTGTTTGGCGTGTCCAACATGGATACGGACATGCCAGACTTTGCGGCTCCTCATGTTGTCCCAGGTAAATATTGTGATATAACCAACTCTGAAATGTTATTGTGCCAATATGTAGATTCTAATGTGACTATTTTCTCATTTTTCAAACAGATGAGTCTGCTCCAGAGAGGAGCCTTGGCCGCAGAATTTCTGCTGGCTCTGCAGGGGAGGAACCAGTACATCCAGCTGAGGACCCTGCAGAAGCCAGTCCAGGGCAATCCCCCTTGCAGACAGTGGCACTCCTCACAGAACTCAATTTTAAATCGGATTTCCATACGGAGATTCTGCAGAGGATGGAAGCCAGTCTGCTACGGGTGGCTGAGGCCCTGGAGCAAAATGCTGCGGTCAACGTGACCATTGGTCAGGCCCTGGCAGAAAATACCAGGGCCAACATCCGCATCGCCAATGCCCTGGAGCAGCTCATTCGCCAGCACATGGTGGAGCCGACCTCCCTTCCTGCCGGAACATCAGGATCCTCCACCTCTGGCACAACATCAGCCAATCCTCCAAATGTGCCTAGCCCTGTGCCTAGTCCAGAGGCCACAACATCTGCCTCTGGACAGGCCAGCCCAATGACATCCCGGACCCGGTCTGGCGCCCACCCTCCCCCAGCCAAACGGGGGAAAAAACGTTGACAGCACTGGCAACTTTTCCCACACTCCTTCTGTGCTTGCCCCATATTCCTTTCTGGCCAAAACTTCCCTCTCCTTTTTTGTGAATTGTTTTTAATTTTTTGTTTTAAGTTTCCATACCTTTTATGTTTGCACAAATTATAATTTTTATTGGAATAACATTGCCAAAAAAGTTTGGGCCAAAAATGGCCCAGAAAATGCTTTTAGTTTCCAATAAATTTTGAAAAAATGTTCGACATTGTATTCTGACATTATTTTATAAATGGTTAACAGTTAATCCTGGCCCACAAGGCAAAAACGACCTCCCAAAAAATTAAAACTAAAAAAAAAAAAAAAAAAAAGGGCTCTTTAAGTAACACTTTAAAAATTACATAAGGATGCAAATTCTCCAGACAAAAGCAAAATGGAAAAATACACACAAACATGATGACATTATTGTTACAATAGCACAAAAACCAAATACAAACAAAAAAATACATACCTACAAATGTATGCTAATTGATTGTGTAATCCTGAAATTAGCAGCTATGATTTCCACCTGCGTACGGTTTTGTGCTAACCAAAAAAACTGTTTGCAAAACACATTACAAGCTGGTTTTCAATTCAAAACTGATTGTTTTTCTGACAAGCCGTGATTAATCGATGAAACATCGTGGAGGGCCGGGACGGAGGAGAAGGCCATCGCCAATGTGGTCGAGTAATCCAGACCCCAAGCTGTGCGAGCAGTTTGAACAGAAAGAGGATCATCGAGTGACGTATGACTTGGTATGAACACATTTAACGTTCGCATTAGATAATGTCTGTACGCCCAAAAAACGCCTCGCCACGCCTGCGTTTTTCCATCTCCACCGCCAACGCCCAAAAACACCCTGTTCTGTCAATCACATTTGACATGTCACTTCCTGTACGCAATTTGACGAACGAGACAAAAAAAGCTCGCAATATACCGTACGCACATGCGCAGTGTTACACCGATGCATGCGCGGTTTCTCAACATTGGAAAGCAACGAGCGTACTGCTGTTAATGAGCGGCTCTGAATGAGGGCCTAAGGTTCAAATCCAGAGTGCAGGACCCCCCAAAAACCGGCCAGGCTAAGCCGCCCCAGGGCACCACCATAGTATGAAAAGTGCAGTATAAAGAGAAAGTAAGGAGCAGCTGCTGCTGCATATAAAGAATAAAAATAAAAAAGTGAAGTACATATATATTAGACACACAGTGAAGGGTTAAAATGTGTTATAAAGGAAAATGTGTTATACTGCAGTGCTCTGAGACAGACCAACCAATGCAATCCAGGGGGACCCACGCCCCAAAAATGAACCAAAATTGCACTACAGTATATAACTTGTAGGACTTACCTAGAATTGTGCCTAATACAGTGTGCATATACATTACCACACTCCATGCTTTTAAACCAATAAGGAAGGGTGCCAGTCCAGAATGAGGGTGTCTCCTTTCCCTCAGATGTGCAACAAAGCACATTAAATGGAGTATATGGAAAAGATTTCTGGACTGCACAACCTGACTATATATACAATGGGAGGTGCTACCTGCTGAGACTAATTGCAGGCACAGAAACAGACAAAATATCAGGTGCACAACTCCAAATCATCAATAATATATATAAATGCAATAAAATTTTGCAATCAATAGAGGTTTTTAGCATAATCATGGCCAAGCTTATGGGCCTACCCACCATATCCAGGTAACCTCTTTCGGGTAGGTCCCTAACATACTAAGGTTCAAATCCAGAGCGCAGGACCCCCCAAAACCGGCCAGGCTAAGCCGCCCCAGGGCACCACCATAGTAAGAAAAGTGCAGTGTAAAGAGATAGTTAGGAGCAGTTGCTGCTGCATATAAAGAATGGAAATAAAAAAGTGAAGTACATATATGTTAGACACACAGTGAAGGGTTAAAATGTATTATAAAGGAAAATGTGTTATACTGCAGTGCCCTGAGACAGACCAACCAACACAATCAAGGGGGACCCACGCCCCAAAAATGAACCAAAATTGCACTACAGTATATAACTTGTAGGACTTACCTAGAATTGCGCCTAATACAGTGTGCATATACATTACCACACTCCATGCTTTTAAACCAATAAGGAAGGGTGCCAGTCCAGATGGAGGGCGTCTCCTTTCCCTCAGATGGGCAACAAAGCACATTAAATGGAGTATATGGAAAAGATTTCTGGACTGCACAACCTGACTATATATACAATGGGAGGTGCTACCTGCTGAGACTAATTGCAGGCACAGAAACAGACAAAATCTCAGGTGCACAACTCCAAATCATCAATAATATATATAAATGCAACCTTGGCCAAGATTATGCTAAAAACCTCTATCGATTGCAAAATTGTATTGCATTTATATATTCTTAATAATTTGGAGTTGTGCACCTGAGATTTGTCTGTTTTTGTGCCTGCAATTTGTCTCATCAGGTAGCACCTCCCATTATATATATATATATATATATATTCAGGGTGTGCAATCCAGAAATCTTTCCCTTATACTCTGTTTAATGTGCTTTATTGCACACCTGAGGGAAAGGAGATGCCCTCAGTCTGGATTAGCACCCCTACCTTATTGGTTTAAAAGCATGGAGTCTTGTAATGAATATGTACACAAGTAATAGGCACAATTCTAGGTAAGTCCAACAAGTTTTATATACTGTAGTGCAAATTTGGTTCATTTTTGGGGCGTGGGTCCCCCTGGATTGCCTTTGTTGATCTGTTTCAGGGCACTGCATTATAACACATTTTTCTTTTGTAACACATTTTAACCCTTCACTGTGTGTCTAATATATATGTACTTCACTTTTTTATTTTCATTCTTTATATGCAGCAGTAGCTGCTCCTAACTATCTCTTTCACACTGCACTTTTCTTACTGTTGCGGGGCCCTGGGTTGGGTTAGCTGGGCTAGTTTGGGAGTGTCCTGCGCTCTGGATTTGAATCATAGTATGTTAGGGACCTACCCTACAGAGGTTAGGGACCTGGATATGGTGGGTAGGCCCATAACCTTGGCCAAGATTATGCTAAAAACCTCTATTGATTGCAAAATTGTATTGCATTTATATATTATTAATAATTTGGAGTTGTGCACCTGAGATTTGTCTGTTTTTGTGCCTAATCAGGATATAGACTGTCATGGCCATCATGGTAACCACAGAAAACACATCATGAAGCGAGCACATTGATATCATAGCAGACCCCAGGTATAATCCTCAGCATGTCACCCACTACCGTGCCGGGAGTCTGACTGCTCAACAGGTCAGGGAAGCTAGCACTGAAATGAGTAACGGCCGATCCTAGGCCACAACCTGACACTGGTTGACTGTCATTTCTTCTTCCACAGTCCCACCATGCATGGTTTGATTTATGTCTTGGTTAGCTCTTTCAATCTGGGTGTGGTGGCATGTTACTTTATTTGAGTTTAGTTGCCCACCTGTGTGTAGGTTATTGGTAAGGATGGCAGTGTAATGCCCAACTGTTATTGTAATATTGGAAAGGACTGCAGTCCAAGGGCCATCTTTCTGCAGCCTGAAGTTTAACTTACTTTTAATATACTGGATAAGCTGATTTTACACTACTTGTGTCAGCGGCACTGCTCTCCTCAGTGGACCTGGTGAGTGTATTGGTATAGGTATCGAATGCCTCCCACCTGCTGTGAGAAAGGACTAGTTGGCCCTTGCAATTATTTCTTATCACTTTGCATATGACTAGTGATCACTGAATAGCTGGCTCTTCTTCATCAGAATCAGGGTGTTTGAAAGATCTCATTTTGGGGTGTGGTTGTGCATTTTCTTTACTGTCTTTTAGCACCCATCTGTGCTTGGTGTGGCAGATTTGGGCTTAGAGGCCATGGCAGGCTCAGTTCTTTTCTGAGAACCTTGTGTGATGGGAAAGAACGGCAGACCAGTAGCCATCTTGCTGCACTGGTGAGGTGCATTCCCATTCAATACACTGGGTAGGCTGTTTTTACCCTACTGGGGTCAGCATCCCCACCTGAATAGGTGAGCTTTGTGTGTGTTACTATTAGGGGTGTGCACCAGCCACTTTACATGTTTTGTGTTTTGGTTTTGGATCTGGATCTTTCTATGTGTTTTGGATCTGGATTGGTTTTGCCAAAACCACCCTTACGTGTTTTGGGTTCTGGGTTTTGTGTTTTGGATCTGTATTTTTTTTTAAAAAAAGCATAAAAACAGCTAAAATCACAGAATGTGTTGGTTTTTCTGCTCCTATGCTATTATTAACCTCAATAACCTTAATTTCAACTAATTTCCAGTCTATTCTGAACACCTCACACCTCACAATAGTGTTTTTATGTCCAAGAGGTTGCACCGAGGTAGCTGGATTACTATGCTAAGCGACACGAGTGGGCGGCACAAACACGTGACCCATCTAGGAGTGACACTGCAGTGGCAGACAGGATGGTAGTTTGAAAAACTAGGCCCCAAACTGTACATAATGCAAAGAAAAAAAAGAGGTGCAAGATGGAATTGTCCTTGGGCCCTCCCTCCCACCCTTATGTTGTATAAACAGGACACGCACACTTTAACAAAGCAATCATTTCAGCGCCAGGGTCTGCCTGTCACAAGCATGGAATTTAGGAGCTGTGTTCCCGGACTGGGCCATGGATCTGTATTACTTGGCGCAGACGCTCGCTGGAGGAGACTTGGCTTAATGAAGTTTCTCCGCATGAGAGGGTGCAGCAAACTGACAGGAATTTGTGGAATGCCACAGTAACGAGGTAGCTAGGAAGCTACGTGGAGCGGCTGGATAGCCGAGGGTAGACGTTGGTAGCTGAGTGGCTACGTGGAGCGGCTGGATAGCCATGGGTAGACGTTGGTTGCTGAGTGGCTACGTGGAGCGGCTGGATAGCCGTGGGTAGACGTTGGTAGCTGAGCGGCTATGTGGAGCGGCTGGAGAGCCGTGGGTAGACGTTGGTAGCTGAGTGGCTACGTGGAGCGGCTGGATAGCCGTGGGTAGACGTTGGTAGCTGAGCGGCTACGTGGAGCGGCTGGATAGCTGTGGGTAGACGTTGGTAGCTAAGTGGCTACGTGGAGCGGCTGGTTAGCTGTGGGTTGACGTTGGTAGCTGAGCGGCTACGTGGAGCGGCAGGATAGCCGTGGGTAGACGTTGGTAGCTAAGTGGCTACGTGGAGCGGCTGGTTAGCTGTGGGTTGACGTTGGTAGCTGAGAGGCTACGTAGAGCGCCAGGATAGCCGTGGGTAGACGTTGGTAGCTGAGCGGCTACGTGGAACGGCTGGATAGCCGTGGGTAGACGTCGGTAGCTGAGTGGCTACGTGAAGCGGCTGGTTAGCCGTGGGTAGACATTGGTAGCTGAGTGGCTACGTGGAGTGGCTGGTTAGCCATGGGTAGATGTTGGTAGCTGAGTGGCTACGTGGAGCGGCTGGATAGCCGTGGGTAGATGTTGGTAGCTGAGTGGCTATGTGGAGCGGCTGGATAGCCGTGGGTAGATGTTGGTAGCTGAGTGGCTATGTGGAGCGGCTGGATAGCCGTGGGTAGATGTTGGTAGCTGAGTGGCTATGTGGAGCGGCTGGATAGCCGTGGGTAGATGTTGGTAGCTGAGTGGCTATGTGGAGCGGCTGGATAGCCGTGGGCAGACATTTGGTAGCTGAGTGGCTACGTGGAGCGGCTGGATAGCCGTGGGTAGACGTTGGAAGCTAAGTGGCTACGTGGAGCGGCTGGTTAGCCGTGGGTTGACGTTGGTAGCTGAGCGGCTACGTGGAGCGGCAGGATAGCCGTGGGTAGATGTTGGTAGCTAAGTGGCTACGTGGAGTGGCTGGTTAGCTGTGGGTTGACGTTGGTAGCTGAGCGGCTACGTGGAGCGGCAGGATAGCCATGGGTAGACGTTGGTAGCTGAGCGGCTACGTGGAGCGGCTGGATAGCCATGGGTAGACGTCGGTAGCTGAGTGGCTACGTGAAGCGGCTGGTTAGCCGTGGGTAGACATTGGTAGCTGAGTGGCTACGTGGAGTGGCTGGTTAGCCATGGGTAGATGTTGGTAGCTGAGTGGCTATGTGGAGCGGCTGGATAGCCGTGGGTAGATGTTGGTAGCTGAGTGGCTATGTGGAGCGGCTGGATAGCCGTGGGTAGATGTTGGTAGCTGAGTGGCTATGTGGAGTGGCTGGATAGCCGTGGGTAGATGTTGGTAGCTGAGTGGCTATGTGGAGCGGCTGGATAGCCGTGGGTAGATGTTGGTAGCTGAGTGGCTATGTGGAGCGGCTGGATAGCCGTGGGTAGACATTTGGTAGCTGAGTGGCTACGTGGAGCGGCTGGATAGCCGTGGGTAGACGTTGGAAGCTGAGTGGCTACGTGGAGTGGCTGGATAGCCGTAGGTAGATGTTGGTAGCTGAGCGGCTACGTGGAGTAGCTGGAGCGCAGTGGGAAGGCTTGCTTAGCTAAACTAAGAAACTTGTTGCACTGGCAACTTGTGTGAGCATTGGGGATCCTTTTATAGTGGACACTGGGAGCTGACAGGCTGACAGAGAAGGAGAAGGCTCCTCATTGGTGGTAGTGGGGTCACATGGGCAATCCAAGATGGCCGCGCCCATGGACCGGAGGACAGCACTTCCTGGAGGTAGTCAGCGGGGACCAGCGGTCAGCAGGAGCCGGCATGGGAGCAGCACAGCAGCGGGACCCTCCAGAGGACAACAGCGGAGACTGCCTTGGAAGAAGAGGAAGGAGCGTACAGCACGGGAGCCGGAAGACAGCGTCGGTCAGCGCCCGCACAGGTAAGCGACGGGGTCTGATTCTGGCGTCTCCAGGCCGGCATGTGACAGTACCCCCTTCTTCAAGAGTGGCCACCGGACATTTCCTTGGTTTATGAGGAAATTTTACATGGAACGCTTTGACCCGACGGGGTGCGTGGACATAGGAGGCATTTATCCAGATTCGTTCCTCCCGACCATAATTCTTCCAGTCGATGAGGTATTGAAGACGGTTGTATCGACAATGGGAATCTAAGATTCTGTCAACTTCGAACTCCTCTCCCTGCTGTGTTTGAACACTAGAAGCTTTAGGCAGGACCTTCTGAAATCGGTTTAAGACTAGTGGTTTTAAAAGAGAAATATGGAAAGAACTTGGAATGCGAAGAAATGGAGGAAGCTTTAACTTGTAAGCCACAGGATTCAAGACTTTGATGATTGGGAATGGACCAATGAATCGCGGAGCAAATTTCATCGAGGGTACTCTGAGTCTTAGGTTTCGGGTAGAGAGCCAGACCATATCCCCAGGTCGGAAATTTGGAACCGCTCGTCTTTGGCGGTCAGCAAATCTCTTGTACCGGGCTGATGTTTTAGTCAGAGAGGAACGAACCTTTTCCCAGATGTTGGAGAACCGTTGAAGGGACATTTTGGCCGCAGGCACATCTAATGTGGGAAGAAGAGGGAAATCTGGCACTCGAGGATGTTGATCAAAAACTGTAAAAAAAGGAGTTGAGCAGGTGGACATGTGATAATGATTATTGTGGGCAAATTCGGCCCAAGGAAGAAGTTCAATCCAGTCATCTTGGGAGGAGGAGACAAAAGTGTGCAGGAACTGTTCCAGGTCTTGATTGACCCTTTCGGTCTGACCGTTGGTCTGGGGATGATAAGCGGTAGAAAATTTGAGTTTTACCTGAAGGGCTGAGCAGAGTGACCTCCAGAACTTCGCTACGAACTGTACTCCCCTGTCGGAGATGATCTCTTGAGGAAGGCCGTGGAGCTTGAAGATCTCTTTTAAAAAGCTCTGGGCGAGTAGAGGTGCAGACGGAAGCCCAGTAAGTGGTACGAAATGAGCCATTTTAGAAAAACGATCCACGATAACCCAAATTGTGTTGTGGCCCCGAGATGGAGGAAGATCAGAGATGAAATCCATAGATAGGTGAGTCCATGGCTTAGATGGAATTGCAAGAGGTTGGAGTTGACCGTGTGGAACCCGCCGAGGTATCTTGTGTTGGGCACATTTGATGCATGAAGACACATAAGACCTGACGTCCTTTTTCATCGAAGACCACCAATAGGACCGCTGGATAAATTCTAGGGTTTTATCCATACCCAGGTGACCAGAGAACCAGGAAGCATGAGCCCAATGCAGTAACCTCTTGCGGAGTTCCGGAGCGACGAAAGTCTTCCCAACCGGGGGTATAGAAGATAATTGGGTAGAGGCGAAGAAAGCTGAATTCAAGATTGGTTGGGGCTGTTCCATGGGTAGATCAGGGGTGCTCGTCATGGAACGGGAGAGTGCGTCGGCTTTGAGGTTTTGTGAACCGGGGCGATAGGAGACTTTGAAGTTAAATCTGGAGAAAAACATTGCCCACCGGGCTTGACGAGGGTTCAAGCAATTTGCAGATTTAAGATAAAGGAGGTTCTTATGGTCAGTAAAAATGGTAATGGGGTAATGAGCTCCTTCTAGAAGATATCGCCATTCTTCGAGGGCTAGTTTCATGGCGAGTAACTCTTGATCTCCAATAGTGTAGTTCTTCTCTGCAGGTAAAAACTTCCGGGAAAAGAAACCACAGGGATGAAGTTTTTCATCTTTAAATCGCTGGGAGAGCACTGCACCGACACCTTCAGAGGATGCATCCACCTCCAGGATAAAGGGCCGTGTGGAGTCTGGTTGCTTTAAGATGGGAGCGGAGATGAAGGCTTGCTTAAGAAGTTGAAATGCAGAGGTTGCTTCGACGGGCCATATAGTTGGATCTGCTCCCTTGTGGGTGAGGGCTGTAATCGGAGCTACCATAGTCGAGAAACCTTTTACAAACTTGCGATAGTAGTTGGCAAATCCTAGGAATCTTTGTATGGATTTTAAGGAAGAAGGAAGAGACCAATCAAGAATTGCTTGTAGTTTTGACGAATCCATTTGAAGGCCTGTTCCGGAGATAATGTATCCCAGGAATGGTACACTTGAGACCTCAAACAGACACTTCTCTAATTTGCAAAACAGTTGATTGGACCGCAACCTCAGAAGGACTTGTTTGACCTGGTCTCGATGAGTTTGGCGGTCTTGAGAAAAAATCAAAATGTCGTCTAAGTAAATGACCACACACTTGTAGAAGAGGTCCCGGAAGATTTCATTGACGAAAAACTGGATGACGGCCGGAGCATTACAGAGGCCGAAGGGCATAACGAGATACTCGTAGTGCCCATCCCTGGTGTTGAAGGCCGTTTTCCATTCATCGCCTGGACGGATACGAATTAAATTATAAGCTCCACTTAGGTCGAGTTTGGAAAAAACTGTGGCTCCCTTGACTCTATCATATAACTCTGTAATGAGAGGAAGAGGGTAGCGATTCTTAATAGTTATTTCATTAAGACCCCGGTAGTCAATACACGGGCGCAAGCCACCATCTTTCTTTTTTACGAAGAAAAATCCAGCGCCTGCTGGAGATGTGGAAGGTCGAATGAAGCCTTTATTTAAGTTTTCTGTAGTGTACTCCGACATGGCCTGAGTCTCAGGGAGAGATAGAGGGTAGGTTCGGCCTCTAGGAGGATTCTTCCCGGGAATCAGATCTATGGGACAGTCCCAATCATGATGGGGAGGTAACAGGTCTGCACTCTGTTTGCTAAAGACGTCCTGAAACCCATCATAGGCTTTGGGCAGGTCTGTAGAATCCCGTACAACAGAAGATCTGATAGGTATTACCCGCTGAAGGCAACCTTTGAAGCAATTGGAACCCCAGGAGATTATTTGCATGGTGGTCTAATCGATTTGAGGTGAATGTCTCTGTAGCCAGGGTAATCCGAGGACTAAAGAATGAGAGGCTTTGGGAATCACTAGGAAGGATAGTTGTTCGGAATGGAGCTCCCCAATGGTAAGTTTAAGTGGTGTTTTACGATGGGTGATGGTTCCACTAGAAATGCGACTACCATCGATGGCGGTTAAAGTGATGACTCGAGGCAAGGCTTCCATGGGGATTTGATGCTTCTGGACAAATTCAGTAGTGACAAAGTTCTCTGCCGCTCCGGAATCAAGGAGAGCTAATACAGCTTTGGAACCTCGAGGACACTTTAAATGAGCCTGGATGGTGGAATCAGACTTCCTTTGTGATTCAATGGCAACTCCTAACTTAACCTCTCTTTCATAAGTTAGGAGGAGGCGTTTCCCGGACGAATGGGACAAGTTTTAACTAAATGTTGAGGAGATCCGCAGTACATACAGAGGTTCTGCCTCTGCCTTTTCTGCCGCTCCTCAGCCGATAAATGAGAGCGGTTGACCTGCATTGGTTCTTCTCCCAGAGGAGGAGAAGGTAAGCGGGAAACTGGACGTGGCCTTCCACGATCAAATCTGCCTCATTCCAAGGCACGCTCCCTGTGACGGAGATCCACCTTGTTGCAGAGAGAGATTAACCCATCCAAACTAGTTGGAAGGTCACGGGAAGCTAGGTCGTCTTTGAGCCTTTCAGAAAGGCCACTCCAGAAGGCAGCGATGAGGGCATCCTCATTCCAATTGAGTTCTGAAGCCAGAGTCTGGAACTGGAATACGTATTGGCCGACGGTCCTGCTGCCCTGACGGAGGCGTAGAATATCAGCTGATGCGGAAGTGGTTCTTCCGGGTTCATCAAAGATTTTGCGAAATGTAGCAACAAATTTGGGGTAGTTGGAGAGCAGGGGATCCGACTTCTCCCAAAGGGGCGAGACCCAATCGAGTGCTTGGCCAGAGAGTAGAGAGATGATATATGCCACCCTGGTTCTGGCCATCGGAAAGTTGGTGGATTGTAGCTCGAATTGGATTTCGCATTGGTTTAAATAACCCCTGCATAATTTGGGGTTGCCATCGAACATGCTCGGAGGGGAAAGCTGAAGACGACCAGGAGGTAGAACCGGAGGAGCAGGTGACACCACAGGAGGAGAGGCGGCTTGGGAGCCAGCGGTGTGGGATGAGCCAGTAAGAAGTGAATGTTGTCCAGGCGTGACGACATATCTTTGATAAATTGGATCAGCTCAGCCTGAGAGGTCTCCTGTCTTTCCCGATGGGATTGTACATCCTGCGAGGCTTCTATCCCAGATCCTTGACCACTTGCCGAGTCCATCTGGCCAGTGCAAACTGTCACAAGCATGGAATATAGGAGCTGTGTTCCCAGACTGGGCCTTGGATCTGTATTACTTGGCGCAGACGCTCGCTGGAGGAGACTTGGCTTAATGAAGTTTCTCCGCATGAGAGGGTGCAGCGAACTGACAGGAATTTGAGGAATGCGGCAGTAACGAGGTAGCTAGGAAGCTACGTGGAGCAGCTGGATAGCCGAGGGTAGACATTGGTAGCTGAGTGGCTACGTGGAGCGGCTGGATAGCCGTGGGTAGACGTTGGTAGCTGAGTGGCTACATGGAGCGGCTGGATAGCCGTGGGTAGACGTTGGTAGCTGAGCGGCTACGTGGAGTGGCTGGATAGCCGTGGGTAGACGTTGGTAGCTGAGTGGCTACGTG
This sequence comes from Taudactylus pleione, assembly GCA_031769625.1. Taxonomy (NCBI): domain Eukaryota; kingdom Metazoa; phylum Chordata; class Amphibia; order Anura; family Myobatrachidae; genus Taudactylus; species Taudactylus pleione. The sequence goes on from JAUIMM010000759.1 coordinate 5,799,192, forward strand.
GAGCAGCTGGATAGCTGTGGGTAGTCGTTGGTAGCTGAGCGGCTACGTGGAGCGGCTGGATAGCCGTGGGTACACATTGGTAGCTGAGTGGCTACGTGGAGCTGCTGGTTAGCCGTGGGTAGACGTTGGTAGCTGAGCAGCTACGTGGAGTGGCTGGTTAGCCGTGGGTAGACATTGGTAGCTGAGCGGCTACGTGGAGCGGCTGATTAGCCGTGGGTAGACGTTTGGTAGCTTAGTGGGTACGTGGAGCGGCTGGATAGCCGTGGGTAGAAGTTGGTAGCTGAGCGGCTACGTGGAGTGGCTGGATAGCCGTGGGTAGACGTTGGTAGCTGAGTGGCTACGTGGAGCAGCTGGATAGCTGTGGGTAGTCGTTGGTAGCTGAGTGGCTACGTGGAGCGGCTTGATAGCCGTGGGTACACGTTGGTAGCTGAGTGGCTACGTGGAGCGGCTGGTTAGCTGTGGGTAGACGTTGGTAGCTGAGCAGCTACGTGGAGTGGCTGGTTAGCCATGGGTAGACGTTGGTAGCTGAGTGGCTACGTGGAGCGGCTGGATAGTAGTGGGTAGACGTTGGTAGCTGAGTGGCTACGTGGAGCGGCTGGTTAGCCGTGGGTAGACGTTGGTAGCTGAGCGGCTACGTGGAGCGGCTGGTTAGCCGTGGGTAGACATTTGGTAGCTGAGTGGCTACATGGAGCGGCTGGATAGCCGTGGGTAGACGTTGGTAGCTGAGCGGCTACATGGAGTAGCTGGATAGCCGTGGGTAGACGTTGGTAGCTGAGTGGCTACGTGGAGCAGCTGGATAGCTGTGGGTAGTCGTTGGTAGCTGAGCGGCTATGTGGAGCGGCTGGATAGCCGTGGGTACACGTTGGTAGCTGAGCGGCTACGTGGAGTGGCTGGTTAGCCGTGGGTAGACGTTTGGTAGCTGAGTGGGTACGTGGAGCGGCTGGATAGCCGTGGGTAGACGTTGGTAGCTGAGTGGCTACGTGGAGCGGCTGGATAGCCGTGGGTAGACGTTGGTAGCTGAGCGGCTATGTGGAGCGGCTGGAGCGCAGTGGGAAGGCTTGCTTAGCTAAACAAAGAAACTAGTTGCACTGGCAACTTGTGTGAGCATTGGGGATCCTTTTATAGTGGACACTGGGAGCTGACAGGCTGACAGAGAAGGAAAAGGCTCCTCATTGGTGGTAGTGGGATCACATGGGCAATCCAAGATGGCCGCGCCGATGGACCGGTGGACAGAGCTTCCTGGAGGTAGTCAGCAGGGACCAGCGGTCAGCAGGAGCCGGCGTGGGAGCAGCACAGCAGTGGGACCCTCCAGAGGACAACAGCGGAGACTGCCTTGGAAGAAGAGGAAGGAGAGTACAGCGCGGGAGCCGGAAGACAGCGCGGGTCAGCGCCCACACAAGTAAGTGATGGGGTCTGATTCTGGGGTCTCCAGGCCGGCGTGTGACACTGCCACACAACTGTGGCTGAAATTATTGGTTCGTTTGGGCCCCCACAAAACAAGCTGGCAATTAATCTGTCCGTGCAAAAACTGGCTCTACGGAGGCAAGATGTCGTCCTCATCCTCCTCATCCACTGCTTCCTCACCCTCTTCAGTGTTGTGTACATCCTCATCCTCACAGAGTATTAACTCGTCCCCACTGGAATCCACCACCACAGGACCCTCTGTACGTTCTGGAGGCTGGTCTCCCTAAAAGAGTTGATAATTCATTTTTATGAACATCATCTTCTCCACATTTTGTGGGAGCAACCTCCTACGCCTTTCGCTGACAAGGTTCCCGGCTGCACTAAACACTCTTTCGGAGTACACACTGGAGGGGGGCAACTCAGGTAAAATAGAGCCAGTTTGTACAGGGGACTCCAAATTGCCTCTTTTTCCTGCCAGTACAGGTATGGCCTGTTTGACATGCCTACTTGGATGCTGTCACTGATGTAATCCTCCACCATTCTGTCAATGGTGACAGTATCATATGTAGTGACAGTAGACATGTCAGAAATTGTTGCCAGGTCCTTCAGTCTGGACCAGATGTCCAAACTTGGTCCTGCCTGCCCTGCATAACCACCAGCGGGTTGCTTAGCATACCTAATTTTTTTCCTGGCAGCCCCAGTTGTGGGAGAAAATGAAGAAGGAGCTGTTGACGTGTCACGTTCTGCTTCAGCTGACAGTGTTTTCACCAGCAAGTCTTTGCACCTCTGCAGGCTTGTGTCGGCCGGAAAGAGAGACACCACATAGACTTTAAACCTAGAATCAAGCACGGTGGCCAAAATGTAGTGGTCTGATTTCAACAGATTGACCACCCTGGAATCCTGGCAAAGCGAATGAAGGACTTCATCCACAAGTCCCACATGCCGAGCGGAATTGCTCCATCTTAGCTCCTCCTTCACTTTCTCCAGCTGCTTCTGCAAAAGCCTGATGAGGGGAATGACCTGACTCAAGCTGGCAGTGTCTGAACTGACATCACGTGTGGCAAGTTCGAAGGGCTGGAGAACCTTGCACAACACGGAAATCATTCTCGACTGTGCTTGAGTCAGGGGCATACCCCCTCCTTTGCCTATGTCATAGTTAGATGTATAGGCTTGAATGGCCTTTTGCTGCTCCTCCATCCTCTGAAGCATAAAGAGGGTTGAGTTCCACCGGGTCACAACCTCTTGCTTCAGGTGATGGCGGGGCAGGTTCAAGAGTGTTTGCTGGAGCTCCTGTCTTCAGCACGCAGTCGCTGAATGGCGAAAGTGGGCTGAAATTTTTCGGGCCTCTCAAAGCATCTCCTGCACGCCCCTGTCGCTTTTCTGAAAATTCAGTACCACCAAGTTTATTGTGTGAGCAAAACATGGGACGTGCGGGAATTTGCCCATATGTAATGCCAGCACAATATTGGTGGCGTTGTCAGATATCACAAATCCCCAGGAGAGTCTAAGTGGGGTTAGCCACTGGGCAATGATTTCCCTCAGTTTCTCTAAGAGGTTGTCGGTGGTGTGTCTCTTACTGAAACCGGTGACACACAGCGTAGCCTGGCTTGGAACGAGCTGGCGTTTCTGAGATGCTGCTACTGGTGACGCTGCTGCTGTTGCTGCGTAAGGTGATACATTTACCCAGTGGGCTGTCACAGTCATATAGTCCTTAGTCTGCCCTGTTCCACTTGTCCACATGTCCGTGGTTAAGTGGATATTGGGTACAATGGCATTTTTCAGGACACTGAGGACACTTTTTCTGACGTTTCTGTACAGTCTCGGTATCGCCTGCCTAGTGAAGTGAAATCTAGACGGGATTTGGAACCGGGGACACACTACCTTCATCAATTGTCTAAATCCCACTGCACTAATGGCGGATACCGGATGAACGTCTAACACCAACATAGCAGTCAAGGCCTCAGTTATACGTTTTGCTTCAGGATGACTGCTGTCATACTTCATCCTCCTCGCTAAGGACTGTTGGAGGGTCAATTGTTTAGTAAAAGTAGTGATGTTCCTACTTCCTCTCTGGGATGATGAACGACTCCCAGCAGCAGCAACAGCAGCATCGGCAGCAGTAGGCATAGTAATGCAGGATCATCCGGAGGAATCCCGGATAGGAGAGTCAGTCATGCCAGTGACATGGCCTGCAGGACTACTTCCGATCCTGACTAAGGAGGAAATTGACGAGGAGGGAGTTGACGGTGTGGTTTGCAGGCGCTTGGATACAACAGGAGAACGGGATTTAGGTGTCCCTGGACTGCTTACGGTCTTAGCCAAAGTTTCTGAACTTGACAGTAACTTTTAATGAATGCGCTGCAGGTGCCGTATAAGGGAGGATGTTCCTAGGTGGTTAACGTCCCTACCCCTACTTATTCCACCTTTACATACGGTACATATGGCAAGACAGTTGTTGTCCGGATTTGGATAGAAATATTGCCAGACCAAAGAGGTGGAATGTTTGGTCTTCTGCCCAGGCATGACCGTGATGGGCTTTTTCATCCCACAGACAACAACTGTCTCCCACGGAGCCTGATTTAAACAAACCACATCACCATCAGAATCCTCCTCGCCAACTTCCTCCTCAGCGCCAGCTACACCAGTATGCTCATCCTGTTGTACTTCAACAGTGACATCTTCAATTTGCATATCAGCAAGTGGACTGTGGGTGCTCCTTTCAGCACTTGCAGGGGGCATGCAAATGGTGGAAAGAGCCACCTCTTCCCGTCCAGTGCTGGGAAGGTCAGGCATCGCAACCACCACCACACTTGGACTCTCCTTGGGGATTTGTGATATCTTCTTAGAACTCACAGTTCTTGGCTGTGCTTTTGCCAGCTTAACTATTTTGATTTTTTTAGTGGGAGGAGGGCTTCCATCGTCATGTGAAGCTGAACCACTAGTCATGAACATAGGGAAAGACCTTCGCCATTCCTTGCCACTCCGTGTCGTAAATGGCATATTGGCAATTTTACGTTTCTCTTCAGATGATTTAAATGTTTTTTTCAAGGTCATTTTCCTAAACGTTGTCATTTGGGATTGTATGTGCCCTCTACTAAGACATTGGGCATCGGCCTTGGCAGACGACGTTGATGGCATGTTATCGTCTATGTCATGACTAGTGGCAGCAGCTTCAGCACTTTGAGGAAGTGGTTCTTGATCTTTCCCTATTTTATTTTTATCAGAGAAAGTTTGGTCCTCCATTTATGTAATATTGATATATACGTGCGGCTAAGGCGCACACAAACACAGAAAATAATTTTTTATTTTTGTTGGAGACTAATGCACTTAGTGGGTTACACCACCTTTAAGAAATGAGCCAGCCGGCCCTTTACTTATGGGACACAGGCGCACGCTTGGCGCTGCTCCTTTGTTGATTCACGTGCAGCTACAGTGCACACAATTCACAAACACAGAATTTTTTTTTATTTTGTTTGGAGTGCCCTTTGGGGGTTACAGCACCCTTTAGCGGTCAATCCAACTGGCCTTTATTTATGGGACACAGGCGGACGCTTGGCAATACTTTGTTGATGCACGTGCGGCTACTGCGCACACAATTCACAAACACACACAAACATTTTTTTTTTATTTTATTTGGAGTGCCCTTTGGGGGTTACAGCACCCTTTAGCGGTCAATCCAGCTGGCCCTTTATTTATGGGACACAGGCGCATGCTTGGCAATACTTTGTTGATGCACGTGCGGCTACTGCGCACACAATTCACAAACACAGAAATTTTTTATTTTTTATTTTGCTTGGAGTGCCCTTTGGGGGTTACAGCACCCTTTAGCGGTCAATCCAGCTGGCCCTTTATTTATGGGACACAGGCGCATGCTTGGCAATACTTTGTTGATGCACGTGCGGCTACTGCGCACACAATTCACAAACACACACAAATTTTTTTTTTTATTTTGTTTGGAGTGCCCTTTGGGGGTTACAGCACCCTTTAATGGACAAGCCAGCTGGCCTTTTTCTTATGGGACACAGGCGCACGCTTGGCGCTGCTCCTTTGTTGATGCACGTGCAGCCACAGTGCACACAACTCACAAACACAGAAAAAATATATATTTTTTGCACTTGGGGGGAGCACCCCTGATGGACTGAGCACCCACTGGACAACACTACAGCACCCCTTTAGGACTGGGACACTGCACAGGACTTTGGAGTGAACACAGCCCCTATGGACAACTGACTGCTCAACACAGGCCAGCCAACCCCTATGGACTTTGAAGTAGTGGACACAGCCCCTATGGACAACAGCAGCACAGCACAGCACAATGCTACACTGCACTACACTACACTACACTACACAGCCCAGCCAGCCCCAACTCCCACACTCCCTCTTCACTGTCCACAGCTGAGTGAGAAAATGGCGCCGACGCGGGTACCTTATTTTGGATCCAAAACCCACGAGACCCGGAAGGCGGGATGATGATGTTTTGCCTCAATTTCAGATCCGAGTCAGGCAGGAAAAGTCGAGCCTGACTCGGATCAGCCTCGGATTGGGGGGGCTCGGGGGGGTTCGGATTTCAGAAATCCGAACACGCTCACCCCTAATATATATATATATATATATATATATATATATATAACACAGGTTCCAGTACTCTAATTGTTCCCATATATTGCTTCCCCGGGCACCCTCTGTATAAACAGCTCAGTAGCTGAAACAGTATGTATTGTTTGGTCAATAGCAATCCGGTCGGTCAATAAATAAATAAATAGAGCGTTGATATTACTTTTACTATTACTACTTACTATTACTAATTACTATTACTTACAATGTTTCAGTGCTTTATTGTGCCTTCATCAGGAAACAGCATCATAAACAATACATTACAAAACAATTACCTACTGTATATGCTTTCTTACCATGCTTGTTGCGCGCCGCTGCCTGTCCTCCAAACACTGTGGATGTTGCAGGGAAGTGACATCAGCAATGTTGCTAGGTTATAGGGGAAGTTATAGCAGTATGGAGGCAAATATAGTATACATGTTTAAACAGAGTATGATAGTTTTAGAAATTAGGGGGCTGAATGTGCACAATTAATGAGATGGATGTATTGAGTGAGAAGGATGTAGAAACCCAGTGGGATTATTGTGGTGACTGAATGGGAAGATTGTGGGCACTGAATGAGATGTGTGTGCCACATAACTGCTCAGACCTGAGTTGCATAGACTGCATGTGTGAATTCCAATGAGCACACAATTCTGTGAATTAGCAGCTCGACCACTTTTTGAGTGACAGCAATCTCACTCTGTGATAGTGTTGAATCTGCAGTAAGGCACATGGTGTCATGGCATACCACATCTGTATTATGCAAGGAACACGTCCATTAAGGCATCAGCCTTAATAATCATAGTTTCATTGCTTTTTGAAGTATGATTAGCAGAAATTCAATAGGTTTTGTGATATTTCAGATCATGTCTAAGAAGTTATAATGGGACATGTGAAACCGTAAGGTTTTTTTGTCTATGGAATTTCATTGCATTTTTAAAATGTATTAACTATCAGAGGTTTGGAGGAGCCAGCTGGGCCACATGTAGGGGAGAAGGGCAACAAAATGGTACATTAGCGCTGGTGGAGGAGGGCTGGCACACAGGAGGTGTTTTGGTAATGCACAGGGGGAGACAGCTATGGGGGTGGGCTGCAGGAGTGCAGGGCAGTGGCAGCAGTGGGGTGCGGAGCAGTGCACAGGGCCATCAGTGGGTGACAGAGGTGCTCACTGGCATTGGGCTTGCATCTGAGAAAACAAGACACAGATGCATGGATGAATCAGTGAGATCTATCTATGCATCTGTGTTAAAAATTGAATTTGTGTAAAATAAAAATTAAAAAAAGGGAAATGCCCCCCCAACACAACCAGCCCCGGGCTTTTCACCGCCATTCCTGGTTGTGAAAATAAGGACAAACAATGTAGGTTTCCACCGTCACAAGCACAACCAGCACCTGGCAAATCAGAACCAGTTCTGGTTGCCAAGATATGGTGGACAAATGATGTAGGGGTCTCCTGTGTTTAGCGCAACCAGCACTGGGCTCAAAGCCGGTCCTGATTCTGGAAATACGGGGGAAAAATGGAGTAGGGTTCCCCTGCTTTTTCCAGAACCAGCAGTGGTATTTTTCTAGCAGGGGGCAAATGCCACAGCCAGGGGAGCCCTTTCACCGGTGCCCCCCAGTTGAGGCATTTACTCTGACCACTGTGGACCCCTCCAATAAATAGGTCTCCTTCTCCAGAGCACCCCAGGCCTAGGCTGATAGCCCAGTGGCTGCCAGGTTGATAGTGTAATATGTTGTAAAAAATAGAAGTATAATATTGCCTTTTGCAGTAGAACTACAGGCCTCAGCAAGCCTCCCCTGCATGCTGGTACTTGGAGAACCACAAGTATCAGCAAGCAGGGTATTAATGGCCTGCTGGTACCTATAGTACCCCTGTAAAAGATATATAAAAAAAATGGACACCATTTGTTTCATTATTTTATTGTGCTGCACCTTCACCTGGGGGGGCGGCTGCCTTTAAGCTCTTTCTCATGGCTGCTGCCTGCCCCAGGACTTCCACGGCAACTTCAACTGGAGGACATCGCCCATCCAGGACTTCCTCTGCATCTTATTTCTTTGGCAGTTTTTCACTGCTGCATCCCTGCCTACAGACTGGCCTGACAGCCTGCAGATGGCCTGATGGCACCTTTATATATGCCAGCTGAGGGGCGGGGTGATTACGTTGCGAGCCATGATTGGCTCACGACGGCCATCTTTAAATTTCAAAAATGGTGCTGAGTCATCATGGCTCACACCATTGAAGTCAATGGTGAGAACTGCTCATTGGTTGAAAGGTGAAAGGCTCACCTCTCTCAGCCAATGAGCACTCAGCAGTGGGGTTTCCATAGTGAAATCCTGCTGCTAAGCTCTCATTTGGGTAGTGGGTCCCATATCTTGTTTTTTTGTTTTGCAAAGAGATTGCTTACTTTGGAACCAAGAGGACTGATCCACATATAGGAGAAGGTGAGTATGTTTTTTTTCTAGTACCCTATGGATAATCCACTGGAGAAGGGGACCGATGGCTACAGGGATACATAGGTGAGTATGTGTACATGTGTGTATACATGTGTGAGTGCATGTATGTTTAATAAACTTTTACTTTGTATGGTGTGTGTCCTGTGTTCATTTAAATATTTATTTTGCTTTAGAACTACAGGTACCAGCGGGCCTGTAATGCCCTGCATGCTGGTAATTGTGGTTCTCCTAGTACCAGCATGCGGGGGAGGGGAGGCTTCCTGGGAACTGTATTTCCATAACAAAAGACAATATTTAACTTAAATTTTTTACACCACATTACCCTATCAGTCCAGCACCCACCTCCCCAGGGTTGTTGGGGATAGCCCCGGGCTATTAGTCTAGGCCTTGGGTGCCCTGGAGAGGGGGACCCTTTATTGGGGGGGTCTCTATCTCCCCAGGGATCCCCAGCCTGGGCTGACTAGCAGTCAGGGTAGATGTTTTGGCTAGGGAGCCCCAGTGAAAGGGCTCCCCTGGCTGTGGCATCAGCCCCCACTAGATAAAGTCAGATGCTGGTTCTGGAAAATACAGGGGAACCCTTCTCATTTTTCCCCCTGTGTTTCCAGAACCAGGACCAGATCAGAGCTTAGTGCTGGTTGTGCTGAATACAGGAGACACCTATGTCATTTGTCCCCCATATTTTGGTAACCAGGACTGGTTCTAATTAGCCTGGTGCTGGTTGTGCTTAAGATGGGGAACCCTACTTCTTTTGTCCTCTCTATTTGGCACAACCAGCACTGGGTCACTAAAAGCCTGGTGCTGGTTGCTCTTTTGGGGGGGACACACCGTTTATTTTTTGTTCTTTTTACACACAGTTGCAGGCTTCATGAACCTTCATCTGCCACTGACACTGGCTACATTCCCTAGGACCTACTGCTACCCATCCTAGGCCACTAATGGTCGCATCACCACCTGCATTCTCCCCTGGGTCTCAGCCACCACTACGGCCCGCTACCTCCTCCCTGGGCCCGACCCCTGATAGTTCCCACAGAGGACAGCCATCTTGGTGCACTCAAGTGAAGCCACAGTGAGTACACCTGCTGGAGGCTCCTACTGAGTCTGTGCAACAAGTTGAAAATTCCTATCTCTATAATGGCACATTTGTGAGGTAATAGTTTAAAACTGTTTCTTTCTAAATTACCTAAACCCAAAAAGCATCTACCCTGTAACAATAGCTACCTAATAAAAAAAAAACAATGTTTAAATTTACTCCCTACCCTGAGTTAACCTCCCCAAAATTGAGAGTATCAGTAAAAACTGACAGTAGGAAGTTTAGATTACTCCCAAATCGTCATTTTTGATGTTTTTGTCCTGAAATTTGGCATGCAGCACCAAAAAACAGTTTTTCCCGCCAGTGCCAAATTTCAGCTTGGTACCTCAAACAGATTTTGAGGTGTAGCCCCTTAAAAACCATGACCCCCATCAGGAGTTCTCTATGGGAGAATTTTGTTTTTTTAGATTTAACCTTAATATAAGTAGGGATGTGCACCAACCCCCGTGTTTTGGTTTTGGATCTGTGGGCCTGATTCAGACCCAGTCGCTATGAGCGTACGCTTGTATGATGCGTATGCAAATATTTGAAAGTGACGCTTTGGGGAGCAATCGCTCGCCAAGGCATAATCACGCCCATCGTACGAGCATTCACTTTGTGTATGCAGACTCCGCTTAGCATATGCAGAGATGCCCACTGCCCCACGTCATCTCCTGGAAGTTTATGAAAACATTGGTACATCGACCACTTTTGGATGGGAACGCAGTGCTTGTGTTAGCTTTTTTGTACTGCAAGCATTGCGAGGAAAACAGAGGAAAAAATGGCTGATGATGTGTACTATGACACTGCCTATTAATTATGCACACCTCTAAAATGGCGTTGAAACACTCAGGCATGCCTGCATTCGCATCTCCAACCACTTGTCTTTACAGGACTGCCCCTGTCACCACCCACAAATGGCCTCTCCTGTCACTCACTCTGCTGGGCTGGTGTTGCTGGGCTAGCAAGGGATCTGTGATCGCACAGTGTAGTTCGCGCATGCACACTGCGATGCATATGCATGTGCAGATTAGCAACCATCGGCAATTGCGAACGGACTGCAGATACCATCCGGGTCTGAATCAGGCCCTGTATCTCCTTCAAGGTTATGGATCTGTAATTAGTTTTGCAAAACCACCCTCAAGTGTTTTGGATCTGGATGCATGCTTGGCGCTGCTGCTTTGAGAATGCACGTACAGTGCAGACAATTCACAAACACAGAAGAAAATGTTTTATTTTTGTTGGAGTGCACTTTGGGGGTTACACCACCCTTTAACAGACAGACGCACGCTTGGCGCTGCTGCTTTGAGGATGCACGTAAAGTGCACACAATTCACAAACACAGAAAAAAAAAATTTTTTGGAGTGCACTTTGTGGGTTACAGCACCCTTTAACAGATGAGCCAATAGGCCCTTTACTTATGACACAGGTGCATGCTTGGCACTGTTCCTTTGTTGATGGATGTGCGACTACAGCACACGCAATTCACAACCACAGAAAATATTTTTTTATTTTTGTTGGAGTGCACTTTGGGGGTTACAGCACCCTTTAACGTTCAAGCCAGCCAGCCCTTTACTTATGACACAGGTGCACGCTTGATGCTACTTTGTTAATGCACGTGCGGCCACAGTGCACACTATTCACAAACACAGAAAATATTTTTTTATTTTGTTTGGAGTACACTTTGGGGGTTACAGCACCCTTTAATGGTCAAGCCAGCTGGCCCTTTACTTATGACACAGGCGCACGCTTGACGCTACTGTGTTGATGCACGTGCGGCTACTGTGCACGCAATTCACAAACACAGAAAAAAAATAAAAATTTTTTGGAGTGCACTTTGGGGGAGCACCCCTGATGCACAGATCATGCCCTGGACAATACTACAGCACCCCTCTAGGACTACAGCCGTTATGGGACACTGCACAACACAGTCCAGCCAGCCCATATAGGCTTTGGAGTGGACACAGCCCCTATGGACAACTGACTGCACAACACAGCCCAGGCAGCCCCTATGACTGCAGCACAACACAGCCCAGCCAGCCCTAGCTCCCACTCTCCCTCTTCACTGTCCACAGCCAGAGTGAGAAATGGCGCCGACGTGGGGACCTTTTAGAGTATCCACAACCCACGAGATCTGGAAGGCAGGATGATGATGTTTTGCCTCGATTTCAGATCCGAGTCAGGCGGGAAAAGTCGAGCCTGACTCGGATACGACTCGGATCGGGGTGGCTCGGGGGGTTCATATATCAGAAATCCGAACCTGCTCATCCCTAATATATATACTGTATATATGTATAGTCCATATACAGATGCTCCCAGTTACATTGTTGGGAGAATTCAGTTTTATGTAGATTCAGCCTTACTATAAGGGCATGATATGATTTCTGAAATCTGAACCCCCCGAGCCCCCCCGATCCGAGGCCGATCCGAGACAGGCTCGACTTTTCCCGCCTGACTCGGATCTGAAATCGAGGCAAAACGTCATCATCCCGCCTTCCGGGTCTCGCGGGTTTTGGATCCTATATAAAGTACCCGCATCGGCGCCATTTTCTCGCTCGGCTGTTGACAGTGAAGAGGGAGGGTGGGAGTTAGGGCTGGCTGGGCTGTGTAGTGTAGTGCAGTGTAGTGTTGTGCTGTGCTGTGCTGCTCTGTGCTGCTGTTGTCCATAGGGGCTGTGTCCATTCCAAAGTCCTGTGCAGTGTCCCAGTCCTAAAGGGGTTCTGTAGTGTTGTCCAGGAGGTGCTCTGTCCATCAGGGGAGCTCCCCCCAAGTGCAAAAAATATAGATTTTTTCTGTGTTTGTGAATTGTGTGCACTGTGGCTGCACGTGCATCAACAAAGAAGCAGTGCCAAGCGTGCGCCTGTGTCCCATAAGTAAATGGCCAGCTGGCTTGTCCGTTAAAGGGTGATATAACCCCCAAAGGGCACTCCAAACAAAATAAAAAAATATCTTTTTTTTTTTGTGAATTGTGTGCGCAGTAGCCGCATGTGCATCAACAATGTAGTGCCAAGCGTGCGCATGTGTCCCATAAATAAAGGGCCAGCTGGATTGACCGCTAAAGGGTGCTGTAACCCCCAAAGGGTACTCCAAACAAAATAAAAAAATAATTTCAGTGTTTGTGAATTGTGTGCACTGTGGCTGCACGTGTATCAACAAAGGAGCAGTGCCAAGCGTGCGCCTGTGTCCCATAAGTAAAAGGCAGGCTGGCTTGTCCGTTAAAGGGTGCTGTGACCCCAAAAGGGCACTCCAAACAAAATAAAAAAATATTTTCTGTGTTTGTGAATTTTGTGGGCTGTAGCTGCACGTGCATCAACAAAGGAGCAGCGCCAAGGGTGCGCCTGTGTCCCATAAGTAAAGGGCCGGCTGGCTCATTTCTTAAAGGGTGGTGTATCCCACAAAGTGCACTAGTCTCCAACAAAAATTAAAAATTATTTTATGTGTTTGTGTGCGCCTTAACCGCATGTATATATCAATATAACATAAATGGAGGACCAAACTTTCTCCGATAAAAATAAAATAGGGAAAGATCAAGAACCACTTCCTCCTAGTGCTGAAGCTGCTGCCACTAGTCATGACATAGACGATAACATGCCATCAACGTCGTCTGCCAAGGCCGATGCCCAATGTCATAGTAGAGGGCACATACAATCCCAAATGACAAAGTTTAGGAAAATGACCTTGAAAAAAACATTTAAATCATCTGAAGAGAAACGTAAACTTGCCAATATGCCATTTATGACACGGAGTGGCAAGGAATGGCTAAGGTCTTTCCCTATGTTCATGACTAGTGGTTCAGCTTCACATGACGATGGAAGCCCTCCTCCCGCTAAAAAAATCAAATGAGTTAAGCTGGCAAAAGCACAGTGAAGAACTGTGCGTTCTAAGAAGATATCACAAGTCCCCAAGGAGAGTCCAAGTGTGGTGGCGGTTGCGATGCCTGTCCTTCCCAGCACTGGACGGGAAGAGGTGGCTCTTTCCAACAGTTGCATGCCCCCTGCAAGTGCTGAAAGAAGCATCCACAGTCCACTTGCTGATATGCAAATTGAAGATGTCACTGTTGAAGTACAACCGGATGAGTATACTGGTGTAGCTGGCACTGAGGAGGAAGTTCGCGAGGAGGATTCTGATGGTGATGTGGTTTGTTTAAATCAGGCTCCCGGGGAGACAGTTATTGTCCGTGGGATGAAAAAGCCAATCACGGTCATGCCTGGGCAGAAGACCAAACATTCCACCTCTTTGGTCTGGCAATATTTCTATCCAAATCCGGACATCAACTGTCTTGCCATATGTACCATATTTAAAGGTGAAATAAGTAGGGGTAGGGACGTTAACCACCTAGGAACATCCTCCCTTATACGGCACCTGCAGCCTCCGTAGAGCCAGTTTGTGCAGGGACACATTAATTGCCAGCTTGTTTTGTGGGGGCCCAAACGAAGCAATCATTTCAGCCACAGTCATGTGGCAGACCCTGGCGCTGTCAGACTCTCAGCGGCTGCTGCTGCTCCCACTGCGGGAGCCATCTTCCGGCTCACGCAGTGGGTGATGGGAGACACATCGTCATGACGACGTCTCTCCCATGCAAAGCGGCCGGAGGAGTGGACAGCGGTGGGACCAGGAGCGGACAGCGGCGGGACCATGAGCGGGAGTTTCAGGTAAGTGTTTATTTTTTTTTTTATTGTTATCACGTCTCTCTCTACTAGGGGGGGGACTACAGGGGGCACTACCAGGGGGCAATGACTGCAGGGGGCACTACCAGGGGGCCATGACTACAGGGGGCACTACCAGGGGGCGATGAATACAGGGGGCACTACCAGGGGGCATTATCAGGGGGCGATTACTACAGGGGGCACTAAAAGGGGAGAATACCACTGGGGGAACTACCAGGGGGGGATTACTACAGGGGGCACTACCAGGGGGGGATTACTACAGGGGGCACTACCAGGGGGGATTACTACAGGGGGCACTACCAGGGGGGATTACTACAGGGGGCACTAAAAGGTGGGATTACTACTGGGGGTACTACCAGGGGGGGATTACTACTGGAGGCACTGAAAGGGGGGATTACCACTGGGGGCACAACCAGGGGGAATTTACTACTGGGGGCTCTACCAGCTGTTGCCATTTCCCACACTAGGCTTATACTCGAGTCAGTAAGTTTTCCCAGTTTTTTTGGGTAAAAGTAGGTACCTCGGCTTATATTCGGGTCGACTTATACTAGAGTATATACGGTATATAGATATATAGATATATATATATATATATGTAAAAAAAGACAGTGGCACTCCGGGTCTTGTGAAAGTCAAAACGTGTATTCAATATGCCACAAATCCCCAAATGCTGCTGTCCTTTGTTACGTTTAAACACCATCTTTGCACAGGGCACGTGGGCATATGTATCCGAGTTAGAGGTGTGCCGGCCCTTATACTCTAGTTTTATATATATATATATATATATATATATATACATATACTGTGTGTATATATAGTCAAATCAGATTAAATTCAGGTGGCAATCATACAGGACATAGCATCAAGAACAAAAAACACTGAGCCTCCGCTCATCATCGTTTCAATACTATTTGAAGAATTTTTGTCAGGACATAAACAATAACAAATATACATACTAATATACCCTACACCACTTACCCCCAAGTGACAATGAGCATCCCGCTGACACCCGTCAGCACCGGCCTGGTGCTCCGTCGCCGCTGGCTGACGTCATCGCTGGAAAGAGCTTTTTACACAATGTGCAAACAAGCCTCTGGCTGACTGACACCAGCACCGTCCCGAAGCCCCGTCGTGGCTCTCTGACATCAGCATGTGTGGCTAGTTGCTAAGAAACTTTAAACAAAAGTGAAAAACAGTGAAAAAAGGAACAATGAAGTACAGCTAATAATCACCGCAGCAGCACATAAACAAAATTTAATCATTACTTAAACATATAATCAGATCAGAAATGGAAAATATTATAAAGAAGAATACTGCAGATCCCAAAAAGGCACTATCAGCACTCACATCTATATGTATTAAAGCATATAATCGAAAAATAATTTCAATAAGAAGAACATCAAATGGGCACTCAAATAAAGCAATTCAAGTTACATTGTTCATTTAAACCCTTAGGGCTTAAAGTTTCCAAATCATAAAGTAGATCCACCTTGCCTCTTTCTGTAAAAGAATTATAGATCTATCTCTTCCACGCTGGTTCTCTGGTACACAATCTATCATCTTGTACCTTAGGGATGACAAGCTATGATGTGCATCCCTAAAATGTTTAGCCACTGGCTGATCAGTGGGATTCCCTTCCAGAGCAAGTTGTATAGTACTCCTATGTAGCGCCATCCACTCCTTAAATTGATGCATTGTTTTACCAATGTACAGTAAACTGCATGGACAGTGGACAAAGTATATCACAAATCTTGAGGAGCAGGTAAGCACATGTCTGATTTTAATCTTCTTCCCTGATTGAGGATGTGAAAAAGAGTCTCCTTGTTCCAAAAAAACTGCAGGTTGTACATCCCAAGCATTGATAGTTGCCCCTTTTTTTGTTAGAAAATGTTGCTTTTCTTATCCCAATTTGAGATGTCAGTTCTCATAACCCAATTTTTTTCCTCCTTGAAGCAAGGAATTAAGGTCGCATCCTTAAGTAATGGTAAATCAATCTCATTGTTAATTAACGGCCAGTTCTTCTTCACCACTTTAGTGATGCTAGAACTTGCTGTGGAATATTGGTTTACCCAAATCAAAGGGTTCTTTTTTCTCTCACCATGGATTTTTGTAATAAAGTCTCCCTAGATATTGCCAGCGCCCTAGTTCTGGCATCTGATAACTGGGCATTAGAGTAACCTCTCTGTAAGAATTGGTTATACATAATGTCCATCAGTTTCTTAACATTGTCATCCTTATCACAAATATGATGAACTCTTATAAGCTGGGAGAAAGGAAGTCCACATTTCAAGGCTGCAGGATGATGTCTTGCTGAAGCTCAAAGTGAATTACAGTCGGTGGGTTTGTTAAATACCATTGTAGATAGTTTTCCTTCTTGCTTTTTGACAACTACATCCAAAAAGTGGACACTGCTATCACTTACATC
Source organism: Taudactylus pleione (assembly GCA_031769625.1). NCBI lineage: Eukaryota > Metazoa > Chordata > Amphibia > Anura > Myobatrachidae > Taudactylus > Taudactylus pleione. The sequence goes on from JAUIMM010000759.1 coordinate 5,815,807, forward strand.
AAATGTGAATTTAATATTTCTGTCAGATTGATTGATATGTGACATCAATTCTTTAATCTCATCTTCCATCTCATCCCATATGACAAACACGTTGTCAATATAGCGTTTATACAGTAAGATCTTTTAAGCAATCAGAGGATCATTAGAGAACAGATCTCTTTCCAGAGAGAACATAAAGGCATTAGAATATGCAGGGGCCACACGAGACCCCATTGCACATCCTTGGAGCTGGATGAAGAATTCACCATTAAAGATGAAGAAGTTCCTAGTCAAAACTAAGCTTAAAAGGTCTAGAAAAAAGTCCACATCTGGTCCTGAATATTTCAAGTTGTTAATGAGAAGTCTTCTCATGGCATCAATACCTCTTTCATGAGGGATGTCGGTATAAAGGCTAACAATATCTATTGTAGCCATAAAGAAGAGAGATGGTAAATCAAGCATTTCTGTTAATACATTCAGAAACATAGTGGTATCTTTTAAATATGTTGCTTCATTTTCTATCACTGGCTGAAGAAAAGCATCTATAAATTTTGAAACATCATGATACAAGGAGTCCCTTGCGCAGATAATTGGTCTCCCTGGAGGCTTTATACTATTTTTGTGCAATTTGGGCAGTAGATAGAAAATTGTCACCTTAGGTGACTCTTTAAGAAGAGATGTTGCCACATTTTTAGTAATAATATTACTACTCACAGCTTCCTCCAACAGAGTTTTTAATTCCATGAACAACATTACAGTAGGATCGGTATCCAATCATTTATACACCTCAATATCATTCAGCTGCCGATGATATGCTTCATTCTTATAATCATTAATCCCCCACACTACGATGCCCCACTCTTATCGGCGGGGTATATCACGATATCATTATATCTAGCCAGATTTTTAAGAGCAATCCATTCTTGTTGAGGTAACTTATGTGCACCTATGAAATGATGATACACCAATGTTCTGAATCGTTTTTTGATATAGCTTTGGTATAAGCTTTGATATTCAGGTTATTAGACGGGAGATCAAACAAAGATTTAGTTTTCAGTGGACTTTTGTCTACTTTGGGAGCGGGTGTATTTACTTTATTACTGTTTCCAAAGTATTCCTTTAGATGAAGTTGTCTATTAAATTTACAAAGATCTATCTTGCTCTAAAAGACGTCATGATGATTCGTTGGTACAAAGCTTAGTCCACGTCTCAAAAATTTCTGCTCATCCATAGATAAATTACATGAAGACAAGTTGTAAATTATCTTCTCCTTGAATTCTGCTTTCCTTTGGAACGCACATTGTCCACCCCTGCGAGAAGAAGATCTCTTATGGGGTCTCTTGTAGCCCTGGTAATAACCCCTAAAGGGGGATGAGATTTCACCGTAATCCCACTTGCTCCAGCACATTCTTCCTCACTGTTAGAAGACGGAGATTCTCCAGAGTTGCCAGATTCCAATGGAAAGCGTCTCTGTCTCCTAAATTTACCGTATTGTCGTGGTCTACTTGGATTTGCTGTTGCCCAGCTGTAGACCCGTTTCTCCTCGTAATCCCTATTAACAGCTACTAACTTGTTTTTCTTAAACTGGATAAGGTCTTTTTTCTATTTATTGACCTGTAGCTGTAATTTTTCCAACCAGTGCCCCGTGCTGTCTTCGACTAGAGTAGGTAAATGGAGCTCCTCAAAGCTTTGAATTTTATCTTTAAATTATCTTCAACTCCCATGCAGACTCCTCAATTACAAGCAATATTAACTCAAATGATGCTTTATTTAAAATTGCGGCCCATTTGTGACAAAACTCAGTTATTCCTCCCAATTGTAGGGGTATTCCGGATTCTGAAGCGACGTGGGATTTTCTTATCCCTGAAACATTCTGATATGTTACTCCATGCAAATAAAAGTCAACTTCACATTTTTTTTAACTTCAGTAAGGAGGAAAAATGTTGTTGTGCAGATTCTTCTCCTGCTGTGGATTCCAAATTATCAGCAAACAAGATACGATTAGCTTCCTTATCAGAAAAAATATGTATGTCTCTCAAAGGTAAGTCAATTTTCTGCAGACCTAAAGAAGTTGCATGCACATTACTCTGTGACATCGCCTCACCAAAAAATTGAAAAAGGTTTGAAACAATATCACACCAAGGGGTACAAATGACAGATATATTCTTAATAATAGGGTTTGTGCCTTAGTTTTATGTACCAAATAAAGGTACAGACATACAAATTGATTGCACTCTGCACTACCACCTCTTGAATACTGTAATAGTACAGTGCCTTCCTCAAAGCATGCAGTCAAATCAGAATAAATTCAGGTGGCACTCGGACAGAACATCAAGAATAAAACACTGAGCCTCTGCTCGTCAACAGTTCAATTCTATTTGAAGAATTTTTGTCAGGACATGAAAAACATGCATCAATTTAAGGAGCGGATGGAGCTACATAGGAGTGCCATACGACTTGCTCTGGAAGGCTAAACATTTTAGGGATGCACATCATAGCTTGTCATCCCTAAGGTACAAGATGATAGATTGTGTACCAGAAAGCCAGCGTGGAGGAGACAGGTCTATAATTCTTTTACAGAAAGAGGCAAGGTGGATCTATGATTTGGAAACTTTAAGCCCTAAGGGTTTAAATGAACAATGTATCTTAAATTGCTTTGAGTGCCCATTTGATGTTCTTATTGAAATAATTTTTGGATTATATGCTTTAATACGTATAGATGTGAGTGCTGATAGTTCCTTTTTGGTATCTGCAGTATTCTTCTTTATAATATTTTCCATTGCTGACCTGATGATATGTTTAAGTAATGATTAAATTTTGTTTATGTGCTGCTGCGGTGATTATTAGCTGTACTTTATTGCTTCTTTTTTCACTGTTTTTCACTTTTGTTTACAGTTGCTTAGCAAGTAGCCACACATGCTGATGTCAGAGAGCCGTGACGGGGCTCCGGGACAGCGGTAGTGTCAGTCAGCCAGAGGCTTGTTTGCACATTGGGTAACGAGTTCTTTCCAGCGATGAAGTCAGTCAGCCATGACGGAGCACCGGGACAGTGCTGACGGGTGTCAGCGGGAGGCTCATTGTCACTTGGGGGTAAGTGGTGTAGGGTATATTAGTATATATATATGTGATTATTGTTTTTCATGTCCTGATGAAATTTCTTCAAATAGAATTGAAACATTGAGGAGCAGAGAGAGAGAGAGAGAGAGAGAGAGAGAGAGCTGAAGGTGTGGCACTTCCCTCACAATAAACCACATGGGAACGATAAATCAATGAGATGCTTCAATACACATTCCCAGAGCCAGCAAAGCTCTATGGCCTATCATCACCACGGATCCAAGTCTACCTAGTCTCAGCAAAGTAAACACCATGACTTGTTACAAAAGGGGCAAAAATCTTTGTGATCATTTGGTTAAAGCTGACATTACAAAATATAAACCGCAAGTTGGTCCATTTGGTCAAATCAAGAAACCGGGCTGCTATCGCTGCCCTTCTTGCACAACCTGCAAATATCTGCTTACTGGACCTACATTCAAGCATCCTCACAGAGAAGCAAACTATAAAATACAACAAGTACTTAGTTGTACGTCCAAATTTGTTATATATTACATTACTTGTCCTTGCGATATCTACTATGTGGGCATGACTAGTAGAATGTTCAAAGAATGGATGGCTCTACACTGGTCCACCATTTCCAAAGCTCTGGTGGGCAATGAAGTGGATCAACTGGTAGCCAGACATTTTCGACAACTTCAACATCCATTATCCTCATTACACTACCAGAAAATTGATCAAGTGCACCCCATGCCGAGAGGAGGAGATAAACATACGGCTCTGTAAAAATTAGAATCAAGATGGATTTACAAACTGGGCATGCTGCAACTGCAAGGGCTCAATGAGAAAAATAATTGGAATGCCTTTTGAATCATAAATCAGTCTGTTTCCTTTTTCAGCTCTCAGTGTTAATATACTCATGTATTTGCTATCGAGTTGTCACTGATTTCCAGTTACCATTATTCTTTCTATTTATGGCTATTTTTTCTTCTTTTTTTCTTAATAGTTTAATTCCTTGCCCATATTCCTTCTCTCTTACACACATACTGTATTAGTCTTTATATTTACTGCATCATTTGCTTTTTTGCCCTTTGCTTATTCATATCTTAGTGTATATCTCTTTCATTTTAATTTTTTCCTGTTCCCCTTTTTCTTTTTTATATGTTGCATGAAGTTACGTTAGTGTCACACCTTTTAATTCCTGTGTCTTTATGTTTTGAACATTTCTATCATTGCTTTTTGTCTGTTTTTGTATTTACTTTGTCACCCTATATCTGCTACTTTTCAGTTATAGTCTGGTGAACACAGCTTGCTTTACTTGTTCTCTTTTTTCTGCTTTCCATTACTGCCAGAGCCAGAGGCAGCATTCACGGTCGCCGTGGCAATCAGTGACGTCATCAGGTTAGCATCATCAGGCCTGCGATGGCCATTGACGGGGCAGCTCTCTGTGTCTCCCGGCACTGGTCACTTCAATTTCTCCTAGGTGTTTAAAGGTAAGCACACCATGGTGAGTCTTGTTCTTTAATTTTTTCATGTGTGGGTTTTCCCTATACATCTCCTCCATCCTGATGATAGGGCCCGAAGCAGCCCAGAAATGTTGACACATTTATACAAGGATTACGATGTATTTTTAATGCACATGATGAACCTACAGTATAAATATCATCTTTTCTTTATCCCTGGAGTGCCGTGCATCTATCTGGTCCTTGTAGCACAGTAGGTCAGCTTTAAATATATATATATATGTATTATACAGATGCGCCTAGTTACATTATTGCTGATCATGCCACAAATATGTGCATGCATCGCCATGTGATTCCTCATGTCTGCATATGCTACGGTACAGGATGGTGTGCACGGTGATCACGCCATGCATTTGTATGGAGGCAAGGGTGCAAATGCAGTGTGTGTATCCACTCACAGGTGCACACCTTGCACCAAGCATGGCGAGATTTGCTGTGGCAGTGGCAAGGATGTAGCTGGGCACATCTATATCCATCTATTTATATATATATATATATATATATATATATTAGGGGTGAGCGGGTTCAGATTTCTGAAATCCGAACCCCCCCGAGCCCCCCCGATCCGAGGCCGATCCAAGTCAGGCTCGACTTTTCCCGCCTGACTCGGATCTGAAATCGAGGCATAACGTCATCATCCCGCCTTCCGGGTCTCGCGGGTTTTGGATCCTATATAAGGTACCCACGTCGGCGCCATTTTCTCACTCTGCTGTGGACAGTGAAGAGGGAGGGTGGGAGTTAGGGCTGGCTGGGCAGTGTAGTGTAGTGTAGTGTAGTGCAGAGTAGTGTTGTGTTGTGCTGTGCTGCGCTGTGCGGCTGTTGTCCATAGGAGCTGTGTCCACTACTTCAAAGTCCATAGTAGCTGGCTGTGTTGTGCTGTGCTGCTGTTGTTAATAGGGGCTGTGTCCACTACTTCAAAGTCCATAGGGGCTGGCTGGACTGTGTTGTGCAGTCAGTTCTCCATAGGGGCTGTGTCCACTCCAAAGTCCTGTGCAGTGTCCCAGTCCTAAAGGGGTGCTGTAGTGTTGTCCAGGGGGTGCTCTGTCCATCAAGGGTGCTCCCCCCAAGTGCTAAAAAAAACCCATATTTTTTCTGCGTTTGTCAATTGTGTGCGCAGTAGCCGCACGTGCATCAACAAAGTAGTGCCAAGCGTGCGCCTGTGTCATAAGTAAAGGGCCGGCTGGCTTGACCGTTAAAGGGTGCTGTAACCCCCAAAGTACACTCCAGTCCAAACCAAATAAAAAAATATTTTCTGTGTTTGTGAATTGTGTGCGCAGTAGCCACACGTGCATCAACAATGTAGTGCCAAGCGTGCGCCTGTGTCATAAGTAAAGGGCTGGCTGGCTTGACAGTTCAAGGGTGCTGTAACCCCCAAAGTACTTTCCAGTCCAAACCAAATAAAAAAATATTTTCTGTGTTTGTGAATTGTGTGCACTGTGGCTGCACGTGCATCAACAAAGGAGCAGCGCCAAGCGTGCGCCTGTATCTCATAAGTAAAGAGCTGGCTGGCTCATTTCTTAAAGGGTGGTGTAACCCACAAAGAGCACTACTCTCCAGCAAAAATAAAAAAAATATTTTCTGTGTTTGTGTGCACCTTAGCCGCACGTATATATCATTATAACATAAATGGAGGACCAAACTTTCTCTGATAAAAATAAAATAGGGAAAGATCAAGAACCACTTCCTCCTAGTGCTGTTGCTGCTGCTGGGAGTTGTTCATCATCCCAGAGAGGAAGTAGGAACACCACTACTTTTACTAAACAATTGACCCTCCAACAGTCCCTAGCGATGAGGATGAAGTACGACAGCAGTCATCCAGAAGCAAAACGTATAACTGAGGCCTTGACTGCTATGTTGGTGTTAGACGTGCGTCCAGTATCCGCCATTAGTGCAGTGTGATTTAGACAATTGATGGAGGTAGTTTGTCCCCAGTTCCAAATCCCGTCTAGATTCCACCTGCATCCTCAAAGCAGCAGCGACAAGCGTGCGTCTGTCTGTTAAAGGGTGGTGACACCCTCAAAGTGTGCTCCACAAACAATAAAAATATACTTCTTTTTTTTCTGTCTTTGTGAAATGTGTGGGCTGTAGCCGAACCTGCATCCTTAAAGCAGCAGCGACAAGCGTGCATCTGTCTGTTAAAGGGTGGTGTAACCCTCAAAGTGTGCTCCACAAACAATAAAAATATTCTTCTTTTTTTTCTGTCTTTGTGAAATGTGTGGGCTGTAGCCGCACCTGCATCCTTAAAGCAGCAGCGACAAGCGTGCGTCTGTCTGTTAAAGGATTACATCGGTGACAGCATCCAAGTAGGCATGTCAGACAGTCCGTACCTGTACTGGCAGGAAAAAGAAGCAATTTGGAGGTCCCTGTACAAACTGGCTCTATTTTAGCTGAGTTGCCCCCCCTCCAGTGTGTACTCCGAAAGAGTGTTTAGTGCAGCCGGGAACCTTGTCAGCGAAAGGCGTAGGAGGTTGCTTCCACAAAATGTGGAGAAGATGATGTTCATAAAATTAATTATCAACTCTTCCAGGGAGACCAGCCTCCAGAACGTACAGAGGGACCTGTGGTTGTGGATTCCAGCGGGGACGAATTAATACTCTGTGAGGATGAGGATGTACACAACACTGAAGAGGGTGAGGAATCGGTGGATGAGGAGGATGAGGACGACATCTTGCCTCCGTAGAGCCAGTTTGTGCAGGGACAGATTAATTGCCAGCTTGTTTTGTGGGGGCCCAAACGAACCAATCATTTCAGCCACAGTCGTGTGGCAGACCCTGGCGCTGAAATGATTGCTTTGTTAAAGTGTGCATGTCCTGTTTATACAACATAAGGGTGGGTGGGAGGGCCCAAGGACAATTCCATCTTGCACCTCTTTTTTTTCTTTGAATTATGTACTGTTTGGGGCCTAGTTTTTCAAACTGCCATCCTGTCTGCCACTGCAGTGTCACTCCTAGATGGACCACGTGTTTGTGCCGCCCACTCGTATCTCTTAGCATAGTCATCCAGCTACCTCGGTGCAACCTTTTGGATATAAAAACACTATTGTGAGGTGTGAGGTGTTCAGAATAGACTGGAAAAGAGTGGAAATTAAGGTTATTGAGGTTAATAATAGCATAGGAGCTGAAAAACCCACAAATTCTGTGATTATAGCTGTGTTTATGCTTTTTAAAAAAAAAATACAGATCCAAAACACAAAACCCAGAACCCAAAACACAGAAGGGTGGTTTTGGCAAAACCAATTCAGATCCAAAACACGAAGAAAGATCCAAAACCAAAACACAAAACACGAAAAGTGGCCGGTGCACACCTCTAATATATATATAATCCAACCGCAGGGAAGGTACTCTGGTACTAGTAGTGCAAAACACAGATCAGCACATACTTGCAATTTTCAGTTTTAATCACAAACTGTTATCAGGTATGCGATTTGTGTTTAAAACCGAATCGTTGCAAGTATGTGCTGATCTGTGTTTTGTACCACAAGTCTCAGAGTGCCTTCCCTTTGGTTGGATTATTGATATTTTTAGGTTGTTGCACGTGGGACAGATTTTCATGAGGGTGAGCGCCGGCTGTGTTGCACTTACCCTATATATATACTTTCCAAAATAATCCGCACACACTTCAGTATAGTGTAATTGCTGGGGTGCAACATGAATGTTCAGTCTCAGAAAAAATACCTAGACAAAAAATATAATATAGTATAGACTCAAGGTTGACAAAGGTCCAAAGAGGACCAAAACGTCGGATCTTTTATTATGGAATAAAGCTATTAATCCAATGAATTGGCTGAACTCTGGTGAGTTCACCCCTATATTATATTATATTATATTATAATATATATATATATATATATATATATATATACTCCAACCAATGGCGGCACTCCGGATAACAAACAATGCGGACACTTAGCTGGTTTCAGCGACGTTTCAGCGCCTTTAATCAGCGCTTTTATCTAGCATATACCGGTATGGTATATGCTAGATAAAAGCGCTGATTAAAGGCGCTGAAACGTCGCTGAAACCAGCTAAGTGTCCGCATTGTTTGTTATCCGGAGTGCCGCCATTGGTTGGAGTATGTGTCAGTGTATCCCCGTTTGGAGGTCACAGTGAGGAGGGCACCCGGTTCAGTTATACAATATACCTGTGAGTGCCGGATCTTGGAGAGTTATATATATATATATATATATATATATATGTTACACTTAAACCCTGATTAGGGCCAAAAAAGAAACTAACTTATGCAAAAAGGTATATCAAAATAATTAAAAAAATAGCCATGCTCAACAGGTATAATGTGCACCTGTAAGTCACGTAACAGAAGCCATCATTGCTGGAAATACTTATCATATGCCTGGTGACCATTCAAAGAGCAAGCCCAATGGCCATTTCAGTGGACAACCACCTTAATCATGAGCACAAAGATAAGAACAAAGCAGGCTATTAAATAGTGAGAGAAGGTGCCTAATCACACAAAGAGACAAACCTCACCTGTCAGGGCATGGCCATCAAATCCCAGCAGCAGCACCAAGGTGCTGATGGATGCCCAGCCGGCCATGCAGTGCTATGTCCCCTGCTACTCACCATGGAAACAAAGAGCCGCACTGGACATCCAGTTTTGCTAGCGGGGCGTGATGCGGTCACGACAACCAATAGGGAACCTGTACATGCAAACACGTGTATAATATAAACAAACTACATCATCAGTCAATTGTTCACGCATGTGTAGTGAACGTAGCTGCTGTAGTATATGCCTAATTAAGATAATATGGGCAAAATCTCATATATCTGAAAAGGCACCAAGTCTCACTGCTACAAAAAACAAAAACAAAACACAGTTATGTGCAGTAGAACATCATGAAACAGCCACCAGATAAATAAAAAAAATTATATATGCAAACTCTTGCAAACAAATAAAAAGAAAATAAAAATAAATAAAAATAACTCCATATATGATAAACAAAAATAATAATAAATCGTAAAGCACAAAGATTAAATTATTGTCAAGATTTTAAGCAGCCCTCAAGGATAGCACTCATGAGGAATCAAGCACTCAAAACAATCCCATAGAGACACAAGTTTCATAAAAATTAAAAATGAGCGGGTCCGGTTCCCTGAGAACTGAACCCACCCAAACTTGCAGATTCGAGGTGAGATCCAAGTCCGGCTCGGGTTTTCCCACCTGACTCAAATCTCAAAGCGAGGCAAAATGTCATCATCCTACTGTGTCAGATTCTCGCGGGTTTTGAATTGGCGCCATTTACTTGCTGAGTCCTGGGCTGTCAGGGCTGTGCTTCATCCTAGAGGGGCTGCTGTGTCTATCCAGGCCAGGGCTGCTGTGTCCATTCAGGGGCTGCTGTGGGTCTGCTGTGTCCATCCAGGGGTTGCTGTGTCCATCAAGGGCAGGGGCTTTTGTGTCTATCCAGGGTCTGCTGTGTCCATCCAGGCTGCTGTGTCCATTCAATGGTTGTTGTGTCCATCTAAGGCAGGGGCTGCTGTGTCCATTTAAAGGTTTCTGTGTCTCTCCAGGGGCAGGGGCTGTTGTGTCCAACCAGGGGTGCTCTGTCCATCCAAGTGTGCCCAGTGTAAAAAAAATAAAAGCCAATAAATAATATAATTAATAAGAAATTAATATATTATATATTTGTTTTGTGCTGTACCCCAGTGTACTATATGTATATATATTTTTTACTGTGATGCTGCCTGTCAGTGTAATATTCATACATGTATTGTTTGTGACACTGTAAGTGGTAGTGCTGCACAAATCAACATGCTGACATAGAAATCAAGGATACTTCTGTGAAATTGAACCAGGAGGATGATATTTCTGTAGTTGACGCTAACAAGGATGTTGATGATGATGAGGATGTTGATGCCGAAGATGTTTGTGTAAAAACTGTAAGTCAAGCAACAGTTGTTGCCCATGGTGGGAAAAAGCCCATTGTTGTCATGCCTAGGCAAAGGACAAAAAAAAAACAATTCTCATATGTGGAATTATTTCCACCCAAATCCGGACAATAGTTGTCAAGCCATCTGTAACCATTGCCAAGTATCAGCGAGTAGAGATGAGGACCTTAACTATCTAGGAACCTCCTCCCTGTTATGTCACTTGCAGCACATTCATCAAATTGAAAAGGGTTTTTCAAATTCAGAAACTTTGGCTAAAAAAATTTAACAACAGTCAGTCCAGTGTCACCTAACTGCTCCCATCTCTGTGGATCCAAGCTCCTGCAACCTCCACTACCAATACCTGCATCATCATCAACATCCTCATTCGTGATCGGAAGTAGTCCTGCATCCAATTTCATAAGAATGACTGACTCCTCTCCTATCCGTGGTTCCTTAGAAGGATCTTTGAGTGCTATGCCTGTTGCTGCTGTTGCTGCGAGTGGATCTTTATCCCAGAAGGGGACCAGCAAGATGACTACTTTTAGACTGTCAAACAATCCTTTGCTATGGGGAACAAGTATGACAGCAGACACCCAGTTGCATAGTGGATTACTGATGCCATAACAGCTATGCTGGTATTAGATGTGCATCCAGTATCTACCATTAATGCAGTGGATTTTAGACAGTTAATTGAGTTCCTGTTTCTCCGCTATCATGTCCCTTCTAGATTCCACTTCTCAAGAATAGCAATTCCCAATCTGTACAAGGACATTAAAAAAAACCTTATTAATGTCTTCCAAAATGTTATTGTGCCCTCTGTCCACTTAACCACAGATATGTGGACAAGTGGGACAGGGCATACTAAAGGTTACATGACTGTGACAGCCCACTGGGTAGGTTTATTGCCTCTAAAAGTGCAAACAGCAGCAGCATCTAACAAATGCCAGCTCATTCAGAGGCAGGCTACTCTGTGTATCACTGGTTTCACTAAGAGGCATAGCACTGAGAACCTCTTAGCAAAACTCAGGGAAATCATTGCAAATGGCTTACCCCACTTGGACTCTCCTCAGGATTTGTGATTTCTGACAATGCCAGTAATATTGTGTGAGCATTACATGTGGGCAAATTCGAACACATCCCATGTTTTGCTCACACAATTAAATTGGTGGTGCATCATTTTTGAAAAAAATGACAGGTGTGTGCAGGAGATGCTCTTGGTGGCCCAAAAGATTTCTGGACATTTTCAACATTCATCAACTGCATGTTGAATATTGCAGCACCAGCAAGTACTGTTGAATTTGTACTGCCATCAGCTGAAGCAAGAGGTAGGAACTACAGTAGGTGGAATTCTAACCTCTATATGCTTCAGCGGATGGAGGAGCAGCAAAAGGCCATACAAGGCTACAGTATGGCTGATGACATGACAAGGAGCTGGAATGCACATTAGTCAAGTGCAATGGAGAATAATTTATGTGTTATGCAAGGTTCTCAAACCCTTTGAACTTGCCACATGTGAAGTTAGTTCAGACACTGCCAGCTTGAGTCAAGTCATTCCCCTAATCAGACTTTTGCAAAAGCAGCTGGAGAAACTAAAGGAGGAGCTGAAATGAAGGGATTCCACTAAGTATGTTGAAATTGTAGATCAAACCCTTCAATCGCTTCGCCAGGATCCAAGGGTCATCAATCTCTTGAAATCAGATCACTATATTTTGGCGACCATATTGATCCTAGGTTTAAGTCATACCTTGTGTCTTTCTTTATGATGGACATAAATCTGAAAAGATGCAAAGAGCAGGTGGTGAAAAAATTGTCAGCTCAAGTGGCACATGACATGGCAGCGTCTTCTCCTTCAGTTTCTGCGGCTGCCAGGAAAAAACTAAATTTTCCTAAGAGACCCACTGCTGGTGGTGATGCAGATCAGTCAGCAAAATCCATTGACAACTGGTTGGGTCTAGAAGAACTGCCAACAATGAGTAACATGTCTACCATGACTTTGTCTGATACGGTCACCATTCAGAGAATGGTGGATTATTATTTTAGGGATAGCATCCAAATAGGCAAGTCAGACAGTTCATTTCACTACTAGCAGTAAAAAGAGACATTTTGGAGTACCTTACACAAAATGGCTTTGCTTTATTTAAGTCGCCCACCCTCCAGTGTGTACTGCACTCTGAAAGAGTTTCAACACAGCCAGGAACCTTGTCAGTGATTGGCATAGCTGGTTACTTCCCCAAAATGTGGAAAAGATGATGTTCATCAAAATGAATTACAAATTCCATGAGGAAGACCTTTATCGGCAACTAAGTGAAAAAAATACAGAAGTGCCTGTAATGGTGGATTCCAGCAGGGACAATTTAATATTGTGTTTAGAAGAGGATGTACACACTGATGGGGATGACGATGACAATATATGATCTTACCTATGTTGTAAAGCCAGTTTGTGTATGGGATCATTACCACCAATGTCCACTGCGCATTGGCAGCTTGTTTTGTGGGGGGTCCAAACAAACCAATCATTTCAGCCATAAGATGCAGTCCCTGCCGCTGAAGTGATTGGTTTATTAAAAGCTAGAATAAGAACTTGCGCTTTCTCTTGGATATGTGCTTGCTAGCTGCTGACACTAGAGATGACCCAAATCTCTTGTAGTGCTTAGAAATTGATTATAATGTGTCTGCGGTTAGCATGAGTGGTAACCCCTATTGAAGATGTTATGTCAGTGAACCAATCACTCTACAGATGTGGCATGTAATAGTCTCACACAGGTAGTGGAAGAAAATGATGTGTATTTATTATCTTTAAAACAATGCTCCTAGGTAAGTGAAATTGATCAGTGTTATGCTACTGATATTTATCAACAAAAAATGTCTCTTATAAAAAAATAATTAAAAAAATGTATGAAAAAGGAACATTAATAATAAATTGCAGTCAATGAGAAAGGAAATCCAATAGGGAAGGTCTCATATGAATTAGTCCAATGTCAAATGAAGGGGGTGAAACGCTCTGGAGGGGTGGGGTCCCAAGCCCTCCAGTCCATTTACTTACCCTATTCAGTCCTAAGGCACTGGTGCTGTAGTCTGTGTGACTCGGTGGGTTTTAGCCAGCAGGTTGCTCCTCTTTCTGCCAGGTAGTGTGTGTCACTCGTTACACATTCCTGTGTTGGCCTTGGTTTTAATCCCCAGTGGCTGCAAGACTTCTGGGTCCCATTTTCTCTCATCTAATCACGTGGTCCCCGGCTGTCTGCCGCCGCCACTGGTCACTCTGGTCTGCCCGTGTATGGTATGTGTGCGGTAGGGCTGCCAGTGATAGAGGGCTGAGTGTGTGCCTGGTTACACACTCGGTCTGCTGTGCGGTATGCTGTGAGTGACACCAGTCACTTCCAGGTAGCGTGGTACCACGAGATTAGGCGTGGTATCAGGTGATGTGATACAGCACCTGAGGTGAAGAATAGGGAACAATGAATATTATGCAGGGTATGGATATGAATGGTCATGTGTAGCAGCCTCTGCGGCCTTCCTCATAGACATGATGTGCAAATGATTAAAGGATCTTCCTTTTAAAGGATAAACATTTGCACATCATGTCCCTGGGGAAGGCCGCAGAGGCTGCTACGCGTTGGACCATTCATATCCATACCCTGCATAATATTCATTGTTCCCTATACTTCACATAAAAGAAAACAGAGAAAAGAAGGCTCTTTTATGGGGCACTCTTATGTTTAAACAAAATGATAAAATATAACTATTATTTCTTCACTTAAAAATAAAGTTCCTCAAAGGTAACCGAAAAGGTAAGTTATAGTATAGGTAGAACTACTGACAACTAACGGACATGTGACAATAACCTACAACACAGATATACATAAATGTGAAGAGACATATATGACAGAAATCTTTACCAGTATTAATTTAGAACAGGAGGTTCTCATGAAAGATAAATCTCCGTATTCTAAAAAGGAGTTATATTACTCTTGCCTGTGACTTTGTTCATGCTTTTCACTTAGCATAACCATGGTCTAGGTACTATGTCCACAATGTTAGAATTTCAAGATGTATGTGGTAAATCACACAAAAATGTAAATAAACATCAGACGTGAAATATTGCATTCATCACATGCTATATATCTATGTCGGTCATAGGATATTATACTAGTCTCAAAACAAACATAGATACAAATATCAAATATTAAACATATACACCTGGTTGGTATATATTATTATAATCATGACATACGTAAAACACAAATATATTAAAGAGAATTGGCGAAAATCTTTTACAAGATAATTTGAGAACAGAGGTTCTCATGCAGGGTATACCTCCTGTTATGAGTGAGCTTGATATATATGGTCTGATATATACAAGTATATTGGCACCCCAATATATATTCCTAAGATACAGTAGTGATGGATATATTGTATCTATTATATGGAAATATCAAAAATATATGCATAGACAATGATAAAGTATTACATAGATCATAAGTCACACATGTGTACATATATGGCCATAGAAATATAGGTGAATATCATGCACTATAATCTCTGTACATCCTAAAGGTACATTTCTGTCATATATTGCAATAATCCTAATGACAAAATGTACCCTTGTCTGGTAGTGCAGTGATATGCAGGGTGAAAAATATACATAGCCAGTGACCTCACATTAATGTGGTTGATACCCAACAAAGCATAGCAACTAATACATATATAAAGTACTGTTCACTTAGAAACAGATCAATAGGATGCTCCTAGTCTCAGAATCATTGCTCACTCAGGTAATGTCAGCTTATAAATACATATGAAGTCCCAAACGGGGTAGATACATATTACCATTGATGAATAAGTAAGGAGGAAGTGGAGATCAGCGTGTGCACCCGCCATTGGCTCTCCGTCAATCACCACTGCAGGAAGTGGCCTATGCATATATTTTTGATATTTCCATATAATAGATACAATATATCCATCACTACTGTATCTTAGGAATATATATTGGGGTGCCAATATACTTGTATATATCAGACCATATATATCAAGCTCACTCATAACAGGAGGTATACCCTGCATGAGAACCTCTGTTCTCAAATTATCTTGTAAAAGATTTTCGCCAATTCTCTTTCTGACTATATTTGTGTTTTATGTATGTCATGATTATAATAATATATACCAACCAGGTGTATATGTTTGATATTTGATATTTGTATCTATGTTTGTTTTGAGACTAGTATAATATCCTATGACCGACATAGATATATAGCATGTGATGAATGCAATATTTCACTTCTGATGTTTATTTACATTTTTGTGTGATTTACTACATACATCTTGAAATTCAAAGTCACAGGCAAGAGTAATATAACTCCTTTTTAGAATAAGGAGATTTATCTTTCATGAGAACCTCCTGTTCTAAATTAATACTGGTAAAGATTTCTGTCATATATGTCTCTTCACATTTATGTATATCTGTGTTGTAGGCAGTGTCGGACTGGGTCATTAAAGGCCCACCAGGTAAATGAAGAGGAAGGGGCCCGCCGAAGGGGTGTGACCAACCATAGGGTAGTTGAGGTCATTAATGGGAGGGGCACGACCCTCCCTCAAAGAAAACAGCATAATATTATGCATTTAGTCTAACACATGTTATCTGTGCCCTCTTTAGTCTAATAATAATAATAATAATCAGTTGCATTATTAGAATAATAATAACAATAATAATAAAAATAATAATCTGTGCCACCTTTAGGTTAATGATATTAATGTGTAAAGTGGCATAGGGACCAGAGCCGGATTTATATCTCACGGGACCCTAGGCAAGATATTGATTAGGGGCCCCCTCCCTCAAACAATCCTGTGCATATATTACAGTAGGTGTCACTGGAGCAAGACACACACATCATATTATATACATGCATCATAATATATATATATATATATATATATATACACAGTTTTATTTCTCCAAAAGAAACCTGTGCGATCTGTGGAAAGGAACAGGCGGCACTCTTGAATCCTAACGAAAAGGTTTTATGACCTTGAAACGTTGACTATATATTTAATCCATTGGTGATCAATACATGTTTTTTTGGAGACATAAGAATGCCACCTATTCTTTTCCATACGGGGAGGGCCAGGTTTTCCTTATCTTGCTCCAGTGACACCTACTGTACTATATGCACAGTTACTACAGTCTTCCTAGATCACATTATATATATATATATATATATATATATATATAATCATCCTGTAACAAATATATACATGAAATAAGTGTGCATGTATTGTATACATATATACATACATACACACAGTGTGATAGGTGAGATGGGATGAAAGGGGGTCAAATGAACAGAGGAAGACAGGAGGAAAAATAGTGAGAGACTGTAGGAAAGGGGGAAGAACAGAGGGAGATGGGAGGAAAGGGAAGAACAGAGGGAGACGGGAGGAAAGGGGGAGGAACAGAGGGAGATGGGAAGAATGGGTAGAACAGTGGGAGACAGGAGGAAAGGGGGGAGAACAGAGGGAGACTGGACTAAAGGGGGAGGAACAGAGAGAGATGGGAGGAAAGGGAGAAGAACAGAGGTAGACGGGAGGAAAGGGGGAAGAACAGAGGGAGACGGGAGGAAAGGGGGAGGATCAGAGGGGGATGGGAGGAAAGGGGGAGGAACAGAGGGAGACGGGAGGAAAGGGGGAAGAACAGAGGGAGACAGGAGGAATGGGGGAATAACAGAGGGAGACGGGAGGAAAGGAGGAAGAACAGAGGGAGACAGGAGGAAAGGGGGAAGAACAGAGGGAGACGGAAGGAAAGGGGGAAGAACAGAGGGAGACGAGAGGAAAGGGGGAAAAACAGTGGGAGACGGGAGGAAAGGGGAAAGAACAGAGGGAGACGGGAGGAAAGGGGGATGAACAGAGGGAGACGGGAGGAAAGGGGGGAAGAACAGTGGGAGATGGGAGGAAAGGGGGGAGGAACAAAGGGAGACAGGAGGAAAGGGGGGAAGAACAGTGGGAGACGGGAGTAAAGGGGGAGGAAAGGGGGAGGAACAGAGGGAGATGGGAGGAAAGGGGGAAGAACAGAGGGAGATGGGAGGAAAGGGGGAAGAAAATATGGAGACGGGAGGAAAGGGGGAAGAACAGAGGGAGACGGGAGGAAAGGGGGAAGAACAGAGGGAGACGGGAGGAAAGGGGGAGGAACAGAGGGCGACGGGAGGAAAGGGGGAAGAACAGAGGGAGACGGGAGGAAAGGAGGAAGAACAGAGGAAGACGGGAAAAGGTGAGGGAACAGAAAATAAGATAAAAACACCTACACAATAGGTAGTAACTCAGCACATTATATATATATAATATAATCTAGTGACATTGTAAAAACTGTGCATAAATCTAGCAGGTGTCACCAGGTCAAGTCTTGACCTAGTGACAACTACTGGATATATGCAGTTTTTACAATGTCAACAGATGAGAAAAAGATAAACAATAATATTAAAACATATATATATATATATATATATATATACAGGGCGGGGCGTGGACCCGGTCAGTCACTTTGTCTCTGGGTCTGGCCTCTTCCTTCATGTGCAGGCTGGCGGCCGCGCTGCATTCAGTCTCTCTCAGATAGCTGCACGGGAGAGGAGGCGGGACCGCATGATGTCACGCGGTACTTGTGCAGTGCTCCTCTGGGAGTGCTGTGATCCTGTCATTTCTAAGTGCAAAGGGGCCCGTCCACGGGCTCCTTGGGTCCCGTCGGGCCCTAGGCGAGCGCCTAGGATGCCTAGCGGGAAATCCGGCCCTGATAAGGACAGGTGGGGAAGGTGTCAGAGAGGCAGGTGGAAAAGTGGCAGAGGGACAGCCGTAGAAGCCGTGCAGAGGGACAGACGAGGAAGGAGGGCAGAGGGACAGCCAAGGAAGGCGGGCAGAGGAACAGCTGAGGGAGTTGGCAGAGGGACAGCCGGAGTAGGCTGTAAGAAGGCTGCTGAGGTAGGCGGGCAGAGGGACAGTCGTGGAAGGTGGGTAGAGGGACAGCTGGGGAAGGTGGGCAGACGGACAACTGGGGAAGGTGGGTAGAGTGTGGGTAATAGACATGTGCAGGGAATAATGGGGTGTAGAGATCAGAGCTTCAATTGATTCCTGGATACTGGGTCCACAGTTTGACTGCAACACCAGGCTATGTGTTGATAGGTACACATTATATGATGGCCACATTGAATTGAAAGCCCAAGTTTAATATGGGCACAGCATAATCTCTATGTTGGGTGGTGGGATAAGCACATGTCCATAATAAAAGCTACATTAGTCAGTCAGTCTGCATGTACAGTATAATAATAATATTCACTTACCAGTCCCAGTTGCTGTCCCACCAATCAGTAATCAAGAACCAGTATATTGGAGGCATCCTGCAGCATAGAGAAGCGCAGGAGCAGCTCCCCTGGCCAAAATAGCACTATGGAGTGCCACCTGTCGGGTGCTGGCTGCTGCCAGGAGGGGAAGAGGCCCGCTGCTGCCGGTGCTCAGAAGGGGAGGGCGGGCCTGCTGCTGCCGGCGCTCAGGACAGGTGGGGGCGCCGCTGCTGCCAGTGCTCAGGATGGGGGGGAGCCCGCTGCTTCCGGTGCTCAGAATGGGTGGTGACCCGCTGCCAGTCATCAGGATGGAGATTGCTGCTCTCGATGTTTAGGGGATGTGCACGGTCCACTGCTTAGAAAGGGGGGCGTTATTGCTGGTGCTTAGACAGGGGCCAAATATATTTTAGGCATCCCGCAGCAGATAACGAGTGCTGACTGCTGCCGGCGCTCAGCAGCCAGCACTCAGGAGGGGAGAGGGGTCCACTGCTGCCAGCACTCAGAGGGTAAGGTGGGCCCACTGCTGCCAGCTCTCAGTAGGGAAGTGGGGCCCGCTGCTGTCAGCACTCAGGAGGTGAGGTGGTGCCAGCTGCCTCCGGTGCGCAGGAGGGGGCCCGCTGCTGTTCAGGAGGGGTTGGGGAGCCCACTGTTGCTGGTGCTTAGATGGGGGAGAGGGCCTGCTGGAACTGAAGATGGGGACTTCATGTAATTTTGTGCAATGTACATTATATAATGCTGCCTGTAACCCCCTCATGCATGGCCCCGCCCCCAGGTTAAAGTGGGCAGAGCTTCAAAGCAGGAGGGTCCACCTGGGATTTACCCGAATCCTTGGCGGCCCAGTCCGAGCCTGGTTGTAGGTTATTGTCACATGTCCGTTAATTGTCAGTAGTTCTACCTATACTATAACTTACCTTTTCAGTTACCTTTGAGGAACTTTATTTTTAAGTGAAGAAATAAAAGTTATATTTTATCATTTTGTTTAAACATAAGAGTGCCCCATAAAAGAGCCTTCTTTTCTCTGTTTTCTTTTATCTAAAGTATATTCTGGCTCTGGGAGCACCACCAATATGAGTTATTATGGGTGAGATATTATATCCTATACCATTCTTTACAATTTTGGTTAATTATATCCTGTATGAACATTTATGTGCATATTCTGTGCAGAGAAACCCCTTTCCCTTCTTTCTCCCTATACTTCACCTCAGGTGCTGTATCACATCACCTGATACTGCACCTCATCTCGTGGTACCACGCTACCTGGTTTTTCTTGATATATATCAGTAGCATAACACTGATCAATTTCACTTACCTAGGAGCATTGTGACCCCATTGTTTTAAAGATAATAAATACACATTATTTTCTTCCACTACCTGTGTGAGACTTACATGCCACATCTGTAGAGCGATTGGTTCACTGACATAGCATGAGTGGTAACCCCTATTTAAGATGTTAAGTGCAGACACATTATAGTTGATTGGTTTGTTAAACTGTGAATGTCCTGTTTCATATATACAACATAAGGGTGGGTTGCAGGGCCCATGGACAATTCCATCTTGCACCTCTTTTCTTTGCATTATGTGCTGTTTGGGACATTGCTGCCTGATATTTTTAATTTTATGGTTTATGAATGTCCAGAAATGGCCACAGACAGCATCTCCTGCATGCCCCTTTAAGTTTTTTAAAGAAAATTCGGAACCACCAAATTGATGGGGTGGGCAAATATGAGCAGCAGCAGCACAGAGCTTCTTCCTGCCAGGATGTGTGCAATAAAGTGCAAATATGTTTACTGGTCACATACAAATATATTTACATTAGGGGTGTGCACCGGACACTTTTCGTGTTTTGTGTTTTGGTTTTGGATCTGGATCTTTCTTCGTGTTTTGGATCTGGATTGGTTTTGCCAAAACCACCCTTCCGTGTTTTGGGTTCTGGGTTTTGTGTTTTGGATCTGGATTTTTTCTTAAAAAATAAAACAAACCCGCTAAAATCACATAAATGGGCCTTTTTTTGTTCCTACGCTATTAATAACCCCAATAACATTAATTTCCACTCATTTCCACTCTATTCTGAACACCTCACACCTCACAATATTGTTTTTAGGCCAAAAGGTTGTACCGAGGAAGCTGGATGACTATGCTAAGCGACACAAGGGGGCGGCACAAACACGTGGCCCATCTAGGAGTGGCACTGCAGTGGCAGACAGGAAGCCAATCAGCGTTATGGTGCCCATTTGCATGTAGCACGAACCCGGGAGATCCGTGCTACATGCATCTGTGTGATTGGCACAGAGCAATGACAGGTCCGTGAGACCCGTCTGTGCTGCTGTGGTAAAAAAAAAAAAAAAAACCTGTGTAAAAAAAGAAAAAAATGGCGTGCACCCCCCCAAAAAAGAGCAACCAGCCCCGGGCATTAGTAACCCAGTGCTGGGTGTGCTTAAATACAGGGGACAAACGACGTAGGGGTCCCCTGTACTTAAGCACAACCAGCACCGGGCTAGTCAGAACCAGCGCTGGTTGCCAAAATACGGGGGACAAACGACGTAGGGGTCCCCTGTATTCTGCGCAACCAGCTCTGGGCTCTGATCCGGTCCTGGTTCTGGAAATATAGGGGACAAAAAATGAGTAGGGTTCCCCTGTATGTTCCAGAACCAGCACTGGACTTTTTCTAGCGGGGGGCTGATGCCACAGCCAGGGGAGCCCTTTCACCGGGCCCCCCAGCCGCAGCATCAACCCTGACCGCTAGTCAGCCCAGGCCGGGGATCCCTGGAGAGCTGGGGACCCCCCCAATAAAGGGGTCACCCTCTCCAGGGCACCCCAGGCCCAGGCTGATAGCCCGGGGCTATCCCCGCCACCCCTGGTGGCGGTGGGTGGCGGGTTGATTGTGTGGTGTGGTGTAAATAAAGAATATCAAACATTGTCTTTACAAGTAGAACTGCAAGTCCCAGCTAGCCTGCCCCGCATGCTGGTACTTGGAGAACCACAAGTACCAGCATGCAGGGCATTAAGGGCCCACTAGTACCTGTAGTTCACCTGTAAAAAAAATGTTTAAAAAAACACAGGACACACACACCGTGACAGTATAAGTTTATTAAACATACATACACACACACACATGTACACATACTCACCTATGTAACCTGTAGCATCGGTCCACTTGTCCGGTAAAGTATCCCTAGGGGACCTGTGAAAAAAAACATACTCACCATCTCCTATGCGAGGTTCTGTCCTCTTCGTTCCAAAGTAGGCATCCCCGGACTTGGCAAAAAAAAAAAACGAAAACGCGATCCACGAACTTAGTACCGTTCTATAGAACGGTACTTCCCGAATGAGAGCTTAGCGGCGGGGTATCACCATGGAAACCCCGCTGCTAAGTGTTCATTGGCTGAGAGAGGTCATCTCCCGTCTCTCAGCCAATGAACGGCTCCCTCCATTGTAGTCAATGGTGGGAACCGCAGGGTAAACTTTAATAACCTTGCGGCTCCCAGCATTGACTACAATGGAGGGAGCCGTTCATTGGCTGAGAGAGACGGGAGATGGCCTCTCTCAGCCAATGAACGCTTAGCAGCGGGGTTTCCATGGTGATACCCCGCCGCTAAGCTCTCATTCGGGAAGTACCGTTCTATAGAACGGTACTAAGTTCGTGGATCGCGTTTTCGTTTTTTTTTTTTTGCCAAGTCCGGGGATGCCTACTTTGGAACGAAGAGGACAGAACCTCGCATAGGAGATGGTGAGTATGTTTTTTTTCACAGGTCCCCTATGGATACTTTACCGGACAAGTGGACCGATGCTACAGGGTTACATAGGTGAGTATGTGTACATGTGTGTGTGTGTGTGTGTGTGTATGTATGTTTAATAAACTTATACTGTCACGGTGTGTGTGTCCTGTGTTTTTTTTAAACATTTTTTTACAGGTGAACTACAGGTACTAGTGGGCCCTTAATGCCCTGCATGCTGGTACTTGTGGTTCTCCAAGTACCAGCATGCGGGGCAGGCTTGCTGGGACTTGCAGTTCTACTTGTAAAGACAATGTTTGATATTCTTTATTTACACCACACCACACAATCAACCCGCCACCCACCGCCACCAGGGGTGGCGGGGATAGCCCCGGGCTATCAGCCTGGGCCTGGGGTGCCCTGGAGAGGGTGACCCCTTTATTGGGGGGGTCCCCAGCTCTCCAGGGATCCCCGGCCTGGGCTGACTAGCGGTCAGGGCTGATGCTGCGGCTGGGGGGCCCGGTGAAAGGGCTCCCCTGGCTGTGGCATCAGCCCCCCGCTAGAAAAAGTCCAGTGCTGGTTCTGGAACATACAGGGGAACCCTACTCATTTTTTTCCCCTGTATTTCCAGAACCAGGACCGGATCAGAGCCCAGAGCTGGTTGCGCAGAATACGGGGGACCCCTACGTCGTTTGTCCCCCGTATTTTGGCAACCAGCTCTGGTTCTGACTAGCCCGGTGCTGGTTGTGTTTAAGTACAGGGGACCCCTATGTCGTTTGTCCCCTGTATTTAAGCACACCCAGCACTGGGTCACTAATGCCCGGGGCTGGTTGCTCTTTTTTTGGGGGGGAGGACGCCATTTTTTTCTCTTTTTACACAGGTTTTTTTTTTTTTATTTACCACAGCAGCACAGACGGGTCTCACGGACCCGTTAGTGCTCTGTGTCAATGACACAGATGCAAGTAGCACGGATCTCCTGGTCCGTGCGTGCATCTGTGTCATTGAAATACACAGCAGCACAGACGGGTCTCACTGACCCATCTGTGCTCTGTGTCACTGTCAATCACACAGATGCATGTAGCACGGATCTCACGAGTCCGTGCTACATGCAAATGAGCACCATAATGCTGATTGGCTGAGAGCCGTGACAGACGGCTCTGTCAGCCAATCAGCACTTTGCCCATTAAAGGCAAAGGCATTTTTTTTTAAATGGCCGCTCGAGGCAAAACCTCGAGATCCGACAGCAGATCTCGAGGTTTTGCCTCGGGAGAGGGATCCGGGGCAGACAGGGAGATCCGAGCTTGGGCTCGGATCGCCCCGGATCCCCGAAGTTCGGGTGGGTTCGGTTCTCAGGGAACCGAACCCGCTCATCCCTAATTTACATGGTACATACAGTGCGCAAATCAGGCTGAGGTAACCTGAAGCACGCCACCTGTTGTTGACAAATAACTTCCAGTAGGCCCAGCAAACATCACAGATACTGGGAGTTCTAATTCAGCCAGAGAACTACAAGCTGCTTTTCTCTGATGTAAACAGCAATAAACTCACTAATGTGTATTATAGTGTTACCATATAACAACCGTCTTAAATACAATGTAACTTAACTTCTAAGAATAAAGACACAGACAACAGTGTTGACATTTAAATATTTTGACAAAAATTTTTATGACAAGTCATTACATTTTAGACTATAAGTTAATACTAATAATTGTGACGACACAAAAAGAACGCACAGGACAATAACAACCAAACAGCTCAAACAAACACACACACACGCCAAGCATTGGTTAGCAACTCTCCTTTACCTTCAACCACTGGTCCAGGTGGCATAGCCATTTCCCGTCCAGGACAATTGGCTGTCGCCTTACTCCACTTTAATGAGAGCGCACCCACTAAGCCTAACTATTAAGATAAACTAACTCCAAGTGTCGTTCTTTTCCGCCAAGTGAGGCCTAAATCGATGCGCCGCCACCATAACTCAACCCTGTAAAAAGAAACACCTAAACCAGCAGAAAATTATCCAATCCTGCAGGACTGAAATGCACGCCATCTCCACCTAAACAAATGTGCATCGCAGAATTGAATAAACACCTGCTCCATTACACCACCACCATTCTCCAACATGTACCTCACCACTGCAGTATTTACCTTCCTCCTAGCCACATCCAACCATGCACCAGAACCAGCACACCACCAAACACTCCTGTGGTCAATGAAAGACAACGCTTGCAGGAAGGCAGAGCTTCTGCTATTAAATGGATCTAATGACAATCGAGCGCAAATCCAATGCAGTTTGCTGACCTAAATCATTCCCAATGATGGTAGTGAGGGAAAAAGTTGACTGCAATTGTTGCACAGAATTAAATATAACTTTTATTAGTCTTTATAAATGTATATCAATAATACAGTCCGTGAAATTTAAAAGAAATAATTAAAGTGTTATATAGGTAAGAAAAAGTGTAATTAAAAAAGTATCTCGGTAGCAATACAGGTCTGTTTAATATTTTTCTAATATATATGGTAATATCCTGGATATCTATATATTATTATTTATTTAATCTATAGCAATAAATAATTATTTAAACCAAATGCCATTCTGTCAGTATTATTTCAAACAATAATTATAGCACTGCGTTGAATGGAGTACATATACATCCACAGAGCATAACATAAGTTGATATGTTCATTCCCACACAGATGCATTACCTTATATTACAGAAAGGAAAAAAACACAACAAAGAGGGGGGAAGAGGGAGGGAAACAACGTAGCTAACCAGACTTGAGGCAAAAAAACTAAAAAAAACCCGGAGTAAACTAACCATCACGCCATATCATATAATTCTGAAGCCAATTGGGACCCCAGGGGGAAAAATAAAAAATTCCTTATAGACTCCCGCAGTCGGTTGGCTAGTGGTTAGGCCTCCGGTGAGCTACGTAGGAGCAAAAATAGCTTAAGCCTGGACAAACATAACGTCGGAATGCAGCAGAATGCCATTGACCAAGGGATTGGATATCCCTGTCGGATAAGCCAGCAGAAGCCGCAGATGTAGCAGATCCTATTCTAAATGAGTAATTACCAAACTCGCCCAGCTCAAGCTCTGAAAAAGCTAAACAACGCTGCAAAAAACATGACAAAACTGGTATTTCGTAACTGGGGATACATCCTTGTGCATCAAGCAAGCCCCATCCCATCGCCATGCATCTGCTCAAAGGCGTATGCCAGCACCACTGGACAAACTGCAGGAATGGGATATGGACTGCAATACATACTGGAGCACTGTATAAGGCCTAGCAACGCTTCTGGGCATACAAATTACATCCGCAATAGTGAGTGGTGGGTCAGCCCTCCTAAAGGTGCAACTAATTTGCAAACCCAAAACACTACATGAAGTGTCATGGCAAAAACTTAATTGAAACAGCAAGCAATTAAAGCTGAAAAATATAAAACAAACTGAAGGTACCGCAGCCACCAAGTAAAGCAACATGGACATATCAATGGGACACCTGCAGTCACCGTTTTAGGGGTTAACCTCAACCAATCCCTGCAGGCCCCTGAAATTATGAAGGACCTGAAGGGGCTGGGCCTGTCATATAATGCAGAGAAAATTGAAACGCCTGCTAAAATATGCCGTACCACAGCAAGTGAGCGCCCTTGCAAATACAGGTCCCAAATAAATGTCAGCATGACTCTCTGCAAGCTCTTACATGCCTAAGACCACGAAACCTGAAGAAATACTTCCATTCCAGCCAAGCCGACTGATAACAGCGCAAAGTCCAGGGTGGCAATGACCCTCAAAGCTAATTTGTAAATGCCGGCCTGATGATCTGCCAAACATAAGGACAAGGGTCACCTGCTA
The DNA here is from genome assembly GCA_031769625.1 of Taudactylus pleione. NCBI lineage: Eukaryota > Metazoa > Chordata > Amphibia > Anura > Myobatrachidae > Taudactylus > Taudactylus pleione. The sequence goes on from JAUIMM010000759.1 coordinate 5,842,133, forward strand.
GAGAGGTAATTCTCCAATTTTACTGGAAACAAGAGGCAGTGGCCCTTGGATTTTATATTGTGTACACATATATGCACATATTATAACATATCTGGTGTATTGTGTATTGCGGTTATGAATAAGTTTATGTGGTGCACTAAAGAAGTTGCACCAGTTGTTCATTCATTTTTTACTGTTCAATAAATTGATTATTTTAATGCACTATGTCTACATGATATGTAGGATTTTCATGTAAATGAGAGTACCACCGACTGGGACCGACTGACATATACAGGACCCCAAATTCAGCATAATTGGGAAGTATTCCATAATTCTTATTTTGGCACCGTGCACACTTGAAATTTCACAGTAATATTTTTGCTACATATATTTTGAGTGTCTTGGGGTGGCACTTTTTTGACATTTTATCTGCAGCCATATCCAAGAGCCATAGGTGCCCAGGATCACTGCTAATCATATTTTGTGTTTCCACCTGCCAGAGCGGCCTCAGGGGCTAATTCCTTGAATGGCAACAGCGCATTTGCAATCCCAGTCTGTATACCAGGCACATTCCTGGACACAAATTGGACACTAAGCAGCAGGCAACACTGAACAATTCATGCTAGCAAATGAACAAATGGAAGAAAGGATGAATTCCGAGGTCAAGCACCAGTTTGTCACAATAAAATCATACTCACTTTACCAAGTGGTCCCCCAAGAGTTCTAGAGCAACCACAATGGGGAACAGCTCAAGCAACAGCATGTTCTTAGTGAACCACAAATGCAACCCACATCAACAGCTAAATTGAAGCGCACCATGAACCATTGAGGTAAACTTAAAAAGCCAGTTGCGACAGCAGCATCAGTAAAATTGGAGCTGAGTGTTACTGCAGGAGTACTCAGCCACTTCCCTATGGGGATATAGCCATAGCCAGTGCCACATACGACCGAGGCACACAGGGGATGCCATCTTACAGATATCCGCCACATATAGCTGGACAGCTGGGGGTGGTACCAGATTCGGCATGGAGGCAAGCCTTTTCAGGGTGAGGCCTCCTTTTATTTTATTTTTTTATTTTTTCGTAGGTATTCAATGACATTCAAATATTCCTGAGGGTGGGTTACAGGGTAGCACACTGCAAATATAAAGTAAAACCGCCTGACAATTATGGTAGGAGCAATAGGCCTCCTCATCTGTGCCCCCCTTCCCCAGAGCAGCAAGACGCTGGCCAGCCAACGGGTCCAGCTGTGTCTGAACATGAGAAGGCAATGGGGAAGCAGCAACTGCTGATGACTGATCAATTGATGACCCAGACGTGGAAGAATGGGATGCTAGCAATGGGGTCAAAAAATGCTGGCCCAAGTGACTGCGTCTTGAGGGCAGCAATACCAGGAGCTTGGTCAGAGGGGGCGCCACAGCCACGGGAGACAATGCACCCAGAGCAGGTGTAACAACAAGGGGAGTAGCAAGGGTGGTTCCAGAGGAGCATGAAAGGGCACCATCCAGAGTTCCACAATTCATGGGGCACTACATAGTATGACGGCCGCCTGTTAGTTTTTATCTTGGTTAGTTTACACTATACTAGGGGTGTGCAACGGCCACTTTTCGTGTTTTGTGTTTTGGTTTTGGATCTGGATCTTTCTTCGTGTTTTGGATCTGGATTGGTTTTGCCAAAACCACCCTTTCGTGTTTTGGGTTCTGGGTTTTGTGTTTTGGATATCTCTTTTTTTATAAAAAGCATAAAAACAGCTAAAATCACAGAATGTGTTGGTTTTTCTACTCCTATGCTATTATTAACCTCATTAACCTTAATTTCCACTAATTTCCAGTCTATTCTGAACATCTCACACCTCACAATAGTGTTTTTATGTCCAAAAGGTTGCACCGAGGTAGCTGGATGACTATGCTAAGCGACACGAGTGGGCGGCACAAACACGTGACCCATCTCGGAGTGATACTGCAGTGGCAGACAGGATGGCAGTTTGAAAAACTAGGCCCCAAACTGTACATAATGCAAAGAAAAAAAAGAGGTGCAAGATGGAATTGTCCTTGGGCCCTCCCACCCACCCTTATGTTGTATAAACAGGACATGCACACTTTAACAAAGCAATCATTTCAGCGCCAGGGTCTGCCACACAACTGTGGCTGAAATTATCGGTTCGTTTGGGCCCCCACAAAACAAGCTGGCAATTAATGTGTCCCTGCACAAACTGGCTCTACGGAGGCAAGATGTCGTCCTCATCCTCCTCATCCACCGATTCCTCACCCACATCAGTGTTGTGTACATCCTCATCCTCACAGAGTATTAACCCGTCCCCACTGGAATCCACCACCACAGGTCCCTCTGTACGTTCTGGAGGCTGGTCTCCCTGGAAGAGTTGATAATTCATTTTTATGAACATCATCTTCTCCACATTCTGTGGAAGCAACCTCCTACGCCTTTTGCAGACAAGGTTCCCGGCTGCACTAAACACTCTCTCGTAGTACACACTGGAGGGGGGGCAACTCAGCTAAAATAGAGCCAGTTTGTACAGGGTCCTCCAAATTGCCTCTTTTTTCTGCCAGTACAGGTATGGACTGTCTGACATGCCTACTTGGATGCTGGAGAAAATGAAGAAGGAGCTGTTGACGTGTCACGTTCCGCTTCAGCTGACAGTGTTTTCACCAGCAGGTTTTTGCACCTCTGCAGGCTTGTGTCGGCCGGAAAGAGAGACACCACAGGATCTATGATCAAGCACGGTGGCAAAAATATAGTGATCTGATTTCAACAGATTGACCACCCTGGAATCCTGGCAAAGCGAATGAAGGGCTTCATCCACAACTCCCACATGCCGTGCGGAATCGCTCCGTCTTAGCTCCTCCTTCACTTTCTCCAGCTGCTTCTGCAAAAGCCTGATGAGGGGAATGACCTGACTCAAGCTGGCAGTGTCTGAACTGACTTCACGTGTGGCAAGTTGGAAGGGCTGGAGAACTTGCACAACACGGAAATCATTCTCCACTGCGCTTGAGTCAGGTGCATACCCCCTCCTTTGCCTATGTCATAGGTGGATTTATAGGCTTGAATGGCCTTTTGCTGCTCCTCCATCCTCTGAAGCATATAGAGGGTTGAGTTCCACCGCGTCACAACCTCTTGCTTCAGGTGATGGCGGGGCAGGTTAAAGAGTGTTTGCTGGCACTCCAGTCTTCGGCACGCAGTCGCTGAATGGCGAAAGTGGGCAGAAATTTTTCGGGCCACCCAAAGCGTCTCCTGCACGCCCCTGTCGCTTTTCAGAAAATTCTGCACAACCAAGTTTATTGTGTGAGCAAAACATGGGACGTGCTGAAATTTGCCTAGATGTAATGCCCACACAATATTGGTGGCATTGTCTGATATCACAAATCCCCAGGAGAGTCTAAGTGGGGTAAGCCACTGGGCGATGATTTCCCTAAGTTTGTCTAAGAGGTTGTCGGCGGTGTGCCTCTTACTGAAACCGGTGATACACAGCGTAGCCTGCCTACGAGCTGGCGTTTCTGAGATGCTGCTATTGGTGACGCTGCTGCTGTTGCTGCGTAAGGTGATACATCTACCCAGTGGCCTGTCACAGTCATATAGTCCTTAGTCTGCCCTGTTCCACTTGTCCACATGTCTGTGGTTAAGTGGACATTGTATACAACAGAATTTTTCAGGATACTGAGGACACTTTTTCTGACGTGTCTGTACAGTCTTGGTATCGCCTGCCTAGTGAAGTGGAACCTAGACGGGATTTGGAACTGGGGACACACTACCTCCATCAATTGTCTAAATCCCACTGCACTAATGGTGGATACCGGACGCATGTCTAACACCAACATAGCAGTCAAGGCCTCAGTTATACATTTTGCTTCAGGATGACTGCTGTCGTACTTCATCCCCCTCGTTAAGGACTGTTGGAGGGTCAATTGTTTAGTAAAAGTAGTGGTGTTCCTACTTCCTCTCTGGGATGATGAATGACTCCCAGCAGCAGCAACAGCAGCAGCAGCAGCAGGAGGCATAGCAATGCAGGATTCTCCGGAGGAATCCCGGATAGGAGAGTCAGTCATGCCAGTGACATGGCCTGCAGGACTGCTTCTGATCCTGACTAAGGAGGAAATTGACGAGGAGGGAGTTGATGGTGTGGTTTGCAGGTGCTTGGATACAACAGGACAATGGGATTTAGGTGTCTCTGGACTGCTTACGGTCTTAGCCAAAGTTTCTGAACTTGACAGTAACTTTTTATGAACGCGCTGCAGGTGCCGTATAAGGGAGGATGTTCCTAGGTGGTTAACGTCCCTACCCCTACTTAATTCACCTTTACATATGGTACATATGGCAAGACAGTTGTTGTCTGGATTTGGATAGAAATATTGCCAGACCAAAGAGGTGGAATGTTTGGTCTTCTGCCCAGGCATGACCGTGATGGGCTTTTTCATCCCACGGACAACAACTGTCTCCCCCAGAGCCTGATTTAAACAAACCACATCACCATCAGAATCCTCCTCGCCAACTTCCTCCTCAGCGCCAGCTACACCAGTATCCTCTTCCTGTTGTACTTCAACAGTGACATCTTCAATTTGCATATCAGCAAGTGGACTGTGGGTGCTCCTTTCAGCACTTGCAGGGGGTGTGCATATGGTGGAAAGAGCCACCTCTTCCCATCCAGTGCTGGAAAGGTCACGCATCGCAACCGCCACCACACTTGGACTCTCCTTGGGGATTTGTGATATCTTCTTAGAATGCACAGTCTTCGCTGTGCTTTTGCCAGCTTAACTTGTTTGATTTTTTTAGTGGGAGGAGGGCTTCATGTGAAGCTGAACCACTAGTCATGAACATACTAGTCATAGGGAAAGACCTTAGCCGTTCCTTGCCACTCCATGTCATAAATGGCATATTGGAAAGTTTACGTTTCTCTTCAGATGATTTAAATGTTTTTTTTAAAGGTCATTTTCCTGAACTTTGTCATTTGGGATTGTATGTGCCCTCTACTATGACATTGGGCATCGGCCTTGGCAGACAACGTTGATGGCATGTTATCGTCTATGTCATGACTAGTGGCAGCAGCTTCAGCACTAGGAGGAAGTGGTTCTTGATCTTTCCCTATTTTATTTTTATCGGAGAAAGTTTGGTCCTCCATTTATGTTATATCGATTTGATATATACGTGCGGCTAAGGCGCACACAAACACAGAAAATATTTTTTTATTTTTGCTGGAGAGTAGTGCACATTGTGGGTTACACCACCCTTTAAGAAATGAGCCTGCCAGCTCTTTACTTATGGGACACAGGCGCACGCTTGGCGCTGCTCCTTTGTTGATACACGTGCAGCCACAGTGCACACAATTCACAAACACAGAAAATATATATATATTTTTTTTTGAGTGTACTTTGGGGGCATCCTTTAACGGTCAAGCCAGCCGGCCCTTTACTTATGAAACACGCGCACGCTTGGCACTACTTTGTTGATGCACGTGCGGCTACTGCGCACACAATTCACAAACACAGAAAATATTTTTTTATTTTGTTTGGAGTGTACTTTGGGGGTTACAGGCACCCTTTAACGGTCAAGCCAGCTGGCCCTTTACTTATGACACAGGCGCACGCTTGGCGCTGCTCCTTTGTTGATTCACGTGCGGCTACTGCGAACACAATTCACAAACACAGAAAATATTTTTTTATTTGGTTTGGAGTGTACTTTGGGGGTTACAGCAGCCTTTAATGGTCAAGCCAGCCGGCCCTTTACTTATGACACAGGCGCACGCTTGGCACTACTTTGTTGATGCACGTGCAGCTACTGCGCACACAATTCACAAACACAGAAAATATTTTTTTATTTTGTTTGGAGTGTACTTTGGGGGTTACAGCACCCTTTAATGGTCAAGCCAACAGGCCCTTTACTTATGACACAGGCGCACGCTTGGCGCTGCTCCTTTGTTGATGCACGTGCAGCCACAGTGCACACAATTCACAAACACAGAAAATATATATTTTTTTTGTTTGGAGTGTACTTTTGGGGTTACAGCACCCTTAAATGGACAAGCCAGTCGGCCCTTTACTTATGGGACACAGGTGCATGCTTGGCGCTGCTCCTTTGTTGATGCACGTGCAGCCACAGTGCACACAATTCACAAACACAGAAAAAATATATTTTTTTTGCACTTGGGAGGAGCACCCTTGATGGACAGAGCAACCCCTGGACAAAACTACAGCACCCCTTTAGGACTGGGACACTGCACAGGACTTTGGAGAGGACACAGCCCCTATGGACAACTGACTGCACAACACAGTCCAGCCAGCCCCTATGGACTTTGAAGGAGTGGACACAGCCCCTATGGACAACAGCAGCACAGCCCAGCACAGCACAACACTACACTGCACTACACTACACTTCACAGCCCATCCAGCCCTAACTCCCACCCTCCCTCTTCACTGTCCACAGCCGAGTGAGAAAAAGGCGCCGACGCGGGTATCTTATATAGGATCCAAAACCCGCGAGACCCGGAAGGCGGGATGATGACGTTTTGCCTCGATTTCAGATCCGAGTCAGGCAGGAAAAGTCGAGCCTGACTCGGATCGGCCTCGGATCCGAAATCTGAACCCGCTCACCCCTACACTATACTCTAAATTTACGGATATTTTTATTTTCCTTCTTTATTAAATTATTAGGAGACCTGGAATAATAATAATGGTAGTAGACAGAACATGGTTAGTAATACTCACTTTAACATAGGTGCAATTTATTTTTGCAAAGTAGGAGCATAGCTGAGAAGGGAGCGTTCCATGGGTGTCCCCACTCCAGTGACAGCTGCTTGGGGCAGTGATTGCAATAATAACCTGTGCACCCTGTAGAAATTCACTGTAGCACATGTCAATTTTTAAGTTAAATGCTCAGAATGCGCTATATAATACATTCTCCTCTATTGACAATGATTCAAAGGAGATAAAAGCTAGATCCTAGGTGCTATACATAAATAAAGCAGTGTCAAAGCCATTACCCCTTACTGTCAGATAGCGCATCACTAAAGCATTCTATTCCCCCAATGGGACCTCAATGGCCAGCATAAACACTGCCACTGTTTGCTGCAACTGTTTTCTACCATTAAGAGGGCATAATCAGTACTTAAACCAGCTATAATATACATCATGCAAATGTATTGAATTAAATAATTCTGGCATATAGGACCAGCAAACACAGTAAGCAATTATATGTAAAAGTAAACCCATCCTGTCTGAGCTGAAACTTTTATTTTATATGTGGGCTCCATTACAAATCATTTCAGCAAGTTGGGGAATCAGAAAAAGAAACCGTGCACTGCCCTGGACATAGATGTACAGATTGGTCCCCTTATGTACTGGATAGTGTATTATTCAGTATTAATAATTGATCCTAAAGATGGTCTATATCAGTGCACCCCAAACAGTGCATGTTTTCCAGATCTCCTAGTTGGTGCACAACTATATTCATTAATGGATTTTCAATTTTTTACTACTGGCTGACACATTTTAAAAGATCAACAGGGACTGTAGTGCTAGTTATTTCATTGTGACACTAAGAGGATCCTAAAAAACATGCAACTTTAGTATTATATGCTATTTCTATTGTGGTCATCATTGTGGGGGTGGGGAGGGGGTTTAAGACATGGCAACCATAAATCTCTCCTGAGTTTGCATATGGTACTGGCCACAGCAGCCACAAAGATGACATTTACCAGGGGCATTAAGAACTGAGGGGGAACACCCCACCCATGCACTGGCACACCTTCCACAAAGCTGCTGCAACAGCCTGAAGGGGGGATAGCACTATCAATAGGGGAACCACCCCTGCAGCCCCTAATAACATGGGGGCACTGTGGAGTCAGGGGCTGGGGTCTGGGAAGGCTGATTACTAGGCAGGACATAGCCACCCCACCCCAGCAGAACAATAAACCAGTGATAGGACAGTGATTGAGGACAGAAAGGAAAGGTAAAAGCAATGACAGGAAGTAAGTAAATGAAAACAGTAACTAAAAACAATAAAGAACAAGAGGAGAGAAGGAGCAGTAGAAGGAGAAGGAAAGCACTAAGAGAGTTTTATTAAGGAGAATTACAACTGAAAAAATGCACTTCCCTGCCCTGGAATAAGCTGGAACAAAGAGGCAGATTTACATACATCACTCCATTATATACTCTTAGACCACTCCCCATGAAACTTTCATTGGCTGCATAAGACCAGCTAAACTTAAAGGGGCAATATCCAAAAAATTATTAAGCTGGCAACACTCAAAACACTTGTGGTTTAATGTCCCTTATGTTTACATGTCATCCTTCTGGCTTACGTCTTGGTCCAATTATCCCTTACAACCTCCCTGAGTACAAAATAGTAAACGTCTGTTTCGTAAAAATCTCCTCCAGATCAAAGATATCTTTTAGGTACTGAAGAACTTGATCCTAGATTGATCTTCCATCATATTTTTTTTTAAGAATCAAAATATTAAATTAAATAAATTAAAAACTAATCAATCCTTCCGTCCTTTCCCTGTCTTTAGTGCATAAACATTCCAACTCCGTCGGGCCTCTGACCTAGTTAAGGAAAACATTCTTGGTTTTTAAAATTCCTAGGGGTCATATAGTTTATTAAACTGCCATCCTGTCTACCACTGCAATGCCACTCTATGACATGTTTGAAGCTGAACTGCCACATGTTAGTGCCGTCCACTGCTGTTGCTTAGCTTAGTCAGCTAGCTAGATGGATGCAACCTTATGGCCCTTATCTATATGAAAAATCAGTATTATGAGCTGTGTGGTGGTCAAAATTGACAGGAAACAAGTGGAAATAAATGTTATTGAGGTTTATAATACTGTAGGGACAAAAACAGGTCCAAATTATGTGAATTTAGCTGTGTTTATTATTATTTTTTTAAATACAGATCCAAAACCAAAAACAAAACACTCAAGGGTGGTTTTGGCAAAACCAATCCAGATCCAAAACCAAAACCAAAATACGGGGGTCGGCGCACATCTGTAATATAAAGGATAACTCCTCATTCAGTGTGTGCGGTTCTCCCCTTTGGATTAATATATAGATATTAGAGATGAGCGGGTTCGAAGCTCAGAGATCCAAACACAGCCAAATTTTGAGATCTGGGGCGAAAACCGAAAGTGCGTTCGGTTCCCCCACTGGTTCGCAGATTTCAAACCAAGGCAAAAGCATAGAGACGAATTCTCGCGGCTCGCGAGCTTTCATCTCTATGTATATAAGGGACCACGCAGCGGCCGCCCATTTCACTCTGGCTGTGGAGACTGAACAGGGAGGGTGGGTAGAGTAGGGATGGGAAAGGTAGTACTAGTTACCTGTGCTGGTGCTGTGCTGCCTGCTGTGTCTTGGGCTGATGCACTGCTGATCCCTCTGGTGTTGTCACTGCTGTGCTGTCTGCAATGTCCTTCTGGGCTGGTGCTGAGGCTGATCCATCTGGGTTGGTGCTGTGCTGTCTGCTATGTCCATCTGGGCCCAAGTTCTGGACCTGAAAAAAAAAAATATATATATATATTGTCTTTTTATTTTTTTTCTGTGTGTGCATTTTAGGCTGTGTGAGTGTGTGTGTGTGTTCGTATTATGCTTAGCTGCACAATATACAGCAATGCAACCTAGTGTTGCCCGAATCCAGTCGTCATCAATCTGTGCTCTGGGCCCAAGTTCTGCACACAAAAAAAAAATTAGTGTCTTTTTTCTATTTATTTTCTGTGTGTGCGTGTTAGCCTTAGCCTCACAAGATACAGCAGCAACGCAAGTTACAACCTAGTGCTGCCCAACTCCAGTCATCATTAATATGTGTTCTGTGCCCAAGTTCTGGACCTGAAATTCCCCCTCCACAAAAATAGTGTCTTTTGTCTGTGTTTTTTGTGTGTGTGTGTGCGTGTTAGGCTTAGCCACACAAGAAACAGCAACGCAACCTAGTGCTGCTCGACTCCAGTCATCATCAATCTCTGCTCTGGGCCCAAGTTCTGGACCCAAGAAAAAGATAAAACAAATAGTGTTTTTTTTGTCTAATTTTTTTCTGTGGTTTTTTGTGTTAGGCTTAGCTGCACAAGAACAAGATACAGCCAGCAATGCAAGTTGCAACGTAGTGCTGCCCGACTCCAGACGTCATCAATCTGTACTCTGTGTCCAAGTTCTGGACCCGAATAAACCCCCCCAAAAATAGTGTATTTTGTATATTTTTTTCTGTGTGTGTGTGCGTTAGGCTTAGCCGCACAAGATACAGCAACGTAACCTAGTGCTGCCCGACTCAAGTCATCATCAATCTGTGCTCTGGGCCCAAGTTCTGGACCCGAAAAAAAAATGAAACAAGTAGTGTCTTTTTTGTCTATTTTTTTTTCTGTGTGTGTGCGTGTTAGGCTTAGCCGCACAAGATGCAGCAGCAACATAAGTGCCAACCTAGTGCTGCCCGACTCTAGTCATCATCAATATATGCTCTGGGCCCAAGTTCTGGACTAGAAAAAGCCCTGCAAAAAATAGAGTCTTTTGTCTATTTATTTTCTGTGTGTCTCTGTTTGTTAGGCTTAGCCGCACAAGTTGCAGCAGCAACATAAGTTGCAAACTAGTGCTGCCCGACTCCAGTCATCATCAATATGTGGTCTGGGGCCAAGTTCTGTACCAGAAAAAAGCCTCCCCAAAAAATTGTCTTTTGTCTATTTTTTTTCTGTGCATGTGTGCATGTTAGGCTTAGCTGCACAAGATGCAACAATGCAACCTATTGCTGCCCGACTCTAGTCATCATCATCCTATGCTCTGGGCCCAAGTTCTTGACCCCCCAAAAAATAAAACAAGTAGTGTCTTTTTATGTTTAATTTTTTTTCTATGTGTGTGTGCATGTTAGGTTTAGCCGAACAAGATACAGCATACTTAAGTTGTAAACTAGTGTGCCCAACTCCAGTCATTATCAATCTGTGCTCTTGGCCCAAGTTCTGGACCCGAACCCCTCCCAAAAATAGTGTATTTTGTCTATTTATTTGCTGTTTTTGTGCATGAAAGGCTTAGCCGCAAAAGATACAGCAGCAACTCAAGTTGCAACCTAGTGCTGCCCAACTCCAGTCATCGTCCATCTGTGCTATGGGCCAAAGTTCTGGACCCCCCCTAAAAAAAACAAAAAAATAGTTATTTTTGTCTATTTATTTTCTGTGTGTGTGTGTGCAATGTTAGGCTTAGCTGCACAAGATACAGCAGCAGTCTTCAATCTCTGCTTTGCGCCCAAGTTCTGGACCCAAAAAATCAAAAAACAAATAGTGTCTTTTGTCTATATTTTTTCTATTTGTGTGTGCATGTTAGGCTTAGCCGCACAAGAACAAGATACAACCAGCAACGTAAGTTGCAAACTAGTGCTGCCAAACTGTAGACATCATCAATCTGTGATCTGTGCCCAAGTTCTGGACCAGAATCCCCCCCTCCTCCAAAAAATAGTATCTTGTGTCAATTTATTTTCTCTGTGTGTGTACGTGTTCGGCATAGAAGCACAAGGTTCAGCAGCAATGCAAGTTGCAACCTAGTGCTGCCCGAATCCAGTCGTTTTGGACCCCCCCCAAAAAAATAGTGTGTATTATTTGTTTAATTTTTTTCTGTATATGTGTGCGTGTAAGGCTTAGCCGCACAAGATACAGCCAGCAACACAAGTTGCAACCTAGTGCTGCCCAACTCCAGTCACCATCAATCTGTGCTCTGGACCCAAGCTCTGGACCTAAACTCCACCCTCCAAAAAATAGTGTCTTTTGTCAATTTTTTTTTTGTGTGTGTGTGTGTGCATGTTAGGCTTAGCCGCAAAAGATACAGCAGCAATGCAAGTTGCAACCTAGTTCTGCACGATTTCAGTCATCATCAATCTGTGCTCTGGGCCCAAGTTTTGGACTCCCCCCAAAAAAACAAAGTGTCTTTTGTCTATTTTTTTTTCTGTGTATGCTAGACTTAGCCGCACAAGATAAAGCAATGCAACCTTGTGCTGCCCGACTTAAGTCATCATCAGTTTGTGCTCTGGGCCCAAGTTCTGGACTCCCAAAAAATAAAATAAATAGTATTTTTTTGTCTAACTTTATTCTGTGTGTGTGAGTGTTTGCTAGGCTTAGCCACACAAGATACAGCCAGCAATGCAAGTTGCAACCTAGTGCTGCCCGACTCCAGTCATAATCATCCTATGCTCTGGGTCCAAGTTCTTGACCCCCCCAAAAAATAAAACAAGTAGTGTCTTTTTATGTTTAATTTTTTTCTGTGTGTGTGTGTGTGTTAGTTTTAGCTGAACAAGATACAGCAGCAACGTAAATTGTAATCTAGTGCTGCCCAACTCCAGTCATCATCAATCTGTGCTCTTGGCCCAAGTTCTGGACCTGAACCCCCACAAAAAATAGTGTCTTTTGTCTATTTATTTTATGTGTGTGTGCGTATTAGGCTTAGCCGAACAAGATACTGCAGCAACACAAGTTGCAACCAAGTACTGCCCGACTCCATTCGTCATTAATCTGTGCTCTGGGACCGCATTCTGGACCAGAAAAAAAAATAAAACAAATAGTGTCTTTTTTTGTCTAATTTTTTTCTGTGTGTGCATTTTAGGCTGTGTGAGTGTGTGTGTGTGTTCGTATTATGCTTAGCTGAACAATATACAGCAATGCAACCTAGTGTTGCCCGAATCCAGTCGTCATCAATCTGTGCTCTGGGCCCAAGTTCTGCACAAAAAAAAAAAAATTAGTGTCTTTTTTCTATTTATTTTCTGTGTGTGCTGTTAGCCTTAGCCTCACAAGATAAAGCAGCAACGCAAGTTACAATCTAGTGCTGCTCAACTCCAGTCATCATTAATATGTGTTCTGGGCCCAAGTTCTGGACCTGAAATTCCCCCTCAACAAAAATAGTGTCTTTTGTCTGTGTTTTTTGTGTGTGTGTGTGCGTGTTAGGCTTAGCCACACAAGAAACAGCAACGCAACCTAGTGCTGCTCGACTCCAGTCATCATCAATCTCTGCTCTGGGCCCAAGTTCTGGACCCAAGAAAAAGATATAACAAATAGTGTCTTTTTTGTCTAATTTTTTTCTGTGTTTTTTTGTGTTAGGCTTAGCTGCACAAGAACAAGATACAGCCAGCAATGCAAGTTGCAATGTAGTGCTGCCCGACTCCAGACGTCATCAATCTGTACTCTGTGTCCAAGTTCTGGACTCGAATAAACCCCCCCAAAAATAGTGTATTTTGTATATTTTTTTCTGTGTGTGTGCGTTAGGCTTAGCCGCACAAGATACAGCAACGTAACCTAGTGCTGCCCGACTCAAGTCATCATCAATCTGTGCTCTGGGCCCAAGTTCTGGACCCGAAAAAAAAATGAAACAAGTAGTGTCTTTTTTGTCTATTTTTTTTTCTGTGTGTGTGCGTGTTAGGCTTAGCCGCACAAGATGCAGCAGCAACATAAGTGCCAACCTAGTGCTGCACGACTCTAGTCATCATCAATATATGCTCTGGGCCCAAGTTCTGGACTAGAAAAAGCCCTGCAAAAAATAGTGTCTTTTGTCTATTTATTTTCTGTGTGTCTCTGTTTGTTAGGCTTAGCTGCACAAGTTGCAGCAGAAACATAAGTTGCAAACTAGTGCTGCCCGACTCCAGTCATCATCAATATGTGGTCTGGGCCCAAGTTCTGTACCAGAAAAAAGCCTCCCCAAAAAATTGTCTTTTGTCTATTTTTTTTCTGTGTATGTGTGCATGTTAGGCTTAGCTGCACAAGATGCAACAATGCAACCTATTGCTGCCCGACTCTAGTCATCATCATCCTATGCTCTGGGCCCAAGTTCTTGACCCCCCAAAAAATAAAACAAGTAGTGTCTTTTTATGTTTAATTTTTTTTCTATGTGTGTGTGCATGTTTGGTTTGGCCAAACAAGATACAGCATACTTAAGTTGTAAACTAGTGTGCCCAACTCCAGTCATTATCAATCTGTGCTCTTGGCCCAAGTTCTGGACTCGAACCCCTCCCAAAAATAGTGTATTTTGTCTATTTATTTGCTGTTTCTGAGCGTGAAAGGCTTAGCCACAAAAGATACAGCAGCAACTCAAGTTGCAACCTAGTGCTGCTCAACTCCAGTCATCGTCCATCTGTGCTATGGGCCAAAGTTCTGGACCCCCCCTAAAAAAAACAAAAAAATAGTTATTTTTGTCTATTTATTTTCTGTGTGTGTGTGCAATGTTAGGCTTAGCCGCACAAGATACAGCAGCAGTCTTCAATCTCTGCTTTGCGCCCAAATTCTGGACCCAAAAAATCAAAAAACAAATAGTGTGAGTGTGTGCTAGGCTTAGCCACACAAGATACAGCCAGCAATGCAAGTTGCAACCTAGTGCTGCCCGACTCCAGTCATAATCATCCTATGCTCTGGGTCCAAGTTCTTGACCCCCCAAAAAAATAAAACAAGTAGTGTCTTTTTATGTTTAATTTTTTTCTGTGTGTGTGTGTGCTTGTTAGTTTTAGCTGAACAAGATACAGCAGCAACGTAAATTGTAATCTAGTGCTGCCCAACTCCAGTCATCATCAATCTGTGCTCTTGGCCCAAGTTCTGGACCCGAACCCCCACAAAAAATAGTGTCATTTGTCTATTTATTTTATGTGTGTGTGCGTATTAGGCTTAGCCAAACAAGATACTGCAGCAACACAAGTTGCAACCAAGTACTGCCCGACTCCATTCGTCATTAATCTGTGCTCTGGGACCGCATTCTGGACCAGAAAAAAAAATAAAACATAGTGTCTTTTTTTGTCTAATTTTTTTCTGTGTGTGTTTGTGTTAGGCTTAGCTGCAAAAGAACAAGATACAGCCAGCAATGCAAGTAGCAACCTAGTACTGCCCAACTACAGTCACCATCAATCTGTGCTCTGGAACCAAGTTCTGGACCCGAAAAAAAAATGAAACAAGTAGTATCTTTTTTTGTCTATTTTTTTTGTCTGTGTGTGTGCGTTAGGCTTAGCCACACAAGATGCAGCAGCAACATAAGTGGAAACCTAGTGCTGCCCGACTCTAGTCATCATCAATATATGCTCTGGGCCCAAGTTCTAGACTAGAAAAAGCCCCGCAAAAAATAGTGTCTTTAGTCTATTTATTTTCTGTGTGTGTCTGTTTGTTAGGCTTAGCCGCACAAGATACAGCAGCAACGCAATTTGCAACTTAGTGCTGCCCGACTCCAGTCATCATCAATCTGTGCTCTGTACCTTTCTGGATCTAAAAAACAAAAAAACAAAAATAGTGTCCTTTGTCTAATCTATTTCTGTGTGTGCATATTCGGCTTAGCCGCACAATATACAGCAACGCAACCTAATTCTGCCCGTCTACAGTCGTCATCAATCTGTGCTCTGAGCCAAAGTTCTGGACCCGAAACCCCCCCAAAAATAGTGTCTTTTGTCTATTTATTTGCTGTGTTTTTGTGCGTGAAAGGCTTAGCTGCAAAAGATACAGAAGCAACAAAAGTTGCAACCTAGTGTTGCCCGACTCCAGTCGTCATCAATCTGCACTCTGGGCCCAAGTTCTGGACCAGAAAAAGCCCCCCCAAAAATAGCGTCTTTTGTCTACTTATTTTCTGTGTGTGTTTGTTTGTTAGGCTTAGCCGCACAAGATACAGCAGCAACGCAAGTTGCAACGTAGTGCTGCCCAACTCCAGTCATCATCAATCTGTGCTCTGGGCCTGATTCAGAGCTGAACGCTCTGACCAGAGCGCTCGCTCTGAATCAGTGCCCTCCTCCCTGAAAATGGAGCGGCCTCCTGGCCGCTCACATAGCTGTGGGTGCCAACCCACAGCATATTCGAGCGGCCAAAAAGATGGTTGCGATGATCAAGACCATCGCGACTATCGGGCTTGTGACGAGACCCTGGGGTAGGGTCTCGCTGACGCAAGCCCAGGAGTGATTTTGGCTCTATCAGAGCCAAAATCACTCCCACTGACATCATTACTGATGTCAGTGGGGCCGGCTTGAGACGGTAGGCGTTCCCATGGGAACGCCTCCGTCTGGAAGACACGCCCCCAGCACGCCCACCAAAGGGGGCGTGCTGTCAATCAACATCGACAGCACTCCCCCTTTGGTGCGAGACCCGGAGCGACAGAGAACCCGTCGCTATCCGGGTCTCGTGCATGCACACGACGGAGCTCCCTGCATCGTGCGCATGCGCAGTGGGGCAACATCGACCTGCTTGCAAGAGTCCTGCGCTCGCAAGTGGGCCTGAATGACCCCCTCCCTACCTAAGTTCTGGATCTGAAAATAATTTAAAAAAAAATAGAGTCTTTTGTCTATTTTTTTTCTGTGTGTGTGTGTGTGTGTGTGCATGTTAGGCTTAGCTGCACAATATACAGCAAAGCAAACTAGTGTTGCCCGTCTACAGTCATCATGAATCTGTGCTCTGGGCCCAAGTTCTGGACCCGAAACCCCCCAAAAATAGTGTCTTTTGTCTATTTATTTGCTGTGTTTTTGTGCGTGAAAGGCTTAGCTGCACAAGATACAGCAGCAACACAAGTTGCAACCTAGTGCTGCCCGACTCCAGTCGTCATCAATCTGTGCTCTGGGCCCAAGTTTTGGACCCAAGTAAACAAAAACAAATAGTGTATTTTTTTGTTTCATTTTTTTCTGCATGTGTGTGTGTGTTAGGCTTAGCCACACAAGATACAGCAGCAACATAAGATGCAACCTAGTGCTGCCCGACTCCAGTCATCATTAATCTGTGCTCTGGGCCCAAGTTATGGACCCAAAAAAAAATAAAACAAATTGTGTATTTTTTTGTCTAATTTTTTTCTGTGTGTGTGTGTGTTAGGCTTAGCCACACAAGATACAGCAGCAACATAAGATGCAACCTAGTGCTGCCCAACTCCAGTCATCATCAATATGTGCTCTGGGCCCAATTTCTGAACCAGAATAAAGTAAACGAAAACAAATAGTGTATTTTTTTGTTTAATTGTTTTCTGCATGTGTGTGTGTGTTAGGCTTAGCCACACAAGATACAGTCAGCAATGCAAATTGCATCCTAGTGCTTCCCGACTTCAGTCGTCATCAATCTTTGCTTTGGGCTCACTTTCTGGACCCCCCAAAAAAATATATATTTTGTCTATTTATTTTCTGTGTATGCGTGTGTTAGGCTTAGCCACACAAGATACAGCACTGCAAGCTAGTGCTGCCCGACTCCAGTCATCATCAATCTGTGCTCTGGGCCCAAGTTCCAGATCCGAAAAAAAAAAAATAGTGTTTCTTTTGTCTAGTTTTTTTTTCTGTGTGTGTGTGTTAGCCTTAGCCGCATGAGAACAAGATACAGCCAGCAACGCAAGTTGCAACCTAGTGCTGCCCAACTCCAGTTGTTATCAATCTGTGCTCTGGGCCCAATTTCTGAACCAGAAAAATGCCCTCCAAAAATAGTTGGTCTCATTCATACCCGGTCGTTAGATGCACGCGTGTCGCTCTGAATGAGGGCGGCCGCTTGCATCTTGAAGTGCAGCCTCCTGGTTGCTAGCTAAGATGTGGGTTACCACCCACAGCTTAGCGACTGACCAGGGTGATGGTCGTAAAGGTCAGGACCATCGCGACCATCGGGGCTTGTGACGAGACCCTCAGGTTGGGTCTCGGCACTCTCAAGCCCTAAGGAGCTTCCTGCTCTGATCGAGCAGGAAGCTCCCCACTGACATCACTGGTGATGTCAGTTAGGCCGCCCCCAAATGGCAAGTGTTCCATCGGAAATGCCTTCGTTTGGCCGGCCACCCCCCCGGACCACCTTCCAAATGGGGCAAGCTGTCAATCAACATCGACAGCTCACCCCCTTTAGTGCGAGACACGGAGCAACGGAGCAACAGTCACTAGCCGGATCACGTTGGAGCTGGCTTTGACATGCCCATGCCCAGTGGGCAAACATCGACCCTGTTGCGAGCTCTCAGTGCTTGTGACCGGGTCTGAATGAGGCCCAGTGTCTTTTGTCTATTTATTGTGTGTCTATGTGTTAGGCTTAGCCGCACAAGATACAGCAGCAATGCAAGTTGCAACCTAGTGCTGCCCAACTCCAGTTATCATCAATCTGTGCTCTGGACCTAAGTTCTGGACCCGAACCCCCCCTATTCATTTTCTGTATGTGTGCATATTAGGCTTAGCCGAACAAGATACAGCAGCAATGCAAGTTGCAGCCTAGTGCTACCCGACTCCAGTCATAATCAATCTATGCACTGGGCCTAAGTTCTGGACCTGAACCCCTCCCCCCCAAATAGTGTATTTTGTCTATTTATTTTCTGTGTGTGTGTGCGTGTTAGGCTAAGACGCACAAGATACAGTAGCAATGCAAGTTGCAACTTTGTGCTGCCCGACTTCAGTTTACATTAATCTGTGCTCTGGGCCCAAGTTTTGGACCCCCCCAATTAAAACAAATACTGTCTATTGTCTAATTTTTTTTCTTTGTGTGTGCATGTTAGGCTAAGCCGCACAAGATACAGCCAGCAGTGCAAGTTGCAACCTGGTGCTGCCAGACTCCAGTTGTCATTAATATGTTCTCTGGGCCCAAGTTCTGTACACAAAAAAAAACAAAAACAAAAGAAAAACTGTCTTTTGTCTATTTTTGTTTTTTATGTGAATGTTCGCATTAGGCTTAGCAGCACAAGAACAAGATACAGCCAGCAATGCAAGTTGCAATCTAGTGCTGCGCGACTCCATTTGTCATCATTCTGTGCTCTGGGCCAAAGTTCTGGACCCGAAAAAAAATATAACAAATAGTGTATTTTTTTTTCAATTTTTTGTGTGTGTGTGTGTGCGTGTCAGGCTTAGCTGCAAAATAACAAGATACAGCCAGCATTGCAAGATGCAACCCAGTGCTTCCCAACTACAGTCATCATTAATCTGTGCTCTGGGCCCAAGTTCTGGAGCCGAAAAAACAAAACAAAAAAAAATTGTGTCTTTTGTCTGTTTTTCTGTGTGTGTCTGCGTGTTAGGCTTAGCCGCACAAGATACAGCAGCAACACAAGTTGCTACATATTACTGCCCGACCATCGTCAATCTGTGCTCTGGGCCAAATTTCTGGACCTGAAACTCCCCTCCCAAAAACAGTTTCTTTTGTCTATTTTTCTTTTGTGTGTGTGCGTGTTAGGCTTAGCCGCACAAGATACAGCAATACATCCTAGTGCTGCCTGACTCCATATGTTATCAATCTGTGCTCTAGACCCAAGTTCTGGACCTTAAAAAAATAAAACAAATAGTGTCTTTTTTTGTCTAATTTTTTTTCTGTGTGTGTGCGTGTTAGGCTTAGCCGCACAAAAAACAGCAGGGACTTAAGTTGCAACCTAGTGCTGACTGACTCCAGTCGTCATCAATCTGCACTCTAGGCCCAAGTTCTGGACCCAAACCCCCCCCCAAATAGTTTCTTTTGTCTATTTATTTTCTGTGTGTGTGCGTGTTAGGTTTAGCCACACAAGATACAGCCAGCAATGCAAGTTGCAACTTAGTGCTGCCCGACACCAGTCATCATCAATCTGTGCTCTGGGCCCAAGTTTTGAACTCCCCCCAAAAAAACAAAGTGTATTTTGTCTATTTTTTTCTGTGTGTGTTAAACTTAGCCGCACAAGATATAGCAATGCAACCTTGTGCTACCCGACTCAAGTCATCATCAGTTTGTGCTCTGGGCCCAAGTTCTGGACTCCCAAAATATAAAATAAATAGTATTTTTTTTTGTCTAATTTTATTCTGTGTGTGTGAGTGTGTGCTAGGCTTAGCCACACAAGATACAGCCAGCAATGCAAGTTGCAAACTATTGCTGCCCGACTCCAGTCGTCAATAATCTGTGCTCTGGGCCCAAAAAAAACCCCACAAGAAATAGTGGCTTTTGTCTATTTTTTTTTCTGTCTTTGTGTGCGTGTTAGTGTTAGCCACACAAGATACAGCAACGCAACCTAGCGCTACCCAACTCCAGTCATCATCAATCTGTGCCCTGGGCCAACGTTCTGTACCCCCCAAAAAAAAAACAAATAGTGTTTTTTTTGTTTTATTTTTTTCTGTGTGTGCATGTTAGTCTTAGCTGCACAAGATACAGCAGCAACGTAAGTTGCAATCTACTGCTCCCTGACTCCTGTCACCATCAAGCTGTGCTCTGGGCCCAAGTTCTGGACCCGAAACCCCCCCAATAAAATAGTGTCTATTGTCAATTAAAATTCTTTGTGTTTGTGCATGTTAGGTTTAGCCACACAAGATACAGCAGCAACGCAAGTTGCAACCTAGTACTGCCCGACTAAAGTCATCATCAGTCTGTGCTCTAGGCCCAAGTTCTGGACCCCCCCAAAAATAGTGTCTTTTGTCTATTTTTTTTCTGTGTGTGTGATTGTTATGTTTAGTTGCACAAGATACAGCAACGCAACTTAGTGCTGCCCAATTCCAGTCATCATCAATCTGTGCTCTAGGCCCAAGCTCTGGACCTGAAAAAAAAATAAAACAAACAATTTCTTTATTTGTCTATTTTTTTCTGTGTGAGTGCGTGTTAGAATTAGCCGCACAAGAACAAGATACAGCCAGCAACACAATTTGCAACCTAGTGCTGCCCCACTCCAGTGGTCATCAATCTGTGCTCTGGGCCCAATTCCTGGACCTGAAAAAAAAATAGTGTATATTGTCTATTTATTTTTCTGTGTGTGTGCGTGTTAGGTTTAGCTGCACAAGATACAGCAAAGCAACATAGTGCTGCCCAACTCCAGTTGTCATCAATCTGTGCTCTGGGCCCAAGTTCTGGACCCCCCCAAAAAATAAATCAAATAGAGTTTTTGTTTGTCTAATTTTTTTTCTGTGTGTGCATGTTAGGCTTAGCCACACAAGATACAGCAGCATCGCAAGTTGCAACCTACTGCTGCCCGACTCCATTTGTCAACAATCTGTGCTCTGGGCCCAAGTTCTGGACCCGAAACCCCCCCCCCAAAAAATAGTGTCTTTTATCTATTTTCTGTGTGTGTGTGTGTGTTAGGCTTAGCTTCACAAGATACAGAAATGCAACCTAGTGCTGCCCGACTCAAGTCGTCATCAATATGTGCTCTGGGCCCAAGTTTTGGAACCAAGAACAAATAAAACAAATAGTGTATTTTTTTTGTTTAATTTTTTTCTGTATGTGTGTGCGTGTTAGGCTTAGCTGCACAAGAACAAGATACAGCCAGCAATGCAAGTTGCAACCTCGTGCTGCCCGACTCCAGTCATCATTATTCTGTGCTATGGGCCCAAGTTCTGGACCCCCCCCCTCAAAAAAAAAAATTGTGTCCTTTGTCTATTTTTTTCTGTGTGTGTGGGTGTGCATGTTAGGCTTAGCCACACAAAATACAGCAACACATCATATTGCTGCCCGAATCCAGTTGTCATCAATATTTTCTCTGGAGCCAAGTTCTGGACTGAAAAAAAATAAAACAAATAGTGTCTTTTTTTGTCTAATTTTTTTTCTGTGTGTGAGTGCGTTAGGCTTAGCCACACAAGATACATGGAAAGGGAGCCCTAGACTGCACACCCTTAATAAAAAAGATTTACAGATGCGCAACTCCAACACTACCCATTATATATAATAATACACTTTGCAATAGAATTTTGCAAATAATAAAGGAGGTTTTAGCATAATCATGGCCATGGTTATGGGCCTAGCCAACGTGCTCAGATAACCTCTGAGGGTAGGTCCCTAACACACTGGGGTTGAAATCCAGAGCGCAGGACACCCCCAAACCAGCCCAGCTGATCCACCCCAGGGCATCACTCCAATAAGGAAAGGTGAAGTGTAAAACGGTGTAGGATAGATAAGAGCAGCTGTGTGTGTGTGTGTGTGCGTATTAGGCTTAACCACACAAGATACAGTAAAGCAACCTAGTGCTGCCTGACTCCAGTTGCCATCAATCTGTGTTAGGCTTAGCCGCACAAGATAAAGCAGCAACGCAAGTTGCAACTTAGTGCTGACCGACTCCAGTCATCATCAGTCTGTGCTCTTGGCCCAAGTTTTGGACCCGACCCCTCCCCCCCCAAAAAATTGTGACTTTTGTCTATTAATTATCTATGTGTGTGCATGTTAGGCTTAGCCACACAAGATACAGCAGCAACACAAATTACAACCTAGTGCTGCCCAACTCCAGTCATCATCAATCTGTGCTTTGGGCCCAAGTTCTGGACCCCCCCAAAAATAGTCTCTTTTTGTTTAGATTTTTCTGAATGTGTGTGTGTGTTAGGTTTAGGCGCACAATATACAGCAATGCAACCGAGTGCTGCCTGACTCCAGTTGTCATCAATATGTGTCTGGGCCCAAGTTTTGGACCCAAAATAAAATAAAACACATAGTGTCTTTTTTTGTGAATTTTTTTTCTGTGTGTGCGTGTTATGCTTAGCCGCACAAGATAAAGCAACAACGCAGGTTGCAACCTAGTGCTGCCTGACTCAAGTCATCATCAATCTGTGCTCTTGGCCCAGGTTCTGGATCTGAAACCTACCCCCCAAAAACAGTGTCTTTTGTCTATTAATTAACTATGTGTGTGCGTGTTAGGCTTAACCGGACAAGATATAGCAGCATCGCAAATTGCAACCTAGTGCTGCCCGACCCCAGTCGTCATCAATCTGTGCTTTGGGCCCAAGTTCTGGACCCCCCAAAAAAATAGTGTCTCTTTTTGTTTAGTTTTTTCCTGTGTGTGTGAGCGTGGTAGGCTTAGCCGCACAAGAAATATTCAGCAACACAAGTTGCAACCTAATGCTGCCCGACTCCAGTCATCATCAATCTGTACTCTGTACACAAGTTCTGGACCTGAAAAAAAATAAAACAAATAGTTTAGTTTTTTGTTTCATTTATTTCTGTATGTTTGTGCGTGTTAGGCTTAGCCGCAAAAGATACAGCCAGCAACGCAAATTGCAAACAAGTGCTGCCAGACTCCAGTCATCATCAATATGTGCTCTGGGCCCAAGTTCTGGACTGAAACCCCTCCAAATAATAGTTTCTTTTGTCTATTATTTTATGTTAGGCTTAGCCGCACAATATACAGCAACACAACCTAGTGCTGCCCGATTCCAGTCATGATCAATCTGTGCTCTGGGCCCAAGTTCTGGACCCAAAAAAGAAATAAAAACAAATAGAGTATTTTTTGACAATTTTTTTCTATGTATGTGTTTGTGTTAGGTTTAGCTGCACAAGAACAAGATACAGCAGCAGTGCAAGTAGCAACATAGTGCTGCCCAACTCCAGTCATCATCAATATGTGCTCTGGTCCCAAGTTCTGCACCCGAAAAAGAAATAAAACAAATAGAGTATTTTTTGTCTAATTTTTTTCTATGTATATGTTTGTGTTGGGCTTAGCTGCACAAGAACAAGATACACAGCAATGCAAGTAGCAACCTAGTGCTCCCCGACTCCAGTCATCATCAATCTGTGCTCTGGGCCCAAGTGCTGGACCTGACCCCCCCCCACCAAAAATAGTGTCTTTAATCTATTTTTTTCTCTGTGTGCGTGTTAGGCTTAACCGCACAAGATACAGCAAAGCAACCTAGTGCTGCCTGACTCCAGTAATCATCATTCTGTGCTCTGGGCGCAAGTTCTGGACCCCCCAAAAATTGTCTTTTGTCTATTTTTTTTTCTGTGTGGGTGCGTGTTAGCCTTAGCAGCTCAAGATACAGCAACACAACCTAGTGCTGCCTGACTCCAGTAATCATCATTCTGTGCTCTGGGCCCAAGTTCTGGACCTGAAAAAAAATAAAACAAATAGTTTTTGTTGTCTCTTTTTTTCTCTGTGTGTAGGTGTGTTAGGCTTAGCCACACAAGAACAAGATATAGACAGCAACACAAGTTGCAACCTATTGCTGCCCAACTCCAGTATTCATCAATCAGTGCTCTGGGCCCAAGTTCTGGACCCGAAAATTTTTTAAAATTGTGTATATGTCTATTTTTTTTCTCTGTGTGTGTGCATGCTAGCCTTAGCTGCACAAGATACAGCAATGCAACCTTGTGCTGCCCAACTCCATTCATCATCAATCTGTGCTCTGGGCCAAAGTTCTGGACCCCCCCAAAAATAAAACAAATAGTGTATTTTTTTGTCATTTTTTTTTTCTGTGTGTGTGTGTGCCTGTTAGGCTTAGTTGCATAAGAACAAGATACAGCCAGCATCGCAAGTTGCAACCTAGTGCTTCCCAACTCCAGTTGTCATCAGTCTGTGCTCTGGACCCAAGTTCTGCACCTGAAAAAAAAATAAAACAAATATAGTATTTTTTTGTCCATTTTTTTTCAGTGTATCTTGTATCTTTACAGTATCTTGTGTGTGTGTGCATGTTAGGCTTAACCAAACAAGATACAGTAAAGCATCCTAGTGCTGCCTGACTCCAGTTGCCATCAATCTGTTCTCTGTGCGCAAGTTCTGGACCCTCCCAAAATAAGTGTATTTTGTCTATTATTTTTCTGTGTGTGTGTGTTAGTTTTAACTGCACAAGAACAAGTTACAGCCAGGAATACAATTTGCAACCTAATGCTGCCCGACTCCAGTCATCATCCATCTGTGCTCTGGGTCCAAGTCCTGGACCCCCAAACAAATAGTGTCTTTTGTCTATTTTATTTTCTGTGTGTGGGTGCTTGTTAGGCTCAGCCGCACAAGACACAGCAATGCAACCTAGTGCTGCCAGACTCAAGTCATCATCATTCTGTGCTCTTGGCCCAAGTTCTGGACCTGAAAAAAAATAAAACAAATAGTTTTCTTTTGTCTCTTTTTTTCTGTGTGTGTGTGTGTGTGTGTGTTTTAGGCTTAGCCACACAAAAAAAAGATACAGCCAGCATCACAAGTTGCAACCTGGTGCTGCCCAATTCCAGTTGTCATCAATCTGTGCTCTGGGCCCAAGTTTGGACTCGAAAAAAGAAATTGTGTCTTTTCTATTTTTTTTTCTCTGTGTGCGTGAATGTTAGGCTTAGCCGCACAATATACAGCAACACAATCTAGTGCTGCCCGATTCTAGTCATGATCAATCTGTGCTTTGGGCCCAAGTTCTGGACCCGAAAAAGAAAAAAAAACTAATAGAGTATTTTTTGTCTAATTTTTTTCTATGTACTTGTTTGTGTTAGGCTTAGCTGCACAAGAACAAGATACAGCAGCATTTCAAGTAGCAACATAGTGCTGCCCAACTCCAGTCATCATCAATATGTCCTCTGGTCCAAAGTTCTGCACCCAAAAAAGAAATAAAACAAATAGAGTATTTTTTTTCTAATTTTTTTCTATGTATGTGTTTATGTTGGGCTTAGCTGCACAAGAACAAGATACAGCAGCAATGCAAGTAGCAACCTAGTGCTCCCTGACTCTAGTCGTCATCAATCTGTGCTCTGGGCCCAAGTACTGGACCTGAACCTCCCTCACCAAAAATAGTGTCTTTAATCTATTTTTTTCTCTGTTTGTGTGCGTGTTAGGCTTTACCGCACAAGATACAGCAAAGCAACCTAGCACTGCCCGACTCCAGTCATCATCAATCTGTGCTCTGGGCCCAAGTTCTGGACCTGAAAAAAAAAAAAATAGTTTCTTTTTTTGTTTCATTTTTTTCTATGTGTGTGTGTGTTAGGCTTAGCCGCACAAGAACAAGATACAGTCAGCAATGCAAGTTGTAACGTAGTGCTTCCTGACTCCAGTCGTCATCAATCTGTTCTCTGGGCCAAAGTTCTGGACCCCCCCCAAAAATTGTGTATTTTGTCTATTTTTTTTCTGTGTGTGTGTGCATGTTAGCCTTAGCTGCACAAGATACAGCAATGCAAACTAGTGCTGCCCAACTCCAGTCATCATCAATCTGTGCTCTGGGCCCAAGCTCTGGAGCCAGGAAAAAAATAAAACAAATAGTGTCTTTTTTATTTCATTTTATTCTGTGTGTGCATGTTATTCTTAGCCGCAAAAGAACAAGAAACAGCCAGCAACGCAAGTACAACCTAGTGCTGCTCAACTCCAGTCATCATCAATCTGTGCTCTGGGCCCAAGTTCTGGACCCGAAAAAAAAATAAAACAAGTAGTTTTTTTTTGTCTAATTTATTTTTCTGTGTGCGTGCTGTTCTTGTGCTAGCTGCACAAGAACAAGAAACAGCCATCAACACAATTTGCAATTTGCAACCTAGTACTGCAAAACACAACTTGTCATCAATCTGTGCTCTGGGCCCAACTTGTGGACCCCAAAAAAAACAAAACAATTAGTGTTTTCTGTATATTTTTATTCGATGTGCGCACGACTACACATGTGTGAATTTTGTAACCGCACCTTGGCTACAGTATTGATTCTTTTGACACTGCTTCAAGAGCGCATAATATAGGGAGGGCTGTCACATGACAGGAGAGCAAGTCCAAGAACCACATGTTGTAGCTGCCACCAGCAGTCATTATGATAATGCAAGGCCGTCAACTTCCTTTTCCTCTATGAAGGCTCATGCCGCAGAGCTCAATTCACGCCAAGGATATGGTAAAGCTACTTTTACTGTAGTGAAGAAAAAAAATTGAGTGGCAATTTGCCTTTAGATAAACAAAAATTGGCAATATGCCACTCACTAACGAAGTGGCAAGGGAAGGATAAGGCATTGGCCTTTACGTTGACTGCTGGTTCTGATAGCCCTCTGCTTGTAGTAGTAGTTTTGGTGGTACCTTTAAAAAAATTAAAGTTGTTAAGAAGAGTAAAACAGCTCCGGAAAAACCAGTTGTGTTCCCTGAGAAATAGAAAACACAAATCCCCGAGGAGAGTGCAAGTGTCTCTGCCATTGCCATGTGTGAGCCATACCTAAATACTAGTGTACTGGAGGATCCTCCAAGTTCCAACATTTGTGTGCCTTCTGTAAATGTGGGTAAGGGCAGTCAACATCTTGCAGATGTAGTTAGTGAGGATGCTTCTGTGGAATTGCACATGGAGGAGGAGGATATTTTGTTAGTTTAATGCACTGATGATGAGGATGTTGATGATGAAGATGTTGGTGATGAGGATGTTGATGCTGAGGATGTCCTTTGTGTAAGTAAGGCAACAGCTGTTGCCCATGGATTGAAAAAGCCAAAGCCCATTGTTGTCATGCCGGGGCAAAAAACAAAAAAATCCACTTCTTACGTGTGGAATTATTTCCATCCAAATCCGGACAACAGTTGTCAAGCCATATGTAACCATTGCAAAGCAAGAGTGAGTAGAGGGAGGAACCTAAACCACCTAGGAACCTCCTCCTTGTTATGTCACTTGGAGCAAATTCATCAAATATCAAAGTGTATATCACCAAGATCCAAAACTCAAAATGTAACAAATCCAGTGACACCTACCTGCTCCCTCTCTGTGGAATCCAAGTGCCTTCGATCTCCACCACCAACACCTGCATCATCAACATCCTCATTCGTCATCGGGAGAAGTCCTGCTGCATCCAATGTTGTTATTCGAAGCATGATTAGCTCCTCTCCTATCCATGATTCCTTAGTAGGATCTTTGATGACTATGCCTGTTGCTGCTGCTTTTGCTGTGTGTGCATCTTCATCCCAGAAGGGGGCCAGGAGGAAGAATATTTGTAGTTTATCCTCCAAAAAACAATTAACTGTCAAACAATTGTTTGCAAGGGCAAACAAGTATGACAGCAATCATCCAGTTGCACAGCGGAATACTGACACCATAACAGTTATGCTGGTATTAGATGTGTATCCAGTATTCGCCATTACCACAGAGGGTTTTCAACAGTTAATTGAGGTCCTGTGTCCTCGCTACCAGAGCCCTTCTAGATTCCACTTCACTAGAACAGCAATTCCAAACCTTATTAATGTTCTCAGAAATGCTGTTGTACCCACTGTCCATTTGACAACTGATATGTGGACAAGTGGGACAGGGCAAACTAAGGATTTCATGACTGTGACAGCCCACTGGATAGGTGTATTGCCTACAACAGCAACAGCAGCAGCAACATCTACCAAAAGACAGCTGATACAGAGGCAGGCTACTCTTTGTATAACTGTTTTCACCAAGAGGCATACTGCTGAGAACCTCTTAGAAAAACTCAGGGAAATCATTGCTAAATGGCTTAACCCCACTTGGACTCTCCTCGGGATTTGTGATTTCGGAAAATGCCACCAATATTGTGAAAGCATTACATGTGGATGAAATCCAACACGTCCCATGTTTTGCTCACACAATTAATTTGGAGGTGCAACATTATTAAAAAAATTACAGGGGCATGCAAGTGATGCTCTCGGTCGCCCGCAAAATATCCAGACATTTTAGACATTCGGCAACCACTTGTCGAAGATTTCCATGACCAGCAGGTACTGTTAAATTTGCCCTGCCATCAGCTGAAGCAAGAGGTAGTAACTCGGTGGAATTCTACCCTCTATATGCTTCAGCAGATGGAGGAACATAAAAAGGCCATCCAGGGCTATACAATGGCCTATAACATAGGCCGTGGAGGGAGAATGCACCTTACTCAAGCACAGTGGATAATTTCTTCCGTGTTGTGCAAGGTTCTCAAATCCTTTGAACTTTCCACATGTGAAGTTAGTTCAGACACTGCCAGCATGAGTCAAGTCATCCCGCTCATCAGACTTTTGCAAAAGCAGCTGGAGAAACTAAAGGAGGAGCTGAAATGAAGGGATTCCACTAAGTATGTTGAAATTGTAGATCAAACCCTTCAATCGCTTCGCCAGGATCCAAGGGTCATCAATCTCTTGAAATCAGATCACTATATTTTGGCTGGTCGTGCAGATCGTTCACCAAAAAATATCATCTGGTCGGGCCTGAGAGAACTGCCTACTAGTGACATCTCTTCTACTGTGACTATGTGTGATATGGTCTACATTCACAGAGTGGTGGAGGACTATTTTCAGAAATAAATCCTAATAGGCACATCAGACAGTCCCTTTCAGTACTGGTAGGAAAAAGTGGCAATTTGGAGTCCCATATACAAACTGGCTTTGCATTACTTAAGTTGCCCATTCAGTGTGTACTCCAAAAGAGTTTTCAGTGCAGCTGGCAACTTTGTCAGTGATCAGCGTAGGAGGTTACTTCCTAAAAAAGTGGAAGAGATGATGTTCATTAAAATGAATTACAAATTCCATGAGGAAGACCTCTACCAACAATTACATCAAAACATTACAGAGGCGCCTATGGTGGAATCCAGCAGGGACTAATTAATATTGTGTGAATAAGAGGATGTACACACTGATGGGGATGACAAGGACGATGACAACTTGTAATGTAAAGCCAGTTTGTGTATGGGATCCTTTTCATTTCCATGTCCAATGCACATTGGCGACTTGTTTTATGGGGGTCCAAACAAAAAAATAATTTCAGCCACAATTGGCAGTCCTTGTCGCTGAAATGATTGGTTTGTTAAACTGTGAATATCCTGTTTTGTATACAACATAAGGGTTGATGGGAGGGCCCAAGGATTATTCCATCTTGCACCTTTTTCCTTTCCATTATGTGTTGGTTGGGGAATTGCTGCCTGACATTTTAAATTAATGTCATAGTTGGTTTAGGAACCAATGATTTGCTTTTAAATTAATTTATTATCAATTTTACAGCCAGGGGTTGCACCAATGAATTTATTTATATTATTATTATTTAGCCCAGGGCTGCACCAATGAATTGTTTTTTAATTTATTTATTATAAATTATACAGCTAAGGGTTGCACCAATGAATTGTTTTTTAATTAATTTGTTGTCAATTTTACAGCCAGGGGCTGCACAAACTATCAACTTTCAATTCCACAGTCCTCAACTCTATTAATAATAATATCAATCAGTTTTGAGCCAGCAAACTGGATGCAACCTTTTGGTCTTTAACTAGTTGAAAAAATCAATATTGTGAGCTGTGAGGTGGTCAAAATTGACTGGAAATGAGTGGAAATAAATGTTATTGAGGGTATTAATACTGTAAGAACAAAAAAAGGCCCATTTTATGTGATTTTAGCTGTTTTTTTATTTTTTAAGAAAAAATCCAAATCCAAAACCAAAACCCGAAAAACTTACACAGAGGTGAGGTTTTAGCAAAACCAATCCAGATCCAAAACCAGGGGAGAGCCAGATCCAAAACCAAAACACGGGAGTCAGTGAACATCCCTAATATATATATATATATATATATATAGATGTAGCAAACGAGGCGGCACTCTGGCATCAGAAAGAAGTACAATAGACCCCACCATAAGGTAAGACCTTACCTTATGGGGTCTATTGTACTTCTTTAAGTCGCCAGAGTGCCACCTCATTTGCTACATATATTTGGTGTTTTCCATCCCTCCAGAGGGCTGGTAATTCAGGAGGGCACCGGTGCACGGTTTCAAGGAGCAGGAGAGTGCCGGCTTCTTCTTTTCTTATATATATCCTGGATCGGCACTCACACAGTAAAAATCCAATGACTCCGGTGCCTTCCACATCAATCCAATCTAAAAATAACTACAAACACACGGCGGCACTCATGTATTTCCATAACAAAATGTGTATTCAAAAATTCATAATAGGCACCAACATTTTTTGGACCACAGTGTCCCTTTGTCAAGGTAATTGCCGCCGTGTGTTTGTAGTTATTATATATATATATATATATATATCACATAAGTGCCCATATACGCTGGAGTAAGTGCCCCTGTATAGGCTTTTCTGTCCACTTTTTGTGTTTATTCAGTGCTGCAGCCTAGACCCTATACCCTCTCCATCCAGTCTCCAGTGTGAAATGGTGCCCGATTACAAGGGAGGAACCTAAATATGCAATCCGAAACCTGGAAGATAATGTTTTGCCTCATTTTGAGATCTGAACATTGTGGGAAAACGTGAGACCCGACTTGGTATAGCTTGTAACCCCTAAATTTGGGTGTGTTTGGTTTCAGTAGAAACCAAACTGCACATCTCTAAATAGAACCTGGTCAGGCATGCATTTTTCATGACCTGGAAAAATGTAGTCAAAGGTAGAGATATTACTCTTTCAGAGGTACTATGATTGTACTAAGTACACGAACTAGAGATGTGCACCTATACCTGTGTTTTGGTTTTGGATCTGGATTATCTTTCATGTTTTGGTTTTGCAAAACCACCCTCACGTGTTTTGGTTTTGCTTTTGGTTTTGCATCTGTATTTTGTTCACAAAATGATAACAACAGCTAAACTCACATAATGTGGTCCTGTTTTTCATCATACAGTTTTATTACCCTTAATAACATTAAATTCCAATCACTTCCGTTCAATTGTAACCACCTCATAGCTCACAATGTTTTCACTACTTTTTACAAATAAAGGCCAAAGGCTGCAGCGAGCTGACTGGCTAAAGTAAGCGACAGTGCAGCAGCACAAACGCACAACAGTTTAAAAAATATAGGACATCTATGAAACATTACCACACAACAGTGGCTGACAGAATTGCAGGTTAATCAACTATAAAAATGTCAGTCAGCAATGCCTCAAATAGTGCAAAATGCAAATAAAAGGTGCAAGATGGAATTGTCCTTTGGATTTGTTGGATATTAAAAAGATATGTACAGTTTAATAAACCAAGCACTTCAGCGACAAGGACTTACACTTTTGTGGATGAAGTCCTTGGTTTGTTTGGGCCCCCACAAAACTATTTTTTGGAAGGACTGCCTGCAATCATTTAGGAGGAGGATGATGATGAGGGTATTGGCAATGGAGATTGCATATGCTGGTCAAAACTGCTGGTTGCTGATACTGGACTGCTTGTTATTAATTTACAAATGATTATAGTTCTGTTAAATAAATTGCATTAAATCATTGCAAATAATTTAACAGCGAGGAGGTGCCTAAAAGGTTAACACCCCTACCTCTACTAACTTTGGCTTCACAAATGGTACAGATGCCTTCACTAATGTTGTAAGTATTTGGGTTAAAATAATTACAGACCCAAGATGTGGCTTTTCTGGTCTTATCCCCAGGCATGACAATGACTTTATTTTTATCATGAGCAAGAACTGCTGCCACTTGTGGCTGATTTACACAAACAACATCCTCATCATCAACATCCTCTTTAGTTACACTATCATCCTCATTTTCTATTATTTTACCATTTAATACTAGCATGGCGTCAGTGGTCTGTTGTGTGACTAGGTGATAGCCGTCATATTTGCTTCCTCTAGCAAACAATTGTTTTATAGTCAATTGTTTTTTTAAACTACTACTAGTAGTAGTCTTCTTGGTACACTTCTGGAATGAAGATTCTCCCCCAGCAGCAGCAGGCCTAGTGTTCAAGGATTCTTTTGATAAATCCTGGATTGGGGAGGACTCACTTAGCCTTATCAAACTGGATGCAGGACTACTTCTGATCATGACTGAGGATATTGATGATGAAGGTGTTGGTGGTGGAGATTACAGATACTTGGATCAAGCAGAGAGAAGGGAGTTAGCTAACACTGGACTGCTTATTGTTACATTTTTAGCAAATGTTTCTGTTTTTGCCAAAACCTTTCATGCATTCACTGCAAATGATGTAACAGGGAGGAGGTTCCTAGATGGTTAAAGTCCCTACTTCTATTTACTGTGGCTTTACAAACACTACTGATGGCAAGACAATTGTTGTCTGGATTTGGGTAATAATAATTCCACACATAAGATGTGGATTTTTTTGTAATATTTCAAGGCATGACAATGGCCTTCTTATAATCATGTGCAACAACTGATTCCACTGGGGCCTCACTTACGTAAAGAATATCCTCATCAACATCCTTCTAATTAATATACTCATTAGCACCTGCATCAGCTACACTAATATTCTCATTATCCTGTTGCACTTCTACCATAGTAGTGTTTAGGTGAGTAACTTAATGACTTCTGCTGCTCATCCCCACATTGGCAGAGGATGCAGAAATTGGGGAAGTAGGCTTATCTACAACTTTAGAAAGGTCAGGCTTATACATAGCACTCGCGGACACACTTAGACTCTCCTCAGGGATTTCTGACATTTCTATTTCTGAACACACAGTTTGTTCTACTGCCTTAGTGGTTTTCATTTTCTTTACAACTCTTCTAGACTGAGAATTAAAAGGTATTGCATCATCATGAGAGGCAGAAGAAGATGCCTCACTGACTGTTGCAGAGTTACCACTTATAAATACAGGCCAAGGCCTCAGCCTTTCCTTGCCATTATGTGTGGTGAATGGCATGTTGGCAATTTTATGTTTGTCTCTACTAAACTTTCCCTTTATTAGAGATTTTTTTTACTTTACCTCTGTAAAATATTGTTTTTTTATTTTAGATGGCCTGACTGAAAGCCTCTATATCCTGGAGCATCGGCTTTAGTAGATGACATTGAAGTGGTATCATCTTAATGACTGATGGTGACAGCATCTGCAGTGCTGGTTCTGCTCCTGCTGTTCTGTTGATTGAATGTTGTGCTCCATAAGAACGCGTGAATTTATTTTCACAAAAAAATATAATTTTTTTAACAAAATAAAAACCTGTGCCCACTGACTGTGATGAACTGCGCAGTGGCTACTGACCATTAGAGACTGTTATTGTTTTGCTGTGATAAAAAAATTGAGGCAGTGATATTGTGTCTGTGAGATATAACAGTCACTAATAGTCAGTAGCCACTGCGCAGTGTGTCGCAGTCTGTGGGCACTGTTTTTTTTAATAAAAAATATATATTGTTTTGTTGAGATAAAAAAAATGGAGGAAGTGATATTGTGGAATCGGTATGAAATACCGCCGATTCCCAACAGCGCCTGGCTGACGACAGCAGAGTTCCCGGCAGCAGAAGCCCAACAGCGCTGGAAATCCCGATCATGGATAGGTATGTATTCTCTAACCTAACCCCCTAACCCTAACCCTCCTTAGGGGTGCCTAACCCTAACCTCTCCCCCAAATGCCTAGCCCTAATCCCCCCTTTAAGTGCCTAACCCTAATCCTTCCTTCCCCGCTGCCTAAACCTAAGTCCCCCTGGGGGTGCCTAACCCTAAGTCCCCCCTGGGTGCCCTAAACCTAACCCTCCCCCCCGTGGCTGTCCACTTGCAGAGCCCAGCATCCACTCAGTTGGGATGCCGGGCACCTGTCTCCCAGCGTCGGGGAAATGTCAGGTGTCTACAACTAGATGCCTGTCATTTCATCCCTCGCCGGGATATGACAGTCAGGAAGCCAGCTGCCAGTATTAAGGCAGCCGGCTACCCAATTGTATACCGATATTGTGTCTATGAGATATATATATTTTTTATTAAAAAAACTGTGCCCACCGACTGTAACACACTGCATGGTGACCCTTGACCTACTCACCATTACTGATGGCTATATATCTCAGACATAGAATCATGGCCTCAATTTTTTTTATCACAAACAAAACAATAACCACCTACTGCAGAGCACTGATGTGGCCCTTGACCTACTGATCATTACTGATTAATATATCAGACACAGTATCACGGCCTGAAGTTAGCCAGCAAGAATAATTTTTATTGTTTTTAATCAAATAGTATTAATGATTAATTAAATGATTTTCCTACACTATAAAAATACAATGATTTGCTAACTGCCTATCCTCAAAACAGAATCAGTGTGAAAGCCCGCCAGACATCAGCCCGGCAGTTCAAATCCCGATGCTGGCTGCCCGATGGGTGAAAATGCAGACAACGCAGGTAAGTCTACTATTCCTACCCCTCTCCCCCTAACCCTAACCATCCCTTAAGGGTGCCTAACCCTAATCTCCCCCCCAGTGCCTAACCCCAACCTCCCCCCGTAGTGCCTAAATCTTACCCCCCCTTTCCCTAGCTTAACACTAACATTTCCTCAGGGGTGCATAACCCTAAGTCCCTCTGGGGGTCCCTAAACCTAACCACCCCATCCCCAGCTACGTGTTTACTTACCTCCAGCAGAGGACGATTGGTCCGGCATCCTCTCGGCATTCCGGCTTCGGGATTAAGATAGGCATTGGTATTTTGATGCCTATGTTAAATCCCTTGCCAGGATTCCAGTGTCGGGATTGAGCATGGCCACTGGTCTCATGACTACATCCTTTCAAAATCTAGCTTGGCCATTATTATATAGGGGACTGTCACTGTAGGTGGCACAGCCCATCAAAGACAGTGACACTAAACCTGATTCTCACTGTCACTATCACTGTCACTAGGCTAGCTAGCTAAGCTAACTACCTCTCCTAGCTCCTTCCCCTCCCTCGGTCCTGGGACAAATGACATTGAATCACCATGGGAGGGACTTACATCGAGTCCAAAATACACGAGATCTGATTCTGAGAAGATGACATTGCACCTCATATTTGTA
Organism: Taudactylus pleione; assembly: GCA_031769625.1. Lineage (NCBI taxonomy): Eukaryota > Metazoa > Chordata > Amphibia > Anura > Myobatrachidae > Taudactylus > Taudactylus pleione. The sequence goes on from JAUIMM010000759.1 coordinate 5,877,266, forward strand.
TCCGAAAATGCTGCAGAGATCCGGGCAACATCTCGGATCTCCTCGGTTCAGGTACTGTAAATTCGGGCAGGTTCGGATTCCAGGAAACCGAGACCACTCATCTCTATTTCAAACCCATGTCAGTATTTATATTCACCTCAATAACTGCCTTGATATTCCTGTAAAGAGGAGTTTCCTGTCTATTACACAGACCTCTCAAAGTCTCCTGCATAAGGTCCGAAAAAGCAATCGCTTCTCCTGCAGCTGCAACTGGAAGACCAGCTTTAAAGTTACTCTTTTCGATTGTCTTTGCTGGGTCTCGGTATGCTTATCATCAACTTAGTCCTTCTTCTCAGCAGTATTATACTCAAGGTGTTCTCAGGGAATCTTGCGGCCAGCAGTTCAATTCCCGGCAACGGCAGCCTGACAGATGAACAGATCCTGGCAGCGGCAGCCCGACAGCGCTAGAAATCCCAATAGTCCTCAGGTAAATAATAACTAAACTAACCTAACCCCCCTAACCTTAACCCTCCTTAGGGGTGCCTAACCCTAACTTCCCCCCCAAGTGCCGAACCCTAATCTTCCCTGTAAGTGCCTAACCCTAACCCCCTCTTCCCCGCTGCCTAAACCTAAGTCCCCTTGGGGGGGTGCTTAACCCTAAGTCCTCCCCGGGGGTACCTAACCCTAACCCTCCCACCCCCTAGCCTGACCCTAACCCTCCCGGGGGTGCCTAACTGTCAGGGTTTGGCCTAGGATCGGCTATCTCTTACCTCTGTGCCGGCTTCCCCTGACTTCCTTGTGGTCGGACGCCTGGTGCAATGAGGGGTGTGATGCTGAGTATTCTAACTTAGGCACTTTTGCGGACTTCCATGGTTGGCTGTGTGTTTTGGGGATCGGAGTTCCCATCATGGGCGCCGCCATGACAGTTCCTCTCATGTGACGGTCCTCCTAACCAATGGTAGCATAATCTCAGTCAGCTGATGCTGTGCTCCAGTAATCTGCTACCCCTGGGTATAAATCCGCCTCCTGAACTCCAGGAAGTTGCCTGATCAACAGTTGTCAATCCTAGTTTACTAGTTGAGTTTTGTTTCAGGTTCCCTTGGATTCCAAGCCTTTGTTCCAGTGCTTTCCAGTGAGCAGCAGAGCTATAACATTCCTGCCTGTGTTCCAAGCCTCCAGTGTCATTCCTGTGAGCCACAGAGCTATAACATTCCTACCTGTGTTCCAAGTCTCCAGAGTCAATCCTGTGAGCCACAGAGCTATAACATTCCTGCCTGTGTTCCAAGTCTCCTGTGTATTATCCTGTGAGCCAAAGAGCTATAACACTCCAGGCCTGTGTATCAAGTCTCCTGTGTATTCCTGTGAGCCATAGAGCTAGAACATTCCTGCCTGTGTTCCGAGTCTCCTGTGTATTATCCTGTGAGCCACAGAGCTATAACATTCCTGCCTGTGGGCCTGATTCAGACCCACTCGCGAGCGGCTGTCCTCTCGCAAGTGGGTCGATGGTCTGCACTGCGCATGCACATGACGGAGGGAGCTCCGTCGTGCGCATGCGTGAGACGCGACGAGCGAAGGACTTTCCTTCGCTCGTAGTGTCTGATCAAAGGGGGCGTGCTGTCGATGTTGATTGATAGCACGCCCCCTTTGGTGGGCGTGCCGGGGGCGTGCCTCCCAGACGGAGGCGTTCCCAAGGGAACGCCTACCGTCAGAAGCCAGCCCCACTGACATCACTAGTGATGTCAGTGGGAGTGATTTTGGCTCTGATAGAGCCAAAATCACTCCTGGCCTTGCGGTTGAGAAACTCAACCGCAGGCTTCTGCACACAGTGGCGATGGTCGCGATGGTCAAGACCATCGCGACCATCATCCTGCACGCTCGTATATGCTGTTGGTGGTGACCCACAGCTATACAAGCATCCAGGAGGATGCTCCATATATATGGAGGTGGGCCCTGATTCTGAGCGAGCGCTCTGGTCAGAGCGTCCGGCTCTGAATCAGGGCCTGTGTTCCAAGTCTCCTGTGTATTCCTGTGAGCCACAGAGCTATATCACTCCTGGCCTGTGTATCTAGCCTCCAGCAAGCTACAGTGCTTTTATAGCTCTGTGTGTGTTGGAGTTCCAGTGTCTCCTTTCAGCACCAGGGTGATTAATATCTCTACCTGTGCATGCTGTTTTGTGATTCCCAGCTACAAGGTCATCCTGAGTGTTTCATAGCTGCACTAATTACAAGCTACAAGTTTTCCTGTGAGCAACAGTGCTGATTACATCCCAGCCAGAGAGCTTTGTTTTCAGTGACACTGCAATTCCATCTCTGCCTGAATATTTGCTACCAGTGTCTCCTGTGAACTATAGTGCTATTCCATCACTGCCTGAATATTTGCTACCAGTGTCTCCTGTGAGCTACAGTACCATTCCATCTCAACCTGTGTATATTACCAGTGCCATTCCATGTGGCTAAGTGTGTCCACACACCATTCCCTGTGTTTCCTTTGTGCCACCCTGCAGTTCAAGTGCTATGTACAAGTACCTCACAAACAGCATCTCCTGGTGAATCTCCCGGTGCAATAGTGCCTTGGTTAGGCACTTCCCTTGGGCCACTGACATTCGAGTCTCTATTCCCACGGGGCTTGGATACCAGGTCAAAGGGCCACGACCTTCCTGCAGGGTGCAGCTAAGCCCATATCACACTTGGAGGGGTCACTGGCGAACACCTCCCTGCAGGTTAGACTCCGCACTTTTGACCAGGTCTCATCAACATCCAAGATCTGTGGATGAGGAGTCCTGATGTCCAGGCCAGTTCCCCGAATTCTTCCAAACTACCATCACAACCCCTCACTAGGGGATTCCAGTACGTCAAACCTGACACCTAACCCTAAGTCCTCCCCAGGTGTGCTAAACCTAACCCTCCTCCCCGCGGCTGTCCGCTCGCGGCACCCGGCATCCCTTCGATTGGGATGCCGAGCGCCTGTCTCCCGGCATTGGGAAAATGACAGGCGTCTAGATATAGACGCCTGTCATTTAACCCACGCCAGGATAAAGCAGTCAGGGAGTTGTCGGGATCACGTCAGCAGGTTTCCCGATTGCATCCCGTTCTCAGAGCAGATATGCCCATATTTTTCTCATATGATCAGTCTGTTTGAGAACTGTACTGTGCAATCCCACAGATGCCAGTAAAATTAAACAGTGCACAGGGGACAACTAATTACTTAGGGGAAAAATCAGTCCAAAGTGTCTATTACACAGAAGTCTCTTTAGTGACCTTTGCACAATGATCACTTATACAGTACTTAAGAAAGGGCTGTGAAAGTAACAAATGATCACAAATATTAATTAGAAAAAAATCACTTTTCCTACCAATGTCACCACAAACTGTTTCCAATAAGTGTTTTTATATTTATTATTTGAACACTAAAACAGTGTTGCTACATATTTACTAAAACATTTAGTTTTGCTCTATATGGGCATTGTACCCACCTTTCACAACAGTATATACTTAACCTATATCTGATCAGCTACTATCAAGCTCATCATCATTCCACCCATGCCACAAAGCTGCCAGTCACCAATGGCTCATTTAATATTGAGGACAGATGCATCTGCCTTACAGTAGCCACACACACCAGTAGCCTTTACCAGCAACTACTATTATTATTCCATCAGTTTACAGTATGTGTCAATTGTTTCCCATACTTCTTAAAATAGGTTCACACTATACAATTATCTGTCCAAACTCACTGTGTGGAACAAGAATAGGTATTATAAGGAAGTAAATGACAATCAACCATTTGTTCTCAAACACTGGAAAACAGACAAAAACATCAGTTTTCCAGCATTTGGGAGCAAACAGTTGATTGTATTTTGCTCCCATACATTACCAGATATTGGTTTTAGCAAGCCAGATTGGACAGATAATTTTATAGTGTGTAGCTAGCTTTAGATTGTATGAGCTTTTAAATAGGGTCATCTCTAACTCATGTTTAATTTGAACATTTTATTTAATTGTATGATGATAACCTCAATGTGCATTTTGCAAAGCCTGGTAGGATGGGATGGAAAAGAGAGTTATATATTTTAAAAAAAATGTTTCTCTGGAAATGTAAGGAAATATAGGTCATGCGAAGAAGCTATAAGCTTAAAAATTTGTTTTACATGCTTTGAAAAATCAAAATATTCAAGCAAACAACACATTTAAGTTGACCATATATATGCCCTAGTAAAAAATACAATGATTAGATCCAACTATTGGACATTGCAGGAGTAGGTTTCAAACAACTAACGTTAATGCAAAGCGCAATGATAATGTTTAAGTTTTATCCTTGGAGTGTTAGATAACGAGTGGAAAGCAATGCAGATAAACCACAGTTGGTATAGAAACCCTGCAATAGAACTGTAATTAACCTACAGATGTGTCCTTGCCTGGCATGAGTGAGCCGCCAGGTCCTGTGAAACTCTGCTAGCGCTGTGCGTCTTTTTTTCTTAAAAAAAATGCATCTGAGTAACAATGCGATGCAGCTAGGACACACCAGGAGACTGTGATGATTAATTTGATATGTGACACTTGTATAATCTGTGTGCAACTGAGTCTATACATGGAACTTGGGATGGAAAAAAGCTGTGGCTGCTGCATCATAGCACTTTGCATGCTGATAGAGAGACTCAGTCACACACAGATATACAAGTGTCACATATCAAGTTAATCAGACCAGTATGCTGGTGTGTCCTACTTGCATTGCATTGCGACTTAGATGCATTTTCTTCCAAAAAAGATGCAAAAAAGACATCGGGCAATAGTAGAGTGTCACAGGACCAGGCACACCGATAGTAGCTATTTGGCATGACAGCAGCAAGTACAATGTTCGCTGTCCAGCAGCTGAAACACAGCTGACACTAACTAATAACATAAATGAATAAAGCATTAAGCATAGCACTGGAAGACCTACTGTAATTCTGTGTTCTCTGATTTCGCCATGAGGGGAAGCTATTTTTAGAGAGTTCAGAGCAGTAAATTTAAATGGACCAAATTATATACCAACATTTACAGTATGTATGTGATTCATTGGAAAATGAATGCAAAGGAATCGATTACATATTTTTATATTTTGAAAATGTAATCCACCACATGTTAACCTAAATCAATGCTTGTTTCTAGGATTTCACATTTATCTGCCGTATGAATATTAAGTCAAAGCTGCAATTATTATATATTAAAAAAAATAGACATTTTATGGAACATTTTGTATTCGTTCAGGAAACTCTAAAATAACATATGTTTGTGAGTGTGCTTTATTCTAAATACAGATGCTATTCTGCTGTCCTTTTGTTATAAACATGTGATTGAGACAAATATTTGCAGCATGTGTTCTTGTGTTTACAACCCAGACATCTGTGGCACACTATTACAAAATTAACACTTTGCACACCCAAAATGCCTGTCACTTCTTTTTAATGCAAATCCTAACCTTTAAAAAGGAAAAAATTCTGCCCAGAGATATACAACACCTGAAAGAAACTTACTACAGGTCAGTACATTTTTGTAGTGTTTCATTTTTAATTACATAATTTGAGAACAATAAAGTGATTCATTTTAACAGATATCTTCTGTTGTTCATATAATGGAGTAGCTGCATTATATAGTCTATATTTTTTAAATCTAACGAATAGGGCCCCCCTAAACATCAGTACAGTATGTTAATAATTGCCAAAGGTCCTCAATTTCCATGGAAAGTGCTAGATTTAAAGATTTTTCTATGAAAATGTTCTTCATTTTATTACTACATAACAGCACATAACAATTTCTCTAATTCTGTATATTGAATGTCATTGTTATTTTCTATTTTCATGTCAGCTGTATGCCTTAATATTTATTGAATAAAAAAATACATAATAGCCAAGATCCCCAAACTTAGCATAATGGGGTTTGTTACATGAATATACACCTAGATAGCACAGATAGTTGGTAAGGGATGTAGTTAAGTGATCGGTGGATGCAAGGCCACCAGTCACAATCCTGATGACAGAATGCCAGCTAGGGATGTATGATAGGTGTCGCAATACCGATGCCTATCATAATCCCAACACCAGAATACAGAATGACGTGGGCCAGAATGAGGTAAATTTGGGACACGTGTCTTCCTAGCCGTGGGGGGGAGGGTTAGGTTAGGGGGCTCCCAGGAGGACTTAGGGTTAGGCACCCCCTGGGAGGGTTAAGGTTAGGCTAGGGGAAGGTGGGGTTAGGGATAGGCACCCCCCAGGGGGGAGTTTAGGGTTAGGCAGCCTCCTGGGAGGGTTAGGTTTAGGGTGCAGAGAGGGGGGGTTAGATTTAGGCACCCTTGGAGGGAGGTTAGGGTTAGGCACTAGGGGGGAGGTTAGGGTTAGGCACCCCTAAAGGAGGGTTAGGGTTAGGGTGGGGGAGAGGGAAGGGTTAGCTTTACTTACCTCTGCTGTCAGCATTTCATCCATTCGGGCTCACATTGTCAGGATTTGAACCAGCGGCTAACTGCCAATGGTATTACAATCCCATTCCAGTCGGTAACTGTGGATGTGTGTCAAGGATGGAAGTTGTTGAAATTTAGTCATTTTCTTTAGATCACAAGATATTTTAGAACATTTTTTGCCATGCAGTATGTTAGGGCAAAATTGTATGTAAAATGGGAGATGTCATAAAATGACGTAACATATTTAAACTGGATTTTAATTTAAAAAATAACCTTTTTTAGCAAGTTCTGCCTTAGTTTTAAATGTACATTTCTTTTTTCCACTCTACAATAAGATAGACTGTCACAGGCATTTACTGTGTACTATACATTCATACTTCCATATAAATTTACTACTGACTATGAGAAATTGTACCCTAACATTATATAAGTAGTCCCACTTCACTTATAATACCAACATAAACTTTCTTAGATTATGTAAACCAAATCATCTTGGATTATGTTAGCACTGTCCATCGTTAAATACTAATAGCCTACTCTGAGTGATACCAAGCAAATTACCTTTGACAGGTTCCATTGCATGTATATCCCATATGAGCAGCACAGTGATTAGCATTACTGTCTCACAGCACTGTGGTCATGGGTTGAGTTAAACAAGGGAATAGTATGGAGATTGTATGTTCTGTCCATAAATTGCCTCTGACAAAAAATAACTGTGGTATGTGTATAGGGATAGGTAGTTAACAACAATTAAATATTCTCTCTAAATCACTACATAATATGCAGACACTAAATAAATAAGTGTTAATACAAAGTACAGGTGGGTAAGGAGGACACTTCTACAAACTGGCTACCCAGGTCAAATTATATTTTTTTTGTATTTTTTTTTTTAACGTAACTTTAAATACAAACTTTTAATGGGTGGGGGCTTATCTGTGTCAAAGGGGACAAGTGGAGATGTGGCCCATAGTAACCAATCAGCTTCTAAACTAGCTATAATTTATGTAGTCCATTCTATAAACTGATAGCTAGAAGCTGATTGGTTGCTATAGGCAAGTTCTCCACCGGTTCTATTCGAAGATTTTATAAATCTCCCCCATAGTCCCTCTAGATGATTTCAAAATAATGTTTTTTTGTTTGTATGGCAACTATCTAAGAGGACATACTAAATATTTCATATAAAAGTTATGTACTGTATATACTGATCAGACATATACACAGAAATTGTGGCATTCATTGGCAGTCTGGTTCCAAAACTAGACCCCAAACTATCACTATCTTCTTGTCCCATTCTAAAACAGAACCTTAAACTTAATATAATATGTTGTCAAAAATGTATTACATTTTAATAAATACATTGTTACAATAAAATTATACATACTGGAGCAGAACGAATCCTCCTGACTGCAATGCTGAATCCTTATCTAAATATATACATAGTTTATACACATGAAAACAGTTTTGAGCCACACACACTGGAATCAGTATATAATGCCGGTGGCTGAAAAGCAGCTGGGTCAAATACCAACAGGGAAAGACTGACGGATCCAAATCCCGACCCGGGCTGGTAAGTATCCTAAACCTCCCCTCTCCTCACCAAAACCCTCCCTTAGTGGTGCCTAACCCTAATCTCCCCCATAATGCCAAACCCTAACCTCTCCCCTTTGGTGAGTAAGCCTAGCCACCCCTTCCCACACCCTACACCGAACCCTCCCAGGGGAGGGTGCCTAACCCTAACCCCCCTTTCCCTAGCCTAACCCTAACCCTCCCAGGTTGGTGCCTAACCCTAAGTCCTCACAGGGGGTTCCTAAAGCTAACCCCCCGCCATGGCTAGAATGACACCGGCTTACCTTTGCTCAGTATGCCGGGTGTTGGGATTTCGTTGAGGGGCTAATGATAGGCATTTGGATTTCGATGCCTATCTTTAGTCCCATGCAAGGCTTTTAGTGTCGGGATTTCGGCATCCGGGATAGCGGGATTTCCAGAAGGGTGTCCACTAGGGATCACCTTGTGCTAACTCTTATGGCCTATTGTGTAGGTGTGATGGACCTTGTTCCCTCCCTACCCCATAAACCACATACTGATACACATACAGTAGATGAATAACCCTTTATAGGGCAGATTGTGTTTTATTAAGTAAAATAACAACAACAGATATATGTAATACTATCACAGGAATCACTTAGTTATTTAAATTACCCCATGCCCTTTGTTTTAAATCACAGTTCAATTTCTATCCATAGTGCTAAATAAACACTTTAAATAAACACTTTAAATATAGAACCATTTTTCATAAAATAACTTGGTTAAATTCTTTAGATTCATTTAATCAACAGTTATAGCAGCCAATACCTGCATTACTTACTGTTGTTATGATACTCCCAAAAAATGTATATAAGACCCCTAGAATCATGCTATGAAGGGCTTCTGCCTATAACTACCACCTGTTATTCTCTTAGAGTTGGATACACTCACCGGTACTTAGGATGCTGCCAGGTCTTTACCTTATGGACAGTAGGGGCTTATAGAATTTTCAGGAGATTGCAGGATGTGCTGGAAGGTGAGCATTCAGACCAGCTCTGTGATTTACCTTTGTGGCCGTAGGGCCACAAAGGTACATCACAGGGCTGGACAGAAGCAACCAGACATCTGTATATGAATGGACATGTTTTCTGAGCAGAGCTAATAGTGGAGTAGCCTGCAGGTGGTAAATGCAGCCAGGGAAAATGGGGTTAAAGTTGCTCAGAGCCTAGCAGCTATATAAATAGCAATGGAGATAGAGCTATAGACAACCCAGCACAGGCTAGAATAACCATGAGCATGAAGCACTGTGAGATACAGGTAGAAGCAGAATTTCAGGACACAGAGTGACAGAAACAGGACCAGCTGGACATACACACACACACTGAAGTATAAGCTATTACTGGCAAGGGTTCTGTGGGAAAGACTGTCTTTTACCTATAACCTGCACCAAAGAGTTGCAGGCAATTGAACCAGTCCCTAGTTAGAGTAATAGCCTGCAGCTGCAGTGCTGTAAGTAGCCAGCTTCCTGGCTGCTAGCCCTGGCCATGACCAACATTCCCATGGCTGCCTGGCATCTCGGTTGCCTAGCAACCCCAAGACCAGGAACCAGTGTGGCCAGGGAGACCTGACATCCCAGCTGCCTAGCAATGGCTTTGACACACTGAAATAATGAGCTGTGATTTTGGCTCATAACAGTACCCTCCTTGAGGAGAGGTTAAGGAACCCCTAGATCCAGTCTTTACTGGAAATTCCTTGAAGAAGGCATTCTTAAGATTGTCTGCATATAAATGTCTTTCAGGTACCCATGATCTTTCACCACAGCTAGTTCAGTTGTAGCAGGTCTCACTGCTGGCAGCCATTTTGTATAGCTGCCATCTTGTCATATCCCTAGGCACATGCCCATAAATTAAGTCGCTTAGCTCACATTCACTGAATTTGTCTTGCAATGCTCATATCTCTAGTCGCAGTTGTACATTTTTGACAAGTGCGTCGCTGCTAGCTCCATCAGATGGCTATGTTGCTGCTAGCTCAAGGGTGATCGGCTGCTTCATAGCAGGTCTCACCTCAGAGCAGCCATTTTGCATAAGAGGCCATCTTGTCACGTCCCTAGATGCTCGCCCATGTAATTAGTCACACAGCACATGTAAACTTATAGCATCAATTGCTATTTATTCATCTTACAAAGACCAGGGGCCTGATTCAGAGCCACTCGTAAGCGGCAGCTCGTTCGCTCCGAGCAATGTTTGCCCAACTGCGCATACGTACGGATCGTTATACGCATGCATGAACCAGTCAGTGCAGCCGAAATTCATGTGCTCGCAAAATAGCGAATGCCTGCTAATTTGAGTGACAGAATGAGGCGTATGTGGGTGGTAACAGGGGAAGGTGCTTGAAAACGGGGAGTGGAGATCCGATCGCAGGCGTGCTTAAAGGTCAAAACGGGCATTATATGGGTGTGCATATTTAAAACAGCAGCGTCATTGACCATGTCACTGGGTTTTTTTTAAGCCAGAACTGCTCGCAAAATTGTGGTAGCAAATACCAACCACAAGAATAGCGAGCAGTTCATACCCTGTTCGATGTACTCGATTAATCTAATAAATAGCGGACATGACGTAGGATGCGAGCTGCCAGGGGGCGTAGTTTCCCAAAAAACGACCGCAAGTTTTGTACGCTCATTCAGACCTAGAGGCATGAACAGACCGCAAACAGCGAACGGTTCATTTGAATAGCCACCCCTATTTTCAGGACGAGCGAGCGCTAATTGCGTCTGGCTCTGAATCAGGCCCCAGGTTCTTAGTCTGCCTACATGACCCATTCCTGAAGGGTCAAAAATGCTCTGTTTCCTGGACTTTACTTTTAATTTTTGATTGCTGTCACTTGTAATGAAATATCTTATCAATTAAATACAGTACTGTACTTTACAACACAGGTGATGGCATTCAGAAATTGAGAGATGTCTAGGAACAGAGCATTTTGTCCTTCCTGTAATGGGTCATGTTGGGCGGCACTGTATGACTTAAGGTGGGTACACATTAAACAACCCCCCCAAAGCAATGCCCGATGGTGCCAATGAATGACATATAATGTACACACTGCACTTTTCGGTCACCGTCGGCCCTATATGTGGTTCACCAGCACCATTGAAATTGCCACTGCCCAACATTGTGATCTCTCTGTTGTCCATACATGTACGGATTATGGAATGACCCCAATGGTGGGCAGCATGGGTTACACAGTAGACAATGTACCCGATATGTCAGCCTGATTGGATGACATATTGTCTACTGTGTACATGGCCTTAGTCACTGAGTATCGGCACATTCCTGAGTACAGTAGTAACAAAGTACAGTATGTGTCCTTTTTTACACTACTTTATTTTAAAAAATCTAATTGTTCAATATTGTGCCTATTATTTATGGTATCCTTATACTTTTTGATTTTAGAGTGAACTGAACAGTGTGAAGATGGTGAAGAGTGGAAAATTCTACACTGGAGCTTGTTCCTGTCCACTCCCACTTGCCAAGAGGTTGGTGGCATCAGTGCCATAACTACTATTTCAAAAATAGTGCCATTTTTGAAATTCAAAGATGGCCACCATGAGCCAATCACGGCTCGCAATGTCATTGCCCCACCCCCGTGGTTGGCTTATATATGTCAGCTCGAAGAGGCAGCATGGCAGTCCGAATAGCTCTGACATGGAGTTTGTTTTATTAGGTAGCTATTGTTTCAGGCTAGGTGCTTTGGGAGTTCAGGTAAATTAGAAAGTTACAGTTTTTAAACTATTACCTCACGAATGCACCATTATACAGATAGGAAGCTTCAACTTGTTGCACAGCCTCAGTTGGTGCCTTCAGCAGGTGTACTCTCTGTGGCTTCACATTAGTGCATAAAGATGGCTGGCAGGGCCACCATCAGGGGGGGACTGCCGGCACTGGAGGCCCAGGCCCAGACACTCAGGGGGCCCGCCTGCTCCTACCCACCTGCTACCACACTCAGGGCTGCCATCAGGAGGGGAACTGCTAGGACTGCTATCAAGGGGGAATGGTCACCATCCGCTCGCCTGTGCGCTCTATCTGCTGCTGCCGCTGTTGCTGCCACCACCGCCCACTGTGATTCCCAGCCTGCCACAAGGGAGAGTGAAGTGAATAGATTCCCTTCAGGTGGAATGATGATGACCTGGCGACCAGTGCGCAGCCCCAGATAGGAGATTGAAAAGTTAGATATCAGTTTGGAACCACATAAAGCAGACCAGGAATATCAAACCCTAGAACAGCTAATTAAACAAACACTAGACAGAGAGAAGGAGCTAATAATAAAGACGAAAAAGTCCAAAATATTTAGTGACAGATTTGGGACAACGAGTTCACATAGTTACAAGTCAAAGGACTCACAAAAAATAAAGAAACAAACCAATAAACAAAAAAGGAAAGCGCTACTTTACACAGGCCATAAAGATAAATCAAATACAATCAACAAAAGATTAGTGAAAAGTAACACGCATCTTGATTGTAAATTTGGTAGGTATGAGACTTCAGGTACTCCTATATATAAAACACTTAACCTGACCTACCAGCAGTTCATGACCCACTTACATACAAAACCAACAGTGAATAGTGAAATAATAGATCTCCTAAATTTGAAAACTTACAGTGAGGAATATATGAACAATTTTTCTATTCATTCCATAAAAGATTTAAGCCCAAATAAGGACCGTTACACCAACGTCGTAAGACAGTAATTTGAAAGAGGGTGGAGGGATTCATAAATATACCATTCCATAAGGTAACACCTTAACCACACTACCAAATATAAATACATCAGAGTCACTAATAAGTGCTGTACAGGAGTGCTGTAAAGGAATTTGATCACATCAGCAAAAAAATGGGGGGACAGTTCTTTAGACTTAGGAACCCAAATACCACTTTTAAAAACCAGACGCAACTATCACAAAAGAGGAAGCTAAACATGGTAGAAGAGGCTGTAGGGTAAGGCAAAAAAAGCAAAAAAGATCAAGACCCAATACAAATGCCAAACACCCAATAGGAACCTTTAATTTGAGTAACAAAATATTAAAACCATCTCAAACTTCAGTCCTTAGTAAAGGACTAAAATTTGCCCCAAGTAACAAGATTGACAAATGTTCAACATACATGGACATAAGGAATTTCACTAGGAAACTTAGCCTGAAAAAATAGTTTCTAGATAAACAAGGCTGTCTGAATAACAACTTGAACAGTGATAGATACAAACACACAACACTGAAACCCCAGTCGAAGTTCAACCTAAGACATCTTAAGGGCCATTACGTTCACACCTTTGAGAAGGCAGTTATGAATGATATAAATAAAATCAATCAATCAATCAATCAGAATCAAGACATACTACATGTAATTTAACCAAGGTAGAGATTAAAGTACTCAATGAATTAAAAAATTACACCAAAATAATTATCAAGCCAGCCAACAAGGGGGGGGGATTGTCGTGCTAAATCATGAGGACTATTGTAAAGAGGCCATGAGAATTCTAGGGGATACCAACACCTACACCAAATTAAAAGGGGACCCCACCAAAAATTATCATGAGGAGCTAACTTTACTTTAAAAGGAAGGTTTGAGGACAGGGATCCTTAAAAAACAAGAATACGACTTCCTGAATACTCCCCACCCCATTCTCCCAGTGTTTATTATCTTCTGAAATTACATAAGGACCCTGTCAATCCACCAGGAAGGCCGATTACATATGGGATTAATTCCCTTACTGCACCATTGTCCCAATACATAGATCAATCCCTGCAGATTTATGTGAAACAACAAAGATTGCATTTGAGAGACACGACCCAGGTACTTAATATACTACAAGATATAATCTGGAATGAGGAGTTTTGGTTAGCTACAAGTGACGTTATTTCGCTGTATACGGTCATCAACCACACTCAGGGCTTGCAAAGTACCAGATACTTCCTGGATAGAGATATAGAACTAGATCAACAACAAGTGACATTCATCCTGCAAGGTATAGAGTTCATCCTCAACCATAATTATATGTGGCTTGGGGATGATTTCTACCTGCAGCAGTGCGGGACAGCCATGGGAACCAAGTTTGCCTCAAGCTACGCAAATCTCTTTATGAGTCACTGAAAGGACAGCAACATCGGGTCCTCCAGCGAGCTTGGGGCGAACTTGGTTCTATAGTGATGGTATATAGATGTTGTACTATTCATCTGGCAAGGCAGCAAGACATCGCTAGAAAATTTCTTGACATACATTAATGCGAATGACTGTAATCTGGTTTTTACCACCAAGTATAGCAAAGAACAAGTCCAGTTTTTGGATCTGGACATTTTCATTCAGGACGGTGGATGTCAATAGTTACATCAGGGCCGATATCAATCACGACCCCAATTGGATAAATAGTATCCCTATGAGCCAATTCAACCGAGTAAGGAGAAATTGTTCCAACATGACAGATTTTGTGAGACAAGGTAATAACTTGAAAGATCAATTTAAAGAAAAACACTATGATATGGATTGTGTTGAGGAGGCATATAACAAATCATTTACAAACTCTAGAGCACCACTTTTAGAATATAAGGATAAGAAATCACAGGAAGATCATAATAAGGTTTATTTAATAACCAATTACACGGGTTCTGCATTTAAAGTGAAAAATATTTAAAAAAACATTGGGGACTACTCCACATGGATGAGAAATTACACTCCCTACTACCCACTCTACCAGACGTAGTTTTTCGTAAAGCACCAGACATCGGTAGGAAACTAGTGACCAATCATATTAAACCCCAAAAAATTTCTTTGAAACAACAAACCCTGGATGTCCAGAGTGTGAATGTAGGTTTTTACCATTGTTGCCGATGTAGGGCCTGCAAACAATTAAGTTACAGAAACACTGCACCCACGACAGAAGTGGTATCGGTCAGAACTAGTAGGAAGTACAAAATTAAGGACACTATCACCTGTGATAGTCACCACATTATATATATACTAAGAAGCCCCTGTCAACTACAGTACATTGGGAGGACCATACACAGTCTTAAAACTAGAATCAGTGAACACACTAATAACATTAAAAAAGGATATTCCGGAGGGTCTTAGATTCACTGGATTAGAAAGAGTCGAACCCAATTGGAGAGGTGGGGATCATGTGACTAGAATTTACCGAGTAGAAAGTCGAAATGAGAACCCTCCAATCGGAAGGACTGAATATAGACCCCTAGCAACTGATCAATGAGTATAGTAAAATAACTCCATCCCAATTGGAACTGAACTAGGAACCCATTACATATGTTAAACTGGAACCACTATTCATTACATTACTCCTAAAAGGAATTGCTGCAAAGTTAACATAATACACACCTTGATATTAGGATTAAGAGGCAAAGGAATTTGATCAAAATAGATTAATATAGGTACAGTAATTACTAATTTTGATTATCACCCAATATTACTAATCACCATGACATATGGCCGCAGAACCAACAATATGGAATTTTTAAGATTCTGGCTATTAGCCATCTTTAAGTAAAATCAACACGCACCCGACATCCTTGAAAAGTTAATACCTTGCAGCTTACCACAAGTCAGATGCGCTCGATGTGACTATAAATATAGTAAGGATCAATTGAACAAAACAAAAGTGATTAATAATAGGAAGGGTACTATGACTACCAATCCATACATCATTATAGTGCAAGTATAAACACAGGTTTGTTAATGAGAGAAATAACAATGGGGAAAGGTTGAGATAAGGTGATATTGAAGAAAACTGTATTGCACCTCCAAGCAGAAGCATTAATTGTAGTACAGAGGAAAACTCATAAGTATGTACTAAATATCCCTATAGCTGTTGATTATAGGATAATGGGGATTAACTAACAAACTAAACTATAAGGGACTATTAGAAATGATAATGGGAATTCTCAAACCCTTACAATGCCTGAATAAGTAAGAACATGGCTCTACAGTGCATACTAACACATATTTAAAAAAAATCCTACCCAAAATGGCCACCCGCAGAATGGACACATAAATACATAAAGTATGTAACTGCATTACACTCTTAGGAGTTGATACAAGAATGAGAACAGTCTGCCATGCTATGCAGTGTCTGCATTTAGCGCACTGAACCTGCACAGTCAATCTAATAATCAGAAGAGCGGGCACACTCTAGGGCTAAGACCAGTGTGGAAGTGGAGAGCGCGAACCCGGAAGTAGCAGGAGCATCATAACATGGAGGCTTAATGAGGGGCTGAAATGCTTGAACTTTTACACCACATTGGTGAATGTTTGTATGTTTGGTATTTGCCATCTTTTTTATACCTGTATCACTAGAACCGTCCAGGTGTGTGGACAGGCAATAAAACAGTTATTATTCCGAATTATCCATGTAAATAGTGTATATATGGTCTAGCCGGACTTACACCCACCCCTTACACCCACACACATACTTGATCATGGAGCAGGGATTGCAGGTGAACCAGTGGACAAGCAGCAAGATTAGGGAAAGTCTGTACATATACCCTTTGCAATATACAGCACCACTGCCTGCCTGCACCTGATGCTCTGGTTTTCTTTTCTTTCCTATATGGGTGACATCTGAGGTGAAGAGTCGGTTAGGCTGAAACATACCAGTGGATAAAAGAAAAAAGTTTGTTTAAAGTACTTCAACAGTGACTTTATTTAGAAGTACTGACATTTGGCTTTATGAAAACACACTGCCTAAAGTTATTGCTTACCAAACCTTCCAAGTACTCTACGGACATTAGACTCTTTAGTGAACACCCATCCCACAGATAACAAGGTGGATCACACCAGGACTTATATTTAACATCTAATTTAGCTCATATATGTTCATGTGCAGGACATTTTACAATTTAAACACCTTAAATCTTCAATCATATCTCAAAGCGCTCACACTCACCCTGTACCCTGACTTATGCCTTCCCAAAAATTCCCCATAGAGAATAACAGAAAAGTGGTCCTAATTGAGAGTCAAGAGAAAACTGACAGTTGGAACTTTAGATTACTCCCAAATCCAATTTTTTTATGTTTTTGCCCTGAAATTTGGCATGCAGCCTCAAGCGACATGCCAAATTTCAGTTACCTTCAATAGTTTTTGATGTGTAACCCCTTAAACACCATGCCCCCCTCGGGAGTTTTTTATGGGAGAATTACGTCGATTGTCCCATGTACTTTGGCAACCATGAATGGCTCTGATTAACCTGGTGCTTGTTGTGTTTACTACTGGGGTCCCCTAAGTCATTTGTCCTGTCCACTACTCCACCCATTCTAGTGTACCTATTTGTTGTCCTTCTGCCCAGCAGGTGGACTGATTTTCTCCTCAAAATTCTGATGGTTAATAAAAAGCAATGCAATTCCATAGACAAATACTTTGTGGTTTCACATGTCCCATTAAGGCTTCTTAGACATGATCTGCAGTTTCACAAAACCTACTGAATTTGTGCCACTCAAAATAAAAAAAGCAATGAAATTCCAATCATTAAGGCTGATGGCTTAACGGAAGTGTTATGATATGGTATGCCATCACACCCTGTGGTTAACTGCAGATTCAGCACTCTCACAGAGTGAGATTGCTGTCACTCGCAAAATGGTGGAGCTTCTAATTCACATAATTGTGTGCTCATTTGACTACATACTTACAGTGTCACAATACTTTTTATTGATAAGAATAACACACTGCGCTACTATTTAAAGTGTGACAAAACATCTGGCCGGCAGTGTTACCAAGCAATAATAGTGTAGCTTGCACACACAAAAAAAAACTGAAAAAAAAAATGTTTTTATTATTTTTTGTGGAATGCTGATTTTATTTAACTTTTATTTTTTTACACTGGGGAAGAGCACCCCTGGACGAGGCAGCAGTTCCTTGGTGAACAACACACCACCCTTTACAGACAACAAAGCACCCCTGCGGAGTGCGGACGGACCACCTGCAGAGTCAAAAAATATGTGGATGATAAACTGCAGTCTGTCCAGCAGTGTCACCAAAAAATATATTTTTTTACACTGGGGAAGAGCACCTCTAATCGAGGCAGCAGCCCCTTGATGAACAACACAGCACCCCTTTATGGACAACAAAGCACCCCTGTGGAGTACGGACAGATCACCTACAGAGTCACAAATACATGGATGATAAACTGCAGTCTGGCTGGCAGTGTCACCAAACAATAATAGCATAGATAGCACACACACAAAAAAAAGAAAAAAAAAGATATTTTAATTTTTTTATTTTTTATGGAATGATGATTATTAATTTTAACTTTTATTTTTTTACACTGGGGAAGAGCACCCGTGGATTGACAGAGTACCACTTTATGAACTTCAGCCCTAGCCCCTTGATTGAACAGTGACATGGCAGCACCCCCCACTTTATGTACTGCATGTTCAGCCCAACAACACTGTGCCCTTGATCAACTACAACACTGCTCCCTTGAATAACAGAGACGAACAGAGCCCTTGATTGACAAGACAACAGTGAAACAGCAGCACCTCCAACTTTATATACTGCAGCCCCAGCCCGACAACAATGCACCCTTGAACAACTACAACACTGCACCCTTGAACAACAGAGAAGAACAAAGCACATCTGTTCTGTACACTCTCCACAGCTGGAGTGAAAATGGAGTTGATCACTGGGACCTTTATAGAATCCAAAACCTGAGAGAATCCGACAGCAGGAGGATGATGTTTTGCTTATGCTGGCCATACACGCTACAATTATTGGGGCGATCCGCCTGATATCGGCGGATCGCCCCAATAATTGTAGCATGTGGGGGGATGACCGAGGGTGAAATATTGCTTGGTCGGGCATGCAGGATTGTCCAGCATGCCCGTCCGATGCGATATTTACTCGGTAACTGTCGGCCGCATCGGGCAGTGTATGCTCAGCGCGGCCGACAGACAGACATTTCCTGTGTTCCTTCCTATGGAAGGAACAGGGAAAAGTCTCCTCCCCCGGGGGCGGAGTGCAGATGTCGGGCTATACACTGTGAGATTTCTCTCACAGTGTATGCCGGCAACATCTGCGGCTGGCAGCCGGCCAGATAAAATGTCTGTCGGTCTGACAGACATTTTATCTGGCTGTGTATGCCCAGCATTAGTTTTCGGATCCGAGTCAGGCAGAAAAACATGAGCCAGACTTGGATTCGACTCGGAATTGCAATGGACACACTCATCTCTAATATATATACATATATATATATATATATATATATATATATATGCATGTATGCACTCCCTTACATGTAACTCATTACCCTCTGGTTATAATAATAATGTTGAAAGGAACCAAACAGCGGCACTCAGAGATGTTTCAGGGCACACTCGCCCCTTTGTCACGGCCTTTATGCTTGTACAACTTGACAAAGGGTTGAGTGTGCCTCGAGAGAGGGATTGGTTGTGGGGGTTGAGGGTAGTGGAGGGGGGCCCCAAAGAAACATCAGTGTACTGGGCCCCGATATTTCTGTTGCTGGCCCTGGTAATCGCTGCTGCAATTGCAATAGAAATCCGTAGTGAATCAGGCCCCTATAGTCATCAATTACTGCTTACATGTTATTCAATCTGTAAAATCTTTCATCAATTAATGTTTACAGTATATTACTGTTATTCAATCTGTAATATGTTTACATTACTGTTATTCAGGAAAAAAGGAGGAAAAAAGACTTTTGTCAATATTTAAAACATAACTTTTATTAGATCCTATAATGATCAAACACTAACTTCAATATAAAGACAGTGGTATCTATAACTGTCTGAAAATACCAAGATTACATATGATTAAAACATGTATTAAATAAAGGATAATTATCCTGGTGATACACATGTTTAGGAATAATCCAGATATATAGGGGCCTATTCATCAAACCTAAACTTTCTTTGGAGGTAATTAGGTTTAGAACTTGCATGGAGTTCTACATAATTACTGGAGGAATTCATCATTCCTCCTCCTCATAACTATCTATTTCGAAAAGCTGTCATTTTTGCGATGACAGCTTTTCAGGAAATAGATAGTTATCCATATCTACATTAACTTACCGCAGCTGGAATCCGTGCTGCGCATGCGCTGTTACATCTGTAAAACCAGCATATGTGCAGCACTGCCTACAGCGGCAGTAATTTTGTGTGTCCCCCCCCTCCCCCCTCCGCTCACCTCTCCCCCGTCCCCACACTTACCTGCTCTCACAGCCGCCTCTGGCTCCATCTGCTATGCTGTCATGTGTTCTCCCCAGCAGAACTCAGTAGATTAGAAAAAAAAAAACCATGTTTTTTTCTAAACTTTATTGTGTTCTGCTTGGGAGAACACATGACAGCATAGCAGACGGAGCCAGAGGAGAGTCCAGAGCAATGGAGGAAGATGCTGGGGGACATGCCCAGCTGAAAGCAGGTAAGTGTTACCTACATTACCCACCAGCTCACAGTGGCGTATGGTAACACCATCAAATTGCAAAAACACATCATTTTCAGAATTTGATGAATAGCCTAATTTCCATATCCAAATACTAATGTATGGGGAGTGTTAAAATTAACATAGAGGGACTTAGCAAGGAGATATCAGTGAGATATCCTGTGCTAATTGTGTTCATGAATACTAAAGTAATGTTAATTAAGGAAAATGTCCTTAAAAATATAATTTTAGTGTTGATGAGTAGGCCCCATAGACTGATATCCAGCTGTATCATATCTCTCATCCCTGTATAGAGTACTGGAATTGAAGTGTACCATACTAGAGTATACTGCACTCTAGATTACTAGATTACTTTACATTTAATAGCATTTCTATTGGACCACATACAGTATTTTTACTAATAAAACTTATACTAACAAAAGTTTATACCAACAAAACTTATAGTACTATATACGACCCAACACAAATAATAGGTATAGCAATGTAGTGAATTAGTGCACTGATCAGCAAAATACAGTTCATAAAACATATTCAACAATATACTGTCACTTATGAATAGGAAAAACAAAAATAGTTAAAAATATGTATAGTAAAAACAAATAAATTGGATAATGACAAATTATAAAGTATTTACTATTAATCTTTGGCAGGGGGTATACTGGAGTGTACAGTAATAGCATGGTACGGGATGCTCAACACCAGCATCCCGACAGGGTTAGGATACAGACCTGTCATTAAGTATCCTAACCATATATAAGGTGCTCTTCACCCCCAGTGTGAAAAAATAACAACAACAATTTTGTCTGTTTGCATGTTAGTAACACTTGTCAGCAATGTAGGTGTGCAAGGGTGCTGTGCTGCTGTCTGTCAAGGGGCTGCTACCTCTTTCAGGGGTGCTCTTCACCCCCAGTGTGGAAAAAAACAAAACAGAATATTTTGTGTGTTAGCCACATCTTTCAGCAAAGTAGGTGTGCAGGGGTGCTATGCAGCTGCTGTCTGTTAAGGGGCTGCTGCCTCTTTCAGGGGTGCTCTTCACCCCAGTGTGAAATAAACAAAAAAAAAATGTTCTATGTGTGTGTTAGCCACATCTGTCATCAATGAAGGTGCACAGGGGTGCTGTGCTGCTCACTGTCCAGGGGCTGATAACTCTTTCAGGGGTGCTCTTCACCCCCAGTGTGGAAAAAAAATTATGTGTGCATTTTTGCCACACCTGTTATCAATGTAGGTGTGCAGGTGTGCTATGCTGCTGTCTGTCAAGGGGCTGCTGCCTCTTTCAGGGGTGCTCTTCACCCCAGTGTGAAAAAAACAAAACAATTGTTTCTGTGTGTGTGTGTTAGCCACACCTGTCATCAACGTAGTTGCACAGGGGTGTTGTGCTGCTGCCTATCAAGGGGCAGCTGCCTCTTTTAGTGGTGCTCTTTACCCCCAGTGTGAAAAAAAAATAAAAATCTGTGTGCATGTTAGCCACACTTGTCATCAATGTAGGTGCGCAGGGGTGCTGTGCTGCTGTCTATCAAGGGGCAGCTGCCTCTTTTAGGGGTGCTCTTCACCCCCAGTGTGAAAAAAAGCAATTCTTTCTGTGTGCACGTTAGCCACACTTGTCAGCAATGTAGGTGCACAGAGGTGCTGTGCTGCTGTCTATCAAGGGGCAGCTGCCTCTTTCAGTTTTCTCTATGTATATGTTAGCCACACCAGTCATCAATGAAGGTGTGCAGAGGTGCTTTGCTGCTATATGTCAAGGGGCTGCTGCCTCTTTCAGGGGTGCTCTTCACCCCCAGTGTGAAAAAAAAAATACTGTGTGCATGTTAGCCAAACCTGTCATCAATGTAGGTGCGCAGGTGAGCTGTGCTGCTGTCTGTCAAGGGGCTGCTGCCTCCTTCGAGGGTGCTCTTAACCCCCATTGTGAAAAAAAAAAAAATTGTTTCTGTGTGCATGTTAGCCACATCTGTCATCAATGTAGGTGCATAGGGGTGCTATGCTGCTGTCTGTCAAGGGGCAGCTGCCTCTTCCATGGGTGCTCTTCACCCCAGTGTGAAAAAAAACAACTATTTTTTCAGTGTGCATGTTAGCCACACTTGTCAGCAATGTAGGTGTGCAGGGGTGCTGTGCTGCTGTTTATCAATGGGCAGCTGCCTCTTTCAGGGGTGCTCTTCACCCCTAGTGTGAAAAAATACTATTTTTTTCTGTGTGCATGTTAGCCACACTTGTCAGCAACGTACGTGTGCAGGGGTGCTGTGCTGTTGTTTGTCAAGGGGCTGCTGCCTCCTTCTTGGGTCCTCTTCACCCCCAGTGTGAAAAATAACATAACAATTGTTTCTGTGTGCGTGTTAGGCACACCAGTCATCAACGTAGGTGTGCAAGGATGCTTTGCTGTTGTTTGTCAACGGGCTGCTGCCTCTTTCTGGGGTGCTTTTCACCCCCAGTGTGAAAAAAAAATATCTGTGTGCATGTTAACCACACATGTCATCAATGTAGGTGCGCAGGTGTGCTGTGCTGCTGTCTCTCATTGGGCTGTTGCCTCTTTCAGGGGTGTGCTCCACCCCAAGTGTGAAAAAAACCAACAATTTTTTTCTGTATGCATGTTAGCCACATTTGTATGCAACATAGGTGTGCAGGGGTGCTGTGCTGCTGTCTGTCAAGGGGGTTCTGCCTCTTTCAGGGGTGCTCTTCTCCCCCAATGTGAAAAAAACAAACAAACAATTTTTTCTGTGGTTGTGTGTGTTAGCCCCATCTTAGCTGCGCTATAATTGCTTGGTGACACTGCTGTAATACCGCAGTGAGTATGGAGTACAGTCACTTGACCGGAGAGCAGGATCCACTTACCAGTCTTGTAGCTTCCAGTAGCAGTCATGATGAAGATGCAAAACTATCAACATTATCTATGAAGGCTGATGTACCAGGGCTTAAGTCAGGCCAAAAAGTCAGGCTGAAAAAATCTACTATTACTCTGTTAAAGCAAAAATAATCTAAAGCTAAGTTAGCTTTAGAGAAACAAAAAATTGGCAATATGCCATTCACAACATGATGTGGCAAGGAAAGGATAAGGCCTTGGCCTTTATTTATGACTGGTGGTTCTAGTTGTGATGATTTAAGCCCTTCTGCTTGTTGAAGAGGTACAAACATTTTTTTCATTTTCTACAAAAAGTCACAGATCCCCAAGTAGAGTCCAAGTGTGTCTGTGGTTGTCATGTATGAGCCTGACCTTTCTAATACTGTACTTGAAGAGGATCGTACTTCCACCATTTGTGTGACCTCTGCAAATGTGGAGATGAGCAGCACTAGTCATCATGCTGATATAGAAATCGAGGATGTTTCTATGGAATTGCATGAGGAGGATGAGGAGGATATTTATGTAGTTGGCGATAACAACAAGGATAATGAGGATGTTGATAATGATGAGGATGTTGATGCTGAGGATGTTTGTGCAAAAACTGTAATTTACAATCAGGCAACAGTTGTTGCCCATGGCAGGAAAAATCCCATTGTTGGCATGTCTAGGAAAAGGACCAAAAAATCCACATCTCATGTGTGGAATAATTTCCAACCAAATCCGGACAACCTTTGCTAAGCCATTTGTAACCATTGCCATGTAACATTGAGTAGAGGTAAGGACCTTAACCATCTTGGAACCTCTTCCCTGTTACATCACTTGCAGTGCATTTATCAAATTGAAAAGGGTATTGAAACTTAGGGGACAAAAAACAAACAACAATCAGTCCAGTGTCACCAAGCTGCTCCCATATATCTGGATCCAAGTGCCTCCAATATCCACCACCAACACCTGCATCATCATCAACATCCTCATTCGTGATCAGAAATAGTCCTGCATCCAATATCATAAGGACTGACTACTCTCCTATCCGTTGTTACTCAGAAGAATTCTTGAGTGTTATGCCTGTTGCTGCTGCTGTCCCAAAAGGGGACAAGGAAAAAGACTACTTTTAGTAGTTCAAGAAGTTCAACCAAACAAGTGACTGTCACACAATCCTTTGATTTGGCAAAAAGTATGATGGCAAACATCCAGTTGCACAGCGGATTACTGACACCATAACAGCTATGCTGGTGTTAGATGTGCATCCAGTATCCGGCATTAATGCAGTAGGTTTTACACAGTTAATGGAGGTCATGTGTCCCTGCTACCATGTCCCTTCTAGATTCCACTTCTCTAGAATAGAATAGCAATTCCCAATCTGTACAAGTACATTAAAAAAACCTTATTAATGTCTCTGAAATGACATTGTGCCCACTGTCCACTTAACCACAGATATGTGGACAAATGAGACAGGGCAAACTAAAGATTACAAGACTGTGACAGCCCAATGGGTAGGTGTATTGCCTCCAACAGTGCAAACAGCTGCAGCAGCTAACACATGCCAGCTCATTCAAAGGCAGGCTACTCTGTGTGTCACCAGTTTCAGTAAGAGGCATACAGATGTGCCAAGCTAGTTTGTTGCTCATGTTGCGCCATTCAGGCATCTGTGTCATGCCATGGAACATTACGTGATGGCTGGACTTTGATTTACCATGGTATTCTTCAATGAAGGATATGCTATGGTATGTAATCAGCACTTAACAGCTGGGTGGTGAGTGCTCCACTGTTGTAATTTGTACTGAATACCATACTGTTAAATTGGATGGATATCACTTCCACGCACTGTATTTGCATGTTCGCACAACCTATCTTTTTTAATATCACATAAGTTCTTAGAACAGGGTGCAAATCAGTACACATTTTGTACATAACTGTACAGTAGTGTAGTTGCCGAGTTGTTATGATGGTATAACCAATACTGTAGATTAATGAGATGCTTGCACAGCTTTAAATGAGATGGGATGAATTATTCTCTAATGGTGGGGTAATGTGTATATATGTACTAGTAAAATATATTGAAAGGAAGACACATTTTTTATTATTAAAAGCAGCAAAGGGTGGATGGAGTGCAGAAGGATGAGCCCACAATGTAGGTTCTTGATATAGCTGGCTTGTGGGCTAGTGGTTAGGTGATCGCTTTGCAACAGTGCTTGTCCCAGGTTTGAGCCCTGGAAAAAAAAATTTTTTTTTGGCACTGTCAGTTCTGGACACTATAGTGAAACTAGTAGTGGGCTGTTTAAAAGCGAGGCATTACAAACTGATTGTGCATTTAAAACTGCAAACTTGCAGCAATGTCAATACATCTGTGCTGTGGTGGCTGTCAGATCAGGGTGTTGCAATGGGATCTCTGGCGCATGCCTAGTGGAGCCACTCCATACGCCAGTGGCATACGAAGTATCATAGTACTATGCATGCCCAGTTGGTCGGAGTTCACACACAATGGGATCTCTGGTGTATGCCCATTGAAGGGGTTGCAATGGTTTCTCTAGCACATGCCCAGTGGAGCCACTCCATACGCCAGTTCACACTATGCCATGGCATATGGAAGATCATAGCACTGCGCATGCCCAGTGGGTCAGGAGTCACACACAGCGAAAGTGGGATGTGTGTATGACATACTGACCATGCAGTTGAAGATGGTACTGTCAGCATCGGCGCTGTCCCAGATTTAGACACCATAGTGATGTCATGACTTTAGAAACTAGTAGTGGGCTCTGTTTATGAGAGAGGTCTCTGTATTACAAACTGATTGTGAGTTTAAAAACACAATCTTGCAGCACTGTGGTGGCTGCCAGCTCTGGGACTTGCACATGGGATCTCCGACGCATGACCAGTGGAGGCGCTCTGTAGATGTGGTGTATACAGTCATACAGCTCATAAAGTAGTAATGTTCATGCCCAGTGGGTTGGTAATCACACACTGTGCATCAGGTCCCTTCCCCCAAAGCAATCAATAGCCTTTCATTACCATAATAAAGGATGCTCTGTTAGCCATTTACTGTAAGCTGTCAGCTCAAGGTCTGCCCTTGTGTCCTGGTGAGTAATGGTGACCATTGCCAAGGACATTATCCCCCATCTACTTGGACAACTAATATGCCATTATGAATGTATCCTTTTCATATAATCTGTGCATTTTAAGACGCACACTTGCGGCACTTTCGGTGCTATCCCAGATTTTGACACCATAGTGATGTCATGACTTTAGAAACTAGTAGTGGGCTCTGTTTAAGGTAGAGGTCTCTGTATTACAAACTGATTGTGCATTTAAAACTGCAAACTTGCAGTACTGTGGTGGCTGCTAGCTCTGGGACTTGCACATGGGATCTCAGGAGCATGCCCACTGGAGACGCTCCATAGCTGTGGCAAAAGGAGGCTCATACAGTAGTAATGTACATGCCCAGTGGGTTGGGAGTCACATACTGTACATTAGGTCCCTTCCCCCAAAGCAAGCAAGAGTCTCTCATTACCATAATAAAGAACACTCTGTTATCCATTTACTGTAAGCTGTCAGCTCAATTTCTGCCCTTGTGTCCTGAAAAGGCGAGTAATGGTAACAAAATAATAATAATAAAAAGAAAAAAACTGTAGCTTCCAGGATTCGAACCCAGGACGTCCACACTGACTTTTGCTTTCCAATCCACTACACCACAGATGCCTTCTATGCTGAGAACTTCACCTGTCATATGTGTGGTGAATGAGCATCATGCGTCATCACTGTGTCATCTATTCATCTAAGATGATGCACTGATGATGCCGCTTCACCCAAGGTGAGCTTCTTATCCTGGTGAAGTGGAGAGACAAACCTTTCTACAACAACCAGGATAAGACACTCACCTATAGTAGAGCATTGGGCAAAATCCTGGCCACATTTGGCCACCAGCGCACTGTCCGGGCCCTTGAGCATAGGTGGTACCTTGTGCACAGGGATAAATCTCATTTGAACAGGATCAGAAGGTGCCGCCGCTGCAGTAAGTACAGTATTGCTGTACAATAACAGTACATTAATTACAGTACAGTATCAAATACAATGCACTACTGTGACATACACTTTACCTCACACTCACATGACCGACAGATTTGATTGACAGGGTCATTAGATCAACATGGACTAATGGGCGACCCAATTGGTTGACATGGCTTGTTTGTACAGTAAACTTAACAAAATGTAAGTTGACCCACCATACTGTATGTGTGGTGATAATGACTGTATTTGTTTGTCAAAAATATTTTGGGAATATTTCATCCATTGTTATCTACTGCCATGTTGACAAATACTGTGTTTGGTCATGAGTCACAGTCAATCTTTTTTCCTGGTCAACCTAATACCTGTCGACCAAATCTATGTCGACCTACACACTGTTTATCTGTGCTGGCCCTGCACCCTTTAAGACACACATTATGACATTATCATACCTCCCAACATGACCTTCTCCAGTAGCTCTGGTCCTGGACTTCCCTGGTAATTTATGATAGGTGGGGGCTCTAGAGGTGGAGTAAAGTCCAAATTTCAAATAGGGAAGTCACACCAACTGCCAGTGAGTCCCATCCAGTGATGTTTGGCAGCGTTTGAAATGACAGTTTGTGTGGCTTCCCTATTTTGAACTGTGCTGCAGCCCCGCCTCTCACCAGGGAAGTCCAGGACCAGAGCACTGTGTCCCTTCTGATAGCAGGGTGGTGATCCTGGCACCCTGTGAGGCAAAAGCACAGCCCGTGGTGTAGCGACAGTCCCACCCAAAGAACCTATGTGTGAGGTGCCACAGGATGCAGTCAGGAAGTCGATGGGCAAAATGCCAACCAGTGGCTTCCTGGCTGGGGTTAGGCACCCCCCAGGAGGGTTAGGGTTAGGCTAGGGGAAGGGGGTGTTAGGGTTAGGCATCCCCAGGGGGAGGGGGAATGGACAGGCACTTTAGTGCTATACCTGGACTTTTTCATTTGCCATTCCCATATCTTCTAAGCCACTTATTAAAAACTCCACTTTTTCATTTAAATCTGCTTCTGTGTCTGCTCCTATCACCATCCCGGGTCCACAACAAATTCAGAACCTCACAGTTTGCACTGGCCCCATGGATCCAGCCATGGATAGGAGTCTGGAGTGGATTTATTCCGCTGCATTGCTTGCCTTTTAGAAAACCTGGAAGCTATGCAGCATCAAATGGCTTCGTTTCTACAGGAGATGTCTAAATGACAAGATAATCTGCAAACCTCATTAATCACCCCTGGGGTATCAGTGACTACACCTCCTCCTGTGCCTGGTAATACAGGTACCAGGGTATCCCCTCATCTACATCTACCTATGCCAAGCAAATTTGATGGCAATCCCAAGCTCTGTCGTAGTTTCTTAAATCAAGTGTTATATACAATTTACATTACAGCCTGATAACTTTCCCACTGCTAGAACTAAAGTGGCATATATTGTGTCTTTGTTGTCCGGCTCGGCTCTGGATTGGGCCTCCCCACTATGGGACTGTTCAGACTCACTTCTGGATAACTATACAGACTTTGTATCATCATTCAGGAAGATTTTCAATGAACCTGGATGCACTGTGTCAGCATCGTCCAGTATCATTACCCTGAGACAAGGAACCCCTCCTGTCAGCCAATATGCCACACAGTTTCAAATCTTGGCATCAGAGCTTAAGTGGAATGAGGAGGCCCTCAACTCAGCCTTTTAGCATGGCCTTTCTGAGGAACTAAAAGATGATCTGATCACCCGTGAGCTTCCCACTAATTTAAGTGATATGATCCCACTCTGCAACAAAAATGACTTATGCTTCAGAGAACGTCAGGCTGAAAAGCACAGAACTGACCGGCAAAGGTCATTTACGCCTCCCTTGCCTACCCGTCCACCCCATCCTCCTATAGATGAGGAGCCTATGCAAGTGAACCAAACCCATCTCTCCAAAGAGGAATGTCAGAGAAGGGTGCTAAAAAACCTCTGTCTATACTGCAGAGATTCGGGTCACCTGGTGGCCTCCTGCTTCTGTAAATCAGGAAACACCCATTCCTAACTGACCCTGGGGACATCAAGTTAGGAGTTATGAGCCAAATACTAAAGATTTAAAAATGTCCTTAGCATTGGATCTCAAGCCTAACCCTGCCTTCGTCTCTGCTCTATTAGACTCTTGAGCAGCCAGAAATTTCATGACTTCCAGCCTAGTTGATAAACTACAGATTCCTTGTTCATCTCTAAATCACGCAATTTCCCTGACTTCTGTAGATGGATGGCCTCTAGCTAAAGGAGTGGTCAACAAGGAAACTCAACCAGTATTAGTTCGTGTTGGGGCACTTCACTCTGATTCTTTAAAGTTCTTAGTGATACCTGAGGCTTCCGAAGAAATCATTTTAGGACTACCCTGGTTACGCTAGCATAATCCCAGGATAGACTAGTGTTCAATGCATATTATTTCATGGGGAACTGACTGTCAGAAATCCTGTCTTCCCAAGATACAACCTGTAAGAAAGACAGCTTCGTTAATATCTCCAGCTATTTCCAAGGAGTACCAGATGTTCTTTGTTGTTTTTTCTGAACAACAGGTGAATGTCTTACCTCCCCACAGAGAATGGGGCTGTCCAATCGAGCTGCTGCCTGACAAGATGCAACCTCATGGTCGCACCTATCCTCTATCCTTGCCTGAGACTAAAGCCATGTCTGAATACATCCAGGACAACCTAGCGAAAGGGTTTATTCATCCTTCCACCTCTCCTGTCAGAGCTGGGTTCTTTTTCGTTGGCAAGAAGGATGGTGGCCTAAGACCTTGCATAGATCACCAGGGAATTAATGATATAAAGATTAAGAATCGATATCCTCTTCCCCTGATCACAGAGTTGTTCGACAGAGTTAAGGGGTCCATCATATTCTCAAAGTTGGATCTGAGAGGGGTTTATTATCTCATCTGTATTCTCGCTGGTGATGCATGGAAGACCACCTTTAATACTAGAGATGGACACTTTGAAAACCTTGTGATGCCCTTTGGGTTATGCAATGCCCCTGCCGTGTTTCACGGCTTTGTTAATGAGATTTACTGGGACTTGTTGTACGTCTCGGTTGTTGTTTACCTGGACGATATATTGACTTTTTCGTCTTCTGTAGCAAAACATCATGAACATGTGAAGGAAGTACTGTCCCGTCTGAGGAAGAATCACCTTTACTACAAACTGGAGAAATGTGTGTTTGAGGTACCCAGTGTGCCATTCCTTGGTTACATCATCTCTGGCTCCAGTCTAGAAATGGACCCCAAGAAGGTACAGGCGATTTTGGATTGGTCCCGTCCTCAAACTTTGAAAGCCATCCAGAGATTGCTTGGGTTCGACAACTACTATAGAAGTTTTATTAAAGGATTTTCATCATTATTGGCTGCTATTACCGCGCTGACCCAAAAAGACGCTAATCCTGCACTATGGTCACTCGAGGCAGAGACTGCCTTCCAGCTTTTAAAATAGGTGTTTATTTCTGCTCCAGTCTTACGACAACCAGATCTGGATAGGCCATTTCTATTGTAAGTGGATGCATCATCAGAGGCCGTGGCTGCAGTTCTTTCCCAGTGTTATGAGGATAATTGAGTTCATCCCTGTGGGTTTTTCTCCAAGAAATTTTCTCCTGCTGAAAGAAATTATGCTATTGGTGAACAAGAACTCTTTGCAGTGAAGTTGGCATTGAAAGAATGGAGATACCTGCTGGAAGGGGCCAAGTTTTCCTTCACTGTCATCACGGAAAATAGAAATCTCTTCCTCAAGAATCTTCAGTGCGTGAGTCCTTGTTTGACCCAATGGGCAATATTTTTTTCTCAGTTCCAGTTCACCCTGACCTTCCAGTCTGGAGCCCTTAATCAAAAGTCAGATGCTTTGTCCAGATCTCTCTTCTGTGATGACAAATCAGAGAATCAACAAAATACCCCTGTTTTGGAGTTAAGAGTGTTCGACACCTTACAGTTACAGCCCCCTACTGGGATGTCCTTTGTGGCCCCGGAGTTAAGGAAGCAGCTCCTCACCTGGGCTCATTCCTCTCACTTTGCAGGTCACTCAGGTACCCGGAAGACCTTGGAATTTTTAAAGAGAGGCTATTGGTGGCCATCCATGAAAGCAGACGTGTCGGAGTTAATTTCTTCATGTTCTTCGTGTGCCCATCATAAATCTTCATGTCAGGCTTCGGCTGGTGAGTTGTTGCCACTACCTATTCCATCACATCCATGGACTTCGTCACGGAACTGCCGAATTCTCAATGGTTCACTACCATCTGGGCCATAGTAGACCGATTCTCTAAAATGGTCCATTACAAACCACTAAAGAAATTGCCTTCTGCTCCTGACTTGGCTCACTTGTTAGTTCAACCCATTTTCTGTCTCCATGATCTTCCTGCTGAGATAGTCTCTGACTGTGGTGTTCAGTTCACAGCAAAATTTTGGAGAGGCTTATGTTCATTATTGCAAGTGAAGCTAATTTTTTATACGGCTTATCACTCACAAAGCAATGGTTCCACTGAGAGGGTTAATCAAGACCATCAGACCTTCCTGACGATTTTTATGACATCTTCCCAAGACAATTGGCCTGTATTGCTGCCATGGGCTGAATTTGCACATAATGCCACCTACCTGTCTTCCACGAACCAAACTCCATTCCAAGTGGTCTATGGACTTCATCCTCGGGTCCCTGAATTTCAAAGCCTGCCCGTCTTTGATGTTCCAGCTGTAGAAGATACTGCACAGAAATTTGCATCAATTTGGTCTCAAGGTCATGCTGACCTGGAGAAGGCGTCCTCCCATTACAAATTTCAAGCTGATAAGAAGCGTAGGAAAGTACCACGTATGCAAGTTGGAGACCAAGTCTGATTGTCCACCCGGAACCTATGGCTTAGAGTACCATCTATGAAATTTGCTCCATGCTTCATCGGGCCCTTCTCCATCATAGAAATCATTATCCCCGTGGCTTATCGCCTTCAGTTACCCAACCTGAAAATTCCCAATTATTTTCATGTCTCCCTGTTTGAACCCCTGGTGCTGAACAAATTCCACAGAGTCCTGCCTGCTTCTCCTCGTGTCCAGACTGAAAGGGGCATGGAGTTTGAGGTCTCTCAGGTCTTGGATTCTCGCCTCTGCAGAGGATATTTGCAGTACCTGTTGGATTGGAGGGGCTACGGCCCAGAGGAACATTGTTGCCCAATGCCCGATATATCCATTCTCCTGCACTCATCAAGAGGTTCCATGCTGCCTATCCATAGAAGCCTGGTTAGTGTCCTGAGGCCACCCATAAAAGGGGGGTGTACCATCATGGTCAGGGTTTCTCGGCATGGTGGTCACCGGGTATTACCTGTGAGGTCATTGTGGCGAGGGGTGTCTGGCAGTAGTGCTGGTGTGTGGTGAGGGTCATTGACTGTATGTGGTTCTGTGTGGGCACATTGTCACTAAGCCTGGTGAGGTCAGGCGGTGCTTCCGTTCCGTTTGGCATGGGCACTGCCACCTTGCCTGCGGCCATGTGATTCAAGCTGTCCAATCCTTGTGGGTCATGTGTTCTTTCTAGCCAGTCACAGCATGGCACTGGGTATTTAGGAAGGTCCAGAGCCTTCTTTCCTTGCCAGTGCAACGTGTTTCTCAGCTGTGGTTGAGAGAGAATAACTGTGCCTTATCTGCCTCCTTGGAAGTGCTACTAGCCTGAACCTTGCCTGCTCCAACCTGCTGGACTTACGTTGCACACTCCATTTACCTTTTCCCTTGAATGAGTACCAGAACCTGCTGTTTCCCTGCACCTTGCCTCCACTTACACCCAGCTGGACTTCATTACCTCTACCTGCATTATGTTACAGCTCACCATACCTGCGTTCTGTTAAATCTCACCATACCTGTATACTGGACTGTTCCTGCCTGTCACTATCTTGACATTCTCCCATATACCCCCACTACAGTTATCAACTGCACTTTAGTGCTATACCTGGACTTTTTCATTTGCCATTTCCATGGCTTCTAAGCCACTTATTAAAAACTCCACTTTTTCATTTAAATCTGCTTCTGTGTCTGCTCCTATCACCACCCCGGGTCCACATCAAAATCAGAACCTCACAGTACTTGTCTATTATTTTTTTTTCCAGTACTGTACACTATGTTTCAGTGACCTGTCTTTATGGCCTTACACACCAGATGATTTTAATGAACAATAACAATATTTTTCAATGATATATTGTTCATATTGTCTAGTGTGTATGCAGTAAATGACCAACGATGCACATGCTCTCTCACTCTCTTGAGTGGCCAACAATATCCCCAGTGACCTGTACAGTACATGAAGCCCAATCTGGGGATATTGGTAATGATGCCATGCAGTCGGGCTACATTTACAGTATTGACACTTTTTAAATTGTCAAAATTACATTTTTTTTTCACAGATAGCCACCACCGCCGCTCTTCCAGGCCTCATAAATACTGTAAACTACTGTACATTGTCTTCTACAGTACTGTATCTCTCTACTTTTTTCCTTTTCACAATGTCTCTCTCATTCTTTCTATACTTGTGTAATAGTACAAAAAAATTTTCCACAGTAACACCAACCCAAGGGCCCCACATCCTCCCTGTCCAGGAGGACAGAGTCAGCCCCAGCAGCCCCTTTAGGCTTCATAAGTACTGTATACTACTGTACATTGTATTCTAGCACTCTACTTTTTTCCTTTTCACAGTGTTTCTCTCATCCTCTACTCCAAAGACCCATCTCCAACCTCTTCTCCTTACATACTCATTATTTCTGTACTTGTGTTTTGTTTTCTTTTTCAGTACTGTACAGTATGTTTCGGTGACCTGTCTTTAGGGGCTTACACACTAAATGATTTTGATGAATGATAACAATATCCTTCAGTGATACATTATAAAGTAATGTTCATATTGTCTACTGTTTATGCAGTAAATAACCAATCATGCATGCGTGCTTGTTTGCTAGCTCGTTCCCTCGAGTGGTCAATGATATCCTAGTGGGCTGTACATGCAGCCCAATCTGGGGATATTGAAAACGATGCCATGCAGTTGGGTTACTTTGTAAATAAAAGTAGAGGACTCACACACTTAATGAGGACTCACACACTTAATGATGGCCAGGCTGCCTCCTCCCTTGAATAGAGGAGCAATATCAGTAGAGTTACTTTCTGGACTGACAATATAGAATAGGTTCATTCACCGGACTGCACCTTGGGAATGAAAGTAAATCTCACTTCAGTGTTCAAAAAACCACAGGTGTAAAGTGTCCTAATGCGTTTCTTCCCATAGGGATTTCTGAAGATCAGAATGGAATATAAAGAAGCAAATAGTTGCTGATAATCTTTACAATTTAGATAAGCTAACTACAAAGATGAAATAACATTTCTGTCATTCTTATACCATTTGTTATTGAATGATCATTCTGTCAGAACTATTTCTTATTAATTGTGGTGTTTTTAGCACAAAAATCTTTTTTAATTTCACATCAGTATTATCATTTATTTATCTATTATTCTTTATGTGTATTAGTTTTTATGTGTATTAATTTTTTATATATATATCAATATTGATCATATGTTATTAATACATTTATACATTTTTTATTAATTATCTTATGGCATAATTGCTTTTTACTTTTATAAAAAATGTTTACATTATTATCACCCATGTGAACACGGAGTATGGCGCTTGGACTGTATTGCCACTCACCTCTATCCACCACAGCTCATTGTGAACCAGCTGAGGTAAGGAGCCTGGGCTGTCTGCACTCTGCGGCCATCAAGTGATTCAGGCGACCACGGCTCTCATTCTGGCTGCTCCATTCCCGGCTGTCTGCTTATTTCACCCAGGACAACAACGGCTAGCTGCACTCACCATCTGTGACTCCAGTTTATGTCCAAGACTGACCTTATTTCGAGTGGTGAGTGGCCGCACAATCACTGCGGGCCCCCGTTCATTTCTTTAGAGGGAGAGAGACGTATTTTTGGTCTGTTCCAAATTGAGTAAACCAATATTTTTTCAATATATCAGACTTTGCATATGCTGGAGTATTAATTATCATTGACATTATTAAGTTGTGCCCTCTGGGAATTAGCATAAAGTATCCTACATATGCAGAGTGATACATTGTCTCTGCTAAGTGATTTTAGTGTGTTTATCTTAGGAACTGCAGTTCCATTAGCAAGTTAAATTGTTGCTATTGTGTTAAGAAATATATTTTAATTATCATTCTTGGTTTGTTCATATGTATCAGTAAATTCAGGTGCAGACAAATTTTTTACTTGATTTCTTGGTCTTTCTTGGGGTATCTGGGCAGGAATCCCCATGTGTCAGCTGCCAGTCATTTACTGATGATCTCTGTTTGAACACAGCGCTCCACTTTTTTCTTTTTGCCTAATGTATTATAAAGCCAGTTTGTGTATGGGATCATTGCTACCAATGCCCACTGTGCATTTGCAGCTTGTTATGTGGGGGGGTCCAAAAAAAACAATAATTTCAGCCATAAGAGGCAGTCCCTATCACTGAAGTGATTGGTTTGTTAAACTGGGGTTGTCCTGTTTCAAATATACAACATAAGGATGGGTTGGTACTGATTGGGGCATTGCTGCCTGACATTTTTAATGTTGTGGTTTATGAATGTCCAGAAATTTTAATGGCCACAAACAGCATCTCCTGCATGCCCCTTTCATTTTTTTTAAAGAAAAATCTGAACCAATTGTTGATTGTTGTGTCAACCCGACAGCACAAGTCACACAACAGTGACATTCAGTCAAGGGTTCTCAGCCCTTAACTCCTCACCAGCCCTCAAGGCTGTAATGGCCACAACTTGCCAAGAGTTCCAGACCTCAAGGCTGCTGCAGGACTGGTTCCTTCCTAATCATAGCTCTGTATTCCACTACTACATGAACAATTAACTATCAATTATCAATTCTTCAGCCAGTGGCTGCAACAATTATCAATTCTTCAGCCAGGGGCTGCACCAATTATCAATTCTTTAGCCTGGGGCTGCACCAATTATCAATTCTTCAGCCCGAGGCTGCACCAATTATCAATTCTTCAGCCAAGGCTACACCAATTTATCAATATCTCTGCACCAATTATCATACTTCAGCCAGTGGCTGTGCCAACTGTCAAATCTTCAGCCAGGGGCTGCACCAATTTATCAAGTATCAACTCTTCTTACTTCAACCAGTGGCTGCGCCCACTATCAACTATCAGTTCTTACTTCAGCCAGTGATTGTATCAATTATCAACTATCAATTCTTCAATGCTCAAGGGGTACCCCAACCATCATGTTTGCACAGTCCTCAACTCTATTTATCACTCAGTTTTGATCCAGCTAGCTGGATGCAACCTTTTGGCGCTTTACTAGATGAAAAAAAATCAATATTGTGAGCTGTGATGTGGCCAAAATTGACTGGAAACGAGTTCAAATAAATGTTATTGAGGTTATTAATACTGTAGGAACAAAAAAAGCCTATTTCATATCATTTTAGCTGTTTTTATATTTTTTTAAGAAATAATCCAGATCCAAAACCAAAACTGAAAAACAAAACACGGAGGTGAGGTTTTGGCAAAACCAATCCAGATCAAAACCAGGGGAGATACAGATCCAAAACCAAAACACAGGGGTCAGCGCACATCTCTAATATATGGCCAGCTTTACTCTATTCCCAAATCTGAATCAGGCCCTGAGACTGTTTACCTAATAATTGTTCTGTTTATTTATTTATTAACAGTTTCTTATATAGCGCAGCAAATTCTTTTACAATTTGAATCAACATTAACATTATACTGGGTTGTAAAATACATACATACATAAAAGACATACATAAGGGTAAGAGGGCCCTGCTCGTAAGATTACAATCTATAGCTTATAATCTATCTATGTAATTGTTTCTCAAATAGCTGTTTACTGGGAAATTATATAGAGATGTCTGCTTTCCATTGCTGGAGCACTTGTGGAAAGATGTGTGTGTTTGATACAGTAGATGTGTTATGTATTATTTTTCTATTTTGTACATATTTGCTATAGAGTGTTATTGACCACATTTGCATCTACAGTTGCTAGGTGTATCACCACTTTTTCACTTAAGGCAAGCCTGTGGTATGGGTTGAGCTTGTTTTGCATGTGTTTTGTGATTGCGGTTGCTTTTGCGATGCAGAGGATCGCAATTACATCCAAATCGGAATCAAGCCCAATATGCATTAGTTATAAGCACTACAGTTTATGCAGAAAGAATTATATTGTGCTTCAGTATAAAGTAGGGATGTGCAGACTTTTGTCCAGAAATGATGATGTTTGTTCATGAAAGATGATGTTTTGCCTCTTTCTGAAACCTGATTTTTGGCGGGAAAAATCTGAATTTGGCAGGAAAATCCAAACTAATCTGAGCCTGCACATCCCTAGTATAAATACTGTCATCTTCATGCAGCAAGCAAAACAGGGCTAATTCTAATATCCTTGTTATACCAGAGCTAAAACCCTGGATATTGCAGGGTTAACCCGGGTAGCTCCTTGGTGTAAAAGGGGGAAGGGTTGGATATCCAGGTTGAGTGACCTGACAATCCAACCCAGGTAACTTGCAGGGTTTAACACGGGAATAACCCATGAAACCCTGCAGTGTAAACTGCACGATCCAGGTCATAATGACCTGGAGCACACAGCATCCTGGCTGGTTTCAGTGGCTCTTGGAGATGATGTAATCTCCAAACGTCCAATTCCAGGGGAATTTCATTGGTCGGCACCAGCTAAAATCTGGGTCTGATCCGGTTTGGAATCCTGTTCTAACCTCTTGGTCAGATCCAGAATTTAGGTATAAAAGCAGTATTAATCAGGGGAATCTATGTGCACAGATGCAAACATACAGTGCATGTGTGCACATTTTCATCATATACTGAGTCAAATAGAACTTGACTTAATCTGTCTTTCCATTAAATGGATGTTTTGGGCAAGAACTAGACTGGAAAGTGTGATCACATGGAATTGTTCTGAATATGGAAATGTCATAGGAGTGTTGTTGGCATGTAGCTTGAGTTTTGTGTGATTTTAAATAATACATATGGAGAATGGAAGCCTGTTTCTGATGGACCTCTTAGACCTACAGATGGGCCCAGCTATATTGTTGCTCATAGTGTGACATTGAGGCTTCTGAGTTGTGCCTTGGAACATTGCATGATGGCTGTACTGTGGTGCACCATGGCTTTCTATATTGTAAGAGAATCCATGGCCTATAATACACCGCTTAACCACTGGGTGGCGAGTGCTCCACTGATGAAATTTAAACTACTAAATACCATCCTGCAGAAGTGGATGGATATCCCTGACAAGCGAACCATTAACGCTCACGCAGTGTTCAGTATTTGCATGTTGCATGTTCGCACAAAAAATCTTCTTAATAATATTGCAGAAGCAAATCAGTACACATACAAACTGTATGGTAAAGTGTTATTGCCATGTTGTTATGGTGATGCATGCACAGCTTTCAATGAGATGGGATAAATTATTATTCACTAATGGTGGTGTTATGTGTTTACATGTACTAGTATAATATTTTGAAAATAATTATTAACAGTATTATTATGCGTCCCTCACTGGTAATAACAGTATTATTATGCATCCCTCACCTAATGGCAGCAGATGGGTGGAGTGCACAAGGATTCAGAAGATGGATGTGAAGCCTTCTTGGCCTAGTGGTAGAGCGGTGGTTTTACAGGGTCCAGGGTTCAAATCTCCCCACAGCCCAATATTATTTTGTAATCATTATTACTTTAGATTCATTCCTCTCTATATTTTTTTCATAAAGTACAGTGGTGGATCCATCCACACTAATTGAGTTTCACATGCTCCCATGGGTGTTGGGGTTCAGGGACTCAAACACAACCTCAGTTTTAAATAAGACCACATGATTTTTTTTCTGTGCAAGGGTAAAGATAACATGTCTCCAGGAAAAAAATAAAATAAATGGGATCCTGTGTTTTAAAATGACCATACTTCCAGATTTCAGAGACTGGGGATACTGTATTTTATATTATTAATGCAAGAAATCAGAGTTATTTGCTGAGCATAGTACAGAGGTGAATGATGTCTTAGGGGTGAGCTGGAGCCAAAGATAATTTGTATTCCACAGTACCTTGCTCTGGGGTACCCAATGTAGAGATAATGCCAGTCTGGGTTCTGGTGGAGAGGGCAGAGGTTTCAA
The DNA here is from genome assembly GCA_031769625.1 of Taudactylus pleione. Lineage (NCBI taxonomy): Eukaryota > Metazoa > Chordata > Amphibia > Anura > Myobatrachidae > Taudactylus > Taudactylus pleione. The sequence continues at coordinate 5,916,670 of JAUIMM010000759.1, forward strand.
TCCAATCCAATGTGAATCTCAGTGCAGGAATGCAATCCATTGATTTTGGAGAGATGTCCATGTAGTGCAGTACAAGTTAAAGGTAAGTCCTTGGATATTTCTTGTGCTTCTGATGTCACTTTTGTAGAATTTAAGCTGTTTTATGGATATGTTCAGGAGCATGTAAAAGGTGAGGCAGCCATCTTGGGCACCTGTGTTAGTTCCCTTTACCCTTGCACAGAATATTTACTTCAAAAGGAGTCTCACACTGGGATTTTCACACCTATACAATAGGAATGGCTTCTAACACCTTACCACAAGCCTGCTTTGCCTTGGAATACTTTGTGTGACTAAATCAACTGAAAAGACAAGTTAGCTTATTAGATACTCCTTATTCAAAATATACCTTTTGTACAAGAGAAAAGCAACTGGACATAGCAATAGCCAAATTAAATTAGACTGCTCATGAATCCCATTATAACTTCTAGATCAACCACTATAGTTGAGAAAGCAGAAAAATAAAAACTACTTGATCTTCTCTTATCATCAAAAGCAAATCATGCTCTCTCATCGATAACCCAATGTATTTTTATACCTCCAGCTTTGATTTCACTCCACCCACCACAAGCAGCAGTTCCTATTGATCCAGCACAGGCTTCCATTCTTAAATCCCTTGGCATTTTCAAAAAAACTCAATGGGGCAGTCATGGGAAGTGAGGACAAAAATCTCTTATCCGCTGTAACCACGTAACTTCCTTGCCTTCAGGTTCACCAGTTTCATATAGGAGCCAAATAGAAGTGGTACTTATCAAACGGCCCTGTGCTTGGAAGAACAGATCCTGCTCTGTGATTTATATCCCCAGAGCCCCCACACTCAATATAAAGAAAACTACAGGCCCTCTGGTATGCCCAATCAGGTCTGTCCTTTATAATGCCAGATCTATAAGAAACAAGACTGCCACAATTGCTGACCTTATTGAATCTGCAGATCTTGCCTGTATTACAGAGACTTGGGTAGATAAAAATACAGCACCTATCTTGGAAGCTGCAGTTCCAACATATTATTCTGTCATTCACAACCCAAGACTTAACTGCAGGGGAGGAGGAGTGGCCATCTGCTTTAGAAAAGCACTTAAATGAGTGAGTCATTTCCATTGGGTGGACCCTAAGTTTGAGTGCATCGCTGCTCAGATTTCTACAAAATTAGGATTCAGAGTATTTCTCATTTACTGCCCCCCCTGGAGATGGAAAGATATTTCTCCAAGATTTTGCAGATATTGTTGCTGGACTAGTTCTGGAGCATCAAAGATGGCTGATCCTTGGGGATTTCAATGCATGGGTTGGCCAAGATCTCCTATGCACAATGAATGCTCTGGGCCCCACACAAGTCATTCCTTTGGCTACTCATATAAGTGGTTACACTCTTGATCTTGTTTTCCAGATTGGATTAGATGTATCTGACCTAAATATACACCCAGTCACATGGTCAGACCACCACTCAATTCACTTCTCAGTCGCAACCCCTCAAAATAGAACTTTACCCATGGAGTTGACAAGGTATCATCCAAGGAGGAGCATGACTCCCCAGGCTCTTGCAGCAAACCTGGATCTTTCTATGGTAATGGGGACCTACGAAGATCTTTGTTCCCTTCTCCATTACTATAATAGGGATGTGACAGCTGCAATGAATATTATTGCCCCTGTGCGTATATGACCCCTTAAACCACACCGTCAAGCCCCTTGATTTGACAGTAGTGTTAGTGAACTCATGGAAAGGGGGCATAGACTTGAAAGATGATGGAGGAAGATGAACCTGATAGAGGATAAGTTAACACTAATCACACATATAAGAGAATATCAGTCAACAATCACCCATAAGAAAACAGAGTTCCTTTCAAATGAGATCAAGGCAGCAAATAATAGGCCAGCTCAGCTTTTCCATACAGTGGAGATGCTTTGCAAACCAGCATGCCTGCAGCATGATGAAACCCTTTCCCAGTCAAGATGCAATGAGTTTGCAAAATTCTTAGCAGATAAAGTATCCTCCATATGGGCTGGAATCCCCACAATGACATCAAAGGAGTGTCAAACTACCAAGCCTGCCAAGGTAAGCCACCTGTCTCCCTGGAACAGCTTTGACATAATGGATGTAAAAGACATTGCTAAAATTATCAGAATGTTGTGACCTATCACCTGTGATCAGGACCCTGCCTCAATCAAGCTTCTCATAGGGTGTATAGACATTATTGGCCCTGTAATTGCAAAAATAGTTCAATGCTCTTTGCAAACAGCCCTTTTTCCAGAGCCACTAAAGGAAGCAATTGTTAGACCACTTATTAAAAAACCTAATTTAGACCCCGACTGCATGACCAACTATAGACCAGTATCAAACCTTCCTTTTCTAGGAAAGGTCATTGAGAAAGTGGTGGCAATGCAAATGGAAACCCACCTGTCTACCCATAATATTTATGATCCATTCCAGTCAGGATTCAGGAGAAGACATAGCACTGAAACAGCCATGGTATGTGTGCTTAATGATTTTTTGATGGCTAGAGACAGAGGTGATTGTTCAATCTAAATCCTTCTAGATCTCTCAGCAGCATATGATACTATGGACCATGGGATTCTACTTGAGCGCCTGAAAAATTCTGTGGAATGGATGGCACAGTCCTTAGCTGGTTCAAATTAGGGATGAGTGGGTTCAGATTTCTGAAATCCAAACCTCCCGTGAGCCCCCCCGATCCGAGTCATATCCGAGTAAGCCTCAACTTTTTTTGCCTGACTCGGATCTGAAATTGAGGCAAAACATCATCATCTCGCCTTCCGAATTTTGCGGGTTTTGGATTCTATAAAAGGTCCCCGTGTTGGCGCCATTTCTCACTCTGGCTGTGGACAGTGAAGAGAGAGGGTGGGAGCTAGGACTGGCTGGGCTGTGTTGTGCTGCTATTGTCCATGAGGGCTGTATCCACTCAGTCCATAGGGGCTGACTGGGCTGTGTTGTGCTGCTGTTGTCCATAGGGGCTGGCTGGGCTGTGTTGTTCAGTCAGTTGTCCATAGGGGCTGTGTCCACTCCAAAAGTCTATAGGGGCTGGCGGGACTGTGTTGTGCAGTGTCCCATAAAGGCTGTAGTCCTAGAGGGGTGCTGTAGTGTTGGAACCCGGTTAATGTTAGAGTGCCCGCCAGGGAGAATAAAAAAGCAAAGGTTGTCCGGTTGAAAAACAAGATACAGGACTATTTTCAACAGCAGCTCGGCAGAGAAGCATGCGTTCCACGCATTCATTGTGGTGGAATGCATGATCCTTGTTGAGGACGCCCGGCGGACAATCCACATCCGGTGTTAATATCCGGAAGTATGTGCGCACTTTGCGGTGGAACGCAGAATGACAAAGATGGAGGTATGCGTTCCACACATTCAGTACGGTGGAGCGCATGACCTACTTCCGGCATCAACAACTGGAAGTATGTGCGTTCCACACGCACATCGCGGTGGAACGCACGCGAGGACAGATAATAGTAAGGACATTTACAGTCTACCTTATATCACTTTGGGGAACACAAAAGTATATTCCTTTATTGGGAGTTGCTATATACTAACACTATGTAATCTGTATTATTGCATGGAGCAAGCTTTACCCCTATTAACCACATGTGGTATACTGTCAACTAATGAAATGATCAGAGGGAGGTTTTAAAGAGGAATTTTTGGTCTAGTCCAGTACACCTTGATAAAGGCTTTTTTTGAAGCTGAAATGCGTTGGTGGATGGTAGAGGAGGAGCTGATCCAGACCAAAAAGCACAGTGGGTGGATTCTTGATCCCAGGAGGTACCCTATGGTTTCTACGAATGCTTGATGGTGCTTTTATACACCCTTTTGTCTGGTACGCAGCCTCTTAATCACTTTTAAATTGTCACTCTAAATAAAATTACTGTATCACACTATTGTGATTTTCCCTTGTTTTTATATTTGAGGAACAAGAGGTACCATAGTGTTTGAAGAGGAAATTGAGTGGCTTATGTGACTTTGGGCAGACCAGTGTACTATAAGAAGAAAGACGTTTACCATGTTATTATGAAGAAACTTTTTTAATTGGATTTATTCATTTATGGTGACATTGGACTTATATATATTTTTTTTCTCTATTTATTCATTTATTTCATTCTAAAAGACCAATTCAAGAACTTTGCATCAGGTGGGGATATCAACAATTAATTTTGTATCATCAATTGAACAACATTTGTTTTAAATTCATTCCCTATTGAGTTTTCTGCGCAGGGTGCACCTATATATTTGTCTGTGTCTATTTGGAGTGTCTTTGTGTGTGAACACTCAGCACCTTTGCAGCATTATTCTCATACTCGTGAAGCGCTTGGAGTATTAACATTTGTTTTGTGTATATTCAGTTACCCTTTTTAGTCCGAGCTGCATCATGTTGGGATATCGTGAACAACGTAGGTTATTATTAAATTCAGTTTTCCAAACAGGAAATATACAAGATAATCTAGAAAATTCACTATCAGAAGAAAATCTGGAGTTTAATATGAAAAAATTGGAATCCACACTATACAAAGAGAGTAGATTGTGGTGGGAGAACGCAACATTGGAAAAATATATAGCAGAAGGGATGATACCGAAAGGTCTGAGAATTAAAAAGCTACGGGAGGGAATAAGGAAAGCCGAAGATTTTTATTTGAAATGGGATAAGATTTTAGAAGAATGCTCCTTCTCACTCATTAATCTCATTATACACAAGAGAGAAAGAAAAATTTGAAGGATATAGAAGATCAATTAACAAGGTTAAGTACATTAATTCAACCCTGTAGAGAACATGAAGAATATCTTAAATTAGAAAAGGAGATGAAAGAGAGAGTAGTGAGAAAAGAGAAAGAAATCATTTTAAGAAAACAAAAAAAGTTTCTAAGAGATAGAAACTATGGGGGAAATGGGGAGGATATCCCAAAAAGTTTAGAAATTGACAAATCATTCACAGAGAGTATATACACACAAGGAGACACCAGTACCCCGTGAAATTGTATTAGTGAGATTATAACTCCACCTAGAAGAAGTTACAAAACTCCACGGAGGGTGGATTGGAAACATAAGGAAAAAAGAAGGAATGAAAGAATTCCTTATAGGGAAACATGATGGAATGAGAATAGAGGACATTATAATGACAATAGAGATAAAAGACCCTTTGAAACAAAAAATTATGAGAGACGTTATAGAACACCTCGAGTCAGTGACCATTATATTATCAAAGATGAATGGCATTCTGATAATTATCGTCCGGATAAAGGAAATTCTACAAATAGATTTAGGATTCTAAATGACCGGACTTTTTTAGAAAGGAGTCAGAAAAGGAACAGAAACTGCTGACAATAGGCTTAAAGAATAAGAAAACGAAACGCAAAAGGGGATCTAGGGGAAAAGGGACTACCAAGAGTAAAAAAACTAACGAGAATGTAGAAATTTGTGAAAATGTATCGGAAAATCAAGATCTAGTTGAAACTAAAATTTATAATTTGAGTACACATGAACTCTCACAAGAGGAGAACTCAGCATCACAGAAGGGATTAAAATTTGCCCTTGCTTCCAAATGAAACAAATTCCAAACCTATTTTGACCTTCAAAAATTTGTAAGAAAAATATCTCTAAAAAATATTTCCACAATAAAATGGGGATTGAAAATAGTAAAATAGAAATATTCAAACCAAAATCCAACTTTAACCCTACATTTAATCGAGGGTGTTTCATCGAAAGTTTCCAAAAAGCTATCTGTGATGAACTGGATGAGATCAAACCTACATGGCAGAAAATCAGGAGTAACATGAATAGAAAAGAGAGAGAAGCAATTAAAAATCTTGAAAGTAATTAAATGATTACTATCAAACCAGCGGATAAAGGGGGAGGTATTGTGATAATGGATACCAATAAATATGAAAAATAAATTTCTCACCAAATAAATGATAGAACCACATACAACCCCCTTAAAACAAATCCAAGTGAAAGGAATGAGAAAGAATTGGTTAACTTGTTAAATAGGTATAAAGATGATAACACAATTACGGAGAATGAAATTAAATATATCATCAGAGATAACCCCTCCTTCCCTGTTTTTTACATATTGCCTAAAATCCACAAAAGTTTAGTTGATCCCCGAGGAAGACCCATTGTGGCCGACACAGAATCAGTGACCTCCAATTTGTCACATTTTACAGATTACCATTTACAACCAGAAGTAATAAAATTAAAATCATATATTAAGGATACCACTGACATCCTCAACAAAATCAAAGACATAGAATGGTGAGACAATTATATCCTTGTAATGGCAGATGTCAGTAGTCTTTATACCATCATAGACCATACTAGAGGTATAGAAGCTACCAAATTCTTTTTGGAACAGAGTGAAATTTGCAAGCGAAAAATTGATTTTATTCTGGATAGTATTTATTTTATTTTAAATAACAACTTTTTTTTGCACAAAGGCACTTTTTATGAACAAAAACGAGGGACCGCTATGGGGACCCGTTTTGCCCCTTCCTATGCTAATTTATTCATGGGCTTATGGGACGAAAACCATATATGGACAAATAATGAATATAGAGGGAACATTGTCTTGTGGTACAGATTCATAGATGACATTTTTTTATTTGGAAAGGAGGAGAAGAAGAATTGAACACCTTTTGCAACAAACTGAATCAAAATGATTTTAATATTCAGCTTTTATTTAATTATAGCAAATGTGAAAAATTTTTTTTAGATCTTATCATATATATTAAGGAAAACCATATATACACAAAGAATTATAATAAACCTACAGACAGCAATGCATATATAAATATGAATAGTAATCATCATTCAGTATGGTTAAAAAACATACCGAAAGGCCAAATGAGGCAAGTGAGACAAAACTGCACCGAAAAGGAAGTTTTCTCTGAACAGGTAGAGATTTTACAAAAGAAATTTGAAGCCAAAGGCTATTCTATGAAAGAATTGGAATACCGGTGAAGGAAATGAAAGAAATTAACAGAAAAACATTGTTGGTACCCAAAACTAAAAAAATGGATGAAAATAAATTGAAATTACCTTTTATTACTACTTATAATGGACAATATAAAACAGTTGAAAAATTAATAAGGAAATATTGGCACCTTTTATTAAAAGACCCTATTTTAAAGACCCTGATTCCAGAGAAACCCCATTTTATTTATAGAAGAGCAGAAAATTTAAGAAATAAATTAGTAAAAAGTGCAGTCCCCTTAAAGAGGATTAATAGGATCAGATCAAAAGGTTTTTATCATTGTGGACTATGCCAGATGTGTAAAAATCACGTAACACAATCAAATACATCAGTACAATACAGCTCTAGCCATACAGGAATGAATTATGATATTACACAATTCATTACATGTAATAGTACTAATTGTATTTATCTAATTGAATGCAAATGTGGACTACAGTACATAGGGTGAACCACTAGGTCCTTAAAAGAAAGATGGGCCGAACACATAAGGAATATAAAAAAGGGGTTCGAGAAACACTCAGTATCTCAGCATTTTAAAGAACATCACAGTAGTTCTATAAATGGGGTTCAAGGAGTGTTAGGTATAAAACTGGTAGAAAAACATTGGAGAAAAAAGAACATAGAAAACAATTTAGCTCAAACCGAAATGAAAACAATTTATGAAATGGGAACTCTCCATCCCAAAGGAATGAATATGGATTTTGAGCTTAAATGGTTTTTATAGTTGCTTCTTAACCATTTTATATTTATTCTTAATTAATAATTTAAAAATCTTTTAGTACTTTGATGTTATCATTTGTTCTTTTATAAGATTCTTTTATAAGGTTCTTTTATCATATTATTGTCCATATATTGTTTTGATTGCTGCTTTTATTATTCTTATATATGTATGATTTTAAAATATGTAATTGTGTCCCCCATGTTGTTATCTACCAAACCTGAGGGGTTCCCAAATTAACTATTCATTATGTGGTACCACTTTACATGTATCAATTATTCATGTGTAAGGAGGAGTCATATGTGTTCCAGGATTATTGCATCCTTGGAACGCAAAAACACTACTTCCGGTGATGGTTACCAGAGGAATATGAATTACTGCAACAGAGTATTGTTATGGAACCCAGTTAATGTTAGAGTGCCTGCCAGGGAGAATAAAAAAGCCAAGGTCGTCCGGTTGAAAAACAAGATACAGCACTATTTTCAACAGCAGCTCGGCAGGGAAGCATGCGTTCCACGCATTCATTGTGGTGGAATGCATGATCCTTGTTGAGGATGCCCGGCGGACAATCCACATCCGGTGTTAAAATCCGGAAGTATGTGCGCACAATGCGGTGGAACGCACAATGACAAAGATGGAGGTATGCGTTCCACACATTCAGTACGGTGGAGCGCATGACCTACTTCCGGCATCAACAACCGGAAGTATGTGCGTTCCACGCGCACATCGCGGTGGAACGCACGCGAGGACACATAATAGTAAGGACATTTACAGTCTACCTTATATCAACTTTGGGGAACACAAAAGTATATTCCTTTGTTTGGAGTTGCTATATACTAACACTATGTAATCTGTATTATTGCATGGAGCAAGCTTTACCCCTATTAACCACATGTGGTATACTGTCAACCAATGAAATGATAGGAGGGGGATTATAAAGAGGAATTTTTGGTCTAGCCCAGTACACCTTGATAAAGGCTTTTTTTGAAGCTGAAACGCGTTGGTGGATGGTAGAAGAGGAGCTGATCCAGACCAAAAAGCACAGTGGGTGGATACTTGATCCCAGGAGGTACCCTATGGTTTCTACGAATGCTTGATGGTGTTTTTATACACCCTTTTGTCTGATACGCAGCCTCTTAATCACTTTTAAATTGTCACTCTAAATAAAATTACTGTATCACACTATTGCGATTTTCCCTTGTTTTTATATTTGAGGAACAAGAGGTACCATAGTGTTTGAAGAGGAAATTGAGTGGCTTATGTGACTTTGGGCAGACCAGTGTACTATAAGAAGAAAGACGTTTACCATGTTATTATAAAGAAACTTTTTTAATTGGATTTATTCATTTATGGTGACATTGGACTTATATATATATATTTTTTTCTCTATTTATTCATTAATTTCATTCTAAAAGACCAATTCAAGAATTTTGCATCTGGTGGGGATATCAACAATTAATTTTGTATCATCAATTGAAAAACATTTCTTTTAAATTCATTCCCTATTGAGTTTTCTGCGCAGGGTGCACCTATATATTTGTCTGTGTCTATTTGGAGTGTCTTTGTGGGTGAACACTCAGCACCTTTGCAGCATTATTCTCATACTCGTGAAGCGCTTGGAGTATTAACATTAGGTTTAGTGCTGTAGTGTTGTAGAATTCCTTATAGGGAAACATGATGGAATAGAATAGAGGACATTATAATGACAATAGAGATAAAAGACCCTTTGAAACAAAAAATTATGAGAGACGTTATAGAACACCTCGAGTCAGTGACCATTATATTATCAAAGATGAATGCATTCTGATAATTATCGTCCGGATAAAGGAAATTCTACAAATAGATTTAGGATTCTAAATGACCGGACTTTTTTAGAAAGGAGTCAGAAAAGGAACAGAAACTGCTGACAATAGGCTTAAAGAATAAGAAAACGAAACGCAAAAGGAGATCTAGGGGAAAAGGGACTACCAAGAGTAAAAAAACTAACGAGAATGTAGAAATTTGTGAAAATGTATCGGAAAATCAAGATCTAGTTGAAACTAAAATTTATAATTTGAGTACACATGAACTCTCACAAGAGGAGAACTCAGCATCACAGAAGGGATTAAAATTTGCCCCGGCTTCCAAATTAAACAAATTCCAAACCTATTTGGACCTTCAAAAATTTGTAAGAAAAATATCTCTAAAAAAATATTTCCACAATAAAATGGGGATTGAAAATAGTAAAATAGAAATATTCAAACCAAAATCCAACTTTAACCCTACATTTAATCGAGGGTGTTTCATCGAAAGTTTCCAAAAAGCTATCTGTGATGAACTGGATGAGATCAAACCTACATGGCAGAAAATCAAGAGTAACATGAATAGAAAAGAGAGAGAAGCAATTAAAAATCTTGAAAGTAATGAAATGATTACTATCAAACCAGCGGATAAAGGGGGAGGTATTGTGATAATGGATACCAATAAATATGAAAAATAAATTTCTCACCAATTAAATGATAGAACCACATACAACCCCCTTAAAACCAATCCAAATGAAAAGATTGAGAAAGAATTGGTTAACTTGTTAAATAGGTATAAAGATGATAACACAATTACGGAGAATGAAATTAAATATATCATCAGAGATAACCCCTCCTTCCCTGTTTTTTACATATTGCCTAAAATCCACAAAAGTTTAGTTGATCCCCGAGGAAGACCCATTGTGGCCGGCACAGAATCAGTGACCTCCAATTTGTCACATTTTACAGATTACCATTTACAACCAGAAGTAATAAAATTAAAATCATATATTAAGGATACCACTGACATCCTCAACAAAATCAAAGACATAGAATGGCGAGACAATTATATCCTTGTAGTGGCAGATGTCAGTAGTCTTTATACCATCATAGACCATACTAGAGGTATAGAAGCTACCAAATTCTTTTTGGAACAGAGTGAAATTTGCAAGCGAAAAATTGATTTTATTCTGGATAGTATTTATTTTATTTTAAATAACAACTTTTTTTGCACAATGGCACTTTTTATGAACAAAAACGAGGGACCGCTATGGGGACCCGTTTTGCCCCTTCCTATGCTAATTTATTCATGGGCTTATGGGACGAAAACCATATATGGACAAATAATGAATATAGAGGGAACATTGTCTTGTGGTACAGATTCATAGACGACATTTTTTTATTTGGAAAGGAGGAGAAGAAGAATTGAACACCTTTAGCAACAAACTGAATCAAAATGATTTTAATATTCAGCTTTTATTTAATTATAGCAAATTAGAAAAAAATTTTTTAGATCTTATCATATATATTAAGGAAAACCATATACACACAAAGAATTATAATAAACCTACAGACAGCAATGCATATATAAATATGAATAGTAATCATCATTCAGTATGTTTAAAAAACATACCGAAAGGCCAAATGAGGCAAGTGAGACGAAACTGCACCGAAAAGGAAGTTTTCTCTGAACAGGTAGAGATTTTACAAAAGAAATTTGAAGCCAAAGGCTATTCTAAGAAAGAATTGGAATACCGGTGAAGGAAATGAAAGAAATTAACAGAAAAACATTGTTGGTACCCAAAACTAAAAAAATGGATGAAAATAAATTGAAATTACCTTTTATTACTACTTATAATGGACAATATAAAACAGTTGAAAAATTAATAAGGAAATATTGGCACCTTTTATTAAAAGACCCTATTTTAAAGACCCTGATTCCAGAGAAACCCCATTTTATTTATAGAAGAGCAGAAAATTTTAGAAATAAATTAGTAAAAAGTGCAGTCCCTTTAAAGAGGATTAATAGGATCAGATCAAAAGGTTTTTATCATTGTGGACTATGCCAGATGTGTAAAAATCACGTAACACAATCAAATACATCAGTACAATACAGCTCTAGCCATACAGGAATGAATTATGATATTACACAATTCATTACATGTAATAGTACTAATTGTATTTATCTAATTGAATGCAAATGTGGACTACAGTACATAGGGTGAACCACTAGGTCCTTAAAAGAAAGATGGGCCGAACACATAAGGAATATAAAAAAGGGGTTCGAGAAACACTCAGTATCTCAGCATTTTAAAGAACATCACAGTAGTTCTATAAATGGGGTTCAAGGAGTGTTAGGTATAAAACTGGTAGAAAAACATTGGAGAAAAAAGAACATAGAAAACAATTTAGCTCAAACCGAAATGAAAACAATTTATGAAATGGGAACTCTCCATCCCAAAGGAATGAATATGGATTTTGAGCTTAAATGGTTTTTATAGTTGCTTCTTAACCATTTTATATTTATTCTTAATTAATAATTTAAAAATCTTTTAGTACTTTGATGTTATCATTTGTTCTTTTATAAGATTCTTTTATAAGGTTCTTTTATCATATTATTGTCCATATATTGTTTTGATTGCTGCTTTTATTATTCTTATATATGTATGATTTTAAAATATGTAATTGTGTCCGCCATGTTGTTATCTACCAAACCTGAGGGGTTCCCAAATTAACTATTCATTATGTGGTACCACTTTACATGTATCAATTATTCATGTGTAAGGAGGAGTCATATGTGTTCCAGGATTATTGCATCCTTGGAACGCAAAAACACTACTTCCGGTGATGGTTACCAGAGGAATATGAATTACTGCAACAGAGTATTGTTATGGAACCCAGTTAATGTTAGAGTGCCCGCCAGGGAGAATAAAAAAGCCAAGGTCGTCCGGTTGAAAAACAAGATACAGCACTATTTTCAACAGCAGCTCGGCAGGGAAGCATGCGTTCCACGCATTCATTGTGGTGGAACGCATGATCCTTGTTGAGGATGCCCGGCGGACAATCCACATCCGGTGTTAAAATCCGGAAGTATGTGCGCACAATGTGGTGGAACGCACAATGACAAAGATGGAGGTATGCGTTCCACACATTCAGTACGGTGGAGCGCATGACCTACTTCCGGCATCAACAACCGGAAGTATGTGCGTTCCACGCGCACATCGCGGTGGAACGCACGCGAGGACACATAATAGTAAGGACATTTACAGTCTACCTTATATCAACTTTGGGGAACACAAAAGTATATTCCTTTGTTTAGAGTTGCTATATACTAACACTATGTAATCTGTATTATTGCATGGAGCAAGCTTTACCCCTATTAACCACATGTGGTATACTGTCAACCAATGAAATGATAGGAGGGGGATTATAAAAAGGAATTTTTGGTCTAGCCCAGTACACCTTGATAAAGGCTTTTTTTGAAGCTGAAACGCGTTGGTGGATGGTAGAGGAGGAGCTGATCCAGACCAAAAAGCACAGTGGGTGGATTTTTGATCCCAGGAGGTACCCTATGGTTTCTACGAATGCTTGATGGTGTTTTTATACACCCTTTTGTCTGGTACGCAGCCTCTTAATCACTTTTAAATTGTCACTCTAAATAAAATTACTGTATCACACTATTGCGATTTTCCCTTGTTTTTATATTTGAGGAACAAGAGGTACCATAGTGTTTGAAGAGGAAATTGAGTGGCTTATGTGACTTTGGGCAGACCAGTGTACTATAAGAAGAAAGACGTTTACCATGTTATTATAAAGAAACTTTTTTAATTGGATTTATTCATTTATGGTGACATTGGACTTATATATATATTTTTTTTCTCTATTTATTCATTAATTTCATTCTAAAAGACCAATTCAAGAATTTTGCATCTGGTGGGGATATCAACAATTAATTTTGTATCATCAATTGAAAAACATTTCTTTTAAATTCATTCCCTATTGAGTTTTCTGCGCAGGGTGCACCTATATATTTGTCTGTGTCTATTTGGAGTGTCTTTGTGGGTGAACACTCTGCACCTTTGCAGCATTATTCTCATACTCGTGAAGCGCTTGGAGTATTAACATTTGTTTTGTGCTGTAGTGTTGTCCAGGGGGTGATATGTGCATCAGGGGTGCTCCCCCAAAGTGCACTCCAAAAAAATTTTTTTTTTGTGTGTGTGAATTGTGTGCGCAGTAGCTGCACGTGCATCAACAAAGTAATGCCAAGCATGCAACCTATGTTATAAGTAAAGGGCCGGCTGGCTTGACCATTAAAGGGTGCTGCAACCCCCAAAGTGCACTCCAAACGAACTAAAATATTATTTTCTGTGTTTGTGAATTGTGTGCACTGTGGCTGCACGTGCATCAACAAAGGAGCAGTGCCAAGCATGCGCCTTTGTCATAAGTAAAGGGCCGGCTGGCTTGATCATTAAAGGGTGCTGTTACCCCCAAAGTGCACTCCAAGCAAAATAAAAAAATATTTTCTGTATTTGTGAATTGTGTGCACTGTGGCTGCACGTGCATCAACAAAGGAGCAGCACCAAGTGTGCGCCTGTGTCCCATAAGTAAACGGCAAGCTGGCTTGTCCGTTAAAGGGTGCTGTAACCCCCAAAGTGCACTACAAAAAAAATAAAAATATATATTTTTTTGTGTTTGTGAATTGAGTGCACAGTAGCCGCATGTGCATCAACACAGTAGCATCAAGCGTGCGCCTGTGTCATAAGTAAAGGGCCAGCTGGCTTGACCATTAAAGGGTGCTGTAACCCCCCAAAGTGTACTCCAAACAAAATAAAAAAATGTTTTCTGTGTTTGTGAATTGTATGCACAGTAGCCGCACGTGCATCAACAAAGTAGCATCAAGCGTGCGCCTGTGTCATAAGTAAAGGTCCAGCTGGCTTGACCATTAAAGGGTGCTGTAACCCCCATAGTGTATTCCAAACAAAATAAAAAAATATTTTCTGTGTTTGTGAATTGTGTGCACCATGGCTGCACGTGCATCAACAAAGGAGCAGCTCCAAGCATGCGCCTGTGTCCCATAAGTAAAGGGCCAGCTGGCTTGTCCGTTAAAGGGTGCTGTAACCCCCAAAGTGCACTAAAAAAAAAAAAAAAATTCTTCTGTGTTTGTGAATTGTCTGCACTGTACGTGCATCCTCAAAGCAGCAGCTCCAAGTGTACATCTGATTGTTATAGGGTGGTGTAACCCCCAAAGTGCAAGCCAACAAAAATAAAACATTTTCTTCTGTGTTTGTGAATTGTCTGCACTGTACGTGCATCCTCAAAGCAGCAGTACCAAGCGTGCATCTGTCTGTTAAAGGGTGGTGTAACCTTCAAAGTGCGCTCCACAACAAAAAAAAAAATCTTTTTTTTCTGTCTTTGTGAATTGTGTGCACTGTAGCTGCTCGCGCATCAACAAAGGAGCAGCAACAAGCGTGAGCCTGTGTCCCATAAGTAAAGAGCCGGCTGGCTCATTTCTTAAAGGGTGTTGTAACCCACAAAGTGCACTAGTCTCCAACAAAAATAAAAAGTTATTTTCTGTATTTGTGTGCGGCTTAGCCGCACATATATATCAATATAACATAAATGGAGGACCAAACTTTCTCTGTTAAATATAAAATAGGGAAAGTTCAAGAACCACTTCCTCCTAGTGCTGAAGATGCTGCCACTAGTCATGACATAGATGATAACACGCCATCAACGTCGTCTGCCAAGGACGATGCCCAATGTCATAGTAGAGAGCATATATAATCCCAAATGACAAAGTTCAGGAAAATGACCTTAAAAAAACATTTAAATCATCTGAGGAGAAACATAAACTTGCCAATATGCCATTTACGACACGGAGTGGCAAGGAACGGCAAAGGTTTTTCCCTATTTTCATGACTAATGGTTCAGCTTCACAAGACGATGGAAGCCCTCCTCCTGCTACAAAAATCAAATGAGTTAAGCTGGCAAAAGCACAGCGAAGAACTGTGCGTTCTATGTGTTCTAAGAAGATATCACAAATCCCAAAGGAGAGTCCAAGTGTGGTGGCGGTTGCGATGCCTGACCTTCCCAGCACTGGACGGGAAGAGGTGGCTCTTTCCACCATTTGCATGCCCTCTGCAAGTGCTGAAAGGAGCACCCACAGTCCACTTGCTGTTATGCAAATTGAAGATGTCACTGTTGAAGTACAACAGGATGAGCATACTGGTGTAGCTGGCGCTGAGGAGGAAGTTGGCGAGGAGGATTCTGATGGTGATGTGGTTTGTTTAAATCAGGCTCCGGGGTAGACAGTTGTTGTCTGTGGGATGAAAAAGACCATCACGGTCATGCCAGGGCAGAAGACCAAACATTCCACCTCTTTGGTCTGGCAATATTTCTATCCAAATCCGCACAACAACTGTCTTGCCATATGTACCATATGTAAAGGTGAAATAAGTAGGGGTAGGGACATTAACCACCTAGGAACATTGTCCCTTATACATCACCTGCAACACATTCATAAAAAGTTACTGTCAAGTTCAGAAACTTTGGCTAAGATCGTAAGCAGTCAAGGGACACCTAAATCCCTTCATCCTGTTGTATCCGAGTGCCTGCAAAGCACATCGTTAACTCCATCCTCATCAATTTCCTCCTTAGTCAGGATCAGAAGTAGTCCTGCCTTCAATGTAACTGGCATGACTGACTCTCCTATCCGGGATTCCTGCAGAGGATCCTGCATTGCTATGCCTACTGCTGCCGCTGCTGCTGTTGCTGTTGGGAGTCGGTCATCATCCCAGAGAGGATGAAGGAACATCACTACTTTTACTAAACAATTGATCCTCCAGCAGTCCTTAGCGAGGAGGATGAACTACAACAGCAGTCATCCTGAAGCAAAACGTATAACTGAGGCCTTGGCTGCTATGTTGGTGTTAGACATGTATCCAGTATCCAACATTAGTGCAGTGGGATTTAGACAATTGATGGAGGTAGTGTGTCCCTGGTTCCAAATCCCATCTAGATTCCACTTCACTAGGCAGGCGATACCGAGACTGTACAGAAACATCAAAAAAAAGTGTCCTCAGTGTCCTGAAAAATGCAGTTGTACCCAATGTCCACTTAACCACGGACATGTGAACAAGTGGAACAGGACAGTCTAAGGACTATATGACTGTGACAGCCCACTGGGTAGATGTATCACCTTATGCAGCAACAACAGCAGCGTCACCAGTAGCAGCATCTCAGAAACACCAGCTCGTTCCAAGGCAGACTACACTGTGTATAACCGGTTTCAGTAAGAGGCACACCACCGACAACCTCTTAGAGACACTGAGGGAAATCATCGCCCAGTGGCTTACCCCACTTAGACTCTTGTGATATCTGACAATGCCACCAATATTGTGGGGGCATTACATCTGGGTAAATTCCAGCATGTCCCATGTTTTCCTCAAACAACAAATTTGGTGGTGCAGTATTTTCTGAAAAGCGACAGGGGCGTGCAGGAGACACTTTGGGTGGCCCAAAAAATTTCTGGCCACTTTCGCCATTCAGCGACTGCATGCCAAAGACTGGAGCGCCAGCAAACACTCTTGAACCTGCCCCGCCATCACCTGAAGCAAGAGGTTGTGATGCGGTGGAACTCAACCCTCTATATGCTTCAGAGGATGGAGGAGCAGCAAAAGGCCATTCAAGCCTATACATCCACCTATGACATAGGCAAAGGAGGGGGTATGCACCTGACTCAAGCACAGTGGAGAATGATTTCTGTGTTGTGCAAGGTACTCCAGCTCTTCGAACTTGCCACACGTGAAGTCAGTTCAGTCACTGCCAGCTTGAGTCAGGTCATTCCCCTCATCAGGCTTTTGCAGAAGCAGCTGGAGAAAGTGAAGGAGGAGCTAAGACAGAGCAATTCTGCTCAGCATGTGGGACTTGTGGATGAAGCCCTTCATTCGCTTTGCCAGGATTCCAGGGTGGTCGATCTGTTGAAATCAGACCTCAACATTTTGGCCACCATGCTCGATCCTAGGTTTAAAGCCTATGTGGTTTCTCTTTCTGGCTGACAGAAGCCTGCAGAGGTGCAAAGACCTGCTGGTGAAAACACTGTCAGCTGAAGCAGAACGTGACATGTCAACAGCTCCTTCTTCATTTTCATTTTCTCCCGCAACTGGGGCTGCCAGGAAAAAACTTAGGTATCCTAAGCAACTCGCTGGCAGTGATGCAGGGCAGGCAGGACCAATTTTGGACATCTGGTCTGGACTGAATGACCTGGCAACAATTTCTGACATGTCTACTGTCACTGCATATGATACTGTCACCATTGACAGAATGGTGGAGGATTACATCGGTGACAGCATCCAAGTAGGCATGACAGACAGTCCGTACCTGTACTGGCAGGAAAAAGAGGCAATTTGGAGGCCCCTGTACAAACTGGCTCTATTTTACCTGAGTTGCCCACCCTCCAGTGTGTACTCCGAAAGATTGTTTAGTGCAGCCGGGAACCTTGTCAGCGAAAGGCGTAGGAGGTTGGATACGTCACTGTTTGATCCAGTTTCCATTATGACTGCTCGTTCAGGTTGTGGTAGGGTATTGGATCTCACAAAGATGATGGTCTCTTTGTAGCTCCCTTAGCGAATCGATGTTTTGCTATTGTCCTTTTCAAGGCACAAGACCAATCACCTAATAATTGGTTCACTTGCAAGAAGGTGATTTGCAATGGCCATGATTTATTAGCTAAATTAGGATTGCATGTTGTATTCCTATTTGTTTGTGTTTTGAAATCACAGCAATCACAAAATAAATGTTTAAATAAAGGTAAAAATGCTTGATGTTTTTGCTATATTCCGTACGCATGTTGTTGTCAAATTTATTTTGTTTTTAAAAAGCCCAACACCATTTTTTTATTTATAAATTTTTTTAACATTTTGGTTGCAATACAGAAAGACAATCAGCTACTAATTGCTTTGCTTGTGTTATTGTTTACTTACCTGTTACCTTATGCTTTTTGAAATTAAACATTTTTTTAAGTATATGACCTTTTTAATGTATTTAAGTATGTTTGTTCCAGTCCCTTTTAGCCATTTTGTAATGAATTTGACAAACAATTTTTTTTTAAGGGATTTTTATTTTTCAAAAATTAAATGTTCACATTTTGGTAGAAATGTGGCTTTTTTTCAGCCAAATTTTTTTTTTGTTAGATCCCAGAAATAAAGTAATGTTAAAAAAAAACAATTCACAAGAAAGGAGAGGGAGGTTTTGTGGTGCAAAAATATGGGGCAAACACAGAGATGGAATTTGGGGGAATTAGCCAGTGCTGTCAACGCCTTCTCCTCTGCTTGGCTTGATGTTGGAGGGAGCATGACTTTGTCCATCTGGTCGTACGCCTTGCCTGGCCAGAGGTAGCTGGTGTTTCCTCTGGCCTAGGCATAGGGCTAGGCACATTTGGAGGGATGGCCGATGTTGCGCCAGAGGTGGAGGGCCCTGATGTTCCGGCTGGAAGGGAGGCCGGCTCCAACATGCACATGCAGATGAGCTGCTCCAGGGCATTAGCTATTCTGACATTGGCCGCAGCATTTTCCTCCAGGGCGTCCGTCACCCATAGCAGATTGGCATCCATCCTCAATCTTGGTGTTTTTATCCGTTTTCTCATTGAGATCTGAGAGAAGGGCCCCTGCCTGCGAGGGGGAAGGCCCTGGACTGTCCGGCACAGGGTCCCCAGCCGGAAATACTACTTCCTCCCCTGCAGAGCCAGCAGGTCTACTGCAGCCAAACCTAAGTTCTGGAGCAGACTCGTCCTCTTCTGTGCCTGTGTGAAAAAGAGAGATCATACAAATATTAGTACATTTTTAAGTTTTCACAAAAAACAAATTTAAACAGTTTTATCTAAATTACCTGCGGGAACATGTGGAGCTACAAAGTCTGGCATGGCTGTGTCCATTTTGGACATGCCAAACACCTCCTCTTCCTGCTTACACCCCTGTGCCAGCTCCTTCAAATTGGTCAGCTCCAGTGACACAGGGGTTGGCACACCACCTGTCCCCCCTGCATGCCTAGCCCTATCAGCCAACTTTTGCTTTAGCCGATATTTGAAGTCACTCCATCTGTTGGTAAATAAAGTAATTTTAGATTTTAAATGTTCCTCCACATTTTGGGAATTAGTTGAGAGCATTTATGTACCGGCGTTTGACCTCTTTGGTTGAACGGACAAAGTCACCAACCCCATTGACAGCACTGGCTATTTCCTCCAACAGTTTCCATCTCTGGGTTGCACCCATATTTCTGGGTGCCAGTGCCAGGTTATCAATGCACTTTTGCACCAAAGCCTCCATCTCCTTTCTTGTGAATTGCGGCTGCCTTTTGCGTTTGGCCCTGGCCTGGGTACTAGGCCCCGCAGCCTCCTCATTCTCAGTCTCAACACCTTTCAAAAAATTTAGAAAAAAACATTATTTTTTTTTGGGTGGTAACTTTAATTTTGGAGCTACTTACTGTGAGGTCCTGGATTTTGGCTTTGATGCTGTTCAGTGGACATGATTAAACCCTTGAATTCAGCAGACCCATTGTGGGCTCTCGTGATGTTTTTATAGATGCGTGTGCATTATACAGGCGCATCTATTGTGCATCATTAATTTGAGCGGGAAAGTTCAGTCTATTTAAGGCTTTTTGGTGGCCTTATTTCGGGGTGGGTTGTTTGTAGTGGTTGTCGTTGGAGTTGTTGGCGTTTGAGAGTTAGTTGGAGTAGTAGTTGTGGTTGTTGGCGGAGAGGATGGTGGTTTTTTGTCGAGTTTTGTTTGGTTATTTTCTTTCGCATTTTTGCATATTTTTTTTTCACAAATTTTTCTTTTTTGTTGAGGTAAGTTTTTGTGTACAAATTTTTGTCGATTATAATTAGCAAATATTTTTATAATTTTTAATGTTAATACGTGTTTACTTTGCTTTTATTTAGGTTTTTTTTTTACGTTTGGTGTTGTGGACCTCGTTTATTTTGGTGTTATCGTCTTTGTGCGGTAAGTGTTTTTTGTCATACATTAGACCCCGTTCTTTTGATTAATTTTTCATGTTTATTTAAGGTGTCACACTATGCGGATAGGTGTACGTAAAATTTTTATTTTTTTTTTAAATGTTTTTTTTCTCATGATAAATTCGAAATGTATTGCGTATATTTTGTTCATCTCCTGTCTGTGGCTTAAGCATACCATTAAGCATTATTTTGTAACCCGTATTGCGTATATTTTGTTCATCTCCTGTCAGTGGCTTAAGCGTACCATTAAGAATTATTTTGTAACCTGTATTGCGTATATTTTGTTCATCTCCTGTCTGTGGCATAAGCGTACATTACAGTTTTCATGTACAATCCTAGAATAACAACATCATCTGTGTAGTGCATGCATTCTTTATATTTTAGCCTTAGCCTGTCTTTATTTTGTGTCTATTTTTACATTATTTATATGGAAAATCTAATTCAAGATGTTTACTTCAAGATGTCACTACCTAACCCTGTAAGATTCTTCTTAATGTGTAAAAAAGATAAGTATATTTTCACATCGTTAAATTTTGAAAAAATAACTACATTGTCTAACATTTCAGATTGATGTTGAGCAAATTAGAGTGGCGATGGTCCACGACCCCGACCAACCTGAACATCCTCCTAGGCATAGGCCTAGTAGGCATGCAAGGCCCCAGATATTTAGAACACGTGTCACCCTTTTTGGAATGCCTGATGATGTGGTCTTAAGGTATTATCGCCTAGCACCCCAAATCATCCTAGACACTCTTTCATTAATAGAGAGTGATCTTGAAAGGCACATGAACAATCCAACAGCAATACCACCACTTCCGCAGTTAATGTCGGTGTTACATTTTTGCACCTCAGGATCCTTCCAGACCACATTTGGCATTGTTGCGGGAATTTCCCAATCCTCCTTTTCAAGGATCCTGAGGGCAGTAATGGATGCCCTATTTAAGCACCTCCATCATTTTATTAATATGCCATTGGATATGGGGTCCCTTAATATGGTTAAGCAGAAATGTTTCAAAATTGCAGGCTTCCCACACATCATAGGGGTTGTGGACGGCACTCACATACCAATATTTAGGAACAAAAAACATTTCCATTCAGTGAATGTAATGGTGGTATGTGATGCCTCCCTCCAGATACTGTCCCTGAATGCCAAATTTCCAGGAAGTGCACATGATTCATTTGTCATCCGGCAATCATGGCTTTTGCACAAATTAAACAACCTACAAGCTAGTGATGCATGGCTTCTGGGTAAGTGTTACCCTTAATTTTTAAACCAAACACTGTTGGCTTAGAAATGTTACTGAATTTTTTTTTTATTTTCACAGGAGACAGTGGTTACCCTTGAACGCCCTGGCTGCTCACTCCTTATTTGGTTCCTACACCAGGGCCACAAAGTCAATATAATTCCACACTTACTGCCACCAGGCAGGTGGTGGAGTGCTGCATTGGCCTTTTAAAATGCCGTTTTCAATGCCTCCTCCGCTCTGGTGGCGACCTCATGTATTTGCCGGCTATGGTTTCCAAAATTGTGGTCCTGTGTGGGATATTTCACAACATTGCCATAAGGAGTGGTGTCCCAATGCAGCCAGAGGATGCCTTGCCTGAGGATGGCCCCCCCGAGGTTGGTCAGACGAGAGTGTCAAGGAGGGCCATACATGATGAGGTAGTTACTCGTTTTTTCAGGTATTTGATTTTCCTTTTTTTTCATTTGTTGACATTACAAATAAGGTAAATTATGTGTGTTAACTATCCTATGTTTTGAATTTTAACCTTTTTTTTATCTCAAAATCCATACAACAGCCTGCTTACTTCCTGAAATTGATCACCTGTGACAATAATGACTCACAAATGACCTTTACACCTGGACAAATGTGTTTCTTACCTGATTTTGGACAACATGTTGGCATGCACCATCTTCAACCAGTTCTTGATTTTGATTTACAACAATTTGTGTGTATATTTTTTGTTTTTTGAGCTAAAGTGTATTAAACAATTTAGAATTTTACACAAAAGCTTTTCACAAATGGACAGTACCTTTGAAATTAATTTGCAAGTGTTTTTTTGGGGGGGTTTGGTATTTTTGTCTTTTTAACCTAACAATTTGCAACATGTTGGCATAGTTTACCCAACCTTTTTTCCTCTTTATTTTCCTATTTTGGGAGTTGCATTTATAATTTTTAAGAAATTAAATAACTACATAAGGGTATTCTAGTGAAACATTATGGAGTTAATGTCAATTTACCCAATTTTTGGACTGACAAAATATGTCTACAATTTCTGGTAAACCACTCTTTTTTTTTTCTTTAAAAAAAAAAAAAAAATTTAGTCTGGAACATTGTTTGCATTTTCATATGCAAATTCAAAAACCCAAAACCAAAAAAAACTAAGCAAACACATTGATTGACCTTGTGAGCTAATGTTTGAGTCAATAAATAAGATGTTTAGAAAACAACTAATTTTTTTAACAAAAACAAAAATGAAAAACATTTTAATGGCGCAAAAAAGAAATTAAATGGTCCATGGACACAAGCAGCTGCACCAAATGGCCCCTCATGTGTAAAATATGGCCCAAAATCTCCTTGGGTCTGTTGAAAGACAAATCTGTGTTTTAATAACATTTACATTTTTAAAATACAAAAACATAACAAACAACAGTATGATTTTCAACGAAAATTAGTTAACATACAATGCTAAATTTTGAACACAAATATAGTGGTTACATGAACTTGCCCAAATTACCAATTGGCACAAAAAAACAACTTACAACAACATGAACATGAGAATAGTGGGTTGAACAATCACTTTGGCATCTGAAATAATCCTTACACAATTTGTATTTTGATTTTAGACAACAAATTTAAAAAGTACAATGACATTTGTATTTGGCTCTGGTATATGTGGATTTTTTAAAAATAATTTTGTTATGAAAAATGAAGACAATCGGACAAATTTTATTTCACCAAAAAAAAAACACCAAAAAAACAACTCATAAAAAATGAATACATTTTAATGTTAAAATTTGGGATGAAATTTTACATTAATTAGCACCCAACAAAAAAACAAAGTATGAATTAACCAAAACAAAATAAAAAAAGAAAATTTGGACTGGCCTTAGATTGTATTCAGGGATACCACAGTGTATGCATATAGGGCACCTTTTCACACATTAATTGCACACATGAAAAACAAAATACCTGCAGCTTCAGGGCCATGTTGGCCCAGATCCTCATCCTCCGATGAAGTGGGCCAGAGGACATCAGAATAAGGTGGGGTAATTTCCATTGGCAATAAAGGGGAGGGAGTAGAATCAATAGTGGGTGCATCAGGGGAGGGTGTGGGAATGTGGATGGGTAGGACAGGGGAGGGAAGGGTTATTTGGATTTGGGGAGCAGGAGAGGGAGGGGAAATAGGGATGTCCAGGTCAGAGGAGGGTGGAGAAATTTGGGAGGAGTGGGCAGGGGAGGAGATGGTGGGAGTTGGGGAGAGGGGTCGGGCAGGCCTCCGACTCTGTCTCTGGATCCGCTCCTGACCTAAATGATGTATAGTTTGGAATATTAGCAAACACGTATTCCAAAAAACAATTTAAATCTAAAACATTAACCCAAAAGAAAAACAAAAACAAAAAACAACATTAACAAGGTCTCATTTAGCCAAAAAAATATGCATACTGCACAAATGCACATGCATTAATGCAAATTTACATTAGGAAAGACAAAAATTAAAAACAGATTGTCATAGATATATAAACATTCAAATATCCACTTATGCCGACGGATCCTCATCCGAAGAAGCGCAAGCAGGTGTGGGGACCGGCGGCGTAAATCAGACAACTGGTGCTCCAATTGGCCGATGGTCCTCCGAAACCCCATTGACCGCAGCCTGCGCCGCAACTCCGCGTACACCCGTCGCTTGAGCATGTTGGTGATGGGGGGCGGCCTGTCCATTATACGGCAATCTAATATGTCAGTGAGCACCAGCAGCTCACGCCGTGTAAAAGCACTGGCTCTCATGATGGCAATGTTTTTTTTTTAAGACAAATCAGTTTTATTACAGGGACCCCTAAATTTTGATTGGCTAATGTACTTTCATAAATAACATGAACTATTCTATTGGTTAATGTGTGAGCCATGTGAACAACCCATAAAAATATATTGTGACTTAGGATTGGCTTGCTGCATTTTGATGCGTTAGCAAAAATCCGGAAAAACAAAAAAAAACATTTTCTATATTATAAATCTAAATAAACCCCCCCAAAAAAACGCACAAACAGCATTTGGATTTAAAATAAACAACGAGTTTGCAGTTAAAAGTGGACGGAAACTATGGACCAAAATGAACACAAAACAAACAATAAAGTTTATTGACATTCAAAAAGAAACAAGATTGAAAACATTCGACCAACAATTAAGTAAATTAAGGTAATGATTGGCACCAATCGATTCACGGATGTTTGCCGATCGAGAAACAAGGCAATGGACAAATGACTGGCCTACTTCCTGTAGTACTTGTGCGAGCAAACACTTCAACAAAAAACGAGTAGTGCGCTCGCTATTTCGGATGCTCGTTAGCTAGAGGAGGGGTTGGGGAAATATGAGGCGGAGGACTCGCTATGGGCGACCACACGTGCGAGCGCTTGGATTGACATTTGGACGGTCGTACCTCCTGCGGGTGAACGGCTGATTGCAGCCGGCTCTGAATCAGGCCCTCACTTCCCCGTACAGTTCGAGAGGCCTCCACTCTAGAATCCTTCAAAAATAGACTCAAGACTCACCTATTCACAAAAGCATTTCAATAATATCCCTTGTTTAAGCTTATTATGTATTTTGTACTGTAAATGTTAAGCACTTTGAGTCCTTTAGGAGAAAAGTGCTACATAAATAAAATTATTATTATTAAAATTGTTGTTATTATTATTATTATTATTATTATTATTATTATTATTATTATTATTATTATTATTTCCTGTTCAATAATGTTGCAGTAGTGTAATGAAGGCACTATATTGCTCCACAACTCCCCCGCACCCTGCAATGAGACACCCATACAGTTATGGGGTACAGGTGCTTGAGTGCCATGTTTCAGGGGCTCAAAAGATGTCTCAGATGCAAGCAAAAACAAGGGACAGATGCAAGTGCACACTCTAACTATGCTGAACTTAATAATAACACTGCTAAATTGCATCCAAGAGGTTCTTAGCATTTTTTTTGCTTGCAGCACTACAAGTCTCAGCAAGTAGCACCTCACATTGTGCTTAGGGTGAGCAATCTAGGACCCCTCCCCCTATGTCTCAAATGCACCTACAGCGTATTGGGATTCAGGGGCTCAAAGACATCTCAGATGCACCTACTGTACAGCGTATTGGGATACAGGGGCTCAGACAGAGGTCAGATGCAAACACAGCTTTCAATGAGATTAATTATCCCTAAACCCAAACCACAAAGATAAATAATCATTCTGTGTTGATCATTTTTGTGTTGACAATTTTTGTTTTGACCTTTTGACCAAAGCTTAGCCATACAAAAGTAATATCAATCGTAAAAATAATAACATGTTGACCATTTATGTGTCGACCTTTTGACTAAACCCTAACTGTAAATAATACTAAAAAAAGTAATGTGTCGACCATTTATTTGTCGACATTTTGACCAAACCCTAACCCTACAAATAATAATAATAATAATAATAATAATAATAATAACAACAAAAAAATCAGGTGTCAACCATTTTTGCATCGACCATTTTTGTGTTGACCTTTTACCATGTTGGCCATTTATACCCATCGATCCATACTGTTGAAGTGGATGGATATCCCTAACAAGTGGCCCAATCATATTCGTGACACTTTTGCAGTGTATTTGCATGTCACATGTTCCTACAACCAATCTTTAATAATATTGCAGAAGCTCGTTGAATGTGATACAAATCAGCACACATACAGTACTGTACACTAGTGCAATTGCAATGGTGTTATGATGATATAACCGATACATTAGCAGCTAATGAGTTTACATTGACTCATGGGTGGCACACTATTGGTCGACATGGGGCTTGTTTGCCATGGTCACATTTACAGTCATTAGGTCAACATACAGTAGTAACAGTTAACACAAAAATGGCCAACATGGTCAAAATTTGTAATACAGTATGACCCCCTTCAGAACCCTAACCCTTCTCTTGGTGCCTAACCCTAACTGTCCCTTCTAGTGCCTAACCCTAACCATCCAGTAAGAGCCTAATCTAACATAACAAACCTACCCTAAAACCATCAAAAGGCAAGTTGACCCATCATATATGTGCTGATAATTATTGTATTGTGTCGGCAAAAGTATTTTGTCAACATTTTATCCATTGTGATCTATTGTCATGTCGGCAAATAATGTGTCAACCATGAGTCCCAGTCAACCTATTGTCCGGGTCGACCTAATGCCTGTCCACCATGTGGTATTGAACTAACCAATGTCGACCTAGACACTGTTTATCTAAAGCCCAAAACCATGAAACATACTGTAAAATGAATAAAGTGCACTACAGTACCTTGTGACATGACATGAATAAGCACTACAGTAACCTGCATAAGGGACACTACTGTGTGACATACAGTAATGTGAATCAGTGCCATAGCTAGGGCTCACAGTGCCCTGGGCAGGCCCTGTCCCATTTACATGTGACATTAAGATGTCATGTGTAGGTGGTGGGTTCGCTTTTCCTCAAAACTACTGCAGTGACATGAGTGTTAAAAATTCTACAGTAATCAGTATACAAAAGCATCCAAAATATTGTAAGGGTGGCACTACTGCAGTAATTTTGGCTGCAGGCTGCCATTCATGGCACCCTGCAAGCCAGAAGCACAGACAGTGGGGTGGCATCACTTGAGCATACCTACTGTAGTTACCACCAATATGTGATGTAACCTGGATAAGGGGCATGACTTTGTGAAGTCAGACAGCCCTTGCCTGACGTGTCACAGATTGTCCATGAGGTAAGTGCTTCATCATCTTTTATGAAATACTGTAACATCACAATGTAATGTGAATAGAGGGCTCTACTATATGGAGAAACCCAAAAAATATCCACTACACTACAATCAGTTACGTATTAAACATTGTATACAGTAATGCTATACATACAGTATTGTGCTTGCTATATACAGTATATATATATATATATATATATATATATATATATATATATATATATATATACAATATATATATATATATATATATATATATATAAAAGTAGAAAAAAGGGGTGTGTGTCACCCCAGCAATTTATTATTGAAGACGAGAGTGTGGACCTATTTGGACTATATATATATATATATATATATATATATATATATATATATATATATATATGCTAGCCTCATGGTCAAGTTTTTGTACTGTACTGTATCTGTTTGTGTTGTTATTTAGGTAGAAACTTTTTTGTATAGCTCAAATGTTTATTGTACTGTACATTACAGTGCTTTTTTCACAGGAAGGGAACGGCACCAAAAGTGCCGTGCAGAGGGGGACCATCCCAAGGCGGCTGCATCCGAGCAACGGCACCCTTCCAGGCCTCGTAAGTACTGTACACTACATTGTCTTCCAACTCTCTACTTTTTTTTCCTTTTTATTATTATTATTATTATTATTATTATTATTATTATACTTTATTTATATGGCACGACAAGTGTTCCACAGCACCTTACAAGGAACATAAAGAAATAATTTTACAAGTGACTTACAGTACAATATAGGACAAGGACATACATAATATACATTGCTACATTAGTGACAATAATACCTAGATATGCAACAGAGCATAAGCAACCAAGTGTTAGGTGCCCTGGTGGGTGGTAAGAAGTAGAAGAAAGTAATGTAAGGAGAAGCACAAGAGGGTAGAGGCCCTGCGCGTAAGAGCTTACATTCCTTTTCAGAATGTCTTTCTCCCTCATGTACTCCAAAAGGCTCATACAAACCAGTCGATATATTTCATGAGCAATATCACCTAGTGTTTGCCCGGGCTTTCCCGGGAAAACACTACTGTATCTTCAGATTCTACTACTATATCTTCAGATTCCCCTGGAAGTTCAAGCGATGGAAGACATTGTTAACGATCCATGGGAGCGATATTATGCATACTGTTAAGGCTCGGTCAGATAATTGGGTATTGGTCCCGCTACGGCCTTGAGGGGCCAGTATACCTTGGCTTGATGTGGCTGTGTAGCAGCCTTGAGGGCTGAAGATAACTGATTGGCTGTGGCCTAAGGGTCAGTAGGATGAGATGCGGCCTTTGGGCCAGAAATAGCCTTTAGGGCTGGAGGTGACTGGTTGGATGAGGCCTGTGGGCTCGTAGGTTAAGATGCAGCCTTTGGGCCGGAAGCAGCCCAGGCTGGTTGTGGCCTGAGGGCCAATAGAATGAGGTGTGGCTTTGGGCTGGTAGAATCCGCTGGGCTGGTTGTAGCCTGAGGGCCAGTAGGATGAGGTGCAGCCTTTGGGCCGGTAGCAGCCTCTGGGCTGGTTGTGACTGAGGGCCAGTAGGATGAGGTGCAGCCTTTGGGCTGGTTGTGGCCTGAGGGCCAGTACTAACAGTCACTGAAAGGAGTCACAGCCTATGGGCTGTGAGGCTGCCACCAGGCTGTGCAGCAACCTTGAGGACTGGATAAACTTGGCAAGGAGACTGGGGTTGCTGAGTGCCGCCGGAATGACAACAACAATTGTGCACAAGTTTGCATACTCAGGATGCTGAATTGCACTTAGTGCCACTGGTATGACACAAGTTATTGTACACAAGATTGCATAATCAGGACACTAATGTGTGCTTAGTGCCACAAGAATGACACCAGCGATAGTACACAAGTAGAAAAAAAGAGTGAAAAGAATGGATCTGTGCGCAATGAACTCATGCAGCAGGAAGGTAAATGACTAAAATAGGTATCCCAACCTATACACACATATGTTTCGCAAGTGTTCCCTAATCCTGACCTTTATTGGTCTAGAAGTCTTTTAATCTTTTTTATATTGGTAGGACTTCTAGACCATTAAAGGTCAGGATTGGGGAACACTTGCGAAATATTCGCAAAGGATTGGAAACTCATGCCCTTTCAAGCCACTTTAAAAAATATTATAATAGCAACCCAGATGATATTACATGTTATATGGGTATACAGAATATCAAAGGCCATTGGCGAAGAAGAGATTTAGTCAAACAATTAGCTAAAGCAGATTTGAAAAGTATATTCGATTTAGTAGCCCTACATCCGGGCGGTCAAAACCTCAATTTTGAGGTTAAATGGTTTCTATAACCCCACATTATTTTGCACATATAAATAATATCCTTTGGCACTTTGCACTTTCTATTGCATGTTTATACTCCACAATTCTTTTATAAGCATTCTGCTTTTTTAACACCTAATGATTTTATAAATGTGTTTATGTAACTAATTTATTGTGTCTTGATTTACCGAGGATTATAACAAAGGAACTGCCTTCATATGGATTGATGTACTATGATGATAGATTGCACCTCTGGTGAGATAAGAATACGAGCGCAAGTCTTCCAGCTTGCATGACATGACAACCATACCTAAAAAGTAACACCAGATGTGACATATGTGGAATAAGGCAGTTTCCCATTTATCCCTGAAAGGTGAAGCAAACCTATGCCCAGGGGATACCGGATATGATATAATATTTACAGGAAAAATGTTTCCGCCACTGCAAAGGATCATGGATATTGTAGTCAGTCTATGTTTAGGGATCCACTGTGGCAGCGGCACAGTGATTGGACGGACATGATATTTAAGGGACATATGGAGACCAGAGCATCACTAACCACTAAAATCCACCTTGAAAAAGACCCCAGAACAAGGGGTCGAAACGTGTCAGGATACAGAGGGATACCACTGAGAGACAAAGGTTTTGCAGAGCCGAATCAAATGATGAGATGAGCGGTGCCCAGCGGATAGCCCAGGACTTCCACTGAGACTTTATACTACACGCTCGTTCTTCTGGCCCTCCAGTAATTGCAGGCTTATGTCAGTATACTTCATACCAAGGATTTTATGCTGCTATTTTCAATTTTCATGTTATGTATATATGTATATTAAACTGTGCTTCACTATATGCCCCTTTTTCTACTCTTTTTGAGTGTTACCACATCCTTTGAGAGGACAATTCTTTCAAGGATCATATTGCTTCTGTGTGGTTATCCAGTGGATTGAAAACTGCTTGGGGATCACACCTATGGGGTTTTGTTACTAAGCACAGGTTATATAATTGCAGTTTTTCTTGTGACATAAGCGATAGTACACATTCAGGATGCTGAAGTGTGTCCATGCCACCTGCATGGCACAAACAGCAGGACCGAGCCACCAAGGTGGCACAAATGGCTGGTAATACTTATGGCAGACCGTGCCACCTAGATGACACAAGCTGCTGGTACAATGGGGCTGATTAGACATAGGTAACTCAACTGAAAACAGGAGACCACACTGGAACTGGAAACATGTGGAATGCTATTACCAGCATGGAGTGAAGGGCTGGAATTTAACAGAGAAAGGGCCCAACCAGAGCAAGTCTCCCTAATGACAGACCAGTGAGCATCTGGGCTGTGCACAGACAGGAGAATTAATCAGTGTGCACCTGACTGGAATTGCAAACAATATGCTGCTAACCACAGATCAAAATAGGAGGAAGGAGGAGACTTCATCGAATGCTTACCCAGCATTCACACTGAACAGCATTGGCAGTGCAGCGGCTAGAGACACATACACACTGGACGATCTGGAACCATACGAACCATAACAATGTTGTTATCATCCATATGGTTCAACTTTTTGTCTAGTGTGTATATGGCTAAAAACCCATCTCCAACCTCTTCTCCTTACAAACAAGGCAGTACTTACTTGGCTGAGGAGGGTTGTTGGGCCCTGCTGCCTCATCCACCTACTCCTTATCAGACGAGGTGATAAGGGGTGTTTTTCTTCCTTTCTTTCTATTTGTACGCACAGGCCATTGCCAGCCTGTTTAATCCCAGTATATCTGAAGCAAATATTCTATTTTTCGTACAATAACTATCAGGTTATACGCAACATAAATATATGAACTTCGCAAAGTGTTAACCAGAATTGTATACCTTTTAAATCATTTGGATAATTTCCTTTTATAAAGATAACGAGGCACACCAAGTGTTATAAGTAAAACGTTTTTATATATCAAATCTGCATAAAATCAATGCTTGTTAAAATACAATATAGACGATACAAAGAGAGAGAGAGAGAGAGAGAGAGAGAGAGAGATAGGAAATGATTGCCGAGTGTGTGAGTGGGGGTTGTTGGGACCCTTTGTCCTATTGTTCAAACCGCATGGTCTCTGAACACAAACTCCATTTTGAAAACTCACATTGAAGACTCCCATAATGCCATGTTCTGGAATACCAATACTCTCACCCACTACAACTGTGTGATATCTTTTGACCAAAACAGTACATTATATTGTATACTAGTGTCTAATATTCTCAACTTTCCTGATATAACACAGATACTAGCCTATGATTACATCCACTATACTATACAAGCATTTCAGATACTATAACGTTGTATAATACATATAAGCTGATTCCTCTGTAATAGTTAAAATACCAGTATACAACTCATAGTACACAATTCTATCATAATACTATAAAGCATCCACCAACCACATGGACCAACTTCAATTTCCATTAGAGACATGGGTCAATGGGGGAAGGGGGAGAGCACATGGATTTTCCTTTGTTCATACCACATGGAGGTAGCATCTTTAAATGCCCAAACTATGATAATATATAACTTCACAATACTATCACAATATGGCTAGCAATCCGCAACTCCCATGGGACCACAACCACTAGCCGAACCCAACCTGATTCCACTACATAATGTCCCACAAAGCACAAACTACCAAACAGTGTACACCACCCACAAACCCAGCACAACGCAATTGACCACCACCAAGTCATGGGTTCCCTCATCATCAGCTGACATCAAACAACCACACATTCATAGACTGCAATACTCCACCCAATTTCCATCCCAATCCCAACCACACAATGACACAGTCATACCACAAGAACACAACACACACCAAACCCATCCCACTCAGACTATGCCACTGTCCAAGCACATGGGAAGGAAGGGGGAAAAAGTACACCTGTATCACAGCCAGCTATATGTATAAAACTGAACCCAAATCACTGCAAACTATCTATACAAGCTATAAACAGATTAAATCAAACTTGTTACAAATACCCATATAGGCTATCTAATGTACAGTTTACTTAGCCATTATAAGTAGATATCGCCAAACCTCCCCTGGGGAATGAAGTTGCATTCTGGCCTTCTGGAGGGAAAGTCTGCTCTGCCTGTCTCTCCCTGGTGTGTCCTTGCCAGCATGTGTGTTTCTCCAAGTGTGTGTCTGCATCTGTGTGAGATCCTTCCTGTGTCTCTGTAGAGTGTTTGTGTGAATGCCATCCTGTGTCTCTCTCACCTGTGAGGTGTGGTCAGAAAGGGAATATCCAATTGGTCAACTGGACTATTGTTCTAAGCTTTCCTGTGTGAGGCTTCAAGAGGAAAAAGCCTCTTGTTGGGGGTATGCTGTGGAGTTGAACACCTTAACAAATGCTAATTAGCTTGTATTGTGAGCTGGTTTCTGTTACCTCTATTGAATAACCAGTTCTGTGTAAACTTCTAAGCTCTGGGAAAATTATCACATTTCATATATATATTTTGTTTTTAGCTGTATAAGGAATGATTATTATTGATTGTAATATACACACTGTAACATGTCCCCCTTTTGTGAGTTCAATGACATCTGACAGTTGAACTGACATAAGCTTGTGTATTATCACTATTTTAGTGTATGTGTTATGTGTATGTCCATTGATCATACAGGTGGTGAGAAGAGAGAGAATTAAGTTTGGAGAGAATCATAACAATGTAATTTTCACAGTTCAAAATAAAAGGTAATGAAAGGGCGGAGAAGTAACGGTCCTCTCCTGCTTCGCATATGTAGATGGAAAAAACCTTGTTTGATTGTATGTAAGGATAAAAAATCTTTCATATTTGAACCAAACCCTTTCCTAATTTTTATTAACATTTGGGATCAAAAGTCTATAGTTGTCATCTTCGCCACATGGGATGAGGGTGCACTTCTGGAGTGTTGTCATCTTGGACATCTGCTTTGGATGATCCGTATCCTGGTCCTTCTGATCTGTTCCATCTGATCATCTTCCGATCTGTGTTCCGTCTGATCATCTTCCGTTCGATCATCTTAGGGTTCATGGTAGTCATCTGCCAGGAATATCATCTGTCTGCACCTGGGCCTTGTCGGCATCAAAATAAGAAATTGAGAGATATCAGTACTTTTGAATGTCTCCATCTTTCCTACCAAATCTGATGTCTTGTCTTCCATCCGATCTGTCTGCAGTCTTCACATATCCTGTTGTTGACTTGATTTGCCTACATGGACGAAAAACAGATTCTCCGTGCATTAGAAGTCCCTCCCACCCACTGTGATAGTTTAGAATTTTGTCTGCTCCATATAGGAGTTTCCAAAAATCAAATATCATTAACATTGACGAGTGTTACAGACTCAACTTTACATAGTTTTCTCCACTAGGTGGCATTCAAGATCCTACAATGCCTTTGTTTTTCTCATTTTCTATGAAAATCTCCAAAAAAATATCCCTAATCTGGGAAATTCTAAATTACCAACCTTCAAATACCCATGTAACACCCCCCCTTTTCTCCTGACAATAATCTGTGTATTAATTGTTGAGGAGAATCAGGGAAGTCTTGGGCCATTTGATCTACTTTAACCTGCATTCCGATGTTCCGAGAAAATAGAAAGAAATGTTAGTTTACATAATACAGACATGTCAATATGTAAATAATTCCTATCTATTCCAAACATACAAACTGTTAATAGATATACCCAATTCATTTATTAATAACAGAAAATCACCCTGTGGAACCTGTTTAAATAAAAGACCATTTTAAAACAACCTTAAATGTAATTTGTTTTCATTAAAAACCCTGGCATTACCACCTCTGCTGGGAAATGGATGTGTATTTCCCCTTCTACTACTTTTCCTCCTAGGACCTGTCAGTGTCCCTACTGGTCACAAGAGGTAAAACATCAAAATTACAGCAGGTGTTTTGGGAAAAAAAACTTACATTCTGCTGAGTTATTGTTACTGCAACCTTTTAAAACAGTACGATCATATCCATATTTTTATGATCTATGGCAATCCCCCTGTTCTGGTGAATGAAACCTCCACCATTGGGTTATTCGTAATACCTACACCACAATTTAAGTAGATTTTACAGGGAATTATAAACACAAAAATATCACGTTTGTGCATGTTACTATCAATTACTTGAGATCTCTAAGAACTATTCCTTATTAACTGTTACCAATTACAACAGTTCCGATGTCATTTACCACATACGTCACTTCATGAGATATACACAGTATTTTCAGCTATTAATATTTCCAAGATCCTACAAAAAAGACCTTGTCCACCCATCTTCCAATTCCTATGAATTTGGTCAGGGGTTGCAATACTTACTTATTAACACTAGGGGATTTTTGAATCCTCTACTCCAATATACATATTTATACCATTATACTTTACCTGTATACACCTGGGATTTTAAAAATGAGCAGGATTTTATACCACCTGTCTGTTTTTAACCCATATTATACCATATACAGTCTTTAGAACAATTGCATATACCATAAACATTGCTATAAGCATAAAGGTTAAATCCATTATCACCTGTAATTCAGTATCATAAGGTCGTCTCTTTATTTACTGCAGTAATGACAAATCTAGATTTCCATATTTCTGCTTTCCATATGATATCCCTACATCTAAGGAACATCCCATGACCAACGTTCTGAGTATTACGCGTATCATATTGTTCTTAATATCTATAATGTAACGTATATCGCTGTCTAAAAATCATATTTCCAGCAGTCATATATAATTACCACATGACCTGTTTACCTAAAGGGAAACAATTATTCAGACATCCTGACATCTGTGGCATCTTAAATTAAATTATCCATTTTTACCTTTATTACAGACTTTGCCAACCTGCGATTTAGTCTTTTTAAACCATATTCTGCTTACCAATATATATAGAACGATTATTACAGGACTCATTGCAAACCTGCTATATGATCCAATTAATCATACCCTGCTTAGCAATTCATCACCTGATCCTAAGCTTCACACTAGTGTCACCTATATATACCTGTCACAGAACTAAATAAATGGGTTAAACACATATACCGCCCTTTGTGAGTTCCTTAATCTATTTATGGAAATCCATATCTATCTGAGTTATGACTAGTATACAGGGTCAGACTGGACCATAGGGGTACAGAAAACCTCCAGTGATCCCCATTGTTCCAGTCTGACACTGCTGGTGTATTACTTTTTCCTGTCTGTAATGGTGGAAATGAAGTCCTCAATCCTTACTAGATTGGAGAATTTATCTTACAGATCTGAGATCACCCAGTGAGAGTAGATAATTCACACCATTCACAGGTTCTCAGTGCGCGCTTCTCTGCTCAAAATTCTTACCGCGTCGCCAAAATGCAGTACCCGCTCAGACAACTATTAAAGACATGCTTCTGTAGGAAGTAATGGTTAGAATTAAAACAACAGAATGCCTTACATAAAAACAATAATTGCTTTACCGTTATTATGGGTCATGTCAAAAATATCCATGACATCTCAGATATTCATAAGCATCTTAAATCTCTTTGAACCTTGCTAACCCTTCCATACAGTTTTCTTACGTATCCTATCCTATACCACCAGACCCCAGACACCGGGTCATCATCGCTTATGCTCTATGTATGTATAGCGACCAAAGCATCATGTGAGCTAAACATGCAAGCTTTCACAGGGCTGATAACCGCCCTAATATTCCTTGACAAAACACATCAAGTCCCTGATTATCTTAAACAATGTATTATGCATATTACGCAAACCTTCAAATCATACTGTTATATCTGCAAGATTATATGTGGTTTACATGTGATCTAATACACAGATAATACAGTATAACACACCACATGTCATAACCTACTCAAAAGTGAATTTCTTAACCTAAAATAAATCTATCAACTGTTGTATTGCAAGGATTTTTCAGAAGTACATACAAACTGCACACGGGTGAGTACATACAAACTCTACACAGAAAATGTTCATATGCGGCACGTATACAACCTCAAAACTTCTGTATTGCAGCCATGTGTGTGTTCAGTAATGTCATATTACACAGATCCCTGTTTTCTGAGATTCTGTGTAAACCCCCCTTTTGTTCAAAATTAGACATTGAGAACAACAGAAGGTAATGATTGCAAATCATAATTCACATTTGTGCTGAATTCTAGCTCCTATATAAATCATGATTATTCTACCAAACATCATAAAATTTGCCAATTGTAATGTATGTTTGTGACATTATCAGAACACACGACAGTGGAACAATCCTGCAATACATTGCAGTACAATAGGTAAAATACTTTTACCATCACTAAGATGAATTTCCAATTTACGTTCATTTGCTTCAAATATATGAAAAATGTGTGTTTTCTGCGATTAATTATGAATTCTCCAGTACTTTAATGCACAAGTTTCACTGCAGATATGCTGCAGGGTGAGTTAAACAGAAATAAATGGAGTTATATACTGTGAATGTATGTGAGAAGTGTACATGCGTGTGTGTATGGGGGGGATGTGATATTCTGTATATATATTTTTAAGGATATAAATGTTTTCCTGCACTTCCGGCAGATTAATAATATCTATAAATAAATTGTGGATTGCAATCTATCAGAGAAAACAATTATTTGTGTATATATTTGCATGTGAGAGTTGTGTGCTTTTGTTTTGCTATGAAAGGGGGATGGTGGAGCCTCATGGTAATGCAGCCATGATGTTGTAGAGATCTATTGTACCAAGCGTAAGTGTGTTTATTTTTTTGTAGTGTGTTATTGCAGATATGATATATGCAGCACAGAAAGGATTAATATACAGGGTACCTTGAATATCCAGGAGTCACCATTGCTTAGAGCCTGCTGTTCATTGTAACTTGCAGTCCTGCAAAGTATGCTTGTTGGAAAGAGAAACTGTTACATATCTTGTGCAACCATTCAAAAATGAAAACAAACATACTGTGAGAAGTATAATTAAATCAGGCATCGCTGGATTGCCATTCTACATGCGGCATCCTGTGTACAAACAAAAAAACTAACAACAAAAAAAAATGTGGGTTCTCTCTGCCTTTTTTTTAATTGTGGGAATTAAAATTGTAAACAGCAACAATTATAAGTTACCACAATTATAAACAGACCTGTTCAGGGTGCTAATGATGATTTCCACAATTTTAAAAGCAGACTTGTTCGGGCGCCATTGATAAGGGGTGTTTTTCTTCCTTTCTTTCTATTTGTACACACAGGCCATTGCCAGCCTGTTTAATCCCAGTATATCTGAAGCAAATATTCTATTTTTCATATAATAACTATCAGGTTATAAGCAACATAAATATATGAACTTCGCAAAGTGTTAACCAGAATTATATACCTTTTAAATCATTTGGATAATTTCCTTTTATAAAGATAACGAGGCACACCAAGTGTTATAAGTAAAACGTTTTTATATATCAAATCTTCATAAAATCAATGCTTTTTAAAATACAATATAGACGATAAAAAGAGAGAGAGAGAGAGAGAGAGAGAGAGAGAGAGAGAGAGATAGGAAATGATTGCCGAGTGTGTGAGTGGGGGTTGTTTGGACCCTTTGTCCTATTGTTCAAACCGCATGGTCTCTGAACACAAACTCCATTTTGAAATCTCACATTGAAGACTCCCATAATGCCATGTTCTGGAATACCAATACTCTCACCCACTACAACTGTGTGATATCTTTTGACCAAAACAGTACATTATATTGTATACTAGTGTCTAATATTTTCAACTTTCCTGATATAACACTGATACTAGCCTATGATTACATCCACTATACTATACAAGCTTTTCAGATACTATAACGTTGTATAATACATATAAGCTGATTCCTCTGTAATAGTTAAAATACCAGTATACAACTCATAGTACACACTTCTATCATAATACTATAAAGCATCCACCAACCACATGGACCAACTTCAATTTCCATTAGAGACATGGGTCAATGGGGGAAGGGGGAGAGCACATGGAATTTCCTTTGTTCATACCACACGGAGGTAGCATCTTTAAATGCAAAAACTATGATAATATATAACTTCACAATACTATCACAATATGGCTAGCAATCCACAACTCCCATGGGACCACAATCACTAGCCAAACCCAACCTGATTCCACTACATAATGTCCCACAAAGCACAAACTACCAAACAGTGTACACCACCCACAAACCAAGCACAACGCAATTGACCACCACCGAGTCATGGGTTCCCTCATCATCAGCTGACATCAAACAACCACACATTCACAGACTGCAATACTCCACCCAATTTCCATCCCAATCCCAACCACACAATGACACAGTCAGACCACAAGAACACAACACACACCAAACCCATCCCACTCAGACTATGCCACTGTCCAAGCACATGGGAAGGAAGGGGGAAAAAGTACACCTATATCACAGCCAGCTATATGTATAAAACTGAACCCAAATCACTGCAAACTATCTATACAAGCTATAAACAGATTAAATCAAACTTGTTACAAATACCCATATAGGCTATCTAATGTACAGTTTACTTAGCCATTATAAGTAGATATCGCCAAACCTCCCCTGGGGAATGAAGTTGCATTCTGGCCTTCTGGAGGGAAAGTCTGCTCTGCCTGTCTCTCCCTGGTGTGTCCTTGCCAGCATGTGTGTTTCTCCAAGTGTGTGTCTGCATCTGTGTGAGATCCTTCCTGTGTCTCTGTAGAGTGTTTGTGTGAATGCCATCCTGTGTCTCTCTCACCTGTGAGGTGTGGTCAGAAAGGGAATATCCGATTGGTCAACTGGACTATTGTTCTAAGCTTTCCTGTGTGAGGCTTCAAGAGGAAAAAGCCTCTTGTTGGGGGTATGCTGTGGAGTTGAACACCTTAACAAATGCTAATTAGCTTGTATTGTGAGCTGGTTTCTGTTACCTCTATTGAATAACCAGTTCTGTGTAAACTTCTAAGCTCTGGGAAAATTATCACATTTCACATATATATTTTGTTTTTAGCTGTATAAGGAATGATTATTATTGATTGTAATATACACACTGTAACACGAGGATATTTTACAAATGTGCCATTGACGTACTACTGTGAAACAAAATACTATAATGTAATATTGCCTCAACACAATAAAAAAAATAATAACTCATGGAAAAAAAACATTGGCACAAACATATAAAAAAAATTTTTTTGCACAGAACAGTACATGTAAAAAATCCAAAAACATTGGCCCAGTTTGTAAACACAATTTACTCTACTGTACAGAACTTACAGTACTTGGCTGTGCAGGCTTCCCCTCTTCTGCCTGCTGCTGTCTTCTCTGGTGCTGATGTACTGTAAAAAAAATCAGTACAATGTATACTAACGTTGGTCTGAAAACAATTGTAATAGAAATAAACCCCTACTGTACTACATTTCTTTATGCCATTAGTAGTGGCCTTCTGTTAAACACAATCTGTTCCCAGGGGAGATGGCCTGGAGGTAAGACACAGCATATCCATACTAGGCTGTGTACTCAGGGAGGGATCTTATTGGTAGTGCTTCCTGCTTTGCCTCAGTAAACAGGCAAAGCAGGAAGAGTTAGAGCGACATGATCCATGCTGCTATAATACAGCTACCCCTTTGTCACATACTGTAGTAGTGCTTTTTGTACATGTTATGTCACACAATAGTGGCCAGGGACAAAACTACCATACAGTAGGTGGAAGTGATGAAGTTGAAATGGGGCCCAGAGCTTAGGGGGCCCATTGTCCTTTTCAAAGTTACTTGTGATACTGTATACATTTTTCACCATTAGTTGATACATAGGGGCCCTTACAAACTTTTGCAATGGGTCCTTAAATGCCTAGTTACACCACTCTTAGTGGCCCTTAGGGATGACCATCAGTACTTTAGCTTACCCATCAATGGTTTCATTCAGCAATGGTCATCCGTGTTTTAATATTGGATTTGCAGAGGGCTGAACAATACTAGTTAACGTCGGCTGACAACCATCAATGTTTTGAAATTGTTTGGCTCTGTTTCATTTATGTCAGTGAAAAATTGATTCACACTTGCCGATGCCGGCAGTGACATCAGGGGCAATGCGGCATTCAGCAGCATGGCTGTCGCTGATGATAACCCCCATCATGTAGCTCACGATGCGCGGGAGTGTGCTTTGACAGTGACATAGCAGGTACACACTGCCTAATGTGGATGATATGTCATCTGATCTCACACTGTATCTGTGCCCAATTTGTATCATTTGAGTGGGTAAGTAATAAGTATATAGCTGACATTATAGTTGCAAACCAAGTATTTCCACAGATCCTCTTTTGATGGAAAGTGGGGCTGTGGAAACATTAGGATTTATAGAGTACTTGCCCATTTTTGGAATTGTCCAGTGCAAATTCATGCAAGATTTGCTACACAATAAGAGCAACATGATACAAGCTTCATATTAGTGTTTTGTTATCCTTTTTTAATATTCAATATATATTTCAAGTTGAGATTTAAAAAAACCTCAGGGTACAAAAGTATGAACATTAACATAGCCCCTTAATAGGTAAAGTTTTTTACACCCATCAATCTTCAATCATCAATCTAATTTTATGTATTCAGTACCATTTTCATACGACTTTTAATTTTCCAAAAACAACATTAGTTTGTTTATTCCTCCTGACATGGCAAAGAAAATTTATGCAACATGGTCAAAAAGTATTTCATGGAATTGCAAGAAAGTGCATATTTTGTTTTCTAACCAGCACCAAGAAATACTTTGTGGTTCTTTCTTTGACATTAATTCACCTTTCCAAAATGTTAAAAAGCTGCAAACTATAAACAGGTATTCATAATAAAATCTGCACTTGAAAATGCTAATGCATTGTTTTTGCAAATTTTAATAAAATGCAAAAAAATGTGTAGGAATAATATTGGTAAAACAATCTACCACATAAAATGAGGTTACCACTGATTTTATTGAAGTCAGGATGGTGGAAGACCATCGCTGGACTTTTATCCATAGCACTTTTTAGCTATAGGGGCCTATTCCTCAAACAATAAGTGGCCCAGTAACCATGTGGAAACGCTAATTTTCGGAATTTGCTGCCAGGAACAAGAGCCATCTTCAGACGGCGCTTGCTCTCATAGCCCTGTTCCTTCCTATGGGAAGGAGTTACGGAGATGTGAAGAGGGATCCCTCTGCCGCCTCCTCACTACCTCCCCAGCGGCTTTGCGCATGCATGACCCGAGGTCACGCAAGCATAGCCGGGACGACGGGGAGCAGGTAAGTAACGCAGCTACAGAAGTAGCTGCAATACTAACCACGGGGACAACTGATTTTCGGAGCAGTTGTCCCCTCTCCGGAGCAATAATGAATTGCTCCAGTGTCATGTTTCCCCTGCTGCGAGTTGGATACTTCATAATCAGAGGCCATACGGCCTTCGATGATGAATAGGCCCCATAGTCCTACAGTACTTGTCTGTCATCATTACCACGGAAGAAGTTAATTTTAGGCCACTAGTCGCCCAAGCAATATCAACTTGTAAATACCGTACTGGTCAAAAGTTTTAGAACATCCCCATTTTTCCAGTTTTTGTTTAACTTTATGCAGTTTAATGTTTCTATGTACCCTGAATTAAAGTATAGTACAATTAAACAGTTGGAGACAAAAACATAATAACTATGTTATGTTTAACAAAATGATATCAACATTTTTGGATCAAAAACTATACAGTAGCCACTTTTTGCAGATATAATCTCCAAACTCATGCCCTGGCTGGCTTTCTGGGACTTCTAGTGGACCTCCAAAAAAGATTATTATTTATACTTATTATTATTATTATTATTATTATTATTATTATTATTATTATTATTATTTATACTTTATTAGAGCTTTCAGTCAAGGGCTGGTTGTCCTTGGGGAGAGGGGACCCCATTTTTGTGGGGCTCCACTGCCCTAGGGATAATAGCCCTTGGCTGACCAGACGAGAGCTGGTTACCTTTATGGCAGTGGGACCCCATGCTGTATGACCCCATATTATAGCATCAGCAGCCCTGGCAAGTTCTATTTATTGGAAAATAGTGGAGACCTCATGCCATTAGCATCTATTATTTTTCAATGCTAGTTGACACTCAAAGGTCCGTGGCTGGCTATAATTTTTTTGGGGTAGGGAGGGAAAGCAATGTTTTTTTTTTTTTATTATTTTATACTTTTTAACCATTTGTACACAAAACCTGCACAGATCATAGTGTCGGATTCTCTTTGGATTCACAGTGGGATAGAGGCTTAAAATCGGTATTGATGGTGGATTATAAATAAGAGTAAAAAACCCATGCATAGTAAATACTGTTTTAGTCTGAAATTTGCCGGCAATATCCAGCAGCTTGCAATTGACAGCAAATCTGACTGATACTTAGTAAATGTACCCCTTGGTGTCATACACCAAGGCACCATCCTTTTACCTACTCAATGGCATATATATATACCCTGCATAAAGAACAAAATATTTAAAATTTTGATTCATAGCCCAGGCAAGTCTATTTTTCTTATTTTGCCATCTTAGCAATAGCTTTCTTATTGCTAGGTGATCTGTCAAACCTCCCGCTCAAAGGTTTTTCTTCATAGTTAAAAATGCTCGGTTCATTTAGTGTTAAATTGTATTTGAAGCTGTTGTTCAGTAAAATATTGGCAAAACAATGCTTCAGGGGGTATGATAACAGTTTGCTCCAACACT
The DNA here is from genome assembly GCA_031769625.1 of Taudactylus pleione. NCBI lineage: Eukaryota > Metazoa > Chordata > Amphibia > Anura > Myobatrachidae > Taudactylus > Taudactylus pleione. The sequence continues at coordinate 5,960,162 of JAUIMM010000759.1, forward strand.
AATTGTATACAAACAGGGGGTTTGTAAGCAGGTAATCAATAGAAGTTGGTAACTTTCAAAACGTAAGATGGTCACACACCTAAATATTGATTATCTTTCACTCCAGCCAACTCTAGTTGGCTCGTTGGAATGAAAAACTTGAAATGTATTGGAGAAAATTCCAACCAGCCATTTGCGCCTTAACAACCAGGAAACAGATGAAAATGGTTGTTCAAGCATGTTGGTTAAATCCATTTGATTTAACTAATGTGTATGAAGAACCGTTTTGTCCATCTTCTAGCATTTGGGAGCATCCAGTATATTACAAAATGTTTGCTCCAATCAGCAATCTAGTAGGCTGATTGGAAAGATAGTATTTTGTAGTATAACATGTAAGTTCTTAACCTATTATTGTTTCCTTTTAAAAGATCTTTATAACTGTAAAATTGTCATTATTTTCATTATTTTTCAGATTTGCTAACACAAACATTTTTTTCAACCTCTAGCACTTTACTGCTTACCTTTGTACCATTTCACTGAACATGAATTGCTTAAAATAATAAAAAGTGGAAAAATAGGGGTGTTTTAAAACTTTTGCCTGTTAGTATATACCACGTGTGTAATGGTGATCTATGTTGTTGTTGTTATTATTATTATTATTATTATTATTATTATTATTATTATTATTATTATTATTGATAATAATTTATGTATTTATGTATTTATATGGTGCCAAAAGGGGTCCTTAAACAAATAGTATGAACAAAACAAGAAAAAAGTGACTTACAGTACAGAACATTGCAGTACATGGGCATGGTTTATAAACATTGCTGTTTATAAATATTGCTGTATCAGCAGTCATAATACCCAAGTAAGAGGGTGGCAGAACACACGGGTTAGGTGTTACTGTAGGCAGTGAGGAGGAGTTGATGGTATAAGTAAGGGAAGGAAAAGCACATGAGGGAAGAGAGCCCTGCTTGTGAGAACTTACATTCTAAAGGGGAGGAGCAGACAGACGGGATGACACAGAAGGGAGTGACAGTGAACAAAGCATATGGAGCAGTGGCTTTGAATGAGATCTGGAAGCTGAAACTTATGTTAAACATATGTTTAAAGGATTATATTAAGGAGGATCTAAAACAGGGCCTGGCCACTACATTGATTGCAATCTACCGTTAGCTCGTGAGCTCCCTCAGGTAGATCGAGAATGACTTGCTACAGAAACAGGGAATGCTGGTCTCTGAAGCGATCAGAGACTAAAGAAGCCTCTGATTGCTTTAGAGGCTAGCATTCCCAGTTATGCAATGTGCGGGTGATGTCATGTCAACCGCGATATGAGGAGCCGGCGCGCCTGCTGGATCTAGTTACATCCAGTCAGCAGCAGGCAGCATCTACGCAGGAGAGCAGAGCAGCATGAAGAGAGGTAAGGACTGCACATGAGAAGGGGAACCAGTACTGGGGGGAACAGTATAAGGGGCACTACTATTGGCATTACTGGGGGTACAGCATAAGGGCCACTAGTAGGGGCATTTCTGGGGGCACTGCATAAAGGGCACTACTGGGGGTACTGTGTAAGGGGCACTCCTGGGGGCACTGCATAAAGGGCACTACTGGGGGAACTGCAAAAAGGGTACTACTAGGGGCACTGCATAAGGGGCGCTACTGAGGGCACTGCATATGGGACTCTAATACAGGGGGCATTGCGTAATGGGCTTTAATACAGGGGCATTGTATAATGGAAACAACTACAGGGGGAACTGTGTAATGGGCACAACTACAGGGGTACTGTATAAGGGCCTCTAAAACAAGTAGCATTGCATAATGGGCTCTAATACAGGGGGCATTGCATAATGAACATGGCTACAGGGGAAACTTCACAAGGGACACTACTGCAGGGGGCATTGCATAAGGGGCACTACTACTGGGAGCACTGCATTAGGGGCACTACTACTGGGGACATTGAATAAGGGACACTACTAAAGTGGGCATAGCATAAGGGGCACTACTACAGTAGTCATTGTTTAAGGGGCAATACTGTGAGCATTGTGTAAAGGGGGCACTACTGTGTGTCATAACGTGAATAAGGGACACTACTATGTGGTGTAATGTGAATAACATTGTGCTGCTGTGTGGAGTAATTTGAATTGGGGATACTATGTGATTTTGGCAGGACAGTCCTCACATCCCTTGCTGTCACACCCCCTTTTTTGCATACCACGCTCCTTTTTTTAGGATCGGTAGATCACAAAAGGTTTTTAGTTTTAAAAGTATAACACCTAGTCCAAAAGTCTGGCCACCACTGATCTAAAACAACTTCAGCAAAGCTTTACATTAAGGTTAAACATAAATTAAGATAATAAAGCTCATTTAAATTAGACAATTTATAATTATTACATATATAATTTTGTTTAATAGTATCCATATTGCAATAGTCACTTAGCCTGCTAGTTTATTTTTTTATTCAGGCAAATATCAAAGCAAAATAATTATCAACATAGTAACAGAACATTTTCAGATTTTGTTTAACTTTTGCTCATTACAATGCCATCCATGCCATTAAAGGTTACTTTCTCTAGGTTGATCCATGAGATGAAAATGTCTAGAATTGTTAGTGTAGATGTAATGGGGTCCATACATCAGTAATCAATTGTGGAAATTATGTGTTTTGAAGATAATTGTGTATAAATAAAAAATGTCTGCACTGTATGGGGTTCAAGATTGCTAATTCCAACCAAAAAGTGATCAGAATTGGTGAATGTGGTTGTCCAACATGTTGGATTTTACCAACCGATTAGAGCTATACTGTAGTGTCACAGCCTGTGCAGTTCCTCCTCCTTTCCTCTGGTGTCACTCTTTGCCTGAGGCCTGTCTTGCTCATTTCACCCAGGCTAGCCCATTCCACCCTGGCTAGTCTTTGATTGCTAACATGATTACCAAATCAAGCAGCTGTGGGTTGCACCTGGGGAACTAGCTTTATATCTCCTTAGAACTGAGCAATCAGTTCCAGGTCATCGAGTCTACCACTGTGACTGTGCTCCAGGTTTCCAGATATCCTTTGCCTGTTTAGTACCTTGGATCCTGGCTCGCTTCAACCAAGTTTTCTTCTGCTTCCCTGTGTAAGTTATCCTGGACACTGTTATTATATTGCACCAATTTACCTGGACTTGCTTTATCTGTATATCAGTTACTCTGGACTTTATTATTTCTTCATCAGAATTAATACTTACATTGCACCAACTTACCTGTACTTTGTTTAAAGGGGCATATCCATTACATGACTTTTTGCACGATCTGACCAAAACCAGGAGGTTTTGGTCGCATCATACAGAAAGTCGTGTAATGGATAGCCGGCAAGAACCAGCAATGTGCGTGCATGCTGGGTCCTTGCTGACCCTGACTATCTACTGAACATGCCCTTCAAACTGATGATGAGAATCAGGTTCAGCATGTTCAGAGATAGGAGGTCGGATTCCTGCACTGAATGACGTTCAGTGAATGCCGTTCAGTGCAGGCACTGCACCTCGGTGACCTGAAGGTTTGAACACTAGTCATTCAGTCTTTCAGGTCACCTAATGGATAGGCCCCTTAACTGCATATCAGTTACTCTGGACTTTGTTGTTATCAGCAATTACCATGTTTTCCTCACACCATTAATATCTATTTATGCAGAGCATTGCTACCTTGGACATTTTGTATTTAACTTGGCATATACAGTCCAGTTCCATCCAGTCCTGCCAGTTTACCTGTGTTCTTAGACTCCCTGTTAATATTTCCATTCAGAATTCATTGATTGTTTATCGACATCAGCAAACAGAACTTTGTTCATTCTCAGTGATTATCCATCTGCATTGCTTCTGTATTATTCTGTTCAAACCTGATCATTTCTGCATTCATGAGTTGAGTTGTTGCTACAGATGTGCCCAGCTAGTTTGTTGTTCAAGGCTTCACTGTTGTAATTTGTACTGAATGCCATACTGTTAAATTGGATGGATATCACATTCATGCACTGTATAGTAAAATTGCATGTTCGCACAACCAATATTTTTAATATCACATATAGGTACATACAGTAAGCTCTTAGAATGGGATGCAAATCAGTACACATACAGTATTGTACATAACTGTACAGTAGTGAAGTTGCCTGAGTTGTTATCATGATATAACCAATACTGTAGATTAATGAGATGCATGCAGAGCTTTCACTAAGATGAGATGAATTATTATCTAATGGTGGGGTACTGTGTATATATGTACTAGTATAATATTTGGAAAGGAAGACAATTTTTATTATTATTAAAAACAGCAGCGGGTGGAGTGCACATGGATGAGGCCGCTATAGTATGTGCGGTTCTTAATATAGCTGGCTTGTGGGCTAGTGGTTAGGTGATCACTTTGCAGCAATGCTGGTCCCTGGTTCGAGCCCTAGAAAATAATATTTTTTTTGGCACTGTCGGCTCTGGACACTATAGTGAAACTACTGTAGTAGTGTTGTTGTTTAAAAGGCTGTCTAAAAGAAAAGCATTACAAACTGATTGTGCGTTTAAAAAGTGCAAACTTGTGTCAATGTCTGCGCTGTGGTGGCTGTCAGCTCCAAGAGGTTACATTGGGACTTTTTGTGCATGCCCAGTGGAGGGGTTACAATGGGATTTGTGGTGCATGCCCAGTGGAGCCAAGCCGAAGGCCATGTAGCGCTATGCCATGGCGCATGGAAGATCATTGCACTGCACATGCCCAGTTGTCTGTATTACTAATGTACTGTGAGCCTGATTCAGACCCGCTCGCGAGCGCTGAGTGCTCGCAAGCGGGTCGATGTTGGCCCAGTGCACATGCGCACGATGAAGCCAGCTCTGTCATGCACATGCGCGAGACCCGGATATCAATGGGCAAGCCGTTGCTCCGGGTCTCGTACCAAAGGGGGCATGCTGTCGATGGTGAGTGACAGCACACAACCTTTGGAGGGCGTGCCGGGGGCATAGCTGCCCAGATGGAGGCGTTCCCATGTGAATGCCTACCATCTGGGGCCAGCCCCACTGACATCACAAGTGATGTCAGTGGGAGTGCCTTCGGCTCTGAAAGAGCCAAAAGGTCTCCAGGGCTTGCAGCAATGAGACCCTACACAAGGGTCTCGTCGTAAGCCCGATGGTCGTGATGGTCTTGACCATCGTGACGACCTTCCTGGCCGCTCACTATAGCTGAGCGCTCAACCCAAATGTAAAATATTCCAATTATAAGGCCTCGCATCCAGAGTGGAAGTTCCACTGTATGCCCTGAAGAAAGGAGGATAGGCAGAGGTGAACAGACAGTAAAATACAGACACACAGGTACTCACCGGAGATGCTCTTAGTCTTTGTCCTGCTTGATCCCTCACACCCTGTACTGTAGGAGAGAGAATACGCCGTGCAAGGCCCTTTTCTGCTCTAACAGTGTCACACTTATCCACATTAATATCGGCCCTAACTAACCAGCCTAACAAATTTATTAATAATGAATTTGTATTCTAATTAAGCCTGGTGGTGAAAAAAACAGTGCCCCTCAGCCGACAGCCCATATAATGATGTACAAAAAAATACATAAAACAAGACGGAAATTGGGTGACCCAGGTGGAGGTGAATACCACCTGTCTTTTTGAGGTCAAAAGTGAAAATAACTCCAAATCCCCCCTAGCAGTTGGTGGCCCTGGCTTTCCCAAAGAACAAACTGGCAGGGAGCTAGAAGAATCAGAAGATTCCTCTGAATGTGAGAACTGAGCGCTAACATTAGCCAAATGCTCTTCTCACCTTATCCTAATGTTGAAAGGACCGCCGCCTCAACCGCAGATGTACAGTAGAAGACTATCCCCCAATGCACGGTGCACCCACTACTGTACAGTACATCTGCAACTGTGGATGTTGAAGCATCCACTACTGTATGAACCAAAGAAACCTGAAAACTTGAAACATCTGCATTACAAACAGCAACATCAAGTGCATTACATTACTAATTATATACAGTAACATACAGTACAGTGCTGTATCAGCTACATAGCAGTTGCTTGATACTTTCTTTCAATGACAACTAGTAAGACTCAATACAGATGATTAATATAATTGTTCCACTGGGCACGTGTCAATACTGTTTTCCAAAACTTCATTATCCCATCCAAAAGTTCGTTTTTAGTTTTTGGTTTCATATCAGACCTGATAAACCTCTTCAACTGGGCCCAGACCAATTCAATGGGATTCATGTCCGGTAACCTACAGGAAAGAAAAAAAATATATTCAGTCACAGTACTTTAATTAAAAGCACACTAGAATAATTACTGCACGGTACATACTTTATTGTACAATAAACAGTTAATACAGTAGGACAATACTCACTCTGGTGGTGTGCGTTGCCAATTTATACCTCTCTCTTCCATGAATTTTGCTGAAGCCGAATGTTTTGGATCATTATCCTGGAATAATCGATGTCCTGATGGAAAGCATTTTCTCACAAATGGCACCTTACAGCAATCTACTATTTGTTCTTGGAGGTAGGTCTTATCCATGATGCCTAAAGAGATGACAAATTATTGTCAGTAACAAGTGGATTGTACACTGTAGAGGACTGTAAATAAGTTTTACAACAAACATTACTGTACCTTCAAAAATTAAGATCGGTCCTGCACCCAAACCAGATATACCTCCCCATACATGGATCCTTAATGGATGCTTCGTACATCGTTTAAGTGAGAGATGTGCACGGTTCCAGAAGGACAGTCTTGAGAACCTCTCAAGAGAAACTGAAGTTTCATCTGTGAAAATGACATCATTAAAATTCTCTCCACTCTCTGGACCTCATTCAGAGTTGGTCGAAGCGGCCGCACGGTCGTACGCCACCAATGTTCGCTATACTGCGCATGCATAAAGTTCACAATGTGTGTGCGCAAAGTAGCTGCTATGATCAGAAATTTCTCTCTCCTTGAACACAGCCAGGTCGGTTGTTTGAGTGACAGATTGAGGCGTTTGTGGGTGGTAACAGGGGAAGGTGCTTGAAAACGGGGGAGTGGAGATCCGAACGCAGGCATGCCTAATTATGTGAACGGCGTTTTATGGGAGTTCATACGGTTTTATGGGAGTGCATAATTACCAAAGTAGCATCATGGCACATGTAACATGGGAGGTTTTTACACTGACATGATCGTAGAGCTTAAGAGAGGGTATGGTCAACCTTAAGCTCTACGACCAGTTCCGATGGTTCCCGATGGTCTCGATTAATCCTTATATGCCCGGTGATGATGTGCAATGCGTACGAGAAGGGGGCGTATTTTTTTGAAATCCAGCCACTTCCTCCCCTTGGTCGGCCAGCTACCGATCCGAACTTAGGGACGCAACTTGCGAGGGAATCATTTGCATATCCGGCCCCTTTTCCCGTATGACCGTGCGGCCGCTTCGACTGACTCTGAGTGAGGTCCTCTATCCACTGTAGTGCTTGTTCAACTTTCTTTTCTTTATTAACATCCCTTATCATGGGATGTATCCTGTGGAATAAAAATAAGTTTCAGTTTACAGTCATGCAAAATCAGTGCATTATTAAGGACAGTTTACTGAATAAAATAGTGCACTGTACAGTGCATTTGTGCGTGTTTGTACACTATAGTATTTTACGTACCTTGTAGGACTGAAAGTCCATCCCAGTTCCTTACGCATCTGTTTGATGCTGGAATAGGAGATGTCCAAGTCCACGTTCTGTGTTTAGAATACATTTTATTTGTAAAGCTGTACGCTCCTCATCCTCACAAGTTAATTTGTGCACAATCTTTTTGACGCTCCTACGGTAGAACACATACAAAGCATATAGAAATTATTGGACAGATAGTGTTGAAATTGGAACACAATACAGAGGCAATCTAGCAACATACAGTATAATAAAAAAAGGTTGCTATAAAGTACCTACCATGTGCATTTAGAAGTAAATCTATATCTGGTTCGCGTCCTCTCAAATGCATGATAGCGCACAGTCTGTAAACTAACAAGAACACCACTCTCTTTCACACAGGCCAGGATCTGTCATGTTGCTTTGTGTTCTTTTTTCATGTTTGCAATTATCTTGCTGATGAATCTGCTGATTTTTGTTGGCATTTTTGAAGAGAAAACTGTGGAGAGAACAAGAGAAATACAGTACTGTTTCTGAGTATACAGTATACATGTACTGAGTATACAGTACAGTATATATATATATATATATATATATATATATATATATATATATACACATATAGTATAATTTAATGTTCAGTATCTTAAAAAATACTGTACTGTATAACATACTGTACTGTACAGTATTTTAGAACACAAGGGGTATTACATTCTTACATCAGCAGATACATACTAATAATAATGGTCATGGCAATTCAAATGTTCAGGCAAGACAATTTTTTTTTAACAAATACAATATACTGTATAGTACTGTACTGTACAGTATGTTAGGATGTACAATGTACTATACAGTGTACAACTGGATACACAAATATGTGTCAAGGGCCGGGGACATTGTAGCAGCACATACTGTGTTAATGAGTTATGGGTCAGTATGAAACAGCAATATTGTGACTCACAAGATGGATGTCAACCATACAAAAGATGGTCGCCAGGCAGTGGGGGGCAATGTAGTGTTCATCGGTATACAGGGTATGTGAAATGTGGCCTGCTAGACTCAGGGGTCTATTTACTAAGCAGTGTTTGGTTATCACTTTCCAATGTCTCCTATCAGCTCCCAACTGTCATTTTTCAGACACAACCTTGAAAAATTACAGTTGGGAACTGATTGTTTGGTACCTTCTCTTTTCACTGTCTCCGAACATTGCTTAGTATACAGTATGTATGTATACTGTACAGTATATTGTACAGCATATATATACTATAGATATATATAAACCAGGCATACTGTATGGACTAGGCTAAAAAGTATTACACATTACATTTCCTCACATTTACACCAGCAGATAATGTGAAATCTGGCCTGCTCAATGGAACCTAAGGGGCATACAGTAGAGTATATATCAAAGCTTGATGTGAGATAAAATTGTGTATAATTTCCCGCTACCACAGTATGCCCCGTCCTTTGCTCATCCACTTAGATGCATATTTACATATAGACTTTCCGTCACACACCGTATACCGCTGATCGTTTCCTACCCTCCCGCTGCCCCTTTTAGTCTTCTGTGAGTGACCATCTTGTCCTAGTGGCCAACTTTTGCTTCCTCAGTGGCCATCTTAGTTTTAGTCACAATATTTCTGTGTTTAATATCCCGCTGCCTAAGTATGCCCCAACCTTTGCCCATACCCGTAGATGCTTATTTGCATATAGACTTTCTATCACACATACCCTATTCTGTTCATCTTTTCCTAGCCTCCTGCTGCCCCTCATAGTCTCCCGTGAGTAACCATCTTGTCCTAGTGGCCATCTTGTGTTTGCTCAGTGGTTATCTTACTTTCATTTGCAATATTGCTGTGTCTAATGTCCTGTTTAATGTCTCCTTCATCAAAGCTTGATGTGAGATAAAATTGGGAAATAGATATCTCCAAACAGCTCAAAACTATAATTTATTAAACACAGCCTGCAAAATGTAAGTTACAAGCTGATTGGTTATACTGTATATATAACACAATTTTATCTCACATCAAGTCTGTATTGTGTGCCCCTTAGTTTCCATTGAGCAGGCCACATTTCACATTATCTGCTGGTGTAAATGTGAGGAAATTTAATGTGTAATATATATATATATATATATATATATATATATATATATACACAGCAGTGTTAGGAGACAGTGAAAAGAGATAAGGTACTGTACCAACCGATCAGCTCCCAACTGTAATTTATCAAACACAACCTTGAAAAATTACATTTGAGAGCTGATTGGTTGGTACAGTACCTTACCTCTTTTTACTGTCTCCTAAGACTGCTTAGTACTGTACTGTGTATATACAGTATATACTGTATTCTATTGAATATATACAGTACTGAATTTACTGTTGAAAAAAACACTCAAAACAACCTTTAAATTAAAACTGAAAGGACAGTACTGTATCTTATTAAAAGTAAATTTTGCCTCGTCAAACTGTAGTTAATGAGTGGTATCTTGCAGTGGTAACTGAGATCTTTAAGAAAAATAGCCCTGCTCTTTTCACTCAGAAAATACTGTAGCAAAAAACCCTGTCTTTATCCGGCATTTGAAGCACAGGTTTATTTGATGGTCCCGCTTTGTACCCCTTTTGGCATAGACAATCAAGTTACTTGGCATACAGTACAGTAGCATTTTTACCCAGTGATTTGCATATGGACACTTGCATTTATTCTGTGTGAAAGGGTCAACGAATATCTCTGAATTTCTATGACCATATAGTCTTCATATATTGTTGCAAGTACTATTCAGTGTGCTGATGAACAATAGGGCGTTAAATCCCCCTCCTTTTTCTACTTAGTATGACTCCTCCCTTTCATGCACCTGATTAGTGCTGCTAGATTGATTGAGCAGCTGCCATTTTTTTGTTTATTTCAGAGTGCACCAAACTGTGAAAATGGTGAAGAGTAAAGGTTTTTACAATGGTAACTCATTTTGCCCACTTCCACTGACCAAAAGGCTTAGTGCACTAGTTGCACAACTGTCTGCAACCAAACCTTCCAAGAAGAAAGCAGGGAAGGAAAATGTACCTGTACTTGACAAGGCAAGGAAAACCGCAAAGCCCAAGTGCATGACTTTGGATCTGCACATAGGAAAAAATGGACCTGGGAAAGCGGAGCAACCGACAAACGTTGAGAACCAGGAGGAAACACCAGTGATTGATGGACCCAATACACTGAATGAAGAACTGGACACTTTAAAGCCTCTGGTTTGTACACCTGTGAAAGCTGCATCCCACTCACCAACTCGTTGAAAACTGTCCTTTCAAGAAGATAATGCATGCACATGTAGCTGTGCTAAGATGGTGAGAGACCTCGTGGGAAAAGTTGGTCATCTGGAGGTGAAAATTTACAACTTGAAAGAAGGGCTGAAGGACACCATTGCAGAAGCAATGAGAAAAGCAATCCGGCAAAGTAAAGAAGAATGGCAAGAGGCCGCTGCCCAGAATACCAGGAACAGACATGACCAGGCAGTACTGTATGAAATGGTCACCTGATGAATTTGAGCCTAAGGATAACCATGAGCCATGAGAATTTCAACTTGGAGACTGACCCATCATTCCACTTGCTAGACATGGACACTACAGTGGCATCAGGGCACTTGGACATGACACCAGTGCCATCATACAGACTGCCTCAGTGGGAGAGTACACCAGTGGCATTGTATCGCCTGCCTGAATGGTCAGTTGAAGAATCGAGGATCAACAATGCAAGCTTGCCTTTATTTTCAGCAGGAATGCCTGTCATGTCAAGCACCCCAGCACTACAGACTGTATTTGGAACACCCTTGCCAGATATACAGTACCACTGGCTGTAATCACCATAGAGAAGGACAATGAACTTTACAGAGCTGACAATTGTGAGATGCATCGATATGCACAAGCAATATTTCAAGAACATGTGCCCTACGACCTCTATTGCAATTGGACCAAGATTGTGAACTTTGATGGTAGCTGGAAGAAAGTACCAATCCCCAAGAATTTAAAAGAAAATATATTCAGGATTGGAAAAGATGAATTGACCCAAATAAAGGACACGTTGAATGGGGTGCTGTGCATGCCAAGGAAACACACATGGAGGACAGCCACCAAGTACAGATCTTCAATCAACAAACATGACTTGAAGGCACTTGTCAGAAGAGAGGAAGATCCGGCACCACTGCTGGTTAGGATGTGCCAGCGGCAGACAAAAGAAGCAGAGGACAGGAGAGGACAACAGGGGTAAAAAGCAAAAGAGCTGAAGAAGTTCCCCCCCCAAAGCCTCTGCCACCATAACAGATAGGCCCTCTGTGAGGCCAACTGAACATTAACCCCAACCTATAGAAACACGTCTGAAGAGAGGAGGACCCGGGATGTGCCAGTGGCAGAAGAAAGAAGCAGAGGACTGGAGAGGACTACAGGGGTGGAAAGCAAAAGAGCTAAAGAAGTTCCCCCCCAAAGCCTCTTCCACCATAACAGGTAGGCCCTCTGTGAGGCCAACTGTACATTAATACTGTAGTTTGTTAGGCTGCTGAGTTACAGTAGGGCTGATATTAATGTAGATTAGTGTGACACACTGTTAGAGCAGGAAAGGGCTTTGCATGGCATATTTTCTCTCCTATAGGGACCTGTGTGTTGGATCGAGCGGGATGAAGAACAAGATTATCTCTGGTGAGTACCTGTGTCTGTCTTTTACTGTCTGTTTGTCTCTGCCTATCCTCCTTTCTTCAGGGCGTACAGTGGACCTTGCACTCCGGTGCGAGGTAGAGTCTGCACCTGGTATAGGTGAAACTCTGGATCTGAGGCCAAAAGTGCCAGTGATAATTTCAACTGAAAAGCCTAATCTTTATGTGTAGTCCTCGGTCTGGTAGGGCATATCAGTCAGCAATGAGGAAGGACTGTTCTCACATATCTCCTTCCTCCTAGGTACTGTACAGTAGTCATGTCCATGTCCAGCTTGGAATTCCAGGACCATCTAAGCAACATACAGGCTGAAGGTGAGAGTGCAATGCAAGCTATGGAAGTACATCTCCACAGCAGCAGGAACCGCACCACACCCCTTTTAGAAATGCATGCTAATGTCATAGTATAATACAGTTGTTGAGTAAAGACTTAAGGCACATATCCACTAGATGACAGAGAAACGAGAGCACGGTTACAACATTGTAATCATGCTGTTGTTTCTCCATCTGTGATGAGCCTACACTGAATGAGCAGACGTTCAGTGCAGGCTCATCAATCATTAGGCAACATGCTGAACCTGACAATATCATCAGGTTGTTCAGCATGCTTGTCCGATGATACTGTAGATGTTGGAAATGACCAGCGGGCATGTGCATCGCTGGTCGTTTCCGATAAAGTGCACGATTTCTATCGTTCAATCGTTCATAAATCGTTTGTTAAAATGTCTAAAACAACCAGTGATGCATGTGGCCACTGGTCATTTAGACATCTACAGGTACAGTACTGTACCTGTACAGTACTGTACCATGCAAACATGCTGGTTAAGCTGACGATAACGTCAGGTTGAGCAATGTTTGCAGATGATCGATGAGTCTGCACTGAATGACTGCTTGTTCAGTGCAGGCTCATCACAGACTGACACATGAGTGCATGATTGCAATGTTGTAATTGGGCACTTTTCAGCATATCTACTGGGTGGGCAGCATACAGTAACTGTAAGAAAACTGCAGTAATGTATATAAAATGCAGTACTGTAGATTCATACTGTACAGTATACTGTTAAACTACAGTACTGTGTAACAGAATATATTTTTAATTTACTGTACACTACTGTGTTGACCGTACAGTAGTTACAGGTACAGTACAATTATTTTTGTTTACTTTTTCTACTTGGCATCATGCAGTGACCATTGGCAAATCAATTTTGTTTTCAACTTATCTAAAAGCATGTACAGCATAAAAAAGGTGTGCATACAGAATAGTATATTACAGTATGTTAGGTTAAGTAAAAATTGTCATTAATTTATAAAATTGGTGTTTGTGCGTAATTCAGTTTTTAAGTGTGTCTGAGACCCAACACATGCATCTGTCATTGCAAGGTACAGTACAGTTGGGGTTGTTAATGATGAAGTGAGTTCGACACAGAGCGACCCGCTCCGTGGACAGTGGCAGGTGGGGAGTTTAACTGGGGCGGTTCACCTGGCAAACCATAACGCAGGTGTCCTAAGGCAAGCTCAGGGAGGACAGAAACCTCCCGTGGAGCAGAAGGGTTCAGAACAGTTCTGAACAGGAATTAATCTTACTGTACATTAAATCAGTACGTGACGTACAGTAAGAACTATCGTGCACGGTTTAACAATTTTTATATTAGATTGTACACAGGGAGATCTATGCTCCAAGTACTGTATTGTGAAAAAAACAGATTACAGATGCATGCACGGATCAGTGCATTACGTGTTGCAAGCAGCTACAGTATGATAAAAAAAAGTCAACAACAAACAGATGAAGGGGTGTATCTTCCTATTGGTTAGGACTACCCTCACCAGGGGTGCCGGCCGATGGGGGTTGCCGCCCTCAGTCTTTATTATTATCATTATTATCATTTATTTATATGGCGCCACAAGTGTTCCGCAGCGCCTTACAAAGTACAAAAACAAATTGTATACAAGTGACTTACAGAACAATACAATACAGGACATGGATAATATATATTGCTACATTAGCGACCATATCACCCAGATAAGCAACAGAGCATAAGCAACCAAGTGTTAGGTGCCCTAGTGGTGAGTAAGAAGTAAATGACACTATAGTAAGGAGAAGCACAAGAGGGTAGATGGCCCTGCTCGTGAGAGCTTACATTCTAAAAAGGTGGGGGAAGACAAACTGGGTTGACACAGATGGGGACGAAGGAGCATGTAGCAAGGAGTTAGAATGATAGCTGGAAGGCTTTGATGAAGTAGTGGGTCTTGAGAGCCCGTTTGAAGGATTGAAAACAGGTGGAGAGTCTGATGGGGAGTGGGAGAGAGTTCCAGAGGAGGGGAGCTGTGCGGGCAAAATCTTGGAGGCGGGAGTGGGACGAAGTAATCAGCTGGCATTAAAGGCGGCGTGCATTAGTTGAGCGAAGAAGGCGGAGAGGAGCATGAAGGGAGATGAGATCAGAGATGTATATGGGAGAAGATTGGGTGAGAGCTTTGTGAGCGAGCGTGAGAACCTTAAATTGGGTTCTAAAAGGGAAGGGGAGCCAGTGGAGAGCTTGTAGGAGAGGGAAGGCAGATGTAGAGCGCTTGGAGTGGAAGATAAGCCATGCAGCAGCATTAAGGATAGACTGGAGAGGAGAGAGATGAGATTGGCTAAAAAAAGTTTTGCCGATTACGTAATTTTGACAGGCGGAAAATTATAGCCATATTCAATTTTAAAGACTTTCCACCTAGGCAGGATGTCAATGCAATGTACAGTAATATGCGAAAAAGTTTTGCCTACTATATGAATAGCAGGCGGAAAAAAAGTGCTGAATTGGGGTGCAACGTTGTGGGAACCCCTGTGCAGCCTTCAGACAGTCCCTTAAAGGTAAACTGCATCAATAAATATATAAAAACACTTAAGAACACCCCAAAAAATCACTTTCATTTTGGGGGCAGAAAAAAAAATTGGGGGGACAAGTTAAACATCTAGTATATATAATGTACTGAGTTTAGTAAGGGTTGGATAACAATACTGAAGAATTAAAAAAAAATTATTAAGGTATAGAACAGGCAGGACAGGCGGGAGAGGCAGGTAGAATAACCGAACACCTACAGTAACCGCTTGTCCACAAGCCTGACATAGCAAGACATCCCACTTTATCTGCATTTGACTCCCGACCCACTGGGCATGCACAGTGCTGTGATCTTCCATATGCCATGGAATAGCGCTACATGGTGTTTGGCTTGGCTCCACTGGGCATGCACCAGAAAACCCATTGCAACCCCTCCACTTGGCATGCACCAGAGATCCCATTTGTAACCCCTTGGAGCTGGCTGACAGCCACCACAGCGCCAACCATGCTGACATTGACTGCAACTAATAAAACAAAATTAGCCATCTTGACATGTACGATGAAGTACTGTACGACATACTCAGGCATCTGTAGTGCAGTGCTCAGGTGTCTGTAGTGTAGTATTTAGAAATATCTCCTGTACAACCCATTTCCGTGTTTCGAAACCTGCAAGGTTACACTTTTTTATTATTATTATTATTATTATTATTATTATTATTATTACACAGTCAGTGTGTAATACGGAGATCCCACTTTCACTGTGTGTGAATCATGACCCTCTATGATTGTCCATACACCATGGCATAGTGCTACATGGGTATGGATCTGGGCATGTGCCAGAGATCCCATTTGTAACCCCTCAAAGCTGGCTGAAAGCCACCACAGTGCAAACCATGCTGACATTGATGCAAGTTTGTGCTTTAAATGCACAGTCAGTTTGTAGTACAGAGACCTCTCTCTGAAACAGAGCCCACTACCAGTTGCTGGTCATGAGAAATCACTATAATGTCCAAGGCTGGGACAGCACTGATTTTGACACAATTTTGCGCTCTAAATGCACAATCAGTTTGTAATATAGAGACCACACTTTTATACAGCCTAATACACTACTAATTTCTAAAGTCATGAAATCACTATACAGTACTGTAGTCTGGGATACAGTGTGTGAATCTCGACACACTGGGCATGCACAGTAGAAATAGACTTGAAATGCTATACTGTAGCGTAACTTGCTTTGTGCTGTACATGGGTAATGTATTGGTGCGCCATACACCCCTTTGTTGAGCACACAGTGTCATAAAGTACTGTACCATAGAAATGACAGAATTTGTGGATAATGTATTAGTGAAGCAGTGATGCTAGGCATTAGCCCCCTAGCCCACACACCTCAACCCTATACTACAGTAGTTCCTAAAGTCATGGAGTCACTACAATGCCTAAGTCCAGGACAATGTCGACAGTACTGTACTTACATTACCGCAAGTGTGCACAGTCAGTACAGTTTGTACAGTAATACAGTCAACTGGGCATGCGCTGTGCTATGAGACTCAATCCACCACTGCGTCGCGCGCTAGCAATGCACTACATGGCGTATGGAGCAACAAACTATAGTAGCTGGGCACATCTACATATACAGTATAATGTATTGAGTTTAGTAAAGGTTGGATAACAATACTGAACTACTGTAGTGAACATTTAAAAAAAAAATCAATGTCTCAAACATGTGGACAGGAAGTGTAAGCAAGGCACCTAACACCTTGCCCACAAGTCTGTCCTAGTAAGAATTGCATCTGTATGTGATATGATGGCTGCAAATTACAGTACTGTACTGTACATGTAGTGAGCCTCCTTGTAGCTTGACTGGTGTATGGAGTGGCTCCATTGTGTGTGACTACCGACACACTGGGCATGCGCATTACTACTACAGAATACAGTATGAGCCTTCTTATGCCATAGCTACAAAGCGGCTCCACTGGGCACATGCCAGAGATCCCATTGCAACCCCTCCACTGGGCATGCAACCGAAGAGATCCCATTTGTAACCCTTTGGAGCTGGCTGACAGCCACCACAGCACCAACCGTGCTAACATTGACGCAAATTTGCAGTTCAAATGCACTGTCAGTTTGTAATGCAGAGACCTATCTCTCAAACAGAGCCCACTACCAGTTACTGGTCATGAGAAATCGCTATAGAGTCCAAGGCTGGGACAGTGCCGAAATTGATGCAATTTTGTGGTTTAAACGCACAGTCAGTTTGTAATACAGAGACCTCTCTCTCAAAGAGCCCACTACCAGTTGCTGGTTATGAGAAATCACTATAATGTCCAAGTCTGGGACAGCGCCGACATTTACCCAAGTTTGCGCTATAAGGTATGCATCAAAAATCCCACAATTTGACTCCCAAAGCACTGGGCATGCACTCCACATGTACTGTCTTGAATACTGAATACTGTAAGTGAAGAGTTTAAAAATAATAATGATAAAAAAACAACAACTATATTTTCAAAGTCTCAAACCCACGGGGCAAGAAGATTGGAGAAGCAGTGAGACTAGGCATTAGACATCTACGGCCACATGCTTCACCCATTACTACAGTACTGTAGTTCCTATAGTAATGAAATCACTACAATGTCTAAGTCTGGGACAGTGCTGACAGTACTTACATTGGCACAAGTGTGCAATTTCAACCGCACAGTCAGTGTGTAATACAGAGCTTAATGATTTAAAACTTTAGTAGACATTCTTCTACCGCTTTATTATACATTTCTGATTCCATGTGGAAAACGCTGTAATACTGTATAGTGTACCGAATCACCACTTGTGTCATCCAATCATATGGCGGTGATACAGAACATGCAATGGAAATCAGACGCATGTGCTATGTAGTTTAGGAAAAGGGACACCTGGTGTGCAAAAAGTTGTATTACACATTATGACTTTTTTCCAGTGCTATGCTACACTACAATACTATACTTTCTGTGTAGCGTGACTCATGGCATGGTGTGTGGCACGCCTTTGTGTGGTGCGCTTCATAGAGTATGGAGCAACAAACTACCTGGGCACATCTGTAAATAAATAATTATTTCATTACACCTGAGAGCAGTATCTAACCTTATTTTGAGTACTGCATGCACACGCACACACAAAAAAACCTTTAATTGTGACCGTATGACCTGATCTAAAACAACATGTGCTAAAGCTTTGAGGTAAATTACAACGTGTCATAAAATGTCTTCATTACAAGTTAACCCTCCAGCTGATTTCAGAGGAAAACTGATTCAGTTGCAAACCTTGTCAAATGAGATACTTTTTGTACTGCCTGATTTTTTGGGGAGACTACCAGACCCCATCAAAATGTTGTCAGGAGAAAAATTTGGTTAATTTGAAACCATGAACACTGGACATTCTTCCTCGGTTCAGATCAATGGCAAGTTTTGGAGTTTCCCACGACCCAGTCTCACTGAAGCAGAATGAAGTTACTGAAGATATAACAGACTTTGTTTCTATTGTGGTGGGTCAGGACATTTTATTCAGTGCTGTCCCACTTGCAAGCCTAGGAATGGTGTTCAAAACTCTGCTTTGGGTCCTGATTCTGTCCAGTCTGGCATCCGTGTTGCCAAAGTTACCAGTGTTGGAGTGCCAACCTGAGTTTCCTGTGTTGGGGTACAATCCTCAGTCCCATGTGTCCTCAGTCCTGTGGTTCCAGTCTCCATCCCAACTGGGAATTCCAATTCTGCTGGTCTCAAGGAGGTATATTTGTGTGCTGCCCCTGAAAGGGGGTCTGAGCATGATATGCCTAGCACGAATTGCATAACCCCAGGAGAGACCCTTGGTGCCAAAGCTCCAAAAGGGATCACTAGAGCCAAAGCCCCAGGAAGAGTTGTTGGTGCCAAAACTTCAAGAGGGGTCTCCAGTGCCAAAATTCCAAGTGGGGGTCCCAAGCCTGTTGCCGCAAGTGGGGGTCCCGAGCCTGTTGCCCCAAGTGGGGGTCCCGAGCCTGTTGCCCCAAGTGGGGGTTCCGAGCCTGCCACCCCAAGTGGGTGTTCCAAGTTTCAAGCACCAATTGGGGGTTCCAAGGTTCCAGCCACAAGTGGGGTTCTGAGTTTTTAGCCTTAATTGGGGGTTCAAAGCCTGCTTGTCCCAAGAAGGGACTTCTGTCTGCCACTCCTATAATGATTTGAAGCCTGATTCACCTCACAAGAGTGCTAAAGCTCCAGAAGGGATCTCGAGTGCCAAAGCCCCAGGAAAAATATCAAAAGTCAAAAGAGTGGTCTCTAGTGCCTTAGCCCTAGAGGAGGTTTGTGGTGTTTTAGGTCAGGAGGGGGCATTGAGTGTCCAGCCCCAGGAGGGGGCATTAAGTGTCCAGCCCCTCCTGGGGCATTGAGTGTCTAGCCCCAGGAGGGGGCTTTGAGTGTCCAGTCCCAGGAGGGCTTTGAGCACAATGTTAATCCCAGGAGGGGAGTCCAACATCTTGGTTTCTCACAGCACATCCTCTGTATCTGATCATTTGGACCAGACTGCCATTGCCTTCTGGCATGTGGACCAGTCTGTGCTTGCCTTCGGCATGTGGACCAGTCTGACCTTGCATTCAGGCATGAGTTCCTGTCTGCCCTTGCCTTCAGGCATGAGTTCCTGTCTGCCCTTGCCTCTGGGCATGAGGTTTTATCTATTGTTCTGAGTGCTGCAGTGTCAGTTGATAGTACATGTGCTGCTCTCTTGACTTTGTTTTCCAGGATAAACCAATCACCTAGGCTTCCCAACGTGGTCCAGGTCCAAGAGGGGTTGGACTCCATGCCTAAGATCAGAGGAGTACCAGACATCTATTCTGAGGTTTCTGTCCAGCCGGGGCCATCCGAGGTTTCTGCCCAGCCGGGGCCATCCAAGGTTTCTGCCCAGCCGGGGCCATCTGAGGTTTCTACCCAGCCAGGGCCATCTGAGGTTTCTGCACAGCTGGGGCCATTTGAGGTTTCTGCTCAGCTGGGGCCATTCATCTCTGCCCAGCAATCTGAGATTCCAGTTCAACCAATGTCACCTGCCCAGTCAAGGTAATCTGAGTCCGCTACCCTTCCAGAGGCATCTGAGGTTCAGTTCAAGCCCCTGAGTGTCCAGCTAATACCCAGCCATCTATTTGCTTTGATGGGGATATTGACCAGTTTAGCACTTTAGTGCACCAATGCATCAGATACTTTCAAAAAACAACCTTAGGCTCTGTCACTCCAGCTTGGACAGTGGGCTATCTTTTTCTAGCCTTCAGAGGGAAAGCCTTGGAGTGGGCCAATCCATTAATGGAATCAAAAGATCCAATGCTTCAAGATCCCCTAGCCTTCTGTGATGTGGTATTTCAGAAGATTGGTTTACCTGCTGCTCAGTCCTCTGGGTGTCCTTTGGCAGTCCAATCTTCCAAGTGTCCATCTGCTTTTACAACATCTCCCAAATGCTGCAGTTCTAAGCCTGCAGAGCCTGTACAACAGTCACAAATTTCTATGAAAATCGGCTTTAATTTACTCGATTTTTCTTCTGAAAGTTTGGTGGGTTCAGATTCTAAAAATACGCTACCTGATCCTGATGTTATCCGATGAAGTAAGTGGTTGTTGCAAACTATGGATTTGGACTCTGACTCTGAAAGTGAATTTATGGAGGATTCTGGTCTTGTACTTGGGGGTCCTATATTACCAAGTCATGTCTTCTCCTCTAAAAATATCTCAACATCCCTAAAAGGGGTCTAAAGGTTAACAGAAGAGGAGAAAGAAAAAAAGGAAATAACTTGTGGAGCATTTAGAATCCGCTCCTTAGGGAGGGGATAATGTCATGGTCTGTGCAGTTCCTCCTCCTTGCCTCTAGTGTCACTGTTTGCCTAAGGCCTGTCTAGCCCATTCCATCCTGGTTAGTCTTTGATTGCAGACCTGATTACCTAATCAAGCAGCTGTGGGTTGCACCTGGGGAACTAGCTTTATATCTCCTCAGAACTGAGCAATCAGTGACAGGTCATCTAGTCTACCTTCTAGTCTACCACTGTGACTGTGCTCCAGGTTCCGAGATATCCTCTGCCTGTTTACTACCTTGGATCCTGGCTAGCTTCAACCAAGTTTTTCTTCTGCTTCTCTGTTTAAGATTATTTATTTTTCTTAGTACCAGTTATTTATATAGCTCACACATATACTGCAGCATTTTACAGAGAATATCTGGCCATTCACATCAGTCCCTGCACCAATGGAGCTTACAATCTATATTCCCTACCACATTATCACACACAGATGCACATAGGGTTAATTTTTGTTGGGGGCAAATTAACTTACCAGTATATTTCTAGAGTGTGGGAAGAAACCAGAGGACCTGGTGGAAACCCACGCAAGCACAGGGAGAATATACAAACTCCACACAGTTGGGGCAACAGTGGCAATTGAACCCATGACCTCAGTGTTGTGAGGCAGTAATGCAAACCATTACACCATCTGTGCTGCCCATGGTCAGAGATCTTGTTAAAACCCCACAGGGGGTCAGGCTTATAGGCCAATGAGAGACAGACTGACCAGCAAAGTGTCAAATCTCTCTCCTAACCTCTGAGCTCCAAACAGGAGGGAGTGTGCAAATACCTAACCCCAGCTCCTATGACCGGGAAACCCTGAGGATTTAGCCAGCTGGACAACCTCGGGGAGGAGGGTCGGGGGGCTGGAAAGGCAGGCATAAATATGTGATTCAACTATAGCTCAGTGTTCATTTCTGAGAGGCTATCGTGAGGTACAGATTGATCCATAGTTTGTCATTGGGACTGCCTCTTCCAGAACCACCTAAATCAAACTGTGTGGTTTGTTTCTTTCATTTTATTTGATTTCTTGGATTTGTGAGTAGTTTGTGTGATCACTTTATTTAATATTATTATAATTTTGTAACTAAACTTTGAAGATATTCTTGAATTAAAACATTCATTCTAGTTCTGGAACTGTGTTTTTATGACCCAAAGCCTCATTTGGCCCATGTTACCTATTTTTACTAAGTGTGCATATTCATATAGCAGGTAAGAGCAAAGGCTTACCCTGTATTTAATACTAAAGCTCCTCTTTGCTGGTGGCAGTTGTTCAGTTTATTTAACCACATTTGCTGAGATAACTTGTATAAGTCATGGGCGGCAATTCTCAGATTGGCATATCTGGAGAGATCAGCCGGCGGTCTGTGACAAGTTATCCTGGACACTGTTATTAATAAATTGCACCAACTTACCTGAACTTGGTTTATCTGTATAGGAAGAAGTACCAAGCTCCAAGGGGGAATAGGGTTCAGTAAAATATAATGTGTAGACAGCTGTCCACCACCTGGGAGTATGCCACCACTCCCAAAAGGCACAGAGAGTGCTGGTAACTGCAAAATATGGACAGGTGGAATGGTGCTATATACACATGCTAAACAGAAATTATAATGTAAAACATTTATTGAAAATGTATGTAGGTAAAATTTATAGTATTCAAAATGACAATGACATGAATAAACTACAAATCATGAATACTCTAAGTGAGCTATAATCAGGAAGCATAAATGCTATATATTCTCAACCTCCGCATAAATGCAGTAAACCAATTATCATAGAACAGGGGTATAATCTGTTCAAAAAAGAGTATCTCACTCCAAGAAATGATGATGTCACAAAAAAGGAGTCACGTAAATTGCGGATCACTGTTACATGGCAGCCGCTAGTGTGTAGATAACGGTATGGGTACCCAAATGTCAAAATTCCAATGAAAGGCAAATGGTAAACTGTGCAAGTAATGTATCACCAACCATGTAAATGAAATCAAGCTGATAGCTGATCTGTGTTAGCAATACAGCAAGGGCACTGCTGCTGTTCACTGGCTGGTAGTTATGATTGCCTACCTCCCGGCAATAAGAGTTACTGCTCCAGGTATGTGATGCAGTGTCAGTCTGAGTGTATGGGGCTGAGTCGCAGCTGGAGGGTGCCGTGGAGTTAGTGACAATCCCGGTGCAGATATGTGTCTGTGAAGTGAAGCTGTCGGCTGGTGGGTCCCTGCAGCACAGCGGTGTCATCGCTAGTACTCACTGGCTGGTTGCTGTGGCTTTCTGCCTCCTGGCAGTGTGGATGGCTCACTCCAGAAACATGATGCAGTGTCAGTTTTAATGTGCAAGGCTGAGTCACAGCTGGAAGATGCCATGGGGTGGATCCAGTCCCGGTACAGGCTCTGGCCAAATATGGAACAGGGGGAATCCATGTGATGGGATCAATCCAATGACTGGGTTGGCCGTGTAACAGTGTAGCAAACTGGTAGGAAGAATATCTGTAGTCCTTAACGCGTTTTACCACATACAGCAGCTTTTTCAAAAAGGCAGAAAGTGAGTCACTCTGGACTTTATTATTTCTTCATCAGTATTAATACATGCATTGCACCAACTTACCTGAACTTTGTTTAGTTACTCTGGACTTTATTGCTATCAGCAATTATAACATTTGCCTCACACCATCAGTATCTATTTATGCAGGGCATTGCTACCTTGGACTTTTTATATTTAACTTTGTGTATCCAGTCCGGTTCTATCCAGTCCTGCCAGTTTAACTGTGTTCATAGACCCTGTTAATATTTCCATTCAGAATTCAGTGATTGTTTATTGACATCAGCAAAGAGAACTTTGTCCATTCCTGATGATTATCCATCTGCATTGCTTCTGTTTTGTTCTGTTCAAACCTGACCATTTCTGCATTGCAACCCTTGTTGCTAAATAAATCATTATTTCATTACACCTGAAAACAGTATTTAACCTTTTTGTGAGTACTTTACGCACACACAAAAAACCTTGGATTGTGACATATAGATTGTTATAATACACTAGCAATCAGCCAATTTGCAGACCATTACCAGTATTTTACTAGTAAATTGGGTACTTTCATCATTCGCAGATCTGATCTTTGAATGATAAATATCTGCAAATCACTGCAAAATATTGGTAATGTTTGGGCGCATTTTGGTGGTTTTGAGAATTGTTAAAGCTAAGAAAAAATGCAGAATCTGTGAATCTTTGTCTTCTGATTGCTGATGTTTGGGCACCAAGACTAACGTTAGTCATTACAGTAGTATATAAGACACACTGTAACAAAAAGATATCTGGGTGATATTGTATACAGTATAATGATAATTCATATAAAGCATTATTTTCACTGTTATTAACAATGTACTGTATTTTGATTTAATTTGTGTTTTTAACCCAATATAAATAGCAAATAACCACTTGCATTAAGGATATTAGAATAAGAATGATTGCAGTTGTTAGTAAATCTTTACTTCTGATTTGTACTTTATTAATTAATTTTTGATGCAGTAAAATTTTCAGAATTAATTGGATTAGTCTCCTACAAATTTTTTGTGCATAATGTGCCTTTAGACTGTGTGCCAACGGCAATTCTCAGCATCTATTTTTTTATCAAGTATAAACTGTGATTAGCCACAATATGAATATGGCTGGGATTGAAAGTCAAACAATATGTCACATTGGTGTATGGTTTTCTGCTTCTGAAGTAATGGTTCCTTATTAGTGGCTAATGACAAATACAATATATGTTGGCGTTAAGTCCTTCATAATGTCATTTTTACAAAGTAAACTGGTGCTAAGTTGTTACAAGGGTAATAATATCTTAATAGGGATTTCTGAGTAGACCATAAATCTCCATAGTTTATGGAAAAGGTTTAAAATTATTTACTAATTCTTCAATTGGTCTTAAACAGTGCGGTTTAGTGAGCAATAAGCCTAATCAAGGCTTTGCACATATTTGCATTTAGACCTAGCTGACTTATTAATACAGCAGTCATATAAAAGTCTGTCTGTTTGCATTATTCAGTATTTGTGCATATTTAGATATGGGAATTGCAGGAGAAATATAGCTAGATATGCCTCTTGAAATCATCTTCTCTCTGATTAGAGATGTGCGTAGACCCACTTGTTTTAGTTCTCATTTTAAATAATTTTCGTGTTTGGGTTTTAGCTACAGTGAGTAGGCAGGCTAAATTAGGCAGTAGCAGCATAAACACATGGCAATTTAAATGAATATAGCACATCTATGGATAATACCCCTTTTCCATCAAAATTACGGGTCTGACCCAGAGTTGGAACAGGGTTCCTATCTGGATCAGACCCGGAATTTAGCTGGCGGCGACTCGGGATATTCCCAAGCCGGGGCCACTCACACCGCAGTCGGGTCTGCATAGACCCTGCTTTTCCAGTGTGAAAGTGGATGCTTGGAGATGACTTCATCTCCAAGCGCCACTGAAGCCGAACCAATCGGCAGCTTGCGGCACACTGCAGGTCATCATGACCAGGAGTGTGCCGTAAACACACGAGTTACTCCCATGTTAAACCCTGCTATTTACCTGGGTTGGATTGCCGGGTCACTCGACCCGGCGATCCAACCCTCACCCATTTTACACCAAGGAGCTGCCCGGGTTAAGCCTGCAATAACCCGGGTTTTAGCTCCGGTGTAAAAGGGGTATTACAGTGGCATTGCAGTGGCAGATAGGATGGCAGCTTAATAAATTATACAATAAAAGTAAAAGCCTAATACAATATAGCATATAATATATTTCATATCACAGGCCTCGTGCCAATAGAAAGTCATAATTGTAGAATGTAGATACTTATAATAAAATAATAAGTTAAAAACAAACTTCTGTAACCTAAATCACAGGCCCAATCAAATCAAATCTCAATCAAAGATACAATATACACAGGGGTTAAAGTGGGCCGGAATGGGGCAGAACTGCTTTACGTCACTTATTTTTGGAGGCGGAATCAGTTCTGCCACCTCCGACCCAACTAACCCTGGCGCCGCAGGGAGGCTATATTTGCCGGGCGCCCGCTGAGATTTTGTTTCCAGCGGGCACCCGGCTCCCTCCCAGCAGCATGAGCTCCGGCTCCCGCTAAGTGCAGTGCACTATGGGAGAGACGTCATGACATCTCTCCCATAGTTCAGAGGAGCAGCCCGGCGGACCAGGTGATGGCAGTGGATGCGGGAGCGGAACTTAAGGTAAGTATTAGGTTTTATTTTTTTTGTATTTCTTCACAATAGGGGGCTGGGGGGCATTACTCAGGGGGCACAACTACAGGGGGCTTTTCTCAGGGGGAACAACTACAGGGGGCATTATTCAGGGGAACAACAACAGGGGGCATTACTTAGGGGGCACTGCTACTTGGGGCACAACTACAAGGTACTACAAGGGACACAACTACAGGGGGCTTTTATCAGGGGGAACAACTACAGGGGGTATTATTCAGGGGGCACTACTACAGAGTGCATTACTTAGGGGGCACTACTACTGGGGGCACAAGTACAAGGGGGCATTACTAAGGGGGCACTACTACTGGGGGCATTACTCTGGGGTCACTACAACTGGGGGCATTACTTAGGGAGCAGTACTACTGGGGCATTACTACAGGGAGCATTACTACAAGGGGCACCACTCCTGGGGGCACTACCACTACTGTGGGCTCTGCATAAAGGGCACCACTACTGGAGGCACTGAATAAGGTTTACTGCATAAGGAGCAAAACTACTAGGGGTACCACTACAGAGGGCACTGCATGAAGGGCACTACTATTGGGGGCACTGAATAAGGAGCACTATCACTGTGGGCACTGCATAAAGGGCACTACCACTACTGGGGGCACTATCACTACTGGGACCACTGCAAAAGGGGCACTACCACTACTGGTGGCACTGCATAAGGGGCACCACTTCTTTGGGCACTGCATAATGGGCACCATTACTTGGTCACTGCATCAGGGGCACCACAATAGGCATTGAATTTGCATAAGGGGCACTACTGCTGTGGGAATTGTATAAGGGGCACTACTACTGTGGGCATTGTGTATAAGGGGCACAAATGTGGGCATGGTGTAAAAAGGGCACTGCTGTGTGTCATACATGAATAAGGGCCACTACTATATGAAGTAATGTGAATCGGGTGAATCAAGATTGTGCTACTGAGTGGTGTAATTTGAATTGGGAATACAATTGTGTGACCATGCCCATTTATTTTGTGACCACGCCCCATTCTTTTGATAGCCACACCCCTTTTTTGCTGCGCGCCAACAGTGCACATTGTAATTTTTTTAGGGAGAGGAGGTGAGTTCCCCCACTTCTCTAGGACCACTTTAAGCACTCAATATACAGATACAAGATACAGAACAACAAAAACTGTGATAAGTGGCTGCCCAGAACAAGTAGTATGCTGTTGCCATGACCTCTAGAAGAGTTGAGAAGCTAGAGCTGACACTTAATTTATTGAAGGAGGAAAAGCTGAAATAAGCAACTCGGATGATCTACACTCGTCATAGTGAATTAGGGGGATACAAAGGAGAGTCTCATTACCATAGGGCACTTTATTTCCATAAATTCAGCTTAGATAATCAACTGACTTATTTTCCATAAAAATGTACAAGTATTTATACTGTTGCAATCACTGTTAGCATTCATATTTGTGATAATCACGTGGAGATTTGTTAACTTGTCTTTATGCAGTAAGAATTAGGGCCCAAAACCCCAAGTAAAATACAGTAAAAATAATAATATAAGCTGCCTGTGAAACACACATCTTGGCAAAGCCCATAATGAAAAGTGGTATACAATGGAATTGTCCTTGGGCCCTTCCACCTACCCTTAAGTTGTATGTTAAAAAGGACAAGTCCTGACTCATACATTGATTTTATTTTGCATTTGAAAATGCAAACACTAGAGTTTGGCATATTCTGGACTGACAAGGTCAAAGAGACAAGGAGGGTTGGCAGTTCCATGCTTACTGACTCATGTGCCTGGTGAAATACCCTGGGTGGACTTAGAGAAGGTTATTTTTGTCATAATTCCATTGTGACCCTCATTTGGACTCCCAAACAGATGTACCCTTTTATTGCTAAAACCCTTGAAGCCATTTTAGACTCCCTTAAGGCTTTGGATAATTTATTGTTTATAACTAAAGGGCTTGTTCTACCAAATAACATTTGGGCATTTCTCTAATGAAGCAGTCTCTGAACTAATCCCAGAAATAAGCATGACAGGGCATACTACAGATTGCTGATGTTACACAGACAAACTCTGTATCATATATTTTTGTACTGCCCCTGGGTTCAGCCTCTGTGGAGTGAGGTATTCCAGTTACTTTCTAAAGTTTTAGAAAGCAGCTTACAGCCCTTGATTTTAATTGCTCTTTTACCCCTAGATTTCCTAAACTGCAATAGTTACAGTATGTATAGAGATGAGTGTGTCCATTTCTCAGAGAACCCACCAAACTTCACGATCCATGCTGTGATCAGAGTCCATTGCGGGTTTTCCAGTCTGACTCAGATCCCAAAACAAGGCAAAATATTATCCCACTGTCAGATTCTTGTGGGTTTTGGATTGTATATAAATCCCTCCCCGCGGTGATCAGCGTCATTTGCTTGCTGATTCTCGGCCTGTCAGGCTATGCTACATTCAAGGGGGGCTGTGTTGTGTCCAATACAGTGGTGTGCTGGGCTGTGTTGTCCAATATAGGGGTGTGCTGTGCTGGGCTGTATTGAACAGTTCAGAAAGGGTGTGCTGTGCTCTGTCCAGGGGGCTGTGTTATTTATCATTGCTTTGCTAATACAGGGGTATGCTGTGCTGTCCATCAAGGAGTGTGCTGTCCAGGGTTGCTAGTGTGCTGCCCATCCATGGGTTGTAAAAAAAAAGGAACTAAAACTTTTTTTAAAAACTAAAAAAAAAAAATAAGTTGAAAAAAGTAAAAAATATTTTTTCTGCTGTACCCCACACTGTGATGCTGTATGCCGTACCCCCTCACCATTGTATCCAAAACACTGTGATGCTGCTGGCCATATTGTAAGTCATGCTGTAGGTTCATCATACTACAGTGTATAATTTGTAAAGTATTGTGAGTGACACTGTCGGTCAGTAATACCGTAGTGTAATATATTTATAAAAAATATTGTGACAATGTAAGGGATAGCGCAGTGTATTCATAAAAAATATTGTGCCACTGTAGGTCATTAATACTGCAGTGTAATATTTAAAATTGATACATGTGTTCTGTACCCCACTTTGATCAGTTGGGAGTAGAGCAGGAAGCACATTCTAGTGTTGTGCCAGTGCCACCAGTCATGACGATACCATTCCATCTACTAAAGCCAATGTCCAAGAGTATACAAAATCAAAGAAGCAATATTTTACATTGGTAAATAAAGAATCATCAAAGGGAAAGTTAGCTGCAGAAAGACATAAAATTGGCAATATGCCTTTCACCACATGAAGTTGCAAAGAAAGGCTAAGGCCTTTGCCTTTATTTATGACTGGTGTTTCTGCCTCTTATGATGATGTAAACCATTCTCCCTGTAGACATTTGAAAAAAAAAACATTGTTAAGGCATAGGAACCAACTATGTGCTCAGAAGTGTCACAAATCCCTGAGGGGGGTATGAGTGTGTCGGTGGGTGCCATGTGTGAGCCTGAGCATTCCAAAACTTTACTCGAAGAGGAGCCTCCTTCCACCACTGTGCATTCTCTGCAAATGTGGGGATGAGCAGCACAAGTCAACATGCTGACATAGAAATTGAGGATGCTTCTGTGGAAGTGCACCAGGATAAGGAGTTTGTGTAGCTGCTGCTGATAAGGATATTGATGATGAGGATGCTGATGATGCGGATGTTTTTTGTGTAAATCAGGCCCAGTGGAAACAGTTGTTGCCCATGATAAGGAAAAACTAATTGTCATGCCTGGGCATAAAACAGAAATATCCACTTCTTATGTGTGGAATTATTTCTACCCAAATCGGGACAAAAATTGTCAAGCCATCTGTACCCATTGTCATGCTATAGTAAGTAGAGCTAGGGACCTTAACCATAAAGGAATCTCCTCCCTGTTACATCATCTACAGCACATCCATCCAAAGTGTTTGCAAAATTCAGAAACTTTGGCTAAAAAATGAACAACAAGCAGTCCAGCGTAAGCTAGCTCCCTTCTCTCTGCTAGATCCAAGCATCTGGCATCTTCACTACCAACACCTTCATCAACAATATCCTCAATCATGATCATAACTAATCCTGCATCCAATTTTATAAGGCTAACTCAGTCCTCCCCTATACAGGATTCCTCAGAAGAAAGCTTGAGTGCTACGCCTGCTGCTGCTTCTGGGAGTGGATATTCATACCAGAAGGCGACCAGGAAGACTACTAGAAGTAGTTAAAAAATACTTTTAAACAATCCTTTGCAAGGGGGAGCAAGTATGCCAGCAGTCACCCAGTTGAAGAGCAGATCACTGATGCCCTAAGATCTATGCTGGTACTAGATGTGTGTCCGATATCCGCCATTAGAGCAGTGGGTTTTAGACATTTAATTGAGGCCCTGTGTTCCCGCTACCAAATCCCTTCTAGATTCTACTTCACTAGAAAAGCAATTCTCAGCCTGTACAGGGTTGTTAAAAAAACTTAATTAGTGTCTTTCAAAATGCCATTGTACCACTGTCCACTTAACCACAGATATGTGGACAAGTGGAACAAGGCAAACACAAGATTACATGACTGTAACAGTCCACTGGGTGGGTGTATTGCCTTCAGCACCACCAACAGCAGCAACAGCATCAAAGAAGTTGCAACTCATTCAGAGGCAGGCTGCTCTGTGTTTCACTAAGAGAAATACCACTAGCAACCTCTTAGAAAAACTCAGCAAAGTCATTGCAAAATGGCTTACCCCTCTTGGACTATCCTCAGGATTTGTGATTTCTGAGATGCTGCCAATATTGTAAGAGCATTACAGCAGGGTGATTTCCAACACGTCCCATGTTTTGCTCACACAATCAACTTGGTGGTGCCAAATATTTTTAAAATGACAGGGCCATGCAAGAGATGTTCTCTGTGGCCCGCAAAGTTTCTGGATTATTTCGCCATTCAGCAGGTGAATGTAGAAGATTGCAGCACCTGCAAGAAATTTTTAACTTGCCTTGTTTCTAGCTGAAGAGGTAGTTACAAGATGGAACTCCACCCCTTATATGAGCCATCCAAAGCTACACAACAAAGTATGACATAGAATGAGAAGGGGGAATATACCTTACTCAAGCTTTGTGGAAAATGCTTTCCATCTTGTGCAAAGTGCTGAAACCCTTCAAAGTAGTCACCTGTTTACTTCAGACACCTGCCAGCTTGAGTCAGGTAAATCCCCTAATTAGACTATTGAAAAAGCAGTTGGGAAACTGAAGGAGCTGAAACAAAGCGATTCCACTAAGTATGTCGGACTTGTAGATCAAGTCCTTTATTCGCTTCACCAGGATCCAAGGGTTGTCAGGATTTTATAATCTGATCAATACATTTTGGTGACTGTGCTGGATCCTAGGTTTAAGTCATATGTCGTGTCTTTCTCCCCAGCAGACACTGATCTGAAGAGATGCAAAAAGCTGTTGGTAAGGAAATTGTCAGCAAGTGAGGCTGCCAGGAAAAACTAAACATTCCCAGAAAAGACTCATTGGTGATGCAGAGGAGTCAACACAACCAAGTTTTGACATCTGGTCAGGTCTAAAAGAATTGCCTACAATTAATGAAACCTCTACCATGACTCCATCTGATATGGTCAACATTCAAAGAATGCTTGAGGACTATTTTAATGATAGTATACAAATATGCAGGTCAGACAGTCCGTTTCACTACTGGCAGGAAAAAAAGACAATTTGGGGGTCCTTGCACAAACTGGCTTTGCTTTACCCTCCCAGTGTGTACTCAGAAACAGTTTTCAGCACACACGGGAACCATCTCAGCGGTCGGTGCAGGAGGCTACTTCCTCAAAATGTGGAAAAGATTATGTTCATTAAAATTAACTACAAATTCACAAGGAAGAGCTTTACCAGTAATTACATCCAAAAATTACAGAGGCACCTTAGGCTGTAATGATGGATTCCAGCGGGGATAAATTAATATTGTTTGAAGATGATGTACATACTGCTGAGGATGAGGAATTGGATGATTATAGCAACAACCAATTGCCTCTATAAAGCCAGTTTGTGCACAGAGAGATCATTGCCAGCAATGTCAGCTGCCCGATGGTAGCTTGTTTTGTGGGGGCCCAAACAAACCAATCACTTCAGCCACAGTTGGTAGTACCTGTCACTTAAGTGATTGGTTTGTTAAACTGTGCATGTCCTGTTTACTATATACAACATAAGGGTGGGTGAATGGACCCAAGACAATTCCATCTTACACCTCTTTTCTTTGTATTATGTGCTGTTTGGGGCATTGCTGCCTGACATTTTTAATGTTATAGTTTATTAAACTGCCATCCTGTCTGCCACTGCAGTGCCACTCTGTAGCATGTTTGAAGCTGAACTGCCACATGTTAATGCTGTCCACTGCTGTTGCTTAGCTTAGTCAGCCAGCTAGCTCAATGCAACCTTATGGCCCAATCTGGATGAAATCAATATTGTGATCTGTGAGGTGGTCAAAATTGATTGGAAATGACTGGAAAACAATATTATTGAGGTTACTAATACTGTAGGAACAAAAACAGGCCAACATTACATTATGTGATTTAAGCTGTTTTTATGATTTTTTTTAGAAAAATACAGATCCAAAACATGCAAGGGTGTTTTGTAAAACCAAATCAAGATCCAAAACCTTGACACAGGAGTTGGCACACATCCCTAGTTATGTACAGTACTAGTGCATTTCCTGGTAACAACTAAAAGTGCCATAGCCCAATTTTGGAAGAACCCCTTCTCACTGATTATCAATAAAATTATATCTTGTGTCCTATGTCTTTTTTGCCTTTGAAGTAGAGAATTATGTATTCAACCTCAAATTGTTCCCCAATAATTAAAGGGTATTGGTTGTATGAGTTTGTTACAGATAGAGAGGTAGTTGACTAACTTTTGACCTTTGTGGTGCCAATGTTTTACATGGGTTTTATCTCTATTTGTGCTGCCTGTTTGTTATGAGGCATTTATTTTGTGTACATGCATTTTCTCTGTTTTGTTCTTATTTTTATCTGTGAACTGTGGTTGTCTACCCTTCCTTACCTCCAATATCATTTGTTTGTGCACCTTCCCCATTTTTCTTTTGCTAAATTTCAATAAACACTATCTATGTTAAGTACTGTGAGTAGATGTAACTTGATATAATATGACTGCAATACTAATAACTTAAGCAGCATATTGGATGGTCAACATTCCAATCAGAAGTGGCTACATAATGATCTTGATAATCATCAACAAGGAATATAATTGCTCAAGGCCCCCAGTACATAAATGATGTCATAAATCCACGTTGGTATTTATTGACAATACTTTTATGCTTATCAGCTTCTCAAACAGTTTTTTCTATGACATGTAGGACTCTTTCTTCAAACCTTACATACTGTACAATTGATAGATTTAGTTGCTTAATTTATTTTAGAATGCATGAGACTGAAGTTTTAGATATCACATCACTATTACTTTTGCCAAATTCTGACATTTAGCTAAACACTTGCACTTCCTCCACTAACAAAAACATTGTGCTTTCCTCATCTTGCCAAAGACCTGCAGGATGATGAATTTGTTATATAAAATACATAAATATATCTTGCTGACCTATGTTATTACTAAGGAGAATTCCATTTTGAATGGTGCAAATCAATTTCTTGACTGTTAATACTATCAACCCAGCACATTTGCATTATGTAATATAGGTAAATGAAGCCACTAATAAGGATAATTTTTTTAGTCCACCTGCTTTTTGTTTTTGGATCAGATTAAATATGTTCATCTGGTTCTTTCTTAGATGAGCTAATTGCAGACTAAACTGAGGAATCATGGGATTGGTTTCCTGTCCTTCCCATTAGTCCACATTGTACAATAAGAGGAAGAGGAAGTAGTCAGGTTCTGCCAGATATTATGTTTTTTTCAGTAATAATAAGGGAAAACTAGAAGTTAGACGCTGATAAGAGAGAGAAGATTACATCACCCTTCCTCAATGAAAGTATATCTCCATTTCCCCTTGCAGTCATACCAGAATTCTAATGACACTATTGCATTAAAATAGCCATGCTTTGCATCTTTTCTTACTGTGTTTTAAGATGAGATTCCTTAAACAACATTTATTGTTTTCATAATCAACCTCTCGTTTAGAAAACTAACTTATATTAGTAAAATACACCAGCCATGTGATCCACAGCTTAACCACTTCCCTGACATGGTCGCATTTTTCTGACCACACAAGGCTGTGCGCTATCTGATCTGGTCGCATGTGTAGAAGGATGGCAGAGGCACTTCTCGGTGTTAAACCTGGAAGTCCCTCTGACCGGAGACATCGCAAAGGACAACTCATATCGGGAAAGCTGTCATTTGTGATATACTAGGTACATACTGCAGTAATGAACCATGGTATGTACTCGAAGACTGGCAGAATGTACCGCATCACAGATGCAATGCTTAGTACATCCCTCCTTATGTGAATACTTGTATGCCCTCAGTTTGCAAGAAGCCTTTAAAGCTATGCAATACTGTATATGGGTGCTAATGAGGCCCAGCACCCAGACAAGATTCTTACTGACCATTTAATTGAAGCAGCCTATGGAAATGCTCTAAAAGTACAACTTTGTCTGTTAAAATTGCAAACTCCTAATCAGTTGTTCTTAAATTTCAAAGAGACAGCTTTTTAAGTGTCTGGAAACAGTTTATCCCGATGTTGCATTGCCTGAGTTGTAGGAGTTTTCATCCTCATGATGCCCTCAAGATGTGTGAAAAAGCCATTCAGAGTTTTCATAAGTCAGTTGGTGATCCAGTCCACATGTTACAAGAACAACTTCCTGATTTGACAGTTGCGGTGAATAATTTAAGAAATGAGAGTAGAATAGATTTTACTAAGCATGATGATGGCCCCAGTTATATTGATCCAGAGCATCAAAGGAGAAGGAGAAATTACTTTTTGCCACCACCGCCAAGTGGTATAAAGACCAATTTGATGTTGATTTATAGAAGGTGTAAAAGGAGTGGAAACATAGAAAAAATGTACCAGAGCTCTGAGCCTTTAAACCTTGAGACTCAGAGGTCAAGGGAGCCCCATCTAGTGTAGGTCCAGTCAATGCTAAAGGAAAAGGAAGATCTGCTGTCAGAGCTGTAAGGTACTATCTACACCTAACTTATTGTATCTTTGTTCACTACAACACCCACGGTACCACAAGGGCAGCACAGAGACTGCACAGTTCCCTGTGTAACATAAAAACTACTATTGTACTTCCTTTTACATTGTATGGATTCCAGTTCTGTGGAATATGTCTCCTCTTTTGCATTTTGGCATGGAATTTTGCATGTTCTCAAGCAGAATTCAGCCTTAAATTTTACTAACAGAATTATCCCATCTTTTCTTTTGTATGAACTGAGGGCCTGATTCAGACCCGCTCACGAGCGCTGAGCACTCGCAAGTGGGTTGATGTTGGCCAAGTGCGCATGCGCACGAGGGAGCCGTCTCTGTCGTGTGCATGCGCGAGACCCGAATAGAGACGGGCAAGCCGTCGCTATGGGTCTCACTACAAAGGGGGCATGCTGTTGATGTTGAGTGACAGCACGCCCCCTTTGGTGGGCATGCCGGGGGTGTTGCTGCCCAGACAGAGGTGTTCCCATGGGAACGCCTACCATCTGGGGCCGGCCCCACTGACATCAAAAATGATATCAGTGGGAGTGCTTTTGACTCTGATAGAGCCAAAAGCACTCCAGGGCTTGCGGCAGATGAAACCCTACCACAAGGGTCTCGTCGCAAGCCCGATGGTCGCGATGGTCTTGACCATCGCGACCATCTTTTTGGCCGCTCACTATAGCTGTGGGTGGTCACCCACAGCTATGCAAGCGGCCAGGAGGCCGCTCTAAAAAAGAGAGAGAGGGCACTGATTCAGAGCGAGCGCTCTGAAAGAGTGTCCGGCTCTGAATCAGGCCCTGAATTTCATTGAAATTTTAGCAGGATTTAACAATGGGATATTCCCCATCCTTTTTGATCTTATGAGAATATCCAATCCTACCCCAACAATACCTGATCAAAGAATAGAGTACTGAATAATCATTGAAATTTGAGTTGATAAATACAAAATAGAATGATGATATAAACAGAATTTAAATATTTTTGGATAAATGTCAAGTTACTTGTAAGCCATTCCTTTATACATGAAATATACATCTAAAAAAAGTACACATCTTCTGTTTGTGAATCCTTCTCCTTACAGAGGTAGGACAGGGGGGGAAGTGAAATATAACCATAGGTCAAGTAAAGTAATGGTGTGTTTCTGTAAGTGCCGCATATTCAGGGGGAAGAACGAGCAGATACTCCTGTCAGTAGATGTATTTGGTGCAGGTGCTCAATCTTTGATGCATGATATGGGCTGATGATGATGAAAATCAGCACAGACATTATTAGTGTTTAAAAGAAATTCATACATATTTTTATTAAAAAAATATCAACCCCCTCCATACCCCCAGGACCATAACTATGAAGGTGAAAGTAGTATCATCATCCAGGGTACAGAGCTTTGGGGGCAGCAATGTCACTGCCCCAGGGCACTTGCATGTGGCTTGCACAGTGCCTGGAATGGCACCCTGCAGCCAGCGGTGCTACTGCAGAGCAAGCACTCCAGCATGCTCTCTCCTCTAGAGCGCTCTACTTCCTAGTGCCAGTGGCCACACCCCATAGGTGTGACATCATGAGTTTGAGTGAGGGTCAGCACATGGCAGTATAGAGCCTTGTACCCCTCAAATGTGACCCAGCATTAGTGGTCATAGCGGCATATTTATAAGTTATCGAATTCTAAACCCAATAATTATTAATTTCTTATTGCCTAGATAAGCATTTTATAATTGTGTGAACAGTACAAGAGCTCTGATAGGAACCAGTCCCTACAATGTGTTAGAAGTGATGATCGCTAACATGTTCACTTGAATTTTGATTCGGGACCTCAGCACAATTCTGTTCATACATGGTCTGCTGACTGTGCATGTATAAGGAGAGAGTGCCACATAGGGATCCTAAAGTTTCCTTTCCTGGTAAACTCTGCAGAGTGTAGCTTATAGGCTACAATGGTTGATGCCAACCAAGATTGGTAAATTCCACAATTAACAAGCCCCTATAGAAAGTATGTTTTTGCAAGCAAAAAATGGGTGTTCACTCATCCTGGAGATAATTTTTGCAGGTACCCCCACCCTGAAAACATGTTTTCTGGGGATATCCCGCATATATAATTTTATAAATAGGCCCCATAGCATGGCAC
The DNA here is from genome assembly GCA_031769625.1 of Taudactylus pleione. Lineage (NCBI taxonomy): Eukaryota > Metazoa > Chordata > Amphibia > Anura > Myobatrachidae > Taudactylus > Taudactylus pleione. The sequence goes on from JAUIMM010000759.1 coordinate 5,997,494, forward strand.
AGTAGTGATTATTGCAGGAGGAAAAACAGTGTGGGGTTTCTCTGTAAACATTATAGGCAAAAGTAAGGCAGGGCTGGTGGCACAATAATGGGGAAACCTGCAGAACAGGGGCTGTCTGTTATAATGTCAAAAAACGCAGAGCCGGCCCTAGCCAAATTAGTGCCCTAGGCAAGATTTAGGGTGGTACCCCCTCATGGGATCCTGAAAAGGGGTATGGCCTCACAGAAGGGGCATGGTCTAGCTGTGCTATGACACCTTTCTCCATTGTTCTTTACTCCTAGTACCCCTCTCCTAGCACAGATCACAGCACCCAGCACCCCTATCCCAGCATAGCACAGATCCCAGCACCATTCACCCTTCACACCTATTCCAACACAGCACCCCTCTCCCAGCACAGATCACAGCACAGCACGCCTCTCCCAGCAAAGCATAGATCACAGCACTCATCACCCGACACAACACACCACTCATCACCCCAGCACAGCATCCATCACATGGCCTTCACCCAGCACAGCACCCCCTCTCCCAGCATGGTGTCAGCACCCCCCTCCAGACCCAGCACCCCTATCCCAGCATAACACCAACCTCTCCCAGCACAGCACAGATCACAGCACTCATCAACTAGCACCCCAGCCCTCACCCAGCACAGCACCCCCTCTCCCAGCACATCATGGTGTCAGCAGTCACACTCAAAAAGCGCCTCTATCCCAGCAGAGCACCCCTCTCCCAGCAGTGAGCACCACAGCACCCCAGATGGCTCTCTCCCAGTTCCGGACTTACTTTACTTGAGCGCAGCCTGAAGAGCTGCCTGACTCAAGGTACAGCAAGCCATGGGTGGCGGACCTGCTTTTCTCAGCTCAGAATGGCAGGCCATGTCCCAGTGCATGCCGCCCCAGCTCTAACCACTAACTGCAATCCAGATGGCCCACCCCCGCAAAACACAACTACCTGCTCAGTGTTTGCTGCTGCCAGGCTTGATCGAAGCTGTCAGCTGAGCTCCAATTGGGGATGCTGCGCAGCAGCATGTGCCAAAGTCTCTGCCCAACTGGAAGCAGGTGCCCCGGCTGTGCGTGCCTCCGCCGGCCCTAGGCAGTCTTGGATGCTCCTAGGCATTCCAAATGCCCTAGGCATTTGCTTAGTTTGTTTATGCTTTGGGCTGGCTCTGACAAAACACTATCCCAGATTTTCCCAAATTCAGTCTTCAAGGCACAGTTCAGGGTTTAAGAATATCCATGCTTGACCATAGTTGACTTAAGTAGTGCCTGAGTCAATTTGATTTAACCACCTGTGCTCAACCATGGATAGCTCTAAACCTGAACTGTTAGGGTGTTTTGAGGATGCATTTGGGGACCTCTGCACTAGCCTGTTTAACATGGGGTTAAATTACCCTACGGGGACTGGACCCACAAAAAAAATATTCAGGCTCCTTACTCAGTACTAAGTACAAAGTTAAATTAATACATTTAATCAATGAAAGAGACACCTACTGCATATATAATAATATATCAGCAGGACTTTTAAACAAGCATTATAAGCTATAACAAATACAGTACAACAAAGAAACCAGAAAGGATCTGAGAACTGCAAGTGAAGGGTTGAGGGGCTGCATGTGGCACCAGTGCTGCTTGTTGCCAGTCACTGCTATAGATAAAGACTTGCTCCACAAGCAGCCACAACACAAATGGCAAGCCTCCCAGGTTGTCATTATCTAACCAAACAGTGCAGTAATGTATAAAATGTGATCCATTCACTGTGGTCAGCATAAACAAGCATTAGCATATTTTTTGATTTTGATACATTTTACTGTATATCTGTGTGTTTTACATAAAATGTGTTCAACTCTACATGAAGCCCTGTTTTTTTCTGAGCATTGCACCTCTACAAAATGGGTGTAGTACATTCGTCGACATTCATAATATCAACATGCTCACAATGGTGATATTGACAAGGTTGACATTCATCATGTCAACACTGATAAAATGTTGATGACTAGAATGTTGACAAAATGTCCCTGGTGGTCTAGCGGTGGTCATCTGATGAGGACTTCTGGCAGATACAGAAGCACTTGTGGAGGCGAGCATGCTAACACCTAACCCTCCCCCTAGTGCTTAACCCTAACCTCCCCTCCTTCATCCTAACCCTCACCATCCACTGCTGGTTTCTGCATAATGTCGTCAATCCAGAAATTCGGCACACGTCAACATGTTTAATGTGGACATTTTAACAATGTGTATTACACTCTTTGATAAAGTTTCATTGACCGGAAGCGAAACACGTCATTGGATTGGAGGACTTTTACTGCAACCGTTCACTGGACTGTGATATACATTGGAGTCCGTTGCATTGATTCAGGAGAGCTGTCAGCATGACTACCAGCATGCACTTATAGGACACACTACACCAGCACCACTGCAGGAGGAGGTGAGGGCAGATGCAAGGCTCAATTACAGCCTTGGATTTTCATGTTCCCTGCCACACACCTCTAAGTGTGAGACGCTGTGTGCCAGCAACCTTCCTCATTGATTCCGGTCTGTTTAAGTTGGTCACAAGATCAGGTGGATATTCCATATGAACGGCCCCTATATACAGTGCAGTGAACACTACAAGTGTTAACATCTCTAGACCTGGAGGTCGGACCAAATGTAATAAGACTCCCAATTGTGGACATTATCATCTGGTGAGATCAGTCTATTTGATGGACAGGAGTTTTCTATACAAATGAATCATAATTAAGGAACCTATATTTTTTGTAGCAGATTTTTTAGATTAGTCTGTACAGACTTCTGGTAAAGAACTAGTTCATATTAATATAATTGTTTTATTGTATGATGATATTGTACTTCATTGCTGCTATTAATCTTATATAAAGAACTATTTCTTAATTTACATTGGTGTTTTGACTCAAGTTTCTGCCATGTCCAGTTAGTAATAAAATTTGTAATTATTTTTATTTAAGCGCAACACCTTCAATATAGATTACCTTGGTAATCTGCTTTTTAGGATGTACACTGGCCCTTTTGGTGGATGCAGCTGGATTATATATTAATACATTACAATTTCTTATAAGCACCAGGCTGTACCAAACTTTTGTTGACATTTTAACAATGTCAACATCATAACTATTCACATTGTGATGTCAACATTATGAATGTTGTAATCATAAATGTCAACATTGTGACTACATCTCCTACAAAATATTTTGTCACAAAATTTATTTTCTACAAAACTTATGTGCAGCTATGATTATCTCTGCTTTGGCGATTTAAATTGTTCTGCCTTAATAGTTCAAATCTTGCAACTACAGTCATTCTCACCTTTTGATAATTACTTCAGTCTGTCCATTAGACTGGAGGTGATATATAGAAGGGAATATATGCATAATGTTAAAGGGGCATATTTACAGAAAATCGCAATGCAATATTTGAATACAAAGCAAGGATGTAACAAATATCGTATACAGGGACAGAGCTTGCAAGGAATTAAAGAAAGGCAAATGCAGATACACTGTACACAAAATACAGTAAGTAAGGAAAAAGCAACTAGGGGATTCACATCAACATTAGGAAACATTAATGGAATCACTTAAAAAAACATTTGCTGACTACTGTATTTCAAAGCGATTTGCAATCATGTCAAACTAATCTACTTTAGTGTATTTATTGCTTATTATATTAACCAAAGTCATCCTTCATTTTAACTCAGTGGAATTGATAAAAGTCAAAATAAAGGACAGAAGACAGTGTTGCAGACAATGGTGTAAATGCAAGAGAAGGACTGGTAAATAGTTCAGTAACTGGAGTAACTGTATTGGATCCTGTTTTGTTTAATGTATTCATCAACAAAAATAATTATACAATGGAAAGTATATATTTGAATGATACAAAGTCCGCACAGATATAGTTAAAATTAAAGTAATGGCCAGTGACAGATTTAGTTTTTTGTGGCCACATGGCAACTAACTTTTAGAGACCCCGATCAATAAAATTGTCAAAATGATATACAGATAAAAATTAATTTAATAAAGTATTGTAATTTGCTACTAATCATATATAAAGAATTAGACTGAACACCTGTAATATGAATTACACCCACCATAAAGAATAAAATAATTTTAATATATGCATATACAATGCAAGTTGCAGACACATAAGCGGAAATTACTCACAAGTAATTCCAGCGTGTTTAACAGTATAAGTGGCATTGTGTAACAGATACTTAAAATAATCATATTGTTGAAAATTAGTAGAGTTCTATTTTTTTTACCACTTCTCAATCTCTTCACTTTCGATATCATCCTATGCAGCTGTAAAGTGACAAACATGAACCATAAATTATTTGCACAAAATACAGTATTTACTTTCATTGACCTCAGGTGTCCTCGCACCTTAGCACCATAGTCTTTACTACTGCCTTAAACATTTGATTTTTTTACTCACCTACTGTAGTTTTGCACAGCCACCTTTCTACCAGCTTCCTACTGTGATCTTACACTTTTGACACAGTGCTTCACCACATAAGGGTACTGTAAGAGTTAAAATGACACATGGGAAAACACTTTACCTTGCTGTATGGTGGTGAAGACAGGGAGAGCTATAAAAATGACACTTTAACCTTTGACTCTCAGTTAGTTCACCTCATCTAATATAAGGAGGTGATGAGTTCCACAGAGGTGGCTTACAAGTCCCAGCAGTCTGTGTCCTCTTTATACCAGTCATTATAACTGTCTTCAACACAGATTTATTATTATTAAAACAATAAACAGGATGAAAACTAAATTACACTAAGCCTTTTCTTTTGTGTTTCTTTTGCTATATAGGTTCACCATGTTATGATTTATATGATCGTAAACAAAACTGACAGTTTATATGTCAGTAATATAGCAGAATGAATTATTACAATTTATTTAACTGTCTTTGGAATATACTATCTATCTATCTATCTATCTATCTATCTATCTATCTATCTATCTATCTATCTATCTATCTATCTATCTATCTATCTATCTATCTATGTGAAAAGAGTTTTACCTTTGCAGCTACTTTGACAGTATGGTAGCAAATGAGGGCAGTCATTATTGTCTAATGGTATCTCATAGGATATTTAAGTAAAAAGGAAATTTAAATATTTTTCCATTCACATATATTTTACTATTTGAAACTGGTGTTTTCTATCACATATTGCTTGTCCCCAACCAATCTAATAGTATAGAGATATTTAGTATTGAGGCAAATCAAATGCAAACAAAATGGAAAGCCAGGGTCCTGCAAATTGAAAAAAGTAGTAATGAATTGTATTGGAAAAACTGTCTCAAATAAACACACTAGGCCTGATTCAGACGCGCTCGCAAGTGGGTCGATGGTTTGCCATTGTGCATGCTCAGCATGCACAAGCCCCAGAGTGAGTGAGAACTTCACTCGCTCCGGGGCTTGCTACAAATCGACAGCTTGCCCTGTTTTGTAGGCGGGTAGTGGGGGTGGCTGGACAAACGGAGGAACGCCTGCTGTTTGTGGGCGGCTCTACTGACATCACAATGATGTCAGTAGTGGACTTCCTGCTCTATTAGAGCTGGAAGTCCACTCGGGTTTCCGGTAGATGAGACCCTACCACAAGGGTCTCGTCGTAAGCCCGATGGTCGCGATAATCACAACCATAGCCAGGAAGCTCGCAAAACCTGTGGATGGTCACTCAAAGCTATGCGAGCAGCATGGAGGTGTATTATTTAAAAAAAAATCCACCCTGATTCAGAGCGAGCACCTCTGAATCAGGTCCCCTGTTATGAATCTACTCCAGAGAGATTTTCAGTACAGATGGAGAGTAGTCAATTTAACATTTCTCTAACTATGTTTTCTAATTCTACTTTTAGCTGCTATTTACTGGAAAAGTGATATTAAATTGAATAATGGTTTTAATCTAAAACTGTAAAAAAAAAAGTTTTGAAGGATAAATTTACTAAAATTCGAGATTGGTCGAGTTTAGTTTTTTTTAAATCTCGGTTTGCATTGCCAAATCTCGGGTGACTTTCCCAGTTTTCATCTCTCAAATTTACTAAGAAGTGAGTTTAGTTGAAAGTGAGATGGCCGATGGTGAAGCAGATCGAGATATCTCCCAAGAGTGGCAAGTGTAGATGAGATTTCTCACCCGAGATTGCAGTGTTTTCTCTATGTAAATCTCTCCTGAGCTTGCAGCCTGCACTGAGATATGTGAAGGCTGCTTATGTGTAAAACCTGTAAAAGAATGGTTACATTTTGTAAAAAAAAAAAAGATGTAGGGTCCCCCCCAAAAGCATAACCAGCCCCTGACTTGTCAGCCAGTCCTGTTTCCAAAAATTACAGGGAACAAAATGAGTAGGGTTCCAACGCAATTTAGGAACCAGCACCAGGCTGCAGGGCCAGTACTGGATTTAAATATAGGGGGAGAAAAATGTGTAGGAGTCCCCCTATATTTAAAACCAGCACTGGACCCAAACTGACCAGGGTGTAATGCCACAGCTATTATACCCTATTGCTGGGTCTCCAGGGCCAAAGCATTTTCACCCCAAGCCAGTCAGGCCAAGCCAGAGATCTCAGGGGTGGTGGGGTCCCCCCTCTCCCCAAACCTCAGGCTTGGTCTGAAGTCTGGGGCTCCCCCCGCACCCCTGGGCAGTTAGTACAGGGGTAATAAAGTGTAAAAGAGAAGTAAATTATTGTATTTTACAGTGGAACTACAGGTGGCAGCATGCCTGCCCTTTTGCACTTGTGAAACTACAAGTGCCAGCATGGCTGCCGGCACCCGTACCCCCACTATAAAGTTAATAGTTAAATAAAGACACAACAAACACACCATATATAGTACAAGTTTATTACATACATACCTCAATCACACATACTTACTTGTACCAGCCGGACTGTCCTGGTGCTGCTCTCCATATCATCCAGGGTCTTGTAAAACAACATACCGATTTACCTGAACAAGCCGAACATGTGTAAGTGTATGCTGTTACATATACACCCAATGTCAGACTGGGACATGAAGGGCCTGCCAGGGGATTGCAATGTTAGTGGCCTGCTGAAAAACTTCCAACCCGCTGCAGAACACATTTTTTTGTTGCTATGCGCCCCTTTCATTTTTGGTGCTGCTATCTACAAGATAGCTTTGCCAATAACCTGGGCAATGTATGAACGATCAGTTCACCTGACTGTTCTGACAGCTGCAGCTATCAATATTAACAGCTACAGCTGGCTTTGCCCTACCACCACAGCAGGAACAGCACTGTCCCTGCTGCGGTGGCTGCTGGCTCTGGAGGCTGTGCTTGTGTGATCCCGCACATGCCCAGTGGAGCCAGCCGGGAATGAGACACAGCGCATCAGCAATAGGCTGATGCGTTCTGAGCTCAGCTGGGGATCGCTGTAGGGGAGAATTATCACTCAACTGCTCCGGCCAATGAGATGTTAATACAGGTTATTGTTAGTGCTTCCTGCTTCACCTCCACTGTTCTCTCACAGATCACACTTTCCCTCACACAGCCCCCTCACAGATCACACTGTCCCCATACACAGCACCCCCAAAGATCACCACTATCCTTTCACACAGACTCCCTTACAGAACACAATGGCCCATAACAAAGCCCCCCTCATAGTCCCCATAACTCAGCAGCCCCCCACAGATCACACTGACCCCTCACAAAGCAGGACCCCCTGGCAAATCACACTGTCCCCTCACACAGCAGTTCACCCTCACAGAAGCCCTTCCCCAGGGATCACACTGGCCCCACACATAGCAGCCCCCCCTCACAGATTGCATTATCCCCTCATACAGATCACACTGTCCCCTCACACAGCAGCCCCTCCCCTTCACTGATCACACTTGCTCCTCACACAGCAGCCCCCCTCACATATCACACCATCCCCGAATGCAGCAGCCCCCCCTCACAGACCACACTGGCCCCTCACACAGCAACCCCCCTAACAGATCACACTGACCCCTCATATAGCAGCCCCTTCCACAGATCACTCTGTCCCACTTCTACAGATCACATTATCCCCCACACAACCTCCCCCTCCTCACAGATTGTACTGTCTAAAAAAAACCCTGATGCCTCTAGCATTAACCTGCAGTGCATTCCTCCAATCTTCTCTGGTTTGTGACTCCGCCCCTGCCGGTGGCCCCACCCTGGCCCACCAAGCATCTGAGTCAAGCTCATACAAGGCCAGGGGATCATAAGTACACAGATGGCGGCTGGGGCCAGGGTGAAAGCCTGTCAGCTGGTACCTTCAGCTGCCCCTGGATGGAAAGCAATCCCCCGACACACCCCCAACCATGGCCCGCTAAGCCCTGCCCCCTTGTAGCAAGGAGCGTGGCCTAAAATCAGTGCGGCCCACCAGGGAAAATACCCGAATTCCCAGTGGCCCAGTCCGAGCCTGCTTACACCTTGCAAAATGACAGATGAGCAAAATCATCTGTTATTTCTCTCAGGTGCTAAGCCAATCAGTGGCCGCTTAACATTTAGCAGCCGCTCTTTTCATTCCACCTGGGTCCTGCTCTGTCCACAAACCTGTCCAGCCATGCCCCTGTACCAGTCACTCCCCAAGCAATGCCGATCTGGCTGCTCCCTCCCAGAAGGGGCAGTCAGAATATTGGCAATCCTGCCTTAATAGCTGAGAGTACTGTATTGCAGTGTTAATGTTTGGTCACAGTTAAAAACATCAATGTGTTCAGGGTGACATATACAATACTATATTAAAAGCATAATGACACAGATACAGAGAACTGATTTCTATGCACTCTGCTGCTAGATCATTTTTTTTTTCAGCCAGAGCACTAGTGACATCATCACCAGGGTTTTCTGAAGTGTTCCTTTTTATGCCAGGAGTATCTATTTGTAGATTATAAATCAATTTTTACGGAAGTGCAGATGGACATGTATGCTAAATGCAAAGCAAATAAAGTTTATTCCCAAATCCATAACAACTAGAATCCTCTTTACCATAAATAGATGTCGATGTACTAGAGATGAATGTTATGCATATATGCATGCACAGGACCCAAACATCGAGCCACTCGCAAGCGCTATGCACTTGTGAATGGCTCTGAATTAGGCCCATAGTGCCCCTAATTCATATTACGCCACATTGTAGTGTCCCTTATTCATGTTATGACACACATCAGTGCCCATTTTACACAATGCCCACAGTAGTGCCCCTTATACACAATGACCACAGTAGTAGTGCCCTAAATACACATAATGCCCATAGTAGTAGTGCCTCTGATACAATGCACACAGCAAGAGTGCCCCTTATGCAGTGCCCCTAGTAGTGGTGCCCATTATGCAGTGCCCCCAGTAGTGGTAGTGCCCCTTATGCAGTGCCCCCAGTAGTGGTGCCCCTTATGCAGTGCCCCAAGTAGTGGCAGTGCCCACAGTGGTAGTGCCCCTTATGAAGAGCCCGCAGGAATGGTGCCCCTTATACAGTGCCCCCTATACAATGCCTCCATTAGTAGTGCCCCCAGTAGACATACCCCCAGTAGTAGTGCCCCCTGCGGTAGGGCCTCCAATAGTTATGCCTCCAATAGTTATGCCCCCAGTAGCAGTCCCCCCAATAGTAATGTCCCCTGTAGTAATGCCCCCTGTAGTAATGCCCCCTGTAGTAATGCCCCCTGCAGTAGTGCCCCCTGCAGTAGTGCCCCCAGTAGAAATACCCTGTCACGATCCAATGCAAATGTTCCTCTGTGGAGGACGGTAAGCCGGGGGGTTCGGGTGACCTGGGAAGTGACTGGACTAGGTCTCCTAGATGCGGCTGAACACAGGTTTGGCTAGACCTGCCCAGAGGCACGGAGTCTAACTCACTTGGTGGTTTTCTCCAGTGACCCCTCCAATTGGGATTTGGTTTTCTGCTGCACCAAGTGAGCAGGTCGCGGCCCTCTGGACAGGTACCTGGGAATGGCAGAAGACCGGAAACTATATTTAACGAAGCAAATGCTAGAGCACAGGAGGTAAACTGGATGCTTAGATATTGAAATGCTGTTTAGGGATCCTAATCACAGGCTAGCATAGGAATACTGGAAAGTGTACTGAGAATCACTAGAATGCACTGGAAAGCTATAAATGTAGGTGTTGACTGCACAAACAATACACAGAGAGAAGTGGACACAGGCACATGAAGAAATCCCAGTCGCAGGCTAGCTTGGAAACACAGGAAAATGTACAGGAACTGCAACAGATTCTGGAGTTGATAAACACAGTAAAACACAGAGGAAAGGCAGGAATAAACTGGGGAAGCTAGGAATGCTGGTACTGGACAAAGGCAATTACTAGGAGAGTGCTGGAAGTCCAGCTGGGAGCTAATTAGTACTAGCAGGTAATCTGACACCTCACTGACACAGGGTAATAGCCACAGGAAAGATGCAATAGAATTAGCAGCACATATACAAAGACACACAGGGAAGGGACATGAAACACTGTAGTACTGTGAGAAAGCTAAAGTCGCAGAGTAAGGGTTAGCATGGAAGCTAATACAGGAAATTGGAAAACTGTGAGCAGGCTGAAGCAACACACTGAAGGATTTAGCACAGAGCAACAGTGGGAGTAACACAGGCACTTGGAATAACGAAGTTGAACAGCATCTTCCTGAAGTTCTGGGGGCGGATTTATACCCAGGGGTAGCAGATTATTGGAGCACAGCATCAGCTGACTGAGTTCATGCTACCATTGGTTAGGAGGACTGTCACATGAGAGGAACTGTCATGGCAGCACCCATGATGGGAACTCCGATCCCCAAAACACACAGCCAACCATGGAAGTCCACAAAAGCACCTAAGGTAGAATACTCAGCATCTCACCCCTCACTGCACCAGGCGTCTGACCACAAGGAAGTCAGGGGAAGCCGGCACAGAGGTAAGAGATAGCCGATCCTAGGTTGAACCCTGACAGTACCCCCTCCTTTTAGGGTGGGCACCGAACACCCATAGAAGCTCAGCTGGAACTGCTCAGAAAGACACAAAAAATACTTGAAAACACAGGAAAGTCAAAAATCTTTGAAGACATAAGATGTTTTTGAAGATTAGAAGAACAAGGTACACAACTACCAGATGGTCTCTCAAACTTCAATTGGGACTAAATAATTTGAAAAAAAATGGTCAACTTGTCATAGAAACGTTTGTCACCCGGAAGTCATCGACTCTTCTTCTTCTTCTTCTGAACCACTAGAAGTAGAAGACTTAAGTTGCAAAGTGTCTTTCACGGGAACTACCGAAATTATTTTTTCATCGTACTCAGGATCGTAGTCAGAATCTGTATTATAATTCATCATCCTTATGCTTCCTTGAGTCTTATCCTTTGGGACAGGTTGTTCTTGTACCAGATCTATTTGAGAAGGAGTCAAAGAAATGTATCTGAGCTTAATAGTAGAGGGTGGTACCCCAGAACTTGAGGCTTTGTTGAGATGAGTATTCCTGAGACAACTGTCAGGATAAGTTGGACCAAATTCTTTAATGACTGCCGCAGAAAAGGCTACTAAATCTGACAGCATCGGATCCTTTGAATCATAAATAGGCTCAACCCAGTCCCAGGCTTTACCTCGGAAAGATGAAATTATAAATTTTACTACATTAGTAGGCTTGATTTCAGACCATGGCGAGGATTTCATAATAGCGATGAAATGATCCACCAAGGCATAATACTGCGTTATATCTCCATCAAAAAGAATGGGCATAGAAACATCAGACGGATCCTGAGGGATACCTATTGATATAGTGGTAGCATCATTTTGTGAACCGCTTAACTGATGGGGCACTAAAACGTTTGACTTTGATACAACACCAGAAGACTCTTCCTTGAGTAAAGAACCAGAGATCCTTTCTTGGTGCAAGAAATTTGAGATCTTTCCCTTTGATACGGATTTTGAAACTCCTTCTTGGGATGTTAGACTTGGGACTCCCTCCTGAGGAGTAACACTGGTAGCCTCCTGCTGAGGTATGACACTAGAACCCCCATCTTGGGGAGTAACACTTGTAAACCCTTGTTCTTGAGGTACAAGAGTTGAAGACACTTGCACTCTCCTTCGGAAATGTAATACTCGAAATCCCCCCATCGGGAATGGCACTAGGAATCCTATCTTGGAGTATAATACTTGAAACCCCCTTTTGGGGTAAAACACTTGGAAGTCACTTTTGGGGAATAACACTGGAAACCCCATCCTGAGGTGAGACACTTGAAGTCCCATCATGGGGAAAGACACTAGGAACCCTCTCTCAGGGTAAGAGGCTTGAAACCCCCTCCTGGGGTAAAGAACTTGAAACAAGGATTTTATCTTGGGACGTAACACTTGAAATCCCCTCCCGGGGTATAACACTGGGAACCCCATCCTGGGGTAAGATACTTGAAATTCCCTCCTGGGGTAGGATACTTGAAATTCCATTCTGAGGAATAACACTTGAAATGAAGACCCTCTCTTGGGGCATAAGACTTGTAACGAAGGCCTCACCTTGAGGCGTGAAACTCGAAATGAAAGCCCCCTCCAGGGGCGTGAAACTCGAAGTGAAGGCCCCCTCCTGGGGCATGAAACTTGAAACAAAAGTCTTCTCCAAGGGTACAACACTTGTAACCTCTTCCTGGGGTAAAAGACTTGAAATTAACGCCCACTCCTGGGGCACAAAACTTGTAACATCCTCCTGGGGTGAGAGACTTAAGGCCCCTTCCTTGAGTACAGAACTTGACACTCCCTGTTGGAGTATGGGACCTAAAACCCCCTTCTGGGGAAGCAGACTCGGCTTTTCCTTTCAGGGTATGGAACATGAAACCCCCTTTTGGGATGCGAGAACAGAGACTTCCTCCTGGGGTGAGTGACTCAAAACCTCCTCTTGAGGTTTGAAACTTGAGACCCTTTCTTGGGGCGTAACACTTGAAATGATGGCCCTCTCCTGGGGCTCAAAACTTGTAATCCCCTCCTGGGGTGAGAGACTTGAAACCACCTCTTGGGTTACGAGACTTGAGACCCCCTGCTGGAGTGCAAGACTTGAGACCCCCTGCTGGAGTGCGAGACTTGAGACCCCCTGCTGGAGTGCGAGACTTGAGACCCCCTGCTGGAGTGCAAGACTTGAGACCCCCTGCTGGAGTGCGAGACTTGAGACCCCCTGCTGGAGTGCGAGACTTGAGACCCCCTGCTGGAGTGCGAGACTTGAGACCCCCTGCTGGGGTGCAAGACTTGAGACCCCCTCCTGGGATGCGAGACTTGAGACCCACTCCTCGGGTGCGAGACTTGAGTCCCCCTCCTGGGGTGCAAGACTTGATACACTCACTTGGGATAAAGAAGTTGGGACCCCTCCTGGGGCTACTGACTGGAGTCCCATATTGGGAAAAACAGAATCTGGTCTGGGACTGGAACAGGCAGAATCCGGGCTGGGACTGGAACAGGCAGAATCCGGGCTGGGACTGGAACAGGCAGAATCTGGGCTGGGACCGGAACAGGCAGAATCTGGGCTGGGACCGGAACAGGCAGAATCTGGGCTGGGACCGGAACAGGCAGAATCCGGGCTGGGACCGGAACAGGCAGAATCTGGGCTGGGACCGGAACAGGCACAATCCAGGCTGTGACCAGTAGAAATGGAATGAGTAGTGTCCTTGACTTTAGAAGGTTGAAATATCCTCCCAATATTTCTTAGACGAGGGTTGAAGCATCTTGTAACAGGGCCCCAATCAAAAACTTGAACTTTATTTTGCTTAGTGGACATCACCTCCTTATCTGTAACTGAAGAAATAGAAATCACTGATTAATGATGGGGAGAACTGAAAGTGCAGATGTTGGGAGTCACAGACTTGCCACCACTTCTCAGTGGGCGCAGGGTACAGTCCTTAAGAAAGTGATCATCATAACCGCAATATAAACACAGATGCAGTTCCCGGCGTCGCTGACATTCAACCTCAGTAAGTTTAGGGCGCAGGAAACTTTGATGCTTTACTGTAGTTTGCTTGGAAGGGCTGTTAGTTAAGTCAGGAGTAATACTAGAAAGCTTGGGAATAACTTTCAGGGTCAGGAATATCAGAAAATTGGGGAACCAGAGGACACTTGAGAGGTTCACTAGTATACACGGAAACATTTTCATCAGTAGAGGTAATTGGAACTTCAGAACGAAGCTGTGCAGAATTCATTGGCAGAACTTGTGGTGTGTCTGGTGAAAAAAGAAGCTAGAACCGAATGAAAAACCATCATTTGAATAGAGAGTTCTTGCAGCTGCTGTCCGACAGATTGCAGAGCTGTCCCCTGTGCAGTCACACGAAAAAGTAAATCCTGAAAACCTGCTTAACCCTGGAACCCGACGGCTTGCATATTTTTGGGCTGTTCAAACTGTCACGATCCGATGCAAATGTTCCTCTGTGGAGGACGGTAAGCTGGAGGGTTCGGGTGACCTGGGAAGTGAGTGGACTAGGTCTCCTAGTTGCGGCCGAACACAGGTTTGGCTAGACCTGCCCAGAGGCGCTGAGTCTAACTCACTTGGTGGTTTTCTCCAGTGACCCCTCCAATTGGGATTTGGTTTTCCGCTGCACCAAGTGAGCAGGTTGCGGCTCTCTGGACAGGAACCTGGGAATGGCAGAAGACCGGAAACTATATTTAATGAAGCAAATTCTAGAGCACAGGAGGTAAACTGGATGCTTATTGAAACGCTGTTTAGGGATCCTAATCACAGGCTAGCATAGGAATACTGGAAAGTGTACTGAGAGTCACTAAGAAATCCAAGTGCTGATTGCACAGAAAAACAGAGGCATATATTGGGAATTGCTAGATATGTTTAGAGCTAATTTGCAGAGACAAGACGCAAAGCAAAGAACACCAACATGCACTGGAAAACTATACAAGTAGGTGTTGACTGCACAAACAAGACACAGAGAGAAGTGGACACAGGCACATGAAGAAATCCCAGTCGCAGGCTAGCTTGGAAACACAGGAAAATGTACAGGAACTGGAGCTGACAACAGATTCTGGAGCTGATAAACACAGTAAAACACAGAGGGAAGGCAGGAATAAACTGGGGAACCTAGTAATGCTGGTACTGGACAAAGGGAATTACTAGGAGAGTGCTGGAAGTCCAGGTAATCTGACACCTCAGTGACACAGGATAATAGCCACAGGAAAGCTGCAATAGAATTAGCAGCACATATACAAAGACACACAGAGAAGGGACATGAAACACTGTAGTACTGTGAGAAAGCTAAAGTCGCAGAGTAAGGGTTAGCATGGAAGCTAATACAGGAAACTGGAAAACTGTGAGCAGGCTGAAGCAACACGCTGAAGGAATTAGCACAGAGCAACAGTGGGAGTAACACAGGCACTTGGAATAACGAAGCTGAATAGCATCTTCCTGAAGTTCTGGGGGTGGATTTATACCCAGGGGTAGCAGATTATTGGAGCACAGCGTCAGCTGACTGAGATCATGCTACCATTGGTTAGGAGGACTGTCACAAGAGAGGAACTGTCATGGCAGCACCCATGATGGGAACTCCGATCCCCAAAACACACAGCCGACCATGGAAGTCTGCAAAAGCACCTAAGGTAGAATACTCAGCATCTCACCCCTCACTGCACCAGGTATCTGACCACAAGGAAGTCAGGGGAAGCCGGCACGGAGGTAAGAGATAGCCAATCCTCGGCTGAACCCTGACATGCCCCCTGTAGTATTGCCACCAGTAGAAAAGCCAGCTGAAGTAGTGCCCCCTGTAGCAGTGCTCCCTGTAGTGAAGCCGCTTATATGGAAAAAAAAACACATTACTTAATTTAAGCCTCGCTCCTGCATCCATGTCCGTCCAGCTTGCTCTTCCTCAGAACTATGGGAGAGATGTCATGATGTCTCTCCCATAGTTACAAGGAGAGCCAGAAGGTGTGAGCTCCAGCCTCTGGCTGGTGCTATGGGGACCCAGACAATCCAGTATCAGTTAGCTCTCTTCCCTCAGCTAGATCCCAGCACCTGCAATCTCCACCACCAAAACACCTTTATCATCAATATCCTCACTGCATCCAGGATGTAATGCCTAAGGGTTGGTTTGGCTAGGAACGTGCGTGTGACGCTGAAGAGTTCAGAGGTGCTTTAAGGAACTTGGATGACTTGAGCCAGGACTTCCTCATGTAATGATGTGAGGTGATAGAGATATGTCAGTGGATGATGGGCCCGAAGACGAGGACAGAAATAGAATGTCTTTATTAAACAGCAGGTTGGAATGAGAACTGGAGATGTTAATACTGAATGAATGAGTAGAATCAGATTGTGAACGATAATGCTGGATTGAGAGATGGATCGGTTTGAGACCGATATTGATGATTTGAAGAACTTGATGTATTTAATCCGATGTTGAAGAATTGATGAACTTGAATGATTTGAGACGATGTTGAAGAATTAAGGAAGTTAATTGATATGAGGAGCTGATCCAGACCCGCTCCGTAGGCTGCGACTGGTCGTAGCTGGCCGATATTTGCAATCTGCACATGCGTATGCATCATAATGCACATGCTTGAACCACTGCAAAAGATTGGGAAGTGCTCGCTCACCCAGCAAAGACAGCCCAGTTGAATGAGTGACAGGAGAGGCCATTTGTGGGTGGTAACACTAGAAATGGGGGAGTGGAGGTACAAACACAAGCATGCCTGAATGTTTCAATGCCATTTTAGAGGTTTGCATAATTAACAGGCAGTGTCATAGTAAACATCACCTGGTTGTATTTCACACTGAAGTGATCACAGTGCTTGTGGCAAGGTATAGTCAACCTCAAGTGCTGCGAGCACATCCAATGTGCTCAATGTACCAATGTTTTTATGCACTTCCATGAGATGATGTGCGCAAGTGGGCGTTTTAAGCCTGGCTGGTGTGCATCTGCATACACAAAGTGATCATACGTACATAGTGGGTGTGCTAATGCCTTGTCGCGTGATCGCCTGCCTTGCTGGGCGTGCACTGGATTTGCATGAATTGAGGAACTTAAATTATAAGAGTCTGATGTAGGAAGCATCAATTCAGAACGATGGTTGGTGGTATCAGCTGGAACTGATGGTGGCTATATGAATAAGTCTCAGCAGTAAAAATCAGACTGATGTGCAAGATGGTATAGAAGACTAGTTTATCAGATACAGGAACCGGATATACTGTTACAGACTGGGAGCACTGAGATACGAGTACCTGGGAGCTCACAACTGAGCTGTAACTTCAGCAAGATACATCATTGTACTGGCAACAAAGGCAAGATTGGATGCTGCAATCAGCTGGTCTGGGAGCAGCTTTCTGAGTGGAGGAAGAGCTTAAGGTGACAGAGTCCAACATGGCTGCACCCATACTGTTGTTTAGGAGGGAACTCTGGCAAGCAGCCTGTTTGCCATCATGCTGGGAAAGCACAATGAGAGCAAAAGTCTGTGGAGAGCCATCTCCATGCTCAGTAAAAGGACACTGAGTGGACCGGGTAGGAGCAGCACAGACAGACCTCAGCACCAGCCAGGAGTGATGGGCAGTGTGAGTGGACTGCTATGCTATTCTGGACCGGCACTGGAGAGGTAATAAAGTGATTTTAATAGTCCAGAGCACGAGACAGGATAAGGCTTGGTGACTCCTCCCTTATCCAAAATTCCTCCGAAGAATCATTGAGTGCCAGGCCTGCTGCTGCTGCTTGGGGTGGATCTTCATCCCAGAAAGGGACCAAGAAGACTACTACTAGTTTTAGTTTAAAAAACAATTGACTGTTTACCAATCCTTTAATAGAGGAAGCAAGTATGATAGCTGTCACCCAGTTGCACAGCAAATCACTGATGCCATGATGACTGTGGTAGTATTAGGTGGTGAAATAATAAAAATTGAGGATGATTTTGTGGAAGTGCAAAATGAGGATGAGGGGGAAAGTTGTGTCCTATCTGACGCTAATGAGGATGTTGTTTGTGTAAATCAGCAACCAATGGTAGCAGTTCTTGCTTGTGATAAAATAACCATTGTCATGCCTGGGCATAAGACCAGAAAAGCCACATCTTGGGTGTAGAATTATTTTAACCCAAATCCTGACTACAGTTGTGAAAGCATCTGTACCATTTGTGAAGCTAAAATTAGTAGAGTTAGGGACGTTAACCATCTAGCCACCTCCTCCCTGTTACATAATTTGCAGCGAGTTCATGCAATTTATTTAATAAAATTATAATCATTTGCAAATTAATAACATGCAGTCCAGTATCAGCTACCAGCAGTTTGGACCAGGACATGCAATCTCCACCACCAACACCCTCATCATCAACGTCCTCCTTAATGATTGGAGGTAGTAATTCCAAAAAATTGTTTTGTGAGGGCCCAAATAAACCAAGGACTTGAGCCACAAAAGTGTCAGTCCTTGTCGCTAGAGTGTATGGTTTGTTAAATTGTGCATGTCCTTTTTAATATCCCACAAGAGTGAGAGGGAGGGCCCAAAGACAATTCCATCTTGCACCTCTTTTCTTTACAATTTGGGGCATTGCCACCTGACATTATTATAGTTCATTAAACTGCCATCCTATCTGCCACTGCTGTGTGGTAATGTTTCATAGATGTCCGTTGTTCTGTCGCTTACTTTAGCCAGCCAGCTCGATGCAGCCTTTGGCCTATATTGGTGAAAAGTACAATATTGTGAGGTGGTTAAAATTGACTGGAAATGCATGAAAATTATTGTTATTAATTATGTGGTTTTAGCTGTTTTTATCATTTAAAAAGAAATACAGAACCATAACCAAAACACATAAGGGCTGTTTTACAAAACCAAATCTAGGTCCAAAACATGAAGGAGATACAGATCCAAACCAAAACCAGCAAAAATTACATCTCTAGTTATTATGCAAACTGGATACTTAGTAATGACAGCCAGTGCCAGATTAAGGTCCTGATGGGCCTAGAGCTGAAATTTATGAAGGGCCTATTGTGTGATGACTGATGTGAGGGTATGACTAGTGATATGTGACCAGTACTGTGGGGTGTGTCTAGCACCAACAAAGGTATAGCTACTCGTCTGCCTTCAACCACCTCAATCTCCCTCCCCTCTTTGCTAATATGAAGCATAGATCACCTGTTATATTATTGATCACTGAATAAAACATAAAAAATACAAATACAAACTATGGTTATTAATAAAATGCAACAATTTTGATTTTATTAACAGAAATATACTGGATAATTATAAATTTGCCTTAGACAATAGAACACCATATAGATTGCATTTAGCAGACTGATAGACATCCATTGGGTCCGCTCTACCCATCCCCCACAAAAAAATGAGCTGTTTGTCAATACTTCAGACTTTTAAATTTATGATACAAGAAATCCAAAAGCTGACATTTGTGCGCAGTAATCGCCACCTCCCAGTCTCCAGCCCGGAACGCTCATCACTTTTCCAAGACATTTCTGATACCGTACATCTCAGTCACAAAAGCGTCTTTGTGCGTACACACAGTGTGACGCATGCGGTGTACCAATTTAAAATGATTTTCGTTCATGCGCAGTAGCAAAACATCACTCAAATATGTCATCATCAGCATTCTGTGCAGCCCTGAATCAGGCCCATAATGCATTATATACACATGTATTACGCACAAATATCAGATAATATTCAACATACTTTGTATAAGAAATGGCTCACTTATCAGTGACCGTTCCCAGCCATCCATTAATGCCACATAACCACTTTGACAGAAATAAGAAATTGTCTTTCAAAGGTACTATGGAGTACCCAGAGGAAACCCACACAAGTATGGGGAGAATATACAAACTCCACACGGTAGGGGCCATGGTGTGAATCAAACCCTGGACCTCAATGCTGGGAGGTAGTAATGCTGACCATTACACCATGCGTGCTGCCCCAAAGAAAGAATGCTTGATTATGTCACTACCTGTGTCATGTTATATCCATGGGTTATATTGTTTCTTTGTTCTGCAAAGTTAGTAAGGATGTATGTATACATATATATATATATATATATATATATGTGTATACACCGCATTGACCGCACAGATGCTATATGCAAGATATTACACCCTTGCTACCAGTATACTCAACATTCCCCCACAGATGTAATCTTCAAAGTATTACACCCATGCCAACAATATACACAACATTGTTCCCACAGATATAATAAATGTATAAACATAATACATATAATATTTCCCCATACCAGAAGTATACATAGCATTACCCCCAAGCCCCCCTAACACACACACACAGTTGAAATATATACAATAGTACTCCCTTAAAATGGTATACACATCACTGTCTCCCATAGCTATAATATACACAATATAACCCCCATACTAGCAGTACACACAGCATTGCCCCCACAGCTGTAATATATACATAATCGAACCCATACCAGCAGTAAACACAGCATTGCCCCAGACAGATGTCATTTACACATTGTCCCATACCAGCAGTATACACTGTATTGCCCCCACAGATGTTATATACACAATATTACCCCCATACCAACAGTATATACAGCATTGCCCCCACAGAAGTAATATACAGAATATTACTCCCATAGTACTGGTACTGGGGTAATATTATGGTGTATATTACACCTGTAGGGGGAAATGCTGTGTATACTGCTGTTATGTGGCAAACATTGTGTATATTATATATGTGTGGGCAATGCTGTATTTACAGCATTGCCCACATAGATACAATGTACACAATATTACCATGGCAGAACATACAGCATTGCCCCTACAGGCATGATACATATTATATTGTCCCCAGCATATATAATATGCCCCTACAGGCATGATACGTATAATATTGTCCCCGGCAATATTGCTCATGCTGTCTGTGCCTCAGCCAGTCAGTCTGCATGCCCCAGTTATTATCAGCAGCTCACCTCAGGCTGATTCTTCACGCAGCTGCTGGTCAGTCCTCATGCAGCTGCCTGTGTATATGTGCTGCTGCCGGTAGCGATGGTAGCAGGGCAGCACCGTGGAGGTGCTGTGTCACTATTAGTATGCCGCGCTGAGCCGCGCAGGAAGGGCTAGAGAAGCCCGTCACTGTACTGCCACGTGTAACAGCCGCCATACTGATTCCGATGTGTGACCCACCGGTAATGTGTCTGGGTGGAGGGGGGTCGCGGTTCTTGGGGGCGGGGCCTCAGACGGCCACAGGCAGTCTGCTGTACCAGGAAAATAAAATCCTGTCTACAGCAGCCAATTAGTCAGACAGGCTGTGGGCCTATTTTGATTGGGGGCCTGGAGCTCAAGCTCCATCCGCCCCATTGGTAATCCAGCCCTGATGACAGCTATGGAATCAGGAACATGGTGAAGTTAACTGTTTTATTGTGGCAAAAACATAGTCCAGGCAAAGCAAGGTATAAACAAACCACACTTCAGTGTAGCTGGAAACTTTGGGTGTAACTGGATAGCAGGTGAACTGGGTAGACAGTACCAGGTAAAGCAGAGAAAAAATCATTAACACAGGTAACTTAACTCTGGGAATTGCAGACAGGATGTGAACTGGAAATGATGGAATCGGTTAATCCCAAGGACACATGGAAACAGCACTAGTTAACAGGAAATCCAAAGCACAGGAACATGAACTGGAACATAGTAGAATAGTAATAGTGGTGGTTTGGTCGTAGACTTCAGTGGGAATTTCACTGGTGGGCCGCTGAAATATATATTTTTTTCTTTTTTTAAAATACATGCCCCGACCAGAGGTGATAGGAAGCTGGCCCTCAGCGCATGTCCATTAGAGAGAGCTGGAGGACCATGACTCCAGTCTGACGCCTCTTCACAGCTCTTTTCTCACTGGCAGTGGCTGACTGAGTGTTTGGCACCTTATATGGAGCCGGGCACAACAAACCAGTCTCTTTTATCCTCTCACTGAAATAGGCCACCCCACCACAGAAAAGGGTCCCACTTCACCCAGCTCCTGGGCTTAGGCCATAGGGTAAGGCACTGATCACTGGCACAGACACACCAGATCCCAGTAGCAGCAACTGAAGCACAGAGATGAAGTCTGAGGGACTGCTCAGGAGGAAGCTGTCACTGTGTGTTTTCCTGGAGCAGGTGTAAGAAGCTAGGCCTGCCATCAACTGGAACAATAGCAACCCCAAGTTAGTACCCTCTCACCCCCAGCCCACTGCCATTCTCTCCCCCAGCCCAGTGCTCACCCATCTTACTGCCCCCCCACCCATCCCAGTGTCTCTCCCTTCTCCAGCCCAATACCCCCACTTCCCAATGTCTCAGACCCTGCCAGCCTAGTTTTCCCCCGAACCCACACAAATTACTCTCCCCAGCTCATTTCCATCATCCAGCCCAGTGCCACCCCCTCCCAGGTCACTGCCTCCCTACCTGGAAACAATGTGGCAGCATCAACCACTTAATTCTCACTCCCATCATTAGGGCAACCTCCTCTGAGAGCAGGATGCATATTTTGCTTGGGAAATAATTATCAACTCTTGCAAAGTTTTCTAAATACACTTTATATCACAGTACTGGATTGTGTTTTACAAGTGATGTTTCCTTTCTTTATGCATGAAATATTAAGTGTATTAGAATACATATTTTTTATATGTATTATGTTTAATGCACAACACTGCCCAAAATATATATCAAGCTCCATGGTGTAATTAGAACTTTGTAAAGCACATATTTAATAATCCAGGTTCACTCTTTTAAAGAAAGAAAAGATGGTACGCTGTAATGCAAATGTGGTCCAGTATGGGATCCAGCTGCTGACACCTGAGGGATTTTATACAAACCCTCACAAAAAAACACAAAATGTAAAAAACATTTGCAAATACAAGCAAAGGTCCAATTCTATTCATCTGGGTTGCTCCACTTCTCTTTTAGCTTGAGTACATGGGGTTAATCAGCTCAAGTCTCTATAGCAGTGATTCCCAACCACTGTCCTCAAGACACACTAACAGTCCTGGTTTTAGTGATATCCATGCTTAAGCACAGATGGTTAAATCAAAATAACTGAGGTACTAATTAAGTCACCTATGCCCGGCTATGGCTAGCTTTAAAACCTGGACTGTGTCTTGAGGACCGTGTCTGGGAACCCCTGCTCTATAGAGGAGTTGAAGTTGTACATAATCACTGGTTTTAATTTGGTTAATTATTGCAACATAGTCTGTGTTAGATAAATTTTTTTGTTATATTTTGACCCATTTTCTAAGTGTCTATTTATTTTATATTTATTATTTTTTTATTTATTCATTTATTGAATTTGTTGATTTTAGATTTATTAGTATTTATTATCATATGCTCCCAAGGCTGTTTTAATTTTGCATCTGTTGTAGCATATTAATTAAGGTGGATACATAGTTGTATTCTTTTATAATTGATTGGATGCAGGATAAATATGTTAATCTCTTTAAGGAGTGTTACTTCATTTCCTTTTGAAAAACCCTGAGAGAGGGGAGAAACTACTCAAGGCTATAAAGTAAACAGCTCTCATACTTTCTGCATACCTCCTATTAATGGGACATTGCTTCTGTAACTATCAGCAGCATTCCAGAATTTGGAGAACTGTCTTTAAATCAGTGGAGAAGCGACCCACCACATGGAGTCGCAGAATACAGGTATCCGTTTTCTCCACACACAACCAATTATACTGCTTTCAGTCACTACACATGGTAGACTGGACATTGCTATATTCACCTCTATTAACTGGTTGCGAGTCGCTGGAGATACGTTTAGCTAAGGACATTGCCTAACTACACCCCTGGCCTGGTTGGGTGCCACTGGAGCGGTGCCACCATAAGGAGACACCGGAATGTGGATCTATTTTGAGCAACTTAACACATAAGCAGGAGCTCTGTGATCCAGAACGTGATGCAGGATTTTGTAATAATCAGGTTGATTCCTGGCTTTCTTATGATACGGAGTTAACGCATTGTGGTCATACAATATACGCATGAGCTTTTGCATTGGGCAGGCAGCTCATTCCTCAAATGATCTTGTATGGTGACTATACTTCAATATATTGTTTCACACCTAAAAGCCTTTATTTTCCTTATGTATATGTGATCAACTCCATATAAGGTATATAGAGGGGATTGAATTTTCCACTGGTCTCAAATACTACATTGAGGCATTTCATAGACACATTGTGTTTTAGTTCTATAACAGCAATATTGTGTTAGTTATTTGCCATAGGTCGTAATGGTTGGAGGCACATTCACACTGTGTATTAATGCTTATTGTATGTATATGTTTTTAGTTTGAACTGCAGTTCTCTTATACATGTTTAACAAATATATGTTTAATACATTTTTATAATTATTATACAGTCTTGGGTTATTTTGTATCAGAATTAGCGCTAATACCTTTGTTTACATGGTCTTTTTTTTAATGGTGTATTTATACTAATTACCCCCTTTACTAGGTCTATATTTAGAGATATGCTGTTGTCAGTATTGTGAGTGAATGCTCACATACCATAGTACCTTGCTGAAGTGCAGACTATCACAATCCAAAGACTATCATGAACAGAGGGAGTGGCTAGCAGGGACCGCATTTCATACGAGGCTGAGGCCTCTTTTATGGGCATCCACCTTCAGCCTGCAGAAGGGTCCCTATCTTTGCTACCTGAGAGTTGGGAGGTATGCTGTATGACATTCACTGGGATGCTATTGGTATTAGGGCTAATAGTCTGCTAACCTCACCAAAGTTTGCTTTTGCCCATGCCTGAATAGGGCCAAATTTGTAAATTTTTTACAGGGGTCAATTCCAGTCCACCCCTGAATACATCCAGGGGGAACAGCAAAATGACAAGCAAGGTGCATGGTGAGGGGCAGGAATAAAATATATATATATATATAATCAATCTTAAGAGCCAGATCAGAGAGAACTGTGCTCTAATTGAGCTGTGCATCACATGCACAAAGTATGTGATATCCACCCTCCTGCAATCTTCATACTCTGAACTGTTATGCAATCAATCTCATTTAAATTTATATGATATCTTATATTGTTGCAATAGTCTTTACCTAGTTTTTAGAGGTTTTCAGTGAAGCATAGTTTATGATGACATACTGGGCTGTTTACATAGTCAAACACATGGCAATTTTAAACCTTAGGACAGCTGGACATTTGTCTCAGATCTAGCCTGTATTACTGAGCCATCCACTATACAATTTTCTGTCAGATATCTGTCCAATCTAGCTGGTTGAAATGACAAGCTGGTAATGTATGGGAGCAAATGACAATCGTCCATTTGCTCACAAACACTGGAAAACAGACAAAATGGTTGTTAAGACAAATTGATTAAAAAACACAAATGTAACCAATTTGAATATTTTTTTTTTTTGTCCTTTTTTCAGTGTTTAAAAAGAGCTGTGCATCCCATTCACGGAGTATGCTATTCACAATGTATCCAAACTTAATAGTTAAAAAAAAAAACAGTTGAACAAATATTGAACAACATCTGAAAGCAGGTAATTTCTAATGACGGCCATACACGCTGCAATTATTGGAACGATCCGCCCGATATCGGCGGATCGCCGCGATAATTGTAGCGTGGGGGGGGCGACCGAGGGTTAAATATTGCTCGGTCTGGCATGCTGGATTGTCCAGCATGCCCGTCCGATGCAATATTACCCGGTAAACTGTCAGCCGCATCGGGCAGTGTATGCCCAGCGCAGCCGACAGATATACATTTCCTGTGTTCCTTCCTACGGAAGGAACAGGGAAATGTCTCCTCCCCCGGGGGCGGAGCGCAGATGTCGGGCTATACACTGTGAGATTTCTCTCACAGTGTATGCCGCGGACATCTGCGGCTGGCAGCCGGACAGATAAAATGTCTGTCGGTCTGACAGACATTTTATCTTGCCGTGTATGCCCAGCATAAGTATTTCTCTTATTCAAAATCACTATGTACCAAATATTCTTTCTTATTTCAATCCATGATATCTTCTATAAGGCAATTACATCCTTCACTATCCCTGCAGGTCACCCCTACTGAAATTCCAAATATATTATGTACTTGTTAGAAAAAATTATTGGGGTTTTAGAGTTGCATATAGGTATTGAATTAGCTGTCTGTTAACACACACAGTATTCTCGTATCCAGTTAGGGGGATGAGCAACAGACTCAATAGAGATGTTTAGAGGGTTCTCAGCTATGTTCTCAGTCTCAGCTATGTTAGTCCTTACCATGTTCGTAATTCGTCTAGTTACAGTAATTTTTTCTTTAGTTCTAATAGTTATATATCATAATATTGTCTTATGTAGTTTTACTTTTCATATGTTTGGTTTTGTCTCTTCTGAATAAGCCATCCTCCTTAGAAAAATATCATTAGAATTATCATAAATATTAAGCATTATTTTTAAGTTATATTTATTAGACAATTTTTCTATATGTATTAATGCACCAATTAAATATAAGTATGTGATAGAATTAGATCCACTGAACTTTCATTGTGTAACACTGCATTACTCATATTAATTTTTCTTTTTTAAAAAAAAGTTTTCCAAAATCCGATTGAGTGATCATTAATTTATTTGCAAACAGTTCTTTTCTGTGACATACTAATTGCTATTTGTGTACGCTATTAAGTTCCTAGCAGTAATTTAAAATCTTTTTATATATGTGCCTACATTTAAATTGTATATGTCTGCTCCGTGATACACCATAAACTCAGTGCAGCTATTTGATTCAAAGTCACACAGGTGGTTTTACATTGCAATCATCTGTTTATGTATTTAGGGAGGATTTACCTCCAGGCTGCCACATCCCTCTGAAGAAATCCCAATAGGGAAGAAATGCGTTAGGGCTTTCCTGAGTCTATTCACAACATACACAGTACCTTACGGGATCTGTTGCTAAGCGGGACTCTGCACTGCTTATTCTCCCCGCCTAAGGCCGGAGTACAGAGATTGGGAGCTCCGTTACCAACTCCAGACTTACAAACAGTGTTCTAGTGCTATAAAGTCTTTCAGCAACAAAGGAAGGAGATTGAGCATCCTGTCGGCACATTCCCCTCCATCAGACGGAGACTGGGAGTGGAGGTTTTGGCCCACTTTCCAGCTAAACATTCTCCTGCAGAAGACAGCCATTTAGGAACAAGAGACGCTCATAGTTCTCCATTCTGGCCATCCCCTCTGTGGGAAGGAGGAGGAAAAAGATTAAACTTTTTTTTTTCCTTTTTATACCAACAGCTATGCCACACTGTCTATTTGATATTTATTACATCTACAGCAAATCAAATAAACTGCATATTTCCTTAAAGAGGATAAAACCATACAATCATGTATTGATACATTCATTTGGAACATTGTGTCTCAAATGGAGCTACCTACATTTTAATTTCAAATGGTTTATATTTTCTCACATTGTGGATCTATTTACTCATATTGACATTTTTTAGATTAAAGATCCCCATGGAACTTGTGCAAATGAACTTTTGAAAATCAAAGGATTTATTTTATTTAAATTAATTTTGTTGTGACAACTCATTATTACATTTCATATATATTTTATATATTGTCTGCATTTTTTTGATGATTATGTTCATTTTTACTTATGGTGTATGTCTATATACTTTTTAGGACCACAAGGATCAGAACAATATGTTATGTGAAATAAATATTGTTTATTTATCTTTTTCAATTTTTGGGGCACATTCAAAATATATATATATATATATATATATATATATATATATATAGATATATTTATTACACAGCGCTCTCGAATTATTGTTTTAGTTAATGGAACACTTTTCTGCCTGGCTCCCTCACTTCCTATCCTCTGACATATCCACCATCATGAGTGATTTCAATATCCCCATTGACAGTCCACAATCTCCTCATACCTCCAAACTGCTCTCTAACCTCCTCTCTTGTCCTCTCCCAATGGACTTACTCCTCTACTCATCAGAAGGGCCACTGCCTTGATCTTGTAGTCACCAGACTATGTTCAGTTTTTGAATTCACTAACTTTCCTTTCCCTCTCTCAGATCACAGCCTCATCACATGTATACTCCTCTATTACATCAACCTTTGTCAATCATATCAACCAAGCCTCCTCAAACCCACAGAGATATTAATGCTATTAATTTTGAACAACTAGCCACCTCTCTGCAATAATCACACATACCTATTTCTAATTTCACTTCTCCTGAGACTGCTGTATCACACCTGAACCAGACCCTAGAAATAGCCATTAATGAAGTGGCTCCTTCTACCATCACACTCCACATCAACATCGAGGTTCTCAAACCCTTTGAACTTGCCACATGTGAAGTTAGTTCAGACACTGCAAGTTTGAGTCAGGTCATTCCCCTAATCAGAATTTTGCAAAAGCAACTGGAAAAAGTGAAGGAGGAGCTGAAATGGAGAAATTCTGCTAAGTATGTCGGACTTGTAGATCAAGCCCTTCATTCGCTTCAAAAGGATCCAAGGGTCATCAATCTCTTGATATCAGATCACTATATTTTGGCGACCATACTTGATCCTAGGGTTAAGTCATACTTTATTTCTTTCATTCCGATGGACATAAATCTGGAAAGATGCAAAGAGCTGGTGGTGAAAAAATTGTCAGCTCAAGTGGAACCTGACACAGCAGCATCTCCTTTTTCATTTTCTACAGCTGCCAGGAAAAGACCCACTGCTGGTGGTAATGCAGATCAGTCAGCAATACCTCATGACATCTGGTTGGGTCTGAAAGAAATGGCTACAATGACTGACAAGTGTACCGTGACTTTTTCTGACATGGCCACCATTCAGAGAATGGTGGATCATTATTTTAAGGATGGCACTCAAATAGGCATGTCACTCAGTCCTTTTCACTACTGGTAGGAAAAAGAGGCAATTTGTAGTCCCTTACACAAACTGGCTTTGCTGTACTTAAGTTGCACACCCTCCAGTGCGTACTCCTGAAAGAGTTTTCAGTGCAGCCGGGAAACTTGTCAGCGATCATATAGGAGGGTACTTCCATAAATGTGGAAAATATGATGTTCATCAAAATGAATTACAAATTCCATGAGGAAGACCTTTACCAGCACTTACATCCAAAAAATATAGAAGCGTCTGTAATGGTGGATCTCAGCGGGGACAAATTAATACTGGCGTGAAGAAGAGGAGGATGCACACACTGATGGGAATGATGATGATGATAATGACATCTAATCTAATGTATTGTAAAGCCAGTTTGTGTATGGAATCATTGCCACCAATGTCCACTGTGCATTGGCAGCTTGTTTTGGGGGGGTCCAAACAAACCAATCATTTCAGCCACAAGTGGCAGTATCTGTCGCAGAAGTGATTGGTTTGTTAAACTGTGAATGTCCTGTTTCATATATACAACATAAGGGTGGGTTGGAGGGCCCAAGGACAGTTCCTTCTTGCAACTTTTTCCTTTCTATTATGTGCTGTTTGGGGTATTGTTGCCTGACATTTTTAATGTTCTGGTTTATGAATGACCAGAAATTGTAATGGCCACAGACAGCATCTCCTGCATGCCCCTTTCATTTGTTTTAAAGAAAATTCTGAACCAACTGCTGCTTTTTGTGTCAACCCGGCAGCACAATTTGCATAACAGTGACATTCAGTCAAGGGTTCTCAGCCTCTTAAGGCTGTTACATGGCCCAAAGGTCACATCCTGCTTCATGGCCCAAAGGCCACCTGTCCTCACTCCTCTCCAGCCCTCAAGGCTGTAATGGTTGCAACTTGCCAAGAGTTCCAGCCCTCAAGGCTTTTGCAGGACTGGTTCCTTCCGAATCATAGCTCTGTATTCCACTACTACTCAGCCCGGAGGCTGCATCAACAATTAACTATCAACTATCAATTCTTCAGCCAGTGGCTACACCAATTATCATGTATCAACTCCTTTTACTTCAGCCAGTGGCTGTGCCAACTATCAACTATAAATTCTTCAACCCTAAAGGGGTACACCAACTGTCATCTTTGCACAGTCCTCAACTCTATTTATCAATCAGTTTTGAGTCAGCTAGCTGGATGCAACCTTTTGGCCCTTAACTAGATGAAAAAAAATCCATTTTATGAGCTGTGAGGTGGTCAAAATTGACTGGAAATGAGTGGAAATAAATGTTATTAAGGTTTATTAATACTGTAGGAACAAAAACAGGTCCAGTTTATGTGATTTTTTTTTTTTAGCTGCTGTTATGATTTTTTTTTTTTAAGAAAAAATCCATATACAAAACCAAAGTCAAAAAACAAAACACGGAGGTGAGGTTTTTGCAAAACCAATCCAGATCCAAAACCAGGGGAGATCCAGATCCAGATCCAAAACATGGAGGTCGGGCCACATGTCTAGTAAGTGGACATGTTATTAGTTTAAATAATTGTTTATTTGTGTTCTGGATTTGTACTTATGTCTACATTTTATAAAATCAAAGTATTGTAAAGTGTTTGTTTTGCATGTTCTTGGTTGTCATTCAATGTCCTTTTTGTTCGGGGTGCATTTTTTTCATGTCTCAATATGTGTCTTTTTTGTTGTGTAACTACAAATACCACCATGGTATGTTACAGATTTGCAGGCCATCATAGTAAAACTGTGGCAGACCATGCTTGGATGTGTAATTCCATTGTCCAGGCATGTTTTTTATTTTAAAATTATCATTATTTTTTTTTTAATGTTCATTTGGGGTTTTTGGTTTGTTTATGTAAAAAGTTGTGTTTTGAAACATTAACATACAGTATTTAAGCCTTTTTTTTATCACCGGTTTTGCATGTCTGTAATTTCCTTAGTCAAACA
The DNA here is from genome assembly GCA_031769625.1 of Taudactylus pleione. Lineage (NCBI taxonomy): Eukaryota > Metazoa > Chordata > Amphibia > Anura > Myobatrachidae > Taudactylus > Taudactylus pleione. The sequence goes on from JAUIMM010000759.1 coordinate 6,028,158, forward strand.
CATTCATTTACGCTTAAAAAGCACATCACACTCCACTTGCTTTGGCCCTGAACATCCCAATGTCTTTATATAGTATTGTGGTGAAAGCATTATTACATTTGGTTCACACATGCAGCGATATGTTTTGGGACAATAACTGAAGCTCCAATTATTAGACATATCTCCTCCTTTTAGAATGTTTTTTGATGTATGTGAAGCTTCTGGTGTGTTTGCTGTTTTTTAATCTTGTAATTTCATGTATATTTTAAAAGTGGATTTAAATATACATTCTTATTTTATTAATTACTATTTTAGGCAAAGTCAACTATTCTAATGTTCCTTTTATTTTTGTCAAAAAATTGTAAAGGACGATTAATAAACAAAATGCATTTTTATTATATAAAGTTTGGGCACCAAGCAATAATGTCAAACCTCAATAATGAATTACAATCAAACTAGGGGTGTGCACAGGCCACTTTTCGCGTTTAGTGTTTTGGTTTTGGATCTGGATCGATCTTCGTGTTTTGGATCTGAAATGGTTTTGCCAAAACCACCCTTCCGTGTTTTGGGTTCTGGGTTTTGTTTTTTGGATCTGTATTTTTATGAAAAAAGCATACAAACAGCTAAAATCACAGAATTTGTGGGTTTTTCTGCTCCTATGCTATTATTAACCTCAATAACCTTAATTTCCACTCATTTCCAGACTATTCTGTACACCTCACAATAGTGTTTTTATGTCTAAAAGGTTGCACCTAGGTAGCTGGATGACTATGCTAAGAGATACGAGTGGGTGGCACAAACATGTGGCCCATCTAGGAGTGACACTGCAGTGGCAGACAGGATGGCAGTTTGAAAAACTAGGCCCCAAACAGTACATAATGCAAAGAAAAAAAAGAGGTGCAAGATGGAATTGTCATTGGGCCCTCCCACCCACCCTTATATTGTATAAACAGGACATGCACACTTTAACAAAGCAATCATTTCAGTGCCAGGGTCTGCCACACGACTGTGGCTGAAATTATTGGTTTGTTTGGGCCCCCACAAAACAAGCTGGCAATTAATCTGTCCCTGCACAAACTGGCTCTACGGAGGCAAGATGTCGTCCTCATCCTCCTCATCCACCGATTCCTCACCCTCTTCTGTGTTGTGTACATCCTCATCCTCACAGAGTATTAACTCGTCCCCACTGGAATCCACTACCACAGGTCCCTCTGTACATTCTGGAGGCTGGTCTCCCTGGAAGAGTTGATAATTCATTTTTATGAACATCATCTTCTCCACATTTTGTGGAAGCAACCTCCTACGCCTTTCGCTGACAAGGTTCCCGGCTGCACTAAACACTCTTTCGGAGTACACACTGGAGGGGGGGCAACTGAGGTAAAATAGAGCCAGTTTGTACAGGGGCCTCCAAATTGCCTCTTTTTCCTGCCAGTACAGGTACGGACTGTCTGACATGCCTACTTGGATGCTGTCACTGATGTAATCCTCCACCATTCTGTCAATGGTGACAGTATCATATGCAGTGACAGTAGACATGTCAGAAATTGCTGCCAGGTCCTTCAGTCCGGACCAGATGTCCAAACTTGGTCTTGCCTGCCCTGCATCACCGCCAGCGGGTTGCTTAGGATAGCTAAGTTTTTTTTCCTGGTGGCCCCAGTAGAGGGTTGAGTTCCACCGAGTCACAACCTCTTGCTTCAGGTGATGGCAGGGCAGGTTCAAGAGTTTGCTGGTGCTCCAGTCTGCAGCATGCAGTCGCTGAATTGCAAAAGTGTCCATAAATTTTTTGGGCCACCCAAAGCTTCTCCTGCACACCCCGATCGCTTTTCAAAAAATTCTTCACCACCAAGTTTATTGTGTGAGCAAAACATAGGACGTGCTGGAATTTGCCCAGATGTAATACCTGCACAATATTGGTGGCATTGTCAGATATCACAAATCCCAAGGAGAGTCTAAGTGGAGTAAGCCACTGGGCGATGATTTTTCTCTAAGAGGTTGTCGGCGGTGTGCCTCTTCCTGAAACCGGTGATACACAGTGTAGCCTGCCTTGGAACGAGCTGGCATTTCTGAGATGCTGCTACTGGTGATGCTGCTGTTGTTGCTGCATAAGGTGATACATCTACCCAGTGGGCTGTCACAGTCATATAGTCCTTAGTCTGCCCTGTTCCACTTGTCCACATGTCTGTGGTTAAGTGGACATTGGGTACAACTGCATTTTTCAGGACATTGAGGACACTTTTTCTGACATTTCTGTACAGTCTCGGTATCGTCTGCCTAGTGAAGAGGAATCTCGACAGGATTTGGAACCGGGGACACACTACCTCCATCAATTGTCTAAATCCCACTGCACCAATGGCAGACACCGGACGCACGTCTAACACCAACATAGCAGACAAAGGCCTCAGTTATACGTTTTGCTTCAGGATGACTGCTGTCGTACTTCATCATCCTTGCTAAGGACTGTTGGAGGGTCAATTGCTTAGTAAAAGTAGTGGTGTTCCTACTTCCTCTCTGGGATTATGAATGACTCCCAGCAGCAGCAGCAGGAGGCGTACCAATGCAGGATCCTCCAGAGGAATCCCGGATAGGAGAATCAGTCATGCCAGTGACATGGCCTGCAGGACTACTTCCGATCCTGACTAAGTAGGAAATTGATGAGGAGGGAATCAATGGTGTGGTTTGCAGGTACTTGGATACAACAGGACAATGGGATTTAGGTGTCCCTGGACTGCTTATGGTCTTAGCCAAAGTTTCAGAACTTGACAGTATCTTTTTATGAATGCGCTGCAGGTGCCATATAAGGGAGGATGTTCCTAGGTGTAACGTCCCTACACCTACTTATTTCACCTTTACATATGGCAAGACAGTTGTTGTCCAGATTTGGATAGAAATGTTGCCAGACCAAAGAGGTGGAATGTTTGGTCTTCTGCCCAGGCATGACCGTGATTGGCTTTTTCATCCCACGGACAGCAACTGTCTCCCCTGGAGCCTGATTTAAACAAACCACATCACCATCAGAATCCTCCTAGCCAACTTCCTCCTCAGCGCCAGCTACACCAGTATCCTCATCCTGTTGTACTTCAACAGTGACATCTTCAATTTGCATATCAGCAAATGGACTGTGGGTGCTCCTTTCAGCACTTGCAGGGGGCATGCAAATGGTGGAAATTCCTGTGCTGGGATGGTCAGGATTCGCAACCGCCACCACACTTGGACTCTCCTTGGGGATTTGTGATATCTTCTTAGAATGCACAGTTCTTCGCTGTGCTTTTGCCAGCTTAACTTGTTCGATTTTTTTTTTAGCGGGAGGAGGGCTTCCATCGTCATGTGAAGCTGAACCAATAGTCATGACCATAGGGAAAGACCTTAGCCGTTCCTTGCCACTCCGTGTCATAAATGGCATATTGTCAAGTTTACGTTTCTCTTAAGATGATTTAAATGTTTTTATCATGGTCATTTTCCTGAACTTTGTCATTTGGGATTGTATGTGCCCTCTACTATGACATTGGGCATCGGCCTTGGCAGACGACGTTGATGGTATGTTATCGTCTATGTCATGACTATTGGCAGCAGCTTCAGCACTAGGAGGAAGTGGTTCTTGATCTTTCCCTATTTTATTTTTATTGGAGAAAGTTTGGTCCTCCATTTATGTTATATTGATATATACGTGCTGCTAAGGCGCACACAAACACTGAAAATATTTTTTTTTGTTTGTTGGAGAGTAGTGCACTTTGTGGGTTACACCACCTTTAAGAAATGAGCCAGCTGGCCCTTTACTTATGGGATACAGGCGCACGCTTGGCGCTGTTCCTTTGTTGATGCACGTGCAGCCACAGTGCACACAATTCACAAACACAGAAAATATATTTTTATTTTGTTTGGAGTGCACTTTGGGGGTTACAGCACCCTTTAATGGTCAAGCCAGCTGGGCCTTTACTTATGACACAAGCGCACACTTGGCACTACTTTATTGATGCACGTGAGGCTACTGCGCACACAATTCACAAACACAGAAAAAATATTTATTTTTTTTTGCACTTGGGGGGAGCACCCCTGATGGACAGAGCACCCCCTGGACAACACTACAGTCCCCCTTTAGGACTGGGACCCTGCACAGGACTTTGGAGTGGACACAGCCCCTATGGACAACAGCAGCACAGCACAACACAGCCAGCCCCTATGGACTTTGGAGGAGTGGACAGCAGCACAGCACAACACTACACTACACTACACAGCCCAGCCAGCCCTAACTCCCACCCTCCCTCTTCACTGTCCACAGTCGAGTGTGAAAATGGTGCCGACTTGGGTACCTTTATATAGAATCCAAAACCCGCGAGACCCAGATGGCGGGATGATGACATTTTGCCTCGATTTCAGATCCGAGTCAGGCGGGAAAAGTCGATTATGACTCGGATCGGCGTCGGATCGGGGGGGTTTGGATTTCAGAATTCTGAACCCGCTCACCCCTAAATCAAACACTTATTAATGTTAGTTTTGCATCAATCTACCAACAGGCATAAAAAGAGAAAACACAGGCAACAGGAGGATTCTGATTTGGAAGAGGTCAGTAAATAATTGCACAAAGTATTTGCCATTGCAAACAACAGTAAGAAGTCACATTGTAAAAGAGGTAATGTTTTGCTTTAAGGTCCATCCAGGCAACAGCAACCAGTATCTGGAAGAAGGCTACGTAGCCAAGTGCAGGGCTCTAATGATGATGCTAAAGGCAATTAATGTCTAACATTGACTGCATACAACAGTAAGAAGTCACATTGTAAAATATTTAATGTTTTGCTTTAAGAACCATCCAGCCTACATCAACCATCACTATACATTAGCATGTCCAGACAAATTGAAGTTTCGGATTTTTGATGATGATGATGGTAATTAAATAACAACAATAGTCTTCTCCCTACATACAAAAAGAAACAGTACAACATATTTTTAATGTTCTTTTTGCTTTTAGGACCCTCCTTGGCTCAAGCAGAAAGTCTACCCACAACACACCTAAACAAAGGCACTGGTCAAACGATGTCCTCAATGAATCAGGATCTCCACTTCTGGAAGGTGATTTGTTGGAATCAGATGACACACATTAACATTCTACACTACTGTATTTTTTTTGAAGGCTCCAAAAGTGAACATTGGTCCATACTTAAAAAATTAGATTTAATGGGTTGGACTTGAGTGTGGCCAGGGACAACATCTTAAGATGCCATTTTTTAAAATTTTTTGGGGGGGTTCCACATCAGACACAAATGTAATGTTTAAAAATAATGATAGTCCCAGCTATAGCGTGCACAATATTAGGACAAGGAACATATTTGATTTGGTTATGGAATAAATAAGCATTGAAGACAAAAAAACACATTTATGTACATCTGGCCTAGAGACATTAGCATGTAACCTACTGCTCGTAAGCCCATTTGTAAGTGATGGCATGACTTCATGAGGAGGTAGCAAATGTTAAACAGTCTTGCAACAACAGCAAACATGCCTAAATAAATGTAGATGCACTTGTTTTGATTTTTTATGATAATTTTCAGAAATAAAGACCAGCAAAATTAAACAGCCTTGGACATGGCCTCATACAATCAGTGGTTTAATCAGTGTTGGTTTATAGAAGTGGAGATGTTGTTCTTAGCTCAGAATCATAGTCTAGCTGTTAGCGTGTAGAAGATGCTACATCAAACTATAAAAATACCAACAATTTTGGACCTAAACCCCATTGAGTAGTTAAATTTGTTGCATGTGTTTTTAGAATGTCAGTGTTATTCCTCTTAATGCACACCCCTTGCCTCTAGTTTTTGGTGTTATTTTACAACAAAATCAAGGCAGAAAAAAACATTGCCAGCACAGTGATGCATTCAATAAGATGAAACATTAAATTTAGATTTCCAGTGCCGAATTGGGTGGAAAAGCATTGTGTATTATTCTTAATTATGTGTGATGCAAACAATACTTATCCAATCTCTTTGTTATGCTTGCATGATGCACCTGTGCTTCTGGTGAAAGACCGCAGCAATATGGAACCTGCAGAGGCAGATGATGATGTACTCTGACAATGGTACCGGTGATTCCATCCATGCAAACTCAGCATACAGAACATCAGTCAAGACCATGACTAGAGGCAACCCCTACTTCACCTCATCCTACTCCAGCTCAGCCTGATCTGTCCTATTACCAAGCTATGTTAGAGTATCAGAAGCAGCAGCTCAATCTGCTGACCACCCAAGTAAGCCAAACTAATATGTTAAACAAACATTCACACAGGCATAATAGGTCCATGTCTGGACAAACAGTACAACACACGAGTGGTCAACTGCCTTGAGCAAATTAGAGAGGGGAATAGTAGGTTCCAAAACACCCTTTTAATGATACAGGAAAACCAAGAGAGATATCATGAAGCTAACAACCATGTTCATGAAACTTTCTTGTATTTGCTGGAGATCCAGAACACTGCTCTACTTGACATAAATGTCACAATGATTAATTTTGGTACACAAATCTTTGGTCGCTTACCTGACACATACATGAACACTTTGGGAGTCAGCACATCCCAGACAAATACACCTGCAAGCACACCCCCAAGATGGACACCACACACTAGAGATGGAATGCAAGTGGGTCGTGGTGGTAAAGTACCACCTAGGGGTAGGATTTAAATAACAACAGTTAAGGCGAAATCCAAAACATTATTTTAGTGTGTGAAAGTTGGCCTTGTTGTTTGTAATTTTTTAGACTACCTAACCATGTAAATTTGTACTATTTTGTGGACTTACAATTTGACTAAAAATGTTTGTTGGAAAATTAACTGTGTAAAGTGTGAACTTCAAGGCTTCCAAACTATACAGTATGTATGTTTTTTACATGTAGAGAATAACATATATGTAATAGGCAAATTTCAAACACATTATTATGTCTACATCTTCTGTGTGTGTGTGTGTGTGTGTGTGTGTGTGTGTGTATATGTATCACATACATAAAGGGAACATGTAACTGTGTTTTTGTTACTTATTTTGCAAACCTACACTATTTTTTTTAGGGTTTTAAATTAGACTTATGTGTACTTCGGAAGTCAGAATCATGTTATAGTGAATGTACACCATGTTGAGAATATTTTTAGTTCCTAAAAGGGTATATGTAGGTTTCTTCAACATACGCCCTTTGTAATAACACATGTTACAATAAGTTTAAATTAAACTTTAAACAACTGATTGTAATTAAAGGCATTCAGGGCACAGAACATCCAAAATATGGTGCAAACCAGTCCAAACTTACCTTGTTTGGCAAATCAGATTGCTGTGAGCAAGAGTAGAAAAAATGAAATCAATTTTAAAAAGCCCACATTTGCAAACAAATTACAATAAAAGACAACCTTTGAGAAGCAAATGCGTTTGGGCTCACACAATATTTTAACAAAGAAAAATTAACAAAGTGGGGTTTTGTTTTGCCTTATTTTTACAATAGATATATTGTGTACCACAATGCATACTAGTTGATCTAGTTAGATTTCAATGCACTATCTATGTGAAGCAATTAGACAACTGTCTGATAAAAAGTTTTATACCACTCTGCAAAGTGATCCCACTAATTTATATCAGAGTGAACTTTTAGGATTCTTGCAGGCTTTAGAAAGTAGCCTTATCATTATCACGAAAGATGCATTTACTTTTTTGTTTCCTACACACCCTATTACACCCACTTATTATCATATTCCCAAAATACACAAGTCACTTCACAATCAACTCTAGCATCCCATTATCTCTGGTGAAGGATCCCTCAAGGCTAATTTATCACATTATTTTGATTTATATTTACAGTCGTGGGATGTTTCGCTGAGATTCCACCTTAAAGACAACACCCATTTTCTCAAATTGTAAACAGAAATTAATGGCAAGATGACTATCATCTACTTACTTGTGATGTTTCATCATTCTATACTAACATACCCCATGTTTTTGGGCTACAAATGGTGAGAAAAAGTTTAGAGGAAGACTGTGGGATATCAGTGGAACAGTGTGACTTCATTATTTTTTTCCATTCACTTCATTTTGACACACAATCATTTTTTTATTTAATCATGTTTTTTACCTACAGATCCTTGGCACTGCTATGGGGACTAGGTTTGCGTTGAGTTATGCTAACATCTATATGGGTGCATTCAAGGAGGAGTTTATTTGTAATGGCCCTTTTGGCATGAACCTAGTCCTCTATGCAAGATACATTTATTTTTTGTTTGGAAGGGGGATGATTTGTCTATCACCAGGTTTATCAATCACTCAAATCACAATCATTTTAATTTGTCCTTAACTGATATACATCACCCCAACACTATCAATTTCTTAGATATTAGGGTTGATATAGTCAATAATATTATAAAAACATTTACATTTCAGAAAGACTTAGACTGCAATAACTATTTAAGTTGCAGAAGCAACAATCAAAACAACTGGTTAAGTAGTATCCCGAGGGGACAATTACACCGTTTAAAATGCAATTGCTCAGAAATGCATTGTTTTTGTGAACAGGCATTTAGAATGCTTGATGCATTCAAAGAAAAAGATTACCCTGTAGAGTTACTAGAAAGTGCAATGAAAGAAACTGTGGATCTAGATAGAACATCTTTATTACATGACAATCTAAATTAAAAAAATAAGACACAATAGTAATTAATATAATGGTTCAACCACATTTATTTCTAAACAAAATAGTTGGTCTTATAAAATTAAGAACATTATTAAAAAGAATTTTCCTATATTGAAATTAGACCTGATCCTGAAAAGTGAGTTACCTATGGCACCGGTGATTGTTTTAAAAAAGCTGACAACTTGAGACGCAAATTAGTGTCTAGTCACTTTAGTACCATCATAGAAACTAATAAAATGAATACCTTCCCCTGGATTTCCAAACCCCTGGGTTGCTATAAATGCAATCACGGTAGATGTATTACCTATAAACAAATAGCAAACCGACAAAGCCATTTTCACTCAAATAAATCTGGGACAAAGTTTCAGATAAACTCCTTTTGTAAATTTTTAAACTGATTTTGTGATTTATGTACTATCTTGTCCTTCCAAAATCCAGAATGGTGGACGAACCACACGTAAATATAAATTGAGGTTTTTGGAGCACCAACATAATATGGTTAACTATCTCACAAAACATAGTGTACCACGCCACTTTATACAAACTCATGGAGCCAATCCAGATACCTTGAGAGTTGTTATCATTGAACAAATTCCTATCTCCTTATGGGGTGGCGATAGATACAAAAAACTATTAAAGAAACCTACTGGATTCCTGTCTTACATTCACTATTTCCAAATGGATTAAATGAAACAATAGAGCTTGATTTATAAACACCTTTACAAACATGCTAAAATCCATTAGGTATTGGATCATTTTTAAATGTTATGTTATATCTAAATGATCTTAATTATTTAAATATTGTCTAACTATAATGTAGTATATTTATTTTTCAAATCATTTTATTTATATTGTTGACCATGTACTCAGATTGAAGTGGTGTTTATTGGTTTTCACTATCATTCATTATATTAGTACTATTTTAGATTATACTGATATGAGTTTGTATCAGTATATATTATGCACTATAGAGTTCAAATATATGTTCATAATGTCATTTTTTTTTATTATTATAAAATAGGTATCTATCATATTTAGAATTATAGGGATCATTTATTAATCCCAATGGTTTTTGTTATTTTTTTTATTATGTTTTTATTATTCTATTGATATCCATATGAGTATGTATAAGTATATGAAGTTAATTTGCTATAGGGATTGGATACATGATGATTATATGTCATTGTTTATCTAAGATATTTGTTATCCATATATTATTGTATAAGTATTTTATTTATATATACATTTAGATTTTTATTTTTTATTGTTGTACTCCTGTCTTCTCTAACTAAGATAGTTTTTGACAATGTCTGCATCTAATTTACTAATTAGAGTAATTGTGAGGGGTGTATAAATCAGCCTCAGACCTCAATGGAGATCATATGCCTTCTGATGAAATCGGGAACACTACAAGCCTGGAGAAACAAGTCAAGGGGTCTACCGCATTGGACATGGACACTTTGTTTTGTTCTCCATTCAAAGCCTGCAAATGCTCAGGGAGTGTCAGCGGAGAAAGCGCATGCAATACATCTTTGCTAGAAAGGACACTGACATGTACTGAACTTTCAGACTGTTTAGCCAGATGGAGATTGTTTTCAGCCACATGGAAGCTAAATAGCGGCCTCTGGTGTCTCACAAGGAATGAGCCACACCAAGAAGGTAAGCCTGGTCCCTGTCTGGAATGGATCCCGGTGTACTACCAGGTATAAGTCTGATGGTACTTAGCATGAGTAATGGCCATTCAATAAACAGTTGACTATGACTCTCCAGTTCATTTGGACTTTCCCTTTTGGCACCATTGCTTTCATGACCATCTTGCTGACACAGTAATATTTCTACATAAGTGGATTTGAGAAGCGTTTATTGGTGGACACTAACAGAAAATTAGACCAACAAATGGTCCACCAGTTTTATTACCTTCATTACTCTCTTGCTATTCCACGCACTACATCCATGTTCATATGTAGATGTGTTCAATGAATTTATTGTTTTTTTACTCATTTGCAATAAATTGCTTTATATTAATTAGTGTGGTCACTTGACTAAACCAGCACTCAACTACACCTGTTTATTGTTCTATTTTTCAGCAGGTGCAGAACCTGCTTGTGTGAGCTGCTTTGTTTTTTTCAAGGGGTTATCTCCTGGTTATCAGCTCACCTTTGTTGTAGTCTCTAACAAATGCCAGCTCATTAAGAGGCAGGCACAAAATTGTGCTGGTATTACATGTGGCCGAATTCTAAAACATCCCATGTTTTGCTCACACAATGAATTTGGTGGTGCAACATTTTTTCAAAAATGACAGGGGCATGCAGGAGATGCTTTCAGTGGCCCGAAAGATTTCTGGACATTTTTGACATTCAGCAACTGCATGTCAAAGATTACAGCACCAGCAAGAACTGTTGAATTTCCCCTGCCATCAACTAATGTAAGAGGCAGAATCTAAGTGGAATTCTACCCTCTAAAAGCTTCAGCAAATGGAGGAGCAGAAAAAGGCCATCCAAAGCTACACTGTGGCCTATGACCTAGGGAGAGGAGCAGAAATGCACCTTAGTCAAGTGCAGTGGAAAATTATTTATGTGTTGTACAAGGTTCTCAAACCCTTTGAACTTGCCACATGTGAAGTTAGTTCAGACACTGCCAGCTTGAGTCAGGTCATTCCCCTTCTCAGACTTTTGCAAAAGCAGCTGGAGAAACTGAAGGAGGAGCTGAAATGGAGTGATTCTGATAAGTATGTCAGACTTATAGATCAAGCCCTTCATTCAACAGGATCCTACAAGTGAACAGGACTGCGATGGGAACACGTTTTGCACCAAGCTATGTGAATCTTGTAGTTGCAAAATGGGAAGACGAGACTATTTAGAACAACAACCCATTTGCAGGATTCATAAAATGCTGGCACTGGTATATAGACTATCTTCTTTTTATATGGGATGGACCGGAGGAACAATTTAATGCATTCACTAGATATATTAATAACAACAAAATGAATTTAGAATTCACTACAGAGATCAGCAATACCATGTTAGTATACCTTGACTTGGTGATATACGTAGAAGATGGAGGGATTAAAAGATGCACCCACTGCAAGAAGGTTGACTGCAATATGATCCTGGCAGCGAATTGTAATCACCACCAGAGATGGATCAGTAACATTCCCGGTGGACAATACAGAAGATTAAAATGGAATTGCACTGATGAAAAAGTTTTCAAAAAGCAAAGTGAGGAGTTAACTGGACAATTTTTGGAAAAAAAATACGAAATAAATGAACTAAAAGAAAGTCTACAGAAGATTGAGGCAATAGAAAGAGAAGAACTAATTAAAGATAAAGACAAGACCGAAACCACAAACAATTTTGAACTTGCATTCCTGACACAATATAATGGCAATAACAAACGCATTGAAGAGATGTTATGTAGACATTGGCACCTGTTGGAATTAGATGAAGATCTCAAAACCATCCTCCCATGAAAACCTAGAATTATATACCGGAGAGTAAAAAATCTTAAACAAAAATTGACATCAAGTTTCATTCCTGTGGAAAAGGAAAGCAATACAGCATTAAATAAGGGTTTCCACAGATGTTTGAACTGCAAAGGCTGTAAAAATTTTAAAAAAGAAGACCGCTCCACTTCACCCATCAAAACATGCATTGTGAATGAGCAAGAATTCCACATTTCAAGCCATATGAGCTGTAACACCGAAGGAGCCATTTATCTTCTGACATGCCCATGTGGGTTAAATTATATAGGTCAAACCAAAAGAAAAAGGAAAAACCCACATAGCAGAACATATAAAAAATATCAGAAAAGGACTTAGTACACATAGCGTCTCTCAGCATTTCGCAGATGTGCACGGTAAAAATCCATTAGGACTAAAAATTTTTGGAATAGAAAAAGTTGAAATTAATTGGAGGGGGGTGATATAGTTAAAGAGTTAAAAAAAAAAACATGAAAGCAAGTGGATTTTCTTATTAAAAACCCTAAAACTGCAGGGCCTCAATATAGATATTGAGTTAAATGTTTTTTTTTAATAAAGTATCTATTTTTAACTTATTAATTAATTCCTCTGCAATACTTATAGTTGCAATATTACATATAATTAACACTAATGGAAACCGTGATTCTTGAAACTGTTAACCTGAAAGACACAAAGTGTAATTTTAATCAAGAGTTTTATGAAAGAAAAAAAGAGGAAAGGAAACCATGGAGGAGGAATAAAAAGGCCCCCCAGGGAAGTGAACGTCATCCTTGACAATGTACGTATAGTACGAAACGCGTTGGAGATGGAGACAAAGTTTTCAGGCTACCCGACTGATCTCTCCACCCCACCAGAAGCAAGATGTTGCTGACCGCTGTGCAAGGAGGCACAGCACACCAAAGCCGAAAGGGATGGAGGAGACATCGCCCACCGCACTGTTTAAGGAATACCGGAGGGACAGCAATTTTTTTATTTATTTTGTACACACAGTACATGTTCAAGCGCTCTTTTTTTAACATAACTTATGATGCTATAATTCAATTGAGCAGCTTATACCCACGCAATACTACAATTATTTTATATAAGGATCCTAGGGTTGTCAATCTCTTGATATCAGTTCACTATATTTTGGTGACCATACTTGATCATAGGTTTAGGTCATACCTTGTGTCTTTCTTTCCGAAGGACATAAATCTGGAAAGATGCAAAGAGCTGGTGGTGAAAAAATTGTCAGCTCAAGTAGACCATGACATGGTAGCATCTCCTCTTTCATTTTCTATAGCTGCCAGGAAAAAACTAAATTTTCCTAAGAGACCCACTGCTGGTGGTAATGCAGATAAGTCAGCAAAACCTCATGACTTCTGGTTGGGTCTGAAAGAAATGGCTACCATGAGTGACATATCTTTCCATGACTTTGTCTGATACGGTCACCATTCAGAGAATCATGGACGACTATTTTAGGGAGAGCATCCAAACAGGCATGTCAGACAGTCCTTTTCACTACTGGAAGGAAAAAAAGGCAATATGGAGTCCTTACACAAACTGGCTTTGCTGTAATTAAGTTGCCCACCCTCCAGTGTTTACTCTGAAAGAGTTTTCAGTGCAGCTGGGAAAATTCTCAGTGATCGTCAAAGGAGGTTACTTCCCCAAAATGTGGAAAATATGATGTTCATCAAAATGAATTACAAATTCAATGAGGAAAATCTTTACCAGCACTTACATCCCAAAAATACAGTAGCATCTGTAATGGTGGATTCCAGTGGGGACAAATTAATATTGTGTAAAGAAGAGGGGATGATGATGACAACATCTAATCACATTGCAACCAATTTCCACTGCGCATTGGCTGCTTGTTTTGTGGGGTGTCCAAACAAACCAATCATTTCAGCCACAAGTGGCAGTACCTGTCACTGAAGTGATTGGTGTGTTAAACTGCAAATGTCCTGTTTCATATATACAATGGAAGGGGGGGGATGGAGGGCCCTAGGACAATTCCATATTGCAACTTTTTTCTTTCCTTTATGTGCTGGTTGGTGTATTGCTGCCTGACATTTTTAATTTTATGAATGACCAGAAATTGTAATGGCCATAGACAGCATCTCCTGCATGCCCCTTTAATTTTTTTAATGAAAATGCTGAACTAACTGCTGCTTTTTGTGTCAACCTAGCGGCACAAATCACACAACAGTGACATTCAGCCAAGGGTTCTCAGCCCTCAAGGCTGCTACACGGCCCAAAAGTTGCATCTTGCTTCATGGCCCAAAGGCCACCTGTCAGCACTCCTCACCAGCCCTCAACATTGTAACGGCCACAAATTGCCAAGAGCCCCAGCCTTCAAGGCTGTAGCAGGACTGGTTCCTTCCTAATCATAGTGCTGTATTCCACTACTACTCAGCCCAAAGGCTGCATCAACAATTAACCATCAACTATCAATTCTTCAGCCAGTGGCTGTACCAATTATCAAGTATCAACTCTTTTTACTTCAGCCAGTGTCTGCTCCAACTATCAATTCTGACTGGAAATGAGTGGAAGTAAATGTTATTGTGGTTAGTAATACTGTAGGAACAAAAAGAGGCCCATTTTATGTGATTTTAGCAGTTTTTATGATTCTTTAAGAAAAAAAATCCAGAAAGAAAAAACTGAAAAACAAAACATGGAGGTGAGGTTTTGTCAAAACCAATCCAGATCCAAAACCAGGGCAGATCCAGATCCAAAACCAAAACATGAGGTTCAGCACACATCTCTATTTTTAACCACCTCACAGCTCACAATATTGATATCACTATTTTTCACCAAAATAGGCCAAAGGCTGCAGCGAGCTGGCTGGCTAAATTAAGCAACAGAGCAGCAGTACAAATGCACTGCAGTTTAAAAAAATGTAGGACATCTATGAAACATTGTCACTCAGCAGTGGCAGATAGGATGGCAGTTTAATAAACTATAATAATGTCAGTCAGCAATGCCCCAAATTGTGCAAAATGTACAGGAAAGAGGTGCAAGATGGAATTGTCCCTCCCATCCACTCTTATGTGGGATATTAAAAAGGACATGCACAGTTTAACAAGCCAAGCACTTTAACCACTAGGCCTGACACTTTCATGGCTAAACTCCTTGGTTTGTTTGGGCCCCCACAAAACATTTTTTGGCAGGACTACCTTCAGTTATTAAGGAGAAGGTTGATGATGAGGGTGTTGGTAGTGGAGATTGCAAGTGCTGGTCCAAACTGCTGGTAGCTGATACTGGACTGCTTGTTATTAATTTACAAATTTTATAATTTTGTTAAACAAATTGAATGAACATGCTGCAAATGACATAACAGGGAGGAGGTGCCTAGATGGTTAACGTCCCTTCGTCTGCTAACTTTGACTTTACAAATGGAACAGATGCCTTCAAACTGTTGTCAGAATTTAGATTAAAATAATTCCACACCCAAGATGTAGCTTTTCTGGCTTTCTTTTTATCATAGGCAAAAATTGCTACCACTGGTGGCTGATTTATGCAAACAACATCCTCATCATTAACAATATCAATAGCATCAGATAGGACACAAATTTCCCCCTCATCCTGCTTTTGCACTTCCTCCACACTATCATCCTCCATTTTTTATTATTTCACCATCTAATACTAGCACAGCCGTCATGGCGTCAGTGATCTGCTGTAAAACTGGGTGACAGCTGTTATACTTACTACTTTTATCAAAGGACTGTTTAATAGTCAATAGTTGTGTTTTTTTTTTTTTAAATTACTACTAGTAGTTGTCTTCTTGGTCCCTTTCTGGGATGAAGATCCACCCCCAGTAGCAGCAATAGGTGAAGCACTCAAGTATCCTTCTGAGGAATCATGGATAGGAGAGGAGTCATTCATGCTTATGAAATTGTATGCAGGACTACTTCCAATCATGAATGAGGATGTTGATGGTGATGCAGGTGTTGGTGGTGGAGATTGCGGGCACTTGGATCCAGATAGAAGGGAGCACTTAGGTGACACTGGACTGATTGTTGTTTGTGTGGATAACTTCATGGATCTGGAGTTTTTTGAGACATTGGGACTTACTCCTGAACCTTTGTGTAGTCCAGTCACTGTCATTGGTCTGGATGCAGAAATCTCTCCAAAATTCCAATTACTTTCCGGACTCCACCGTTACAGTTAACTGTTGGAGCTCTGCATCTAGAAGAACTTTTGTTTCTCCTTTTTAGGTTGTAGGATTACCATGGATTAAGAAGCATAACCCAGTAATCCAGTGGCAAACTAGTGAAATACTGCAGTGGGGGTTCTCTTGTTTGACTGTTGTCTGTCTCGCCCTGTTCGTCTAGCAGCGGCCATGACATCTGAGTCTGTCAACCCCAGCTCCCTATCAAGACCTGGCTGCAGTGTTCTCTAAGAAGAAGGCTGATGTTCTACCACCTCATTTGTCCTTCGATTGTGCCATTGATCTTTTACGGGTTCCAGACTCCCCTAAACCAGGCTACATGCTTTGTTGGTTACTGAGGATAAAGTTATGCAGGAGTATATCCAGGAGGCTCTAGAAAAAAGATTTATTTGGCCATACAAGTTTCCGGTAAGAGCCGGTTTCTTCTTGTTCCAAAAAAAGATGGATCCCTCTGACCTTGTATAGATTTTAGAGGATTGAATAAGATCACAATCTAGAATGCTTATCCCTTGCCGCTTATCTCAGTCCTCTTCGATCAACTGAGGGAAGCTTCTAGTTTTTTGAAGATTGACTTGCAGGTAGCATACATCCTTATCCGCATCCAGTTTGGAGATGAGTGGAAGATGGCATTCAACACCCAACCGGGGCATTTTGAATATCTGGTCATGCCATTTGGTCTCTCCAATGCCCCAGCTGTCTACCAGAACTTTATCAATGAGGTCTTAAGAGATTTCCTGGGAGTATTTGCTGTTGTATATCTAGATGATATCCTCATCTACTCTAAATCCATGAAACAGCATTGACATCATGTGAGACTGGTGCTGCAGAGACAACTGATAACAGTTTATATGCCAAGTTGGAGAGATGTGAGTTCGAGGTGGAAGAGGTTTCCTTCTTGGGTTAAACTATCTCCTCTCAAGGATTCTCCATGGATCCTAATAAGGTGAAGGCTATACTGGATTTGGAACAACCCACAACACTAAAGGCCATTCAGCGGTTCCTGGAATTTGCAAATTATTATCGCATGTTTGTCAAATCCTTCTCCTCAATTGTCTCTCCAATTGTGGACTTGACAAAGAAAAGGGCTGATGTTGCTAACTGGTCCTCCAGCGCTGTTCATGCTTTCAACTCCCTCAAGACGGCTTTCTTGTCGGCTCCTGTCATCTGACATCCCAACGCAAATCTTGCTTTTGTGGTTGAAGTGGATGCTTCTGAGATCAGAGATGGAGCCATCCTTTCTCAGAGAGATTTGGAAGATGACAAATTACACCCATGCACCTTTTTTTTTTCTTTGAAATTTGATTCAGTTGAGAGATGTGGGCAACCAAGAGCTTCTTGCCATTAAGTGGGCATTTGAAGATTGGAGACACTGGTTAGAGGGGGCTAACCATGTTGTTTCAGTTCTGATGGATCATAAAAATCTGGAATATATTGAAACTGCCAAAAGACAGAATGCTAGGAAAGCACGATGGGCCCTGTTCTTCACCTGCTTTAACTTTATCATCTCCTTTCGTCCTGGTTCTAAGAACGTGAAGGTGGATGCCCTTTCTCTTCACTTTTCCATTGATCATTGTCCTAGTATTGGAGAAGAAACCATAATTCCATTTGCCAGATTAATCTAGCCTTGACAAGAACCTTGTCTGTCTCCCTTAGCTAATGCCAGTCTGAAGCTCCTCCTGAAGTGCCTCCAGTTTTGTTCACCTCCGCAAATTGCCATCATCTAAAGAATTGGCTGTACTCTTTATTCAACACATTTTTAGACTTCATGGACTTCCATCAGACATTGTCTAAGACCATGGTACCAAATTTTTTGCTTTTTTTTTCAAGGTGCTTTTGTGCTGATCTGGGCATTAATGTCAGTCTCTCATCAGGCTATCGCCCTCAGTCCAATGGACAGACAGAGTGGGCCAATAAGTCTCTGTAGAAGTACTTGCATTGCTTCATCTCCAAGTGCCAAAACAACTGGCTTAGTCTTTTGCCATTCACTGAGTTTGCATACAACAACTCCTGCCATTCTGCTTCATCTGTATCTCCTTTTTTCTTCAATGTTGGTTTTCACTCTAGGAGTAAGTCCTTTGAGACCATGTCAACCATTACTCCTTCATCTGTTTCCAGGTTATCATCAGTTTGGAAGAAAGTGCACCATTCTCTTGTTCAAGCTTCTGGTCATTCCAAAGTTTGGGGTGATAGACGTTGTAGGCCCTGTAATTTCAAAGTGGGAGACTTGGTTTGGCTGTCCTCTAGAAACATTAACCTGCACCAGAGATCACAAAAGTTGGGTCCCAAGTTCTTTGGCCCTTTTAGTATTATTTCCCAAGTGAATAATGTGGCCTTTCAACTGAAATTACCTTAGACTCTCAGGATCAATAACACTTTTCATTCTTCTCTTCTGAAACTGTTTTTCCTTTTTTGTCCAGGTTTACGCCAAGACGTTCAGTCAGGCCTCTACCAGTGCTCATCCAGGAATGCCAGGAGTTCATTGTGGAGAAGATTCTTGACTCCAGAATTTCTCAAGGACATTTTCAGTTTCTTGTTGACTGGAGAGGGTGTGGACCAGTGGAGCACTCTTGGATTCCTGAAAGGACTTTGCCTGCTCCTACCCTGAAGAAAAGATTATTTGAGAACATTCCTGACAAACCAGGATCTAGAGGTTCTTTAACCCCTTGTCAAGGGGGGGGTACTGTCACAAGCCACTGCACTGAGAATGCAGGATTAGATGAACACAGGGCAAGTGTTTGCTGAAACTCCTCCTACCTCCTGTCCTTCATTAGGTGCTAGAGCCAATCCAGAATTATCCCATATTTCCTTCTGGTGTGAACGCTGCTCCAGTGCCAGTAATAGCGTTTCACGTGTTTCTGGTTTTGGTGTTGTTTAGCCAAGCATACCAGCCCTCACGGCTGTTGCTGGACTATCGAATACCTCAGTTTCCTAACAGATAATTGTAGAAAGTGCTAATTAATTAATGAGTAAATAACAAACTTTTCCAACTGCCACTTTTATGGCTAAAGTGCTTGCTTTGTTTGGGTTCACACAAAAGAAAACCTCTTGTTGGTTTGGTTAGGCTAACAGTGTTAATCATCCTCACAGTTGAAAGATGACATTATCCTCATCACCCTCATTATTATTGTTAAAATCATCATCACACAATATTTGCTCATCCCCACTGGAATCCACTTTTACATTCTCTGTTTTAATTGGCAGGAAAGGTCTTCATCATAGAATTTGTAGTTCATTTTGATAAACATCAATTTCACTGCATTTTTTGGAAGTTGCTGATCAGTCAAGGTTCCTGGCTGTACTAAACAATGTTTCCCAGTACACACTAGAGGCTGGGAAGTACACTATAGATGGTTTGTACAAGGAACTCCAAATTCTCTTTTTTTTTTTTCTTACAGTATTCAAAGGGACTATGTGACATGCTAATTTGTATGTTATAGCAAATATCCACCATTATATTCATGATTACTGTATCAGATTGAGTCACAATATGGATGTCAATATATGTGGGCAATTTTTTTAAGCCTGACCAGATATCATAATGTTTCACTTTAGTGCACTAAGTTGACTCATCATCATTACCAGTGGGTCGCTTAGAAATAGTCATTTTTTTCCTGGCAGCAGCATTTGCAGGAGAAACTAAAGCAGGATACATCGTGTCAGGTGCCACTTGAGCTGACAACTTTGCTCACAAGGAGTCGTTTCATCTCTTAAGGTCTGTGTCAGTTGGACAAAAATACATTACATATCACTTAAACACAATCAAACATGGTTGCCAAAATGTAATGATTCAATTGCAAGATGTTGAAAACCTTTGAGTCCTGGCAAAGCAAATAAAGACCTATATCTATAACATGCTTCGTGTAATTGCTTAGTTTTATCTCAGCCTTCAGCTCCTCTAGTTTAATTTAGGGTATGACCTGATTCAGAATGGCAGTGCCAATTTTACCAGAGAAAGTAGAATAATGAAGTGCTGTCCAAGTGACTTAATACATACTTAATAAATTTAATACTATAGACATTCGCATAAATTCTAAATTATTTAAAAAACATCCCTAGATCTATGTGAATGAAACAGATGATTGCAATGTTCAGAGTTTGTAGCAATATTAAATACATGAAACAATTATCCTTCAACAGTGTATAAGAAATCTTCCACTAAAAAGCAAAAAAAATCTACTATTTGTATGATCAGGTATCAGTTCAAAATGTAGCAATGTCCTCAAAGATGTTACTTTGTGTCCAACAGTTTATAACATTTTTGTCCATTAACAAACAAGAGAAATGTATGGTGTTGGGTTTATAAAGTTTGTATGCTAAGAATTAAAGCAAGTAGCACAACATTGTCTCAGTAAAAAGAAAAAAAGGGAGACTTTATATCTTAATTGCTGTTCAGCATGCCATTTCTCCTGGAATACATAATAGTGAACAGAATATAACATGCATGCTTTTCTCCAGGAAAATAGATTGTAACTGCATTAAGGTAATTATATCTATACAATTTTAATGATGTGAGAGCTGATACAGAAAAAGTCTATATTGGATAATGGAGTGCATGTGAATATAGCAGCTTGATCCAGTTTATGGATGGAAAGGCCCCTTAACTTCATCAGTGGCATCCTTTTTAGCAGACTCCAAACCAATGATGCTACCTGAAGTTTACCTGGCACAGATATTTAGCAGCTGTGATGGGCAGTGTGATCACTCACTGCTATCCACCATATCTATGTATTTCTCCACCTCCAAAACAAGCATTTCAGTGGCTTCCTCAGGAAATAAACTGTATGTGATCACACTGCCCACCGCTGATATTAGCAACTGCGCTGCATGCATATAAGCAGAATGTCGATCCTTGCTGAATCAAGCCCACAATTGGTACAGGTGCTGCAATCTTCTACATGCAGTTGCTGAATACTAAAAATGCCCAGAAAATGTATGGACCACATCCAGCATCTCCTGGATAGACCTGTCATTTAAAAAAAAAAAAACTGAACCACCAAGTTTATTGTGTGAGAAAAGCATAGTACATGTTGAAATTCACCCAGTCATAATGCTTTTATGTTGTTGGCTCTATTGTTGGAAACGACAAATCCTGAGGAGAGTTTTAGTGGGGTAAGCCATTTTGCTATCACATCCCTGAGTTTGTCCAACAAATTGGCGCTGGTAATACAGAGTAGAGATGCAGGATGATTCCAGCGCTTTCTAAGATCTATCCTAAGATATTTCATTGTGTTCTCGATGTATTCTTACATTTGCTGAAAAAACAATATAACAATTTTGTGTAATACCATCAGACAAGTTTCTCTCATTTGGGAGACAGAAATACACTCATCCTTTGTTGGTGGGTGATAGGTGTTGGACATAATTTTCACTGTTGTCCTACGGTGGTTGCGAAGTGCAATATAGATCTGGATTACTCCAGGTCAATGTGTTACAATAGGGGAAAACACATTTGACAAGCCTCCATAGTACAAATCAATAAACCTAACAGGATTATGTAGTATACTCACTTTGAATGGGGTTTGATTAAAGCCTTGGACATTAATCTTTAGGAACCGATGTCCATTGGTTTAATGAAGATTCTATGGAGCTTAGTGCTAGTCTTTGGATCCCAAATATTTGCTTACAAAAATCCATTTACCAAATAATTTGTACTTTATTAGTCTGAATTAATGTGATCTATTTATACCAAATAGAACTTTACAGTTATCAAAAGAACTATTTTTAAAAACACTGAAATATTGAAATAAAATATAAAACACAATTTAAAAATGTAATATCCGAAGAAAATTAATATATATTTACAGAGCCAACATCTGCTTCCTCAGGTTGGTAGTCACTACCAGCCTGAGGAAGCAGACTTTGGCTCTGTGAAACACATTGCTAGGTAACCACTCATTGGTTCTCGCCACTCGTTAATTTTTAATTATATTAATTTTTCTTCTGATATTAATGTTGTATTGGGTTTATGATTTGCACTATGGAGGCTTGTCATTTTCCCCTAACGATCCACATCAACCTGGAATAACCCAAAGACATCCAAATTTACTTTGCACTTAGCAGCCACCGTAGGACCATGATGAAAATTGTGTCCAACGCCTATCACCCACCAGCAAAAGTTGAGTGTAATACTATCTCCCAAAATAGAGAACTTTTCTAATGGTATTACACAATATTGTTGTTTTTTGTTTTTGTCAACATATATACGAATACATTGAGAACACAATCAAATATCTCTTAGGATAGATCGTAGAAAGCACTGGAACCATCCTGTATCTCTAAAACTGTCTTCTAAGGGGCATTGCCTATTGTTACAAGCTGAACATCTGGATCTACTATTGGCTCTATCTCTGGTAAATTATAATCCAAATTAAATTTGGTAGTGTTAACACGTAACCTCAACTAATTTTCTAAAACTAGATGCATTGATGGCAGGTATTGGATGCAGATATAATGCTAACAGCAGTCACAACTTCAATGATTGCAATGTGCAACAGGATGGTGGCTGTCATACTTGGTTCCTTTTGCAAATAATAATTTCATAGACAATTGAGTGAAACTACTAGTCTTCTTCTTGGTTCCCTTTATGTAATTAAAATTTGCCCTTACCAGCAGCATCCCAAGCATGCAAGGATTCTTCTTGGGAATCCTGGATAGGAGGGGAGGAGTCAGCATGCTTTTGCAAAATTGGATGCAAAACTACATCTGATCATTTATGAGGAGGTTAATTATTAAGGTGTTGGCAGTGGAGATTACATATTCTGGGATCTATTCATGCTGGTGGTAACTGATCCTGAACTGCTTGTTAGTATTTGACATGATTTTCAAGATTTTGATAAAAAAATTGCATTACCTCGATGCTAATTATGTTACATGGAGGAGGTGCCTAGATGGTTTAATGTTCTTACCTACAGATGTCTTGCCAAATGTCAGGATTTCAATAAAAAAAATTCACATGAAAGAGGTGGATTGTTTGGGTACTTATACATATCCAGATTTGTGGTGGATCATTTTAACTTTTGTATTGTACTGTATCTTTACATTTTTTTTATTGTCACTTACAGTATATTTAACCCACCTCTCTCACAATTTCTAAATGAGAGCACTTGTACTTTCATCACATATATATTCTTTCTTTCACAGTTCCACCTATAACCTCACTGCACATATTTTGTGATCGCTTACCTTGCAGATTGTTTATCTAATTTTATTCTTGGCCTCCAATGTTAACCATGGGCCTGATTCAGAGGTGCTCATTATTTACGAGCGCTCGCTGTGAATCAGGATGGGGTGTTTTTTTTTCCCCTGTCTCCAGGCCGCTAGCTAAGCTATGGGTGACCACCCACCGCTTTAGCGGGTGGCCTGGCGATGGTCGCGACCATCGGGCTTGCAAGGAGACCCTGTGGTAGGGTCTCAGGTCTCGCAAGCCTGAGTGGACTTCCTGCTCTAATAGAGCAGGAAGTCCACTACTGACATCACGAGTGATACATTTTTATGTTCAGACTTTCCAGTGTCACTTTTGAGTTATTTGCATGTTTCCTTACCACCTACTGTCAGGATTTGGGTAAATAGTGCAAAAATAAAATGACCGCTAATGTGAGGCATAAAACTGAATAAATAAAAACTCTTTATAAAATGTCATGGATTATAGTCTTTTTAAGACTAATTTTGCAGGTGCAAGGTGGTTCAGGTGTTGAGAGCAGATGGTATTCCAGTAACTAATTCTAAGAAAAGGTTCATAGATAGCTAACTAACCCTCACCATCTCTATCTGGTCCTCTGGTGAGTTGGTGGTCCTGAGTCCTTCAGCCCCGATCTGTAATTTCTATGGCCAGAGCCATTTCTTGTGGCTGATTATGATGTCACTCTCCAGGGCTGGATTATAGGGAGGACGATAGGGGCGATCATCCCGGGGCCCACAAAAACTGTCCCTAGCCCCCAGGGCTGGCGCAACCCGCTCAGAAAGTCCTGTACTGCAAGTAGACACCAGGCTGGAGAGGCGCTCTCCCTGCAGCAGTTCTTGCTTCTGCCGCTGAGCCTGTCACACTGAGACAGGCAGCAGCCTACTGTTGAGAAGAGTCCTGCTGAGCTCTTCATAGATGATGGGGGGTGGGGGGTGAGCACTAGAGGCAGGGGGCTGATTAACAAGACGATCAGCCTGAACTGAAAGAGGCTAAGCCGCCAGGGTGGATGGCTGAGCTTCTGCTTCTCCTGTCTTCAGGTCTCTTCTTGCATGAAAGATAGTCATGCTGGCTACAGGGAGGGACAGTCTGCAAAACATTTGCCAGTTTACAAGTGTATTCAGACACTGTTGATTACACTTGAATAGTGGCAAGTAGTTTGTACACTGTCCCTGCTTCTTCCCAGTGTGATCCTCTGACCTCCCAGTCAAAGAGGATGTAGAGAAGGGACTGGGAGACAGCGAGTACTGCAGCAGCAGCCAGCACAGTAACTATGTTCTACCATGAAAGGTAATGTCTAAATCCCCCTTGGAGAGGATGTCTATTATGAATGTATGGGTGTAATTGGAAAAAATAATTCAGTGAGGAGGGGGGAGCATTACCTGACTCTGTGTGTGCCACACACTAATATATATACATTATATACACTGCTCAAAAAATACAGGGAACACTTAAACAACACAATATAACTCCAAGTCATTCACACTTCTGTGAAATCAAATTGTCCACTTAGGAAGCAACATTGATTGACAAACAATTTCACATGCTGTTGTGCAAATGGAATAGACAACAGGTGGAAATTTATAGGCAATTAGCAAGACACCCCCAATAAAGGAGTGGTTCTGCAGGTGGTGAAAACAGACCACTTCTCAGTTCCTATGCTTTTTGGCTGATGTTTTGGTCACTTTTGAATGCTGGCGGTGCTTTCACTCTAGTGGTAGCATGGGACAGAGTCTACAACCCACACAAGTGGCTCAGGTAGTGCAACTCATCCAGGATGGCACATCAATGGGAGCTGTGGCAAGAAGGTTTGCTGTGTCTGTCAGCGTAGTGTCCAGAGCATGGAGGCGCTACCAAGAGACAGGCCAGTACATCAGGAGACATGGAGGAGGCCGTAGGAGGGCAACAACCCAGTAGCAGGACCACTTCCTCCGCTTTTTTGCAAGGAGGAACAGGAGGAGCACTGCCAGAGCCCTGCAAAATGACCTCCAGCAGGCCACAAATGTGCGTGTGTCTGCTCAAACAGTCAAAAACTGACTCCATGAGGGTGGTATGAGTGCCCGACGTCCACAGGTGGGGGTTGTGCTTACAGCCCAACACTGTGCAGGACGTTTGGCATTTGCCAGAGAACACCAAGTTTGGCAAATTCACCACTGGCGCCCTGTGCTCTTCACAGATGAAAGTAGGTTCACACTGAGCACATGTGACAGAGTCAGGAGACGTCAAGGAGAATGTTCTGCTACCTGCAACATCCTCCAGCATGACCAGTTTGGCAGTGGGTCAGTAATGGTGTGGGGTGGCATTTCTTTGGGGGGCCGCACAGCCCTTCATGTGCTCACTAGATGTAGCCTGACTGCCATTAGGTACCGAGATGAGATCCTCAGACCCCTTGTGAGACCATATGCTGGTGCGGTTGGCCCTGGGTTCCTCCTAATGCAAGACAATGCTAGACATCATGTGGCTCGAGTGTGTGAGCAGTTCCTGCAAGACGAAGGCATTGATGCTATGGACTGGCCCACACATTCCCCAGACCTGAATCCAATTGAGCACATCAGGGACGTCATGTCTCGCTCCATCCACCAATGCCACGTTGCACCACAGACTGTCCAGGAGTTGGCAGATGCTTTAGTCCATGTCTGGGAGGAAATCCCTCAGGAGTCCATCCGCCACCTCATCAGGAGCATGCCCAGGCATTGTAAGGAGGTCATACAGGCACGTGGAGGCCACACACACTACTGAGCCTCAGTTTGACTTGTTTGACATTACATCAAAGTTGGAGCAGCCTGTAGTGTGTTTTTCCACTTTAATTTTGAGTGTGGCTCCAAAACCAGACCTCCAAGGGTTAATAAATTTGATATCCAATGATAATTTTTGTGTGATTTTGTTGTCAGCACATTCAACTATGTAAAGAACAAAGTATTTAATAAGAATATTTCATTCATTCAGATCTAGCATGTGTTATTTTAGTCTTCCCTTTATTTTTTGAGCATGTGTGTATGTATATATATATGTATGTTATATATATATATATATATATATTATATTATATAATATAATCACAACCCTGGCTTGTTCTTTACCTTTTGCCTTGAGACTTGCTGCTGCCAGCTGTTCCATGGATCTGTGCGTGCAATTCGCCTGGTAAAGCTGCTCTAAGTCATACTAGCTGTAAAATTTCTGTGTGTGCATTTGGACTGTGCTCTCCTTTCCACAATGATTATTCACCTGGGCCCTACTCAGTCTGTGAACACTGCTAGCCTTGATTGAAATCACAGGTGTACTGTAGTTCTAACTCTCAGTACTGCAGAGATGATTGCTATCTCTGCATGTTGTGCCCTCCACCACTCAGAGTGCTACTACAAGACCACCTGACTGTGTCCTCCAATTCATGCCTGACTTAGCTATATACTTCCTCCTCTGATAGAATTCTGGGCCTGAACATCTTGTTACTTCCCATGGTGTACAGATTGTGCTACTCCTGTCTCCCTGTGTACAAGTGTATCCCTGGCTCCTGCTGGCAGCAACCCCTGGTACATCCAGAAAACCTGCTGGTTCACAGACCAGTTCATCTGCTAATCCTGCTAACAGCTATACCTGGTGTATCCAGAAAGCCTGCTGGTTCCCAGACCAGTTCATCTAGTAATCCTGCTAATGGCTATACCTGGCACATCTGGAGGTCCTGCTGGTTCACAGACCAGTTCATTCCATAATCCTGCTAAGAGATATACCTGTCATATCCAAAAATCCTGCTGGTTCTCAGACCAGTTCATCTAGTAATCCTGCTCACAGCTTCCTAGCTGCACCAAGTAGCTCCCATGCTACCACCATTCTCCATACAGCTTCACAGCCACACCAAGTAGCTCCTGTCCTACCACCATTCTCCATATGGCTTCCAAGCTGCACCAAGTAGCTCCTGTGCTACCACCATTTTCCATACGGCTTCCAGCCACACCAAGTAGCTCCTGTGCTAACAACATTCTCCTTATGGCTTCCCAGCCACACCAAGAAGCTCCCGAGCTACCACCTTTCTCCATATGGCTTCCCAGGCTCACCGAGTAGCTCCTGTGCTACCACCATTCTCCTTATGGCATCCTAGCTGCACCCAATAGCTCCCTTGCTACCACCATCTCCTTATAGCTTCCCAGCCTCACCAAGTAGCTCCTGTGCTACCAACATTCTCGTTATGGCTTCCCAGCCACACCAAGTAGCTCCTGTGCTACCACCATTCTCCTTATGGCTTCCCAGCCACACCAAGTAGTTCCTGAGCTACCACCTTTCTCCATACAGCTTCCCAGCTGCACCAACTAACTCCCATGCTACCATAATTCTCCTTACAGCTTCCAAGCTGCACCAAGTAGCTCCCGTGCTACCATAATTCTCCTTACAGCTTCCCAGTTGCACCAAGTAACTCCTGTGCTACCACCATTCTCCATACAGCTTCCCAGTTGCACCATGTAGCTCCTGTGCTACCACCATTCTCCATACAGTTCCTCCAAGTTACCTACTGATACCCTGTCCAGTTCATCAAGTCTTCCATGCCAGTCCCAGTCCAAGTTTTCTACTGGTTCCACTCCAATGTTACAAGTTTCTGTTCCTGTCATTTATCACCAAAGGCAGTTCTCACTGCCACACAATTCTACTGCAAAGAGAGTTATTTACCTCATCTATGGTTCCAATCAAGCCAGGCTCCACTGAATCCAGTTCAATACCTGAGTCAGGTAACTCTCGGACACCAATTGTGACACTTGTTCTCTGACATGTTTCATACTGCTGGGTACTCCTTATTCTAGCTGCAGTCTCCCCTTGGCTCTGAAAGCCTTTCACTAAGGAACATGGCAGAGGTGGATTTTTGGTCTTTTGCCCAGGAAAGACAATCTTCTTCTTCTCACAGGCAAAAACTGCTAACACTGGTGTCTGACTTACTCCTGAATTTTATAACTTGTTCTTGTCCATCACATTTAGCATCAACATCCTCATTATTTTCAGGTACATAAATATCCCCCTCATCCTATTGTATTCCTCAGCAGCATCCTCAATTTCTATATCATCATTACTTTAACTGCTATTCATCCTCACAATTACAGAGGGTTCTGAAATGGTGGATGGAGGCTTCTCTAGGATTACAGTGTCAGAATTTTCAGGCTCACACATAGCAATCATGGACTTTCCTCTAGGAATTTTTGATTTTTGTGAACACATAGTTTGTTCTTCAGCGTTTAGTCTTCTTCAGACTTAGTACAGCCTTACAGTCTTCTCAGCCTTTTGTGCACTGATTTTCCTATTTTAAAGGGTACACATCTAGACTCAAAATGAGAAGATGGTGCATGCAGAAGATGCTTGAATGTGTTTGGTCATGGTTTCTGCAATAGGCATTCTAGGACACCAAACCCAGTAAGTACAATAATATATGCTACCTCTCTAAAACACACAATATTCCCTTGGTATACTGTATGAGTTTAATTGAATTGTGCCCCCCACACTAGAGGACACTGACTGGATGAAATCCATTGCAAAAAAATGCAGAGCAGCCAGCAGCTTGTGCAGGACTGATACAGCACATGACAGTGTCAGGCTCATCAGTCTTTAAGTGGTCATACAGGATCATGTATTTGTTATGATTGATGCGTAACATCTGTATGACCTTACCATCAGAAACTGTATTGAAGTTTAACTACCCATGGTAGAACATAGGCCAGCATAAGCTCTGTGGTACCTCAGGAAGCTGATCCTCCTCTGTTTCAGTCTCTTGGGCCCTTTCAGTCAGCTGGTAGAGTGCTGTGTATATTAAGTAAGTAGTGAGAACTGTCAAACTTTTTACTGCCATATTTTTTACAGTTACATCGGTGCAAGTGGTTCTGTGCCTTTTTATAAACATATGATGAAGCTTGGATGAATAGAAACTGGTTTTAGATTCAAGCTTGCCTCTCAGTTGGCAGTCTATTTTAAATGTACAGTATACAATCTCCTGTGGGTTTTCTACAGGTTCAATTGGTTTCTACAAAAGTATGGTAAGTGAATCCAGGGTTTTTACTGTTTTTTTTTTTTTTTTTGCAAAATAACTAATAGTATGGTCAATGGCTCCCTAAAGTTGTTTTTTTTTTTTTTCTGCTAATTTCTGTTGATTTTGCCTTTAGTAAATTTCTGATATGCAAATCCGCTGGAAAATTTAAGAAAACAAGGCAAAATCAACACTTAAATTTACTCTGAGGTGTGAGCCAGCATATCATCTCTGTGTTAGGCATCCCAAAGAGTCTTACACTGAATCTGTGCAGGCACCAATGTTGTTGTCGAAGGATGACATAGTATGGATGTACAGGAGGCGGATTAAAAAAAATCTGCCCTGATTCAGAGCGAGCGCTTGCAAACAGCGAGCGCCTCTGAATCAGGCCCATAGTTAGTGACAGATGTGTGGATCCGGATTTCCGGAATCCAAACACACTAATTTTTTTGGATCTGAGTAGAAGCAGGTCATGGTTCGGATTCACTTTTGTGTCCTGGTTCGAACAGAGTTCCGGTACAGATCTGTTGCCGGTTCAGAACTCAGATTTAAAAAACAAACTCTGGTTTTGGTTCAGATATTTTATTTGTTTTTATTGTTTTTTATTTATTTATTTATGTTTTTAGAGATTTTTATCCGAATCCAAAACACTTAGAGGTTGGTTTTGCGCAACCAAAACCAAAACACAAAGTAGAATCCAGATCCAAAACCAAAATAAGGGGATCGGTGCACATCTCTAGTGCTGGTCTGGCTCAGTTTGCATTTATGCCAGAGGTTCCCAAATATGGCCCTCAAGGCCAACAGTTCAGATGGTTACATCAAATTGACTGAGGTACTAATTAAGGGCCTGATTAATTATGGATCACAACTGCGATTATGCATGCAATTGGCCGATTGTTGCGGTCTGCGCATGCATATGCATCGCAGTGTGCATGCGTGAACTTACCATTGGAAGATATCCTTTGGTTGGACCCTGTAAGTAGGCCAAAATCTCATACCATTCTTATGAGTACTCTCTCTATGTGTTTGGGATATGATGATTAAAACTAGAGATGTATGCGAACCCCCATGTTTTGGTTTTGGTTCTGGATTCACCTTCAGGTTTTGGTTTTGAATCTGTATTTGTAATTTAAAAAACAGATAAAATCAAGTATGTTTAATTGCAATCCAAAACCCAAGTTTGGTTTTTAAAACAGTGTTCCAAACTGACTGCAGAACTGAGGCTGTTAGACTCAGAATCAATAAATTCGGTTGGTGTCAGTTCTCTGGAAACTGGACCAACACATTTAAAAAAAAAAAAAAACACTGGTCATATTGTGTTACCTTCTGCCCAGTTATCCTTGAAGGTTGTAATCGAAGTCCTCTCCCTATCTTCCTGGTATGATTTGGGGTTGACTACTTGTCCTGAGCTTCTGGAAAACTCTGACATCCGGTCTTTGTTCAACAGCAATCTCAATACAAAATTCTTTCTCATGACTCCCCCCCCCCCCCCCCCCCTTTTTGTTTTCCATTTATAAAATGTCTTACTTTTTTTTTTGTTTGTTTTGTTTGTAAATCTCATTTGTCATACAATTTGTTATTGTACCATAGCCGCTGTTGGCAGTATTTTAAAAATTTTAATAAAATTTTAAAAGTTAAAAAAATGCAATGGTGTCATCTGCCCACCCATGTCTTTCACATGCAATCTGGTCTATGCAGTCATTTTATTAAGGTGCTTACAGTATGAGCATTACTCAGGGTGCATAGCTGCCATAACCCACCAGTGCCTGAATAATAAGCAAAACTGCATCTTGAAGTTTTAATAAGTAACACTACAAACAATTGTAAATGAAAATTGTGTCATCGTTCTCAATTTACCACAAATGTACTGTTTTGCAAAGTAGAGCACAAGAGAACAAAACAAAGTATTCTAATGGAATCATCCAGCACTTTGCTTAAAGAAACATTCACATTGAATAATCAGCACAAATTTAATTTGAAATTGTGATGCCTTGAGGCCATTAAACAAACTGTAGCTGGAAATGTTTCTAGCATCGTTATCATGTCTAAGCAACTCTTTGAAGTGGTACAGTTAGATATAATATTACATTTCCTCCTAGTTACCTATAAAGTTTTAAATATAACAATGGGATTACAGTTAAAAGACAAACACCACAATACAGTACATGTATTTTTGGCAGACAATTATTTTATACCTAGTGTGTATTGTAATATTTTTCAGAGAACCTCTTTGAACATAAAGCCTCTGGTTTTATTTAATAAAATAGGTATCACTGAATGTTACACAATATTTGCCATTATTTTTTTCATTGACTGGATATATAAAGTGAACTATTTATTAAAACATGTACAATATGAATAGAGTCTTTGTCAAAGAAAGGTAATAAATACCCTGTTTTATTCATACTGCTGGATATTTTATTTTGTCCTCTAATTTTATTTTTATTGATGTATAATACACAATTTCCTGAGTGTTACACAACAAGCAACAAATCAAATATTATAATCTTCCCATCATCCACATTTTTAAATATTGATGTCACATTTGATTTGTAATCCATTTTATGAATATTTTATATTCTATATGCAGTAAGATAAAATACAATACTTTACATCCAATATATAAAATTATTGTATAATTCCCAAATATTACGAGCATGTGAATGGCCCAATTTGTTAATTATCAGGAATAAAATAAAAAATGTATGGTTTTACATTTAGAGGAGTACCACTAACCTTGTCCAACTGATTGGCAATCACTAGCTACAGGTCTAACTTCCATTTGCCTTTCCACTTCTTAATAATCATCCTTTAGGTTTTATTTTGATGTGTGCCTTGCTATATTTCCATAATGCTTGAGCATTGCAGCTAATGAATAACCAAACTCAGTGACAGAACTAAATAAGCCAAATGAATAGTTACGCTTATTAGACCCATTGGTGAAAACAGCTGATTTGTGTCTTCTGCCAGTGTAAAGACATATTCTGGGACCTGATTAAAGAATGTTTTAATCAACAATCTCCAGGCTGTGCATGCATCCACATCCTACTAAACTACAGGCTGTGCAAACAGCTCACCATACAAACCTCCAAGCTGTGCGTGTAGCCTCTCCTTACTAATCTCACTATACCCACTTTCAGGCTGTGCATACAGCTGCATCCTGCCAACCTCCAGGCTGTGTGTGCAGCCTCCCCTCCTAACCTCCAGGCTGTGCATGTAGCCTCATCCTGTCAACCTCCAGGCTGTGCATGAAGCTTCATCCTGTCAACCTCTAGGCTGTGCATGTAGCCTCATCCTACCAACCTCCAGGCTGAGCTTGTAGCCTCATCTAGAGAACGCGGTTGCTGATTGGCTGTGCACTTTGTGACTGCCAATCAGCAGCCATGCGGCTCACAGCCAAACAGCGTTGTGTTGTACTCCAGTATATGGAAAGTACCTGCGAGTTTGGCTGTTGGTGTATTTATTTCTATTTGTGTTTTCATCTGTGTTTTGCAGTGATTCATGATTTCTCACCTGCGTTTGCCTAAAGTAAATTTGCAAGTGGCCAAACACACTCGTGATTTACATCTCAACCAGACACGATTCTTCGTAAATTTACCCCTAACACTGCTTATTTCAGACTAACCGTAACCTTGCAGTCATCAAATATTTAATATACAAACGTGATATAGCTTTGAATAAAATCCATTATTTTTCTGCACAAATATAACTTTTGTAGGATAAATAATTAAAACAAAATTTAATCTAAAGTGATCAATCATATATTATCTCCGCAAGAGGATATACCAAATAAATTATACAGACTACAGAGATTAGAAATTTTTGATTTTATTGTCATAGTAAAGGAAATAAAGTGCACATAATTTATGCAACTCAATGACTAATATAGAGGTGAGATAATAATAACAAGCTGATCAATAAAAAGAAGTGTGTAATGCTGTGAATATTTTAAGCTGGATGTCAGTTTAGACAGGATACAGGAATACATTAAGCTAGTGCAGATGCTTTGCAACATTGTATGCAGGTCTTGCTCTACCATTAAGCATCTTTAGGCAACTGCCTAGGGGCACTAGGATCTGAAAAAGACATTATTGTTGTCCTAAATGCAGATGATGCATCCTCACTTTCGCCTGATAGACTGGAAAGTGAGTATTGCTGTTGGAGGTGAGAGGCGGTTCAGTAGACTGCAGTTTTGCCTAGGGTGCCGAGAAATCTTGCACCGGACCTAATTCTATAATTATATAACAGTGTTTTTAAAACCCTTGCCAGCTTATAATACAGTATGGTATGATTAGTACACACACATAAAGGTGGTATAAGCACCATACATACATAAAAACTGGCATACCAAACAAATATATTATCGTACACTTTATTTTGTCTGCTTAACAGTCCCTGACACATTTAAAAAAAAAAAAAAATGAAGAGATATATATACTTTTTTTCACCAATTTCTGTATACCATTTTATATAGTAAAAGGTATATTTTAATTATTTATGTGATCAGTGCACCACATCACTATCTTTGTTCTTCGATATCTTTTATTCAACCATAGTGGGCAACACCTTCAATATGAGATAAATAAATCATGTATTAATATAATCTATAAATGAAGAGAAGGTCACCACTAATGTGTCTGCTTTTTCATCACTACATTATTGTGTGGTATGTAAAAGAGCTCTGGGTGGCTCAACAGCAGTAATACAGCCCATACACCTACACGATAAGCATAAGATCAGATTAATGATACGTTTTCCTTTTGATTCCCCGGAGCTCCCTGGCAGTCCCGGCAGCATGTTTGTTGTTTTTCTAAGCGCAGGATCTGTCGTAAGATCGATCCTTTCAGCCTCACAGGCTCATGGGAAACAGTCATTGAAATTACTTGAAATGCCACACGATGGATCGCATGAACAAAATAAATTGCATGATTTGCACACAATAAGATGAACAAGATGTGCTGCACATCTGATCATAAGAGCCAATTCTAGGAGCTGCGGGAGCGTGCATCGGATCGTATGTTACTAAAAAAAGACACGATTTTCACAAGATCCATCTTATGATTGGTTGAAAATCGGGCAATTGGCCCGAAATCGTGCAGGTGTATGGAGGCCTTAAGATACACTAGCATCATTCTGCACATCTCAAGACAATGTAATTTTTTACCACAGTAAACATAACTAGTTTAAATATTTTGATCCCTACAGAAACAATATTAATGGAATACACAAAAACTTATATTTTTTATAGTTGATTGAATATTTGCAGAGTAAAAATATTTAAAATGATTTTGTTTCAATCATAATTAATTTATCTGAGCATTATTGCACAGTACCTGTTACATTTTATCTCTGCAGTATCTTTATTGACCTATTATTGTTTCTTAACATCTCATTTCCTTTTGAAGTGATCTGTGACAACTGGTTCATGTAACATTATGTGAAATGATCCATGATGGACTTCTTAACTTAACACATTTTTACAGTAAATGCTCAAAGTCACTGTTTTCTTTGTGCTGAGAAATCTATTCTACCAATATCCCAAAGCCAGTCAGTATGCACAATGAAAAGAGACCGATGCAGAAGCCACAATGACAAATGACCCAAGTTAAACAAATGTCAAAAATTAACTTAACAAGTAATTTGCATTATTTTTAAGGCTTCACATTTATTCACAGTGAAGACAAACTGGAATAGCTATGTTTCAGTGTCACAGCCACTGACACTAACATAGCATTTCACATGCAGATATAGCCACACAGAATATAGGTATGCTGAATATTATTTTAATCAGCATATGCTGCTTGTGTGTCCTATTCACATTGCTTTGCAAATAAGATGCATTTTAAGGGAAAACATTGCATGAGTAGATGCTCAGCATTAACGAGTCACCTGGCACTCAAGTGTTATGTGATTTGTAGAGCATGGAGGACAGATGTATGTGGACACATAGGAACAATAATGAGTGTCTGCAGGCAACAGTGATGCATGGTAGAGGTTCCTTTCAAGTTTGGGGCTGCATTTCAACAAATGGAGTTTGGGATTTGGTCAGGATTAATGGTGTCCTCAATGCTGAGAAATACAGGCAGGTACTGATGTGCCCAGCTTATAATGTGGCATCACAGCGCTATCTCTCACGCCACGCATGGCGCACCACACACCACACCATGAGTCACGCCACAAAGAAAGTTTATTAGTGAAAAAAGTAATTACGTGTAATACAACATTTTGCCCACCAGATGTCACTTTTCCTAAACTACATAGCGCATGCGTCTGATTTCATTAAGTGTAATACAACATTTTGCCCACCAGGTGTCACTTTTCCTAAACTACATAGCGCATGCGTGTGATTTCATTACGTGTATTACAACATTTTGCCCACCAGGTGTCACTTTCCAATGTACCGTACGGTATGTTCTGTATCACCGGCCGATGATTGTTTGACAGAAGCTTAGACATTAGACTTTACAAACTACAGAACTCTAATAATGGGTGAAGCGTGTGGCCTAGCGGCCTAATGCCTAGTCTCACTGCTTCTCCTCTCTTCTTGTTCCGTGGGTTCGAGACCTTGAAAATACAGTATGTTTTTTTAATTTATTTTTAAAATCTTCACTTAAAATATTCAGTATTCAATACAGTACATGTGGAGCGCATGTCTGCCCAGTGCTTCGGTAGTCAAATAGCGAAACTAGGATTTTTATTATTGTACATAGAGTACTGTACCTTTAGAACGCAAACTTGAGTCAATGCAGGCGCTGACATGAATGTGGACATTATAGTGATCTATTATGACCATCAAGTGGCAATGGGCCCTGTTAAAGAGACTGGTTTCTGTATATCAAACTGACTGCGCGTTTAAACAGCAAAATTGTGTCAATGTCTGCGTGTGCCCAGTGCTCGGATTTTAATCACAATGGAATGTGTGCCCCATGTCCAGTGGTGCCAAGCCATACATTAAGTAGCACTATTTTATGGCGCATGCCCAGTTGTCTGTATTGCTAACAGTACTGTTGAATTTTCACACTAGTGCCATTCTGCACTGTCTGAGACTTACAGTACCGCACAGTATACACAATAGTAAATTCATTACTACAGTACATAAGGTGCTACAGTAGTGGACTAACAGCAGTTTGTAGGGCAGATGCAGAGCGCAAACTTGCGTCAATGAAAATGCTGTCTTAGACTTGGTAACATTAGTAATTTAATATGTTTAGTAACTGATAGTTGACTGTGTATAAGAGAGGGGTCTCTATAGTACAAACTGACTCGGCGTTTAAACCGCAAAATTGCGTCAATGTCAGCACAGTTTGCGTTGTGGTAACTTATAGCCAGTTCTGATGGGTTACGGTACAAATAGGATCTCTGGCTTGTGCCCAGTGGTGGGGTTGCAATGCATTGCCAGTGGTGCTGTGCCATAGCCATACCCTTGTAGCACTATGGCTATGTACTGTACACCATGGCGTACAGTATGGAATATCATACTGTACAGTACCAGGTCATGATTCACACACAGTGAAAGTGTGTTATTATTACACTGACTGTATAATAATAATATTAAAAATAAAAAGTGTAACCTTAACTGTCTAATAATAATAATAATGAAAAGCTTCATTATTAAGCTTCCTGGTTTCGAACCCGGGTTGTACAGATGTCTGCAATGTTGAAGTTCGATTTCTTACCTCTACTCTACAGATGCCTGAGTACTGTACATCATCGTATGGTACTGTAGATGTCACATAAAGTACTGTAGAGGACTAGGAGAGACTTGTGAGCAAGGGCTTAGGTGATCCGACTTGCTTACACTTCTCTCCTTATGTTCGAGACCTTTATAATTTAATTTTTTTTTTTAATGTTCACTATAGTACTGTAGTTCAGTCTTGTTATCCAACCCTTACAAAAATCAATCTATTGTACTGTATATGTGCCCAGCTACAGTACTGTAGTTTGTTGCTCTATATGGTACGCCATACAGTATACCGCATTGTTGCACGCTAAACTGTGGCGTATTGAGTCTCATAGCACTGGGCATGCCCAGTTGTCTGTATTATACAGTACTTATAACTGTAGTTGTAAGTACAATATGGTAGACATTGTAGTGATTCCCTGACTCTAGGAACTACAGTACAGTAGATGCAGTAGTCTAGGGGGCTAATGCCTAGCCCTACTGCATCTACCATTTTCTTGTCCCGCTGGTTCGAGACCTTTAAAGTACATACTTTATATGGTAATTTTATTTCGTTTTAAATCTTCACTAATAAAGTACATTATCCAGAAATTCTGGTATTTCTATGCCACAGTACTTTGACTAAAAAGTCTAACCTTGTTAATAAAAAATAAAAAGTGTAACCTTTCAAGCTTCGAACCCGCAAAAGGGTTGTACAGGCAGTGTAATGTATTGGTTTGATTATTTACCATTACACTACAGCCGCCTGCAATACCAAGTTTGCACCTGGCTTGAGTGTTTCCTACAATACTGTACGTCATCGTATCTCAGGCGCATGCCCAGATCTACTGTATACCCATTTAGTGCTTTTTTTTTTTTACTAAACTCAGTACATTTTATATATTAGGGGGTAAATGTACTAAGAAGGTAGTGCTATTAAGTGATGTTGCCCATATCAACCAATCTGATTCCAGGTATTACTGTACAGTATCTTCTAGAAGGTGCTACTGTAGATAAATGCTAAGTACAGTAGAATCTGATTGGATGCTATGGGCAACATACAGTACAGTAACTTCTTATGTAGAACTCCCATCTTAGTAAATTTACCCCTACAAGTTTCACTTTTTCCCCCCAATTTTTTTTCTTCCGCCCTCCAAAATGAAAGTGAATTTTTAGTGTGTTCTGACTTTTTTTAAAAAACTTACGCAGTTTACAGTACCTTTAGAGGACGTTTAAGGCTTCCCGCAACATTGCACCCCAATTTACCAAATTTTTCCGCCTGCTATTCATACAGTAGGCGAAACTTTTTTACATACTGTCTTACTGTACATTGCATTGACTTCCCGCCTGCAGTAGGCAGAAAAGCTTTCAAATTGAATACAGCGATAATTTCACGCCTGGCAAAATGACGTAATCTCCCAAACTGTTTTTAGCCAATCCCGTGTTTTTGCTCCAATGGGTGAAAAAGTGCCAACCAATGTTCTCCCAAC
Organism: Taudactylus pleione; assembly: GCA_031769625.1. NCBI lineage: Eukaryota > Metazoa > Chordata > Amphibia > Anura > Myobatrachidae > Taudactylus > Taudactylus pleione. Next base: position 6,066,736 of record JAUIMM010000759.1, read on the forward strand.
TGTCATCTCACAGGCTGTGTTTGAAAAATGACAGTTGGGAGCTGATTGACTGACACCTTATAACTTTTTTATCACTTCTCACTGTCTAACACTGCTTAGTACAGTAAATAGACCCCCTTGGAGTGAAAAGACGAGACCGGCTAAAAACAGTAAATAGACCACCCCAAAATTGAAAACGTCCCTCAGTGTATACAGTACTGTATGTCTACTGTACTGTATTCTACTGTAAGTGCCGGGCAGCTGTGAAATCACTGTGATGGGCATACAGGATCTGTTTCAAACCATCTCGCTAGGATGCGTTCACTTGTAGCCAGCCGATTTTTGCATTGTGCGCATGCGTACGCATCGCAATGCGCGTGTGCGAACCAGTGCAAGAGATTGGGAAGCGTTTGCTCCCTGCGCATAGTCTGCCCAGCAAAGTGAGTGACAGGAGAAGCCGTTTGTGGGTGTGACAGGGGCTGGCCTCTAGAATGCAGGCATGCCTGAGTGTCTCAATGCTGTTTTAGAGGCATGCATAATTTAGAGAGAGCATCATAGTACATGTCACCAGGCTGGATATTACACTGAAGTGCTCGCAGTGTTTGAAGTAGGGTATGGTCAGCCACAAGCACTGCAATCGCATCTGAAGGTACTCTATGGTACCGATGGTTGCATAAACTTCCTGGAGATGACGTGCACAAGTGGGTGTCTTAAGACAAGCTGGAGGGCATCTGCATACACAATGTGATCGCACGTCAAGACATAGTGGTCATGCCTTGCTGTGTGATCACCTGCTTTCCCAAATTTGCATACGCATCGAGTGAGCGAACGCATCTAGCTACCGGGTCTGAATGAGGTCCACAGTATGGGTCTGATATAGTGCAGGATACAGTGTGGGTTGAATACAGTGAAGCCCGGATACAGTGCAGTATACAGTGTGGGTTGGATAAAGTACAGGTTGAATACAATGCGGGTCAGATAGAGTTTGGGGTATAGTGCAGGTTGGATACAGTATGAGTCAGTTACAGTGCAGGATACAGTGTGAGTGGGTTACAGTGCAGAATACAGTGTGGGTCAGATATAGGACCTCATTCAGAGTCGGTCGCAAGCACTGAGCGCTCGCAACCGGCTCAATGTTTTGGTCCTGCGCACGCGCAGCAGACACACTGTGCATGCACAAGCAAGCCCCGGAGCGAGAGAGAAACTCTCTCGCTCCGGAGCTCACTACAAAAGGGGCGGCTGTCGATGTTGATCGACAGCTTGCCCCATTTTGTAGACGGGGCGGGGGGTGGTTACACAAATGGAGGCATTCCTGACGGAGCACTTGCCATTTTGTGGGCGGCCGCACTGACAGCAGTGATGTCAGTGGGGAGTTTCCTGCTTGATCAGAGCAGGAAGCTCCCTGGGGCTGATATAGTGCGGGATACAGTGTGGGTTGAATACAGTGAAGCCTGGATACAGTGTGGTATACAGTGTGGGTTGGATACAGTACAAGTCGGATACAGTGCGGTTTACAGTGTGAGCTGGTTACAGTGCGGGTCAGATACAGTGTGGGATACAGTGCGGGTATGAAATAGTGCAGGAAAAAGAGTGGGTTGGATATAGTGCAGATCAGATACAGTGCAGGGTACAGTGTGAGTCAGTTACAGTGTGGTCCAGATACAATGCAGTTTATAGATCAGGTCAGTTACAGTGTGGGTTGGATACACCAATAGTGCACTTAACGGATTCACCTTGAGCTGGCCACACACTAGACCAACTTACATCCAACCAGCCAACGCAATCAGCAATTTGCTCCCAAATGCAGGAAAATGGACCAAAACTGATGTTTGAACAAATAGTTTAGATCAAACATTTAACAAACTTGCCTGAACGACCATTGTTTTCTGGCATTTAGGAGCAAATTGCTGATCATTATTTACTCCCATACGTTACCAGATTTTCATTCCAACCAATCAACTAGTTGGCTGGTTGGATGTAAGTTGGTCTAGTGTGTGGCCAGCTTTACACAGAACATCTACCAGAGAAATCCATAGGACATCTGACTTCAGTGGCAAACGCAGGATTTCTAGAAGGGGGTTTCCAAATGCTTGATTTTAGAGTGAGTGTGGCCAGTCCATGAAGAGGGCAGAATTAGTATTCAACCAGTTTTAATATGCATCATACAAAGTGTATTGTGTATCATAATTCCAGCATATACAGGACCAGTGATCACAAGAAGCCAATAAGCCATTAGATGTGGCAGTAGGGCTATCCTTCCTGAGCTGGATGTTTTTATTTTAGATGTGGGCATCATTCCAGACTATTGGAGCAAGTCTGGGAGCCTGGAGGAGCAGTAGAAGAACCTAACACTGCCCTGGACATATATGTACATATTGGGCTCTATAGCAGTTCATCACTAATAGTGCATGTTTTCCAGATCTCCTAGTTGGTGCACAGGTTATTTATTACTGTCTGATACATGTTAAAAGATCCACAGGTGGTGCTAATTATTTCATTTGTAATACTGAGAAAAACACTAGCAAAATACTATTATATTACTAATTCTACAGTGGTCATGTGTTTACTGGGGAGGGGGGTTTCCTGGCAGATAGAACCCCCCCCTGCATTTGCCTATGGACTTCCCCAAGTATGAAAAGGATGGTGATGGACCAGCTAGATGGAGGAATGTCACTTACACTTCGTCAATGTTGTCATCTTTATCCAGAATAAATGTAAGCCACCATTTGTTGACATAGGGCCTGATTCAGACTTGGGAATAGAGTAAGATATAGCAAGTAACTGTGCACCTGTACAAACCATGTTGCAATGAAAGGGGTGCAAATACATATATATTATTTATAGAGATGAGCGGGTTCGGTTCCCAGAGAACCGAACCCCCAAATTTAGCATATCCAAGTCAGATCCAAGAAGGCTCAGAGGTTCCCACCTTACTCTGTTCTCGAAACCGAGGCAAAACCATAGAGATGGAAGTCTCGCGGTTTGCCAGCTTTCGTCTCTATGATCAATGTAGTATATAGGGACCACACGACAGACGCCATTTCACTCCGGCTGTGGAGACTGAACATGGACGGTGGGTAGTGTAGGGCTGGAAGAGGTGCTGGTGCTATCTGCTGTGTCCTGGGCTGGTGCTGATCCATTCTGGTCTCTGGTCATGGTGCTGTCACTGTCACTGTGCTGTCTGCTGATCCATTCTGGTCACGGTGCTGTCACTGTCACTGTGCTGTCTGCTGATACATCATGGCTGTCTGTTGTGTCCTGGGCTTGTGCTGTGTTCATCTCTGGGCCCAAGTTCTGGACTCCAAAAAAAAAAAGTCAAAATAAAAAAAAAATCAAAGTGTCGTTATTATATTTTTCTGTGTGTGCTTGTGGGTGTTAGGCTTAACTGCAGTAGTGCACAAGAGCCAGCCAGTGCTGCCCGACACCAGTTGTGCTCAATCAAAAAAAAAAACTATACAAGTGTCTTATATAGTTATATTTTTTTCTTCTGTGTGTGCGTAGGTGTTAGGCTGAACCACAGTAGCGCACAAGATCCAGCGACTCCAGTCATGTTCAATAAAAATAAAAAACAATACAAGTGTCTTATATATTTTTTCTTCTGTGTATGTGTGGGTGGGTGTTAGGCTGAACCACAGTAGCACACAAGATCCAGCAACTCCAGTCATGTTCAATAAAAAAAAACAATACAAGTGTCTTATATATTTTTTTTCTTCTGTGTGTGTGCGTGGGTGGGTGTTAGGCTGAACCACAGTAGCGCACAAGATCCAGCGACTCCAGTGATGCTCAATCAAAAAAAAAAAATTAAAGTATCTTATATATTTTTTCCTTCTGTGTGCGTGTGCGTGGGTGTTAGGCTGCACCATAGTAGAGCACAAGATCCAGCGACTCCAGACGTGCTCAATAAAAAAAACTAAAAACTAAACTGTCTTATATATTTTTTTCTTCTGTGTGTGCGTGTATGGGTGTTAGACTGAACCACAGTAGCGCACAACAGCCAGCGACTTCAGTCATGCTCAATCAAAAAAATAAATAAATTAAAGTGTCATATTTTTTTCTTCTGTGTGCTTGTGGGTGTTAGGCTTAACCGCAGTAGCGCACAAGAGCCAGCCAGCAACGCAAGTTGCAACCTTGTGCTGCCCGACTACAGTCGTGCTCCAAAAAAGCTCTGGGGCCAAGTTCTTCTGGAGCTGACAAAAAATAAGTCATCATTTGTCTTTTTTTCTAATATTTTTGTGCGTGCGCACGACCTCACGTGTGTGAATTTTGTACCTTGGCTACACTATTGGTGATTGTAAAACTGCTTCTAGATTGCAGAAAAAGTATGGAGGGCTGTCACATCACAGGAGAGCAAGGCCAAGAACCACATGTTGTAGCTTCCGCCAGCAGTGCAAGGCCGTCAACTTCATCAACCTCTAGGAAGGCCCATGCTCCAGGGCTTAAGTCACGCCATCGATATGGTAAAGCAAGTTTTACTGAAATTAAGAAAAAAAAATGAAAGGATATTTGCCTTTAGATAAACATACAATTGGCAATATGCCATTCACTACACGAAGTGGCAGGGAAAGGATAAGGGCTTGGCCTTCTTTCTTTATGAAAACTGCTGATTCTGATAGCCATTCTGCTTGTAGTAGTAGTGATGGTGGTCCAATTAAAAATGTGAAAGTTGTTAAAACAGCTGCTGAAAAACCAACTGTGTGCCCTGAGAAATCGAAATCACAAATCCCCACGTGAGTGCAAGTGTGTCCGCGGTTGCCATGTGTGAGCCCGACCTAAATACTAGTGTACTGGAGGATCCCCCAAATTCCAACATTTGTGTGCAATCTGTAAAAGTGGGGAAGGGCAGTCAACATCTTGCACACGTAGTCATTGAGGATGTTTCTTTGGAATTGCACATGGAGGAGGAGGATATTTTGGTGGATGAAGGTGCTAAGGATGATGAGGATGTTGATGATGAAGTTGTTGGTGATGAGGATGTTGATGCCGAGGATGTCCTTTGTGTAATTAAGGCAACAGCTGTTGCCCATGGTTTGAAAAAGCCCATTGTTGTCATGCCGGGATAAAAGACAAAAAAATCTACTTCTCACGTGTGGAATTATTTCAATCCCGATCCGGACAACAGCTGTCAAGCCATATGTGCCCATTACCATGTAAGAGTGAGTAGAGGGAGGGTCCTAAACCACCTTGGAACCTCCTCCTTGTTATGTCACTTGGAGCGCATTCATCAAGTATCAAAGTGTATGTCGCCAAGTTCCAAAATTCAAAACGTAACAAGTCCAGTGTCACCTACCTGCTCCCTCTCTGTGGGATCCAAGCACCTTCGATCTCCAACACCAGCACCTGCATCATCATCTACAGCCTCATTCGTGATTGGAAGTAATTTAAAAAAACAATTGACTATTAAACAGTCCTTTGATTGAGGAAGTAAGTATAACAGCTGTTACCCTGTTTCACAGCGGATCACTGATGCCATGACGGCTGTGCTGGTTTTAGATGGTGAAATAATAAAAAATTAGGATGATAGTGTGGAGGAAGTGCAAAATTAGGATGAGGGGTAAATTTGTGTCCTCTCTGACGCTAATGTGGATGTTGATGATAAGGATGTGGTTTGCGTAAATCAGCCACCAGTGGCAGCAGTTCTTGCTAATGATAAAAAGAAAGCCAGAAAAGCAACATTTTGGGTGTGGAATTATTTTAATCTAAATTCTGACAACAGTTGTGACATTATTATAGTTTATTAAACTGCCATACTGTCTGCCACTGTTGTGTGGCAATGTTTCATAGATGTCTGATATTTTTTTAAACTGCCGTGTGTTTGTGCCGCTGCTCTGTTGCTTACTTTAGCCAGCCAGCTTGCTGCAGCCTTTTGCCTATCTTGGTGAAAAATATTGAAATCAATATTGTGAGCTGAGGTGGTTAAACATGCCTAGAAATGCCTGAAAACCATTGTTATTTAGGTTAGTAATACTGTAGGAACAAAGACAAGCCCAAATTATGTGATTTTAGCTGTTTTTATGATTTTTTTAAGAAAAAATCCAGATCCAAAACCAAAACACAAAAACAAAACATTGAGAAAAAAATCCAAAACCAGATTCAGATCCAAAACCAGGGGAGATCCAGATCCAAAACCAAAACACGGGGGTAAATATTGGCTGCTTTTGTTTGTAGCCAACAAATTCTGGACAGTTTTATTTTTTACACTGCAATTTAGATTTCACTTTAAACACACCCCGTCCAAATTTAAATCTCTCTGCACATTTTAAATGTGCACCACCTGCAGTACAGCATGGTTTTATCAAGGTGCACATTTACTTGCTCTATCTTACTCTATTCTAAACCCTGATATAGGCCTATAGACAGCAGTTACATAACCTCTATGAACACTACAGGTCTATGGCAACAGCGCTGGTCACATAATTATAGTTCAGGATTCAATAAGGGCCAGTTCTAGAGCCAGTTCTAGATATTGTGCAGCTAAGGGCGAATGTTCCCAGTTGCCCCCCCCGATCAAGGAGGGTACATGTCCTTGCGGTACACCCCCCATTCATCACACTTTGGGGCGTGCCCAGCACTTACGGAGGAGCTGGGCTTCCCCCAAGCTCTCCCCTCACAGTGAATAATTGCCGTGAGCAGTAATGCACCTTACACAGACTGTCTTACGTACATCTCTTAAATACATGTGCCCTTTATAAAAAATTATGCCACACACAGTAATGCCCTTTATAACACAATATGCCACATGCAGTAATGTCCCGTATAAAAAGAGGTGTCACTTACCTGTGTGACACCCGGTGCGGCAAGACTTAATTGCTGTGCGCGCCATAGGTGGGCACGCGCTCAAAAAGGGAGATGGCTTTGTGGAAAAGGGGCGTGACCCTGACCCGCAAAGCCATGCCCCCGTATTCGTGCTGATATTGGTGGCATTACCGCCTTCCATTCTCTGCACACAGTGGGCTTCCCCAGTGCTCCTGCAGCTGCTGGGGAAGCCCACAATCCCTCCCTGCCTCTCTCCATGTCACGGTGACACCATACAATGGCGTGACACCAAAATAGCAGAGCAGCTCTGCTATTTTGGTATCACTCCCTCGGATGGTGTCACCCAGTGTGTCCCGCACACCCCTAGTGACACCAGTGCGTATAAACACATTATGCCACATGCAGTAATGCCCTTTATAATACATTATGTCACACACAGTAAGGGGGGATCATGGGGAAATGTGGATGGGGTGTGGGAAGTGTTTGGATATGTGAGGGGTAGGGGTAGAGAGCAGGAAAGATTTTCTCCCCTTATAGTATGTGCTGATTGCATTAGTACTGTTTATTGCTTTTTTCTTTTGTTTGCTTTCCTTCTTCATATTTCTCTCCCTATTTTCTGTCATATTTCTTTCTTCACATTCTCTTTCCCTTACTTTCCTGGCCTGTCACTTTTACAGTGAAGATTGCCTCTGTTGCTGGCCCTGTCCCTATTACCTGTCATAATGCCCTGTCTCTGCCTCTCTGTGCCCCCTCCTGCCCGCTTTGTGCAGCCCAAGGCTGAGCAGAGCCCACACCGGCATCGTGGAGTGGCCCCTGCTACGGACGCAACGGATGCTGCTCCCGGTGCTGCAGTAGTCAGGACATGGGGCCCACACCAGCGTAGGGGAATGGCCTCTGCCACGGATGCGTTGTATTCTGTTCCCGTCACTGTTCTTGCTGGGGACTGTTATCCTGGGGTGGCCCCTGACGTGTATGTGGTGGGTGGTGCTTCCCATCTCTGCTGAGCCTGGACCTGGCCGTGACTACGCTGTGTCAGTTGCACGTGGGCACTCTCTCCCATCCTACACTCAGGACACAGCCTCTGGTAAAAGGAGGAGGTACCAGTGGGGATATAGGGCAGCATCCAGGGTGCCTGGAGGGTCAGCCTTACCTGGGGGTCTTCTTGTTCCCCGCTCACAGCAGGGCACCCGCCACATTAGTGAGTGGGGGGTGGGGCTTAGTTAGGGGGCAGCCATTTTGCAGCCAGTTTGCCCCAAACTCATGTTCCCATGTCTGGGGCCCTGGACACTTGTACTAATAGGCAGGTGCAAGGCCAGTCAGCTCCTGCAGTTTTGGGTATTGCTGCCCCTCCCCCCATTGCTGTGCAGCAAGAGCCTTTGGCTATAGTGTCTGCCTTAACAACTCTGGCTGCTGTGTTTGCCCTATTTTTATCAGCTCCTGCAGCAGGCTCTTTGCCTAACCAGACTGTCACGCCTGATAACGTAAATTCCACAGGGGTGCAAAGGGGGTCGGATGTAGATTAGTTGGTGCAAGCATTGAGAGCTATTGCCACTAGCTTGGTCCAGCAAAGTTTAGTGACTACCGCACCCTCCCTTCTGCTGAGTCAGGATTCTGGTCAGGGCAGTGCAGATGTTAGGTTGCCTGCAGCAGAGGTGGCAGCAGGTGTCCTTTCTTCTTTTTTGAGATGACAATGACGAGGAAGGGGAGCTTGTTGATGAATACATCGGTGAAGGGCCATCCAGATTTTCCTCTGATACGGTGACATTGGAGGATTCAGGTGGGTCTCTCTAAGACTCTAGTTATTTGACATCTTCTTTTGCTTCCTCTCTATCTAATGCAGACACCGCTGGCAGAGCGCATAAGTGAGCAGCAAAATATGCAAAATTGGAGGCAAGGCAACGCTCGAGGCGTAGGCCAATAGAGAAAGGGTTGGAAGGTTCTGCAGGGGTACACTGTGACAACACTGCTGTATTGTGAGGTTTAAGGGCGACTTGCCGCACTAAGATCCGCAAGGGAGACTATGTGATTATTTTTGCTCTTACGGAGAAAGCTAAGAAGGCATTTAAAGCGGCTAGGGCAAAAGGCGGTATAGGTTTGGAAGCCTCACATTCTTAGGGAAAAAGTAGCTGGTGAGGTTAGCATCAGGTGCATGGCAGGGCCTTTTGCAGAACCCCCCATTAGGGATCTTGTTGTTTCCCCGGTGGGCGTGGTTCCCAAGAAAATTCCAGGACAATACAGGCTCATTCAACATCTGTCTTATCCGCCAGGCTTGTCAGTTAGTGATGCCATACCAGTTGACATTTCCTCAGTGGTTTACCAGTGTTTTGATAATACTTTGGACGTGATTAGGTGTTATGGTCCGGGCGCACTGATGGTTAAGATAGATGTTGAGTCAGCTTTTCATCTACTTCTTTAACACCCAGAGTCATTCCGGTTTATGGGTTTTCGCTTGGACAATGGATACTACATAGACAATGCTTGCCTATGTGATGTTCTGTGTCATGTGCATTTTTCTAGCGATTTAACACCTTCCTACACTGGTGTGTGGAATTTTCTTGCGGTGGTCATGGGATAGCCCACTATCTCGATGACTTTCTGTTTGTCGGCCCTTCCAGTTCACACAGATGCAGTTATCTTTTGTTTTCTTTGCAAGTACTGTTTTTTCATTTTGGAGTTCCTGTTGCTGCGGACAAAACTGAGGGCCCTTCCTCTTGCTTATTTCAAGATTGATATCTCGGCAGGTTCCTGTCGCCTTCCTCTCGATAAGGTTGACAAGTTGCGTAATGTCATAGCGGAGTGAACGGCTTCCAGTAGAATTACCCTGCGGCAGGCGCAATTCCTCCTGGGCCTGTTAAACTTTGCCTGTAAGGTCATACCAATGGGCAGAGTTTTTTTGCGTAACTTGGAAAGGGCCATGCCTGGAGTCACTAAGCTGAGACATTTGCTATGTTTATCCTCAGAGATTAAGCGGGACCTCTCTGTCTAGGTCTCGTTTCTTTTGGATTTTATTGGCATACAGTTGTGGATGTCTCCAGCCGCTGACAATTTGCAACTGCAGCTGTTTACTGACGCAGCATGTGCCACGGGGTTCGGATGCTGCCTTGATTTCTCCTTGTGCGTTTGACGTTGGCCAGAAGAATGGGTGGGAAAGGTTTTGGTTAAGGACTTGCTCCTTCTCGAACTCTCTCCCATAATGGTTTCCTTGGAAATCTGGGGGGAACGGTTATGCAATCGCAGCATCATTATTAGGTGTGACAACCTGAGCATGGTCCACACGATCAACTGGCAACGCATAGCTTCCCTGCTGGTTTTACGCTTGCTAGTACAGCTGGTCCTCACATGTTTGCGCTGTAACATCATGATTAAGGCGAGACACATGCCTGGGATGGAGAATGAGATAGCCGTTGCAGTATCACGTTTCCAGTGGGCTAGATTCCGATTTTTGGCCCCTGGTGCTGACGCTGATGCTGTGCTTTGCCCCTCTTATTTTTGGCAGGTGAACGAGCCGGCATGGAGGGCTTAGCAGAACAGTCTCTAGCTCCCTCCACGTTGCGAGCATAACGAGCCATATAGGCATGGAATGAATGAGAAGATTTTTCCCATAGCAGCAAAAAGGCAGGTAAGAGTCAGCATCGTTCGATGCAGTCTACGTTTGGCTGGCAGATCCAGGGCTTCTGTTGCATGCTCTTTGGCAGGCATTGCATTTTATTGTAAATTAAAGGGTCTCCCTGACTTTACTAAAAATGTTCTGATTGCAAAGGCTTTAAAGGATTGGGCACGGTTCTCCCAGCCAGTAGCTGACCATAGAAGACCTGTGGATGCTCATCTGCTTCCGGCAGTTTTAGTGGCAGTTCAAGGGGTTACTTTTACTACATATGAGGCGGTCCTGATTCAAGTCGTGTTTTCAGTGGCATTTCACGGCGCCTTGCGAGTATCAGAGCTGGTGGCATCTTCCAAATGGGTTGATGCCACCATTCTCCGCTCGGATGTCCTGGTGAGTAAGAGGTCTGTTCTCTGTACGATACAGTGGTCAAAGACTGACCAAGCTGCTAAGGGTAGGTGGATTTTGTTGGGTGCATCTAAGGACGAATGGATCTTCCCTGTGGCACTAGCTATGCATTACACGTTATTGTGGTTGGATGTTCATGGCTCATGCATATGGACAGGACTCTGGGCCTGATTCAGACCCGCTCACGAGCGCTGACTGCTCGCAAGTGGGTTGATGTTGCCCTAGTCACTATTCGGGTCTCATGCATGCGCACAACGGGAGCTCCGTCGTGTGCATGCGCGAGACCCGAATAGCGATGGCCAAGCCGTCGCTATGGGTCTCGCACCAAAGGGAGCGTGCTCTCGATGTGAGTGACAGCATGCCCCCTTTGGTGGGCATGCCGGGGGTGTTGCTGCCCAGATGGAGGCATTCCCATGGGAACGCCTACCATCTGGGCCGGCCCCACTGACATCACTAGTGATGTCAGTGGGAGTGCTTTGGGCTCTGATAGAGCCAAAAGCACTCCTGGGCTTGCGGCAGCGAGACCCTACCACAGGGTCTCATCGCAAGCCCGATGGTCACATTGGTCTTGACCATCGCAACCATATTTTTGGCCGCTCGCATAAGCTGTGGGTGGTCACCCACAGCTATGCGAGCGGCCAGGAGGCCGCTCCAATAATAGGTAGGATGGCCCTGATTCAGAGCGAGCGCTCTTGTCAGAGCATCTGGCTCTGAATCAGGCCCTCTGTATACAAAATACCAGTTTGGTTGGTTTCTGAAACGGTGTGTATCAGGTTTAGGCCTCTCACTGCAGGATTTTGGAACACACTCTTTTAGGATCGGCGCTGAATCCTCGGCGGCAGCTGCAGGTTTCTCGGTGTCGGAAATTAAGGCCCTGGAACATTGGAAATCAAATAGTTATAAAAGTTACATTCAGCCTAGTCGTTAAGGGCACTTGTTTAAGGCCATGTCGCAGTATGACATTGCTATGGTTATGCTTATGGTTCACTGTGCTGTTTTTGTCATATGGCTTGTCTGTTTTTGTCTCGTCTTATGAACTGTCTTGTCTTGTCTTGTCTGTTACCCTTGTTCATCCTACTCGGGATTAGCTACTTGCCATTGCTGGCAATGGGAGTCTTGAGGAATTTAAAAAATTTTCCCTGAACTGACAGATTAATTCGGCTATTCTCAATCATCTGATTAAGTCATAGGACCTCATTCAGAGGCAGTTGTTAGTTGCAAGCAGTCGCTCTGAATCAGGGTGGCTGCTTGCATGCTGAACGACCACCTCCTTGTTGATTGCTAAGCTGTGGGTTAACAGCCACAGCTCTAGCGACCGACATGGGTGATGGTCAAGACCATTGCGACCATCGGGGCTTATGACCAGACCTGTAAGCCCCAGGTAGCTTCCTGCTCTAATTGAGCAGGAAGCTTCCCACTGACATCAGCAATGATGTCAATGGGGCAACCCCCAAATGGCAAGCATTCTGGCGGGAACACCTCCATTGGGGCAGGCACGCCCCCTGCCTGCCTCCCAAATGGGGTGAGCTGTCCCTCACCATTGACAGCTCGCCCCGTCTGCTGCGAGACCCCTAGTGATGGAGAATCCATCGCTAGCTGGGTCTTGTGTGCATGCCCAGTGGGGCAACATTGAGTCGGTTGCGAGCGCTCAGTGCTTGCGACCGACTCTGAATGACCCCCATAGTCCATCCCTAAGCAGATTTTTATTTTACCTCTTGCTGAGTTCACCTGTTTAATCCCAATTCCCCCCCACCCATTCTTCCCCTTTGTATCTTTTGTTTGTCTTAGCCACTTTAACAAGTAAAGTTGGCAACCTATAGAAATGTTTTCTATTTTGGCAGATACTCACTAATGTTCTATCAGATCCTAACTAATGCACCATAAATTTTATTGTTTTTATGAAAATTACTAATCTTTTCTCTTTATTGCTTTTCCTCCACTTTTAGGGTTGCTCTTTGACGTACAGGAAATTTGGGTTATAGGTGACTCATATATTTTCTGGGCTGCTAGGTTTATGGGTTCAGATCAAGCTCCAATTTTTGAACATTCAGCTAGGGTCCGTTGGATAGGTTTCAGAGGTATGAGATGGCATTACTTTTGTCCGAGACTGTTGGAGTATGCAAGGCATTTTGGTATGCCACATACCTTGGTGGCCCATTTAGGAGTCAATGACAATAGGCAGAGGTCCACTTTAGAATTGGGAATTGATATTATCAATGATTTGGCAAAGGTGCTGTTGGCCTGGCCCTCGTGTAAATTAATTTGGTCTTGCATTGTACCTCAGCAAGTTTGGCATGGGGTCAGGAATTTTCCTGCTATAGATGAAGCTAGGAAGGAACTTAATTTTGCAGTAGCTAAATTTGTGATGGCCAATTATGGTCATGTCATTCCCCATAAGGGTATTCAATTTTGTTTCAGTTATCTGTATAGGGCTGACGGGGTCCATTTAACAGAGGAGGGTTTGTCAATGTTTGAAGAGGATATATTTAGAGAGTGGGTGTTATTGGTGTATTCCTTTGTATGGTGGCAGTGTGGCAGTTCTATAAGCAGAACCTTGCTGTGGCGGGAAAGAATGGCAGGTCACCAGTCCAGATGCAATTATTTCATTGAGGGTGCTCTCTTCATTGACTGGTAGTTGGCTGTACCAACCTAACGGGGGGCAGTATCATCACCTAAATGGGTCAAGGTAGAGGGTCAGCATTACCTTTTTGTTGATTACATGGTTTATAGTGTTATGTTTATGCACTCTGGGCGATCTACGCCTGCTATGCCTGTTGTTTGTGTGTGGGTATTGCAGATTTGGCTGATTTCTGGCCATCCTTTCTTTGCCACCATACATCCTTAAATAAATAATAAATAAATAATATATAATTATTGCTCCAATAAATCGCCATCTAGTTATCTGCCAAATCCATGTCTCAGTGTCTTTATTTTTGTAGGGTAAGCGGTTTGCACGCATGACACACCTCATCTGATAGAAGGTTTAGGATGTTTAAGTCACAGTCCTAGACAATCTACAAAACGGTATTGTTTGTATCCATCCCAGTATATTATAGTTTCCTACCTTCAGTCCTCCTGTCTATAGCCTGCCATGCAGGTTGCTTGTTGATGCAGAGTGCAGTGCATTCACAGTGCACTGCAGACGGAGATGGTCTAAGGTCCTGGAGGCAGGGGCAGATGGTCTGGAGGTGGAGCTGTCAGTGGTGACTGACGTGGTCAGCAGCTCCCCCATCAGCCTTTTTATCTATAGCCTCAGTGAGCTTCTAACTGCTCATGTGCAGAGGCTGGCGGAGCAGCCGGCAGAGTGGAAGGGGTGTGTAATCAGCAGCAGCTGGCTCCTAAAAGGAATAAAGGGCCTATTCCAGATTTTTTTTAAGGGGACTCAGGGGCACCCTCTAGGGTCTGGCGCTCTGGGTGATGGCCCTGTTAGCCTGCTCCTAGAACTGTGCCTGGATGCTATTCAGCTGCTTAGTTATCCTGGCTGTATTTACTGCCCAGCAGTTACTGGGTCAATGCACTATTGGGAAATAATTCCCATGAGATTCTGCTGAGGGATGAGAGGAGCTTGAGCAGAGATCTGATTGCATTAGCCCATCACATGCTCCTCTGACCTGTGTAGATCAGAAGCAGCCGCATGGACATTTACATACATTTATGGATATTGCAGTTATAGATAGGGGGGGTTATTACCAAAATCATCTCATCATTCAACATTTTACATGCTGTCATCTATATTTAGGAGGGTTACTTAGTTAGGCCCCCATTTACTAACGAGTTTAATCACCAAAAGGAGTGATAAATGTCACTGTGTATGATAAATGGTGCTCCAGCCAATCAGCTTCCAACTGTAATTTTTCTAACAGTTGACTGTTGGGAGCTGATTGGCTGGAGCACCATTTATCATACACAGTGAAATGTATCACTAGTTTTGGTGATTAAACTCGTTAGTAAATGAGGCCCTTATTCAATTATTTATTTATTATAAAACTATAAAAGATGTACTATTATGTATGTTTTAAATAGTGATACAAAAGAGATATACGTTTGCAATCCATGCCCCGAAAGGCAACTAAAAACCTGTGTGATATTCACCACTCACAATAGTCTATGAACGCAATAAAAAATGTTTTAAAGCACTCTTTTCTAGGTACAGGTTAGTTACATTTTCTGTCCCAAAAACGTAAGAAAATCATATAGTCACTTTTCTGCAGTTCAAATATTCCTTAATCGATGTTTCATAAATTCCAGTCTTAAAACTTCCATACAGTAGCGCATGCAGGGGGCGTTTATGAGTACCCAGAAACCCCCCCAACAGACTGGAGTGCAGGCAATGTGTTCTTAAGCCCTGCCCAATCGTGGCAATTTTGCCACAATTCATTGGTCAATATGGGGGAGGCGGAGCCAATATGATATGATTTAATTAGATTTGAGTATTTTGGTCCTGCTCCCTCCCGATCACCCACGAATCGCAGCAATTTGCCACTAGGGGACGGGGCTTGATCTTGCTAGATCCTGTCCCTATCAGATCTGCTGCAAGGTCAGTTTTTTGTAATGTAAGTGACATATGTATGTGTGTATGTACATATGTGTGTGTCTATGTATATATGTGTGTATATCATATATGTATGTATGTGTATATATATATATATATATATATATATAGTATGTATATGAATATATATATATATATATATATATATATATATATATATATTTATATATATATATATGATACCCCCAAACCAGCAGTATTTTCTCCAGCATGGAAGGGGTTAATGGCCAGGTGTTAGGACCCTGCTGATCCCCTGGAGATGGTTCTGCCAGCCTTAAGGAGGGAAACTAGAAAGAGGCTGTTGGGTGTGGAGCTAGAGAAGCCCAGTGAGTCCTGCACAACAGACTGGCCCATGCTGACAGCTGACAGAGGAAAGAGCCTCCTGCAGAGTCTGACAATTGTAACTGTCAGCACCAGCACCAGAGAGCCTGCTATTGCTGCAGGGGGACACAATGAGTAACCAATGCAAGAACTGACACTGAGTGACCACGTAGAGAGGAGAGCTCTAGAGCTGATTGTTTCTGCAACAAGGACAATCCCAGTGCACACAAGTGCAGGACAGAACTATTCCAGTGTGTCAGTGTACCTGTTGCATCAGTGAGAGCTATCCAGGTACAGCAGCAAGCTATATTGTACCATTGCAGGGAGGGATACATAATCATACTGCTAACACCAGTGTACCAAAGTATTTGTTCTGAGTGACCACATTTACAGGGATAGCACCCCTGCATCTCATAATACAGCGATTACCTGCACCTCTGTGAGCGTAGTTTTGAGAGCTGTACTACTTCCTTCGATGTATCTGGAATCAGCAGTAGCTTACATTACAAGACAAAGCAAGCAGACAAACAGACAACCATGGTTGGAGAACAAATCAGACACAGACAACGATGTAGTTACACATCATAGCACTGCGTAGACCATTCTGCGGAATGGTCCCTTGTGCGTCTTTATTTATAGGGGTCTGAAAAGGTTAGTCACCATGAGTCAGCTTTATGCATGGGCACAAACAACTTGTTTGTGCCCCCCAATACTGGCTGGACATATAGATAAGATAAACATAAGACATTATGATGCTTATTCTTGTTGTGTTCCTCGCCTGCCATCTTAGTCAACATCTTCTATCTTATTATCTTCAGACTGTCCAAGGGTCTCAACCCCTGATAGCACTTTATCTTCTCTACTCCAGACTGTATGGTGAATAACATATTTGTCTAAAACATCAAACTTATGTAACTCTTAAAATCACTCTTAAAGCGACATACACATAGATAGAGCATTTAATAATCTAATTAAGCATTCCACGCTAACATTCCCCTCTTTTTATCAAATGATCTATCTTTCAGTAGAAATGTCCATGTTTCTTTAGTAACTCCTTCTGGAGCCTCTTGATGTTCTTGTTGTTCCTCATCTTTCTTTGGCCTTTATGACTTTTGTTTCCTGACTGTCAGTTACCTACAATAACCAGCATATGACCTATGTTATCCATATGTTATCCTAAGGACCACATATAGATAGAGCAAAATATCATTCAGCATGTATCATTGGTGTTTATCATAGGAACAATTCTTACTGTTGCTTGAAGGTCAATCATGCCAGGAGGAAAGATCGAGGAATCAGGTATCTGGACATCGGGAATTAGAGTATAGGTCCCCCTCATATGTAACTCCCAGGTGTTAACGAGATCTCTCCTGGGGCGCGGAGTCTAGTCCACCTGATGGTATTCACCAGTGACCCCTCCAAGCGGGATATGGGCTTTGCTGCACCAAGTGAACAGGTCGCAGCCCCCAAGATTGGTATCTGGAGCAAACACTGAGTATAATGCAGGAGGACTATACCTTTTACTGGTTTCTGGTACTTCAGAATTCTTGATTTTCAATTATTTTGCTCAAGCAAGAGCGCTTCTGCTCATCTTCTTTAGTTGAGTACTTAATTCTTATCCTCACTCTGTAGTGAGTTGCTTGATCTCTATCTCCATTGTTCACTTCTTATGGTGCGATGCTGTGAACCCAAGTGTCTCTTCCTTCCAGCTTTACTGTGGTAGGTGTAGTCAGCAACACCTGAAATGGGCCATCGTATCGTGGTTCAAGTGCCCTTCTCACATGTCTCTTGAAATAGATCCAGTCCCCTGGACTCAATGAATGAGTACTGTCATCAGAGTCTGGATCTGGAAGAAAGAGAATACTTGACAATGGAGGTTAGTTAAAGTTTTGCACATTGCTTGTACATAGGCAATTAAATCTTCATAATTATGCTGTAACTGCTGAGGGAAATAACACCCTGTTTTAGGTACTGTATCAAAGCTTATGTGTATTTATAGAGGTGGTTCTAATAGAGAACAAAACTGTTGGTAGACATTGTGATCAGGGCCTATCTGTTCCTATTACTTTTTATACTGATGTGTAAGGCCCTCTCTTAAATAGCTGTATATAATCTTTCTGCAGCTTCTAAAAGGGTTAGAGTGGCCTTGGGATATGTTTCTGTAAGGTCTTTACTTTTCTGTCCTGGATCACATATTTCATACATCCCGCATGCTGCTGCATTGAATTCTGGTGCCATCTATTGCTGCCACACAAGTTGACTTTCTTTGAACAGTTAATTTTTTCATACGTTATCTGTAACATAATTAGATACCAAGCCCTTGGTAGACACCCTTGTTGTCCTTTTTGCCCATATACATTGTTCATTCTTTTACGGCTCCTATGTTTTATCCACGATTCCTTCTCTCCCTTGGAAACCTGTTCCTGGAAGTGCTGTAAGGTGTCCTCATGGACTGGAGCTTCTTGTACTTGAACTTGGTACACAGTTACTGGGTCTTGCAATGCTGCTTTCTTTGCTTCTGTATCTGCAATAGCGTTACCTTTTACTTCTGGTGTCTGTTTCTTGGTAGGGGCCTGTATCTTTACAATTGCTTCTTTCTGATGTTAGTTCAAGGGCAATGAATAGCTGATTAATCAAAGTTGCATGTTTGATATAATTTCTGGTTTCTTCAGGTAGGGACAATTTTGTGGATCTCATATCTGGAATTTCTGTAGAGGTTTAGCTGTTTGTCCTTCTGCCAAGATTCAAGCTTCCTTGAGTGCACACAATTCTTCTTCTTGTGCTGAGCACTATGGAGGTAGTGCTGTGAAAATTAAGATGTCTGTATTTGAAGTGTCTGTATATCCTGTGTGTATGGTCCCATTAACATAGTATCTGGAGTCATCTACATTCAGAATTCTGTAAAGGAGTGTCCATAACATGATTAAGAGCCCTAACTTTAACTTACATAAGAGCTAAACAATCATGATGAGTGAAAAAAGTATGTATATTTTCTTCACTACCGTTACTAAGAATTTCTGACAACTTCTTCCTCCTTATTACATGATCTGTCTTCATCTGTAATCTCAGTACCTTCTTCCTTATCCCATGATTCAACTTCTTCTATAACTTTTTCCTGTTTGAGGGATTATTTCACAGGCTCATTTCCCCTCTAATGAATCATTGAAAGGAAGGTGAGTTACTGGATTGAGAACTTGTGTATCTTGAGATGGTTACATGAGATGTGCTTATTAACAAAGCCACTTCATACCTGGTTAATCTTGCAGTGGACGGGTGCTTGGTTCGTTTTCTTCATTCTGTACTTGAGTCAGTGAATACTGTCTTATCGATACTGGGAGAGTATTTGGCTTCAGGGTAAGTTTGGACAAGCTGTACTGCTAGAAGTCCCACATCTTCTTTTCTTTGGACTATAGCTTATCAGGTAGTTTGGACATCCATTCTGATAATAATGTAGCTTGTGGGGTTCTCTGCTGAGAATAATAAATAGCTGCGGTCAACTGTTCATTCTGTTCTTTTGTGAGGCCTGAAATTAGTACCACTCTGTCCAGAGTGTACTTAATACATACTTCTTAACTTGAATATTACATCTGCTCCCAATAGGTTAACTGGATATTTAGGTGAAATCATAAACTTAATTGGTACCTGTAGTTGCTCAGATCCTATGTTCATAGTACAGGCTTACTGTCTTGTAAGTTGACTTCACTTCCTTCAAGTCCAGTTGCTGATAAAACTTTATTGGATAATAGATTGTTTGGTACCTCCTCTTCATCATAGGCTAGTTCACTTTGCTCTGTTCTTCATTAAACATTCACACTGCTGACCAGTGGGTAAAGCAATTACTTCATTTCTCTTTGCTTCATTATTGTTTTGATGAATTGGTCAGTAGTTTAAAGTGGGATGTATGAGGGAGCACCTACTTCTTATAGTTGGGTTTTATTTTGCTTCTTCTGCCATTTCTTGTATTCGTCACAATTTCTTTTCATGTGACCTCTTTGATTGCAGAAGAAACATGAGCCCAGCTTCATCATTTTCTCAGTATCCAAAGGAGTCTTCCCCTTGGTATTTTCTGCACGATCTTTCCATCTTGTCTTGTCTTGTACCACATGCACTATTATTTTCTGAGCTGTGGTCTTTCCTCTCTGTCTGTTATTCTTCTCTTGCTCTCTGTCTTCTATACTTTCCACTACTTGAAGTACAGAGGGAACTTCCATTATTTCTGCTTCTGGTTCTATTGGATATGATTGTCCATATAGTTTCAATAATCGAGTCTTACACTTCTTTTCACATTGTGGATCTGTCATGAAGAAATCTTCTTCAGGTGTTTGTGTAGACTGGTTACGGTAGTGCTTTAAGTTTTGCACGATGTTAGGTGCTGTTGGAGCGAGATTCCCTTTTTGCTTTGTGTTATGGAAAAGTGTCTCACCAGATAAGGCAGGAAAAGTTGCTTTGTAGAGTAGCCTGCGAGGAGGGCAGGATAACTTGGTTAGATGAGTTGCCTGCCAGGAGGGCAGGATATCTTTGCTAGATGAGATGCCTGCCAGGAGGGCAGGATTTCTTGGTTAGATGAGTTGCCTGCCAGGAGGGCAGGATTTCTTGGCTAGATGAGTTGCCTGCCAGGAGGGCAGGATTTCATGGCTAGATGAGTTGCCTGCCAGGAGGGCAGGATTTCTTGGCTAGATGAGTTGCCTGCCAGGAGGGCAGGATTTCTTGGCTAGATGAGTTGCCTGCCAGGAGGGCAGGATAACTTGGCTAGATGAGTTGCCTGCCAGGAGAGCAGGATTTCTTGGCCAGATGAGTTGCCTGCCATGAGGGCAGGATAACACAGGCTGAAAATAGTTCAGGTGTAAATGTACAGTTTGATTACACATAGTAGGGCTGAGAAAACTGTAACTGCTGATTATACAGAGGAAGCATGGACCCAAAGGCTTGGGCCTGCATACACTGAGCACAGCATGTGGATGGTGAATAGTTAAGGTGTAAATGTACAGTTTGATTACACACAGTAGGGCTGAGAAAGCTGTAGCTGCTGATTATACAGAGGAAGCACAGACCCAAAGGCTTGGGCCTGCATACACTGAGCACAGCATGTGGATGGTGAAAACACACAGCAAGCTAACAGCATTCAGAGCAGAGTGGAACAACAGTCTTGAATAATTGAGCTACCTACTGAAGCCTGGAAGGCAGCATGGAGGGAGATGGAGAGTGGTAAATAGAAGCAGCGGCTGAAGCGTAGACAATCACGGAGGATAGCTGGAACAACCAGACCAAGCTGTAGGAGGAAACTCTATAACCAGCGAGGGGGAATTAATCTGGAAGCTACAAATAGGATGAGCAGCCAATCAGCAGCATATGGAGTATGAGTCACTCTCTGCAGCATCCCCGGTGCTTGGTAATCAGTGGAACCGGATTCTGAGTCAGTGTAGGTCCCGAGCCGGTGGGAAATCTACTGACAAATGTGTGCAGACACACGGAAACGCGTTGAGCAAACACAGCTGAACTTGTGGCATCTGATTCCTAAAGCAAAATTTTTTTCTCTCTGAGCGAACCCATCAGCCAGATCATTATACAGCTTATCACCCTCTCCAACAGGGAGATTCCGGTAACATACAAACCGGCACAAAGTCTCCATCGGGGGTCACATCATTCCATTGTGACTGCAGGCACCCGCTCCTAAGTGAATGTACAGCCAAGCTGGCCAGCAGCTTTGTCAGCAGCTATACACTACCTGACATGGAGCAGAGCAATACCACCAAGAGTTCCCGTGATGAAAGGGAGAAAGTTCTCTATCCAGTGACAGGCACACGAAGGTATATGCCGCAGCCACCGGGATCCATACAGCAATATACGTGGAATACTGACACTTTTAATCTGCAGATCACAGGCTGTCATATCAGCCAGAAAATCGGGTGAGCTCATTCCGTGTTGCAGAATATAGCAACATTATATTAAACTGTTGCACTAGCCTTAAAATTGCCACAGATACAGCGTATCTTTACTTAAGAGACACATTTTTTTCCTTTACCTGGTAACAATCTAACCAGGAAAATTGATTACACCCATCAAATCTTTTTTTTCTGATACTAATTACATGTTTTGTATATGTATGTATGTAATTTTATAGTATGAACACATATATATTCCACTTAGGCTCTGAATATTTTATTTTTGGGTAAGCACTTGGATCTGTGTGGCAAGGATTTGTGCAGGGTTTTGAGCCTGCTCCATAATGAAGGACACGGAATGCACAGACTTAAATACAAAGTTGGCCAGTTATAATGTTATGGAAAAGTGTCTCACCAGATAAGGCAGGAAAACTTGGTTTGTAGAGTAGCCTGCGAGGAGGGCAGGATAACTTGGTTAGATGAGTTGCTTGCCAGGAGGGCAGGATTTCTTGGCTAGATGAGTTGCCTGCCAGGAAGGCAGGATTTCTTGGCTAGATGAGTTGCCTGCCAGGAGGGCAGGATTTCTTGGCTAGATGAGTTGCCTGCTAGGAGGGCAGAATTTCTAGGCTGGATGAGTTGCCTGCCAGGAGGGCAGGATTTCTTGGCTAGATGAGTTGCCTGCCAGGAGGGCAGGATAACACAGGCTGAAAATAGTTCAGGTGTAAATGTACAGTTTGATTACACACAGTAGGCTGAGAAAACTGTAGCTGCTGATTATACAGAGGAAGCACTTACCCAAAGGCTTGGGCCTGCATACACTGAGCACAGCATGTAGATGGTGAATAGTTCAGGTGTAAATGTACAGTTTGATTACACACAGTAGGGCTGAGAAAGCTGTAGCTGCTGATTATACAGAGGAAGCACGGACCCAAAGGCTTGGGCCTGCATACACTGAGCACAGCATGTGGATGGTGAAAACAGACAGCAAGCTAACAGCATTCAGAGCAGAGTGGAACAATTGTGTTGAATAATTGAGCTACCTGCTGAAGCCTGGAAGGCAGTGTGGAGGGAGACGGAGAGTGGTAAATAGAAGCAGCGGCTGAAGTGTAGACAATCACGGAGGATAGCTGAAACAACCAGACTGAGCTGTAGGAGGAAACTCTTTAACCGGCGAGGGGGAATGAATCTGGAAGCTACAAATAGGAGGAGCAGCCAATCAGCAGCATATGGAGTATGAATCACTCTCTGCAGCATCCCCGATGCTTTTATAATCAGCGGAACCAGATTCTGAGTCAGTTTAGGTCCCGAGCCGGTTGGAAACACGGCTTGTGACACTTTGCTGTTCTAGCTTCTGTATCAATTGTGGTTTCTATGTTGTTCGTTGCCTCTATCAGTTGGTTACTCTTGTTACAGGGGTCTGGCGCAAACGAATCCACTATATCTTGCATACCAAACAATGCCCAGGGTCTGCATTGCTCTTGAGTTTCTTCCAAGTGTCCTGCTTCATCAACAACACCTTGGTCTTGGGTGGTACATATTGAAGGCACTTCATCTGATGGTGGTTCTAGTGTGCCCGTGCTTATTGCTGTCATATCAGCTACAGCTTTATCTGAACCTGCCATTAGCTCTGGTTGCAATCTATTGCTTACTGATATTGTCAGATGTACCTGTTATCTCTATATCTCAGATTATCAATTCAAAAGTCCTAAAAAATACAATGAGCTTCTAAGCTATAACTCATAATGTGACTTTGCAATCATCTGAAAAATCCTTTAGCAGCATACAGCTAAACAAACCATTGCTATCATCTGTACAATATATCCTAAATAAATTTCTAATATTTTTAAACCTTGACCATTAACTTTATAAACGTTTAATTTCTTTTTGGTCGACCATTCTTTAATAAAACATTAATCCTGTACGTACTTTACATTTTCTATAATTAAAACATTTTTCTTCTTCTGCATTCCTGTCATAAACCCGCATTATCTGTGCTATATATAAAAGAATGCAAAAAGTGACATACCTTCCTTATTTGTGGTCGTGCATTCATGTATTAAATATGATGTGCACAGCCACAAGAACTTTTAATAATTTCTTATCTTATATCAACAGCTTGGTAGTTGACGTGACGTAGTCACCCCCCCCACCTCTCTTTCTGCTAGCTGCTTTTTATAATCAATTTCTTTAGTAGCATATGAAGGAGACAGACTACCACTTGCTCGCAGGATTATTCAACATTATGCAATTGCATCTAAACTAAAAGGTACATTCTTATACATATAGAGTACTGCCAGATAAATATACATTTAACCTTTCCTAATTACTGTTTACATTGTTTAAAACAACTGTTACTTTTAATTGTGTATAATGCTTGTTCTAAGTATCCTTTCTTCTGGTTCTCAATTTCTTATTGCTTAAGCTGTATCTTACTTCCCCTCACTGACTTTGCACACAATCATGTTGGGGGGAATTCTATGTAATGCATGTATCGCTGTACATCTGGGTGTCTTGCTGGTGGTATAAATGCATTGTGGTGAAGGGGTATATGGAGCATTTACTTCACTGTCTGCCACACTGTGATATCCATGCCTCCCTACCTGAGCTAACCTGCTAAAACCTGCCATGTTCTAGCATCTGTGAAGCCTGCCTACAGGAATATGGCCAGTATTCCTCCAATAGGCATCTGGTGCCTTCCTTATCTGTCATGATCTGTAGGGGTTCATCCAAACCATCTGATTTCTTACTATTTCGTAAGTGTATGTGTATTGTATGTGAATGTAGGCAGGGACTTTGTGTGAAAGCTCCCTATTTACTGGAGGTCTTGGTAGGAGGTGTACAGTATGTAATCAGCAACCCATGAGGTGCCTCTGGTCCATATACCACCGGAGTAGGGATCGAATCAGGTCAGCAACACATGAGGCACCTCTCGTCCAGATACTTAGCCCAGAACCAAGGCAGCCCACCCAGTGTGACCACTCCCCACTTGCATTTATCTAAGCAACCCACTGGATGCTGCCAATTATCTTTAGACAGCAATACACTGGCCACCTTTGCTAGCATATACTGTTCCAGAACAAATCAACAGCCACAATATACTCTAACAGTCGCCACTGGGCCATTGATCATCCTTACTTTAACCGGCATGTCTGTATCTGTGCTCCCATGTCTGGGTAGTCGCAGTGTCATTATGATATATATATATATTTATCTCTATCTATATTCTTTACTTGTGCACAATTCATGGAAGGCACCTATCTAGGGGTATGCCACACCCCACTTCTAATGTAGTGTACTTTGGGTAACTTTAGTTGGTGCTACTGCTATGACAATAGACTAGCTTCTATGTGAGCAGCTATCCTGCTTCTGAGGACAGTGTATGAACACACTATATGACCACTGAAAGCTCCTTTTCCCCTTGCTTTGGTGGTGGTACTGTCTTCTCTTTACAATACGCATTGTGGGTTTTCCTAGTGTGTTTGTTCTGGCTAACTTTACCCAGCAATATTTACAGTTAGTGCAATGAAATCTACACAAACATTTCATCAATTACCTAATGCCTACATAACATTTAACAAGCATTAATGTCAATTGTTTCTTTTTTATCTATTAATACTTAAACCATATTCTCTAGTAGTTCTTATTTACAAACATAAACAACAAAACATTGCATGTACACTTCCTACAAGTTACCTCTAACCATCCAGCTCACCATTTCCCCATATAAATATTCCCAATCATAACCTTAAAATGTCCACTACAACATGCACACATTTCTTTATGTCACACTGAAAGCATTTTGTCTATACTGTATTTTCATACCACTTTTTCACTCCTTGCTTCATTTGCTTATATCTGTAAATCTTACCCACTATTTAATTCCTTCATCTCCATATCTCTATTCTGACCCCCCCCTGTTTGCTTCACCCCATCTGTGCATCCCCCCATCAACATTCTCACTGCCCTCCCAGTTCAGCCATCCACAGTTACTTTCTCTCTTTCTCCACCCTAACCAGCCACCATGTCCCGTCCCCACCAGAATGCACACCCCCGTCACCTGTGGGAGGTGTCTTGGCCACTATCCTTAGCGGCCGCATCTCCTTATATGCGAGGGACGTGCACTGCTCCTGTGCATGTGACCTCTGAGCCGGTGGCAGCCGCCACGCCCAGAGTGCTAGTCGGAGCACCTGCTCCTTCACCATCTAGCCTACAGGCATGGCTGGCGCAAGCGGATGTTGCATTAGTCCCCCACGCTCTCCAACCGCTTCCATAAGGCTGGGCAGCGTGGGATCATCAGGCCCTGCATTAAGCCCCACCCCCCAACTAGCGGCACCATTTTAGTTGGCCTGAGCCCTCATGATTCACATTCATAACCCTCTACTGCTCCAGGAGCAGGGAGGGCTATGCAGCTGACTCCAGCTAATGTGCAGCCCCTTTCTAGGGGTCAGCTATTTTCCAGCCCGGCTGGGCTTATTAGTTCACCAATGAGCCGCATTGTTGCTGTGGACAGCCATCATGGTACCTCATCCTGCAACACCCCTTTAATGCAGCAGTTTTCTAACCAAGGTTTAGCTCCATTACCACCTGTCACCAGCATTCCTATCAGTGGTTTGGCCCACCATAATTTTTCAATAGGTAAAGCACCGCCCGCTGCACAGTGGTCCCCATATTTTGGCCAGGGTTTTAGCCAGCAGACACTTCTGCCTGCCCTACCTGCTTTTTCCCAGCAGTTCATTAACCCTCAGTTGCCCCATGCGCTAAGCCATTATATCCCACAGGCGCTGCATCCTTCTTTTGGTCAGCAGTTTTATTCCACCATGCCCTTATATAACCCTCACCCACAGTTTGTTCAGCAGGTGCCCAGGGACATTTCACAGCCAAATCCCACCCTTCAACCCCCCTTGCCGCTGGTCCCCCCACCTGTCAGGCCTCCCACCCCTCTGCACCCCACCCAAATTCAGCCCCCACTGCTGCTCGAGCCAGAACTCCCACCCCTGTTTCAGTTTCAACATTGTCCATTACTAACGTTGATGTCCCTAGTTCGCAGAACATCGTGTCACAGGCGACTTTGGCTCCAGCTGCCGATGTCACAGAGGACATTCCGGCATTGTCGGGTCAAGACAAGGTGGGCGCATCTCACAGCACGGGACAGGAGTTGGTTTCCACAATCGGGGCAGCTACTCCATTGACAGCTGGAGCAGGTGAGATAACTTTGCCATTTCACACTGCCACATCATAACATTCTGAGGACTCATCTGACTCCAGTGGCTCAAGCGAAAAACCGCACAATCTCATGCGATATTTTGTTCAGAAGCTTAAAGGGAAGCATAAGAGCCCAATTAGATCATGTAGTGCAGCGGTCAGCTCGGTTCCGGATGCAAAGGGGGAACCGGTTCATTGCTCTAATACTGCTATTTTGCGGGAGGTTAGATCTAAAATTAAGAAGCATATTAAGAAAGGCAAGTTCGTAGATATGTTTGCTATTACGCATGAAGATAAAAAAGCTTTGGAAGTGGCTAAATCGGGGGGAGCGGTGGCCGAGGAAGCTTGGCGCAGCTAAGATAATTGGCATTCGGGTATGTACATATTTGCGGCCTGTCATACAGAAACTAGGCCTGCCGAATTTTTGAACATTTTTAAATATTTACATCTTGTGCACAGCATGCAACTGACTGCTGGGCATAACGTGTGGCGTCAGTACAATGAAGTTTTCCATAAAAAACAGGATAGCCATAAGATCTTTAGCTTCAGGTACAAGGATGTTGAAGTTTGGCTAGAAGTCACCCATCAGAATAAGCCCACTACCGTTGCTCCCATTGGACGTAAACAGCCCTTTGTTGCCCGCCCAGGATTTAACAGCAGGAAAGGGTAAATGCTTTTGCGTTTAATAACAGGCAATGTAGCAGAGGCACGAGCTGCCGTTTTAAACATGCCTGCCTGTCGTGCGGAGGTGCTCATACAGCCAAGGATTGTAAGCGCCCAGCTGGACAAGCCGCTGGACAGGACGACCAGTGTAGCACTAAGTAGAGCCTTTTCCCCAGTTAAAATAGAAGTCATAGAGTCTTGGCTAGGTCGCTATCCTCTTAAGGAGGAAGCGTCCTTTTTGTTAAGAGGTTTTATTGAGGGTTTTCATTTGCCTGTTGTTCATCCAGTTTTTGTTTTGACCAAAAGGAACCTTAAGTCAGCCAGGGAATACACAGCTATTGTGAGGGAAAAAATTGCGGCGGAGGTTGATGCAGGCCGCATGGCTGACCCTTTTCCATCTCCTCCATTAGTCGATATGTGCATTTCCCCTTTGGGAGTTGTTCCTAAAAAGGAGGCCGGTAAATTCCGGTTGATCCAACACCTGTCCAATCCGGAAGGGGGGTCCGTGAACAACGCTTTAGATCCAGAGGATTGCAGCGTCATTTATCAATCTTTTGAGGATGCCCTACGGTTGGTGCAGGAATTTGGCTCTGCTATTGGCGAAGATTGACATAGAGTCTGCTTTCAGGCTTCTTCCTTTGCATCCTGATTCCTTCAAATACATGGGTTTCAAAATTGATGCGTCATATTTTGTGGATAAGTGTTTACCAATGGGATGCTCCATTTCCTGCTCCTTATTCGAATGTTTCAGCTTTTCTTACAGTGGTGTATTCAGGCGGGTTCAGGGCAGTCGGGAATAGCCCATTATTTAGATGATTTCTTATTGGTTGGGCCAGCAGATAGTGCCATTTGTAGCGAGCTTCTTTTTTCAGCTCAGGCCCTTTTTCGCATTATGGGTGTGCCCATTGCTGTGAAAAAAATGGAGGTGCCTACCACAGTTTTGTCCTATTTGGGTATCATGATTGATACCGGGATGGGGTTATGTTGGTTGCCCAGTGATAAAGTTACTAAGATACGTGAGTATCTAGGACTTTTCCTTTAAAGCAGTTGCAATCACTGCTCGGCCTTCTTAATTTCTCTTGCTGTGTTATTCCTATGGGCAGGGTTTTCTGTCGTAGGTTAGAGAGGGCCACAGCAGGAGTAAAAAAGGCGCATCAAATGATTCATTTGAATAGTGAACTCAAGGAGGACATGCGTTTATGGTACACTTTTCTGCAGGATTTTCAATGGGGTTTGGATTTGGCTGCCCAGGGCAGTGGCCAATTTTGAACTCCAGCTTTATATGGATGCATCTGGTGCATTGGGTTTTGGGGCCTTTTTTGAGGGTCAGTGGTGCACGGAAGCCTGGCCAAAAAATTGGCGGGCTGCCAGTTTTACAGCCACTATGCTTTCGTGGAGTTGTTCCAAATCGTGGTAGCAGTAGACATTTGGGCTACACAGCTAAGTAATCATAGCATAAATTTTTGGTGCGACAACCTGGGGGTGGTTCAGGCCATTAACGACCAGAGAACTGTTTGTCCCCAGGCTCTCAGTTTGCTTAGGCATTTAACATTATTATGCCTGATAGGGAACATTGATTTTAATCTCGGCATGTTCCGGGCATTGAAAACAAGATAGTGGATGCTTTATCTCGTTTTCTATGGTCCAGGTTTAGATCACTGGTACTTACAGCCAGCATTCATGGCTTACCTTGTCCTGATCCTGTCTGGCAGATCATCAGGCTGGCATCGACGGACTTGCTCTGAAAGCTTTGGCACTGGGTACCCTACGGTCTTATACAACAGCATGAAACTCCTGGCAAGCCTTCATTGCCAACATAGATCAGGGTAAGACTGTTCAGGATAACATATTGCAGTTCGTTTGGTTGTGGCATGAGCAAGGCCGGTCAAAGGAGGCAATGTCCGGTGCTTTGGCTGGCATTTCATATTTTTCATGCTTGCATGGCTTGGCAGACCCAACTAAGTTGTTTATTGTTTCCAAAGCTCTGCAGGGTTGGGCTAGGAAACAGGCGCGTCCAGGCGATTCTCGCAGGCTGGTTGATATCGGTTTGTTGAAGAATATTGTGGTGGCAGCAGCAGGAGTGGCCCTAGGTGATTATGAGGCAGTGTTGTTTAGTTTGGTGTTTGTTTTGGCATTTTTCGGGGCACTGCGAGTAGGGGAACTGGTGGCTGCTAGCAGGAAGTCAGTGCAAACTGGGATTCTTATGGTGAATGTGATTGTAAAATCGGACTTGATCTTGCTAAAAGTTCAGAGATCAAAAACCAACCAATTAGGTAGGGGACATTGGTTATCAATTCCAGCACATCCGTATCTGAGCATATGCCCCGTAACCATAGCTAAGCGTTACCATCACCAGCGTCCGCGTGAGGTGTCGCAATGGCTAGTTCAGGAGGACATTTCACCGCTCTCGCGTTTTCAATTCACTGCAATTTTTAAACGTTGTTTGTAGGGGTGAGCGGGTTCGGATTTCTGAAATCCGAACCCCCCCGAGCCCCCCCGATCCGAGTCCGATCCGAATCAGGCTCGACTTTTCCCGCCTGACACGGATCTGAAATCGAGGCAAAACGTCATCATCCCGCCTTCCGAGTCTCGCGGGTTTTGGATCCTATATAAGGTACCCGCGTCAGCGCCATTTTCTCACTCGGCTGTGGACAGTGAAGAGGGAGGGTGGGAGTTAGGGCTGTGTAGTGTAGTGTAGTGTAGTGCTGCTGTTGTCCACTACTTCAAAGTCCATAGGGGCTGGCTGTGTTGTGCTGTGCTGCTGATGTTAATAGGGGCTGTGTCCACTACTTCAAAGTCCATAGGGGCTGGCTGGACTGTGTTGTGCAGTCAGTTCTCCATAGGGGCTGTGTCCACTCCAAAGTCCTGTGCAGTGTCCCAGTCCTAAAGGGGTGCTGAGGTGTTGTCCAGGTGGTGCTCTGTCCATCAGAGGTGCTCCCCCCAAGTGCTAAAAAAATAATATATTTTCTGTGTTTGTGAATTGTGTGCGCAGTAGCCGCACGTGCATCAACAAAGTAGTGCAAAGCGTGCGCCTGTGTCATAAGTAAAGGGCCGGCTGGCTTGACCGTTAAGGGTGCTGTAACCCCCGAAAGTACACTACAGTCCAAACCAAAAAAAAAATTATTTTCTGTGTTTGTGAATTGTGTGCGCAGTAGCCGCACGTGCATCAACAAAGTAGTGCCAAGCGTGCGCCTGTGTCATAAGTAAAGGGCCGGCTGGCTTGACTGTAAAAGGGTGCTGTAACCCCCAAAGTACACTCCAGTCCTAACCAAAAAAAAAATTATTTTCTGTGTTTGTGAATTGTGTGCGCAGTAGCCGCACGTGCATCAACAAAGTAGTGCCAAGCGTGCACCTGTGTCATAAGTAAAGGGCCGGCTGGCTTGACCATTAAGGGTGCTGTAACCCCCAAAAGTACACTCCAGTCCAAACCAAAAAAAAAATTATTTTCTGTGTTTGTGAATTGTGTGCGCAGTAGCCGCACGTGCATCAACAAAGTAGTGCCAAGCGTGCGCCTGTGTCATAAGTAAAGGGCCGGCTGGCTTGACCGTTAAGGGTGCTTTAACCCCCAAAAGTACACTCCAGTCCAAACCAAAAAAAAAATAATTTTCTGTGTTTGTGAGTTGTGTGCGCAGTAGCCGCACGTGCATCAACAAAGTAGTGCCAAGCGTGCGCCTGTGTCATAAGTAAAGGGCCGGCTGGCTTGACCATTAAAGGGTGCTGTAACCCCCAAAGTACACTCCAGTCCAAACCAAAAAAAAAATTATTTTCTGTGTTTGTGAATTGTGTGCGCAGAAGCTGCACGTGCATCAACAAAGTAGTGCCAAGCGTGCGCCTGTGTCATAAGTAAAGGGCCGGCTGGCTTGACCGTTAAGGGTGCTGTAACCCCCAAAGTACACTCCAGTCCAAACCAAAAAAAAAATTATTTTCTGTGTTTGTGAATTGTGTGCGCAGTAGCCGCACGTGCATCAACAAAGTAGTGCCAAGCGTGCGCCTGTGTAATAAGTAAAGGGCCGGCTGGCTTGACTGTTAAAGGGTGCTGTAACCCCCAAAGTACACTCCAGTCCAAACCAAAAAAAAATATATTTTCTGTGTTTGTGAATTTTGTGCGCAGTAGCCGCACGTGCATCAACAAAGTAGTGCCAAGCGTGCGCCTGTGTCATAAGTAAAGGGCCGGCTGGCTTGACCGTTAAAGGGTGCTGTAACCCCCGAAAGTACACTCCAGTCCAAACCAAAAAAAAAATTATTTTCTGTGTTTGTGAATTGTGTGTGCTGTAGCCGCACGTGCATCAACAAAGTAGTGCCAAGCATGCGTCTGTGTCATAAGTAAAGGGCCAGCTGGCTTGACCGTTAAAGGGTGCCGTAACCTCCAAAGTACACTCCAGTCCAAACCAAAAAAAAATATATTTTCTGTGTTTGTGAATTGTGTGTGCAGTAGCCGCACGTGCATCAACAAAGTAGTGCCAAGCGTGCGCCTGTGTCATAAGTAAAGGGCCGGCTGGCTTGACCGTTAAAGGGTGCTGTAACCCCCGACAGTACACTCCAGTCCAAACCAAAAAAAAAATTATTTTCTGTGTTTGTGAATTGTGTGCGCAGTAGCCGCACGTGCATCAACAAAGTAGTGCCAAGCGTGCGCCTGTGTCATAAGTAAAGGGCCGGCTGGCTTGACCATTAAGGGTGCTGTAACCCCCGAAAGTTCACTCCAGTCCAAACCAAAAAAAAAATTATTTTCTGTGTTTAGCCGCACGTAAATATCAAATTGATATAACATAAATGGAGGACCAAACTTTCTCCGATAAAAATAAAATAGAGAAAGATCAAGAACCACTTCCTCCTAGTGCTGAAGCTGCTGCCACTAGTCATGACATAGACAATAACATGCCATCAATGTCGTCTGCCAAGGCCGATGCCCAATGTCATAGTAGAGGGCACATACAATCCCAAATGGCAAAGTTCAGGAAAATTACCTTGAAAAAGACATTTAAATCAGCTGAAGAGAAACGTAAACTTGCCAATATGCCATTTACGACACGGAGTGGCATGGAACGGCTAAGGTCAATCCCTAGTATGTTCATGACTAGTGGTTCAGCTTCACATGATGATGGAAGCCCTCCTCCAACTAAAAAAATCAAAAGAGTTAAGCTGGCAAAAGCACAGCGAAGAACTGTGCTTTCTAAGAAAATATCACAAATCCCCAAGGAGAGTCCAAGTGTGGTGGTGGTTGCGATGCCTGACCTTCCCAGCACTGGACGGGAAGAGGTGGCTCTTTCCACCATTTGCACGCCCCCTGCAAGTGCTGAAAGGAGCACCCACAGTCCACTTGCTGATATGCAAATTGAAGATGTCACTGTTGAAGTAAAACAGGATGAGGATACTGGTGTAGCTGGCACTGAGGAGGAAGTTGGCGAGGAGGATTCTGATGGTGATGTGGTTTGTTTAAATCAGGCTTCGGGGGAGACAGTTGTTGTCCGTGGGATGAAAAAGCCCATCACGGTCATGCCTGGGCAGAAGACCAAACATTCCACCTCTTTGGTCTGGCAATATTTCTATCCAAATCCGGACAACAACTGTCTTGCCATATGTACCATATGTAAAGGTGAAATAAGTATGGGTAGGGACGTCAACCACCTAGGAACATCCTCCCTTATACGGCACCTGCAGCGCGTTCATAAAAAGTTACTGTCAAGTTCAGAAACTTTGGCTAAGACCGTAAGCAGTCGAGGGACACCTAAATCCCATTGTCCTGTTGTATCCAAGCGCCTGCAAACCACACCGTCAACTCCCTCCTCGTCAATTTCCTCCTTAGTCAGGATTGGAAGTAGTCCTGCAGGCTATGTCACTGGCATGACTGACTCTCCTATCCGGGATTCCTCCGGAGGATCCTGCATTGCTACACCTACTGCTGCCGCTGCTGCTGTTGCTGCTGCTGGGAGTCGTTCATCATCCCAGAGAGGAAGTAGGAACACCACTACTTTTACTAAACAATTGACCCTCCAACAGACCTTAGCGAGGAGGATGAAGTATGACAGCAGTCATCCTGAAGCAAAACGTATAACTGAGGCCTTGACTGCTATGTTGGTGTTAGACGAGCGCCCGGTATCCGCCATTAGTGCAGTGGGATTTAGACAATTGATGGAGGTAGTGTGTCCCTGGTTCCAAATCCCGTCTAGATTTCACTTCACTAGGCAGGCGATACCGAGACTGTACAGAAACGTCAGAAAAAGTGTCCTCAGTGTCCTGAAAAATGCCGTTGTACACAATGTCCACTTAACCACGGACATGTGGACAAGTGAAACAGGGCAGACTAAGGACTATATGACTGTGACAGCCCACTGGGTAGATGTATCACCTTACGCAGCAACAGCAGCAGCGTCACCAGTAGCAGCATCTCAGAAACGCCAGCTCGTTACAAGGCAGGCTACGCTGTGTATCACTGGTTTCAGTAAGAGGCACACCGCCGACAACCTCTTAGAGAAACTGAGGGAAATCATCGCCCAGTGGCTTACCCCACTTAGACTCTCCTGGGGATTTGTGATATCTGACAACGCCACCAATATTGTGCGGGCATTACATCTGGGCAAATTCCAGCACATCCCATGTTTTGCTCACACAATAAACTTGGTGGTGCAGAATTTTCTGAAAAGCGACAGGGGCGTGCAGGAGACGCTTTGGGTGGCCCGAAAAATTTCTGGCCACTTTCGCCATTCAGCGACTGCGTGCCGAAGACTGGAGTGCCAGCAAACACTCTTGAACCTGCCCCGCCATCACCTGAAGCAAGAGGTTGTGACGCGGTGGAACTCAACCCTCTATATGCTTCAGAGGATGGAGGAGCAGCAAAAGGCCATACAAGCCTATACATCCACCTATGACATAGGCAAAGGAGGGGGTATGCACCTGACTCAAGCGCAGTGGAGAATGATTTCCGTGTTGTGCAAGGTTCTCCAGCCCTTCGAACTTGCCACACGTGAAGTCAGTTCAGACACTGCCAGCTTGAGTCAGGTCATTCCCCTCATCAGGCTTTTGCAGAAGCAGCTGGAGAAAGTGAAGGAGGAGCTAAGACGGAGCGATTCCGCTCGGCATGTGGGACTTGTGGATGAAGCCCTTCATTCGCTTTGCCTGGATTCCTGGGTGGTCAATCTGTTGAAATCAGACCACTACATTTTGGCCACCGTGCTCGATCCTAGGTTTAAAGCCTATGTGGTGTCTCTCTTTCCGGCCGACACAAGCCTGCAGAGGTGCAAAGACCTGCTGGTGAACACACTGTCAGGTGAAGCGGAACGTGACACGTCAACGGCTCCTTCTTCATATTCTCCCACAACTGGGGCTGCCAGGAAAAAACTTAGGTATCCTAAGCAACCCGCTGGCGGTGATGCAGGGCAGGCAGGACCAAGTTTGGACATCTGGTCCGGACTGAAGGACCTGGCAACAATTTCTGACATGTCTACTGTCACTGCATATGATACTGTCACCATTGACAGAATGGTGGAGGATTACATCGGTGACAGCATCCAAGTAGGCTTGTCAGACAGTCCATACCTGTACTGGCAGGAAAAAGAGGCAATTTGGAGGCCCCTGTACAAACTGGCTCTATTTTACCTGAGTTGCCCCCCCTCCAGTGTGTACTCCGAAAGAGTGTTTAGTGCAGCCGGGAACCTTGTCAGCGAAAGGCATAGGAGGTTGCTTCCACAGAATGTGGAGAAGATGATGTTCATCAAAATGAATTATCAGCTCTTCCAGGGAGACCAGCCTCCAGAAGGTACAGAGGGACCTGTGGTGGTGGATTCAAGTGGGGACGAGTTAATACTTTGTGAGGATGAGGATGTACACACTGAAGAGGGTGAGGAATCGGTGGATGAGGAGGATGAGGATGACATCTTGCCTCCGTAGAGCCAGTTTGTGCAGGGACACATTAATTGCCAGCTTGTTTTGTGGGGGCCCAAACGAACCAATCATTTCAACCACAGTTGTGTGGCAGACCCTGGCGCTGAAATGATTGATTTGTTAAAGTGTGCATGTCCTGTTTATACAACATAAGGGTGGGTGGGAGGTCCCAAGGACAATTCCATCTTGCACCTCTTTTTTTTCTTTGCATTATGTACAGTTTGGGGCCTCTTTTTTCTAACTGCCATCCTGTCTGCCACTGCAGTGTCACTCCTAGATGGGTCACGTGTTTGTGCCGCCCACTCGTGTCGCTTAGCATAGTCATCCAGCTACCTCGGTGCAACCTTTTGGACATAAAAACACTATTGTGAGGTGTGAGGTGTTCAGAATAGACTGGAAATGAGTGGAAATTAAGGTTATTGAGGTTAATAATAGCATAGGAGCAGAAAAACCTACAAATTCTGTGATTTTAGCTGTTTTTATGCTTTTTTTCAAAACAATACAGATCCAAAACACAAAACCAAGAACCCAAAACACGGAAGGGTGGTTTTGGCAAAACCAATCCAGATCCAAAACACGAAGAAAGATCCAGATCCAAAACCAAAACACGAAAAGTGGCCGGTGCACACCCCTAGTTGTTTGACATCCCTTGATTTGCCGGTAGAGCATTATGGCATGCACTCGTTTAGAATTGGTGTGGCCACTTGTGCAGCAGCAGCAGGTTCTTCCAGCGAGGCAATCAAATGATTGGGTCGGAGGAAGTCTTCTGCTTATAAATGTTATTTTAGAGGTGACAAGCTGCCTAATTAGATAGCGCTTCATGCAAGTTTGTTTTTTGGGAAACCCAGTGCCTTAAGCTACCTGGTGCTAGGGGGGGAGTGGAGTTCTTTTCACCTCTTGCCCTCATTGAGGTTTTGGTGTTGTTCACCTCCATCTGGGTCATTCAAATGACTCAGTTTTCCCTCCCTGGTTAATCTGCTATGGTGTATAAGCACTAATGTTCCTTTAAAAAAAATTTCCTTACATGTTGTGGTAGGGTATTTGATAAGGTGTGGATTGTGGGACATTCGTATGTGTATTGGGCTGGCAGACACCCCCTTGTTTGTGAGACCCCTTGTAATGTCCACTGGATTGGGGTGAGGGATTTCAGATGGAATGGCCTTTTGACTCTTCTTTGGGATTCAGAGAAGAAATAGTGTGCCCCATACTGCTTGGTCATCCATCTTGTTCATCCACCTTTACACATACCCAAATCAATGATTTGGGTATGTGTAAAGGTGTGGAGACCATCATTGCTATGAAGAGAGATTTTCAGATAATTTCTGAGCATTGGCCGCAGGTTCAGTTAATGTGGTCAGAAGTCATTCCACGTAGATTCTGGAGAGGGGACCAAAGTGGCACAGCTTTAGATAGAGTGAGGAAAAAACAGAATGCTGCGGTGTCTTGTTCTGTAGCAAGTCTGGGCGGGCATGTTATCAAGCACCCCTTCTCCGTTATGAAGAGGTTGACTTCTATAGATCAGATGGAGTGCATTAGGCAGGTGAAGGTTTGGTCTTATATTAGAGGCAGTTAGTGGTCCTTGTTAGCTGGTGGTGGTACATCATCAGTGGAACCCGTTTTTGGCAGAAAGCAGTGCTCCTCGGCTGCTCAATTTAGTGCAGCTGAACTTGGCTAGCATCCCCCCTTGGAGAGAGGCGAGTCGGTTGCTGCCTTAGGGGAGGACAAGGTCTCCATCTTATGGAGGGATCAGCACTGTGCTATATTAATTAAGGGGGATGGTACAACTCAAGACAGTTCACACTTGGCGGTGGATTCTCCACCCCCATCTTAGTAATACATTCTTCATATGGGCTGTAGCCAAGTTAGCACTGCTTTTTCGCCACCATGCTCGAATATACAGATCAATTTACAATCCGATTTAAATAAATTTTGCTGTGACCTCTTTTTTGCAAATCTATTTAGTTGTCAGTGTCATTATTTTAGTTGGTTAAGTTTAAGTTAAGTATGGTAAATAATAAAACTATGGGTGACTTATTGGCAATTTGCAGTAAGACCTTACACCAGAACAGTTGGGTGTAATTATACTCAGAGACATTGTATTGTAATGTGCTTAGTGTTACTGATAAGTTAAACTAGAATTATTAATTGCCAGTTAGTAATAATAGCAAATGTGAAACAGATATTATAAATGTCATATTGAGCAAGTTATAGTGAGCTTTGGAAAGTGATCATAAGTTAATTCAAGTAATTGTATATATTTTTGGTGTTGTCGTATCCTTGCATACTTTACCTTTACTCCGAACAATACAAGTGTGACTAAGTGTCTTAGAATAATAAAATTAATGTAACTTTCCCCAAAGTGTGTTTACTCTGCTGGGTTCTGGGGGATCTCCTGTCTCTCTGTTGTGATAGGAGGAGTCTGAAAGAGGAAACGCACTGATCTACGCCCAAGCAGGTTCCAGAAGAAAAGCAGGTACGATCCACTCACTGACATCCCACCAAATTGGGGGTGTTACATTTTGGCGTCTACGAACAGGATCGACCATGGAACTGCGAGAAGGCAACCCAGCTGCAGATGACAACAGGATCAGGGAAATGACTGACAGGGTTGCAGGATTCAACCAGTGGCTCACAGAGATGATAAAGGAGATAAGTGACCTTTAGACAGAAACGGGCTGTAACCAGACATGAGGAGTGGTATCCAGACCGCAGAGTGCAAAACCATCCCTGATGGGATGTTTCCCGAAAGACCGGAAGATGAGTAATCAATCAATTTGATGCTCGAGGGAGACCTATATGTCGACGATGCAAACAAAGCGGTCACATTGAGCGGAACTGTCAACAGCCCTCAAGAAGAGATGTATGTCCAATTGCAGTAAGACAGGACCAAGCTACAATGTCTAATGTATCGTATGCCATTGACGATAAGTGAATCAGCCCAAGAAGACTTTTGGGTCATGTCGTGTGGTTCAGCGTACCACGTGGTTACGGATTCATAAATAGAACAGACACCAAAAGAAGAGTATATGTACATTATACAGCCATTAAGAGAAGACCATCCCTGAAAAGTGTTTACGAAGCCTGAGAAGTGGCGAAATGGTCGAGTTTGAATTGGCGAATGGAAAGAAAGGCATAAAAGCCGTTAATGTGACTGGTCCAGGTGGTGTTCCGGTATGAGGCAGCAAATTTGCAACAGATTGCAAGCAACATTGATACTATCCATGTCATGGAGATTCTCTAAGTAATAATCAGAAATATGATCAATACAGTGATGGTGGAGAAAGGACAAGAGCAGTTGAAAGTGCAACTGATAGACGAACGATGATCCTCCACAGTCTTACTGGGGTGTCGGCACCTACCATATCACCAGATGATACCAGCTGAACACAGACAGCAAGAACCCAATGTCCCAGTGCAGAGTGAATCGTTGGGGAGAACCCCAGAGCAGAGTGAATACTTGAGACGAACAGACGAACGGCATGTGAAGGAACCTAGTGAAATGGTGCAACCGAGCCTACAGGATGTAGTTAGGCCGCAACCCACTCCAGAGCCGGAACATGAGAGCAGACTGAAAGTGAAAAATACAGATTCCAGTCTCGCTGACCCCAGTCAAGCAGATTCAAATACCACTGACCAGGAAAGAGACACTAAAGAAGTTATCCACATGTCCACGGCAGAGGGATCGAGACCCCTTAAACCCAATAGTCTTGATTTTCTTATGTATCAGTCTGAATCTAATGTCCCTGTAGAAACTCTTAGTGTAGCTAAAGAGGTTGTGACATATCTTTACCCAGAGAAACATGGCCCAGATAGTGAGTACACCACTATAAGCGGTGAGGAGCTAACTTTCATGTTGCAGCAGGCTATATATAGGTCCAGAAAGAGTCACAAAGGTGTGTTACCTGCACATTGTAGAGTCAAAACTGCTGTTTTCAACTTTGATTTGAATGTTATGTTGTTGATTATGCAGTGATGTACAAGAGACTATTCTTTGCTAGACTTTGCAAATTTGTTTATTACGTGAGGACACGCAATATTTAAGCCGAGAGGCATGTGATACCCCCAAACCAGCAGTGTTTTCTCCAGCATGGAAGGGGTTAATGGCGAGGCGTTAGGACCCTGCTGATCCCCTGGAGATGGTTCTGCCAGCCTTACGGAGGGAAACTAGAAAGAGGCTGTTGGGGATGGAGCTAGAGAAGCCCAGTGAGTCCTGCACAAGACTGGGAGAGGAGCAGCATACTGTGAGCAGAGGCTGAGTTTCTGGGCACACGTGGTGCCTGAGGAGAGCTGCAGTAGTGATAGGAGCTGCACTGCCTGTGAGGATCCCCAGAGACAAACTGGCCCATGCTGACAGCTGACAGAGGAAAGCCTCCTGCAGAGTCTGACAATTGTTACTGTCAGCACCAGCACCAGAGAGCCTACTATTGCTGCAGAGGGACACAGTGAGTAACCAATGCAAGAACTGACACTGAGTGACCACATAGAGAAGAGAGCTCTAGAGCTGATTGTTTCTGCAACAAGGACAATCCCAGTGCACACAAGTGCAGGACAGAACTATTCCAGTGTGTCAGTGTACCTGCTGCATCAGTGAGAGCTATCCAGGTACAGCAGCAAGCTATATTGTACCCATTTCAGGGAGGGATACATAATCATACTGCTAACACCAGTGTACCACAGTATTTGTTCTGAGTGACCACGTTTACTGGGATAGCACCCCTGCATCTCAGTATACAGCCAGTGCCATAGCTAGGGTAGTGCAGCCAGTGCCATCACACAGGGCACCACAGGTCAGGGGGCACTGTTTGGGCCTGTCAAATTTCTGTTTATAATCATTCTTGCTTGTAGCTTCCTCTTATTTCATCACCAGCATCTCCTGGCCTCCCCTATCTCTTCTCTGGCCCTTCCCCATGAAGCCATGGCCCTTTTTTGGGTGCATTATGTCCCTTTGAAAAATAAGGGGGGCGCCAATGCTCTTTCTGGCACAGGGCACCAAAAAGTCTAGTTACGGCTCTGCCTGCACCTTCTTTGTATTTATGAGCCTGTACAGGAAATATTAAGTGACAATACCTCAAGGACACACAGGACCTCATTCTGAGTCGGTCGTTGCGGCCGCACGGTCGTAAGGGAAATGGGGCCGGATATGCAAATGATGCACTCGCAAGTTGCGTCCTTAAGATCGGATTGTTAGCTGGCCGACCAAGGGGAGGATGTGGCCGTAACACAAAAAATACACAGCTTCTCATACGCATTACACGTCATCTCCGGCCATATAAGGATTAATCAAGACCATCGGTAACCATCGGAACTGGTCGTAGAGCTTAAGGTTGACCATACCCTCTCTTAAGCACTACGATCAGGTCAGTGTACAAACCATCCATGTCACGTGTGCCATGACACTACTTTGTTCATTATGCACTCCCATAAAACGCCGTTCACATAATTAGGCACCGCTGCATTCGGATCTCCACTCCCCCGTTTTCAAGCACCTTCCCATGTTACCACCCACAAACGCCTCATTCTGTCACTGAAACTACCGACCTGGCTGTGTTCAAGGAGAGAGAAATTTCTGATCATAGCAGCTAGTTTGCGAATGCGCATTGCAAACTTTCCGAATGCGCAGTTTAGCGAACATCGGTGGTGTACGACCATGCGGCCACAACGACCGACTCTGAATGAGGTCCACAGAGAGGGACATTGTGCTCCTTATTGGCAATTTGCAGTTAGACCTTACACCAGAACAGTTGGGTGTAATTATACTCAGAGACATTGTATTGTAATGTGCTTAGTGTTACTGATAAGTTAAACTAGAATTATTAATTGCCAGTTAGTAATAATAGCAAATGTGAAACAGATATTATAAATGTCATATTGAGCAAGTTGTAGTGAGCTTTGGAAAGTGATCATAAGTTAATTCAAGTAACTGTATATATTTTTGGTATTGTCGTATCCTTGCATACTTTACCTTTACTCCGAACAGTACAAGTGTGACTAAGTGTCTTAGAATAATAAAATTAATGTCAATTTCCTCAAAGTGTGTTCACTCTGTTGGGTTCTGGGGGATATCCTGTCTCTCTGTTGTGATAGGAGGAGCCTGAATGAGGAACTGCACTGATCTACACCCAAGCAGGTTCCAGAAGAAAAGTAGGTACGATCCACTCACTGACATCCCACCAAATCGGGGGTGTTACATTATATATATATATATATATATATATATATATATAAACCCCCCCATAAAAATTATGCGTTTGCCCCTGCAATAGTATCTGTAGTCACCTGGTCTATCCAATAGGTTTCCACACTATTACCCAATATAATAATATACTCATTGCATGGATATATAAAAGGCAAAGTAGGGGAAACACATATAGTGTAAAACCGCAACATTTATTTAGAATCACAACATAAATGAAAATGGTCGCATACCATCAAGTACTTTTTATGAAAGGCACAATTTCAAGCATATATGGGTCTAAATGCTCCCCATATTAAGCAGTACCTTCCCAGGATCAGGTTTCAGATGGCAGCACCACAGGATACAACACCTATCTTTCTGTCCTCACTGAGCTTGCCTTAGGACACCAGCGGTAGGTTTGACAGGTGTACCACCCTGCGCAAAAGTGGGAGTAGGAGCTGTCTGTAGAATCTCATCCCCAAACACACCCGTGTAACATGTATTCCTCTAATGAAGTGAACTGAAAAAAATATTATGTTGATTTTCTCAGAGCTGTAGTTCCTCAATAAATACATTAATGTAAAAAACCAATTTTTGTATTAAAACATTGCAGTTTTAAAAGTATATAACTTCAAAATCAGTGTACTTATCAGCCTAAGATTTTGGGGGTTTCTTTACACCCATGGCAAGATTTATTATGCCAAGTCTCATTGAAATTAGAGGATGTAAGGTAGAATCCTTTTCAAAAATTGTGTTGATTTGATGCAGAATGACCCTTCCAGTTCTTAACTTATGGCCCAGCAGTAGAACGCATCAGTGTGACACTTACAGTGATTCAAACGGTGGGCTAATTGTATTTAAATGGTGGCTCTTTAGACCAGCATGGCATCTGCAACTGATGAAGGACAATAGATCCAAAATGCATTGCACAGATGCCATGCCACACTAATGGACCTCTGATTTGCTAACTACAGAAAGGCTTGAGGTGTGTTGTTGAAATTGCCTCTATCCGGAGATTGGCTTACACCATCTGTTTATACACACCACTTGCCTATTACAGTATGAACTAGAGGACTTTTCTTCTGTAGCTATGTTTTTATTACTTTTTACATCTATGATATATTATGGCTGATTGTGTGTTAGTCACAGGTGGTCTTAGGCCAATGTGTGCAGTCTATAGCTCCTAGGACATTAGACATGCCTGCAAAACTATAGAAAGCTACCCTTATCTCAAGCCACTGTGACTCTTGGCTGGGGAAGCAGATATAAGTGTAGGAGAGTGTCTTCAGGGTTGCCATCACCTGGATGAGATGATGGGAGAAACTCACTTGTGTCATGCCCACCACTATAGAGGAGACTGAATGGGAAGGGGACAGTGTCAAAAAAATTACAGCCAGCATCTTGTGCAGGCCTGAAATGGCATGTGACCATTGCAACACTCTAATGTTGTGTGTGCTATCTTGGACTTACCTGTTGTCTTAATTAACACAATAAATTTGTTTTACTACATTATAGCTAGAGATGAGCGGGTTTGGTCCCAGAGAACCGAACCCACCCAAATTTAGCATATCCGAGTCGGATCCAAGCATGTTCAGAAGTTCCCGCCTTACTTGGTTCTCGAAACTGAGGCAAAACCATAGAGACGGAAATGTTGCAGTTTGCGAGCTTTCGTCTCTATGATCAATGTAGTATATAGGGACCATGTGACAGACGCCATTTCCCTCCAGCTGTGCTGAACAGGGAGGGTGGGTAGTGTAGAGCTGGGAGAGGTGCTGGTGCTACCTGGGCTGGTGACTGCTGATCCATTGTGGTCTCTGGTCATGGTGCTGTCACTGTCACGGTGCTGTCACTCACTATCTGTCACAATTGGCATTTGTGAGTTACCTGTTTCAGGTAATGAACTGGAATCACTGGAAGCCAGCTGGACTGGAACCATGGGTAATGTGAATAGCTCTTTTATTATAAGAATTGGGTAGCAGTGAGAACTGCCTTTGATGATGAATGACTGGAACTGGAAACTTGAAACGTTGGAGTGGGACCATAAGTAAATTGGAGGGACCGGACTGGGACCGGCAGGTAGGCAGACTGAGCTGGTCGAGGTACCAGTAGATGAGCTTGCAGATGGATGGTATAATGGAAGCTACTTGGTGCACCTGGGAAGCCATGTGGAGACTGATGATAGCACGGAGGCTACTTGGAGCGGCTAATGAGCCGTGAGGTGAGTGGACTTGGAGGAACCGTACTGGGACAGGCAGGAAGGCTGACTGAGCTGGTCGGGTTACTAGTAGATGGGCTTGCAGATGGATGGTAGTGTGGAAGCTAATTGTTGTGGCTTGGGAAGCGTAGATGATAGATGGTAGCATGGAAGCTACGTGGAGCAGCTGGGTAGCCGTGTAGAGAAGCTTGTAGCGTGTAAGCTACTTGGAGTGGCTGGGTAGCTGTGTGTAGAAGCTTGTAGCATGGAAGCTACTTGGAGTAGCAGGATAGCAGTGTAGAGAAGCTGGTAGTGTGGAAGCTATTCGGAGCAGCCTGGGAGCTGTAGGTGGGAGATGGTAGTGTGGAAGCTACTTGTTGCAGCCTGGGAGCCATAGATGAGAGATCGTAGCATGGAAGCTACTTGTTGCGGCCTGGGAGCCATAGGTGAGAGATGGTAGCACGGAAGCTACTTGTTGCGGCCAGGGAGCCGTAGGTGAGAGATGGTAGCATGGGAGCTACTTGTTGCAGCCTGGGAGCTGTAGGTGAGAGATAGTAGCATGGAAGCTACTTGTTGCAGCCTGGGAGCCGTAGGTGAGAGATGGTAGCACGGAAGCTACTTGTTGCGGCCTGGGAGCCGTAGGTGAGAGATGTTAGCATGGGAGCTACTTGTTGCGGCCTGGGAGCTGTAGGTGAGAGATGGTAGCAGGATAGCTGAATGTAGCAGGCTTACAGATAGTACTGGTCTAGGAACCAACAGGAGCCAGGGATACACTGGTACTCAGAGATACAGCTATAGCATAAGCTGTACACCATGGACCGTAACGAGATGTTCAGGCACAAAGTCCAGGTGATTAATCACTGTGGGAAGGAGAGCAGTCTGCACACACAGAGATGTCACAGCCAGCATGATTCAGCCAGAGCAGATCTCCCAGGAGAATTACAAACACAGATCCATGGAGCAGGTGTCAGAGGTAAGTCTCAAAGCAATGGTAAAAACTAGCCAGGATTGTGACACTATCACTGTGCAGTCTGCTGATCCATTCTGGGCACGGTGCTGTCTGCTGATACATCATGGCTGTCTGCTGTGTCCTGGGCTTGTGCTGTGTTCATCTCTGGGCCCAAGCTCTGGACTCCCAAAAAAAAAAGTAAAAAAAAAAAAAATTAAAGTATCTCTATTAAATTTTTCTGTGTGTGCTTGTGGGTGTTAGGCTTAACCGCAGTAGCACACAAGAGCCAGCCAGTGCTGCCCGACTCCAGACGTGCTCAATCAATAAAAACAAAACAATACAATATATTTTGTATTAGTAATATAGTTATATTTTTTTCTTCTGT
Source organism: Taudactylus pleione (assembly GCA_031769625.1). Classification (NCBI taxonomy): domain Eukaryota; kingdom Metazoa; phylum Chordata; class Amphibia; order Anura; family Myobatrachidae; genus Taudactylus; species Taudactylus pleione. The sequence goes on from JAUIMM010000759.1 coordinate 6,111,678, forward strand.
GTGTGCGTGGGTGTTATGCTTAACCAAATTAGCACACAAGATACAGCAACTCCAGTCGATCTCAACAAAAAAATAAAAAATAAAGTGGTAGGCTGAACCACAGTAGCGCACAAGATCCAGCGACTCTAGACGTGCTCAATCAAAAAACAAAACAAAGTGTCATATTTTTTTCTTCTGTGTATGTGTGTGTGGGTATTAGGATGAACCACAGTAGTGCACAAGAACCAGCAACTTCAGTCATGCTCAATCAAAAAAAAAAACAAAGTGTCATATTTTTTTCTTCTGTTTGCTTGTGGGTGTTAGGCTTAACCGCAGTAGCGCACAAGAGCCAGCCAGCAACGCAAGTTACAACCTTGTGCTGCCCGACTACAGTCGTGCTCCTAAAAAGCTATGGGGCCAAGTTCTTCTGGAGCTGACAAAAAATAAAAATCATCATTTGTCTTTTTTTCTAATATTTTTGAACGTGTGTCAATTTTGTAACAGCACCTTGGCTACACTATTGGTGATTGTAACACTGCTTCTAGACTGCAGAAAAAATATGGAGGGCTGTCACATTACAGGAGAGCAAGGCCAAGAACCACATGTTGTAGCTGCCACCGGCAGTGCAAGGCCATCAACTTCCTCAATCTCTAGGAAGGCCCATGTCCCAGGGCTTAAGTCACGCCATCAATATGGTAAAGCAAGTTTTACTGAAATGAAGAAAAAACAATTGAAAGGATATTTGCCTTTAGATAAATAAAGAATTGGCAATATGCCATTCACTACACGAAGTGGCAAGGAAAGGATAAGGGTTTCGCCTTCTTTCTTTATGAAGACTGCTGACCGCTTGTAGTAGTAGTAGTGGTGGTGGTCCTATTAAAAATGTGCAAGTTGTTAAGACAGCTCCGGAGAAACCAACTGTGTGCCCTGAGAAATCGAAATCACTAATCCCAGAGGAGAGTACAAGTGTGTCTGCGGTTGCCATGTATGAGCCTGACCTAAATACTAGTGTAGTGGAGGATCCTCCAAATTCCAACATTTGTGTGCCCTCTGTAAATGTGGGGAAGGGCAGTCAACATCTTGCACACGTAGTCATTGAGGATGATTCTGTGGAATTGCACATGGAGGAGGAGGATATTTTGGTGGATGAAGGTGCTAAGGATGATGAGGATGTTGATAATGAAGATGTTGGTGATGAGGATGTTCATGCCGAGGATGTCCTTTGTATAATTAAGGCAACAATGTTGCCCATGGTTTGAAAAAGCCAAAGCCCATTGTTGTCATGCTGGGACAAAAGACCAAAAAATCTAGTTCTCACATGTGGAATTATTTCCATCCCGATCCGGACAACAGTCGTCAAGCCATATGTGCCCATTGCCATACAAGATTGAGTAGAGGGAGGGACCTAAGCCATCTAGGAACCTCCTCCTTGTTACGTCACTGCGCATTCATCAAATATCAAAGTGTACATCGCCAAGTTCCAAAACTCAAAATGTAACAAGTCGAGTGTCACCTACCAGCTCCCTCTCTGTGAGATCTAAGCGCCTTCGATCTCCAACACCTGCATCATCATCTACATCCTCATTCATGATCGGAAGTAATTTAAAAAAACAATTGACTATTAAACAGTCCTTTGATTGAGTAAGTAAGTATAACAGCTGTCACCCAGTTTCACAGCGGATCACTGATGCCATGACGGCTGTGCTAGTATTAGATGGTGAAATAATAAAAAATGAGGATGATAGTGTGGAGGAAGTGCAAAAGGAGGATGAGGGGTAAATTTGTGTCCTATCTGACGCTAATGTGGATGTTGATGATAAGGATGTGGTTTGCGTAAATCAGCCACCAGTGGCAGCAGTTCTTGCTAATGATAAAAAGAAAGCCAGAAAAGCAACGTCTTGGGTGTGGAATTATTTTAATCTAAATTCTGACAACACTTGTGAAGGCATCTGTTCCATTTGTAAAGCCAAAGTTAGCAGAGGAAGGGACGTTAACCATCTACGTCATTTGTAGCAAGTTCATGCAATTTGTTTAACAAAATTATATTTTGTAAATTAATAACAAGCAGTCCAGTATAAGCTACCAGCAGTTTGGACCATAACATGCAATCTCCACCAACAACACCCTCATCATCCACCTCCTCCGTAATAATTGAAGGTAGTCCTTCCAATAAATGTTTTGTGGGGCCCAAACAAACCAGTCAGTCCTAGTGGCTAAAGTGCTTGGTTTTCTTAAACTGTGCATGTCCTTTTTAATATCCCACATAACAGTGGGTGGGAGGGACAATTCCATCTTGCACTTCTTTCCTTTACATTTAGCACAATTTGGGGCATTGCTGACTGACATTATTATAGTTTATTAAACTGCCATCCTGTCTGCCACTGTTGTGTGGCAATGTTGCATAGATGTCTGATATTTTTTTAAACTGCCGTGTGTTTGTGCCACTGCTCTATTGCAGCCTTTGGCCTATATTGGTGAAAAATATTGTGACCTGTGAGGTGGTTAAACATGCCTAGAAATGCCTGAAAACCATTGTAATTAAGGTTAGTAATACCGTAGAAACAAAATAGGCCCAAATCATGAAGTTTTAGCTGTTTTTATGGTTTTTTAAGAAAAAAATCCAGATCCAAAACCAAAATCAAAACACAAAAACAAAACATGGAGGAAAAAAATCCAAAACCAGATTCAGATCCAAAACCAGGGGAGATCCAGATCCAAAACCAAAACCAAAACACGGGGGTCGGCGCACATTTCTAATTATAACACTAATGTTGTCAATCCTCTTTAAATACATTTGCTAAGCACACTGCAACTTTTCAAGTCTATAGATTTTATAACTAACTAAACACTTTTATACTGCAGTTTAAAGTAGGGGTGAGCGGGTTCGGATTTCTGAAATCCGAACCCCCCCGAGCCCCCCCGATCCGAGTCCGATCCGAGTCAGGCTCGACTTTTCCCGCCTGACTCGGATTCTGAAATCGAGGCAAAACGTCATCTTCCCGCCTTCCGAGTCTCGCGGGTTTTGGATCCTATATAAGGTACCCACGTCGGCGCCATTTTCTCACTCGGCTGTGGACAGTGAAGAGGGAGGGTGGGAGTTAGGGCTGTGTAGTGTAGTGTAGTGTAGTGCTGCTGTTGTCCACTACTTCAAAGTCCATAGGGGCTGGCTGTGTTGTGCTGTGCTGCTGTTGTTAATAGGGGCTGTGTCCACTACTTCAAAGTCCATAGGGGCTGGCTGGACTGTGTTGTGCAGTCAGTTCTCCATAGGGGCTGTGTCCACTCCAAAGTCCTGTGCATTGTCCCAGTCCTAAAGAGGTGCTGTAGTGTTGTCCAGGGGGTACTCTGTCCATCAGGGGTGCTCCCCCCAAGTGCTAAAAATATAATATATTTTCTGTGTTTGTGAATTGTGTGCGCAGTAGCCGCACGTGCATCAACAAAGTAGTGCCAAGCGTGCGCCTGTGTCATAAGTAAAGGGCCGGCTGGCTTGACCGTTAAAGGGTGCTGTAACCCCCGAAAGTACACTCCAGTCCAAACCAAAAAAAAATAATTTTTTGTGTTTGTGAATTGTGTGCGCAGTAGCCGCACGTGCATCAACAAAGTAGTGCCAAGCGTGCGCCTGTGTCATAAGTAAAGGGCCGGCTGGCTTGACCGTTAAGGGTGCTGTAACCCCCGAAAGTACACTCCAGTCCAAACCAAAAAAAAAAATATTTTCTGTGTTTGTGAATTGTGTGCGCAGTAGCCGCACGTGCATCAACAAAGTAGTGCCAAGCGTGCGCCTGTGTCATAAGTAAAGGGCCGGCTGGCTTGACCGTTAAGGGTGCTGTAACCCCCGAAAGTACACTCCAGTCCAAACCAAAAAAAAAATTATTTTCTGTGTTTGTGAATTGTGTGCGCAGTAGCCGCACGTGCATCAACACAGTAGTGCCAAGCGTGCGCCTGTGTCATAAGTAAAGGGCCGGCTGGCTTGACCGTTAAGGGTGCTGTAACCCCCGAAAGTACACTCCAGTCCAAACCAAAAAAAAAATTATTTTCTGTGTTTGTGAATTGTGTGCGCAGTAGCCGCACGTGCATCAACAAAGTAGTGCCAAGCGTGCGCCTGTGTCATAAGTAAAGGGCCGGCTGGCTTGACCGTTAAAGGGTGCTGTAACCCCCGAAAGTACACTCCAGTCCAAACCAAAAAAAAATTATTTTCTGTGTTTGTGAATTGTGTGCGCAGTAGCCGCACGTGCATCAACAAAGTAGTGCCAAGCGTGCGCCTGTGTCATAAGTAAAGGGCCGGCTGGCTTGACCGTTAAGGGTGCTGTAACCCCCGAAAGTACACTCCAGTCCAAACCAAAAAAAAAATTATTTTCTGTGTTTGTGAATTGTGTGCGCAGTAGCCGCACGTGCATCAACAAAGTAGTGCCAAGCGTGCGCCTGTGTCATAAGTAAAGGGCCGGCTGGCTTGACCGTTAAGGGTGCTGTAACCCCCGAAAGTACACTCCAGTCCAAACCAAAAAAAAATTATTTTCTGTGTTTGTGAATTGTGTGCGCAGTAGCCGCACGTGCATCAACAAAGTAGTGCCAAGCGTGCGCCTGTGTCATAAGTAAAGGGCCGGCTGGCTTGACCGTTAAAGGGTGCTGTAACCCCCGAAAGTACACTCCAGTCCAAACCAAAAAAAAATTATTTTCTGTGTTTGTGAATTGTGTGCGCAGTAGCCGCACGTGCATCAACAAAGTAGTGCCAAGCGTGCGCCTGTGTCATAAGTAAAGGGACGGCTGGCTTGACCGTTAAGGGTGCTGTAACCCCCGAAAGTACACTCCAGTCCAAACCAAAAAAAAAATTATTTTCTGTGTTTGTGAATTGTGTGCGCAGTAGCCGCACGTGCATCAACAAAGTAGTGCCAAGCGTGCGCCTGTGTCATAAGTAAAGGGCCGGCTGGCTTGACCGTTAAAGGGTGCTGTAACCCCCGAAAGTACACTCCAGTCCAAACCAAAAAAAAATTATTTTCTGTGTTTGTGAATTGTGTGCGCAGTAGCCGCACGTGCATCAACAAAGTAGTGCCAAGCGTGCGCCTGTGTCATAAGTAAAGGGCCGGCTGGCTTGACCGTTAAAGGGTGCTGTAACCCACAAAGTACACTCCAGTCCAAACCCAAAAAAAAATTATTTTCTGTGTTTAGCGGCACGTATATATCAAATCGATATAACATAAATGGAGGACCAAACTTTCTCCGATAAAAATAAAATAGAGAAAGATCAAGAACCACTTCCTCCTAGTGCTGAAGCTGCAGCCACTAGTCATGACATAGACGATAACATGCCATCAACGTCGTCTGCCAAGGCCGATGCCCAATGTCATAGTAGAGGGCACATACAATCCCAAATGGCAAAGTTCAGGAAAATGACCTTGAAAAAGACATTTAAATCAGCTGAAGAGAAACGTAAACTTGCCAATATGCCATTTACGACACGGAGTGGCAAGGAACGGCTAAGGTCGATCCCTAGTATGTTCATGACTAGTGGTTCAGCTTCACATGACGATGGAAGCCCTCCTCCCACTAAAAAAATCAAAAGAGTTAAGCTGGCAAAAGCACAGCGAAGAACTGTGCTTTCTAAGAAGATATCACAAATCCCCAAGGAGAGTCCAAGTGTGGTGGTGGTTGCGATGCCTGACCTTCCCAGCACTGGACGGGAAGAGGTGGCTCTTTCCACCATTTGCACGCCCCCTGCAAGTGCTGAAAGGAGCACCCACAGTCCACTTGCTGATATGCAAATTGAAGATGTCACTGTTGAAGTACAACAGGATGAGGATACTGGTGTAGCTGGCGCTGAGGAGGAAGTTGGCGAGGAGGATTCTGATGGTGATGTGGTTTGTTTAAATCAGGCTCCGGGGGAGACAGTTGTTGTCCGTGGGATGAAAAAGCCCATCACGGTCATGCCTGGGCAGAAGACCAAACATTCCACCTCTTTGGTCTGGCAATATTTCTATCCAAATCCGGACAACAACTGTCTTGCCATATGTACCATATGTAAAGGTGAAATAAGTAGGGGTAGGGACGTCAACCACCTAGGAACATCCTCCCTTATACGGCACCTGCAGCGCGTTCATAAAAAGTTACTGTCAAGTTCAGAAACTTTGGCTAAGACCGTAAGCAGTCCAGGGACACCTAAATCCCGTTGTCCTGTTGTATCCAAGCGCCTGCAAACCACACCGTCAACTCCCTCCTCGTCAATTTCCTCCTTAGTTAGGATCGGAAGTAGTCCTGCAGGCCATGTCACTGGCATGACTGACTCTCCTATCCGGGATTCCTCCGGAGGATCCTGCATTGCTACGCCTACTGCTGCCGCTGCTGCTGTTGCTGCTGCTGGGAGTCGTTCATCATCCCAGAGAGGAAGTAGGAACACCACTACTTTTACTAAACAATTGACCCTCCAACAGTCCTTAGCGAGGAGGATGAAGTACGACAGCAGTCATCCTGAAGCAAAACGTATAACTGAGGCCTTGACTGCTATGTTGGTGTTAGACGTGCGTCCGGTATCCGCCATTAGTGCAGTGGGATTTAGACAATTGATGGAGGTAGTGTGTCCCTGGTTCCAAATCCCGTCTAGATTCCACTTCACTAGGCAGGCGATACCGAGACTGTACAGAAACGTCAGAAAAAGTGTCCTCAGTGTCCTGAAAAATGCCGTTGTACACAATGTCCACTTAACCACGGACATGTGGACAAGTGGAACAGGGCAGACTAAGGACTATATGACTGTGACAGCCCACTGGGTAGATGTATCACCTTACGCAGCAACAGCAGCAGCGTCACCAGTAGCAGCATCTCAGAAATGCCAGCTCGTTACAAGGCAGGCTACGCTGTGTATCACCGGTTTCAGTAAGAGGCACACCGCCGACAACCTCTTAGAGAAACTGAGGGAAATCATCGCCCAGTGGCTTACCCCACTTAGACTCTCCTGGGGATTTGTGATATCTGACAACGCCACCAATATTGTGCGGGCATTACATCTGGGCAAATTCCAGCACGTCCCATGTTTTGCTCACACAATAAACTTGGTGGTGCAGAATTTTCTGAAAAGCGACAGGGGCGTGCAGGAGACGCTTTGGGTGGCCCGAAAAATTTCTGGCCACTTTCGCCATTCAGCGACTGCGTGCCGAAGACTGGAGCGCCAGCAAACACTCTTGAACCTGCCCCGCCATCACCTGAAGCAAGAGGTTGTGACGCGGTGGAACTCAACCCTCTATATGCTTCAGAGGATGGAGGAGCAGCAAAAGGCCATACAAGCCTATACATCCACCTATGACATAGGCAAAGGAGGGGGTATGCACCTGACTCAAGCGCAGTGGAGAATGATTTCCGTGTTGTGCAAGGTTCTCCAGCCCTTCGAACTTGCCACACGTGAAGTCAGTTCAGACACTGCCAGCTTGAGTCAGGTCATTCCCCTCATCAGGCTTTTGCAGAAGCAGCTGGAGAAAGTGAAGGAGGAGCTAAGACGGAGCGATTCCGCTCGGCATGTGGGACTTGTGGATGAAGCCCTTCATTCGCTTTGCCAGGATTCCAGGGTGGTCAATCTGTTGAAATCAGACCACTACGTTTTGGCCACCGTGCTCGATCCTAGGTTTAAAGCCTATGTGGTGTCTCTCTTTCCGGCCGACACAAGCCTGCAGAGGTGCAAAGACCTGCTGGTGAACACACTGTCAGCTGAAGCGGAACGTGACACGTCAACGGCTCCTTCTTCATTTTCTCCTGCAACTGGGGCTGCCAGGAAAAAACTTAGGTATCCTAAGCAACCCGCTGGCGGTGATGCAGGGCAGGCAGGACCAAGTTTGGACATCTGGTCCGGACTGAAGGACCTGGCAACAATTTCTGACATGTCTACTGTCACTGCATATGATACTGTCACCATTGACAGAATGGTGGAGGATTACATCGGTGACAGCATCCAAGTAGGCATGGCAGACAGTCCATACCTGTACTGGCAGGAAAAAGAGGCAATTTGGAGGCCCCTGTACAAACTGGCTCTATTTTACCTGAGTTGCCCCCCCTCCAGTGTGTACTCCGAAAGAGTGTTTAGTGCAGCCGGGAACCTTGTCAGCGAAAGGCGTAGGAGGTTGCTTCCACAGAATGTGGAGAAGATGATGTTCATCAAAATGAATTATCAGCTCTTCCAGGGAGACCAGCCTCCAGAAGGTACAGAGGGACCTGTGGTGGTGGATTCAAGTGGGGACGAGTTAATACTTTGTGAGGATGAGGATGTACACACTGAAGAGGGTGAGGAATCGGTGGATGAGGAGGATGAGGATGACATCTTGCCTCCATAGAGCCAGTTTGTGCAGGGACACATTAATTGCCAGCTTGTTTTGTGGGGGCCCAAACGAACCAATCATTTCAGCCACAGTTGTGTGGCAGACCCTGGCGCTGAAATGATTGGTTTGTTAAAGTGTGCATGTCCTGTTTATACATAAGGGTGGGTGGGAGGGCCCAAGGACAATTCCATCTTGCACCTCTTTTTTTTCTTTGCATTATGTACAGTTTGGGGCCTAGTTTTTCAAACTGCCATCCTGTCTGCCACTGCAGTTTCACGCCTAGATGGGTCACGTGTTTGTGCCGCCCACTCGTGTCGCTTAGCATAGTCATCCAGCTACCTCGGTGCAACGTTTTGGACATAAAAACACTATTGTGAGGTGTGAGGTGTTCAGAATAGACTGGAAATGAGTGGAAATTAAGGTTATTGAGGTTAATAATAGCATAGGAGCAGAAAAACCTACAAATTCTGTGATTTTAGCTGTTTTTATGCTTTTTTTTAAAAAAATACAGATCCAAAACACAAAACCCAGAACCCAAAACACGGAAGGGTGGTTTTGGCAAAACCAATCCAGATCCAAAACACGAAGAAAGATCCAGATCCAAAACCAAAACACAAAACACGAAAAGTGGCCGGTGCACACCCCTAGTTTAAAGTGACCTGGTCTAGACCATAAGTTCAATTGTATACTAACGCTCCCTTCCTTTCCTCAGTAGTGATGCAGGATATTATTGATGAACTGGAGACTGCAGCAATATGGAGCGAAAACTCAGTTTTTGCGATGTTTTCGCACCGATGACATCATATTCAGAGGTTTTGGTTTGGATGTAGGGGAGTATGAAATCTTTCTTGCAGGACCACTCATGGATTTCTACTTGACAAGGGGGCCGAACATCTGGTATAGGTAAGTATGTGTGAATGGGTAGGTGTGTTTAATAAACTTATACTGGACACGGTGTGTGTCTTATGTTTTTTTTAACTATTTATTTTACAGTGAAGTTACAGGTGCTGCATGTCTGCTGGCACTTCTAGTTCCACTATAAAGTACAATACTGTTACATTATTCCCCCCCCCTATTACCCCCATACCCACAAAGCAAGGGGTATGGGGAAGAGCCCCAGGCTTCAGCATAAGCCTGTGGTGCTTGGGAGAGGGGGGACCCTTTTTGGGGGGTCCCCAACTCCCCCGAAGATCACTGGGTTGCGCTGACCAACTTGGGGTATAATGCTTTGGACCTGGAGCCCCGGTGATTGGGTCTCTGGGCTGTGGCATTACACCCCGGTCGGGGGAGTCTGGTGCTGGTCTTAAATATAAGGGGTACCCCACGTCTTTTTTGTCCCCTATATTTAAAACCATCACAAGTCCCTGCAGCCTGGTGTTGGTTTCTAAAATACGGTGGAACCCTACACATTTTGTTCCCCGTATTTTTAGAAACCACCACTGGCTGGCAAGCCTGGGGCTGGTTTGGCTTTTGGGGGGGACCTTATGTCATTTTTTTTGAAAATTTTTGCTACTATTTTTTACATGTTCAACAAAAATGGTAATTTTTGGGAAATATTCTAGGGACCCCCCTAAAGATGTGTAGACATGGGGGATCACTATGGGTACCCCATTTTAATCTCCTGAATGAAGTCGGGGTTTCTAATAGCCGCGGCAGGGAAAAAGACCTAGCAAAGCTATTTAAAAACCTGACTTTATTTTGCAGGCAAAATCAGGGTACCCATAGTGATCCCCCATGTCTGGACATCCCAGGTATATTTCCAGAAAATTCACGTTTTTATTCCTTAATGGGGTCAAGGGTCATTTTTAAAAAAACAGGGATAATATTTCAATTCACTACAGCAAGCGAAAAAGTGCAGAATTGGGGTTTGGGGGTGCAGGGTTATAAAAAATAGCCTGTACTTTTGGGAATGTTCCCAATAAAAGGAAATGTTAAAAAAAATTGTTTTAAAAAAAAAAATCAGGACACCCTAAAAAAAAAAAATTGTTGTGAAAATATAAAAAAAGGAAAAAAATTGCCAAACTAACAAAATTAATTCTAGTGAGGTCCCCAAGTATGTGGCAGGTATTTTTTTATTGTGCAAAGTAGCGTAAGGTGCATTTTTGCAGAATTTAAAAAAAATAACTTTAGGGACTTAAAAATATGCTAGTACCCATTTTCATGTACTCCAAATTTGATGGAACCACTTTTAAAAACGAAAAAAAATGAAATGCTCTTCTGCATCACTTCAAAGTCAAACACCTGCCGCGACTATTTAAAAACCCAGATTTTCTTCTGCAGGCAAAAATGGGGGTACCCATAGTGAACCCCAAGGTCTGGACATCTTTAGGGGGGTCCTACAATTATTTCCAAAAAAATCCCATTTGTTTTCGCCGATCCAAGTATCGCTGGGTCCCGTTTTCGAAGATTTCATATTGAATACGGGGATAAGCGGGAGCGCGTGCGATACTTTTTTGCCGGCAAAAGCTCTGATGTGCGGCGAAATCTTCGACGGCGAGGATAATGTTTCATATTGAATACCCCTCAAAGTCTGCAGAGTTTGGATACTGAGCCAGCCAGCAAGAATATGTCCTCAAATTCTCTCTCTCTTTCTCTTTCTCTTGCTCTTGCTCTTGCTCACTCTTTCTCTCTCTCTCCTGCAGAGGGGTAACAGGGTGCCAGCTTTACCTCCTTAGTAGACTATTGTAAGTAGGCTAGAATGTAAGCTCTTACAAGTAGGGCCCTCTATCCTCTCCTTACTTTACTTTCATCTACTTCTTACTCCCCACTAGGGCACCTAACACTTGGTTGCTTTGCTCTGTTGCTTATCTAGGGGGTTATGGTCACTAATGTAGTAATGTATATTATCCTTGTCCTCATCCTCATCCTGTATTGTATTGTACTGTAAGTCACTGGTCAACCTATTTGTTTTTTTACTTTGTAAGGTGCTGTGTAACACTTGTGGCACCATTTAAATAAATTATAATAATATAATAATATTCCCCAGAAGCTGTGGCAGACAGTGGGTAAGCAGTAGCGCTCTCCTAGCTACTTCAGGCTGACTGCAGCAATGCAACTCTACCCTTCAATGCTGCTACCTGTAGACTGAACCAACTGCAGTTACCTTAGACTACAACTACCAACTGCTCCCTTCCAAATAACACTTGCTTAACACTGGTCATGTGACCTGCTCTTGACATCTTCAGTTACTTCAGAGGCTGCTAGGACTTGTGGTCTGCCTGTGAAATTACATGCAGTGTAGTGTGATGTGTCAGACGAAATATCTCGCATAGCGGGGTACAGTATTACACCATGCAGTGTCTGGTTCAAGCCAAGCCCTGTTATGGTTGAGGTGGAACATATGTACTGAATTGAGATTTAACCACCCATGAGAGAACCTAAGGCTACATAGACTCTGCAGTACCTCAATGGGGGAGATGTATTATAGCGGCACGTTAAGTGCCGCTATAATTCTTCCTGCTTCTCCTCCTTACCGAGGTGAAGCAGGAAGCACTAACGATGAGATGTACGAACATCTCATCAGCTGGAGCAGGGGAGCATTAACATAGTGTCCCAGTCATTTACCGCCAAACCCGCCAATCATACATCGGGGAGAAATAGTATCAGCACACATAACATGCACTGATACTGCTTCGACGCTTAATACATCTCGTCCATTAAGATGATGATCCTATTCTGGTTCTGTCTCTTGGGCCTTTTCAGTTAGGTGTTGGAATGTGGAGTTTTTAAGGTATGGGGTGAGCACAGAATAGATCCCTGCTTCAGCTATATTTCATACAGTCAAATGGCTGCAGGTGAATTAGTTTCCTTTTATTTGTATCATGATGAAGCTTAGATGAATAGGAGCACTTTTGAAAGAACAACCCACCACTCATTTGGTAGTTAACTTATTTTGACTATTCAGGTGCAATTTTTCATCATGTTCTATGATTTTTACAAACACGATGGTTACTAAATCCAGGGTTTTTTTTGCTGTCTAAATATAAATTAACAGATACACATTCCTATTGCACCTATGGTTCCTATGCAGCTTATAACATTACGAAGATACCCCTATTATCCAATTATTTAGATTGTGTCAGTATTTCCAAAGGGGTGCTACCACTGGACACGGTACAAGTTACATTACACAGCACAAAGAAGAAAAAAAGTGTGTCACTATTGGGTGCACTAGAGTAAAACATACCTTTTAATTCAAACATCTACATTTCAATGAACTCCATATAATGTACCAGCAAGGTTTTTTTTTTAAAGGCTTTGAAAAAGCCATTAAAGCAAAACATGCATTAGGCATCTTTAGCTGTGTGTTCTTGTCTCTACTAATATCATTGTTGTGATTTATGTCTGCCATGCAGGGCCGCCATCAGGGGGGGACTGCTGGGCCTCCAGTGGCAGCAGCAAGCCGGCAAGGAAAATCATCAGTGCTGCAGCATGTAAACTATGGAGCTGGCCATGAGCCAATCATACCTCACAGAATGGCAACCAATCAGAGCAGCCTCTCCTGATTGGCTGCTGTTCCGCAAGCTGTGATTGGCTCGCGGTCAGCTCCAATTACATCTCATGGAACGGCAGCTAATCAGAAGTGGCTGCTCTGATTGGCTGCCTTTCTCTGAGCTATAATTGGCTCATGGCCAGCTCCATAGTTCATATGCCGCAGCGCTTATGCTCTCTCTCCCACCCAGTGCACTCCTTGTCCCTCTCTTTCAGACAGGAAGTACTATGGAAAGACCAGGTATGGTGATCTTGCTTTGTGCCCCACATGAGTCCAGCCAGCCTTACCTGCACTGCCCCCTTAGTCCAGCCAGCCTACCCACCCCCCAATCCAGCCAACCATCCTCCCTTCCCTGCACTGTCCCCCCAGTCTAGCCAGCCCTCCCTGCACTGCCATCTAGTCCTGCAAGCCTGCCCACCCCCTAGTCAAGCCAGCCATTCTGCCTTCCCTGCACTGTCCCCCCCCAGTCTAGCCAGCCTTCTGTGCACTGTCCCCCCCTGTCCAGTCAGCCTTCCCTGCACTCCCCCCATTCCAGCCAGTCAGCCTTCCCTGTCCACTCCCCCATCCCCAGTCCAGCCAGTCTGCCTTCCCTGCCCAACCCCCATTCCAGCTAGCCTGCCTACTTTCTCTGCCACTCCCCCAGCATAGCCAGCCATCCCTAAGCCCCCTCCCCAGTCCAGCCAGCCTTCTTACCCTGCCCACCAGACCCCAGTCCAGCCAGCCCACTAATTTAGCCAGCCTACCTTCCATACCCCTCCCTCAATCCAGCCAGCCTTCCCTGCACCCCTACCCCCTTCTAGTCCAGCCAGCTAGCCTGTCTTCCTGACTCCAGTCCAGCCAGTTTTCCCTGTGGCCCCCCATCTCCAGCCTGCCTGCCATCTCTGTCTTGCCTCTCCCCTAGTCCAGCTGACCTTCCCTGCCCTTTGCCCCCCCAAGACCAACCAGCCACCCCAGTTCATTCTTGCCAGCCCAGTGCCCCCACTTGTCCAGCCTTCCATGCCCTGTATCCCCCCCCAGTAATACCCAACCTTCCCTGCCCATTCCCCCCCACCATGTATAGCATCCCTGGTTTATGCACCAATTGATGCACCACCACCGAAGTAGGTCCACCCACATCCACAGCTCCACCCAAGTCTGCCCTATACACCTACCTATTTTGTTAGTACCGGGCCCCACAATTTCTGATTGCAGCCCTGCTGTCATGTACTGCTGACAACTCAGCACAGAGGTACACAGGCTGAGAGCTCTCACAGTACGTAGCAGCAGACACAGTAACTGTCTGCAAATAACACAGCAAAATGACTAAGGTTACCTAAATAAAGGAAAGAAAAGATCAAACAGGCAATCCAAGCCATATACTCTCACAATTGAAATGTCATTTTTGATACATATGTAGCACTCCCAGTTAGATTGTATTAGGAAAGGATTGGAGTGTAGGCAATTATACAATACGATTTTTTAAAGATTTATTCCACAACAAGTTAGATAGTACAAGGATCATACAGTAAAATTTCTTTAATACAATACAATTTGTTCAGAAAACACTTTTCTATAAAACCACAACAATATTATTACTTTTTATTTTTTAGGAACTTGATGGTATCTGACTGCACCTCACTCTGAGGGGTACCTGTGGACTTCTAGAGGTTAGTAAACAAACATCTCCTATTTCTACGTATAACTTTGATACAATGTAACACCTCAATTAGCCTCTTAACTAATACAGTTTTAAATGTTTAGTCTAGAATAACATGTTATTCTAATTAAGTCACAAAGTAGTAACTTTTAAAGAAAAAGAACAGTATACTGACTGTTTCCCGGGTTGAAGCAAAGTCACAGTTAGTAGTGCGCACTATAAGTTGGGGATCCCTTGGTTGATTAATTTAAGATAGTCAGTCAGAATTCCTAAATTCCTCCCTGCTTTTTGCTTATTGTCTGTCACTTTCCTGGAAAACTTTATGGCAGGCAAATAATCTACTACTCAAGAAATAACTTTCTCAACTCTCCTAGAAATACTTCAGGATACTTTGTGCTACCGTGCAGTACGATCAACTGTACCTATTCAGCAGACTGTATCCTTCTGAAATTTCCTCACTTTCTCAATACAGTAGGTAATAGGTCCCTTGTCACTGAAACTTGGTTACTTCCAAATATCAACTACTCAGTGGGCTAAACATCAATGACGGTTGGCAGCATGATGCTATCTCATTTATGAGTCAGTCCTGTCTATCTCTTCTGTTGCTATTCTACAAGGGCGCTGTATTTCACACTGATTGTCCTGTTTGGCTCTTAGCAGATGTAAACGGTTGGGGATCACTGTGTAATGCGGTTTACTGTCTCTACCTCACTGCACAGAGGTGATAAACTATAGTTCTGTGAGAGGTCTAATCTCTACTTGTACTCACGATGCTATCGCTTTAACCCCAGATGCCTCCTCCTAATTCTGACTGACTTGGAGCTTCTGCGTCACCAGGAACCGCCTCTCAACAGCCAGGCTGGCTTAACAACCTCCATCCATATTTCTGCCTCTGTTGCGCTTCCCAGGACTTCTATTGGACACTGAAGGGAGTACCCAATCTCCTCCAGATAAACTCCGCCTCTTCCTAACACTCCCTAGTTGGCTGCTGAAAGGTCTACGGGCCCTGGTGTCCGCCACGATGCGCTGAAGCTTCTCTCTGCCCTCTCCAACTGCTGGTAACTCCCTGTAACTTGTCACAACCACAGTTTCTCAGCATGGTGGCCGATGGGTATTACCTGTGAGGTCACCATGGCGGGGGTGTCACGGCCAGGGTTTCTCAGCATGGTAGTCACCGGGTATTACCTGTGAGGTCGTTATGGCAGGGGGTCTCTGGCAGCGGTGCTGGTGTTTGGCATTTGACATTGTCACTAGGCCTAGTGAGGCCTGGCGATGTTTCCGTTCCGTTGGCATGGGCACCGCCGTCTTGCCTGTGGCCATGTGATTCCGGCTGTCCAATCCTGGTAGGTCATGTGCTCATACAGCCAGTCACAGTGCGGCACTGAGTATTTAGGAAGGTCCAGAGCCTTCCTTTCTTTGGCCAGGGCAACGTGTTTCTCAGCTGCGGCTGAGAGTACCTGTGCCTCACCTGCCTGCTTGTATATGCTCCTAGCCCCTAGCCTGAACCTTGCCTGCTCCAACCTGCTGGACTTACCCTGCACCCTTCATATACCTTCTTACCTGCCTGAGAACTGGAACCTGCTGTTTCCCTGCACCTTGCTTCATTTCACTCCCTCTGCCTGCATCAGTTACAGCTCACCAAACCTGCATTCAGTTACAACTCGTCAAGCATGCATTTAGTTACAAGCTCATCATACCTGCATTCTGTTTTCATCTCACCATACTTGTATACTGGACTGTTCCTGCCTGTCACTATCTGGACATTTTCTCATTAACCCCCACTACAGTTATCAAGTGCACTTTAGTGCTATACCTGGACTTTTTAATTTGACATTCCCATGTCTTCTAAGTCACTTATTAAAAACGTAACTGTTTCATTTAAGTCTGCTTCTGTGTCTGCTCCTATCACCACCCCAGGTCCACAACAAATTCAGAACCTCACAGGGGGGGGTCTGGTGGTGGCGTTGGTGTCTGGTGAGGGGCATTGGCTGTGCGTGTTTCTGTGCGGGCATGTTGTCACTTTGGGCTGGTGAGGCCTGGTGGTGCTTCCGTTCCGCTCTGGAATGGGCACCGCCATCTTGTCTCCAGTCACATGACCTATTAGCCCAATCCTGGTTTATCACATGCTCTCTCTGGCCAGTCATGGCACAGCACTTGGTATTTAGGGAGGTTTAGATCCTCACTTTATTGCCAGAGCAACGAGAGAGTTCCCTGTGCTCACCATCTTTTCCTGTGAAACGCTACCTGCCTACCTGCCTGTTTGGCTTCTCCAACCTTGCTGGACTACCCTGCATCCTCCATTACCTTCCCCTTGCTTGAGTACCTGAGTCTGCTGTTCACCCTGCACCTTGCCTCCACTGATACTCTGCTTGATGATTTTCCCTCAGCCTGCATTCTTCATTTCAACCACTACACCTGATTTCCCCTGCCTGTCATTAACTGGACATTTCTCTATTAACCAGTCACTACCTGGACAGTTCCCATTGTTTGCCACTACCTGGACATTTTCTATTAACCAGTCACTACCTGGACATTTTCCATTTGCCGGTCACTAACTGGACTTTCTCCCAAAACTTCACCACAGCTCCCAAGTGCACTTAGTCCTATACCTGAACTTCAGTTTTTTTCATATTCATGTCTACCAAAGACTCATTAAAAGTTCTACATTTTCATTGAAACCTGCTTCAGTGTCTGCTCCTCTCACCACCCCAGGCCCACAACAAAACCAGAACCTCACAGTTTGCACTGGCCCCATGGACCTGGCCATGGAACAGGAGTCTGAAGTAGATTTAATCTGGTTCAATGATGGCCGTTTGGAAAACCTGGAAACCATGCAGCACCAAATGGCTCAGTTCTTACAAGAAATTGTCTAAAATACAGGACATTCTGCAAACCTCCTTATCCTCCTCTGGGGTAACAGTCCCTTTGCTCTCTCCAGCACCTGGGAATACTGGCAACAAGACATCTCCTCATTTACACCTTCCTATGCCCAGCAAATTTGATGGCAACCCTAAACTCTGCAGGGGTTTCTGAATCAGTGCGATATACATTTCACCTTACAGCCTGATAACTTTCCCACTGCAAGAACTAAAGTGGCCTACATAGTGTCTCCGTTGTCCGGCTCAGCCTTGGATTGGGCTTCCCCACTCTGGGAGCATTCATATTCTCTGCTGGATATCTATACAGACTTTGTGTCATCATTCAGGAGGATCTTTGATGATCCCAGACGTACAGTATCAGCTTCAACTGGTATTATGACTCTAAGACAAGGAAATCATCCCATCAACCAGTATGCCGTACAATTTCAGATTTTAGCATCTGAGCTCAAGTGGAATGAGGAAGCCCTTACTGCAGCCTTCTGTCATGGTCTGTCTGACCAACTAAAGGATAATTTAGTCACCCGTGAGCTTCCTACCAATCTAAATGATATGATTTCACTCTGTAACAAGATCGACCTATGCTTCAGAGAACGTCAGGCTGAAAAGCACAGAACCGGCCGACAAAGGTCATCTACCCCTTCCTTACCCACCCGTCCATACCCTCCTCCTTTGCAAGAAGAGCCTATGTAGGTGAACCATACCCATCTCTCCAAAGAGGAACATCAGAGAAGGATATCAAAAAACCTCTGCCTGTACTGTGGAAATTCGGGTCACCTGGTGGCCTCCTGTTCCCGTAAATCAGAAAACGCCCAATCCTAACTGCCACTGAGGACTGCAAGTTAGGAGTAATGAGCCCATCCTCAAACTCTAAAGATTTTGTATTAATCTTTGTCCTAGATCTCAAGCCTAAACCTATCCTCACTTCTGCTCTATTGGATTCGGGAGCAGCCAGAAATTTCATGATTTCCAGTTTAATTGATTACAGATCCCTTGAAAATCTCTCAATCATGCAATTTCCCTGACAGCTATAGATGGTCATCCTCTGACTAAGGGAATCGTCACCCATGAAACTCAACCAATACTAGTCCGTATTGGAGCGCTCCATTCCGAGTCTCTGAAATTCCTGGTGATACCCAAAGCCTTCCAAGAAATTATTTTAGGACTACCCTGGTTATGCCAGCACAATCCCAAAATAGACTAGTGTTCTATGCAAATCCTCTCATGGGGGGTCGATTGCCAGAAATCATTCTTCCCTGGATTCGACCTGTAAGGAAAACAGTTTCATTAGTTCTTCCAGTTATCCCTAGAGAGTACCAGGAGTACACTGATGTCTTTTCTGAGCAACAGGCTAATATCTTACCTCCTCACTGAGAATGGGATTGTCCAATTGATTTATTTTCCAACAAGATGCCACCCCGATGCCGCACCTATCCTCTATCCTTGCCTGAGACCAAAGCAATGTCTGAATACATCCAGGAGAATTTAGAGAGAGGATTTATTCGCCCCTCCACCTCTCCTGCCAGAGCAGGGTTCATTTTTGTGGCCAAAAAGGATGGTGGTCTAAGACCTTGTATTGATTATCGGGGCCTCAATGACATAATGGTCAAAAATTGATATCCGCTTTTGCTAATCACTGAGCTATTCGATAGAGTCAAGGGATCCATCATATTCTCTAAATTAGATCTGAGAGGGGCCTATTACCTCATTCGTATTTGCACAGATGATGAGTGGAAGACCGCCTTTAATACCAGCGATGGGCATTTTGAATATCTCGTGATACCTTTTGGATTGTGCAATGCCCCTGCTGTCTTCAGGGTTTAGTTAATGACATTTTCCGGGACTTACTTTACGTATCAGTTGTTGTCTATTTGGATGATATATTAATTTTTTCATCTTCGGTAGAAGAACATCACAAGCACGTGAAGGAAGTACTGTCCCATCTGAGGAGGAATCACCTCTATTGTAAATTTGAGAAATATGTTTTTGATGTACCCAGTGTGCCATTCCAGTGCTACATCATTTCTGGCTCTCATCTATAAATGGTCCCTAAAAAAGTGCAAGCAATCTTGGACTGGTCTTGACCTCAATCCCTGAAAGCCATCAGAGACTACTTGGATTCGCCAACTACTACAGGCATTTTATCAAGGGATTTTCTTCTTTGATGGCTCCAATTACGGCCTTGACCCATAAAGGTGCTAATCCAGCCCTATGGTCACCAGAAGCAGAGACTGCCTTCCAACTTCTGAAACAAGCATTTATTTCAGCCCAGGTTCTAAGACAACCAGATCTGGATAGACCATTCATGTTGGAGGTTGATGCATCATCTGAAGCTATGGGAGCAGTTCTGTCCCAGAAGTATGAAGACAACCGAAACCACCCTTGTGGCTTTTTTTCCAAGAAGTTTACTCCCACCGAAAGAAACTATGCTATAGGTGAACAAGAACTTCTGGCAGTAAAGCTGGCGTTAAAAGAGTGGTGATACCTGCTGGAAGTGGCCAAATTTCCCTTTACCATCTTCACAGACCATAGGAACCTCCTCTTCCTTAATAATATCCAGTGTGTGAGCCCCCGTCTAGCCCGATGGGCAATCTTCAACGCTCAATTCCAGTTTACCCTGACTTTTCGAGCTGGACCTCTAAACCAGAAAGCAGATGCTCTGTCCAGGTCCCTCCTCTTTAGTGACAATTCAGAGACCATACATAGTGCCCCAGTACTGGAATCAGTGTTTGCCAGCATACAATTACAACCTCCTACTGGGAAAACCTTTGTGGCCCTGGAGTTAAGGAAGCAGCTCCTCACTTGGGCTCAATCCTCTCATTTTGCAGGTCACTCAGGTACTCGGAAGACTCTGGAGCATCTAAGAAGGGGCTACTGGTGGCCATCTATGAAGTCTGATGTGATGGAGTTCATTTCTTCATGTACCTCTTGTGCACAGCATAAATCTTCATGTCAGGCCCCAGCTGGAGAGTTTTTACCCCTGCCTATTCCATCACATCCTTGGACACACCTCTCCATGGATTTTACTACAGATTTAGCAAATTCTCAGGGTTACACCACCATCTGGGTTATGGTGGACCGATTTTTGAAAATGGTCCATTATGTACCTTTAAAGAAGCTGCCAACTGCCCCTGATTTGGCTCACTTGTTTGTCCAACATATATTTAGTCTCCATGGACTTCCTGTCGAAATAGTCTCAGATTGTGGTGCTCAATTTGTGGCAAAATTCTGGAGGGCGCTATGTTGTGTTCTGCAAATTAAACTAAACTTCTCCACAGCCTATCATCCACAAAGCAACGGATCTACAGAGATGGTTAATCAGGACCTTGAGACCTTCCTAAGGATCTTCATGACATCTTCTCAAGACAACTGGTCTGATTTACTGCCCTGGGCTGAATTTGCGCATAACGCCTATTACCATTCATCTACAAATCAAACTCCATTCCAAGTATGGTCATCATCCTCGGGTTCCCCAGTTTCAAAGCCTGCTTGTTTTTGATGTGCCTGCCATGGAAGACACTATACGGAGATTTGTATCTATATGGACTCAAGTACGTACTAACTTGGAGAAGGTGTCCTCTCGTTACAAATATCAGGCAGACAGGAAATGTAGGAAGGTACCACACAAGCAAATTGGAGACCAAGTGTGGCTATCCACTCACAACCTACGTCTCAGAGTGCCTTCAATGAAATTCGCCCCACGTTTCATCGGGCCCTTTTCCATTATCGAAGTGATCAATCCTGTGGCTTATCGCCTTCAGTTACCTCCTTACCTAAAAGTCCCCAATTCTTTTCATATTCCCTGCTCAAACCCTTGATCCTGAACAAATTTCGTAAAGTTCTTCCTGTTCCTCCTTGGATTCAGACTGAAATAGGTGTGTAATTTAAAGTCTCTCAGGTTCTGGACTCTCGTATTCGCAGAGGGTGACTTCAATATCTTCTGGATAGGAAGGGTTATGGCCCGGAATAACGCTGTTGGACCGATGCCCGAGACATCCATGCTTTTGCCCTGGTCAGGAGATTCCATACTGTTCATCCTGAAAAGCCTGGTGAGTATCCTGAGGCCACCCATAAGGGGGGGTACTGTCACGACCAGAGTTTCTCGGCATGGTGGTCAACGGGTATTACCTATGAGGTCACTATGATGGGGGCGTCTGGCGGTGGCGCTGGTGTTTGGCAAGGGGCATTGGCTGTGCGTGGTTCTGTGAGGGCAAATTGTCACTTTGGGCTGGTGAGGCCTGGTGGTGCTTCCGTTCTGCTCCTGCATGGGCGCTGCCATCTTACCTCTGGTCACGTGACCTAATCGCCCAATCCTGGTTTGTCACATGCTCTCTCTGGCCAGTCATGGCACATCAATTGGTATTTAGGGATGTTCAGATCTTCACTTTATTGCCAGAGCAACGTGTTTCTCAGCATAGCTGAGAGAGAGTTCCCTGTGCTCACCATCTGTTCCTGTGAAACGCTACCTGCCTGCCTGCTTGTCTTCTCAAGCCCTGCTGGACTACCCTGCATCCTCCCATTACCTTCCCCTTGCCTGAGAACCTGAGTCTGCTGTTCACCCTGCACCTTGCCTCCACTGACACTCTGCTGGATGATTTTCCCTCAGCCTGCATTCTTCATTT
Source organism: Taudactylus pleione (assembly GCA_031769625.1). Classification (NCBI taxonomy): domain Eukaryota; kingdom Metazoa; phylum Chordata; class Amphibia; order Anura; family Myobatrachidae; genus Taudactylus; species Taudactylus pleione. The sequence goes on from JAUIMM010000759.1 coordinate 6,133,574, forward strand.
CAACCACTACACCTGATTTCCCCTGCCGGTCACTACCTAAACATTTCTATATTAACGAGTCACTACCTGGACATTTCCCATTGTTTGCCACTCCCTGGACATTTTCTATTAACCAGTCACTACCTGGACATTTCCCATTTGCCGGTCACTAACTGGATTTTCTCCCATTACTTCACCACAGCTCCCAAGTACACTTAGTGCTATACCTGGACTTTAGTTTTTTTCATATTCATGTCTACCAACCACTCATTAAAAGTTCTACATTTTCATTGAAACCTGCATCAGTGTCTGCTCCTATCACCACCCTGGGCCCTCAATAAAACCAGAACCTCACATAACTGCCCTGTCAGAGCATGTCTCTTCACCTTAACAGTTCTAATGTCCTAGGACAGTACCAGTATCTCTGCATTAATGACCTTAAAACCCCATAAATATTAATTTACATACATCTGATCTTATCCGGATATCCGTAAGGGTGAACAAAAGTCTTGAGAAAGGCCTCTGTGGTGGTTTTTGTAGTTAGATCCTTCACTGGCATGGCCACGACAAATTTGCTGTAATGGTCTGTTATCGTGAGTGCATACTGATATCCTTGTGTACTATGATCTAACTTGACATGATCAAGTGCCACCATATCCAAAAGATATTTACTCCTGATGGGTTGTAACAACGCTTTTTGTTCTGGTCCTCCTTTTCTTTTGAGCGAGCAGGGAACGCAACCCTTACACCAAATTTCAATGTCAGTTTGCATCCCAATCCAGAAGTATAGCTGTCTCAGAACTGCTTCCATCTTCTGACTCCCAAAGTGCCCCGACTGGTCGTGACAAGCCATCAACAGGAGACTTGCTTGCTGTCGGGGGACAATGATTTGAGAAATCCACTGGTTGATGTTTGGATCTATACTGTTACAGATGATGAGTCCTTTCTGGATTCTAATTTGATCCTGATGTCGCAGCAGTTTCACTAATTCAAGGTCTGCCTTTTCCCTCTCTGTCTTATTCAGCCATTTGCTTTTATGAATGATATTCATCAACTCTTGGAGAACCCTACTTTCTTTTTGTATTTTTTGCCAGTTAAATCCTTGTAATTCTTGCTCTTGATGATGACTTGAAGGAGGTTCAATAGCCTCACAGGTAATGATGAGTTGTTTAATCGCTGAGAGCTGGAATTTAGGGAGTTCAATATCTTCTTTGTAGACATTATTTTCTTCAGCAACATCTATGACAGATAGATTTGAAAGGGCATCAGCATTTCCATTGGACCTGCCACTACAGTAAGACATGGTATAAGTAAAATTGGCTAGATGAGACATCCACCTCTGTTCCATGGCACCATAGATAGGACTGACTCATAAATGAGACAGTGTCACTCTGCCAACCATCATTGATGTTTAGCCCACTGAGTAGCTGATGTTTGGAAGTAACCAAGTTTCAGTGACAAGGGACCTAATACCTATTGTAGTGAGAAAGTGAGGAAATTGCAGAAGGATACGGTCTGCTGAATAGATACAGTTAATCTCACTGCACGGTAACACAAATTATCCTGAAGTTTTTCTAGGAGAGTTGAGAAAGTTATTCTGTGAGCAGTAGATTATTTACCTGCCATAAAGTTTTCTGTTACTGCCCAAATTACCACAAGTATTTCCAGTCTGAAGACACTATAGTTTTTGCTGTTACATTAAGTTTTTCATAGACCTCTACTGGCATAGGCTATGACTCGTTCCCGCCCATCCAGCATCTGAGAAAGAACAGCCCCGATCCCATGATGACTGGCATCCATATAGACACGAAAAAGTTGCTCATATTCGGGATATAACAGAGGAGCCTCGATCAATAACGTCTTTAATGCTCTAAATGGATCTTGGTGTCATACCATCCAAATGACAGGGGTATTACTATGTCTCTCCTTGCCGCCAGTTCCACGAAGAAGTTCATGCAAAGGTGTGGTGAGCTTAGCGAAGTTTATCATGAATCTGTGATAGTAGCCAACAAATCCCAGGAAACTCCTCACTTCCTTTACGGTCTTGGGAACGTGCCAGTCTCGGACCACACAGATTTTCTCGGGATTTGGTTGAACCACGACTTTATGTTTTAGATACTGGACTTCCAGCTTCAAGAGATGACACTTGGACGGCTTCAACTTCAACCCATATTTGATCAATTGCTGGAACACCTCCTCTAGATGCTGTAAGTGGTCTTTATAGTTCAGAGAAAGAATGATCACACACATATACTGTATATATACCCATGACACCACTGGTGGGTAAATTGTCATAAACATGAACACCCCTTTATGTGTAAACTAAAGTCATAAATGTAAGATCTATTTCTGGAAAGATAGCAGAAATATTTATATTTATATACTTGGAAAGTGACAGTTAATATATTTTGATATATTTGCATTCTATAACCACTCTAACCACCAAATGGATTTCTCACTGTATAAGGGACAAAGGGGTAAATTTACTAACAATCTAGATAGGTTGGGTGATTTATTGATTTTTTCCCTGCTTGCAAATTTACTAAAGGCAAAAGTCGGATGAGTTAGAGAGATTTCTCTCATCTCACTCGTAAAACTCTGGTGAGATAGCAATCTTGAATCAAATCACCATCGGGCCATCTCTCAAATTTACCAAAAATCGGGATGACAAGCTCAGGTGAGTTAGGAGCAAACTCTCTGTCAAAATCACTTTTCAAACTCTCACTTTCAGCGGTGGCTAACATTAGCAGCCGCTCGTTGGCTGGGACCCACGTGGAGGAGCCACTCATTGGCTAAGCCCACGTGGGTCCCAGCCAATGAATGGCCGCTAATGTTAGCCGCCGCTGATTGGCCAGCATCCTGCGATTGAAGTCTGCTAGTTCCCACGAGCAGACAGTAGCGCAGTGTAACAGCATGTAGTAACATGCTGTTACACTGTATCAGGTGCCCGTTTTTGAATTCTGCGCAGAACATCGTGGGACACAAAGGTGAGTATTTGATCTTTTTTTACAGGTGATTCCAATAGGATACTTTACAATGACAAGTGGACGTGAACATCTGGAACCAGGTGAGTATGTATGTGTATACCTATATGTAATAAAGCTTTATTGTTGTGTGTTTATTTAACCATTTCTTTACAGGTGAACTACAGGTACCAGTGGGCCCTTAATGCCCGCATGCTGGTACTTGTGGTTCTCCAAGTACCAGCATGCAGGGGAGGTTTGCTGGGTCCTGTAGTTCCACTGTAAAGACAGTGATGAAAAATCTTAATTTTACACTTCACCTAACACAATCAACCCACCAGCCACCACCAAGGGATGGTGGGGATAGCCCCAGGTTATCAGCCTAGGCCAGGGGTGCCCTGGAGAGGGTTACCCCTTTATTGGTGGAGTCACCAACTCCCTTGGATCCCTGGCCTGGGCTGACTAACGGTTAGGGCTGATGCTGCGGCTGGGTGGCCCGGTGAAAGGGCACCCCTGGCTGTTGCATCAGCCCCCCATTAGAAAGGGTCCTGGGCTGGTTTTAAATATACGGTGGAACCCATGACATTTTTTATCACTGTATATTTAAAACCAGCTCTGTCCCTGCAGCCTTGTGCTGGTTCTTACATTACAGGGTATCCCTACACATTTTTACCTGTAATGTTAAGAACCTGGACAGGCTGGCAAGCCCGAGGCTGGTTAGTGTTTTTGAGGGGACCTCATGTCATTATTTTTTTTTTAATTTTCACATTTTTACAAGGGTTAACACACAAGCAGCAAGCACATATCTCACTGATATGTGCTGGCTGCTTGCTCGGGTGAGATTTGGCACAGAAAACACTGCAATCTCAGTTGATTCATTTCCTGCAAAGCGAGTTACTCGGGAGAGATATCTCGTTCTGCTCCACCATCGACAAACTCGTTTAGCCTCAAATCACCTGTTTGTAAATTTAGTAAAATAAAAGGGATTAAATCACCCGAATTTGGGCGAATTTCAGCGAGTTAAATCACTTTGAAAATCGGGACCATCTCAAATCTTAGTAATTTACCCCTAATAGTGTTTGTTCACTTCACACATTGATCTAAAAAAATAGGATAACAGTCTGTCCTCAATAAAACAAAATTGAATAATTTAAACTGAAGATGGGAAATCCTCTCTTTAAACATTATCTATAATTTTTGGGAGATCATTAGAGGATATAATTTGAATCTCATATCTGTGTTTAATTTAAATGGACAATTGAACAAACACTAAATACATACCCAAATATATGAATGATGAAGTGCAGACTATATGATATTTTTGAATTTTAAAGAAGATAAATTAAAGACACACAGTTTTTTGTAATATTTTAATATATCAAATTTTATATTTATTTATCTCATTTTTTCTATATATTTTTTTAAGCTCGCTGGTACATTATATGGAGTAAATTGAATTTTAAATGTTTGAAATAAAAGTTATGTTTTAATCTAGTGCACCCACTAGTGACACACTTTTTTTTTTCTCTTTGTGTTATGTAATATAAATACTAATTAATCAATTAATCAATGGATAGTCTAATGACATCTTTCAGCATCTAAAGTCAGATTTTCATGTGATATTCCTTCCATTTTGCCTTTAGTAAATCACCAGATTGCAAAATTGACAGAAAATTGCATAAAACCCAAAATCAGTGCTTAGTAAATGTACCCCTAAGGATCCAGTTCAGGTCCCGAACAGTGGCACATTTGACCTAAATGTGTTAGAATCATTTAAAAATATTCTGTGTAAAAATGTGGCTGAATGGAAATGCTAGCTGGTAATAAGAAGTACAGAATTTGTCTGTCAACAAACCCTGGCACTGCCACTGTCTGCTGATGATAAGTGTTGTGCAGAACTGTAACCAGATATCCTTCAAACACTGAAATACCCCTCACGATCATTTTTCATACCTCCTACAATGAAATAACTCTCTCTCACAATCAATCCCTGACCCCATAACTGACCAATTAAAATAATTCTCATTTACCAATACCTGCTGACCCCATACAGGGATGGAGTAGGGCTGTATTTCAGCTCTGTTATCTCTCACACATAAACAAAAAAAATGTTAATTTCTCATTGGGACATGGACATGCCTTATAGGCATGTCACAGGGGCATGTCAAGAGTCACAGGGGTGTGGCCTCATGGCACACCCACATCTCTCTGCATGCTGCCCAAGCAGAGCGCCAGAAGGCTCAGCTGCAAAACCAGGCTTTTGGGCCAGTCTAGCCCTGACTCCATACTTCACCCATTGAAATACCCCTCGCTCACCATCATACCCTGACCCCCATAACTAACACATAAATACTCTTTCCAACATCTGGATAAAAAAACAAAACAAAATTATATAATTTATCTATTTCTTTTTTTTAATATGATCAATTTAGTAAAAGGTTTGAGCAAAATAGCAGGGGAGGGGTAGAAAGAAGACAAAAAAGGAGTAGAGTGGAATGGGTACAACAACACAAATACATACAAGCAGGACATATGACATAAAAACATCAAGTGGTAGAACAATGTACTGTAACAGTAGTGAAGCAGAGAGAAGCACAAGAGAACACAAGGTAATGTAAGTGTAGAAACTATCCATGAGACACAAAGACATGGGAGGGAAGGCATTGTGTAAAAAACAACCAATGTGATCTGCTGGTGAAAAATGGAATGACTTTATTAACTACAACACTGAAGATATGCTCAAATTTATAAAGTAAATTGCTTCTTTAAAGGAGTCAAGGGAATGTGGTAATTGTGATTTCCAATTAAATGCATTACTGCATTTAACCACTTTTAAAATATGCCAAATTAGTTTTTGGGTGAATTTTGGTACTCCAGGAATGGGTCTAGGAAAAGAGAATAGGTTGGAGAAGCTGGAATGGTAACATTAGTGAGTAATGAGATGGTGTACCCTTGCCCACATGGACCAAAACATGTGATGCAGAGTGCCCTCCGCTCCACAATTCCACCAACATATATTTGAAGCCAATATACCAAAAAAGATAAATTTTTAGTGAGTTTTCACATAGACAGAGTAATGATGTGGAAAATACTATGAGATACTAGAGGACAATATTAGTCCCCTGGCCAGTAAGCATAGGTACAGTAACAAAGATTCTAAAGTGGTAACTGACTAAGCCTGCACAAAGACACAAAGAATGATAAAAGCTGCGTAATTGCAGATACTGATAAAAATAATGGGAGGGGAGCAGGAATCTATCATGAACAGAGTAGGAGGGGGAAGAGTGTGAAGAAGCAATATCAGATTGAAATAACAGCTCACAACTAATCCAGGGGTAAAATGCAGCATGATTGCAGCCAGGTGAGAAACAAGAGTTGTCCCACAATAGAGATGGGGGAAAAGACAAAAGAGAAAAGGACTTTGTAATATGATCCCATATACTTTAGTGGTGGTAAAAGCTATAGGGGCCTATTCATCATACCTAAAAAAATCGATGGAGGTAATATGGTTTAGAACTCACATGGAGTTCTACCTAACCAGAAGAAGTCATCATTCGTCCTGCCCATAGCTATCTATTTCGAAAAGCTGTAATTTTTGTGATGACAGCTTTTTGGGAAATAGATATTTTACCCTCTCTACACTAACACACCGCAGCTGGAATCTGTGCTGCACATGTGCTGTTACATTCGTAAAACCAGCGCATGCGCAGCACTGCCAACTCCAGTGGTAATTTTGTGTCCCCCTCACCCCCCTCGGCATACCTCCCCCCCCATCCCCGACTTACCTGCCCGCTGCAGCTGTCTCCAGTGGCTGTTGCTGTTCACTTTTTTTTTTCTACACTTTATTGTGTTCTGCTGGGAGAACATGTGTCAGAGCAGTCACCTGAGCCAGAGGACAGACCAGAGCACCGGAGGGAGATACCAGGGAACCTGCCCATGCTTACACAGGTAAGTTTTACCTGCTATTCACCACTTCACAGTGGCGGATAGTAACTCCATCAAATTCCAAAAATACATAATTTTTGGAATTTGATGAATACCATGATTTCCATATCCCCATACTAATTTATAGGGAGTGTGTATATTAACACAGGGGGACTTAACCAGGAGATATCAGTGATATTTCCTGTTTTAAGTCTCTTCAGAATACTAAAATAACGTTAATTAAGGAAAATGTCCTTAAAAACTTTATTTTACTGTTGATGAATACTAGACCCCATAATGAGAAAGTCCTGTAGAGGAGGGCGTCTATGGAGGTGTTGAAAACACAATAAGGAAGATGCAGATACATATTTAATCTGTTCAGATTTAATTTGAACCCACAGTCTAAAAGAATGATCTGAGTGCCAGAGTATCCCCTGTGTAAGGTGAGCTTGAACTGGGCACTCCAAAGCCACCCTCCTTTGCTGGCTTATGCAAGAATGTCTCAAAAACAAAGGAGGTGAACCTCTGCACTAGTAGACAGAAGGATATCAGACTGAACCCCATATAGATTTTGACTTAATTGTAATGTATCAATTTTTGGGGTGCTTCCCATGACAGATATTGGGGGTATTAATAAATACTAAGAAAAAGAAAAAAGTGTAGTCTCAAAGTCATGAACTTTTTAAAATATAACTTTTAAAGTATATAATTAAATAAAAATTGTGTAACATTATCGAATTGTTTAAAACCCATAAACACAAATATTGTTGTAGATAGGGCCTGATTCAACTTAGGATGCAAGCAGCTTTGCAATTCCATTCTTTCAATTATGGTAATGCAGCAGAAGGCATCATGCCTCCTGCATGTATTACTTATTGAGCTGCATTGTACAACACAACATCGGATAATCTGTAAGAATATCGGCAGCTAAGTGACACAAGCCGGCCAACGCAGATGAGGGAAAGAAGCTAGGAAATCTCCATCAGCTGATGGAGATCCTGCCCCCCCCCAAGTCACTGCCCCCTCCCTGCCACAAATGGCAGCAGACTATTGATCACAATTAGATTCTATTATAAATCAAATAAATGTTCTGTGTATTTTATCATAAACAGTAATAGTTCATATTCCGCTCATCAATTGACCCATCCAGCTGTAGTGATAAGCACAAGAGGTTAATATATATATATATATATATATATATATACACACATATGTGGACAATGCAGTCAAGTCAGAACGCCTTAAAGTGCTATATAGTGCAAAATAAATTATGTGCAAAAGAAAGCAGAGATCAATTAGGAAGTTAAAAACTTAGGGCCTAATTCAGAGCCACTCGTTCGCTCCGAGCGATGTTTCCCCAACATAAAGTGCATGTGAATAAATAAGAGGCATATCTTATTTCACGTATAGAGGAAGGTATAGTCAGGTAGGGTACAAGCTCCCTGACTATACCTTCCTCTGTACATGAAATAAGATATGCCTCTTATTTATTCACATGCACTTTATGTGCAGTGGGCGGCGGGTCGCGGTTGTCAGCGGGGGGCGCTGGTGTTGGCAGCGGCGTGGGGGGCATGGGTGTTGGCAGAGGGGGAGGGTCCGGCGGTGGTGAGGGCGTTGGCGGCGGGCCTGGACCCAAGAGGATTCAGACCCCACCAGCCATTATGCTGATTACCGCAGCGGTGGCCATTTCAAAAATGGCGCCTCAGCGCTATTTTTGAAATTCAAAGATGGCCGACACTAGCCAATCACGGCATCTCTGAATTTTAAAATGGGCGCCGCTGCCGTACTCAGCAGAATGGCTGGCGGGGACTAAATCCTCATAGATCCAGGCCCGCTGCCGACACCCAGACAGGCGCCGGTCGCGCAGCTGCCGCCGCTGATGATGTTGCGTGCCTTGATTGGCTTGCAGTGGCCATCCTTGATTTTCAAAGACGGCAGGTTGGTGCCCACCAGGTGAAAACTCTGAAGCCCTGGTGGGATGGCGCCCACCGGGCGAAGACACCGGAAGTCCTAGTGGGCAGCGGCCATGTAAAAGAGCTGAGATGCTGCCACCCAATAGGTGAAGAGGCCGAAGCCCTTGTGGGTTGGTGCCCGCCAGGCAAAGACACCAGAAGTCCTAATGGGTGGAGGCCATGTAAAAGAGCTGACACAGGCTGCCACCCACTAGGTGAAGAGGCCGAAGCCCTGGTGGGTTGGCGCCTACCAGGCGAAAACAGCAAAGCCCTGGCGGGTTGGCGCCCACTGGGCAAAGACACCTGAAGTCCTAGTGGGCGGCAGACATGCAAAAGAGCTGACACAGGCTGCCATCTACTAGGTGAAGAGGCCAAAGCCCTGGCGGGTTGGCGTCCACCGGGTGAAGACCTGTAAAATAAATATTACAATATAAAAGTGTGTTGTGTTATTTAATTTTTTTTATAGGTGGACTACAGGTGGCAGTGGGCCCTAATGCCCAGCATGCTGGTACTTGTGGTTTTCCAAGTACCAGCATGCAGGGAGGTGTGCTGGGACCTGTTGTTCACCTGCAAAAGAAAACATTTTTTAAAATGCACTACACAGCACAATCAACCCAGCACCCACTGCTCAGGGGTGCAGGGAATAGCTCCGGGTTATCATCCTGGGCCTGGGGTGCCCTAAGGTGGGGGACCCCTTTATTGGGGAGGTCCACAGCTCCTCAGGGATCCCTGGCCTTAACTGAATAGCGGTCAGGGTTGATTCTGTGGCTGGGGGGCCCGGTGAAAGGGGTCCAGTGCAGGACAGGGGGACCCTACTAATTTTTCCCCCTGTATTTCCAGAACCGGGACCGGGTCAGAGCCCAGTGCTGGTTGCACAACTTACAGGAGACCCCTACATCATTTGTCCCCCATATTCTGGCAACCAGGACTGGTTCTGACTAGCCCGGTGCTGGTTGTGCTTGAATATGGTGGAACCCTATGTCATTTGTTCCCTGCATTTAAGCACAACCAGGACTGGCTGTATGTGTTTGAAAAAAAAATGACATGGCCCCACCCCCCCAGAAAACAGCCAGCCTCGGGCTTTGGAGCCCCAGTACTGTTTGTGCTAAATACAGGGGACAAACGACATAGGGGGTCCCCTGTATTAAGCACAACCAGCACCAGGCTTTTGAGAACCTGTCCTGGTTGACAAAATACGAGGGACAAATGACGTAGGGGTCCCCTGTATTTAGCGCAACCAGCACAGGGCTCTGAGCCGGTCCTGGTTCTAGAAATACAGGGGAAAAATGCATAGGGCTCCCCTTGTATTTCCCAGAACCAGCACCGGACTCCGTCTAGTGGGGGGGGTGATGCCACAGCATTATTGGGGGGGTCCCCAACATACTCAGGGATCCCTGGCCTGGGCTGACTAGCGGTCAGGGGTGATGCAGCAGCTGGGAGCATGGTAAAAGGGCTCCCATGGCTGTGGCATCACTCCCCTGCTAGAAAGCGTCTGGTGCTGGTTGGAAATACAGGGGGGCCTTATGCATTTTTTTTCCTCTGTATTTCCAGAATCAGGACCGGCTCAGAGCCATGTGCTGGTTGTGCTAAATATGAGGGAGGGGGAGTTGCTGTGAGCTTTAAACCTTGATAGCATACTCTGAGTTTAACACTAATGTGATGGCTATGTCCATGTTACAATTCTGAGCAATAGAGTAGGGACTTGCTGTAAAGTGGGGTACCGTGAGGGGGGCTGCAAGCTTAAATGCATTGATCAATTCATGAACCAAAACCCCACTGTTTATCATATTATGATTATTGTTAGTTATAATGGTGAGTGCAGAGCCCCTGTGATTTCGATATATATATTTATTGTTATTAACAGTTTCTTATATAGCACAGCATATTCCGTTGTGCTTTACAATTGTAAGCATTAATAGAACAAAAGTGGGTAATAACTGACAGATATATAGGTAGGAAGGCCCTGCTCGCAAGCTTACAATCTATAGGGAAATAGGCATTGATACACAAGGATAGGTGCTATATATTGCATTTTGGTTCAGCCAGAGTGCACAGTTTCTTGGTTGGCTGCATGATCCAGTCACACAGGAATGTTGACCAAATGTCATGAGGATGTGAGAGAAAGATGATGTGTGAGATTGTGTGTGGACTGTAAAAGGGGATGTAATAGATATGGAAGCTATGAAGGTTATGTGGGAGGTTCTGGAATCTGATAAGCTTGCCTGAAGAGGTGAGTTTTCAGGGAACACTTGAAGGATTGGAGACTAGAGGAAAGTCTAATTGTGCGAGGTAGTTCATTCCATAGAGTGGGTGCAGCATGAAGAAAGTTCTGTAACCATGAATGGGAGCAAGTAATGCATGGGGATGAGAGACGCAGATCTTGTGCTGAGCAGAGAGGATAGGTTGGGAGATATTTTGAGATGAGTGAAGAGATGTATGTTGGTGTGGTTTGATTAATAGCCTTATGTGTAAGTGAAAGTATTTTGTATTGAATACGGTAGAAAACCGGCAACCAATCGAGGGACTGACAAAGCGGGGCAGCAGAAGAAGAACATTTTGCAAGGAAGATAAGCCTTGCAGCTGCATTCATAATGGATTGTAATGGTGATAGCCTGTTTTTGGGAAGACCAGTAAGGAGGCAATTGCAATAGTCAATGGGGGTCAATGGTTGGAGTTTTTGCAGTGTCTTGTGTGAGATATGGTCGAATTTTGAATATGTTTTTTAAATGTATGTAACATGATTTTGAGACAGATTGAATGTGGAGATGAAAGGACAGTTCAGAGTAAAGGATGACACCAAGGCAGCGAGCTTGTGGGGTGGGGTGGATGGTCGAGGTATCAACAGTGATAGAGAGATCAGGTTGGTAACTGTTATTGGCCGCTGGAAATATAATTAATTCTGTTTTAGAAATATTAAGTTTCAGGTGGTGAGATGACATCCAAGATGAAATGGCAGAAAGACATTCAGTGACACGGACCAATACAGATGGTGACAAATCTGGAGAGGATAGGTAGATTTGAGTATCATCCACATACAGATGGTACTGAAATCCAAAAGAGCTGATTAGTTTGCCAAGAGAGGTGGTATAGATTGAGAATAGCAGAGGACCTAATACAGAGCCTTGCGGTACTCCAGCTAATAGAGGTAGCGAAGAGGAGACAGAATCAGAAAAACGAACAGTAAAAAAGTGATCAGATAGGTAGGAAGAAAACCAAGAAAGAGCTGTATCCTTAAGACCTAGGGATTTCAGTGTTTGTATGAGAAGTGAGTGGTCAACAGTGTCAAAAGCAGCAGAGAGATCTAGAAGAATTAGTGAGTAATGGCCTTTAGCCTTGGCAGTGACAAGATCATTTACTACCTTAGTCAGTGCTGTCTCTGTGGAGTGTTGGGAACGAAAGTCGGACTGAAGTGGGTCCAATAAGTTGTGAAGAAAGTGTGTGAGGTGGGTGTAGACAAGTCTCTCAGACAGCTTGGAGGGGCATGGGAGCTGGGAGATAGGATGGTAATTTGAGAGAGTATTAGGGTCAGAATTTTGTTTTTTCAGAATGGGAGTAATCACTTCGTGCTTGAACAGTGATGGAAAGTTGCCAGTAGAGAGAGAGAGATTACAGATTTTAGTTAGGGTTGAGATAAGCACAGGAGACAGAGCTTTACTGATTTGTGAGGGTATAGGATCTAGAGGAGAGGTAATAGAGTAGGAGGATGAGAAGAGTGTATATATAATAAAATCCAGAGGGTGGCACTCCCAATAAGTATAATGCACAGTCCAGGTGCCTTCCAGAAGAGTCTGATATCAGTCAGCCCAAATACAATACCAAGCAGGCGGCACTCTGTTCAAAAATGAAAGCTTCAACACAGGGGTATCACCGACAGTTCGGAGCCACTTTAATACTCCATTATCAAGGTTAAATAGCATGATACAAACAACACATAAATACTCACACATCACCACCACGTGAGGTCCTGGACAATCCCCTTTGTTCCAGGCGGTATCTTTATTTTTGGATACTGCCTTACAACCTTGCATTAAGGAACATCCAAGATTCCTCTTAGACACTACCTCCTTTTTGAAACAAGTTTTCAATTTACCTAAAATTCCTCAGGGCAGTCTTTTTTGCAGTATAGACATTAACAGACTATACACTGTGATTCCGAACATGGAGGGCTTGAGTGCGGTTAGACATTTAATCACAGAGAGCTCAGTATATAAGGGCACCGATGTAGACTTGTTTCTTGACTTATTAGAAATGATCTAACGAAGAATTTCTTTATGTATAGCTATACTTGCAGCTCATTGGCATAGCGATGTGGTCGAATGTGGCCCCATCCTACGCCAATGCTTATATGTTCCTGGTGGAGCAGGAAATCTTTTTTCAAGATGTCTATGTATCTGGCATGATTTTTTTCTATGCCAGATACATAGATGACATCTTCTTAATTTGGACAGGTACAGAACAAGAACTTAGAGGTTTTTTGGATGGACATAATGCTTTGGCGAGTCCTATTAAATTTACTTTTAATATTGACTCCAATACCGTACATTATTTAGATGTCCAATTGAGATTGATTGGTGATAGGTTGACTACTGAGTTGTTTACCAAACCTACAGATTGGAATACTATCTTACATCATGGAAGCTGCCATCCAAGACCATTGAAATATGGGCTACCTTACTAGCAATTTCTGCAAGCCCGCAGAATTTGCGGTAATGAGGAAACTGCCCTTAAACATATTGAATTAATGATTTCTAAATTTTGACAAAGGGGATATCTAGAGGATGTCTTGTTACAGGCAAAAAGTAAAGCCATTCGAATTCCTCGTAACGACCTTTTAAAATCTAAGAGTATTGGTGAAAATACTGAGTATAGACTTCGGTGGGTCAATCACTTCCATCCCTTTAATGATAAAGTTGCTAGTACTACTAAGAGGCTGTGGCCCATTGTGGGTACTGACCCTGAATTGAATCTCCATAACACACAGATCATGCCCTGCTATACTAGAGGGTGGAATTTACATAACAGGCTAGTTAAAACTGTTGATGTCACTAAAATATATCCCAATAAGCATGACAGCTTTTTACAGCCCCAATTAGGATGCTATAAATGTTTAAATTGTCTGACCTGTAGGTCACTCATTGTAGGACAGAGTTTTTGCCATCCTTACAGTGGTAGAAGATTTTTTATACATCACCGGGTTACGTGTACCACTACATATATAGTATACATGATTATTTGTCCTTGTGGGCTCATTTACATTGGGAAGACTGATAGAACCCTGAGGGAATGTATGGCTGTCCATAGGTCCGCCATTCGTGTGGCCCTAGCTTCAGGTAATAGTGACTAGCTGGTTGCTCGTCATTTTGTGGTTAATAAGCATAATTTATATGCATTACATTATATGATCATTGACCACATTCCATTGTCTCCACATGGTGGGGATAGATCACGAAGTTTACTTCAATGTGAATCCTGCTGGATCTTTAGACTAGACTCATTGGCCCCTAAAGGACTCAATGAGAACTTAGGGCTACATTGTTTTTTATAATAGATTCATGTAGGTTTAATACCTTCGTATGGTGTAGTAGTGGATTGCATAATCTACATGAGAATTTTTTATTCGATTTTATGTGGGTGTGGAGTTTAGATGTTCTCTATAATATATCATAATGGGCTATTTGACTAGAATCACTGTTTGGTCTATATTTATTTACATGTATTTTTCTTTATATGATAGGCTTTATTATTTTTTGCATAATGTGAACTGCTAGCATATTTATGATGATTCTATGCTAAATGTTGTATATGCCATAGTGCAGTTGTGAATAGGATGTATTTAGTCTCCATAATTTGTTTATTGATGTTTCTATTATATCTAATATGATCTCTTTGAACTGTCCTTACACATATTTATAAATGTTTTATATATTACTACTAGTTATCAATTGCATTGTTGTTTATTATAATGCTTGAGACTGCCGAGTCACTAGATGTGTCAATTTGATTTTATGTATAGGCTTAGAGCCGCGCGTTGTCTGGGAAACTGGGATGCTGCTGAGGGGCATTTTCTCTGATTTCCAAAGCTGACGCATCATCAACTGGCGCCAGCATGGTGATCAGGTGATGTTACGTCATGACAGGGCAACCCAATACCGGACGCCGGGCAGATCGGACCTCACATGGTGTTGATGTGTGAGTATTTATATGTGTTGTTTCTATCATGCTGTTTAACCTTGATGATGGAGTATTAAAGTGGCTCCGAAACGTCGGTGATACCCCTGTGTTGAAGCTTTCATTTTTGAACAGAGTGCCGCCTGCTTGGTATTATATATATATATATATATATATATATATATTATAAACCAAAAAATGTTCTGTGTTTTTATTTTATCATATACAGTAATATTTCATATTCTACTCATCAATCAACCTATCCAGCTGTAGTGATAAGCACAAGGGGTTTGTCGAAGCTGGATTATTGGCTGAGATGAGGGAGCCAGCTCTAGCGTGCGCATGCGCGAGACCCGGATAGTGACGGTCAAACCGTCACTCTGGGTCTCGCTACAAAGGAGGCGTGCTGTCAATGGAGAGTGACAGCACGCCCCCTTTGGTGGGCGTGCCGGGGGCGTGGCTGCCCAGATGGAGGTGTTCCCATGGGAATGCCTACTGTCTGGGGCCTGCCCCATTGACATAACAAGTGATGTCAGTGGGAGTGCTCTCAGCTCTGATAGAGCCGAAAGCACTCCAGGGCTTGCGGCAATGAGACCCTACCACAAGGGTCTCATCGCAAGCCTGATGGTCGTGAGCGGCCAGGAGGCTGCTCTAAAAAAAGAGAAGGACGGCCCTGATTCAGAGCGGTTTCATAGTTGATGCGGGGGATCTGGATCCAGAGCACATGCGTAAGTATTCGACTGTACCTTGTGATTGTATAATTTGTTTGCGCTAATTGTATTTAGATCACAGCATGTAACTATCTGCTTTTTGGTGAATAATATATTTTTTGTGCTTTGGAGCCACAATCATAGTCAGGAAAGTAATTATTTCTTGTGCAACTTATAACGCTAAATAGCAACATTCAGGGTGTATAGATCACCAGGTATTCATAGTTGGGGGCTCGTAGAGTGAGATAATGCTGCCAATTTACACAATAACACACGGTTATTGATCTCTCAGCAAAGGATGGAGGCACCATATACAGGAAGGAATGCATTGTGCCTTCGAAAACCTGCTACCACTTGATGCTGAGAGACTGCTATCCGTTATTGTGTGAGTTCAAGGAGCGTTGATTAGAATCCAGGGACAAGGAAGGAAAAAGTTTGTTTTCCTTCATTGAATAAGGTTCTGGTTAAAAAGGGGAAGTCGCACAATAGCGTATGCATATTTCCTGTATTGCTGCTACGTGTTCAACGGTCATTGTATGTATAGCGTGATTGGAATCATACTGCTATATTAAGGGAAATAGGTTTTATTTTCTGTACAGAAAACGGGTATGAAACTTTGACATGTGATTGTAAGTGGAGGCTACTGTCTGTTAAGCCTGCAGGAGGTTACTGTCTGTTAAACCTCAGGGAAACTCGGTAGGGGTCTGACGAGGCCACACAAACTACTGGGCCAGTGTACAAAGCAGGTACATTGTGGTTTAGGTTATCAAGAAACAAGGGTTTTTCTCGGTCCGAACACCCATTAATCGCAAAGTCCATTGATCAGTTAGGTTCCTTGGGCAGCGCGATTGGATTGCATGATTATTTAAATTATGATTGTGAAGTGGGTGTCATGGGAGTGAAACTGCTGGCAAGGTTAGTTGTAGTAACTTCTAAATGCTACCAGTTGGGAGTAAACTCGAAGCAGGAAGCCAGTGGTAAATTTTGAGTCGATTTGCCACGGGTAAAGTAATTCGCTAAGCGGTTATTTTACTCCTCGTGAAGCGCATGGTCCCTAAGGGTGGGAAATCGGTGCAATACGGGAAGGAGTGCATGAATGTTAGCTCTAGAATAAAAATATCAATCACCAATCGAAATTCTCTAGAAATTGCTAAGCATTTTCCCAGATGGGTGCGAAGCCATCTCTAGTAATGGTTGATGATGCACTGCGGATGGAAGGGCCGTTGGGATCGGCCAGGTATGTTATGTTTAAAAAGTATGGTGCATACGCTACAACATATTGCGACATATGGGTCATAATGACAAAGAAATGAAGAACACCTTTTCCTAAGATTGGTAGCTTCGATTCGGAGGTTCTGAACAATCTCAGAGACAGTATATGTTTAGTGAAGTATGTGAAGAAAAGAGTAAAATTTAATGATTGCTTGAAGTTGTAGCAGCACGAGGGGGATATGAGGCTTAGTGGTGTGCACGTGACGCAATCTAGCATCTCGTGCACAATGCAAGGAAACGTTCACGCAAATAGCATTGCGTGCGCACTGCAAAGTAGCATGGTGATGCCAGTAGGCCCGTAGCCTACTACAGTGTACAATTGGACACTGTGGCAAGATCACTCCCAACATGTTTAAGAAGTGTAGCAGCAACTGCTCTATTGGTCAGTAAGAGTGAGGATGTAGGATTAGGCCATGATATGATTGTCTATACACCCCATGCTGTATCTGCTTTGCTGATTTCTGCCCAAACCAGACATGTCTCCTCAGCTAGGTTCACGAAATGGGAACTAGCCCTAATAGCACCTGCAAAAATCAACATTAAGTGGTGCAATACATTAAATCCAGCAATGTATTTACCATATGTGCCCAAAATGCACAAAGGGTGGATAGAGGTGAGTCACTGGTGGAAAGTGAGTTCTGGAGGTATATTGATGCACATGATTGTATGGAATATCTGAATCAAACCTTTACTGCAAGACCTGACATACGGGATACACCTTTAGAAAATGTAGATATGACATTTTACACAGATGGGAGTTGTCATAGACAGACTGACACTGGAGACTTATGTACAGGTTATGCTGTGATAAATGATGAAGACATCATAGTACTGAACCTCTAGGTCCACCTCACTCAGCCCAAGTGGCGTAGCTGGTGGCACTAAGAAGAGCATGTGAATTAGCAAAAGACAAATCTGCTAATATCTACACTGACACTAGCTACACCTTCAGGGTAGTACATGATTTTGGTACTTTATGGTGTCTGAGAAATTTTATGACAGCAGCAGGCACACCAGTCGCACATTCCAGACATATAAAATGACTACTGACAGCGATCCAAATGCCTTAGGCAATGGGCATAATTAAGTGTAAAGCCCATACATGCAAGGACAATCCAGGGTCAATGGGCAATAACAGGGCAGATGAAGCTACCAAATGGGCAGCATGCTTAAAAGTGAACATGCCAATTAACGAAATGACGTTTCAAACGATTGACATGCAGAAATTAATTGAGATGCAAAATTTGTGATCCATTCAGGAAAAGGCAGTTTGGAGGTCAAAGGGATGTGGGCAGGAGTCCTCTGGAGAGATGGACAAGGTAAGCCAGTGGCCCTCAAGGCGTACTACCCAAGCCAGGCTGAGGCAGCACACGGTCTGACTCACTTGGGAAAACAAGGTATGTGCAAATTGGTGAGAGCATACTGGTGTGCACCGGGTTTTTCTTCCCAAGCGGAAAAGAGAGCAATGTCCTGTTTGACCTGCTTGAGGAAAAACATTGGGAAAACAATCCTTACCAAGCCATCCCACATTCCTCCGACTGACAGATCTTTTCAGGTAATACAAATTGATTTCATCCAATTACCACCATGCAGGAATCTCAAGTATGTATTAGTGTGCACTGATGTGCTTTCTAATTGGGTTGAGGCATACCCAGCTGCCACTAATACTGCTGCATTTACTGCTAAGAAAATAGTTCAGGAATTTGTATGCAGATTTGGTATCCCTAGAATTATTGAAAGTGATAGGGGTACTCATTTCACAGGCGATGTATTAAAAAACATGTGTAAGTTGATGGGTATTAATAATAGAATTCACACCCCCTACTGACCGCAAGCCAGCGCTAAAGTGAAGAGGATGAACCGTACTATTAAAAATAAATTAAGTAAGATCATGGCAGAAACAGGACTGGCATGGCCAGAAGCACTACCACTTGTCCTTCATAGCATCAGGTCAAATACTGTTTGGGAGACAACCTCATTTGATTATAATTCCGCAGGAAGATTTGAAAAGTAACAACAAGGTAACTGTAAGGTATCTTATAACAATGAGTAAACAGTTAAAGCAGCAACAGCAGAAACTGAAATTGTTGTCACATGATATGCCTGAAACAAACTGTCATGATATTGAAATGGAGAATTTGTTATGATCAGAAATTTTTGCTTTCAGGTTGTTTGACAGATCGGTGGGAAGGTCCATATCAGGTGTTGCTGACAAGTACAACTCCCTTGAAAGTGGCTGAGAGAGATACATGTGTCCATTCCACTCACTGTAATAAGGTCAACCAACCGGTGGAGAGACAAGGCAGAATCGAGGCAGATAACATAGACCTGTCAATAGCGAGTCTGTTCCAGGAGGGTTAAAGGATACAGTGAGATACCTGAGCTAAAATAAATTTGTAAATCAATGTTTTCAGCAATGGAGTGGTTGCTGTGGTTATCTTTGTGTTTTCTCCCAGAGTTTTCATCATCCTGGGTTGCTTCCGGATCTCTGGTTTCTGTGACGGAGGACAGAAAACGGAGAGGGGAGCTGAGGGCGATATCGATGGAATGGAGTTGGGAGAAGGAGCAATACAGTCACAAGGGCAGTAACTGACCAAACCCAGTACAGTAATTGATAAGAGATTTGCTATTGTGAAGACAGTGTGAAGGTCTATCGTCGGAGGATTATTGTATGTGTGAGTTTTGTGGGTCCCAAATTGATGAGAATTGCATCCAACGGTGCCAACCTAAGTATAACCAGTATTGAGGTGGGTATCCTTTAGAGGATTATCAGACCATGGTGGGCAAACTTTTAAACCAAACTGACTGTTGGGTCTCACGTGCCTCAAGTACAGCATGACGTAGGGTTAGTGCCATTTCCATTAAATGTCTCTGAGGTTTTAGAATTACAAAGAGGGATGGAAAATTTCTAAAGTCCAAACCACCTCATTTTAAATTCCACCAGTACCAAGTAGATAGATCACTTTATGTATGAATCTCACCAACTTCAATAAACCAGGAAGTTGGGAGGTGACTGGGAATAACCATAGAATGACCTTCTCACTAAGAGCTGATTTTGAGCCTATAAATCTTGAACTTCTATGCTCAATTAGACTAGGTGGAAGAAACTTCCGGTATAAATATACACTAAGTTCCACCAAGGAAATGGTTGGTAGGGTACCAGAAAGATATTGGACCTCATTCAGAGACGGTCGTTAGATGCAAGCAGTCGCTCTGAATGAGGGCGGCCGCTTGCATCTTGTAGTGCCACCTCTTGGTTGATTGCTAAGCTGTGGGTTACCACCCACAGCTCTAGCGACCAACCAGGGTGATGGTCGCGATGGTCAAGTCCATCGCAACCATCAGGGCTTGCGATGAGACCCTAAGGTTGGGTCTTGGCACTCGCACGTCCCAGGGAGCTTCCTGCTCTGATAAAGCAGGAAGTTCCCCACTGACATCATTGCTTATGTCAGTGGGGCCGCCCCCAAATGGCAAGCGTTCCGTCGGGAACACCTCCATTTGGCAGGCCATGCCCCCTGCCCACCTTCCAAACGGGGTGAGCTGTCACTCACCAATGACAGCTCGCCCCCTTTGGTGCGAGACTCCTAGTGACAAAGCACCCGTCACTAGCCAGGTCTCGCGTATGCACACGTTGGAGCAGACTCCGACGAGCGCATGCCCAGTGGGGAAATATCGACCCAGTTGTGAGCGCTCATCGCTTGCGACTGGGTCTGAATGACCCCCATTGTGCCAATATATTGCAACAGAAACTTGCATTAGTCAAATGGGAGACCTTGAAATAGGATCACTTGCTAGGGAAATGTGTGTAACAATAATGAGGTTTACTATGCCTTATGTTCTCCCCGAAGATGTATATTTTATATGTGTTAGAAAAGCGTATAAGTGGCTCTCTCCGAATTCTGAAGGTTTGTGTTACCTGGGAAGAGTAGTTCCAGAGGTTATGACTCTTACACATGGTGTAATGCTTGGTATTCATAAAAACACACCATCACCATATCTTCACACACAGTATGAACATAGAGACAAAATAAATATGATACCTGGTAATGTACATAAAGCCACACAATTGATTAGTGAAACAACTGGCTTTCAAGTTTTAGTCGCATTGGATCCCACCAGGATCGCTCGGGGTACGTTAAATTTCAGATATATTCAAGATCTTGCTAATTTAATAGATAATATCACCGAGATGTATGATGACACGTTTAAGTATACAGGTAAGGAGTTACAGGCCTACAAGAAATAATTTAACACTAGTCTATGTTGCTTGTGCAACATAGACTAGTGTTAAATTATTTAACAGCTGTCACTGGAGGGTATTGTGTAACTTTAACCACCCAATTTGGTGTAAAGTGTTGCACGTACATCACAAAAGATACTAGTGACCCCAAGGAGGTAATAGACCTTCTGCAGTTAAAATGGGAATTTCAGAAGAACCGTAATGCTTCAGTGGCTGAAGTAGAGGAGAAGGTAGAGGAATGGGTTTCTTGGTTGAACCCAGCGAAGAGTGGGTCCAGGAAATTGTTGATAGCATAGGTAAACTCCTGATCCTCATATTGGTTGTCATCATAGTAATTGGCTTATGTGTCAAATGTGTTCCTTCTGTGTTGAAAAGTGGAAAATGTAAAGATAAGATAAATCAAAGGAATGAAATTATGATGGTGGTTAGTAGTAACAATATGAATACCAAGGTAAATGAAGAACTGCATTACAACCCTGAACTAGAATGTACCGTCAGATAATGTATACATCTTTAGCCATGCATGAAATGTATTATTAAATGTTATTTGAAACATCCTAAGAAATGTAAGTCCCTATCCCCTTCAAGACTTCCCCACATCTTTCCCATGATCTCCCAAGATCCGCGGTGTGCATATAAGGGTAGTTTTATGTCCCTCCCAGAGACACATTATTGATGGTTTAAGAGCCACCTTGTACCATCCCATAATACAACATTAAATAATATGTCATAGTGTAAGTCTAAATGAAATTTTTAAAATCAGAGTGTGATAGTATGTTGTTGGCTATCAAAGGGTGGACTGTCAAAGCCGGTTAATTGACAGAGACAGAACCTGTTAAAATTAAAATCTGCATGACGCCATTTTGCGAATGGCAACAAGACGCCATTTTGCAAATGGCTGCCCAACGCCATTTTAGCGAATTTCACACAATATCAGTACATACGGCGATGTTATTATTTAGCGTTGTGCAATTCCTACAAAACAGAACACTATTAAAAGTTAAAGTTATATAAATACATACATTTACTAAAACATATAATATGAACAATCCTGCAAAACACGTACCATGGTATACTCCACAAACACGTAGATGCACAATGCTAACTAGCATCTTTTCTTAATATTCTTACACTTACACATTGCACACTTACATAGGAAGGTTCCCTAGCATTAAGGCTAGTATTCAAGATTTTATTCATTATTATGTAATAAAGTGACTGTATTTAAGATCTCAGGTTTAGTACATGATAAGTAGACCGTGTTTGGTGCCATTCTGAACCACTGTTTATTTGCAGATTCCAGGTTCCATCAGCAAAGAAATCGCAACATGTTTCTGGGAATTATGGATCATAGAGAGATAGGCATTAAAATGTACTCTGTTCATGTAATGCAAGTAGCCAGTTTAGACTTGTTTTTTGGCTGGAAAATGGACACAAAGAGGCTGAACTATTACAATGCAAACTGACCTATGAACTGCATCATAACAGGAGAACCAGGAAGAAGAACCAATGGGATTATGCCAACTTGTTCTGTTATATTGCCTATCTCTGCAAGGGTTTATATGCAAGCTCCCTGAACCTGCTAGTCAGTCATCTTTTCTTTGCTATTTACGGAGGTTTCATAGTTGATGCAGGGAATCTGGATTCAGTGCGCATGTGTATGTATTCGACTGTACGTAGTAATTGTATAATCTGTTTGCGCTAATTGTATTTAGATCACAGCATGTAATTATCTACTTTTTGGTGAATAATATATTTTTGTGCTTTGGAAACACAAAGTCTGGAAAGCAATTATTTCTTGTGTGACTTATAACGCTAAATAGTGACATTTAGAGTATATAGATAGGTAGGAATCAATAGATGGGGCTCAGAGTGAAATCACGCTACCATTCACACGGTAACACATGGTTATCAATCTCTCAGCAAAAGGGTGGAGTCACCATGTGCAGGAAAGAACACATTGTGCCTTCGACTACCTGCTACCACTTTGTTGTTGAGAGACCGCTATCCGTTATTGTGTAAGTTCAAGGAGCACTGATTAGAATCCAGGGACAAGGGAGGAAAAAGTTTATCCTTCATTGATAAAATTTCATGTTAAAAGGGGAAGTCGCACAATAGGGTAAGGGTAATAATACATTTTGTGTAGCGGTCGCATTATTGTGTATGCGACTAGTCGCACAATAGCTTATATGTATTTCCTGTATTGCTGTCATGTGTTTAAACAAAGCCGTTGAGATTGTACTGTGATATTGATAGTGTGATAGCATTGTTTTAAAGATCTTAATCGGTGCTGTCATATCTGGGAAAACGTTTATTTTTCTGCGCAGGAAAAAGGTGTGTAACAGTGAACTTGTGTTGGTAGGGGTAACATGTTCCCTAGCTAGGAGTATCGTAGGACCCTTAGGGGCTAGGTGTCTGGTGTTGGCCTATTGGCATGGTAGTAGATACCAAAGTCTATACACACAGCAGGTGTAGTTGTTTTGTGTTAGGTATTGTCTCTCAGTGTGATCGCAGCATCCAGTGATCAATTAGTGTTATTGTGCATTGTGATTTAACTGCACAGTTGTGGCATATTGTGATTGTGAACTGAGTAGTGGTGGACGAAATCACTGAAAAGGGCAAGTGTTATTGGAATGCTTTAATTCTAGCAGTGCAAAGTACTCAGAAAGGGCTTAGGTGCATGGAAGCAGCCTGGTTATTCTTCCATAGGTGTGTGGGCGCAACCTGTTAATATCGTCCACAGGTAAGTGAAAGTAGCCTTGACATTCTTTCACCGATTTAAATCTCTATTGAAAAGTTTAGTGTTATTCTCCCAAGATGGGAACCAAGCAAACGGTACAGAT
Source organism: Taudactylus pleione (assembly GCA_031769625.1). Taxonomy (NCBI): domain Eukaryota; kingdom Metazoa; phylum Chordata; class Amphibia; order Anura; family Myobatrachidae; genus Taudactylus; species Taudactylus pleione. Next base: position 6,157,625 of record JAUIMM010000759.1, read on the forward strand.
GTTAGATGATGTGCTGTGCATGGAAGCGCCGATTGGTTCAGCCTAACATATTATGCATACTAAGTACAGTGTGCATGCAACTATGTACTGTGATGTATGGTTTAAAATGATGAGAATGAGTGTGAAACTGTTTCCCAGAATTGGAGAAAGAAAAAAGGATCGAACAGCGCTAGTATTAAGGCAATATAGAAACTGGTCTAACACTAATTAGCTTCAAATCTAGTGGAGCAACATCTGAATATAAATGACAAATAATAAAATAGTTCCCTGAATTATATTCAATACGGCTTGGTTCAGAATACAAAACATTTAATAATAAAATAATTTACAATATATAATGATAATAATCACACATAAATTAAAAAGTAATAGCGCATAGAGTAATAATATTCCAGCGTATAAGGTGCATGTGCGGACTCAAAATATAAGAGTCTCGAGTCCATATAGTTCACAGGTATTGTAGAAATCAAATAAAATGTCACAATGTCACAATAGAAGAGCAACCCACATGGAAAGAAAATGGAGTATATTGAGGCAATCCGGACAATTATCCAGCAGTTGTCAGTATATTACCAGCCTGTGGAGATGATCCAGTCAGTGGCTGGTCCAGTTAGCCAACGGAGGCCACCACTTAATGGCAGATGGTGAAAAGTGTGTAATGCTGGTCCGGAACTTCCTGAGTGCGTCTCCAAATCAGTCCTGATATTCTGGGGTGCTGTAAGTCCTGGGGTGTTAAATGCGTTTCATTGTGGAACCCCCCATAACTTCGTCAGTAGCTTCTGTTTCCCAGAATTGGCAGCTTTGACAAGGAGGTATTGAACAATGTCCGAGATAGCATCTGTATGGTGCACTCTCGAAAGAAAAAGATAAAGTATAACAATTGTTTAAAGTTGTGGCAGCATGAGGGGGATACGTGGCTTAGGGGTGTGCATGCAGCGCAAACCAGAGTCACGTACACGATGCAGGGGAGTGCGCGCACAGCACTAAGCAGCGTTGCTTGTGCGCCATGAAATAGTGCGCATGCACATCAAGGTAGTGTTGCGGAAGGTAATTTCAGTAGTTCACGCACACCACCACCGCCCTATGCGGATGGGTTGAAATTAGCAAAATGCCAAAGATTTGTGAAAAACTTGGGTAATGCTCACGAGCCAACCAATAGAGATTGGCGAGTGGTGTTAAGGGCATGTCTTCCACACAATACTGACGGGAAAAAGTTTATCACGGATTGCGAATTGGAGGGAGATGGTCTCTCAACAGATGAGGATAACCAAGGTAACATTACCCGCATAATAACTCAATTGGGTGTATATTTTCTAGTAGTAGTTAACTGGAGTAAAATTTTCACCATAAAACAGAAAGAGAGTGAATCTGCAGAAGATTACTGTACCCGAGCTCTACAGACTATCACCCAGTGCACTGGGATAGAAGATATTAAAGAAAGCACTCACCATAAGGAAATGGTCATCACGGTACTTATGGATGGTCTTAAAGACAATCTGAAGACCCGAGTCCAGACCTCTCTACCTTCCTGGAGGGGGGTTCCTGTAGACACACTCAGGGAGTTTGCTGTTGAGCATGATAAAAACATCATCAAGAAGAGAGAGACCCAGAGTGAGAAGCTAATGGCTTCTAGCATTCAAACTCTAGAAGGAATGAATATACCATCACAGCCACCAGACACACATGCACCTGCACAGCTATACGCCCTCACCAATCCTACACCGCCACAAACACAGCCCCACCCCACTTATCACACACAGCCACAAAACCCATACTAACCACAGCCACCATATTACATTCAAAATTCTTACCCACACTCACAATCTTTCTCTACTGCCCAACCCACACAACAACTTTTTACCCCACCTCTATTCACGAAGGTGTTTTAACTGCAACCAAGTGGGACCTGTAATTAGGAACTGTAAGGTGAAGAGGGTAGGACCCCCTAACCAGGGAGTACCTAGATATCCACTAAAGGATATATGCAGAATGCAGGGAATTCTCCACAGTCACCTGCTCCAATTGTGGCCTTAAATGCTTTATTGTAGAGTGAGAGTCAATGCTAGGGGGCATGTAATGTTAACTGACGTAGCTGGTACTAAAACATTGTTTTCTTGTAGACACAGGGGCGACCAGATTAGTGATAAAATCTCCATCTAATTTACAAGTGACCAGTGAGACAGTACCAACAATGGGTGTAACAGGTAAAGTGCAACATTATCGTTTAACCAAATCTGCAGAGGTTACTATTGGCCCACTGCATACCAGACATTCCTTTCTCCTGGTAGCAGTGGCCACTACTAACCTACTGCTAAGGGATTTGTTATATAAAAGGATGTGTCATTTATTGTACCCCTGATGGTATATTTCTAGATATCCCAGAGAGAGTGGCACATGAGATGAGAGATATATTGGACACTCCGCAAAGGTTAATGTATCACTCTACTGGTTCAGGTAAAAATCCATCTCTAGTAGAACAAATGTTATCTCAGATACCGGGGTCCCTCTGGATCAAAGATGGACAGGACACTGGATTGATGGCAAATGTAGCTCCTGTAATGGTAAATCTAAAAAGCGGTAGGCAAGCTCCAAAAATTCCCCAGTACCCACTAAAACAGGAGTTAGAGATAGGGGTTTACCCCATAATTGAGCGATTATTACAACAGGGAATTTTAGTCCGTACAGCGAGTGTAGCCAACAGTCCCATCTTTCCTGTGAAGAAAAGTGGTGGGAGGGGTTATAGGCTGGTACAAGACCTTAAGGTAGTAGAGCCAATTTCCTGAAGTGCCGAATCCAACTGTCATTCTTATGCAGATCCCACCAAATGCAACCCATTTTACTGTCATAGACCTCTGTTCCACTTTCTTCTCTGTACCTCTTCATCCTGACTGTCAGTACCTACTTGCATTTACATACACAGGGGTACAGTACACATGGACATGATTGCCCCAAGGTTTCATAGACAGCCCCAGTATTTTCTCAAAGGCCTTACACGACTGTTTACAATCTTTTCAACCTGCCAATGGATCTGTTCTAATACAATACGTGGACGATTTATTGTTGTGGTCTGATTTGTTTACGTCATGTTTAAATTATACTAAACTTTTATTGCTTCATCTCTCGCAAACAGGAAAGAAGGTTGCTATGGAAAAACTACTGCCATGCCAGTCCAGGGTTAAATACTTGGGACATTGCCTAACCCAGGGGTTATGACACCTGACCACTGACAGAATCCAAGCCATACAGACCATGACCTTTTCCGCAGAACCAACAGCAAATCCATACCTTCTTGGGAAAGTGTGGATACTGCAGAATGTGGATCCCAGGTTTTTATATTTTGGTCTTGCCATTACAGGACTTAGGCCCTGATTCAGAGCCGGACGCTCTGACCAGAGCGCTCGCTCTGAATCAGGGCCATCCTATTTAAATTTGGAGCAGCCTCTTGGACGCTCGCATAGCTGTGGGTTACCACCCACAGCTTATGCGGGCGTCCATGACGATGGTCGCGATAGTCAAGACCATCACGACCATCGGGCTTGCGACGAAACCCTGCAGTAGGGTCTCGCTGCCACAAGCCCTGGAGTGATTTTGGCTCTATCAGAGCCAAAATCACTCCCACTGACATCACTAGTGATGTCAGTGGGGCCGGACCCAGATGGTAGGCGTTCCCATGGGAATGCCTCCATCTGGCAGCCACGCCCCCAGCATGCCCACCAAAGAGGGTGTGCTTTCACTCACTCACCATCGACAGCACGCCCCCTTTGGTGCGAGACCCGAAGCGACAGCTTGGCTGTCGCTATCCGAGTATCGCGCATGCACACGATGGAGCTCCCTCCATTGTGCACATGCGCATTTGGGTACCATTGACCCACTTGCGAGTGTCCTGCGCTTGCGAGTGGGTCTGAATGAGACCCTTAGTCTTTTCCTCAAAGCCCAATCATGTCATACACACAGAGGAAACAGAGCAGGCTTTCCTTAACCTTAAGGATAGTCTGACAAGAGCACCTGCAATGGGAATACCTGATTATGAAAAACCTTTTGATTTGTACTGTACGGAAGCTAATGGTTGTGCAGCAGGTGTCCTCACACAAAAACATGGTGATGCCAGTAGGCCCGTAGCATACTACAGTGTACAATTGGACAATGTGGCAAGATCATACCCAACGTGTTTAAGAAGTGTAGCAGCAACTGCTCTATTGGTCAGTAAGAGTGAGGATGTAGGATTAGGCGATGATATGATTGTCTATACACCCCATGCTGTATCTGCTTTGCTGAATTCTGCCCAAACCAGACATGTCTCCTCAGCTAGGTTCACAAAATGGGAACTAGCCATAATAGCACCTGCAAACATCACCATTAAGCATTGCAGTATGTTAAACCCAGCAACGTATTTACCATGTGTGCCTCAAAATGCACAAAGGATGGAGAGAGGTGACTCACTGGTGGAAAGTGAGTTCTGCAGGTATATTGATACACATGATTGTATGAAATATCTGAATCAGACCTTTACTGCAAGACCTGACATACGGGATACACCTTTAGAAAATGTAGATATGACATTTTACACGTATGGGAGTTGTCATAGACAAACTGACACTGGAGAGTTATGTACAGGTTATGCTGTGATAAATGATGAAGACATCATAGAGGCTGAACCTCTTGGTCCACCTCATTCGGCCCAAGTGGTGGAGCTGGTGGCACTAAGAATTATCAGAAGGTTTATCTGCTAATATCTACACTGACTCTAGGTACGCCTTTGGGGTGGTACATGATTTTGGTGCTCTATGGCATCTGAGAAATTTTATGACAGCAGCAGGCACACCAGTCACACATTCCGACATATAAAAGGACTACTGACAGCGATCCAATTGCCAAAGGCAGTGGTGGTAATTAAGTGTAAAGCCCATACATGTGAGGATTGTCTGGTGTCACTGGGCAACAACAGGGCAGACGAAGCTGCCAAATGGGCAGCAGGGTTAAAAGTGAATGTGCCATTTAACCAAATGACGTTTCAAACGATTGACATGCAGAAATTAATTGAGTTGCAAAATTTGTGCTCCATTCAGGAAAAGGCAGTTTGGAGGTCTAAGGGATGTGGGCAGGAGTCCTCTGGACTCTGGAGAGATGGACAAGGCAGGCCAGTGGCTCCCAAGGTGAACTACCCAAGCCTGACTGAGGCAGCACATGGTCTGACACACTTGCGAAAGCAAGGTATGTGCAAATTGGTGAGAGCATACTGGTGTGCACTGGTTTTTCTTCTCAAGCAGAAAAGAGAGCAATTTCCTGTTTGACCTGCTTGAGGAAAAACATTGGGAAAACAATCCCTACTGAACCATCCCACATTCCTCCGACCGATGGACCTTTTCAGGTAATACAAAATGATTTAATCCAATTACCACCCTGCTGGAATCTCAAGTATGTATTAGTTTGCACTGATGTGTTTTCTAATTGGGTTGAGGCATACCCAGCTGCCACTAGTACTGCTGCGTTTACTGCTAAGAAAATAGTTCTGGAATTTGTATGCAGATTTGGTATCTCTAGAATTATTGAAAGTGATAGGGATAATCATTTCACAGGTGATGTCTTCCAAAACATGTGTCAGTTGATGGGTATTAATAGTAGACTTCATACCCCCTACCGACTGCAAGCCAGTGCCAAGGTGGAGAGGATGAACGGGACTATTAAAAATAAATTAAGTAAAATCATGGTGGAAACAGGACTGGGTTGGCCAGAAGCACTACCACTTGTCCTTCATAGTATCAGGACAACTCCTAGACCCCCTCTCAATCTCTCCCCCTTTGAAATACTGTCTGGGAGACTACCTCATTTGATTATAATTCCGCAGGAAGATTTGAAAAGTAACGAGGTGACCGTAAGGTATCTTATAACAATGAGTAAATAGTTAAAACAGCAACAGCAAAAACTGAAATTGTTGTCACATGATATACCTGAAACAAACTGTCATGATGTTGAACCTGGAGAATTTGTTATGATCAGAAATTTCTTGCTTTCAGGTTGTTTGACAGATAGGTGGGAAGGTCCGTATCAGGTGTTGCTGATGAGTACAACTTCTTTGAAAGTGGCGGAGAGAGATACCTGTGTCCATTCCACTCACTGTAATAAGGTCAACCAACCGGTGGAAAGACAAGGCAGAATCGAGGCAGATAATGTAGACCAGTCAATTGCGAGTCTGTTCCGGGAAGGTTAAAGGTTACAGTGAGATACCTGAGCTAAATAAATTTGTAGATCATTGTTTTCAGCAATTAAGTGGTCTGCTGTGGTTATCTTTGTGTTTTCTCCCAGAAGTCTCATTATCTTGGGTTGTTTTGGGATCTCTGGTTTCTGTGATAGAGGGCAGAGAGAGGAGCTGGTGGTGATATCAATGGAGTGGAGTTGGAAGGAGTGCTAAACCAACCAGGGGAGTATTTGACCAAACCCAGTACAGTAATTGTTAAGAGATCTGCTATGTTGGAAACTCAGAGACAGTGTGAAGGTCTATCATCCGAGGATTATTGTATTTGTGAGTTTTGTGGGTCCTTAGTTGATGAGAATTGCATCCAGCAGTGCCAACCTAAGTATAACCTGTACTGGGGTGGGTATCTTTTAGAGGAAAATTTATGAAAATTGATCAACATCAATGTTTATGTGTCACACATTTACTAATACTTAATAAACCAAATCAAAATTGCCTGTTAGTAAATGTGTGATTTAGCCCCAGAAACACAACCTCAATGTTGATCAATTTTAAATTATTTTCATCAATTTTAAATTGATCCAATCAATTAAAATTGAAAAATACACACCAGTCTTGTGTATATATTATGTTTATCACTATTTAATAAATTGTTATATCATAGTCTAAAAATGCACTAAATTAGTACAATATATAAATACAATAAATGGTAAATAAAGGAAAACAGTAGAATTATTAAGACAAATATAATATGCTAAACCAAAGATATATCTTCAATCTTCAAATAAATAACCCTTATGGAACATATATTAAGCAAAATGTCATGACACAGTTGATATTGGTACATGATATAAAAGTATTTAGAGCAGGGGTCTTCAAACTTGGCCCTCCAGCTGCTGTGGAACTACACATCCCAGTATGCACTGCCACCTTTTTGATATAACAGCATGCTAAAACTATGTGCAGTGCTTGCTGGGATGTGTAGTTCCACAGCATCTGGCGGGCCAAGTTTGAAGACCCCTGGTTTAGAGGATTTAACCGCAGTTTTATTATAATGTATCTCTATGGAAAAAAGTGCCAGCTTCTAGCTAGAAATAATCACAGTTCCTCATCTCAAACCAGCTGTGTAACTCCTTTTGAAAAAGAGTCTATTTGTAGGTTAAGTGGGTTCCCAATGTATAGCAGGAGACCCGATTTACACACTGAGCAGTCTCATTAGCAAATTGCATCAGCCAGTAGGTAAAAACTCACAAATTTGTGGTCAAGTCCTGGACCCACGGTATAATGTTTAATTTCCAGTATTCATTACGGCCAAGGTTAATCCACACTGAATATAGCATGTTTGTAGCCAAGGGGACATCCAAATAGGCATGCACAGGTGGATAGTTGATCCATCTGAGCGTGATCGGAACTGTGCAGGAACCGGGGCTCAACTTGCAGCTGTGTTAGATAGTATAATAACTATCTGGAGCAACCAGACTCTCAACCTGGGGGGAGAGACTGAGTGAATGCAAGTCCTATGTGCAGGACCAGAGGCTCCGCTGATGTCTGTAGTCAATTTGAATTACAGCAAGAGTTAACGGGAGCAGCCGGGTTCTCCAGCATAGATGGAGGTCAGGTAGAAGAAAGCCCATAACGTGTTTCATCATGCACATGTGACTTTCTCAAAAGGTGTGGCTATAGACCTAGAATGTACCTTATATGTGAGTTCCAGTATGTGCTGACAGGTGTAAAATTAATCAAGCAAAAGATGTGTTGTTTCTTTAAAGAGACACAGAATATAATTATCGATGTCTGCTTAAAACAATAATTCAATAGTTCACATTCAGAACACAATATTACAGTCGATAGGGATCAGATATCTGACTATTATAGTAAAATAATAAAATCTAAAAATAATAATATAATGAAATAAAAAAGGAAACAATTATTACAGAAATATCAGTCTAGATTTAAAACAAAAAAACAATAAAAGAGGCATATATAAGAAGATTTATACCTGTTTTAATAACCAAAGACCGCTAATACAATCATAACTATAAACATTCTATTTAAGTCAAATCCTTCTGATAAAGGATTAACCATTGAAATAATATTCAATTAATACTTTAGGGTATCAACACAATATATCCAACAGTGCTTAAAACAATTAAATACGCATAGCCTAGTCCCATTTAGAGATCAGCATTATGCACCAGCTTAAAAATAAAAAGATGAAAACAATATAATATATAGGACATATATAGAAAAATTATAATAAAATATTAAATATTTGATATATTCAGGGAAACTAAACTGTATGCTTGAATGAGGGCAAATCTACAAAGAGACCCCTCTTAAATCCAAATAACATAGGTATATAAGGATCTAATATAATCGATACAGACCTCAAAAGATAGAGGGAGAGGGGGTAATCATTGATCTATCTATTGAGTCTAATTAATTCCATGAAAAGATCTCATAAAGGTGTTACAACTCACAGTGTGGCTTCCACTCCGGTCCTCAGAAGATCCAGGCATTCCAGGTAGCTTCCGGACCTTCCTTCCATGTGATTTGTTGCTGGTCCTATTTCTAGGCTCTGGACGATCACCGCCCTGCCGGCTATAGCTCATTCCTCCAACATCTCAGCAGCCTGTGTTGTGACTCTGGAGTTCCAACCTGTTGCTACCTCTGTTACCTGCTCTGTGTAATATATTCTGGCATACCAGCTTCCTGGAGAGGCCTCCAGAGCCTGATGTACACCGTGCTGCTGCTGTTCACATTCAGCTATACACGTCCATCATATGTTTGGTGTGTGAGTATAACACACCATTACAAAGCCTGCATGTGTAATTATACCAACTATATCTGAACTTACTTGCAAGTCTAAAGTTCTACCTTACTGCTGCAGTGGCTGCTTCTATTTCATCAGTACACATCCTGCATATGTTTAGTGACTGCGTTTTTCACACCATTACCAAGCCTGCATATATGATATTTCCAGCTGTATCTGAACTCACTTTGCAAGTTTAAAGTTCAACCTTACTGCTGCAGTGGCTGATTCCATTTCATCAGTACACATCCTGCATATGTTTAGTGACTGAGTATTGCACACCATTACCAAACATGCATGTATAATTATACCAGCTGTATCTTCATCATATCTGAACTTACTTTGCCTGTTCCTTCTGAGAATTTGATATACCAGCACTTTCAACTCCACATTACAGGTACATACACCTGTTCCGTGACTTTGTTTCTTCTGGATCACTAGCCACGACTCGGCCGGTACCGCACCTATTGACCCTCAAGGTTCTACATCTTCATTGGTGCAATCGAAACTCCATTCGGCTCACTAGCCGCAACTCGGCCCATGGGCGCACAAATTGACCATCAAGGTCCTACGACTTCACTGGTGCAATCGCAGCTTCATTTGGCTCACTAGCAGCAACTCGGCTCATGCCGCACCAAATGACCCTCAATGTCCTACGTCCTCACCGGCGCAATTGCCACTTCACCTCGGCTCACTAGCCCCGGCCTGTGCCACTCCAATTGACCCTCAAGGTCCTACATCCTCACTGGCGCACTCACCGGTTCTACCGGCGCACCCGCCACGACTCGGCCCATGCCGCATCAAATTATTTCCTAGTTTTAGGACTTTATGTTTCATGTACTCTGTTACTAACTAACACTCCTGGACTTGTTGGGATCCAACCTTATTTTATGTTTTGCTGCATGTATGTTCTATTTTGTTCATTTATGCCAGTGTTACTTTTTATTCATTAAACCTTTAACTGGGTTACAATCACCCTGTGCCTCAGTAAAGCTTTACTCAGTCTCTGTACCAGGTAGATCATATCAAAAGGGAGACACAAGAGTGAATCCACAGTTAATTCAGGGATCAAATTCTATACATTCATTCAGTCCCTCGGGAATGAGGGTCCTAAGTTTGTGTATCCAGAAATTTTCCCTAATACATAGTTTTTTAAATCTATCACCTCCCCGAAGAGTGGGCTTAATCCATTCTATCCCTACCAAAGATAGTCCATATGGGTTTTTCCCATGTGATTCCACAAAGTGTCTAGAGAGACAGTGTGCACAGAAACCTCTTATAATGTTCCTTCTGTGTTCAAGGAATCTTAATTTTAAACAACGTGAGGTTCTACCTACATACATTAATTTACACTTGCAAATCAACACATATATAACATATATGGACTTACAGTTGATATGTGACTGTATCTCAAACGATTCATCACCTCCAGATGTATTGAAAAAGTGTATATTATTCTTAATAAAGGAGCAAGTAATACAACTTGTAGACCCACATTTATAGCATCACTTTACTTTGCTTGGTAGCCAGGATAGATGTGAAGTCAAGGAAGGTATTATGGGCTTCCTTTTGTCTGTAAACAGACTTTGTGTCAGTCGGTCTTTAAGATTATCTGATTTTTTAAACACAACTAACGGTTTATTTGAAATACAAATACTCAATATATTGTCGGTTTGGAAGATACTATGATTCCTCCTTATGATATTCTTAATTTATCAGGACACAACATTGTATTTAGAGATGAAGATGGGCTGATCTAAACTAAAAGTAGTCTTCTTGTTTTTATGAGTTAATAGATCATCTCTATTTAGATTACTAGTTTATTTTATTGCTGTTTCTAGATGTTCAGGATAACCTTTAGATCTAAAGCTATAAACCAATTCTCTTGCCTGCTCTTCAAAGGAGTCGTTGTTGGTACAATTTCTACAGGTACATCTTAATTGACCCCGAGGTATATTGTTAATCCATGGCTTCTAGTGTGAACTATCAAAATGTAGGAAATTTTAATTATCTACTTCTTTCCTGAAGGTTTTAGAGATGATGGTGTCACTTTCTATAAACAAAAAACTATCTAAGAAAGAGATGCTTTCCTTATGCCTACAGGTGGTGAATTTCAAATTAAAATCATTAGCATTTAATGTGTTAGTGAATTATGAACAAAAATCATGTGTATTTCCATTAAAAAAATCATCTATATATCGGCCGTCTAGGATGAGGTCTATGCCCAAGCTCCTCCCCCAAATGTGTGCATCCTCGAACATGCCCATATATATGTTGGTGAAGCTTAGCGTGAACCTCGTCTCCATTGCCATTCCAAGTGCCTGTAAATAATAAACGTGATCAAAATTAAATAATTGTGTGATAATATAAACGTGATAGAATCCAAAATTAATTTACGCAGCCCCTCAGTCATATTATCAGAACTCACCAGGCGGTTGCTCACTGCCTCAATATCTTTACAATGTGGAGTATTTGAATACAGTGCTTGTATGTCGCTTGTGACAAAAAAGTATGATTTTTTTCCACTTAATCTTAGAGATATGATTCAAAAAAGTGGTGGTGTCTTTAATATGTGAATGTTGGGAGGCTGCATAAGGTTGCATAAAATACTCCACAAATTGTGATCAATTTGCTGTGAGGGACCCAACACCAGAAATAATTGGAGGTCCAGGAGGTGTATTGAGTGATTTATGAATTTTAGGAAGGTGGAAAAAAGTGGGGGTGATAGGGTGTTTAGGAACTAAATTGTGAAATTCATCAGAAGTAATTACACCATCATCTCTAGCCTTCTCTACCAAACTTTTTAATTTCAAAGCATACTCCCCTATTGGATCTGTTTTAAGGGCTTGGTAAATAATGGGATCATTCAATTGTCTCATAGCTTCTGCGACATACTCAGCAGTATCCTGTATCACAATATCTCCTACCTTGTCAGCAGGCTTAAGGACAAGAGAGGGGTCAAGTGCCAATCTCTTGAGTGCATGTCTTTCACTCTGGGAAAGATTGTTTCTATATTTAAAACGTTTTTGTTTCATTTTGCAAAGGGGATTGAACTCATCTAAAGTTTTCATGTAGACGATATTAATGTGGTTACTTCTATAGTGTGATGGGAAAAAAATTAGATTTCACTTTGAACTTATTTCTGCCATCCCCAGACCTATCTACATCATAAAGTCTAACATCACTTTCTGTGAGAGTTCCTTCTAGCTGTAGGGATTCTAGAATGTTAAGAGTTTATTTGTATCATCCAAAATTATGTTGTTTCCAACTAAACCTTTGTTTTTAAATTTTCTTTGTAGCAAAATACATTTTCCTTGAAAGGCTTCTTATATACTGATTAAGTTCCACAAATAGATGGAAAAAATCAGGAGATTGTGTAGGGGCAAATTTAAGGCCTTTCTCTAATAAACTAATATTATGTTGGCTAAGTTGTTTAGAGGATAAGTTATGTATGTTCTTCCCTTTTGTGTCTTTATATAATTTCTTTTTCTGTACCCCAATGCCTCCTCTACAACCTCTGGGCTTTGTTCTCTTCTTTGTTTTGGGGTTTCTACTCTCAGAATGTTATAACGATTCCTTTGCGGTAGGTGTGGATGGTTGGTTCTCAACAGTCTTTCCTCTAAACAAGAGGTTTGTCTATGTGTGTTCAGATAATTATGGAAAAGATTTCTGGACTGCACAACCTGACTATATATACACTGGGAGGTGCTACCTGATGAGACTAATTGCAGGCACAGAAACAGACAAAATCTCAGGTGCACAACTCCAAATCATCAATAATATATATAAATGCAATAAAATTTTGCAATCAATAGAGGTTTTTAGCATAATCATGGCCAAGCTTATGGGCCTACCCACCATATCCAGGTAACCTCTTTCGGGTAGGTCCCTAACATACTAAGGTTCAAATCCAGAGTGCAGGACCCCCCAAAACCGGCCAGGCTAAGCCGCCCCAGGGCACCACCATAGTAAGAAAAGTGCAGTGTAAAGAGATAGTTAGGAGCAGCTGCTGCTGCATATAAAGAATGAAAATAAAAAAGTGAAGTACATATATATTAGACACACAGTGAAGGGTTAAAATGTGTTATAAAGGAAAATGTGTTATAATGCAGTGCCCTGAGACAGACCAACAAACGCTATCCAGGGGGACCCACGCACCAAAAATAAACCAAAATTGCACTACAGTATATAACTTGTAGGACTTACCTAGATTTGTGCCTAATACAGTGTGCATATATATTACCATACTCCATACTTTTAAACCAATAAGGAAGGGTGCCAGTCCAGATGGAGGGCGTCTCCTTTCCCTCAGATGTGCAACAAAGCACATTAAATGGAGTATATGGAAAAGATTTCTGGACTGCACAACCTGACTATATATACACTGGGAGGTGCTACCTGATGAGACTAATTGCAGGCACAGAAACAGACAAAATATCAGGTGCACAACTCCAAATCATCAATAATATATATAAATGCAATAAAATTTTGCAATCAATAGAGGTTTTTAGCATAATCATGGCCAAGCTTATGGGCCTACCCACCATATCCAGGTAACCTCTTTCGGGTAGGTCCCTAACATACTAAGGTTCAAATCCAGAGTGCAGGACCCCCCAAAACCGGCCAGGGCACCACCATAGTAAGAACAGTGCAGTGTAAAAAGATAGTTAGGAGCAGCTGCTGCTGCATATAAAGAATGAAAATAAAAAAGTGAAGTACATATATATTAGACACACAGTGAAGGGTTAAAATGTGTTATAAAGGAAAATGTGTTATAATGCAGTGCCCTGAGACAGACCAACCAATGCAATCCAGGGGGACCCACACCCCAAAAATGAACCAAAGTTGCACTACAGTATATAACTTGTAGGACTTACCTAGAATTGTGCCTAATACAGTGTGCATATACATTACCATACTCCATGCTATTAAACCAATAAGGAAGGGTGCCAGTCGAGAATGAGGGTGTCTACTTTGCCTCAGATAATTAGACTGCCCCCCCGAGTGGATATTTTAGGTCTAGTATCCTGTTGTAACATCGATCTTTTACTGGGGTCCTCATTATATCTTATATGTGTTGTTTCTATCTTTCTTGGCAATAGTCTATCAATTGGCATTCTAGATCTACTCATATCATCCCTATTCTATAAATTTTTTCTAGATTTAGGGGGAGACCAATTCCTTCTAACTGACCATTTTTGATGAGGATGCTGATTATTATATCCCCAATCTTGACATTGATATTTATAGTTCTTATTTTTCCATTCTGACCTTCCTGACTGGGTTTTTTTTTTATTATAAGTCCTTACTCTGTCTCTGAGGTAATTATCTAAATCACGGTTGAATTTTTTATTTTTCCCTTCAATAATTTATTTTTCAAAAGCTTCCATCTTCAAGTTAATTTCTATGTCTCTCTTATTATAGCAAGGATGTTCAGAAAAAGTTTCTAAGGCTTTTTTTAGTGTCCTCAATCTCTTTTACTATAAGATCTATTTTATCCTTTCTGTAAGAAATTAGGAGCTCCATGAGTGAGAAGGAACAGTTATCTAGGAGACTTTCCCATTTATCTCTTAACTCTATATTATCAACAAAGGATAATGCTTTAAAGATCCTAAGGCCTCTAAGAATTTTCCTGGCTTTGACATATTTTTGTTGTGTGGTCATATCCAACCAATGGCATGTCTCCATCTTAAGAAGGTCTTCTAGTTTAAAAAATAGAGTGTCAAATTCTCTTTCACTATTCATCTCATCATTAGGATCAATATTAAAATCTGGTTCATCATTAAGATCTACCAGATACTTCTGTCTCCTTCTCACTCTTTCAGAGAAATAAATAAGGTCTGCCATATTCTAATCAGCAGTATCTTTAAAGGATGTTTCAAACTCAGCCCTGTTAACACAGATATATTGTATAGAAAAAAAGCAAAAGCAAACTTGAGAGGGTAAGACATTTTAAACTCTATGCAAAACACAGGTGAAAACACAAATATAATTAAATACTCCATTGGCCAAACTTGCAGGTACATTCCATTGACAGGAATACAACACAGGATTTTACCAAGAATTGTGATTATAATTCTGGGTGTAATTTAAGCAAACAGGCCAAAATAGAACTTTTAAATAGATTACCTCCTGATCTGCATGTTTGGCAGAAACTTTCAAGATCATTGTAATATGTGTATGTTTCTACCTCAAATTAAGAAAAAAAATTGATGTGGGGTTCCCCCTGTAATAGTATAACCAGCTCCAGGCTTTATGAGCCAGTCCTGGTTCAAAAAATATGCTGGATACAATGTGTAGGTGTCCCCCGTATTTTATGAACCAGCACAGGACTCATAATTCATTGATCATCAAGAGTTCATGGTATAGAAAATTTTGGATTCCAAATGGGGCCAAAAACCAGCCCCAGTGACAGGGGGGACTAAGGGGACACCCGTACTGGGCCCTGAGTTCCAGAGGAGCCCTGAGGTCCAGACAGGAACCATAGCCACTGCCACCCAGCCCCAGATCCTTGTAGCCTGGCCCAGGCGGCGCTGGGCTCTTCCAGGTGGCTCAGCAATGGCACAGGCTGGGCATGACCTTTACATTTGACTGCAAGATGGCAATGTGATGTCATTAGTCACATCACCACGTCTTCCCTGCCCGGGCGGAAGTGGATGGATCCCCGGCTGGCCATCAGGTGGTAAGTAGTTGAGGCTACTGTTAGGGCTGGGGATAGAAGAAGGTGCAGAGGGGAGCAGAAGGTGACGGGCTGGACGCAGAGGAAGGTGATGGTGTCTGGTGACAGAGAAAGGTGAACAAGGCTGGATCCAGAGGAAGGTGATGGGGCAGAATGTGATAGAGCTGGACACAGAGGAAGGTGAAGGGGGCATAGGAAGATGAAGGAGACTGGGGCAGAAGAAGGTGATAGGGGCTGGGGACAGAAGGTTACAGGGGCTGGTAGCAGAGGAAGGAGAAGGAGGCTCGGGGCAGAGGAAGGTGATGAGGGCTGGGGCAGAAGGTGACAAGGGCTGATAGCAGAGGAAGGTGAAGGGGCAGAGAAAGATGAAGGAGGCTGTGGGCAGAGGAAGGTGATGCTGCCTGGGGATGGAAGAAGATAAAGGGGGAAGAGGAAGATGAAGGGCGCTATGGGCAGAGGAAGGTGATGAGGGCTGGTGGAAAAAAGTGACAGGCTGGATGCAGATGAAGGTGATGGTGTCTAAGGATGGAGGAAGGTGAAGGGTGCAGAGGAAGGTGATGGGGGGCTGGGGGCAGAAGGTGAAAGGGGCTGAGGACTGAGGATGCAGTCTGGCGATGAAAAAAGATGATGGGGCTTCTGCACTGAGGATGGTGATGAGAGGCTGAATTTGAGGAAGGTGATGAGGGGCTGAGGACTAAGGATGACTGGCTGCAGATATCATCCCTCCTACCCCTGAGGCATCCACAGCACTGTCATCAAGAAGATCTTGCAAGAGATGGATGACAAGAACTACAGCCTGCATCATCAGAGACAGAGACACAGTGTGGTAAGTCATAGTGTATTTTTACTTTATTTAAAGGCTGGCATAACTTTCAGTTAACATTATCATACTTCACATATCACACATGGAGGGGAGGGATGTGCAAGATCAGGGGTGGTGGTGAGAAGGTGGAGCCCCCCATAGACATTAGTGTACTGGGCCCCAATATTTCTGTTGCAGCTCTGTAAAGGACAGACCAATTCCTCAATACTTCAAGGGGATAATGTTAAGATCTTTTCATTGATGACTGCTGTCATCTTTGGTTACATTTATTGGAAATTTAGAAATTACAAATATGCCTTGATCTGAACATGTCAGAGGTTATCTAATTCTAATATTAGTAAATGGGATGTAGTTAGGAAGCTGGTGGTCGAAATAGTGACTGATGCATATCATTAGCCCCACTTCGAAATCCCGATGCCCGGAATACCGAACGTAGGTAAGCTGGGAATCAGGAGGTGATAGACATGGGGGGGTAGGTTTAGGGACTCTCCCGGGGGGCCTTAGGGTTATTCACCCCCCTGGGATGGATAGGGTCAGGCTAGGGGAAGGGGGGTTAGCATCAGGCACCCCCGAGTTGAGGTTAGTTTAGACACCCTCCCAGGAGGGTTAAGTTTAGGGTGCAGGGAGGAGGGGTCAGGGTAGGGGAGGTTAGGGTTAGGCACTGGGGGGACCTGAGGGGAGGTTAGGGTTAGGCACTGGGGGGAGGTTAGGCTTAGGCACCCCTAAAGTAGGGTTAGGGGGGGCAGGTGAGGGTTAGGGGTTTTACTCACCTTTGTTGGGATCTTCAGGTTCTGGCCTCCTGGTGTCAATATTTCATCCACCGGGCTTAGTTCCGGTAGTAATTCATGCTGATTCCTAGTATGCAACCATTCCTTGACACTGATTTTATATTTTCCAGAAATGTTCATATGTATTTTTCAATATGTATTTTGCATGAAAACTACTAGATACTTAAGTCCTGGTTGCAACTGAGTACTGGTGAGCATTCTCTGCTCTATGGAAAAGGGGGCTGTCATAGGTGAAGATCCTACTACTATCCTAATACTACTATAGAGGTTTTATGCTAGCTTGTTGACATCTGGTCACACATCATGATGTTAATAACTTAAATACTATCAGTGGTAGGGTTCAATATACAACAAGCCAATCAGTAGTAGATAGTGTTGTTGATTAATTATGATTGCTTACATCACCACCCCTCCAGTACCTAGAAGAGATATGTTTTATCAAAGCCATTTTTACAGATGCAGCCATGTCTAATTGTGTCTACAGAGGAGCGGGTTCAGATTTCAGAGATCCAAACCCACCTGAACTTAGATGATACGAGACAGATCCAAGGCGGCTCAGGTTTTCCCACCTGACACGGATCTCAAAACGAGGCAAAACATCATCATCCCACTGTCAAATTCTCACAGGTTTAGGATTGTATAAAAGGTCCTGCGATCACCGCCATTTCTCATTCTGGCTGTGGAGAGTGAAGAGGGAATGGGCTGTGAATGTCATCGCTGTGCTGTGCTGTTGCTGATGCTGTGCATAGGTGTTGGCTACTGTTGTCACTCAGGGGCTGGCTGCTTAATTTCCATAGGGGGAGGGCTTGGCTGCTTAAATTACATAAGGGTAGGGCCTGGCTGTTGTCCCTATAGGGACTGGCTGGCTGTCCTGTCCACTCCATAGGGGCTGCCTGTTGTCCATAGGGGCTGGCTGTTGTTCATATTGGGCTGGCTGTTATCCTGTCAATAGGGGCTGGCTGGCTGGCTGGCTGCTGTCCATAGAGGCTGGCTGGCTGTGCTGCTATGATGTCCAGGGGGTGCTATTTCCATCAGGGGTGCTTCACCCCTGCGTGAAAAAAATATATTTTTCTGAGTGTGTGTGTGTGCGCATTAGCCACACTTGTCAGCAACATATGTGTGCAGGAATGATGCCTGTGTCATTTATCATGGGTCTGCTGCCTCATTCAGGGATGATTCCCCCCAGTGTGAAAAAAATTAAGTATTTTATTTTTGTGTGTGTGCACATTAGCCACACTTATCTGCAATGTATGTGTGTGGAGATGCTGCCTGTACCTTTTACCAAGGGGCTGCTACCATGTTCAAGTGCTCTCCCTCCCAAGTGCCAAAATAAAAAAAATCAATGAATGTGTCTTTTTTCTGTGTGTGTGTACGCGTTAGGCACACTTATCACCAGCAACGTAGCTCAGCAGGGGAGAAGCATTTATCAAGACGCTGCTGCCTCTTTCGGATGCTCTCCCTCCCAAGTGCCAAAAAAAATGAATCAATCAATGTGGTATTTTTCTGTGTGTGTGTGTGTGCACATAAGGCACACTTATCACAAGCAACATAACTGCGCAGGGGTGCTACATGTGTAATTTATCAAGAGGCTACTGCCTCGTTTGGGTGCACTCCCTCCCAAGTGCCAAACATTTTTTAATTAATCAATCAATGTGTTTTTTTCTGTGTATGTGTGTACATTAGGCACACTTATCACCAGCATGTAGCTGTACAGGGGTGCTGCATGTGTTATTTATCAGGAGGCTGCTGCCTCATTTGGCTGATCTCCCTCCCAAGTGCCAAAAAGCAAATTTAATGAATCAATCAATCAATGTGGGTTTTGTGTGGGTGTGTGGATGTGTGTGTTAGCCACACTTATCACTAGCAACATAGCTGTGCAGGGGTGCTGCCTGTGTCATTTATCTAGAGGCTGCTGCCTTGTTCCATTGCTCTCCCCCCCAAATACCCCTTGTACACAAGAGCTAAAACCTGGGTTATTGCAGGGTTAACCTGGGTAGCTCCTTGGTGTAAAAGGGGAAAGGGTTGGATTACCGGGTCGAGTGACCCAGCAATCTAACCTAGGTAAATTGCTGGGTTTAACACAGGAATAACCCGTGAATCCCTGCAGTGCGAACGGCGCACTCGGAGTCACAATGACCTGGAGCGCACCGCATGCTGGCCGTTTGGCCT
This sequence comes from Taudactylus pleione, assembly GCA_031769625.1. Taxonomy (NCBI): domain Eukaryota; kingdom Metazoa; phylum Chordata; class Amphibia; order Anura; family Myobatrachidae; genus Taudactylus; species Taudactylus pleione. Next base: position 6,177,089 of record JAUIMM010000759.1, read on the forward strand.
GGATTCAGTGGCGCTTGGAGATGATGTCATCTCCAAGTGTCCACCTCAACACCAGAAAAGCTGGGTAAATGCAGACCAGGCTCCGGTGTTAATGGCGCTGACTCAGGAATATTCTGGGTCAGTGCTGGGGAAATTCCAGGTCTGATCCAGTTTGGAACTCAGGGCCAGATTCAGAGCCAGATGCTATTTGCGAACGGTCGTTCAGAAGAAGGGCCAGGCTATTTAAATTGAGCGCTCGCTCTTTGCGGTCTGTTGACACCTCTATGTCTGAGCAAGCGAACGAAACATGCACTCGCTATTTTGTAAAGACACCCCCTGGCCGTTCGCATCATACGTCATCTCCGCTATTTATTAAATTAATTGAGTACATCGAAAGGCATCTGAACTGCTCGCAGTGCTTGTGGTAGGTTTTACTTCCTGCAATCACTGCGAGCAGTTCAGGCTAAAAGACAACCAAGTGACGTGGTCGATGATGCTCCTTTACTAATTATGCACTCCCATTAAACGCCCGTTTTGACCATTTGGCACACCTGCGTTAGGATCTGCCTGTGTCATTTATCAAAAGGCTGCTGCCTCATTTGGGTGCTCTCCCATCCAAGTGCCAAAAAAATGAATACCTCTTTTACACCAAAGCTAAAACCTGGGTTATTTCAGGGTTAACCCGGGTAGCTCCTTGGTGTAAAAGGGGAAAGGGTTGGATTACTGGGTCGTGACCCAGTTGGTCACTTGACCCAGTAATCTTACCTAGGTAAATTGCAAAGTCTAACACACGACTTACCCGTGAAACCCTGCAGTGTGAACGGCGCTCTCCAGGTCACGATGACCTGGAGCGTGGCACATGCTGGCCGTTTGGTCTGGCTTCAGTGGTACTTTGAGATGGCGTAATCTCCAAGCATCCCTTTCAATGCCGGAAAAGCCAGGTCAATGCAGACCCAGCTCCAGTGTTAACGGCGCTGACTGCTGGGTCGGTGCTGGGAAAATTCTGGGTCTGATCCGGGTTGGAACTCTGGACCTGATTCAGACCCTCTTGCAAGCGGCCACTTGCTCATCCATGGCGTGAGCAAGAATATGGTAATCAATGCATTCGGCCAGGTGCTCACTCGCAAACAAAATTATGCCCAATAGTCTACAATGCTCCTCCAATAGCTAGCGAGAGACAGAAGTTAGCGAGTCAGCCACTCATTTGTTTTTTTGGGAATTTGATGTTTCGATTGTCTATCTGCTTATCACACAGAATATGTTAATCACTTGATGTCAATTATTTAATTAATTAACTTAAGTGTTGGGCAAATATAGGCTTTGTTCCCTTTTTTGGATTTTGTCAATAAACTTTATTGTTCAACTATCATTTTCTTTGCTTTGTTTTTTTTGTTTTAACCCTTTGTTTTTTGGGGGGTGGTTTTTGTTTTGTTGTTTGTTTTTAAATGTTTTCATGTTACTAAGTGCATTTTTCATAATTTTATGGATTTATATCTATGGGTATTTTTTGCCCTTAATTTTGCAATCACACCTAAATGCATGGAGCCAATCATAACTCGCAATATTATGAAATATTAGTGTCACATGACTCATGCAGTATTCAATAAAAGTTAGCATATGTGATCTATGAAACTGAACTAGCCAGTCATATTTTTTTCCCTGTATAAATTGTGTTTATGCTGCCATCATGAGAGCGGCAGCATTCACACGCCGTGAGCTGGACATTTTGGTGCAGCTTATGGACTGCCGCTTGGGCACTTCAGCCCCCCATTCCCAACAGATTAAAATGGGAAGCATACGCAGAGGTGTGCCGTCAGCTACGTATGGCGGGGTCCCGGAGAAGCATTGCACAGTAGGAAAGGCAGTGGTTGGATTTGCACGCTGCTCACCTGCCCTTCTTTGTGGCAGTGTATTCATCAGTGTAAGTATGACTTATTAAAATGTTTACATTTCCAAAAAAATATTTTGCCCCTACTGTTTTTTTGTTGTTTGTAAATTCATAGTGTACTGTAAATATGATATTAAGCAGTAATGTATGTTGCAACTATTGTACAGTATGGGCCTACTGTACTGTAAATATGATATTAAGCAGTAATATATGTTGCAACTATTGTACAGTATGGGCCTACTGTACTGTTAATATGATATTAAGCAGTAATGTATGTTGCAACTATTGTACAGTATGGGCCTACTGTACTGTAAATATGATATTAACCAGTAATGTACAGTATGTTGCAACTATTGTACAGTATGGGCCTACTGTACTGTAAATATGATATTAACCATTAATGTATGTTGCAACTATTATACAGTATGGGCTGACTATACAGTAGTTTATATTATGTACAGTATGTAACCTAAGTAATTTTTATTCCCCAAAAAAATCTAAACTTTGTGAAAATATGAGTATACTTAATTCATGTTTAAAAACATAGCAAACAATCAAACAACAAAATTGAAACAAAATATATTCTTCACTTAGGACAACAGCAGATACGGAGAGCGAGGATAAGGGCAGGCAGACTCGCAGTTCGTGGGCCCATTCCACAAAGCCCCTCCCCTGCCCACTCCTACCAAATGTCTCCTCCCTCCCCTGCCCACTCCTACCAAATGTCTTCTCCCCCTTCCTCCCAAATTACCCCTACCACCCTAGAACACTCCTCACATTATTCACCCCCAACAGATGGTGACCTTGGCACTGGAACCAGCATTTTCCAGGAATTCAGGTAATAGTTACTATTTTTTTTTTAAATTTCAAAAATATGTCCTTTACTGTAACTAACATGTATGTGTGTGTGATTACATGGTAATGTTGTTAAGGGTGAGCATATAAGATTCCAAATTGGTGGCCTTGTAGACCTAACCACAAGTGTTTTTTTAGACTTAAGAATGTGTACACTAATATTATGTGTATTTCTTGATGGTATGGTCATTATAATTGGACACTACTACAGGTTGTTTTTTAGTTTCAAATTTTTCCCTATGCCTAGACTGTTATGATTTGTAATAAATAAAAAATCAAAGCTAGAAGCCAGCCTTGTCTTTGGTGCATGTTGAAGCATACTTGAGGTGTCACCATGTTAAATATAGGCCTGAAAAAGTTACTATTAATAATGTACCCATAGTCAAATGCAAGAAATTAAACCATCCACATCATATGCTCACTACTATTTGTTTTTTGTTTGCTAAATCATAAGTCCTAATTTATGGTCAACATTATCCTTTCAAATTACAAACTTCAAAATTGGGTTTTAGGTGTGATTTTACACACAGATAAGTATTGCACATTGTTTTTTTTGCTACTTATTGGTGCTTTTTTGGAGTCATTTTTTAAAATAAAACATAAAAATCCAGTTTTACTATATTAATTCTGAGAACAAAGTAGCCTACTGTGAGCTGTGCCATGCCACAGGCCAACACACGCCTTATGTCGCTGTTACTGTTTGTGACATTTGGCCTTATTAACACTTGTATATCTCTTCTTTAATAACCACCATATAGTGCTCTACCCTCTCCTACCTGGTCCTTTATCATAAGCCCATGGCACTTTCTGTTTTTTCCTTTTTTTCTGTCTGCTAATTTAATTTGGAAAGGGAGGCCACAAATGCATATTCTGACCCTGATTTGGCAAAAAATAACTTTCTTCTCTATGTTTGTTACCCTCAATTTAATGTGTAGGAGTATGTTTTTTAAATGGTAAACTAGCATTGATACTTTTTTTTTGGTATTTTTATATGGAAATGTGTGTACATACTGTATATGTATGTTTAACCCTGTTTTGGTTTTTTGTTAGAAACCATAATTTTTTAAGGACATTTTTTACTAAGCCATAACTACATTGTGCAGCAAACCCTGCCACACTTTACAACATTTAATGTGGCCAAACTTTTGCTATGCATGTACGGATGTGTATTTATCTTTCAGCTAGAGGTCAGCTTAGTGCGAACCCCTATTTTTTTATGTTTTGAACACTTTTGTTTAAACCCCACATGTTCTCAACGCATTTTGTAAACATTTGGGCTAAGGGTAAATTTTAAAAATCAATGCAATAAAGGATGTACTGTATACATTTTGATGCTGAATTTCTAAAAGTGCAATCCTGACTACCTCAAACACACATTCACTCACACAAAAATGAAATGGATGTGTATGTTGTTTTGGTTTAAACTCAAAAATAAAAAAATATGTGATCTAGGAATGTGCACTGGCTTAAATGTTTAAACAAAATTTTACAAAAAAATACAGAACAATAAAATATATTTCCAACAACGGAAAACATAAAACAGATGTTTTCAAAATATACATAAAGAGGCTGGGAGAAGTTGGAGCTTCCCAACATGTTGGACAAATCCATCCAAAGTGTGGTATTTCCAATTGCAACATACAATGTTATCGATAATGTGATGATTTTGGTTTTTGGAGGGGAATAAAGATGTTTGTTTGAGACAAAACAAAGAAAAAAATAAGCAATCATGGCATAATTTCCAAAGTAGAAAATTTGTAAACATCTAAACTTAATTGGCCTAAATATGTCCCACAAAACAGAAGAGCTACACCAAAAATAAATAAAAATTACCTGAAAAATCTAGCAACCACAGCATCGCGGATGGCCCCCCTAGACACTCCCACACCACCAACCTCAAGGAGGCCATCCTCTGGCAAGGCATCCTATGGCTGCTTTGGGACTTGACTCCTTATAGCAATGTTATGAAATATCATACATTGCTATAAGCGAATACATGAGTTTGCCACCAGACCGGTGAACTTATCTGAATCGACCCTTTAATAGGCCGATACAGTTTTCCACCACCTGCCTGGTGGCAGTAAACAAGGCATTATATTGTGTTTGTGGCCATGGTGTGGGGGCCAAATTAAGGAGTCAGCAGCAAGGGCGTGCAAGTATATCCACTGTCTTCTGCACAAAATGAAATAGAAAAATACATATCAGAAAAAGAACTGTGACATCAAGGTCATTTTAGCAACACATCCATATATTTTAATTACCCAGAAGCCATGCATCACCAGCTAGCAGAGTGGATAATTTGTGCAAAGCCCTGATTGCCAAATGACAAATACATCATGGGCACTCCCTGGAAACTTTGCATTCAGGGACAGGATCAGGAGGAAGGCATCACATACCACCATTACAATCAATGAATGAAAGTGCTTACGGCTCCTATATATTGCCTCCTGCAATGCAGGAGGCTGAAGTGGTATGTGAGTGCCATCCATACCTGTTTGATGTGTGGAATGACAGCAATTTCTAAAAACTGTTACTTTACCACAACAAGGGCTACCATATCCAAAGACATACTAATGCAATTATGAATGTGCCTTAAAAAAAGCATCCATGATGCGCCTCAGGATCCTCGAAAAGAATGGCTGGGATATTCCACCCACCACATCCACTGTGGTCTGGAAGGACCCTGAGGCACAGAAATGTACCACCATCAAGAATTGCATTAGTGGTGGGTTTGCAGTAGGAATTTGAATTTCACTCTTAAGGTCACTCTCTATTAATGAGAGTGTCTAGGATAATGCTGGGTGGGAGCTGGTACATTCTTAATACAACATCATCTGGCATTCCAAAAAGGGTGACACATGTTCTCTATAACTGGGGCTGAGCATGCCTCCTCTGCCTATGCCTCCTAACAACTATGAATACTAGACATTTTAGTTGTAAAATATATGAACACTTAATAATCCTTTATAACCTAATGTCGCTATATAGCATTGCGTACACCAAGAAATAGTTACTTTCCAGACTTTGAGTGTGGTTCCAAAGCACAAAAAGTTATTATTCACACAAAATAATTAAGTTACACGCCTTGATCTAAATACACTTAGCGCAAAAGATTATACATTCAAAAGGTACAGTCGATATATATGCAAGCACTCTGGATCCAGATTTCCCGGCATCAATGGTGAAGCCTCCATCAAAAGAAATAATATGATGACTAACTACTGGACATAGAGCGCTTGAATATATACTGTACAGAGAGTGGGCAATACAAAAGAAACGATTTGGCATAGTCCCATTGGTTCTTCCTCTTGGTTCTTCTGTTATGATACAGTTCATAGGTCCATTTGTACAGTAGTAGTTCAGCCCTCCAACGGCTCTTTGTGTGTGTTTTCCCACCTAATAAATAATCAATAGTCACTACATACAAAGTACATTCTATCACCTAATTCTCTATAATTCATAACTTGCAGACGCATGTTGTGATCTTCTTGCTGATGGAACCAGAATTCTGTAAATAGACAGTGGTTTAGAATGGCAGCAAACATGGTCTGCTTATCATGTACTAAACCTTAGATATCAAATTTATATTTCACAACATAATTGATAAAAAAGTAAAAACCTCTAATATTAACCGTTTATTGTGGAGGAACCTTTTTATAAGTTTTGGTATGTGTAAGTGAGAGACTATTGCGTATAGTCGCTAATATGCGTGTTAATGTGTAGCGTACTTTGATAAACAGTGCAACTGTGCGCTGTGCATCTACGTGTTTGTGGAGTACACTATGGTACGTGCTATGTGAGGTTGTTCATATTATGTGTATTAAGAAATGTACGTATTGTTTTGTAAGGACTTTTAACATTGTGCAGTGCCAGATGCACAACGATAATAATCATAACATAGCGCCGCACACGGATACTGTATGGGATTCGCAAAATGGTGCTATGCCACCATTCGCAAAATGGCATCATGCAGATATTTTTACAATTTAGGTCTCAGACAACCATCCGGTTTCGACAAAAACATGGCCTGCGAATAATGGCAATTCACCCAAATTACAATAGTGTCAAACATGGCCTACTAAGGCAACCTCAACACAAGAGCAACATGCAGTACTCATCTGTACTTACCTGGCCAAAAGGGAAATCAAAAACAAAATAAGGGATGTCCTCCCAAGTCTAAAAGTAAACAAAGGCACTCCTGGAATTTTAACAAAACAATTAAAAAAGCATACACTGGAAAACATGGCCTGCTAAGATTAATAGCCAGTTCAATAGTTACAAACATGGCCTGCTAATAGAGAAGAATACTAGACATTTTTGACCTCCAAAACATGTCCTACTAATAAAGAAGAATACTAGACATTGGAATAGTGACAAACATGGCCTGCTAAGGCAACATCAACTCAACAGCAGCATGCAGTACTCATATGTACTTACCTGGCCCAAACTAAAAAACTGTATGAAAGGGAAACTCCAGACACGGAAGAATCAAAGCTAGGGCACTACTAGAATATAAAAGAAATAAAAAAATACATTCAAACACTGGTTAACATTGCCTGCTAATAAAGAAGATTAATAGCCAGTTCAATAGTGACAAACATGGGCTGCTAATAGAGAAGAATACTAGACATTTTTGACCTCCAAAACATGTCCTATTAATAAAGAAGAATACTAGACATTGGAATAGTGACAAATATGGCCTGCTAAGGCAACATCAACTCAACAGCAGCATGCAGTACTCATATGTACTTACCTGGCCCAAACTAAAAAAACTGTATGAAAGGGAAACTCTAGACAAGGAAAAATCAAATACAAGGCACTACTAAAATATAAAGAAATAAAAAAATACATTGAAACACTGGTAAACATGGCCTGCTAATAAAGAAGTATACTAGACATTGGAATAGTGACAAATATGGCCTGCTATGGCAACATCAACTCAACTGCAGCATGCAGTACTCATGCGTACTTACCTGACCAAATACCAATGAGATATTGTGCAGACACTCAACCCAAAAAACACCAGCCACTAACCAACAATAAAGCACATCTAATGGCTAAAACACCTCAACCTTAAATAGGGTGCAAACTCCCACCCAAATAAAAAAAAATAATAATAATAAAAAAAGCATATGCACAACACACGGTGCAAAACCTATGATGATTAGGCATCTATAAATACAGTGCAAACACCACTATTACTCATGCTTGGATCAGTAGTAAAACCATGGACTCTGAGGAGCATTCAAACCAAAGAACAGCCCAATTAAGTAAGTTTGAACATTAATGTTTGCACTTGCCCCAAAAATGAATGACAGTATGAATTAGGCATGTTTCACAAAGTAATCACACAGTATCTTAATCAATGTGTAGACCCTCAAGATGCAGAAGCGACTGATGAGGATGCTGGGCCAAGCAAAGAGAGCCGCAGGCTGAGGCAGCCAGCATTCACGAGGAAGGAGATGGAGGTTTTGGTTGCCATGTGCATGGACAATATTGTCCATGTACCCAGAAATATGGGGGCTGCCCAGAAGAACTTGATTTGGGATGAGATAGCCAGTGCTGTGAACATGGAGGGGGACATACTCAGAACCTGTAATGATGTTAAAAGATGGTACATTATTGAGAATCCAATTTATAACATTTTTAGTTTTAAATAAAATAAAAACAAATTAAGACAAAAAACTAAAGAAAACAATTCCATGACAGGTGGACTGACCCCAAGTACCACTGAAGAAGAAGCTTGCAAATAGAGCAAGCCATGCCATGGGAACAGGTGGTGGTTCCACTCCTGAGTGACTCAATTTAACTGCTTTGGAAGAGATGGCTCAGGGGTGTGTACAGGAAGAGGAGGTGGTCAGCATGTCAAATATGGACACAGACATGCCTGACTTTGCAGCTCCACATGGTGTAGAAGGTAAGTTAACAAATATTTCTAAAAAAAAAATGCCATACACAATATGATTATTTGTTATTTGCTTCTTTACAGAACAAGAAGAGGAAGAGCCTGCTCCTGTGGTGAGGTCTGGGGCCAGCAGATCTGGAGGGTCTGCAGGGGATGAACCAATTAATACATTGGGGACCCTGTGGAGCCCACTCCTGGGGCCACAGCCTCAAAGCCCGTGGCCCTCCTCACCGAGTTGGTCAACCATACTCAGCAGAATACAAATGTTCTGCTAAGGACGGAAGCCAGTCTGGTGAGGATGGATGCCACTCTGATTAGGGTGGTGGAGGCCCTGGAGACATCTGCTGCAGCCCATAATCGGAATAGCTGCTGCCCAGGAGCAGGTCAACTGACTTGCCATGTTGGAGCCAGCCTCCCTTCCTGCTATTCCATCGAGGACCACCACCTCTGGCAGCCCATCAGCCAGCCCCCAACCTATGGCGAGCGCTATGCATAGGCCAGAGCCAATACCATCCAGCTCTGGCCAGGCCATTCGATGTGTTACATGCCAGTCAACTGTTGCAGCGCTTCAACTTCAGCTGAGGTGTAAAAAACGTAAAAAATAGCACCCACTATCTCGTCCTTCATCCATTCCTGTGCATTCGCTATATTTCTTGCAACCCAAACCTCCATCTCCTTCCTCAAGAAATTTGAGTTTGTTTGTATTGATTTATATTACATTTTCTTAGAATGTTTACTTTATTTTTTAAACCATGAATTTAAATGGTCCAAAATTTAAAAAAAAAAAAAAATATTCAACAGCAGATGTGTTTGTCCACTTTTCATTTTTTACATTTTATTTATACTCAAAAAATATGCATGGTTAATCATCCCAGGGAAAAGGTAATTTGCTATTAGAAATCCAGCAGCAGTAAATTGGTTAATTAAGCCAATTCGCACATGCAAATGCACCTGAGAAATTGACTAGACAATTATCCCTGTTATTACCAACAAGTTTGCCAAGTACACTGTACAACAAATGAATACTTTTAATTTGTTTCCTTTCTAAAAATAGTCATACATTACTAATTTGAGGTCAAGAATAACTAAAATGATTTCAGAATGTTTTCACTAGCTCTATTTTTTTAGCCACACTACTTGCTCTATACTATGTACATTAGTAATATAGTCACAGTGAAAAGCTATTTTAAAATAATCTGATATTTTCTTGATAGAAAATAAATAACAGTTGTTTTAATTCAATCAAAAATAATAACACAAAACGAAGCAAACATATAGCAGACGAAACAAACATGCAGCATACAAAAGTACTATCTCATATAGTGGCCTATTCATGGGGGTGCTTTCTCTTTGCATGTCGCTTGTACTCCTCTTCTGGGGCATCTCTTGTCACTGTCCAACAGTAGTGATTCACCTACCCTGATATCTTTGTTCCATTGCAGAAATGTCTTGGTGGAATCGCTCACTATGCTTGTCACTCAGTGCACCACAGTTATCTTGTGTAGGTAATCCCATGAATTGCATATATTTGAATAGGGGAGGGGACAAATAACTGATTCATTTAATTGGGTCATTAGGCCCTGCCCCCTCTGTGCAGAACGCTGATTGCTGGTAAGATTCTGTCCATCGCCCACTTAACTAGGAATAACCCTACATCATCATAAATGGGCTATATCTCGGAACTCAGAGCTAACTGAGAGTTTTAAATGTCATATTCATTCTTTGTATGCTGAAATCAATTAGAAGTAACTATTTTCACATCGGAAACATTTTCATTGTTGTGCAGTGTTATTAGGTGTTTGCAATGTTGGCTTTGAAATAGTAACATCACTAGTAACATTGGTTACATTAGGTAGTAACAAAAATACTATTGGGCTTGTGGGAGCCCATACCCTACCACAAGCTGGACGAGCATCCCAACCTGAAACCTGCTCGCAGAGTGAAGTATTGCTACTTCAGCTCTTCAATCTCTCTTGCAGCAGATAACTTATGTACTCCCCTAAAATGCTGTGCGAATGCTGTGGCATGCCTGCATATTTAGATCACCCCCCATCAACACCCAAAAATGGCCTTCCTGTCAATCAACTATCTGGTGTCACTTCCTGCTCGCAGTCCGTACAAGCAATGGAATATGTGATCGCAAGGACTCATTCACACATGTGCAAAACGAAGCATGCAACTGCACAGTCGAAGAACATCAGCCACATACGAGTGAGCGGCCATTTGTAAGAAGGTCTGAATCAGGTCCTCTGTTCCAACTCTGGGTCAGACACAAGATTTGGTGAAAAAGCGGTATAATTAATCAATGTGGTTTTTGTGTGTGTGTGTGTGTGCGTGTGTGTGCGTGTGTGTGCGTGATAGGGGGTGTGTTATTTTTCCTCCTTTGTGCTTATTCTACTTGTTTGTACCTGCCAGCAATTGCAAGTTTAAACCCAATATTCCTGAAACAAATATTATATTATTCATTAAATAACTAGCATCAGGTTATAAGTAATATATATATATATATATATATATATATATATATAGTGATATAGTCAGGATAGGGATCCCTCTCCTGGGGTGGATGGACTCTTTACACGCACCACTGCAAGAGAAACAGGACACAATTCTGGGGTTCTCGTGCAAGCTGGTCAGAGCCAGTCTTTATTGCACCAGGCACATAAATAAAATATAACACAATCAATATCCTAGCCCATCTGGGCTCTAACTACACAGTAGGTTCCCTTACTATCAGAACACTAAACAAAATCATGTCCACAGTACTTACAGGTCTATATCAAACAGTGCCTCAGAGCAAGCTAGCCTGCGGGCCTGCTCTCCCAGGTGTGAGACACTCAACCACAGCTAAACCCAGCTTTATCAGCCATTCCATGTGCAAGCCCTAATGAGCCTGCTACAAGGCTGAAAGGCCCAACACCTGGAGTGGCCTATGGATGGAGCCCTCCCTCTCCTCACATCCACATCCCCAGGAGCCATTCCAGCTTTTCACCAAAGCCGACATTCTTAGTCTGATTTACAAACAGACTTCTCCTGGGGGTTTTAAAACACAGGACAGGAATCTGTGACACACGTAGAAGCCATTCCAAACCTCTCCAGTACTTCTATCACTATATATACATATATATATATATATATATATATATATATATATATATAAATTTGAAAATGTTAACCTGAATTTATATACCTTTTAAATCACTTGGATCATTAGAATAATAACATTGCAAAAGCAAAAATGGATTTATAATTAAACAAATGTATGTATTGATGTTCATAAAACAGTATTCATAATACTAGTTAAAATACAATTTGTGATGAGAGAGGAGAGATAGGAGAGAGAGAGAGAGAGAGCGAGAGAGACAAAACATTCAACATGGTTGCTAAGAAAGCATGGTGAGAGTTATGTATGCTGTACTTTGATTATGAGTGTTTATAGGGGATAAGAATTGTTCTTGAGGGGAATTTAGCTAGATGCGAGATGGAGTGGATTTTTAGATTTTGAATTAAAGTGGTTTTTAAATAAATTTTTATTTATTCCTTTATCTTTTATCTGTATCCTATATGCATTTTATATATATTTATTCATTTTATATGTATTTATTCAGATTATGTATGGATTTATGTAACTATTTATTTATTGCATATATGCACGTTTTAAATTGCCTATCCTCCCTATGGTGGTGAACCACCTATTTAATGGTGTGGGACACTTTGCATGAATAGTTCCCCTTTTATTGTATGAGACCATTTATTGTAAAGGTTTCAACTAATTACTAGCATTTATTTGTTAGTAAGTACTTAGTTCTGGCGTGTGGAGCACTTAATCTCCAATAACACATGTATATTTCAGTCAAAATTATTAGTCCTTGAAATTACGTGTATTTGTCAGTGATTACAAAGTTTCCAGCTATCTGGAACGCATGTGGAATGCATTAAACTTCCTGTTTTGTTCCCCATGTGATTGAACTCTGGCAGCTTGGAACGCATATGGAACGCGGAAATTCCAATCCGCGCTCTAATTACCCAGTTTGATTGCTACATAGGATCTCCATTAATAGGACTTGTTAGGGATTAAGGCATAACTTCTGGTCTGCTCCCCGTACGATCGAACTCCGGCAGTTTGGAATGCATATGGAACGCGGAACTTCCGGTCCGCGCTCCAATTACCTGGTTTGATCTCTATCTAGGATCCATATTAATAGGATATTTTTATAGATTATATAGAGGTAACTTTGCTTCTAAAATTTTGGTCTGCATTAAAGTGTTTTAAATGATTCTGTGGCCCGTTTTGTTTTATTATGTTATATACTGTAGGTATGATTGTGACATCACTTCCGGTCAGGAATGATAAATATAAGCATGAGCCCAATCTTCCATTACACCTTGATAAGGATCTAAGGAGGATCGAAATGGAATTGGTGTAGAGATTTGTGGGTAATCTATGGACTATCAGAGAGTCCTGGACTGATATTTTTGAGGTACACAGCAGATACAGTGCGAGTTTTAGTCCGGATCTTTTACCTGTAAGAGGAGACACTGTATTACTTCTAATCCCTTCAAATATTTGTCCAAGGATTTTCTTATTTATATTTTTTATTTTATTTTGTTATTGCTTGTTTTATTATTCTTATTAAACCATTTTTTGAAGCGACACCCCATCCACTGTGTCATATCTCATCAAAAAGCCTTTTCCATATATGCAATTTTTTTTATTTCATTGGATTTAACCTCTTCCTGAGAATAAACGTGGAAAAGAAACCTTTATATGTTGATCCCAACTTCTGATTATGTGAGTTGGGGTACGCCTATCTTCTAGCCATTTGTGTGATACACGGTGAAGTATATTGAAAGATACCTTTATAAGTATTTCCCATTTATGCACTAAGTGAGTTTATGGTACGTCCATCTTTACAATTTGTGGTGGTCAGGATCTATCCTAATTTGATTGATTGACATCTATTTTTGAATCTAAAAACGGACATCACCATTTTCTTCTTCATAACACAAAAAGGACAAATTTTGTTTATTTTGATGTGCATTTATACTTTGATAATAGTACTTGTGTTTTTTGTTTGAATTTCATATTGCATTCAATGTAGTGGATCATCCTTAGAAAATGAAAAATCTCCATGTTGACGACCTCTATGTAGTTTCTGTCAGTGTATAGTACTTATGAACTTATTACAATGTAATTGACTACTACCGAATTGCGAATTCCTTCATCACCAGCTGATATCAGACTGAAATGTATATTCTACAGCAAACAGTATATATGTACATCCCAGCCAGTTATCCATAAAATAGACAAATAGGGGTATTCAATATGGGAGCGATAACATCGTTTTTGCGTTAATATCGCACTTATGACATCATTATCACAGGTTTTAGTTTTACACAGTATTCAATTTCAAAGACTTATCGCAGTTTTGAAAAGTCTTTGATAAAAAACGGTGATAACTTTACACCATTGAATAGGTGTCGAAAAAAAAGTGCAGAATTGGGGTTTAGGGGTGCAGGCTTAAAAAAAATAGCCTGCACCCCTGGGAATGACATTTAAAAAAGGACTGTGCCAAAAAAAAGTTTAAAAAAAAATAGGGACACCCCAAAAATGTAATTAAAAAATTGGGGTGAAAAAAAAATGGGAAAAAAATGATTAACAATAGGGAAATAGGTTCAGGGCAATTCTGCAAGTATGGGGCAGGTGTTTTCTAGAATAGATTTATAGCGGCAGGTGCACTATTGCAGAATTTTTAAAAACGTACTTTAGGGACATCAAAATATGCTAGTACGCATTTTCATGTACCCCAAATTTGATGGGACCACTTAAAAAAACGTTAGCCACACTTATCCCCAGCAACGTACCTTCACAGGGGTGCTGCCTGTGTTGTTTATCAAAAGGCTGCTGTCTCGTTTGAGTGCTCTCCCTCCTAAGTGGCAAAAAAAATTAAGTAATCAATCAATGTGTTTATTTTTCTGTGTGTGTGTGTGTGTGTGTGTGTTTGTTAGCCATGACATCATGAATGCCTCAGCTGAGATTGGCATAAACATTTTCAATAGGTGAAAATAGAGGATATGGTTTAAAAAAATGGAATAAAGCAGCTAAAACTGCGTTCTCTAAATATAGTGTCCCTACTCCCTACCCATGGCCCCTCTACCTGATTTTCAATGAGGCAGAGGGGCAACTCCATGCAACCATATTCCAGGGTGCAACTGCTCCTCCTGTAGCCTAGGTCAGAAGATGTGTAGGGGCTGGGTTATACACAACACAGGGTGTGATGAGGATATAGGCTTGGGTGATGGTATAATCTGGGGTGATCTATACATAATCTTCTTCACACAATATTAATTTGTCCCTGCTGTAATCCACCATTACAGATGCCTCTGTAATTTTTGCACGTAATTGACGGTAAAGGTCTTTCTCATATAATTTGCATTTATTTTGATGGACATCATCTTTTCCACATTTTGGGGAAGTGGTCTCAGGCCGATCACTGACAAGGTTCCTGGCTGTGCTGAAGACTCTTTCTGAGTACACACTGGAAGGTGGGCAGCTCAAGTAAAGCAAAGGCAGTTTGTGTAAGAGCCTACAAATTGCCTCTTTTTCCTGCCAGTAATTATTTACATCTCTTCAGATCTGTGCCCATTGGGAAGACAAATCAATGTCTTCATTCCTTCTGGGATAAAAATCCACTCCCAGCAGCAGGCATGCTGCTCAAAAATTCTCAAGAAAGACAAAATATAAAACTTAAACCTTAAATCTGAAATGTTGCATTTGCTGCTTGTCCACATATCTGCTCTGGTTGGACAGTGGGTACAATTGCAGTTTGAAGGTCACTAAATGTGAGCATTTGGTAGGGAATATAGATTTTTAAACTATATTGGGGCAGGGAGTGATGTGAATGGATAACTAAAGTGCTGCCGAATATGTGTGCACTATTTAAATATATGGCAATAAATAATAAATAAATAACTATGGCCCTCATTCAGAGCTGTACGCAAACAGCAGTACGCTCGTTGCGTTCCGATGTTGACTAACCGCGCATGCGTCGGTGTAACACTGCGCATGTGCGTTCGGCAGATTGCGAGCTTATTTTGTTTCGTTCGTAAAAAAGCGTACAGGAAGTGACATGTCAAATGTGATTGACAGAACAGGGCGTTTTGGGGTGTTGACGGGGGTGGAGATGGAAAAACGCAGGCGTGTCGAGGCGTTTTTGGGGCATACATACATTAGCAGATGCGAGCGTAAAATGTGTACGGACCGACTCATACGTCACTGGATGATCCTCTTTCCCTTCAAAATGCTCGCACAGCTTAGGGTCTGGATTACTCGACCACATTGGCGATGGCCTTCTCCTCCGTCCCGGCACTCCACGATGTTGCAGCGATTAATCGCGGGTGGTCAGAGAGCAATTAGTGTTGGATTGAAAACCGGCTTGGTATGTGTTTGGAAAGCAGTTTTTTGGGTTAGCACAAAAGCGTACGCAGGTGGAAATCATAGCTGCTAATGTCATGATTACACAATCAATTTACGTACATTTGTGGGTGTTTCTTTTGGGCTCAATTTGTTGGTTAGGGCCTATTGTAACAAGAATGTCATCATGTTTTTTTTGTTTTTACCTTTTTCTTTTGGCCTGTTGAATTTGCATCATTATGTTAAATTTTAAACGTTCCTTAAAGAGCCCTTTTTTTTTTTTCATGTAAAATGTGTTTTTTGCCAGATTTTGCCTTTTGGCCCAGGCTTAAATGTAATCAATTTTGACAATAATGTGAGAATACAATGTCAGATTTTGCATTAATTTTTATTGCTCAAACAAAAACTAAAATAAGTAACCGATTTTTGGCAAAGATTTTTTGCAGGGTTCATTCCCAAAGTTACAATAATTGGGCCAACATAAAAGATTTATGAAATGTAGAACACAAAATTAAAAACAATTCACAAGAAAGGAGAGGGAAGTTTTGACCAGAAAGGAATATGAGCCAAGCACAGAAGGAGTGTGGGAAAAGTCGCCATTGCTGTCACCGTTTTTTCACCCGTTTGGCTGGGGGAGGGAGGGCGCCAGACCGGGTCCGGGATGTCAGTGGGCTGGCCTGTCCAGAGGCAGATGTTGTGGCCTCTGGACTAGGCACAGGGCTAGGCACATTTGGAGGATTGGCTGATGTTGTGCCAGAGGTGGAGGATCCTGATGTTCTGGCAGGAAGGGAGGTCGGCTCCACCATGTGCTGGCGAACGAGCTGCTCCAGGGCATTGGCGATGCGGATGTTGGCCCTGGTATTTTCCGCCAGGGCCTGACCAATGGTCACGTTGGCCGCAGCATTTTGCTCCAGAGCCTCAGCCACCCGTATCAGACTGGCGTCCATCCTCTGCAGAATCTCCGTATGGAAATCCGATTTGAAATTGAGTTCTGTGAGGAGGGCCACTGCCTGCGAGGGGGATTGCCCTGGACTGGCTTCAGCATGGTCCTCATCCGGATGTACTGGTTCCTCCCCTGCAGAGCCAGCAGAAATTCTGCGGCCAAGGCTCCCCTCTGGAGCAGACCCATCCGCCTGTGTCTCTGTTTGGAAAAATGAGAAAAGACTCACATTAGAATCTACATATTCGCACAATAACATTTCAGAGTTGGTGACATCACAAGATTTACCTGGGACAACATGAGGAGCCGCAAAGTCTGGCATGTCCGTATCCATGTTGGACATGCCAAACACCTCCACAGGCTGCACATACCCCTGTGCAGCCGTCACATACCCCTGTGTCATCCGTCAACTCCAATGACACAGGGGTGGGACCCCCACCTGTCCCCCTTGCATGCCTAGCCCTGTCCGCCAGTTTTTGCTTTAGGCGATATTTGAAGTCGCCCCATCTGTGGGTTAAAAATGGAACCATTATCCTTTTGTTTAAAATGGGGTTTGTTTATAGGGGGGGCAAGTGTTTACTTACCGCCGTTTGACATCCCGGGCTAGACGGACATAATCACCCACCCTATTGACAGCAATGGCTACCTCTTCCCACATTCTCCACTTCTGGCTTGTACTCATATTCCTGTCTGCCTGTGGCAGGATGTCCACACACTTCTGAATCAAAACCTCCATCTCCTTTCTTGTGAAATGTGGCTGCCTTTTCTTTTTGGCAGCTTTGCCCGGAATACTGGGCCCAGCAGCCTCTTCCATGTCATCCTCCTCACCTATTTGGGTAAATATGCAGATTTCTCAACTTCACAACTTGGCAAATATTATGTTTCAAATTAATCATTGAGACAAAATGCATGAAAGACTTACCGCCTGACTCTTGTCCATTGTTTCCCTGGTCTGTAGCCATGTCTGAGCTCCAAACAAGAAATACACCAGAATTTAAATGTTGTTTCGTGACGTATTTATACATGCGTCCTTATTTTGCGGCCGCATCATTGATTGTGCGTTCCTATGATCCCTCCTTAATTTTTGCGGGAAACGAAAGACTATTTATGGCTTGGTGTGTCTCGAGTCGAGGTGGCGTATTTGGATTGTTGGAGGTTACCTTGGTTGGAGTTTCTTGTTTGCGGATTAAGGAGTTGGCGTTTGGAGTTTATTTTGTTTGCTAGAGTTGCGTTTTTATTTTCCGGTCGCTTTTTTTTGGGATATTTTTTTGGCCTCGTTTCTTGATTTGGTAAGTTTTGTTAAGTCTAACTTTGGTTCAATTGGTGTCATCTTCTGTTTGTTATTGTTCTTAATTTTGATACCCATAATTTCATCTCTTTTAGGTTTTTTTTTCTTTCGGCCCCAAAGACCTTTTGATTGGGAATCTTATATTTTTGCTCTTGGTAAGTCCATTTTTTTACTTGTATTTGCGAAATAATTAGCGCATTTTTCTCTGTTTGTATAGTGACTTGTATTGGTGAACTAATTAGCGCATTTTTCTCTGTTTGTATAGTGACTTGTATTGGCGAACTAATTAGCGCATTTTTCTCTATTTGTATAGTGACTTGTATTGACGAACTAATTAGCGCATTTTTCTCTGTTTGTATAGTGACTTGTATTGGCGAAATAATTAGCGCATTTTTCTCTGTTTGTATAGTGACTTGTATTGGCGAAATAATTAGCGCATTTTTCTCTGTTTGTATAGTGACTTGTATTGGCGAAATAATTAGCGCATTTTTCTCTGTTTGTATAGTGACTTGTATTGGCGAAATAATTAGAGCATTTTTAAATGCTTATTCATCCTGTAAAATTTTTTGTGGTTTTCCATTAGCATTTTTGGCTTACATCTGACCCCAATTTTACGTACTGTGTGCAATGTCGTTTTGCTCATTGCCCAAATGTGTGTTTCGCCTATTTTATGTTTTGTCTTGCACCAAATTTACAAACATAAATGCACATACTAAACTTTTTTTTATTAATATTGGGAATATTTTCAGTTTGGACGTATCATGACAATACCCCGGCATGTAAGCAGCAATGGATGGTATCATCAAGCTAAGTTGTTTTAATTTTCTTTTGGGGTGGGTCAAAAGCCTTACATTCAAATCTTGCCATTTCAGGTTGATCTGGGGCGGATTGTTCTGGCCATGCTCCCGGAAGCCGACCAACCTCAATCTCGTCCCAGGCGTAGGCATCGTAGGCATGCAAGGCCCCAGATATTTCGAACACGTGTCACGCTTTTTGGAATGCCCGATGATGAGGTTTTAAGACGCTACCGTCTTCCTCCCAAAATCATCATAGACACTCTCTCATTAATAGAGAGTGATCTTGAGCGGCAAATTGACAGTCCAACAGCAATACCAACACTTACGCAATTTATGGCGGTGTTACATTTCTGTGCCTCAGGATCGTTTCAAACAGCGGTGGGAATAGTGGCGGGCATCTCACAATCCTCCTTTTCCCGGATCCTGAGGGCAGTGATGGAGGCACTTTTCAAGCACCTCCATCATTTTATTAAAATGCCTTTGGATATGGGTGCCCTTAGTGTGGCCAAGGCCAATTTTTACCAAATAGCTGGCTTCCCACACATCATAGGGGTTGTGGATGGTACTCACATACCACTTCAGCCTCCAGCACGGCTGGAGGCAATATTTCGCAACCATAAACACTATCACTCCCTGAATGTAATGGTGGTATGTGATGCCTCCCTCCAGATCCTGTCCCTGAATGCAAAATTACCAGGAAGTGCACATGACTCCTTCATCATCCGGCAATCAGGGATATGGCACAAATTAACCAACCTACAAGCAGGTGATGTGTGGCTTCTGGGTAAGTGGAGACCTTTAGTACATAACAATGTTAAGCTTGATACACAGTGATCCTGATGTTGTCTATTCTTTTGCACAGGAGACAGTGGCTACCCTTGCATGCCCTGGCTGCTCACTCCTTATTTGGCTCCCACACCAGGCCCACAAACTGAGTTTGATACCACACTTACAGCCACCAGGCAAGTGGTGGAGCGCTGTATCGGCCTTTTAAAAGGCTGATTCAGATGCCTCCACCGCTCTGGTGGCGAGCTCATGTATTTGCCGGATATGGTTTCTAAAATTGTGGTCCTGTGTGGGATATTTCACAACATCGCCATAAGGAGTGGTGTCCCAATGTAGCCAGAGGATGCCTTACCTGAGGATGGCCCCCCCGAGGTTGTTCGGAGGTCAGTATGTGGGGGGGCCATACGCGATGATGTGGTGGCCTGATATTTTAGGTAATTATTGACCAAACAACAGTGTTTATACCCAATGTGTTATGGTTTGTTTGCATTCATCTTTTTTTATATTAATTTTTGCCCCATCTTCTGTTTGTTTGCATAATCTTTGGCACTCCCACGATGACTACTTCCTGCTACCCTTCAAAAACCTTTATGTGGAAACTTCTGGAATATATTATGACACCCATATTGCAACGCCATATTTTTGGAATCATGTGGGCATGGACCTTCGTCAACCAGTTCTTGATTTGTTGTGTGTTTGTTTCCTGTTTTTGGTATGTGGTGTATTTCTGATTATCACTGTGTGTTTTGTTTGTGAGTGACCACTTTGTTTTTTGATTTCTGTTGAGAATAAATATTTGGAGAGTGCAATTTGTTTCCTTTTTGGGCATGTTAGAAGCAAGTGTAACCAAACTCACAAACGTTAAATTTGCCTAAGGGGTAACCCAGTAATGAAGCAAGTGGAGCTGAAATGTAATATGTTTTCGGGGTACAAACCAACACACCAAGGAATCCTGTACAATCAGTTGGCTTCGTAAGATCGGCCTAAGCAGATTGCCCACCAAATAGGAACCTGTAAAATGTTGTAAACTATCATGTTGTCCACCCCAAAAAATGACATTGGTACTGGTAGGTGTTTCTTGTGCCTGTTTGCCTTCAAAATACAACACACAATCTGTAGTGAGATTAATTGGCAATCCTTGCTTGAAGAGTCTACTTATGTCAGTGTAAAGAATCTTGGATTTACTAAAAACGCATGAGACAGAGCGTGAATTAAAACTGATTTATTTGTAAACAATTTGTAAAAAAAAAAAAAAAATAATAATTCCTAAGGAGGACTGCCAGATGGTCAAGGCCCTGCAGCAGCCCGGTGAGTTGTTCCCTCATACGGGCCACACACTGACAGATTTCTGCCCGACGCCTCTGTTCCTCTGTGGGTGACAAAAGTTTGGGGATTAATACATCAATAATGAAGCAACATTCAAAAACCACACAAAACAAGCAAACCAAAACTTAAAAGCTTGTGCCAAAAATCAACATTACACGGATAAAACCCAGCACCCCAAAATGTCGTAGGCCAAAAATGCAAGGGCCCCAAAAAAATGCACACAGGTGTGATATGTGTATGGTGAAATCAGCAGGAACAGGTAAAGACAACCCGCAAAAATTCCAAAAGGCGACAGAAAGCCCACAAAAATGGGGACGACACATGATTACATACAAACAGTTTGTGGTGCCCAAAAAAATAAAATAAAAACATACCGTTCTGCAAAACGCCAGAGCGAGAAGCCACTCCCTCGACCTCCTCGGAGGTGGCTACATTCCCCAAACCTAGGGGCAGGGTGTTGGCAGAATCCTGGGAGGGGGTATTTGGAGGAGGGGTGGTTGGAGGAGAGGGGGAATTTTGCTGGAGGGGAAGTAGACTCGAAATCTCGGCCACAGGGTCTGGGGAGGAGGGGGTAATTGAGGAATTGGGGGTTGGCGAGAGGGGCCGGGACCGGCGTCTTATCTGCCGATGACGCCGTAGTCTTTGCTGTGCCCCTAAAAGATGTTAAAAATATTGTGGTTAGTTTCAACATGAATCCAAAAAAATTAAAATAAATAAAAAACATGCACATGCAGATATGACTACAATTAATAAATAGGACAGACATGAAAACATGCACATGCAGATATGACTACAAGGAATAAATAGGACAGACATGAAAACATGCATATGCAGATATGAGTACAAGGAATAAATAGGACAGACATGAAAACATGCACATGCAGATATGACTACAATGAATAAACAGGACAGACATGAAAACATGCACATGCAGATATGACTACAAGGAATAAATAGGACAGACATGAAAACATGCACATGCAGATATGACTACAAGGAATAAATAGGACAGACATGAAAACATGCACATGCAGATATGAGTACAAGGAATAAATAGGACAGACATGAAAACATGCACATGCAGATATGACTACAAGGAATAAATAGGACAGACATGAAAACATGCACATGCAGATATGACTACAAGGAATAAATAGGACAGACATGAAAACATGCACATGCAGATATGACTACAAGGAATAAATAGGACAGACATGAAAACATGCACATGCAGATATGAGTACAAGGAATAAATAGGACAGACATGAAAACATGCACATGCAGATATGACTACAAGGAATAAATAGGACAGACATGAAAACATGCACACGCAGTTTGGGCCCACAAGATAAACTTGAAAACCACAGTCCATAAAACTTACTTTCCTCGATCTGCATGTGAAAGCATGCCAGCAAGCGGGGAGTCCGCCGGTGCAGGTCCGACCACCTGCGCTCCAGCTGGCCAATATGTCGGCGTGAGCCGAAGGAGCGCAGGCGGCGATGTACCTCCGCATATGAGGAACACTTTCTTTGATTTGTGATGGGTGGAGGCTGTCTGGTGATCTGCCTGTCCATCACCTCCGTGAGCACCAGCAGCTCGCGCCTGGTGAATGCGGCGGCTCTCATGATGGCAATTGTGTATTTTTAGAAAATTATTTTTAATAAAGCACCAAAAAAAAATTTGATTGGCTAATGTATTTGGGAAATTAACAGGACAAATTCTATTGGTTAGTGTATGTGTCATGTGTTCGACAGGGCCACAAATCTCTTGAGAGTTATGATAGGCTTGATGCAGTGACATGCGTAAGCAAATTAAAATAAAGAAATGAACCACAGAAAATTTGCAGGGATCCAAACAAATAGAACAATTGTTTAATTGGGGCTAACATGTCTTTTGAACAATAAAAGCGAATGTTTAAGCCGTACGTATTCTGCGGGTAAACACAAACACGGACAAGATTAAAGTTTATTGCATTTTGTTGAAAAAAAAAAACAATTAAGCTAATTGATACATTGATTGGCATGATATGATTGAGGGAGGTAGGCAGAATAAACGAGTAGGTAATCGGAAGCTGACAGGCCCACTTCCGGTTTGTACTTGTGTGTGCGTTCCCTTCAAGCCATTTCGGGGATGTACGCTCGCTATTTGGCACGCTTGTTAGTTAGAGGAGGGGTTGCCTGAGTTTGGGGCGGATTTTTAGCTGGGTACGAAAATTCGAGCGAGTGCTTGAATTTAAATATTTTTTTACGTACGCCGAACGTACGTACGCCCACTTGCGAGTGGGTCTGAATCAGGGCCTATGTTTTCTTTTAATGTCCCTGTACAGGTTGGGAAATACTTTTCATGTAGAAGCTTTGCAAAGGATTATTTAACAGTCAATTGCTTTGGAAAGCAGTAGCACTCTTCCTGGTCCCCTTCTGGGATGAAAATCCACTCATAGCAGCAGAAGCAGGCCCAGGATTCTCAAGAAAGACACAATGTAAGACCTTAAGGAGTAAATTTAATTTACTAAAGTGAGAGTTTTTAGAAGTGAGTTTTAGAAGTGATGTTGCTTGCCCATAACAACCAATCAGATTCTAGATATTATCTTCTAGTACAGAGGTTCTCAAACTTGGTCCTCAGGACCCCACACCAGTCACTTTTTCCAGGTCACCCAGCAGGTGCACATTTGTATTCATTACTCACTGACACATTTTAAAAGATCCACAGGTGGAGGTAATTATTTCACTTGTGATTCTGTGAGGAGACATTGCAAACATGCACTGTTTGGGGTCCTGAGGATTGAGTTTGAGAACCTGTGTTCTAGAAAGTGCTAGGTAAATGTTAAGTAGAATCTGATTGTTTGCTGTGGGCAACATCACTTCTAAAACTCACTTGTAAAAACTCTCACTTTAGTAAATTAAATTTACTTAAACTGTCAAGGCAGTTTCTTTGACAAAGCAGCCCAGGTGAAACGTACATTGGTGTTTCTTAGTCATACTGCTGTTTAAACTTAACTGATACCTGGATGGCTTGATTAAGATTAACTACACACTGTATAGACTGTAGTTAATGGTTCCCTACTAGGATAAATATACTGTGTAAATAAATACAATTATGTGGTCACGAAGATAAAAGGATAATTTATTGACCTTCAGAGGGAATATGATCAGACGGAGCAATTGAACTCACTGATCACTAACCATTAGTTTATAGCCTACAGAAATAGATGATAACTGTTAATATTATAACACGAGTTATACTGTTTACAACAAGATTGATACAAGTTATGGAGCATACACACGGTCAGATTTGTCAGATGAACGATTGAACGATTGAACAATTTGAACGATTTTACCAAAGTTTTGAACGATTTGAACGATTGAACGATTTTTGACTGTATTAAAATGAATGGAATCGTCCAAGTCAGACTGCAAACACATCAGATGTCAGATATCGTTATCTGACAAATGGGAACACGCATCGTTCATCGTTCAGGCATGTCAGATATGTCAGATTTTCCTTCAGATATGAACGACTGAACGATTTGTAAATCGTTATCGTTCAGATCTGAAGGAAAAATCTGACCGTGTGTATACACCATTACTAAGAAAGTAACAATCTGTGATTAAACCATAACTACAGGGAACTGTATTCAGTGCAGGATTCATTGGTTGTATTACGAGTGGTATATGGATAATAAGCCTGCATCTGACAGGCAGTTTACACTGTAATATTATAAACCAATAACATTGGAAGCCAATTTCTATGAGTGATATATATAAGTAACCAGTGGTATGGAGATATAGTTTTAAAACATTGTTCGTAATTTTCTTTCTTTACACATTATCTTTGATTGTGTCAATTTATGTGAATTTTAATATTTCGCCTTATATGTAGAGTTGTGGAAAATATACTTTTAAACAAGAAATCAATAAAGAATATTATAATTTTAACAGCTTTACTGATCTATATAAAAATGAGGATTATGTGAATAATAATGAGTGCACCATACTAAACACTCTGTTTTTCTTTTTGTGGTCTGTACTAATATATTTTGGAGTGATTCGTGGTACCTCAGCTAAAGAAATTATTAAACATACTATGTTGATTGATTATAAGCTGAGTAATTAAAAAATATGTAACCCATTGACTGTGATGGCATAATATCACTGGTGCGGGATTAAAATTAAACATTGCACATCCCTAATTGTGTCATAGTTAATTGTACAGTACACAAGGTTACTGTATTCAGTTTGTTTGCCCTCCTGGGTACAATTCTTCCGATGTAAGAGGATACAAGTTAACAATATAGATATATATATATATATATATATATATATATATATATATATATATATATGCATATGCACAGTATGGAAATTCATATAGAGTGCCAAAATTATCAATATACTGTATGTAAAACTCTAAATGACCCCCAATTATGTCTGACCCAAACTGTTCCTATGTATTTGCTTATCAATCTGACATTCTCCTGAATAAGTTTCTGTATCTGTTTGTATGCCCTCATCCTGTACATTACATTGACTCAAATTTCTATCTCATTTCATCTATAGAGTCATTTGATGCTTAGTGCCTGATTCAGAGGTGCATGCAATGTCAATGTTGGACTAGGTGAAGCACATTTTTGCCAAAGCTGCACTGTGCATGCGCAGGGATTGGTTAGTGACAACAACACAGAGAAATTTTATTCGGGCATTTCAGGGAGGTAATGGGGTGGCTAGAAAAATGCAGGCATATTGGGACTGTTTTTTTAGTGTGCCCCAGTGAAACTACAAATTCGTACACAGCTGGAGAGGTCCCAGTGTCATAGCTGAGAAGCTAATTCTGAGACAGCATTGGCTTGTTTAGAGATTCAATGTGTGACCAATGTTTCAGATGTTTTTGCTTTTGTACTTAAGTGGTCGATGTAATATACCAGAGGTTGGGCAGCCCAGCAGTCCAGTGCATGTAGTGCATGTGTCAGACTGTAATCTGCTCAGCTGTTAAGCTGTGAAGTGCCCATCGGTGGCTTTCTTCTGAAGAAACTTTCTGGAAGAGAAATGCGTCAATTGAGCAGGTTGATATCCTGCAGATTATCCACAGTGTGTGATCAAGCAGTCTTGGAAAAGCAATAACTGGGACTCCTCTATACAGAGCCACCAGTGAGCACATCACAGCTCAACAGGTGAGCAAAGTAGAGTCAGGCACAAGAACAAAAGTATGTGTGCTGTACAGCTGGGCCACATCTGAAGTTATTAGCCAGGACCTTCTATAAATGGCTGCCTTCTATTGCAGCACAGTGGAGGAGGTGGTTCACACACTGCAACCAATTATACTGGATCTAATTGGGTTATTACTGAACAACATGGAGCACCACTACACTGTAATTACTGCTTAATGAATAGTGGGGTTTTCTAGTTGATATCAGAGGTACACTGAATAAAAACTGTGCATTATTGTACATTGTGACTGATACATTATATTGATTACTTTTATATCGCACATGCTCTGATTATTATCTGGACTTAATTCAGAAATTAACTCTGGACTACAATTGTTGAATAATCTTTTTGAGGAAATTGAAGGCATTGAAGAAATATTTTGTGAGGCATTGCTTTGATTGTTCCCATATTTTATTGTGATAAGTAGAACGGTTTACATATACATATTTATATCGAAATGTTGTTATTAAACTAGTATTTTAGAACATGTTAGTGGGATCCATATTATTATTATTATTATTTTTATTTAGAGTGTTGGAATATAGGGCCTGATCTAGAGATGTATGCTAAACCGATATATCTCCAATGTTTACTACTTTGTGGGTGTGAAGATCGAGTCCTGATCAGGGTGTGGTACGCTTCACCTATTGCAGCCTGGTTAAATGGACAACAATGGTTGCGATTGTTCCAATGGTGATCCCAGGCTGAGACTTTGATCACAGTGCTGGGATCATGCATATGCAGCAAGGAGGTGACTGGCATCTCCTTCTGCATTTGCATTTGAGATGGACAGAATTGCACATGTGTTTGGCTCTGCAATTCCATCCATCTTTGAATCAGACCCATAGGCGCTACCCTTTTTATCTTGTATATTTTATTCCTTATACATAGAAAGGTGGGTCAGTAGATGATTTTTGTATAGAATTGTAGTTATTGCTACTGATCATGTGACACATGCTGTGAGTGGCTGCGCCAGGACTCATTTCCTCTGAATGATTTCCTCTGAACTTCTCACTAATAAAACAGGCAGATACAAGAACCTAATGTAGAAACTATAACCATCAGTTCTCTAACAGTTATTGGAAATAAGAGATGAAAAATAAAAGATGCTTATATGTTGATCAAATCAGTGAGGTTATTAGGGGATATGACAATGTTCTGGCACAGCCATAGGCAACAGGCGTCACATGTATATAGGAAAGGTTGCTGGACTGCACACCCTGAATATATATAATGGGAGGTGCTACCTGAGGAGACTAATTGAAGGCACAGAAACAGACAAATCTCAGGTGCACAACTCCAAATTAAAGATAATATATAAATGCAATAAAAATTTGCAATCAATAGAGGTTTTTAGCATAATCGTGGCCAAGGTTATGGGCCTACTCAGCATATCCAGGTAACCTCTTTAGGGTAGGTCCCAACATACTAGGGTTCAAATTCAGAGTGCAGGCACCCCCAAACTGGCCCAGCTAAGCTGCTCCAGGGCACCACCATAGTAAGAAAAGTGCAGTGTAAAAGAGATGGTTAAGAGCAGCTGCAGCTGCACATAAAGGATGCAAATAAAATAGTGAAGCACATGTAATATAAACAAACAGTGAAGGGTTAAAATGTGTTATAAGAGAAAAGTTTTATATGCGGTGCCCTGAAACAGATCAACCAAAGCAATCCAGGGGGACCCACGCCCCAAAAATTAACCAAAGTTGCACTGCAGTACACAACTTGTAGGACTTACCTAGAATTGTGCCTAATACTAGAGTGCATATACATTACCAGACTCCATGCTTTCAAACCAATAAGGGAGGGGTGCTAATCCTGACTGAGGGCATCTCCTTTCCCTCAGATGTGCAATAAAGCACATTAAATGGAGTATATAGCAAAGGTTCCTGGACTGCACAACCTGAATATGTATAATGGGAGGTGCTACCTGATGAGACTAATTGCAGGCACAGAAACAGACAAATCTTGGGAGCACAACTCCAAATTAATGATAATATATAAATGCAATAAAAAATTGCAATCAATAGAGGTTTTTAGCATAATCATGGCCAAGGTTATGGGCCTACCCACCATATCCAGGTAACCTCTTTAGGGTAGGTCCCTAACATACTACGGTTCAAATCCAGAGTGCAGGCACTCCCAAACTAGCCCAGCTAAGCCGCCCCAGGGCACCACCATAGTAAGAAAAGTGCAGTGTAAAATAGATAGTTAAGAGCAGCCGCAGCTGCATATAAAGAATGAAAATAAAAAAGTGAAGTACATGTATAATAAACAAACAGTGAAGGGTTAAAATGTTTTATAAAAGAAAAGTGAAGTACAAGCAGGTGTCACATGACTAGTAGCACAAGGCCAGCTAAAGTAAGTAGGGAAATTGGAAGACATACTGTATTCATACCACATGACATGAATTTATATTAATACTATCTGTAGGAATATTACTGTCCCAATCTTTCACATACACAGTTCTCCCACAGGTACCTTCACTTACATTTACATCATTTGAAGTACATTCTATCAGGACTTTCACCCCTTTCTCTCTGTGAGTTTCTGCTATCTATCACCCACCCGGGCCACCTCAACAATTTCTGGAACATTTTTCAGCCTGGCTCCCCCACTTGATATCCTCAGACATCTCCACCATCATTATGAGTGATTTCAATATCCCCATTGACAGTCCACAATCTCCTCATGCCTCCAAACTACTCTCTCTAACCTCCTCTATTGGCCTCTCCCAATGGACTGACTCCTCTACTCATAAGGAGGGCCACTGCCTTGATCTTGTATTTACTAGACTATGCTCAGTTTCTGATTTCACTGATGCTCCTTTCCCTCTCTCAGATCACAACCTTATCACCTGCATACTCTCCTCCATTACATCAACCTCAATGTCAGTGAAATCAACCAAACCTCCTAAAACCCACAGAAATATCAATGCTATTAACTTTCAACAACTATCTACCTCTCTAAAACAACAACTCTCACCAATATCTACATTCACTTCACCAGAGACTGCTGCATCACACCTAAACCAGATTCTAGTAAGTAGCTCCAACTACCCATCACACTCCGTGTAGACATTGACCATGGCATTCTAACTTAACAAGGCATTTACAGACACTGTCATGTATAGTAGAACATCAGTGGCGAAAGTCTCGTACTCCATGTGACTTCCTCACATATAGGACTATCTACAACTCTTATCGTACTGCTCTGGACACTGCCAAACAAACATATTTCCAATCTCTTATCTCTGCTCAAGCCTCTAACCCCAAGCAACTTTTTAATACATTTAAACTGCTTCTTACCCCTCTCTCACCCAAGCCACCCTGCTCCTATCTGTGGCAATGATCTTGCTTCCTATTTTAAGGTTAAGATTGATAATATCTGAAATGAAATGGGATGTTCTTTCTTAGATAGTGACCTGCTCAATTCCCTACCTGAACCCTCTGGCACATTCTCTTCATTTGACCTCACAAATGAAGATGAAGTATCTACATTCTCGTCACCCTCCTACTCTATTACCTCTCCTCTAGATCCTATACCCTCACAAATCTGTAAAGCTCTGTCTCCTGTGTTCATCCCAACCCTAACTAAAATCTGTAATCTCTCTCTCTCTCTACTGGCATCTTTCCATCACTATTCAAGCATGCAGTGATTACTCCCATTCTGAAAAAACTAAATTCTGACCCTAACACTCTCTCAAATTACCATCCTATCTCCCAGCTCCCATGCACCTCCAAGTTACTGGAGACTTGTCTACACTCGCCTCACATACTTTCTTAACACCCACAACTTATTGGACCCACTTCAGTCTGGCTTTTGTTCCCAGCACTCCATGGTGACAGCACTGACTAAGGTAGTAAATGATCTGGTCATTGCCAAGGCTAAAGGCCATTACTCACTCCTAATTCTTCTAGATCTCTCTGTTGCTTTTGACACTGTTGACCACTCTCTTCTCATACAAACATTACAATCCCTATGTCTTAAGGACACAGCTTTCTGGGTTCTCTTCCTACCTATCTGATCTCTCATTTTCTGTTTGTTTTTCGGATTCTGCCTCCTCTTCGCTAACTTTATCAGTTGGAGTACCGCAATGCTCTATCTTAGGTCCTCTGCTATTCTCAATCTATACCACCTCTCTTGGCCAACTAATCTGCTCTTTTGGATTTCAGTACCATTGTATATGGATGATACTCAAATCTACCTATCCTCTCCAGATTTATCACCATCTGTATTGGTCCGTGTTACTGAATGTATTTCTGCCATTTCATCTTGGATGTCATCTCGCCACCTGAAACTTAATATTTGTAAAATAGAATTAATTATATTTCCAGCGGCCAAAAACAATTGCCAACTTGATCTCTTTATCACTGTTGATAACTCAACAATTCACACCGCCACACAAGTTCACTGCCATGGTGTCATCCTTGACTCTGAACGGTTCTTTGTTCCCCACATTCAATCTGTCTCAAAATCATGTTACATACATCTAAAAAACATATGCAAAATTTGACCATATCTCACACAAGACACTGCAAAAGCTCTAAGCCACGCACTCATTATTTCTCGCATTGACTATTGCAATAGTCCCCTTACTGGTCTTCCCAAAAATAGGCTTTCACCATTACAATCCATTATGAATGCAGCTGCGAGGCTTATCTTCCTTGCCAAACATTCATCGTCTGCTGTCCCACTCTGTCAGTCCCTCCATTGGTTGCCAGTTTTCTACCGTATTCAATACAAACTACTGTTTCTTACACATAAGGCCATTAACCAAATTACACCAACATACATCTCTTCACTCATCTCAAAATATCTCCCAACCTGACCTCTCCACTCAGCACAAGATCTGTGTCTCTCTTCCCCGCACATTACTTTCTCCCATTTACGGTTACAGGATTTTCTTCAGGCTACACCCACTCTATGGAATGCCTTACCATGCACAATAAGACTTACCTCTAGTCTTCAAACCTTCAAGCGTTCTCTGAAAACTCACCTCTTCAGACAGGCTTATCAGATTCCAGAACCAACCACATAACCTTCATAGCTTCTCTGTCTTATTACATCCCCTCTCATCCCCTCTCAAAGTCCACACATAACCACACATATTGTCTTTCCTTGACATATTCCTGACATTTGGCCGACATTCCTGTGTGACTGGATCATGCAGCCCACCAAGTAACTCTGCATTCTGGCTGGACCAAATTGCAATATATAGCACCTATCCTTGTGTATCAATGCCTATATCCCTATAGATTGTAAGCTTGCAAGCAGTGCCCTCTTATCTCTATGTCTGTCGGTTTTTACCCTGTTTTGTTTGTAAAGTGCAATGGAATATGCTGCGCTATATAAGAAACTGTTTATAAATAAATAAATAATCTATAGTGCGTACACTATGTCCTATGGTTGATACATTTGTTTTGCTTGCATTCTGGAAATAGAAAGCTTTTTAATGGTATTTGTATTGAAATATTGTATATGTTAAATATGAATAATGTTTAAATTACTTTGTGTCAGGCATTTGGATTCTTGTATTCCTGGGGATGACTCTAGGGCTGGTTCAGTAGTGGTACTAATGTGCAGGAAACTGGGTGCACGTATGTATCTCCTACATGTGAGGTGAGGCTGGTAACTGAATTTTAGACTCTGTACTTGGAATCTTGATTAGCAAACACAGAATTAGAAACTGTATATTCAGATACCGGGCTGGGACCAGTTATACTTGGATGCTGGGCTTGGACTAGTAATGCTAAAGGTGCCAGGCTGGGACCAATTAATGTACATGGATGCCGGGCTTGGACTGGATAATGCACACAGATGCCAGGCTAGGATCGGCTAGGCTATATTACCTGGCTGGCTAATACACATGGATGCCAGGCTGGGACCAGCTAAGGCAGGAGTTAACCAAGCTGGACCTGGAATTGCAGGAGTTAAAAAACTGGACAATGTGTGTTGGAGCGCTTGTTTGAAAATACAACACAAATTATATAATAAAACTGTTTAAATAAAACTTATGAACAGGATATATATTCACACAATAGCACTAGTTTAAATACTGTGATTGAGAATTGATATATTCCCTAGAAAAAAGGAATAGCGCTTGGAGGATTATCTATGTAAAGGAGTCCAAATCCTCGTGTACCAAGGATTTATTAGTACCTGACAGTTAGTGGATGTGCATATGATATATAGCAAAAAATGGTACTAACGGTCCTTTTCACTGTGTCCGTGTGTATGTACTAAATCCAGCAGAGGTGGAAAGGACGTCCTTTTTTATTCCAGGTGGACTATAAATGGATGTATCTTCTGTAATATCAATAATGGACAGTTCACCACAAATGAAAATTACCTGTAAGATGCCATATATTGAGTACATATAAATGTGTGTGATATAAATCACACACTCACCCCAGATTCTTCTTCTAATCTGATCTGTAAGGTGTAGTGCTTCACCGCCCAACAGTGGGAGCATGTTATGTGTGTGTGGGGAGCAGGTGTATTCGTCTTGACCCTCAGTAGTTGGTTGCTCTGACAGTGGCTTTTAGATGGTCCATATGATGTAGTGCTCTAGCGCCTGTATGCGGGAGCAGGAGTACAAGCTCCAACTGGTTAATCAAGCATATAATCCAACTGAGCTGTCAGTTTGCTGGCTGCCTGTTAGGTCTGCAAATTCCGGATTGTGGATGGAACCGGGAGATTCCACAGAGCTCCCTCACATGGTTGCATACAGGTGATGGACTGGGTCCCGTGGAGCTGGCTCTGTGATTATGGCAGTCTCATACGGCGCAAAGCAAAAAGGCTCCAATGCACAGGCAGTATGGTATAGCATGTAAAGTGCTCCTTGAAGCATTTCTCTGGGGTCTACAAGTCCCGGTTTCTTCAGAAGGAATAACGATCACTGAAGTGGCAGAGGATTTATAAAGCCCTGCATATTGCTAATTAATGTCAAATGTTTCTTAGCTGTTTGATTTCTTCAGCTGTTGGATTTCTGTCAGTGTATTGTATTGCACTAATTAACCAATCTGGTGACTATTTTCTCCAAGAGTGTCAAAATGAATATATAGAGTACATATGAATAAAATAATATATAAAGGTTAGAGTCTGTGTGTTACTCAGTTAGCTAAAACATATTTTTAAACTAAAACATACCTATAGAATATTCTAAGGTTAGCAGATATATAAACATGTAAATGATGAGTATATGTCATAAAAATGATGGTACTAAGATAAGGTTACATATGATATACGTGTATTTGATTCAGAATGAATGAATCAGGTAGGCAACAATATCATATATATCAAAAATGAAAATAATTTGATTAAACATATATATATATATATATAATTATTTGAGACAATAGGTATTATAAATACAAAAAATATATCTTTAAACCCGATATCAATTATAGTGGTAAAAATATTGACATTCTCTTTATACATTGAAGATGAAGGAACAGATAATAAATAAATGAATGTTGGTAATAAAGAAAGAAGGTAAAAATTACAATGAATACATGAAAGGAATATAAAAATAATAATATATATACTGTGTGTATATGTATATATATATATATATATATATATATGAACATACTGTATGCAAAATATGATAGTGAATATTACATATAAATGTACATATAATAAAGACCCACCAGATGATCTCTATAGAAATAATCACTATTTTCTTGCTTTTTCATATTTTATGTGCACTAAGAAGTGTGCAAAAGGCAACATCAATTTGGTCATTGGTCCACTGTTTTCAGATAGAAAATATTATATATAACTAGATCTACCAAGCTAGTTGCCATTCTCACATTGAGATATTTCAGAATTAATAGATGTACCTTCTCTTTACTTAAACAAGGAATTCTTATGGGTATTTGCAATATTAGAGTTCATTCCTGGCAATGCAATGTATTTCCCTGCTCCTGTCTGAAAAAAACTATCCAATATCCATGCTTATGTCTAAGGATGGAATTCTATGGTTATGTTTCTAACTCTATATGTGAAACAAGTAGAAGGGAGGGAAGTGAGTTTAAGGAGAGAGGAAAGAGCAAGAAAAAAAGGGGATGAGGGTCATCTTGAACCTATTTTCCTTTATATAAATCTGCATGAAGGTAAAGGACAGATTCAGAGAGTTATTATCTAAAAGTCTAATTCAATGGTCTCTTTCAATCCATCTGGAAGTAATGTGTGTAATGTATGGATCCAATAAGCCTCTCTCATGCATAACCTTTTATAACGTCTCCTCCCCTTTGATTTGCTCCAGATTGGCCCCGTGTTCTTGTTCAAAATGTCAGGCTATGCTATGTTTTGTCATGCGATTGATGATATTTTGTCTATGCTCCAAAAACTGGAACGTAAATTTCCTAATAGTTTGGCCGACATATTGTTTGGTACAGGGGCATGACAAAACCTAGATGACATAGTCCATCTCACAAGTTCACAAATGTGTCGATTGAAAAGGTCTGTCTGCTAATGTTTGAATGGAAGTTTCTTTCTCTATTACATATGTGTTTATAAGTAGTACACCTGGCATGATTACACCTAAAGCAACCATTAGGTTTTGGGGCCCATGTGATGGAGTTAGAGCTTTTTATTTTTGTGTCCTGTTGTTTAAAGGGACTTGACACTAGTCTCCAATGTAGATTGTCTGCTTTTTTAAAGATAACAATATCTCGTAGTTCATTTTTTGAAAGGGGACTAATTTCAAAATGGAAATTTTTTTAGTCATGATGTTTTTAATCTTGTGTGACAAACTATTTTGTTTGGATACAAATACCATGGCCCTATCTATTTTTCTACTCTTTTTTTGTGGAGGTGTATTTTCCTGACAGGAGAAAAGCCCTATCTAGAGTCGTGGTCTCTTCAAGGGTTTGATCTAATAGTTCCTATATATCTTCACAGCATCCCACTCAACAGAATAGGCAACATTACCAACAATCCAGTCATACTTTTAGGCCAAATACCAATAAAGAATCAAGAGAACATAATAGCCCACCTAGATAGAAGAAAGGAAAGTCCATCTAATGTCCCTTTTCATTTGAACAAAGACAAAGATCTAAATCACCCATTATCAAAAACTCAAGTATCTCAATATAGTCACACCACAAATGCAATAGACAGAACCCCAAAATGAAGAAACGATCTAGACCAAGAGAAAAATGGGGAGGGAGAGTGGTTTCTTCAAAAAAGAAAAATAGGTCTCAAAAGATGGAATTAATATTGAAGTCTAAAGGAACAAAAGGGAAATTTAATATTTCCAGTAAACAGTTGACTGAAGCACAAATTAACTTGTTACTGAAGGGATTCAAATTTGCCCCCTCCTCTTGTCCTAACCTCTTTGACCTCTTTGTAGAATAATACAGGTTCATCATAAACCTCTGTCGCAAGAGGTATTTCGCTGTGAAAGGTTTTAAAAAACATAAAATAGAGGTCACCCCCTATAATTACTGATGATACCATGTAACATTTGTAACCCAACCACAACGGACTGTAAAGGCAAATCAAAATTTTATCCACTGCAAGAGCTCTAAAATAATTTGAATTATTATGCAGTAAAGCTCACACAGATATTAAACATTGTCATAATCTATTGCAACAAGAAAGACATGCTCTAAAAGAATTACAGAAAGATACATCAATAACCATTAAGCCAGCCGATAAGGGTGGGGGCATAGTGGTGCAAAACACCACAGACTACGTATCAGAAGCAACTTTCTGACACCAAGTTCTATACCATACTTGAGAAAGATACCACAAAACACTTCCAATCCAAATTGTTGAATTTTTTACAGGGTACACTGGAAAAAGGCACTATGACCAAAGATCTTTTTATGTTTCTTTATCCATCACATCCTATCACACCCACATATTATCACCTCCCTAAGATTCACAAGACACAGCACAATCCACCAGGTTGTCCTATTATTTCTATTTTAGGCTCCCTCACTGCTATCCTCTCACATTATGTACATACATTTCTACAGACTCACGCTGTTGTACTTGAATCTCATCTCAGAGATACAACACACTTCCTTGAGAACATTTTGGGAATTGAATGGAGAAATGACTATTATTTCATTACATGTGATGTATCATCACTGTATACTAACATACCACATGATTTGGGTATTTCCCAA
The DNA here is from genome assembly GCA_031769625.1 of Taudactylus pleione. NCBI lineage: Eukaryota > Metazoa > Chordata > Amphibia > Anura > Myobatrachidae > Taudactylus > Taudactylus pleione. Next base: position 6,213,613 of record JAUIMM010000759.1, read on the forward strand.
GTAGATCTGAGTCTTCAAGAATTTGCAAAGATGTCAGTAGAACAGCGCGAGTTTATACTACATTCTATTCACTTTATTTTAACACACAATTATTTTTGTTTGACCATGATTTCTACCTTCAAGTTCTTGGCACTACTATGGGGACCAGGTTCATGCCGAGTTATGCTAATATATGCATGGGGGCATTAGAAAAAGAATACATCTGGAACGGTCCTATCAGTGTGAACCTGGTCCTCTTGACTCATTATATAGATGATTTAGTTTTTATTTGGAAAGGGAATTCTTCATCTATTCTTCAATTTGTACAAAACCTTAATCACAAACACTTCAATCTCACCTTCACGAGCATATATCACCAATCCACTATAAATTTATTGGATATTTTGATAATATTGTAGATAATTGGATTAGTACATAAATGTTACAAAAAAAGTCAATTGTAGTAACTACATTAACTATAATAGTAACCATCAAAAAAGCTGGCTTAACAATATTCCTAAAGGGCAACTACATAGGTTCAGGCATTACTGTTCAGAGATGGATACATTTACAGAACAAGTCATGCCCCTACTAGACTACTTCAAAGAATAATCATATCCCCAAGAACTATTAGATCAAGCCCTTGAAGAGACCACAACTAGATAAGGCTTTTTTCTTGTCAGGAAAATACACCTCAACAAAAAAGAGTAGAGAAATAGATAGGTCCATGATATTTGTTTCCAAACAAGCTTGTCACACAAGATTAAGAACATCATGGCTAAAAAAAATTCCATTTTGAAATTAGACCCCTTTCTAAAAAATTAACAAGATAAACTTATTGTTATCTTTAAAAAAACAGACAGACAATCTACAGAGGAGACTAGTGTCAAGTCACTTTAAACAATGGGACACAAAAATAAATAGCTCTAACACCATCACATGGGCCCCAAAACCTACTGGTTGCTTTAGGTGTAATCATGCCAGGTGTACTACTTGTAAACACATATGTATTAGAGAAAGAAACTTCCATTCAACCATTAGCAGACAGACCTTTTCAATCGACAGGTTTGTGAACTGTGAGACGGACTATGTCATCTATATTTTGTCATGCCCGTCTACCAAACAATATGTAGGCCGAACTATTAGGAAATTTAAGTTCCAGTTTTTGGAGCATAGGCGAAATATCATCAATCGCATGACAAAATGTAGCATAGCCAAAACCTTTTGCACAAGAACACAGGGCCAATCCGGAGTTTCTAAGAGCAGTAATAATAGAACAGGTACCCTTAACTCAAAGGGGAGGAGCCGTTATAAAAGGTTATGCATGAGAGAGGTTCATTGGATCCTTACATTACATACATTACTCCCAGATGGATTGAATGAGACCATTGAATTGGACTTTTAGATAATACCTCTCGAAAATCTGTCCTTTACCTTCATGCAGACTTATATAAAGGAAAATACACTCAAGATGACCCCCACCCCCTTTTTTCTTACTCTTTCCTCTCTCCTTAGACTCCCTTCCCTCCCTTCTACTTGTTTCACATATAGAGTTAGAAACATAACCATAGAATTCCATCCTTAGACATAAGCATGGATACTGGATAGTTTTTTTCAGACAGGAGCAGTGATCCCATTGCATTGCCAGGATTGAACTCTAATATAGCATCTGCCCATAACAAATCCTTGTATAAGTAAAGTCATTCTAATAAAGTAATTCTGAAATATCTCAATGTGAGAATGGCAACTAGCTTGGTAGATCTAGTTATATATAATATTTTGTATCTGAAAACAGTGGACCAATGACCAACTTGATGTTGTCTTTTGCACACTTCTTAGTGCACATAAAATATAATGTATTTACACAGCAAGAAAATATTGATAATTGATTATTTCTATAGAGATCATCTGGTGGGTCTTTATTATATGTTCATTTATATGTAATATTCACTATCATATTTTACATATGTTTCTTTTTTTATATATACAGGGTTCAGTCTCCCATATCCAAAATGCTTGGGACCAGGGGTATTTTGGATAGCAGAATATTCCATATTTTGGAATATTTGCATATCATAATGAAATATCTTGGGAATGGGACCCAAATATACACACAGAATGCATGCATGTATGTGTTATATACAATGTATACACACAACCTGCAGGTAATTCTATACATTATTTTAAAAAATGTTGTGGCTCAAGCAAAGTTTGTGTACAGAAATGAAATTAATTTATGTTTCATATACACCTTATAACCTTATACACATAGCCTGAAGGTAATTATATACAATATTTGTAATAATTTGTGCCTTAGACAAAGTTTGTGTACATTGAGCCATCAAAAATCAAAGGTTTAATTATCTCAGTCATGCCAAAATAATTCAGTATTTCAGAAAATTTTTGTTAATGTCTGGGTTTGTTGTGGACCCAGGATGGTGACAGTAGCAGACACAGAAGCAGATTTAAATAAAAAGGTGACATTTTTAATAAGTGATTTAGCAGACATGGGAATGGCAAAAGAAAAAGTCCAGGTTTAACACTTAAGTGCACTTGATAACTGTGGTGAAGCAAATGGGAGAATGTCCAGAGAGTGACAGGCAGGAAATGTCCAGTATGCAGGTTTGGTGAGCTGTAACAAAGTGCAGGCAGAGGTAATGAAGTCCAGCTGGGAGTTAGAGTGTGAGGCAAGGTGCAGGGAAACAGCCGCAGCTGAGAAACACATTGCACTGGCAATGAATGAAGGCTCTGGACCTTCCTAAATACCAGGTGCCACGCTGTGACTGGCTGGAAAGAGCACATGACCCACCAAGATTGGACAGCTTGAATCACATGACCTGAGGCAAGATATCGGCGCCCATACCAAATGGAACAGAAACACCATCAGGCCTCACCAGGCCTCAGTGACAATGTGCCTGCACAGAACCACGTGCAGCCAATGCCCCTCGCCAAACACCAGCACTGCTGCCAGAGCCCCCTTGCCACAATGACCTCACAAGTAATACCCAGTGACCACAATGCCAAGAAACCCTGGCCGTCAGGAAAGGGGGCAACTGAAGGCGATAAGCCATGGGGTTAATAATTTTTATAATGGAGAAGGGCCTGATGAAGCGTGGAGCAAATTTTATAGATGGTACTTTGAGCCGTAGGTTATGGGTGGACAACCAGACTTGGTCTCCAACTTGCATACGTGGTGCTATCCTACGCTTCTTGTCAGCTTGAAATTTGTAATGGGAGGATGCCTTATCCAGGTCAGCATGAACTTGAGTCCAAAATGATGCTAATCTCTTTACAGTGTCTTCCACAGCTGGTACATCAAAGATGGGCAGGCTTTGAAATTGAGGAACCCGAGGATGAAGACCGTAGACCACTTGGAATAGGGTTTGGTTCGTGGAAGAGTGGTTGGAGGCATTATGTGAAAATTCAGCCCATGGCAGCAATGCAGACCAATTGTCTTGGGACAATGTCATTAAAATAATCAGGAAGGTCTCAAGGTTTTGATTAACCCTCTCGGTGGAGCCATTGCTTTGTGGGTGATAAGCCATAGAAAAATGTAGCTTTACTTGCAATTCTGAACATAAGGCTCTCCAAAATTTTGCTGTAAACTGAACACCATGGTCAGAGACTATCTCGGCAGGAAGACCATGGAGACGGAATATATATTGTACAAACAAATGAGCTATGTCAGGAGCAGAAGGTAATTTCTTTAGTGGTATGTAATGGACCATTTTTGAGAATCAGTATACTACGACCCAGATGGTAGTGAACCCTTGAGAATTCGGCAGATCCGTGATGAAGTCCATGGAGAGATGCATCCATGGACATGATGGAATAGGTAGCGGCAACAACTCACCAGCCGGAGCCTGATGTGAAGACTTATTCTGAGCACACAAGGAGCATGAAGAAATAAACTCCGACATGTCTGCTTTCATAGATGGCCACCAATAGTCTTCAGAAATTCCAGGGTCTTCCAGGTACCTGAGTGACCTGCAAAGCGAGAGGAATGAGCCCAGGTGAGGAGCTGCTTCCTTAACTCTTGGGCCACAAAGGACTTCCCAGTGGGAGGCTGTACTTGTAGGGTGGCAAATACTCTTGACTCCAAGACAGGGGTATTTTGTTGATTCTCCGCTTTGTCATCACAGAGGAGAGATCTGGACAGAGCATCTGCCTTTTGATTAAGGGCTCCAGACCGGACGGTCAGGGTGAACTGGAACCGAGCAAAAAATATTGGCCATCGGGCCAGATGAGGACTCATGCACTGGTTGACATAAGACTGGAGCAGGAATAAAAGCCTGTTTTAAAAGCTGGAAGGCAGTCTCTGCCTCAGGTGACCATAGGCCAGGATTAGCGTCTTTATGGGTAAGAGCGGTGATGGGAGCCAATAATGAGGAGAATCGTTTAATAAAACATTTATAGTAGTTGGCGAACCCAAGCAATCCCTGGACGGCTTTCAAGGTTTGCGGTCAGGACCAAGTAAAAAATTGCCTGCACCTTCTTGGGATCCATTTCAAGACTGGAGCCAGAGATGACATAACCAAGGAATGGCACACTGGGTACTCCAAAGACACAATTCTCCAATTTGCAGTAAAGGTGGTTCTTTCTTAGACAAGATAAAACTTCCTTCACATGTTCATGATGTTTCTCTATAGAAGACGAAAAAATCAGTATATTGTCCAGGTAAACTACAACTGAAACATACAACAAGTCCCGGAAAAGTTCATTAACAAAGCCCTGAAACACGGCAAGGGCATTGCACAACCCAAAGGGCATCACAAGGTATTCAGAATGTCCATCTCTAGTATTAAAGGCAGTCTTCCATTCATCACCAGCACGAATACGGATGAGTTTATAAGCCCCTCTCAGATTCAATTTTGAGAATATGATGGACCCCTTAACTCTGTCGAACAACTCTGTGATCAGTGGAAGTGGATATCGATTCTTGACCGTTATATCATTAAGGCCCCTGTAGTCTATACAAGGCCTCAGGCAACCATCCTTTTTGCAGTCAAAAAAGAAGTCAGCTCCAGCAGGAGAGGTGGAAGGACGAATAAACCCTTTTGGTAGGTTGTCCTGGATGTATTCAGACATGGCTTGAGTCTCAGGCATGGATAGAGGATAGGTGCGACCATGGGGTGGCATCTTTTCAGGCAGCAGCTCGATAGGACAATCCCATTCTCTATGGGGAGGTAAGATGTTCGCCTGTTGTTTGGAAACAACATCAGAGAATATCTGGTACTCCTTGGGAATAGCTGGAGATGTTAACGAAGCTGTCTTTCTTACAGGTCGTATCTTGGGAAGACATGATTTCTGACAGTCAGTTCCCCATGAAAGAATCTCCATTGAACACCAGTCTATCCTGGGATTATGCTGGCATAACCAGGGTAGTCCTAAAATGATTTCTTGAGAAGCCTCAGGTATCAATAAGAACTTTAAAGACTCAGAGTGGAGTGCCCCAAACAAGAACTAATACAAGTTGAGTTTCCTTTGTGACCACTCCTTTAGCTAGAGGCCGTCCATCTACAGAAGTCAGGGAAATTGCGTGCTTGAGAGATGAACAAGGAACCTGTAGTTTATCGACTAGGCTGGCAGTCATGAAGTTTCCTGCTGTTCCAGAGTCTAATAGAGCAGAGACGAAGACAGGTTTGGGCTTGAGATCCAAAGCTAAGGAAATCTTTAGTATTTGGGGACGGGCTCATAACTCCTAACTTGATGTCCCCAAGGTCAGTTAGGAATGGGCATTTCCCGATTTGCCCTGAGCAGGAGGCCACCAGGTGACCCGAATCTCCACAGTATAGACAGAGTTTCTTTAGCATCCTTCTCTGATGTTCCTCTTTGGAGAGATGGGTTTGGTTCACCTGCATAGGCTCCTCATCTACAGGAGGATGGAGTGGACGGGTAGGCCAGGGAGGAGTGAATGACTTTTGTCAGTCAGTTCTGTGCTTCTCAGCCTGACGTTCTCTGAAGCATAAGTCAATTTTATTGCAGAGTGAGATCAACTCATTTAAATTAGTGGGAAGCTCACGGGTGATCAGATCATCTTCTAGCCGGTCCAAAAGGCCATGCCAAAAGGCTAAGGTGAGGGCCTGCTCATTCCACTTAAGCTCTGATGCCAAGATTTGAAACTGTATGGCATATTGGCTGACAGGACAGGTTCCTTGTCTCAGGTTCATGATACTGGATGATGCTGACAGTGCGTCCAGGTTCGTCAAAAATCCTCCTGAATGATGACACAAAGCCTGCATAGTTATCCAGCAGCGAGTCTGAACACTTCCAGAGTGGGGAGGCCCAATCCAAAGCTGAGCCGGACAACAAAGACACAATGTATGCCACTTTAGTTCTAGCAGTGGGAAAGTTATTAGGCTATAAGGTAAAGTGTATGTCACACTGATTTAAGAAACCACGACAGAGTATAGGATTGCCGTCAAATTTGCTTGGCATAGGTAGGTGTAAACGAGGGGATACCATGGTCCCTGTATTACCAGGCACAGGAGGAGGTGTAGTTGCTGATACCCTAGGGGTGGTTAACGAGGTTTGCAGATTATATTGTCGCTTAGACATCTCTTGTAAAAACTGAGCCATTTGATGCTGCATAGTTTCCAGGTTTTCTAAACGACCAGCAATACAGCAAAATAGATCAACTCCAGACTTCTGTTCCATGGCCGGATCCATGGGTCCAGTGCAAACTGTGAGGGTCTGGGTTTGTTGTGGACCCAGGGTGGTGACAGTAGCAGACACAGAAGCAGATTTAAATAAAAAGGTGGAGTTTTTAATTAGTGATTTAGCAGACATGGGAATGGCAAAAGAAAAAGTCCAGGGTTAGCACTTAAGTGTACTTGATAACTGTGGTGAAGCAAATGGGAGAATGTCCAGACAGTGACAGGCAGGAAATGTCCAGTATGCAGGTTTGGTGAGCTGTAACGAAGTGCAGACAGAGGTAATGAAGTCCAGCTGGGAGTTAGAGTGTGAGGCAAGGTGCAGGGAAACAGCAGGTTCAGGTACTCAGGCAGGGGAAAGGTAAATGGAGGGTGCAGGGTGAGTCCAGCAGGTTTGGTGCAGGCATGGTAACAGGCTAGTAGCGCTTCCAGGCAGACAGGTAAGCCACAGGTACTCTCTCTCAGCCGCAGGTGAGAAACATATTGCACTGGCAATGAATGAAGGCTCTGGACCTTCCTAAATACCAGGTGCCGCACTGTGACTGGCTGGAAAGAGCACATGACCCACCAAGATTGGACAGCTTGAATCACATGACCTGAGGCAAGATGGCGGCGCCCATGCCAAATGGAACAGAAACACCACCAAGCCTCACCAGGCCTCAGTGACATGTGCCCGCTCAGAACCACGCGCAGCCAATGCCCCTCGCCAAACACCAGCACCGCTGCCAGAGACCCCTCGCCACAATGACCTCACAGGTAATACTTGGTGACCACCATGCCAAGAAACCCTGGCCGTTACAATTTGGATATGGGAGACTCAACCTGTATATATTATTACTTTTATATTCCTTTCATGTATTCATCGTTATTTTTACCTTCTTTCTTTATTACCAACATTCATTTATTTATTATTTGTTCCTTCATCATCAATGTATGTACATATTATTTTCATTTTTGATATATGATGTTGTTGCCTGCTGATAAGAATAACATTAGCTCCATTATCTATTTTTATTTTAATTTCATTTTGAATCAAATACATGTAACCTCTATCTTAGTACCATCATTTTTGTGACATATACTCATAATTTACATGTTTATATATCTGCTAACCTTAGAATATTATATAAGTATATTTTAGTTTAAAAATATGTTTTAGCTAACTGAGTAACACACAGACTTTTATATATTATTTTGTTCATATGTACTGTATATATTCGTTTTGACACTCTTGGAGAAAATAGTAACTAGGTTGTTTAATTAGTGCACTACGATACACTGACAGAAGTCCAACAGCTGAAGAAATCAAACAGCTGTGAAACATTTGACATTAATTAGCAATATGTAGAGCTATTTAAATCATCTGCCATTTCAGAGGTCGTTATTCTCTCTGAAGAAACTGAGACTTGTAGACCCCGGAGAAACACGTCAAGGAGCACTTTACAAGCTATACCAAACTGCCTGTGCATTGGAGCCTATTTTCCTTGTGCCGTATGAGATTGCTGAAATCACAGAGCCAGCTCCACGGGACCCAGTCCATCACCTGTATGAGACCCTGTGAGGGAGCTCAGTGGAACCTCCCGGTCCCATCCACAATCCGGCATTTGCAGACCTAACAAGCAGCTGGCAAACTGACAGCTCAGACGGATTATATCCTATACTACCCAGTTGGAGCTTGATCTCCTGCTCCCGCATACAGGCGGTAGAGCACTACATCATACAGACCATCTAAAAGCCACTGTCAGAGCAACCAGCTACTGAGCGTCGAGATGAATACCCCTGCTCCCAACACACACAGAAGAACACACTCCCACTGTTGGGCAGTGAAGCGCTACACCTTACAGATCAGATTAGAAGCAGCGTTTAGGGTGAGTGTGTGATTTCTATAATCACTGTACCCAATATATGGCATCTCACAGGTACTTTTCATTTGTGGTGAACTATCCAAAATTAATATTATAGAAGATACATCAATTTTTTAGTTCACCTGGAATAAAAAAGGATGTCCTTTCCACATCTGTTGGATTTAGTACATACACACGGACACAGTGAATAGGACCGTTAGTACCATCCATTTTTTGCTATATGTCATATGCGCATCCACTAACTGTGTCAGGTACTAATAAATCCTTGGTACACAAGGATTTGGACTCCTTTACATAGATAATTGTCCATGCACTATCCCTTTTTTCCAGAGAATATATCAATTCTCAATCACAGTATTTAAACCTGTGCTATTGTGTGAATATATATCCTGTTCATAAGTTTTGTTTAAACAGTTTTATTATATAATTTTGTGTTGTATTTTCAAAAGAGCGCTCCAACACACATTGTTCATTTTCCCCTGTTAGCAGGTAGCAGATTCTGCTGTTTGGAGCTGCCAGTTTGAATAATTTTATATTGACTGGTGGAGAGGCACACCTTTTTTCTTTCTACAGTTAAACAGACTGGGACTTGTGCTTCAGGAGTTAACCAAACTGGAGCTGGTATTGCAGGAGTTAAACAAGCTGGGACTGGTATTGCAGGAGTTAACCAGGCTGGGACTGTTACTGCAGTAGTTAACAAAGCTGTAAAAGGTATTGCAGGAGTTAACAGGATCAGGAACAGATTCCTCAGAGAGCGAATTGGAACCTGGAGCCACTGGATGCAGGGAATGGGAACTGGCAGCTTGCTAGAGCAACAGGAAGTTCTCTTTTACCCCTTGCTATACTGAGATTGGAGAGCTGAATCAGCTAACTGGGTCCTGCTGCACCATTGGGAGTTCGGTGGTCAGCTTAGTCAAGCCAAAATGTCGGCCCCCTGTAGACAGGGCTGAAGTAGTGGCAGGACCTGTCTGGAGAGAAGGACGCTTACCTGACAGGTAAGTGAACTGGCTGCTGTATACTGACATTTTATCTCTTGCACATACATATTGTGTCGAGCTCTCTACATCTGGTAACATGCTGCCTACAAGCCTACCATTATTGTCATGCCATGGTGTGGTTTTATGTGGCATTCTGTGTAATAGGATGTTAGTGGGACTTACTTTCATTACTGATCACAAATTACACTACAGTAACAATCATACCTGAGCATAAACATGCTGAGAAATGCCTTGAGAAATTGTTCCCATTGACACACAAATGGTCCAAGCAATAAATAGATGGACAAAAAAATGTCACTTACTATAGAGAAGATGGGAAAATATAGCTTGGTTGAGGAAAAACATTCTGTGCTCTGATGGAACTATTAAATCACTGAGAAAATAGTATTAATATGTGCATACTATACTTCCCATATTGCTTTAGGAGGAAGATATCACAGGAGTCATCATAACCTAGTGTTTTACATTTTTATGAGTGGGTTCACATAGACAGAGTACTGTACCACCACATCCAAATTCTACAAGCATCGGCAAGTCTCAAGCTGGGTACACACGTAAAGATTTTCTGTCCAACCATCCAACTAATTGATTGGTTGGAATGAAAATCTGGTAACGTATGGGAGTAACTGATGATCAGCAAGTTGCTCCTAAATGCCAGAAAACAGAGGAAAATGGTCGTTAGACAAGTTTGTTAAATGTTTGGTCTAAACATTTTGTTCAAACAACAGTATTTGTCCATTTTCCAGCGTTTGGGAGCAAATTGCTGATTGTCATTTGCTTTCATACATTACTGGATTTTCATTCCAACCAATCAACTAGTTGGATGGTTGGACAGAAAATCTTTACGTGTGTACCCAGCTTAAGTAATGTTTCCTGACATTGCACTTGCTTGCTCTCATATTGCAACTTCTCAATATAAATGTTATTACTACCTGATAATAGGGCTGAAACTAGGATTTTTGTCACCCGGGCAAGGTCATAATTTGGCGCCCCCCCCAAAAAATATATAACATAGAGGACGAAAATGGTGTGTGGTTTTGTGACACAGCCATGCCCCTTATAATACATTATGCCACACATTAATGACCCTTATACCACATTATGGGATCTATTTACTTAGCATTGGATGGAGATAAAGTTGATGGAGATAAGGTTGTAGCCAACCAGCTCATAACTGTCATTTTTGAAACACAGCCTATGACATGACAGTTAGGAGCTGATTGGCTGGTATCTTATCTCTGTTCACTTTATCTCCATCCAAGGCTTAGCAAATAGACCCATATGCCACAGTAATGCCCCTTACAATCCATTATGCAACACAATAATGCCCCTTACAACACATTATGCCACAGTCAGGCTCCCTTTACATTATGCCACAGTAAGGCCCCTTACAAATTATGCCACATTAAGGCCCAATCTCCCTTCTCTTACCTTCCAGGGACGTGTGGTGGGTGAGCTTGTAGTGGCATGGGCAGGTGCTGCCACACACTGGGGAACTGTCAGTACTGCTGTCATAGTAATGTGGCACCATTCACAAATCAATTGGAGCACAGGGACCAGCAGCCTCTGCTGATTGGCTACTGATCTGCAAGCACTAATTGGCTTGTGACCGCCACCACATTAGACTGATGTTGTCTCTGTTCCTCTCAAGGCTGGGATGCGGCTCCAAACCCACAGGAGCAGCAACCTAACCTCCCAAGCAGTCTCTCCCCAGCAAACCCTCAAGTCTGGCACCTGGGTGCCCCCCTAGCCCCTTCCCCCTAGTTGTGGCCCTGCTGATAATACAGAACATTTCTTCACTGAAACCTGTGTCACATTTTCCTTTTGCATAGTCCTACTACTACCCCTTCTTACAGGAAAATAATATGAGCAGCTATTCTTCTTTCTTATGCTATATGTGTATTTGACAGTGGCATTAGTACTGGCAGAGCTTAGGTTACTCAGGAAAGCTCCATAGTTGCATTGGTGGTATTTGTATTTGGCTTCTTTTAGGATCACTGCATTACATTTGCTGTAGTTGTATGAATTTGTAAATGATGCAATTACTTTAAGTACATACATCTGTACAGTACCTGCATACATTAGTTATTCCACAGTAATTATAAATTAATTTGAGGGATGCTCTTTCTTATATTGGAAAACCCAACATTCCATTTGTAGAGATGTAGTCAGGAGGCCAGTGGTTGAAAATCCGACCACTACTATCCTGACACTGAAAGTCTGGCATGGGAGTAAAGATAGATTGCTAAATACCGATGCCTATTATTAGTTCCATGCCGAAATCCCGACACCTGGCATACCAAACTTAGTAAGCTTGGCGTTGTGAACTGTTAGCTGCAGAGGGGGAGAGGGTTGGGTTAAGGTACACCCAGGGGGATTTAAGATTAGGCACCCCCCCAGGAGGGTTAGGTTTAAGCTGGGGAAAAGGGGGGTTAGTGTTAGGCTCCACCGGGGGGAGGTTAAGATTAGGCACCCCCTCAGGAGGGTTAGGTTTAGGGTGCGGGGAGGCTGGTTTAAGGTTAGGCACCACAGGGGGACTTAGGGTTAGGCACCACCCCTGGATTCTTTAGGGTTAGGCATCCCCTATCAGAATGAAGACTGGGATTGGCTGTTACTCACCTCCGTGCCGGCGTCCTTGGGCTTTGGTGTTCAGTCACTGAGAGTGTTGGTGAGTGGTGACTGAGTATTCTCCCTGAGGACTGCTAGGGCTTCCATTCATGCATCCTGGTTTCTGGAGTAACTGGCATGGTTGCAGCCATGTTGGTCCATATCACCTGACTAGTCTCTCCCAATGGTGGTCACTCAACTGATCCTCTGATCCAATGACCAGCTAACCAGGGGTATTTAAGTCTGACTCCAGGAACAGGAAACTGCTGTTCAACTTCGCTGTTCCAGTGTATGTGATTCTCACCAGTGTTGCTCTGTGTTATTCCCTGCAGAGTGTTGCTTCAGCCTATTCACACTTTTCCAGGGTTACCTGTATTAGATTCCATGATAACTCTCAGTCTAAGACTTTACTGCTCTCTCAGATCTCCAGTGTTTTATGTTGTTTTTCCTGTGTGTCTCGTAGTGTGCTGCTAGCTCTACTGCAGCTTCCCTGTGTTACTGGTGTCAGGTTTCCTGCTAATTTCTAGTTAGCTCTCAGCTGGATCTATAGCAATCTCCAGTACATGCCTGTGTCCACTTCTTTCTGTGTCTCTTTGTGCAAATCAGCACCTTAATCTGTAGCAGTTCCCAGTACATTTCCCTGTGTTCTCAAGCAAGCCTGCGACTAGGATCTCTACATTCTCAGTGTTCAAGTATTCCATTCATCACCAGTGTTCAAGTATTCCATTCATCACCAGTGTTAAAGTATTTAATTTATTTAATCTAGTTCCGGTCTTTTTCCAATTCCCAGGTACCTGTCCAGAGGGCCATGACCTGCCCACTTGGTGCAGCGAAACCCAAATCCTGAATGGAGGGGTCACTGGTGAAGACCACCAAGTGGGCTAGACTCTGCGCCTCTGGCCAGGTCTAGTCAAACCTGGGTTTGGATGCAATAGGGAGACCTAGATATCACTCACCTGCTGATTCCCTAACCATCCTATCCCATGGCTTTTCCCTTACGGTTCCTGACACCCCCAAGGGATGGGGAGGGTTAGGGGGGATGGGAGGGTTAAGTATGTCTTCTGTCAGACTTCCAGGATTGGGATTTGAATCGGCAGCTTTTAAGCTATCAGTATTTCTTACCCAACCCCCGTTTGTAATAGCTTAAGACTGCAACTGTGAAGCTGATGTGTTCCTAGTGTTACAGCGTACTGTATATGGCTCATACACTATGCAAAAGAAAATGTTTTTGAGGTAATATTTTACCAAACTGATTTATCCCTCTTTGTATCATGATGGCAACAGTTGAATACCTAGGACTGCAGTCATTCAGAGATACTAGCGCACCACCTCAGCACCTAGTGGTTAGTTCCCCTATTATGGAAAGCAGGAAAATCTTTGGATTGTTCAGTGCTCTCAAAACATGAAACAGAAATACTGAATTTCAAGATTATCCTGCCATCTGTAGCACAATAATTAGCTACCAGAGGTTATAGGATAATTTGCTGTAGTACTGTATATAGGAAAATTGTCTGTGTAGTCAAAGTATCAATGTTTGGAAAGGATATCAATGTAAACTTCTTTTTTAAATAGATATGGTTAATGTCTTTTTAAACTTGATATGTTTTTACGGGTTGCTTCTTTGAAATAAATATTTACAGTACATACAGTATGTTGAAACCACTAGTAGGGCAGGAAAAAAATAATAATGTTCTACAAATGATCTTGTTATCAGCATTTGTACGCCCACTATGTCTTAGTGTGCGATGGTGGTGTGTATTTAGATGCCCACTAGCCTGTCTTAAGATGCCACTAATGCACGTCATCTCCAGGAAATGTATGCAACCATCGGTAACATCGAGTACCATCGGATGCATATGCAGCACTTGTGGTTGACCATACCCTACCGCAAGCACTGTGAGCGCTTCAGTGTAAAATTCAGCCAAGTGACATGTACTATGATGCTGCGTCTTAATTATGCACGCCTCTGAAATGTCGTTGAGAAGCTCAGGCATGCCTGCGTTCTTACCACCACTCCCCTGATTTCATCAACCAACCGCTATCACTACCCACAAATGGCTCATCCTGTCACTCAAACTATCTAGGTGTCTATGCACAAGGGGCGATCGACTGGTGATCGCACAGACTGGTTTGCGCATGCACACTGCGATGCATGCGCATAATGCAAACATCGGCAGTCTGCATGCGAACGCTTCCTAGCGAGAGGGTCTGAATTGGGCCCTGAGTGTACTAGAAGTGGTACAGGATGGGAACAATACATCAATACCATAATTGTAGAAGAAATTGTAGAAACCCTATACATGATGGAAACTGTCCTGAAAATCAAATTAATAAATAATATATTGCTTTACAAGTCTATTGAATGAAATGATTTCCTTTTCAACAGTAGTTAACTGTTTGAAAATGTCTAAACATTCAAATTAGCATATGCTGTGGACATGGTACATACTTATTGAATGTTATTTATATAATTGCACTGATGTTTGTCGAAAACTATTCAGATTATGGGCTGCTTCAGAGTGAGTACTATGGTCCTGAGTTAGATGTGGATGCAATGCCGATATTTACGTAGTTGAGTGATTATTTTCTGACGGCACATACTGTAGGTCACGGTTGCACTGCACACACACCAAGGTACCTTTGCCATTCCACTTGCAGTGAAAATGTTATAGCATTCAGGGGCAGTTACAGGAAGTAGCGGCAAAAAGGCAGGCATGTTGTGACCATGTTCGGGGTGTGCATCTGCCTACTTCTGCTACCCCATATGCATAAAATATGGCACCAGCGTCTCAGTTCCTGTGACCATTCTGCACGACCATAGAGTTACTCAGGATTGCTAACATCGAATGATCTGCGACTGTCTTTGTACACATTTGCTTGGATTTGCAAAGATGCCGGAAGGTGTCTCAATACATTTCCAGGTGGTTGCATGCATTAGCATAATTTCACACAGCAGCTGCGTACAGGATTGCAGCTGCAATTGCATTAGTGTCTACAATGATAAGTACCCTGAATACACAATTTTAATCACTGAAATACAGTATGCGACAATAAGGAATGTTAATTCTGGGGTGTTTTACAGTACACAAAATAATACATAGACCTCATAATAAGGTGGAATAACAATGATAGCAATAAATAATGTTATTTCAAGTTTTGAAACTTGTACAATTGGTGCATATTGATCCTATATAATCATCGCCTCTTTTGGTGGTCCATAGCAAAATAGATTCATAATCAATAAGTTAATTTCCTTCTGGACTTATGTCAAATATGTTCTACTATAAATGACTGAAGGTCAGTGTTCACTAGGACAAATAAACACTGCACATGTTTTTCTTTATTCCAAGCACAAGTATACACACATATCTCTGATGAAGCTTGTTCATGTGGGGACATCTGGTGGTTTATTGAAGTGTGGTAGCATTGTCTAAACATATTTTTTTAGGAGTTGATATATCCATTAGATTGTGAATTCTATTGAGTAGGACCTTCACAATTACCTTTTAATAATTTATGTTACTGTATTATAATGAGTGTATTCTAATTTTAGCTAATCATATTATCATCCCGTATGATATTTTTATGAATTATGAGCACCTAAATAATTAATAATTGTCCATTATTTGCTGATAGCATGAAATATGGTTTGTAATATGAAATGTCAATAATTATCAGTTGGAAACTGAAAATTTTAGTTGCAAATGTATTTATTTTAGTTGCAAATTTATTTAAATACTAGTTATTCCATCACTTTTTCTATATCCAACACATCTTAGAAAATTCAACCAAAACATATGTCTCTGATAACATTGCCAATTATATAGAATGTATGTGTTTTTTATACAGTATAATATACGGTAGATACAAAAGAATGGTAATGAACGTTAACTATTTGGATATGTAGTTGTAAGTACAAATGAAAACTATTTCATATCCAGTGATTGTTTCCCTTAAAGGGTCCATAATTAATAAGTTTGCACCCCCTCAACATTATAAATATTTTTTTTAGAGTTTGCATTTTCAATTTTAACTAATAATCTAATATGCTCTTCATTAAGTTTACCCCATCTGGAACTTATCCAATATCTATTACAGTAGATACATCAAGAATACCATACTTCATATATCATAATACATATAAACCAACTATTGCAAGAACTAATGTATAAATACCATTAGAAAACATAACACAATTTCAAGTCAAATAGACTTTATTATGTAATATATATTTTTAGGTATTAAATATAGGCAAACTCTACACTATATTAAATATTGCATTAAACCTATTAATGTGTTGGGAAATGAAAGTAATGATGGTTTATTAAAAAGGGAAGCAGTGTCCTAATAAATTCAATGCACAAATGAACCAGGATTGTAACAGATGGCACGTGTTTGAGATCCTTTTAAAACTGTCCTGGACAGAGGTTCTCAGCAAAATTTCATTTATAATACCCATCAGCCAGAGCAGATAGCCCCATTCATTTGCATTTAGGCACCCTTGGTTAAAGACTCCCTCGTTTGGTAGCAGCAAGTGGCAAACTTAAGGAAGCAGAGGGTCATGGGAAAGGTTCAATTAGATCAGTGAGAGCACACTCTAAACAAATACAGACACATGGATGCACACATTAGAAACACTTCCCAAGGGAGTATGTGGACATATGTTCACTGTGGATGATCAAGGTTTGCTTGAGGCCTTTAGTAACCATGATAAGAAAAATTCCAACAATCAGACTTTTGCTCTGTGAATTATACAATATGACTCAGTACTGCAAGGAAACATGTCCCATTCTCTTTCCAAATTTTTCTATCAAAAATCTATTATTTTGTTGTTGTTTTTGTAACCAGCTGTCTACTTCAGTTTGTCTAAAGACTGCCTGGGTACAGTTACAGGGACAATAAATAAGGAAAAGGGGTGAAGGGAGACTCTAAGCACTGGTACCAATATTAGTTCAATATGTTATATTGAAAGCAGAAAAAGCTCCATAATCAGATAATCAAAATTGGGTAACGATGCCCAATACCAATTGAAAATAGGAGGTGCACCCAAAAGAGTAAGTTAAATAGCAAAAAGGAAAAGCGGAAAGTACTCTCTATTATAGGGGCACAAATCTCTGCTTATAGTAAAATAAAACTTATCATTTATTAGAAAATAGCAAAAAATCATGCCTCAGGACAGGCAAAATTAACAAACAACATGTAAACAGATATGCAGGATACTAAGAAAGGATTGGTTGGATAAATCGGAAAGTAATATTACCATCCGATGGTAACCTGCAAGCAAAGCATAAACGTATATGTATATATATAGGATCTACATTATTCAAGGGGCGAGACCGTCCAATAAAGTAAGTATGGATCTCATGCAAGAATATTCAAATCATAAAGATCATGTAGAATCAAAATTAATCACAGTACTGTTGTAACGTAGTGGATCTCTACAGCGTCCTGGTGGTCTCTAATAATGTCATCCCATCATATATAAATACATACTCATAAAGATAATAGCCTAGGTGAAAAATCTAAGCCTAGATGAGAGAAACCTTAATAGGTACAATTGTTTGACAATCAAAAATGATATATATCAAGAAATTATGCTGAAACACAATTCTGCTACAGCTATATGCTGGGGTAGAATGTGTCTACCAAACAGATTCCCTATGTGTGCCAAAATGTCCAGAAACATTAGTTGCTTAAAGCGATAATAACATAAGAGTAAAAAAAGAGTATGCGAGACCAAAAAGAGTATGCGAGACCAAAGTTGAAAGTGTAAAAGATCTAACCAAGAGTCTAGTGGAGATATATGTGTAAGCATACATATGTATATTTATAAAGATTAATTATTTATGGTATGTTTATATTTATTTATATTAGTATGTTTATTATTTTATTTTAACATTTATTATTTCTGATACGTTATTTGAGATGCATAGAAATTGTGTTATATGGATAGAAATTATATATATATATATATATATATATATATATATATATATATATTAGTTGTTGTTTTGTTTAGTTAGCTATATATGTTATGTGTGATATTTAGAATGAAACTAATAAACAAAAGGCCAGGGATGAAAAAGTATACTTAATTGTAATGTAATGGTTTATATCTAAATATTGTATTTTGTTAAAGTTCAAGGCTTCTCTATGTGATGTTTTAACTACATGAAATGAAACTAACACACAAGTGCAATAATCAAAGAAATGATTAAGGCACACACGTGCTGCAGATTAAATGATTACCAACTCCAAATATAAGGAGGCATTTTTACACACTACCCCTGTCTTGAAAAAGCTCCCTGGAGGAGCGAAACATGTCGACAAAGAGGGGTCAGATTTGCTTCTGACTGCATTTGCACCAGTCATATACACGCCTGGACTAACATATACAACCATTACATTTGGCTGAAAGAAATCTTCATCACCATTTGCAGAGACTAATCTCACATCAAAGGAGCACCTAGCGGGAGAGCGGCCGCCTAATTCAATTACGCTGAAGTCTCCTAAGACAGATCACAATTACAAGCAGATAGCAGTGTGGTTATATCATTATACTCTGGATTTGTATGGTGAGATGCCAATATTGTTGCTATTATCAGCATAAGCATATGCAAAGGTTATATCTCCACTTTATGAACCTGTGGATGATTGAGAACTTATACAGTCAAAGTCTTTTTCTTACACTAGGAGACCATATCTCCTTTCATCATTTGGATATTATATGTGGAAACAGAGGTGTCTATGGACACTAAAACATGCAAGTAACAAGCTATTTA
Source organism: Taudactylus pleione (assembly GCA_031769625.1). NCBI lineage: Eukaryota > Metazoa > Chordata > Amphibia > Anura > Myobatrachidae > Taudactylus > Taudactylus pleione. The sequence goes on from JAUIMM010000759.1 coordinate 6,232,497, forward strand.
AAAGAACAAGCTACTGGTGCCATTTTTAAACATATTGATTATGTGGTTTTTGTTTTTATGTGTTTTCATGTGTTTTATTATGTATATCATTAGTTGTGAAACAATTCAAACAAACGATACGCAGGTGTTTATTACCAGATAACTGTAGTGCAGTCCTACTCTTTAGGTTTTTGTGTGGTGTGAGATGCTGCTACTGGTGATGCTGCTGTTGTTGATGCATAAGGCAATACATCTACCCAATGGGCTGCCACAGTGATATAGTCCTTATTCTGCCCTATTCCACTTGTCCACATGTCCGTGGTTAAGTGGACATTGGGTACAACTGCATCTTTTAGGACACGGAGGCAACTTTTTAAGACGTCTCTGTACATTCTCTGTATCTCCTGCCTAATGAGGTGGAGTCTAGATGGGATTTGTTACCGGGACCACACTACCTCCATCAATTGACTAAGTCCCACTGTACTAATGGCAGATACTGGATGCATGTCTAACACCAACATAGCTGTCAAGGTCTGAGTTATCCACTTTGCAACAGGATGACTGCTGTCGTACTTCATCCTCCTTGCAAAGGGCTGTTGGATGGTCAATTTCTTAGTAGAAGAAGTAGTGATGTTCTAACTTCCTCTCTGGGATGATGTATGACTCCCAGGAGCAGCGGCAGCAGTAGGCGTAGCAATGCAGGATCCTCCGGAGGAATCCCGGTTAGGAGAGGAGTCAGCCATGTCAGTGACATGGTCTGCAGGACTACTTCTGATCCAGATTGAGGAGGACATTGACGAGGAGGGAGTTGCTGTTGAGGTATGGAGGTGCTTAGATACAACAGTACAAAAGGATTTAGGTGTCCCTCGGTCTTAGCCACAGTTTCTGAACTTGACAGTAACTTTTTATGAATGCTCTGCAGGTGACGTAAAAGAGAGGATGTTCCTAGGTTGTTAACGTCCTTACCCCTACTTATTACACCTTTAAATATGCTACATATGGCAAGACAGTTGTTGTCCGGATTTGGATATAAATATTTCCAGACCAAAGAGGTGGTATGTTTGGTCTTCTGCCCAGGCATGACCATGATGGGCTTTTTCATCCCATGGACAGCAACTCTTTCCTTTGGTGCCTGATTTAAACAAACCACCTCACCATCAGAATCCTCCTCATCAACTTCCTCCTCAGCACCAGCTACACCAATATCATCATCCTGTTGTACTTCAAGAGTGACATCTTCAATTTGAATATCAGCAACTGGACTGTGGGTGCTCCTTTGAGCACTTGCAGAGGGCGAGCAAATGGTGGAAGTAGCCACCTTTTCCCATCCAGTGTTGGGAAGATCAGGCACACTTGAACTCACCTTGGGGATTTGTAATATCTTCATAGAACGCACAGTTCTTTGCTGTGCTTTGGCCAGCTTAAATCTTTTCATTTTTTCAATCTTCCATCCTCATGTGAAGCTGAACCACTAGTCATGAACATGAATGTAAATGGCATATTGGCAAGTTTGTTTCTCCTGAGGTGATTTACATTTATTTTTTGGTCATTTTACTGAACTTTGGCTTTTTGGACTTTTCAAGTCCTCTACTATGACATTGGGCATTGACCTTGGCAGATGGCGTTGATGGCATTTCATCATCTATGTCATGACTAGTGGCAGCAGATTCAGCACTAGGAAGAAGTGGTTCTTGATTTTTCCCTATTTTATCCTCCAAATTTTTTGTTCTCCATTATTTTTATGGAGTGCATTATTTTTATGGAGTGAATAACCCCTGTAAAAATAATTTGCTGAAAAGCAGTGTATAACACACAGGACAACCCCTATAAAAATTATTTTGATAAAGGGCAGTGTACAACATACAGGACAGCCCCTGTAAAAAATATTTTGATGAAGGGCAGCTTTTCACACTGGGGGTGGGTGAAGAGAGCTCCCCAGAAAGACAGAGCACCCCCTGGACAACACAGCACTACAGCCAGCCAGTCCCTATGGACATGATAACAGCCAGCCCCTATATGGACAAGGACAACAGTAGCCAGCCAGCCCCTATGTATATGGACAACAGAAGCCAGCCAGCCAGCCCCTATGGCCAGCATCAGCAACAGCTCCCAGCTCCCTCCCTCTTCACAGTAGCCAGCCAGCAGTACTTTATTATTTTTAATAAGTAACAGTAACACACAACACTGAGTGACAACAGTAGCCAACAGCTCCCAGCTCCCTAACTCTGCACACTCCACAGCCAGAATGAAAAATGGCTGTGATGATGGGACCTTTATAAAATCCAAAACATGAGAGAATCCGATAGTAAAATGATGACATTTTGCATCAGTCTGCCTGCACTGATACAGAACTTTTATGGACTGTTACTGCAGCAATGCAGCCATCTTTGCAGACTGTCAGGCAGACATGTGAAAAAAAGGAGCTACCCTTCTGCAAATAGTTGGGAGACCAGTACAGGTGGCAGAGTCTTATGCCAAATCAAAGGAGCACCAGCTGCAACTTGTGTGGTGCACATATAGATCAGCCACATTGACAATACAAGGACACTCCTGGACAGCAGCAGCATTCCAGCCAGTTACACAAAGCGTGTCATTCAGAGTTGGTTGCAAGCACTGAGCGCTCACAATTGACTCGATGTAGCTCCACTGTGCATGTGCACGATGGAGCCGGGTCCATTGTGCGCATGCGTGAGACCCGGCGAGCGACGGATGCTCCGTCGCTAGGGGTCTCGCAGCAAACGGGGTGAGCTGTCGATGGTGAGTGACAGCTCTCCCCATTTGGGAGGCAGGCAGGGGGCGTGCCTGCCCAAACGGAGGCATTCCCGCTGGAATGCTTGCCATTTGGGGGTGGCGCCACTGACATCATTGCTGATGTCAGTGGGGAGCTTCCTGCTCGATCACAGCAGGAAGCTCCCTGGGGATTACGAATGTCCATACACAACCATAGGGTCTGGTCATAAGTTGTGATGGTCTTGACCATCGCGACTATCACCCATGTCGGTTGCTAGAGCTGTGGGTATTAACCCACAGCTTAGTGATCGACAAGGAGGTGGTCGACCAGGATGCAAGCGGCCTCCCTGATTCAAAGCGACCACTTGCAACTAATGACTGCCTCTGAATGAGGTCCAAAGTCCTATAGTTCTCTGCACAGACAGCTGAGCCATGTTGCAAGGTTTCATCACTTGGATCCCAACATGGAAGCAGAGCAATTGGCAAGTTCCCAGCAAAGTTATCTTTGGTGGCACTGCCCTGTGCAACCATAGGCCTGTGTTCGTGGGCCATGTCAATTCTCATACTGGACTAGATGGCAATGAAGTTACGGATGTACTGGTTCAAGGCAGAACAGTGGTGCTTACCTCTGGAGAGTAAATAGAACTGTACAATCTGGTAGAAATGGCTCATGTGCAGTGTGGCCAGAGAAGAGCAGAAGACACATATACCTGGGCCCAGAGAAAATAAATTCCCTTGACACAGTTGCTGACAAGGAAACATCATGGAAAAATGCAAAACAGATCAACTGTGTAACTACAGTACATGCAAAAGCAAACCAAAGACATGGGCTCTATATACAGAGGATAATGAGCAGGACAGGTGTGGCAGATAGCTTTTTGGCCCTGTGCTACTGGATGTGGGGGAGTCAAATTCTGCTGCACTGAATTCGACACCTACTTTTGGTGATTGTTGCTTGCCCACTGTACATGGTAATACACATGCCTATAGACTGAATGGTGTGAAATACATTACAGACACAGCACTGATTATGCAAAGACTTGTTATGACAGCAAGCCTTATTTCAAACCATGGAAAGAGACAATGCAGAAAACTGTCATGTTTGACAACAAACAATTGAGAAGCTTTAAACAAACACAGCATGGTGAACATTGGAGGGTTATTTTTTGTATATATATATATGTCATTACAGTATAGCAGCTGATTAAAGAAAATGTTTAATTCTGTTTGTTTAGTTATATTTAACAAGAGTTAAGAAATAGATTTTGCTGTTAAGCAAATACACTGAGACAGTTAAGTTGATAAATTATATATATATATATATATATTAGGGATGTGCAGGCTCGGATAGGTTCGAGTTTGCACGTGGAGTTCGGATTTTTCCCTCCAAAAAAACGGAACTCAGAACGAGGCAAAACGTCATCTTACATGGACGAACATCATCATTCCTGGTCTTTTGTCCAGGAATGATGATGTTCGTCCATGTAAGATGACGTTTTGCCTCGTTCTGAGTTCCGTTTTTTTGGAGGGAAAAATCCGAACTCCACGTGCAAACTCGAACCTATCCGAGCCTGCACATCCCTAATATATATATATATTTATATATATATAGGACTGATGTATTATATTGTATTAGATATTGAGACTCATCCTGTTTTCCTACTTTTTCAGGATATATTAGCAAGAAAAAGGATGTCCCTCATGTTTATTCTGGGATTGTGATACCAGAACTTTATTGTCGTTATATTATAGACATACGTAAGTGCCGATGACAACACTGGAAAGACTGTTAAATTGTATGGATTAACCACAGTGCAAGGATGGGGAGTACTGACTTTAAAACCACTGGAATGTGGTGTGATTCTCACACAGGACAATTACCATCGAGGACTCAATATGTTCAAGTGTCAACTGATTGTGTTTATACATGTTTGTTTACCTGATAATGTGTATTTCATTAGTATATTATAAAATCATGGGTGGATTGTACTGGGAATACAGAATGGTTGCTGAAAGCTATATTGGTGTGTGATTTTCTAAATGTATAAGGCATCAGATAATGGTCAAGACATTAGAAGGGGATAGTTATGTTGAAATGTATATGTACAATTCACAAGATGTGGCACAAGGTGTTCTCGACAAAAAGAACCCAAGGACAGGACAAAGTTCACTGTATAAGTTACGTAAATAGTGTCTTATTGTGTACAGATATGTGGCCAGACATTACTAATCCTGGGGCAACCTGAGTATGTACAGTACACCCCGTAAAATGGTTAGATGTCCATCATTCACAATTGAGGCAAAAGTTCCCCCTACTGTCTATTCTTTCCTCTATTTTATATTTAATATTTCCAAATTACCTTTAAACTTGTTAAACTGCTTATGCATAAGTTTATTCTCTATATAAAATGTAACCTGTCAGTATACACTTAGCCTTTTGCTCGATGTACGAGATCCCAGCTTCAAGGTGTTGGAGGAGGCTCCTGAGAATAAAGCCATCTATGTTTTAAGCAGATCTGACAAGCAAGTTAAGTATTCTTCCTTTTACTTAGTAATAAATTTCTTTTTAAAATATATTTGTTTGTGTGGCTTGATTAACCCTTTGTATCCAAGAATCATATTCTTATTCTACCGAGAACATTAGTGGTATCAGAAATGGGATTCAAAGGGTTAATAGCCATAAATCTTCTTAGAATGTATGGTCGATGGTTTAAGCATTGTGCAAACATAGGTTTGTACAAACCCATGTAAAAACCTTCTGTCGCATATTTAATGAGGAAGGTGTGACCTGATCAGTCACAGAGTATACTGTATGTCACTGTATATGTGTCTGTTTACTGTCTTTGTGTTTGTATTTCTAAAACAAACAAGGAAAAATGCATTTTAATATTCTTAAGAAATATGCAAATATTCTAAAAGATAAATTGGAAATTCAGCTGGCTGATTTCCAAAGAAAGAATAATGTTGGATTTTTGCTGCCTGAGAGTAACAGTAGTGAAATTTTACGTAGACCCATATATGTTGTGAAGAGAGAAGGGAGTGTTAAATCTATGCAGAACAATGCAGTGATAACAAAGCCTATCTCACAGAGAGAAAGACACAAAATTTGAATACACATTGTGCCAAGGGAGGGGCAGTGAGGGGATTAATTTAGCAGCAGCTGCTAGTGCTAGTGAGACAGAACACTTTACAAGCACAGCTGCCTTTGTGGTAAAGAGTTTTCAGATAGAAACTTTGAATGTATCTGTAGATTTTTGTGATATTGCAGAATATCTTGATAGTCACACATTGTTAGAACAAGAGTTTGATTCTGAATTGAATGGCAACAAATGTGTGCAAGATGTGCTAGAAAATGATGTTTCTCACAACATGCCATTGGTTTGTGAGATGAATGATGGTACACCTGAATTACCACATACTGCCCCTGTGTGTGGTGAACTGAACAATAACCCGGAAATGTCTGAATGCCCATTAGAAAAGGTTGGGCTAAGTGATGATGAGGGAGTGGTTATGATGTCCACCTGATAAATGGGAATTACCAATAACCAGGGGGTGGAAGATGGGCAGGATTGCAGTCAAAGTCCATACCCCTGAGACAGAAGACTGCCCCCATGATGATATTTATTATCAGAAAGTTACTGTGAAGTATCACAATAATGAAAATGCATGCCTTGCAAATGATGATTATGGTATATCAGATATTAATGAGACAGTAATGGTGGGAAACACACTGATACTGAGAACCAGTGAGCCATCACATATGGTAATGCACAACAGCTTTGCACTCACAACATACAAACTGAGTGGGGAAATGTCAATGTTATTTGAAAACAGAGAGCAACAGAGAAAAAATTGTGATATAAGGACTGTGTTTTGTATTGCAGAAAGACTGATTGTGAGTAGTAAGAAAGATCAGACCCCAGTGTATTGCCAGTAGTGGTGTGCACTGCCCATTTTTTGTGTTTTGGATCTGTATCTTTCTTCGTGTTTTGGATCTGAATTGGTTTTGCCAAAACCACCCTTGCGGGTTTTGTGTTTTGGATCTGTATTTTTTTGGGGAAAAAAAGCCTAAAAACAGCTATAATCACATAATTTTTGTTCCTATGCTATTATTAACCTCAATAACATTAAATTACTCTGTTTCAGTCTATTCTGAACACATTACACCTCACAATATTGTTTTTAGGCCAAAAGGTTGAAATGAACTAGCTGGATGACTATGCTAAGTGACACAAGTGGCAGCACAAACACGTGACCCATCTAGGATTGACATTGCAGTGGAAGACTGGATGGCAGTTTGAAAAACTAGGCCCCAAACAGTACATAATGCAAAGAAAAAAGAGGTGCAAGATGGAATTGTCCTTGGACCCTCCCACCCACCTTTATGTTGCATAAACAGGACATGCACACTTTAACAAACCTATTATTTCAGCGCCAGGGTCTGCCACACGACTGTTGCTGAAATGATTAGTTAATTTGGGCCCCCACAAAATAAGCTGGCAATTAATCTGTCCGTGCACAAACTGGCTCTACAGAGGGAAGATGTAATCCTCATCCTCATCCAATTCCTCACCCTCTTCAGTGTTGTGTACATTTTCATCCTCACAAAGTATTAATTTGTCCCTACTGGAATCCACCACCACAGGTCTCTCTGTACTCTTTGGAGGCTGGTCTTCAAAGAAGAATTGATAATTCATTTTGATGAACATCATCTTCTCTACATTTTGTGGAAGCAATCTCCTATGCCTTTCGCTGACAAAATTCCCGGCTGCACTAAAAACTCTTTTGGAGTACACACTGGAGGGGGGTTAGCTTAGGTAAAATAGAGCCAGTTTGTACAGGGGCCTCCAAATTCCCTCTTTTTCCTGCCAGTACAGGTAAAGACATGCCTGACATACCTACTTGGATGCTATCACCAATGAAATCCTCCACCATTCTTTCAATGGTGACAGCATCATGTGCAGTGACAGTAGACATGTCAGAAATTGTGGCATGTCCAAACTTGGTCATGTCTCCCCTGCATCACCGTCAGCGGGTTGGTTAGCATAATTAAGTTGTTTCCTGGCAGCCCCAGTTGCAGGAGAAAATGAAGAAGGAGCTGTTGCCATGTCACATTTTGCTTCAGCTGACAGGGTTTTCACCAACAGGTCTATGCACCTCTGCAGGCTTGTGTCCACCGGAAAGAGAGATACCACGAAGGATTTAAACCTAGGATCGAGCACGGTGGCCAAAATGTAGTGGTCTGATTGCAACAGATTGACCACCCTCGAATTCTGGGAAAGCAAACGAAGGGCTTCATCCACATGTCCCACATACCAAGCGGAATCGCTCCATCTTCGCTCCATCTTCACTTTCTCCAGCTACTTCTGCAAAAGCTTGATGAGGGGAATGACCTGACTTAAGATGGCAGTGTCTGAACTGACTTCACATGTGGCAAGTTTGAAGGGTTGGAGAACCTTGCACTACACGGAAATCATTCTCCACTGCACATGAGTCAGGTGCATACCCCACCTTTGCCTATGTCATCGGTGGATGCATAAACTTGAATGGCCTTTTGCTGCTCCTCCATCCTCTGAACCATATAGAGGGTTAAGTTCCACTGTGTTACAACCTCTTGCTTCAGTTGATGGCAGGTCAGGATAAAGAGTGTTTGCCGGTGCTCCAGTCTTCGGCACGCAGTCGCTGAATGGCGAAAGTGGCTCAAAATTTTTAGGCCCATCCAAAGCGTCTCCTGCATGACCCTGTCATTTTAAAAAAATTCTGCACCACCAAATTTATTGTGTGAGCAAAACATGGGATGTGCTGTAATTTGCCCAGATGTAATGCCCGCACAATATTGGTGGCATTGTCAAATATCACAAATCCCCAGGGGAGTCTAAGTTGGATAAACCATTGGGTGATGATTTCCCTCAGTTTTTTTAAGAGGTTGTCGGTGGTGTGCCTCTTACTGAAACCGGTGATACACAGTGTAACCTGCCTTGGAACGAGCTGGTGTTTCTGAGACTACGAAAAATAATTCTATTTGAATAGCAAAAAGTCCTTGCACTAATCTCTAAAGTAGAAAATACACTTTTGAGCATTTAGTCCAATTAGCAAGTACCACTTGGCTCATATATGCAACCACACAAAAATCTAAAGAGTAGGACTGCGCTATAGTTATCAGGTAATAAACACCTGCATATCGTTTGTTTGACTAAAAGACTTCAAGGCTTCTCAAACTCTAATAATTGTACAGATTTATTCAAAACTAATGATATACATAATAAAACACATAAAAACAAAAACCACATAATCAATATGTTTAAAAATGTCACTGGTAGCTTGTTCTTTTAAATAGCTTGTGACTTGCTTGTTTAAGTCTCCCTAGACACCTCTGTTACCACATATAATATCCAAATGATGAAAGGAGATATGGTCTCCTAGTGTAAGAAAAATTATTTGGCTGTATAAGTTCTCAATCATCCACAGGTGGTAAAGTGGAGTCCTAACCTTTGCATATGCTTATGCTGATAATAGCAACAATATTGGCATCTCACCATACAAATCCAGAGTATACTGATTTACCCGCACTGCTGTCTGCTTGTAATTGTGGTCTGTCTTAGGAGACCTCAGCGTGATTGAATTAGGTGGCCGCTCTCCCGCTAGGTGCTCTTTGATGTGAGATTAGTCTCTGTAAATAGTGATGAAGATTTCTTTCAGCCAAATGTAATGGTTGTATACACAGGTCCAGGCATGTATATGATCGGTGCAAATGCAGTCACAAGCGAATCTGCCCCCTCTATGTCGACATGTTTCGCTCCTCCAGGGAGCTTTTTCAAGACTGGGGTAAAGTGTAAAAATGCCTCCTTATATTTGGAGTCAGTAATCATTTAATCTGCAGCATGTGTGTGCCTTAATCATTTCTTTGATTATTGCACTTGTGTTAGTTTAATTTCATGTACTTAAAACATCACATAGAGAAGCCTTGAACTTTAACAAAATACAATATTTAGATATAAACCACTACATTACAATTAAGTATACTTTTTCATCCTTTGCCATGTTTATTAGTTTCATTCTAAATATCATACATAACATACAGTATATAGCTAAATAAATAAAACAACAAATATACTGTATATAATTTCTATACATATAACACAATTTCTATACATCGCAAATAACATATCAGAAATAATAAATAATGTTAAAATAATAAACATACTAATATAAATAAATATAAACATACAATAAATAATTAATTGGTCTTGAGAAATATGCATATGTATGCTTACACATATATCTCCACTAGACTCTTGGTTAGATCTTTTACACTTTCAACTTTTGTCTTGCATACTCTTTTTGTCCCAAGCATATCCTGCTTAGCTTCATTTGCAGATGCTCATATCACCATTATTGTGAATACTATGTGGATACCGCAGTATCAATTTCTCAACTTTGTTTAGAAAAACGTTACCAATATATTTTATATAAATTGATATATACTTTTCACAGTAAATTATAAATATACTGAAAAACTGATTGCTCCTCTGTGACTAAATTAGTCCTCTAGTATATACACATATGAGGGAAAGTGTATCCACTTTACTAAATAGCTCTTAACCCTTCAATACTCTTTGTAAGATTTTTGTTGATATGGTTATGAACATTCAAAACACAAGCTAATGGTAAAACCCCACGTTAAAGTGATTCTTATAATTCTCCCCAGTGAGAAAACCAGAAAACAGGTTGTCAAAGTCGCAGACCGACGTCTCTTGCATACCTGGCGGCCAAGTACCCAAATTAATGAACTATTATTGATCCTCAAGACCTATGGCACTTATATCGCCTGACGGTCATCAACTGACAAACAAGGTGACTTGTTCTTGCAGAATGGATCAATCAAGGCTAGTAAAATCCAAGGCTATTTTTAAATCTTTGGGTTGTATGGTATGTCGAAGCCAGATGGTTGGCTGAGACCTAAATTGTAAAATCAATATCTACAAGACACCATTTTGCGAATGGTATCCCAATGACATTTTGCGAATCCCACATAGTATCCGTGTATGGCGCTATGATTATTAGCGTTGTGCGTCTGCCACTGTCCTGTTAAAAATCCTTATTATACATACATTTTTTTAATACACATAATATGAACAACCTCGCAAAGCATGTACCACAGTGTACTCCACAAACACATAGACGCACAACGCATACTAGCGTCTTTACTTAATATCCTTACACTGACACATTGCATACTTACACAAAAGGTTCCCTAGCATGAAGGCTAATATTGAAAGATTTATTCATTACCAATTATGTTGTGAAATACATGTATTTGATATCTAAGGTTTAATACATGATAAGCAGACCATGTTTGGTGTCATTGTAAACCACTGTTTATTTGCAGATCTCCAGTTCCATCGGCAAAGAGATTGCAACATGCATCTGCAGGTTATGAATTATTTAGAATTAGGTGATCGAATGTACTTTGTATGTAGTGTCTATTGATTACCTATTCGGTGGGAAAATACACACAAAGAGCCGTTGGAGGGATGAACTACTACTGTACAAATGGACTTATGGGATGTATCGTAACGGAAGATCCATGAGCAAGAACCAATGGGATTATGCCAACTCATTTCTATTGTATTGCCACTCTCTGTAAGGGTATATATTCAAGCGCTGTATTTCTGGTAGTTAGTCATCATCTTCTTTCTGTTGGTGGAGGCTTCATCTTTGATGCTGGGAAATCTGGATCCAGAGCGCTTGCGTATGTATTGACTGTACCTTGTGAATGTATACTATTTTGCGCTAACTGTATTTAGATCACAGTGTGTAACTAAATGCTGTAATGTGAATAATAACTCTTTGTGCTTTGGAACCACACTCAAAGTCTGGAAAGCAATTATTTCTTGTATGACTTACAATGCTAAATAGCGACATTAGGGTATAAAGATTAATAGGAATTCATAGTTGGGAGCTCGTAGCAGTGAAGTCACGCTACCACAATTTACATGGTAACACACAGTTATCGATCTCTCGCCAAAGGGTGGACAGCACCATACACACCAAAGGAAGCACTGTGGGCCTGATTCAGAGAGGGTCACTCTGGAAGAGCGCTCGTTCTGAATCTGGGCATTTATTTTTTTTGTGCGGCCTCCTGGATGCTCGCATAGCTGTGGGTGACCACTCACAGCTATTGCAAGTGGCCAGGATGAAGGTCGCGATGGTCAAGACCTTGTGGTAGGGTCTTGTTGCCGCAAGCCGCAGAGAGTTTTTGGCTCTAATAGAGCTGGAAGCTCTCCCACTGACATCACTGGTGATGTCAATGGGGCTGCCCCCAAACGGCAGGCATTCGCATGGGAATGCCTCCATTTGTGAAGCCACCCCCCCACCATGCCTACAAAATGGGATGAGCTGTCAATCAACATCAACAGCTGCCCCTTTTGTAGTGAGCCATGGAGCGAGAGAATTTCTCTCTCACTCCAGGGCTTGCGTGCATGCAGTGCGGCCGCTGTGTGTGTGCAGAGCACACCATCAACCCACTCGTGAGTGCTCAAGCGCTTGCGAGTGGGTCTGAATCAGGCCCTGTAGCTGAAAACCTGCTACCACTTGATGTTGAGAGACCAATATCCATTATTGTGTGAGTTAAATGGGTGCTGACTAGGACCTAGTGACAAGGAAGGAAAAAAGTGTGTTTTCTTTCATTGTTAAAGTTTTGTGTTAGGGGGAAAGTCACACAATAGCGTACGCATATTTCCTGTATTGCTGCCACGTGTTCAAATGGTCATTGTATGCATAGCGTGATTGCTTGTCAAACCTCTGAATTACACTGCTATATTAAGGGAAAAGGTTTTGTTTGCTTTCTGTGCAGAAAAGGTGTATGTAATTGAAACGTGTGATTGTTTAGTGGAGGCTACTGTCTGTTAAGCCTATTTTGAAACTCAGTAGGTGCCTGACGGGGCCATACAAACTACTGGGCAGGTACATTGTGGTTATCGAGAAACTAAGGGGTTTCTCGGTCCGACACCCATTAATCACAAAGTCCATTGATCAGTTAGGTTCTTTGGGCAATGCGTTCGAACCGCATGGTTATATAAACTGTGATCGTGAAGTGGGTTGTTGTGGGAGTGAAACTGCTGGTAAGGTTAAGAGTTATTGGAACTCCTAGACGCCACCAGCTGGAAGTAAACTCAAAGTAGGAAGCGAGTGGTGAAGCTTGAGGTGAATTCCCCACATGTAAAACAATCAGCTAGGCTGTTATTTTACTGCTCGTTTATGCACACGGACCATATCACTTATCGGGAAAGTGGTGCATAGTGGGATGAAGCGAGCGGTTGAAGCTTGGTTTGAATTCACCACAGGTAGAATAATTTACAATAGGTGATTATTCTGCTTCTCGTTGTGCAAGCGGACTGTAACGCCCTGTGGGCCGACAGTGAATAACGGGAGGGAGTGCGTGAACGTAGCTCACTGAAAATCGTTCTCCAAATGGAATTCTCTAGAAATTGCTAAGCATTTTCTGAGATGGGTGCAAAGCAATCTCTGGTAATGGTCGATGATGTGCTGCCGGTGGAAGGACCGACTGGGTTGGCCAGGTATTTCATGATTAAAAAGTATGGTGGATACGCTACGGCATACTGTGAAATATCGGTCAAGATGACCAAGGAATGTAGAAAACCTTTTCCTAAGATTGGTAGTTTTGATTTGGAGGTTCTGAATAATGTTAGAGAGAGTGTATGTTTAGTGAAATCCTAAAAGTTGTGGCAGCATGAGGGGAACATGTGGCTTAGTGGTGTGCACGCAACGCAAACTAGCATTGTGCTTATGATGCTAGGGAGTGTGTATGCAACGCTAAAGTAGTGTGCACGGATGGCAAAGTATCGTTGCCGAAGGGAATGTTTGTATGCACGTGCACCAGCACCACCCTATGCGGATGGGGGTGAAAGTAAAGTCGATCTCAAAAATCATGTAACAAGTAACTTGTACCCTCTCCTGAGTAACTATAAGGAACATGTTTATAATGCAGATGATGAACCTGTTGTAATGTCAGCTCTTTCCCATGTTGCCAAAATTTTAAATGTACCATTACAGCATGCACAGGCAGCTTCCCCACCAGCACCAGTAGTGGAGGTAGCCCCATCATTGATAGCACAGGAAGTATTAACACCCACTGTAACAGTAGCTGAGGTTGTTAATACCGTACATAGTAGTAGTAGGCTGAACCCACCACCAGGTAATCAGGCCAAAGCTAGCAGTGTGGCAGGCATCCATCCTGTCCAGACAATAACTGTTCCCACTGGGAATCCAGACACACATGGTGTAGTGGCCACAAGGAATATAGCGATGCACTGTCCATGGACGAGAGCAGAGCTACACTCCATAATGACAGATTTCCCTGACCCTAGGAAAGAACTAGCAAAGTGCCAGAGATTTGTAAAGGATTTAGGTAATGCTCATGAGCCAACCAACAAAGATTGGTGAGTGGTATTATGGGCATGTCTTCCACACAATACTGACGTGAAAAAGTTTATCACAGCCTGTGTATTGGATGGATATAGTCCCATAACTGATGAAGGTAATCAGGGCAACATAATCCGAATTGTCACCCAATTGGCCGTTTATTTCCAAGTAGTAGTTTACTGGAATAAGATTTTTACAATTAAGCAGAAAGAGAGTGAGTCTGCAGCAGATTATTTCACCAGAGTGCTGCAGACTATTACCCAATACACAGGTATAGAAGATAAAAAAGACAACACACACCACAGGGAAATGACAATCACAGTGCTTATGGATGGTCTTAAAGACACTCTAAAGGCCAGGGTTCAGACCTCACTTCCTGGATGGAGGGGAGTAACGGTAGACACATCTACAATTGAATATGACAAAAACATCCTTAGGAAGAGAGAAATGCAGAGCAAGAAACTAATGGCTGTTAGTATTCAACCTCTGGAAGGAATGCAAATAACACCGCTGCACTCTTATCACACACAGTCACAATACACTCATCCCATACAACCTCCAAACCCCTATCCCCATACACAACCCCAATCTTTTCACACTACCCAACTGACACAACAACAACCTTTCAATACATGTCAATCACTAAGGTGTTATATTTGTAACAAGGAGGGACACATAAGTAGATTTTGTAAACCTAGAAAGTGGGAACCACCAAACCAGGGAACACCGAGATACTCACTCACAGAAGGGGCACCAACAACAGTCAGGACAATTACAGCAATCACCTGCTCACATCATAGCAGTGAATGCTTTGCTGGAGGAAGACTGTTAGCTCTAGGGTTCAGGTCAGATCTGTAGTCTACAGCCAGTCAGGTTAACTGAGGACACTAGGGAAGAACCTGTAATGATAGTTGATGTAGCTGGTACCAAACATTCTTTTCTTGTAGACATAGGGGTGACCAGATCAGTGATAAAATCTCCATCCAATTTACAGGTAACCAACAAGACAGTACCAGCAATGGGTGTAAATAGTAAAGTGCAACATTATCCTTTAACCAAATCTGCAGAGGTTACGTTCGGTCCATTGCATACCAGGCATTCCTTTCTCCTGGCAGCAGCAGCCCCTACTAATCTACTGGGAAGGGATTTGTTATGTAAAATGGAATGTGTCATTGATTGTACCCCTGGTGGTATATTTGCAGAAATCCCAGAGAGAGTTGCGCACGAGGTGAGGGATATACTGGACACTCCCCAAAGGTTAATGTCTCACTCTACCATTTCAGATAAAACTCCATCTCAGGTAGAGCAGATGTTATTCTGAATACCAGGGTCCCTCTGGACCAAAGATGGACAGGACACTGGATTCATGGCAAATGTAGCTCCCATAATGGTAAATCTAAAGAGTGGTAGGCAAGCTCCAAAAATTCCCCAGTACCCATTAAAACCAGAAGTAGATAAAGGGGTTTATCCCATAATTGACCAGTTATTACAACAGATAATTTTAGTTTGTACAGCAAGTGTACCCAACAGTCCCATTTTTCCAGTGAAGAAGGCTGGGGGAAGGGGCTGTAAATTAGTACAGGACCTTAGAGGGGTTAATAAGGTAGTTGAGAGCCAATTTCCCATAGTGCCAAATCCAGCTGTCAACCTTGTGCAGATTCCAACATCTGCAGCCGATTTTACTGTCATTGACCTCTGTTCTGCCTTCTTCTCTGTCCCTCTTCATCCTGTTTGTCGGTACCTATTTGCATTTACACAGGGGGGTACAATACACATGGACACGATTTCCCCAGGGCTTCATAGACAGCCCCAGTATCTTCTCCCAGGCCTTACACGACTGTTTACAATCCTTTCAACCTGCCAATGGATCTGTTCTAATAGAATATGTAGATGATTTATTGTTGTGTTCATTTTTGTCATGATTAAATGATACTAAACTACTGTTGCTTCATCTCTCACAGTCAGGACACAAGGTTGCTAAGGACAAATTGCAGCCATGCCAGATTAAGTTTAAATATTTGGGACACTGTCTAACCCAGGGGCTATGACATCTGGCAACTGACCGAATTCAGGCCATACAGACCATGACACTGCTGCAGAACCAACAGCAAATACATAATTTCTTTGGAATGTGTGGATACTGCAGAATGTGGATCCCAGGTTTTTCTATTTTGGCTTTACCATTACAGGACTTTGGACCTCTTTCAAAATTGGTTGTTGCGACCGCACGGTCGTATGCCACCGATGTTCGCTAAACTGCGAATGTGTAAAATTTGCAATGCGCGTGCGCAAACTAGCTATTATGATCAGAAATTGCTCTCTCCTTCAACATGGCCAGGTCATTAGTTTGAGTGACAGGATAAGGCATTTGTAGGTGGCAACAGGGGAAGCTGCTTGTGAACGGGGGAGTGGAGATCCAAACGCAGGCGTGCCTGGCTATGCAAATGGCATTTTATGGGAGTGCATAATTAACTAAGTAGTGTCATGGCACATGTGACATGGGAGGTTTTTACACTGACTTGATCGTAGTGCTTAAGAGAGGGTGTGGTCAACCTTAATGTCTACGAGCAGCTCAGATGGTCTCAATTAATCCTTATATGCCCGGAGATGATGTGTAATGGGAACAAGAAGGGGGCGTATTTTAAGTCTTACAGCCGCATTCTCCCCTCGCTCATCCAGCTAATGATCCCATCTTAACGAAGCAACTTGCGAGCACTTCATTTGCATATCCGCCCCATTTTACCTTAAGACCGAGCAGCCACAATGACCGACACTGAATGAGGTCGTTAGTTTCTTCCTCAAAGCCTGATCATGTCGTACACACAGAGGAAACAGAGCAGGCTTTCCTTAACCTTAAGGAAAATCTGACAAGAGCACCTGCATTAGGATTACCTGATTATGAAAAACCATTTGAATTATATTGTACGGAAGCTGACAGTTGCGCAGAAGGTGTCGTCACACAAAAACATGGTGACGCTAGCAGACCCTTAGCATACTACAGTGCACAATTGGACACTGTGGCAAGATCACTCCCAACGTGTTTAAGAAGTGTTGCTGCAACCACTCTTTTGGTAAACAAGAGCGAAGACATAGTGTTAGGGCATGATACAACTGTCTATACACCCCATGCAGTATCTGCTTTGTTAAATTCAGCCCAAACCAGACATGTCTCCTCAGCTAGATTTATGAAATGGGAACTATCCCTGATAGCACCTGCAAACATCCTCATTAAGTGGTGCAATATTTTAAATCCAGCAACGTACTTACCATATGTGCCTCGGGATGCACAAAGGGTTGAAGAGGTGAGTTGCTGATTGAAGGTGAGTTTTGCAGGGATACTGACAAACATGACTATGGATTATTTGAATCAAACCTTTACAGCTAGGCCTGACATACGTGATACACCACTGGAAAATGCAGATTTGATGTTTTACAAGGATGGGAGTTGTCATAGACAAACTGACACTGGAGCGTTATGCACAGGTTATGCTGTTGTAAATGATGAAGATGTTGTAGAAGCTGAACCACTTGGTCCACCTCACTCAGCAGAAGTACCTAAGCTGGTGGCATTAAGGAGAGCGTGTGAACTGGCAGAAGGTAAGTCAGCTAACATCTACACTGACTCCAGGTATGCCTTTGGTGTAGTGCATGATTTTGGTGCTCTTTGGCATCTTCGAAATTTTCTGACAGCAGCAGGCACACCAGTTGCACACTCACACCACATAAAAGGACTGTTGACAGCAATTCAAAAACCAAAGGCAGTAGCCGTCATTAAGTGTAAAGCCCATACATGTCTGGATGATCCGGTGTCACTGGGCAATAATAGAGCAGACGAAGCTGCCAAATGGGCAGCTGGTTTAAGAGTGAACATCCCAATTAATCAAATGATGATGTTTCAAACTACTGATACGCAGAATTCAATCGAGATGCAAAATTTGTGTTCCATTCAGGAAAAGGCAGTCTGGAGATCAAAGGGATGTGGACAGGAGTCCTCTGGACTCTGGAGAAATGGGAAATACATATGCACAACTCCAAATTAACTGATTATAAACAAATACATTTTGCAGTAAATACAATAGAGGTTTTTGGCATAATCTTGGCCAAGTTTATGGGCCTGCCCACCAAATCTGGGTAACCTCTTGTTGGGCAGGTCCCTAACATACTAGGGCTCAAATCCAGAGCGCAGGACACCCCCTAACTAGCCCAGCTAAACCACCCCAAGGCATCACTCTAATAAGAAAAGTAAAGTGTTAAGAGCAGCTGTTGGCACATATAAAGTATAAAAATAAAAAAATGAAATACATATTTATAAAAAATCAGACAGTGAGGTATTAAAATGTGTTAAAGGAAAATGTGTTATACTGCGGTGCCCTGAATCAGACCAGCAAAGCAGTCTAGGGGGACCCACACCCCAAAAATTAACCAAAGCTGCACTAAACAGTCTAAATATTATCAGGACTTATCTATATTGTGCCTTGACTGGTGTGCATATTACATTGCCAGACTCCATGCTCTAACCAATGTAGTAGAGGTGCTAGTCTGAGTGGGAAGTGGCTCAGGCTTCCCAGGTGTGCAAATCAATGCACTAATTAGTTTACAAAGAAAATGGATCTCCGACTGCACACTCTGGACATATATATATATATATATATATATATGATTGGAGGTGCTACCTGTGGAGACCATTGATATATACACAAAGAAGAAATACAGATGCACAACCCCCAAATAACTGATTATATATAAATAAATAAATTTTGCAGTAAATACAATAAAGGTTTTTGGCATAATCTTGGCCAATGTTATGGGCCTGTCCACCAAATCCGGGTAACCTCTTGTCGGGCAGGTCCCTAACATACTAGGGCTCAAATCCAGAGCACAGGACACCCCCAAACTAGCCCAGCTAAACCATGCCAAGGCACCGCTCTAATAAGAAAAGTGAAGTGTTAAGAGTAGCCGTTGGCCGCATATAAAGAATAAAAATAAAGGTTACCTGGATATGGTGGGCAGGCCCATAACCTTGGCCAAGATTATGCCAAAAACATCTATTGTATTTACTGCAAAATGTATTTATTTATATATAATCAGTTAATTTGGAGTTGTGCACCTGTATTTCTTCTCTCTGGAGAAATGGACAAGGTAAGCCGGTGGCACCCAATGCATACTACCCAAGCTTGGCTGAGGCAGCGCATGGTCTGACTCACCTGGGAAAGCAAGGTATGTGCAAGGTGGTCAGGGCATATTGGTGTGCACCAGGTTTCTCTTCCCAAGCCGAAAAAGAGGGCAATGTCCTGCTTGACATGCTTGATTTGCACACCTGGGAAGGTGGATCATGCTGACACCCCACAGGTACGAAGGGCTTTGGATTCCCCCATTCCTCCATTGAGGAAGAACATTGGAAATACAATACCAACTGAGCCATCCCATATCATTCCAACAGAAGGACCTGTTGATATTAAAATGAACTTCTATATAAACCTGCCTGTATCTTCTAAAACCCTTCCTATAAACCTCTAACGATGATGTTAATTTGCATATGCAGTCATACCATAAATAAAGACTTAGACGTGGAATCTGTGGTTCCAAAGCACAAGTGATATTCAGGTAAAAGTTCAGACAGTTACACACAATTGATTAAGACACAATTTAGGCACAAAAGGAAATTATACAGACCCCAAGTACAGTATACATACGCGGACCCGGAGATAGGCATCAGCAAGAGACCCCTAG
This sequence comes from Taudactylus pleione, assembly GCA_031769625.1. Taxonomy (NCBI): domain Eukaryota; kingdom Metazoa; phylum Chordata; class Amphibia; order Anura; family Myobatrachidae; genus Taudactylus; species Taudactylus pleione. The sequence goes on from JAUIMM010000759.1 coordinate 6,252,381, forward strand.
TCATACAGCGTTCAGCATGAAGACTGAGAACCTGCATTCGTGCACTCATATTTATACCCCCCCAGAATAAACAGGACAATAGGGAAGTCTGTTGCTGATATCATTGGTTCCCAGGGGAGAAGCATCTGTTACAGCATATTTAACAGGCTGGTTCAAACAGACTCTCCCTGCCTCTAACAGCTGGGGATCTTCCTCTTCATGCCCCCTGCAACATCCTAACAGCTGTTCCTAAAATATACATTTTGTTGCTTGTAGGCTCTGCGATCCACAACTCAAGAATGCATGATGCGATCTCCTCACCGATAACACTGGAATACTGTAAAAAGAATACGCATCAGTATAACTCCAAACACGACTTGTTTAGCATGTATAATACCTTAGTTATCAAATATCTTTATTTCTCAGCATTTAACTAACTGAACCAACTTAAATCATACACTTTAGATCTTATTGAACCTTATGTGTGAATATGTAATGTGTGGGTATTCGGGGGTTTGATATAAGGACACTAGTTATTAATGGGTGAGATTTAAGTGCATAATTTCTCATACACGAAGTGAACATCCAGCAGTGTGGATTACTGAGCATTGTAGTTCCACATGCCCTCTGTCAGCAGGCCCCCACCTGTCCTGTGTTCAAAGGAAAAAAACTCTTTTGTTCTCCCAGACTCTTGTGTGAACTGTGAATGAAGCTGTGAAGTTGGGGCCATCCTGTCTGTGTGTGGGGCTAAGACCTGTTTTGGATCCAGACAAATCCAATTGTGTAGATCAATGCCTGGATTATATTACAATTGCCACAACTATACTTTATCTGCATCCAGGGATTCCCAATTTGTATGTAAAAATACCCATTACCCATTGTCTATTCTATTTACTTTTACTCAGAAAGCTTGTTCTTCCAGTTGCCCTTGGTAGATTAACAAAAACATTGCCATCTGTTCTTAGCTCCTGAGTTGTAACTTGAAATGACGCTGTTCACAAAATGGCATCTTGCAGATTCTTGTTTCTAAAATGGAGTCTAGCTGCCATTTGCAAGATGGCGTCTCGCACATTTCAATTTTAAACTGATCTTGTCTCAGCCAATTATTCAGCTTCAACAGACCCTTTCAGATAATACAAATTGATTTCATCCAATTACCACCCTGCATCAATCTCAAGTATGTATTAGTTTGTACAGAAGTGTTTTCTAACTGGGTAGAGGCTGCCACTAATACTGCTGTGTTCACTGCTAAAAAGATTGTACAGGAGTTTGTATGCAGGTACGGTATCCCTAGAATTATAGAGAGTGATAGTGGTACTCATTTCACAGGTGATGTCTTCCAGAGCATGTGTAAGTTGATGAGTATTAATAGTAAACTTCACACTCCCTACCGACCACAGGCCAGTGCCAAGGTGGAGATGGTAAACAGTACTATTAAGAATAAATTGAGTAAGGATTTCCGGTATGACAGAGTGAGCAGCTCTGTAACTGATCTCTGCTGATAACCCGGCTTATTCTTTCTCTTGGCTGCGCCCCCAGCCTCCATACCAGCTCAGCAATTGATCATTGCCTCTCGTGACAGCCATGGATAACTACCTGGCACAGCAGCAGCTTCTGAAACAACCCCCAGAGCTGCTACACCAGAGACAGGAGAAGCGACGCGCTGATCCCAACATGGCGCCGGATGCTGAGACAACAGCTGTGTCCCCAGCAGATAAGAAGATGGCAGCTACTCTGGTGGATCATGCTGACACCCCACAGGTACGAAGGGCTTTGGATTCCCCCATTACATATGGTGACCTGGTGGAGGCCAATAAAACAGCTATGGCCCCGCTCTTACATCAAGCAATGACTGACATCACAGCCCAAATTCAGCATCTTTCTGTTAAAATAACAGTGGCTGAGGAAAAAATTTACGTGAATTCTCATATTTCTCTCCTTAAACACTCTGTGCATAAACAGCAAAAGGAAAACTTCCAGTTATGGAACAAAATTGAAGACCTAGAAAACAGGTCCCGCCGCAATAACATTAGGGAGGTCAGCATTCCAGAATCTGTTAAAGACTCTTTCCTTGCCCACTTTGTATGCAATACTCTGCCTGTATTACTGGAAATAGAAAGAGAATGCGCAGATCTGGTCATAGAGAGAGTACATTAGGGTGGGACAGGCACCTTCTAATTCATCCTCTCATCCAAGGGTCACTATGCTTAAATGTTTAAATTATGTACACAAATCTATCATTTGGTCAGCCTCTCACAAGAAGATTCCTCTCATTTGGGAAGGACATTGCATTTACATTTTCCAAGACTTTTCAGCTGAACTATCTAAAGCCCGGAAGGCATTTGCTCCAGCGTGCAATGTGCTATCCCAGAACAAATTCAAGTTCGCCCTTATGTACCCAGCGAAACTGCATATATTTGAAGATGGTGCATTTAAAGATTTCATTGATCCTGCTGCCGCAAATACTTACCTGAAAGAGAAATTTCATGAATTAAATCATGACATATCTGATCATCAGGATCACCTGATAGTCCCCTCACGCCTTCATCCTGCACAACTATTCTGCAAAACCTCCCCATATAGGTCCTTCTGCTTAAGTTAGACCCATGGGGTTCTGTTTTGTATAATCCATCCACTGTTAATGTTACATGTTACAATCTCTCTTTTGCTAAGAGAATTGTAAAAAATATTTTTAACTTCTTTATATTTTATATTCAAATGTGAACACACTTGGAATTGCCAAGATTACCCTATACATTGGTCATGATATATCAGTTGACACTACCAATGGTATCTTTCCGTTAAATTTAATAATTTTGGCCGGAGTGCAGTTTGTAGATCAGCTCATACCAATAGTTATGGTTGACCAAATAGGTATTCAGTTGATTTACCTGAAGTCTATATTACTTCTATTTGTTGCGCCAATTCTCGGTGCTCTCTGCTCATTTCCCCCCTTTAGAATCTTGTCTTGTTTTGTCTCTTCCCCTTTGTTCTCTCCCAATCCTATTTTTTTTTAATCTAGATTCAGTAATTGCATGCTTTATATCTAACAGCTCTTTAACTTATGGATAAGGTTAAAATAGGCACGTTTAATGTGGGAGGTATTAATTCACCGGTCAAAAGACGTAAAGTCCTCATGTACCTAAACAAACAAGTTATAGATTTAGCCTTCTTACAAGAAACCCATCTTGTCCAAGATGAGATTAAAAAAATTACAAATGTTAAACTGGTCTCTGATGGCAGCCGCCCCTTATAACTTTAAGTCCAGAGGTGTAGTGATTCTGGCAAGAAAACCCATTCCAATAGAAATCCTATCCATTGGTGCAGACCTAGATGGCAGATATGTAATAGCTGAGGTGAAACTACAGGCCACTAAGTTTACTCTATGCAATGTATATGCCCCCAACATATACCAAAGGTCATTTTTTAGATCTCTGTTGGTCAAACTAATGCTCTTTGATCCTGCCTCCTTAAAAGTCTGTGGAGACCTTAATCTCATTTCTTCTCAATATCTAGATAAGTCACAAAATACATCGGGCCCATCCTCACTCCCAAAATTAGGAGTCCCTCTTTTCTCCAAGAAACTTCATATTTTAGACATATAGAGAACAGTTAATCCAATTGGAAGAGAGTATAAATGCCTCTCAGCAGTGCATCACACTCTATCTAGGATAGATTACGCTTTAATTTCAGAAGTTCTTTTCCCTAGAGTTCTTTCCTCTAATATAGAACCTGTATTCCTCTCAGACCATGCATTGGTCTGGTTTTTATTGCAATTATCAGTAGAAAAGAGTACTTATAAGTCATGGCACTTTACCTCGCACTTAGCTCAATCATTAAAATTCTGCAAAGTGTTAGAGACTTCGTGGGAAGAATACAGGCTGAATAATATATCTTTTGCCGAATCTAATCCTGCACTCTACTGGCAAACATCCAAAGCTGTCCTTTGGGGTAATATTATTTCTTATGTCTCATCCCTAAATAAACACTACACAGACACCTACCTGAAGCTCCAGCAAGAGCTTACAACTACATATCAACAATTCAAGATGCGCCCTAACACTTCTACGAAATACGATTACCAAAATGCTAAGCTTCATTTAGATGAATTTCTCAAAACAAAAGGTGATAGATATGTCTACAATATAAATTATAAATTTCATAAATTCAGTATCAAAGCTGGCAAATTACTCACTAATCTTCTCACTGGTACTCACCCTCCAAAGGTGGTTCACCCCCTAAAACTCCCAGATGACAATTTCACACAATCCAGTAGTCAGATCACTGATGTCATGAAATCATTTTACCAATCTCTATACTCTACAGAATCACTTTCACCCATTAGCAATACTTCCATTATCACCCCTTCCACCCCCTCCCCTACCCCACCTCCTCCCACTGAGGAAGATTGCTCCCCTACACCCCTACTGGAAGGACATATCCCTTCCAAAAATTCCTTCTGATTTGGAAAATCTCCTGCTAATGCCAATCACTGAAGAAGAGGTCACTAAAGCAATCCAACAACTTAAACCAACTAAAGCTCCAGGCCCAGATGGCCTATCAGGAGAATTCTACAAATTATTAGCCTCTAAAATAGTTCTCCCTTTAACCTCCTTATTCAATAATATTATGCAGTCTAATACTATACCTTTATATTTTAACTCTGCAATAATAAAAGTTCTTCCCAAGATAGGGAGAGACCTCTCATCACCCAGCTCATACAGACCCATATCTCTCCTGAACGTTGATTACAAATTGTTTACAAAAGTCCTGTCTGAGAGAATGAAGATTATCCTACCACATGTTATTCACCCTGATCAGACAGGATTCATACGGGGTAGACATTCAGTGGTTAACGTCAGGAGAGTAATATCGACTATCCAACATATTAATTCTCACCCCGAATCTGAACCTAGTGCTATAATATCCCTAGATGCCAAAAAGGCTTTTGATCTTATACTATGGCCTCATCTTTTTACAACATTGCAAAAATTTGAATTCCCACTTCTTTTCATTGACCTTCTCCATACTCTATATTCCTCCTCTCACTCCCAAGTCTCATGTAATGGATATATTTCCTCCCCTTTCCAGATATTCAGAGGTACTAGACAGGGATGCCCCTTATCCCCTCTCTTATTTGACATAGCGATAGAACCATTAGCAATTGCAATCCGCTCATCAGAAAATATCAGGGGAATCTCAATTGGTGATAATGCTCTCCGTATATCCCTCTTTGCAGATGATATGCTCCTATTTCTGACTGATCCTGAGCACTCTCTTATGGCAGTCATGGACATTATTACACCATTTGACTGTATCTCTGGATACAGGATTAATGTCACCAAGTCTGAACTCCTCTTTATAAATGGCCCTCATAATCTTTCCACTTCTATCTTTAATATGCTCCCTTTTAAAATCACTCAATCACAACTCCGATATCTAGGCGTTAACATAACTTCAAATTTGTCAATCCTTTGCAAGGCAAATTTTACCCCTGTAATGACCAAGCTATCTGATCTGATGGATAGCTGGAGATCCCTCCCATTATCACTCCTGGGCCGCATAGCGGTTGTCAAAAGTATAATATTTCCCATTATTTTCTACATTATACAAATTATGCTTATTTCTCTAACAAAATTTGACATTTCCAAACTCCATAATCTTATTTCTCACTTTGTTTGGCAGAGCAAACGTCCCAGAATTGCATGGAAAAAAATAACAGCAACTCGCTCTAATGGTGGTTTAGGTGCCCCGGATCTAACATCCTATTCACTATCAGTTTTCTTCAGGTACATCGGTGACAGGCTACTGGAAAAAAATACATATACAGATCGCCAATTGGACAGAAATCTTTTTATCCCTTTTTCACCAAGTTCCCTATTACACACCAAAAAATCAGACATCCCACCCCATATTCTATAACACATTATATTTCAAGACACCTATTTAGCCTGGATCTCTATTAACAAAAAGCTTAACAGACATTATCTCTCCTCTCCATCTGTCCCGCTTTGGGGCAATCTTGCATTCACTCCCTCCTTATTCAATTCTAACTTTCTGCTTTGGAGAAACAGGGGTCTCACATGTGCCTTCAAGGTATTTGATCCTGGAGGCAATCTGATCTTCTTCAGTGATCTTCAACAATTATATCACATCCCAAATCAACACTTCTATATGTATTTGCAAGCTAGGCATTATATCTCCTCCCTTTCTATTGCCCCTCCCTCCTTGACCAACAGAGATCTTCTAATATACCTATTGCAATTTCTCAGAAGTAATTCCTATAGAACTAAGAGACTGATTCAGAGCCGGACGCTATTTGCACTCGCTCGTTCAGAAAAAGGGGCCGGATATTTAAATAGAGCGCATGCTCTTTGCGGTCTGTTGACGCCTCTATGTCTGAGCGAGCGAATTAAATATGCACTCACTATTTTGTAAAGATGCCCCCTGGCCGTTCACATCATACATCATCTCCTCTATATATTAGATTAATTGAGTACATCGAAAGGTGTCTGAACTGCTCACAGTGCTTGTGGTTGGATTTTCCTACCGCAATCATACGAACAGTTCAGGCTAAGAGACAACCAAGTGACATGGCCGATGACTCTGCTTTGTTAATTATGCACTCCCATTAAACACCCATTTTGACCGTTTGGCACGCCTGCGTTCGGAACTCCACTCCCCGTTTTCAAGCACCTTCCCCTGTCACCACCCACAAACGCCTCATCTTGTCACTCAAATTAGCAGGCACTCGCTATTTTGCAAACACACAATTTCCGACCGCACTGACTGGTTGGCGCATGCGCATTACGACCCATACGCATGCGCAGTTGTGCAAACATCGCTCGAAGCGAGTGAGCGGCCTCTTACGAGCAGCTCTGAATCAGGCCCTAAGTACTTATATCCTCACCTTTTAACACATCCACCCATAAACAATGGGATCATCTGGGAGATAGATGGAAGGATGATATCCCTCAATTAACCTCAATTTCAGACTTGACCTCACACTATGATAGCACTCTTAGAAGACTACAATCTGCATATTTGCAGGAAGTACACATACGCACTATCCATAGAGCATATATATCCCCTGAACAGCATAAATATATGTCACTGGAAGAAACCGGTACCTGTTTAAAGTGTAAAGTGCTTTCAGCTAATTTTATGCATTGTATGTGGCACTGTGGTAAAATCAAAAAATTTTGGAGCAAGGTTGTTAATTTCATTAATTCCATATTTTCAATTAATGTACATCCTGATTCATTAGCATGCCTATGTTCAAACTTTAGAAACTGGAGATTAAGAACACGTGGGAAAGATATCTTACCGCTCCTCATGATTCTGGTTACCCTAGCAAAGAAATGAATACTGATCCATTGGACATCAAAATCTACCCCATCATTGTGTGAACTCAAACAGAAAATGTTACAGTTGATTTATTTTGACAGGTGCTACACACTCCCAGATGTTAACAAAAATGTCAGAAATTTTTATACAAAATGGGAAAGATATATAAACACTTTAGACACCTCAACTCAAAATCACATCTCTAAAATATTTGAAGATACTGATTGGTTAATAATAAAACGTCTGACTACAGATTAACAGGTAGCCAGTATCGCAATTCTCTGATAGGTGGGTTGTACCCTCCAATTATCTCATATTTGTATTGACTCCTAATCACCTCAGATGGTGTATGAATTCAAATCTTACTCGCAAAACTACTGAACATCCCCCCTTTTACCCCTATGTGTTTTCCTTCCTTGTCACTCCCCTCTCCCCCTCCCCTCATTGTCACATTGTAGTACATACTATATATTGTTTCATTCTTTTATGTTTTTCTTCTCTTCTTCTGTTTTGTAATATTTTATATGTACAATTTATATATGTTAAGAAACACCTTTATTAATGCTGTTAGCCAGGTATGTTACAATATAATAAATGTTTATTGGATATCTACATCCCTAGCTGGCATTATTATTATCACTACTGGCATGCAAATATGAAGATTCTACCTTGTAATGCTTTCTGTTTAATATTACTGTTTTAGTAATGTATCTTCTACATATGTAAAATGTATGACATAACATTTTGAAAAATTAATAAAAACTATATTAAAAAAAAAAAAAGAATAAATTGAGGAAGATCATGGCAGAAACTGGACTAGGATGGCCAGAAGGCTTACCGCTAGTCCTCCATAGCATCAGGACAACTCCTAGGCCCCATCTTAATCTGTCCCCCCTTTGAAATACTGTTTGGGAGACAATCTCATTTGATTGTAAGTCCACAGGAAGATTCGAAGAGTAACAATGAGGTTACTGTGAAGTATCTTATAACAATGAGTAAACATTTGAAACAGCAACAGCAGAAAATGAAATTGTTGTCACCTGATATGCCTAAAACAAACTGTCATGATGTCAAACCTGGAGAATTTTCTATGATCAGAAATTTCTTACATTCAGGTTGTATGACAGACCGATGGGAAGGTCCGTATCAAGTATTGCTGATGAGTACAACTTCCTTGAAAGTGGCAGAGAGAAATACCTGGGTCCATTCCACTCACTGCAGAAAGGTCAACCAACTGGTGGAGATACAAGGCGGAGTTGAGGCAGATAAGGTAGACCTGTCAATTGTGAGCTTGTTCCGGGAGAGTTAAAAGATGCAGTGAGACACCTGAGCTATAGAAATTTGTAGATCACTGTTCCAGCAATGGAGTGGTATGCTGGGGTTACATTTGTGTCTTCTTCCAGAGTTTTCATCATCCTAGTTTGTTTCAGGATTTCTGGTTTGTGTGATGGAGGACAGATGACGGAGAGGGGAGTTGATTGTGACATCAATGGAGTGGAGTTTGAAAAAGGAGTGCTAAACCAACCGGGGGAGTATCTTACCAAGCCAAGCACAGTAATTGCTAAGAGATTTGTTAGCCTGGAAACTCGGAGACAGTACGAAGGTTTATCATCTGAGGAATATTGTATGTGTGAGTTTTGTGGGTCCCTAATTGATGAGAGATGCACCCAACAGTGCCAGTCAAAGTATAACCCATATTGGCTGGGTATCCTTTAGAGGATTATCATTCCATGGTGGGCAAAGTTTTAAACCAATATGACTGTTGGGTGTGCTCTCACATGCCTCAGGGACAGCATAATGTAGGATTAGTGCCATTCCCATTGAATGTCTCTGTGGTTTTAGAATTACAAAGAGGGGAGGCACTGGGTGGAAAATTTCTTATGTCCAAACCACCCCATTTTAAACTCCACCAGTACCAAGTAGATAGATCACTTTTATGTTTGAACATCACCAACTCCAACAAACCAGGAAGTTGGGAGGTGACTGGGAATAACCAGATGATGACCTTCTCACTAAGAGCTGATAATGAACCTATAAACTTTGAACTTTTATGCACAATTAGACTAGGTGGAAGATACTTCCGGTATAGATATTCTCTTAGTTCCACCAAGGAAATGGTTGGTAGGGTACCAGAAAGGTACTGTGCCAGGGTTATACAACCAGAAATGTGTATTAGTAAAATGGAAAAACCTGAAATAGGATTATTTATTAGAGAATTATGTTCAACGATAAGTATGCATTCTATCCCTTATGTACTCCCAGATGATGTGTATTTTATATGTGGAAGGAAAGCATATAAGTGGCTCTCTCCGAGTTCCAAAGATTTATGTTATTTGGGAAGGATACTTCCAGAGATTATGACCCTTAAACATGGTGAAATGCTTGGTATCCATAAAAACACACCATCTTCATATGCATTATGAACACCGTGACAATGGAAACATGATACCTTTTGACATACATACAGCTACACAGTTGATTAGTGAAACAACTGGTTTCCAAATATTGGTAGCACTAGATCCCACCAGGATCGCTTGGGGTACTTTAAATTTTAGATATATCCAAGACCTTGCTAAATTAATAGATAATATCACCGAGATGTATGTTGACACGTTTAGGTATACAGGTAAAGAGTTACAGGCTTATAAGAAAGAACTTATGCAACATAGACTGGTATTAAATTATTTGACAGCTGTCACTGGAGGGTACTGTGTGACTTTAGCCACAAAATTTGGTGTCAAATGCTGCACTTATATCACAAATAACACTAGTGACCCCAAGGAGGTGAAAGACAAGAAGATGGATGAAATCCTGCAGCTAAAATGGGAATTTTGGAAGAACCATAATGCTTCAGTGGCTGAAGTATAGGAAAAGGTAGAAGAGTGGTTCTCATGGTTGAACCATGTGAAGTGGTTCTCTGGCCAAGGGGAGTGGGTCCATGAACTGGTTGCTATTGTGGGTAAGCTCCTGATCCTTATACTGATTGTCACCTTAGTTATTGGCATATGTGTCAGGTGTGTTCCTATTGTATTGAAGTGTGGAAAATGTACAATCACAAACTGAGAAACCAAGATGATGGTGATGAGCAATGATATTATGGATACCAAGGTCAAGGAAGAACTGTACTATAACCCTGAATTAGAGTGTACCATCAGATGATGAAAAATGAAATTGTGTGGTCATGCATAGGTGTATTATTAAGGTTATTTTCAAACATCCTAGATATGTATGCTCAAGTCCCCAAACTTCATTTATAGGTTTGATGAGATCCCACATCTCACCAATGATCCCTATGGATTCGCAGACAGCATGTAAGGGTTGTTCTACACTCTTGAGACACATTATTTAATGGTTCAGTGACCTACTTGTGTCACACCGTATATAACCATAAATAATCCATTAGTATGCATGACTACAACTGGTTAAGATCAGAGGTCCTGATTCAGAGCCGGACGCTCTGACAGAGCGCTCGCTCTGAATCAGGGCATCTTTTTTTTATGAAGCGGCCCCCTGGCCGCTCACATTGCTGTGGGTTGCCACCCACAGCTAATGCGAGCGGCCAGGATGATGGTCGAGATGTTCAAGTCCATCATGACCATCGGGCCTGCGTTGAGACCCTTGTGGTAGGGTCTCATGGGCTCAAGCCCCAGAGACCTTTTTGCTCAAACAGAGCAGAAAGCTCTCCCACTGACATCACTTGTGATGTCAGTGGGGCCACCCACAAATGGTAGGCATTCTCACGGGAACACCTCCATCTGGCCAGCCACCCCCCCAGCCCACCCACCAAAAGGGGGGGTGCTGCCACTCAACATTGACACCACGTCCCCTTTGGTGCGAGACCCAGAGTGATGGATTGCCTGTTGCTATCCGGGTTTCGCGCATGCGCACGACGGAGCCGGCTCCATCGTGCGCAAGCGCTCTGGGCGACCATCGACCCGGTTGCGAGCACTCAGCATTTGCGACCGGGTCTGAATCAGGCCCAGAGAGTGATGGCGTATTGTTTGCTATTAAGGGTGGACTGTCGAAGCTGAATGGTTGGCTGAGACCTAAATTGTAAAATCAATATCTACAAGACGCCATTTTGCGAATGGTAGCCCGATGCCATTTTGCTAATCCCACATAGTATCCTTCTACAGAGCAATGATTATTAGCGTTGTGCGTCTGCCACTGTCCTATATTAAAAATCCTCATTATACAAAAACAGATCTGCCCAGCTATTTTGTTGCTCATGGCATGGTGTGAGTCGCGCCATGGACTTGTGGCATGGCATGCAGGCCTCTGAGTCACGCCATGGACTTGTGGAATACCGTGGTATTCTTCAATGAAGGATATGCTACGGCATGTAATACAGTACTTAACCGCTGGGTGGCGAGTGCTCCACTGTACTGAATGCCTTGTACTGAATGCCATACTGTTAAACTTACTGTACACTAAATTTGTTGGATATCACATTCACAGCATTTGCATGTACGCACAACCCATACTGTATTTTTAATGTCACATAATATACATATACTGTATATAGTACTGTACATACTGTATTGTACATACGGTATGGTGCAGTAACTGAATAGTAGAGAAGTTGCCCGAGTTGTTGTCACGGTATAACCGATACTGTAGATTAATGAGATGCACGCACAGCTTTCACTGATATGGGATGCATTACAGTATGACAATTTTTTTTTTAATTAAAAAACTGCAGCGGGAGGAGCGCACAAGGATGAGGCCACTCTCTATGGTTCACTGTAGCTGTCGTGTGGGCTAGTGGTTAGGTGATCACTTTGGTAGAATTATGGTCCCGGGTTCGATCCCTGGAAAAGAATATACCGTACCGTATATTTTTTTTTTATTGTCACTGTCTGCTCTGGACACTATAGTGAAACTACTTTAGTAGTGTTGTACTGGACTGTAATACTGTAGTGTTGTTGTTTAAAAGGCTGCTTAAAAGTAAGACATTACAAACAGATTGTGTGTTTCAATAGTGCAAAACTTTCGTCAATGTCTGCGCTGTGGTGGCTGTCTGCTTCAAGTGGTTGCAAAGGGATTTCATGCGCATGCCCAGTGGAAGGTTTACAATGGGATCTGTAGTGCCAAGAGAGGGCTCTGTATTTCAATGAATAGTGATTTCATACTGTAACTGCAGAAACTACTAGTGAATCTACTGTCTAGAATGAGAGACAGGGCTCTGTATTACAAACTGTGCGCCCAAAACGCAAACATGCGACAATGCATATGCAGTCTCAGCCTTGTGCATTATGGCTACATCCCTTGGACTGTGTCTGAGAGTGGTTTCCGTCTGTGAGTGAGCGCTCTGTGTTCAAAGCTGACTGTGCGTTTGAAGTGCAAAATAGCATTGCATCGCAAACTTATGACATTGGTGATGCTACTCCAACCTTGCACACTAAGTGCGGTAGTAGTGGGATCTGTATGAGAGAGAGCTCTCTGTATTACACGGTTCGCACTATGGTGGCTGTCAGCCATCTGCGATGGATTAGAAATGGAGGGGGGTACAATGGGATCTGTGGCGCCAAGCCATACGCCATGTAGCGCTATGCTATCACTGAGCATGAGCAGTTGGCTGTATTACTGCAGTCGGTACAGTATTGTATGCTGTTGCATTTCCATCTCTGGCGGGCGCATCCATTTACTGTAAGCAGTCAACTCTGCCCTAGTGTCCTGTAACGTACTTCTCTTGTTCTTTACACAGATTTTGTCATCAAACATGGCAAAAATCAGCAAAGCCATCAGCAAGATAATTGCAAGCATGAAAAAAGAACACAAAACAACACAACAGATCCAGGCCTGGCTGAAAAAGTGTGATGTTCTTGTTAGTTTACAGACTGTGCGCTATAATGCATTTGAGAGAACGCGGACCAGATATAGATTTCCTTCTAAATGCACATGGTAGGTACTTTACATCAACCTTTTTTTTATTACAGTATACTGTATATTGCTAGATTGCTACTGTATTGTGTTCCAATTTCAACACTAACTGTCCAATAATTGCTATATTCTCTGTATGTGTTCTACCGTAGGAGCGTCAAAAAGATTGTGCACAAATTGACTTGTGAGGATGATGAGCGTACAGCTTTACAAATCCAACGTATTCTAAAAGCAGAATGTGACCTGGACATCTCCTGTTCCAGCATCAAACGGATGCGTATGGAACTGGGATGGACTTTTGGCCCTACAAGGTACTGTACATACTGTAAAATATATATATACTGTATATTAATAATGCACTGATTTTACATGACAGTAAACTAAAACTTGTTTTTATTCCACATGATAAATCCCATGATAAGGGATGTTAATAAAGTAAAGAGAGTTGAACAAGCACGACGGTGGATAGATAGTGGAGAGAATTTTAATTATGTCATTTTCACAGATGAAACTTCAGTTTCTTTCGAGAGGTTCTCAAGACTGTCCTTCCGGAACCGTGCACATCTCTCACTTAAACCACGTCCGAAGCATCCGTTAAAGGTCCTTGAATGGGGAGGTATATCTCGTTGGGGTGCAGGACCAATCTATATTTTTGAAGGTGCAGTACAGTAATGTTTGTTCTAATAATTATTTACAGTCCTGTACAGTGTACGCTTGTTATTGACAATTTCTCATCACTTTAGGCATCATGGATAAGACCTTCTTCCAAGAAAAAATAGTAGATTGCTGTATGGTGCCATTTGTGAGAAAATGCTTTCCATCAGGACATCGATTATTCCAGGATAATGATCCCAAACATTCGGCTTCAGCAAAATTCAGGGAAGAGAGAGGGATAAATTGGGAACGCACACCACCAGAGTGAGTATTGTCCTATAGTAATGTATTAACTGTTTATTGTACCAAAAAGTATGTACAGTACCGAGCAGTAATTATTCTAGTACACTTTTTACTAAAGTACAGTACTGTGACTGAATATTTTTTTTTTTACTTTCCTGTAGGTCACCGGACATGAATCCCATTGAAATGGTCTGGGCCTAGTTGAAGAGGTTCATCAGGTCTGATGTGAAACCAACAACTAAACAGGAACTTTTGGATGGGATAATGAAGTTTTGGAGAACAGTATTGACACGTGCCCAGTGTAACAATTATATTGATCATCTCCATAGAGTATTACCAGTTGTCATTGAAAGAAACGGTCAAGCAACTGCTATGTAGCTTATACTGTACTGTATATAATTAGTAATGTGGAGGAGGGGTTTAACTTCCTCTTTTCAGTTTGTGATCTGGACTGCTAAGTACTGTACACTGTGTTCATACTGTATGTACAGTATTGTGGTTGTGCTTTCTGTCCCTACATTATACAGTATACAGTATTCTCCTAATTTATTTTATAAGCTCTTTATCTACAATAACTTTCCCTTACTGTACCTTATGTAGTGTTCTTCATACTTTTCCTCTTTTCCTTACACCTACTTTTACTGTACATTGCCCCCTGTTCCAAGGCACACATTGGCATCGTCAAAGATTGTGCTGCAGCTGCCAGTTTCTCCTACTGCACTTGATGTTGCCGTTTGTAATGCAGATGTTTCAAGTTTTCAGGATCCTTTAGTTCATATACAGTACAGTAGTAGTGGCTGCTTCAACATCCACATCCATAGTTGCAGACATACAGTACTGTACAGTAGTGGGTGCACCGTGCATTGAGAGACAGGCTCCTACTGTACATCTACTGTATGGTTGGAGCGGTGGTCCCTTCGACATCAGGATAAGGTGAGAAAAGCATTTTTGATAATGTTAGTGCTCTGTTATCATATTCAGACAGCTGGTGTTCACCTCCATCTGGGGCACCCAAATACTGTCTTGTTTCATGTATTTTTTTTTATCATTATATTATGGGCTGTGGGCCTAGGGGCACTGCTTACAGTATTTCACCACCAGGCTTAATTGTAATACAAATTAGTTATTAATAAATTTGTTAGTCTGGTTAGTTAGGGTATATATTAATGTGGAGAAGTGGATTAGTGTGACACTGTTAGAGCAGGAAAGGGCCCTGCACAGTGGATTCTCTCTCCTACAGTACAGGGTGTGTGGGATCAAGCAGGATGAAGAACAAGAGCATCTCCGGTGAGAACCTGTGTGTCTGTCTTTTACTGTCTGTTTGTCTCTGCCTATCCTCCTTTCTTCAGGGCGTACAGTGGACCTTTCACTCTGATGCACAGTAGAGTCTGCACCTGGTATAGGTGAAACTCTGCATCTGAGGCCAAAAGTGCCAGTGATGATTTTACCTTAAAAGCCTAATCTTTTTGTGTAGTCCTCGATCCAGTAGGGCATATCGGTCGGCATTGAGGAAGGACGGTTCTCACGTCATCTCTTTCCTCCTAGGTACTGTACAGTAGTCATGTCCGTGTCCAGCTTGGAACTCCAGGACATGCCAGTGGCAGAAGAAAGAAGCGTGGAACAGTAGAAGACTACAGGGGTGGAAAGCTAAAGAAGTCCCCCCCCTCTGTAAAGCATTTTACTGTAGGTTAAAAAAAAATTGTCATTAATTTATACAATTGGTGTTTGTACTGTATGTAATTCAGTCTTTAAGTGCACCTGAGACCCAACACGTGCATCTGACATTAAAAAGGTACAAAAAGTCAGTAACACACAGATGCAGGGGTGTATCGTCCTATTGGCCAGGATTTCACTCACCAGGGGCGCGCCGGCCGATGGGGGTTGCCGCCCACAGTCATATACTGTACAGTATCCCTGTTGCCCATCACAGTGATTTCACAGCTGCCCGGCACTTACAGTAGAATACAGTACAGTAGACATACAGTACTGTATACACCGAGGGACGTTTTCAATTTAGGGGTGGTCTATTTACATTTTTTAGCCGGTCTGGTCTTTTCACTCCAAGGGGTGTATTTACTGTACTAAGCAGTGTTAGGAGACAGTGAGAAGTGATAAGGTGTCAGTCAATCAGCTCCCAACTGTCATTTTTCAAACACAGCCTGTGAGATGACAGTTGGGAGAACATTGGTTGGCACTTTTTCACCCATTGGAGCAAAAACACGTGATTGGCTAAAAAAAGTTTGGGAGATTACGTCATTTCGCCAGGCGTAAAATTATCGCTGTATTCAATTTTAAAGCTTTTCTGCCTACCGTAGGCAGGAAGTCAATGCAATGTACAGTAAGACAGTATGTGAAAAAGTTTCGCTTACTGTATGAATAGCAGGTTGAAAAATTTGGTGAATTGTGGTGATATGTTGCGGGAAGCCTTCAACGTCCCCTATAGGTACTGTAAACTGCGTAACTTTTTTTTTTTAAAAAGTCAGAACACACTAAAAATTCACTTTCATTTTGGGGGCGGAAGAAAAAATATTGGGGGGAAAAAGTGAAACTTGTAGGGGTAAATTTACTAAGATGGGAGTTCTATTTAAGAAGTTACTGTACTGTATGTTGCCCATAGCATCCTATCAGATTCTACTTAGCATTTATCTACAGTAGCACCTTCTAGAAGATACTGACCAGTAATGCCTGGAATCAGATTGGTTGCTATGGACAACATCACTTCTTAATAGCACTCCCATCTTAGTACATTTACCCCCTAATATATAAAATGGACTGAGTTTAGTAAGGGTTGGATAACAATACTGAACAGAAGTAGCGAAGACTTAAAAAAAAAAAGCGCTACATGGGTATACAGTAGATCTGGGCATGCGCCTGAGATACGATGACATACAGTATTGTAGGAAATACTGAAGCCAGGTGCAACCTTGGTATTGCTGGCGGCTGTAGTGTAATGGTAAATATTCAAGCCAATACCTGCCTGTACAACCCTTTTGCGGGTTCGAAGCTTGAAAGGTTACACGTTTTATTTTTTATTATTACACAGTCAAGGTTACACTTTTTTGTCATAAAGTACTGTGGCATAGAAATACCAGAATTTCTGGATAATGTATTAGTGAAGATTTAAAACAAAATAAAATTACCGTATACAGTATGTACTTTAAAGGTCTCGAACCAGCGGGACAAGAAAATGGTAAATGCAGTAGGGCTAGGCATTAGCCCCCTAGACTACTGCATCTACTGTACTGTAGTTTCTAGAGTCAGGGAATCACTACAATGTCTACCGTATTGGACTTACAACTACAGTTGTAAGTACCGTATAATACAGACAACTGGGCATGCTCAGTGCTATGAGACTCAATACGCCACAGTGTAGCGCACAACTAGCAATGTGGTATACTGTATGGTGTACCATATGGAGCAACAAACTACAGTACTGTAGCTGGGCACATCTACAGTACAATATATTGATTTTTGTAAGGGTTGGATAACAAGACTGAACTACAGTACTATAGTGAACATTAAAAAAATAAATTAAATTATCAAGGTCTCGAACATAAGGAGAGAAGTGTAAGCAAGACGGATCACCTAAGCCCTTGCTCACAAGTCTCTCCTAGTCCTCTACAGTACTTTATTTGACATCTACAGTACCAAACGATGAAGTACTCAGGCGTCTGTAGCGTAGAGGTAAGAAATCAAACTTCTACATTGCAGACGTCTGTACAACCCAGTTCCAGGTTCGAAACCAGGAAGCTTAAACTTTTTTTCATTATTATTAGACAGTCAAGGATACACTTTTTATTTTTAATATTATTATTACACAGTCAGTGTAATAATAATAACACACTTTCACAGTGTGTGAATCATGACCCGCTTCTGTACAGTATGATATTCCATACTGTATGCCATGGCGTACAGTACATAGCCATAGCACTACAAGGGTATGGCTATGGCGCAGCACCACTGGCAATGCATTGCAACCCCACCACTGGGCACGTGCCAGAGATCCTATTTGTACCGTAACCCATCAGAACTGGCTATAAGTTACCACAACGCAAACTGCTGACATTGATGCAATTTTGCGGTTTAAACGCGGAGTCAGTTTGTTCTATAGAGATCCTTCTCTTATACACAGTCAACTACCAGTTACTAAACATATTAAATTACTAAAGTTTCCAAGTCTAGGACAGCATTTTCATTGACGCAAGTTTGCGCTCTGCATCTGCATCTGCCCTACAAACTGCTGTTAGTCCACTACTGTAGCACCTTATGAAGTCATGAATTTACTATTGTGTATACTGTGCGGTAATGGTACTAGTGTACCATTATCGGACAGTGCAGATTGGTACTAGTGTGAAAATTCAACAGTACTGTTAGCAATACAGACAACTGGGCATGCGCCATAAATTAGCGCTACTTAATGTATGGCTTGGCTCCACTGGACATGCGGCACACATTCCATTGTGATTAAAACCCAACCACTGGGCACACGCAGACATTGACGCAATTTTGCGGTTTAAACGCGCAGTCAGTTTGATATACAGAAACCAGTCTCTTTAACAGGGCCCATTGCCACTTGATGGTCATAATAAATCACTATAATGTCCACGTTCATGTCAGCGCCGGCATTGACGCAAGTTTGCATTCTAAGGTACAGTACTGTATGTACAATAATAAAAATCCTATTTTCGCTGTTTTACTCCCGAAGCACTGGGCAGACATGCGCTCCACATGTACTGTATTGAATACTGAATATTTTAAGTGAAGATTTTAAAAATAAATTAAAAAAACATATTGTATTTTCCAGGTCTCTAACCCACGGAACAAGAAGAGAGGAGAAGCAGTGAGACTAGGCATTAGACCGCTAGGCCACACGCTTCACACATTACTAGAGTTCTGTAGTTTGTAAAGTCTAATGTCTAAGTCTGGGACAGTGCCGACAGTATTTACATTTGTGCAAACACAGTATGATTTCAACTGCACAGTCAGTGGATAATACAGAACTTAATGATTTCAAACTGGATTAGACATTCTTCTACCGCTTTATTATACCGTACATTCCTGAGTCCATGTGGAAAACGCTGTAATACTGTATAGTGTACCGAATCACCGATTCTGTCAAACAATCATCGGGCGGTGATACAGAACATACCGTACGGTACATTGGAAATCACACGCATGCGCTATGTAGTTTAGGAAAAGTGACACCTGGTGGGCAAAATGTTGTATTACACGTAATGAAATCACACGCATGCGCTATGTAGTTTAGGAAAAGTGACACCTGGTGGGCAAAATGTTGTATTACACGTAATGAAATCACACGCATGTGCTATGTAGTTTAGGAAAAGTGACATCTGGTGGGCAAAATGTTGTATTACACGTAATGACTTTTTTCACTACTAAACTTTCTTTGTGGCGCGACTCATGGTGTGGTGTGTGGCGCGCCATGCGTGGCGTGAGAGATAGCGCTGTGATGCCACGTTATAGCTGGGCACATCAGTACGTACATTTAATAATGCACATAATATGAACAACCCCGCAAAGCATGTACCATGGTGTACTCCTCAAACATGTAGATGCACAATTCATAATAGCATCTTTACTTAATATTCCCACACTGACACATCGCATACTTACACAAAAGGTTCCCTAGCGTTAAGGTTAATATTAAAGGTTTTATTCATTATCAATTATGTTGTGAAATACATGTATTTGATATCTAATGTTTAATACATGATAAGCAGACTATGCTTGGTGCCATTCTAAACCACTGTTTATTTGCACATCTCCGGTTTCATCGGTAAAGAGATCGCAACATGCATCTGCAAGTTATGAATTATGGAGAATTAGGTGATAGAATGTACTTTGTATGTAGTGTCTATTGATTACCTTTTTGGCAGGAAAATACACACAAAGAGCCATTGGAGGGCTGAACTACTACTGTACAAATGGACCTACGGGATGTATCGTAGCGGAAGATCCATGAGCAAGAACCAATGGGATTATGCCAACTCATTTCTATTGTATTGCCACTCTCTGTAAGGGTATATATTCAGGCGCTCTATTTCTGGTAGTTAGTCATCATCTTCTTTCTGTTGGCGGAGGCTTCATCTTTGATGCCGTGAAATCTGGATCCAAAGTGCTTGCATATTTATCGACTGTACCTCGCATAATCTTTTGCGCTAACTGAATTTAGATCACAGCGTGTCACTAAATGCTTTAATGTGAATAATAACTCTTTGTGCTTTGGAACCACACTCAAAGTCTGGAAAGCAATTATTTCTTGTGCAACTTACAATGCTAAATAGCGACATTAGGGTATAAAGATTAATAGGAATTTATAGGTATCAAGTTTAAAGATCCAAGAGGGGAGACGAGGAAAGTATAAGACAAAAAAGAAGGAAGTAATTAACTGTGAAGCAGAAGTAATTTACAATTTATCTAAAAGAGAACTGACAAATTTTGAAGTAGAGGAATTAAGAAAGAGACTTATTTATGTAACGAGTAATGAACCAAACATTTTTGAGCAGTTTATGGACTTGAATAAATATATTAGGATATTATGTAGAAAACGTTATTTTTCAGATAAACAATTGAAATAAGAACATGGTGAGCCCTGTCCAATTATATTAGATGTTGAAAATTCAGCTACTTTAGCTAAAGTATTTTGGAGTATTTAAAAATAGAGTCAGATGTGGACATGGGAGATACATGACCTCTTTTTGATATTCAGAATAACTTACAAGATAATGAACCAATCAAATCCAGATTTGTCAGGAAATCTCAGTTTTTTCCATTGGAAAAAAAAGTGCTGCAAAAACCATATTCTACAACAAAACATTGGAGGAATTTAGACAATTGTGCAACCCAGAAAAAAGAGTGAAGTGTTTTGGAAAAAGCAATCTTATCAAATGGGAATGGAAAGCCCTAAAATAACCTAAGAGCGGACACATCGGTGGTGATAAAGCCAGCTTACAATGGGGGTTGTGTTGTCATCCAGGACAGAGGGGATTATGTTCAAGCGTCTTATAGACATCTAAACAATGTTGGTTATTACTCTGTCTTGGATGGTGACCCAACCCCCATTTTCCAGTTGCAACTTAAACACTTGATGGATGATGCACTGCATGAAGGGATTTTGAACAAAGAAGAAGTGCAATTTTTATTTTTATCACGCCCTGTCACTCCCATTTTTTATCACCTCCCAAAAATTCTTAAGACACTTCATTCACCTCTTGGGAGACCAATAGTTTTGGGGATTGGGCCACTAACTTCTAATTTATCCTTTTTAGTTGATACTCATTTGCAGAGTCATGTCGTCAATTTGAATTCACATGTAAGAGATACTACTGATATCCTTCCAAAGATACTTGGATTTAAGTGGACACCAGGGTGGAGGTTCCTCACCCTGGATGTTCAAGCTTTATATACACATATACCCCATCTTAAAGGTGTAGAAGCAACTAAATATTATTTGGATCAAGATTCAACAATTTTCAAAGAGACAACATGACTTGGTTTTTGATGCCATTTTGTTTATACTCACGCAAAATTATTTTTTGTTTGAATACACGTATTATTTACAGACACTGGGGATGGCCATGGGGACCAGGTTTCCACATAGTTACGCTAATCTCTTTATGGGCCTCTTTGAGGAAGAATTAATCTGGAGCAGTACTTATAGAGAGAACCTGGTCATTTATGGCCAATTTATTGATGATTTGTTTATTATTTGGAATGGGAATTTAGAAATAGAACAGAAATTTGTTGATTACTTAAATAATAACACTTTTAATTTAAAATTCACTTACACTTTGAATTTAGAGCACATATATTTCCTAAAAATCAAATCCTTCACCTTAGACATAATTGTGAAGATGATGGAGACATTTTTGTTCAAATGGGAGATATGTTGAATAACTTTTGAAAACAGGGATATCCAGAATCTCTATTGAAAGAGGCAGGAAGTTTTGCCTCAACATTGCATAGATCAGGATTGTTGAAGGTGAATGGTCCATATGTTGAACAAGAGAATGTAGAGCTAGCTATTAATACCAGAGAGACAACTAAGAATAGAGAGACAGTGAAAAAGGGTGATTTCATCCCTTTCATTTCAAAATATAACACTAAATCTGGAGATATCAAGAGAGTCTTAAGATCTAATTTTGAAATTCTTAAACAAGATCCCATCTTATCCAAGTGCATCCAAAGAAGCCAACTATAATTTTTAAGAAAAATATGAATCTTAAAAATATCCTGGCACCTAGTGAGTTAAGAGAAATAAAAAGAACAACAACAGGGAATATCTGGTTATCTGGAAAAACATTGGGATCTTATAAGTGCAATAAGTCTATATCTTTGACCTGCAGTTATATTCAAAATAAAATATTAAATATTACATCAACATCCAATAAACAGACATTTAATATTACGCAATTCCTTACTTGTGAATCAAGTTATTGTATATATGTTTTGGAATGCCCTTGTTCTCTCCAGTATGTGAGGAGGACAATCCCGGCAGTTAAAGCAAGATTTAGGGAACATAAATGTAATATAATGAAAAGACTGCAGAGCCATAGCATCTCTAAACATTTTGCACAAGTCAATGGAGGGGACCCAAAAGGCTTGAAATTAACCATTGTAGAGAGAATTATAGGTACAAAAAGAGGGGGCGATAGATTCAAACGGTTATGTCTAGGGGAATCATCTTGGATCTTTAAATTTGATACCATACAACCCAAAGGTTTAAATATAGCCTTGGATTTTACTTGCCTTGATGTATCCATTCTGCAAGAATGAGGCACCTTGTTCATCAGTAGATGATGGTCACAACTATATAAGTGCCATAGGTCTTGAGGATCAATAATAGTTAATTAATTTGGGAACTTAGGCCACCAAGTATGCAAGAGACGTCGGTCTCTGTGACTTTGATGACCTGTCTTCTGGTTTTCTCACTAGGGAGAATTATAAGACTCACTTTAATGTGGGGTTTGACCATTAGCTTGTGTTTTGAATGTAAGATTTTTGTCAGTATGGTTATGAACCAAGAGTATTGAAGGGTTAAGAGCTATTTAGTAGAGTGGATACACTTTCCCTCATACTAGGGGACTCATTTAGTCACAGAGGATCAATCAGTTTATCAGTATATTTATAATTTACTGTGAAAAGGTTATATCAATTTATATAAAATATATTGGTAACATTCTTCTAGTCCAGATAGTATTCACAATAATGGTGATATGTGCATCTGCAAATGAAGCTAAGCAGGATATGCTTGGGACAAAAAGAGCATGGGAGACCAAAGTTGAATGTGTAAAAGATGTAGCCAAGAGTCTAGTTAAGATATATTTGTAAGCATACATATGCATGTTTCTCAAGAACAATTAATTATTTATTGTATGTTTATATTTATTTATATTAGTATGTTTATTATTTTAACAATATTTATTATTTCTGATATGTTATTTGCGCTGTATAGAAATTGTGTTATATGTATAGAAATTATATACAGTATATTTGTTTTTTTTATTTATTTAGCTATATACTGTATGTTATGTATGATATTTAGAATGAAACTAATAAACAAGGCAAGGGATGAAAAAGTATACTTAATTGTAATGTAGTGGTTTATATCTAAATATTGTATTTTGTTAAAGTTCAAGGCTTCTCTATGTGATGTTTTAAGTACATGAAAAGAAACTCAAGCTGCATACACACAATGATTTAGTAAATAAACAATTTTAGTAAATGATTTTCGTTCATTTTTTCAAGGGAAAAATTAACGAAAATCATTTACTAAAATCATACATTTACTAAATGTAATGAGCAATTTTTTTGAACTACAAATGATTTTTGCATATTCCCTTACTGAAAATCGTTGAATTGGTCAGTCTGACTGAACTACAAACTACAAACTACAAACGTGAAAGCGCATGAACGATAATCACTCATTGTTTTAACACAGAAAGTAAACAATTTTTTCAATGATTGAACTATAAACGATATAGTTATCGATAATTGTTCAAAAAATCATTTTGTGTATTTGCACCTTCACACACAAGTTCAATAATCAAAGAAATGATTAAGGCATACACATGCTGCAGATTAAATGATTACCAACTCCAAATATAAGGAGGCATTTTTACACACTACCCCTTTCTTGAAAAGGCTCCCTGGAGGATGGAAATTTGTCGACATAGAGGGGGCAGATTCGCTTGTGACTGCATTTTCATCAATCATATACATGCCTGGACTAGTGTATACAACCATTACATTTGGCTGAAAGAAATCTTCATCACCATTTACAGAGACAAATCGCACATCAAAGGAGCACCTAGCGGGAGAGCGCCCCTCTAATTCAATCACGCTGAGGTCTCCTAAGACACACCACAATTACAAGCAGACAGCAGTGTGGTTATATCAGTATACTCTGGATTTGTATGGTGAGATGCCAATATTGTTGCTATTATCAGCATAAGCATATGCAAAGGTTATATCTCCACTTTGCCACCTGTGGATGATTGAGAACTTATACAGCCAAAGTCTTTTTCTTACACTAGGAGACCATATCTCCTTTCATCATTTGGTGTCTATGGAGACTTAAACAAGCAAGTCACAAGCTATTTAAAAGAACAAGCTACTGGTGCCATTTTTAAACATATTGATTATGTGGTTTTTGTTTTTATGTGTTTTTATGTGTTTTATTATGTATATCATTAGTTTTGAAACAATTCAAACAAACGATATGGAGGTGTTTATTACCTGATAACTATAGCGTAGCCCTGCTCTTCAGTTTTTTTGTGTGGTGTTTCTGAGATGCTGCTACTGGTGACGCTGCTGTGTTGTTGATGCATAAGACAATACATCTACCCTGTGGGCTGTCACAGTGATATAGTCCTTAGTTTGCCCTGTTCCACTTGTCCACATGTCTGTGGTTAAGTGGACATTGGGTACAACCGCATTTTTTAGGACACTGAGGCAACTTTTTTTTATGTCTCTGTACATTCTCTGAATCATCTGCCTAATGAGGTGGAGTCTAGATGGGATTTGGTACTGGGGACACACTATCTACATCAATTGTCTAAATCCCATTGTACTAATGGCAGATACTGGATTCACATCTAACACCAACATAGCTGTCCAGGCCAGAGTTATCCACTTTGCAACACGATGACTGCTGTCGTACTTCATGCTCCTTGCAAAGGACTGTTGGACAGTCAGTGGCTTAGTAGAAGAAGTAATGGTGTTCCAACTTCCTCTCTGGGATGATGAATGAGTCCCAGCAGCAACAGCAGAAGCAGCAGCAGTAGGAGTAGCAATGCAGGATCCTCCAGAGGAATCCCGGTAGGGAGAGGAGTCAGCCATGCCAGTGACATGGCCTGCAGGACTACTTCTGATCCTGATTGAGGAGGACATTGATGAGGAGGGAGTTGCTGGTGTGGTTTGCAGGTGCTTGGATACAACAGTACAAGGGGATGTAGATGTCCCTCGGTCTTAACCACAGTTTCTGAACTTGACAGTAACTTTATGAAAGCTCTGCAGGTGATGTATAAGGGAGAATGTTCCTAGGTGGTTGACCCCTACTTATTTCACCTTTACAAATGCTACATATGACAAGACAGTTGTTGTCCAGATTTGGATATAAATATTACCAGATCAAAGAGGTGGAATGTTTGGTCTTCTGCCCAGGCATGACCATGATGGGCTTTTTCATCCCACGGACAGCAACTCTTTCCCTTGGTGCCTGATTTAAACAAACCAACTCACCATCAGAATCCTCCTCATCAACTTCCTCCTAAGCGCCAGCTACACCAATATCCTCATCTTGTTGTACTTCAACAGTGACATCTTCAATTTGAATATCAGCAACAGAACTGTGGGTGCTCCTTCAAGCACTTGCAGAGGGCATGCAAATGGTGGAAGTAGCCACCTGTTTCCAACCAGTGTTGGGAAGGTCAGGCATTGCAACCGGCGACACACTTGGACTCTCCTTTGGTATTTGTAATATATTCTTAGAATGCATAGTTCTTTGCTGTGCTTTTGCCAGCTTAAATCTTTTCATTTTTACAGTGGGAGGAGGAGGGCTTCCATTGTCATGTGAAGCTGAACCACTAGTCATGAACATAGACCAGGACCTTAGACGTTCTTTGCCACTCCGTGTCATCAATGGCATTTTGGCAAGTTTATGTTTCTCCTGAGATGATTTAAATTTTTTTTTTTTTTTCATTTTACTGAATTTTTACTTTTTGGACTTTACAAGTCCTCTACTGAGACATTGGGCATTGACCTTGGCAGACGGTGTTGATGGCATTTCATCATATATGTCATGACTAGTGGCAGCAGATTCAGCACTAGGAAGAAGTGGTTCTTGATCTTTCCCTATTTTATCCTCCAAATTTTTGTCCTCCATTATTTTTATACAGTGCATTATTTTTATGGAGTGAATAACCCCTGTAAAAATTATTTTGATGAAGGGCAGCATACAACACACAGGACAGCCCCTGTAAAAATGATTTTGATAAAGGGCAGCATACAACGCACAGTACAACCCCTGTAAAAGTGATTTTGATGAAGGGCAGCATACAACACACAGGACAGCCCCTTTAAAAATTATTTTGATGAAGGGCAGGTTTTAACACTGGGGGTGGGTGAAGAGAGCACCCCTGAAGGACAGAGCACCCCCTGGACAACACATCACTACAGCCAGCCAGTTCCTATGGACAGTACAACAGCCAGCCCCTATATGGACAAGGACAACAGTAGCCAGCCAGCCCCTATGTATATGGACAACAGCAGCCAACTAGCCAGCCCCTATAGTCAGCATCAGCAAAATCTCCCAGCTCCCTCCCTCTTCACAGTAGCCAGCCAGCAGTACTTTATTATTTTTAATAAGTAACAGTAACACACAACACTGAGTGACAACAGTAGCCAACAGCTCCCAGCTCCCTATCTCTGCACACTCCACAGCCAGAATAAAAAATGGTGGCGATCATGGGACCTTTACAGAATCCAAAATCTGAGAGAACCCGACAGAAAAATTATGTTTTGCCTCAGTCTGCCTGCACTGATACAGAACTTTTATGGACTGTTACTGCAGCAATGCAGCCATCTTTGCACACTGTCAGGTAGACACATGAAGAAAAGGAGCTACCCCTGCTGCAAATAGTTGGGAGACCAGTACAGGTGGCAGAGTCTTATGCCAAATTAAAGGAACACCAGCTGCAACTTGTGTGGTGCACATATGGATCAGCCACACTGACAATACAAGGACACTCCTGGACAGCAGTAGCATTCCAGCCTGTTACACAAAGTCCTATAGTTCTCTGCACAGACAGCTGAGCCATGTTGTAAGGCTTCATCACTTGGATCCCGACATGGAAGCAGAACAACTGGCAAGTCCACAGCAAAGTTATCTTGGGTGTCACTGCCCTGTGCAACCATAGGCCTTGGTCCATGGGCCATGTCAATGCCCACACTGAACTAGATAGCAATGAAGTTATGGATGTACGGGTTCAAGGCAGAACAGTGGCGCTTACCTCTAGAGAGCAAACAGAACTGTACAATCTGGGAGAAATGGCTCATGTGCAGTGTGGCCACAGAGGAGCAGAAGACACATATACATGGGCCCAGAGAAAATAAATTCCCATGACACAGTTGCTGACAAAGAAACATCATGGAGAAAATGCAAAACAGATCAACTGTGTAACTACAGTACAAGCAAAAGCAAACCAAAGACATGGGCTCTATATACAGAGGACAGGTGTGGCAGATAGCTTTTTGGCACTGTGCTGCTGGATGTGGGGGAGTCAAATTCTGCTGCACTGCGTTCGGCACCTACTTTTGGTGATTGTTGCTTGCCTACTGTACATGGTAATACATGCCTATAGACTGAATGGTGTGAAATACATTACAGACACAGCACTGATTATGCAAAGACTTGTTATGCCAGCAAGCCTTATTTCAATCCATGGAAAGAGACAATGCAGAAAACTGTCATGTTTGACAACAAACAATTGAGAAGCTTTAAACAAACACAGCATGGTGTACACTGGAGGGTTATTTCTTGTATATATCTGTTATTACAGTATAGCAGCTGATTAAAGAAAATATTTAATTCTGTTTGTTTAGTTATATTTAACAAGAGTTAAGAAATAGATTTTGCTGTTAAGCAAATACACTGAGACCGTTAAGCTGAAAAATGTTATATATAGGACTGATGTATTATATTGTATAAGATATTGAGACTCATCCTGTTTTCCTTCTTTTTCAGGATGTATTATCAAGAAAAAGGATGTCCCTCATGTTTATTCCGGGATTGTGATACAAGAACTTTATTGTCAGTATATTAGAGACATACGTAAGTGCCGATGACAACACTGGAAAGACTGTTAAATTGTATGGATTAATCCACAGTCCAAGGGTGGGGAGTACTGACTTTAAAACCATTAGAATGTGGTGTTATTCTCACACAGGTCAATTACCATCGAGGACTCAATATGTTCAAGTGTCAACGGTTTGTGTTTATACGTGTTTATACGTGTTTGTTTACCTGATAATGTGTAATTCCTTAGTATATTATAAAATCATGGGTGGATTGTACTGGGAATACAGAATGTTGCTGAAAGCTATATTGGTGTGTGATTTTCTACATGTATAAGGCATTAGATAATGGTCAAGACATTAAAAGGGGATAGTTATGTTGAAATGTATATGTACAATTCACAAGGTGTTGCACAAGGTGTTCTCGACAGAAAGAACTCAAGGACATGACAAAGTTCACAGTTTAAGTTAAGTAAATAGTGTCTTATTGTGTACAGATATGTGGCCAGACATTACTAATCCTGGGTCAACAGTGTCTATCTGAGTACATACACTACACCCCTCATAAATGGTTAGAAGTACAACATTCATAATGGAGGCAACAGTGCCCCCTACCATCTATTATTTCCTATTTCTTTTACTTAATATATCCAAATTACCTTTAAACTTGTTAATCTGCTTATGCATGAGTTTCTTCCCTATATAAAATGCTATTGCTAGATGTAGGAGATCCCAGCTTCAAGGAGTTGGAGGAGGCTACTGGAAATGAAGCCATCTATATTTTAAGTAGGATAGGATATGATACTCTGTATATCACAGTTGAATATACTTTGAAAATTTTCTATTAATGGCTCTTTATATGTATTCAACATGCAAGTCTATAAATTGTCTTTATTCTTCGAGATATATGTCATTATTGTTATATATGTCTGTTACTATATAAAACTTAATAAATACAACTAAATATATATATATATATATATATATATATATATAGTTGAAGCCTGATGATTGGCTGAGACCTAAATTGTAACAATAATATCTGCATGGTGCCATTTTATGTTGCCCATGACGACGCCATCCTGCGTTGTCAGCCTGAAACCATTGTGTGCTATTATTAGCATTGTGTGTTACATTGCTACCGCATATTGTTAAAAATCCTACCATACCCCATACGCACATTAAATCATAACTATAATATACAAGACGCACAGCGCACAGTTGTACTGTTTATTAAAGCACTCTGCACATAAAATGCACCACGCATAGTAGCAACTGTACGATACCCCATGTACAGTCCTGTTATGATTATTAGCATTCATGTGTCTGCCACTGCCCTAGGTTAAAAGTCCTCATTATACAAATATGTACATTTATTACTACATATAATATGAACAACCCCGCAAAACACGTACCATGGTGTACTCCACAAACACATAGACACACAACGCATACTAGCGTCTTTTCTTAATATCCCCACACCAACACACTGCATCCTTACACATAAAGGTTCCCTAACATTAAGGTTAATATTAGTGGTTTTACTTATTATCAATTATGTTGTGAAATGCAGTTATTTGATATCTATGGTTTAATACATGATAAGCAGACCGTGTTTGGTGCTATTCTAAACCACTGTTTATTTACAGATCTCCGGTTCCATCAGCAAGGAGATCACAACATGTGTCTGCGAATTATGGATTATTGAGAGATAGGCATTGAAATGTACTCTGTAATGTAATGTTTATTAGCCAGTTTAGACTTGTTCCTCAGTGGGAAAATGCACACAAAGAGCTGTTGGAGGGCTGACCTATTGCAATACAAACTGACCTATGAACTATGGCCCTCATTCAGAGCCGCACGTTAACAACAGTACGCTCGTTGCGTTCCGATGTTGACTAACCGCGCATGCGTCGGTGTTACACTGCTCATGTGCGTACGGCAGATTGCGAGTTTTTTTTCTCTCGTTCCTAAAATAGCGTACAGGAAGTGACATGTCAAATGTGATTGACAGAACAGGGCGTTTTTGGGTGTTGACGGGGGTGGAGATGAAAAAACGCAGGCGTGGCGAGGCGTTTTTGGGGCATACATACATTAGCAGATGCGAACGTCAAATGTGTTCGGACCGTCTCATACGTCACTGGAACATCCGCTTTCCCTTCAAAATGCTCGCACAGCTTAGGGTCAGGATTACTCGACCACATTGGCGATGGCCTTCTCCTCCGTCCCGGGACTCAACGATGGTGCTGCGATTAATCGCGGCTGGTCATTAGTAGTAATTAGTGTTAGATTGAAAACCGGCTTGGTATGTGTTTGGAAAGCAGTTTATTGGGATAGCACAAAAGCGTACGCAGGTGGAAATCAGAGCTGCTAATGTCATGATTACACAATCAATTAGCGTACATTTTTGGTGTTTTATTTTGGCCACAATTTGTTGGTTATGGCCTATTGTAACAATAATGTCATCATGTTTTAATTAGCTCCCCTTTTTTTTGGTTTACTGTGGAATTTGCATCGCTATGTGATTTTTTAAACGTTCCTTAAAGAGGCCTTTTTTTTTTTTAAGAGGGTCAGTTTTTGCCTTTAGGGCCAGGATTAAATGTAACCCATTTGTACAATAATGTCACAATACAATCTCAGTTTTTTGTTTTAAATTTATTGTTTAAACACAAACAAATTGGCCTAATATTTTGTTGCCTTTTTTTGTGGCAAAGATATTTGTTAAAAAAAAAAAAAAACAACAAATAAGCCAAATAGCAGTAGAATGAATAAATCAGAAATAGAGGGGAAACATGCACATGCAGGTATGAGTACAAATAATAAATAGGACAGACAGGAAAACATGCACACGCAGATATGAGTACAAATAATAAATAGAACAGACAGGAAAACATGCACACGCAGATATGAGTACAAATAATAAATAGAACAGACAGGAAAACATGCACACGCAGATATGAGTACAAATAATAAATAGAACAGACAGGAAAACATGCACACGCAGTTTGCCCCACAAACACAAACATTAAAACCACAATACATAACACTTACTTGCCAGGATCTGCATGCGAAAGCATGCCAGCAAGCGGGGCGTTCGCCGTTGCAGGTCGGACCACCTGCGCTCCAGCTGCCCGATGTTGCGGCGTGAGCCGAAGGACCGCAGGCGGGACCGTGCCTCCGCATACGCGGAGCGCTTCTGCCGGTTGGTCATGGGTTGAGGTTGGCTGGTGATCCGGCGATCCATGACCTCCGTAAGCACCAGCAGCTCGCGCCTGGTGAATGCGGAGGCTCTCATGATGGCAATGGTGTTTTTCTTAAAAATCATTTTTGATAAAGTGTGTAAAAATTTTCTGATTGGCTAATGTATTTTGGAAATTAACAGGAGCAATTTTATTGGTTAGTGTATGAGTCATGTGTTCGACAGGGCCAGAAATCTCTGGAGAGTTATGATAGGCTTGATGCAGTGACATGCGTAAGCAAATTTAAATAAAGAAATGAACCCAGGGAAATATGCGGGGATCCACAGCAATAGTACAATTGTTTAATTGTGGTTCACATGTTTTTTGAACAATAAAAGCGAATGTTTCATCCGTACGTATTCTGCGGGTAAACACAAACACGGACAAGAGTAAAGTTTCTTGCATTGTGTTGAAAAAAACAAACAATTAAGCTAATTGATACATTGATTGGCATGATACGATTGATGGAGGTAGGCAGAATAAAGGAGCAGGTAATCGACATCTGACAAGGCCACTTCCTGTTTATACTTGTGCGTGCGTTCCTTTCAAGCCATTTCGGGGATGTACGCTCGCTATTTCGTACGCTCGTTAGTTAGAGGAGGGGTCGTCAGAGTTTTGGGAGGAATTTTAGATGCGAACGAAAATACGAGCGAGCCATTGAATTTAAATATTTTTGTACGTACGCCTAACGTACGTGCGCCCGCTTGCGAGTGGGTCTGAATGAGGGCCTATATCATAACAGAAGAACCAGGAGGAAGAACCAATGGGATTATGCCAACTCATTCTATTGTATTGCCTATGCAATATGCAAGCACTCTAGATCTGGTAGTTAGTCATCTTTCTTTTTCTGTTGGCGGAGGTTTCATAGTTGATGCCAGGAAATCTGGATCCAGAGAGCATGTGTATGTATCGACTGTACCTTGTAAGATTTATAACATTTGCGCTAATTGTATTATAGATCAAGGTGTGTAACTATATATTTTTATGGGAATAATAACGTTTGTGCTTTGGAACCACACTCAAAGTCTGCAAAGCAATTATTTCATATGCATACACAATGCTAAATAGTGACTTTAGGGTATAGAGGATAGATAGGAATTCATAGTTGGGGGCTCCTAGATTGAAATCACGCTAACAATTTACATGGTAACACATGGTTATCCATCCCTCAGCAAAGGGTGGAGGCGCCATATGCAGGAAAGAATGCATTGTCTTCTAAAACCTGCTACCACTTTATGCTGAGAGACTGCTATCCGTTATTGTTTGAGTTAAAGGAGTGCTGATTAGAATCCAGGGACAAGGAAGGAAAAAGTTTGTTTTCCTTTGTTGATAAAGTTTTGTGTTAAAAGGGGAAGTCGCACAATAGCGTACGCATATTTCCTGTATTGCTGCCACATGGAGGTTACTGTCTATTAAACCTCAGTGAAAACTCTGTAGGTCCCTGACGGGGCTGTACAAACTACTGGGCCAGTGTACAAAACAGGTACATTGTGGTTATCGAGAACCTTAACGGTTTCTTGGTCTGACACCCATTAATCGCAAAGTCCATTGATCAGTTAGATTCTTTGGGTAATGCGATCGAAACACATGGTTATATAAACCGTGATTGTGAAGTATGTTGTTGTGGGAGTAAAACTGCTGGCAAGGTTAGGAGTTATTGGAACTTCTAGATGCTACCAGTGGGAGTAAACTCAAAGTAGGAAATGAGCAATGGAAGCTTGTGTTAATATCATCGCAGGTAGAATAATTTTCAATAGGTGGTTATTCTGCTCCTCATTATACAGGCCAACTAACGCCAGGTGGGTCTGCAGTGTATTACGGGAGGGAGTGTGTGAACGTAGCTCACTGAAAATCGTTCACCAATCAAAATTCTCTAGAAATTGCTAAGCGTTTACACAGATGGGTGCGAAGCAATCTCTAGTAATGGTCAATGAAGTGCTGTTGATGGAAGGGCCACTTGGGTCAGCCAGGTATGTCATGTTTAAAAAGTATGGTGCATATGCTACAGCGTACTGTGATATATGAGTCAAAATGACTAAGAAATGTAGAACACCTTTTCCTAAGATTGGTACTGTAGCTTTGATTTGAAGATTCTGAACAATCTCAGAGACAGTATATGTTTAGTGATGTCTCTGAAGAAAAGGGTAAAGTTTAATGATTGCTTGAAGTTGTGGCAGCACGAGGGCAACATGTGGTTTAGTGGTGTGCATGCGACGCAAACTAGCATTGTGTGCATGACTCAAGGGAGCGAGCATGCAAATAGCATTCCGTGCATGCCGCAAAGTAGCACGCATGCACAGCAAGATAGCATTGCAGAAGGTAATGTTAGTAGTGCATGCACACCACCACCGCCCTATGCAGATGGTGGTGACGATACAGTCGATCTCAAAAATCATAAAAATGTAACAAGTAACTGGTACCCTCTTCTAAGTAACTATAAGGAACATGTTTATGATGCAGATGATGAAATGGTTGTGATGTAAGCTTTATCCTATGTTGCACAAGTGTTAAATGTACCACCACAGCAAGCACAGGTAGTTGCCCTGCAAGTACCAGAAATGGAGGTAGCCCCACCAGTGCAGGAAGTATTAACACCCACTGAAACAATAGCAGAGTTTGCTAATACCATACGTATTATGGTACGTAGTAGGCTGAACCCTCAAACAGGTAGTAAGGTCAAAGGTAGCAGTGTGGCAGGCATCCATCCCATCCGGACAATAACTGTTCACAATGGGAATCTGGATGCACATGGTGTAGTGGCCATAAGGGATGTAGTGATGCATTGTCCATGGACAAGAGCAGAACTATGTTCCATAATGACAGATTTCCCTGACCCTAGGAATGAACTAGCAAAGAGATTTGTAAAGGATTTGGGTAATGCTCATGAGCCAACCAATAAAGATTGGTGAGTGGTATTACAGGCATGTCTTCCACACAATACCAATGTGAAAAAGTTTATCACGGCCTGGTATTGGATGGAGATAGTCCCATAATTGATAAAGGTAATCAAGACAACATAACCCCCATTGTTAGCCAATTGGTTGTATTTTACCCATTAATTGTTAACTAGAGTAAAATTTTCATGACTTCATGAAGCAGAAAGAGATTGAGTCTGCAGCAGATTATTTTAAAAGAGCGCTGCAGAACCAATACACAGGCATAGAGGATATAAAAGACAACACCCATCACAGGGAAATGACAATCACAGTGCTTATGGATGGTCTTAAAGACACTCTAAGGGCCAGGGTTCAGACCTCACTTCCTGGATGGAGGGGAGTTACGGTAGACACACTCAGGGAATGTGCAATTGAACATTCCAAAAACATCTTTAGGAAGAGAGAAATACAGAGCGAGAAACTAATGGCTGTTAGTATTCAAGCTCTGGAAGGAATGCAAATAACACCGCAGCACTCTTATCACACACAGCCAAAATACACACCTCCCATACAACCTCCAAACCCTTATCTCTATAGACAACCACAATCTTTACTCATTCCCCAACGCACACAACAACAACCTTTCACAACACGTCAACCACAAAGGTGTTATATATGTAACAAGGAGGGCCACATAAGTTCTGTAAAGCAAAAAAGTGGAAAATGCCAAACCAGGGAACACCAAGATACCCGCAGAAGGGACACCCACAGCAGTCAGGACAATTCCAACCATCACCTGCTCACATTGCAGCAGTGAATGTTTTGCTGGAAGAAGATAGTCAGCACTAGGGGTCAGGTCACACCTGTAGTCTACAGCCAGTCTGGTTAACTGGGGGTACTAGGGAAGAACCTTTAATGACGGTTGATGTAGCTGTTACTAAACATTCTTTTCTTCTAAACACAGGGGTGACCAGATCAGTGATAAAATCTCCATGTAATTTACAGGTGACCAGCAAAACAGTACTAGCAATGGGTGTAATGGGTAAAGTGCAACATTATCCTTTAACCAAATCTGCAGATGTTACTATCAATTTATTGCATACCAGGCATTCCTTTATCCTGGCAGCAACAGCCCCCTCCTAACCTACTGCAAAGGGATTTGTTATGTAAAATGGGATGTGTTATTTATTGTGCCCCTGATGGTATATTTTTAGATATCCCAGAGAGAGTTGTGCACAAGGTGAGGGATATATTGGAAACTCCCCAAAGGTTAATGTTTCACTCTACTGTTCCAGATAAGAATATATCCCAGGTAGAGCAGATGTTATCTCAAATACGAGGTTCACTTTGGACCAAAGATGGACAGGACACTGGATTGATGGCAAATGTAGCTCCCATAATGGTAAACCTAAAAAGTGGTAGGCAAGCTCCAAAAATTCATCAATACCCATTAAAACAGGAGGTAGAGATAGGGTTTTATCCCATAATTGAGTGGTTATTACAACAGGGAATTTTAGTCTGTACAGTAAGTGTAGCCAACAGTCCCATCTTTCCTGTGAAGAAGAGTGGTGGGAGGGGTTATAGGCTGGTACAGGACCTTAGAGGGGTTAATAAGGTAGTTGAGAGCCAATTCTCCATAGTGCCTAATCCAGCTGTCATTCTAATGCAGATCCCACCAAATGCAAACCTTTTTACTGTCATTTACCTCTGTTCTGCCTTTATTGTCTGTCCCTCTTCATCCTGACTGTCAGTACCTATTTGCATTTGCATACAGGGGGTAAAATACACATGGACAGGATTGCCCCAGGGTTTCATAGACAGCCTCAGTATCTTCTCCCAGGCCTTACACAACTGTTTACAATCTTTTCAACCTGCCAATGGATCTGTTCTAATACAATATGTGGATGATTTGTTGTTGTGTTCTGATTTGATTATGTCATGTTTAAGTGATGCTAAACTTTTCTTGCTTCATCTCTCACAAACAGGAAACAAGGTTGCTAAGGACAAACTACAGCCATGCCAGTCCAGGGTTAAATACTTAGGACACTGTCTAATGCAGGGATTATGACATCTGACTACTGACTGAATCCAGGCCATACAGACCATGACACTGCCGCCGAACCCAACAGCAAATCACTAACTTCTTGGGTATGTGTGGATACTGCAGAATGTGGATCCCAGGTTTTTCTATTTGGCTTTACCATTACAGGACTTAGGACCTCATTCAGAGTCAGTCAAAGCGGCCGCTCAGACGTATGGGAAAAGGGGCTGGATATGCAAATGATTCCCTCGCAAGTTGCGTCCCTAAGTTCGGATCGGTAGCTGGCTGACCAAGGGGAGGAAGCGGCTGGAATACAAAGAAATACGCCCCCTTCACATATTCATTACACATCATACCTGGGCATATAAGGATTAATCGAGAGCATAGGGAACCATCAGAACTGGTCGTAGAGCTTAAGGTTGACCATACCCTCTCTTAAGCTCTACGATCATGTCAGTGTAAAAACCTCCCATGTTACATGTGCCATGATGCTACTTTGTTAATTATGCACTGCCATAAACCGTATGCACTCCCATAAAACGCCATTCGCATAATTAGGCACGCTTGTGTTCAGATCTCCACTCCCCCATTTTCAAGCACCTTCCCCTGTTACCACCCACAAAGGCCTCAATATGTCACTCAAACTACCGACCTGGCTGTGTTCAAGGAGAGAGAAATTTCTGATCGTAGCGGCTAGTTTGCGCACGCACATTGCGAACTTTACGCATGCGCAGTATAGCAAACATCGGTGGCATATGACCGTGCGGCCGCTTCGATCAACTCTGAATGAGGTCCTTAGTCTCTTCCTCAAAGCCTGATCATGTCATACAGACAGAGGAAACAGAGCAGGCTTTCCTTAATCTTAAGGACAGCCTGACAAGAGCACCTGCATTGGGAATACCTGATTATGAAAAACCTTTTGATTTGTATTGTACGGAAGCTTACAGTTGCGCAGCAGGTGTCCTCACACAAAAGCATGGTGATGCCAGTAGGCTAGGCCCGTAGCATACTACAGTGCACAATTGGACACTTTGGCAAGATCACTCCCAAAGTATTTAAGAACTGTAGCAGCAACTGCTCTATTGGTCAGTAAGAGTGAGGATGTAGTATTAGGCCATGATATGATTTGCTGAATTCTGCCCAAACCAGACATGTTTCCTCAGCTAGGTTCACAAAATGGGAACTAGCTCTAATAGCACCTGCAAACATCACCATTAAATGGTGCAGTACATTAAACCCAGCAACGTATTTACCATATGTGCCTCAGGATGCACAAAGGGTGGAGAGAGGTGAGTTGCTGGTGGAAGGTGAGATTTGCAGGAATACTGACACACATAATTGTATGAAATATTTAAATCAGACCTTTACTGCAAAACCTGACATACGTGATACACCTTTAGAAAATGTAGATGTGACATTTTACACGTATGGGAGTTGTCATAGACAAACTGACTCTGGAGAGTTATGTACAGATTATGCTGTTGTAAATGATGAAGACATCATAGAAGCCAAACCCCTTGGTCCACCTCACTCAGCCCAAGTAGTGGAGCTGGTGTTGCCAAGGAGAGCATGTGAATTAGCAAAAGGCAAATCTGCTAATATCTACACTGACTCTAGGAACGCCTTCGGAGAAGTACATGATTTTGGCGCTCTATGGCATCTAAGAAATTTTATGACAGCAGCAGGCACACCAGTCGCACACTCAAAATATATAAAAGGACTATTGACAGCTATCCAAATGCCTAAGGCAGTAGCTGTCATTAAGTGTAAATGCCATACAAGTGAAGAAAATTTGGTGTCACTGGGTAATAACGGGGTAGACAAAGCTGCCAAATGGGCAACAGGTTTAAGAGTAAACATGCCAATTAATCAAATGATGATGGTTTTCCAAACGATTGATATTGAGAAATTAATTGAGATGCAAAATTTGTGTTCCATTCAGGAAAAGGCAGTCTGGAGATCCAAGGGATGTGGGCAAGAGTCCTCTGGACTCTGGAGAGATGGACAAGGAAAGCCGGTGACACCCAAGGCATACTACCCAAGCTTGGCTGAGGCAGTGTGCGTTTCGACTCACCTGGGAAAGCAAGGTATGTGCAAGTTGTTCAGGGCATATTGGTGTGCACCAGGTTTCTCTTCCCAAACCAAAAAGAGGGCAATGTCCTGTTTGACATGCTTGAGGAAGAACATTGGAAAAACAATACCAACTGAGCCATCCCACATTCCTCCAACAGATGGACCTTTTCAGGTAATGCAAATTGATTCCATCCAATTACCACCCTGCAGGAATCTCAGGTATGTATTAGTTTGTACAGATGTATTTTCTAACTGGGTTGAGGCATATCCAGCCACCACTAATACTGCTGTGTTTACTGCTAAAAAGATAGTCCAGGAGTTTGTATGCAGATACGGTATCCCTAGAATTATTGAAAGTGATAGGGGTACTCATTTCACAGATGATGTCTTCCAGAACATGTGTAAGTTAATGGGTGTTAATAGTAGACTTCACAGCCCTTACCAACCGCAAGCCAGCGCCAAGGTGGAGAGGATGAACAGTACTATTAAAATTAAGTTAAGTAAGATCATTGCAGAAACTGTACTGGGGTGGTCAGAAGCCTTGCTACTAGTCCTTCATAGCATCAGGACAACTCCCAGAAGATTGAAAAGTAACAACGAGGTAACTGAAGCAGCAACAGCAGAAACTGAAATTGTTGTCACATGATATGCCAGAAACACACTGTTATGATGTTGAACCTGGAGAATTTGTTATGATCAGAAATTTGTTGTGTTCAGGTGGTTTAACAGATCAGTGGGAAGGTCCATATCAAATGTTGCTGATAAGTACAACTTCCTTGAAAGAGGCAGAGAGAGATACCTGGGTCCATTCCACTCACTGTAAGAAGGTCAACCAACCAGTGGAGAGACAAGGCGGAGTCAAGGCAGATAACATAGACCTGTCAATTGCGAGTCTGTTCCAGAAGGGTTAAAAGTTGCAGTGAGACACCTGAGCTAAAGAAATTTGTAGATCACTGATCCAGCAATGGAGTGGTATGCTGGGGTTACATTTGTGTCTTCTTCCAGAGTTTTCATCATCCTAGTTTGTTTCAGGATTTCTGGTTTCTGTGATGGAGGACAGATGATGGAGAGGAGTGCTGATGGTGATATTGATGGAGTGGAGTTGGGAGAAGGAGTGCTAAACCAATCGGAGAAGTATCTGACCAAATCCAGTACAGTAATTGTTAAGAGATCTGTTATTTTAGAAACTCTGAGACAGTGTGAAGGTCTATCGTCTGAGGATTATTGTAAGTGTGAGTTTTGTGGGTCCCTAGTTGATGAGAGATGCATCCAGCAGTGCCAACCTAAGTATAACCCGTATTGGGGTGGGTATCCTTTAGAGGATTATCATACCATGGTGGGCAAAGTTTTAAACCAAACTGACTGTTGGGTATGCTCTCACGTGCCTCAAGGACAACATAATGTAGGGTTAGTGCCATTCCCATTGAATGTCTCTGAGGTTTTAGAATTGCAAAGAGGGGAGACACTGGTTAGAAAATTTCTTAAGTCCAAACCACCTCATTTTAAACTCCACCAGTACCAAGTAGATAGATCACTTTTATGTTTGAACCTCACCAACTTCAATAAACCAGGAAGTTGGTAGGTGACTGGAAATAAACAGACGATGACCTTCTCACAAAGAGCTGATCATGAACCTATACATTTTGAACTTTTATGCACAATTAGAACAGGTGAAAGAAACTTCTGGTATAAATATACACTAAGGACCTCATTCAGAGTCGGTCGTTGCGGCCGCACGGTCGTACGCCACCGATGTTCACTAAACTGCGCATGTGTAAACTTCGCAATGCGCGTGCGCAAACTAGCTGCTACGATCAGAAATTTCTCTCTCCTTGAACACAGCCAGGTCGGTAGTTTGAGTGACAGAAAGAGGCGTTTGTGGGTGGTAACAGGGGAAGATGCTTGAAAACGGGGGAGATCCGAACACAGGTGTGCCTAATTATGTGAACAGCGTTTTATGGGAGTGCATAATTAACAAAGTAGTGTCATGGCACACGTGACATGGGTGGTTTGTACACTGACCTGATCGTAGTACTTAAGAGAGGGTATGGTCAACCTTAAGCTCTACGACCAGTTCCGATGATTCCCGATGGTCTCAATTCATCCTTATATGGCTGCATATGACGTGTAATGCATACGAGAAGGGGGCATATTTTTTGTCTTACGGCCGCATCCTCCACTTGGTCGGCCAGCTAACGATCTGATCTTAATGACGCAAATTGTGAGTGCATCATTTGCATATCCGACCCCTTTTCCCTTACGACTGTGCGGCCGCAACGACCGACTCTGAATGAGGTCCTAAGTTCCACCAAGTACAGTAT
Organism: Taudactylus pleione; assembly: GCA_031769625.1. Classification (NCBI taxonomy): domain Eukaryota; kingdom Metazoa; phylum Chordata; class Amphibia; order Anura; family Myobatrachidae; genus Taudactylus; species Taudactylus pleione. Next base: position 6,293,353 of record JAUIMM010000759.1, read on the forward strand.
ACAACAAGTAAAACACTATGCACTGGAGTTACAACTGTGAGGTGGGATGTGCTGCTGAATGGGGGGTGTCTGCCCTCCCTCGATAGCAGGTAAACACAAACACAATGTATTCTGCGCAATATCCCTCTATGTAAAATGAATGAGAATCAAGTGTATAATGTAGTAAAAAAAAATTATTTTATTATATTTGACACTAATAAATAGCATGCATGAATAAAAATGGAGCTAGGCTGTTAATTCTCCCTGGGTGGGTGAGAAATATATGGCCTGTGGCTGGGATTGCTGTCCACAAGATAAATGGGAGGTCGGTGTGGATGGGACTGTCTTAGGTAGACAATTCGGTGTGCCGCTGTTGTCTGAGTCAATATAGTCACTACGTGGCTGGATGGGTCGGTGCCCGGGTGGTCTTCAGTGCAGGTGGGAGACCACTGGGGCCATGGAGCTAGGCGTCTGGACCAGTAGGTCAGAGCTAGATCCATACCCAGGTGTCCTCTGGTGAGAGAGGAGACACCGGGGTCACAGTGTGTAGCCTGTCACTGCCATCTGTGGGGTGGGGAGAGCCGGTCTCAACCAGGCTGTCCCCTCCAATTCAGATGCCTCACCTCTCACTTGCCACCTGACATGGCTGGATCCCTCCCAGACCTGTACTCTTTGTCCACGCTTCCTGCTGGGTGTTCTCCGGCTGTGTGGCTGGCATGTCTGATCTCCGTCCTCATACTGCTACTTCCGCATTAGGTGATGCTGTCACATGACTGGTTCCGTCTATGGCAGGCTAGTGGAAAATTAGTGCTGCGATGTGTCAAATCTGTGGTGGATCAGCAAGCCCAATTGGTAAAGGGATGAATGGGATCTGGAATAAGGATGTGTGCTCTATCGCGTATCTACGTATCTGTGTGGTGTAGTTCCCCCCTCTCCAATTGGGTTTGACCAATTTGAGGGCACAGAATATTATTTTGGCAGGGTCAGACTGGTGGAATTGTTTGTAGTTTATGGAAATGGGATGATCTTCGTTCCCTTTCCTTATGTTACAGATATGCTCCCCTACTCTCTGTTTGAATGGGTGAATGGTCCTGCCTATATATTGTTTCCTGCAAGGACACTGCAATATACATACAACTCCCTTTGTGTGGCAAGTAATGTGGTCTGTGATCTTCCATTCTAATTGATTGGAGGTGGATGTTATAGACATTGTGGGTTGGGTGGTTCTTACCCGAGTGGTGGTGCAAGCTGTGCTTTGGCCACAATGGTTGAACCCCCCTTTATGTCTGTTTGCTGTGGTAGTCCATATGTTGGTCAAAGTAGTTTGTTTGTGATCCATGGGGGCTAGGTGGTTTTTGACTAGCTTGGTGCTGATGTCAGGTGCTTTTCTGAATACAACCTTGGGAGCATCTGGTAACGAAGCTGCTAAAGCATCATCTTGTAGTAGTATAGGCCAGGGTTTAATGATTATGTTTTTGATTTGTCTGGCTTGACTATTGTAATTAGTGACAAAGTAGATGTCCTTGGACTCCTTTGTTGTACTGGTCTTATCTCTATACTGTAATAGTGGTTCCCTATCTGTAGTGCTGAATTTGTGATATGCTGCTTCAATTTTCTTTGGTGGATATTGTTTCTCAAGAAGTTGATTCTTCAAGAGGTTGCCTTGTGTGATATAGTCGCTATGTCTGGTCCAATTACATCGGATTCTCTGAAATTGGCTTGTCAGAATACTGTCCAACCAGTGTTGGTGATGTCCACTGGAGGCCAGAATAAAACTATTGACATCAACTGTCTTGTAGTATGTATTGGTATGGATTTGGTTATCTGATATGAAGATGTTTAAATCAAGAAATTCTACCTGTGTCTTGCTAAATTTGGTAGTGAAGTCTAGATTGAAGTTGTTGATGTTCATATATTCTGTAAATTAGATAAGTGATTGTTCATCGCCTCGCCAAATGAAAAAAATGTCATCAATGTAGCGCAACCAGAGGACAAGGTTTGCGTCGAGCTCGCGATTGGCCCATATGCGCAGATCCTCCCAATGGCTCATAACCATATTCGCATAACTTGGCGCAAACCTCATCCCCATCACAGTACCAGTGGTTTGAAGGTAGAACTTGTTCTCAAACCATAGATAATTTTGTGTCAATATATGTAAAATGCTATCTGTAATGAAGTTGATTTGATCTGGTTTGGTGAGATGTTTTATGCTGTCTATCCCTGTTTCGTGTTTGCTGATTGAATATAAAGAAGTGATGTTACTAGTGATGAGCCAGCAGTTACTATCCCAATGTATGTCCTGTAGTTTGTTTAGAATGCAGATGGAGTCTTTGAGGTATGACCATTGTGTATTGACAAGGGGCTGGAGGAAGGTGTCTACATATTTTGATAAGTTGGATGTGAGTGATTGGATACCTGATACAATAGGTCTGCCTGGTGGATGGATGGAATTTTTATGAACTTCTGGCAGATGGTAAAAGACTGGAATGACTGGATATGGAATATTTAAATATGTGTATTCTTGGGTGGTCAGAATACCTTTATTGAGCCCTTCCTGAAGGAGTTTCCATAATGTTGACTGGAATTCTTGTGTTGGGTCATGTTTCAATTGTTGGTATGTAGTAGTGTCCTGTAGGATTCTATTGGCCTCGGTGATATAGGCATCCTTGTTCATGATCACTATGCCCCCCCCCCTTTGTCCGCAGGCTTGATTATTATATTCCTATTTTCTTTAAGATCCTGTAATGTCTGCAATTGTTTCTTTGTCATGTTTCACTGCAAATGCTTGACTTTTTGTTTATTCAGTCTGTCTAAATCTTTTTCAACCATTCTGGTGTAAGAGGTGATGAAATTGCCTGACATGTACGTCGGATAGAGCTCTGATTTTGCCTTTAAATCCATATGGTAGTATTTGTCATTCACAGGTTTGTGTTCTAGTGTGGGTGTTTTCTGGAAATATTTCTTAAGTGTTAGTTTCCTTGCAAAATTGTGAATGTCCAAGTATGTATTGAATTTGTTCATTCTGGTGGTAGGAGCGAATTTGAGGCCTTTGTCCACTATAAGGTCTTCATTAAGTGGGGTACTACTCAAATTGAATATCCCTAGCCCTTTGGTCTGTTCTACTCTCTTGGGTCGTGTCTTTTAGCTACCCTCTCCTCCTCTGTAGCCCCATCTAGTTTTCTTTTTTGTAGTTTGTTCCATATTGTGGTTGGTATTGGTTGGTGGCTCAGGTCTAAAAAATGATCTGGACATGTATCTAGATTTGTAGTTGCAATCTCCTTGTTGGCAGTATTGTTGGTCAAACCACCTAAGTGTTTAATTCTTTTAACGGGTGTTAAATGATTCTTTCTTATTTCAAACCTGGTATGTTTGTCTAGTACTTTGGCCTATACTACTACAGGATGATGCTTTAGCAGCCTCGTTACCAGATGCTCCCAAGGTTGTATTCAGAAAAGCACCTGACATCAGCACCAAGCTAGTCAAAAACCACCTAGCTGCCATGGATCACAAACAAACTACTTTGACCAACATATGGACTACCACAGCAAACAGACATAAAGGGGGGTTCTACCATTGTGGCCAATGCACAGCTTGCACCACCACTGGGGTAAGAACCACCCAACCCACAATGTCTATAACATCCACCTCCAATCAATTAGAATGGAAGATCACAGACCACATTACTTGTCACACAAAGGGAGTGGTATATATATTGCAGTGTCCTTGCAGGAAACAATATATAGGCAGGACCATTCACCCGTTCAAACAGAGAGTAGGGGAGCATATATGTAACATAAGGAAAGGGAACGAAGATCATCCCATTTCCATACACTACAAACAATTCCACCAGTCTGACCCTGCCAAAATAATATTCTGTGCCCTCAAATTGGTCAAACCCAATTGGAGAGGGGGGAACTACACCGCACAGATAAATAAAGAACTGAAACTAATAATAACTTTGGATACCCTGACTCCGCAGGGATTAAATATTGACAATGAAGTCAAGTCCATTATTTGTGACTAGAATGACATAGATACTAACATGAACCCATAGATTCTAACATGAATGCTGTCAAGTAACACACCCAATTTGGACTAGATTCAAATTACATACAGACACACAAACATGAAAATAAGTGTACTATTTATTATCCCTACATGTATATACATACACCAAGCAGCAACATGTTTTATAATCTGTTACAACCGAGTTCATTACAGATACATTGATTTACTTTATGTTTACAAATAGGCCTGGCCTTGATTATGACAACCTCCTTCCAACTACAGATTGACAGGCACACCTGCCATACAGGCTAACCAGTACACACCTATCACAAACAGAGGTGTGGACATACTAGCCTATTTAACTCCACAGGAGGGATATACACACATACCTATCTCCCAGAGGAAGACTCCAAGGGGTAGAAACGCATTGGAGCACACATCCTTATTCCAGATGCCATTCATCCCTTTACCAATTGGACTTGCTGTTCCACCCCAGAGTTGACACATCGCAGTGCTAATTTTCCACTAGCCTTGCATAGACGGAACCAGTCACGTGACAGCATCACCTGATGCAGAAGTAGCAGCACGAGGACGGAGATCAGACACGCCAGCCACACAGCCGGAGAACACCCAGCAGGAAGCACGGACAAAGAAGACAGATCTGGGAGGGATCCAGCCATGTCAGGAAGCAAGTGAGAGGTGAGGCATCTGAAGTGGAGGGGTCAGCCTGGTTGAGACTGGCTCTCCCCGCCCCACAGACGGCAGTGACAGGCTACACACTGTGACCGCGGTGTCTCCTCTCTCGCCAGAGGATGCCTGGGTCCAGATCTAGCTCTGACCTACTGGTCCAGATGCCTAGCTCCACGGCCTCAGTGGTCTCCCACCTGCACTGAAGACCACCCGGGCACTGACCCATCCAGCCACCCAGTGACTATATTGACTCAGACAACAGCAGGACACCGCATTGTCTACCTAAGACAGTCCCATCCACACCGACCTCCCATTTATCTTGTGGACAGCAATCCCAGCCACAGGCCATATATTTCGTACCAACCCAGGGAGAATAAACAGCCTAGCTCCATTTTTATTCATGCATGCTATTTATTAGTGTCAAATATAATAAATGAAATTTATTTTACTACATTATAAACTTGATTCTCATTCATTTTACATAGAGGGATATTGCGCTGAATACATTGTGTTTAAGTTCCACCAAGGAAATGGTTGGTAGGGTTCCAGAGGGGTACTGTGCCAAGATATTACAAGCAGAATCTTGTATGAGTCAAATGGGAGAACCTTAAATAGGATCACTGTCTAGGGAAATGTGTTTGATGATAGTGATGTTTACTATCCCATATGTAATCCCTAATGATGTGTATTTTATATGTGGAAGAAAAGTGTATAAGTGGCTCTCTCCGACTTCAGAAAGTTTATGCTATCTAGGAAGAGTAGTTCCAGAAGTTATGACCCTTAAACTTGGTGAAATGCTTGGTATCCAGAAAAACACACCATCTCCATATCTTGATATGTATTATGAACACCGTGACAAGAGAAACATGAAACCTGGTGATGTACATAAAGCCACACAATTGATTAGTGAAACAACTGGCTTTCAAGTTTTAATAGCATTGGATCCCACCAGGATCGCTCGGGGTACTCTAAATTTCAGATATATTCAAGATCTTCCTAAATTAATAGATAATATCAACGAGATGTATGATGACACGTTTAAGTATACAGGTAAGGAGTTACAAGCTTAAAAGAAAGAACTTGTGCAACATAGCCTAGTGTTAAATTATTTAACAGCTGTCACTGGAGGGTATTGTGTAACTTTGGCCACACAATTTGGTGTCAAGTGCTGCACGTATATTACAAATAATACTAGTGACCCCAAGGAGGTGATAGACTGGAAGATGGATAAAATTCTGCAGCTGAAAAGGGAATTTCAGAAGAACCATAATGCTTCAGTGGCTGAAGTAGAGGAGAAGGTAGAATTTTTTTCTTGGTTGAACCCAGTGAAATGGTTCTCCGGTCTAGGAGAGTGGGTCCAGGAAATGGTTGCTAGTATAGGTAAACTCCTGATCCTTATATTGGTTGACATCTTAGTAATTGGCTTTTGTGTCAGGTGTGTTCCTGCTGTGTTGAAATGTGGAAAATGTAATGCTAAAGTAAACCATGAGAATGAAATCACGATGGTGAAAAGCAATGATAGTGTGAATACCAAGGTAGATGAAGAACTGCATTACAACCCTGAACTAGAATGTACCATCAGATGATGTATAAATTTAGCCATGCATGAAATGTATTATGAAATGTTCTTTTAAACATCTTAAATAATGTAAGTCCCTTTCCCCTTCAAATCTTCCTTTATAGGTTAGGTGCATCCCCACATCTTTCCCATGATCTCCCAAGAACCATGGTGTGCGTATTAGGGTAGTTTTATGTCCCTACCAGAGACACATTATTGATGGTGTAAGAACCACCTTCTGCCATCCCATAATATCACATGAAATAATATGTCATAATGTAAGACTAAAAATAAATTTTAAGACCAGAGTGAGATAGCGTATTGTTTGCTATCAAAGGGTAGACTGTCGAAGCTGGATGATTGGCTGAGACCTAAATCGTAACAAAAATATCTGCACGATGCCATTTTATGTTGCCCCTAACGACGCCATCTTGTGTTGTCAGCCTGAAACCATTGTGTGCGGTGCTAATATGCTATTATTAGCATCGTGCGATTACATTGCTACTGCTTATTGTTAAAAGTCCTACCATACCCTATACGCACATTAAGTCATACATATAATATACAAGATGCACAGCGCACAGTTGCGCTGTTTATTAAAGCACTCTGCACATAAAACGCACCACACATAGTAGCGACTGTACAATACCCCGTGTACAGTCCTGTTATGATTATTAGCGTCATTCGTCTGCCACTGCCCCAGGTTAAAAGTCCTCATTATACAAATACGTACATTTATTAATACATATAATATGAGCACCCCGCAAAACATCTACCATGGTGTACTCCACAAACACGTAGATGCACAACGCATACTAGCGTCTTTTCTTAATATCCTCACACTGACACACTGCATCCTTACACATAAAGGTTCCATAATATTAAGGTTAATATTACAGGTTTTTACTTATTATCAATTATGTTGTGAAATGCAGGTATTTGATATCTATGGTTTAGTACATGATAAGCAGACCGTGTTTAATGCTATTCTAAACCACTGCTTATTTACAGATCTCCAGTTCCATCAGCAAGGAGATCGCAACATGTGTCTGCGAATTATGGATCATAGAGAGATAGGCATTGAAAAGTACTCTGTAATGTAATGTTTATTAGCCAGTTTAGACTTGTTCCTCAGTGGGAAAATGCACACAAAGAGCTGTTGGAGGGCTTAACTATTGCAACAAAATTTGACCTATGAACTGCATCTAAACAGAAGAACCAGTAGGAAGAACCAATGGGATTATGCCAACTCATTCTATTGTATTGCCTATCTCTGCAAGGGTACATATGCAATCACTCTAGATCTGGTAGTTAGTCATCTTTCTTTTTCTGTTGGTGGAGGTTTCATAGTTGATGCCAGGAAATCTGGATCCAGAGTGCATGCTTATGTATCGACTGTACCTTGTAAGTTGTATAACCTTTGCGCTAATTGTATAATAGGTCAAGGCGTGTAACTTAATGCTTTTATGTGAGTAATAACTTTTGTGCTTTGGAACCACACTCAAAGTCTGGAAAGCAATTATTTCATATGCATATGCAACACTAAATGGTGACTTTAGGGTATAGAGGTTAGATAGGAATTCATAATATATATACAGATACAAAGCAGGCAGCACTCCAACCTTGAGTAAGTAAAGTTGATTTGAAATTGATTTAAGTGATTATTAGGTAATCTCTCACTGTGATTGAATACTGTGATTAGGGATGGCTAGCAGCAAGAAATACTGAACTTTGGAGTAGACAATATGTTGTAGATATTTAATCAGTATCAGTGTGGGTAATATTATTTTATGTATTGTGTATTATGTGTCATTGTATTGTATGTATAATATGTGTATTTTTTTATATGTGTAACAAAATAATTCATGCACATTGTTATACTGTGATTGTTGCCAGCTGGTCGAGCTCATGGTGAGACCGGCATTGCACAAGGATGGGTATATAAGGTCAGTCATTGTTTGTATTTTATATCCTGAAGACGAGACATTAAAATTCTCGAAATATAGAAGCATATTACTGCCAGAGTCCGGTTATTGTTTTCTGAGTGCCGCCTTCCAGTGAATATATATATATATATATATATATATATATATATATTATATATTTATATATATAAAGTCTCCAGGTCCAGCACTCCAGATAATAAACCAAATCCTGCAGGGGTGCCCTCACATAGGGATAAATAGAAGCATGAAGGTGCAGCACTCCCTTCTCAATAAATCAAGCAGAGACCAAAGGATCAATAGAACGTTTCAGTACTTTTAGTACTATCTTCAACCATATTGGTTGAAGATAGTACTAAAAGTACTGAAACGTTCTATTGATCCTTTGGTCTCTGCTTGATTTATTGAGAAGGGAGTGCTACACCTTCTTGCTTATATATATATATATATATATATATATACACACTCCAGCTTTGCCAGCACTCCAATACTGAATATAATAAAGACAGCTTGCTCCTGTGCCCGATTCCAAACACACACCCTCCAAAAACACGGCACTAGCAGACCACCAACATTCAAAAAACACTTGTATTAAGACGATCAACGTTTCAGAGCTGTCACCCCATCATCGGGACCAAAGCCAAGCAATACAAAAATGACAAGACAGGAAACACTTACCGACATACATAACTAATTACCCGACCATCCTGTGGCGCATTCGTCCACTGTTCTGCTTCCGGGGGCAGGATCATCGGCAACTCCGGTGACTCAACCGGCTGATAAAGTGTATAACATTAGGTTTTTACTCTCTTGTAACACTACATATGTTGTATATATTATTGTGTGCCCTTGTGGCCTATATTATGTTGGCCAGCATCCGTAAATTCAGTGAATCGATGGCGGTACATAGATCGACCATCAGGATGGCACTGGCTGGGATGGACATTGACCAGCCAGTTGCACTTCATTTTAAAGCCAAAGGTCATTTACTGGATTCCCTTAAATATATGCCATCGATCATGTACCCCTAGCTTTTAGAGGGGCAAATAGAGCCTAAACCCAATTGTTAATTTAACCCTCTGGGTGACATAGTGCCCAGGTGATAGATCCAGCGTACTTCACATTGCATGAGTTTTTTAGGTCTATTACCCCCTCTAATGGATGAGGGTATATGGTCAATCATGTGATATTTAAGTGAAGATAAAGCATGCCTGGCATTGGCAAAATGCCTGGCAACTGGCTGCTCACTCCTGCCACTGTTGATGTCTGCTCTAATAGCACTCCTATGAGTGACCATAAATTCCTTAAATAACCCCTCGGTCTTTCCTATATAGGCAAGACCACACAGGCATATAATCTGAAATATGACAAAGGTAGAGTTAAACGTTAATTTGTGATGAATGGAGTATTTGAACCTTGAGTGTGGGTGATAATAACTATCACCAGGGATCAGGTACCTGCAAGTAGTACAGGTGCATCTGATGCATCCTAATCTGCCTCCACCACTACTATCTGCCTTAGGAACAGAGCTTGATATGTCAGTTTTGACAAGGATGTCCCTAATGCTGCGACCACGCTTATAGCATGACATTATGCGAGTATATTGTAAGTTTAAGTCAGGGTCGGACTGCATGATTGGCCACAATTTTTAGATATTTTATTAATATGACTGCTGTTGTGGTTATACTGATTGACCCAAGGCACAAAAGGGGGCTTCATTTTTGATTGGCCCTGTGCAAGAATAGTTTTTTTATCTAAACACAGCACCTGTCTTTTGACTTTTTCTAAATGTCTGAGATCGTAGCCCCTAGATGCAAATTTGAGGATCATCTCATCCATTTGGGATTCAGCCAACTGTGGGTCAGATGTAATTTGCTTAATCCTCAACATTTGGGAATAGGGCAGACCACTAACTAGAGACCTGGGATGGCAACTGTCATGTCATAATTAGTTGTTTTTATCTTTATCCTTGTGGTATAGACATGCAGAAACTGTACGCTAAGCAATGGAGATATTAACATCAAGAAAATTGACATGTTTATTGCTGATGTTATAGGACAGTTTCACTGGGTTAGTACTGGCATTGTGTTTCTCAATACGATCAATAAGATCTTGTTTAGGTCCTAACCAAAATAGCAGCATGTCATTTATATAACGTGTATAAAATGCAATTCTATCTGCAACAACTAGATTTTGAAAAAATAGAAATTTTCAACTGCAAACATATATAGGTTCAAATACGATGATGCCACACTGGGCCCCATCGCACATCCAACCAGTTCAAGATAGAATCTGTTGTCATATAAGAAAAAATTATGCTTGCAATAATTATATAATCAGGCAAATGTGGGGTCCCTCATACTATGGATGATTTGACAGGTAGTTTCTAGTGGCAGCAAGTCCCTCCCCATGGGGAATGATAATAGGCTGCTAACATCCACGGTGAATGGGCTCCCCTGGCTGTGCCATCATCCCCCCGGAAGAAAAGGTCCAGTGCTAATTCTGGAAAATACAGGGGAACCCTACTAGTTTTTCCCCTTTATTTCCAGAACCAGGACTGGCTCAGAACCCAGTGCTGGTTGTGCTGAATACTGGGTACCACTACATAATTTGTCCGCCATATTTTCACAACCAGGACCGGCAGTGAAAATCCTGGTGCTAGTTGTGTTTGCAGGGGGTGGGGGGGCATGTCCCTTTTTTATATTTTTATTTTACACAAATTTAAATTTTAACACAGATGCATAGATGGATCTCACTGATTTATCCATGCATTTGTGTCTTATTTTCTCAGATGCATGCCCAGCACCAGTGAGCTCCTCTGCCGCCCACTGATGCCACTGTGCACTGCTCCACTGCTGCCAGTGGTCCGCACCCCACTGTTGCCACTGCCCTGCAATCCTGAAGCCTACCCCCACAGCCGTCTTTCCCTGTGCATCCCCAAAACACCTCCTGTGTGCTGGTCTTACTCCACCTGCGCTAATGTAACATTTTTTTGCCCTTCTCTCCTGCAGGCAGCCCGGTTTGCTCCTCCAAACCCTGATACTGTAGTTAATACATTTTAAAAAAGCAGTGAAATTCCATAGACAAAAACCTTATGGTTTCACACGTCCCATTAAGCCTTTTTAGACATGATCTGAAATTTCACGAAACCTGAATTTCTGCCACTCAACTTCACAAAGCAATGAAATTATGATAAGAGAATGGTGGATGGGGGGAGAAGACATCAGTGTGAATGGGGTGAGTGTGGGGAGGCGAAGAATAAGCAGTACAGATGAAGGTGAGCCAAAGTGATGCAGATGGGTGGAAAACAGTGGTACACATGGGGGGAGACAGAGTGGCATGGTTTGGGGGAACAGAGCAACATGAATGGGGAGTACCAAGTGGCATGGATGCAGGAAGATAGAGCAGCGCAGATGGGTAAAGACAGATTGGTGTGGATGAGGAATACATACTAGCACTAGGGAGAACACACGACAGTAGGGATTGGGGAAGACAGATTGGTGCTGATGGGTGGGAAGACAGAGTGGTGCGGGTGGGAGTGGAAAGACAGAGTGTCATGGTTGATGGGGACAGAGTGGTGCAGATGGAAGAAGAAAGAGTGCCAGAGATGGTGGGTGACAGAGTGATGTGGCTGGGGGCAAGACAGTGGTTCAGATGGAAGGAAATGCAGTGGCACGTATGCAGGAAGACAGGGTGGTGCACATAAGGAAAAACATATTGGTGTGGATGAGGGCATGCAGACTAGCACAGTTGGTAGATCACACTGCTGTAGAGATTGGGAAGGTTATAGCAGCATGGAGGCAAAGAAACCCATTATGGTAATTCTGTTTACATCTGCCGTGATTGTAGCCTGCATCAGGAGAGTGTGTATGGTGGTACAATCATTTTCTTTCAATATTTTGGATGGAGGGAGATCAAAGGTCATAAGTAAAATAGTATAGGTGTGTACGCACCTATCAGCACTGTGGTCTGGGTGTCTGACTAGGAGTGAAGTTGATCGAAGCTTCACATTGAAAGTCTGATTGTTTAATCAGCTTAATGCAGAGAGACCCATATAGCTGGATTGCAGGGAATCAAAGTCATCAGCTGTTTCCAAAATTAACAAACAGAGCTATAAAACCACTAGAAACAGTACATTCATTATGTGTGTGGTCCAATGGCAGTAAAATCTCTAAGTGGATACAAATACTTTGTGACAATTAAAGATGATTTCGCAAGAATGGCATGTACTTTATCATAGAAAAAAAATGAAGTAGTGAAAAGATTGCAGATTACAAGAGACTTGTAGGATATCAAATAGGTTACAGACTCAAGACCCTGAGATCTGATAATAGTTGAGAAATTCTCAATAGAGAGGTGGAACAATTCTTAAAAAAATATGGAATACAACATCAAATGACCATTGCCTATACTCTTAAAACATTGTCAGTGAACAAGCAAACCATAAACTAGTAGAGAGAGCTAGATATATGTTAAAGGATGCCGGCCTAGACAAGAAATTTTGGGTGGATGCATGTACACAGCAGTTTATCTCAAGAATCTTTCTCCCACAATTGCCCTAATAGACAAAGCAACTATTGGAGCATGGGCAAAAAGAAAACAAAGTGTAAGACTGTCACGAACCTGTCTAGATTTCACCTTTTGCCTGTTGACTTTACACTGCCAGCTATCTCCATGGATCTGTATGTGTCATTTGTCTGGAGGACCTGTTCTGATCATGCTGGCTATAGTTAGGAATAATGGTCTACTTACTCTTAGGATGAAGATGTCTGAAGAGATGTGTCCCTGTGTTTGAAGCTCCTGGAATGTCATGTTTTTTCTCAGTGTCCGGAGTCCACCCATAAAAAGAGGGGGTACTGTCAAGAACCTGTCTAGTTTTCACCTTTTGCCTGTTGACTTACCACTGCCAGCTGTCTCCATGGATCAATATGTGTAATTTGCCTGGAGGACCTGTTCTGATCATGCTGGCTGCAGCACTTCTCCCTGCATTCCTTCCACAGTGATTATTTCACCAAGGCTCTCCTCTGACTGTGAGCATTGCTAGTCTTGATTGGAATCACAGGTGTATTTCTGATTATCATTGATGCAGAGATGAGTACTCCGTTTGCATGTTGTGCCTTCCACCACTCAGAATGCTACTGCCAGACCACCTGTCCATATCCACCAATTGCAGCCAGACCCAGGGTATATATATCCTCCCCTGATAGCATTCTGGGCCTGAACATCTCATTACTTCCCGTGGTGTATGGTTCATCAGTTCAATCCATGTTATTCCAGTCCAGAGTCAAGTTCCAAGTTCATCAGTTCAATCCACATTATTCCAGTCCAGAGTCAAGTTCCAAGTTCACCAGTTCAACTCAACAAGTCTTCCTGCTGGTCCCAGTCCGGTTCCTCCAAGTTCCTGTCATTCATCATCAAAGGCAGTTCTCATTGCTATATAAATCTTGCATTAGAGCTATCTACGTCATCTGTGGTTCCAGTCATGTCAGTCTCCATTGAATCCCACTCATCACCTGAGACAGGTAACTCACAGACACCATTCATGACAAAGAAATCTTAGAACTTTTGGAAGTATGTCCTATGTGCATATACAAAAAGAGAAAAGACATAAGATAGATTCAAGGTCACTAAAGTGCAGCATGCTTGGCTATTGCAATGAGAGCAAAGCTTATACATTGTGTAATCTAAATACCAGAAAGCTTGTTAAGTCACAAAATTTTATCTTTATAGAAACAACACAAATTGAAGAAGCTGATATGCAGAGTAAGTACAGTATGTGTCACTGGACATGCCAGCAGCTGAAGATATATATGAAGCAATGACTATCAGTGTGGAAGGTCAAATATTGGCAAGCCACCTAAAAGATATGATGAGGAATTTACAAATGATGTATACAGTGAGCCTCAGGGTATCCAGAAGTCGAAACAAAAGTCTGATTAGTGTGTATGGAAATCCAAGATAGGAAAAGAGACTTTGGAAGATTTAAAAACCACAAGTGTGGGGGGTGTGGCCTGCTGTCTAAGATGGAGGACACATCTCTATAGCTCTCCTCTCCTCAAACTTTCTGCTGGAGACTTTCTCCTTTATTAGTGAATGGCGGCTTACCTGTCTGTTCCCCAAGCACCTCTTTACATGAGGGCTACCCACGGGGCATAACAATACTGCTCCGGGTGAGCTGCTGACTTCAGTAGTGTTGAAGGTGTTCCCTCCTCTGTGACCATCCACCAATTTACAGCTCACAGTCCCCTGTGTCTGTGCCCTACTGCAGCTCTCCTCACCACTGACACTGGGCTGCCTATTAGACTCCTGGAGGAGACTTCATTGCCACTGTACCTGGATCGCTGTTTTGATCAGTGAGTCAGCACTCCTCACCGGATCACTCCCTACTGGTCCTGCGGGACTTACTGCACTTGCTCTGCACTGCCTGCCAGATCTATTGGTGAGTGCTTCCATATCCTCGGCTCTGTGCTGGATGCTCCCTTCCCTCTTGCTTGTTGCATACCTCTGAGCAGTAATTGGAGATTGAAGAGATTTTGAGGAAGCCATATACCTAATTTTTACAGTGGGCTATAGTAAGCAACATTTTCATATACATATACCTATTCCTATTCCATGGGATGACACTTTCAGAGCACTTTTGCAACAAACAGATCCCTAGAGGCTTTAGGGTTCACAACACGCCCACAATTGGGAGACATAGTATCCCCTTCTGTATTAAGTGGATTGCAATTCTAAATAAGTATTCCATGGACTTGATGGTATTGGTGGTGGAAGAGTCAACTAAGGAGTTAAATCTAACTAAAGAACATCTTAACACTTTATCCACAGATCCCATGTGTAAATGGATGGAGGAACTGAAATCTCAACTTGACACTTACAGAAAGGATCTAATCAAATTTAAAAAGGATAAATTAAATAAAGTGCAGCAAGATTATACACAGCATAGAGTATACAATTGGCTTAACACTCCTATGTCCTGAGGATGAGGCAAAACCAGGCCACAGAGAGGTAGAAATCAAGCCATTCGCTTTCTCAATCAGTCTAGTACCTCGGGAAGTGAGAGTGACCAGTTTCCTAACAGCAGTCAATCTATTAGGAGTATCCCTTTATGAATGGAAACCAGGGTGCAAAGAACCCTGGAAACTTAGACTGACCAGAAGGGGTGGCCAGACTCAGAGGTTGAGGAAGAGGCAGAACTCCGAAGAACAGGAGAATTTAATCTTCAATTCATCTAGCACTCCACTTACTGCATTAGAACTTCAAGTATTAAGCAAAGGTTTAGGGTTTGTGCCCACTAATGTTCACAATAAATTCCAAATGAAAATTGACAAATATAAATTGCAAAGTAAGCTACGCTTACAGGAATTTTTTGGCAAGAATAAGTCCCTGGAGGAGGACTCACAAGCAAGTGTTTCATCTAAAGCCACTTGGCAGTTAAGAACTCATTCACAGTTTGATCTTTCAACTTGTCTATTAAAATCTTCTCATGAACGTTAGAAGGATCAGCACAATAAAATACACCATTCGTTCATCACAATTTAAGTAAAGATGAATCTGTAGCATTAAGAAATCTAGGAGCCAGACAAGACATAATAATTAGGAGACCCGACAAGGGGGGCTCCATTGTGGTAATGGACCTTGTCATGTAGAAAGAAGAGTGCATACAGCTATTATCAGATGACAATACTTAAGGGACACTTGCCAAAGATCCCCTTGATCAATTTCAATTGGAACTCAATTGTATCTTACAGAATGCAGTTTCACAGGGTATTATTTATCTTACCACCAAAGAAAATCTATTGGTGAAATGCCCAGTGGTCCCTCTGTTTTATATCATACCAAAGATTCACAAGGACACACAGAGACCCCTGCAGACCCATCATCTCTGCCAGAGGTTCTCTGTGTGAGCCCATTGTGGCATTCCTTGATGCTTTCTTGCAGCCAGTCATTCAAAACACCAACACTTACCTTAAGGATACAGACACCTTGTGAAAGATGTTGTCAGAGATAGTTGCTGTGCCTGAAGAACATTTTATCAATGTGTACCAATGTGTCAATGGGGTCACTGCAAATACAAATTATTCTCAAAAACTGAAAGATGGATGCTGACTGTCAGCTTGTAACATTGTGTTTCTGTCCGTACTTTGTAAAGCATGGTTGTTTTTAGTGGTTCACCCTCCTTTTGTTGTATAATTGTAACATCCAAAAAGTGTATGGATTCAAAACTTTGTATGTGAACTTAATAGGGGAATCCTTCTGATTGATATTGAGCATTAGTTCCACAAAGCTCTCAATTGACCCCGTCCATAACATGAAGATATTGTCTATAAAGTGATAGAACCCAGCGATATGTGTGGATATATTGGCATTGGACAGAAACAAATTTTGTTCAATGTCAAACATGTACACATTAGCAAAGCTGGGGGCCACACAGGACCCCATAGCACATCCAGTTAATTGTTTGTAAAATTTCTTATCGAATAGAAAATAATTATTTTTAAGAGTCAGCTCTAATAGACAAATAAACAGATCAACTTGTGAACCCTTGTACAGTGAATTGAAAGTACGTACTGCCTTAATGCCATCATTTTGAGGGATACTGTTGAATAAACTAATTACATCAATCGTGCATAATAGATATTTCTGAGGCCTAGATGGTAATTCTTGCAGTCTGCAGATGAAATCTGTGGTGTCCCGCAATTAAGTTTTTTGCAGCTGTACCAAAGGTTGTAGATAATGGTCAAGAAATTGTGAAATCATGTAAAATAGTGAATCTCTAGCCATTACAATGGGCCTGCCTGGAGGCAAAGTGGTGTTTTTGTGCAATTTAGGGATGGTGTATAGGTTTGGTATTTTGGGAAATTCCTGTGTTAATGCTGCTTTGGTCTTCAAGGTAATGATGGAATCCATAACAGCTCTATTCAATATGATTTAAATTTCTATTTTATATTCATTCATAGGATCTGTGTCAAGTTCACTATAGACTTTATCAGCCAATTTTTGGTATATTTCTCTCTTGTAATCAGTGATGTTTTGAATCACTATTCTGCCCCCCTTATCTGCGTCGGATAGTAGTATCTGTGTATCCTTCTAAATTTTTTAAAGCCTTCCACTCCTTATTGGAAAAATTAGATCTCGCTATCGTATCCGAGTGGTTTTGTCTCTCAATAACTTGATTCATATGGGATGTAAAACATTTGTTGTTGGCATTCACTGATGTAGGGGTGAAGCTAGATTTTTTAAATACTGGATTAGAGAGGGCAGATGCATTAGGTGAACCGAAATGTTCTCAAAGTTTCAATCTTCTCTCAAATTTAAACAGATCAACTTTGCTTTGAAATATATCTGGTTTATGCGTAGGGACAAAGGATAGTCCTTTATTCAGTATTGTCACCTCTTGGGTTAAGATCTTATTAGATAGTGTTTAACCTATCTCCTCTTGTTGAAATTTTTTGGTTTTCCATACCCACTGACCTCCCCACCATGTAAAGGATCTCTTGTGAGGTCTAACGTTGCCCAAGTGGATGCCCCTAACGGGGGTCTTTGAGAGGTAGTGGCGGTGGGTTTATCAATATATTCGGCATCACTGGAAGAAGCTGCTCCACTGGAGATATCCTTTTCTAAAGGGAATTTCTTAAATCTATGATATCTTGATCTGGACAATACATATGGATTATGCGCTTCTACATAAATATGGATTGCAATATGGCAGAGATAAAAAAGGTCAAAAACTCGATCTTAAACAATGTACATTTAATGACAAGTAGAATTAAACTAAAAAAACTCCAATAAATTACACATATAAAATTACAATGAATATAAACATGTGATATCAGACATCCATACTTATAAATAAGGACTTGTAATAGCCTTATGTCCAGCACTTGCTGCAAAAGTCACAACTGGATAGTTTTGTGTGGATAATATTGACTGAGACTCATTGAATTGTCTCAAGTAGATTGTGAAAGTAGATCGTCAGATTTTAGCACCGTGGCTTAGGAAAAAAATGTGTCACTTGCAGCTGGGAATCCTGCTAAGGATATAACTATCCTGTTTCCAAGGTAGAATCAGAAATGTCACTCTGTGTGGTGAGTCAGCCACTGTTATTGTCTTACCTGGACCGGCATGAGATCACAGGTCCCAGCAATCCTGCTGCACATTATGGCTGCTGTGTGCACACAGTTCTGCAGTCCAGTAATCGAGGTAGCCGCTCACTTGCGGCTGGCTATAGGTGAGTAAATGATATCCGAATCAGGTAGCCAATATGAGCGAGTTAGACAGCAAGCAGTGCAGGAGTCTCTATAGCGGTTGGCACAATGGAAATCCAAAACAACATGACAAATGCTTATTCAGCAGGTCAGTCCTTCAGGATGTCAGCATATATGGGGTATATTCTCTGACATATTTTGCCACCACGGAGGCTTTTTCATAGAGTAATGATTTACCCCACCATTTGCCTTTATATAGCCAGTTTTGTTTCCTTATTGGTCCTCAAGTAGGTTATCATTACAAACACATGTGCTTCAATCTCATCCATTGTACCAAATGCATTAATGATTTACTTATGTTTAAATTTCCAAGGTGCATTCACATTCACTTGTACATATATTAATACACATTCCAAAATAAATGATATAAAGATCGAGCTTATGATTACAATAAATAATAATTAAAAATACTTAAAAAAATCTTTTAAAATTATAATAAATCAACTTAGAATACCACAATCTAAAATGTATTTAATTCTCCCTGTTTCTATCTGTTTACTCCCAACCTCTCATTCACAAGTCAAGTCTGATCACTTAACCATTATGCTACAGCTCCCAAAATAAAATATAGCCAGAATAAATAAACTTTATGTTGAAAACATTTGATATAGTAACCAGTCAATCTATTGATCGTACATGATACATTTTAAAGATACATATAATATATACATACTCTATATGTTACAAGTCTCACATATAACTAAGGCAACTGGATAGTCTATACATGGCATATATCCAAGATCCTTATTCCATTTTTATATAGTAACTAAATATTTCAGCAAAGGACTAATATATGCACATATAACACTGTAAATAATAAGTATTGAATCGCACAGTAATGTGCAGTACTCATAATAAAATGAAAATATAAAAGAAGAAAATGAAAGCATACATATCTATATAAATACAAGACTGAAATGTGAAGTTACATTTAAATCATGCCCTGTAGGGCATAAGTCAATGCACTAACGCACTAAGCTATACCAATACCTAGTTGGGGAAATATCTCTATAACATCTCAAGCTAATAGAAGATATCTTGATCTGGGAGCCTTATCTGTCCCTCTGTTATACGCCCAGTTGTATACTTTTTGTTCAGCATAATCTTTTGTCACAGTTTGAAATTTTGTTTTTTAAAATTATATCAAACAAATACGATACTTATCAATTTGAATTGTTAATTTCTTGAGCAGATCTTTGGAATAATCTGCACACATCACAGGTAAATGTGTAGCTTCAAAGCTTTGTATCTTTTCTTTAACTTCATTAATCTCCTTCCGTGATTCCTCTATCACTAGAAGGATTAAATTGAAGGAACATTTATTAGGGATGGCCGCCCATTTGCGACAGAATTCTGGATTGTACAGTACAATGGTAGGGATATTTCTGATCCTAAACCCCCTGGGAATTTTTTTCTCCCTATAATAGTTTAATAGGGAGACCCCATGTAGGAAGTAATCTTTTCTTTAAGCAATATAATTGTGAGTATAATTGTTCTGCAGAATCTTCTCCAGGGGTATCCTGTAGTTTATACTCAAAAAAAATATTGTCTTCTTCTGTGTCCGTAAGACTAAGTTGTTCTCCTGTTGGAAGGCATATGTTGCTGTACCCAGTGATGTTATGTTCAACAATAGTAATATCCACTCAATAGCAGAGAACTGAAGAGATGAATGTCCAAAATACAATTTTAGAACAATATGTGCCTTGACAACTAAACCTGTGTTCACACAGGATTAATGTATGTATATTGCAGAAAGTCCGACACTCCCTATATTCATAAACATAGTGCTCTAGTGCCTATGCTCAATAAATTGTATATTCTGGATAGTGGATGGCACTTAGAAGATTATGCTAAGAAAAAAAAATCACAGAGGCTGTCTGTATCACATATCGATGTTTTGGCATGCTTGCCGACTTTCTGGCTGCCCCTTCCAGGAGGGAGCAGCTAGATTGGCATGACAGGGGGGCGTGGCCATTGCTAGGAGGCAGGGCCAGCCAGATGAAGTGCATTTTTTGGGCAGAGCGGGGGGGCCACACGATCGTGCCATTTTGCCCTGCCCCTGCTACACAATGCCGATATTACAGGCATTGTGAAGCAGGGGGCAGAGCGAAAATTACGTGAATCAGCATGAATTGTGTCCCCGCCCCCCTGCTGTGGGGATTTCTAAGGTAAATGGGGGGCTATAGGAGGGGTGGGTGGCAGCCGGGAGATTGCCTGCACTCCCAGGAGGTTAGGAGCGGCACCCGATTTTTGTGAGGCTCCCAACCAAATCCGGAGGGTAGGCAAGTATGCGTTTCGGAGGTACGACCTCCTTTATCAAGACATATAAATACACTGATAAAATGAACTATATAAATACCTGTGTATTCACCCTCGTGCTAGAGCTCCTGTCACACTGCAAATGGAGAGCCGGTGATGTCACATTCTGAAGGCCAGATACTCCAAAGCAAGGCATGGAACAACATGTGACTTCCCATCACCATAGTGACTGTAAACAACAGAATAAAAACAGTGCTTTCATGGTCCAATGTGCAATACATCATAAATGATTGAAGCTAATATTGCAAGATGTATGAAAAAATCAAAGTTGCTGTAATGTATCTCACATCCTAAATGAAGGATAACACAAAGGGAGAGAATGTGTAGTCTGTCAGTAACCAAATATTATCTCTAACTAAATAAAGACTGATAGCCATAAAACCAAAAGACCATGATCTGTTACTGTAGCCAAATATATTAAAATCAACCAATTTGGTGCATGTATGAGGTATACATGTTAGGGCTAGAAGGAGAATCTGTGACGCAATGATTAAGGAAAGATTTTTTCTTAGCGTAAGCCTCTAAGTACCATCCACTATCCGGAATTTACAATTTATTGAGGATAGGCACTAGAGCACTACGTTTATGAATATTGAGAGTGCCGAACGTTCTGCAATATATTAGGGGTGTGCACCGGCCACTTTTCGTGTTTTTTATTTTGGTTTTGGATCTGGATCTTTCTTTGTGTTTTGGATCTGGATTGGTTTTGCCAAAACCACCCTTCCATGTTTTGGGTTCTTTGATTTTTTTTTTTGGATCTGTATTTTTTTGGGAAAAAAATACATAAAAACAGCTAAAAACACAGAATTTGTGGGTTTTTCTGTTCCTATGCTATTATTAACCTCAATAACATTAATTTCCACTCATTTCCATCAACTCTGAACACCTCACACCTCACAATATTGTTTTTAGGCCAAAAGGTTGCACCAAGGTAGATGGATGACTATGCTAAGGGACACAAGTGGGCCGCACAAACACGTGGCCCTTCTATGAGTACCACTGCAGTGGCAGACAGGATGGCAGTTTGAAAAACTAGGCCCCAAACAAAAGCAAAAAAAGAGGTGCAAGATGGAATTGTCCTTGGGCCCTCCCACCCACCATTATGTTGTATAAACAGGACGTGCACACTTTAACAAACCAATCATCTCAGCGCCAGGGTCTGCCACATGACTGTGGCTGAAATGATTGGTTCATTTGGGCCCCCACAAAACAATTAATCTATCCCTGCACAAACTGGCTCTACGGAGGTAAGATGTTGTCCTCATCCTCATCCACCGATTCCTCCTCCTCTTCAGTGTTGTGTACATCCTCATCCTCACATAGTTTTAATTCATCCCCACTAAAATCCACCACCACAGGTCCCTCTGTACTCTCTGGAGGCTGGTCTCCCTGGAAGTATTGATAATTAATTTTGATGAATATCAAATTCTCCACATTGTGTGGAACTAACCTCCTACACCATTCACTGACAAGATTCCCAGCTGCAATAAACACTCTTTCAAAATACACACTGGAGGGGGGCAACTTAGGTAATATAGAGCCAGTGTGTACAGGTCAATGGTGACAGTAGACATGTCAGAAATTGTTGCCAGGTCCTTTAGTCCATACCAGATGTCCAAACATGGTCCTGTCTGCCCTGCATCACCGCTAGCGTGTTGCTTAGGATACCTAAGTTGTTTCCTGGCAGCCCCAGTTGTGGGAGAAAATGAAGAAGGAGCTGTTGATGTGTCACATTCCGCTTTAGGTGTCAGTGATTTCAACAGCTGGTCTTTGCACCTCAGCAGGCTTGTGTCGGCCAGAAAGAGAGACACCACATAGGTTTTAAACCTAGGATCGAGCACGGTGGCCAAAATGTAGTGGTCTGATTGCAACAGATTGACCACCCTGGAATCCTGGCAAAGCGAATGAAGGGCTTCATCCACAAGTCCCACATACCAAGCGGAATCTCTCCATCTTAGCTCCTCCTTCACTTTCTCCAGCAGCTTCTGCAAAAGCCTGATGAGGGGAATGACCTGACTCAAGCTGGCAGTGTCTGAACTGACTTCATGTATGGTTAGTTCGAAGGGTTGGTGAACATGGAAATCATTCTTCACTGCACTTGAGTCAGGTGCATACCCCCTCCTATGCCTATGTCATAGATGGATGTACAGGCTTGAATGGCCTTTTGCTGCTCCTCCATCCTCTGAAGCATATAGAGGGTTGAGCTCCACTGCATCACAACCTCTTGCTTCAGGTGTTGGCAGGGCAGGTTCAAGAGTGTTTGCTGGCACTCCAGTCTTCGGCATGCAGTTGCTGATTGGCAAAAGTGGCCAGAAATTTTTTGGGACACCCAAAGCATCTCCTGCATGCCCCTGTCGTTTTTCAGAAAATTCTGCACCACCAAATTTATTGTGTGAACAAAACATGGGATGTGCTGGAATTTGCACAGATGTAATGCCCGCAAAATATTGGTGGCGTTGTCAGATATCACAAATCCCCAGGATAGTCTAAGTGGAGTAAGCCATTGGGTGATGATTTCCCTCAGTTTCACTAAGAGGTTGTCGGTGGTGTGTCTCTTACAGAAACTGGTGATACACAGCGTAGCCTGCCTTGGAGTAAGCTGGCATTTCTGAGATGCTGCTACTGGTGACACTGCTGTTGTTGCTACATAAGGTGATACATCTACCCAGTGGGCTGTCCCAGTCATATAGTCCATAGTCTGCCCTGTTCAAATTGTCCACATGTCAGTGGTTAAGTGGACATTGGGTACAACTGCATTTTTTAGGACACCAACGTCTCTGTGCATTCTCAGTGACGCCTGCCTAGTGAAGTGGAATCTGGATGGGATTTGGTACCGGGTACACACTACCTCCATCAATTGTTGAAATCCCACTGCACTAATGGCGGATACCGGATGCATGTCTAACACCAACATAGATGTCAAGGCCTCAGTTATCCGCTTTGCTTCAGGATGACTGCTGTCGTAATTCATCCTCCTCGCTAAGGACTGTTGTAGAATCAATTTCTTAGTAAAAGAAGTAGTGGTGTTCCTACTTCCTCTCTAGGATGATGAAAGACTCCCAGCAGCAACAGCAGCAGCAGCAGTAGGCATAGCAATGCAGGATCCTCCTGAGGAATCCTGGATAGGAGAGTCAGTCATGCCAGTGACATGGCCTGCAGGACTACTGCAGATCCTGACTGAGGAATAAATTGACAAGGAGAGAGTTAACGGTGTGGTTTCAGGCACTTGGATACAACAGGACAAAGGGATTTAGGGCATGATTCAGACCCGCTCGCAAGAGGGTCGATGTTGCCGAAGTGCGCATGCGCACGATGGAGGCGGCTCCATCGTGCACATGCGCGAGACCTGAAAAATTACAGCCAAGCCGTCATTATGGGTCTCGCACCAAAGGGGGCATGCTGTCAATGGTGATGGCCAGCACGCCCCCTTTGGTGGTCGTGCCGAGGGCGTGGCAGCCCAGATGGAGGCATTCCCATCTGATAGAGCCAAAAGCACTCCAGGGCTTGCGACAGTGAGACCCTACTGCAATGGTGTCGTCGCAAGCCCGATGGTCATGATTTTCTTGACCATCACGACCATCATTTTGGCCACTCGCTATAGCTGTGGGTGGTCACCCACAGCTATCCAAGCGTCCAGGAGTCCGCTCCAAAAAGAAGGAGGGATGGCCCTGATTCAGAGCGAGTGCTCTGTCAGAGCGTCCAGCTCTGAATCAGGGCCTTAGGTGTCCCTTGACTGCTTACGGTCTTAGCTACAGTCTCTGAACATGACAGTAACTTTTTATGAACGTGCTGCAGGTGAAGTATAAGGGAGGATGTTCCAAGGTGGTTAACGTCCCTACCCCTACATTTTCAAGCTTTACATATGGTACGAATGTACAGTTGTTGTCTGGATTTGGAAAAAAATATTTGTTTGTTCTTTATGTAATTTTATTTATTTCTTATTATATAAACACTTATAAATTATCTTTACACATCTATACTTTACTCTTCACTATCACCTTTTTTCCCTTTTCGTGTGATGCCCTGGGGATGGTCTTTGGCTGGAATATTTTTGGGTGACTTGCACATCGGACGTGAACCCCTTAGAGTTAGGGATGCCGGTATAGAGGAGCCTTGACGTTGGCCCGGTGCTTATATTTGCAAATTTAAGCTACTAATACCTCTGAATTTCAATTATCATGTAGGATTCAAGTATTTTTGTTGATATTGCTGCAGTGTGCTGGAGGAAATATTTCTTGTTTTCTGTGTTCAGTAACAAAAAAATGGCAGCTGCTCAATCAATCTGGTAGTACTTTTTTCAGGTGCATGAAAGGGAGGGGTCATACCAAGTAGAAAAGAGAGGGGGGTTTAACCCCCTATTGTTCCTCAGCACACTGAAATATACTAGCAGCAATATATGAACACTACATGGTGATAGAATTTCAGAGATATTAGTTGCATGCATTTGCAAATACATGGGATGCTGCTAGGCCTTGTCAAGGCTTCTCTGTCACTAGCAGTCCCTACACTAAACGGTTCACATCCGGCAGCGCAGAGTACCCCAAAATAATGTCCAGCCCAGGACCCCCCCAGGGCATCACACGAAAAATGGAAAAAGAGTGACAGTGCAGTGTAAAGTACTGAAGTGTGCAAGTAATTACTAAGTGTTAAGGGGTTAAAATATATGTGAAAAATTACATGAATAATAAACAAACATAAAAAGGTGATGTGAAAAGTAACTATGTGTATTAAGTGGTGATGCCATCAGGAGGGCCAGCGAGAGCAGCCTCGGGGGCCCTATGCCCAAATGCTCACCCCAAATGTAATGTATGCCAATTAAAGCCTCATAATAAAGGCACATATATATTTTCGGCAAATGTAAGGCCTCATGATAAAGGCACATACATAAATGCATCCAAATTGAGAGCCAGCTTACCTGGGAGTCACCCCTGGGAACTCCAACTAGCACTACTAGAACCAGCTTGCCCTGCTAATGCTGGCTCATTCATCCATCTCATAACCACAAACAAAAAAATGGCAGCTGCTCAATCAATCTGGTAGTACTTGTTTCAGGTGTATGAAAGGGAGGGGTCATACCAAGTAGAAAAGAGAGGGGGGTTAAACCCCCTATTGTTCCTCAGCACACTGAAATATACTAGCAACAATATATGAACACTATATGGTAATAGAATTTCAGAGATATTAGTTGCATGCATTTGCAAATACATGGGATGCTGCTAGACCTCGTCAAGGCTTCTCTGTCACTAGCAGCCCTACACTAAATGGTTCACGTCCAGGGCACAGAGCACCCCAAAATAAACTCCAGCCCAGGACGCCAAAAGGGCATCACACGAAAAATGGAAAAAGAGTGACAGTGCAGTGTAAAGTATAGAAGTATGCAAGTAATTACTAAGTATTAAGGGGTTAAAATATATGTGAAAAATTACATGAATAATAAACAAACATAAAAAGGTGATGTGAAAATTAACTATGTGTATTAAGTGGTGATGCCCTCAGGAGGCCCAGCGAGAGCAGCCTCGGAGGCCCTACGCCCAAATGCTCACCCCAAATGTAATGTATGCCAATTAAAGCCTCATAATAAAGGCACATATATATTTTCAGCAAATGTAAGGCCTCATGATAAAGGCACATACATAAATGCATCCAAATTGAGAGCCAGCTTACCTGGGAGTCACCCCTCAGATTTTAAGTAAAGGTCTCTCCTTTTCACCTACTCACCATTTCAATAGATTTAAATGGGAAACCAACTTGAAACTTTTTGGAAAACATCTCACAACTGGAAATTGAGGCACTTGCAGCTCTTGAGGAACTAGCCCAAGATACCAAAACGGAATCTAGAAACTTAAGACCTGTTTGTAAGAAACGCTGTACCTTTTTTCCTTTGGACAATATATGCCCGGAAGTTGGTGTTTTTCTAAAACTAGTTTCCAAAGATTTTGATAACATCCACAAACAACAGAGATATCGTAAACCTAATTACAACCTAAATGTGCAAGTTAGGAAAGCCATGGAAGAGATTAAAAACTGGGATGATGTGATAATAAAACCATCTGATAAAGGTGGGAATATCGTCATTTGGCCTTTGAGTATGTATCTTAAAGAAGCCAATAAACAACTCCAGGACGTTTGATGTTATCATACCACCTTATTTGATCCTACAGATAACTTTAAAACTCTATACCTTAGGATCATAGATAAGGCCTTCTACAATGGACGATAACTAAATCTGAATATGACTATCTATGGGTCTCTCATCCTAGAACCCCGACATTTTATCTTCTACCAAAGATTCACAAAAACTTGTCAAATCCACCTGGTAGACCCATAATGTCGGGCAATGGAGGACTCCTTGAAAAAGCCAGTTGTTTTCTAGATGTACATCTTAGACATCATGTCCTTAGTCTTCCATCTTACACTAAGGATACAACTGATGTTCTGAGGAAATTACATGATATCACTCTTGAGGATAACTATCTTCTTGTCAGTCTTGATGTTGAATCACTCTATACGTCCATTATTCACAATCTAGGGATTCAAGCTGTGAAATATTTTCTCTCCATGAAAGGACTAGGGGACTTCCAAGAATTTCTTTTGGAACTTCTGGATTTCATTTTACATCACAATTAATTTATCTTTCACAAACATTTCCACATCCAAACAAGGGGCACTGCGATGGGAGCAGCATGTGCTCCCACATACGCTAACCTCTTCCTAGGATGGTGGGAGAGAGAATGTGTGTTTCAAGATGTAAATGAATCTCATACCCAACACATAAGCATCTGGATGCGTTATATTGATGACATCCTGATGATATGGGAGGGATCAAAGATACAACTTGACAATTTCATTGGACTTCTCAATAAGAACAACATCAATTTGAAACTAACACATGACAGCAGCAGTACGAGCATCTCATTCTTAGATCTCAGAATCCTCAGAGGAGAAAATAACAAAATTCACACTGAGATTTTCAGGAAGGAGACTTCTACAAATAGCTTATTACATAGTGACAGTTCTCACTTCCCACCAACTATAAAGAATATCCCCAAAGGGGAATTCTTGAGACTAAGAAGAAATTGCTCAGATGAAAAAACATTTGAAATCCAGAGTAAAGATCTCACCATGCGACTAATTGACAGAGGGTATAGAAAGAGACTGATAAAGAAAGCTAGAAACAAAGTCTCGAGAACAACAAGAGAATCCCTAATTTTCAATGAAAAATCTCAAAGAGAAAAAACCAACAACATCAGATTTATAGGGGATTTTTGCAATAGCTGGCAAGAAGTTAAGAACACACTGCAGAAACACTGGCACATTCTCCTATCAGATAGTGACCTAGCTAAAAACCTAGATGAAAAGGTAAATATGAGCTGGCGAAGGTCACCAAACCTTAAAGACCAACTAGCAAGGAGTCATTTTACCTCACAACCCAAAAAAATCTCTTCTAATGTAGGCAGCTACCCATGTGGTAATTGTAAGGTATGCTCACACATACTCAACATCAAAACGATTAAAGACAAATTCGGTCAGGAGATGAAAATTAATGACTTTAATAACTGCAAAACTACAAATGTTATTTATTGTATCACTTGCACATGTGAGAAAAAATATGTTGGCATGACATCAAGAATGATGAAGACCAGAATTCTTGAACACTTAGGAAATGATCGAAATGCCGCCACTGACATCATTAAAATGAAACAACTCACTACAGTGGCAAAACATTTTAATTCTGTACATTCCAGAAGGATACAAGACCTCAAAGTATTCTGTGTAGAGAAGGTGAATCTTTGACTCAGAGGAGGAGACTTAACCAGAGCCCTCCAGAAAAGAGAAAGTGAGTGGATTTTCCGTTTAGGAACACTAATACCCGGAGGCTTAAACGAGAATATAAATTATACTGTTTTTTTGGCTGAATAACATCATTAGCCTACTTAATTCTCCATTTAACTCCCGTCCTCCCTCCCCTTATAACCATGTAAACAAACATTTATTTCCCACTCTCGAATCCCTTTATCTCTATATTCATAACCCTATGCTATTGAACATATGGATTTTGAGATCATGTGGTTTTCACACTGGATTTCTAGTTATTATGTTATTACAGTTATGTGTACTCTTTATCCTGTGCATCATTTGATTAATTCACTCTTTTCTCCTTATTACTTTTACATTTCTCGTTTTTCATTCCCCACATTTCATCTCACCACATTTCATCCCCTCTTGTTTCATCTCTTAGGCTATATGCTTTCTTCTTCACTCTATATTTTTTTTTCTATTCTTCACTCATATAATTTTTAATATATTCACATTTTATCTATTATTTGTTCACCCATATTTATTCACTCATGTCCACAATTAATCAGATGTTCCCCTTACACTATACTCCTATTTAGCAATTTCTTTACCCTTCACATTAACACCTCCTAACACATATGACTTATTATCATCTATATATATACTTTTTTTTATATAATATTATAATCTATTCCCTATTTTGAATTTCTTTTCACTTCTTTATACTATAATTTTCACACACTCTGTTATTAATTATATCAGAGCAATTTTTTCCTTAACTGATGTATATATGTCAACATAAATGAAATATCTTTTGACACCACTTAATATTTATCCTTTTTAATTTTTATTGATAATTATAATCTATGTACAACAATATATATCATTCACTATCCTAATCATTCACATTATCATTTAAGAATTTCACTTATCTCACCATTTGATCATTATTCTCATTTTATTAATCACTATTTGTGTTCAATTATATCACAAAGTGTGTCCTCATAAATATATATATATATATATATATATATATATATATATATATATATATATATTCCAGAAAGTCCTTCACTCACACCTTCATTCAAAATTTTTTGGTCAGGGTGCACTTCAGAACAACAAAGTCTGTAGTATAGAAATTGTATCCACGAATATCGTTGGATGAAGGCACTCACTTAAAATAAATCACTTTATTGAGTCATTTTAGACAAAGAATTCAGTATATCTGTTTATGTCAGACACCCCTTCATTTGTGTCGACGTTTCGGTCTAAGGACAGACCTTTTTCAAGACAAGTGTCTGCAGTAATTTATCAGAAAAAAAAGAGCATCATAAGACCTGTGAACTCGAAAAATATGGTTCACCGTCAAAAGGAAGTCACTGGAAATCAATTTCTCTGTGTCCACAAATTCCAAGTTAGTCATACGGCCCGCATATATAATGCTACTCAATAGTGATGATCATCCGAACAACCATATAATACTCTATAAGCAACATCCCAGTCAGACAAGCAATCTGCGCGGGTGACGCTGCCCGGTCAGTGTGTAAATACTTAAACTGCCATCTTAATAGGTTCTATTGAGATTGTATCAATCACTATAAGGATCTAAGATGCTTCTTTCCATTTCTCTTTATCTATGTGACTGAATTAGAGTTTTTCACTCACAGGAATCCATTCTGTTTACATATGGTAATGAGAGCTTTGGGACACTTCCTTGTTTCCTTCTAGCACTACTATTAATGGCCATCTGAGTCATTCAGCTCATTGGTTAACAATGCAGTCAATCTCAAGCCTAGCACCATGATTGGATGCAGGTAATGTAAAAGGCAGGAAGCTTGAGCCAACACTGACGATCAAGTGACCAAGCCTCCCGGCGAAACACGCGTCCTACTGCGCTAGCAGCATCATATCACACACCACTCCAGCAGCCTCCCTGCACACGGACCTTGACTAAGGTACTTTCTTATCTTTCCCTCGCAGTGCTCTCTCATCTGGGAGGAAGCCGGTGACCTCCCCTGCAATGCCCAGCGGCAACAGGAGATAGACGCGGCGGATTCCCCAGACAGCAGAAGCACTTCTGTTGTTTCCTCCAGGGCAAGCGACTCCCTCTCTCTCATCCCCTGTTTGATCCCAAGACAGGGGAAAGCAGAATTGGCTAGTCGCTTTTCTCATCCCCCTGGATCTAACTTTTTTCCCTTCAACACGTGATGTTTACATCCAATATTGGTTACAATACACCTTATACCGTGTCTAATAAGAACAGAATTCAGCAAGAGGTCTTATTATTAATATCTACTGTTACCTCACTGTGGCTCTGTTTAACTGCCTACTATTCTGTTATATTTGTATATCCTGATACTCCCTTTGTTAATAAGGTTACCTTCTATGTTACAGCCATTAATGTTGCCAGTCATTGTCCTCAGGTGAATACAATTGGAGGCTGTTCATTGTCATACATTTTTAGACTTTGGAGTAGGCATTTATCCCTGTAGGGGACATACATTATGTTTTTTATAAGAATTTTTGTCTCTTTTTCCTCAGGGTTCATTTTCTGAATAATTTTGCCGCGGGTGTACACTTCATATCATATCCCTGTAGGAGATATATATGTATATATATCTATATTATATGTTCTTCAATTTATGCTAATTGCTCTCTTTTTCCTCAGGGTCTTTTATGACAAAACGTTGCTATGTGTGTACACTTCATGTAATTTTAGATCAAATATAAGGTCACTTTTATAAATAGCATGACATTAGAATTTATTTAGACATTCTTTGTGATATTTTTTGACTCATATAGGTACGGTGACCTCTCATTGGATTGATATCTGTTTACATTTTCTCCCATGATGGGAATTCATCTTAATAAGTATTTCAATAAATGTTAAGTTTTATTTTCACTTAATTTCTATATACATCATACTTTTAATTCATCTATAAGAGTGCTCCCACAAAGACATATTTGTCTTTTTCTTTTTTTGCTTTTCGCAATAAAGGAATCTTGTACATGTGTTCAGCACAAATTTTGGGGAGGCACCACCAACCTAGAATTATTTGATAATTATATCTCAATTTCTATTATGTTGGTATTTGTTATTGTGTCATAGTGACTCTCTTTAAGCGTCACTTAAATCTAATCACTAGTGCGGTCTCATCCCTCCGTTTGCATATAGCCGTAAAAATACAGCAGGCTGTGTCAGCATGTTACTGAATAGTTATTCATTATCTACCCATCTTGTCATAATTTATTAGCACAGAATCCACTATATTAATATTTATGTGGAAATTTCTTAGGTGCGATATTTAATAAGACAATATCACAATTAGGGATTTCGATTTAAATGTGTGTGGATGAACGAACTATACTTCCTCAGTGCATACCTTTGGATATTATAGGCTGATTTTTATAAGCATATTAATTATCCTTAGGATTAATATACCCACAATGTATGCAACAACACAAAGATCTATGCGAGTCAGATCATCATATAGGGGATATTTGTAACTATTCATTTGATTTAATAGGTGACACTAACACTAAAGAATCAGGTCTGGAGATAATTGTACAGAATGAATCAATATAGAGAATATTTTAATGATAATTAATACTCTGTACATTTCTCTACCAAATTAAATATATTCATGCGCATATGTACTGGCACAATTGTACATTTTAATCAATGTTGTTATTTTAATTTCATTTATTTATTTTTTCACACATTAATAATTTGCTTTCTATTTCGCTGTTTTAATACCACTTATGTGGATATTACCATAATAAAAGTTAAGTTTTAACTATAATCATTGCGAGACTGCTGTGCACTCGTATGGGACAATCTTTCCTCTTTCTGTATACCTCAGTGTCAGATAAGAATGTGCGATATCTTATTTCAGTAGGTCAATTATATGATTAATTGGTGACTTTTGTGTCGGTTTATTCCCTTAATTCCAATCAAGTCCCATTTCTTCGAAAAATGTGTCTAGCTATTCAAAAAATTAAACAGGGCTCTATAAAATTGTTGGGTGATTTTTGGTTTTAGATCCTAAGTTGGGTAAATCATGCCAGGTCTCAACTGTTTCCTCCTCTCTTGGTCCTCATTTTACTTTTTGTTCCTTTCTAGCAGAGTTTTATCTATATGACGTTTGGAGGATATCAATTCCCTCTGGGTGGAATTATTCTTATTTTTCCCCTGTTCACAATTCTTACTCTCATATAGACCTTTTATTGACATATAAATGGACACTACAACACTTTCATTCCATGAATATTTTACCCACTATGTGGTCTGACCACGTTCCATTACTATGGACATGGAACTTGTTCAGTCAACATTTGCCTCCTCATCCTTGGAGACCCTTTCCATATCTTCGTTCAGATCCTATCACTAAACAACATATAGCAGATAGCATAAAGTGTTATGTTGATTCTATTGTCCCCTCTGACACCTCTGAGTTTACATTGTATGGGGATCTGCTATCCAAGCAGGTGCTAGACTTACACATCAGAATATCCAACTACAGGTAGATTTAAATGGATGTAGTCTGCATCCTGGCATGCATGATGCCAACGGTCTTAATACCAGCACCGAAATCCCGACAGGTCAGGATCCCGGCATCAGTATTCCCAATGCCGGCATCCCAAATGTAAGTATCGGGGTTAGGGGGAGGTTACTGTTAGGTAGCAGGGTTAGGATTAGGCATTGGGTGAGGGTTAGGGTTAGACACTGGGTACAGAGTGTTAGGATTAGGGGGCAGTGAGAGTGCGGTCAGGTGTAGGCACTAGGGGGCTAGGTTTAGGCACCAGGGAGAGGGTGTTAGGTTTATGGTTTGGGGAGGTTAGGTTTAAGCACTAGTGGGGAGGTTAGGGAAAGGCACCTGGGTGGATTAGGGTAGAAGTTAGGGTAGGGGTTACAAAAGTACTCGCTGTTACTTCCTATGGGTGTCAGGATTCTGTCTGTCAGGATGCCACAATGGTATTATGACCAGCAGCATCCCGACAGCCGAGATATTATACCCAACCCTTTTTAAAGGCTAAACTTAGTGACTTGGAGAACCGCAACAAGTTGCCTCCCTCCAAAGAGCTATGCCATGAGTTGTCTGCTATTAGAAGTCAACTTCAAAAACTCCTTATGGCTCACACCCAAGATGCATTAAATAGGTTACGCCAAAAGTTTTATCTAATGGGTAATTCTGCTGGGAGACTCTTAGACCATAAACTCCATACACAACAAGCCAGGCATAAAATTAAACATATTTTTTCCCCTGCAGGTTCTAAGATAGCTAACCTGTTCTATATTGCCAATTTATTTGTCAGTTATTATTCTCAACTATATAACTTGACCGCTGATTTTTCTATTCCTCAACCCTCATCTTCTACCATTGCCTCCATTCTGTCTGACATTGCTCTACCTTCCTTGACAGATGATCAAGTATTGGGATTAAATGAAAGAATAATTTACTGCACTCACCCCTATATCTGTGAATGTTTTTAGATGGTAATTGTATTGTGGTAATGATTTAACCTTATGTATCTAAGGGTAAACACGGTCTGAATATACCAAATAAATACAAGACTATATCTATCCATAGACAAAAAACCTTATGGTTTCACATGTCCCATTAAGGCTTCTTAGAAATGATCAGAAATTTTGCAAAACCTTCTGAATTTGTGTCACTCAAATTAAAAAAAGCAATGAAATTATGATCATTAAGGCTAATGCCTTAATGGATGTGTTCCTTAGCGTAATACAGATATGGTATGCCACGACACCATGTGGTTAACTGCAGGTTCAGAACTCTGACTGAGTGAGATTGCCATCACTCACAAAATGGTGGAGCTGCTAATTCACAGAATTGTGTGCTCATTGGAATACACACATGCCTTCTAAGCAACTGAGGTCTCAGCAGTTATGTGGCACACACATCTCATTCAGTGTCCACAATCTTCCCATTCAGTCACCACAATAATCCCACTGGGTTCCAACATCCTTCTCACTCAATACATTAATCTAATTTATTATACTCATTCAACTTCCTAATTGCTAAAACTATCATACTCTGTCTATGCATGTACACCATCCTCACCTCCATACTGCTATAACTTCCCCAATCCCTACAACTGTGTGTACTAACAACTGTGCTAGTCTGCATGCCCTCATCCACACCAATATGTCTTTCCCCATGTGCACTGCCCTGCCACTGTGTTTCCTTCCATCTGCACCACTGCCTTGCCCCCAGCCATTTCACTCTTTTTTCCCCTTATCTCTGCCACTATTTCTTCCTCCATCAGCACCACTCTGTCTCCCCCAACCGTGCCACTCTGTCTTTCCCCTCCCACCCGCACCACTGTCTTCCCCAATCCCTACTGTTGTGGGTTCTGCCATTGTGCTAGTCTGTATTCCTCATCCACACCAATCTGTCTTTACCCATCTGCACTGCTCTGTCTTCTTGCATCCATGCCACTCTGTACCCCCCATTCATGTCGCTCTGTTCCCCCAAACCATGCCACTCTGCCCCCCCATGTGCATGACTGTTTTTTGCCAATCTGCATCAACTTGGCTCACCCCCATCTGTACTGCTTAATCTTCCACTCTCAATGCCTTAATGTCTGCCCTATCCACACCACTTTGTCTTCTCCCCCCATTCACCATACTCTTATCCCATCTGCACAGCTCTATGTTCTGCTCAGACTTCAGTTGCATAGACTGCATGTGTGTATTCAAGTAAACATACAATTCTATGAATTAGCCAGCAGTGGGACAGAGCACAGGGCATCAGCAGGTGACAGAGGGCTCACCACTACTGGGCATGCACCTGAGAAAATAAAATCAATAAGTTTCAGATGCACTAACATATCAGTGAGATCCATCAATGCATCAATGTTAAAAATTAAATTTAAAAAAAAGATGACCCCCCAAAGCACAACCAGACCTGGGCTTTTCACGGCCAATCCTGGTTGTGAAAATACAGGGGACAATAAGCGTTGGAGTGCCCTGTATCTAGCACAACCAGCATCGGATGAGTCAGAAATAGCCCTGGTTGCCAAAATACGGGAGACAAATGACATAAGGGTCACTTTGCACAACAAGCACTGGGCTCTGATAATGTCCTGGAAATAAAGGGATAAAAAAATGAGTGGGCTCCCCCTCTATTATCCAAAAATAGCACAGGCCTTTATCTAGTGGGGGGTTAATGCTACAGCCAGGGGAGCCCTTTCACCAGGCCCCCTGGCCAAAGCATTAACCATGACTGCTAGAAAAGCCCAGGCAAGAGAGCTGGAGGCTCCTCCAATAAAGGAGTTTCCCTCTCCAGGGCACCACAGGCATAGGCTGATAGCCCAGGGCTATCCCTGGCATCCCTGGGAGGTTTGTTGCAGGGTTGATTGTGTATAGTAACCCCTCTTAAACCACAACCAGCCCTGGGCTTTTTTCGGCCAGTCCTGGTTGTGCTTAAATACAGGGGACAAATGACATAGAGGTCCCTTGTATTTAAACACAACCAACACCTGGCTCATCAGAACCAGCCGTGGTTGCCAAAATACAGGAGACAAATGACAGGGGTCCCCCGTACTTTGCACAACCATCACTGGGCTCTGATCTGGTCTTGGTTCTGGAAATACAGGGGGAAAAATGAGTAGGGTCCCCCTGTATTATCCAGAACCAGCACTGGACTTTAACGAGCGGGGGGCTGATGCCACAGCAAGGGGAGTCCTTTCACCAAATCATTAACCCTTACACTAGTCAGGCAAGGGGCAGAGATCCATGGGGAGCTGGGGACCCCCCAATAAAGTGGTCCCCCTCTCCAGGGCACCCCAGGCCTAGGCTGATAGCCCAGGGCTATACCCGGCACCCTTGAGCAGTGGGTGCTGGGTTGATTGTGTATAGTGTATTGTCCTTTGCAGGTGAACCATAAGTACCAGCATGCAGGGTATAAGGGCCCACTGGAACCTGTAGTCCACCTGTAAAGAATTAAAAAAACACAATACACTTTAATATTTTATTTTACTGTATTTTCACCTGGGGACGGTGTGGCCACCATCACCCCAGGTGAAGACGCCATTTTTTAAGTTGGTGCCACAGCTGTACTCGGCGGAATGGCTGGCAGGGACTGGATACTCTTGGATCCAGGCTCGCTGCTGACACCCACCGCTGAGACTGCCAGGTTCTGCTGCCATGTCCCGCCATCCACCGCTGCCAGGTCCCACAGGCTGCACCATTACAGACGCTGCTGTAGCCCACACAGGTGCCTCTGCTGCCTGCTCCACCACCGTTGCTGATCCCGCTTGACTACTGCCATGTCTCCACTTATGACTGATTTCATTGCCGGGTTGGTCCACAGCTAAAGCCCGCAAAAGGCAGCTAACTTTGTACACCCAGGTGAAGCCACAGTGAGTACACCTGCAGGAGCTTTGCAGCAAGTTGAAATTTCCTATCTATTCAATGGCTCATTCTTGAGGTAATAGTTTAAAAATGTTAACTTTCTCAATTACCTGAACCCCAAAAGGCCCTACCCTGTAACAATACTACTTATTAAAACAAACCCCAAGTCTAAATTCACCCCCTACCTTGAGTTATGCCTTCCCAAAAATCGACCATAAAGAACAGCAGTAAAGTGTTCCTAATTGAAAGTGTCATAAAAAACTGATCCATCCAATTATTATGTATGACATATAGAGACATACTATCAAGTACACTACTTTTTGAATGAGACTCTGGTCATACAACAGGTGCGGATTATAAACTCTTGATTACTGGTATATACCAGTTATTTTGTAGGATACACCTCCTTTAGACTTACTAAAGCTATTATCTGTGGTTTATTTTTTATTTTGAAACTATTTCATTGTATATATATTTTTTTTTTTGTTGTTTTATTTTGACCGGTCAAATTGATTTATTGTATTAATGTCATATTTTCCATTTATTTTAATTAGCGCAGAGAATAAATTGTAAGCCTAATTTATTAATGACTTTTATGTGACTTTCTCTGACTCTTTAGCCCCTATATTGACATCAGTGTTTAATGTTGTGCCTGACGAATGTTTATTTCCCACAGAGATGTTGGAGGCCCAGGCTGTGACTTTACCCAAACCAGGAAATAAATTGATTGCGAACCGTCTTGCTCCTCTCCTCCCCTCTCTTATTCACCCAGACCAAGTAGGCTTTGTGTCTAGCAGACAGGCCTCTGATAATACCCATAGAGTATTCATCCTTGTTGATTATATTAAGTCTTCCAATTCTGGAATGCTTTTGCTCTCTCTTGATGCTAAAAAAAACATTTGACTGCTTCAATTGGTCATACATGCAGGCGGTCTCTTCTATATTTGTTTTTTTGGATTGTATTTTATCTTCTATCCTAGCTTTATATAGCTCTCTGTCAGCACAGGTTTTTGGCAGCTGCTTTTTGTCAGACAAATTCCCTGTTTCAAATGGTACGTGTCAGGGGTGTACCCTTTCCCCCTTGATATATGTTATAGCCACTGTACCTGGTGCAGCTCAGTTGTGGACAGATCCTAATTCCTCCAGAGTACAAGTGAGGGATAAGCAACATAAGCTCTGCTTTTTTGCAGATGATGTCCTCCTTTTTGTTACAAACTTACTGAGCTTGTTACCTTATATACACTCAGTGTTAAATTTTTTATTTTGTAAGCTCCTAGGAGCAGGGTTCTCCTCCCCACTGTCACACAGTCTTCTTCTCTAGCACTTCTATGACAGCCTTCACCTTCAGAGCTGTACTGTGTTTGGAGAATTGTGTTGCTAATTGTTACTTGTGTTCTGTTTAAATTTTGGTTACTGTATTGTAATGTAATGTTCTGTGTACCCTTTACTGTATGTACGGTGCTACGGACCATTTGTGGCACCCTATAAATAAAATGTAATAATAATAATAATATTGGTGGTATCCACTCAGTAGGGGTTGGACTTATAATCATACCTTACAGTCCAACAAGTAGGCACCCAAGACATTAAAAAAAAAAACGAGAAAAGTCAAACCATCGGACATGAGAAAGTGTATGTGTAAACACATACATTTCCTCTGCGCGAATGAGTGGGACCCAGGTGACTCCTGTCATTAGAAGAGCATGCAGCCAATCAGCAGGGGCATCCATAGGAGCTGCCCGCTGATTGGCTGTGAGTGGGTAGGCTGTCTGTCAAACTTTCCCCGATAGACTTCAATAGTGGTAAAGTGCCATTGAAGTCTATGGTGGATACGGCTACATTGTATCCTATCACGGGAACTGCAATGTTGATAGAGATGAACCTTGCAAGAATGTGTCAGTTTGCCTTGCACAAAAAACTTGCATGATTCTACATTTGGCCTATGTTGTTAATATAATCCTGATGTTTAGCTTGGATGAGTACAGATAAGTATTTTCTGTTCAATATACATACTAGGGCACTGGTGACACAGGTTTATGGCATGATAGACACAGATCCTGTCACCTTCATCATTGCAGAGATGCGCTCACACAGTATCATGAATAGCGGCAAAGCGCACCCAGCATTTAGCCCATTGAAGTCTATGTCATGTGCAGGCATATGCATGCACATGCCATAGAGGTGGATATGCGAGTCGTGCCATCCATGCCGTGATGCACTCGCATCGCGACATAGATGAGCATGGCTATCTCTTTACAGGATCAAGCTCTACATAGAAATAAATAACATGAGCTGGTGTTCTGTAAATGGCTACAAAAACATGAGCATGCTGAATGTTGTCTTGGACAAAACGCTTGCATGAAAAATACATTTGTATGAGCTGTCTGTGACCTACCTCCTCCTCACTGTTTGCTATGGGTGTTGAATGTTAGGTTGACAGTTCCTTTGTCAACATGCGTAAGGTCGACATGGGAATTCATCATGTCTAGATGGATGCCATGTTGACCTAATGTCCCTCGTAGCCAAGTGGTCAATTACCTAGTCCTGGCAGCAGAAGCACCTCCAGCATTGTATTCCAATCCTGGCAGTCATTTGACCATCACTTCTTGCACAGAATTCTGATGGGGAAGTGATTTAAGTGAGTTTTCTCTCCTATCTCTAACCCTAATCCCTAACCCTCCCCATACTGTCTAAGTCTAACCTCAACCCACAGCCTAACCCTCCCCATAATGTCTAACTCTAACCTACCCCCTGCAGCCTAACTCTAACCTCACCCCACAGTGTAACCCTCCCAGCGGCACCTATCCCTAATCGTTTGCATTCTGAGAATATAGACATTTCACATTTTGAACATGTCGACATTTTGAGAATGTTAACATGGTGCCTGTCACCATTGAAACATGTAAAAATTCTAGTACTGACATTAAAGTGTCAACATTATGAATATCAACATGGCAACTGTCAACCATTTGACTGGATACCATTTTCCCAACCTATCTTAATACAGGGCAATATTATGTAGCAAGTGTTCACAATATTTGCCACCTTTTAAGGGGCATTGACCACACATGAATTTTCAAGTTACTCAAACTGCTCTTTAACAGCCTAAAGCTGCATTCTATTACACCCCTAGAGGATACGTGAGCCTCATTATATTTGTGATGAGCATGTCTGTGGTTTCAACTGAGGTGTCATTAACCACTTAACTGGCTAATATTTTTTGTTATTTTTTAATTATTAGGTCAATAACATCTATTTATTACTTATCCAGCACAATTTTATTTAAAAAAAATTATATATTTTTTAAACATATAACATTAATAGCGTTTTTTTCTTTAACATATCAGTTATCGATGATCAGACCATTGCAATATCACAACTTTGCATTTCCCCAGTGACTGCTCCTCTGAGCAGCTGCCAGGTATACACTGGGGGGGCTGAGGGCTGCTGGATTTACATTTCCCCAGTAACTGTTCTGCTTTGCAGCCACCAGGTGGGGGTCCTGCCATTCTGCCTTATCAGCAGTGATCAGCAGCATGGCAGACACTGGGGAAGGATGCAAAGATGCAGAGGAGCCAGAGGGGGCCCTCTGCCATTCCAGCAGTCAACCAGTGTGTGTTTCTGGCTGGTAGCATTGTTTGCAACCACATCAGGTAATGCACTGCAAGGTGTGGTCACAAATAATGCGACCACACCAGTCAAGTAGTTGACCAATAGTGACGTCTATATCCTGAATCTCCTGAACTAACACAGAGTACACATTTACCTTAGTATTGATGTGAAATTTTGCATTTGGCTTCAGTCATGCCAAATAGTCCTCTCCTGGAGTACCAGGTCTCAGGCAACTAGGCCGCACCAACCATCTTTCCCACTGAAAATCTTATTCTCATAAATAAAACAAGTATCGACAGAACTATTTTGCTTGATTACACTGGTCAATTCGATGTGAGACATT
This sequence comes from Taudactylus pleione, assembly GCA_031769625.1. Taxonomy (NCBI): domain Eukaryota; kingdom Metazoa; phylum Chordata; class Amphibia; order Anura; family Myobatrachidae; genus Taudactylus; species Taudactylus pleione. The sequence goes on from JAUIMM010000759.1 coordinate 6,334,253, forward strand.
TGTACATCTGCGTGTGACTGAGTCTGAATATGTGTAAAAAGGGCTCCGATGCAAGCAGCCACAGTTTTTCCTCATGCAAAGTTCCATTGTGTTTACTCAGTGACTTTTATGTGTGTAAAACCAATTCCTGTGATAATATCGCAGCCTAGCTTCTCTTATACACTCTAAGTGGCTTTTTGCTGATTCTCCCATGCATATAATATGCAAAATTGAAAGAAAAATAAGATACAATACTCCTCTCTGAGTGTCTCAGTCATGTTGGGCATCTAGCAATTCCAGACAACAAGGAATCCTTATTCATTAGGATGAACCATTGGTGAGGCATTGGGAAAAGGCCTCCAAAAGGAGCCCATCCTGGTGATCACTGACATCACATTACTTCCTGCTTTGCCCCCTTAAATGGACATCAGCACATGTGCCAGCAAGAGCAAACTGCGAAATGAAGTGCATATGCTTGTTTAGGCTAACGCCAACTAGAGATTCTGTTAGTGGCCGATGTTTTGTATTCCAGAGCTTGGTAATCCAGCAGCACAGCAGCTCCTATATAAACCTATGAGGGCTTCAACATCTTGAGGATACTTTATATTTGTGGGTATTCCCCAAAAATTGACAATATGCGGTATATTTACTATAGTGCAGGCTTGTAGAAGTGGAGATGTTGCCCATAGCAATCCATAGGTTGCCCATAGCAACCAATCAGATTCTACTTAACATTTATCTAGCACCTTCTAGAAAATAATATCTAGAATCTAATTTGATCTGATTTATGGGCAACATCTCCAGTTCTAAAAACCTGCACATTAGTAAATATACCCCTATGCCTCAAAAATATATTAATAAATAGGCTTCATAGTCACAAAGAAAACAGGCACCAAACAATGTTTTCGGCATATACCAAATATCCAGCCTTCAGGCATTTCACCTTTCTAAAACTTCTCATAGCGTACTGGCTGGTACACAATATAGTCACCATACCATGACCCAGGAGAGACAGAGACCACACATTCTTCTCATGTTGGTTTCACAGACCATCTACACATTGAAGGAGTGGTAATGTTTCCTTATGACATGATTCCTGGTCACAAGTGTGGTGCTGCCTGAGAGTCCATAGTAGGCTACCTTGAAGTTCTACCACTCTGGCTCCTGGCAAGTGAAACATATATGTGTGCCTTGAAAATGTTGCCTTTGTAATTCCTAACACTTTTGAACTCACAGACAGAAAAAGGGGGCTACATAAACATGAGGGCATATAAGCCCTTGGCTTGTGGTTGATTCTTTGCAGATCTCAGGCTGTGAGACAGTGTCATAGTGATTGACAGTTGGCTTATTATCAGTTACTGTATTAGATGTGTGAGGTTGGTTTAGGGTTTAAATAAGTTAGTTGAAACCTCAATCAAACTGAAAATATTTGTCTTGAACAGGACCTGAATGGGCCCTGGATCTGGTGCTGAGGCTCACTCTTCCTTCTGTGTTTTTTTTGCTAGTCATATATGGTTCCACCCAGTAGAGAACCCTGGTATACTGTATGTTTTACCTATTTTGTTGTCCACATGCTCATCTTTTGTTTTTGTTTTTTTTCCAGGTGGGTTTGCTGGATTCTCTTGTGAACTCAAGGCTCATTACATTAAGTGGACATTCTGTGCATGTTTTTTAGTACAATATCCCTCTTCCTGGTCACATTCCCCTTATGGTATTGCTGTCCACATCCTTCCCTTGCCCACCTCTCTAGTCCCAAGTATTCCCAAATGTTAAATACAAGCAAGTCTGCATATGCACACTGTCAAATATTTGAATGCTTGAATAAACTTGAGAAGACATAAGCACACTGTTTTTTATTTGGTGCAGCTCTAGTTAGAGCTGTTTTTTTGTTGATAGTTTACAATTGGTAATAGTCAGTTGTCAGTCATTAACGGTAGCCTATTAGCTGCCCCATTAGCAGTGGTATATTATGGCTGGAGTCAACTACCTCTTTGCAGTTTGTGATCCCGGACTGTTAAGTACCCTGTGTCTTTATTGTCTAACAGTTTTGCTGTATAACTTTAAAAACCTTTATTCTCTATTGCTTTCCTTCATATTCACAGCCTTTCCTCACTGACTTGCCCCTATCCATTTATTCACCTCTTTTACTGCCTTTCTCCTTCCCTCACATCTATCTTTCAGGTAATTTCTGCCCCTTTTCCTATTCCTTTTTATGCTAACAATGGCCAATCCCGCCACAATGCTCCCCCTGCCATCTTGTTGAAGCAGCTAGATCATTAGCAGTCACTGCAGCTTCCCCTGTGGCCCAGAGAACATGCTTGTCTGCAGCGTGCACCGCTCCCATCCTCCATCTGCCACAGTGGCTGACGGCATGCACCCAGAGGTATAGCTAAGAGCCATGGTGTCCGGAGCAAGGGTATATTGCGGTGCCCCCCTCACCTGTACTGAATTGGGGGCATGCCAACATGTGGGGGCATGTGAGCATTTTAAAGGAAAAGACAATTCTCTCTCTATTAGTGACATGCATTGAGGTCAATTGCTGGGTAGGCACCGGCTAGTATCAGAACCAGATTTATACACATATATACACACAATAGAGGAGCATATCAGGGAGAGCTGTGCTTAGTTGTGCAGTGTGCACGTTTTGTTGTAGTGGAGAATGAGACCTTTGCGTGCACCCGAAAAAGGAGACGTGGCTTCACATTAAATGACATGCCTATGAGCCACTCTCCCCCTGTTTTTGTCACTCTGTGGGCATGCCCACAGTCCCTCTCGCCAGTGAACAGAAGCTGTGCACATGTGAATGAATCTTTTCTTACCTGTATGATGTCTCTGAAATGGGGAACCCTTGAAGACATTGATCCTTCCTGTATTTTGAGTCAGTATTCACTATTCATGTAAGAGCTCACATGGTTCGGAAACCGCCTGTTTGCATAGGAATAAAGGAAATATCATCACCTGATAATGATAATATATAGTAGCAGAGGATTTGGGGCAGGACAAAATGCAAGTTTCCCTAATCAAAGAATATTAATAAAATATATTTGCTAGTTTTTTAGCATTTGTATCAGTAATATGGTTTCTTTATAATTGGTGTCTTACTAAAGATTACTGTCCACCTGCCTTTTCTTCTAATCATATCAGTGACTCTACCTCAGTGTCTTCTAAGGGTTGGGTATGAAATCATCGCAGTCGGGATGCTGCTGGTCAGAATCCCAACAGCGGCATCCTGACAGTCAGATTCCCGACACCCATAAGAAACAGAGTTAAGTCTAACCATGAACCTACCCTAACCCTCCCTCCCCAGTGCCTAAAACTAACACTCCCTCCATAGTGCTTAAACCTAACCTCCGCCTAGTACCTACACCTAACCTCCCCCTCCACACACCCTAATCCTAACCCTTCCTCCCTGGTGCCTAATCCTAACCCTCCCCCTAATGCCTAATCCTAACCCCTGCTCACTAACCTCCCCCTAACTAGCGATACTTCCCTTCAAGATGCCGGCAGTCAGGATACTGGTGCTGTGATCCAGATGCTGTTGGAATCTCTGTGCCTGTGTTTAGACCGTCGGCAACCCATACGCCGGGATGCCGACTACATCCCATCTTCTAGAGATGTGTGGTTCAGTTTTACTGAAATACAAATACACCCCAGTGCCATCTCCTGACACAGAACAAACTGTAGAAGAGCTCACATCTTCAGAACATGGGAGTACCAACTTTTACTGAGAGTGAAGAGACTAAGATGAGGCTACCCACAGGATCTGTGAAGTCACTGCTCATACAGAGCAGAGGTCAGATGGATAGGGGGCACCCTGTGGTGTTAGTGGAGGGGGCTTCCATAATGATGAGGGGGTGAGTGTTGGCTGTATTGTTCCCAGTTAAGGAGGCAGTGACAGGATACTGCCTGGATGAGGGGAGAAAGCTGGGGGGCAGTGATATGTGGGGACACTTGGCTGGATGGGAGGAACAGTTATTCTGCAGGGGGGCACTGGCCTGGATAATAAGTGGTGGCAGTGAGATGTGGTGGGAAGGGAGGAATGCTAGGCTTGAAAAGGGGGAACACTGAGCTGAATAAGGGGGACACTGTGAACGGGCTAGCTGGGGGGTTCTAGGTGGAGGGGGCACAGGCAGTGGGCTTGTTAGGGAGGGAAGGGAGGAAACACTGGGATGGAGAATGTGAAGACACTGGGATAGGGGAGGTCAGTGAGATCAGGATGGCCACTGGGCTGGGGGTAGAGGAGATGCACTGAGTTGGGAGAATAGGAGCACAACCTGGTGTTTCTGCTGCAGTAGACAGCATGCCTCCTTTGCAACCCCAAAGCATCCATGTCTCTGCTCTGGCTGCTGCTGGGATCTGGTCATGTATCTAGTGTCTGGAAGAGGTGGTATCCAGGGAAAGTAGGGGTGCTGGAGGCTTGGTGGGCAGAGACTAGTGTTGCTGTGCTCAGACTCCAGCAGCCAGCATCAGTGAGAAGAACTGTGAGGACTGGGGGCAGAGACTCCTTCCTGCTCTCTGGCTGGATCAATGCACTGTCCTCTCAGTAAAGCAGATTGACAGCTGCCTCCCCATACATGAGCCCCACCTCCCTTTGCTGCTAGACTTAAGCCCCATCTCAGTCTCCGGGAAAACAGGGAGAGGGGTGGAGAGGCAGCCCGCATCACTGAAAGGGGACATGGCTTTGCGGCAGGCACCTTCCGTGCCACAGATGTATTGTAATCTCATTCTGTCTGTCAGGAAAGACTCAGGTCTGAGGTTGGCCTCAGTCAGACTTTAGTAAAATCTAGCACACTCTGAATTTTATGGTGCCCAGACCTCGTGCTCCGTCCGGATCACCCCCACCCTATGCACCTGTGTGCATCCACCAGCCCTGCCAGCTCTTTATCCATCTAGCCTTCAGGCCTTGGCTGGCAAAGAGCTCTGTGGGCATTTCAGGCACTCGTCGCCTGCCCATCTCTCCAGCGCTCAATGGGACAATGCACCAGGCAGCCACGGCCGCTAGCTCTGCCCCCATTGCAGACCCTAAGGAGATTCTAACCTCCTCATATTCCCCGCTCTCTGTTCTATGGACCAGAGGCTTGGGGATTTTTTCAGCTCCAAGTGTGCAGTCCGCCCCCAGGAGCCAAGCTGACAGGCTCTAAATGTCAAGCAGTCCCCCATGTTTTGAGTTTCACTAGGCCAATTTTGCAGCAGGTTAGAGCAACCCCTAATGGGGGCTCTTGGCCCAGGATGATTTACCCAATATTGACCCCTCCCCTTGCTGCATCTACAATACATGTGGGGCCACAAGCTTGGAATTATGGGCCTGGCACTGCCCCCACTCCTGCCTTCTGTTTTGCAACTTATTTTTAGTCAAGGCTTATACCAGCAGCCTTTCCCAAACCCATTCCTGGGTCTGAACCACCAATTTTATGCCCCATCATTCACACAGATGTCTTGGCATTTCACCCAGCAATATTCTGCTGCCCCAGAAATTCTCCCCTCTGTACCCCAACAGGTTCAATTTATTCCTGGGGCAGCATCCAGGACAGCAGCCAGTGAGTCAACCCCCCTTCATCAAGCCCTGCCCCCACCCCTGCCACCAACCCCAGTACAGTCATCAACAGCACACCCCCATTAACCCCCCACCACAGAGCATCCCATCCGAGCTTGTTACTATTGGTGCACCTTCAGTTTCTGGGACTAATGTACTTGTGTCAAGTCAACAGGTCTCTTTGGTTCAGCCGTTGGCATCTGCATCAACTCCCAGAGATGTCATCACAGAGGATTGGTTGTCATCATGTCAAAGCATGTCTGGCACACAGCACATTGAGGGACAAGATTTTACTTCCATGGACATGCCTGCGATCCGATCTGCATCTGGATCAGGTGAGAAGAGTTTTGCAAGCTCCTTCAATTGCTCCGCTTTCACATTCTGATGACTCTTCTGATTCATCTAGTTCAGGTGAAAGGCCCCGCAAGCTCATGAAGTATTTTGTTGAAAGGTTGAAGGGCAAAGGCAAAAGTCCTAAAAGAGTAGGTAGGGTAGCAGCCAGTTTGGTTCTGGATGCTTCAGGGGATGCGGTCCACTGCCCCAACACAGGAATTTTGTGGGGAGTTAGGTCCAAAATCAGAGCGCGAAAAAGAAAAGGTCAGTATGTCGACATGTTTGCAAGCACACATGACGCTAAGAAGACATTTGATTCTGCGTAGAAGGGGGACCAGCATCCAAAGAAGCTAGTAGGAGCTACCAGAATTGGCTCTCCAGAATGTTTGTGTTTGCAGCACGCCAAGCTGAATGTTTGAATGTGTTAAAGTACTTACATTTAGTGCAGGGCATAATGTTTGGAGGCAATATGATGAGCTTTTTAGGAAAATACAAGATGGCCAGGAAGTTTTTAATTTTGGGTTTAAGCACATTGAGGTGTGGCTGGAAGTCACACACCAGGCCTAGAAAATTGTCAAACCTGCTGTTGGGCATAAACAGACCTTTTTGGCCTGACCAGGATTTAATACAGGGGGAAATGGAAAGTGCTATGAATTTAATAATGCCCAGTGTAACAGATGGGTTACAGTAGCTGACGGTATCGGCACATCTGTATGCTTTGTGGGGGTAGTCACCCAGCAAAGGACTGCAATCGTCCTGGGGGTCACACAGCTGGAAAAGGGGATCAGCGATCGGGTTCTAAGTAAAGCCGTGTCTCCAATTAATGTGGAGGTATTAGAGTAGTGGTTAAGGCATTATCCTCTTAGGGAGGAAGCCACCTTCCTATTACAGGGTTTCAAAGAGGTTGCTGTTGGTTCATCTGATTTTAGTTTTAGCTAAGAGGAATTTAAAGCCAGATAGGGATTTTCCAGAGGTTGTGGAAGAAAAAATAGATGCAGAACTGAAATTGGGGCGTTTGTGTGGCCCTTTTACCTCACCTCCAGTAAAAGGTCTTTACATTTCTCCGCTAGGTGTGGTGCCAAAGAAGGAGCAAGGAAAATTCATGTTGATACAACACCTGTCTTACCAGGAAGGTGGGTCAGTAAATGACCTTTAGATCCAGAGGATTGTAGTGTCACTTACCAGTCATTTGAGGATACCGTTAGTATTGTCCAGGATATTTAAAAAGGGGCTTTTTTTTAGCAAAAATAGATATCAAGTCTGCTTTCAGTTTGCTTCCATTGCATCCTGGGTCATTTAAATACTTGGGTTTTTAAGGTAGGCAGTTCATTTTACATAGACATGTGTCTACCTATGGGCTGTTCTATTTTTTGTTCCTTTTTCAAGTGTTTTAACTCCTTTTTACAGTGGTGTATTCCAGCAGGTACTAGCCAGTCAGGTGTTGTTCATTACCTTGACGATTTTCTTTTAATAGGGTGGCCGATTTGTAGTGAGCTGCTGTTTTTGGTTCAAGCATCTTTTGTGTCAATGAGAGTTCTCATTGTGCAGAAAAAGATGGAGGGGCCGGTCACTAAATTGTCTTATCTGAGTATTGAAATTGACACTGATTTGGAGTTGTGTAGACTCTCCTGTGTGAAGGTGCAGAAGCTTAGCAAGTTATTATTAAGTTTTGTTTCAGCTAATAATATCTCTTTGAAACAGCTGCAGTCAGTGCTAGATTTGCTCAATTTTGCTTGATGCGTCATTCCCTTGGGTAAAGTTTTTTGTCGCTGGCTGGAGCAAGGCTCTGCAGGTATAAAGAAGGCCCACCATATGATCCACCTTTCTGCAGAAATGAAGGAGGATTTTAAGGTTTGGTTGAGATTCTTGCAGGAGTTTAACAGGGTTTGCATTTGGCTCCCTTTATCTGTGGCCAATTGCGAACTTCAGTTGTATACAGATGCATCAGGGGCATTGGGTTTTGGTACATTTTTTGAAGGCGAGTGGTGCACGGAGGCTTGGCCTCATTCATGGCATTTGGAAGGCTTGACAAGTAACTTACTTCTTTTGGAACTATTTCCAAATGTGGTAGCAGTTAAGCTTTGGGCTTCGAGGCTTAGCAATCGTAAGATCTTATTTTGGTGTGACAATTTGGGGGTGGTTCAGGCTAATAATAATCAGAGGCCGGTCTGTACCCAGGTGCTGAGGCTACTTAGGAATTTAGTTTTTGTCTGTCTACTCAGGAATATTGATTTCATAGCCAAGCATGTCCCAGACATTGAGAACGAGATTGCAGATGTGTTATCTCACTTCAATGAGATAGGTTATTGGCTCCATCAGCCAGGGTTCATAGTTCACACTGTCCTGATTATGTCTGGCATTGAGGGACTCGCTTTGAGGTCACTTGCTCCAGGTACATTGAGGTCCTATTTAACAGCTTGGAATGCATGGCAGGTTTTTATGATGAAGACAGAGGCGAGTAAGAATCTTCAGGACCGTATGTCAGAGCTTGTATAACAAGAATATAGGAGTGGGCATTCAAAGGCATCTATGTCACATGCGTTAGCAGGCATTTCTTATTTCTCACGTTTCTATGATTTGGTTGATCCTACCAGATAATTTATTTTTTCTAAAGTGCTAAAAAGTTGGGGTGAGGGAGCAGGCAAATTCTGGTGACTCACTTAAGCCTATAGATGTGGGTATGTTGACGTCTCAGGCATAGCTAAAGATGAATTTGAATCTGTCTTGTTTAGTCGGTCTTTTGCGCTTGCATTTTTGGTGCTTTAAGGATTGGGGAAGAAGCAACAGTTAATAAAAAATGAGTCAACACAGGGTTGCTATTTGATAACATTGTAGTTAAGGCTAATAGGGGGCATTGGATTTCTGTCCCTTCGCATACAGAGCCAAGCATCTGCCCAGTAACCTTAGCCACCACTATAATTAACCACATCCTAGAGGGGGGCACAATGGCTTATTCATGAGAATATTTCCCCTCTCTCTAAGTTCCAGTTTACATGTGTGTTCAATAGATTCCTGATAGCTCTGGATGTGCCAATTGATCAGTAGGGCACCCATTCGTTTAGGATTGTGGCAGCAACATGAGAAGCAGTATCAGATTCTTCCACAGCGGCAATCAAGTACTTGGGTAGATGGTTGTCTATGGTTTACAAGGGTTATATAAGGGGCGATAAATTTCAGAAGTAGTGGCAGTGGCGCTCCTTGCGAGTTTGTTCTTTGGGAAATCCAGGGCCATTTGCTACACACCACTAGGGGGATTGGAGTTCTTTTCACTTTTGCCCTCAAAAGTCATAGAGGTTTTGTGTCTTTCACCTCCATCTGGGTCATCCAAACTACTCAGTTTTCCCGTTTTCCTTGGCTAAGAGTCTTTATTATTATAATTTCTTATTATATTTTATTAATGCTTGTGTTATACTATTTTTTCCCATCACAGGTTTTTTGAGGAAAGATTGTCGGGTGTGGATTGTTGGACATTCTTTTGTTTACTGGGCTAGCAGGCATCAATGCACCAGGTTAGCCCCTTTTCAGGTCTACTGGATTGGCTTGAGAGGGTTTAAGTGGAGCGGCAATATGGAACTTCTTTGGCAATCAGAGAGCAAGTGGGGGACCCTAGACTGTCTACTGGTGCACATAGGTGGTAATATCCTTGGCACATGTAAAGGAGTTGAGCTGATTATTGCCATTAAGCAGGATTTGAAGTTAATAGCAGAGCATTGGCAGCAAGTTAAGCTTTGTTGGTCAGAGGCAATTCCATGGAGGTTCTGATGGGGTATGCAAGGTGGAGCAGCCCTGGATTGAGTTAGGATAAAGTTGAATGTTGCATTTTCTAGGTTTGTGGTTGGTTTGGACAGGCATGTTATCAAACACACTCGTCTTCGATATGAGGAGGCAAACTTATATAGGCCGGATGATGTGCACCTCACAGACGAATGTTTGGAAATTTTTGTCATAACCATTCTATCTTCTTTAGAATGGATTGGAGGGTGTTAGGTTTTTTGGTAGCATTATATGGCCTGTTGTCTACGTTGTTTGGCGCACCTTGGCAGCTCAATTTTAGTGCAGCAGAGCTTGGCTAGCATTCCACCTTTCAGAGAGGTGAGTTGGTTACTACTTTAGGGGAGGACAAAGGTCTCCATCCTATGGAGGGACCAGCACTGTGCTAGTTAAGGGGAGGTGGTACTACCCAGCATGGTTTGCGCAAGGGGTGGAAACCCCACCCCATTTTGATAAATATACAATTATTATGAGCTGTGTACCGAGGTACAGTAGCACTGCTTTTTCACCACCAGGATTAATTCAGATTCTAATTCAATCTTAATAGTTTAGCTGTGACCTCTTTTTTCCAAATCTATACAGTTGTCTGTGTCTTATTTATTATTTAAGTTAAGCTTAAGAGTGGTGTGTAAAATAATAAAACTATGGGTGACTTAAAATATTCGAATGCTTGAATAAGCTTGAGAAGATATAAGCACACTGTTTTTTATTTGGTGCAGCACCAGGTAGAGCTGGTCTTTTTTTGATAGTTTATAACTGGTAATAGTCAGTCGTCAGTCATTAATGGTAGCCTATTAGTTGCCCCGTTGAGACAGGGTTTAGCAGTGGTATATTAGGGCTGGAGGAGGTGTAAACTTCTTCTTTGCAGTTTGTGATTGGCATATTGAGAAATTGGTTTGTACCAATAATTATTAGTTGGAATCTATTGTTTTTTATTCCAGCTGGAGAGGTGCAGTGGAGGGAAAGCAGTGCTCCATGGCAGCTCAATTTTAACGCAGCATTATTTAAGTTAAGCTTAAGAGTGGTGTGTAAAATAATAAAACTATAGGTGACTTATGTTTGTCTGTCTATGTGAAATACAAATGTGTGCAGTTAGCACTACACAAACTTGTCTTAGCTCAAATCATGTTGTAGATTTGGGGTATGAATTTTTTTTATGAGAACGGAATTAGATATGGGATATCTTTTTTGATGAAGGAGGACGGTTCATATATGGGCTATGCATTTTAAAGAGGTAGAATTTTAAAGAGGTAGAATTGGTGTAATTGTTAATGAAATGGGTGTTTCAGCTTTATAGTTTAAATTATTTTTTTGTAGTTCCAATATCAAGGATTTGGACCCCCTCTATAAAATCTTGTATTCTCTTCTGAGTTCTTGCTACAGTACTTTGTGCTTACAGTCAAATTCCCTACCACATACACAATGATCTATTTTTTCACATCAAACAATTAATCTACAAGTACATTCTTGGTGGAAAATTTACTAAGATGGGAGTTACATTAAGAAGTGATGTTGCCCAGAGCAACCAATCAGATTCCAGGTATTATCTTCTAGAAGGTGCTAGATAAATGAGAAGTAGAATCTGACTGGTTGCTATGGGCAACATAACTTCTTAATATAACTCCCATCTTAGTAAATTTACCCCTTGGACTATATGGAAAGAAAAGTAAAGAAAGTTACACAAATGCAAGGAAAACATAAAAATTCCATATAGATACAGTTGGAATTGTGTTGATATGTCTGTGCTATGATATGATATGTCGGAATTGCTGCAGTGTCACACCAAACAGTCCTGGTACTTAACCAGTGTCAGGTTTATTTGAAGTGTAGTAGTTACTGGTACAGCCATATTCACAGTGATCTGAATGGTGTGGAGCTTGAGCTGAGCATATACAGTACATAATTAGCTGGTGATGTATGTAGGTAGAGGAACTTTTATATGCAGGATGCAATGTATAAATGTGGCAGTATGCAGGATATTCTGGAAGGGCCTCTGGAGCTAAGTGCAAATATCTGTGTCCCACATTGACAAGAAGGCTCCATGTATGCACAGAAGACCAAATGGTGTTAATCTTGGTAAAGGAGAATGCTTCAGTTATGCAGCATTTCTAGAAGCAGTTCAGTAACAAACTCCATATTTTAATCCCCCCCCCTCTTTGCTGCAAGCTTCTTCATATTACACAAACATTTATCATACATTTGTTGCAGCAACATGAAACAATTTGTGGGTTAGACAAGCAAGAAGATATCAATATTTCAAGTAATTCCAGTCCACATTTTTCTAGAAACATGATCAATGACAGTGACATAATCCCCTTGGTAAGTAAGTCAGCAGGATTCTTCTCACAACTATTTGAACCACAGCAGCAGAAAATGTCTCCATGAGCTCTTGATTATTGTTACATTCAATGTTGAAGGTGTCTTCCTTGTTTTTTTAAATAATCAGTTTACTCAAACTCTTTTTGAGATGAGGAACTTCCTTGACTATTTTGGATTTCCACTCACACCAGTTATGGTTTATTTTTTCCTATTATATATCTTGAGGCTCACAGAATGCAAAATTTGCAAATCTCTTTGGTGGCTTTCTACCATTTGACCTTGCAGATGTTCTTTTCTATGGTTGGATGTCCATGCTGGTAGCCTTTGGTCTACATATGTCTCCTGCTGCTAGCATATCCAGTAATACATACTTGTTCTGAAATTCTAATTCCATTTTTTCTCTAAGTGGTGCTGTCACTCTGAATATGACATCCATTGATAAACTTGTTGGTCTTTGGATTCCAGAGCCTGTAACCTTTACTCTCTTGCCAAGCATGATGCAATTCATGAACTTGGGATCCAGGTTACACCTTTTTGATTTGGGTATGTGTACATAGGCAGTATAATAAAAAACTGTGAGAAGTATAATTCTTGGTTTTCTTCTAGATCACACCTCCATTGGTGTTTTGTCCTTTAGTTCAACTATGGGAGCATGATTATTTAAATAGATTGTTGTAGACACTTCTTCCACTCAAAAACAAATTGTTTAAGCCTGCATCTTACAGCATACATCTGGCTCTGTCCACTAAAGTACAATTTGCAAGCTTGCTAACACAGTTCTGCTCTGGCATGTATGCGATTGTCAATTGATGCTCAATACCATGCTTTTTCAGGAAAATTTTCCCATCTTTATTGAGATATTCTCCTCTATTATCAGACCTCAAGATTTTTAGTTTGTGATGAATTTGTGTCTCTACTAATTTCTCATAGTCTTAAATCTTCTTCACCACTTCACTCTATTTTAAGTAGATTTGTGTCATTCTTGTAAAAGCATTGATGATTGTTATGAATATCTGTTTCTACTCATAAACATAATTATATGGACCGCATACATAACACTTGTATTTAAAATTTTTGGGCTTCTCACTTTTAGGGTGAAGTTAACCAGTGGAGAAGTTGCCCATAGCAACCTATCAGCTTTGAGGAAGCATTTATCAAGTACACTCTATAAAATGATAGATAAATGCTGATTGGTTGCCATGGGAAACTTCTTCACAGGTCCACTTCTCCACTCTTTTCACTGTTTGATACATTAATCCCTTAGTGTGTTATGCATTTAACTCAACTGGCACATATACTTGGAACTATAGCAGTTTTGACCAAACAATTATATAGTTAGCTTGGCTGTGTTAGCTTCTATTGCTAATACCAGGAAATTAACTTCAGGCAATAACTTCTTCAGCATTGCTATTGCAACCTCCTCAATATCAACATGGACACATACAGACATTAACAGCTGGGATATGGACATTATTTTGTCAATGTAGTCAATTAACTTGGTATATTATAATACACACCTCAGACCAATTCTTCACAGACACCATACTCATATGTTGCCTGTCTGGCTATCTACATGACTTTTGCTCACATTTTCCCATGTATAATAGAATAAACACTCAAGCCTATTGTTCCCATGGCTCTTTCCATATCCTCTGGGCTTGGATTGTTACCTAGGTCAACTGTAACTTTCCACAACTTCACACTTCAATTGCATTTCCATTGCAATTTGCCATGTAGTGTAATTTTCTGCATCTTTAAGTTTCATGAACCCCTTCATGCTTTACAAAGAACACTTCTGTAGTATCACTGATTTTTGCCTTTAGGAATACTCTACACTGACATGCTTTGCTAACACTTTGTCCTGACACTGTAAGTTGCAGTCTATGCTGGCACTCTGTGTTACACGTGACTTCTGGCATTTTAGGTGTGTAGTGTTTGGGTGCCTGGGCATTTAGGTGCCTGGACATAAAACCAGTTGATATGTGTGTTCTTTTTGGTGATGGCATGCAGAGTTAACAGCAACACTAGCGGAATTGTAGTCACACCTAAAAGTCCAGGTATTTAACCAGGTGTCAGGTTTATAATAATTGTAATAGTTACTGGTACATATGTGCTCACAGTTATTCACTGGTTGATCTGAATGAAGCAGAGCTTGAGCAGAGCATATACATCACCAGCCAGTCTGACACTGCCCCACCTCCCACTTGCCTTTCAACAGCCCAGCACTTGCCACAGTGTGCTGGGCTGCAGTGTTAGGAGAGTGCTGAGCAGCAGCAGCATTATCCTCTGCTTGCAGGGGGGAGTAAACACACTGATCTTGCACCATCTCAATTTGCTCTGGGCTAAGGTTCTCACAGCACGCCCTCCCCAGCGTGAGCTGCAAATAGCTTTTTCATTTTTTCTAAGGGGGCATGGCCACACCTCCCACAATTAGGCCACATACCCCAATAGTAATGGGGCCTGGGCCAGCTTTTTTTGGTCATGTGTGTAGGTAGCAGAGCATAGAATGTGCTGTATAGATGTGACAGTATGCAGGGTATTCAGGCAGAGCCTCTAGAGAACACAGGTGCTCATCCTCAGTGACTAGGTTGCACCATGCATGCACAGAAGACCAAACAGCAACTTGGTAAAGAATAATGTTTCAGTTGAGGAGCATTCATGAAGGCAGTGCAGTAACACACTCCATATTTCAACAGATCAAACCTAGGATCCCAGTGCTCTGGACAGCATTGCTAACCAATGTGCTACAATCATTATTATTAGTAGTAGTAGTATTTATTATTTTTCTTAGACTGTATGATTTGTCATTTATTTTAAGCTTATGTGATTGCTATTTTGTTAATATTTGATGATTTTAAATATTTTGAACATTTCTTGTTTAATAATATATTATTTTGAAATATTATTTAATCTTCTTTTGAATCATTTTATTTGGAATATGGTGGCTAAATGACATTGGTTCAGGAGAGGCTGAGCTGAAGATAAAATAGACACAGTTTCACATACTGATCCTCCCACTGAACTTGAGGAATGTATGGATCGCTGTGTAACCAACTCCAGCTGAGTGTACAGTGAAAGGAGAAAAGAACCTCTCTTCAAAGTCATGTTCCAGCATTAGATGAAAAAGGTTGTCAGAAAACATCTCAGCCCCAACTCCACAGAGGAGGAGTGGGGTAAAATTAATAATTTCCTTCTTAATGTAAACTCTGCCAAACCAGTCAGTGGTGTGACTGTCTGACTGCTATATCCCTTTACCACTTACAGTCTAAAAATAAATTACTTTCTCAACAGTAGCCCCCAATGATTTCAGGACTATGTGTAACTGTTCAAGAGTATTCAATACCAATAGTGGATAAAAGAGCTAGCATCCCTCTAGAAACTATAAATCGGCTCAATTATTATATTCGGAACAGTTAATCAAGAGACAAAACCTGAATATTGGGCCCGATTCAGAGTTGTACGCTAAAGCTGCCTCAGTGTGGATGTGCAATAATATGCTAATGCAACAGTGACTGGAACTTGTACTGGAACAACCACCTGAGCCCTCACAGCTGTCCTCAACTGCATACAAATACACAGCATCAGATGCAGATTATGGAAACATTGACTTGCTGAGTCTATGGTCACTCAAAATGGCTTCCGTAACTGAGATGCTGGTGCCATGTTTCCTGCATATGGGATCACAGACGCATGATGTGACATGCCCCAAAATGGTCAAAACACACCTGCATGTTTAGCCAACACTTCCACCCAAAAAAGCTCCCTGCCTGTCAAGCACACTGTGACTAAAGACTTGCAGCATACGACTATGGTAATGTACCTTGATGCATGCACAATGCAACTCAAATGCAATCACAGTGGCAACAAATCGCTCCATTTGCAAAAACATCAGCACTCTGTAGAAGTCTGAATAAGGTCATAGTCATTCAGAAATAACTATACTGGATCTGGTGCATACCCCAAAATACTTGATCATTCTCTGCATGTCTTGGTTTAAGAAGAACAATCCTATAACCAATTGGCAAACTTAAGAGTTGTCTTTATCTAAGGCGAGCTCAGGGAGGACAGAAACCTCCCGAGGAGCAGAAGGACTTAGTAATTAGACCCCTATGCTCCATTGGGGCATGTGAATGGTTACATAGAACAATCAAGATGGCTGCCTCAGCCTCTGCAATAATGTATGCTTTGAGGTGGGGAGTTTGACTTGGGCGGTTCACCTGTCAATATGTAATGCAGGTGTCCTAAGGCGAGCTCAGGGAGGACCGCCCCAGTCAAACTCCCAACCTGCCACTGTCCCTGGAGCAGGTCACAATTCTGGATCAATATGCTGTCAGATCAAGAATTGCGCAGGCAGGGTTGAGGTGCAGAGTCTAACCTAGAACCACCACAAGGTGGGTTGGGCATAGCCAGGAGTTTGCATGTTGTGGCACTCTAGCTGCCCCTGGAGGTAAAGTTGTGGGAGTGCAATAGATGTCAGAAACAGAATCAGCAGGCAAGAGCTTAGTCAGAGAGTTCTAGGTTGGGGACACAGGCAAGTAGCACAAAGTAAAGACAAGCCAAGGTCAGGGGCACAGGCAAAGAATCATAATCAGGAGAAGAAGGGTCCGGTACACAAGCAGGAATCATATGTAATTGCTGGAACAAGGTAAGTGACCTAATACTCTGGCATTAAATAGTGCTCAGATACTTCCCAAAATAATGTGAATATTTAAATTTGGCGCCAGCAACACAGTCACACATACCTGTGCCTTTAAGGCTGGTGAGGAGTGGTATGTGCTTCCCTATGGAAGACACTGCAGCTGGATCCAGCCAGCCACCCACTCATGCCAGCCAGAGGGAGAAGGACACTAAGCAGCCCACTGGGCAGGAGAGAGGGCTGTCTTGACACTATACTCGTTAATTCAGTACCAGGTGCAGTATCATGATAATATGTATAAAACCAGGTATCCTCTAGTGCACAAAACAAAGCAGCCTATTCTGATACAGATAAGCTACACTAGTGCTCAAATCAAATTAAGCCAAACACATAAATTGTAACAGATATAATGGTACTTTGAAAATAGAAAACATGTACTCCTCTATAACTGTGGGTCCAATTCTTCCACAAGGGTAGCCCCAATAAACAAGTAAAATAAAAAACAAAATACAATAATGGAATCCTGTTTTTTAAACATACAAATGCATTCTAATACATGAATGGGAGCTCCTCTCTGTATAGAATAGTGAAATAATATCGGGGATGCCCCCACACATCTGACTCACAGCCAGTGACGTAATCTGGTATGTCAAGGTATCTTATTCTTGATGTACAGCATCACCATAAATATAAACAGATTTGGGGTTGCCTCCTATACATCACACTCACAAATTATCAATAGGTAAGGAGGCACATTGTCTTGAACAATATTATCCAGACTGTCACGCTGGGAGGCGGGTTTTTGAAAGCCGAGGTCTGAGGGTGCGGGAGGAGGCAAAGGCGAGGGGCTGAACGTATGATCTCTGCATCCACAAGTCTAGGTCGTTGGCTAGACCTAGTCAATGGTGCGGAGTCTAACTCACAAGGAGGTGTTCGCCAGTGACCCCTCCAAGCGGGATATGGGCTTGTGCGGCTCCCTGTAAGCAGGTCGCGGTCCTTTGACTTGGTGACCAAGGCCTGCAGGGAAAAGAAGAAACCGTTCTGCCGGGCTCATCAAAAATCTGTTTGAAGGCTGTCACAAAGTCTTCGTATCTAGAAACTAACGGATCAGCCCATTACCAAAGAGGGGAAACCCAGTCCAATGCAGCCCCAGTCAGTAATGAAATTACATAGGCGACCTTGGACCGGGAGGTAGGGAAATTCTGATGGAGGCATTCAAACTGGATTTCACATTGGTTTATGAAACCATGACAACGTTGTGGAGTACCATCAAACCTTTCAGTGGTGGCCAAGTGGAGATGAGACTTCTGTGGTGTAGTCCCTTGAGGTAACCCTAGAGAACCAGCAGGAACGACAGGTGGCGAGGCCGTGGACATAGATGCCAGTGTATTTTGCATGGTCATTAACTGTCTGGACAATTCTTGCAGGTATTGAGCCACATGTCGCTGTGCTGTCTCTTGGCTATCCATACGGTTTGTTAACTCTTGAAAAGTCCCAGTACCTTGGGCACCTGTGGCTTCAATTGGGCCTGAACAAACTGTCACGCTGGGAGGCGGGTTTTTGAAAGCCGAGGTGTGAGGCTGCAGGAGGAGGTGAAGGCGAGGGGCCTGGAAGTATGATCTCGGCATCCACAAGTCTTGGTTGTTGGCTAGACCTAGTCAATGGTGCGGAGTCTAGTTCACAAGGAGGTGTTCGCCAGTGACCCCTCCAAGCGGGATATGGGCTTGTGTGGCTCCCTGTAAGCAGGTCGTGGTCCTTTGACTTGGTGACAAAGGCCTGCAGGGAAAAGAGAATCAAAAACACCAGTGGCCCAAGGGTAATGCCTGGAATAGGCACGTGGGGAGTGGGATAGAACTCCTGGCTGGAGAAAGGCACTTGAGGTGCTGGCTAGAGAGGTGTGGAGATTTATTGGTAGGCTGAGGTAACAGCTGGATATCCCAAGAAGTATATACCGGATTGCCGGCCAGAGATCATGCACTAGGGTGCAATGAGATGAAGGGTTAACCTGCACACAGGCTGTGATAGTGAAAGCACTGTGATGAGATGAAGGGTTAACTTGCAAACAGGCTGTGATGGTAAAAGTTCTGCGATGAGACGAGGGGTTAACTTGCACACAGGCTGTGATGGTAAAAGCACTGCGGTGAGATGAAGGGTTAACTTGCACACAGTCTGATGGTAAAAGTACTGTGGTGAGATGGAGGGTTAGCTTGCACAAAGTTTGTTGATTAGTAAAGGTACTGTGGTGAGATGGAGGTTAAACTTGCACACAGGCTGTTGATTAGTAAAAGCACAGTGGTGAGATGGAGGTTAATCTTGCACACAGGCTGTTGATTAGTAAAGGCACTGTGGAGAGATGGAGGTGAGCTTTCACAGAGGCTGCTGATAGTAAAGGCACTGTGATGAGATAGCTCTGAAGCTCTGGAAGAAACACACTGGAAGCACGGGAACCTGGAACGAGACTCCTCTAGTTACACTAGCGGTGACAATGATTGTTCAGGCAACTACCTGGAGCACAGGAGCCGGATATATACCCCTGGAAGCCTGCTGATAGGCCCACAGCATCAGCTGACCAGCCGGGCCACTCAGGGAAGGAAGTACTGACATAGGGAAAGTGTCATGGCGGCACTCATGATGGAAACTGCGATCCCCGCTCACCGGGTCACCTGACACCACAGCTACAGGGTGAATGTACAGCTCCTCCCACATCACCGCGCCAGCCGCCTGACTGCCCGGGAAGTCAGAGGAAGCTGGCAGGACAGTAAGGGATGGCCGATCCCCAGCTGAACTCTGACAGTACCCCCCTTTCAGGGTGGACACCAGACACCCACCAGGCTTACCAGGAAATTTGATGTGGAAGGCTCGAATTAATTGAGGTGCATGAACATCTGTGGCTCTGATCCAGGCCCTCTCCTCAGAACCATAACCCTTCCAATCAATGAGGTATTGGAGAATGTTGGATCTGAACCGAGAATCCAGAATCTTCACAACTTCGAATTCTGTACCTTGAGAAGTTTGTACTTGAGGTAATTTAGGAGAGGTGGTTTGGAACCGATTTAACACCAAAGGTTGCAATAGAGAAATATGAAAGGTATTAGATACCTTCAATTGAGGTGGGAGTTCCAATTTATACGCAACAGGGTTGATCACTCTGTGAATGCGGTATGGACCAATGAAGCGTGAGGCCAGCTTCATACTGGGAACTTTCAGTCGGATGTTCCTAGTAGATACCCAGACTTTATCTCCAACTTTCAGCAGAGGAACCGCGGCACGTCATCTGTCAGCAAATCTTTTATAATTCTTGGATGATTTTTTCAACGAGGCATGTATCTTCTTCCAAATGGCTGAAAAAGATTCTACAACGTCAGTAACTGCAGGGACCTTCACCGAAGGTAAATGTTGGAAATCTGGAATCTGGGGATGTTTACCAAACACAGTATAAAAAGGTGTGGAATTTGAGGAAGTGTGGTACTTGAAGTTATGTGAAAACTCGGCCCAAGGTAGTAAGTCCACCCAATCATCCTGTGAAGAGGACACAAAAAGTCTTATAAAGGTCTCCAGTTCCTGATTAACCAGCTCGGTTTGCCCGTTAGTTTGTGGGTGGTAAGCTGATGAGAATTTTAATTTGGTTCCACAAGCGCTGCATAAGGCCCTCCAAAACTTGGCTACGAATTGGACTCCTCGGTCAGAAACAATCTCTCTAGGAAGACCATGTAACCTAAAAATCTCTTTAACAAAAATTTTTGCCAAATGGGGAGCAGATGGCAGGCCTACTAATGGTATAAAATGTGCCATTTTTGAAAAACGATCCACCACTACCCATATGGTGTTATGTCCTTTGGAGCGTGGAAGCTCAGAGATAAAATCCAT
The DNA here is from genome assembly GCA_031769625.1 of Taudactylus pleione. Lineage (NCBI taxonomy): Eukaryota > Metazoa > Chordata > Amphibia > Anura > Myobatrachidae > Taudactylus > Taudactylus pleione. The sequence continues at coordinate 6,354,691 of JAUIMM010000759.1, forward strand.
GGATATATAGGTCCAAGGAATAGTAGGAACGAGTAACGGGCGTAGAAGACCTGCACTTTTTTTGTGAGAAACTTTATGCTGTGAGCATTTTACACATGACAAAATAAATTCTTGAACATCTTTTCTCATCGAGGGTCACCAATAAGAATGCTGAAGAAACTTGTACCAGAATGCCCAGCAAATAGAGAACTACGAGCCCAGGTTAACAACTTTTTCCGTAATTCAGGAGTCACAAAAATTTTCCCCGGAGGTGGAGTCAATATTTGAGTTGAAGCGAAGACCATAGGATCCAGGATTGGGCGAGATCTTAGATGATCTTCTTCCTGTGTGTCGAGTAGAAAAGACCGGGAGAGAGCATCTGCTTTTTTGTTCAAATTACCGGGGCGAAATTGAAGCTTAATGTTAAACCTTGAGAAGAACAAGGACCAGCCTGGCGTTTAAGCGATGAGCCGTCTGAAGATAAATTAAGTTTTTATTGTCAGTAATAATGGTAACTGGAAACTTGGCCCATTCCAGAAGATGACGCCACTCCATTAACACCAGACGCATAGCCAGGAGTTCTTGATCTCCAATCGCATAGTTTTTCTCTGCAGAGGAAGTATCCACATGGATGATTCTTCCCGTCACTGGAAATTTGGGATAATACCGCTCCTACACCCACCGAAGAGGCATCCACTTCCACAAAAAATGGTTTATCCAGTTGGGGTTGGCAAAGAATGGGGCAGTAGAGAATGCCTCTTTCAATCTCTGGAAGGCCTGTATGGCTGAGTCCGGCCACTGGGCTTGGTTAGCGCCGTTCCATGTGAGACTAGAAATGGGAGACACCACAGTGGAAAAATTCGGTATGAATCGCCTATAACAGTTTGAAAATCCCAAAAAACGTTGGGTAGCTTTTAAAGATTTTGGTAATGGCCATTCAGAGATCGCTTTCAGGTTCTCTGGATCCATCTGAATGGTTTCCCCAGAAATTATATATCCTAGGAAAGGAACTGTGGTTTTTCAAAGAGGCACTTGGATAACTTTCCATAAAGGTGGTGTTTTTGAAGGCGAGCTAGAACTTCTCGAACATGTTGGCGGTGAGTTTGGAGATCCTTAGAAAAGATTAGAATATCATCTAAATAGACGATGACAAAGCTGTAGAGAATGTCCCGAAAGATTTCATTTACATAGCCTTGGAATATAGCCGGCGCATTGCAGAGTCCAAAAGGCATCACTAGATATTTGAAATGACCATCTCTGGTATTGAAGGCGGTCTTCCACTCATCCCCAGCTTTGATTCATATCAAATTGTATGCCCCACGAAGATCTAGTTTAGAGAACACTTTAGCTCCACGGGCCTTGTCGAAAAGCTCATGAATTAAAGGTAAAGGATACAGATTTTTTACAGTAATTTGGTTGAGGCCACGGTAGTCTATACAGGGCCGGAGGCCTCCATCCTTCTTGCTCACAAAAAAGAACCCTGCCCCTGCAGGGAAGGTGGAAGGCTGCATGAACCCTTTGGCTAGATTTTCCTTAATGCAAGTTGCCATGGCGGCTGTTTCTGGAACTGACAAAGGATAGGTCCAGCCCCGAGGGGGAATCTTTCCCGGGAGAAGTTCTATTCCACAATCCCACGACTGATGAGGAGGGAGTTGATCAGCAGCCTACTCGCAGAAGACATAGGCAAAATCTTGATATGCTTGTGGTAGACTGGAGACAGAAGGATCTTTTGGCTTGTCAGTCGGGGGAACTTTGCACCTGTTCTGGGGAGCACAGAGTGGGTACGTACAGGAAGTACTTGGGTTAGGCACCGATGAAAACAGTTTGCATATTGGACCAATCAAAGGTAGGATTATGTTTCCTTAACCAAGGTAAACCCAGAACTAGCTCGTAAGCAGAGTTAGGAAGTATGAGGAATTCAATGGTCTCTTGGTGCAGGCAACCAACCCTGGGAGTCACGGGCTAGGATTTCAAGGATATGGATTCACCTAGCACGGTTTTACCATCTACACCGGAGAGCAGTAGTTTGTCAGGTAAAGGTACCACCGAAAATACCAAGGGACTGGATTAAAGATTTGGAAATAAAATTTCCCGCAGCACCGGAATCTATATGGGCTTTAACATCCCTTGTCCTGAACTGGTGGGAAAGAGATACAGGCAATAAACTGTCAGTTTATTGGGAGTGCTTAAAAATGATGCCTAATTGAATGCTGCCGACATCAACTAGGGTCTCGCATTTCCCGCCAGCAGGGGACAATTCTTTAACATGTGCTCAGGGGCAGTGTAATAAAGACACAATTTATTTTGAAAGCGCCGATTGCGTTCGGCCATGGTTAGCCTGGTTCTGTTGATGTGCATAGGTTCCTCACCCCTGGAGGTGGGGGAATAGGATTGACTTCCTGAGGCCGGACGATCTCGAGGGCGATCCCCATGACCTCTATTACCCCACTGCTCCCTATGGCATAAATCAATCCTTATGCAGAGGGAAATAGTCTCAGAAAAAGATGTAGGTAACTCCCTGGATGCTAATTCGTCTTTCATCCTTTCGGACAACCCATGGAGGAAGGCTGCTTTGAGTGCTTCTTCGTTCCATCTAAGTTCCGATGCAAGGGTCTGAAACTGCACCACGTACTGTCCCACTGAGCGAGTACCTTGGCGGACACGGAGTAAGTCGGGGGAAGCAGAAACTGATCTGCCGGGCTCATCAAAAATCTGTTTGAAGGCTGTCACAAAGTCTTCGTATCTAGAAACTAACAGATCAGCCCATTCCCAAAGAGGGGAAACCCAGTCCAATGCAGCCCCAGTCAGTAATGAAATTACATAGGCGACCTTGGACCGGGAGGTAGGGAAATTCTGGTGAAGGCATTCAAACTGGATTTCACATTGGTTTATGAAACCATGACAACATTGTGGAGTACCATCAAACCTTTCAGGGGTGGCCAAGTGGAGATGAGACTTCTGTGGTGTAGTCCATTGAGGTAACCCTGGAGAACCAGCAGGAACGACAGGTGGCAAGGCCGTGGACATAGATGCCAGTGTATTTTGCATGGTCATTAACTGTCCGGACAATTCTTGCATGTACTGAGCCACATGTCGCTGTGCTGTCTCTTGGCTATCCATACGGCTTGTTAACTCTTGAAAAGACCCAGTACCTTGGGCACCTGTGGCTTCAATTGGGCCTGAACAAACTGTCACACTGGGAGGCGGGTTTTTGAAAGCCGAGGTCTGAGGCTGCTGGAGGAGGTGAAGGCAAGGGGCCTGGAAGTATGATCTCTGCATCCACAAGTCTTGGTTGTTGGCTAGACCTAGTCAATGATGCGGAGTCTAACTCACAAGGAGGTGTTCGCCAGTGACCCCTCCAAGCGGGATATGGGCTTGTGCGGCTCCCTGTAAGCAGGTCGCGGTCCTTTGACTTGGTGACAAAGGCCTGCAGGGAAAAGAGAATCAAAAACACCCGTGGCCCAAGGGTAATGCCTTGAATAGGCACGTGGGGAGTGGGATAGAACTCCTGGCTGGAGAAAGGCACTTGAGGTGCTGGCTAGAGAGGTGTGGAGATTTATTGGTAGGCTGAGGTAACAGCTGGATATCCCATGAAGTATATACCGGATTGCCGGCCGGAGATCATGCACTAGGGTGCAATGAGATGAAGGGTTAACCTGCACACAGGCTGTGATGGTGAAAGCACTGTGATGAGATGAAGGGTTAACTTGCAAACAGGCTGTGATGGTAAAAGCTCTGCGATGAGACGAGGGGTTAACTTGCACACAGGCTGTGATGGTAAAAGCACTGCGGTGAGATGAAGGGTTAAATTGCACACAGTCTGTGATGGTAAAAGCACTGTGGTGAGATGGAGGGTTAACTTGCACACAGGCTGTTGATTAGTAAAGGCACTGTGGTGAGATGGAGGTTAAACTTGCACACAGGCTGTTGATTAGTAAAGGCACTGTGGAGTGATGGAGGTTAGCTTTCAGACAGCCTGCTGATAGTAAAGGCACTGTGATGAGATAGCTCAGAAGCTCTGGAAGAAACACACTGGAAGCACGGGAACCTGGATCGAGACTCCTCTAGTTACACTAGCGGTGACAATGATTGTTCAGGCAACTACCTGGAGCACAGGAGCCGGATATATACCCCTGGAAGCCTGCTGATAGGCCCACAGCACCAGCTGACCAGCTGGGCCACTCAGTGAGGAAGTACTGACATAGGGAAAGTGTCATGGCAGCGCCCATGATGGAAACTGCGATCCCCGCTCACCGGGTCGCCTGACACCACAGCTACATCCTGAATGCTCAGCTCCTCCCACATCACCGTGCCAGCCGTCCGACTGCCAGGGAAGTCAGAGGAAGCCGGCGGGATGGTAAGGGATGGCCGATCCCCGGCTGAACTCTGACACGGACACTTTATTCTCATCAATAAAGACTTTATTCTGAAGCAGCAGTTAGTTTTATAAACTTCTTTTATTATAAAACATATAACAAGTTCTCCAATAATGTCCACGCTAAAAATACCTATTGGGACAGGCAGCGCCGTAGTGAGACGGCAGTGCGCCCAGTGCAGCACTGCTGCCCCTCTCACTCCCTCTCCGCCCCCCCCTGAGCATTTACCCTAACTTCCGACACCAGGAGGGAGGGATCTTCCGCCGATTTTCAATGTCCGGCGCACACCACTGCCGGAGGTCTCTATCTGCAGACCTCTGGCACAGAAAAGTGTGTGGCCGGTACCACTGGAGGATGGCGCCCAGTGCTCATGACCCCTCAGCCCCCCCCCCTAGTTGCCGCCCTGGGGACAGGGGATAATATTAAATACCGGGTACTTAGATGTTTAGGGATCCCACAAAAGTCCAGGTATCAGACATCCTTCTGTCCAACAAGGTAAATAGAGTCCAAAGAAGATGAAGCCAGTTGACCCCACCATTGCGTTTCGACCCTTCAGTGGGTCTTTTTCAAGGTGCATGGACTGGCTACCCTAAAGAACCTATATAAACGCTATTGATTGGCTCCAATTAACTAATCAACTTATAATAATATTTCACTATACCCTTCAACATGAAAACATAAATTCACATACATAATCTCAAACAGGATAAGTCTCTTATCCAGCTCCACTGGCCTATGTTAGGATCTGCAGTTAAGCAGATCATACTGTTTGCAGTTTCCAGCCTTAGTTGCTACTGAGGCACTGCACTAATTACTGCCTGTCTGTGTGGCACTAAGGGAGGCTTGCTATGGTTGGGCCCTGTTTCTGTTAAATTCAGCCCTTCACTCCATGCCAGTGATAGAGTTACTCGAGCTTCCAGTTAGACCTGTCTCCTGTTGATCAGTCGAGTTCCAGAGTCCAGTTCTGCTATGTTTGTCCACTGCCGTTTGTTACATCCAGGCAGCTTAGTCTGTATTCCACCTGCTTGTGCCACTTGTGTCATCTAGGTGGCATGATGTGCTTCCTTGCCCAGAAGTGCCCATCAACATCCAGCGGCTTGTCAACCAGGCAATGCCAACTGCATCCCTGCATTGAGGGTACACAATCCAGTGTACCTATGCCAGTGTCAATCCAGCAACATTGCTCGCAACCCAGCATCCCAAGTGTGCAATCCGGTGCACCACCGGCAGTGTCAACCCAGTGGCACGGGTCGCAATTCAGGATCCTACAGTAAGTGTGCAATCCAGCGCAGCACTGCCAGTGTCAACATGGTGACACTGGTAATATCTCCACATCTGTGTGCACACTTAATCAGAGACTCACAGCCCAAAGGTTGCATCTTAACCTCAGCCCTCAGGCCACAAAAAGCCAAGGCTGACCAGCCCCCAAGGCTGCTTTTTCAGCCCCAAAGGCAGCATCTTACCCTTGGCTCACAGGCCATGACTAGCAAATGCAAACCTGTCCTCAAGGCTGCTTCAACAGCCCAAAGGCTGCATCACTTCCTTAGCCCATTGGCCATGACTAGTCAATGCTAATCAGCCTTCAAGGCTGTCCCCAGACTTTATCCTGCCTGATATTCGCTCGCTTTCTAACATTATCACTGGCCAACAAAGAGTCTGCTACAGGATAAGTTATGGAGCCTGGCCAGAATCCAGCACAAATCCTGGCTGCCCAGATCTGGGTGCTTACCCAAAAGGTACAGGAACTCTCTATTAAAGTTGAGGAGAGGTGGGCAGCATCCGTCACTCCAGTTTGTGAGCCCAAACTTAACTTGCCTGATCGTTTTTCAGGGAGTTGTAAAGACTTTGTGAACTACAAAGAAAGTTGCATGCTTTATTTCAGGCTCAGATCTCACTCCTCAGGCTCCGAGGTTCAAAGAGTCAGGATTATTATTTCTCTCCTGTAGGGGGATCCGCAGACTTGGGCATTTGGTTTTCCCCCTGCTTCAGCACCACTTCAGATGGTGGACTCCTTCTTCTCAGCCTTGGGACTGCTATATGATGACCATGATAAGACTGCTATGGCAGAGGCTAGCCTTTGGTTCTAAAGCAGGAGAACCTGGCAGTAGAGGATTACTCTACAGAGTTCGGGATAAAAGCCATGGACTCTGGATGGAATGATCCCATACTAAGGAATCAGTTCCAATGGGGGTTGTCAGACCAAACAAAAGACATCTTAGTCCAACATCCCACCACAAATACCCTGGATTACATCATGAGTCTGTCTATTCGTATAGACCGACATCTCCGGGAGCATGGACTGGAAAGGAATCTGCCACTCATTCTTCTCTTTGGGTTCCTGCTGCAGAGCAGGAGGAACCGATACAATTGGGGGCCTACCGTCTCCCTGCGGAGGCACTCATTGGGACTATGTATGTACTGCGGTGGTAATGGCCCAACTCTGGGGCTGATTCATAGGCGCTCGCAAAAAGCGAGTGCTCTCTCTGAATCAGGGAGGGCGCTGGTAATTTTATTTGCGGCCTCCAGGCCACTCGCATAGCTGTGGGTGACAACCCACAGCTCTTGCGAGCAGCCAGGATGATGGTCGTGATGGTCAAGACCATTGTGGCCATCGGGCTTGCGACGAGACCCTTGTGGTAGGGTCTTGTGGCCGCAAGTCCCAGAGAGCTAATAGAGCCAGAAGCTATCTCACTGACATCACTGGTGATGTCAGTGGGGCCGCCCACAAATGGCAGGTGTATGCTTGGGAACGCCTCCATTTGCAAAGCCACCCCCAGCCACACCTACAAAATGGGGTGAGCTGTCGATCAACATCGACAGCCGCCCCTTTTGTAGTGAGCCACAGAGCGAGTGCTTTTTGCATTCGCTCTCGGGGTCGAGCATGCGCACTGGACCACCATTGACCCGCTTGCGAGCATTATGCACTTGCGAGCGGGTCTGGATCAGGCCCTCTGTCCCATCAAGTGGGGAAATGACAAGGTCTAGATGTTTGCAGAGAGTTACATCTAGGCCTTGCATCCATCTCTCAAAAAAATTCAGTCCTCTTCCTGACCTTGCTCAAATCTTAAGACAGCCTGGTTTCTGTCTCTGCCTTCATCGACAGTGGGGCCACAGAAAATTTTATGGACCTTACATTCTTTGAGACTCTGGTCTACTTCCTAAACCTCTATATAATCCGGTCGCTGTTGTTGGCTTGGATGGGAAGAGTCTTTCTTCAGTTCCTATTACCCTCCAGACACCGCCTATACAATTGACCTTGGGTGCTCTGCATCATGAAGAGCTTTCGTTTCTACTCCTCCAGTGTCCGATAGCTCCCATTGTATTTGGATTACCATGGCTAAAGAAGCACAGCCCAGTTATCCACTGCAGAATGGGGAGAGTTTCCAGTGGGGTTCTTCTTGTTTTGCTCATTGTTTTGTCTCATCCTGTTCATCTTGCCGCAGTCATTTCAGCAGACACTCCTAAGATTCCTGCTCCTTACCATGATCTGGCAGAGGTTTTTCTAAGAAAAAAGCTGATGTTCTACCACCTCATCACCCCTTCGATTGTGCCATTGACCTGCTACCAGATGCCAGACTACCTAAGGGTAGGCAGTATACCTTGTCAGTTCCTGAGGATAAGGCTATGCAGGAATACATCCAAGATGCTCTAGAGAAGGGGTTCATCTGGACATCTAAATCTCTTGTAGGTGCTGGTTTAATCTTCATCCAAAAGAAGGATGAGTCCCTCCGGCCCTGCATTGACTTTCGTGGCCTCAATAAAATAACAGTGAAATATGCATATCTGTTATCTTTGATCTCGGTTTTAGTTGAACAATTATGGGAGGCATCAATCTTCTCTAAAATTGACTTGTGTGGAGCCTACAACCTCATCTGCATCCACAAGGGAGATGAGTGGAAGATAGCTTTCATCCCCAACTTGGGGCATTTTGAGTACTTGGTTATGCCATTCAGTCTATCCAATGCCCCGATGTCTTCCAAGACTTTATTAATGAGATCCTCAGAGATTTCCTGTGGGTCTTCGCTGTGGTGTACTTGGACGATATTCTAATCTTCTCTAAGTCCATTGAGCAACATCGACAACATGTGATGCTGGTATTGCGAAGGCTCCTGGATAAGAGTATTTACACCAAGATGGAGAAATGTGAATTTGAGGTGGAGGAAAACTCCTTCTTAGGTTACATAATTTCATCTCGGGGCTTCTCCATGGACCAAAGTAAGATAAAGGCAGTTTTAGATTGGGAACAACCCACGTCTTTTAAGGCCATACAGCGGTTCCTCAGGTTCTCTAACTATTACCGCCACTTCATCAAATTTTTCTCCACTCTCATCTCTCCCATCATAGATTTAACCAAGAAAGGGGTGGATTGGTTGCTATGGGCAACATCACTTCTTAAATATAACTCCCATCTTAGTAAATTTACTCCTCAGTATCTCTGTTCTTCTGTAACTTCAGCAATTCTTTTAAGATTTCTTCAAACGCTGTTCCTGCATCTTCATCTGTTTCCAGATTACAGTCTGTCTGGAGGCCTTGCAGTCTAAAGGTGGGGGATTTGGTTTGGCTGTCCACCAAGAACATCAACCTGCAGAAAAGATCACAAAAATTAGGACCTGAATTCATTGGGTCATTCATAATCATTGTTCATATAAATCCTGTGGATTTCAATTTAAAATTACCTCAGTCTCTCAGGATCAATAACACTTTCCACTGTTCTCTTTTGAAACCATTTTTCCTTTCCACCAGGTATTCCCTTAGATGTTCGATCAGACCACCACCAGTTCTTGTTCAGGGACGACAAATGTTTGTCATGAAAAATATACTGGACTCTAGAAATTCCAGAGGCTGTCTTCAGTTTCTAGTACACTGGAAAGTATACGGACCAAAGGAGTGCTCCTGGATTCCCAGAAAGGGAATCCTGCTCCTGCCCTGAAGAGAAGATTACTCTTGGACTTTCCATACAAACCAGGGTTTAGGGGTTCCATAACCCCTCATCAAGGGTGGGTACTGCTAGGATCTGCAGTTAAGCAGTTCATATTGTTTGCAGTTTCTAGCCTTAGTTGCTACTGAGGCACTGCACTCATTTCTGCCTGTCTGTGTACAGTATCAGGTGCACACTAATTGATTTTCCTGTCTGTGCACAGCCCAGGTGCACACTAGTCTGTCATTAAGGGAGGTTTGCTCTGGTTGGGCCCTGTTTTTATTAAATTCCAGCCAGCCCTTCACTCCATGCTGTGATTGAGTTACTCATGCTTCCGGTTAGTCCTGTCTCCTGTTGATCAGTCAAGTTCCAGAGTCCAGTTCTACTCTGTTTGTTCCATCCAGGCAGCTCAGTCTGTATTCCACCTTATATGATAAGTTTCATTCAAAATGGGCAGTTTGCAATTAGTGTAAGTGCATAAGAGTGTTTTTACATGTGCAGAAAGTATTAGCATATATATAGTAGGATAAAAATTTTAAATATACTATCTATCTGGTCAGGAAATCCAGCCCTGGGCTGACAAGTTTGGGGCTGGTTAATGTTATGGCAGGGGAATGCCACCCTGTGTGCATACCTGTTATAGCATTAACCTGCTGGTTTTCCCCCCCTCATTTTCCCATATCAGCTGAGAGGGCCTCAGCAGGTTATGGATTTTGGGAGGGGGACCCCATACATTTTAAAAAAATGTTTTAACTAATTTACTTTTTATAGCAATGAAGCCTGCACAGATCACAATGATCTGTGTAGTACTTCTACAAAACTTGCATGCCTCAGGCAGGCATATTTATTGTATCAAATTCTAAAGACAGAAAAACAAAGAAATTGTACAATGTGGCACACAACTTCTAATGATGTTTGTTATAAAACTTGGTCAGTGATATATTAAAACCATAAGAAAAAATATGAAAATTGCGAAAAATAAATGAGAAAAGTGAAAAATTTTAAAATTTTGCTGACACACCATATGCTGCTAACTTATAATGGTTTATTATATATTACTGTAATTATTTAAATTCCTCATAAATAATTCACGTGCAAGAAATCAGAATGGACAAACAAATGTCTCTAAAAGTAAGTTGGTCAGTTATATTGTTACGAGCTGGTGTTTATTTCTAATGCATGTATATGTACAGTATATCAACATGTTGTAAAACAAAAGTACAACATTAACAAAACTGTCATTATTAATGTAGGATTATTGTTTGAATGTCACCATTAGGTATTTGCAGTACATAAATTATTATAGGAGTATTTCACTGTTTTCCAAATACTCTGTGGTATGTAAATGGATATCAAAGTGTTCTGATTCATGTGATCAGTCCTTAACAGTGTTGAGTTGTAAATTATTCCCAATGTTGTTGGGAATAATTATGTCTGTTTTTTATTCATGTACATCACCTTTTATGTCTGTTTTTTATTCATTTAAACATCACCTTTTATGTCTGTTTTTTATTCATGTATTTTTTTCACATATATTTTAACCCCTTTTTCAACACTTAGTAATTGCTCGCACACTTCTATACTTTACACTGCGCTGTCACTCTTTTTCCATTTTTCATGTGATGCCCTGGGGGGTTCCTGGGCTGGACATTTTTTGGGGTGCTCTGTGCCCCAGACGTGAACCCTTTAGTGTTAGGCACTGCTAGTGACAGAGAAGCCGTGACGTGGCCTAGCAGCCTCCCATGTATTTGCAAATGCATGCAAATAATATCTCTGAATTTTTATTATCATATAGTCTTCAAATATTGTTGCAAGTATAATTCAGTGTGCTGAGGTACAATAGGGGGTTAACCCCCCTCTCTTTTTCTAGTTGTGAAAAACAGGTTAATTATTCATGTTAATTATACCATAATGTTATTGTCACCTTCAAGTTCACATTTACATTTTTACACAGCATTAGAATACCATTAATAAATCAAGTGAAGCAGGATACGATGGATAAATTCTAACCACGTTGTTATTTTAAAGTTATGATTCCTTGTATCAACTCTTCGTGGTTACAGACACTGAAACATTTGTTTCTAATTGCAAGTTCCTGTATTCGAAAACACAAGTCAGTGTGCTTTTGTATGAATAAATATTAGGTCTACATGCATGATAAAGATTATTACTCGAGTCTGCACATAATTCAAATAGTGTGTCTTCTGATAGCTTGTCACTGTCTCCACTCAGAAATATGATCCAACTACCCAGCCCGTGATGTGCACTAAGTTTTATACCCCTTTTACACCAACCTGGGTTATTGCAGGGTTAACCCAGGTTGCTCCTTGGTGTAAAAGGGGAAAGGTAACTAACAGGGTTTAATACAAGAAAAACCCGTGAAACCCACCAGTGTAAATGGCGTGATCTGGGTCAAGGTGACAGCCGGTCTCAGTGGTACTTGGAGATGATGTCATCTCCAAGCATTCCACTTCAATGCTGGAAAAGCCGGGTCTATGCAGACACGGCTCATGTGTGAACGGCGCCGGCTCGGGAAAATCCAGGGTTGGTGCCGGCTAAATTCCGGGTCTGATCTGATTTGGAACCCTGTTCCAACCTCCGGGTCAGAACTGGAATTTAGGTATAAAAGCTGTATTAGTGACTTGTCCTGATAGTGACTGACTAGTAGACCATGTTGCACAATGTTAGTAACAGTAGGTTTTTTGTCCGTAGTCACTTCTAAAGATTAACTGATATCTCCACTTGGTCACCGTGTTTCTGTGTAGGAGTCATTAATTATGCATTGAACACTGCAGAATAAACAAATCGCTCAAGTGGAGGATTTGTAAATGTCTGTCTGTTCAGTAAAATCACAACTTCCAGCCTGTCATGAAAACAGTAATAATTAACCCAATGGTGACTACTTTATTGTGCTCCACAATGCCAGTTTGATCCCTAAACTGTCTAAATGAACAAATTATACCGGTAATAAGTGCTCTGTGGTATTGAAATATACTCTATTCTCCTATATTATGCATGTGATTGATTATAAGATGGTGATTGGTCTAGCTATTGGTGTATTGTTTATTTGTTATAGTATACGTTAAGGGGATATGATGTGTCAGTGTCGAATCTGCTCGTAAAAATCTGTAGGCAGGATGTTCGTACTATTTACAGAATTTTGAAGAGTTACTAAAATAAATGAAATGTCCAGGTCTAGTGGATTTGCTGAGCAAAATCTGTGGGCAGGGTGTTTGGATAACGTATGAATTTTTATTGAAAAAATCTATAAATATGCTCAGCAATATCTGTAGGCAGGGTATACCGAATACATGGAATTTGGGGATTATATGTTCATATGGGTAAAGGTAAGTTCCACTTGTAAACTGGATGGAATCCTTTGTATGATGTTTCTTCTTAGATGTATTGGTTGTATCAGTCCTCCTCTATACCATCTCATGATTACCAATGGGTGCAGAATCAGGCTGTTGTCTGGACACTATGGTTGCAGAAAGTGGGTAGGTATAAATGACTTACCATACGTATTCTGCTGGTCCGCTAACTGTTATCCTTCTGCACTCCATCATTATGCTTGCGGGTATGGGGGCTGACATGTTATATATTATGTAAATTATGTGTATTTGGAATACACAAAACAAAGTATGTAAATAATACCTCCTTTATTAAATGGTTAACAAAGGTAAAAACATGAGTTTTATAGTGCTATTGTTGGCGCATATCAGCAACTCAATAGGATAAAGTCAATAGGATAAAGTCAAAAGAAGGTCTCAGTCCTGTATGTGATGACAGGTGTCCCAACGCATTTCGTCCCACAAAAACTGGACTTTTTCAAGGGCAAATGGAATGTTGCTGCAATGGTTCATGTTTATATACTCACTGCTTATTTCGTTAATGAACGGGTGGTGAGTGCCTAGCCAAACTTCCAGGTTGTGCTGTTGGTGCCAGTTCAGTGACGTGGCTTTTGGTCACATGATACGACGTCCTCTGTGTACTTGCATATGCATGTGTTCCCCCGGTTTCCATGGTAATAGGCTTAAAACAACCCTTCCCAGCTCTAGCGCTGTATAGATTATGCATTAAAATGTGTCCTCTAGTGACAGTAATCATATCTCCTTTTATGGCGACGACCATCTTTGTATGGTTAGACAGTTTCATAGTCATATAGTCCAATCCACTGTTTTGTCTCCTTTATTGGTGGTGGCCATGTTTTAGGTTGTACAAACACTACAGATTACTAACTTGTGGGAGTCGACAGAATGCTAATTTGGCATTTATATCAAATATTCCACAATAATACCATGATTTCCCAAATACTCTTCAGTTGTCAACATGATTGTGGTGATTCCCCTGTAGTTTATCAATATAATTGTGTAATATATATGTCATCTTTATACTCAATCATATTGATTTGTACTGTGAATGGTGTAATAGGAGGATACACTATATGGTGAAGGGATTATTAACTTTTTATTATATGTCAAATTGATCATGTTTGATCCAATGTCTATCGTTATTATGTGACAAATGAATCATGTATAATCCAATATCCATCTTGAATATAAAATACTTAGAATTAACCCCCTAGATAGATTCTACTAAAACGGATAGATATGAATAAACTAATCTTGCCAAATTTGAATCAGAGTGAATGACATATTTAGGGTACATTTGTGCAGTTGTGTTATATGACTCTGAATGATAGGGTACCGGGTATCCTCATCATATAACCAATCCCTTGGATGTCATAGACTATCAATTTCAGTGAAAATGGTTATTTTAGTCAATAATTAGCCCCTCATTTAAATTTAAGGGTCAATGTTTAGACCTTCAGGATACAGAGTGTGTAAGTCAAATATCCATCTACTCTCTGTTTTATTGATCTTTTCTAACTTGTTACCTCTCCTCCAACTGTAGTGTAGCTTCTCTATTGCTACAAATTTGAAACCCCTTGGGTTGCATCCATGTTGGTTTTTGAAATGCTCTTACATGCTATGATTATCGTATGCTTTGACGATATTCCTTATATGTTCATTTATTCTAGTCTTAAGACTTCTTATGGTGTGGCCTATGTACTGGAGGCCACATGGGGCCACATTTTGCCAAAATATAGCTATTCACATCAACAGCTTTGTGATGTGTTCTGGTGTGTATCTCGGAATTTAGGATAAATATGTCTAGATCCAAAATTCCACTTTATCTTTGCTGTATATGATCAATTTGACATATAATAAATAGTTAAAAATCCCTTCACCATATAGTGCATCCTCCTATTACACCATTCACAGTACAAATCATTATGATTGTGTATAAAGATGACCTATATATTAAACAATTATATTGATAAACTATATGGGAATCACCACAATCATGTTGACAACTGAAGAGTATTCAGGAAATCATGATATAATTGTGAAATATTTGATATAAATGCAAATTAGCAAACTACAGAGTCCCACAAGTTAGCAGTCTGTAGTGTTTATACAACCTAAAACATTGGCTCCACTAATAAAGGAGACAAAACAGTGGATTGGACTATATGACTACAGAACTTTCTAACCATACAAAGATGGCCACAACCATAAAAGGAGACATGATTACTGACACCAGAGGCCAAATTTTAATGCATAATCTATACAGCGCTAGAGCTGGGAAGGGTTGTTTTCAGCCTATAACATGGAAACAGGGGAACACATGCATACGCAGTACACAGAGGACGTCGTATCATGTGACCAAAAGCCACATCACTGAACAGGTGCCAACAGCGCAACCCGGAAGTTTGGCCAGGCACTGACTGCACATTCATGAACAGAATAAGCAGTGAGTATATAAACATGAACCATTGCAGCAACACTCCATTTGCCCTTGAAAAAGTCCCTTTTTTTGTGGGATGAAATGCATTGGGACACATCTGTCATCACATACAGGACTGAGTCCTTCTTTTGACTTTATCCTATTGACTTTATCATATTGAGTTACTGATATGCGCCTATAGCACTATAAAACTCATGTTTTTACCTTTGTTAACCATTTAATAAAGGAAGTATTATTTACATACTTTGTTTTGTGTATTCCACATACACATAATTTACATAAAATATAACTTATCAGCCCCCATACCAACAAGCATACTGATGGAGTGCAGACGGATAACAGACAGCAGACCAGCAGAATATGTATGACAAATCATTTATACCTACCCACTTTCTGCAACCATAGTATCCACACAACACCCTGATTCTACACCCATTGTTCCCGAAAGGAAATCGTGAGATGGAATAGAGGAGGACTGATACAACCAACACATCTAAGAAGAAACATTATACAAAGGATTCCATCCAGTTTACAAGTGGAATTTACCTTTACCCATATGAACATATAATCTCCTAACTCCATGTATTCGGAATACCCTGCCTACAGATATTGCTGAGCAGATTTATAGATTTTTTCAATAAAACATCACACGTTATCCAAACACCCTGCACACAGATTTTGCTCAGCAAATCCACTAGACCTGCACATTCCCTTTCACTTTACTAACTCTTCAAAGTTCTGTACATAGGGGGTCATTCAGACCCACTCGCGAGCGGCAGTACGCTTGCAAGCAGGTCGATGTTCCCCACTGTGCATGCGCATGATGGATGGAGCTCCGTCGTGCGCATGCGCGAGACCCGGGGAGCAACGGGCTTTCCATGTTGATTGACAGCACGCCCCCTTTGGTGGGTGTGCCGGGGGCGTGCCTGCCAGACGGAGGCATTCCCATGGGAACGTCTACCATCTGAAGCCGGCCCCACTGACATCACTAGTGATATCAGTGGGAGTGATTTTGGCTCTGATAGAGCCAAAATCACTCCAGGGCTTGTGGCAGGGAGACCCTACCACAGGGTCTCCGTCGCATGTCCGATGGTCGCGATGGTCTTGACCATCGCGACCATCTTTTTGGCCGATCGCATATGCTGTGGGTGGTCACCAACAGCTATGCGAGCGGCCAGGAGGCCGCTCCATTTTCATGGAGGTGGGCCCTGATTCAGAGTGAACGGTCTGTTCAGAGCGTTCAGCTCTGAATCAGGCCCATAGTACGAACATCCTGCCTACAGATTTTAATGAGAAGATTTGACACTGACACATCATATCCCCTTAACATATACTATAACAAATAAACAATACACCAATAGCTAGACCAATCACCATTTTATAATCAATCACATGCATAATATAGGAGAATAGAGTATATTTCTATACCATAGAGCGCTTATTACCCATATAATTTGTTCATTTATCCTGTTGTGGGAGGTTGGGACACCTCCAAGGGTGAGCAGCTAATGGTCTACACAATACAAGCTCAACTGTGCATCTATAATTCCTGTATTATATGTATGCACAAACATGCTATAAACATTCCCCCCTATTATAATTCTGAGAGCGCTTACCATCTTCTCTAATCCAACTGATCCCTCAACTGTGTCTCTTACTGAATGGTGATGCCTGTCATCATCTAATTAAATATCCACATTGCACCTAGGACTAGTTAGCACTATGGTCACTGGGTAAACATATGTATGTATAAAAATAAGATTTGTCAGGCTGGGTCAACTTCCCGTAACCTGTAAAATTCTGCTTAATATGTGGGTTTGAGGATAAATATCCTAAAGGAGTGGTTCCCATTTTCCACTGGCTTAACAATTAATATACAGGTAAGTGGTACACAAAATGTTTTCATACGCACATTGTAGCCAGATTATTAAGTCACTAATCACCACACATACACACACTATCAATGTTTGTAGATCCAATATAAGCGAGTGTGCACAGATAGATATTGAGGATCAAATCACACTGATGCTGCAATATAATTCTATCAAATCACATCTTTTTCTATATGATTATAGTATTAATTCATAACAGACACGTGTTCATATTGAAGGAGCAATGGTGGTCAGCATCTAGAATCCTCGACATACGTTTCACTGTTAGCTTTGTCAAGGCCTTCATTAAAAGTTATGTTTTATTAAACAATCATTCTCATATTTGTGTTCCACATTGTACATACAGTATGGTCTTCCATATTGTTAGTGGCAGCACCCCCATCCATTATATACATGATCTTTTGATCCAATAATTCAATTTTGGGGTCCTTTTTGAATTTCTACTTGCTAGTGCAGTGGTTCTTCCTTTTAACCCCCTTATTTCCTTGAATTGAGGTGTATTTATTGGGCTGGTTTCCCATTGATTTTCATTCACTTTGTGGTCATTTTTAAGAATAATCATTAGTAAATCTGAGGATCCTATTCTTGTCTATGGTCCTGATTCAGAGTTGTACGGTATTGCACAGCTGCCGCACCTTTGTAAGCAGCAATTGTGCTAAAATATGCAAAAGCAGCTGGAGGCATCTGTAGTAGAGAGATGCCCACTGCATGCTTTTTTGATCAGCTGCTGCATCCAATAATGTTCCCTATAAACATTGGTCATCTGAGTAACCGTTATACAGGATGGCTGATGTTTTCACACTTCAGGGACAGTGAAACAGTGTTTTAAGACTCAAGGGCCTATTCATCAACATGAAAATAAAGTTTTTAAGGACATTTTCCTTAAATAACGTTATTCTAGTATTCATGATGACACTTAGCAAGGAGATATCAGTGTTATCTCCTTGCTAAGTCCCCCTGCATTAATTTCCACACACTCCATCAAGTTCACTCCACTTCCATCAAATTCTGAAAATTATGTATTTTTGGAATTTGATGGAGTTACTATCTGTCACTGTGAGGTGGTGAATAGCAGGTGAGACTTACCTGTGGTCAGCTGGACAGGTCCCCCGCAGCTCCCTCTGGTGCTCTGGTCCCTCCTCTGGCTCTGGTAGTTGCTCGCACACTGTGTTCTCCCAGCAGAACACAATAAACTTTAGAAAAAAAACTACTTTTTTTTTCTAAACTGTACTGTGCTCAGCTGGAAGACCACATGTCAGACCAGCAGGATGGAGTCGGAGGCTGCTGCATGGGCAGGTAAGTGCGGGATGGGGGGGAGGTGAGCGGAGGGGGCACACAAACTTACCGCCTCTGTAGGAAGTGCTGCACATGTGCTGGGTTTATGAATGTAACAGCGCATGCGTAGCACTGATTACAGCTGCGGTAAGTTAGAGTAGGCAGGGAAAAGTATCTATTTACTGTAAAGCTGTCATCGCAAAAATGACAGCTTTTCAGAATAGATACTGATGGAGAGGAGGAATGATGACTTCCCCCGGTAATTAGGTAGAACTCCATGTGAGTTCTAAACCTAATTACCTCCATCGATTTTTAAGGTATGATGAACAGGCAACCCAGACCCTGGCCTTGGCATGCCTAGAAAACAGGGCAGACATGTCCCATTTTGTAATACGTTCCCCATTGTCACCCCCTCCCCATCCCAAAATGGCTGCAGCCTGTCACTTACCTGCTGTCACCCCCTGTCCCCCTATCACATTGTCACCCCCTACCCATCCCAAAATGGCTGCAGCCACTATACATCTGATGATGCAGGAGCCAATCTGCACATCAGAGATGTACATAAACTTTTGATTTGCATACATATCTGAATTAGGCCCTATGTAAAAAAAAAGAAAAACAATTGTTTGCCCGATGTTATAAAACATCCTACAGTCAGCTTTTTGGATGGGTTTCCATTAGTTTTGCCTAGTGAATGATCAGTTTGCAAAACTCAATCACCCAAAAACAGACCTTTAGTAAATTTTCTTCTTGGACTGCATTTGACCTACTTCTACCTATGCCAGTTAAATATTTTCCTAGATACCTGAAATTTGACTCTTGGGGGTATATTTACTAAAGTGAGAGTTTTTAAAAGTGGAGATGTTGCCAATATCAAACCAATCAGATTTTAGCTGTTATCTTCTAGAAGATGCTAGTTAAATATTGAGTAGAATCTGATTGGTTGCTGTGGGCAAAATGTCCATTTCTAAAAACTCTCATTTTAGTAAATATACCCCTTGGATTGTATTTTACGTACTTCTGTCTGTACCCTTAAAATATGTCTGCTGGATACCTGAGTTATGTGCTGTGTCCATAATGTGCAGAGCCTGACCTACAGAAATCTAATTGGTGAGTAATTCTCTGATAAATTATCAGGTTGCTCACTGCAGCTTTAATAATTTGAAGAAATTCTTCTTTGGGGCTCTGTCAGAATGTAAAGAGTTATTAACTCACATAATTGTATGACAGGTGTGTATGTGTTTAACTTTGGAGACTTCACACTTTTGAGGAGATCATCCTGATGTCAATTCTAAAAAAAAAAGTAAATAACATACACTGAAATATACAGATCTTCTTTTCATCCTTTGTGAAAATACAAAATCTGAGAGACAATTTATATTAATAAACCAACTCTCTGCGCTTTCAAGTATCAGAACAAATATTTATTTTCATGATTTTAAATCAATATCATATCTTTTTCTTTGATAAGTCTTTGGTAAGTTGATTTAATAGTAGGCTTACCATACTATCCCTTTAAACCAGGACATTCATGAATTACACAGCAGATTGCGAGCTTTTTTGGTCTCGTTCGTCAAATAGCGTACAGGAAGTGACATGTCAAATGTGATTGACAGAACAGGGCATTTTTTGGTGTTGAGGGGGTGGAGATGGAAAAACGCAGGTGTGGCGAGTCGTTTTTGGGGCGTACATACATTAGCAGATGCGAGCGTAAAATGTGTACGGACCGACTCATACATCACTGGATGATCCTCTTTCCCTTCAAAATGCTTGCACAGCTTCGGGTCTGGATTACTCGACCACATTGGCGATGGCCTTCTCCTCCATCCCGGCACTCCACGATGTTGCTGCGATTAATCGCGGGTGGTCAGAACAGCAATTAGTGTTGGATTGAAAACCGGCTTGGTATGTGTTTTGAAAGCAGTTTTTTGTGTTAGCACAAAAGCGTACGCAGGTGGAAATCATAGCTGCTAATGTGATGATTACACAATCAATTTACGTACATTTGTGGTTGCTTCTTTTGGGCTCAATTTGTTGGTTAGGGCCTATTGTAACAATAATGTCATCATGTTTTTTTGGTTTTTACCTTTTTCTTTTGGCCTGTTGAATTTGCATCGTTATGTTAAATTTGAAACGTTCCTTAAAGAGCCCTTTATTTTTTGGGCATGTAAAATGTGGTTTTTGCCAGTTTGTGCCTTTTGGCCCAGGATTAAATGAAATCCATTTTGACAATAATGTGAGAATACAATGTCATTTTTTTACTTTTTTTTTATTGCTCAAACAAAAAAAACAAAAAAAAACCAATTTGTGGCAAAGTTTTTTTGCAGGGTTCATTCCCAAAGTTACAATAATTGGGCCAACATAAAAGATTTATGAAATGTAGAATACAAAATTAAAAACAATTCACAAGAAAGGAGAGGGAAGTTTTGACCAGAAAGGAATATGAGCCAAGCACAGAAGGAGTGTGGGAAAAGTCGCCATTGCTGTCACCGTTTTTTCACCCGTTTGGCTGGGGTAGGGAGGGCGCCAGACCGGGTCCGGGATGTCATCAGGCTTGCCTGTCCAGAGGCAGATGTTGTGGCCTCTGGACTAGGCACAGGGCTAGGCACATTTGGAGGATTGGCTGATGTTGTGCCAGAGGTGGAGGATCCTGATGTTCTGGCAGGAAGGGAGGTCAGCTCCACCATGTGCTGGCGAACGAGCTGCTCCAGGGCATTGGCGATGCGGATGTTGGCCCTGGTATTTTCCGCCAGGGCCTGACCAATTGTCACGTTGGCCGCAGCATTTTGCTCCAGGACCTCAGCCACCCGTAGCAGACTGGCGTCCATCCTCTGTAGAATCTCCGTATGGAAATCCGATTTGAAATTGAGTTCTGTGAGGAAGGCCACTGCCTGCGAGGGGGATTGACCTGGACTGGCTTCTGCAGGGTCCTCAGCCGGATGTACTGGTTCCTCCCCTGCAGAGCCAGCAGAAATTCGGCGGCAAGGCTCCCCTCTGGAGCAGACTCATCCGCCTGTGTCTCTGTTTGGAAAAATTAGAAAAGACTCACATTAGAATCTACATATTGGCCCACTACCATTTCAGAGTTGGTGACATCACAAGATTTACCTGGGACAACATGAGGAGCTGCAAAGTCTGGCATGTCCGTATCCATGTTGGACACGCCAAACACCTCCACAGGCTGCACACACCCCTGTGCAAGCTCTTCTAAATCCGTCAACTCCAATGACACAGGGGTGGGACCCCCACCTGTCCCCCTTGCATGCCTAGCCCTGTCCGTGAGTTTTTGCTTTAGGCGATATTTGAAGTCGCCCCATCTGTGGGATAAAATGGGAACCATTATCCTTTTGTTTAAAATGTGGTTTGTTTATAGGGGGGGCAAGTGTTTACTTACCGCCGTTTGACATCCCGGGCTAGACGGACATAATCACCCACCATATTGACAGCAATGGCTACCTCCTCCCACATTCTCCACTTCTGGCTTGTACTCATATTCCTGTCTGCCTGTGGCAGTATGTCCACACACTTCTGAATCAAAACCTCCATCTCCTTTCTTGTGAAATGTGGCTGCCTTTTCTTTTTGGCAGCTTTACCCGGAATACTGGGCCCAGCAGCCTCTTCCATGTCATCCTCCTCACCTATTTGTGTAAATATGCAGATTTCTCAAATTCACAACTTGCCGAATCTTATGTTTCAAATTAATCATTGAGACAAAATGCATGAAAGACTTACCGCCTGACTCTTGTCCATTGTTTCCCTGGTCTGTAGCCATGTCTGAGGTCCACACAAGAAATACACCAGAATTTAAATGTGGTTTTGTGACGTATTTATACATGCGTCCTTATTTTGCGGCCGCATCATTGATTGTACGTTCCTATGATCCCTCCTTAATTTGTGCGGGAAACGAAACACTATTTATGGCTTGGTGTGTCTCGAGTCGAGGTGGCGTTTTTGGATTGTTGGAGGTTACCTTGGTTGGAGTTTCTTGTTTGCGGATTAAGGAGTTGGCTTTTGGAGTTTATTTTGTTTGCTAGATTTGCGTTTTTATTTTCCGTTCGCTTTTTTATTTTATTTTTTTTTGGCCTCTTTTCTTGATTTGGTAAGTTTTGTGAAGTCTAACTTTGGTTCAATTGGTGTCTCATTTTGTTTCTTCTTGTTCTTAATTTTTTGATCCATAATTTCATCTCTTTTAGGTTTTTTTTTATTTCGGACCCAAAGACCTTTTGATTGGGAATCTTATATATTTGCTCTTGGTAAGTCAATTTTTTAACTTGCATTGGCGAACTAATTAGCGCATTTTTCTATGTTTGTTTTTCAACTTGTATTTGCGAACTAATTAGCGCATTTTTCTCTGTTTGTATAGTGACTTGTATTGGCGAACTAATTAGCGCATATTTCTATGTTTGTTTTTTAACTTGTATTGGCGAACTAATTCGCGCATTTTTAAATGCTTATTCATCCTGTAAACTTGTTTGTGGTTGCCCTTTAGCATTTTTGGCTTACATTTGACCCCATTTTGATGTACTGTGTGCAATGTCGTTTTGCTCTTTGCCCAAATGTGTGTTTCGCCTATTTTATGTTTTGTCTAGCACCAAATTTAGAAACATAAATGCACAGACTAAACTTTTACATATTAATATTGGGATTATTTTCAGTTTTGACGTATCATGACAATACCCCGGCATGTAAGCAGCAATGGATGGTATCATCAAGCTAAGTTGTTTTAATTTTCTTTTGGGGTGGGTCCAAACCCTTACATTCAAATCTTGCCATTTCAGGTTGATCTTGGTCGGATTGTTCTGGCCATGCTCCCGGAAGCCGACCAACCTCAATCTCGTCCCAGGCGTAGGCATCGTAGGCGTGCAAGGCCCCAGATATTTCGAACACGTGTCACCCTTTTTGGAATGCCCAATGATGAGGTTTTAAGACGCTACCGTCTTCCTCCCAAAATCATCATAGACACTCTCTCATTAATAGAGAGTGATCTTGAGCGGCAAATTGACAGTCCAACAGCAATACCACCACTTACGCAATTTATGGCGGTGTTACATTTCTGTGCCTCAGGATCATTTCAAACAACGGTGGGAATAGTGGCGGGCATCTCACAATCCTCCTTTTCCAGGATCCTGAGGGCAGTGATGGAGGCACTTTTCAAGCACCTCCTTCATTTTATTAAAATGCCTTTGGATATGGGTGCCCTTAGTGTGGCCAAGGCCAATTTTTACCAAATAGCTGGCTTCCCACACATCATAGGGGTTGTGGATGGTTCTCACATACCACTTCAGCCTCCAGCACGGCTGGAGGCAATATTTCACAACCGTAAACACTATCACTCCCTGAATGTAATGGTGGTATGTGATGCCTCCCACCAGATCCTGTCCCTGAATGCAAAATTACCAGGAAGTGCACATGACTCCTTCGTCATCAGGCAATCAGGGATATGGCACAAATTAACCAACCTACAAGCTGGTGATGCGTGGCTTCTGGGTAAGTGGAGACTTTTAGTACATAACAATGTTAAGCTTGATACACAGTGATCCTGATGTTGTCTATTCTTTTTCACAGGAGACAGTGGATACCCTTGCATGCCCTGGCTGCTCACTCCTTATTTGGCTCCCACACCAGGCCCACAAACTGAGTTGAATACCGCACTTACAGCCACCAGGCAAGTGGTGGAGCACTGTATCAGCCTTTTAAAAGGCCGATTCAGATGCCTCCACCGCACTGGTGGCGAGCTCATGTATTTGCCGGATATGGTTTTCGAAAATTGTGGTCCTGTGTGGGATATTTCACAACATCGCCAATAAGGAGTGGTGTCCCAATGCAGCCAGAGGATGCCTTACCTGAGGATGGCCCCCCCGAGGTTGGTCGGAGGTCAGTATGTGGGGGGGCCATACGCGATGATGTGGTGGCCCAATACTTTAGGTAATTATTGACCAAACAACAGTGTGTATACCCAATGTGTTACGGTTTTTTGGCGTTCATTTTTTTGGATATTAATTCTTGCCCCATCTTCTGTTTGTTTGCATAATCTTTGCCACTCCCACGATGACTACTTCCTGCTACCCTTCAAAAACATTTATGTGAAACTTCTGGAATATATTACAACACCCATATTGCAACACCATATTTTTGAAATCACGTGGGCATGGACCTTCGTCAACCAGTTCTTGATTTGTTGTGTGTTTGTTTCCTGTTTTTGGTATGTGGTGTATTTCTGATTATCACTGTGTGTTTTGATTGTGAGTGACCACTTTGTTTTTTGATTTCTGTTGTGAATAAATATTTGGAGAGTGTAATTTGTTTCCTTTTTGGGCACGTTAGAAGCAAGTGTAAACAAACTCCCAAACGTTAATTTTACCTAAGGGGTAACCCAGTAATGAAGCAAGTGGAGCTAAAATGTAAAATGTTTTCGGGGTACTAACCAACACACCAAGGAATCCTGTACAATCAGTTGCCTTCGTAAGATTGGCCTAAGCAGATTGGGCACCAAATAGGAACCTGTCAAATGTTGTAAACTATCATGTTGTCCACCCCAAAAAAGGAAAATGACATTGGTACTGGGAGGTGTTTCTTGTGCCTGTTTGCCTTCAAAATACAACACACAATCTGTAGTGAGATTCTTTGGCAATCCTTGCTTGAAGAGTCTACTTATGTCAGTGTAAAGCATCTTGGATTTACTAAAAACGCATGAGACAGAGCGTGAATTAAAACTGATTTATTTGTAAACAATTTGAAAAAAAAAACAAAAAAAAAGAATTCCTAAGGAGGACCGCCAGATGGTCAAGGCCCTGCAGAAGCCCGGTGACTTGCTCCCGCATACGTGCCACACACTGACAGATTTCTGCACGATGCCTCTGTTCGTCTGTGGGTGACAAAAGTTTGGGGATTAATATATCAATAATGAAGCAACATTCAAAAACCACACAAAACAAGCAAACCAAAATTTAAAAGCTTGTGCCAAAAATCAACATTACACGGATAAAACCCAGCACCCCAAAATGTCCTAGGCCAAAAATACAAGGGCCCTAAAAAAATGCACACAGGTGTGATATGGTGAAATCAGCAGGAACAGGTAAAGACAACCCCCAAAAATACCCTAAGGCGACAGAAAGCCAACAAAAATGGGGACGACACATGATTACATACAAACAGTTTGTGGTGCCCAAAACAAAAAAAAAAAACATATCGTTCGGCAAAACGCCAGAGCGAGAAGCCACTCCCTCGACCACCTCGGAGGTGGCTACATTCCCCAAACCTAGGGGCAGGGTGTTTGAAGAATCCTGGGAGGGGGTATTTGGAGGAGGGGCAGATGGAGGAGAGGGGGAATTGGGCTGGAGGGGATGTGGAAAACATGCACATGCAGATATGACTACAATGACTAAATAGGACAGACATGAAAACATGCACATGCAGATATGACTACAATGACTAAATAGGACAGACATGAAAACATGCACACGCAGTTAGGGCCCACAAGATAAACTTGAAAACCACAGTCCATAAAACTTACTTTCCTCGATCTGCATGCGAAAGCATGCCAGCAAGCGGGGCGTACGCCGGTGCATGTCCGACCACCTGCGCTCCAGCTGGCCAGTATGTCGGCGTGAGCCGAAGGAGTGCAGGCAGCGACATACCTCCGCATATGCGGAATGCTTTCGGCTATTTGAGATGGGTGGAGGCTGACTGGTGATCCGCCTGTCCATCACCTCCGTGAGCACCAGCAGTTTGCGCCTGGTGAATGCGGCGGATCTCATGATGGCAATGGTGTATTTTTAGAAAATTATTTTTAATAATGCACCCAAAAAAAAATTGATTGGCTAATGTATTTGGGAAATTAACAGGACAAATTCTATTGGTTAGTGTATGAGTCATGTGTCCGACAGGGCCAAAAATCTCTAGAGAGTTATGATAGGCTTGATGCAGTGACATGCGTAAACAAATTTAAATAAAGAAATGAACCACAGAAAATTTGTGGGGATACAAACAAATAGAACAATTGTTTAATTGGGGCTAACATGTATTTTGAAAAATAAAAGCGAAGGGTTCAGCCGTACGTATTCTGCGAGTAAACACAAACACGGACAAGATTAAAGTTTATTGCATTGTGTTGAAAAAAAAATTAAGCTAATTGATACATTGATTGGCATGATACGATTGAGGGAGGTAGGCAGAAAAAACGAGCAGGTATTCGGAATCTAACAGGCCCACTTCTGGTTTGTACTTGTGCGTTCGTTCCCTTCAAGCCATTTCGGGGATGTACGCTCGCTATTTGGCACGCTCGTTAGTTAGAGGAGGGGTCGCCTGAGTTTTTTTGCAGGGTTCATTCCCAAAGTTACAATAATTGGGCCAACATAAAAGATTTATGAAATGTAGAACACAAAATTAAAAACAATTCACAAGAAAGGAGAGGGAAGTTTTGACCAGAAAGGAATATGAGCCAAGCACAGAAGGAGTGTGGGAAAAGTCGCCATTGCTGTCACCGTTTTTTCACCCGTTTGGCTGGGGGAGGGAGGGCGCCAGACCGGGTCCGGGATGTCATCAGGCTTGCCTGTCCAGAGGCAGATGTTGTGGCCTCTGGACTAGGCACAGGGCTAGGCACATTTGGAGGATTGGCTGATGTTGTGCCAGAGGTGGAGGATCCTGATGTTCTGGCAGGAAGGGAGGTCGGCTCCACCATGTGCTGGCGAACGAGCTGCTCCAGGGCATTGGCGATGCGGATGTTGACCCTGGTATTTTCCGCCAGGGCCTGACCAATGGTCACGTTGGCCGCAGCATTTTGCTCCAGGGCCTCAGCCACCCGTAGCAGACTGGCGTCCATCCTCTGTAGAATCTCCGTATGGAAATCCGATTTGAAATTGAGTTCTGTGAGGAAGGCCACTGCCTGCGAGGGGGATTGACCTGGACTGGCTTCTGCAGGGTCCTCAGCCGGATGTACTGGTTCCTCCCCTGCAGAGCCAGCAGAAATTCGGCGGCAAGGCTCCCCTCTGGAGCAGACTCATCTGCCTGTGTCTCTGTTTGGAAAAATTAGAAAAGACTCACATTAGAATCTACATATTGGCCCACTAACATTTCAGAGTTGGTGACATCACAAGATTTACCTGGGACAACATGAGGAGCTGCAAAGTCTGGCATGTCCGTATCCATGTTGGACACGACAAACACCTCCACAGGCTGCACACACCCCTGTGCAAGCTCTTCTAAATCCGTCAACTCCAATGACACAGGGGTGGGACCCCCACCTGTCCCCCTTGCATGCCTAGCCCTGTCCGCCAGTTTTTGCTTTAGGCGATATTTGAAGTCGCCCCATCTGTGGGATAAAATGGGAACCATTATCCTTTTGTTTAAAATGTGGTTTGTTTATAGGGGGGGCAAGTGTTTACTTACCGCCGTTTGACATCCCGGGCTAGACGGACATAATCACCCACCCTATTGACAGCAATGGCTACCTCTTCCCACATTCTCCACTTCTGGCTTGTACTCACATTCCTGTCTGCCTGTGGCAGGATGTCCACACACTTCTGAATCAAAACCTCCATCTCCTTTCTTGTGAAATGTGGCTGCCTTTTCTTTTTGGCAGCTTTACCCGGAATACTGGGCCCAGCAGCCTCTTCCATGTCATCCTCCTCACCTATTTGTGTAAATATGCAGATTTCTCAAATTCACAACTTGCCGAATCTTATGTTTCAAATTAATCATTGAGACAAAATGCATGAAAGACTTACCGCCTGACTCTTGTCCATTGTTTCCCTGGTCTGTAGCCATGTCTGAGGTCCACACAAGAAATACACCAGAATTTAAATGTGGTTTTGTGACGTATTTATACATGCGTCCTTATTTTGCGGCCGCATCATTGATTGTACGTTCCTATGATCCCTCCTTAATTTGTGCGGGAAACGAAACACTATTTATGGCTTGGTGTGTCTCGAGTCGAGGTGGCATTTTTGGATTGTTGGAGGTTACCTTGGTTGGAGTTTCTTGTTTGCGGATTAAGGAGTTTGCTTTTGGAGTTTATTTTGTTTGCTAGATTTGCGTTTTTATTTTCCGTTCGCTTTTTTATTTTATTTTTTTTTGTCCTCTTTTCTTGATTTGGTAAGTTTTGTGAAGTCTAACTTTGGTTCAAATGGTGTCTCATTTTGTTTCTTCTTGTTCTTAATTTTTTGATCCATAATTTCATCTCTTTTAGGTTTTTTTTTATTTCGGACCCAAAGACCTTTTGATTGGGAATCTTATATATTTGCTCTTGGTAAATCAATTTTTTAACTTGTATTGGCGAACTAATTAGCGAATTTTTCTATGTTTGTTATTCAACTTGTATTTGCGAACTAATTAGCGCATTTTTCTCTGTTTGGATAGTGACTTGTATTGGCGAACTAATTAGCGCATTTTTCTATGTTTGTTTTTTAACTTGTATTTGCGAACTAATTAGCGCATTTTTCTCTGTTTGTATAGTGACTTGTATTGGCGAACTAATTAGCACATTTTTCTATGTTTGTTTTTTAACTTGTATTGGTGAACTAATTCGCGCATTTTTAAATGCTTATTCATCCTGTAAACTTGTTTGTGGTTGCCCTTTAGCATTTTTGGCTTACATTTGACCCCATTTTGATGTACTGTGTGCAATGTCGTTTTGCTCTTTGCCCAAATGTGTGTTTCGCCTATTTTATGTTTTGTCTAGCACCAAATTTAGAAACATAAATGCAAAGACTAAACTTTTACATATTAATATTGGGATTATTTTCAGTTTTGGTGTATCATGACAATACCCCGGCATGTAAGCAGCAATGGATGTTATCATCAAGCTAAGTTGTTTTAATTTTCTTTTGGGGTGGGTCCAAACCCTTACATTCAAATCTTGCCATTTCAGGTTGATCTTGGTCGGATTGTTCTGGCCATGCTCCCGGAAGCCGACCAACCTCAATCTCGTCCCAGGCGTAGGCATCGTAGGCGTGCAAGGCCCCAGATATTTCGAACATGTGTCACCCTTTTTGGAATGCCCAATGATGAGGTTTTAAGATGCTACCGTCTTCCTCCCAAAATCATCATAGACACTCTCTCATTAATAGAGAGTGATCTTGAGCGGCAAATTGACAGTCCAACAGCAATACCACCACTTACGCAATTTATGGCGGTGTTACATTTCTGTGCCTCAGGATCATTTCAAACAACGGTGGGAATAGTGGCGGGCATCTCACAATCCTCCTTTTCCAGGATCCTGAGGGCAGTGATGGAGGCACTTTTCAAGCACCTCCATCATTTTATTAAAATGCCTTTGGATATGGGTACCCTTTGTGTGGCCAAGGCCAATTTTTACCAAATAGCTGGCTTCCCACACATCATAGGGGTTGTGGATGGTTCTCACATACCACTTCAGCCTCCAGCACGGCTGGAGGCAATATTTCACAACCGTAAACACTATCACTCCCTGAATGTAATGGTGGTATGTGATGCCTCCCACCAGATCCTGTCCCTGAATGCAAAATTACCAGGAAGTGCACATGACTCATTCGTCATCAGGCAATCAGGGATATGGCACAAATTAACCAACCTACAAGCTGGTGATGCGTGGCTTCTGGGTAAGTGGAGACTTTTAGTACATAACAATGTTAAGCTTGATACACAGTGATCCTGATGTTGTCTATTCTTTTTCACAGGAGACAGTGGATACCCTTGCATGCCCTGGCTGCTCACTCCTTATTTGGCTCCAACACCAGGCCCACAAACTGAGTTGAATACCGCACTTACAGCCACCAGGCAAGTGGTGGAGCGCTGTATCAGCCTTTTAAAAGGCCGATTCAGATGCCTCCACCGCACTGGTGGCGAGCTCATGTATTTGCCGGATATGGTTTTCGAAAATTGTGGTCCTGTGTGGGATATTTCACAACATCGCCAATAAGGAGTGGTGTCCCAATGCAGCCAGAGGATGCCTTACCTGAGGATGGCCCCCCCGAGGTTGGTCGGAGGTCAGTATGTGGGGGGGCCATACGCGATGATGTGGTGGCCCAATACTTTAGGTAATTATTGACCAAACAACAGTGTGTATACCCAATGTGTTACGGTTTTTTGGCATTCATTTTATTTGATATTAATTCTTGCCCCATCTTCTGTTTGTTTGCATAATCTTTGCCACTCCCACGATGACTACTTCCTGCTACCCTTCAAAAACCTTTATGTGGAAACTTCTGGAATATATTACGACACCCATATTGCAACGCCATATTTTTGAAATCATGTGGGCATGGACCTTCGTCAACCAGTTCTTGATTTGTTGTGTGTTTGTTTCCTGTTTTTGGTATGTGGTGTATTTCTGATTATCACTGTGTGTTTTGATTGTGAGTGACCACTTTGTTTTTTGATTTCTGTTGTGAATAAATATTTGGAGAGTGTAATTTGTTTCCTTTTTGGGCACGTTAGAAGCAAGTGTAAACAAACTCCCAAACGTTAATTTTACCTAAGGGGTAACCCAGTAATGAAGCAAGTGGAGCTAAAATGTAAAATGTTTTCGGGGTACTAACCAACACACCAAGGAATCCTGTACAATCAGTTGCCTTCGTAAGATTGGCCTAAGCAGATTGGGCACCAAATAGGAACCTGTCAAATGTTGTAAACTATCATGTTGTCCACCCCAAAAAAGAAAAATGACATTGGTACTGTTAGGTGTTTCTTGTGCCTGTTTGCCTTCAAAATACAACACACAATCTGTAGTGAGATTCTTTGGCAATCCTTGCTTGAAGAGTCTACTTATGTCAGTGTAAAGCATCTTGGATTTACTAAAAATGCATGAGACAGAGCGTGAATTAAAACTGATTTATTTGTAAACAATTTGAAAAAAAAAACAAAAAAAACTAATTCCTAAGGAGGACCGCCAGATGGTCAAGGCCCTGCAGAAGCCCGGTGACTTGCTCCCACATACGTGCCACACACTGACAGATTTCTGCCCGACGCCTCTGTTCCTCTGTGGGTGACAAAAGTTTGGGGATTAATACATCAATAATGAAGCAACATTCAAAAACCACACAAAACAAGCAAACCAAAATTTAAAAGCTTGTGCCAAAAATCAACATTACACGGATAAAACCCAGCACCCCAAAATGTCCTACGCCAAAAATACAAGGGCCCTAAAAAAATGCACACAGGTGTGATATGTGTATGGTGAAATCAGCAGGAACAGGTAAAGACAACCCCCAAAAATACCCTAAGGCGACAGAAAGCCAACAAAAATGGGGACGACACATGATTACATACAAACAGTTTGTGGTGCCCAAAACAAAAAAAAAAAACATATCGTACGGCAAAACGCCAGAGCGAGAAGCCACTCCCTCGACCACCTCGGAGGTGGCTACATTCCCCAAACCTAGGGGCAGGGTGTTTGAAGAATCCTGGGAGGGGGTATTTGGAGGAGGGGCGGATGGAGGAGAGGGGGAATTGGGCTGGAGGGGATGTAGACCAGAAATCTCAGCCACAGGGTCTGGGGATGAGGGGGTAATTGAGGAATAGGGGGTTGGAGAGAGGGGCCGGGACCGGCGTCTTGTCTGCCGATGACGCCGTAGTCTTTGCTGTGCCCCTAAAAGATGTAAAAAATATTGTGGTTAGTTTCAACAGCAATCCAAATAAAAAAAAATATATATATATAAGTACAATGACTAAATAGGACAGCCATGAAAACATGCACATGCAGATATGACTACAATGACTAAATAGGACAGACATGAAAACATGCACATGCAGATATGACTACAATGACTAAATAGGACAGACATGAAAACATGCACATGCAGATATGACTACAATGACTAAATAGGACAGACATGAAAACATGCACACGCAGTTAGGGCCCACAAGATAAACTTGAAAACCACAGTCCATAAAACTTACTTTCCTCGATCTGCATGCGAAAGCATGCCAGCAAGCGGGGCATACGCCGGTGCATGTCCGACCACCTGCGCTCCAGCTGGCCAATATGTCGGCGTGAGCCGAAGGAGCGCAGGCAGCGACGTACCTCCGCATATGCGGAATGCTTTCGGCTATTTGAGATGGGTGGAGGCTGACTGGTGATCCGCCTGTCCATCACCTCCGTGAGCACCAGCAGTTCGCGCCTGGTGAATGCAGCGGATCTCATGATGGCAATGGTGTATTTTTAGAAAATTATTTTTAATAAAGCACCCCAAAAAAATTTGATTGGCTAATGTATTTGGGAAATTAACAGGACAAATTCTATTGGTCAGTGTATGAGTCATGTGTCCGACAGGGCCACAAATCTCTTGAGAGTTATGATAGGCTTGAGGCAGTGACATGCGTAAGCAAATTTAAATAAAGAAATGAACCACAGAAGATTTGTGGGGATACAAACAAATAGAACAATTGTTTAATTGGGGCTAACATGTATTTTGAAAAATAAAAGCGAAGGGTTCAGCCGTACGTATTCTGCGAGTAAACACAAACACGGACAAGATTAAAGTTTATTGCATTGTGTTGAAAAAAAAATTAAGCTAATTGATACATTGATTGGCATGATACGATTGAGGGAGGTAGGCAGAAAAAACGAGCAGGTAATCGGAATCTAACAGGCCCACTTCCGGTTTGTACTTTGTGCGTTCGTTCCCTTCAAGCCATTTCGGGGATGTACGCTCGCTATTTGGCACGCTCGTTTGTTAGAGGAGGGGTCGCCTGAGTTTGGGGTGGATTTTTAGCTGCGTACGAAAATACGAGCGAGTGCTTGAATTTAAATATTTTTTTACGTACGCCGAACGTACGTACGCCCACTTGCGAGTGGGTCTGAATCAGGGCCTTTGTGCGTACACACAGTGTGACACATGCAGTGTACCAATTTATAATGATTTTCATTCATGCGCAGTAGCAAAACATCACTCAAATATGTCATCATCAGCATTCTGTGCAGCCCTGAATCAGGCCCATAATACATTATATACACATGTATTACACACAAATATCAGACAATATTCAACATACTTTGTATAAGAAATGGCTCACTTATCAGTGACCGTTCCCAGCCATCCATTAATGCCAGACAACCACTTTGACAGAAATAAGAAATTGTCTTTCAATGGTACTATAGAGTACCCAGAGGAAACCCACACAAGTATGGGGAGAATATACAAACTCCACATGGTAGGGGCCATGGTGTGAATCAAACCCTGGACCTCAATGCTGGGAGGTAGTAATGCTGACCATTACACCATCCGTGCTGCCCCAAAGAAAGAATGCTTGATTATGTCACTACCTATGACATGTTATATGCATGGGTTATACTGTTTCTTTGTTCTGCAAAGTTAGTAAGGATATATATATATATATATATATATATATATATATACAGTTCAAGAGGTCCGGCACTCCAAAAAACGATACATATCCTGCAGGGGTGCCCGCACAAAAAGGATTGAATATGCAGCTAAGGTGCAGCACTCCCTTATAAAAAACCACACAGACCACCAGGGAAATAAAGGAACGTTTCAGTACTTTAAGTACTATCTTCAGCCATATAACAATTACAATAACAGCTTACCTTAAATACATCCCCCACCCAATGTGCATAAAGTGTGGCAATCAGGCCATGCTGGACTACAAGTGGTGATTGCTGATGACATCAGCAAAGACCGTGTCATCAGTAAGAGACACAAATAGGAAATATACAAAAATGACACTGCTAGCATAAAGATAGCAATACAGGTAATGGATACACAGGCAAAACACTGCAATATGCAATACTCATCACAATAATATGTACATTTTTGGAACAGAACTAGAACATGTGTGAATTAAACTAATTCACCTAATATTAGACTCAAACACATAGCAGTAAGATTGACAACCAGAAATGCTATGGAAACATATAAAGGGTAACAGACATGCATATCAACAACAGGATAATTTTAATGATTCATAACAAAAACAGGACAATGTTACTGATTCGTTCAATCCACGAGGCGCGACCACATCTAAACGATGGATCCACCATGCCTCACATTGTAATAATAAACGATTCCTGTCACCTCCTCTACTTGGGGGTGGAACATAGGCCCTCATTCAGAGCCGTTCGCTATTTGTGTTCGTTCGTTCAAAAACAAGTGGTGGCTATGCAAATGATCCGTTCGCACATTGCAGTCTGTTCACACCTCTAAGTCTGAATGAGCGAGCAAAGCATACGCTCGTTTATTTGATAAAAACGCCCCCTGGCTGCTCGCACCATACGTCATGTCCGCTATTTATTAGATTAATCGAGTACATCGAACAGGATATGAACTGCTCGCTATTCTTGTGGTTGGTTTTTTCAACCGCTATTTTGCGAGCAGTTCTGAGTTAAAAAAAACCAAGTGACGTGGTCATTGACGCTGCTGTATTAATTATGCACACCCATAAAACGCCCGTTTTGACCTTTAAGCACGCCTGCGATCGGATCTCCACTCCCCGTTTTCAAGCACCTTCCCCTGTTACTACCCACATATGCCTCATTCTGTCACTCAAAATAGCAGGCACTCGCTATATTGCGTACAAATGATATTCTGCCGCACTGACTGGTTCGCGCATGCGTACTAAAAACCGTACGCATGCACAGATGTGCGAACATCGCTCAGAACGAGCGTACTGCCGCTCGCGAGTGGCTCTGAATGAGGGCCAAAGTCTATCATCCTATAGTGGAGGCAAGCTAGATTATGTTTAAGGACCACAAAGTGGCGAGCCACAGGTTGGTCACTGGTACCGCATGACAATGCAGCGCGAATACTGGAGCGATGCATTGTAATACGCTCCTTAAACTTGCGTCGGGTCTTTCCAACATAGGAGAGCCCACATGGGCATACAATCTGGTAAACCACAAACGAACTATCACATGTCAAATGATGACGAATGAAGAATTTTTTACCGGAATGAGGATGAGTAAAGACATCCCCAGTAATTAAGTACCTACAGGTTACGCATGAACACTTAAAGCAACCATTTTTCTTGGCTGACAGAAAATGTTTCTTAGGGGGCAATACCCCACAACCAGAAATATCGGCTTTCACAAGGATGTCCCGCAAATTCCTACCTCTAGAATAACATGACATAACGTCGGTATCAGACAGAGCCAGAGACATATCCTGTTTAACAATAGGCCAATACTTTTTTGAGGTCCTATTCACATCTGGAGATAAAACGTTACATTTATTTACCCAAGGTAGCACTTTTTTCTGTCTATGTTCTTGTTTGCACAATAGAGTCTGTCTATCAATCAACATCACTCTCTCTTTAGTAGCAAGCAAATGGTTCCTACTATATCCACGAGTTGTAAATTAATCAATAAGATCATCAATCTGCCTGACAGCAGTACTGCTATCATTATTGATTCTCCACATTCTCAACATCTGAGAGTATGGTAGACCAAATTTTAAACTTTTGGGATGACAACTATTCATATGAAGTAAAGTGTTACGATCAGTCTTTTTAATGAAGACTGATGTACCCAAAGATGATTCACTCTTAGTAATTAAGACATCCAAAAAATCAATATGTTGTTGATCCATCCTCACTGTGAATTTAACAGGACATGATGATTTATTATGAATGTCAAATAAGTGCAACAATGAAGTGTCGCTGCCCTGCCAGATCATAAACACATCATCTATAAATCTAGTATAGAAAAGGATGTTGGCAGAGACAGATAAATCTGAAAAGAACAACTCCAGTTCAATACCAAACATGTAATTGTTTGCGTAGGCAGGTGCCACCGCTGAGCCTATGGCACAACCCATGAGCTGCAGGTAGTACCTGCCATCAAACCAGAAATAATTATTGGTCAATACAAACTGTACGATCTGAGCACAAAATTCAATAAAACTCGCATCACATAAAGAGCTATGATGCAATACATTTTTAAATTACATCAGGCCATCATAATGTGGGATGATTGTGTACAGACTAGTTATGTCTACACACACCATCCATGCTTCCTGTGGAATATTAACCAAAACATTCAATTTATTCAGTAACATTGTAGTATCAAGTAAGAAATTAGGATGTGACTGTATCAATGGCTGCAAAATCGAATCAACAAACACTGAACAAGGTTGAGTCAATGAACCCCTTGCACTAATGATGGGTCATCCTGGAGGGGGAACAATCCCTTTGTGCACCTTGGGGAGAGTGTATGGAAGTGGAATTTTGGGAAACTCTGGTAACAAAGCTGAAAATAGAGGCTCCTTAATGATTTTATTCTC
Organism: Taudactylus pleione; assembly: GCA_031769625.1. Classification (NCBI taxonomy): domain Eukaryota; kingdom Metazoa; phylum Chordata; class Amphibia; order Anura; family Myobatrachidae; genus Taudactylus; species Taudactylus pleione. The sequence continues at coordinate 6,391,157 of JAUIMM010000759.1, forward strand.
CAGAGCACATGATAAAATATTCAAAAGTTCCAATTTATATGCAGATGTAGGGTCACCATTGAGTTTACAGTATGTTGTAACATCACTCAGTTGATGCTCAATCTCCAATCTGTAGTCACTAACATCCTGGAGCACCACCGCACCACCCTTATCGGCGGGGCATATTATTAAGTTGGGATTACCAGTCAATGATTTAATTGCTGCTCTTTCTGATGGTGTAAGGTTCGGATGGAGAGCATAAGACTGATTTGATCTTATAGAGACTTCATCATCAAGCATTTGTATGTATGTTTTGATACTAGTGTTAGAAGAGTGTGGTTCAAAATTTGACTGAGGCTGGAGTTTACATGCAGAAGGTGGCACACAGTCCTTTATGGATGTATTGTGGGACTCAGGCTTATTAAAAAATTCTTTTAGTTTAAGTTGGTGATTTAATTTATGTTTTTCAACCTGCCAGGTGAAATAATCAAAGGGGGTGCTAGGGACAAATGATAAACCTTTACTAAGAAGTTGCACCTCACCCTTAGATAGATCATAAGAAGAAAATTACAATACTACTTCTTCTTCTGTAGAGGTGGTCTGCCACGTCTTCTGCCTTTTGTTTTGTCCGCCTCTGTGGGTATATCTACCCGTTGGTCTGATGTTTTTGAGCATGTGGTTTTGCCTAAAGGGCCACCCCTGCTAGTAGTAGGCTCAGAGTCGCTTGTGTTATTCGTTAATTCTTGAGATGAATCAGTATCAATTTTATTTTAGGATAACGACGGCGGTTGAACAGGCATTTTTGTACAGTTTGTTTACCGCCACTGAGCCATTGATATACATTGTGCTGCTCATAGTCAACCTCCACTTTATTTAATTTCTCTTTTTTGAATTTCAACAGGTCACGTTTGTATAGAGAGATTTGATTGTTCAATTTACCCATCCAGTCAAATTCACCTTCAGCGAGTATCTTATGATCTATCTAAGGGTGAGGTGCAACTTTTTAGTAAAGGGTTATAATTTGTCCCTAGCACCCCCTGGCAGGTGAAAAAACATCGATTAAATCGCCAACTTAAACTAAAAGAATTTTTTAATAAGCCTGAGTCCCACAATACATCCATAAAGGACAGTGTGTGACCTTCTGTACGTAAACTCCAGCCTTGGTCAAATTTTGAACCACACTCTACTAACGCTAGTATCAAAACGTACATACGAATGCTTGATGATGAAGTTTCTATAAGATCAAATCAGTCTTATGCTCTCCATCCGAACCTTACACCATCAGAAAGAGCAGCAATTAAATCATTGACTGGTAATCCCCACTTAATAATATGCCCCGCCGATAAGGGTGGTGCGGTGGTGCTCCAGGATGTTAGTGACTACAGATTGGAGATTGAGCATCAACTGAGTGATGTTACAACATACTGTAAACTCAATGGTGACCCTACATCTGCATATAAATTGGAACTTTTGAATATTTTATCATGTGCTGTGGAGAATAAAATCATTGAGGAGCCTCTATTTTCAGCTTTGTTACCAGAGTTTCCCAAAATTCCACTTCTGTACACTCTCCCCAAGTTGCACAAAGGGATTGTTCCCCCTCCAGGATGACCCATCATTAGTGCAAGGGGTTCATTGACCAAACCTTGTTCGGTGTTTGTTGATTCGATTTTGCAGCCATTGATACAGTCACATCCTAATTTCTTACTTGATACTACAATGTTACTGAATAAATTGAATGCTTTGGGTAATATTCCACAGGAAACATGGATGGTGTGTGCAGACGGAACTAGTCTGTACACAATCATCCCACATTATGATGGCCTGATGTCATTTAAAAATGTATTGCATCATAGCTCTTTATGTGATGCGAGTTTTATTGAATTTTGTGCTCAGATCTTAGAGTTTGTATTGACCAAGAATTATTTCTGGTTTGATGGCATGTACTACCTGCAGCTCACGGGTTGTGCCATGGGCTCAGCGGTGGCATCTGCCTACGGTAACAATTACATGTTTGGTATTGAACAGGAGTTGATCTTTTCAGATTTATCTGTCTCTGCCAACATCCTTTTCTATACTAGATTTATAGATGATGTGTTTATGATCTGGCAGGGCAGCGACACTTCATTGTTGCACTTATTTGACATGCATAATAAATCATCATGTCCTGTTAAATTCACAGTATGGGATCAACAACATATTGAATTTTTGGATGTCTTAATTACTAAGAATGAATCATCTTTGGGTACATCAGTCTTCATTAAAAAGACTGATTGTAACGCTTTACTTCATATGAATAGTTGTCATCCCAAAAGTTTAAAATTTGGTCTACCATACTCTCAGATGTTGAGAATGTGGAGAATCAATAATGATAGCAGTACTGCCTGTCAGGCAGATTGATGATTTTATTGATAAATTTACAACTCGTGGATATAGTAGGAACCATTTGCTTGCTACTAAAGAGAGAGTGATGTTGATTGATAGACAGACTCTATTGTGCAAACAAGAACATAGACAGAAAAAAGTGCTACCTTGGGTAAATAAATTTAAAGTTCTATCTCCAGATGTGAATAGGGCCTCAAAAAAGTATTGGCCTATTGTTAAACAGGATATGACTCTGGCTCTGTCTGATACCGACTTTATGTCATGTTATTCTAGAGGTAGGAATTTGCGGGACATCCTTGTGAAAGCCAATATTTCTGGTTGTGGGGTATTGCCCCCTAAGAAACATTTTCTGTCAGCCAAGAAAAATGGTTGCTTTAAGTGTTCATGCGTAACCTGTAGGTACTTAATTACTGGGGATGTCTTTACTCATCCTCATTCCGGTAAAAAATTCTTCATTCGTCATCATTTGACATATGATAGTTCGTTTGTGGTTTACCAGATTGTATGCCCATGTGGGCTATCCTATGTTGGAAAGACCCGGCGCAAGTTTAAGGAGTGCATGGCAATGCATCGCTCCAGTATTCACGCTGCATTGTCATGCAGTACCAGTGACCAACCTGTGGCTCGCCACTTTGTGGTCCTTAAACATAATCTAGCTTCCCTCCGCTATAGGATGATAGACTATGTTCCACCCCCAAGTAGAGGAGGTGACAGGAATCGTTTATTATTACAATGTGAGGCATGGTGGATCCATCGTTTAGATGTGGTCGCGCCTCGTGGATTGAACGAATCAATAACATTATCCTGTTGTTGATATGCATGTCTGTTACCCTTTATATGTTTCCATAGCATTTCTGGTTGTCATGGTTACTGCTATGTGTTTGAGTCTAATATTAGGTGAATTAGTTTAATTCACACATGTTCTAGTTCTGTTCTAAAAATTTACATATTATTGTGATGAGTATTGGATATTGCATTGTTTTGCCTGTGTATCCATTACCTGTATTGTTATCTTTATGCTAGCAGTGTCATTTTTGTTTATTTCCTATTTGTGTATTTGTTACTATGGTGATATTTGTGTCTCTTACTGATGTCATGGTCTTTGCTGATGTCATCAGCAATCACCACTTGTAGTCCAGCATGGCCTGATTGCCACACTTTATGCACATTGGGTGGGGGATGTATTTAAGGTAAGCTGTTATTGTAATTGTTATATGGCTGAAGATAGTACTTAAAGTACTGAAACTTTCTTTTATTTACCTGGTGGTCTGTGTGGTTTTTTATAAGGGAGTGCTGCACCTTAGCTGTATATATATATATATATATATATATATAGAAACCAACATGCACCCGGCACTCAGTCAATGTCAATAATGCTCCGGTACCCTTCCTGGAGAGGGGAATGTAGCATGCGGAAAGCGGACGGCACTCGTGGAGACTCAATGCAAGAAACAACGATGAAGCAACTGTGCTGAAGGACCTTCAGCATAGTTGCTTCATTGTTGTTTCTTGCATTGAGTCTCCACGAGTGCCGTCCGCTTTCCGCATGCTATATATATATATATATATATATATATATAATTGTGAGTTTACACAGCATTGCCCCCACGGAGGCAATATTAAAAATACTACTCCCATGCCACCAGTATACACCGCATTGACCGCACAGATGCTATATTCAAGATATTACACCCTTGCTACCAGTATACTCACCATTCCCCCACAGATGTAATATTCAAAATATTACACCCATGCCAACAATATACACAACATTGTCCCCACAGATATAATAAATGTATAAACATAATACTTATAATATTTCCCCCATACCAGAAATATACATAGCATTACCCCCAAGCTCCCCCTACCACACACACACAGTTGAAATATATACAATAGTACTCCCTTAAAATAGTTTACACATCACTGCCTCCCAAAGCTATAATATACACAATATAACCCCCATACTAGCATTACACACAGCATTGCCCCCACAGCTGCAATACATACATTATCACACCCATACCAGCAGTAAACACAGCATTGCCCCATACAGATGTAATTTACACATTGTCCATACCAGCAGTATACACTGTATTGCCCCTACAGATGTTATATACACAATATTACCCCCATACCAACGGAATATACAGCATTGCCCCCACAGAAGTAATATACAGAATATTACTCCCATAGTACTGGTATTGGGGTAATATTATGGTGTATATTACATCTGTAGGGGCAAATGCTGTGTATACTGCTGTTATGTGGCAAACATTGTTTATATTATATATGTGTGGGCAATGCTGTATTTACAGCATTGCCCACATAGATACAATGTACACAATATTACCACGGCAGAATATACAGCATTGCCCCTACAGGCATGATACATATTATATTGTGCCCGGCATATATAATATGCCCCTACAGGCATGATACGTATAATATTGTCCCCGGCAATATTGCTCATGCTGTCTGTGCCTCAGCCAGTCAGTCTGCATGCCCCAGTTATTATCAGCAGCTCACCTCAGGCTGATTCTTCATGCAGCTGCTGGTCAGTCCTCATGCAGCTGCCTGTGTATATGTGCTGCTGCCGGTAGCGATGGTAGCAGGGCAGCACCGTGGAGGCGCTGTGTCACTATTAGTATGCCGTGCTGAGCCACGCAGGAAGGGCTAGAGAAGCCCATCACTGCACTGCCACGTGTAACAGCCGCCATACTGATTCCGATGTGTGACCCACCGGTAATGCATCTGGGTGGAGGGGGGTCGCGGTTCATGGGGACGGGGCCTCAGATGGCCACAGGCAGTCTGCTGTACCTGGAAAATAAAATCCTGTCTACAGCCGCCGATTAGTCAGACAGGCTGTGGGCCTATTTTGATTGGGGGCCTGGAACTGAAGCTTTATCCACCCCATTGGTAATCCGGCCCTGCTTACAGTATTATTATTGTGTTCTGAGAAGTACCTGAACTTTTTTGTAGGGCAAAATATACTGTAGAAACAGGGGTAGTCAATGTTTTTCTGTTTGAATGCCAAACATTCCACTTTACAAGCCAAAACAATTTCTTTAGTACCAACACCATTACAAAAAATAAAAAATATGTATAAAATTGATAGATGGGTACTAGATATGTTAGAAACTAGTTTGCTCAGGTTAGATTGATTAGGCAGTGTGAGCATACCATGTTTATGTTAATGGGTGTGGTATGATAAGTCTACAATAATTATGCTGACATTCATCATGTTGACACGAGAATGTCGACATGGTCAAAATGTCCATATATAGTCCTCAGTGGCCAAAAGGTCACTTACTTGCTCCTAATAACTGCAGCGACACCAGTTGGCACCAGGTCCTAGTGGTCATATGAACGTCACTTCCAGGGCAAACCTCTGATCGGCCAGAATTTCAGTAATTATTGTTCCACTATCCTAACCTTCCTTCTAGTGCCAATCTCTAACCTCCCCCGCTCCCCACAGCCTAACCCTAACCTCCCCCTAGTAGCTAACTCTAACCCTCCGATCCCACCTGCAGCCTAACATACACCTAATATGAACATACTGACAATGTTGACGTTTCACATGTACCACACTGCCTTATATCACATGTCAACATTCTGAGTATATCAACAAGCTGTATGTCGTCATCTTAAGTTATGACATTGTGATGTCAACATTCTGAATGTCGACATTGTAAATGATGACTACATCCCATGTGAACATTCCAAATATCATCAACTCTCCCTTTTTATTCCCTGTCAGTCTCCTATCAATAAAGTGACAACTCCAAAGGTTTAAATGCCAGTTTTAGGAGTCCTGATAGGTAAATTTAAATAAAAGACTTGAATAAGGTTTGTCAGGGACCCGTAACAAGTATCCCTGACGTGGGGGTCCAGCTCTGCTATAGACAGAGTGCTGTAATACAAATACCTTACTTACCAAACTGCCACCACTGATGGGAACAATTTAAAGAGACCACCGGTCCCCTATTACCCAAATAATTGCACTGACTCGGCAACAAGATTCCCACGCAGTTAATATGTTGCTTCCTGCTTCTAGCAATTATCACAGTTATTGCATAACCCTTCCCCAATTGCACAGACTCGGCGTCCCAGATGACCACACAGTTCACTGACACCAACCCTCTGCTTCCCGTACTAAACAATAGATGTAGCATCACCCTTGCAGACTAATAATCTCTTCAAAGACTACTGTAGGGTTCAGAGCATATATGAAATAAACTAATAAAGAATACTTCATTTACAAAAAAGAAGTACAATACTTAAAAAGAATGTTACAAAGAAAAGAATGATTACAAAGGTACATACATGTTTACCAATATAAAATAAAAAGGAATACCTACAAATTAACACTCAGCTAATTTGCCTGGAAGGGACAGTAAGAAATGCACGGACTGCAGGTTAAATCTCAATGTACCATTGACCTCTCAGTTTGAACACAGAACCCAGTACTTCAATCCCTTTTATCAGAAGAGCATCACACCTAATATGGGCCCTCATTCAGAGCCGTACGCTCTGAGCAGAGCGCACGCTCTGAATGAGGGTCGGGCTCCATGAAAATGGAGCGTCCTCCTGGACGCTCGTATAGCTGTGGGTCACCACCCACAGGCTATACGAGCGTGCATTGTGATGGCCGCGATGGTCGTGACCATCGCGACCATCGAAATTGCGAGCCGGAGCCTGCGGTTGAGGTTTTCAACCGCAAGCTCCGGAGTGATTTTGGCTCTATCAGAGCCAAAATCACTCCCACTGACATCACTAGTGATGTCAGTGGGCCGGCTTTTGACGGGAGGCGTTCCCGTGGGAACGCCCCCGTCAGGGAGGCACGCCCACCAAAGGGGGCGTGCTGTCAATCAACATTGACAGCACGCCCCCTTTGATCGGACACAACGAGCGAAGGACTTTCCTTCACTCGTCACGTCTGGCGCATGCGCACGACTGAGCTCCCTCCGTCGTGCGCATGCTCAGTCCATAACATCGACCCACTTGCGAGCGGACAGCCGCTCGCGAGTGGGTCTGAATCAGGCCCATGATGTCATCACAGTCATCTCTGATTGGTAGATTAGATAATTGGGGGACAGGAACCCCCCAGCTAGCTTCTAAATCCCTTTAAACTTAAACCAGAATAAGCCTAATAACTACCCCTGCAAATGAATTAACTAAAATATGTGGTGTTCATCTTGCTGGCCCTTATTTTATCTATTATAGGAGTGTAGATATGATGTGCTTCTGATGGTGCATTCTTGAGATCTCTCATATCTTTAAAACTATATTTCTCAGTGATCCGTGAATCGCACCCAAACTGAATGTTGATTCCAGTTATGTGTTATTTTCCCAGCTTCCAGCTACCAGTGATGCATCAATTTTATCTCATAAACCCTTCCAATATGACTGATCTTTGATCTGCTATATATCTTCATACCTGAATGTCAGCCTGGTTACTATTTGCTTTACCCCCTATGGTGCTTGCTTCCTATAGCCACAAACACCAAGGGCTGAGCTGAGCAATATATATGTGCTAATCACAATGGTACCCTATCTGAATGAACTGGCAGATGGGCTCTAAACTAGACAAATCTGTTTAGTATTTCCTTACTTCGTTAACAGGTTAGTGGGAACTTGGCATGTGCTTCTTAATTTCACAGAACTGAGGTCGTGGGTTCAATTCCCACAACGGCCCTAACTGTGTGGAGTTTGTATATTCTCCCTGTGCTTGCATGGGTTTCCTCCGGGTACTCCAGTTTCCTCCCACACTCCAAAAATATACTGGTAGGTTAATTGGCTCCCAACACAAATTAACCCTAGTGTGTATGTGTGTGAGCATGTGTTAGGGAATATAGACTGTGATCTCCACTGGGGCAGGGACTGATGTGAATGGCCAAATATTGACTGTAAAGCGCTGCGGAATATGTGTGCACTATATAAATAACTGGTAATAAATAAAATAATAAATAAATACATTTCATTACCTGGGCAAGACTCTAACCAAATGGCTTCCTGCCTTGTGCACTTCAAGGAATAATTATCATGTGAGACATATGAGATTTAACAATTCTTAAAATTTAGCTGTGGTTCCGAAATGTGAAAATAGGCCCTTTTAGGAACATAGAGAGCTAGGTTCCATTTGCATGTCAAATGGTTAGCTTTCTACCTTTCCTGCCTTTCATTAATCTGTAACAGGACTCAAAGTATACATGACCTAATAAGGACAGTCAGCTCTCCTGCCCTTACATTTAGAAAACCAGTTATTCTATGGCTTTTAATTACCAATCTGTTATGACATGAAAACTATAATTTGCACTATGGACCTGATTCAGACCGGCTCGCTAAGGCATGATCGCTCGTCTGAGCGATTTTCGCCCATCTGCGCATGCGTATTTTTCACAGTGTGCGTGCGCAAGCCATTCATTGTGATCTGATTTTGGTTGCTTGTAAGCCACCATAAGGTCACTGCTTTGAGTGACAGATAGTGCCATTTGTGGGTGTTAACAGGGGAAGGTGCTTGTGAACGGGGGAGTGGTGCTGCAAACTCAAGCATATCTGACCGTGAAAACAGAGTTTTAATGGAGTGCATAATTTAAAGGCCGCGTCATTGTACACGTCAGTTTGCATCCATTACAATGGAACTACTCATAGTGCTTGTGTTATCCCAGGGTCTACCGCAAGCACTGTGTGTGTGCAGGCGATGGTTTCTTCCTCTGCCGGTGTATGCAGTCAATTAATAGAGTAACAGGTGTTACTCATTGCATTGTATAATAGCAAAGTGGTTGCGTAAATTAGCATATTTTTGTTTTGTTTTATCTATTTTTGGTTGTTAACTGGATATTAAATAAGATACCAAACCCAAAGACATTTAAATTCCCAAACAATAGTCCCTATATTTTTAAAGTTCACAAATACATGTTTTTTTTTACTTTTTGTGGTTTTTAAAGTGAAAGTGCTTTTTTTGGTTGTGGAACTGCACCTCACAGCATGCCATTCCAGAGTTAATACATGCATTTTTTTGCAGTACTGTTTCAGGACAGGGCTGTATTTGTTCTACAATATTATTTTTAGCTAAATATTTTGTGTTGGAAGAAGGTACAAAAAACATTCTGTCTTTGAAGATGAATTTTGGTTTTTATTTAAATTTTTTGGAATTTTGAAAATACAAAAACCATAATATTTTGCAATTTTCATTTTATAAAAATGCATCATTGGAAATATTTTTTTAAATATAAAAAAACAAAATGTAATTAATTAAAAAGACATGAATTTCTGGATGAGTTTGGTTTTGGATTACCAACAGAAAATTAAGATGTGGACACACTTGCAGATGTGAGGAAAGTGTGCCTGTGCCACCACCTGATAAGCCTCCTCCACCTTCTACAAACACATCACCTCAAAATGTGGCAGGCCCATCATATGGAACAATACAAAATCAAGATATTCCTTGTGGGCCTTCCAGTGGCACTAACCAGATTACATTTTTGGACATACATTTGGAAAGTTCTGGGTGAAATAAATTAAAGACCATCAATTGGATTTCTTCTTCTTTGCAGCCGACTCTGGTAAGCTGAATTTACGGATCCAGGTGGACCATTGTGGACCCTGCTGGGTGCTTATTCCAGCCACAGCAGGGAACTGGTCCACCTCACCTTCTATTGGGCCAGTCAGATGTTCTTTGATCTCCCTGACATATTATGGACCTTAGATAGGAGGTTTGTGCCAAAATGCTGGCCTGGACAGCATGTTGTTTTAAATGAAAAAAAAACAGATACCGAGCCATATGTATGCAAATAATTACCAGACTCAGCATGTGAGTCATCTTGTGGAGGGTCCTGATGGTCTACTTTTGCTTCTACCACTATCCTCCTATATAAGGCCCCCAAAAGTAGATGTTGGCTTTTGGTCAAAGCCAAGTTGTCAGGGAGGGGACCCTCTGGCCCATTAAAGTGTTTGATCCATCCACAAATTCAGCTTCATCTTGAGTCGACTGCAAAGGTCACTCCACCTTTTGATAAATTTGGCATCAATTAGTTTTATGCAAAAACATTTTATTATGAGTGATATAGATATATAGACCATTTGGCTAACATTTTTAGTTTTAGTAATTATTTGTTTTATTAACTAGAGAAAATAAAATGATTTTTTCAACAGTAAGCCAAAATACTAAATTTTTGGTAAAAACTTACTTATTACGAAGAAAATAGGACTCAGAATGAGTGGAGTGCTTCCGATTGAAGATCTTTGTAAATTTCACCAAGATTTTTTTCCATTCACAAAAAGGAAACTTATGTCCAAAAGTGAATCTGGTTAGTGCCACCTGGATGAGTGTATCTGAAACCCGACAAGGTTTAACTTGACCTTGTATCATTCCATCTGATGGGCCAGCCACATTTGGAGGTGATGTGTTTGTAGGTGCTGGAGAAGGATCATCTGGTGTGGGATCAGGCACACTTTTCTCATCTGGAAGTGTATACACTACTTTAATTTCTGAAGCAACTCCAAAACCATATCCATCCAGAAATTCATGTATATCAATCATGCAGTCCTCTCCATTGGCCTCCTCAGAATCCATGACTGCAAATTTGTAAAAATCTGGCATTGCTATTTTTAGCAATCTGCATACCTGCCTGCTACTGTATGCCACTCCCACGCAGTGCACTGCGCAATGCACAAGTGACCAACACACCCTTTAAAAGTGTCTCTCACAATTCCAAACACTTTCACAAGGAGCTGTGTACTATTGGGAGTGCCCTACTGGCCGCACAGGTATATCCTAGCTGTGGAATGAGGTGAGTCACATGATGTATGATAGGTGTTGTGTTGTTATAGATGTATTAAATCAACAAATGTCCTGTGTTTATCCACCATTTTTGAAAGGCCAACCAATCAGACTGCAGCCTAGTTGATAAAAAGTTTGCCCACTATAATATTTGTCATTGCCATCATGAGATCCTCCAGTTTTAGTACACAGGACCAAACATAATGGACCAGCGCCTGGGACCCATGGGCCTGCATATGCCCAATTGCTTAAAAATGCTGGCGTATGCCGAGGTGAGGAGGAGGCTCCGGCACATGGGCTTCTGCCATACAGTTGTGCAGCTGGAGAGTACATGGTTGGATCTCTGGAGGCGGACCCCGGTCCTCCTCAATCAATTGCAGGCAGATAACCGACAAGGTAAGTAATACGGTTTATATGCACTGTGTGGTGTATGCTTTGTGTTGTGTATGCCTTTCTGCGTGTGTGTGTGTTTACGGTATATATTTTATGTTTTTGATGGCCTGTTTGTTAGCTTCATTTTAAGGTCTGCAGACATTTTTATTTTATTTTTTTTAAATGGCTGCCAACAAGTTTTAAGCCCTAATTTCATTACAGTGGTTGAAAAATAAGCACAACTGTTGTAGTCATTAGGCGTGTGTGAGTTTGTGTGTGTGTGGGATTATTGGAAAATCAATATTGTTTCTGACATATGTATTTAAATGTAGAAGATGGCTGACAATTTGAGTGTCAGGCTATATTTTATGCAGTGTCTCTGGATTATTGTCACATGAGAGTGACACAGGTGTCTTTATGTAAACCATTTTTTTTTAAATTGCTCACGGCTTTACACTGCTAAACCAGGGAGATCTGGATATGATGTTTTTTGGACGTTGCAAAATATTTCAAATTTATACATTTTTTATTTAAATTCTTAGGATTATGTCAAAGAAGACAAAGGGCTAGGCAAGCCGAACCACTACCCACCCCTGAAGATGCCTCCCCCCAACATTCCTCCCCACCCACCCTTGAGGATGCCTTCCACACCCACTGCTCCTCGCCCATCCCTGAACCAGCCTCCCCCACCCACTCCTCTTTGCCCATCCCTGAACCTGCCTCCCCCACCAACTCCTCCTCGCCCATCCCTGAACCGGCCTCCCCCACTCACTCATCCCCATCCACTCGTGAGGATGCCTCCCCCACCCACTCCTCCCCACCCTCCCATGAATATGCCTCCCCCACCCACCCACTCCTCCTCACCCATCCCTGAACCTGCCTCCCCTACCCACTCTTTGGGGAGCACAATATCTATATATATTTAAATATATATATATATATATGTATAGATTTGTATAGGGATATATATATATATATATATATATATATATTGTGGCAGTATCACCAGAGGTGGCACTGGTGAGCAGCAGATTCTGTGTGGGGCAGGGGAGATTTCTGCCTTGTGGATAGAGCTCAGGTGTGGGCTGATGTGAAGACAGACCAGTCAGGCTGCTGTGGGAAACAGTCCATGTGGGATTGTGGCAGCAGATAGCCCAGTGAAGCTGAGTGAGCCAGTCGGGGCCAGGAGGCCAGTGTCTGGACCCTGCAGGAGGCAAGGGGGACCACAAACTCTAAGACTGAGTGACATTGAGGCAGCTAAGCTGCAGGCTGAGGAAGCCAAGGCCTAACCTGGAGGATACAGGGAAGGCATAGAGACAGACTATGGAGTCTATTTATCAAGCAGTGAAAAGTGTGGAGAAGTGAACCAGTGGAGAAGTTGCCCATAGCAACCAATCAGCTCCTACCTATTATTTTATAGATTGTACTTGATAAATGCTACATGAAAGCTGATTGGTTGCTATGGGCAACTTCTCCACTGGTTAACGTCTCCACACTTTTCACTGCATGATAAATAGACCCCTAAGTGTGTGTAGTTGTGTCAGCCAACTAAAGACCAGGCCGGAGCCTGTGTTAACCTGCAGGAAGCAGGGCTAAGCTGACTTGGGACTTTTGTTTGCAGACTAGTTGCTCCCTTATAGAGAGGGTCAAAGAAGTGAGTTAGTCACCCCAAACAGGGGCTAGGTTTGTTTGTTATTTTCTGTTTCCTGATGCTGGCAGTAAAGCATCACCTTGTTTATTTCACATGAAAGCTGTGTGTGAACCCTCATTAAGCACCTAAACACTGTGCCCATTCACCCTCTGCCAAGCTAATTAACTCCAAGACATCACATTATGGTGGAGAATGTGAGCAAAAAGATTCTACGCAAAAGATCTGTGCTGCAGAAAATGTGGAATACAACTGGAAGTATGGATGCTTGTTGCACTGTATAATTGGACTCTCCAGCCAAAGGAGGCTCACTGCACCTGCATAGTGGACTCAACTGTGCAAAGCTCATCAGCGTGGTGAGTGAAGTTTTGTTTAAACAAAAATTGTCTGCAAATGTGCACTTTTGCTGCAAGTATATTGTCTGTTAAATGAAATATGCACTTTCCCTCGGCATTGGAATGGTTAAAAGAAGTTGTGTGGTTTAAAGTTCTGTTGAAATCCTCAAGCTCGTTAAGGCAAGGTGTGTCTAATTATCTGGTCCGGACATTTATTTTGCAAAGAACAGAGCAAGTGCTGTGTTGATTGCTGGATATTGTAATTCCACAGAAAAGAAAGCAAGTGCTGTGTTATATTATTCTGTACAAGTGCAAAGTGCAAGTATATACTGTATATGTGAAGAGAGCAGAGATTCCTATTGAAAGGCTATTGAGACTGCTTGATACATGCTGTTAATTGAAGTGCCACATGAAGAAAAAAATGTTTTGCTGTGTTGAAAATGCTTTGGAAGACAAAGCGTGATATAGTAAAAACAAAAACAAATTAATCTTGTGTATTTTTTGTCAAGAATTATGGGAAATAAAAAAAAATATTCTAAAGGCTTAATTCCTGCTACAAAGTTTCAGTCTCAAGCTAGAGAGATGGAAAACCGGGGCTGGAGTTTACAGTCTGAATGTGAAGAAAGTCAGTTACATAACAGGGATTTAAAGCTGTTTAAAATCCTCTGTGATGAATCCTTCCAAGTTGATGGGGTAAACAGTGTTATTCCATTTAAAGAGACATTTACAAAGCAGAATAAATGTCAGTGTGTGTGGTCAGTGTATGGTGCAAGGTCAATCCAAAGAGGGCTATATCAGCCTGAAGGAATTTGACAGTATGCATAAAGCTTTGAATGAAGACAATTCATATTATGCTGGGAAGGTGGATGACGTAATGGAACAATTGGTTGATGAGAGAAATGTTCATGAACAAGCTGAAAAAAATTACGGAGTGAATTGTCCACTGAAAATGGCATTTGAGCATCAAGAAATAAAAAAAATGTTAAGTTCTTAATGAGACAGACCTTAAATTGGCAGCTATGTCGGAACATCTTGAGGAAGCTAAAATCTTCCAATGTGTTACAAAGCATGAGAATGATGTATTAGAGCAGGATGTTGTGGAATTACAGAAAAAGTATGTGATACTTCAGCAGGAAGTGGAAGAATTGAAAGGAGGTGTCCAGAAACATCGAAGTGATGCGGAGCGCATGCAAGTGAAAGTGGTAGGTCTGGCTCTGCTGTTGAGGGAGAAAGACTCTGATTGTGTCCACACAAGTAAAGCTTAAGACTTGTGAATTGGAGAAGAGTTCTTTGGCTTTAGAGTTTTGTGAAGCGAAGGAGAAGCATCTCCAGATGATGCAGACTTGCGCTCAGTGGGAAACTGACCATGAAGGAAAAGTGGTGGAGATGGTCTGTCTTAAAGTCAGCTGTAAGTAGCAAGTACAAACTCTCCAATCCAATTTAGCTGCAGCTAGAGCAGTTTCAGAATGTCTGATGGAAAGAAATGTGTTCCTGGAGGAAAGTCTGCATAAAGCCGCCAAGCAAAGTGTATATTTGGAGAGAGCTTAACCCTGCCCATGGCAGGGCTTGAAAGTTGCAAGAACAGAGTGAGAACCTTGAGAATTGCCTGCTAAGTACACAGGACCCGTTGCAAAGATTCCAAGTGGAGAGGAATACCAAATAAATTGAGTTGCAATGAGAATTAAACATGGCAGAGTCTGAGATAAGTGTACAAAAGTTGAGAGTTGCTGGGTTTGACATCGTGGAGCACAATCTGCTACAATCTGAGAGCAAGTTGGAAAGTGCCATGGTGAAAATTACCCAGCTGGAAGAGCAGCTGTCTATGGCTCAGGAAAAGTTCCACATGGTAGTGGGAAAATCAGAAGAGAAAAAGAAGTTAAATAACATTCTGAAGTTGGATTCTAGATCCAAAATGGTGTCCGATGTCTTTGCTGAACCCAGTGTGGCAGAAGTACATAACCACAAGCAACAATTGGTTCAAGTTGATCCTGAAAAGGCTGGCATGCAGAGTGATATGTTGCCAGTGCCGAGTGTCTTGTGTGATGAGCAGCGGACAAACAGTGAATTGTGGGAACTAAGTAAGATGTTCCAGAATGATGTCTTTCAACAGCAATGTGATCATAGAGATGTCCTCGTTAATGTTACTGGTGTACAAGAATGGACAGAAGTGTCTGAGTTCAGAAAGTCCCTAAAGGTCCGTCTTGGAAAAGTGGATGAGATTCCTTGCAGTGACTTTTGGCTTACACTAATAACTGAGGGTGTGAAGTCCTCCCACACACAGGTCCAGGTTGCAAAACTGTATCCAAAGTTGATAATAAAGAACTAACGTGTACAGATGGTGATCGAATGACCTGTGAAGCAAAGGTACACGATTTACAGAAGTCTATGAAGATAGTGATGGCTTCAAAGGATGAGACTCTCTTGCTGCCGGGTGTTCAGAGTGATGTGAATGTCACTCAATCACACAGTTTTGCAGGGCAAAGCAGGACATTGGAGAAAGTTAATTCTGAGACTCTGTCTGTATGTGAAACAATGCCTTCATGCAAGCAGGATGGACTTTGCAATGCTGCTGAATTTATCTGTGGGGAAGTGAGGTGGTCTCATACTACAAAGCTTGAAGCAAAACATGTGGCTAAAGTGAATTGGAAAATAAAGACCTCTGTGGAGAGTGAACTTCAACCTGTGCTGGAGGAACATGTGGAAGTTCATTATATTTTCAAAGCTCCAAAATCGGGAGCACAAAAAAATCCAAGAGATCTATGCCTTAATGGAGTGGCAGATACCCATCAAAGCCGTGAGATAAATTATGTGGATCAATGGAGCAATAGTCAAGTATCCTATGTGGACACGGGAGTCCAGAATCTGAGGGTGACAGTGCCAGTAAGTTATCTGTTGACATAAAGCCAAGGTCCAGAATTTGTGATGCTGATGACTCTGGAGGTACTGATAGCTACTCGTCTTTCAAGGGGCCATCAGTAAATTATGCCAATAGCCAATATCATGCTTCAAGGTTGAAGGTTAAAGTTGTGACAAAGAGAAGTTGGCCAAAATGTGTGCTTTTAAGAGGTGTAAGCAAGAGAAACATATATTTGGTTACAAAGAAACAAAGGAAAAGCCATTCTTTGTATGAACCAGAAATTGAGGAAAAGAACTTGCGGAGCTCTGCTGGAGTTGACAAGAGTGAAGATAAAGTATGTCACTTTGGAAAATGTTACTTCAACTTCTAAATGTCTGTTGCAGTACCCAAGAGTGAGCCTCAAATACTAAAGAAAGCAAGTACCACCATTGGTACCATAAAGTTAGGAAAAAAGTAAGGAGAAAAATTACCTTTGGAAATTGGAGGATGCGACCACCCAGAGATCGCAAGAGTCTGTAGGACCATGGATGCAGTGGATTTCCCTCACGAGGAGAGTGAAGAGGGACTTCACAATGAGAATGGCTCATCCCATGAAGCTGAACCCAGGGGTTTCAAGCTGGGGAGGGGGATATGTGGCAGTATCACCAGAGGTGGCACTGGTGAGCAGCAGATTCTGTGTGGGGCAGGGGAGATCCACCCACACAGACTACAAAAGCATTGTGGGAATATGCCTAATTGCTGCCTTGTGGATAGAGCTCAGGTGTGGGCTGATGTGAAGGCAGACCAGTCAGGCTGCTGGGGGAAACAATCCATTTGGGATTGTGGTGGCAGAGAGCCCAGTGAAGCTGAGCGAGCCAGTGGGGGCCAGGAGGCCGGTGTCTGGACCTTGCAAGAGGTAAGGGGGACCACAAACTGTCAGACTGAGTGACATTGAGGCAGCTAAGCTGCAGGCTGACGAAGCAAAGGCCTAACCTGGAGGATACAGGGAAGGCATAGAGACAGACTATGTGTGTGTAGTTATGTCAGCCAACTAAAGACCAGGCTGGAGGCTGTTTTAACCTGCAGGAATCAGGACTTAGCTGACTTGGGACTTTTGTTTGCAGACTAGCTGCTCCCTTATAGAGAGTGACAAAGAAGTGAATTAGTCGCCCCAAACATGTGCTAGGTTTGTATATTTTCTGTTTCCTGATTTCATATGCTGGCAGTAAACCATCACCTTATTTATTTCACATGAAAGCTGTGTGTGAACCCTCATTAAGTACCTAAACACTGTACCCATTCACCCTCTGCCAAGCTAATTAACCCCAAGAATCACAATATATATATATTGTTACATGACCAGATTAGGGGTCCTTCTCCTGGGGTAGATGGACTTCCTCTTCACACACACAGCAGCTGGAAAAATAGTTCACCAGTCTGGGGTCTCGTACTAGCTGGTCAGCACCAGTCTTTATTGTGCAACATAAAATGAAAACAAAACATAAAAGTAAATGCTAGCCCATCTGGGTGCTAACTAGAGGTTCCCTCTGTAAAAAAATTGTGGGGCCTATTGCCTCCACCATCAACACAAGTGTATGCACAAAACTTACAGGTAGTTTCCACCAAGTGCCTCTGAGCCAGCCAGTCTGCTTGCTCTCCCAGGTATGAAACACTATCTTGCATTCACACACAGCCTATATCAGCCAGCTCCACAGCTCCAGGTGCAGACCTAATGAGCAGGCTAACAGGCCAAAAAGGACAATGTTATGTTATAGGTTGTTTGTGGACTCGGGGTGGTAGCAGCAGTGATCACAGAAGCGGGTTTGAATAAAAAACTAGGTTTTTTAAAATGTGCTTGAGCAGACAAAAAATATAGCAGCAAATAAAAGTCCAGGTATATATAAATGTGCAATAGAGTTCTGTGGTGGGAGTAATGGGTTAATGTCCAAGTAGAAACAATTAGAACTGTCCAGGTGTGCAGGTAGTGAGACTGGAATAATCAACCAGGTATGCAGGTAGTGAACTAAGGAAATTGAGCAGGTTGTCAGCAGGCTCAGGCACTCAGGTATGGGCAAGGGTGGTAGAGGAAGCAGGGTAGTCCAGTGGAAGCTAGGAGCTGACAGGCAGACTGGCAGATAGCAAATTACACAGGAACAGGATAAGCACAGAAAACTCACTCTCAGCTAGGCTGAGATACACATTGCACTGGCAAAGAAGGAAGGCACTGACCCTTCCTAAATATCCCATGCCGTGCTGTTTCTGGCTGGAGGGAACATGCGACTCACCAGGATTGGCAAGCTGCATCACATGGCCAGAAGGCAAAATGCCGGCGCCCATGCCAAACGGAACGGAGACGCCGCCAGGCCTTACTAGCACAGAGTGACAACAGGCCCACACAACAACGTGCACAGCCAAAGCCCCCTGCCAGACACCAGCTCTGCCATCAGACAGCCCGCACCACAATGACCTCACAGGTAACACCCTCCTAGCACCATGCTGAAATACCCTGGCCGTGACAGACAAAACCTGGAGTGGCCTGTGGATGGAGCCCTCCCTCTCCTCACATCCACACCCCCCAGGTCCCAAACCAGCTTTTAAAAAATCTGGCACTCAAATCTGCTACACTGCAGACTTTTCTCCTGGGGTCTTTTAGAACACATAAGTCAAAAACCTAGGACAAATGTATCTACCACTGACCACTTTACCAGTGATCCTATCACATATCCCCCACTTTGTTTCAACCTGTGGGGCAGAACAACTGAAGCCCCCAAGCAATGAATGCGTGACAATGCGTCTGCATTGGCCAGCTGGCTTCCTGGCCTGTGTTCAACTGAAAATGTAAAGGTCTGTAGCAACAAAACTCATCTCGTTATTCTTGCGTTATGTTATGGTAAGGACAGTAAGTGGGACCGCAATGGTGGCAAAACTGGGTATGAACCTCCTATAGTATCCAATGATCCCTAAGAAGGCTCTCACCTGCTTCTTATTGAGTGGTCGTAGCCAGTTCTGTATTGCCTCAATCTTATTGAGCTGTGGTTTTAGCAAACCTCTGCCAATGGTGTACCCCAGATATTTTACTTCCTCCATCCCTAGACAACATTTTTTTGTGTTGTCTGTCAAGCCTGCCTTAAAGATGGAGTCTAAAACTGCTTGTACTCTGGGTAAGTGAGACTGCCAATCAGGACTATGTATGACCAAATCATCCAGATAAGCTGCAGCATATTGTCTATGGGGTCTAAGAATCATATCCATCATTCTTTGGAAGGTATGAGGTGCCCCATATAGCCCAAAGGATAACATCTTGTAAGGAAATAACCCTTCTGGCGCAGAAAAAGCTGTTGTTTCTTTGGCATTTTCAGTTAATGGCACTTGCCAATAACCTTTGGTTAGGTCCAGAGTGGTTAAATACCTGGCTGTCCCCAGCCTTTCAATTATTTCCTCCACCCTTGGCATCAGGTAGGCATCAAATTTTGAAACACTGTTCAGCTTTTGGAAGTCATTACAAAAACGCACACTCCCATCGGTCTTTGGAATCAACACAATGGGACAAGACCACTCACTATGTGAATCTTCAATTACCCCCAATTCTAACATTTTTTAATTTCCTTTGACACAGACTCTTTGGGCTTCGGGCAACCTATATGGCTTTAGGTTAACTTTAACCCCTGGGTCAGTGATTATGTCATGTTTGATGACTGTGGTTTTTCCTGGCAGGTCAGAAAACAGTACCCTATTTCTGATCAAAAATTCCTTGACCTCCTGCTGTTGACTGGCTGATAGGGTTTTTGCCATGGTCACTTTGGGAACCACGGGCCCTGGTTTTACTGGAGGGGCTTGGATGTCTGACAGTGCTGCTTTATCCTTCCAGGGTTATTTCAGGTTCACATGATATATCTGTTCTGGTTCTCTTTTCTCCAGTTAGTGAACTTTATAGGTGGCCTGTTCCACTTTTTCTAAGATCCCAAATCTTAGTGGCAAGGGTCCTGCCACTTAGCAAACAGTTTACTTTCTACCATGGGAACCAACACCAACACTCTTTCTTTCCCCAGGAGCAAAGTTTCTTAACCGTGCATTGTGGTTATATACCCTCTGCTGTGCTAGTTGGGCCTGTTCCAAGTGCTCCTTAACTATCGGCAGTACAGCCGCAGTTCTCTCTTGCATCTGGGAAACATGTTCAATCACTGTTTTATAAGGACTAGTCGAGTCCCTTCCCACATCTCCATGGCAATATCTAGTAGCCCTCCTGGATGTCTCCCATATAACAGGTCGAAAGTCGAAAACCCGGTGGAGGATTGGGGAACCTCTCTTATGGCCAAAAGCAGATAAGGCAACAAATAATCCCAATATTTTCCATCTTTTTCAACTACTTTCCTTAACATATGTTTTAAGGTCTTGATAAACCTCTCGACCAAACCATCGGTTTTGGGGGTGATAAACCGAGGTCCATAACTGGTTAATCTTAAACAGGTGGTACAACTCCTTCATAACTTTTGACATGAATGGGGTACCCTGATCAGTTTAGTATCTTTTTAGGTATTCCCAACCTGCTAAAAACATGGACCAGCTTTCTTGCAATGGATTTGATTGACGTATTGCATAGCGGTATTACTTCTGGGGTACTGGTGGCGTAGTCCAGAATTACCAGAATATATTGATGTCGCCGGGCAGACTTCAACAAGGGTCCCACCAAGTCCATAGCTATTCTTTCAAATGGTACCTCTATAATTGGTAGTGGGACTAGAGGACTTTTGAAATGTGGTCTGGGAGCATGATACTGGCATTAAGGGCAGGAGGCACAAAAGTCAGACACGTCTTTATGGATGCCGGGCCAAAAAAACCTCTGCACAATCCACTCAGTGGTCTTCTCTACCCCTAGGTGGCGTGCCATTATATGACCATGGGCCAGATCTAACACCATTCTCCTGTAAGATTTGGGGATTAGTAATTGTTCCACAATCTCCTCCCCTTTCTTAGTCATCTGATACAACAGGTCCTGACATATTCCCATGTGAGGATACGTCAAGGGACTATTGGTATCTACTGGTTTACCATTGACCACCTTAACATTCTCCCGGGCTTTCACCAGAGTAGGGTCATTTAACTGCTCTATGGCAAAGACATCTCTTCTGATCTCTAAATCCAGCAGAGGATCAATGGGCTTTACAACACTTGGTGAGCCACCATCACACTCTGCATTCTCTAGTTCGCTAATCATGCTAAAAAATGGGAACAACTTTGACTCTGCCACTACATCAGTCACCCTCTCAGACGAGGCAGGGTAATGTACCACTGTGGGAAAGATTTCTGGACTGCACAACCTGACTATATATATAATGGGAGGTGCTACCTGATGAGACTAATTGCAGGCACAGAAACAGACAAATCTCATGTGCACAACTCAAAATTATTAATAATATATATAAATGCAATAAAATTTTGCAATCAAAAGAGGTTTTTAGCATAATCGTGGCCAAGGTTATGGGCCCACCCACCATATCCAGGTAACCTCTTTCGGGTAGATCCCTAACAAACTAGGGTTCAAATCTAAAGCGCAAGACCCCCCCAAAACTTGCCCAGCCAAGCCACCCCAGCGCACCACCATAATAAGAAAAGTGCAGTGTAAAGAGATAGTTAGGAGCAGCTGCAGCTGCATATAAAGAATGAAAATAAAAAAGTGAAGTACATATATATTAAACACACACAGTGAAGGGTTAAAATGTGTTTTAAAGGAAAATGTGTTATAATGTGGTGCCCTGAGACAGATTAACCAATGCAATCCAGGTGGACCCACACCCCAAAAATTAACAAAAGTTGCACTACAGTATATAACTTGTAGGACTTAACTAGAATTGTGCCTAATACAGTGTGCATATACATTACCATACTCCATGCTTTTAAACCAATAAGGAAGGGTGCTAGTCCAGAATGAGGGCGTCTCTTTTCCCTCAGAAGTGCAATAAAGCACATTAAATGGAGCATATCTGGCAGAGGATCAATGGGCTATACAACACTTGGCGAGCCACCATCGCGCTCCGCATTCTCTAGTTTGCTAATTATGATAGAAAATGGGAACATCTTTGACTCTGCCACTACATCAGTCACCCTGTCAGATGAGGCAGGGCAAAACCAGCTTTCCCACAACTTCCAGAAGTGATCAAAGTCTCTTCCCAATATCACATCATACATTAAGCCTGGTACCAAACCCACAGAGACTACTGCGGAACCACATGGTGTCTCGATGTTCACTTCAGCAGTAAGTTAGAATGTAAGCTCCTATGAGCAGGGCCCTCTACCCTCTTGTGCATCTCCTTACTATACCTTCATCTACTTCTTACTCTCTACCAGGGCACTTAACACTTGATTGCTTTGCATTGTTGCTTATCTGGGTGTAATGGTCGTGAATGTAGCAGTGTATATTATCCATGTCCTGTAATGTATTGTACTGTACTGTAAGTCACTGCAAATCAATCTATTTGTTTATGTACTTTATAAGGTGCTGCGGAACACTTGTGGCACCATATAAATAAACGATAATAATAATAATACTACTACTAATAATAATAATAATAATAATAATAATAATAACATAATACAAAGTATCCCCATGTATGCATGTCACCCCAACAGTTTTTCCCTTATGTTTCAAAGGGTTCACCAGCTCAGTTCTCAAATGTGTAACCAGGCTACCAGAGTCTAACAGAGCCTCTACTTGGTTGCCTTCCAAAGTGAGTACACACATGTGTTTATCTGTCTCAGCCTGCCGGTCAGCAGTACAGGCTGGCTGTGCAAAGAAAGATCCCCTGTGGTTGACAGAAGCAGTAACACATTGCATGGGCTCAGAGGTAAGTGAACAATAAGCTGCTATATGGCCGAAGCCACCACATTGGAAACATTGAGTCAGATTAATGTCAAGTCTTTTGCGGAATAGGATCTTTCCTGGCATGGCAAGCCTGTCTTCAGGTTCCCCACCATCAGTCTTAGGCACATTCCACTGCCCAGCACCCTTCTCCCCAGGAACAGTCTACCATTGTTGATGAGAGTTCGCTAGTGCGCCATCAGGGCTCAGTGGGGCAGACTCATCAGCTCCTCAGCTGCCTTGTACCTCTCCACCAGTTTGACTAACTGGTCAATGGACTTAGGGTTGGCATGGCTCACCCACTTGCGCAAGGATGCAGGTAGGGATCACAGATACCAGTCCATCATGACTCGTTCGACGATTTGTGGTCCTGTCAGCAGCTCGGGCCATAGCCACTTGGTGGATAGATGGACGAGGTCACGCATCTGTGAGTGTGGAGGTCTGTCCATTTGGAACTATCAGTGGTGGACTCTTTGGGCATAAACAAAGGTAATTTCACATAGTCCTTTGTATCAGCCAGGCACAGATCATAATAGGCATTTTGCTGTTCTCCAGACAGGAAGGGTGCCACCAGACTTGCCCACTGTTTCCTGGGCCAACTCTCCCTTTCAGCTGTTATCTCAAATGCGGTGAGATATACCTCCACATCATCGCCCGAACTCATCTTTTGTAGAAAGTGACTGGCACCTTTGGAGTGAGTGGTAGGACCAGTATTAGCATCTCCAGGCCGGGCGAGGAGATGCTGTACCACCTCCTTAATAGCCTGGCTGTTTCCTCTAAAGCCTGGCGGTTTTCCGCTAAGGCCTGGTGGGTTTCCTCAATGGTGACCTGTTGTTGCCTCTGGGTAGTCTCCAAGGCCAATAGTTGCACCCTGGTGGATTCCTACTGGATATTGTTTGTTTCCTGCTGAGTTCCGATAGCTTCTTGCTGAGCTGCCATAGCTTGGAACAAGGCTTTAATAATGTCCTCCATTTTGTCCTGTGGTGTAGGTTGGAAGCAGAACCTAGCTTCCCTAAGCATCTGTGGACACCACCTCTATGGACTTCAAAGGACCCAATTTTAAAACCACACTGACAAATTGGCATCTGTCCCCTTAAATTTTAAATGAGAAGTTTTCCTGCTCACATTCTCCACCAATTGTAACATGACCGGATTAGGGGTCCCTCTCCTGGGGTAGATGGACTCCCTCTTCACACACACAGCAGCCGGAAAAATAGTTCACCAGTTTGGGGTCTCGTACTAGCTGGTCGGCACCAGTCTTTATTGTGCAACGTAAAATGAAAACAAATCATAAAAGTAAATGCTAGCCCATCTGAGTGCTAATTAGACAAGAGGTTCCCTCTCTAAAGAAATAGTGGGGCCTACTACCTTCAACATGTCACGGCTGCCGAAACTTTTGGTTCATGGATTGATCAATGCATTTTAATGGGCTGCAGGCTTAAATGCATTGATCAATCAATGAACCAAAACTCCATTATTTATTTATATATTATTATGAGTGATTTAACAATGGTGAGTGCTGAATTTTCTGTTTTTATTTATTTAAGCAATGTGGTCACAAGTCACTTGCACCCCATGCCTGGGAATGGCGAGTGCAGGTCTGCACCCCAAATCTGGGAGTGGCGAGTTCAGTGGATTTCTAACTTTGTTTATTTGGTTAATTTTCAATTAACCTTTTGTGATCATAGCTTTCTCATGCACCCCTATGCAAGCTCATTTATAATGACCTGTGTCAGCTGCCTTTTTGCTAGTATGATAGAAGCTATGTTTGGTGACTGCTTTGCCTTTAAAAGCCATTAGTTGGCAGATGAGCTTTAAACCATTTAACACTTTTTCAGTTTAAACTCTGTGACAGCAGCTACCAGGTTTCCATAAGTATGACAGATAGTGTAGGACCTGCAGAGAAGTGGGGTCCTGATATGTTGGCTGCACACTTAAATTAATTGATCAATCCATAAACCAAAACCCCATTACTTATTTATATACTATTGTGAGTGATTTAACAATGGTGAGTGCTGAGTTTTCTGCTTTTATATATATATATATATATATATATATATTTAGAAAACAAAAAATATTTACATAAATGTGCGGACATTAGATAGTTCCACATCTAGATATATGTATATACATATATGTATATATCCAAATTTAAATATATTTGTATGGATATATTCTCTCTATCTCTCTCTCTCTCTATCTATACATACATCCATCAGTAGACTCCTTTATGTCATTCAAAATGGTCCTTTATTTCCAATGTTTTGGGGTCTCCCCCTTCATCAGGGACAACAGGTTACAATAACAGAATGATAAAAACAAACATAGTCTACTGAGTGCCATCCTGCACACATTTGTTTTGGAATGACTGGATCAGTATGGAATGGCACCTTAGCAAGTATTTCTCATTTCCATTCTGGAGAGTGTCAGGTTGCAGTGTTGGAGTGTGTGTGTGTGTATATATATATATATATATATATATATATATATATATATATATATATTATATACTTCCAGTCTCCCGGCACTCACTTCAAAAATAATGCAATTGGCCAGGTGCTACAACCAACACGAATGATACATATATTTCCAAAAAGAGGCATTCCAGGCCTTGAACAATAAATTATCATTGGCTATACCTAGTAGGCTGTGGACTCCAATGAGCCACTTGAGCTCATCGTAGTAGCCTTTTTTGTCTCCCCCATTGCCTAGCGCCGAACGGGCTTGCTGATTATGTCATCGGTCGGTGCAGCTCTATGATGGTGGTCACGTGACACGCAGTGAAAGGCGTGCAGGAGAGGTGCTGGATATTTAAGGTATGTGTTTATTGTTTGTTTGATAGCCTGATGACAGTTTTGTAGATTAAACTGAAATGTTGCAGACCCCCTGTTGCCATAATTTATTGTTAAAGTCCTGGAGTGCCTCCTGTTGGAAATATATATATATATATATATATAATATATTTTGAGTGCAACAATATATAATTAGACAAACAAAGTTGGGGGAAGTCCAATTTGCTAACTCCAGCCTTTAAAAATTAGAAGTTGAAAACAAAAAAAAAAAACAACAGGTGCAAATTTACGCTGATTGCAATCGCATCAGAAGCAATTAAAGGGTCCATCGAAAGTGTAGATGAGAAAACATGACTCTGCCATCATGATGGCCACTTAGGGTGATGGCTGCGTCCGTCAGACTACTATGAGTGTAGTCATTGCTCATTCTGTTACATGTAGGTGTGTTTTCATTGTGGTGGGTGTTTACCCGCTTGCGCTGTGTGTTGTGAGTGATCTCTCATATTGCATTTTCTTGCTCGCCGCAGCTGCAAGTGATCATGCCTTAGAGGGCAGGTCTGAATGAGGTCTTATGTGCCATATCGCTATATTCCTCACAAGGTTCATTACTGGAGTGGTACATGCCTTGTAATTCCCTTGCTGGGTTTGTGCCATAAAAAATGTCTAGTGTGTTATGTAGAGGCGTAACTAGGTTTTTTGAAGCCCAGGGCAAATTGAACTCCCCCCCCCCTCAATATAAAAAATATATAAAAATACTATATACATTTTATATATATAAATTATTAACCCCTAGTATGGTCAAGGTTTTCCTTAGCTCTCCCAAAAAGAAGAAAACTTGGGGCAAGAGTGGACAATACCCTTTCTCCCAGGGCCGGATTAAGGCCCACATGGGCCTGGAGCTGAAAATGTTCAAGGGCCTATACTGAGAAAGGGAAGAACTGTGATTGGTGCTGTGTGGGTGTGGTCAAAGTCATCTCGGTGTGTACACCCCCTACACTTTGAGACACAATGTCTCCCTAACTACATAGAAATAGAAAATTTGTATAATTTTTTTTTAGGGGGAAAACTAGAAAAACTATTTATGGCCAGTTAGGCATCTGGCAATCATGATGTCATGTTGATGGGCCTATTTTTATGTGGAGGTCTGGAGCTGGAGCTCCATCTGCCCCATTGTTAATCTGGCCCTGCTTTCTCCCACTTTGAAAATATTAACATGACACAAATGTATAGAAATAGGTAGACCATTTTTTTATTTTCTTTGTAATACATATTTCTTTTTTAACGCTTACTATATTGCAAACCACTGTTTATTAATTTCTTCATGCAAACAACACTGAAAAGGAGTGCAAAAATTGCATCAATAACAAACAAGATGCATTGTTGGTTAAATAAATTTCATATATGCAAATTATCCTACCTATAATGTATTATAATTTTAATAACTAAACTGATTCCATTGTTGTGCTTGCTCATAATTATCTCTAGGGAAAAGTAGTGATGGACTTTGATGGTCGATGTTTGCCGACCATATATGTTTTTCTTTCAATGTTAGTGTTTTTACCATTCAATCCCAGCATTCCTGTTTGTCAACATCAAATGGTAATCATTCAATGTTGTTCCAATGGTGGCTTATTTCCTTTAAATTCTAAAAGCTATGGCTCCCCTGGCTGCTATCCTGTGTCTCTGCCTCTGATAAACTTCCTGGTTCATGCTGTTGCGATCATTGGAGGCTGTCTTTCACTGGCTCAGACCTGGCCCTCAGTCCCTCCCTCCCATCTCTGCTAGCTGATTGGCTCTATGAGACAGTGGGAGCCAAACATTGTGCAGCCCTGGCCCTGCAGCAGTCAGTCACAGACTCACACAGATTGACAGCTAACAATATTTATACCAGCAGAAATGGAAAGTAATTTCTCTTAAGGTGGCCACACACATAGTGATTTTCATCCAAATTGGCCGATTTCGACGAATCGTCAGGACAAATCATGTAAAATATGGCCAAATCGTGAAGTTCTACTCCTGATCACGATGCCAATGTGCGTCCCCACTTGTCACACCTCGCATCTTCTGATATGCCATGCTGTAGGCCAGATTTGCCAATCCGGGACAGGATGGGTGCCGATCGTGAGTGTGTTTTTTACTCATGATGAATTGTACGGTTCAGCTTACAACATGACATTTGACTGACAGGATCCTGTACACGCCCCTCTGCCATCTTGTGCAGCATTGTGTATGAAAGAGAAGGATGCACAGTTGAGAGCCTGCAGTGTGTTTTGTTGAATTTTGGTGAGTATTTGTATTGTATAAATTCAACCACACTGACCACCAATGTGTGCCCCCCAATGCCCACCAATGTGTGCCACCCACCTAGAAATACATGACCTAGCCACTGCCCACCAAAATGAGGCTGGCGGTGGCTGGGTCATGCAATTAGCTCCCACTGCCCACCAATGTGTGCCACCCACCTAGAAATGCAAGACCCAGCCACCGACTGCCGGAATGAGGCTGGCGGTGGCTGGGTCTTGAATTTAGCTCTCACTGCCCACCAATGTAGTGTCACCCACCTACCCACTAACTGCCCACCAATGTCATGGGGCCACCTAATAATTAATTAGAAAACACTTCAAAATTTAGCAAAAATTAATAAACAATTATATTACAACAAGATAAACAAATACATTACAACAATATTAACAATCATATTTAAATAACATAAAATATTTGCAAAAACATGTTTTAAAAAAACACAATACATTACATTTAAAAACACATCAATCCTTGTAAAACAGGGGTCTTCAACCTTTGGCCCTCCAACTGCTGTGGAGCTACACATCCCAGCATGCCCTGCCACTGTTTGGAATTAACGGCATGCTGAAACTGTGCCAGGGCATCCTGGGATCTGTAGTTTCACAACAGCTAGAGGGCCAAAGGTTGTAAAAGAAAGAAAAACATTAAAATACCAAAAAATAAACACATGACATTCCTGTAAAAGAAAACACAATTACAATACCATACCAAACATTAAAAACCTGTAAAAAAGAAAATATTAAAACATTAAAAAATGTAACCATAACAACATAAAATATAACAAAACTATATACACTAATATTTATATGTCCTTTTTTTTCTTCTTCCTAGAAATGTCCATGGATAGTGAGCATGAGTTCATGACTGGATTCATAGAAATCCTCCAGTCTAAAGAATGTCTATGGCGTATAAGTTTTCACCAATACCATAACAAGTCGCACAAATTGGCCGCTTTACAGCTGTTACAGTATACGAAAAGGTTCATTGCCGATGCAGACCTCAAAACTGTACGGCACAAGATTCAAAACCTCTGGACAGTGTACATTAAATAGAAAAAGAAAGTTGATGACTTCAAAAGATCCAGCGCATGCACCAATGATGTGTATGAACCATCGCTGTGGTACTACAAACAGATGTCCTTCATAAGCATTCAGGAGCCACAACAACAGTCTCTGGTGTTGAAGGCTGAGTGAGAGGGAGAAGAGGATGTTGCAAAAGTGACTTGACAGTCTGCTGAAGACTTGGGAAGTAGTGACACAATTAATAAACCAAAATATTATTGTTTTTGTAGTTCAATCCCAAATGTGCAATGTAGTCAGTTAGTTGACAGACATTCCTCCTGCCATGACACTGCACCTGGTCCTTTGAAATAGGCCATGTACTCCTCCCTCATTACTTTGGCACGAGCGGTCAATGTTGTTGCATTTGGTGGTGCAGACAGAGATGTCAAATGGCCAATGTCCTCCGGAGGTCCTACATATTCTGGTCTAGCTGGGACTGGTCCTTGTTGGGTAGTTTTTCTTCACAGAAAGTTATACAGCATGCAATCACGACCCAGTCTATCTTCTCCACACGTAGGTTGATGGTGGTGTGGAAAATGCATAAGTGGTTGCTCAGTATTCCAAACACATTTTACACAATGCGTCGTGCCCAGGATAGATTGTAGTTGTAGATCATCTTCTCTCTGGTCAGGCCATTCTGTGCAAATGGCTTCATGACATGTTCATGTAATGCAAAAGCCTCTTCTGCAATGAAAATGTATTTTAGGCCGTGCATTGTCTGGCCCAGTGAGGGCAAGTTAAGGGTTTTGTTGGTGAGTCTCTGGTAGAAAGCAGTCTGTTTGAAGGACCCACCATTAGAAGCACGGCCATTCTTGCCGACATCCACAAACAGAAATTCGTAGTTGGCATTCACCACTGCCATGAGAATGATGCCGAAGAATCCTTTGTAGTTGTAGTAATATGATCCGGTGTTGGCAGGTTGGTTGATGCTGATGTGTTTTCCATCGATGGCTCCTCCACAGTTAGGGAAATTCCA
Source organism: Taudactylus pleione (assembly GCA_031769625.1). Taxonomy (NCBI): domain Eukaryota; kingdom Metazoa; phylum Chordata; class Amphibia; order Anura; family Myobatrachidae; genus Taudactylus; species Taudactylus pleione. Next base: position 6,421,486 of record JAUIMM010000759.1, read on the forward strand.
ACGTTGTTCAAACTCTTCAGCAATGCTCTTCCACTCCTCAGTGTTAGGAAACTGTAAAAATAGTAAAAAATGGGTTAAAACATGATTAGAATATTTTTTATTTCCTATATAGAGTCCCACCCAAGACCCTGATTTGGCCTCCACACCGGACCTTAATCTGCTCAGGGACAGTGATGTGGAGAATACCACCCAACTGGCAACATATATTGCACCTGGACCCTAATCCTCTTTACTACCACCCCCCAAAAAAAAAACAGGGGAAAAAGGAGATTCATTCTGAACGGGAGGACATATTTCTACAGAATGCAGAACGCCTCCTTCAAAAACCTCCAGATGCTATAGATGACTTTAGTGCATATGTAAACAGTAGTATGAGGAATATGGATGAGGATACTAAGAAGAATTATCACAGGCTAAATTATGACCTATTGAGTAGGTGTATGAGCAAAAACCTACACAACTCCACTTATATAGCTGACCCAATGCTATATTACCCTGCCCCAAACACCTATACATCTATTTACTTTTTTTTATTTGCTTTTACTGTCACCAAATGTTATCCCTCCCAATAGGTTCTGGCTGTATGGTATAGGGTGGTGATGACGCTGTTTGGACAAGGTCACTACACACATGGCACAAGTACACATTGATGTTAGCCAGGGCCACAATGTATACTTGTGCCTTGAGTATTAGCCTGTTCAAAGTTGGAATGAATCGGTATGAAATACCACCGGCCGCATGGCGGTTCGATTTCCGCCAGCGCCTGGCCGACCAAAGCAGAGTTCCCAGCAGCGGAATCCTGACAGCGCTGGAAATCCAGATCATCGCTAAGGTAAGTATAAACTAACCTAACCCTCTAACACTAACCCTCCTTAGGGGTGCCTAACCCTAACCTCCCCCCAAAGTGCCTAACACTTATCCCCCCCTCTAAGTGCCTAACTCCCCCCTTCCCAGCTGCCTAACCCTAAGTCCCCCTCGGGGGTGCCTAATCCTAACCCTCCCTCCCCCTAGCATAACCCTAACCCACCCAAGGGGGTGCCTAACCCTAGTCCCCCCCGGGTGCCCTAAACCTAACCCTCCCCCCCACGGCTGTCCGCTCACGGCGCCCAGCATCCCTCTGATTTGGATGCCAGGTGACTGTCTCCCGGCATCGGGGAAATGACAGGAGTCTAGATATAGACGCCCGGCATTTCACACTCACTGGGATAGGACAGTCGGGAAGCCAGCTGTCAGTATTAAGGAAGCCGGTTTCCCGATTGTATACCTCTGACCCACCCTATAACATACCGCAGGCTACCTATTGGAATTGATAAAATTTGGTGATAATTCTGTTTAGTAAAAATTTTATTGCAATCTATTTTGCATACAGTTCAGTGCACAGTTTGGGTTGCCTTACAGGTCCATGCACATTTTGGTTAATGCTGCCTATTATTTGCTGTCTAATAATAATAAAAAAGCAACTTTGTGAGGACATAAGCCCTTATTCAGAGACGGACGCTCTGACCAGAGCGCTCGCTCTGAATCAGGGCCCACCTCCATAACTATGGAGCGTCCTCCTGGATGCTCGTATAGCTGTGGGTCACCACCCACAGCCTATACGAGCGTGCAGGATGATGGTCGCGATGGTCAAGACCATCGTGACCATCATCCTGCTCGCCAGTGCGAGCAGAAGCCTGCAGTTGAGTTTCTCAACCGCAAGGCAAGTAGTGATTTTGGCTCTATCAGAGCCAAAATCACTCCCACTGACATCACTAGTGATGTCAGTGGGGCCAGCTTCTGATGGTAGGTGTTCCCTTGGGAATGCCTCCGTCTGGCAGGCACGCCCCCGGCACACCCACCAAAGGGGGCATGCTGTTAATCAACATCGACAGCACACCCCCTTTGAAGAGACACAACGAGCGAAGGAAAGTCCTTCGCTCGTCGCGTCTCGTGCATGCGCACGACGGAGCTCCCTCCGTCGTGCGCATGCGCAGTGCACACCATCGACCCACTTGCGAGCGGACAGCCGCTCGTGAGTGGGTCTGAATCAGGCCCATAGTGTGCAAGTGTTTTTTTGCCACAGTGGCTGTGTATTGTTCCAATGTTTTAAAAAACCTTTACTACTATGTAGTATTGTTTACACAAGATGGCTGCTATGCAGCACAGTTTTCTGCCTTATTGGCACTGTTATGTAGTGTTGTTTACACAAGATGGCTGCAATGCAGCACAGTTTTCTGCCTTATTGCCACTGTTATGTAGTGTTGTTTACACAAGATGGCTGCTGTGCAGCACAGTTTTCTGCCTTATTGCCACTGTTATGTAGTGTTGTTTACACAAGATGGCTGCAATGCAGCACAGTTTTCTGCCTTATTGCCACTGTTATGTAGTGTTGTTTACACAAGATGGCTGCTATGCAGCACAGTTTTCTGCCTTATTGCCACTGTTATGTAGTGTTGTTTACACAAGATGGCTGTTATGAGCACAGTTTTCTGCCTTATTGGCACAGTTAAAAAGTTAAATTTAAAACAATATTAAAAAAAATATATATATTTTTTTTCTTAAAACAAGAAACAAATGTGTTGTGTGTTTTTCTTCTTACCTTGCAATACTGGTACTGCAGCACTTTAACGATAGCCTTGAAGGTCTCCAGAATGATGACGCCCAAGGACTGAGTGTCCCAAACTTCAGGTCTTCAAATGACCATCCTGTAGTCAGGTACCTCAGGGTAGCCATCAGTCTCTTCAGCAGGGATTGCCCTCTGCCACCTTGTGTCCTGTCTCTGGATGTGGGGGGTCACCATGCTCAGCAATTCCTGGAAGGTGGAGTTTCCATGCACAGGTAGTTGCAGTAGTCATCCAGGTTGTTCTCCTTGATCTCCATCAGCAGGGACATGTGAGAGGTATACCTTTGTAGCAGCCACTCCTTAGTCCAGCATACTCTCATCCTTCTTTGCTGGGCCCTCTTCCTAATCTCCCAGACCCAAGTTTCGGCGACCAACACTCTATACTGATAGGGACGCATCAGTACAGAATTCAGGAACAGGATAGAATGCAGGTAGGTAGCACATACTTGCAGGTAGAATAAACTTTGTAAAAGGCAAGCCAAATACAAAGAGCACAGTAGCAACATACAGTATTCACCAGGAATACACCTAGCCTCTCTAGAAGCAGAGCAGAATGTGCACAGAGTTTAAAGAGCACCTGCTTTTATACTCCCTAGCTAGCCCCTCCCATTGTTATGACTATTTAAATTTCCCACCAATTGTCAAGAGCCTTTTTTTTTAAACTCACGATTTATTGTGCCCAATCTCACGATGCATACGGTCTCATAGATCGTGAGATCGTAAAACATATTGAGTGAAAATTTTCCAAAATTGTGATCACGACAGCTAGCGAGCTCCTGTGAGAGTTCACAGGGAAATCATACATGATATTGGAATATAAGCACATCGGTATGTGTGTGGGCACCTTTAGGGATGGGAATCATTTGATGTTTCTTCGGAAACATCGGTGAGGTGGTTTTGATATCCGATATTCAACCCTGAAATGTTTAGGATCCAATGTTTCATCACCATTGCAAGATTTCTCCCTCAATGTGTTCCCTGCTTTTCCAATGTTGTTTTTATTTTTGACACTGTGTGGTTCTGTCACGGCTTTGGGCTGCCAGCTGGCTCTCATCTTGTTTTATAATCAATCATAACTTAAGAAGAGAGTTCAAAACACACTGACTGGGCTACTGTTGCTGCTGTGTGCATTCTTCCACTGGGGGTGGTGGCTGACAGAGTGACAGACACTCTGGACAGCCAATCAGGTGCAGCACATAGGACAGTCCCACCCCTGGATCACTGGTGCTGCTCTCAGTGAAAACTCATTGGCTGCTGTGGTGTCTGGATACTGCGACTTTTGGTAAGCAGCAGTGAGCTGTTTTATTAAAGTATTATTAGTTAATGCATCATGTTTTATTTCTTCAATTAGAAGTTTGATTTACCACATGGTGCATATTGTTTTCATCAGCAAAAGCTGCTTGTGCTAACAATTTGATTCGCTGTATGATTCAGATGCATCTGAAGGTAAAAAGTTGCATAAAAGACGCTCATGCTACCGAGTCACACCTTGCCATAACCAAATTCACACACACCACCAAGTGATTTATTTTTAATCTAATAATAAAGATTTAAAAGAAAAGGAAAAAAAAAAATCTCCCCTTCCATGATTCGAACCCCAGACATCAAGGTGCAAAGCACAGACCTTACCATCTAGCCAAAACAGTCTATGCATGTTGAGAGCTGCACATGCCGTGTATGTGATGTGAAGTGTGCAATTAAAGCAGGCAATGTGTACAATGTCAATAGCAGGCTCAGCATGCGGCAGCATTGAATTGAAGCAAATTAGGGTGGGGTGTTGGTGAGCCATATAATGAGCTCAATGCAGATGAATAGTAATTGTGTGATGGTTGGGGGAGGTGGTTTAGGAACTTGGGTGGCCATACACAGAGAGAGTAATGGAGAAGGGAAGTACAAAGTAGTGTATTTTAAAAATATTGCACCTAACGTGATCTCTCATTATGTGAAACTTGACCCTTGTTATGTGTACAATACAATGTCTACTGTATAGCAGAAATGTCAAGTGATAGGATGTCAAGAGAAATGTTTTGAGTCTAAGGTCATAGGAGTGCTGTGTGAGTTGGTAGCATCGTGCATATTTTATTGCATCTTTTTACCCTAAAATGCATCTTATTAGAACAATCTGCTTCAGCTGATTAAAATGATATGCAGCATGCCTATGTTCTGTGATCCAGTACAGGTGTATCTTCAAGAAAATCACTATGTTAAAGTGTTATAGCCGCTATTAGTGTATTGTAACATAAAACATGCAGAAACACCTGAACTGGCTCAAAGATTATAGGCATGCTGCATATTGTTTTCAACAGCAAAAGCTGCTTGTGCTATCAGATTGATTTGCTGTATGATTCAAATGCATTTGAAGGTAAAAAGTTGTTTAAAAGACATTCACGCTACCGAGTCACACCAAGCCATAACAGAATTGTCACACGCCACCAAGTGAAGTATTTTTATCTAAAAATAAAGATTCAAAAGAAAAGGAAAAAAATCTCCCCTTCCATGATTCAAACCCCAATCCTCAATGTGGAAAGCGCAGACAGTACCCACTAGCATAAACAGTCTATCCATGTTGAGAGCGTCACCTGTTTTGTATGTGATTTTAAGTGTGCAATGAAAGCAGACAATGTGTACATTGTCAACAGCAGGCTCAGCATGCGGCAGCATTGAATAGAAGCAAAAGAAGGTGGGGTGTTGGTGAGCCATATAATGAGCTCAATGCAGATGAATAGTAATTGTGTGATGGTGGGGGGAAGTTGTCTAGGAACCGGGTTGGCCATACACAGAGAGGAAGGGAGAAGGGAAGAACAAAGTAGTGTATTTTAAAAGTATTGAACCTAACATGATATCTCATTATGTGGGACTTGCCCCCTGTTATGAGTACAATACAATGTCTACTGTATAGAAGAAATGTCAAGTGATAGGATGTTGATAGAATTGTTTTGAGTCTAAGGTCATAGGAGTGCTGTGTGACTTGGTAGCATCGTGCATCTTCTTGACCCTAAATTTCATCTTATTAGAACAATCTGCTTTTGCTGATTAAAATGATATGCAGCATGCCTATGTTCTGTGATCCAGTACAGGTGTATCTTCAAGAAAACCACTACGATAAAGTGTTATAGTCGCTATTAGTGTAACGTAACATGAAACATGCAGAAACACCTGAACTGACTCACAGATTCTAGGCAATTTGCATATTGTTTTCATCAGCAAAAGCTGCTTGTGCTTTCAATTTGATTCTCTGTGTTATTCAGATGCAATTGAAGGTAAAAAGTTGCATTAAAGATGCTTGCACTACCGAGTCACAGAATGCCATAACAGAATTGACACACACCACCAGATGATTTATTTTTAATCTAAAAATAAAGATTCAAAAGAAAAAAAAACTCCCCTTCCAAGATTCGAACCCCAGACCTCAAAGTACAAAGCGCAGACAGTACCCACTAGCCTAAATAGTCTATCCATGTTGACAGCATTCTATTCAATGCTGCAGCATGCTGAGCCTGCTATTGACAAGGTATACATTGTCTGCTTTAATTGCAGACTTCACATCACATACACAATAGGTGATTTTTTCAACATGGATATACTATTTAGTCTAGTGGGAACTGTCTGCGCTTTGACCCTTGAGGTTTGGGGTTTGAATCATGGAAGGGGATTTTTTTTTCCTTTTCTTTTCTATCTTTATAATTAGATTAAAAATTAATCACTTTTTTTGTGTGTGAATTCTGTTATGGCATGATGTGACTCGGTAGCGCGAGCATCTTTTGCGCAACTTTTTACCTTCAAATGCATCTGAATCACACAGCTTATCAAATTGAATGCACAAGCAGCTTTTGCTGATGAAAACAATATGCAAATTACCTATAATCTGTGAGCCAGTTCAGGTGTTTCTGCATGTTTTATGTTACGTTACACTAATAGCGACTATAACACTTTATTGTAGTGGTTTTCATGAAGATACACACCTGTACTGGATCACAGAACATAGGCATGCTGCATATCTATTTAATAAGCAGAAGCAGATTGTTCTAATAACATGCATTTTAGGGTAAAAAGAGGCATTAAAAGATGAACGGTGCTACCAAGTCACACAGCACTCCTATGACCTTAGACTCAAAACATTTCTCTCAACATCCTATCACTTGACATTTCTGCTATACAGTAGACATTGTATTGTACACATAACAGGGGGCAAGTTTCACATAACGAGAGATCATATTAGGTTCAGTACTTTTAAAATACACTACTGTGTACTTTCCTTCTCCCTTCCTCTCTGTGTATGGCCTCACAAGTTACTATACCACCTCCACCCACCATCACACAATTATAATTCATCTGCATTGAGCTCATTATATGGCTCACCAACACCCCACATTCCTTTTCTTCTATTCAACGCTGCCGCATGCTGAGCAGGCTATTGACAATGTATACATTGTCTGTTTTAATTGCAGACTTCACATCACATACACAACAGGTGATTTTCTCAACATGGAGATACTGTTTAGTCTAGTGGGTACTGTCTACGGTTTGACTCTTGAGGTCTGGGGTTCGAATCATGGAAGGGGATTTTTTTTTCCTTTTCTTTTGTATCTTTATTATTAGAATAAAAATGAATCACTTTTTGGTGTGTGTGATCTCTGTTATGGCATGGTGTGACTCGGTAGCGCGAGCATCTTTTATGCAACTTTTTACCTTCAAATGCATCTGAATCAAACAGCAAATTAATTTGATAGCACAAGCAGCTTTTGCTGATTAGAACAATATGCAGCATGCCTATAATCTGTGAGCCAGTTCAGGTGTTTCTGCATGTTTTATGTTACGTTACACTAATAGGGACTATAACACCTTAACGTAGTGGTTATCTTGAAGATACACCTGTACTGGATCACAGAACATAGGCATGCTGCATATCATTTAAATCAGTAGAAGCAGTTTGTTCTAATAAGATGCATTTTAGGGTGAAAAGATGCATTAAAAGATGCACGATGCTACCAAGTCACACAGCACTCCTATGACAATAGACTCAAAACATTTTTCTCAACATCCTATCACTTGACATTTCCGCTATACAGTAGACATTGTATTACACACAGAACAGGCGGCAAGTTTCACATAAAGAGATATCATGTTAGGTTCAATACTTTTATAATACATACTTTGCACTTCACTTCTCCCTTCCTCTCTGTGTATGGCCACCCATGTTCCTAAACCACCTCCCCCACCATCACACAATTACTATTCATCTGCATTGAGCTCATTATATGTCTCACCAACACCCCACCTTCTTTTGCTTCTATTCAGTGCTGCCACAGGCTGAGCCTGCTATTGACAATGTACAAATTTTCTGCTTTCATTGCACACTTCAAATCACATACAAAACAGGTGATGCTCTCAACATGGATAAACTGTTTAGGCTAGTGGGTACTGTCTGTGCTTTGTCCACTCCAAAGTCCTGTGCAGTGTCCCAGTCCTAAAGGGGTGCTGTAGTGTTGTCCAGGGGGTGCTCTGTCCATCAGGGGTGCACCCCCCAAGTGCTAAAAAAATAATATTTTTTCTGTGTTTGTGAATTGTGTGCGCAGTAGCCACACGTGCATCAGCAAAGTAGTGCCAAGCATGCACCTGTGTCATAAGTAAAGGGCCAGCTGGCTTGACCGTTAAAGGGTGCAGTAACCCCCAAAGTACACTCCAGTCCAAAACAAATAAAAAAATATTTTCTGTGTTTGTGAATTGTGTGCGCAGTAGCGACACATGCATCAAAAATGTAGTGCCAAGCATGCGCCTGTGTCATAAGTAAAGGGCCGGCTGGCTTGACCATTAAAGGGTGCTGTAACCCCCAAAGTACACTCCAGTCCAAACCAATTAAAAAAATATTTTCTGTGTTTGTGAATTGTGTGCGCAGTAGCCGCACATGCATCAACAGAGTAGTGCCAAGAGTGCGCCTGTGTTATAAGTAAAGGGCCGGCTGGCTTGACCGTTTAATGGTGCTGTAATCCCCAAAGTACACTCCAAACCAAATAAAAAAATATTTTCTGTGTTTGTGAATTGTGTGTGCAGTAGCCTCACGTGCATCAACAAAGTAGTGCCAAGCGTGTGCCTTTGTCATAAGTAAAGGGCCGGCTGGCTTGACCGTTAAAGGGTGCTGTAACCCCCAACTTACACTCCAAACCAAATAAAAAAATATTTTCTGTGTTTGTGAATTGTGTGCACTGTGGCTGCACGTGCATCAACAAAGGAGCAGCGCCAAGCGTGCGCCTGTATCCCATAAGTAAAGAGCCGGCTGGCTCATTTCTTAAAGGGTGGTGTAACCCACAAAGTGCACTACTCTCCAGCAAAAATAAAAAAAACATTTTCTGTGTTTGTGTGCGCCTTAGCCGCACGTATATATCAATATAACATAAATGGAGGAACAAACTTTCTCCGATAAAAATAAAATAGGGAAAGATCAAGAACCACTTCCTCCTAGTGCTGTTGCTGCTGCTGGGAGTTGTTCATCATCCCAGAGAGGAAGTAGGAACATCACTACTTTTACTAAACAATTGACCCTCCAACAGTCCCTAATGATGAGAATGAAGTATGACAGCAGTCAACCTGAAGCAAAACGTGTAACTGAGGCCTTGACAGCTATGTTGGTATTAGACATGCGTCCGATATCCGCCATTAGTGAAGTGGAATTTAGACAATTGATGGAGGTAGTGTGTCCCCGGTTCCAAATCCCATCTAGATTCCACCTGCATCCTCAAAGCAGCAGCGACAAGCATGCATCTGTCTGTTAAAGGGTGGTGTAACCCTCAAAGTGCGCTCCACAAACAATAAAAATATTCTTCTTTTTTTTCTGGCTTTGTGAAATGTGTGGGCAGTAGCCGCACCTGCATCCTTAAAGCAGCAGTGACAAGCGTGCGTCTGTCTGATAAAGGGTGGTGTAACCCTCAAAGTGCGCTCCACAAACAATAAAATATTCTTCTTTTTTTTCTGTCTTTGTGAAATGTGTGGGCTATAGCCGCACCTGCATCCTTAAAGCAGCGGCGACAAGCGTGCGTCTGTCTGTTAAAGGGTGGTGACACCCTCAAAGTGTGCTCCACAAACAATAAAAAAATTCTTCTTTTTTTTCTGTCTTTGTGAAATGTGTGGGCTGTAGCCGCACCTGCATCCTTAAAGCAGCAGTGACAAGCGTGCGTCTGTCTGTTAGAGGATTACATTGGTGACAGCATCGAAGTAGGCATAAAAGACAGTCCGTACCTGTACTGGCAGGAAAAAGAAGCAATTTGGAGGTCCCTGTACAAACTGGCTCTATTTTACATGAGTTGCCCCCCCTCCAGTGTGTACTCCGAAAGAGTGTTTAGTGCAGCCGGGAACCTTGTCAGCGAAAGGCGTAGAAGGTTGCTTCCACAAAATGTGGAGAAGATGATGTTCATAAAATGAATTATCAACTCATCCAGGGAGACCAGCCTCCAGAACGTACAGAGGGACCTGTGGTTGTGGATTCCAGCGGGGACAAATTAATACTCTGTGAGGATGAGGATGTACACAACACTGAAGAGGGTGAGGAATCGGTGGATGAAGAGGATGAGGACGACATCTTGCCTCCGTTGAGCCAGTTTGTGCAGGGACAGATTAATTGCCAGCTTGTTTTGTGGGTGCCAAAAGGAACCAATCATTTCAACCACAGTCATGTGGCAGACCCTGGTGCCGAAATGTTTGGTTTGTTAAAGTGTGCATGTCCTGTTTATACAACATAAGGGTGGGTGGGAGGGCCCAAGGACAATTACATCTTGCACCTCTTTTTTTTCTTTGAATTATGTACTGTTTGGGGCCTAGTTTTTCAAACTGCCATCCTGTCTGCCACTGCAGTGTCACTCCTAGATGGACCACGTGTTTGTGCCGCCCACTCGTATCTCTTCGCATAGTCATCCAGCTACCTCGGTGCAACCTTTTGGATATAAAAACATTATTGTGAGGTGTGAGGTGTTCAGAATAGACTGGAAATGAGTGGAAATTAAGGTTATTGAGGTTAATAAAAGCATAGGAGCAGAAAAACCCACAAATTCTGTGATTTTAGCTGTTTTTAAGCTTTTTAAAAAAAATACAGATCCAAAACACAAAACACATAACCCAAAACACGGAAGGGTGGTTTTGGCAAAACCAATCCAGATCCAAAACACGAAGAAAGATCCAAATACAAAACCAAAACACAAAACACGAAAAGTGGCCGGTGCACAACCCTAATTAAAAGATGCATGATGCTACCAAGTCACACAGCACTCCTATGACTAAGGACTCAAAACAATTCACTCAACATCCTATCACTTGACATTTCTGCTATACAGTAGACATTGTATTGTACACATAAAAGGGGGCAAGTTTCACATAATGAGAGATCATGTTAGGTTCAATACTTTTCAAATACACTACTTTGTACTTTCCTTCTCCCTTCCTCTCTGTGTTTGGCCACCCAAGTTCCTAGACCACCTCCCCCCACCATCACACAATTACTATTCATCTGCATTGAGCTCATTATATGGCTCACCAAAACCCCACCTTCTTTTGCTTCTATTCAATGCTGCCGCACGCAGAGCCTGCTATTGACAATGTACACATCGTCTGCTTTATTTGCACACTTCAAATCACATACAAAACAGGTGATGCTCTCAATATGGATAGACTGTTTAGGCTAGTGGGTACTGTCTGCGCTTTGTACTTTGAGGTCTGAGGTTCGAATCATGAAAGGGGATTATTTTTCCTTTTCTTTTGAATCTTTATTTTTAGATTAAAAGTAAATCACTTGGTGGTGTGTCTGAATTCTGTTATGGCATGGTGTGACTCGGTAGCGCGAGCATCTTTAATGCAACTTTTTACCTTCAATTGCATCTGAATCATACAGCGAATCAAATTGAAAGCACAAGCAGCTTTTGCTGATGAAAACAATATGAAGCATGTCAATAATCTGTGAGCCAGTTCAGGTGTTTCTGCATGTTTTATGTTACGTTACACTAATAGCGACTATAACACTTTAACATAGTGGTTTTCTTGAAGATACACCTGTACTGGATCACAGAACATAGGCATGCTGCATATCATTTTAATCAGCAGAAGCAGTTTGTTCTAATAAGATGCATTTTAGGGTGAAAAGATGCATTAAAAGATGCATGATACTTCCATGTCACACAGCACTCCTATGACCTTAGACTCAAAACAATTCTCTCAACATCCTATCACTTGACATTTCAGCTATACAGTAGAAATTGTATTGTACTCATAACAGGAGGCAAGTTTCACATAATGAGAGATCATGTTAGGTTCAATACTTTAAAAATTCACTACTTTGTTCTTCCTTTCTCCCTTCCTCTCTGTGTAAGGCCACCCAAGTTCCTAGACCACCTCCCTTCACTATCACACAATTACTATTCATCTGCATAGAGCTCATTATATGGCTCACCAACACCCCACCTTATTTTGCTTCTATTCAATGCTGCCGCATGCTGAGCCTGCTTTTGACAATGTACACATTGTCTGCTTTAATTGCACACTTCACATCACATACACAACAGGTGATGCTTTCAATATGGATAGACTGTTTAGGCAAGTGGGTACTGTCTGCGCTTTGCACCTTGAGGTTTGGGGTTCGAATCATGGAAGTAGATTTATTTTTCCTTTTCTTTTGAATCTTTATTATTAGATTAATAATGAATCACTTTTTGGTGTGTGTGAATTCTGTTATGGCATGGTCTGACTCGGTAGCGTGAGCGTCTTTTATTCAACTTTTTACCTTCAAATTCATCTGAATCACACAGCAAATTAAAATGATAGCACAGCAGCTTTTGCTGATGAAAACAATATGCAGCATGCCTATAATCTGAGAGCCAGTCCAGGTGTTTCTGCATGTTTTATGTTACGTTACACTAATAGCATCTATAACACTTTAACGTAGTGGTTATCTTGAAGCTACACCTGTATTGGATCACAGAACATAGGCATGCTGCATATCATTTTAATCATCAAAAGCAGATTGTTCTAATAAGATGCATTTTAGGGTGAAAAGATGCATTAAAAGATGCACGATGCTACCAAGTCACACAGCACTCCTATGACCTTAGACTCAATACAATTCTCTCAACATCCTATCACTTGACATTTCTGCTATACAGTAGACATTGTATTGTACACATAACAGGGGGCAAGTTTAACATAATGAGAGATCATGTTAGGTTCAATACTTTTCAAATACACTACTTTGTACTTTCCTTCTCCCTCCCTCTCTGTGTATGGCCACCCAAGTTCCTAGACCACCTCCCCCCACCATCACACAATTACTATTCATCTGCATTGAGCTCATTATATGGCTCACCAACACCCCACCTTCTTTTGCTTCTATTCAATGCTGCCGCACTCTCAGCCTTCTATTGACAATGTACACATTGTCTGCTTTCTTTGCACACTTCAAATCACATACAAAACAGGTGATGCTGTCAACATGGATAGACTATTTAGGCTAGTGGGTACTGTCTCCGCTTTGTACTTTGAGGTCTGGGGTTCGAATCTTAGAAGGGGAGTTTTTTTTTCTTTTGAATCTTTATTTTTAGATTAAAAATAAATCACTTGGTGGTGTGTCTGAATTCTGTTATGGCATGGTGTGACTCGGTAGCTCGAGCATCTCTAATGCAACTTTTTAGCTTCAATTGCATCTGAATCATACAGCAAATCAAATTGAAAGCACAAGCAGCTTTTGCAGATGAAAACGATATGAAGCATGCCTAAATTCTGTGAGCCAGTTCAGGTGTTTCTGCAAGTTTTATGTTACGTTACACTAATAGCGACTATAACACTTTAATGTAGTGGTTTTCTTGAAGATACACCTATACTGGATAACAGAACATAGGCATGCTGCATATCATTTTAATCAGCAGAAGCAGATTGTTCTAACAAGATGCATTTTAGGGTAAAAAGACGCATTAAAAGATGCACGATGCTACCAAGTCACACAGCACTCCGATGACCTTAGACTCAAAACATTTTTCTCAACATCCTATCACTTGACATTTCTGCTATACAGTAGATATTGTATTGTAAACATTATCAGGGGGCAAGTTTCACATAACTAGAGATCATGTTAGGTTCAATACTTTTAAAATACACTACTTTGTACTTTCATTCTCCCTTCCTCTCTGTGTATGGCCACCCAAGTTCCTAAACCAACTCTCCCCACCATCACACAATTAGTATTCTTCTGCATTAAGTTCATTATATGGCTCACCAACACCACACCTTCTTTTTCTTCTATTCTATGCTGCCGCATGCTGAGCCTGCTATTGACAATGTACACATTGTCTGCTTTAATTGCACACTTCACATCACATACACAACAGGTGATGTTTTCAACATGGATAGACTGTTTAGGCTAGTGGGTACTGTCTGCGCTTTGCACTTTGGGTTTCGAATCATGGAAGGGGAATTTTTTATTTCCTTTTCATTTGTATCTTTATTTTTAGATTAAAAATAAATCTTTTGGTGGTTTGTGTGAATTCTGTTATGGCATGGTGTGACTCGGTGGTGTGAGCGTCTTTTATGCAACTTTTTACCTTCAAATTCATCTGAATCACACAGCAAATTAAAATGATAGCACAAGCAGCTTTTGCTGATGAAAACAACATGCAGCATGCCTATAATCTGTGAGCCAGTTCAGGTGTTTCTGCATGTTTTATGTTACGTTACATTAATAGCGTCTATAACACTTTAACGTAGTGGTTATCTTGAAGATACACCTGTACTTGATCACAGAACATAGGCATGCTGCATATCATTTAAATCAGCAAAAGCAGATTGTTCTAATAAGATGCATTTTAGGGTGAAAAGATGCATTAATAGGTGGACGATGCTACCAAGTCACACAGCTCTCCTATGACCTTAGACTCAAAACAATTCTCTCAACATCCTATCACTTGAAATTTCTGCTATACAGTAGACATTGTATTGTATACATAACAGGGGGCAAGTTTAACATAATGAGAGATCATGTTAGGTTCAATACTTTTCAAATACACTACTTTGTACTTTCTTTCTCCCGTCCTCTCTGTGTATGGCCACCCAAGTTCCTAGACCACCTCCCCCCACCATCACACAATTACTATTCATCTGCATTGTGCTCATTATATGGCTCACAAACACCCCACCTTATATTCCTTCTATTCAATTCTGCAGCACGCTGAGCCTGCTATTGACAATGTACACATTGTCTGCTTTCTTTGCACACTTCAAATCACATACAAAACAGGTGATTCTCTCAACATGCATAGACTGTTTAGGCTAGTGGGTACTGTCTGCGCTTTGCACTTTGAGATCTGGGGTTTGAATCTTGGAAGGGGAGGTTTTTTTTACCTTTTCTTTTGAATCTTTATTTTTAGATTAAAAATAAATCACTTGGTGGTGCGTGTGAATTCTGTTATGGCATGGTGTGACTCGGTAGCGCCATCATCTTTAATGCAACTTTTTACCTTCAATTACATCTGAATCATACAGCGAATCAAATTGAAAGCACAAGCAGCTTTTGCTGATGAAAATAACATGCAAATTGCCTATAATCTGTGAGCCAGTTCAGGTGTTTCTGCATGTTTTATGTTACGTTACACTAATAGCGACTATAACACTTTAACGTAGTGATTTTCTTGAAGAAATACCTGTACTGGATCACAGAACATAGGCATGCTGCATAACATTTTAATCAGCAAAAGCAGATTGTTCTAGTAAGATGCATTTTAGTGTGAAAAGATGCATTAAAAGATTCACGATGCTACCAAGTCACACAGCACTCCTATGACCTTAGACTCAAAACAATTCTCTCAACATCCTATCACTTGACATTTCTGCTGTACAGTCGACATTGTATTGTACACATAACAGGGGGCAAGTTTCACATAATGAGAGATCATGTTAGATTCAATCCTTTTAAAATACATTACTTTGTTCTTCCCTTCTCCGTTCCTCTCTGTGTATGGCCACCCAATTTCCTAGACCACCACCCCCCACCATCACACAATTACTATTCATCTGCATTGAGCTCATTATATGGCTCACCAACTGTCAAGATTGGTGTCTGTGAGTTACCTATCTCAGGTGGTGATCGGGTTTCAACAGATGCCGGCAAGACTGGTATCACAGATAATGTAGATAGCTCTATTTATAAGACTTGTGTAGCAGTGAAAACAGCCTTTGATGATAAATGACAGGAAATGGAGGGATCGGACCGGGACCGGCAGGAAGACTTGTTGAATTGAACTGATGAACTAAGAACTTGACTCTGGACTGGAACAATGTGGACTGAACTGATGAGCTTGGAACTTGACTCTGGACTGGAACAACATAGACTGAACTGGTGAGCTTGGAACTTGACTCTGGACTGGAGCAACGTGGACTGAACTGATGAGCTTGGAACTTGACTCTGGACTGGAATGTGACAATGGCTGAAGGGAAGTCAGGTAATGCTGAGAAGAGGGCTGAACTGGGTAATCTGGAAATGCTGTGTCAAGGTTGGAACTCAGGTGCAGGCTGGATAGGATAATTGGGAATAACAGGTTTCAGGAAGGAATGGGTAGGTTTGGGAATTTTAGGTTCAGGGAGGGAGTAGGTAGGTAAAAGGCTGGAGTTGATCCACAGCAGGAAGCAAGGCAGGGTGACTTGATGCAGGTTTACAGAGTGCCAGGGACCAACCAGGAGTAGGACTAGCAGCAGAGCACAGGCCAGGTATTGCTGTAACAGGACGTCTGGATGCCAGGTATTACTGTAGCAGGTTTTCAGGATGCACCAGGGGTTGCTGTCAGCAGGCCTACTGGATTGCCAGGTTTGGCAGTAACAGGTTTTTTGGAATCAACGGGGGTTGCTGCCAGCAGATTTACTGGATTGCCAGGTACAGCTGTAACAGGATTTCTGGATAGCACCAGGGATTGCTGTAGCAGGTTTCAGGGATATACTAGAACACAGAAACAGCATGAACCATATACCATGGGAAGACGAGATGTTCAGGCCCAGAATGCTATCAGGAGAGGATATATATACCATGGGTCTGGCAGCAATTGGTGGATACGGACAGGTAGTCTGGTAGTAGCATTCTGAGTGGTGGAAGGCACACAATGCAGAGGGAGTATTCATCACTGCAGCTCTGAGAATCAGAACCACACCTGCGATTCCAATGAGGGCTAGCAGAGCTCACAGACCAAGGAGAGGCCAGGTGCAATCATCAGAGCAAATCTTGCAGGCAAATTACACACACAGATCCATGGGGAAGCTGACAGGGGTAAGTCCCAAGGCAAAAAGGTGACAACTAGACAGGGTCGTGACACCAACACCCCACCTTCTTTTGCTTCTATTCATTGCTGCCGCATGCCGAGCCTGCTATTGACAATGTACACATTGCCTGCTTTAATTGCACACTTCACATCACATACACAACAGGTGATGTTTTCAACATGCATAGACTGTTTAGGTTAGTGGGTACTGTCTGCGCTTTGCACCTTGAGGTTTGGAGTTCGAATCATGGAAAGAGATAATTTTTTTCCTTTTCTTTTGTATCTTTATTATTAGATTAAAAATGAATCACTTTTTGGTGTGTGAATACTGTTATAGCATGGTGTGACTCGGTAGCGTGAGCATCTTTAATGCAACTTTGACCTTCAATTACATCTGAATCATGCAGCGAATCAAAATGAAAGCACAACCAGCTTTTGCTGATGAAAACAATATGCAAATTGCCTATAATCTGTGAGCCAGTTCAGGTGTTTCTGCATGTTTTATGTTATGTTACACTAATAGCAACTATAACACTTTAATGTAGTGGTTTTCTTGAAGATACACCTGTACTGGATCACAGAACACAGGCATGCGGCATATCATTTTAATCAGCAGAAGCAGATTGTTCTAATAAGATGCATTTTAGGGTGAAAAGATGCATTAAAAGATACACTATGCTACCATGTCACACAGCACTCCTATGACCTTAGACTCAAAACAATTCTCTCAACATCCTATCACTTGACATTTCTGCTATACAGTAGACATTTTATTGTACTCATAACAGGGGGCAAGTTTCACATAATGATAGATCATGTTAGATTCAATACTTTTAAATTACACTACTTTGTACTTTCCTTCTCCCTTCCTCTCTGTGTATGGCCACCCAAGTTCCAAGACCACTTTCACTATCACACAATTACTATTCATCTGCATTGAGCTCATTATATGGCTCACCAACACCCCACCTTATTTTGCTTCTATTCAATGCTACCGCATGCTGAGCCTGCTATTGACAATGTATACATCGTCTGCTTTATTTGCACACTTCACATCACATACACAACAGGTGATGCTTTCAATATGGATAGACTGTTTAGGCTAGTGGGTACTGTCTGCGCTTTGCACCTTGAGGTTTGGGGATCGAATCATGGAAGTAGATTTTTTTTTCCTTTTCTTTTGAATCTTTATTATTAGATTAATAATGAATCACTTTTTGGTGTGTGTGAATTCTGTTATGGCATGGTCTGACTCGGTAGCGTGAGCGTCTTTTATTCAACTTTTTACCTTCAAATTCATCTGAATCACACAGCAAATTAAAATGATAGCACAAGCAGCTTTTGCTGATGAAAACAATATGCAGCATGCCTATAATCTGAGAGCCAGTCCAGGTGTTTCTGCATGTTTTATGTTACGTTACACTAATAGCGTCTATAACACTTTAACGTAGTGGTTATCTAGAAGCTACACCTGTATTGGATCACAGAACATAGGCATGCTGCATATCATTTTAATCAGCAAAAGCAGATTGTTCTAATAAGATGCATTTTAGGGTGAAAAGATGCATTAACAGATGCACGATGCTACCAAGTCACACAGCACTCCTATGACCTTAGACTCAATACAATTCTCTCAACATCCTATCACTTGACATTTCTGCTATACAGTACACATTGTATTGTACACATAACAGGGGGCAAGTTTGACATAATGAGAGATCATGTTAGGTTCAATACTTTTCAAATACACTACTTTGTACTTTCCTTCTTTCTTCCTCTCTGTGTATGGCCACCCAAGTTCCTAGACCACCTCCCCCCACCATCACACAATTACTATTCATCTGCATTGAGCTCATTATATGGCTCACCAACACCCCACCTTCTTTTGCTTCTATTCAATGCTGCCGCACTCTCAGCCTTCTATTGACAATGTACACATTGTCTGCTTTCTTTGCACACTTCAAATCACATACAAAACAGGTGATGCTGTCAATATGGATAGACTATTTAGGCTAGTGGGTACTGCCTGCGCTTTGTACTTTGAGGTCTGGGGTTCGAATCTTGGAAGGGGAGTTTTTTTTTCTTTTGAATCTTTATTTTTAGATTAAAAATAAATCACTTGGTGGTGTGTCTGAATTCTGTTATGGCATGGTGTGACTCGGTAGCTCGAGCATCTCTAATGCAACTATTTCGCTTCAATTGCATCTGAATCATACAGCAAATCAAATTGAAAGCACAAGCAGCTTTTGCTGATGAAAACGATATGAAGCATGCCTAAATTCTGTGAGCCACTTCAGGTGTTTCTGCATGTTTTATGTTACGTTACACTAATAGCGACTATAACACTTTAACGTAGTGGTTTTCTTGAAGATACACCTATACTGGATAACAGAACATAGGCATGCTGCATATCATTTTAATCAGCAGAAGCAGATTGTTCTAACAAGATGCATTTTAGGGTAAAAAGACGCATTAAAAGATGCACGATGCTACCAAGTAACACAGCACTCCGATGACCTTAGACTCAAAACATTTTTCTCAACATCCTTACACTTGACATTTCTGCTATACAGTAGATATTGTATTGTAAACATTATCAGGGGGCAAGTTTCACATAACGAGAGATCATGTTAGGTTCAATACTTTTAAAATACACTACTTTGTACTTTCATTCTCCCTTCCTCTCTGTGTATGCCCACCAAGTTCCTAAACCAACTCTCCCCACCATCACACAATTAGTATTCATCTGCATTAAGTTCATTATATGGCTCACCAACACCACACCTTCTTTTTCTTCTATTCTATGCTGCCGCATGCTGAGCCTCCTATTGACAATGTACACATTGTCTGCTTTAATTGCACACTTCACATCACATACACAACAGGTGATGTTTTCAACATGGATAGACTGTTTAGGCTAGTGGGTACTGTCTGCGCTTTGCACTTTGGGTTTCGAATCATGGAAGGGGAATTTTTTTTTTCCTTTTCATTTGTATCTTTATTTTTAGATTAAAAATAAATCTTTTGGTGGTGTGTGTGAATTCTGTTATGGCATGGTGTGACTCGGTTGTGTGAGTGTCTTTTATGCAACTTTTTACCTTCAAATTCATCTGAATCACACAGCAAATTAAAATGATAGCACAAGCAGCTTTTGCTGATGAAAACAACATGCAGCATGCCTATAATCTGTGAGCCAGTTCAGGTGTTTCTGCATGTTTTATGTTACGTTACATTAATAGCGTCTATAACACTTTAACGTAGTGGTTATCTTGAAGATACACCTCTACTGGATCACAGAACATAGGCATGCTGCATATCATTTCAATCAGCAAAAGCAGATTGTTCTAATAAGATGCATTTTAGGGTGAAAAGATGCATTAGTAGATGGACGATGCTACCAAGTTACACAGCACTCCTATGACCTTAGACTCAAAACAATTCTCTCAACATCCTATCACTTGAAATTTCTGCTATACAGTAGACATTGTATTGTATACATAACAGGGGGCAAGTTTAACATAATGAGAGATCATGTTAGGTTCAATACTTTTCAAATACACTACTTTGTACTTTCTTTCTCCCGTCCTCTCTGTGTATGGCCACCCAAGTTCCTAGACCACCTCCCCCCACCATCACACAATTACTATTCATCTGCATTGTGCTCATTATATGGCTCACAAACACCCCACCTTCTATTCCTTCTACTCAATTCTGCCGCACGCTGAGCCTACTATTGACAATGTACACATTGTCTGCTTTTTTTGCACACTTCAAATCACATACAAAACAGGTGATTCTCTCAACATGCATAGACTGTTTAGGTTAGTGGGTACTGTCTGCGCTTTGCACTTTGAGATCTGGGGTTCGAATCTTGGAAGGGGAGTTTTTTTTTACCTTTTCTTTTGAATCTTTATTTTTAGATTAAAAATAAATCACTTGGTGGTGCGTGTGAATTCTGTTATGGCATGGTGTGACTCGGTAGCGCGATCATCTTTAATGCAACTTTTTACCTTCAATTGCATTTGAATCATACAGTGAATCAAATTGAAAGCACAAGCAGCTTTTGCTGATGAAAATAACATTCAAATTGCCTATAATCTGTGAGCCAGTTCAGGTGTTTCTGCATGTTTTATGTTACGTTACACTAATAGCGACTATAACACTTTAACGTAGTGATTTTCTTGAAGAAACACCTGTACTGGATCACAGAACATAGGCATTCTGCATAACATTTTAATCAGCAAAAGCAGATTGTTCTAATAAGATGCATTTTAGTGTGAAAAGATGCATTAAAAGATTCACGATGCTACCAAGTCACACAGCACTCCTATGACCTTAGACTCAAAACATTTCTCTCAACATCCTATCACTTGACATTTCTGCTGTACAGTCGACATTGTATTGTACACATAACAGGGGGCAAGTTTCACATAATGAGAGATCATGTTAGATTCAATCCTTTTAAAATACATTACTTTGTTCTTCCCTTCTCCGTTCCTCTCTGTGTATGGCCACCCAAGTTCCTAGACCACCACCCCCCACCATCACACAATTACTTTTCATCTGCATTGAGCTCATTATATGGCTCACCAACTGTCAAGATTGGTGTCTGTGAGTTACCTATCTCAGGTGGTGATCGGGTTTCAACAGAGGCCGGCAAGACTGGAATCACAGATAATGTAGATAGCTCTATTTATAAGACTTGTGTAGCAGTGAAAACAGCCTTTGATGATAAATGACAGGAAATGGAGGGATCGGACTGGGACCGGCAGGAAGACTTGTTGAATTGAACTGATGAACTAAGAACTTGACTCTGGACTGGAACAATGTGGACTGAACTGATGAGCTTGGAACTTGACTCTGGACTGGAATGTGACAATGGCTGAAGGGAAGTCAGGTAATGCTGAGAAGAGGGCTAAACTGGGTAATCTGGAAATGCTGTGACAAGGTTGGAACTCAGGTGCAGGCTTGATAGGATAATTGGGAATAACAGGCTTCTGGAAGGAATGGGTAGGTGTGGGAATTTTAGGTTCAGGGAGGGAGTAGGTAGGTAAAAGGGGCAGGAGTTGATCCACAGCAGGAAGCAAGGCAGGGTGACTTGATGCAGGTTTACAGAGTGCCAGGGACCAACCAGGAGTAGGACTAGCAGCAGAGCACAGGCCAGGTATTGCTGTAACAGGACGTCTGGATGCCAGGTATTACTGTAGCAGGTTTTCAGGATGCACCAGGGGTTGCTGTCAGCAGGCCTACTGGATTGCCAGGTTTGGCAGTAACAGGTTTTTTGGAATCAACGGGGGTTGCTGCCAGCAGATTTACTGGATTGCCAGGTACAGCTGAAACAGGATTTCTGGATAGCACCAGGGATTGCTGTAGCAGGTTTCAGGGATATACTAGAACACAGAAACAGCATGAAACATATACCATGGGAAGACGATATGTTCAGGCCCAGAATGCTATCAGGAGAGGATATATATACCATGGGTCTGGCAGCAATTGGTGGATACGGACAGGTAGTCTGGTAGTAGCATTCTGAGTGGTGGAAGGCACAACATGCAGAGGGAGTATTCATCACTGCAGCTCTGAGAATCAGAACCACACCTGCGATTCCAATAAGGGCTAGCAGAGCTCACAGACCGAGAAGAGGCCAGGTGCAATAATCAGAGCAAATCTTGCAGGCAAATTACACACACAGATCCATGGGGAAGCTGACAGGGGTAAGTCCCAAGGCAAAAAGGTGACAACTAGACAGGGTCGTGACACCAACACCCCACCTTCTTTTGCTTCTATTTATTGCTACCGCATGCCGAGCCTGCTATTGACAATGTACACATTGCCTGCTTTAATTGCACACTTCACATCACATACACAACAGGTGATGTTTTCAACATGCATAGACTGTTTAGGCTAGTGGGTACTGTCTGCGCTTTGCACCTTGAGGTTTGGGGTTCGAATCATGGAATGGGATAATTTTTTTCCTTTTCTTTTGTATCTTTATTATTAGATTAAAAATGAATCACTTTTTGGTGTGTGAATACTGTTATAGCATGGTGTGACTCGGTAGCGTGAGCATCATTAATGCAACTTTTGACCTTCAATTACATCTGAATCATGCAGCGAATCAAATTGAAAGCACAAGCAGCTTTTGCTGATGAAAACAATATGCAAATTGCCTATAATCTGTGAGCCAGTTCAGGTGTTTCTGCATGTTTTATGTTATGTTACACTAATAGCAACTATAACACTTTAACGTAGTGGTTTTCTTGAAGATACACCTGTACTGGATCACAGAACATAGGCATGCGGCATATCATTTTAATCAGCAGAAGCAGATTGTTCTAATAAGATGCATTTTAGGGTGAAAAGATGCATTAAAAGATACACTATGCTACCATGTCACACAGCACTCCTATGACCTTAGACTCAAAACAATTCTCTCAACATCCTATCACTTGACATTTCTGCTATACAGTAGACATTTTATTGTACTCATAACAGGGGGCAAGTTTCACATAATGAGAGATCATGTTAGATTCAATACTTTAAAATTACACTACTTTGTTCTTCCCTTCTCCCTTCCTCTCTGTGTATGGCCACCCAAGTTCCTAGACCACTTCCCCCCACCATCACACAATTAATATTCATCTGCATTGAGCTCAATATATGGTTCAACAACTCCCCACCTTCTTTTGCTTCTATTCAATGCTGCAACATGCTGAGCCTGCTATTGACAATATACACATAGTCTGCTTTCATTGCACACTTCAAATCACATACAAAACAGGTGATGCTCTCAACATGGATAGACTGTTTAGGCTAGTTGGTACTGTCTGCACTTTCCACCTTGAGGTCTGGGGTTCAAATCATGGAAGGGGAGTTTTTTTTCCTTTTCTTTTGAATCTTTATTTTTAGATTAAAAATAAATCACTTGATGGTGTGTGTGAATTCTTTTATGGCATGGTGTGACTCAGTAGCGCGAGCATCATTAATGCAACTTTTGACCTTCAATTACATCTGAATCATGCAGCGAATCAAATTGAAAGCACAAGCTGCTTTTGCTGATGAAAACAATATGCAAATTGCCTATAATCTGTGAGCCAGTTCAGGTGTTTCTGCATGTGTTATGTTATGTTACACTAATAGCAACTATAACACTTTAACGGAGAGGTTTTCTTGAAGATACACCTGTACTGGATCACAGAACATAGGCATGCGGCATATCATTTTAATCAGCAAAAGCAGATTGTTCTAATAAGATGCATTTTAGGGTGAAAAGATGCATTAAAAGATGCACGATGCTACCAAGTCACACAGCACTCCTATGACCTTAGACTCAAAACAATTCTCTCAACATCCTATCACTTGACATTTCTGCTGTACAGTAGACATTGTATTGTACTCATAACAGGGGGCAAGTTTCACATAATGAGAGATCATGTTAGGTTTAATACTTTTAAAATACACTTCTTTGTTCTTCCCTTCTCCCTTCCTCTCTGTGTATGGTCACCCAAGTTCTTAAACCACCTCCACCCACCATCACAAAAATACTATTCATTTGCATTGAGCTCAATATATGGCTCACCAACTACCCACCTTCTTTTGCTTCTATTCAATGCTGCCGTATGCTGAGCCTGCTATTGACAATGAACACATTGTCTGCTTTCATTGCACACTTCAAATCACTTTGAAAACAGGTGTTGCTCTCAACATGGATAGACTGTTTAGGCTAGTGGGTACTGTCTGCGCTTTGCACCTTGAGGTCTGAGGTTCAAATCATGAAAAGGGAGTTTTTTTTCAATTTTCTTTTGAATCTTTATTTTTAGATTAAAAATAAATCACTTGGTGGTGTGTGTGAATTCTGTTATGGCATGGTGTGATTCGGTAGCGTGAGCATCTTTAATGCAACTTTTTACCTTCAATTACATCTGAATCATACAGTCAATCAAATTGAAAGCAAAAGCAGGTTTTGCTGATGAAAACAATATGCAAATTGCCTAAAATCTGTGAGCCACTTCAGGTATTTCTGCATGTTTTATGTTACATTACACTAATAGCGACTATAACACTTTGACGTAGTGGTTTTCTTGAAGATACACCTGTGCTGGATCACAGAACATAGGCATGCGGCATTTCATTTTAATCAGCAAAAGCAGATTGTTCTAATAAGATGCATTTTTGGGTGAAAAGATGCATTAAAAGATGCACGATGCTACCAAGTCACACAGCAATCCTATGACCTTAGACTCAAAACAATTTTCTCAACATCCTATCACTTGACATTTCTGCTATACAGTAGACATTGTATTGTACTTATAACAGGGGGCAAGTTTCACATGATGAGAGATCACGTTAGGTTCCATACTTTTAAAATACACTACTTTGTTCTTCCATTCTCCATTCCTCTCTGTATGGCCATCCATTTTCCTAGACCACCTCCCCCAACCATCACACATTTACTGTTCATCTGCATTGAGCTCATTATATGACTCACCAACACCACACCTTTTTTTGCTTCTATTCAATGCTGCCGCATGCTGAGCCTGCTATTGACAATGTACACATTGTCTGCTTTCATTGCACTCTTCAAATCACATACAAAACAGGTGATGCTCTCAACATGGATAGACTGTTTAGGCTAGTGGGTACTGTCTGTGCTTTCCTCCTTGAGGTCTGGGGTTCAAATCATGGAAGGTGAGTTTTTTTTTCCTTTTCTTTTGAATCTTTACTTTTAGATTAAAAATAAATCACTTGGTGGTGTGTGTGAATTCTTTTATGGCATTGCTGTGACTCGGTAGCGCGAGCATCTTTAATGCAACATTTTACCTTCAATTGCATCTGAATCATACAGCGAATCAAATTGAAAGCACAAGCAGCTTTTGCTGATGAAAACAATATGAAAATTGCCTATAATCTTTAAGCCAGTTCAGGTGTTTCTGCATATTTTATGTTACGTTACACTAATTGCGAATATAACACTTAAACGTAGTGGTTTTCTTGAAGATACACCTGTACTGGATCACAGAACATAGGCATGCTGCATATCATTTAAATCAGCAGAAGCAGACTGTTCTAATATGATGCATTTTAGGGTAAAAAGACGCATTAAAAGATGCACGATACTACAAAGTCACACAGCACTCCTATGACCTTAGACTCAAAGCATTTCTCTCAACATCCTATAACTTGAAATTTCTGCTATACAGTAGACATTGTATTGTACACATAACAGGGGGCAAGTTTCACATGATGAGAGATCACGTTAGGTTCCATACTTTTAAAATACACTACTTTGTTCTTCCATTCTCCATTCCTCTCTGTATGGCCATCCATTTTCCTACACCACCTCCCCCAACCATCACACATTTACTGTTCATCTGCATTGAGCTCATTATATGACTCACCAACACCACACCTTTTTTTGCTTCTATTCAATGCTGCCGAATGCTGAGCCTTCTATTGACAATTTATACATTGTCTGCTTTAAATGCAGTCTTCAAATAACATACACAACTGGTGATTTTCTCAACATGGATAGACTGTTTAGTCTAGTGGGTACTGTCTGCGCTTTGACCCTTGAGATCTGGGATTCGAATCATGGAAGGGGATTTTTTTTTCCTTTTCTTTTGTATCTTTATTATTAGATTAAAAATTAATCACTTTTTGGTGTGTGTGAATTCTGTTATGACATGGTGTGACTCGGTAGCATGAGCATCTTTAATGCAACTTTTTACCTTCAATTGCATCTGAATCATACAGCGAATCAAATTGAAAGCACAAGCAGCTTTTGCTGATGAAAACAATATGAAGCATGCCAATAATCTGTGAGCCAGTTCAGGTGTTTCTGCATGTTTTATGTTACGTTACACTAATAGCGACTATAACACTTTAACGTAGTGGTTTTCTTGAAGATACACCTGTACTGGATCACAGAACATAGGCATGCTGCATATCATTTTAATCAGAAGAAGCAGATTGTTCTAATAAGTTTCATTTTAGGCTAAAAAGACGCATTAAAAGATGCACGATGCTACCAAGTCACACAGCACTCCTATGACCTTAGACTCAAAACATTTCTCTCAACATCCTATCACTTGACATTTCTGCTATACAGTAGACATTGTATTGTACACATAACAGGGGGCAAGTTTCACATAATGAGATATCATGTTAGGTTCAATACTTTTAAAATACACAACTTTGTACTTTCCTTCTCCCTTCCTCTCTGTGTATGGCCACCAAAGTTCCTAATCCACCTCCCCCCACCATCACACAATTATAATTCATCTGCATTGAGCTCATTATATGGCTCACCAACACCCCACCTTCTTTTGCTTCTATTCAATGCTGCCGCATGCTGAGCCTGCTAATGACAAGGTATTCATTGTCTGCTTTAATTGCACACTTCATATCACATACACAACAGGTGATGTTCTCAACATGGATGGACTGTTTAGTCTAGTGGGTACTGTCTGCGCTTTGCAGCTTGAGGTCTGGGGTTCGAATAACGGAAGGGGATTTATTTTTCCTTTTCTTTTGTATCTTTATTATTAGATTAAAAATAAGTCACTTGGTGGTGTGCGTGAATTCTGTTATGGCATGGTGTGACTCGGTAGCGCGAGCATCTTTAATGCAACTTTTTACCTTCAATTGCATCTGAATCATACAGCGAATCACATTGAAAGCACAAGCAGCTTTTGCTGATGAAAACAATATGAAGCATGCCAATAATCTGTGAGCCAGTTCAGGTGTTTCTGCATGTTTTATGTTACGTAACACTAATAGCAACTATAACACTTTAACGTAGTGGTTTTCTTGAAGATACACCTGTACTGAATCACATAGCATAGGCATGCAGCATATAATTTTAATCAGCAAAAGCAAATTGTTCTAATAAGATGCATTTTACGGTGAAAAGATGCATTAAAAGATGCACGATGCTACCAAGTCACACAGCAATCCTATGACCTTAGACTCAAAACAATTCTCACAACATCCTATCTCTTGACATTTCTGCTATACAGTAGACATTGTATTGTACTCATAACAGGGGGCAAGTTTCACATAATGAGAGATCAAGTTAGGTTCAATACTTTTAAAATACACTACTTTGTACTTTCCTTCTCCCTTCCTCTCTGTCTATGGCCACCCAAGTTCCTAAACCACCTCCCCCCACCATCACACTATTATAATTCATCTGCATTGAGCTCATTATATGGCTCACCAACACCCCACCTTCTTTTGCTTCTATTCAATGCTGCCGCATGCTGAGCCTGCTAATGACAAGGTATTCATTGTCTGCTTTAATTGCACACATCACATCACATACACAACACGTGATGTTCTTAACATGGATGGACAGTTTAGTCTAGTTGGTACAGTGTGCGCTTTGCACATTGAGGTCTGGGGTTCGAATAATGAAAGGGGATTTTTTTTTCCTTTTCTTTTGTATCTTTATTATTAGATTAAAAATTTATCACTTTTTGGTGTGTGTGAATTCTGTTATGGCATGGTGTGACTCGGTAGCGTGAGCGTCTATTATGCAACTTTTTACCATCAAGTGCATCTGATTCACACAGCAAATTAATTTGATAGCACAAGCAGCTTTTGCTGATGAAAACAATATGCAGCATGCCTATAATCTGTGAGCCAGTTCAGGTGTTTCTGCTTGTTTTATGTTACATAACACTAATAGCGACTATAATACTTTAACGTAGTGTTTTTCTTGAAGATACACCTGCACTGGATCACAGAACATAGGCATGTTGCATATCGTTTTAATCAGCAAAAGCAGATTGTTCTAATAAGATGCATTTTACGGTGAAAAGATGCATTAAAAGATGCACGATGCTACCAAGTCACACAGCACTCCTATGACCTTAGACTCAAAAATATTCTCTCAACATCCTATCACATGACATTTCTGCTATACATTGTATTGTACTCATAACAGGGGGCAAGTTTCACATAATGAGAGATCATGTTAGGTTCAATACTTTTAAAATACACTACTTTGTTCTTCCCTTCTCCCTTCCTCTCTGTGTATGGCCACCCAAGTTCCTAAACCACCTCCCCCACCATCACACAATTACTATACATCTGCATTGAGCTCAATATATGGCTCACCAACTCCTCACCTTCTTTTGCTTCTATTCAATACTGCCGCATTCGGAGCCTGTTATTGACAATGTACACTTTGTATGCTTTCATTGCACACTTCAAATCACAGAGAAAACAAGTGATGCTCTCAACATGGATAGATTGTTTAGGCTAGTGGGTACTGTCTGTGCTTTGCACCTTGAGCTCTGGGGTTCATATCATGGAAGGGGAGTTTTCTTTCCTTTTCTTTTGAATCTTTATTTTTAGATTAAAAATTAATCACTTTTTTGTGTGTGTGAATTCTGTTATGGCATGGTGTGACTCGGCAGCGCGAGCATATTTTATGCAACTTTTTACTATCAAATGCATCTGAATCACACAGCAAATTCATTTGATATCACAATCAGCTTTTGAAGATGAAAACAATATTTAGCATGCCTATAATCTGTGAGCCAGTTCAGGTGTTTCTGCATGTTTTATGTAAAGTTACACTTATAGCGACTATAACACTTTAACGTAGTGGTTTTCTTGAAGATACACCTGTACTGTATCAAAGAACATAGGCATGCTGCATATCATTTTAATCAGCAAAAGCAGATTCTTCTAATAAGATGCATTTTAGGGTAAAAAGATGCATTAAAAGATGCACGATGCTACCAAGTCACACAGCAAACCTATGACCTTAGACTCAAAACATTTCTCTCAACATCCTATCACTTGAAATTTCTGCTATACAGTATACATTGTATTGTACACATAACAGGGGGCAAGTTTAACATAATGAGGGATCATGTTAGGTTCAATACTTTTAAAATACACTACTTTGTACTTTCCTTCTCCCTTCCTCTCTGTGTATGGCCACCCAAGTTCCTAAACCACCTCCCCCCACCATCACACAATTATAATTCATCTGCATTGAGCTCATTATATGGCTCACCAACTCCCCACCTTCTTTTGCTTCTATTCAATGCTGCCGCATGCTGAGCCTGCTATTGACAAGGTATACATTGTCTACTTTAATTGCACACTTCACATCACATACACAACAGGTGATATTCTCAACATGGATAGACTGTTTAGTCTAGTGGGTACTGTCTGCACTTTGAACCTTGAGGTCTGGGGTTCGAATCATGGAAGGTGATTTTTTTTCCTTTTCTTTTGTATCTTTATTATTAGATTAAAAATGAATCACTTTTTGGTGTGTGTGAATACTGTTATGGCATGGTGTGACTCGGTAGCGTGAGCGTATTTTATGCAACTTTTTACCATCAAATGCATCTGAATCACACAGCAAATTAATATGATAGCACAAGCAGCTTTTGCTGATGAAAACAATGTGCAGCATGCCTATAATCTGTGAGCCAGTTCAGGTGTTTCTGCATGTTATATTTTAAGTTACACTAATAGCGACTATAACATTTTAACGTAGTGGTTTTCTTGAAGATACACCTGTACTGGATTACAGAACATAGGCATGCTGCACAGCATTTTAATCAGCAAAAGCAGATTGTTCTAATATGTTGCATTTTAGGGTGAAAAGATGCATTAAAAGATGCACGATGCTACCAAGTCACACAGCACTCTTATGACCTTAGACTCAAAACAATTCTGTCAACATCCTATCACTTGACATTTCTGCTATACAGTATACATTGTATTGTACTCCTAACAGGGGTCAATTTTCACATAATGAGAGATCATGTTAGGTTCAATACTTTAAAAATAAACTACTTTGTTCTTCCCTTCTCCCTTCCTCTCTGTGTATGGCCACCCAAGTTCCTAAACCACCTCCCCCCACCATCACAAAATTACTATTCATCTGCATTGAGCTCAATATATGGCTCACCAAATCCCCACCTTCTTTTGCTTCTATTCAATGCTGCCGCATGCTGAGCCTGCTATTGACAATGTGCACATTGTCTGCTTTCATTGCACACTTCAAATAACATAGAAAACAGGTGATGCTATGAACATGTTTAGACTGTTTAGGCTAGTGGGTACTGTCTGCGCTTTGCACCCAGAGGTCTGGGGTTCAAATCATAGAAGAGGAGTTTTTTTTTTTCCTTTTCTTTTGAATCTTTATTTTTAAATTAAAAATAAATCACTTGGTGGTGTGTGTGAATTCTGTTATGGCATGGTGTGAATCGGTAGCGCGAGCTTTTTTAATGCAACTTTTTACCTTCAATTAAATATGAATCAAACAGCAAATCAAATTGAAAGCACAAGCAGCTTTTGCTGATGAAAACAATGTGCAGCATGCCTATAATCTGTGAGCCAGTTCAGGTGTTTCTGCATGTTTTATTTTAAGTTACACTAATAGCGACTATAACACTTTAACGTAGTGGTTTTCTTGAAGATACACCTGTACTGGATCACAGAACATAGGCATGCTGCACAGCATTTTAATCAGCAAAAGCAGATTGTTCTAATAAGTTGCATTTTAGGGTGAAAAGATGCATTAAAAGATGCATGATGCTACCAAGTCACACAGCACTCTTATGACCTTAGACTCAAAACAATTATGTCAACATCCTATCACTTGACATTTCTGCTATACAGTATACATTGTATTGTACTCCTAACAGGGGGCAAGTTTCACATAATGAGGGATCATGTTAGGTTCAATACTTTTAAAATACACTACTTTGTTCTTCCCTTCTCCCTTCCTCTCTGTGTATGGCCACCCAAGTTCCTAAACCACCTCCCCCACCATCACACAATTATAATTCATCTGCATTGAGCTCATTATATGGCTCACCAACACCCCACCTTCTTTTGCTTCTATTCAATGCTGCCGCATGCTGAGCCTGCTATTGACAATGTGCACATTGTCTGCTTTCATTGCACACTTCAAATAACAAAGAAAACAGGTGATGCTATCAACATGGTTAGACTGTTTAGGCTAGTAGGTACTGTCTGCACCTTGAGGTCTGGGGTTTGAATCATGGAAGGGTTTGTTTTTTTTCCTTTTATTTTGTATCTTCATTATTAGATTAAAAATTAATCACTTTTTGGTGTGTGTGAATTCTGTTATGGCATGGTGTGACTCGGTAGCGCGAGCATCTTTAATGCAACTTTTTACCATCAAATGCATCTGAATCATACAGCGAATCAAATTGAAAGCACAAACAGCTTTTGCTGATGAAAACAATATGCAAATTGCCTATAATCTGTGTGCCAGTTCAGGTGTTTCTGCATGTTATATGTTACGTTACACTAATAAAGACTATATAACTTTAACGTAGTGGTTTTCTTGAAGATACACCTCAACTGGATAACAGAACATAGGCATGCTGCATATCATTTTAATCAGCAGAAGCAGATTGTTCTAATAAGATGCATTTTAGGGTAAAAAGACGTATTAAAAGATGCACGATGCTTCCAAGTCACACAGCCCTCCTATGACCTTAGACTCAAAACATTTCTGTCAACATCCGATCACTTGAAATTTCTGCTATACAGTATACATTGTATTGTACTCCTAACAGGGGGCAAGTTTCACATAATGAGAGATCATGTTAGGTTCAATACTTTTAAAATACACTACTTTGAACTTTCCTTCTCCCTTCCTCTCTGTGTATGGCCACCCAAGTTCATAAACCACCTCCCCCCACCATCACACAATTATAATTCGTCTGCATTGAGCTCATTATATGGCTCACCAACACCCCACCTTCTTTTGCTTCTATTCAATGCTGCCGCATGCTGAGCCTGCTATTGACAAGGTATACATTGTCTACTTTAATTGCACACCTCACATCACATACACAACAGGTGATGTTCTCAACATGGATAGACTGTTTATTCTAGTGGTTACTGTCTGCGCTTTGCAGCTTGAGGTCTGGGGTTCGAATCATGGAAGAGTTTTTTTTTTTCCTTTTCTTTTGTATCTTCATTATTAGAATAAAAATTAATCACTTTTTGGTGTGTGTGAATTCTGTTATGGCATGGTGTGACTCGGTAGCGCGAGCGTCTTTTATGCAACTTTTTACCATCAAATGCATCTGAATCACACAGCAAATTAATTTGATAGCACAAGCAGCTTTTGCTGATGAAAACAATATGCAGCATGCCTATAATCTGTGAGCCAGTTCAGGTATTTCTTCATGTTTTATGTTACGTTACACTAATAGCGACTATAACACTTTAACGTAGTGGTTTTCTTGAAGATACACCTGTACTGGATCACAGAACATAGGCATGCTGCATATCATTTTAATCAGCAAAAGCAGATTGTTCTAATAAGATGCATTTTAGGGTGAAAAGATGCATTAAAAGATGCACGATGCTACCAAGTCACACAACACTCCTATGACCTTAGACTCAAAACAATTCTCTCAACATCCTATCACTTGACATTTCTGCTATACAGTAGACATTGTATTGTACTCATAACAGGGGGCAAGTTTCACATAATGAGAGATCATGTTAGGTTCAATACTTTTAAAATACACTACTTTGTTCTTCCCTTCTCCCTTCCTCTCTGTGTATGGCCACCCAAATTCCTAAACCACCTCCCTCCACCACCACACAATTACTATTCATCTGCATTGAGCTCAATATATGGCTCACCAACTGCCCACCTTCTTTTGCTTCTATTCAATGCTGCCACATGCTGAGCCTGCTATTGACAATGTACACATTGTCTGCTTTCATTGCACACTTCAAATCACATACAAAACAGGTGATGCTCTCAACATTTATAGACTGTTTAGGCTAGTAGGTGCTGTCTGTGCTTTGCACTTTGAGGTCTGGGGTTCAAATCATGGAAGGGTAGTTTTTTTTCCTTTTCTTTTGAATCTTTATTTTTAGATTAAAAATAAATCACTTGGTGGTGTGTGTGAATTCTGTTATGGCATGGTGTGACTCGGTAGCGCGAGCATCTTTAATGCAACTTTTTACCTTCAATTATATCTGAATCATACAGCGAATCAAATTGAAAGCACAAACAGCTTTTGCTGATGAAAACAATATGCAAATTGCCTATAATCTGTGAGCCAGTTCAGGTGTTTCTGCTTGTTTTATGTTATGTTACACTAATCGCGACTATATAACTTTAACGTAGTGGTTTTCTTGAAGATACACCTGTACTGGATAACAGAACATAGGCATGCTGCATATCATTTTAATCAGCAGAAGCAGATTGTTCTAATAAGATGCATTTTAGGGTAAAAAGAAGTATTAAAAGATGCACGATGCTACCAAGTCACACAGCCCTCCTATGACCTTAGACTCAAAACAATTATCTCAACATCCTATCACTTGAAATTTCTGCTATACAGTATACATTGTATTGTACTCCTAATAGGGGTAAGTTTCACATAATGAGAGATCATGTTAGGTTCAATACTTTTAAAATACACTTTGTTGCTCTTCCCTTCTCCCTTCCTCTCTGTGTATGGCCACCCAAGTTTCTAAACCACCTCCCCCACCATCACACAATTACTATTCATCTGCATGGAACTCATTATATGGCTCACCAACTTCCCACTTTCTTTTGCTTCTATTCAAAGCTGCCGCATGCTGAGCCGGCTATTGACAATGTACACATTGTCTGATTTCATTGCACACTTCAAATCACATAGAAAACAGGTGATGCTCTCAACATGGATAGACTGTTTAGGCTTTTGGGTACTGTCTGCGCTTTGCACTTTGAGGTCTGGGGTTCAAATGATTGAAGGGGAGTTTTTTTTTCCATTTCTTTGAATCTTTATTTTTAGATTATAAATGAATCACTTGGTGGTGTGTGTGAATTCTGTTATGGCATGGTGTGACTCGGTAGCGCGAGCATCTTTAATGCAACTTTTTACCTTCAATTACAGCTGCATCATACAGCGAATCAAATTGAAAGCACAAGCAGCTTTTGCTGATGAAAACAATTTGCAAATTGCATATAATCTGTGAGCCAGTTCAGGTGCTTCTGCATGTTTTATGTTATGTTACACTAATAGCGACTATAACACTTAAACGTAGTGGTTTTCTTGAAGATACACCTGTACTGGATCACAGAACATAGGCATGCTGCATATCATTTTAATGAGCAGAAGCAGATTGTTCTAATAAGATGCATTTTAGTGTAAAAAGACGCATTAAAAGATGCACGATGCTACCAAGTCACACAGCACTACTATGACCTTAGACTCAAAACATTTCTCTCAACATCCTATCACTTGACATTTCCGCTATACAGTAGACATTGTATTGTACTCATAACAGGGGGCAAGTTTCACATAATGAGAGATCATGTTAGGTTCAATACTTTTAAAATACACTACTTTGTTCTTCCCTTCTCCCTTCCTCTCTGTGTATGGCCACCCAAGTTCCTAAACCACCTCCCTCCACCATCACACAATTACTATTAATCTGCATTGAGCTCAATATATGGCTCACCAACTCCCCACCTTCTTTTGCTTCTATTCAATGCTGCCGCATGCTGAGCCTGCTACTGACAATGTACACATTGTCTGCTTTCATTGCACACTTCAAATCACATACAAAACAGGTGATGCTCTCAACATGTATAGACTGTTTAGGCTAGTGGGTGCTGTCTGTGCTTTGCACCTTGAGGTCTGGGGTTCAAATCATGGAAGGGGAGTTTTTTTTCCTTTTCTTTTGAATCTTTATTTTTAGATTAAAAATAAATCACTTGGTGGTGTGTGTGAATTCTGTTATGGCATGGTGTGATTCGGTAGCGGGAGCATCTTTAATGCAACTTTTTACCTTCAATTACATCTGAATCATACAGCGAATCAAATCGAAAGCATAAACAGCTTTTGCTGATGAAAACAATATGCAAATTGCCTATAAATGTGAGCCAGTTCTGGTGTTTCAGCATGTTTTATGTTACGTTACACTAATAGCGACTATAACACTTAAACGTAGTGGTTTTCTTGAAGATACACCTGTACTGGATCACAGAACATAGGCATGCTGCATATCATTTTAATGAGCAGAAGCAGATTGTTCTAATAAGATGCATTTTAGTGTAAAAAGACGCATTAAAAGATGCACGATGCTACCAAGTCACTCAGCACTCCTGTGACCTTAGTCTCAAAACATTTCTCTCAACATCCTATCACTTGAAATTTCTGCTATACAGTAGTCATTGTATTGTACACATAACAGGGGGCAAGTTTCACATAATGAGAGATCATGTTAGGTTCAATACTTTTAAAATACACTACTTTGTACTTTCCTTCTCCCTTCCTCTCTGTGTATGGCCACCCAAGTTCCTAAACCACCTCCCCCCACCATCACACAATTATAATTCGTCTGCATTGAGCTCATTATATGGCTCACCAACACCGCACCTTCTTTTGCTTCTATTCAATGCTGCCGCATGCTGAGCCTGCTATTGACAAGGTATACATTGTCTACTTTAATTGCACACTTCACATCACATACACAACAGGTGATGTTCTCAACATGGTTTGACTGTTTAGTCTAGTGGGTTCTGTCTGCGCTTTGCACCTTGAGGTATGGGGTTCTAATCATGGAAGGTTTATTTTTTTTCCTTTTCTTTTGTATCTTTATTATTAGATTAAAAATTAATCACTTTTTGGTGTGTGTATATTCTGTTATGGCATGGTGTGACTCGATAGCGCGAGCGTCTTTTATGCAACTTTTTACCATCAAATGCATGTGAATCACACAGCAAATTAATTTGATAGCACAAGCAGCTTTTGCTGATGAAAACAATATGCAGCATGCCTATAATCTGTGAGCCAGTTAAGGTGTTTCTGCATGTTTTATGTTACGTTACACTAATAGCAACTATAACACTTTAACGTAGTGGTTTTCTTGAAGATACACCTGTACTGGATCACAGAACATAGGCATGCTGCATATCATTTTAATCAGCAGAAGCAGATTGTTCTAATAAGATGCATTTTAGGGTGAAAAGGTGCATTAAAAGATGCACGATGCTACCAAGTCACACAGCACTCCTATGACCTTAGACTCAAAACATTTCTCTCAACATCCTATCACTTGACATTTCCGCTATACAGTAGACATTGTATTGTACTCATAACAGGGGGCAAGTTTCACATAATGAGAGATCATGTTAGGTTCAATACTTTTAAAATACACTACTTTGTTTTTCCCTTCTCCGTTCCTCTCTGTGTATGCCCACCCAAGTTCCTAAACCACCTCCCTCCACCATCACACAATTATAATTCATCTGCATTGAGCTCATTATATGGCTCACCAACACCCCACCTTCTTTTGCTTCTATTCAATGCTGCCGCATGCTGAGCCTGCTATTGACAATGTACACATTGTCAACTTTAATTGCACACTTCACATCACATACACGACAGGCTATTTTCTCAAAATGGATAGACTGTTTAGTCTAGTGGGTACTGTCTGTGCTTTGCACCTTGAGGTCTGGGGTTCGAATCATGTAAGGGTTTTTTTTTTCCTTTTCTTTAGTATCTTCATTATTAGATTAAAAATTAATCACTTTTTGGTGTGTGTGAATTCTGTTTTGGCATGGTGTGACTCGGTAGCGCGAGCGTATTTTATGCAACTTTTTACCATCAAATGCATCTGAATCACACAGCAAATTAATTTGATAGCACAAGCAGCTTTTGCTGATGAAAACAATATGCAGCATGCCTATAATCTGTGAGCCAGTTCAGGTGTTTCTGCATGTTTTATGTTACGTTACACTAATAGCGACTATAACACTTTAACGTAGTGGTTTTCTTGAAGATACACCTGTACTGGATCACAGAACATAGGCATGCTGCCTATCATTTTAATCAGCAAATGCAGATTGTTCTAATAAGATGCATTTTAGGGTGAAAATATGCATTAAAAGATGCACGATGCTACCAAGTCACACAGCACTCCTATGACCTTAGACTCAAAACAATTCTCTCAACATCCTATCACTTGACATTTCTGCTATACTGTAGACATTGTATTGTACTCATAACAGGGGGCAAGTTTCACATAATGAGAGATCATGTTAGGTTCAATACTTTTAAAATACACTACTTTGTTCTTCCCTTCTCCCTTCCTCTCTGTGTATGGCCACCCAAGTTCCTAAACCACCTCCCTCCACCATCACACAATTACTATTCATCTGCATTGAGCTCAATATATGGCTCACCAACTCCACTCCTTCTTTTGCTTCTATTCAATGCTGCCACATGCTGAGCCTGCTATTGACAATGTACACATTGTCTGCTTTCATTGCACACTTCAAATCACATACAAAACAGGTGATGCTCTCAACATGTATAGACTGTTTAGGCTAGTGGGTGCTGTCTGCGCTTTGCACCTTGAGGTCTGGGTTTCAAATCGTGGAAGGGGAGTTTTTTTTCCTTTTCTTTTGAATCTTTATTTTTAGATTAAAAATAAATCACTTGGTGGTGTGTGTGAATTCTGTTATGGCATGGTGTGACTCGGTAGCGCGAGTATCTTTAATGCAACTTTTTACCATCAATTACATCTGAATCATACAGCGAATTAAATTGAAAGCACAAACAGCTTTTGCTGATGAAAACAATATGCAAATTGCTTATAATCTGTGAGCCAGTTCAGGTGTTTCTGCATGTTTTATGTTACGTTACACTAATAGCGACTATATAACTTTAACGTAGTTTTTTTCTTGAAGATACACCTGTACTGGATAACAGAACATAGGCATGCTGCATATCAATTTAATCAGAAGAAGCAGATTGTTCTAATAAGATGCATTTTAGTATAAAAAGACGCATTAAAAGATGCACGATGCTACCAAGTCACACAGCCCTCTTATGACCTTAGACTCAAAACATTTCTCTCAACATCCTATCACTTGAAATTTCTGCTATACAGTATACATTGTATTGTACTCCTAACAGTGGGCAAGTTTCACATAATGAGAGATCATTTTATGTTCAATACTTTTAAAATACACTTCATTGCTCTTCCCTTCTCCCTTCCTCTCTGTGTATGGCCACCCAAGTTCCTGAACCACCTTCCCCACCATCACACAATTACTATTCATCTGCATTGAACTCAATATATGGCTCACCATCTGCCCACCTTCTTTTTCTTCTATTCAATGTTGCCGCTTGCTGAGCCTGCTATTGACAATGTACACATTGTCTGATTTCATTGCACACTTCAAATCACATAGAAAACAGGTGATGCTCTCAACATGGATAGACTGTTTAGGCTAGTGGGTGCTGTCTGTGCTTTGCACCTTGAGGTCTGGGGTTCAAATCATGGAAGGGTAGTTTTTTTTTCCTTTTCTTTTGAATCTTTATTTTTAGATTAAAAATAAATCACTTGGTGGTGTGTGTGAATTCTGTTATGGCATGGTGTGACTCGGTAGCGAGAGCATCTTTAATGCAACTTTTTACCTTCAATTATATCTGAATCATACAGTGAATCAAATTGAAAGCACAAACAGCTTTTGCTGTTGAAAACAATATGCAAATTGCCTATAATCTGTGAGCCAGTTCAGGTGTTTCTGCATGTTTTATGTTATGTTACTTTAATAGCGACTATATAACTTTAACGTAGTGGTTTTCTTGAAGATACACCAGTACTGGATAACAGAACATAGGCATGCTGCATATCATTTTAGTCAGCAGAAGCAGATTGTTCTAATAAGATGCATTTTAGGGTAAAAAGACGTATTAAAAGATGCACGATGCTACCAAGTCACACAGCCCTCCTATGACCTTAGACTCAAAACAATTATCTCAACATCCTATCACTTGAAATTTCTGCTATACAGTATACATTGTATTGTACTCCTAATAGGGGTAAGTTTCACATAATGAGAGATCATGTTAGGTTCAATACTTTTAAAATACACTTTGTTGCTCTTCCCTTCTCCCTTCCTCTCTGTGTATGGCCACCAAAGTTCCTAAACCAACTCCCCCACCATCACACAATTACTATTCATCTGCATTGAACTCAATATATGGCTCACCAACTTCCCACCTTCTTTTGCTTCTATTCAATGCTGCCGCATACTGAGCCTGCTATTGACAATGTACACATTGTCTGATTTCATTGCACACTTCAAATCACATAGAAAACAGGTGATGCTCTCAACATGGATAGACTGTTTAGGCTTTTGGGTACTGTCTGCGCTTTGCACTTTGAGGTCTGGGGTTCAAATGATTGAAGGGGAGTTTTTTTTTCCATTTCTTTGAATCTTTATTTTTAGATTATAAATGAATCACTTGCTGGTGTTTGTGAATTCTGTTATGGCATGGTGTGACTCGGTAGCGCGAGCATCTTTAATGCAACTTTTTACCTTCAATTACTGCTGCATCATACAGCGAATCAAATTTAATGCACAAGCAGCTTTTGCTGATGAAAACAATAAGCAAATTGATTATGATCTGTGAGCCAGTTCAGGTGTTTCTGCATGTTTTATGTTACTTTACACTAATAGTGACTATAACAGTTAAACGTAGTGGTTTTCTTGAAGATACACCTGTACTGGATCACAGAACATAGGCATGCTGCATATCATTTTAATCAGCAAAAGCAGATTGTTCTAATAAGATGCATTTTAGGGTGATAAGATGCATTAAAAGATGCACGATGCTACCAAGTCACACAGCACTCCTATGACCTTAGACTCAAAACATTTCTCTCAACATCCAATCACTTGAAATTTCTGCTATACAGTAGACATTGTATTGTACACATAACAGGGGGCAAGTTTCACATAATGAGAGATCATGTTAGGTTCAATACTTTTAAAATACACTAATTTATTCTTCCCTTCTCCCTTCCTCTCTGTGAATGGCCACCCAAGTTCCTAAACCACCTCCCTCCACCATCACACAATTACTATTCATCTGCATTGAGCTCAATATATGGCTCACCAACTCCCCACCTTCTTTTGCTTCTATTCAATGCTGCCACATGCTGAGCCTGCTATTGACAATGTACACATTGTCTGCTTTCATTGCACACTTCAAATCACATACAAAACAGGTGATGCTCTCAACATGTATAGACTGTTTAGGCTAGTGGGTGCTGTCTGCGCTTTGCACCTTGAGGGCTGGGGTTCAAATCATGGAAGGGGATTTTTTTTTCCCTTTCTTTTGAATCTTTATTTTTAGATTAAAAATAAATCACTTGGTGGTGTGTGTGAATTCTGTTATGGCATGGTGTGACTCGGTAGCGCGAGCATCTTTAATTAAACTTTTTACCTTCAATTACATCTGAATCATACAGCGAATCAAATTGAAAGCGCAAACAGCTTTTGCTGATTAAAACAATATGCAAATTGCCTATAAACTGTGAGCCAGTTCAGGTGTTTCTGCATGTTTTATGTTACGTTACACTAATAGCGACTATAACACTTAAACGTAGTGGTTTTCTTGAAGATACACCTGTACTGGATCACAGAACATAGGCATGCTGCATATCATTTTAATGAGCAGAAGCAGATTGTTCTAATAAAATGCATTTTAGTGTAAAAAGACGCATTAAAAGATGCACGATGCTACCAAGTCACACAGCCCTCCTATGACCTTAGACTCAAAACATTTCTCTCAACATCCTATCACTTGAAATTTCTGCTATACAGTATACATTGTATTGTACTCCTAACAGGGGCAAGTTTCACATAATGAGAGATCATGTTAGTTTCAATACTTTTAAAATAGACTTCGTTGCTCTTCTCTTCTCCCTTCCTCTCTGTGTATGGCCACCCAAGTTCCTAAACCACCTCCCCCACCATCACACAATTACTATTCATCTGCATTGAACTTAATATATGGCTCACCATCTTCCCACCTTCTTTTGCTTCTATTAAATGCTGCCGCATGCTGAGCCTGCTAATGACAATGTATACATTGTCTACTTTAATTGCACACTTCACATCACATACACAACAGGTGATGTTCTCAACATGGATAGACTGTTTAGTCTAGATTGTACTATCTGCGCTTTGCACCTTGAGGTCTGGTGTTCGAATCATGGAAGGTTTTTTTTTTTTCCTTTTCTTTTGTATCTTTATTATTAGATTAAAAATTAATCACTTTTTGGTGTGTGTGAATTCTGTTATGGCATGGTGTGACTCGGTAGCGTGAGCATCTTTAATGCAACTTTTTACCTTCAATTACATCTGAATCATACAGCGAATCAAATTGAAAGCAGAAGCAGCTTTTGCTGATTAAAACAATATGCAAATTGATTATGATCTGTGAGCCAGTTCAGGTGTTTCTGCATGTTTTATGTTACTTTACACTAATAGCGACTATAACAGTTAAACGTAGTGGTTTTCTTGAAGATACACCTGTACTGGATCACAGAACATAGGCATGCTGCATATCATTTTAATCAGCAAAAGCAGATTGTTCTAATAAGATGCATTTTAGGGTGAAAAGATGCATTAAAAGATGCACGATGCTACCAAGTCTCACAGCACTCCTATGACCTTAGACTCAAAACATTTCTCTCAACATCCTATCACTTGAAATTTCTGCTATACAGTAGACATTGTATTGTACACATAACAGGGGGCAAGTTTCACATAATGAGAGATCAAGTTAGGTTCAATACTTTTAAAATACACTACTTTATACTTTCCTTCTCCCTTCCTCTCTGTGTATGGCCACCCAAGTTCCTAAACCACCTCCCCCCACCATCACACAATTTTAATTCATCTGCATTGAGCTCATTATATGGCTCACCAACACCCCACCTTCTTTTGCTTCTATTCAATGCTGCCACATGTTGAGCCTGCTATTGACAATGTACACATTGTCTGCTTTCATTGCACACTTCAAATCACATTCAAAACAGGTGATGCTCTCAATGTGTATAGACTGTTTAGGCTAGTGGGTGCTGTCTGTGCTTTGCACCTTGAGGTCTGGGGTTCAAATCATGGAAGGGTTTTTTTTTTTTCCTTTTCTTTTGTATCTTCATTATTAGATTAAAAATTAATCACTATTTGGTGTGTGTGAATTCTGTTATGGCATGTTGTGACTCGGTAGCGCGATCATATTTTATGCAACTTTTTACCATCAAATGCATCTGAATCACACAGCAAATTAATTTGATAGCACAAGCAGCTTTTGCTGATGAAAACAATATGCAGCATGCCTATAATCTCTGAGTCAGTTCAGGCGTTCCTGCATGTTTTATGTTACATTACACTAATAGCGACTATAACACTATAACGTAATGGTTTTCTTGAAGATACACCTGTACTGGATCACAGAACATAGGCATGCTGCATATCATTTTAATCAGCAAAAGCAGATTGTTCTAACAAGATGCATTTTAGGGTGAAAAGATGCATTAAAAGATGCACGATGCTACCAAGTCACACAGCACTCCTTTGACCTTAGACTCAAAACAATTCTCTCAACATCCTATCACTTGACATTTCCGCTATACAGTAGACATTGTATTGTACTCATAACAGGGGGCAAGTTTCACATAATGAGAGATCAAGTTAGGTTCAATACTTTTAAAATACACTACTTTGTACTTTCCTTCTCCCTTCCTCTCTGTGTATGGCCACCCAAGTTCCTAAACCACCTCCCCCCACCATCACACAATTATAATTCATCTGCATTGAGCTCATTATATGGCTCACCAACACCCCACCTTCTTTTGCTTCTATTCAATGCTGCCGCATGCTGAGCCTGCTATTGACAAGGTATACATTGTCTACTTTAATTGCACACTTCACATCACATACACAACAGGTGACATTCTCAACATGGATAGACTGTTTAGTCTAGTGGGTACTGTCTGCGCTTTGCACCTTGAGGTATGGGGTTCGAATCAAGGAAGGGTTTTTTTTTTTCCTTTTCTTTTGTATCTTCATTATTAGATTAAAAATTATTCACTTTTTGGTGTGTGTGAATTCTGTTATGGCATGTTGTGACTCGGTAGCGCAAGCGTATTTTATGCAACTTTTTACCATCAAATGCATCTGAATCACACAGCAAATTAATTTGATAGCAAAAGCAGCTTTTGCTGATGAAAACAATATGCAGCATGCCTATAATCTCTGAGTCAGTTCAGGTGTTCCTGCATGTTTTATGTTACGTTACACTAATAGCGACTATAACACTATAACGTAATGGTTTTCTTGAAGATACACCTGTACTGGATCACAAAAACATAGGCATGCTGCATATCATTTTAATCAGCAAAATCAGATTGTTCTAACAAGATGCATTTTAGGGTGAAAAGATGCATTAAAAGATGCACGATGCTACCAAGTCACACAGCACTCCTTTGACCTTAGACTCAAAACAATTCTCTCAACATCCTATCACTTGACATTTCTGCTATACAGTAGACATTGCATTGTACTCATAAAAGGGGGCAAGTTTCACAT
The DNA here is from genome assembly GCA_031769625.1 of Taudactylus pleione. Lineage (NCBI taxonomy): Eukaryota > Metazoa > Chordata > Amphibia > Anura > Myobatrachidae > Taudactylus > Taudactylus pleione. The sequence continues at coordinate 6,465,779 of JAUIMM010000759.1, forward strand.
AATGAGAGATCATGTTAGGTTCAATACTTTTAAAATACACTACTTTGTTCTTCCATTCTCCCTTCCTCTCTGTGTATGGCCACCCAAGTTCCTAAACCACCTCCCTCCACCATCACACAATTACTATTCATCTGCATTGAGCTCAATATATGGCTCACCAACTCCCCACCTTCTTTTGCTTCTATTCAATGCTGCCGCATGCTGAGCCTGCTATTGACAATGTACACATTGTCTGATTTCATTGCACACTTCAAATCACATAGAAAACAGGTGATGCTCTCAACATGGATAGACTGTTTAGTCTAGTTTGTACTATCTGCGCTTTGCACCTTGAGGTCTGGGGTTCGAATCATGGAAGGTTTTTTTTTTTCCTTTTCTTTTGTATCTTTATTATTAGATTAAAAATTAATCACTTTTTGGTGTGTGTGAATTCTGTTATGGCATGGTGTGACTCGGGAGCGCGAGCATCTTTAATGCAACTTTTTACCTTCAATAACATCTGAATCATACAGCGAATCAAATTGAAAGCACAAGCAGCTTTTGCTGATGAAAACAATATGCAAATTGATTATGATCTGTGAGCCAGTTCTGGTGTTTCTGCATGTTTTATGTTACTTTACACTAATAGCGACTATAACAGTTAAACGTAGTGGTTTTCTTGAAGATACACCTGTACTGGATCACAGAACATAGGCATGCTGCATATCATTTTAATCAGCAGAAGCAGATTGTTCTAATAAGATGCATTTTAGGGTAAAAAGACGTATTAAAAGATGCACGATGCTACCAAGTCACACAGCCCTCCTATGACCTTAGACTCAAAACATTTCTCTCAACATCCTATCACTTGAAATTTCTGCTATACAGTATACAGTGTATTGTACTCCTAATAAGGGGTAAGTTTCACATAATGAGAGATCATGTTAGGTTCAATACTTTTAAAATACACTTCGTTGCTCTTCCCTTCTCCCTTCCTCTCTGTGTATGGCCACCCAAGTTCCTAAACCACCTCCCCCACCATCACACAATTACTATTCATCTGCATTGAACTCAATATATGGCTCACCAACTTCCCACCTTCTTTTGCTTCTATTCAATGCTGCCGCATGCTGAGCCTGCTATTGACAATGTACACATTGTCTGATTTCATTGCACACTTCAAATCACATAGAAAACAGGTGATGCTCTCAACATGGATAGACTGTTTAGTCTAGTTTGTACTATCTGCGCTTTGCACCTTGATGTCTGGGGTTCGAATCATGGAAGGTTTTTTTTTTTTCCTTTTCTTTTGTATCTTTATTATTAGATTAAAAATTAATCACTTTTTGGTGTGTGTGAATTCTGTTATGGCATGGTGTGACTCGGTAGCGCGAGCATCTTTAATGCAACTTTTTACCTTCAATTACATCTGAATCAGACAGCGAATCAAATTGAAAGCACAAGCAGCTTTTGCTGATGAAAACAATATGCAAATTGATTATGATCTGTGAGCCAGTTCTGGTGTTTCTGCATGTTTTATGTTACTTTACACTAATAGCGACTATAACAGTTAAACGTAGTGGTTTTCTTGAAGATACACCTGTACTGGATCACAGAACATAGGCATGCTGCATATCATTTTGATCAGCAAAAGCAGATTGTTCTAATAAGATGCATTTTAGGGTGAAAACATGTATTAAAAGATGCACGATGCTACCAAGTCACACAGCACTCCTATGACCTTAGACTCAAAACATTTCTCTCAACATCCTATCACTTGAAATTTCTGCTATACAGTAGACATTGTATTGTACACATAACAGGGGGCAAGTTTCACATAATGAGAGATCAAGTTAGGTTCAATACTTTTAAAATACACTACTTTGTACTTTCCATCTCCCTTCCTCTCTGTGTATGGCCACCCAAGTTCCTAAACCACCTCCCCCCACCATCACACAATTATAATTCATCTACATGGAGCTCATTATATGGCTCACCAACACCCCACCTTCTTTTGCTTCTATTCAATGCTGCCGCATGCTGAGCCTGCTATTGACAAGGTATACATTGTCTACTGTAATTACACACTTCACATCACATACACAACAGGTGATGTTCTCAACATGGATAGACTGTTTAGTCTAGTGGGTGTTGTCTGTTCTTTGCACCTTGAGGTCTGGGGTTCGAATCATGGAAGAGTTTTTTTTTTTTTCCTTTTCTTTTGTATCTTCATTATTAGATTAAAAATTAATCACTTTTTGGTGTGAGTGAATTCTGTTATGGCATGGTGTGACTCGATAGCGCGAGCGTCTTTTATGCAACTTTTTACCATCAAATGCATGTGAATCACACAGCAAATTAATTTGATAGTACAAGCAGCTTTTGCTGATGAAAACAATATGCAGCATGCCTATAATCTGTGAGCCAGTTAAGGTGTTTCTGCATGTTTTATGTTACGTTACACTAATAGCGACTATAACACTTTAACGTAGTGGTTTTCTTGAAGATACACCTGTACTGGATCACAGAACATAGGCATGCTGCATATCATTTTAATCAGCAAAAGCAGATTGTTCTAATAAGATGCATTTTAGGGTGAAAAGGTGCATTAAAAGATGCACGATGCTACCAAGTCACACAGCACTCCTATGACCTTAGACTCAAAACATTTCTCTCAACATCCTATCACTTGACATTTCCGCTATACAGTAGACATTGTATTGTACTCATAACAGGGGGCAAGTTTCACATAATGAGAGATCAAGTTAGGTTCAATACTTTTAAAATACACTACTTTGTACTTTCCTTCTCCCTTCCTCTCTGTGTATGGCCACCCAAGTTCCTAAACCACCTCCCCCCACCATCACACAATTATAATTCATCTGCATTGAGCTCATTATATGGCTCACCAACACCCCACCTTCTTTTGCTTCTATTCAATGCTGCCGCATGCTGAGCCTGCTATTGACAAGGTATACATTGTCTACTTTAATTGCACACTTCACATCACATACACAACAGGTGACATTCTCAACATGGATAGACTGTTTAGTCTAGTGGGTACTGTCTGCGCTTTGCACCTTGAGGTATGGGGTTCGAATCAAGGAAGGGTTTTTTTTTTTCCTTTTCTTTTGTATCTTCATTATTAGATTAAAAATTATTCACTTTTTGGTGTGTGTGAATTCTGTTATGGCATGTTGTGACTCGGTAGCGCAAGCGTATTTTATGCAACTTTTTACCATCAAATGCATCTGAATCACACAGCAAATTAAATTGATAGCAAAAGCAGCTTTTGTTGATGAAAACAATATGCAGCATGCCTATAATCTCTGAGTCAGTTCAGGTGTTCCTGCATGTTTTATGTTACGTTACACTAATAGCGACTATAACACTATAACGTAATGGTTTTCTTGAAGATACACCTGTACTGGATCACAAAAACATAGGCATGCTGCATATCATTTTAATCAGCAAAAGCAGATTGTTCTACTAAGTTGCATTTTAGGGTGAAAAGATGCATTAAAAGATGCACGATGCTACCAAGTCACACAGCACTCCTATGACCTTAGACTCAAAACAATTCTCTCAACATCCTATCACTTGACATTTCTGCTGTACAGTAGACATTGTATTGTACTCATAACAGGGGGCAAGTTTCACATAATGAGAGATCATGTTAGGTTTAATACTTTTAAAATACACTTCTTTGTTCTTCCCTTCTCCCTTCCTCTCTGTGTATGGTCACCCAAGTTCTTAAACCACCTCCACCCACCATCACAAAAATACTATTCATTTGCATTGAGCTCAATATATGGCTCACCAACTACCCACCTTCTTTTGCTTCTATTCAATGCTGCCGTATGCTGAGCCTGCTATTGACAATGAACACATTGTCTGCTTTCATTGCACACTTCAAATCACTTTGAAAACAGGTGTTGCTCTCAACATGGATAGACTGTTTAGGCTAGTGGGTACTGTCTGCGCTTTGCACCTTGAGGTCTGAGGTTCAAATCATGAAAAGGGAGTTTTTTTTCAATTTTCTTTTGAATCTTTATTTTTAGATTAAAAATAAATCACTTGGTGGTGTGTGTGAATTCTGTTATGGCATGGTGTGATTCGGTAGCGTGAGCATCTTTAATGCAACTTTTTACCTTCAATTACATCTGAATCATACAGTCAATCAAATTGAAAGCAAAAGCAGGTTTTGCTGATGAAAACAATATGCAAATTGCCTAAAATCTGTGAGCCACTTCAGGTATTTCTGCATGTTTTATGTTACATTACACTAATAGCGACTATAACACTTTGACGTAGTGGTTTTCTTGAAGATACACCTGTGCTGGATCACAGAACATAGGCATGCGGCATTTCATTTTAATCAGCAAAAGCAGATTGTTCTAATAAGATGCATTTTTGGGTGAAAAGATGCATTAAAAGATGCACGATGCTACCAAGTCACACAGCAATCCTATGACCTTAGACTCAAAACAATTTTCTCAACATCCTATCACTTGACATTTCTGCTATACAGTAGACATTGTATTGTACTTATAACAGGGGGCAAGTTTCACATAATGAGAGATCATGTTAGGTTAAATACTTTTAAAATACACTTCTTTGTTCTTCCTTATCCCTTCCTCTCTGTGTATGGCCACCCAAGTTCCTAGACCACCACCCCCCACCATCACACAATTCCTATTCATCTGCATTGAGCTCATTATATGGCTCATCAACACCACACCTTCTTTTGCTTCTATTCAATGCTGCCGCATGCTGAGCCTGCTATTGACAATGTACACATTGTCTGCTTTCATTGCACTCTTCAAATCACATACAAAACAGGTGATGCTCTCAACATGGATAGACTGTTTAGGCTAGTGGGTACTGTCTGTGCTTTCCTCCTTGAGGTCTGGGGTTCAAATCATGGAAGGTGAGTTTTTTTTTCCTTTTCTTTTGAATCTTTACTTTTAGATTAAAAATAAATCACTTGGTGGTGTGTGTGAATTCTTTTATGGCATTGCTGTGACTCGGTAGCGCGAGCATCTTTAATGCAACATTTTACCTTCAATTGCATCTGAATCATACAGCGAATCAAATTGAAAGCACAAGCAGCTTTTGCTGATGAAAACAATATGAAAATTGCCTATAATCTTTAAGCCAGTTCAGGTGTTTCTGCATATTTTATGTTACGTTACACTAATTGCGAATATAACACTTAAACGTAGTGGTTTTCTTGAAGATACACCTGTACTGGATCACAGAACATAGGCATGCTGCATATCATTTAAATCAGCAGAAGCAGACTGTTCTAATATGATGCATTTTAGGGTAAAAAGACGCATTAAAAGATGCACGATACTACAAAGTCACACAGCACTCCTATGACCTTAGACTCAAAGCATTTCTCTCAACATCCTATAACTTGAAATTTCTGCTATACAGTAGACATTGTATTGTACACATAACAGGGGGCAAGTTTCACATGATGAGAGATCACGTTAGGTTCCATACTTTTAAAATACACTACTTTGTTCTTCCATTCTCCATTCCTCTCTGTATGGCCATCCATTTTCCTAGACCACCTCCCCCCACCATCACACATTTACTGTTCATCTGCATTGAGCTCATTATATGACTCACCAACACCACACCTTTTTTTGCTTCTATTCAATGCTGCCGAATGCTGAGCCTTCTATTGACAATTTATACATTGTCTGCTTTAAATGCAGTCTTCAAATAACATACACAACTGGTGATTTTCTCAACATGGATAGACTGTTTAGTCTAGTGGGTACTGTCTGCGCTTTGACCCTTGAGATCTGGGATTCGAATCATGGAAGGGGATTTTTTTTTCCTTTTCTTTTGTATCTTTATTATTAGATTAAACATTAATCACTTTTTGGTGTGTGTGAATTCTGTTATGGCATGGTGTGACTCGGTAGCATGAGCATCTTTAATGCAACTTTTTACCTTCAATTGCATCTGAATCATACAGCGAATCAAATTGAAAGCACAAGCAGCTTTTGCTGATGAAAACAATATGAAGCATGCCAATAATCTGTGAGCCAGTTCAGGTGTTTCTGCATGTTTTATGTTACGTTACACTAATAGCGACTATAACACTTTAACGTAGTGGTTTTCTTGAAGATACACCTGTACTGGATCACAGAACATAGGCATGCTGCATATCATTTTAATCAGAAGAAGCAGATTGTTCTAATAAGTTTCATTTTAGGCTAAAAAGACGCATTAAAAGATGCACGATGCTACCAAGTCACACAGCACTCCTATGACCTTAGACTCAAAACATTTCTCTCAACATCCTATCACTTGACATTTCTGCTATACAGTAGACATTGTATTGTACACATAACAGGGGGCAAGTTTCACATAATGAGAGATCATGTTAGGTTCAATACTTTTAAAATACACAACTTTGTACTTTCCTTCTCCCTTCCTCTCTGTGTATGGCCACCAAAGTTCCTAATCCACCTCCCCCCACCATCACACAATTATAATTCATCTGCATTGAGCTCATTATATGGCTCACCAACACCCCACCTTCTTTTGCTTCTATTCAATGCTGCCGCATGCTGAGCCTGCTAATGACAAGGTATTCATTGTCTGCTTTAATTGCACATTTCATATCACATACACAACAGGTGATGTTCTCAACATGGATGGACTGTTTAGTCTAGTGGGTACTGTCTGCGCTTTGCAGCTTGAGGTCTGGGGTTCGAATAACGGAAGGGGATTTATTTTTCCTTTTCTTTTGTATCTTTATTATTAGATTAAAAATAAGTCACTTGGTGGTGTGCGTGAATTCTTTTATGGCATGGTGTGACTCGGTAGCGCGAGCATCTTTAATGCAACTTTTTACCTTCAATTGCATCTGAATCATACAGCGAATCACATTGAAAGCACAAGCAGCTTTTGCTGATGAAAACAATATGAAGCATGCCAATAATCTGTGAGCCAGTTCAGGTGTTTCTGCATGTTTTATGTTACGTAACACTAATAGCAACTATAACACTTTAACGTAGTGGTTTTCTTGAAGATACACCTGTACTGAATCACATAGCATAGGCATGCAGCATATAATTTTAATCAGCAAAAGCAAATTGTTCTAATAAGATGCATTTTACGGTGAAAAGATGCATTAAAAGATGCACGATGCTACCAAGTCACACAGCAATCCTATGACCTTAGACTCAAAACAATTCTCACAACATCCTATCTCTTGACATTTCTGCTATACAGTAGACATTGTATTGTACTCATAACAGGGGGCAAGTTTCACATAATGAGAGATCAAGTTAGGTTCAATACTTTTAAAATACACTACTTTGTACTTTCCTTCTCCCTTCCTCTCTGTCTATGGCCACCCAAGTTCCTAAACCACCTCCCCCCACCATCACACTATTATAATTCATCTGCATTGAGCTCATTATATGGCTCACCAACACCCCACCTTCTTTTGCTTCTATTCAATGCTGCCGCATGCTGAGCCTGCTAATGACAAGGTATTCATTGTCTGCTTTAATTGCACACATCACATCACATACACAACACGTGATGTTCTTAACATGGATGGACAGTTTAGTCTAGTTGGTACAGTGTGCGCTTTGCACATTGAGGTCTGGGGTTCGAATAATGAAAGGGGATTTTTTTTTCCTTTTCTTTTGTATCTTTATTATTAGATTAAAAATTTATCACTTTTTGGTGTGTGTGAATTCTGTTATGGCATGGTGTGACTCGGTAGCGTGAGCGTCTATTATGCAACTTTTTACCATCAAGTGCATCTGATTCACACAGCAAATTAATTTGATAGCACAAGCAGCTTTTGCTGATGAAAACAATATGCAGCATGCCTATAATCTTTGAGCCAGTTCAGGTGTTTCTGCTTGTTTTATGTTACATAACACTAATAGCGACTATAATACTTTAACGTAGTGGTTTTCTTGAAGATACACCTGCACTGGATCACAGAACATAGGCATGTTGCATATCGTTTTAATCAGCAAAAGCAGATTGTTCTAATAAGATGCATTTTACGGTGAAAAGATGCATTAAAAGATGCACGATGCTACCAAGTCACACAGCACTCCTATGACCTTAGACTCAAAAATATTCTCTCAACATCCTATCACATGACATTTCTGCTATACATTGTATTGTACTCATAACAGGGGGCAAGTTTCACATAATGAGAGATCATGTTAGGTTCAATACTTTTAAAATACACTACTTTGTTCTTCCCTTCTCCCTTCCTCTCTGTGTATGGCCACCCAAGTTCCTAAACCACCTCCCCCACCATCACACAATTACTATACATCTGCATTGAGCTCAATATATGGCTCACCAACTCCTCACCTTCTTTTGCTTCTATTCAATACTGCCGCATTCGGAGCCTGTTATTGACAATGTACACTTTGTATGCTTTCATTGCACACTTCAAATCACAGAGAAAACAAGTGATGCTCTCAACATGGATAGATTGTTTAGGCTAGTGGGTACTGTCTGTGCTTTGCACCTTGAGCTCTGGGGTTCATATCATGGAAGGGGAGTTTTCTTTCCTTTTCTTTTGAATCTTTATTTTTAGATTAAAAATTAATCACTTTTTTGTGTGTGTGAATTCTGTTATGGCATGGTGTGACTCGGCAGCGCGAGCATATTTTATGCAACTTTTTACTATCAAATGCATCTGAATCACACAGCAAATTCATTTGATATCACAATCAGCTTTTGAAGATGAAAACAATATTTAGCATGCCTATAATCTGTGAGCCAGTTCAGGTGTTTCTGCATGTTTTATGTAAAGTTACACTTATAGCGACTATAACACTTTAACGTAGTGGTTTTCTTGAAGATACACCTGTACTGTATCAAAGAACATAGGCATGCTGCATATCATTTTAATCAGCAAAAGCAGATTCTTCTAATAAGATGCATTTTAGGGTAAAAAGATGCATTAAAAGATGCACGATGCTACCAAGTCACACAGCAAACCTATGACCTTAGACTCAAAACATTTCTCTCAACATCCTATCACTTGAAATTTCTGCTATACAGTATACATTGTATTGTACACATAACAGGGGGCAAGTTTAACATAATGAGGGATCATGTTAGGTTCAATACTTTTAAAATACACTACTTTGTACTTTCCTTCTCCCTTCCTCTCTGTGTATGGCCACCCAAGTTCCTAAACCACCTCCCCCCACCATCACACAATTATAATTCATCTGCATTGAGCTCATTATATGGCTCACCAACTCCCCACCTTCTTTTGCTTCTATTCAATGCTGCCGCATGCTGAGCCTGCTATTGACAAGGTATACATTGTCTACTTTAATTGCACACTTCACATCACATACACAACAGGTGATATTCTCAACATGGATAGACTGTTTAGTCTAGTGGGTACTGTCTGCACTTTGCACCTTGAGGTCTGGGGTTCGAATCATGGAAGGTGATTTTTTTTCCTTTTCTTTTGTATCTTTATTATTAGATTAAAAATGAATCACTTTTTGGTGTGTGTGAATACTGTTATGGCATGGTGTGACTCGGTAGCGTGAGCGTATTTTATGCAACTTTTTACCATCAAATGCATCTGAATCACACAGCAAATTAATATGATAGCACAAGCAGCTTTTGCTGATGAAAACAATGTGCAGCATGCCTATAATCTGTGAGCCAGTTCAGGTGTTTCTGCATGTTATATTTTAAGTTACACTAATAGCGACTATAACATTTTAATGTAGTGGTTTTCTTGAAGATACACCTGTACTGGATTACAGAACATAGGCATGCTGCACAGCATTTTAATCAGCAAAAGCAGATTGTTCTAATATGTTGCATTTTAGGGTGAAAAGATGCATTAAAAGATGCACGATGCTACGAAGTCACACAGCACTCTTATGACCTTAGACTCAAAACAATTCTGTCAACATCCTATCACTTGACATTTCTGCTATACAGTATACATTGTATTGTACTCCTAACAGGGGTCAAGTTTCACATAATGAGAGATCATGTTAGGTTCAATACTTTAAAAATAAACTACTTTGTTCTTCCCTTCTCCCTTCCTCTCTGTGTATGGCCACCCAAGTTCCTAAACCACCTCCCCCCACCATCACAAAATTACTATTCATCTGCATTGAGCTCAATATATGGCTCACCAAATCCCCACCTTCTTTTGCTTCTATTCAATGCTGCCGCATGCTGAGCCTGCTATTGACAATGTGCACATTGTCTGCTTTCATTGCACACTTCAAATAACATAGAAAACAGGTGATGCTATGAACATGTTTAGACTGTTTAGGCTAGTGGGTACTGTCTGCGCTTTGCACCCAGAGGTCTTGGGTTCAAATCATAGAAGAGGAGTTTTTTTTTTTCCTTTTCTTTTGAATCTTTATTTTTAAATTAAAAATAAATCACTTGGTGGTGTGTGTGAATTCTGTTATGGCATGGTGTGAATCGGTAGCGCGAGCTTTTTTAATGCAACTTTTTACCTTCAATTAAATATGAATCAAACAGCAAATCAAATTGAAAGCACAAGCAGCTTTTGCTGATGAAAACAATGTGCAGCATGCCTATAATCTGTGAGCCAGTTCAGGTGTTTCTGCATGTTTTATTTTAAATTACACTAATAGCGACTATAACACTTTAACGTAGTGGTTTTCTTGAAGATACACCTGTACTGGATCACAGAACATAGGCATGCTGCACAGCATTTTAATCAGCAAAAGCAGATTGTTCTAATAAGTTGCATTTTAGGGTGAAAAGATGCATTAAAAGATGCATGATGCTACCAAGTCACACAGCACTCTTATGACCTTAGACTCAAAACAATTATGTCAACATCCTATCACTTGACATTTCTGCTATACAGTATACATTGTATTGTACTCCTAACAGGGGGCAAGTTTCACATAATGAGGGATCATGTTAGGTTCAATACTTTTAAAATACACTACTTTGTTCTTCCCTTCTCCCTTCCTCTCTGTGTATGGCCACCCAAGTTCCTAAACCACCTCCCCCACCATCACACAATTATAATTCATCTGCATTGAGCTCATTATATGGCTCACCAACACCCCACCTTCTTTTGCTTCTATTCAATGCTGCCGCATGCTGAGCCTGCTATTGACAATGTGCACATTGTCTGCTTTCATTGCACACTTCAAATAACAAAGAAAACAGGTGATGCTATCAACATGGTTAGACTGTTTAGGCTAGTAGGTACTGTCTGCACCTTGAGGTCTGGGGTTTGAATCATGGAAGGTTTGTTTTTTTTCCTTTTATTTTGTATCTTCATTATTAGATTAAAAATTAATCACTTTTTGGTGTGTTTGAATTCTGTTATGGCATGGTGTGACTCGGTAGCGCGAGCATCTTTAATGCAACTTTTTACCATCAAATGCATCTGAATCATACAGCGAATCAAATTGAAAGCACAAACAGCTTTTGCTGATGAAAACAATATGCAAATTGCCTATAATCTGTGTGCCAGTTCAGGTGTTTCTGCATGTTATATGTTACGTTACACTAATAAAGACTATATAACTTTAACGTAGTGGTTTTCTTGAAGATACACCTCAACTGGATAACAGAACATAGGCATGCTGCATATCATTTTAATCAGCAGAAGCAGATTGTTCTAATAAGATGCATTTTAGGGTAAAAAGACGTATTAAAAGATGCACGATGCTTCCAAGTCACACAGCCCTCCTATGACCTTAGACTCAAAACATTTCTGTCAACATCCGATCACTTGAAATTTCTGCTATACAGTATACATTGTATTGTACTCCTAACAGGGGGCAAGTTTCACATAATGAGAGATCATGTTAGGTTCAATACTTTTAAAATACACTACTTTGAACTTTCCTTCTCCCTTCCTCTCTGTGTATGGCCACCCAAGTTCATAAACCACCTCCCCCCACCATCACACAATTATAATTCGTCTGCATTGAGCTCATTATATGGCTCACCAACACCCCACCTTCTTTTGCTTCTATTCAATGCTGCCGCATGCTGAGCCTGCTATTGACAAGGTATACATTGTCTACTTTAATTGCACACCTCACATCACATACACAACAGGTGATGTTCTCAACATGGATAGACTGTTTATTCTAGTGATTACTGTCTGCGCTTTGCAGCTTGAGGTCTGGGGTTCGAATCATGGAAGAGTTTTTTTTTTTCCTTTTCTTTTGTATCTTCATTATTAGAATAAAAATTAATCACTTTTTGGTGTGTGTGAATTCTGTTATGGCATGGTGTGACTCGGTAGCGCGAGCGTCTTTTATGCAACTTTTTACCATCAAATGCATCTGAATCACACAGCAAATTAATTTGATAGCACAAGCAGCTTTTGCTGATGAAAACAATATGCAGCATGCCTATAATCTGTGAGCCAGTTCAGGTATTTCTTCATGTTTTATGTTACGTTACACTAATAGCGACTATAACACTTTAACGTAGTGGTTTTCTTGAAGATACACCTGTACTGGATCACAGAACATAGGCATGCTGCATATCATTTTAATCAGCAAAAGCAGATTGTTCTAATAAGATGCATTTTAGGGTGAAAAGATGCATTAAAAGATGCACGATGCTACCAAGTCACACAACACTCCTATGACCTTAGACTCAAAACAATTCTCTCAACATCCTATCACTTGACATTTCTGCTATACAGTAGACATTGTATTGTACTCATAACAGGGGGCAAGTTTCACATAATGAGAGATCATGTTAGGTTCAATACTTTTAAAATACACTACTTTGTTCTTCCCTTCTCCCTTCCTCTCTGTGTATGGCCACCCAAGTTCCTAAACCACCTCCCTCCACCACCACACAATTACTATTCATCTGCATTGAGCTCAATATATGGCTCACCAACTGCCCACCTTCTTTTGCTTCTATTCAATGCTGCCACATGCTGAGCCTGCTATTGACAATGTACACATTGTCTGCTTTCATTGCACACTTCAAATCACATACAAAACAGGTGATGCTCTCAACATTTATAGACTGTTTAGGCTAGTGGGTGCTGTCTGTGCTTTGCACTTTGAGGTCTGGGGTTCAAATCATGGAAGGGTAGTTTTTTTTCCTTTTCTTTTGAATCTTTATTTTTAGATTAAAAATAAATCACTTGGTGGTGTGTGTGAATTCTGTTATGGCATGGTGTGACTCGGTAGCGCGAGCATCTTTAATGCAACTTTTTACCTTCAATTATATCTGAATCATACAGCGAATCAAATTGAAAGCACAAACAGCTTTTGCTGATGAAAACAATATGCAAATTGCCTATAATCTGTGAGCCAGTTCAGGTGTTTCTGCTTGTTTTATGTTATGTTACACTAATCGCGACTATATAACTTTAACGTAGTGGTTTTCTTGAAGATACACCTGTACTGGATAACAGAACATAGGCATGCTGCATATCATTTTAATCAGCAGAAGCAGATTGTTCTAATAAGATGCATTTTAGGGTAAAAAGAAGTATTAAAAGATGCACGATGCTACCAAGTCACACAGCCCTCCTATGACCTTAGACTCAAAACAATTATCTCAACATCCTATCACTTGAAATTTCTGCTATACAGTATACATTGTATTGTACTCCTAATAGGGGTAAGTTTCACATAATGAGAGATCATGTTAGGTTCAATACTTTTAAAATACACTTTGTTGCTCTTCCCTTCTCCCTTCCTCTCTGTGTATGGCCACCCAAGTTTCTAAACCACCTCCCCCACCATCACACAATTACTATTCATCTGCATGGAACTCATTATATGGCTCACCAACTTCCCACTTTCTTTTGCTTCTATTCAATGCTGCCGCATGCTGAGCCGGCTATTGACAATGTACACATTGTCTGATTTCATTGCACACTTCAAATCACATAGAAAACAGGTGATGCTCTCAACATGGATAGACTGTTTAGGCTTTTGGGTACTGTCTGCGCTTTGCACTTTGAGGTCTGGGGTTCAAATGATTGAAGGGGAGTTTTTTTTTCCATTTCTTTGAATATTTATTTTTAGATTATAAATGAATCACTTGGTGGTGTGTGTGAATTCTGTTATGGCATGGTGTGACTCGGTAGCGCGAGCATCTTTAATGCAACTTTTTACCTTCAATTACAGCTGCATCATACAGCGAATCAAATTAAAGCACAAGCAGCTTTTGCTGATGAAAACAATTTGCAAATTGCATATAATCTGTGAGCCAGTTCAGGTGCTTCTGCATGTTTTATGTTATGTTACACTAATAGCGACTATAACACTTAAACGTAGTGGTTTTCTTGAAGATACACCTGTACTGGATCACAGAACATAGGCATGCTGCATATCATTTTAATGAGCAGAAGCAGATTGTTCTAATAAGATGCATTTTAGTGTAAAAAGACGCATTAAAAGATGCACGATGCTACCAAGTCACACAGCACTACTATGACCTTAGACTCAAAACATTTCTCTCAACATCCTATCACTTGAAATTTCTGCTATACAGTAGACATTGTATTGTACACATAACAGGGGGCAAGTTTCACATAATGAGAGATCATATTAGGTTCAATACTTTTAAAATACACTACTTTGTACTTTCCTTTTCCCTTCCTCTCTGTGTATGGCCACCCAAGTTCCTAAACCACCTCCCTCCACCATCACACAATTACTATTCATCTGCATTGAGCTCAATATATGGCTCACCAACTCCCCACCTTCTTTTGCTTCTATTCAATGCTGCCACATGCTGAGCCTGCTACTGACAATGTACACATTGTCTGCTTTCATTGCACACTTCAAATCACATACAAAACAGGTGATGCTCTCAACATGTATAGACTGTTTAGGCTAATGGGTGCTGTCTGCGCTTTGCACCTTGAGGTCTGGGGTTCAAATCATGGAAGGGGAGTTTTTTTTCCTTTTCTTTTGAATCTTTATTTTTAGATTAAAAATAAATCACTTGGTGGTGTGTGTGAATTCTGTTATGGCATGGTGTGACTCGGTAGCGGGAGCATCTTTAATGCAACTTTTTACCTTCAATTACATCTGAATCATACAGCGAATCAAATTGAAAGCACAAACAGCTTTTGCTGATGAAAACAATATGCAAATTGCCTATAAACTGTGAGCCAGTTCTGGTGTTTCAGCATGTTTTATGTTACGTTACACTAATAGCGACTATAACACTTAAACGTAGTGGTTTTCTTGAAGATACACCTGTACTGGATCACAGAACATAGGCATGCTGCATATCATTTTAATGAGCAGAAGCAGATTGTTCTAATAAGATGCATTTTAGTGTAAAAAGACGCATTAAAAGATGCACGATGCTACCAAGTCACACAGCACTCCTGTGACCTTAGTCTCAAAACATTTCTCTCAACATCCTATCACTTGAAATTTCTGCTATACAGTAGTCATTGTATTGTACACATAACAGGGGGCAAGTTTCACATAATGAGAGATCATGTTAGGTTCAATACTTTTAAAATACACTACTTTGTACTTTCCTTCTCCCTTCCTCTCTGTGTATGGCCACCCAAGTTCCTAAACCACCTCCCCACACCATCACACAATTATAATTCGTCTGCATTGAGCTCAATATATGGCTCACCAACACCCCACCTTCTTTTGCTTCTATTCAATGCTGCCGCATGCTGAGCCTGCTATTGACAAGGTATACATTGTCTACTTTAATTGCACACTTCACATCACAACACAACAGGTGATGTTCTCAACATGGATAGACTGTTTAGTCTAGTTTGTACTATCTGCGCTATGCACATTGAGGTCTGGGGTTCGAATCATGGAAGAGTTTATTTTTTTTCCTTTTCTTTTGTATCTTCATTATTAGATTAAAAATTAATCACTTTTTGGTGTGAGTGAATTCTGTTATGGCATGGTGTGACTCGGTAGCGCGAGCGTCTTTTATGCAACTTTTTACAATCAAATGCATGTGAATCACACAGCAAATTAATTTTATAGCACAAGCAGCTTTTGCTGATGAAAACAATATGCAGCATGCCTATAATCTGTGAGCCAATTAAGGTGTTTCTGCATGTTTTATGTTACGTTACACTAATAGCGACTATAACACTTTAACGTAGTGGTTTTCTTGAAGATACACCTGTACTGGATCACAGAACATAGGCATGCTGCATATCATTTTAATCAGCAAAAGCAGATTGTTCTAACAAGATGCATTTTAGGGTGAAAAGGTGCATTAAAAGATGCACGATGCTACCAAGTCACACAGCACTCCTATGACCTTAGACTCAAAACATTTCTCTCAACATCCTATCACTTGACATTTCCGCTATACAGTAGACATTGTATTGTACTCATAACAGGGGGCAAGTTTCACATAATGAGAGATCATGTTAGGTTCAATACTTTTAAAATACACTACTTTGTTCTTCCCTTCTCCCTTCCTCTCTGTGTATGGCCACCCAAGTTCCTAAACCACCTCCCTCCACCATCACACAATTACTATTAATCTGCATTGAGCTCAATATATGGCTCACCAACTCCCCACCTTCTTTTGCTTCTATTCAATGCTGCCACATGCTGAGCCTGCTACTGACAATGTACACATTGTCTGCTTTCATTTCACACTTCAAATCACATACAAAACAGGTGATGCTCTCAACATGTATAGACTGTTTAGGCTAGTGGGTGCTGTCTGTGCTTTGCACCTTGAGGTCTGGGGTTCAAATCATGGAAGGGGAGTTTTTTTTCCTTTTCTTTTGAATCTTTATTTTTAGATTAAAAATAAATCACTTGGTGGTGTGTGTGAATTCTGTTATGGCATGGTGTGATTCGGTAGCGGGAGCATCTTTAATGCAACTTTTTACCTTCAATTACATCTGAATCATACAGCGAATCAAATTGAAAGCACAAACAGCTTTTGCTGATGAAAACAATATGCAAATTGCCTATAAACTGTGAGCCAGTTCTGGTGTTTCAGCATGTTTTATGTTACGTTACACTAATAGCGACTATAACACTTAAACGTAGTGGTTTTCTTGAAGATACACCTGTACTGGATCACAGAACATAGGCATGCTGCATATCATTTTAATGAGCAGAAGCAGATTGTTCTAATAAGATGCATTTTAGTGTAAAAAGACGCATTAAAAGATGCACGATGCTACCAAGTCACACAGCACTCCTGTGACCTTAGTCTCAAAACATTTCTCTCAACATCCTATCACTTGAAATTTCTGCTATACAGTAGTCATTGTATTGTACACATAACAGGGGGCAAGTTTCACATAATGAGAGATCATGTTAGGTTCAATACTTTTAAAATACACTACTTTGTACTTTCCTTCTCCCTTCCTCTCTGTGTATGGCCACCCAAGTTCCTAAACCACCTCCCCCCACCATCACACAATTATAATTCGTCTGCATTGAGCTCATTATATGGCTCACCAACACCGCACCTTCTTTTGCTTCTATTCAATGCTGCCGCATGCTGAGCCTGCTATTGACAAGGTATACATTGTCTACTTTAATTGCACACTTCACATCACATACACAACAGGTGATGTTCTCAACATGGTTTGACTGTTTAGTCTAGTGGGTTCTGTCTGCGCTTTGCACCTTGAGGTATGGGGTTCTAATCATGGAAGGTTTATTTTTTTTCCTTTTCTTTTGTATCTTTATTATTAGATTAAAAATTAATCACTTTTTGGTGTGTGTATATTCTGTTATGGCATGGTGTGACTCGATAGCGCGAGCATCTTTTATGAAACTTTTTACCATCAAATGCATGTGAATCACACAGCAAATTAATTTGATAGCACAAGCAGCTTTTGCTGATGAAAACAATATGCAGCATGCCTATAATCTGTGAGCCAGTTAAGGTGTTTCTGCATGTTTTATGTTACGTTACACTAATAGCAACTATAACACTTTAACGTAGTGGTTTTCTTGAAGATACACCTGTACTGGATCACAGAACATAGGCATGCTGCATATCATTTTAATCAGCAGAAGCAGATTGTTCTAATAAGATGCATTTTAGGGTGAAAAGGTGCATTAAAAGATGCACGATGCTACCAAGTCACACAGCACTCCTATGACCTTAGACTCAAAACATTTCTCTCAACATCCTATCACTTGACATTTCCGCTATACAGTAGACATTGTATTGTACTCATAACAGGGGGCAAGTTTCACATAATGAGAGATCATGTTAGGTTCAATACTTTTAAAATACACTACTTTGTTTTTCCCTTCTCCGTTCCTCTCTGTGTATGCCCACCCAAGTTCCTAAACCACCTCCCTCCACCATCACACAATTATAATTCATCTGCATTGAGCTCATTATATGGCTCACCAACACCCCACCTTCTTTTGCTTCTATTCAATGCTGCCGCATGCTGAGCCTGCTATTGACAATGTACACATTGTCAACTTTAATTGCACACTTCACATCACATACACGACAGGCTATTTTCTCAAAATGGATAGACTGTTTAGTCTAGTGGGTACTGTCTGTGCTTTGCACCTTGAGGTCTGGGGTTCGAATCATGTAAGGGTTTTTTTTTCCTTTTCTTTAGTATCTTCATTATTAGATTAAAAATTAATCACTTTTTGGTGTGTGTGAATTCTGTTTTGGCATGGTGTGACTCGGTAGCGCGAGCGTATTTTATGCAACTTTTTACCATCAAATGCATCTGAATCACACAGCAAATTAATTTGATAGCACAAGCAGCTTTTGCTGATGAAAACAATATGCAGCATGCCTATAATCTGTGAGCCAGTTCAGGTGTTTCTGCATGTTTTATGTTACGTTACACTAATAGCGACTATAACACTTTAACGTAGTGGTTTTCTTGAAGATACACCTGTACTGGATCACAGAACATAGGCATGCTGCCTATCATTTTAATCAGCAAATGCAGATTGTTCTAATAAGATGCATTTTAGGGTGAAAATATGCATTAAAAGATGCACGATGCTACCAAGTCACACAGCACTCCTATGACCTTAGACTCAAAACAATTCTCTCAACATCCTATCACTTGACATTTCTGCTATACTGTAGACATTGTATTGTACTCATAACAGGTGGCAAGTTTCACATAATGAGAGATCATGTTAGGTTCAATACTTTTAAAATACACTACTTTGTTCTTCCCTTCTCCCTTCCTCTCTGTGTATGGCCACCCAAGTTCCTAAACCACCTCCCTCCACCATCACACAATTACTATTCATCTGCATTGAGCTCAATATATGGCTCACCAACTCCACTCCTTCTTTTGCTTCTATTCAATGCTGCCACATGCTGAGCCTGCTATTGACAATGTACACATTGTCTGCTTTCATTGCACACTTCAAATCACATACAAAACAGGTGATGCTCTCAACATGTATAGACTGTTTAGGCTAGTGGGTGCTGTCTGCGCTTTGCACCTTGAGGTCTGGGTTTCAAATCATGGAAGGGGAGTTTTTTTTCCTTTTCTTTTGAATCTTTATTTTTAGATTAAAAATAAATCACTTGGTGGTGTGTGTGAATTCTGTTATGGCATGGTGTGACTCGGTAGCGCGAGTATCTTTAATGCAACTTTTTACCATCAATTACATCTGAATCATACAGCGAATTAAATTGAAAGCACAAACAGCTTTTGCTGATGAAAACAATATGCAAATTGCTTATAATCTGTGAGCCAGTTCAGGTGTTTCTGCATGTTTTATGTTACGTTACACTAATAGCGACTATATAACTGTAACGTAGTTTTTTTCTTGAAGATACACCTGTACTGGATAACAGAACATAGGCATGCTGCATATCAATTTAATCAGAAGAAGCAGATTGTTCTAATAAGATGCATTTTAGTATAAAAAGACGCATTAAAAGATGCACGATGCTACCAAGTCACACAGCCCTCTTATGACCTTAGACTCAAAACATTTCTCTCAACATCCTATCACTTGAAATTTCTGCTATACAGTATACATTGTATTGTACTCCTAACAGTGGGCAAGTTTCACATAATGAGAGATCATTTTATGTTCAATACTTTTAAAATACACTTCATTGCTCTTCCCTTCTCCCTTCCTCTCTGTGTATGGCCACCAAAGTTCCTGAACCACCTTCCCCACCATCACACAATTACTATTCATCTGCATTGAACTCAATATATGGCTCACCATCTGCCCACCTTCTTTTACTTCTATTCAATGTTGCCGCTTGCTGAGCCTGCTATTGACAATGTACACATTGTCTGATTTCATTGCACACTTCAAATCACATAGAAAACAGGTGATGCTCTCAACATGGATAGACTGATTAGGCTAGTGGGTGCTGTCTGTGCTTTGCACCTTGAGGTCTGGGGTTCAAATCATGGAAGGGTAGTTTTTTTTTCCTTTTCTTTTGAATCTTTATTTTTAGATTAAAAATAAATCACTTGGTGGTGTGTGTGAATTCTGTTATGGCATGGTGTGACTCGGTAGCGAGAGCATCTTTAATGCAACTTTTTACCTTCAATTATATCTGAATCATACAGTGAATCAAATTGAAAGCACAAACAGCTTTTGCTGTTGAAAACAATATGCAAATTGCCTATAATCTGTGAGCCAGTTCAGGTGTTTCTGCATGTTTTATGTTATGTTACTTTAATAGCGACTATATAACTTTAACGTAGTGGTTTTCTTGAAGATACACCAGTACTGGATAACAGAACATAGGCATGCTGCATATCATTTTAGTCAGCAGAAGCAGATTGTTCTAATAAGATGCATTTTAGGGTAAAAAGACGTATTAAAAGATGCACGATGCTACCAAGTCACACAGCCCTCCTATGACCTTAGACTCAAAACAATTATCTCAACATCCTATCACTTGAAATTTCTGCTATACAGTATACATTGTATTGTACTCCTAATAGGGGTAAGTTTCACATAATGAGAGATCATGTTAGGTTCAATACTTTTAAAATACACTTTGTTGCTCTTCCCTTCTCCCTTCCTCTCTGTGTATGGCCACCAAAGTTCCTAAACCAACTCCCCCACCATCACACAATTACTATTCATCTGCATTGAACTCAATATATGGCTCACCAACTTCCCACCTTCTTTTGCTTCTATTCAATGCTGCCGCATACTGAGCCTGCTATTGACAATGTACACATTGTCTGATTTCATTGCACACTTCAAATCACATAGAAAACAGGTGATGCTCTCAACATGGATAGACTGTTTAGGCTTTTGGGTACTGTCTGCGCTTTGCACTTTGAGGTCTGGGGTTCAAATGATTGAAGGGGAGTTTTTTTTTCCATTTCTTTGAATCTTTATTTTTAGATTATAAATGAATCACTTGCTGGTGTTTGTGAATTCTGTTATGGCATGGTGTGACTCGGTAGTGCGAGCATCTTTAATGCAACTTTTTACCTTCAATTACTGCTGCATCATACAGCGAATCAAATTTAATGCACAAGCAGCTTTTGCTGATGAAAACAATAAGCAAATTGATTATGATCTGTGAGCCAGTTCAGGTGTTTCTGCATGTTTTATGTTACTTTACACTAATAGTGACTATAACAGTTAAACGTAGTGGTTTTCTTGAAGATACACCTGTACTGGATCACAGAACATAGGCATGCTGCATATCATTTTAATCAGCAAAAGCAGATTGTTCTAATAAGATGCATTTTAGGGTGAAAAGATGCATTAAAAGATGCACGATGCTACCAAGTCACACAGCACTCCTATGACCTTAGACTCAAAACATTTCTCTCAACATCCAATCACTTGAAATTTCTGCTATACAGTAGACATTGTATTGTACACATAACAGGGGGCAAGTTTCACATAATGAGAGATCATGTTAGGTTCAATACTTTTAAAATACACTAATTTATTCTTCCCTTCTCCCTTCCTCTCTGTGAATGGCCACCCAAGTTCCTAAACCACCTCCCTCCACCATCACACAATTACTATTCATCTGCATTGAGCTCAATATATGGCTCACCAACTCCCCACCTTCTTTTGCTTCTATTCAATGCTGCCACATGCTGAGCCTGCTATTGACAATGTACACATTGTCTGCTTTCATTGCACACTTCAAATCACATACAAAACAGGTGATGCTCTCAACATGTATAGACTGTTTAGGCTAGTGGGGGCTGTCTGCGCTTTGCACCTTGAGGGCTGGGGTTCAAATCATGGAAGGGGATTTTTTTTCCTTTTCTTTTGAATCTTTATTTTTAGATTAAAAATAAATCACTTGGTGGTGTGTGTGAATTCTGTTATGGCATGGTGTGACTCGGTAGCGCGAGCATCTTTAATTAAACTTTTTACCTTCAATTACATCTGAATCATACAGCGAATCAAATTGAAAGCGCAAACAGCTTTTGCTGATTAAAACAATATGCAAATTGCCTATGAACTGTGAGCCAGTTCAGGTGTTTCTGCATGTTTTATGTTACGTTACACTAATAGCGACTATAACACTTAAACGTAGTGGTTTTCTTGAAGATACACCTGTACTGGATCACAGAACATAGGCATGCTGCATATCATTTTAATGAGCAGAAGCAGATTGTTCTATTAAAATGCATTTTAGTGTAAAAAGACGCATTAAAAGATGCACGATGCTACCAAGTCACACAGCCCTCCTATGACCTTAGACTCAAAACATTTCTCTCAACATCCTATCACTTGAAATTTCTGCTATACAGTATACATTGTATTGTACTCCTAACAGGGGGCAAGTTTCACATAATGAGAGATCATGTTAGTTTCAATACTTTTAAAATAGACTTCGTTGCTCTTCCCTTCTCCCTTCCTCTCTGTGTATGGCCACCCAAGTTCCTAAACCACCTCCCCCACCATCACACAATTACTATTCATCTGCATTGAACTTAATATATGGCTCACCATCTTCCCACCTTCTTTTGCTTCTATTAAATGCTGCCGCATGCTGAGCCTGCTAATGACAATGTATACATTGTCTACTTTAATTGCACACTTCACATCACATACACAACAGGTGATGTTCTCAACATGGATAGACTGTTTAGTCTAGATTGTACTATCTGCGCTTTGCACCTTGAGGTCTG
Organism: Taudactylus pleione; assembly: GCA_031769625.1. Classification (NCBI taxonomy): domain Eukaryota; kingdom Metazoa; phylum Chordata; class Amphibia; order Anura; family Myobatrachidae; genus Taudactylus; species Taudactylus pleione. The sequence goes on from JAUIMM010000759.1 coordinate 6,488,847, forward strand.
GTGTTCGAATCATGGAAGGTTTTTTTTTTTTCCTTTTCTTTTGTATCTTTATTATTAGATTAAAAATTAATCACTTTTTGGTGTGTGTGAATTCTGTTATGGCATGGTGTGACTCGGTAGCGCGAGCATCTTTAATGCAACTTTTTACCTTCAATTACATCTGAATCATACAGCGAATCAAATTGAAAGCAGAAGCAGCTTTTGCTGATTAAAACAATATGCAAATTGATTATGATCTGTGAGCCAGTTCAGGTGTTTCTGCATGTTTTATGTTACTTTACACTAATAGCGACTATAACAGTTAAACGTAGTGGTTTTCTTGAAGATACACCTGTACTGGATCACAGAACATAGGCATGCTGCATATCATTTTAATCAGCAAAAGCAGATTGTTCTAATAAGATGCATTTTAGGGTGAAAAGATGCATTAAAAGATGCACGATGCTACCAAGTCTCACAGCACTCCTATGACCTTAGACTCAAAACATTTCTCTCAACATCCTATCACTTGAAATTTCTGCTATACAGTAGACATTGTATTGTACACATAACAGGGGGCAAGTTTCACATAATGAGAGATCAAGTTAGGTTCAATACTTTTAAAATACACTACTTTATACTTTCCTTCTCCCTTCCTCTCTGTGTATGGCCACCCAAGTTCCTAAACCACCTCCCCCCACCATCACACAATTTTAATTCATCTGCATTGCGCTCATTATATGGCTCACCAACACCCCACCTTCTTTTGCTTCTATTCAATGCTGCCACATGTTGAGCCTGCTATTGACAATGTACACATTGTCTGCTTTCATTGCACACTTCAAATCACATTCAAAACAGGTGATGCTCTCAACATGTATAGACTGTTTAGGCTAGTGGGTGCTGTCTGTGCTTTGCACCTTGAGGTCTGGGGTTCAAATCATGGAAGGGTTTTTTTTTTTTCCTTTTCTTTTGTATCTTCATTATTAGATTAAAAATTAATCACTATTTGGTGTGTGTGAATTCTGTTATGGCATGTTGTGACTCGGTAGCGCAAGCGTATTTTATGCAACTTTTTACCATCAAATGCATCTGAATCACACAGCAAATTAATTTGATAGCAAAAGCAGCTTTTGCTGATGAAAACAATATGCAGCATGCCTATAATCTCTGAGTCAGTTCAGGTGTTCCTGCATGTTTTATGTTACGTTACACTAATAGCGACTATAACACTATAACGTAATGGTTTTCTTGAAGATACACCTGTACTGGATCACAAAAACATAGGCATGCTGCATATCATTTTAATCAGCAAAAGCAGATTGTTCTAACAAGATGCATTTTAGGGTGAAAAGATGCATTAAAAGATGCACGATGCTACCAAGTCACACAGCACTCCTTTGACCTTAGACTCAAAACAATTCTCTCAACATCCTATCACTTGACATTTCTGCTATACAGTAGACATTGTATTGTACTCATAAAAGGGGGCAAGTTTCACATAATGAGAGATCATGTTAGGTTCAATACTTTTAAAATACACTTCGTTGCTCTTCCCTTCTCCCTTCCTCTCTGTGTATGGCCACCCAAGTTCCTAAACCACCTCCCCCACCATCACACAATTACTATTCATCTGCATTGAACTCAATATATGGCTCACCAACTTCCCACCTTCTTTTGCTTCTATTCAATGCTGCCGCATGCTGAGCCTGCTATTGACAATGTACACATTGTCTGATTTCATTGCACACTTCAAATCACATAGAAAACAGGTGATGCTCTCAACATGGATAGACTGTTTAGTCTAGTTTGTACTATCTGCGCTTTGCACCTTGATGTCTGGGGTTCGAATCATGGAAGGTTTTTTTTTTTTCCTTTTCTTTTGTATCTTTATTATTAGATTAAAAATTAATCACTTTTTGGTGTGTGTGAATTCTGTTATGGCATGGTGTGACTCGGTAGCGCGAGCATCTTTAATGCAACTTTTTACCTTCAATTACATCTGAATCAGACAGCGAATCAAATTGAAAGCACAAGCAGCTTTTGCTGATGAAAACAATATGCAGCATGCCTATAATCTGTGAGCCAGTTAAGGTGTTTCTGCATGTTTTATGTTACGTTACACTAATAGCGATTATAACACTTTAACGTAGTGGTTTTCTTGAAGATACACCTGTACTGGATCACAGAACATAGGCATGCTGCATATCATTTTAATCAGCAAAAGCAGATTGTTCTAATAAGATGCATTTTAGGGTGAAAAGGTGCATTAAAAGATGCACGATGCTACCAAGTCACACAGCACTCCTATGACCTTAGACTCAAAACATTTCTCTCAACATCCTATCACTTGACATTTCCGCTATACAGTAGACATTGTATTGTACTCATAACAGGGGGCAAGTTTCACATAATGAGAGATCAAGTTAGGTTCAATACTTTTAAAATACACTACTTTGTACTTTCCTTCTCCCTTCCTCTCTGTGTATGGCCACCCAAGTTCCTAAACCACCTCCCCCCACCATCACACAATTATAATTCATCTGCATTGAGCTCATTATATGGCTCACCAACACCCCACCTTCTTTTGCTTCTATTCAATGCTGCCGCATGCTGAGCCTGCTATTGACAAGGTATACATTGTCTACTTTAATTGCACACTTCACATCACATACGCAACAGGTGACATTCTATACATGGATAGACTGTTTAGTCTAGTGGGTACTGTCTGCGCTTTGCACCTTGAGGTATGGGGTTCGAATCAAGGAAAGGTTTTTTTTTTTCCTTTTCTTTTGTATCTTCATTATTAGATTAAAAATTAATCACTTTTTGGTGTGTGTGAATTCTGTTATGGCATGTTGTGACTCGGTAGCGCAAGCGTATTTTATGCAACTTTTTACCATCAAATGCATCTGAATCACACAGCAAATTAATTTGATAGCAAAAGCAGCTTTTGCTGATGAAAACAATATGCAGCATGCCTATAATCTCTGAGTCAGTTCAGGTGTTCCTGCATGTTTTATGTTACGTTACACTAATAGCGACTATAACACTATAACGTAATGGTTTTCTTGAAGATACACCTGTACTGGATCACAAAAACATAGGCATGCTGCATATCATTTTAATCAGCAAAAGCAGATTGTTCTAACAAGATGCATTTTAGGGTGAAAAGGTGCATTAAAAGATGCACGATGCTACCAAGTCACACAGCACTCCTATGACCTTAGACTCAAAACATTTCTCTCAACATCCTATCACTTGACATTTCCGCTATACAGTAGACATTGTATTGTACTCATAACAGGGGGCAAGTTTCACATAATGAGAGATCAAGTTAGGTTCAATACTTTTAAAATACACTACTTTGTACTTTCCTTCTCCCTTCCTCTCTGTGTATGGCCACCCAAGTTCCTAAACCACCTCCCCCCACCATCACACAATTATAATTCATCTGCATTGAGCTCATTATATGGCTCACCAACACCCCACCTTCTTTTGCTTCTATTCAATGCTGCCGCATGCTGAGCCTGCTATTGACAAGGTATACATTGTCTACTTTAATTGCATACTTCACATCACATACACAACAGGTGACATTCTCAACATGGATAGACTGTTTAGTCTAGTGGGTACTGTCTGCGCTTTGCACCTTGAGGTATGGGGTTCGAATCAAGGAAGGGTTTTTTTTTTTCCTTTTCTTTTGTATCTTCATTATTAGATTAAAAATTAATCACTTTTTGGTGTGTGTGAATTCTGTTATGGCATGTTGTGACTCGGTAGCGCAAGCGTATTTTATGCAACTTTTTACCATCAAATGCATCTGAATCACACAGCAAATTAATTTGATAGCAAAAGCAGCTTTTGCTGATGAAAACAATATGCAGCATGCCTATAATCTCTGAGTCAGTTCAGGTGTTCCTGCATGTTTTATGTTACGTTACACTAATAGCGACTATAACACTATAACGTAATGGTTTTCTTGAAGATACACCTGTACTGGATCACAAAAACATAGGCATGCTGCATATCATTTTAATCAGCAAAAGCAGATTGTTCTAACAAGATGCATTTTAGGGTGAAAAGATGCATTAAAAGATGCACGATGCTACCAAGTCACACAGCACTCCTTTGACCTTAGACTCAAAACAATTCTCTCAACATCCTATCACTTGACATTTCTGCTATACAGTAGACATTGTATTGTACTCATAAAAGGGGGCAAGTTTCACATAATGAGAGATCATGTTAGGTTCAATACTTTTAAAATACACTACTTTGTTCTTCCATTCTCCCTTCCTCTCTGTGTATGGCCACCCAAGTTCCTAAACCACCTCCCTCCACCATCACACAATTACTATTCATCTGCATTGAGCTCAATATATGGCTCACCAACTCCCCACCTTCTTTTGCTTCTATTCAATGCTGCCGCATGCTGAGCCTGCTATTGACAATGTACACATTGTCTGATTTCATTGCACACTTCAAATCACATAGAAAACAGGTGATGCTCTCAACATGGATAGACTGTTTAGTCTAGTTTGTACTATCTGCGCTTTGCACCTTGAGGTCTGGGGTTCGAATCATGGAAGGTTTTTTTTTTTCCTTTTCTTTTGTATCTCTATTATTAGATTAAAAATTAATCACTTTTTGGTGTGTGTGAATTCTGTTATGGCATGGTGTGACTCGGGAGCGCGAGCATCTTTAATGCAACTTTTTACCTTCAATTACATCTGAATCATACAGCGAATCAAATTGAAAGCACAAGCAGCTTTTGCTGATGAAAACAATATGCAAATTGATTATGATCTGTGAGCCAGTTCTGGTGTTTCTGCATGTTTTATGTTACTTTACACTAATAGCGACTATAACAGTTAAACGTAGTGGTTTTCTTGAAGATACACCTGTACTGGATCACAGAACATAGGCATGCTGCATATCATTTTAATCAGCAGAAGCAGATTGTTCTAATAAGATGCATTTTAGGGTAAAAAGACGTATTAAAAGATGCACGATGCTACCAAGTCACACAGCCCTCCTATGACCTTAGACTCAAAACATTTCTCTCAACATCCTATCACTTGAAATTTCTGCTATACAGTATACAGTGTATTGTACTCCTAATACGGGGTAAGTTTCACATAATGAGAGATCATGTTAGGTTCAATACTTTTAAAATACACTTCGTTGCTCTTCCCTTCTCCCTTCCTCTCTGTGTATGGCCACCCAAGTTCCTAAACCACCTCCCCCACCATCACACAATTACTATTCATCTGCATTGAACTCAATATATGGCTCACCAACTTCCCACCTTCTTTTGCTTCTATTCAATGCTGCCGCATGCTGAGCCTGCTATTGACAATGTACACATTGTCTGATTTCATTGCACACTTCAAATCACATAGAAAACAGGTGATGCTCTCAACATGGATAGACTGTTTAGTCTAGTTTGTACTATCTGCGCTTTGCACCTTGATGTCTGGGGTTCGAATCATGGAAGGTTTTTTTTTTTCCTTTTCTTTTGTATCTTTATTATTAGATTAAAAATTAATCACTTTTTGGTGTGTGTGAATTCTGTTATGGCATGGTGTGACTCGGTAGCGCGAGCATCTTTAATGCAACTTTTTACCTTCAATTACATCTGAATCAGACAGCGAATCAAATTGAAAGCACAAGCAGCTTTTGCTGATGAAAACAATATGCAAATTGATTATGATCTGTGAGCCAGTTCTGGTGTTTCTGCATGTTTTATGTTACTTTACACTAATAGCGACTATAACAGTTAAACGTAGTGGTTTTCTTGAAGATACACCTGTACTGGATCACAGAACATAGGCATGCTGCATATCATTTTGATCAGCAAAAGCAGATTGTTCTAATAAGATGCATTTTAGGGTGAAAACATGTATTAAAAGATGCACGATGCTACCAAGTCACACAGCACTCCTATGACCTTAGACTCAAAACATTTCTCTCAACATCCTATCACTTGAAATTTCTGCTATACAGTAGACATTGTATTGTACACATAACAGGGGGCAAGTTTCACATAATGAGAGATCAAGTTAGGTTCAATACTTTTAAAATACACTACTTTGTACTTTCCATCTCCCTTCCTCTCTGTGTATGGCCACCCAAGTTCCTAAACCACCTCCCCCTCCATCACACAATTATAATTCATCTACATGGAGCTCATTATATGGCTCACCAACACCCCACCTTCTTTTGCTTCTATTCAATGCTGCCGCATGCTGAGCCTGCTATTGACAAGGTATACATTGTCTACTGTAATTACACACTTCACATCACATACACAACAGGTGATGTTCTCAACATGGATAGACTGTTTAGTCTAGTGGGTGTTGTCTGTTCTTTACACCTTGAGGTCTGGGGTTCGAATCATGGAAGAGTTTTTTTTTTTTTCCTTTTCTTTTGTATCTTCATTATTAGATTAAAAATTAATCACTTTTTGGTGTGAGTGAATTCTGTTATGGCATGGTGTGACTCGATAGCGCGAGCGTCTTTTATGCAACTTTTTACCATCAAATGCATGTGAATCACACAGCAAATTAATTTGATAGTACAAGCAGCTTTTGCTGATGAAAACAATATGCAGCATGCCTATAATCTGTGAGCCAGTTCAGGTGTTTCTGCATGTTTTATGTTACGTTACACTAATAGCGACTATAACACTTTAACGTAGTGGTTTTCTTGAAGATACACCTGTACTGGATCACAGAACATAGGCATGCTGCATATCATTTTAATCAGCAAAAGCAGATTGTTCTAATAAGATGCATTTTAGGGTGAAAAGGTGCATTAAAAGATGCACGATGTTACCAAGTCACACAGCACTCCTATGACCTTAGACTCAAAACATTTCTCTCAACATCCTATCACTTGACATTTCCGCTATACAGTAGACATTGTATTGTACTCATAACAGGGGGCAAGTTTCACATAATGAGAGATCAAGTTAGGTTCAATACTTTTAAAATACACTACTTTGTACTTTCCTTCTCCCTTACTCTCTCTGTGTATGGCCACCCAAGTTCCTAAACCACCTCCCCCCACCATCACACAATTATAATTCATCTGCATTGAGCTCATTATATGGCTCACCAACACCCCACCTTCTTTTGCTTCTATTCAATGCTGCCGCATGCTGAGCCTGCTATTGACAAGGTATACATTGTCTACTTTAATTGCACACTTCACATCACATACACAACAGGTGACATTCTCAACATGGATAGACTGTTTAGTCTAGTGGGTACTGTCTGCGCTTTGCACCTTGAGGTATGGGGTTCGAATCAAGGAAGGGTTTTTTTTTTTCCTTTTCTTTTGTATCTTCATTATTAGATTAAAAATTAATCACTTTTTGGTGTGTGTGAATTCTGTTATGGCATGTTGTGACTCGGTAGCGCAAGCGTATTTTATGCAACTTTTTACCATCAAATGCATCTGAATCACACAGCAAATTAATTTGATAGCAAAAGCAGCTTTTGCTGATGAAAACAATATGCAGCATGCCTATAATCTCTGAGTCAGTTCAGGTGTTCCTGCATGTTTTATGTTACGTTACACTAATAGCGACTATAACACTATAACGTAATGGTTTTCTTGAAGATACACCTGTACTGGATCACAAAAACATAGGCATGCTGCATATCATTTTAATCAGCAAAAGCAGATTGTTCTAACAAGATGCATTTTAGGGTGAAAAGATGCATTAAAAGATGCACGATGCTACCAAGTCACACAGCACTCCTTTGACCTTAGACTCAAAACAATTCTCTCAACATCCTATCACTTGACATTTCTGCTATACAGTAGACATTGTATTGTACTCATAAAAGGGGGCAAGTTTCACATAATGAGAGATCATGTTAGGTTCAATACTTTTAAAATACACTACTTTGTTCTTCCATTCTCCCTTCCTCTCTGTGTATGGCCACCCAAGTTCCTAAACCACCTCCCTCCACCATCACACAATTACTATTCATCTGCATTGAGCTCAATATATGGCTCACCAACTCCCCACCTTCTTTTGCTTCTATTCAATGCTGCCGCATGCTGAGCCTGCTATTGACAATGTACACATTGTCTGATTTCATTGCACACTTCAAATCACATAGAAAACAGGTGATGCTCTCAACATGGATAGACTGTTTAGTCTAGTTTGTACTATCTGCGCTTTGCACCTTGAGGTCTGGGGTTCGAATCATGGAAGGTTTTTTTTTTTCCTTTTCTTTTGTATCTCTATTATTAGATTAAAAATTAATCACTTTTTGGTGTGTGTGAATTCTGTTATGGCATGGTGTGACTCGGGAGCGCGAGCATCTTTAATGCAACTTTTTACCTTCAATTACATCTGAATCATACAGCGAATCAAATTGAAAGCACAAGCAGCTTTTGCTGATGAAAACAATATGCAAATTGATTATGATCTGTGAGCCAGTTCTGGTGTTTCTGCATGTTTTATGTTACTTTACACTAATAGCGACTATAACAGTTAAACGTAGTGGTTTTCTTGAAGATACACCTGTACTGGATCACAGAACATAGGCATGCTGCATATCATTTTAATCAGCAGAAGCAGATTGTTCTAATAAGATGCATTTTAGGGTAAAAAGACGTATTAAAAGATGCACGATGCTACCAAGTCACACAGCCCTCCTATGACCTTAGACTCAAAACATTTCTCTCAACATCCTATCACTTGAAATTTCTGCTATACAGTATACAGTGTATTGTACTCCTAATACGGGGTAAGTTTCACATAATGAGAGATCATGTTAGGTTCAATACTTTTAAAATACACTTCGTTGCTCTTCCCTTCTCCCTTATTCTCTGTGTATGGCCACCCAAGTTCCTAAACCACCTCCCCCACCATCACACAATTACTATTCATCTGCATTGAACTCAATATATGGCTCACCAACTTCCCACCTTCTTTTGCTTCTATTCAATGCTGCCGCATGCTGAGCCTGCTATTGACAATGTACACATTGTCTGATTTCATTGCACACTTCAAATCACATAGAAAACAGGTGATGCTCTCAACATGGATAGACTGTTTAGTCTAGTTTGTACTATCTGCGCTTTGCACCTTGATGTCTGGGGTTCGAATCATGGAAGGTTTTTTTTTTTCCTTTTCTTTTGTATCTTTATTATTAGATTAAAAATTAATCACTTTTTGGTGTGTGTGAATTCTGTTATGGCATGGTGTGACTCAGTAGCGCGAGCATCTTTAATGCAACTTTTTACCTTCAATTACATCTGAATCAGACAGCGAATCAAATTGAAAGCACAAGCAGCTTTTGCTGATGAAAACAATATGCAAATTGATTATGATCTGTGAGCCAGTTCTGGTGTTTCTGCATGTTTTATGTTACTTTACACTAATAGCGACTATAACAGTTAAACGTAGTGGTTTTCTTGAAGATACACCTGTACTGGATCACAGAACATAGGCATGCTGCATATCATTTTGATCAGCAAAAGCAGATTGTTCTAATAAGATGCATTTTAGGGTGAAAACATGTATTAAAAGATGCACGATGCTACCAAGTCACACAGCACTCCTATGACCTTAGACTCAAAACATTTCTCTCAACATCCTATCACTTGAAATTTCTGCTATACAGTAGACATTGTATTGTACACATAACAGGGGGCAAGTTTCACATAATGAGAGATCAAGTTAGGTTCAATACTTTTAAAATACACTACTTTGTACTTTCCATCTCCCTTCCTCTCTGTGTATGGCCACCCAAGTTCCTAAACCACCTCCCCCTCCATCACACAATTATAATTCATCTACATGGAGCTCATTATATGGCTCACCAACACCCCACCTTCTTTTGCTTCTATTCAATGCTGCCGCATGCTGAGCCTGCTATTGACAAGGTATACATTGTCTACTGTAATTACACACTTCACATCACATACACAACAGGTGATGTTCTCAACATGGATAGACTGTTTAGTCTAGTGGGTGTTGTCTGTTCTTTGCACCTTGAGGTCTGGGGTTCGAATCATGGAAGAGTTTTTTTTTTTTTCCTTTTCTTTTGTATCTTCATTATTAGATTAAAAATTAATCACTTTTTGGTGTGAGTGAATTCTGTTATGGCATGGTGTGACTCGATAGCGCGAGCGTCTTTTATGCAACTTTTTACCATCAAATGCATGTGAATCACACAGCAAATTAATTTGATAGTACAAGCAGCTTTTGCTGATGAAAACAATATGCAGCATGCCTATAATCTGTGAGCCAGTTCAGGTGTTTCTGCATGTTTTATGTTACGTTACACTAATAGCGACTATAACACTTTAACGTAGTGGTTTTCTTGAAGATACACCTGTACTGGATCACAGAACATAGGCATGCTGCATATCATTTTAATCAGCAAAAGCAGATTGTTCTAATAAGATGCATTTTAGGGTGAAAAGGTGCATTAAAAGATGCACGATGCTACCAAGTCACACAGCACTCCTATGACCTTAGACTCAAAACATTTCTCTCAACATCCTATCACTTGACATTTCCGCTATACAGTAGACATTGTATTGTACTCATAACAGGGGGCAAGTTTCACATAATGAGAGATCAAGTTAGGTTCAATACTTTTAAAATACACTACTTTGTACTTTCCTTCTCCCTTCCTCTCTGTGTATGGCCACCCAAGTTCCTAAACCACCTCCCCCCACCATCACACAATTATAATTCATCTGCATTGAGCTCATTATATGGCTCACCAACACCCCACCTTCTTTTGCTTCTATTCAATGCTGCCGCATGCTGAGCCTGCTATTGACAAGGTATACATTGTCTACTTTAATTGCACACTTCACATCACATACACAACAGGTGACATTCTCAACATGGATAGACTGTTTAGTCTAGTGGGTACTGTCTGCGCTTTGCACCTTGAGGTATGGGGTTCGAATCAAGGAAGGGTTTTTTTTTTTCCTTTTCTTTTGTATCTTCATTATTAGATTAAAAATTAATCACTTTTTGGTGTGTGTGAATTCTGTTATGGCATGTTGTGACTCGGTAGCGCAAGCGTATTTTATGCAACTTTTTACCATCAAATGCATCTGAATCACACAGCAAATTAATTTGATAGCAAAAGCAGCTTTTGCTGATGAAAACAATATGCAGCATGCCTATAATCTCTGAGTCAGTTCAGGTGTTCCTGCATGTTTTATGTTACGTTACACTAATAGCGACTATAACACTATAACGTAATGGTTTTCTTGAAGATACACCTGTACTGGATCACAAAAACATAGGCATGCTGCATATCATTTTAATCAGCAAAAGCAGATTGTTCTAACAAGATGCATTTTAGGGTGAAAAGATGCATTAAAAGATGCACGATGCTACCAAGTCACACAGCACTCCTTTGACCTTAGACTCAAAACAATTCTCTCAACATCCTATCACTTGACATTTCTGCTATACAGTAGACATTGTATTGTACTCATAAAAGGGGGCAAGTTTCACATAATGAGAGATCATGTTAGGTTCAATACTTTTAAAATACACTACTTTGTTCTTCCATTCTCCCTTCCTCTCTGTGTATGGCCACCCAAGTTCCTAAACCACCTCCCTCCACCATCACACAATTACTATTCATCTGCATTGAGCTCAATATATGGCTCACCAACTCCCCACCTTCTTTTGCTTCTATTCAAAGCTGCCGCATGCTGAGCCTGCTATTGACAATGTACACATTGTCTGATTTCATTGCACACTTCAAATCACATAGAAAACAGGTGATGCTCTCAACATGGATAGACTGTTTAGTCTAGTTTGTACTATCTGCGCTTTGCACCTTGAGGTCTGGGGTTCGAATCATGGAAGGTTTTTTTTTTTCCTTTTCTTTTGTATCTTTATTATTAGATTAAAAATTAATCACTTTTTGGTGTGTGTGAATTCTGTTATGGCATGGTGTGACTCGGGAGCGCGAGCATCTTTAATGCAACTTTTTACCTTCAATTACATCTGAATCCGAAAGCGAATCAAATTGAAAGCACAAGCAGCTTTTGCTGATGAAAACAATATGCAAATTGATTATGATCTGTGAGCCAGTTCTGGTGTTTCTGCATGTTTTATGTTACTTTACACTAATAGCGACTATAACAGTTAAACGTAGTGGTTTTCTTGAAGATACACCTGTACTGGATCACAGAACATAGGCATGCTGCATATCATTTTAATCAGCAAAAGCAGATTGTTCTAATAGGATGCATTTTAGGGTGAAAAAATGCATTAAAAGATGCACGATGCTACCAAGTCACACAGCACTCCTATGACCTTAGACTCAAAACATTTCTCTCAACATCCTATCACTTGATATTTCTGCTATACAGTAGACATTGTATTGTACACATAACAGGGGGCAAGTTTCACATAATGAGAGATCAAGTTAGGTTCAATACTTTTAAAATACACTACTTTGTACTTTCCATCTCCCTTCCTCTCTGTGTATGGCCACCCAAGTTCCTAAACCACCTCCCCCCACCATCACACAATTATAATTCATCTACATGGAGCTCATTATATGGCTCACCAACACCCCACCTTCTTTTGCTTCTATTCAATGCTGCCGCATGCTGAGCCTGCTATTGACAAGGTATACATTGTCTACTGTAATTACACACTTCACATCACATACACAACAGGTGATGTTTTCAACATGGATAGACTGTTTAGTCTAGTGGGTGTTGTCTGTGCTTTGCACCTTGAGGTCTGGGGTTCGAATCATGGAAGAGTTTTTTTTTTTCTCCTTTTCTTTTGTATCTTCATTATTAGATTAAAAATTAATCACTTTTTGGTGTGAGTGAATTCTGTTATGGCATGGTGTGACTCGATAGCGCGAGCGTCTTTTATGCAACTTTTTACCATCAAATGCATGTGAATCACACAGCAAATTAATTTGATAGTACAAGCAGCTTTTGCTGATGAAAACAATATGCAGCATGCCTATAATCTGTGAGCCAGTTCAGGTGTTTCTGCATGTTTTATGCTACGTTACACTAATAGCGACTATAACACTTTAACGTAGTGGTTTTCTTGAAGATACACCTGTACTGGATCACAGAACATAGGCATGCTGCATATCATTTTAATCAGCAAAAGCAGATTGTTCTAATAAGATGCATTTTAGGGTGAAAAGGTGCATTAAAAGATGCACGATGCTACCAAGTCACACAGCACTCCTATGACCTTAGACTCAAAACATTTCTCTCAACATCCTATCACTTGACATTTCCGCTATACAGTAGACATTGTATTGTACTCATAACAGGGGGCAAGTTTCACATAATGAGAGATCAAGTTAGGTTCAATACTTTTAAAATACACTACTTTGTACTTTCCTTCTCCCTTCCTCTCTGTGTATGGCCACCCAAGTTCCTAAACCACCTCCCCCCACCATCACACAATTATAATTCATCTGCATTGAGCTCATTATATTGCTCACCAACACCCCACCTTCTTTTGCTTCTATTCAATGCTGCCGCATGCTGCTATTGACAAGGTATACATTGTCTACTGTAATTACACACTTCACATCTCATACACAACAGGTGATGTTCTCAACATGGATAGACTGTTTAGTCTAGTGGGTGTTGTCTGCGCTTTGCACTTTGAGGTCTGGGGTTCAAATCATGGAAGGGGAGTTTTTTTTTCTTTTTCTTTTGAATCTTTATTTTTAGATTAAAAATAAATCACTTGGTGGTGTCCATGAATTCTGTTATGGCATTGTGTGACTCGGTAGCGCGAGCATCTTTAATGCAACTTTTTACCTTCAATTGCATCTGAATCATACAGTGAATCAAATTGAAAGCACAAGCAGCTTTTGCATATTAAAAGAATATGAAGCATGCCTATAATCTTTGAGCCAGTTCAGGTGATTCCGCATGTTTTATGTTACGTTACACTAATAGCGACTATATAACTTTAACGTAGTGGTTTTCTTGAAGATACACCTGTACTGGATAACAGAACATAGGCATGCTGCATATCATTTTAATCAGCAGAAGCAGATTGTTCTAATAAGATGCATTTTAGGGTAAAAAGACGTATTAAAAGATGCACGATGCTACCAAGTCACACAGCCCTCCTATGACCTTAGACTCAAAACATTTCTCTCAACATCCTATCACTTGAAATTTCTGCTATACAGTATACAGTGTATTGTACTCCTAATAGGGGGTAAGTTTCACATAATGAGAGATCATGTTAGGTTCAATACTTTTAAAATACACTTCGTTGCTCTTCCCTTCTCCCTTCCTCTCTGTGTATGGCCACCCAAGTTCCTAAACCACCTCCCCCATCATCACACAATTACTATTCGTCTGCATTGAACTCAATATATGGCTCACCAACTTCCCACCTTCTTTTGCTTCTATTCAATGCTGCCGCATGCTGAGCCTGCTATTGACAATGTACACATTGTCTGATTTCATTGCACACTTCAAATCACATAGAAAACAGGTGATGCTCTCAACATGGATAAACTGTTTAGTCTAGTTTGTACTATCTGCGCTTTGCACCTTGAGGTCTGGGGTTCGAATCATGGAAGGTTTTTTTTTTTTCCTTTTCATTTGTATCTTTATTATTAGATTAAAAATTAATCACTTTTTGGTATGTGTGAATTCTGTTATGGCATGGTGTGACTCGGTAGCGCGAGCATCTTTAATGCAACTTTTTACCTTCAATTACATCTGAATCATACAGCGAATCAAATTGAAAGCACAAGCAGCTTTTGCAAATGAAAACAATATGCAAATCGATTATGATCTGTGAGCCAGTTCAGGTGTTTCTGCATGTTTAATGTTACTTTACACTAATAGCGACTATAACAGTTAAATGTAGTGGTTTTCTTGAAGATACACCTGTACTGGATCACAGAACATAGGCATGCTGCATATCATTTTAATCAGCAAAAGCAGATTGTTCTAATAAGATGCATTTTAGGGTAAAAAGACGTATTAAAAGATGCACGATGCTACCAAGTCACACAGCCCTCCTATGACCTTAGACTCAAAACATTTCTCTCAACATCCTATCACTTGAAATTTCTGCTATACAGTATACAGTGTATTGTACTCCTAATAGGGGGTAAGTTTCACATAATGAGAGATCATGTTAGGTTCAATACTTTTAAAATACACTTCGTTGCTCTTCCCTTCTCCCTTCCTCTCTGTGTATGGCCACCCAAGTTCCTAAACCTCCTCCCCCACCATCACACAATTACTATTCATCTGCATTGAACTCAATATATGGCTCACCAACACCCCACCTTCTTTTGCTTCTATTCAATGTTGCCACATGCTGAGCCTGCTATTGACAATGTACACATTGTCTGCTTTTATTGCACACTTCACATCACATACACAACAGGTGATGTTCTCAACATGGATAGACTGTTTAGGCTAGTGGGTACCTTTGCGCTTTGCACTTAGAGGTCTGGGGTTCAAATCATGGAAGGGGAGTTTTTTTTCCTTTTCTTTTGAATCTTTATCTTTAGATTAAAATTAAATCACTTGTTGGTGACCGTGAATTCTGTTATGGCATGGTGTGACCCGGTAGCGCGAGCATCTTTAATGCAACTTTTTACCTTCAATTGCATCTGAATCATACAGCGAATCAAATTGAAAGCACAAGCAGCTTTTGCTGATGAAAGGAATATGAAGCATGCCTATAATCTGTGAGCCAGTTCAGGTGTTTCTGCATGTTTTATGTTACGATACACTAATAGCGACTATAACACTTTAACATAGTGGTTTTCTTGAAGATACACCTGTACTGGATCACAGAACATAGGCATGCTGCATATCATTTTAATCAGCAGAAGCAGATTGTTCTAATAAGATACATTTTCGGGTGAAAAGATGCATGAAAAGATGCACGATACTACCATGTCAAGCAGCACTCCTATGACCTTAGACTCAAAAACAATTCTCTCAACATGCTATCACTTGAAATTTCTGCTATACAGTAGACATTGTATTGTACTCATAACAGGGGGCAAGTTTCACATAATGAGGTGTTTCTGCATGTTTTATGTTACGATACACTAATAGCGACTATAACACTTTAACATAGTGGTTTTCTTGAAGATACACCTGTACTGGATCTCAGAACATAGGCATGCTGCATATCATTTTAATCAGCAGAAGCAGATTGTTCTAATAAGATACATTTTACGGTGAAAAGATGCATTAAAAGATGCACGATACTACCATGTCATACAGCACTCCTATGACCTTAGACTCAAAACAATTCTCTCCACATCCTATCACTTGAAATTTCTGTTATACAGTAGACATTGTATTGTACTCATAACAGGGGGCAAGTTTCACATAATGAGAGATCATGTTAGATTCAATTCTTTTAAAATACACTACTTTGTTCTTCCCTTCTCTCTTCCTCTCTGTGTATGGCCACCCAAGTTCCTAGATCACCTCCCCCCACTATCACACAATTACTATTCATTTGCATTGAGCTCATTATATGGCTCACCAACACCCCACCTTCTTTTGCTTCTTTTCAATGCTGCCGCATGCTGAGCCTGCTATTGACAATGTACACATTGTCTGCTTTAATTGAACTCTTCACATCACATACACAACAGGAGATGTTCTCAACATGGATAGACTGTTTAGTCTAGTGGGTGTTGTCTGCGCTTTGCACTTTGAGGTCTGGGGTTCAAATCATGGAAGGGGAGTTTTTTTTTCTTTTTCTTTTGAATCTTTATTTTTAGATTAAAAATAAATCACTTGGTGGTGTCCATGAATTCTGTTATGGCATTGTGTGACTCGGTAGCGCAAGCATCTTTAATGCAACTTTTTACCTCCAATTGCATCTGAATCATACAGTGAATCAAATTGAAAGCACAAGCAGCTTTTGCATATTAAAAGAATATGAAGCATGCCTATAATCTGTGAGCCAGTTCAGGTGTTTCTGCATGTTTTATGTTACGTTACACTAAAAGCGACTATAACACTTTAACGTAGTGGTTTTCTTGAAGATACACCTGTACTGGATCACAGAACATAGGCATGCTGCATATCATTTTAATCAGCAGAAGCAAAATGTTCTAATAAGATACATTTTAGGGTGAAAAGATGCATTAAAAGATGCACGATACTACCATGTCATACAGCACTCCTATGACCTTAGACTCAAAAACAATTCTCTCAACATCCTATCACTTGAAATTTTTGCTATACAGTAGACATTGTATTGTACTCATAACAGGGGGCAAGTTTCACATAATGCGGTGTTTCTGCATGTTTTATGTTACGATACACTAATAGCGACTATAACACTTTAACATAGTGGTTTTCTTGAAGATACACCTGTACTGGATCACAGAACATAAGCATGCTGCATATCATTTTAATCAGCAGAAGCAGATT
Source organism: Taudactylus pleione (assembly GCA_031769625.1). Classification (NCBI taxonomy): domain Eukaryota; kingdom Metazoa; phylum Chordata; class Amphibia; order Anura; family Myobatrachidae; genus Taudactylus; species Taudactylus pleione. The sequence continues at coordinate 6,506,265 of JAUIMM010000759.1, forward strand.
GTTCTAATAAGATACATTTTAGGGTGAAAAGATGCATTAAAAGATGCACGATACTACCATGTCACATAGCACTGCTATAACCTTAGACTCAAAACAATTCTCTCCACATCCTTTCACTTGAAATTTCTGCTATACAGTAGACATTGTATTGTACTCATAACAGGGGTCAAGTTTCACATAATGAGAGATCATGTTAGATTCAATACTTTTAAAATACACTATTTTGTTCTTCCCTTCTCCCTTCCTCTCTGTGTATGGCCACCCAAGTTCCTAGACCACCTCCCCCCACTACCACACAATTACTATTCATCTGCATTGAGCTCATTATATGGCTCACCAACTCCCCACCTTCTTTTGCTTCTATTCAATGCTGCCGCATGCTGAGCCTGCTATTGACAATGTACACATTGTCTGATTTCATTGCACACTTCAAGTCACATAGAAAACAGGTGATGCTCTCAACATGGATAGACTGTTTAGTCTAGTTTGTACTATCTGCGCTTTGCACCTTGAGGTCTGGGGTTCGAATCATGGAAGGTTTTTTTTTTTCCTTTTCTTTTGTATCTTTATTATTAGATTAAAAATTAATCACTTTTTGGTGTGTGTGAATTCTGTTATGGCATGGTGTGACTCGGGAGCGCGAGCGTCTTTAATGCAACTTTTTACCTTCAATTACATCTGAATCATACAGCGAATCAAATTGAAAGCACAAGCAGCTTTTGCTGATGAAAACAATATGCAAATTGATTATGATCTGTGAGCCAGTTCTGGTGTTTCTGCATGTTTTATGTTACTTTACACTAATAGCGACTATAACAGTTAAACGTAGTGGTTTTCTTGAAGATACACCTGTACTGGATCACAGAACATAGGCATGCTGCATATCATTTTAATCAGCAAAAGCAGTTTGTTCTAATAGGATGCATTTTAGGGTGAAAAGATGCATTAAAAGATGCACGATGCTACCAAGTCACACAGCACTCCTATGACCTTAGACTCAAAACATTTCTCTCAACATCCTATCACTTGAAATTTCTGCTATACAGTAGACATTGTATTGTACACATAACAGGGGGCAAGTTTCACATAATGAGAGATCAAGTTAGGTTCAACACTTTTAAAATACACTACTTTGTTCTTCCCTTCTCTCTTCCTCTCTGTGTATGGCCACCCAAGTTCCTAGACCACCTCCCCCCACTACCACACAATTACTATTCATCTGCATTGAGCTCATTATATGGCTCACCAACACCCCACCTTCTTTTGCTTCTATTCAATGCTGCCGCATGCTGAGCCTGCTATTGACAATGTACACATTGTCTGCTTTAATTGCACACTTCACATCACATACACAACAGGTGATGTTCTCAACATGGATAGACTGTTTAGGCTAGTGGGTACCTTCACGCTTTGCACTTTGAGGTCTGGGGTTCAAATCATGGAAGGGGAGTTTTTTTTCCTTTTCTTTTGAATCTTTATTTTTAGATTAAAAATAAATCACTTGGTGGTGTCCATGAATTTTGTTATGGCATGGTGTGACTCGGTAGCGCGAGCATCTTTCATGCAACTTTTTACCTTCAGTTGCATCTGAATCATACAGCGAATCAAATTGAAAGCACAAGCAGCTTTTGCTGATGAAAAGAATATGGAGCATGCCTATAATCTGTGAGCCAGTTCAGGTGTTTCTGCATGTTTTATGTTACGTTACACTAATAGCGACTATAACACTTTAACGTAATGGTTTTCTTGAAGATACACCTGTAGTGGATCTCAGAACATAAGCATGCTGCATATCATTTTAATCAGCAGAAGCAGATTGTTCTAATAAGATACATTTAGGGTGAAAAGATGCATTAAAAGATGCACGATACTACCATGTCATACAGCACTCCTATGACCTTAGACTCAAAACAATTCTCTCCACATCCTATCACTTGAAATTTCTGTTATACAGTAGACATTGTATTGTACTCATAACAGGGGGCAAGTTTCACATAATGAGAGATCATGTTAGATTCAATACTTTTAAAATACACTACTTTGTTCTTCAATTCTCTCTTCCTCTCTGTGTATGGCCACCCAAGTTCCTAGACCACCTCCCCCCACTATCACACAATTACTATTCATCTGCATTGAGCTCATTATATGGCTCACCAACACCCCACCTTCTTTTGCTTCTATTCAATGCTGCCACATGCTGAGCCTGCTATTGACAATGTACACATTGTCTGCTTTTATTGCACACTTCACATCACATACACAACAGGTGATGTTCTCAACATGGATAGACTGTTTAGGCTAGTGGGTACCTTTGCGCTTTGCACTTAGAGGTCTGGGGTTCAAATCATGGAAGGGGAGTTTTTTTTCCTTTTCTTTTGAATCTTTATCTTTAGATTAAAATTAAATCACTTGTTGGTGACCGTGAATTCTGTTATGGCATGGTGTGACCCGGTAGCGCGAGCATCTTTAATGCAACTTTTTACCTTCAATTGCATCTGAATCATACAGCGAATCAAATTGAAAGCACAAGCAGCTTTTGCTGATGAAAGGAATATGAAGCATGCCTATAATCTGTGAGCCAGTTCAGGTGTTTCTGCATGTTTTATGTTACGATACACTAATAGCGACTATAACACTTTAACATAGTGGTTTTCTTGAAGATACACCTGTACTGGATCACAGAACATAGGCATGCTGCATATCATTTTAATCAGCAGAAGCAGATTGTTCTAATAAGATACATTTTCGGGTGAAAAGATGCATGAAAAGATGCACGATACTACCATGTCAAGCAGCACTCCAATGACCTTAGACTCAAAAACAATTCTCTCAACATGCTATCACTTGAAATTTCTGCTATACAGTAGACATTGTATTGTACTCATAACAGGGGGCAAGTTTCACATAATGAGGTGTTTCTGCATGTTTTATGTTACGATACACTAATAGCGACTATAACACTTTAACATAGTGGTTTTCTTGAAGATACACCTGTACTGGATCTCAGAACATAGGCATGCTGCATTTCATTTTAATCAGCAGAAGCAGATTGTTCTAATAAGATACATTTTACGGTGAAAAGATGCATTAAAAGATGCACGATACTACCATGTCATACAGCACTCCTATGACCTTAGACTCAAAACAATTCTCTCCACATCCTATCACTTGAAATTTCTGTTATACAGTAGACATTGTATTGTACTCATAACAGGGGGCAAGTTTCACATAATGAGAGATCATGTTAGATTCAATTCTTTTAAAATACACTACTTTGTTCTTCCCTTCTCTCTTCCTCTCTGTGTATGGCCACCCAAGTTCCTAGATCACCTCCCCCCACTATCACACAATTACTATTCATTTGCATTGAGCTCATTATATGGCTCACCAACACCCCACCTTCTTTTGCTTCTTTTCAATGCTGCCGCATGCTGAGCCTGCTATTGACAATGTACACATTGTCTGCTTTAATTGAACTCTTCACATCACATACACAACAGGTGATGTTCTCAACATGGGTAGACTGTTTAGGCTAGTGGGTTCCTTCTGCGCTTTGCACTTTGAGGTCTGGGGTTCAAATCATGGAAGGGGAGGTTTTTTTTATTTTAATTTTGAATCTTTATTTTTAGATTAAAAATAAATCACCTGGTAGTGTCCGTAAATTCTGTTATGGCATGGTGTGACCCGGTAGAGCGAGCATCCTTAATGCAACTTTTTACCTTAAATTGCATCTGAATCATACATCGAATCAAATTGAAAGCACAAGCAACTTTTGCTGATGAAAAGAATATGAAGCATGCCTATAATCTGTGACCCAGTTCAGGTGTTTCTGCATGTTTTATGTTACGATACACTAATAGCGACTATAACACTTTAACATAGTGGTTTTCTTGAAGATACACCTGTACTGGATCACAGAACATAGGCATGCTGCATATTATTTTAATCAGCAGAAGCAGATTGTTCTAATAAGATACATTTTAGGGTGAAAAGATGCATTACAAGATGCACGATACTACCATGTCAAGCAGCACTCCTGTGACCTTAGACTCAAAAACAATTCTCTCAACATGCTATCACTTGAAATTTCTGCTATACAGTAGACATTGTATTGTACTCATAACAGGGGGCAAGTTTCACATAATGAGAGATCATGTTAGATTCAAAACTTTTAAAATACACTACTTTGTTCTTCCCTTCTCAATTCCTCTCTGAGTATGGCCACCCAAGTTCCTAGACCACCTCCCCCCACTATCACACAATTACTATTCATCTGCATTGAGCTCATTATATTGCTCACCAACACCCCACCTTCTTTTGCTTCTATTCAATGCTGCCGCATGCTGAGCCTTCTATTGACAATGTACACATTGTCTGCTTTAATTTGCACACTTCACATCACATACACAACAGGTGATGTTCTCAACATGGATAGGCTGTTTAGGCTAGTGGGTTCCTTTTGCACTTTGAGGTCTGGGGTTCAAATCATGGAAGGGGAGTTTTTTTTCCTTTTCTTTTGAATCTTTATTTTTAGATTAAAAATAAATCACTTGGTGGTGTCCATGAATTTTGTTATGGCATGGTGTGACTCGGTAGCGCGAGCATCTTTCATGCAACTTTTTACCTTCAGTTGCATCTGAATCATACAGCGAATCAAATTGAAAGCACAAGCAGCTTTTGCTGATGAAATGAATATGGAGCATGCCTATAATCTGTGAGCCAGTTCAGGTGTTTCTGCATGTTTTATGTTACGTTACACTAATAGCGACTATAACACTTTAACGTAATGGTTTTCTTGAAGATACACCTGTAGTGGATCTCAGAACATAAGCATGCTGCATATCATTTTAATCAGCAGAAGCAGATTGTTCTAATAAGATACATTTAGGGTGAAAAGATGCATTAAAAGATGCACGATACTACCATGTCATACAGCACTCCTATGACCTTAGACTCAAAACAATTCTCTCCACATCCTATCACTTGAAATTTCTGTTATACAGTAGACATTGTATTGTACTCATAACAGGGGGCAAGTTTCACATAATGAGAGATCATGTTAGATTCAATACTTTTAAAATACACTACTTTGTTCTTCAATTCTCTCTTCCTCTCTGTGTATGGCCACCCAAGTTCCTAGACCACCTCCCCCCACTATCACACAATTACTATTCATCTGCATTGAGCTCATTATATGGCTCACCAACACCCCACCTTCTTTTGCTTCTATTCAATGCTGCCACATGCTGAGCCTGCTATTGACAATGTACACATTGTCTGCTTTTATTGCACACTTCACATCACATACACAACAGGTGATGTTCTCAACATGGATAGACTGTTTAGGCTAGTGGGTACCTTTGCGCTTTGCACTTAGATATCTGGGGTTCAAATCATGGAAGGGGAGTTTTTTTTCCTTTTCTTTTGAATCTTTATCTTTAGATTAAAATGAAATCACTTGTTGGTGACCGTGAATTCTGTTATGGCATGGTGTGACCCGGTAGCGCGAGCATCTTTAATGCAACTTTTTACCTTCAATTGCATCTGAATCATACAGCGAATCAAATTGAAAGCACAAGCAGCTTTTGCTGATGAAAGGAATATGAAGCATGCCTATAATCTGTGAGCCAGTTCAGGTGTTTCTGCATGTTTTATGTTACGATACACTAATAGCGACTATAACACTTTAACATAGTGGTTTTCTTGAAGATACACCTGTACTGGATCACAGAACATAGGCATGCTGCATATTATTTTAATCAGCAGAAGCAGATTGTTCTAATAAGATACATTTTCGGGTGAAAAGATGCATGAAAAGATGCACGATACTACCATGTCAAGCAGCACTCCTATGACCTTAGACTCAAAAACAATTCTCTCAACATGCTATCACTTGAAATTTCTGCTATACAGTAGACATTGTATTGTACTCATAACAGGGGGCAAGTTTCACATAATGAGGTGTTTCTGCATGTTTTATGTTACGATACACTAATAGCGACTATAACACTTTAACATAGTGGTTTTCTTGAAGATACACCTGTACTGGATCTCAGAACATAGGCATGCTGCATATCATTTTAATCAGCAGAAGCAGATTGTTCTAATAAGATACATTTTACGGTGAAAAGATGCATTAAAAGATGCACGATACTACCATGTCATACAGCACTCCTATGACCTTAGACTCAAAACAATTCTCTCCACATCCTATCACTTGAAATTTCTGTTATACAGTAGACATTGTATTGTACTCATAACAGGGGGCAAGTTTCACATAATGAGAGATCATGTTAGATTCAATTCTTTTAAAATACACTACTTTGTTCTTCCCTTCTCTCTTCCTCTCTGTGTATGGACACCCAAGTTCCTAGATCACCTCCCCCCACTATCACACAATTACTATTCATTTGCATTGAGCTCATTATATGGCTCACCAACACCCCACCTTCTTTTGCTTCTTTTCAATGCTGCTGCATGCTGAGCCTGCTATTGACAATGTACACATTGTCTGCTTTTATTGCACACTTCACATCACATACACAACAGGTGATGTTCTCAACATGGGTAGACTGTTTAGGCTAGTGGGTTCCTTCTGCGCTTTGCACTTTGAGGTCTGGGGTTCAAATCATGGAAGGGGAGGTTTTTTTTATTTTAATTTTGAATCTTTATTTTTAGATTAAAAATAAATCACCTGGTAGTGTCCGTAAATTCTGTTATGGCATGGTGTGACCCGGTAGAGCGAGCATCCTTAATGCAACTTTTTACCTTAAATTGCATCTGAATCATACATCGAATCAAATTGAAAGCACAAGCAACTTTTGCTGAAGAAAAGAATATGAAGCATGCCTATAATCTGTGACCCAGTTCAGGTGTTTCTGCATGTTTTATGTTACGATACACTAATAGCGACTATAACACTTTAACATAGTGGTTTTCTTGAAGATACACCTGTACTGGATCACAGAACATAGGCATGCTGCATATTATTTTAATCAGCAGAAGCAGATTGTTCTAATAAGATACATTTTAGGGTGAAAAGATGCATTACAAGATGCACGATACTACCATGTCAAGCAGCACTCCTGTGACCTTAGACTCAAAAACAATTCTCTCAACATGCTATCACTTGAAATTTCTGCTATACAGTAGACATTGTATTGTACTCATAACAGGGGGCAAGTTTCACATAATGAGGTGTTTCTGCATGTTTTATGTTACGATACACTAATAGCGACTATAACACTTTAACATAGTGGTTTTCTTGAAGATACACCTGTACTGGATCTCAGAACATAGGCATGCTGCATATCATTTTAATCAGCAGAAGCAGATTGTTCTAATAAGATACATTTTACGGTGAAAAGATGCATTAAAAGATGCACGATACTACCATGTCATACAGCACTCCTATGACCTTAGACTCAAAACAATTCTCTCCACATCCTATCACTTGAAATTTCTGTTATACAGTAGACATTGTATTGTACTCATAACAGGGGGCAAGTTTCACATAATGAGAGATCATGTTAGATTCAATTCTTTTAAAATACACTACTTTGTTCTTCCCTTCTCTCTTCCTCTCTGTGTATGGACACCCAAGTTCCTAGATCACCTCCCCCCACTATCACACAATTACTATTCATTTGCATTGAGCTCATTATATGGCTCACCAACACCCCACCTTCTTTTGCTTCTTTTCAATGCTGCTGCATGCTGAGCCTGCTATTGACAATGTACACATTGTCTGCTTTAATTGAACTCTTCACATCACATACACAACAGGTGATGTTCTCAACATGGGTAGACTGTTTAGGCTAGTGGGTTCCTTCTGCGCTTTGCACTTTGAGGTCTGGGGTTCAAATCATGGAAGGGGAGGTTTTTTTTATTTTAATTTTGAATCTTTATTTTTAGATTAAAAATAAATCACCTGGTAGTGTCCGTAAATTCTGTTATGGCATGGTGTGACCCGGTAGAGCGAGCATCCTTAATGCAACTTTTTACCTTAAATTGCATCTGAATCATACATCGAATCAAATTGAAAGCACAAGCAACTTTTGCTGAAGAAAAGAATATGAAGCATGCCTATAATCTGTGACCCAGTTCAGGTGTTTCTGCATGTTTTATGTTACGATACACTAATAGCGACTATAACACTTTAACATAGTGGTTTTCTTGAAGATACACCTGTACTGGATCACAGAACATAGGCATGCTGCATATTATTTTAATCAGCAGAAGCAGATTGTTCTAATAAGATACATTTTAGGGTGAAAAGATGCATTACAAGATGCACGATACTACCATGTCAAGCAGCACTCCTGTGACCTTAGACTCAAAAACAATTCTCTCAACATGCTATCACTTGAAATTTCTGCTATACAGTAGACATTGTATTGTACTCATAACAGGGGGCAAGTTTCACATAATGAGAGATCATGTTAGATTCAAAACTTTTAAAATACACTACTTTGTTCTTCCCTTCTCAATTCCTCTCTGAGTATGGCCACCCAAGTTCCTAGACCACCTCCCCCCACTATCACACAATTACTATTCATCTGCATTGAGCTCATTATATTGCTCACCAACACCCCACCTTCTTTTGCTTCTATTCAATGCTGTCGCATGCTGAGCCTGCTATTGACAATGTACACATTGTCTGCTTTAATTTGCACACTTCACATCACATACACAACAGGTGATGTTCTCAACATGGATAGGCTGTTTAGGCTAGTGGGTTCCTTTTGCACTTTGAGGTCTGGGGTTCAAATCATGGAAGGGGAGTTTTTTTTCCTTTTCTTTTGAATCTTTATTTTTAGATTAAAAATAAATCACTTGGTGGTGTCCGTGAATTTTGTTATGGCATGGTGTGACTCGGTAGCGCGAGCATCTTTAATGCAACTTTTTACCTTCAGTTGCATCTGAATCATACAGCGAATCAAATTGAAAGCACAAGCAGCTTTTGCTGATGAAAAGAATATGAAGCTTGCCTATAATCTGTGAGCCAGTTCAGGTGTTTCTGCATGTTTTATGTTACGTTACACTATTAGCGACTATAACACTTTAACATAGTGGTTTTCTTGAAGATACACCTGTACTGGATCTCAGAACATAGGCATGCTGCATATCATTTTAATCAGCAGAAGCAGATTGTTCTAATAAGATACATTTTAGGGTGAAAAGATGCATTAAAAGATGCACGATACTACCATGTCATACAGCACTCCTATGACCTTAGACTCAAAACAATTCTCTCCACATCCTATCACTTGAAATTTCTGTTATACAGTAGACATTGTATTGTACTCATAACAGGGGGCAAGTTTCACATAATGAGAGATCATGTTAGATTCAATACTTTTAAAATACACTACTTTGTTCTTCCCTTCTCTCTTCCTCTCTGTGTATGGCCACCCAAGTTCATAGACCACCTCCCCCCACTATCACACAATTACTATTCATCTGCATTGAGCTCATTATATGGCTCACCAACACCCCACCTTCTTTTGCTTCTATTCAATGCTGCCGCATGCTGAGCCTGCTATTGACAATGTACACATTGTCTGCTTTTATTGCACACTTCACATCACATACACAACAGGTGATGTTCTCAACATGGATAGACTGTTTAGGCTAGTGGGTACCTTTGCGCTTTGCACTTTGAGGTCTGGGGTTAAAATCATGGAAGGGGAGTTTTTTTTCCTTTTCGTTTGAATCTTTATCTTTAGATTAAAATTAAATCACTTGGTGGTGTCCATGAATTTTGTTATGGCATGGTGTGACTCGGTAGCGCGAGCATCTTTCATGCAACTTTTTACCTTCAGTTGCATCTGAATCATACAGCGAATCAAATTGAAAGCACAAGCAGCTTTTGCTGATGAAATGAATATGGAGCATGCCTATAATCTGTGAGCCAGTTCAGGTGTTTCTGCATGTTTTATGTTACGTTACACTAATAGCGACTATAACACTTTAACGTAATGGTTTTCTTGAAGATACACCTGTAGTGGATCTCAGAACATAAGCATGCTGCATATCATTTTAATCAGCAGAAGCAGATTGTTCTAATAAGATACATTTAGGGTGAAAGGATGCATTAAAAGATGCACGATACTACCATGTCATACAGCACTCCTATGACCTTAGACTCAAAACAATTCTCTCCACATCCTATCACTTGAAATTTCTGTTATACAGTAGACATTGTATTGTACTCATAACAGGGGGCAAGTTTCACATAATGAGAGATCATGTTAGATTCAATACTTTTAAAATACACTACTTTGTTCTTCAATTCTCTCTTCCTCTCTGTGTATGGCCACCCAAGTTCCTAGACCACCTCCCCCCACTATCACACAATTACTATTCATCTGCATTGAGCTCATTATATGGCTCACCAACACCCCACCTTCTTTTGCTTCTATTCAATGCTGCCACATGCTGAGCCTGCTATTGACAATGTACACATTGTCTGCTTTTATTGCACACTTCACATCACATACACAACAGGTGATGTTCTCAACATGGATAGACTGTTTAGGCTAGTGGGTACCTTTGCGCTTTGCACTTAGAGGTCTGGGGTTCAAATCATGGAAGGGGAGTTTTTTTTCCTTTTCTTTTGAATCTTTATCTTTAGATTAAAATGAAATCACTTGTTGGTGACCGTGAATTCTGTTATGGCATGGTGTGACCTGGTAGCGCGAGCATCTTTAATGCAACTTTTTACCTTCAATTGCATCTGAATCATACAGCGAATCAAATTGAAAGCACAAGCAGCTTTTGCTGATGAAAGGAATATGAAGCATGCCTATAATCTGTGAGCCAGTTCAGGTGTTTCTGCATGTTTTATGTTACGATACACTAATAGCGACTATAACACTTTAACATAGTGGTTTTCTTGAAGATACACCTGTACTGGATCACAGAACATAGGCATGCTGCATATCATTTTAATCAGCAGAAGCAGATTGTTCTAATAAGATACATTTTCGGGTGAAAAGATGCATGAAAAGATGCACGATACTACCATGTCAAGCAGCACTCCTATGACCTTAGACTCAAAAACAATTCTCTCAACATGCTATCACTTGAAATTTCTGCTATACAGTAGACATTGTATTGTACTCATAACAGGGGGCAAGTTTCACATAATGAGGTGTTTCTGCATGTTTTATGTTACGATACACTAATAGCGACTATAACACTTTAACATAGTGGTTTTCTTGAAGATACACCTGTACTGGATCTCAGAACATAGGCATGCTGCATATCATTTTAATCAGCAGAAGCAGATTGTTCTAATAAGATACATTTTACGGTGAAAAGATGCATTAAAAGATGCACGATACTACCATGTCATACAGCACTCCTATGACCTTAGACTCAAAACAATTCTCTCCACATCCTATCACTTGAAATTTCTGTTATACAGTAGACATTGTATTGTACTCATAACAGGGGGCAAGTTTCACATAATGAGAGATCATGTTAGATTCAATTCTTTTAAAATACACTACTTTGTTCTTCCCTTCTCTCTTCCTCTCTGTGTATGGACACCCAAGTTCCTAGATCACCTCCCCCCACTATCACACAATTACTATTCATTTGCATTGAGCTCATTATATGGCTCACCAACACCCCACCTTCTTTTGCTTCTTTTCAATGCTGCCGAATGCTGAGCCTGCTATTGACAATGTACACATTGTCTGCTTTAATTGAACTCTTCACATCACATACACAACAGGTGATGTTCTCAACATGGGTAGACTGTTTAGGCTAGTGGGTTCCTTCTGCGCTTTGCACTTTGAGGTCTGGGGTTCAAATCATGGAAGGGGAGGTTTTTTTTATTTTAATTTTGAATCTTTATTTTTAGATTAAAAATAAATCACCTGGTAGTGTCCGTAAATTCTGTTATGGCATGGTGTGACCCGGTAGAGCGAGCATCCTTAATGCAACTTTTTACCTTAAATTGCATCTGAATCATACATCGAATCAAATTGAAAGCACAAGCAACTTTTGCTGATGAAAAGAATATGAAGCATGCCTATAATCTGTGACCCAGTTCAGGTGTTTCTGCATGTTTTATGTTACGATACACTAATAGCGACTATAACACTTTAACATAGTGGTTTTCTTGAAGATACACCTGTACTGGATCACAGAACATAGGCATGCTGCATATTATTTTAATCAGCAGAAGCAGATTGTTCTAATAAGATACATTTTAGGGTGAAAAGATGCATTACAAGATGCACGATACTACCATGTCAAGCAGCACTCCTGTGACCTTAGACTCAAAAACAATTCTCTCAACATGCTATCACTTGAAATTTCTGCTATACAGTAGACATTGTATTGTACTCATAACAGGGGGCAAGTTTCACATAATGAGAGATCATGTTAGATTCAAAACTTTTAAAATACACTACTTTGTTCTTCCCTTCTCAATTCCTCTCTGAGTATGGCCACCCAAGTTCCTAGACCACCTCCCCCCACTATCACACAATTACTATTCATCTGCATTGAGCTCATTATATTGCTCACCAACACCCCACCTTCTTTTGCTTCTATTCAATGCTGCCGCATGCTGAGCCTGCTATTGACAATGTACACATTGTCTGCTTTAATTTGCACACTTCACATCACATACACAACAGGTGATGTTCTCAACATGGATAGGCTGTTTAGGCTAGTGGGTTCCTTTTGCACTTTGAGGTCTGGGGTTCAAATCATGGAAGGGGAGTTTTTTTTCCTTTTCTTTTGAATCTTTATTTTTAGATTAAAAATAAATCACTTGGTGGTGTCCGTGAATTTTGTTATGGCATGGTGTGACTCGGTAGCGCGAGCATCTTTAATGCAACTTTTTACCTTCAGTTGCATCTGAATCATACAGCGAATCAAATTGAAAGCACAAGCAGCTTTTGCTGATGAAAAGAATATGAAGCTTGCCTATAATCTGTGAGCCAGTTCAGGTGTTTCTGCATGTTTTATGTTACGTTACACTATTAGCGACTATAACACTTTAACATAGTGGTTTTCTTGAAGATACACCTGTACTGGATCTCAGAACATAGGCATGCTGCATATCATTTTAATCAGCAGAAGCAGATTGTTCTAATAAGATACATTTTAGGGTGAAAAGATGCATTAAAAGATGCACGATACTACCATGTCATACAGCACTCCTATGACCTTAGACTCAAAACAATTCTCTCCACATCCTATCACTTGAAATTTCTGTTATACAGTAGACATTGTATTGTACTCATAACAGGGGGCAAGTTTCACATAATGAGAGATCATGTTAGATTCAATACTTTTAAAATACACTACTTTGTTCTTCCCTTCTCTCTTCCTCTCTGTGTATGGCCACCCAAGTTCATAGACCACCTCCCCCCACTATCACACAATTACTATTCATCTGCATTGAGCTCATTATATGGCTCACCAACACCCCACCTTCTTTTGCTTCTATTCAATGCTGCCGCATGCTGAGCCTGCTATTGACAATGTACACATTGTCTGCTTTTATTGCACACTTCACATCACATACACAACAGGTGATGTTCTCAACATGGATAGACTGTTTAGGCTAGTGGGTACCTTTGCGCTTTGCACTTTGAGGTCTGGGGTTAAAATCATGGAAGGGGAGTTTTTTTTCCTTTTCGTTTGAATCTTTATCTTTAGATTAAAATTAAATCACTTGTTGGTGTCTGTGAATTCTGTTATGGCATGGTGTGACCCGGTAGCGCGAGCATCTTTAATGCAACTTTTTACCTTCAATTGCATCTGAATCATACAGCGAATCAAATTGAAAGCACAAGCAGCTTTTGCTGATGAAACTAAAATGAAGCATGCCTATAATCTGTGAGCCAGTTCAGGTGTTTCTGCATGTTTTATGTTACGATACACTAATAGCAACTATAACACTTTAACATAGTGGTTTTCTTGAAGATACACCTGTACTGGATCACAGAACATAGGCATGCTGCATATCATTTTAATCAGCAGAAGCAGATTGTTCTAATAAGATACATTTTAGGGTGAAAAGATGCATTAAAAGATGCACGATACTACCATGTCAAGCAGCACTCCTATGACCTTAGACTAAAAAAAAATTCTCTCAACATGCTATCACTTGAAATTTCAGCTATACAGTAGACATTGTATTGTACTCATAACAGGGGGCAAGTTTCACATAATGAGGTGTTTCTGCATGTTTTATGTTACGATACACTAATAGCGACTATAACACTTTAACATAGTGGTTTTCTTGAAGATACACCTGTACTGGATCTCAGAACATAGGCATGCTGCATATCATTTTAATCCGCAGAAGCAGATTGTTCTAATAAGATACATTTTAGGGTGAAAAGATGCATTAAAAGATGCATGATACTACCATGTCATACAGCACTCCTATGACCTTAGCCTCAAACAATTCTCTCCACATCCTATCACTTGAAATTTCTGTTATACAGTAGACATTGTATTGTACTCATAACAGGGGGCAAGTTTCACATAATGAGAGATCATGTTAGATTCAATACTTTTAAAATACACTACTTTGTTCTTCCCTTCTCTCTTCCTCTCTGTGTATGGCCACCCAAGTTCATAGACCACCTCCCCCCACTATCACACAATTACTATTCATCTGCATTGAGCTCATTTTATGGCTCACAAACACCCCACCTTCTTTTGCTTCTATTCAATGCTGCCGCATGCTGAGCCTGCTATTGACAATGTACACATTGTCTGCTTTTATTGCACACTTCACATCACATACACAACAGGTGATGTTCTCAACATGGATAGACTGTTTAGGCTAGTGGGTACCTTTGCGCTTTGCACTTTGAGGTCTGGGGTTCAAATCATGGAAGGGGAGTTTTTTTTCCTTTTCGTTTGAATCTTTATCTTTAGATTAAAATTAAATCACTTGTTGGTGTCCGTGAATTCTGTTATGGCATGGTGTGACCCGGTAGCGCGAGCATCTTTAATGCAACTTTTTACCTTCAATTGCATCTGAATCATACAGCGAATCAAATTGAAAGCACAAGCAGCTTTTGCTGATGAAAAGAATTTGAAGCATGCCTATAATCTGTGAGCCAGTTCAGGTGTTTCTGCATGTTTTATGTTACGATACACTAATAGCGACTATAACACTTTAACATAGTGGTTTTCTTGAAGATACACCTGTACTGGATCACAGAACATAGGCATGCTGCATATCATTTTAATCAGTAGAAGCAGATTGTTCTAATAAGATACATTTTAGGGTGAAAAGATGCATTAAAAGATGCACGATACTACCATGTCAAGCAGCACTCCTATGACCTTAGACTAAAAAAAAATTCTCTCAACATGCTATCACTTGAAATTTCAGCTATACAGTAGACATTGTATTGTACTCATAACAGGGGGCAAGTTTCACATAATGAGGTGTTTCTGCATGTTTTATGTTACGATACACTAATAGCGACTATAACACTTTAACATAGTGGTTTTCTTGAAGATACACCTGTACTGGATCTCAGAACATAGGCATGCTGCATATCAATTTAATCCGCAGAAGCAGATTGTTCTAATAAGATACATTTTAGGGTGAAAAGATGCATTAAAAGATGCATGATACTACCATGTCATACAGCACTCCTATGACCTTAGACTCAAACAATTCTCTCCACATCCTATCACTTGAAATTTCTGTTATACAGTAGACATTGTATTGTACTCATAACAGGGGGCAAGTTTCACATAATGAGAGATCATGTTAGATTCAATACTTTTAAAATACACTACTTTCTTCTTCCCTTCTCTCTTCCTCTCTGTGTATGGCCACCCAAGTTCCTAGACCACCTCCCCCCACTATCACACAATTACTATTCATCTGCATTGAGCTCATTATATTGCTCACCAACACCCCACCTTCTTTTGCTTCTATTCAATGCTGCCGCATGCTGAGCCTGCTATTGACAATGTACACATTGTCTGCTTTAATTGCACACTTCACATCACATACACAACAGGTGATGTTCTCAACATGGATAGACTGTTTAGGCTAGTGGGTTCCTTCTGCGCTTTGCACTTTGAGGTCTGGGGTTCAAATCATGGACGGGGAGTTTTTTTTTATTTTTCTTTTGAATCTTTATTTTTAGATTAAAAATAAATCACTTGGTGGTGTCCGTGAATTCTGTTATGGCATGGTGTGACCCGGTAGCGCGACCATCTTTAATGCAACTTTTTACCTTCAATTGCATCTGAATCATACAGCGAATCAAATTGAAAGCACAAGCAGCTTTTGCTGATGAAAAGAAAATGAAGCATGCCTATAATCTGTGAGCCAGTTCAGGTGTTTCTGCATGTTTTATGTTACGATACACTAATAGCGACTATAACACTTTAACATAGTGGTTTTCTTGAAGATACACCTGTACTGGATCACAGAACATAGGCATGCTGCATATCATTTTAATCAGCAGAAGCAGATTGTTCTAATAAGATACATTTTAGGGTGAAAAGATGCATTAAAAGATGCACGATACTACCATGTCAAGCAGCACTCCTATGACCTTAGACTAAAAAAAAATTCTCTCAACATGCTATCACTTGAAATTTCAGCTATACAGTAGACATTGTATTGTACTCATAACAGGGGGCAAGTTTCACATAATGAGGTGTAGCGACTATAACACTTTAACATAGTGGTTTTCTTGAAGATACACCTGTACTGGATCTCAGAACATAGGCATGCTGCATATCATTTTAATCCGCAGAAGCAGATTGTTCTAATAAGATACATTTTAGGGTGAAAAGATGTATTAAAAGATGCATGATACTACCATGTCATACAGCACTCCTATGACCTTAGACTCAAACAATTCTCTCCACATCCTATCACTTGAAATTTCTGTTATACAGTAGACATTGTATTGTACTCATAACAGGGGGCAAGTTTCACATAATGAGAGATCATGTTAGATTCAATACTTTTAAAATACACTACTTTGTTCTTCCCTTCTCTCTTCCTCTCTGTGTATGGCCACCCAAGTTCATAGACCACCTCCCCCCACTATCACACAATTACTATTCATCTGCATTGAGCTCATTATATTGCTCACCAACACCCCACCTTCTTTTGCTTCTATTCAATGCTGCCGCATGCTGAGCCTGCTATTGACGATGTACACATTGTCTGCTTTAATTGCACACTTCACATCACATACACAACAGGTGATGTTCTCAACATGGATAGACTGTTTAGGCTAGTGGGTTCCTTCTGCGCTTTGCACTTTGAGGTCTGGGGTTGAAATCATGGACGGGGAGTTTTTTTTAATTTTTCTTTTGAATCTTTATATTTAGATTAAAAATAAATCACTTGGTGGTGTCCGTGAATTCTGTTATGGCATGGTGTGACTCGATAGAGCGAGCATCTTTAATGCAACTTTTTACCTTCAATTGCATCTGAATCATACAGCGAATCAAATTGAAAGCACAAGCAGCTTTTGCTGATGAAAAGAATATGAAGCATGCCTATAATCTGTGACCCAGTTCAGGTGTTTCTGCATGTTTTATGTTACGATACACTAATAGCGACTATAACACTTTAACATAGTGGTTTTCTTGAAGATACACCTGTACTGGATCACAGAACATAGGCATGCTGCATATCATTTTAATCAGCAGAAGCAGATTGTTCTAATAAGATACATTTTAGGGTGAAAAGATGCATTAAAAGATGCACGATACTACCATGTCAAGCAGCACTCCTGTGACCTTAGACTCAAGAACAATTCTCTCAACATGCTATCACTTGAAATTTCTGCTAAACAGTAGACATTGTATTGTACTCATAACAGGGGGCAAGTTTAACATAATGAGAGATCATGTTAGATTAAATACTTTTAAAATACACTACTTTGTTCTTCCCTTCTCCCTTCCTCTCTGAGTATGGCAACCCAAGTTCCTAGACCACCTCCCCCCACTATCACACAATTACTATTCATCTGCATTGAGCTCATTATATGGCTCACCAACACCCCACCTTCTTTTGCTTCTATTCAATGCTGCCGCATGCTGAGACTGCTATTGACATTGTACACATTGTCTGCTTTAATTGCACTCTTCACTTCACATACACAACAGGTGATGTTCTCAACATGGATAGACTGTTTAGGCTAGTGGGTTCCTTCTGCGCTTTGCACTTTGAGGTCTGGGGTTAAAATCATGGAAGGGGAGTTTTTTTTCCTTTTCGTTTGAATCTTTATCTTTAGATTAAAATTAAATCACTTGTTGGTGTCCGTGAATTCTGTTATGGCATGGTGTGACCCGGTAGCGCGAGCATCTTTAATGCAACTTTTTACCTTCAATTGCATCTGAATCATACAGCGAATCAAATTGAAAGCACAAGCAGCTTTTGCTGATGAAAAGAAAATGAAGCATGCCTATAATCTGTGAGCCAGTTCAGGTGTTTCTGCATGTTTTATGTTACGATACACTAATAGCGACTATAACACTTTAACATAGTGGTTTTCTTGAAGATACACCTGTACTGGATCACAGAACATAGGCATGCTGCATATCATTTTAATCAGCAGAAGCAGATTGTTCTAATAAGATACATTTTAGGGTGAAAAGATGCATTAAAAGATGCACGATACTACCATGTCAAGCAGCACTCCTATGACCTTAGACTAAAAAAAAATACTCTCAACATGCTATCCCTTGAAATTTCAGCTATACAGTAGACATTGTATTGTACTCATAACAGGGGGCAAGTTTCACATAATGAGGTGTTTCTGCATGTTTTATGTTACGATACACTAATAGCGACTATAACACTTTAACATAGTGGTTTTCTTGAAGATACACCTGTACTGGATCTCAGAACATAGGCATGCTGCATATCATTTTAATCCGCAGAAGCAGATTGTTCTAATAAGATACATTTTAGGGTGAAAAGATGCATTAAAAGATACACGATACTACCATGTCAAGCAGCACTCCTGTGACCTTAGACTCAAAAACAATTCTCTCAACATGCTATCACTTGAAATTTCTGCTAAACAGTAGACATTGTATTGTACTCATAACAGGGGGCAAGTTTAACATAATGAGAGATCATGTTAGATTCAATACTTTTAAAATACACTACTTTGTTCTTCCCTTCTCCCTTCCTCTCTGAGTATGGCCACCCAAGTTCCTAGACCACCTCCCCCCACTATCACACAATTACTATTCATCTGCATTGAGCTCATTATATGGCTCACCAATACCCCACCTTCTTTTGCTTCTATTCAATGCTGCCGCATGCTGAGACTGCTATTGACATTGTACACATTGTCTGCTTTAATTGCACTCTTCACATCACATACACAACAGGTGATGTTCTCAACATGGATAGACTGTTTAGGCTAGTGGGTTCCTTCTGCGCTTTGCACTTTGAGGTCTGGGGTTCAAATCATTGAAGGGGAGTGTTTTTTTTCTTTTTCTTTTGAATCTTTATTTTTAGATTAAAAATAAATCACTTGGTGGTGTCCATGAATTCTGTTATGGCATGGTGTGACTTGGTAGCGCGAGCATCCTTAATGTAACTTTTTACCTTCAATTCCATCTGAATCATACAGCAAATCAAATTTAAAGCACAAGCAGCTTTTGCTGATGAAAAGAATATGAAGCATGCCTATAATCTGTGAGCCAGTTCAGGTGTTTCTGCATGTTTTATGTTACGATACACTAATAGCAACTATAACACTTTAACATAGTGGTTTTCTTGAAGATACACCTGTACTGCATCTCAGAACATAGGCATGCTGCATATCATTTTAATCAGCAGAAGCAGATTGTTCTAATAAGATACATTTTAGGGTGAAAAGATGCATTAAAAGATGCACGATACTACCATGTCATACAGCACTCCTATGACATTAGACTCAAAACAATTCTCTCCACATCCTATCACTTGAAATTTCTCTTATACAGTAGACATTGTATTGTACTCATAACAGGGGGCAAGTTTCACATAATGAGAGATCATGTTAGATTCAATACTTTTAAAATACACTACTTTGTTCTTCCCTTCTCTCTTCCTCTCTGTGTATGGCCACCCAAGTTCCTAGACCACCTCCCCCCACTACCACACAATTACTATTCATCTGCATTGAGCTCATTATATGGCTCACCAACACCCCACCTTCTTTTGCTTCTATTCAATGCTGCCACATGCTGAGCCTGCTATTGACAATGTACACATTGTCTGCTTTTATTGCACACTTCACATCACATACACAACAGGTGATGTTCTCAACATGGATAGACTGTTTAGGCTAGTGGGTACCTTTGCGCTTTGCACTTAGAGGTCTGGGGTTCAAATCATGGAAGGGGAGTTTTTTTTCCTTTTCTTTTGAATCTTTATCTTTAGATTAAAATTAAATCACTTGTTGGTGACCGTGAATTCTGTTATGGCATGGTGTGACCCGGTAGCGCGAGCATCTTTAATGCAACTTTTTACCTTCAATTGCATCTGAATCATACAGCGAATCAAATTGAAAGCACAAGCAGCTTTTGCTGATGAAAAGAATATGGAGCATGCCTATAATCTGTGAGCCAGTTCAGGTGTTTCTGCATGTTTTATGTTACGTTACACTAATAGCGACTATAACACTTTAACGTAATGGTTTTCTTGAAGATACACCTGTAGTGGATCTCAGAACATAAGCATGCTGCATATCATTTTAATCAGCAGAAGCAGATTGTTCTAATAAGATACATTTAGGGTGAAAAGATGCATTAAAAGATGCACGATACTACCATGTCATACAGCACTCCTATGACCTTAGACTCAAAACAATTCTCTCCACATCCTATCACTTGAAATTTCTGTTATACAGTAGACATTGTATTGTACTCATAACAGGGGGCAAGTTTCACATAATGAGAGATCATGTTAGATTCAATACTTTTAAAATACACTACTTTGTTCTTCAATTCTCTCTTCCTCTCTGTGTATGGCCACCCAAGTTCCTAGACCACCTCCCCCCACTATCACACAATTACTATTCATCTGCATTGAGCTCATTATATGGCTCACCAACACCCCACCTTCTTTTGCTTCTATTCAATGCTGCCACATGCTGAGCCTGCTATTGACAATGTACACATTGTCTGCTTTTATTGCACACTTCACATCACATACACAACAGGTGATGTTCTCAACATGGATAGACTGTTTAGGCTAGTGGGTACCTTTGCGCTTTGCACTTAGAGGTCTGGGGTTCAAATCATGGAAGGGGAGTTTTTTTTCCTTTTCTTTTGAATCTTTATCTTTAGATTAAAATTAAATCACTTGTTGGTGACCGTGAATTCTGTTATGGCATGGTGTGACCCGGTAGCGCGAGCATCTCTAATGCAACTTTTTACCTTCAATTGCATCTGAATCATACAGCGAATCAAATTGAAAGCACAAGCAGCTTTTGCTGATGAAAGGAATATGAAGCATGCCTATAATCTGTGAGCCAGTTCAGGTGTTTCTGCATGTTTTATGTTACGATACACTAATAGCGACTATAACACTTTAACATAGTGGTTTTCTTGAAGATACACCTGTACTGGATCACAGAACATAGGCATGCTGCATATCATTTTAATCAGCAGAAGCAGATTGTTCTAATAAGATACATTTTCGGGTGAAAAGATGCATGAAAAGATGCACGATACTACCATGTCAAGCAGCACTCCTATGACCTTAGACTCAAAAACAATTCTCTCAACATGCTATCACTTGAAATTTCTGCTATACAGTAGACATTGTATTGTACTCATAACAGGGGGCAAGTTTCACATAATGAGGTGTTTCTGCATGTTTTATGTTACGATACACTAATAGCGACTATAACACTTTAACATAGTGGTTTTCTTGAAGATACACCTGTACTGGATCTCAGAACATAGGCATGCTGCATATCATTTTAATCAGCAGAAGCAGATTGTTCTAATAAGATACATTTTACGGTGAAAAGATGCATTAAAAGATGCACGATACTACCATGTCATACAGCACTCCTATGACTTTAGACTCAAAACAATTCTCTCCACATCCTATCACTTGAAATTTCTGTTATACAGTAGACATTGTATTGTACTCATAACAGGGGGCAAGTTTCACATAATGAGAGATCATGTTAGATTCAATTCTTTTAAAATACACTACTTTGTTCTTCCCTTCTCTCTTCCTCTCTGTGTATGGCCACCCAAGTTCCTAGATCACCTCCCCCCACTATCACACAATTACTATTCATTTGCATTGAGCTCATTATATGGCTCACCAACACCCCACCTTCTTTTGCTTCTTTTCAATGCTGCCGCATGCTGAGCCTGCTATTGACAATGTACACA
The DNA here is from genome assembly GCA_031769625.1 of Taudactylus pleione. Classification (NCBI taxonomy): domain Eukaryota; kingdom Metazoa; phylum Chordata; class Amphibia; order Anura; family Myobatrachidae; genus Taudactylus; species Taudactylus pleione. The sequence continues at coordinate 6,528,654 of JAUIMM010000759.1, forward strand.
TTGTCTGCTTTAATTGAACTCTTCACATCACATACACAACAGGTGATGTTCTCAACATGGGTAGACTGTTTAGGCTAGTGGGTTCCTTCTGCGCTTTGCACTTTGAGGTCTGGGGTTCAAATCATGGAAGGGGAGGTTTTTTTTATTTTTCTTTTGAATCTTTATTTTAGATTAAAAATAAATCACCTGGTGGTGTCCGTAAATTCTGTTATGGCATGGTGTGACCCGGTAGAGTGAGCATCCTTAATGCAACTTTTTACCTTAAATTGCATCTGAATCATACATCGAATCAAATTGAAAGCACAAGCAACTTTTGCTGATGAAAAGAATATGAAGCATGCCTATAATCTGTGACCCAGTTCAGGTGTTTCTGCATGTTTTATGTTACGATACACTAATAGCGACTATAACACTTTAACATAGTGGTTTTCTTGAAGATACACCTGTACTGGATCACAGAACATAGGCATGCTGCATATTATTTTAATCAGCATAAGCAGATTGTTCTAATAAGATACATTTTAGGGTGAAAAGATGCATTACAAGATGCACGATACTACCATGTCAAGCAGCACTCCTGTGACCTTAGACTCAAAAACAATTCTCTCAACATGCTATCACTTGAAATTTCTGCTATACAGTAGACATTGTATTGTACTCATAACAGGGGGCAAGTTTCACATAATGAGAGATCATGTTAGATTCAAAACTTTTAAAATACACTACTTTGTTCTTCCAATCTCAATTCCTCTCTGAGTATGGCCACCCAAGTTCCTAGACCACCTCCCCCCACTATCACACAATTACTATTCATCTGCATTGAGCTCATTATATTGCTCACCAACACCCCACCTTCTTTTGCTTCTATTCATTGCTGCCGCATGCTGAGCCTGCTATTGACAATGTACACATTGTCTGCTTTAATTTGCACACTTCACATCACATACACAACAGGTGATGTTCTCAACATGGATAGGCTGTTTAGGCTAGTGGGTTCCTTTTGCACTTTGAGGTCTGGGGTTCAAATCATGGAAGGGGAGTTTTTTTTCCTTTTCTTTTGAATCTTTATTTTTAGATTAAAAATAAATCACTTGGTGGTGTCCGTGAATTTTGTTATGGCATGGTGTGACTCGGTAGCGCGAGCATCTTTAATGCAACTTTTTACCTTCAGTTGCATCTGAATCATACAGCGAATCAAATTGAAAGCACAAGCAGCTTTTGCTGATGAAAAGAATATGAAGCTTGCCTATAATCTGTGAGCCAGTTCAGGTGTTTCTGCATGTTTTATGTTACGTTACACTATTAGCGACTATAACACTTTAACATAGTGGTTTTCTTGAAGATACACCTGTACTGGATCTCAGAACATAGGCATGCTGCATATCATTTTAATCAGCAGAAGCAGATTGTTCTAATAAGATACATTTTAGGGTGAAAAGATGCATTAAAAGATGCACGATACTACCATGTCATACAGCACTCCTATGACCTTAGACTCAAAACAATTCTCTCCACATCCTATCACTTGAAATTTCTGTTATACAGTAGACATTGTATTGTACTCATAACAGGGGGCAAGTTTCACATAATGAGAGATCATGTTAGATTCAATACTTTTAAAATACACTACTTTGTTCTTCCCTTCTCTCTTCCTCTCTGTGTATGGCCACCCAAGTTCCTAGACCACCTCCCCCCACTACCACACAATTACTATTCATCTGCATTGAGCTCATTATATGGCTCACCAACACCCCACCTTCTTTTGCTTCTATTCAATGCTGCCGCATGCTGAGCCTGCTATTGACAATGTACACATTGTCTGCTTTAATTGCACACTTCACATCACATACACAACAGGTGATGTTCTCAACATGGATAGACTGTTTAGGCTAGTGGGTACCTTCACGCTTTGCACTTTGAGGTCTGGGGTTCAAATCATGGAAGGGGAGTTTTTTTTCCTTTTCTTTTGAATCTTTATTTTTAGATTAAAAATAAATCACTTGGTGGTGTCCATGAATTTTGTTATGGCATGGTGTGACTCGGTAGCGCGAGCATCTTTCATGCAACTTTTTACCTTCAGTTGCATCTGAATCATACAGCGAATCAAATTGAAAGCACAAGCAGCTTTTGCTGATGAAATGAATATGGAGCATGCCTATAATCTGTGAGCCAGTTCAGGTGTTTCTGCATGTTTTATGTTACGTTACACTAATAGCGACTATAACACTTTAACGTAATGGTTTTCTTGAAGATACACCTGTAGTGGATCTCAGAACATAAGCATGCTGCATATCATTTTAATCAGCAGAAGCAGATTGTTCTAATAAGATACATTTAGGGTGAAAAGATGCATTAAAAGATGCACGATACTACCATGTCATACAGCACTCCTATGACCTTAGACTCAAAACAATTCTCTCCACATCCTATCACTTGAAATTTCTGTTATACAGTAGACATTGTATTGTACTCATAACAGGGGGCAAGTTTCACATAATGAGAGATCATGTTAGATTCAATACTTTTAAAATACACTACTTTGTTCTTCAATTCTCTCTTCCTCTCTGTGTATGGCCACCCAAGTTCCTAGACCACCTCCCCCCACTATCACACAATTACTATTCATCTGCATTGAGCTCATTATATGGCTCACCAACACCCCACCTTCTTTTGCTTCTATTCAATGCTGCCACATGCTGAGCCTGCTATTGACAATGTACACATTGTCTGCTTTTATTGCACACTTCACATCACATACACAACAGGTGATGTTCTCAACATGGATAGACTGTTTAGGCTAGTGGCTACCTTTGCACTTTGCACTTAGAGGTCTGGGGTTCAAATCATGGAAGGGGAGTTTTTTTTCCTTTTCTTTTGAATCTTTGTCTTTAGATTAAAATTAAATCACTTGTTGGTGACCGTGAATTCTGTTATGGCATGGTGTGACCCGGTAGCGCGAGCATCTTTAATGCAACTTTTTACCTTCAATTGCATCTGAATCATACAGCGAATCAAATTGAAAGCACAAGCAGCTTTTGCTGATGAAAGGAATATGAAGCATGCCTATAATCTGTGAGCCAGTTCAGGTGTTTCTGCATGTTTTATGTTACGATACACTAATAGCGACTATAACACTTTAACATAGTGGTTTTCTTGAAGATACACCTGTACTGGATCACAGAACATAGGCATGCTGCATATCATTTTAATCAGCAGAAGCAGATTGTTCTAATAAGATACATTTTTGGGTGAAAAGATGCATGAAAAGATGCACGATACTACCATGTCAAGCAGCACTCCTATGACCTTAGACTCAAAAACAATTCTCTCAACATGCTATCACTTGAAATTTCTGCTATACAGTAGACATTGTATTGTACTCATAACAGGGGGCAAGTTTCACATAATGAGGTGTTTCTGCATGTTTTATGTTACGATACACTAATAGCGACTATAACACTTTAACATAGTGGTTTTCTTGAAGATACACCTGTACTGGATCTCAGAACATAGTCATGCTGCATATCATTTTAATCAGCAGAAGCAGATTGTTCTAATAAGATACATTTTACGGTGAAAAGATGCATTAAAAGATGCACGATACTACCATGTCATACAGCACTCCTATGACCTTAGACTCAAAACAATTCTCTCCACATCCTATCACTTGAAATTTCTGTTATACAGTAGACATTGTATTGTACTCATAACAGGGGGCAAGTTTCACATAATGAGAGATCATGTTAGATTCAATTCTTTTAAAATACACTACTTTGTTCTTCCCTTCTCTCTTCCTCTCTGTGTATGGACACCCAAGTTCCTAGATCACCTCCCCCCACTATCACACAATTACTATTCATTTGCATTGAGCTCATTATATGGCTCACCAACACCCCACCTTCTTTTGCTTCTTTTCAATGCTGCCGCATGCTGAGCCTGCTATTGACAATGTACACATTGTCTGCTTTAATTGAACTCTTCACATCACATACACAACAGGTGATGTTCTCAACATGGGTAGACTGTTTAGGCTAGTGGGTTCCTTCTGCGCTTTGCACTTTGAGGTCTGGGGTTCAAATCATGGAAGGGGAGGTTTATTTTATTTTTCTTTTGAATCTTTATTTTTAGATTAAAAATAAATCACCTGGTAGTGTCCGTAAATTCTGTTATGGCATGGTGTGACCCGGTAGAGCGAGCATCCTTAATGCAACTTTTTACCTTAAATTGCATCTGAATCATACATCGAATCAAATTGAAAGCACAAGCAACTTTTGCTGATGAAAAGAATATGAAGCATGCCTATAATCTGTGACCCAGTTCAGGTGTTTCTGCATGTTTTATGTTACGATACACTAATAGCGACTATAACACTTTAACATAGTGGTTTTCTTGAAGATACACCTGTACTGGATCACAGAACATAGGCATGCTGCATATTATTTTAATCAGCAGAAGCAGATTGTTCTAATAAGATACATTTTAGGGTGAAAAGATGCATTACAAGATGCACGATACTACCATGTCAAGCAGCACTCCTGTGACCTTAGACTCAAAAACAATTCTCTCAACATGCTATCACTTGAAATTTCTGCTATACAGTAGACATTGTATTGTACTCATAACAGGGGGCAAGTTTCACATAATGAGAGATCATGTTAGATTCAAAACTTTTAAAATACACTACTTTGTTCTTCCCTTCTCTCTTCCTCTCTGTGTATGGCCACCCAAGTTCCTAGACCACCTCCCCCCACTACCACACAATTACTATTCATCTGCATTGAGCTCATTATATGGCTCACCAACACCCCACCTTCTTTTGCTTCTATTCAATGCTGCCACATGCTGAGCCTGCTATTGACAATGTACACATTGTCTGCTTTTATTGCACACTTCACATCACATACACAACAGGTGATGTTCTCAACATGGATAGACTGTTTAGGCTAGTGGGTACCTTTGCGCTTTGCACTTTGAGGTCTGGGGTTCAAATCATGGAAGGGGAGTTTTTTTTCCTTTTCTTTTGAATCTTTATCTTTAGATTAAAATTAAATCACTTGTTGGTGACCGTGAATTCTGTTATGGCATGGTGTGACCCGGTAGCGCGAGCATCTTTAATGCAACTTTTTACCTTCAATTGCATCTGAATCATACAGCGAATCAAATTGAAAGCACAAGCAGCTTTTGCTGATGAAAAGAATATGGAGCATGCCTATAATCTGTGAGCCAGTTCAGGTGTTTCTGCATGTTTTATGTTACGTTACACTAATAGCGACTATAACACTTTAACGTAATGGTTTTCTTGAAGATACACCTGTAGTGGATCTCAGAACATAAGCATGCTGCATATCATTTTAATCAGCAGAAGCAGATTGTTCTAATAAGATACATTTAGGGTGAAAAGATGCATTAAAAGATGCATGATACTACCATGTCATACAGCACTCCTATGACCTTAGACTCAAAACAATTCTCTCCACATCCTATCACTTGAAATTTCTGTTATACAGTAGACATTGTATTGTACTCATAACAGGGGGCAAGTTTCACATAATGAGAGATCATGTTAGATTCAATACTTTTAAAATACACTACTTTGTTCTTCAATTCTCTCTTCCTCTCTGTGTATGGCCACCCAAGTTCCTAGACCACCTCCCCCCACTATCACACAATTACTATTCATCTGCATTGAGCTCATTATATGGCTCACCAACACCCCACCTTCTTTTGCTTCTATTCAATGCTGCCACATGCTGAGCCTGCTATTGACAATGTACACATTGTCTGCTTTTATTGCACACTTCACATCACATACACAACAGGTGATGTTCTCAACATGGATAGACTGTTTAGGCTAGTGGGTACCTTTGCGCTTTGCACTTAGAGGTCTGGGGTTCAAATCATGGAAGGGGAGTTTTTTTTCCTTTTCTTTTGAATCTTTATCTTTAGATTAAAATTAAATCACTTGTTGGTGACCGTGAATTCTGTTATGGCATGGTGTGACCCGGTAGCGCGAGCATCTCTAATGCAACTTTTTACCTTCAATTGCATCTGAATCATACAGCGAATCAAATTGAAAGCACAAGCAGCTTTTGCTGATGAAAGGAATATGAAGCATGCCTATAATCTGTGAGCCAGTTCAGGTGTTTCTGCATGTTTTATGTTACGATACACTAATAGCGACTATAACACTTTAACATAGTGGTTTTCTTGAAGATACACCTGTACTGGATCACAGAACATAGGCATGCTGCATATCATTTTAATCAGCAGAAGCAGATTGTTCTAATAAGATACATTTTCGGGTGAAAAGATGCATGAAAAGATGCACGATACTACCATGTCAAGCAGCACTCCTATGACCTTAGACTCAAAAACAATTCTCTAAACATGCTATCACTTGAAATTTCTGCTATACAGTAGACATTGTATTGTACTCATAACAGGGGGCAAGTTTCACATAATGAGGTGTTTCTGCATGTTTTATGTTACGATACACTAATAGCGACTATAACACTTTAACATAGTGGTTTTCTTGAAGATACACCTGTACTGGATCTCAGAACATAGGCATGCTGCATATCATTTTAATCAGCAGAAGCAGATTGTTCTAATAAGATACATTTTACGGTGAAAAGATGCATTAAAAGATGCACGATACTACCATGTCATACAGCACTCCTATGACCTTAGACTCAAAACAATTCTCTCCACATCCTATCACTTGAAATTTCTGTTATACAGTAGACATTGTATTGTACTCATAACAGGGGGCAAGTTTCACATAATGAGAGATCATGTTAGATTCAATTCTTTTAAAATACACTACTTTGTTCTTCCCTTCTCTCTTCCTCTCTGTGTATGGCCACCCAAGTTCCTAGATCACCTCCCCCCACTATCACACAATTACTATTCATTTGCATTGAGCTCATTATATGGCTCACCAACACCCCACCTTCTTTTGCTTCTTTTCAATGCTGCCGCATGCTGAGCCTGCTATTGACAATGTACACATTGTCTGCTTTAATTGAACTCTTCACATCACATACACAACAGGTGATGTTCTCAACATGGGTAGACTGTTTAGGCTAGTGGGTTCCTTCTGCGCTTTGCACTTTGAGGTCTGGGGTTCAAATCATGGAAGGGGAGGTTTTTTTTATTTTTCTTTTGAATCTTCGTTTTTAGATTAAAAATAAGTCACCTGGTAGTGTCCGTAAATTCTGTTATGGCATGGTGTGACCCGGTAGAGCGAGCATCCTTAATGCAACTTTTTACCTTAAATTGCATCTGAATAATACATCGAATCAAATTGAAAGCACAAGCAACTTTTGCTGATGAAAAGAATATGAAGCATGCCTATAATCTGTGAGCCAGTTCAGGTGTTTCTGCATGTTTTATGTTACGATACACTAATAGCGACTATAACACTTTAACATAGTGGTTTTCTTGAAGATACACCTGTACTGGATCACAGAACATAGGCATGCTGCATATTATTTTAATCAGCAGAAGCAGATTGTTCTAATAAGATACATTTTAGGGTGAAAAGATGCATTACAAGATGCACGATACTACCATGTCAAGCAGCACTCCTGTGACCTTAGACTCAAAAACAATTCTCTCAACATGCTATCACTTGAAATTTCTGCTATACAGTAGACATTGTATTGTACTCATAACAGGGGGCAAGTTTCACATAATGAGAGATCATGTTAGATTCAAAACTTTTAAAATACACTACTTTGTTCTTCCAATCTCAATTCCTCTCTGAGTATGGCCACCCAAGTTCCTAGACCACCTCCCCCCACTATCACACAATTACTATTCATCTGCATTGAGCTCATTATATTGCTCACCAACACCCCACCTTCTTTTGCTTCTATTCATTGCTGCCGCATGCTGAGCCTGCTATTGACAATGTACACATTGTCTGCTTTAATTTGCACACTTCACATCACATACACAACAGGTGATGTTCTCAACATGGATAGGCTGTTTAGGCTAGTGGGTTCCTTTTGCACTTTGAGGTCTGGGGTTCAAATCATGGAAGGGGAGTTTTTTTTCCTTTTCTTTTGAATCTTTATTTTTAGATTAAAAATAAATCACTTGGTGGTGTCCGTGAATTTTGTTATGGCATGGTGTGACTCGGTAGCGCGAGCATCTTTAATGCAACTTTTTACCTTCAGTTGCATCTGAATCATACAGCGAATCAAATTGAAAGCACAAGCAGCTTTTGCTGATGAAAAGAATATGAAGCTTGCCTATAATCTGTGAGCCAGTTCAGGTGTTTCTGCATGTTTTATGTTACGTTACACTATTAGCGACTATAACACTTTAACATAGTGGTTTTCTTGAAGATACACCTGTACTGGATCTCAGAACATAGGCATGCTGCATATCATTTTAATCAGCAGAAGCAGATTGTTCTAATAAGATACATTTTAGGGTGAAAAGATGCATTAAAAGATGCACGATACTACCATGTCATACAGCACTCCTATGACCTTAGACTCAAAACAATTCTCTCCACATCCTATCACTTGAAATTTCTGTTATACAGTAGACATTGTATTGTACTCATAACAGGGGGCAAGTTTCACATAATGAGAGATCATGTTAGATTCAATACTTTTAAAATACACTACTTTGTTCTTCCCTTCTCTCTTCCTCTCTGTGTATGGCCACCCAAGTTCCTAGACCACCTCCCCCCACTACCACACAATTACTATTCATCTGCATTGAGCTCATTATATGGCTCACCAACACCCCACCTTCTTTTGCTTCTATTCAATGCTGCCGCATGCTGAGCCTGCTATTGACAATGTACACATTGTCTGCTTTAATTGCACACTTCACATCACATACACAACAGGTGATGTTCTCAACATGGATAGACTGTTTAGGCTAGTGGGTACCTTCACGCTTTGCACTTTGAGGTCTGGGGTTCAAATCATGGAAGGGGAGTTTTTTTTCCTTTTCTTTTGAATCTTTATTTTTAGATTAAAAATAAATCACTTGGTGGTGTCCATGAATTTTGTTATGGCATGGTGTGACTCGGTAGCGCGAGCATCTTTCATGCAACTTTTTACCTTCAGTTGCATCTGAATCATACAGCGAATCAAATTGAAAGCACAAGCAGCTTTTGCTGATGAAATGAATATGGAGCATGCCTATAATCTGTGAGCCAGTTCAGGTGTTTCTGCATGTTTTATGTTACGTTACACTAATAGCGACTATAACACTTTAACGTAATGGTTTTCTTGAAGATACACCTGTAGTGGATCTCAGAACATAAGCATGCTGCATATCATTTTAATCAGCAGAAGCAGATTGTTCTAATAAGATACATTTAGGGTGAAAAGATGCATTAAAAGATGCACGATACTACCATGTCATACAGCACTCCTATGACCTTAGACTCAAAACAATTCTCTCCACATCCTATCACTTGAAATTTCTGTTATACAGTAGACATTGTATTGTACTCATAACAGGGGGCAAGTTTCACATAATGAGAGATCATGTTAGATTCAATACTTTTAAAATACACTACTTTGTTCTTCAATTCTCTCTTCCTCTCTGTGTATGGCCACCCAAGTTCCTAGACCACCTCCCCCCACTATCACACAATTACTATTCATCTGCATTGAGCTCATTATATGGCTCACCAACACCCCACCTTCTTTTGCTTCTATTCAATGCTGCCACATGCTGAGCCTGCTATTGACAATGTACACATTGTCTGCTTTTATTGCACACTTCACATCACATACACAACAGGTGATGTTCTCAACATGGATAGACTGTTTAGGCTAGTGGCTACCTTTGCACTTTGCACTTAGAGGTCTGGGGTTCAAATCATGGAAGGGGAGTTTTTTTTCCTTTTCTTTTGAATCTTTGTCTTTAGATTAAAATTAAATCACTTGTTGGTGACCGTGAATTCTGTTATGGCATGGTGTGACCCGGTAGCGCGAGCATCTTTAATGCAACTTTTTACCTTCAATTGCATCTGAATCATACAGCGAATCAAATTGAAAGCACAAGCAGCTTTTGCTGATGAAAGGAATATGAAGCATGCCTATAATCTGTGAGCCAGTTCAGGTGTTTCTGCATGTTTTATGTTACGATACACTAATAGCGACTATAACACTTTAACATAGTGGTTTTCTTGAAGATACACCTGTACTGGATCACAGAACATAGGCATGCTGCATATCATTTTAATCAGCAGAAGCAGATTGTTCTAATAAGATACATTTTTGGGTGAAAAGATGCATGAAAAGATGCACGATACTACCATGTCAAGCAGCACTCCTATGACCTTAGACTCAAAAACAATTCTCTCAACATGCTATCACTTGAAATTTCTGCTATACAGTAGACATTGTATTGTACTCATAACAGGGGGCAAGTTTCACATAATGAGGTGTTTCTGCATGTTTTATGTTACGATACACTAATAGCGACTATAACACTTTAACATAGTGGTTTTCTTGAAGATACACCTGTACTGGATCTCAGAACATAGGCATGCTGCATATCATTTTAATCAGCAGAAGCAGATTGTTCTAATAAGATACATTTTACGGTGAAAAGATGCATTAAAAGATGCACGATACTACCATGTCATACAGCACTCCTATGACCTTAGACTCAAAACAATTCTCTCCACATCCTATCACTTGAAATTTCTGTTATACAGTAGACATTGTATTGTACTCATAACAGGGGGCAAGTTTCACATAATGAGAGATCATGTTAGATTCAATTCTTTTAAAATACACTACTTTGTTCTTCCCTTCTCTCTTCCTCTCTGTGTATGGACACCCAAGTTCCTAGATCACCTCCCCCCACTATCACACAATTACTATTCATTTGCATTGAGCTCATTATATGGCTCACCAACACCCCACCTTCTTTTGCTTCTTTTCAATGCTGCCGCATGCTGAGCCTGCTATTGACAATGTACACATTGTCTGCTTTAATTGAACTCTTCACATCACATACACAACAGGTGATGTTCTCAACATGGGTAGACTGTTTAGGCTAGTGGGTTCCTTCTGCGCTTTGCACTTTGAGGTCTGGGGTTCAAATCATGGAAGGGGAGGTTTATTTTATTTTTCTTTTGAATCTTTATTTTTAGATTAAAAATAAATCACCTGGTAGTGTCCGTAAATTCTGTTATGGCATGGTGTGAACCGGTAGAGCGAGCATCCTTAATGCAACTTTTTACCTTAAATTGCATCTGAATCATACATCGAATCAAATTGAAAGCACAAGCAACTTTTGCTGATGAAAAGAATATGAAGCATGCCTATAATCTGTGACCCAGTTCAGGTGTTTCTGCATGTTTTATGTTACGATACACTAATAGCGACTATAACACTTTAACATAGTGGTTTTCTTGAAGATACACCTGTACTGGATCACAGAACATAGGCATGCTGCATATTATTTTAATCAGCAGAAGCAGATTGTTCTAATAAGATACATTTTAGGGTGAAAAGATGCATTACAAGATGCACGATACTACCATGTCAAGCAGCACTCCTGTGACCTTAGACTCAAAAACAATTCTCTCAACATGCTATCACTTGAAATTTCTGCTATACAGTAGACATTGTATTGTACTCATAACAGGGGGCAAGTTTCACATAATGAGAGATCATGTTAGATTCAATACTTTTAAAATACACTACTTTGTTCTTCAATTCTCTCTTCCTCTCTGTGTATGGCCACCCAAGTTCCTAGACCACCTCCCCCCACTATCACACAATTACTATTCATCTGCATTGAGCTCATTATATGGCTCACCAACACCCCACCTTCTTTTGCTTCTATTCAATGCTGCCACATGCTGAGCCTGCTATTGACAATGTACACATTGTCTGCTTTTATTGCACACTTCACATCACATACACAACAGGTGATGTTCTCAACATGGATAGACTGTTTAGGCTAGTGGGTACCTTTGCGCTTTGCACTTAGAGGTCTGGGGTTCAAATCATGGAAGGGGAGTTTTTTTTCTTTTCTTTTGAATCTTTATCTTTAGATTAAAATTAAATCACTTGTTGGTGACCGTGAATTCTGTTATGGCATGGTGTGACCCGGTAGCGCGAGCATCTTTAATGCAACTTTTTACCTTCAATTGCATCTGAATCATACAGCGAATCAAATTGAAAGCACAAGCAGCTTTTGCTGATGAAAGGAATATGAAGCATGCCTATAATCTGTGAGCCAGTTCAGGTGTTTCTGCATGTTTTATGTTACGATACACTAATAGCGACTATAACACTTTAACATAGTGGTTTTCTTGAAGATACACCTGTACTGGATCACAGAACATAGGCATGCTGCATATCATTTTAATCAGCAGAAGCAGATTGTTCTAATAAGATACATTTTTGGGTGAAAAGATGCATGAAAAGATGCACGATACTACCATGTCAAGCAGCACTCCTATGACCTTAGACTCAAAAACAATTCTCTCAACATGCTATCACTTGAAATTTCTGCTATACAGTAGACATTGTATTGTACTCATAACAGGGGGCAAGTTTCACATAATGAGGTGTTTCTGCATGTTTTATGTTACGATACACTAATAGCGACTATAACACTTTAACATAGTGGTTTTCTTGAAGATACACCTGTACTGGATCTCAGAACATAGGCATGCTGCATATCATTTTAATCAGCAGAAGCAGATTGTTCTAATAAGATACATTTTACGGTGAAAAGATGCATTAAAAGATGCACGATACTACCATGTCATACAGCACTCCTATGACCTTAGACTCAAAACAATTCTCTCCACATCCTATCACTTGAAATTTCTGTTATACAGTAGACATTGTATTGTACTCATAACAGGGGGCAAGTTTCACATAATGAGAGATCATGTTAGATTCAATTCTTTTAAAATACACTACTTTGTTCTTCCCTTCTCTCTTCCTCTCTGTGTATGGACACCCAAGTTCCTAGATCACCTCCCCCCACTATCACACAATTACTATTCATTTGCATTGAGCTCATTATATGGCTCACCAACACCCCACCTTCTTTTGCTTCTTTTCAATGCTGCCGCATGCTGAGCCTGCTATTGACAATGTACACATTGTCTGCTTTAATTGAACTCTTCACATCACATACACAACAGGTGATGTTCTCAACATGGGTAGACTGTTTAGGCTAGTGGGTTCCTTCTGCGCTTTGCACTTTGAGGTCTGGGGTTCAAATCATGGAAGGGGAGGTTTTTTTTATTTTTCTTTTGAATCTTTGTTTTTAGATTAAAAATAAGTCACCTGGTAGTGTCCGTAAATTCTGTTATGGCATGGTGTGACCCGGTAGAGCGAGCATCCTTAATGCAACTTTTTACCTTAAATTGCATCTGAATAATACATCGAATCAAATTGAAAGCACAAGCAACTTTTGCTGATGAAAAGAATATGAAGCATGCCTATAATCTGTGAGCCAGTTCAGGTGTTTCTGCATGTTTTATGTTACGATACACTAATAGCGACTATAACACTTTAACATAGTGGTTTTCTTGAAGATACACCTGTACTGGATCACAGAACATAGGCATGCTGCATATTATTTTAATCAGCAGAAGCAGATTGTTCTAATAAGATACATTTTAGGGTGAAAAGATGCATTACAAGATGCACGATACTACCATGTCAAGCAGCACTCCTGTGACCTTAGACTCAAAAACAATTCTCTCAACATGCTATCACTTGAAATTTCTGCTATACAGTAGACATTGTATTGTACTCATAACAGGGGGCAAGTTTCACATAATGAGAGATCATGTTAGATTCAAAACTTTTAAAATACACTACTTTGTTCTTCCCTTCTCAATTCCTCTCTGAGTATGGCCACCCAAGTTCCTAGACCACCTCCCCCCACTATCACACAATTACTATTCATCTGCATTGAGCTCATTATATTGCTCACCAACACCCCACCTTCTTTTGCTTCTATTCAATGCTGCCGCATGCTGAGCCTGCTATTGACAATGTACACATTGTCTGCTTTAATTTGCACACTTCACATCACATACACAACAGGTGATGTTCTCAACATGGATAGGCTGTTTAGGCTAGTGGGTTCCTTTTGCACTTTGAGGTCTGGGGTTCAAATCATGGAAGGGGAGTTTTTTTTCCTTTTCTTTTGAATCTTTATTTTTAGATTAAAAATAAATCACTTGGTGGTGTCCGTGAATTTTGTTATGGCATGGTGTGACTCGGTAGCGCGAGCATCTTTAATGCAACTTTTTACCTTCAGTTGCATCTGAATCATACAGCGAATTAAATTGAAAGCACAAGCAGCTTTTGCTGATGAAAAGAATATGAAGCTTGCCTATAATCTGTGAGCCAGTTCAGGTGTTTCTGCATGTTTTATGTTACGTTACACTATTAGCGACTATAACACTTTAACATAGTGGTTTTCTTGAAGATACACCTGTACTGGATCTCAGAACATAGGCATGCTGCATATCATTTTAATCAGCAGAAGCAGATTGTTCTAATAAGATACATTTTAGGGTGAAAAGATGCATTAAAAGATGCACGATACTACCATGTCATACAGCACTCCTATGACCTTAGACTCAAAACAATTCTCTCCACATCCTATCACTTGAAATTTCTGTTATACAGTAGACATTGTATTGTACTCATAACAGGGGGCAAGTTTCACATAATGAGAGATCATGTTAGATTCAATACTTTTAAAATACACTACTTTGTTCTTCCCTTCTCTCTTCCTCTCTGTGTATGGCCACCCAAGTTCATAGACCACCTCCCCCCACTATCACACAATTACTATTCATCTGCATTGAGCTCATTATATGGCTCACCAACACCCCACCTTCTTTTGCTTCTATTCAATGCTGCTGCATGCTGAGCCTGCTATTGACAATGTACACATTGTCTGCTTTTATTGCACACTTCACATCACATACACAACAGGTGATGTTCTCAACATGGATAGACTGTTTAGGCTAGTGGGTACCTTTGCGCTTTGCACTTTGAGGTCTGGGGTTAAAATCATGGAAGGGGAGTTTTTTTTCCTTTTCGTTTGAATCTTTATCTTTAGATTAAAATTAAATCACTTGTTGGTGTCCGTGAATTCTGTTATGGCATGGTGTGACCCGGTAGCGCGAGCATCTTTAATGCAACTTTTTACCTTCAATTGCATCTGAATCATACAGCGAATCAAATTGAAAGCACAAGCAGCTTTTGCTGATGAAAAGAAAATGAAGCATGCCTATAATCTGTGAGCCAGTTCAGGTGTTTCTGCATGTTTTATGTTACGATACACTAATAGCAACTATAACACTTTAACATAGTGGTTTTCTTGAAGATACACCTGTACTGGATCACAGAACATAGGCATGCTGCATATCATTTTAATCAGCAGAAGCAGATTGTTCTAATAAGATACATTTTAGGGTGAAAAGATGCATTAAAAGATGCACGATACTACCATGTCAAGCAGCACTCCTATGACCTTAGACTAAAAAAAAATTCTCTCAACATGCTATCACTTGAAATTTCAGCTATACAGTAGACATTGTATTGTACTCATAACAGGGGGCAAGTTTCACATAATGAGGTGTTTCTGCATGTTTTATGTTACAATACACTAATAGCGACTATAACACTTTAACATAGTGGTTTTCTTGAAGATACACCTGTACTGGATCTCAGAACATAGGCATGCTGCATATCATTTTAATCCGCAGAAGCAGATTGTTCTAATAAGATACATTTTAGGGTGAAAAGATGCATTAAAAGATGCATGATACTACCATGTCATACAGCACTCCTATGACCTTAGCCTCAAACAATTCTCTCCACATCCTATCACTTGAAATTTCTGTTATACAGTAGACATTGTATTGTACTCATAACAGGGGGCAAGTTTCACATAATGAGAGATCATGTTAGATTCAATACTTTTAAAATACACTACTTTGTTCTTCCCTTCTCTCTTCCTCTCTGTGTATGGCCACCCAAGTTCATAGACCACCTCCCCCCACTATCACACAATTACTATTCATCTGCATTGAGCTCATTATATGGCTCACAAACACCCCACCTTCTTTTGCTTCTATTCAATGCTGCCGCATGCTGAGCCTGCTATTGACAATGTACACATTGTCTGCTTTTATTGCACACTTCACATCACATACACAACAGGTGATGATCTCAACATGGATAGACTGTTTAGGCTAGTGGGTACCTTTGCGCTTTGCACTTTGAGGTCTGGGGTTCAAATCATGGAAGGGGAGTTTTTTTTCCTTTTCGTTTGAATCTTTATCTTTAGATTAAAATTAAATCACTTGTTGGTGTCCGTGAATTCTGTTATGGCATGGTGTGACCCGGTAGCGCGAGCATCTTTAATGCAACTTTTTACCTTCAATTGCATCTGAATCATACAGCGAATCAAATTGAAAGCACAAGCAGCTTTTGCTGATGAAAAGAATTTGAAGCATGCCTATAATCTGTGAGCCAGTTCAGGTGTTTCTGCATGTTTTATGTTACGATACACTAATAGCGACTATAACACTTTAACATAGTGGTTTTCTTGAAGATACACCTGTACTGGATCACAGAACATAGGCATGCTGCATATCATTTTAATCAGTAGAAGCAGATTGTTCTAATAAGATACATTTTAGGGTGAAAAGATGCATTAAAAGATGCACGATACTACCATGTCAAGCAGCACTCCTATGACCTTAGACTAAAAAAAAATTCTCTCAACATGCTATCACTTGAAATTTCAGCTATACAGTAGACATTGTATTGTACTCATAACAGGGGGCAAGTTTCACATAATGAGGTGTTTCTGCATGTTTTATGTTACGATACACTAATAGCGACTATAACACTTTAACATAGTGGTTTTCTTGAAGATACACCTGTACTGGATCTCAGAACATAGGCATGCTGCATATCAATTTAATCCGCAGAAGCAGATTGTTCTAATAAGATACATTTTAGGGTGAAAAGATGCATTAAAAGATGCATGATACTACCATGTCATACAGCACTCCTATGACCTTAGACTCAAACAATTCTCTCCACATCCTATCACTTGAAATTTCTGTTATACAGTAGACATTGTATTGTACTCATAACAGGGGGCAAGTTTCACATAATGAGAGATCATGTTAGATTCAATACTTTTAAAATACACTACTTTGTTCTTCCCTTCTCTCTTCCTCTCTGTGTATGGCCACCCAAGTTCCTAGACCACCTCCCCCCACTATCACACAATTACTATTCATCTGCATTGAGCTCATTATATTGCTCACCAACACCCCACCTTCTTTTGCTTCTATTCAATGCTGCCGCATGCTGAGCCTGCTATTGACAATGTACACATTGTCTGCTTTAATTGCACACTTCACATCACATACACAACAGGTGATGTTCTCAACATGGATAGACTGTTTAGGCTAGTGGGTTCCTTCTGCGCTTTGCACTTTGAGGTCTGGGGTTCAAATCATGGACGGGGAGTTTTTTTTTTTTTTCTTTTGAATCTTTATTTTTAGATTAAAAATAAATCACTTGGTGGTGTCCGTGAATTCTGTTATGGCATGGTGTGACCCGGTAGCGCGACCATCTTTAATGCAACTTTTTACCTTCAATTGCATCTGAATCATACAGCGAATCAAATTGAAAGCACAAGCAGCTTTTGCTGATGAAAAGAAAATGAAGCATGCCTATAATCTGTGAGCCAGTTCAGGTGTTTCTGCATGTTTTATGTTACGATACACTAATAGCGACTATAACACTTTAACATAGTGGTTTTCTTGAAGATACACCTGTACTGGATCACAGAACATAGGCATGCTGCATATCATTTTAATCAGCAGAAGCAGATTGTTCTAATAAGATACATTTTAGGGTGAAAAGATGCATTAAAAGATGCACGATACTACCATGTCAAGCAGCACTCCTATGACCTTAGACTAAAAAAAAATTCTCTCAACATGCTATCACTTGAAATTTCAGCTATACAGTACACATTGTATTGTACTCATAACAGGGGGCAAGTTTCACATAATGAGGTGTAGCGACTATAACACTTTAACATAGTGGTTTTCTTGAAGATACACCTGTACTGGATCTCAGAACATAGGCATGCTGCATATCATTTTAATCCGCAGAAGCAGATTGTTCTAATAAGATACATTTTAGGGTGAAAAGATGCATTAAAAGATGCATGATACTACCATGTCATACAGCACTCCTATGACCTTAGACTCAAACAATTCTCTCCACATCCTATCACTTGAAATTTCTGTTATACAGTAGACATTGTATTGTACTCATAACAGGGGGCAAGTTTCACATAATGAGAGATCATGTTAGATTCAATACTTTTAAAATACACTACTTTGTTCTTCCCTTCTCTCTTCCTCTCTGTGTATGGCCACCCAAGTTCATAGACCACCTCCCCCCACTATCACACAATTACTATTCATCTGCATTGAGCTCATTATATTGCTCACCAACACCCCACCTTCTTTTGCTTCTATTCAATGCTGCCGCATGCTGAGCCTGCTATTGACGATGTACACATTGTCTGCTTTAATTGCACACTTCACATCACATACACAACAGGTGATGTTCTCAACATGGATAGACTGTTTAGGCTAGTGGGTTCCTTCTGCGCTTTGCACTTTGAGGTCTGGGGTTGAAATCATGGACGGGGAGTTTTTTTTAATTTTTCTTTTGAATCTTTATATTTAGATTAAAAATAAATCACTTGGTGGTGTCCGTGAATTCTGTTATGGCATGGTGTGACTCGATAGAGCGAGCATCTTTAATGCAACTTTTTACCTTCAATTGCATCTGAATCATACAGCGAATCAAATTGAAAGCACAAGCAGCTTTTGCTGATGAAAAGAATATGAAGCATGCCTATAATCTGTGACCCAGTTCAGGTGTTTCTGCATGTTTTATGTTACGATACACTAATAGCGACTATAACACTTTAACATAGTGGTTTTCTTGAAGATACACCTGTACTGGATCACAGAACATAGGCATGCTGCATATCATTTTAATCAGCAGAAGCAGATTGTTCTAATAAGATACATTTTAGGGTGAAAAGATGCATTAAAAGATGCACGATACTACCATGTCAAGCAGCACTCCTGTGACCTTAGACTCAAAAACAATTCTCTCAACATGCTATCACTTGAAATTTCTGCTAAACAGTAGACATTGTATTGTACTCATAACAGGGGGCAAGTTTAACATAATGAGAGATCATGTTAGATTAAATACTTTTAAAATACACTACTTTGTTCTTCCCTTCTCCCTTCCTCTCTGAGTATGGCAACCCAAGTTCCTAGACCACCTCCCCCCACTATCACACAATTACTATTCATCTGCATTGAGCTCATTATACGGCTCACCAACACCCCACCTTCTTTTGCTTCTATTCAATGCTGCCGCATGCTGAGACTGCTATTGACATTGTACACATTGTCTGCTTTAATTGCACGCTTCACTTCACATACACAACAGGTGATGTTCTCAACATGGATAGACTGTTTAGGCTAGTGGGTTCCTTCTGCGCTTTGCACTTTGAGGTCTGGGGTTAAAATCATGGAAGGGGAGTTTTTTTTCCTTTTCGTTTGAATCTTTATCTTTAGATTAAAATTAAATCACTTGTTGGTGTCCGTGAATTCTGTTATGGCATGGTGTGACCCGGTAGCGCGAGCATCTTTAATGCAACTTTTTACCTTCAATTGCATCTGAATCATACAGCGAATCAAATTGAAAGCACAAGCAGCTTTTGCTGATGAAAAGAAAATGAAGCATGCCTATAATCTGTGAGCCAGTTCAGGTGTTTCTGCATGTTTTATGTTACGATACACTAATAGCGACTATAACACTTTAACATAGTGGTTTTCTTGAAGATACACCTGTACTGGATCTCAGAACATAGGCATGCTGCATATCATTTTAATCCGCAGAAGCAGATTGTTCTAATAAGATACATTTTAGGGTGAAAAGATGCATTAAAAGATGCATGATACTACCATGTCATACAGCACTCCTATGACCTTAGACTCAAACAATTCTCTCCACATCCTATCACTTGAAATTTCTGTTATACAGTAGACATTGTATTGTACTCATAACAGGGGGCAAGTTTCACATAATGAGAGATCATGTTAGATTCAATACTTTTAAAATACACTACTTTGTTCTTCCCTTCTCTCTTCCTCTCTGTGTATGGCCACCCAAGTTCATAGACCACCTCCCCCCACTATCACACAATTACTATTCATCTGCATTGAGCTCATTATATTGCTCACCAACACCCCACCTTCTTTTGCTTCTATTCAATGCTGCCGCATGCTGAGCCTGCTATTGACGATGTACACATTGTCTGCTTTAATTGCACACTTCACATCACATACACAACAGGTGATGTTCTCAACATGGATAGACTGTTTAGGCTAGTGGGTTCCTTCTGCGCTTTGCACTTTGAGGTCTGGGGTTGAAATCATGGACGGGGAGTTTTTTTTAATTTTTCTTTTGAATCTTTATATTTAGATTAAAAATAAATCACTTGGTGGTGTCCGTGAATTCTGTTATGGCATGGTGTGACTCGATAGAGCGAGCATCTTTAATGCAACTTTTTACCTTCAATTGCATCTGAATCATACAGCGAATCAAATTGAAAGCACAAGCAGCTTTTGCTGATGAAAAGAATATGAAGCATGCCTATAATCTGTGACCCACTTCAGGTGTTTCTGCATGTTTTATGTTACGATACACTAATAGCGACTATAACACTTTAACATAGTGGTTTTCTTGAAGATACACCTGTACTGGATCACAGAACATAGGCATGCTGCATATCATATTAATCAGCAGAAGCAGATTGTTCTAATAAGATACATTTTAGGGTGAAAAGATGCATTAAAAGATGCACGATACTACCATGTCAAGCAGCACTCCTATGACCTTAGACTAAAAAAAAATACTCTCAACATGCTATCACTTGAAATTTCAGCTATACAGTAGACATTGTATTGTACTCATAACAGGGGGCAAGTTTCACATAATGAGGTGTTTCTGCATGTTTTATGTTATGATACACTAATAGCGACTATAACACTTTAACATAGTGGTTTTCTTGAAGATACACCTGTACTGGATCTCAGAACATAGGCATGCTGCATATCATTTTAATCCGCAGAAGCAGATTGTTCTAATAAGATACATTTTAGGGTGAAAAGATGCATTAAAAGATGCACGATACTACCATGTCAAGCAGCACTCCTGTGACCTTAGACTCAAAAACAATTCTCTCAACATGCTATCACTTGAAATTTTTGCTAAACAGTAGACATTGTATTGTACTCATAACAGGGGGCAAGTTTAACATAATGAGAGATCATGTTAGATTCAATACTTTTAAAATACACTACTTTGTTCTTCCCTTCTCCCTTCCTCTCTGAGTATGGCCACCCAAGTTCCTAGACCACCTCCCCCCACTATCACACAATTACTATTCATCTGCATTGAGCTCATTATATGGCTCACCAACACCCCACCTTCTTTTGCTTCTATTCAATGCTGCCGCATGCTGAGACTGCTATTGACATTGTACACATTGTCTGCTTTAATTGCACTCTTCACATCACATACACAACAGGTGATGTTCTCAACATGGATAGACTGTTTAGGCTAGTGGGTTCCTTCTGCGCTTTGCACTTTGAGGTCTGGGGTTCAAATCATTGAAGGGGAGTGTTTTTTTTTTTTTTCTTTTGAATCTTTATTTTTAGATTAAAAATAAATCACTTGGTGGTGTCCGTGAATTCTGTTATGGCATGGTGTGACTTGGTAGCGCGAGCATCCTTAATGTAACTTTTTACCTTCTATTCCATCTGAATCATACAGCAAATCAAATTTAAAGCACAAGCAGCTTTTGCTGATGAAAAGAATATGAAGCATGCCTATAATCTGTGAGCCAGTTCAGGTGTTTCTGCATGTTTTATGTTACGATACACTAATAGCAACTATAACACTTTAACATAGTGGTTTTCTTGAAGATACTTCTGTACTGCATCTCAGAACATAGGCATGCTGCATATCATTTTAATCAGCAGAAGCAGATTGTTCTAATAAGATACATTTTAGGGTGAAAAGATGCATTAAAAGATGCACGATACTACCATGTCATACAGCACTCCTATGACCTTAGACTCAAAACAATTCTCTCCACATCCTATCACTTGAAATTTCTCTTATACAGTAGACATTGTATTGTACTCATAACAGGGGGCAAGTTTCACATAATGAGAGATCATGTTAGATTCAATACTTTTAAAATACACTACTTTGTTCTTCCCTTCTCTCTTCCTCTCTGTGTATGGCCACCCAAGTTCCTAGACCACCTCCCCCCACTACCACACAATTACTATTCATCTGCATTGAGCTCATTATATGGCTCACCAACACCCCACCTTCTTTTGCTTCTATTCAATTCTGCCGCATGCTGAGCCTGCTATTGACAATGTACACATTGTCTGCTTTAATTGCACACTTCACATCACATACACAACAGGTGATGTTCTTAAAATGGATAGACTGTTTAGGCTAGTGGGTACCTTCACGCTTTGCACTTTGAGGTCTGGGGTTCAAATCATGGAAGGGGAGTTTTTTTTCCTTTTCGTTTGAATCTTTATTTTTAGATTAAAATTAAATCACTTGTTGGTGTCCGTGAATTCTGTTATGGCATGGTGTGACCCGGTAGCGCGAGCATCTTTAATGCAACTTTTTACCTTCAATTGCATCTGAATCATACAGCGAATCAAATTGAAAGCATAAGCAGCTTTTGCTGATGAAAAGAAAATAAAGCATGCCTATAATCTGTGAGCCAGTTCAGGTGTTTCTGCATGTTTTAGGTTACGATACACTAATAGCGACTATAACACTTTAACATAGTGGTTTTCTTGAAGATACACCTGTACTGGATCACAGAACATAGGCATGCTGCATATCATTTTAATCAGCAGAAGCAGATTGTTCTAATAAGATACATTTTAGGGTGAAAAGATGCATTAAAAGATGCACGATACTACCATGTCAAGCAGCACTCCTATGACCTTAGACTAAAAAAAAATTCTCTCAACATGCTATCACTTGAAATTTCAGCTATACAGTAGACATTGTATTGTACTCATAACAGGGGGCAAGTTTCACATAATGAGGTGTTTCTGCATGTTTTATGTTACGATACACTAATAGCGACTATAACACTTTAACATAGTGGTTTTCTTGAAGATACACCTGTACTGGATCTCAGAACATAGGCATGCTGCATATCATTTTAATCCGCAGAAGCAGATTGTTCTAATAAGATACATTTTAGGGTGAAAAGATGCATTAAAAGATGCATGATACTACCATGTCATACAGCACTCCTATGACCTTAGACTCAAACAATTCTCTCCACATCCTATCACTTGAAATTTCTGTTATACAGTAGACATTGTATTGTACTCATAACAGGGGGCAAATTTCACATAATGAGAGATCATGTTAGATTCAATACTTTTAAAATACACTACTTTGTTCTTCCCTTCTCTCTTCCTCTCTGTGTATGGCCACCCAAGTTCATAGACCACCTCCCCCCACTATCACACAATTACTATTCATCTGCATTGAGCTCATTATATGGCTCACAAACACCCCACCTTCTTTTGCTTCTATTCAATGCTGCCGCATGCTGAGCCTGCTATTGACAATGTACACATTGTCTGCTTTTATTGCACACTTCACATCACATACACAACAGGTGATGTTCTCAACATGGATAAACTGTTTAGGCTTGTGGGTACCTTTGCGCTTTGCACTTTGAGGTCTGGGGTTCAAATCATGGACGGGGAGTTTTTTTTAATTTTTCTTTTGAATCTTTATTTTTAGATTAAAAATAAATCACTTGGTGGTGTCCGTGAATTCTGTTATGGCATGGTGTGACTCGATAGAGCGAGCATCTTTAATGCAACTTTTTACCTTCAATTGCATCTGAATCATACAGCGAATCAAATTGAAAGCACAAGCAGCTTTTGCTGATGAAAAGAATGTGAAGCATGCCTATAATCTGTGACCCAGTTCAGGTGTTTCTGCATGTTTTATGTTACGATACACTAATAGCGACTATAACACTTTAACATAGTGGTTTTCTTGAAGATACACCTGTACTGGATCACAGAACATAGGCATGCTGCATATAATTTTAATCAGCAGAAGCAGATTGTTCTAATAAGATACATTTTAGGGTGAAAAGATGCATTAAAAGATGCACGATACTACCATGTCAAGCAGCACTCCTGTGACCTTAGACTCAAAAACAATTCTCTCAACATGCTATTACTTGAAGTTTCTGCTAAACAGTAGACATTGTATTGTACTCATAACAGGGGGCAAGTTTAACATAATGAGAGATCATGTTAGATTAAATACTTTTAAAATACACTACTTTGTTCTTCCCTTCTCCCTTCCTCTCTGAGTATGGCCACCCAAGTTCCTAGACCACCTCCTCCCACTATCACACAATTACTATTCATCTGCATTGAGCTCATTATATGGCTCACCAACACCCCACCTTCTTTTGCTTCTATTCAATGCTGCCGCATGCTGAGACTGCTATTGACATTGTACACATTGTCTGCTTTAATTGCACTCTTCACTTCACATACACAACAGGTGATGTTCTCAACATGGATAGACTGTTTAGGCTAGTGGGTTCCTTCTGCGCTTTGCACTTTGAGGTCTGGGGTTAAAATCATGGAAGGGGAGTTTTTTTTCCTTTTCGTTTGAATCTTTATCTTTAGATTAAAATTAAATCACTTGTTGGTGTCCGTGAATTCTGTTATGGCATGGTGTGACCCGGTAGCGCGAGCATCTTTAATGCAACTTTTTACCTTCAATTGCATCTGAATCATACAGCGAATCAAATTGAAAGCATAAGCAGCTTTTGCTGATGAAAAGAAAATGAAGCATGCCTATAATCTGTGAGCCAGTTCAGGTGTTTCTGCATGTTTTAGGTTACGATACACTAATAGCGACTATAACACTTTAACATAGTGGTTTTCTTGAAGATACACCTGTACTGGATCACAGAACATAGGCATGCTGCATATCATTTTAATCAGCAGAAGCAGATTGTTCTAATAAGATACATTTTAGGGTGAAAAGATGCATTAAAAGATGCACGATACTACCATGTCAAGCAGCACTCCTATGACCTTAGACTAAAAAAAAATTCTCTCAACATGCTATCACTTGAAATTTCAGCTATACAGTAGACATTGTATTGTACTCATAACAGGGGGCAAGTTTCACATAATGAGGTGTTTCTGCATGTTTTATGTTACGATACACTAATAGCGACTATAACACTTTAACATAGTGGTTTTCTTGAAGATACACCTGTACTGGATCTCAGAACATAGGCATGCTGCATATCATTTTAATCCGCAGAAGCAGATTGTTCTAATAAGATACATTTTAGGGTGAAAAGATGCATTAAAAGATGCATGATACTACCATGTCATACAGCACTCCTATGACCTTAGACTCAAACAATTCTCTCCACATCCTATCACTTGAAATTTCTGTTATACAGTAGACATTGTATTGTACTCATAACAGGGGGCAAGTTTCACATAATGAGAGATCATGTTAGATTCAATACTTTTAAAATACACTACTTTGTTCTTCCCTTCTCTCTTCCTCTCTGTGTATGGCCACCCAAGTTCATAGACCACCTCCCCCCACTATCACACAATTACTATTCATCTGCATTGAGCTCATTATATGGCTCACAAACACCCCACCTTCTTTTGCTTCTATTCAATGCTGCCGCATGCTGAGCCTGCTATTGACAATGTACACATTGTCTGCTTTTATTGCACACTTCACATCACATACACAACAGGTGATGTTCTCAACATGGATAGACTGTTTAGGCTTGTGGGTACCTTTGCGCTTTGCACTTTGAGGTCTGGGGTTCAAATCATGGACGGGGAGTTTTTTTTAATTTTTCTTTTGAATCTTTATTTTTAGATTAAAAATAAATCACTTGGTGGTGTCCGTGAATTCTGTTATGGCATGGTGTGACTCGATAGAGCGAGCATCTTTAATGCAACTTTTTACCTTCAATTGCATCTGAATCATACAGCGAATCAAATTGAAAGCACAAGCAGCTTTTGCTGATGAAAAGAATATGAAGCATGCCTATAATCTGTGACCCAGTTCAGGTGTTTCTGCATGTTTTATGTTACGTTACACTAATAGCAACTATAACACTTTAACGTAGTGGTTTTCTTGAAGATACACCTGTACTGGATCACAGAACATAGGCATGCTGCATATCATTTTAATCCGCAGAAGCAGATTGTTCTAATAAGATACATTTTAGGGTGAAAAGATGCATTAAAAGATGCACGATACTACCATGTCAAGCAGCACTCCTGTGACCTTAGACTCAAAAACAATTCTCTCAACATGCTATCACTTGAAATTTCTGCTAAACAGTAGACATTGTATTGTACTCATAACAGGGGGCAAGTTTAACATAATGAGAGATCATGTTAGATTAAATACTTTTAAAATACACTACTTTGTTCTTCCCTTCTCCCTTCCTCTCTGAGTATGGCCACCCAAGTTCCTAGACCACCTCCTCCCACTATCACACAATTACTATTCATCTGCATTGAGCTCATTATATGGCTCACCAACACCCCACCTTCTTTTGCTTCTATTCAATGCTGCCGCATGCTGAGACTGCTATTGACATTGTACACATTGTCTGCTTTAATTGCACTCTTCACATCACATACACAACAGGTGATGTTCTCAACATGGATAGACTGTTTAGGCTAGTGGGTTCCTTCTGCGCTTTGCACTTTGAGGTCTGGGGTTCAAATCATTGAAGGGGAGTGTTTTTTTTCTTTTTCTTTTGAATCTTTATTTTTAGATTAAAAATAAATCACTTGGTGGTGTCCGTGAATTCTGTTATGGCATGGTGTGACTTGGTAGCGCGAGCATCCTTAATGTAACTTCTTACCTTCAATTCCATCTGAATCATACAGCAAATCAAATTTAAAGCACAAGCAGCTTTTGCTGATGAAAAGAATATGAAGCATGCCTATAATCTGTGAGCCAGTTCAGGTGTTTCTGCATGTTTTATGTTACGATACACTAATAGCGACTATAACACTTTAACATAGTGGTTTTCTTGAAGATACACCTGTACTGGATCACAGAACATAGGCATGCTGCATATCATTTTAATCAGCAGAAGCAGATTGTTCTAATAAGATACATTTTAGGGTGAAAAGATGCATTAAAAGATGCACGATACTACCATGTCAAGCAGCACTCCTATGACCTTAGACTGAAAAACAATTCTCTCAACATGCTATCACTTGAAATTTCTGCTATACAGTAGACATTGTATTGTACTCATAACAGGGGGCAAGTTTCACATGATGAGAGATCATGTTAGATTCAATACTTTTAAATACACTATTTTGTTCTTCCCTTCTCCCTTCCTCTCTGTGTATGGCCACCCAAGTTCCTAGACCACCAACCCCCACTACCACACAATTACTATTCATCTGCATTGAGCTCATTATATGGCTCACCAACACCCCACCTTCTTTTGCTTCTATTCAATGCTGCCGCATGCTGAGCCTGCTATTGACAATGTACACATTGTCTGCTTTAATTGCACACTTCACATCACATACACAACAGGTGATGTTCTCAACATGGATAGACTGTTTAGGCTAGTGGGTACCTTCACGCTTTGCACTTTGAGGTCTGGGGTTCAAATCATGGAAGGGGAGTTTTTTTTCCTTTTCTTTTGAATCTTTATTTTTAGATTAAAAATAAATCACTTGGTGGTGTCCATTAATTTTGTTATGGCATGGTGTGACTCGGTAGCGCGAGCATCTTTCATGCAACTTTTTACCTTCAGTTGCATCTGAATCATACAGCGAATCAAATTGAAAGCACAAGCAGCTTTTGCTGATGAAAAGAATATGAAGCATGCCTATAATCTGTGAGCCAGTTCAGGTGTTTCTGCATGTTTTATGTTACAATACACTAATAGCAACTATAACACTTTAACATAGTGGTTTTCTTGAAGATACACCTGTACTGCATCTCAGAACATAGGCATGCTGCATATCATTTTAATCAGCAGAAGCAGATTGTTCTAATAAGATACATGTTAGGGTGAAAAGATGCATTAAAAGATGCACGATACTACCATGTCATACAGCACTCCTATGACCTTAGACTCAAAACAATTCTCTCCACATCCTATCACTTGAAATTTCTGTTATACAGTAGACATTGTATTGTACTCATAACAGGGGGCAAGTTTCACATAATGAGAGATCATGTTAGATTCAATACTTTTAAAATACACTACTTTGTTCTTCCCTTCTCTCTTCCTCTCTGTGTATGGCCACCCAAGTTCCTAGACCACCTCCCCCCACTACCACACAATTACTATTCATCTGCATTGAGCTCATTATATGGCTCACCAACACCCCACCTTCTTTTGCTTCTATTCAATGCTGCCGCATGCTGAGCCTGCTATTGACAATGTACACATTGTCTGCTTTAATTGCACACTTCACATCACATACACAACAGGTGATGTTCTTAAAATGGATAGACTGTTTAGGCTAGTGGGTACCTTCACGCTTTGCACTTTGAGGTCTGGGGTTCAAATCATGGAAGGGGAGTTTTTTTTCCTTTTCTTTTGAATCTTTATTTTTAGATTAAAAATAAATCACTTGGTGGTGTCCATGAATTTTGTTATGGCATGGTGTGACTCGGTAGCGCGAGCATCTTTCATGCAACTTTTTACCTTCAGTTGCATCTGAATCATACAGCGAATCAAATTGAAAGCACAAGCAGCTTTTGCTGATGAAAAGAATATGAAGCATGCCTATAATCTGTGAGCCAGTTCAGGTGTTTCTGCATGTTTTATGTTACGTTACACTAATAGCGACTATAACACTTTAAGGTAATGGTTTTCTTGAAGATACACCTGTAGTGGATCTCAGAACATAAGCATGCTGCATATCATTTTAGTCAGCAGAAGCAGATTGTTCTAATAAGATACATTTAGGGTGAAAAGATGCATTAAAAGATGCACGATACTACCATGTCATACAGCACTCCTATGACCTTAGACTCAAAACAATTCTCTCCACATCCTATCACTTGAAATTTCTGTTATACAGTAGACATTGTATTGTACTCATAACAGGGGGCAAGTTTCACATAATGAGAGATCATGTTAGATTCAATACTTTTAAAATACTCTACTTTGTTCTTCCCTTCTCCCTTCCTCTCTGTGAATGGCCACCCAAGTTCCTAGACCACCTCCCCCCACTACCACACAATTACTATTCATCTGCATTGAGCTCATTATATGGCTCACCAACACCCCACCTTCTTTTGCTTCTATTCAATGCTGCCACATGCTGAGCCTGCTATTGACAATGTACACATTGTCTGCTTTAATTGCACACTTCACATCACATACACAACAGGTGATGTTCTCAACATGGATAGACTGTTTAGGCTAGTGGGTACCTTTGCGCTTTGCACTTTGAGGTCTGGGGTTCAAATCGTGGAAGTGGAGTTTTTTTTCCTTTTCTTTTGAATCTTTATCTTTAGATTAAAATTAAATCACTTGTTGGTGACCGTGAATTCTGTTATGGCATGGTGTGACCCGGTAGCGCGAGCATCTTTAATGCAACTTTTTACCTTCAATTGAATCTGAATCATACAGCGAATCAAATTGAAAGCACAAGCAGCTTTTTCTGATGAAAAGAATATGAAGCATGCCTATAATCTGTGAGCCAGTTCAGGTGTTTCTGCATGTTTTATGTTACGATACACTAATAGCGACTATAACACTTTAACATAGTGGTTTTCTTGAAGATACACCTGTACTGGATCACAGAACATAGGCATGCTGCATATCATTTTAATCAGCAGAAGCAGATTGTTCTAATAAGATACATTTTAGGGTGAAAAGATGCATTAAAAGATGCATGATACTACCATGTCAAGCAGCACTCCTATGACCTTAGACTAAAAAAAAATTCTCTCAACATGCTATCACTTGAAATTTCAGCTATACAGTAGACATTGTATTGTACTCATAACAGGGGGCAAGTTTCACATAATGAGGTGTTTCTGCATGTTTTATGTTACGATACACTAATAGCGACTATAACACTTTAACATAGTGGTTTTCTTGAAGATACACCTGTACTGGATCTCAGAACATAGGCATGCTGCATATCATTTTAATCCGCAGAAGCAGATTGTTCTAATAAGATACATTTTAGGGTGAAAAGATGCATTAAAAGATGCATGATACTACCATGTCATACAGCACTCCTATGACCTTAGCCTCAAACAATTCTCTCCACATCCTATCACTTGAAATTTCTGTTATACAGTAGACATTGTATTGTACTCATAACAGGGGGCAAGTTTCACATAATGAGAGATCATGTTAGATTCAATACTTTTAAAATACACTACTTTGTTCTTCCCTTCTCTCTTCCTCTCTGTGTATGGCCACCCAAGTTCATAGACCACCTCCCCCCACTATCACACAATTACTATTCATCTGCATTGAGCTCATTATATGGCTCACAAACACCCCACCTTCTTTTGCTTCTATTCAATGCTGCCGCATGCTGAGCCTGCTATTGACAATGTACACATTGTCTGCTTTTATTGCACACTTCACATCACATACACAACAGGTGATGTTCTCAACATGGATAGACTGTTTAGGCTAGTGGGTACCTTTGCGCTTTGCACTTTGAGGTCTGGGGTTCAAATCATGGAAGGGGAGTTTTTTTTCCTTTTCGTTTGAATCTTTATCTTTAGATTAAAATTAAATCACTTGTTGGTGTCCGTGAATTCTGTTATGGCATGGTGTGACCCGGTAGCGCGAGCATCTTTAATGCAACTTTTTACCTTCAATTGCATCTGAATCATACAGCGAATCAAATTGAAAGCACAAGCAGCTTTTGCTGATGAAAAGAATTTGAAGCATGCCTATAATCTGTGAGCCAGTTCAGGTGTTTCTGCATGTTTTATGTTACGATACACTAATAGCGACTATAACTCTTTAACATAGTGGTTTTCTTGAAGATACACCTGTACTGGATCACAGAACATAGGCATGCTGCATATCATTTTAATCAGTAGAAGCAGATTGTTCTAATAAGATACATTTTAGGGTGAAAAGATGCATTAAAAGATGCACGATACTACCATGTCAAGCAGCACTCCTATGACCTTAGACTAAAAAAAAATTCTCTCAACATGCTATCACTTGAAATTTCAGCTATACAGTAGACATTGTATTGTACTCATAACAGGGGGCAAGTTTCACATAATGAGGTGTTTCTGCATGTTTTATGTTACGATACACTAATAGCGACTATAACACTTTAACATAGTGGTTTTCTTGAAGATACACCTGTACTGGATCTCAGAACATAGGCATGCTGCATATCAATTTAATCCGCAGAAGCAGATTGTTCTAATAAGATACATTTTAGGGTGAAAAGATGCATTAAAAGATGCATGATACTACCATGTCATACAGCACTCCTATGACCTTAGACTCAAACAATTCTCTCCACATCCTATCACTTGAAATTTCTGTTATACAGTAGACATTGTATTGTACTCATAACAGGGGGCAAGTTTCACATAATGAGAGATCATGTTAGATTCAATACATTTAAAATACACTACTTTCTTCTTCCCTTCTCTCTTCCTCTCTGTGTATGGCCACCCAAGTTCCTAGACCACCTCCCCCCACTATCACACAATTACTATTCATCTGCATTGAGCTCATTATATTGCTCACCAACACCCCACCTTCTTTTGCTTCTATTCAATGCTGCCGCATGCTGAGCCTGCTATTGACAATGTACACATTGTCTGCTTTAATTGCACACTTCACATCACATACACAACAGGTGATGTTCTCAACATGGATAGACTGTTTAGGCTAGTGGGTTCCTTCTGCGCTTTGCACTTTGAGGTCTGGGGTTGAAATCATGGACGGGGAGTTTTTTTTTATTTTTCTTTTGAATCTTTATTTTTAGATTAAAAATAAATCACTTGGTGGTGTCCGTGAATTCTGTTATGGCATGGTGTGACTCGATAGAGCGAGCATCTTTAATGCAACTTTTTACCTTCAATTGCATCTGAATCATACAGCGAATCAAATTGAAAGCACAAACAGCTTTTGCTGATGAAAAGAATATGAAGCATGCCTATAATCTGTGACCCAGTTCAGGTGTTTCTGCATGTTTTATGTTACGATACACTAATAGCGACTATAACACTTTAACATAGTGGTTTTCTTGAAGATACACCTGTACTGGATCACAGAACATAGGCATGCTGCATATAATTTTAATCAGCAGAAGCAGATTGTTCTAATAAGATACATTTTAGGGTGAAAAGATGCATTAAAAGATGCACGATACTACCATGTCAAGCAGCACTCCTGTGACCTTAGACTCAAAAACAATTCTCTCAACATGCTATCACTTGAAATTTCTGCTAAACAGTAGACATTGTATTGTACTCATAACAGGGGGCAAGTTTAACATAATGAGAGATCATGTTAGATTAAATACTTTTAAAATACACTACTTTGTTCTTCCCTTCTCCCTTCCTCTCTGAGTATGGCCACCCAAGTTCCTAGACCACCTCCTCCCACTATCACACAATTACTATTCATCTGCATTGAGCTCATTATATGGCTCACCAACACCCCACCTTCTTTTGCTTCTATTCAATGCTGCCGCATGCTGAGACTGCTATTGACATTGTACACATTGTCTGCTTTAATTGCACTCTTCACTTCACATACACAACAGGTGATGTTCTCAACATGGATAGACTGTTTAGGCTAGTGGGTTCCTTCTGCGCTTTGCACTTTGAGGTCTGGGGTTAAAATCATGGAAGGGGAGTTTTTTTTCCTTTTCGTTTGAATCTTTATCTTTAGATTAAAATTAAATCACTTGTTGGTGTCCGTGAATTCTGTTATGGCATGGTGTGACCCGGTAGCGCGAGCATCTTTAATGCAACTTTTTACCTTCAATTGCATCTGAATCATACAGCGAATCAAATTGAAAGCACAAGCAGCTTTTGCTGATGAAAAGAAAATGAAGCATGCCTATAATCTGTGAGCCAGTTCAGGTGTTTCTGCATGTTTTATGTTACGATACACTAATAGCGACTATAACACTTTAACATAGTGGTTTTCTTGAAGATACACCTGTACTGGATCACAGAACATAGGCATGCTGCATATCATTTTAATCAGCAGAAGCAGATTGTTCTAATAAGATACATTTTAGGGTGAAAAGATGCATTAAAAGATGCACGATACTACCATGTCAAGCAGCACTCCTGTGACCTTAGACTCAAAAACAATTCTCTCAACATGCTATCACTTGAAATTTCTGCTAAACAGTAGACATTGTATTGTACTCATAACAGGGGGCAAGTTTAACATAATGAGAGATCATGTTAGATTAAATACTTTTAAAATACACTACTTTGTTCTTCCCTTCTCCCTTCCTCTCTGAGTATGGCCACCCAAGTTCCTAGACCACCTCCTCCCACTATCACACAATTACTATTCATCTGCATTGAGCTCATTATATGGCTCACCAACACCCCACCTTCTTTTGCTTCTATTCAATGCTGCCGCATGCTGAGACTGCTATTGACATTGTACACATTGTCTGCTTTAATTGCACTCTTCACTTCACATACACAACAGGTGATGTTCTCAACATGGATAGACTGTTTAGGCTAGTGGGTTCCTTCTGCGCTTTGCACTTTGAGGTCTGGGGTTAAAATCATGGAAGGGGAGTTTTTTTTCCTTTTCGTTTGAATCTTTATCTTTAGATTAAAATTAAATCACTTGTTGGTGTCCGTGAATTCTGTTATGGCATGGTGTGACCCGGTAGCGCGAGCATCTTTAATGCAACTTTTTACCTTCAATTGCATCTGAATCATACAGCGAATCAAATTGAAAGCACAAGCAGCTTTTGCTGATGAAAAGAAAATGAAGCATGCCTATAATCTGTGAGCCAGTTCAGGTGTTTCTGCATGTTTTATGTTACGATACACTAATAGCGACTATAACACTTTAACATAGTGGTTTTCTTGAAGATACACCTGTACTGGATCACAGAACATAGGCATGCTGCATATCATTTTAATCAGCAGAAGCAGATTGTTCTAATAAGATACATTTTAGGGTGAAAAGATGCATTAAAAGATGCACGATACTACCATGTCAAGCAGCACTCCTATGACCTTAGACTAAAAAAAAATACTCTCAACATGCTATCACTTGAAATTTCAGCTATACAGTAGACATTGTATTGTACTCATAACAGGGGGCAAGTTTCACATAATGAGGTGTTTCTGCATGTTTTATGTTACGATACACTAATAGCGACTATAACACTTTAACATAGTGGTTTTCTTGAAGATACACCTGTACTGGATCTCAGAACATAGGCATGCTGCATATCATTTTAATCCGCAGAAGCAGATTGTTCTAATAAGATACATTTTAGGGTGAAAAGATGCATTAAAAGATGCACGATACTACCATGTCAAGCAGCACTCCTGTGACCTTAGACTCAAAAACAATTCTCTCAACATGCTATCACTTGAAATTTCTGCTAAACAGTAGACATTGTATTGTACTCATAACAGGGGGCAAGTTTAACATAATGAGAGATCATGTTAGATTCAATACTTTTAAAATACACTACTTTGTTCTTCCCTTCTCCCTTCCTCTCTGAGTATGGCCACCCAAGTTCCTAGACCACCTCCCCCCACTATCACACAATTACTATTCATCTGCATTGAGCTCATTATATGGCTCACCAACACCCCACCTTCTTTTGCTTCTATTCAATGCTGCCGCATGCTGAGACTGCTATTGACATTGTACACATTGTCTGCTTTAATTGCACTCTTCACATCACATACACAACAGGTGATGTTCTCAACATGGATAGACTGTTTAGGCTAGTGGGTACCTTCACGCTTTGCACTTTGAGGTCTGGGGTTCAAATCATGGAAGGGGAGTTTTTTTTCCTTTTCTTTTGAATCTTTATTTTTAGATTAAAAATAAATCACTTGGTGGTGTCCATTAATTTTGTTATGGCATGGTGTGACTAGGTAGCGCGAGCATCTTTCATGCAACTTTTTACCTTCAGTTGCATCTGAATCATACAGCGAATCAAATTGAAAGCACAAGCAGCTTTTGCTGATGAAAAGAATATGAAGCATGCCTATAATCTGTGAGCCAGTTCAGGTGTTTCTGCATGTTTTATGTTACAATACACTAATAGCAACTATAACACTTTAACATAGTGGTTTTCTTGAAGATACACCTGTACTGCATCTCAGAACATAGGCATGCTGCATATCATTTTAATCAGCAGAAGCAGATTGCTCTAATAAGATACATTTTAGGGTGAAAAGATGCATTAAAAGATGCACGATACTACCATGTCATACAGCACTCCTATGACCTTAGACTCAAAACAATTCTCTCCACATCCTATCACTTGAAATTTCTGTTATACAGTAGACATTGTATTGTACTCATAACAGGGGGCAAGTTTCACATAATGAGAGATCATGTTAGATTCAATACTTTTAAAATACACTACTTTGTTCTTCCCTTCTCTCTTCCTCTCTGTGTATGGCCACCCAAGTTCCTAGACCACCTCCCCCCACTACCTCACAATTACTATTCATCTGCATTGAGCTCATTATATGGCTCACCAACACCCCACCTTCTTTTGCTTCTATTCAATGCTGCCGCATGCTGAGCCTGCTATTGACAATGTACACATTGTCTGCTTTAATTGCACACTTCACATCACATACACAACAGGTGATGTTCTTAAAATGGATAGACTGTTTAGGCTAGTGGGTACCTTCACGCTTTGCACTTTGAGGTCTGGGGTTCAAATCATGGAAGGGGAGTTTTTTTTCCTTTTCTTTTGAATCTTTATTTTTAGATTAAAAATAAATCACTTGGTGGTGTCCATGAATTTTGTAATGGCATGGTGTGACCCGGTAGCGCGAGCATCTTTCATGCAACTTTTTACCTTCAGTTGCATCTGAATCATACAGCGAATCAAATTGAAAGCACAAGCAGCTTTTGCTGATGAAAAGAATATGAAGCATGCCTATAATCTGTGAGCCAGTTCAGGTGTTTCTGCATGTTTTATGTTACGTTACACTAATAGCGACTATAACACTTTAAGGTAATGGTTTTCTTGAAGATACACCTGTAGTGGATCTCAGAACATAAGCATGCTGCATATCATTTTAGTCAGCAGAAGCAGATTGTTCTAATAAGATACATTTAGGGTGAAAAGATGCATTAAAAGATGCACGATACTACCATGTCATACAGCACTCCTATGACCTTAGACTCAAAACAATTCTCTCCACATCCTATCACTTGAAATTTCTGTTATACAGTAGACATTGTATTGTACTCATAACAGGGGGCAAGTTTCACATAATGAGAGATCATGTTAGATTCAATACTTTTAAAATACTCTACTTTGTTCTTCCCTTCTCCCTTCCTCTCTGTGAATGGCCACCCAAGTTCCTAGACCACCTCCCCCCACTACCACACAATTACTATTCATCTGCATTGAGCTCATTATATGGCTCACCAACACCCCACCTTCTTTTGCTTCTATTCAATGCTGCCACATGCTGAGCCTGCTATTGACAATGTACACATTGTCTGCTTTAATTGCACACTTCACTTCACATACACAACAGGTGATGTTCTCAACATGGATAGACTGTTTAGGCTAGTGGGTACCTTTGCGCTTTGCACTTTGAGGTCTGGGGTTCAAATCATGGAAGTGGAGTTTTTTTTCCTTTTCTTTTGAATCTTTATCTTTAGATTAAAATTAAATCACTTGTTGGTGACCGTGAATTCTGTTATGGCATGGTGTGACCCGGTAGCGCGAGCATCTTTAATGCAACTTTTTACCTTCAATTGAATCTGAATCATACAGCGAATCAAATTGAAAGCACAAGCAGCTTTTGCTGATGAAAAGAATATGAAGCATGCCTATAATCTGTGAGCCAGTTCAGGTGTTTCTGCATGTTTTATGTTACGATACACTAATAGCGACTATAACACTTTAACATAGTGGTTTTCTTGAAGATACACCTGTACTGGATCACAGAACATAGGCATGCTGCATATCATTTTAATCAGCAGAAGCAGATTGTTCTAATAAGATACATTTTAGGGTGAAAAGATGCATTAAAAGATGCACGATACTACCATGTCATACAGCACTCCTATGACCTTAGACTCAAAACAATTCTCTCCACATCCTATCACTTGAAATTTCTGTTATACAGTAGACATTGTATTGTACTCATAACAGGGGGCAAGTTTCACATAATGAGAGATCATGTTAGATTCAATACTTTTAAAATACTCTACTTTGTTCTTCCCTTCTCCCTTCCTCTCTGTGAATGGCCACCCAAGTTCCTAGACCACCTCCCCCCACTACCACACAATTACTATTCATCTGCATTGAGCTCATTATATGGCTCACCAACACCCCACCTTCTTTTGCTTCTATTCAATGCTGCCACATGCTGAGCCTGCTATTGACAATGTACACATTGTCTGCTTTAATTGCACACTTCACATCACATACACAACAGGTGATGTTCTCAACATGGATAGACTGTTTAGGCTAGTGGGTACCTTTGCGCTTTGCACTTTGAGGTCTGGGGTTCAAATCGTGGAAGTGGAGTTTTTTTTCCTTTTCTTTTGAATCTTTATCTTTAGATTAAAATTAAATCACTTGTTGGTGACCGTGAATTCTGTTATGGCATGGTGTGACCCGGTAGCGCGAGCATCTTTAATGCAACTTTTTACCTTCAATTGAATCTGAATCATACAGCGAATCAAATTGAAAGCACAAGCAGCTTTTGCTGATGAAAAGAATATGAAGCATGCCTATAATCTGTGAGCCAGTTCAGGTGTTTCTGCATGTTTTATGTTACGATACACTAATAGCGACTATAACACTTTAACATAGTGGTTTTCTTGAAGATACACCTGTACTGGATCACAGAACATAGGCATGCTGCATATCATTTTAATCAGCAGAAGCAGATTGTTCTAATAAGATACATTTTAGGGTGAAAAGATGCATTAAAAGATGCACGATACTACCATGTCAAGCAGCACTCCTATGACCTTAGACTAAAAAAAAATTCTCTCAACATGCTATCACTTGAAATTTCAGCTATACAGTAGACATTGTATTGTACTCATAACAGGGGGCAAGTTTCACATAATGAGGTGTTTCTGCATGTTTTATGTTACGATACACTAATAGCGACTATAACACTTTAACATAGTGGTTTTCTTGAAGATACACCTGTACTGGATCTCAGAACATAGGCATGCTGCATATCATTTTAATCCGCAGAAGCAGATTGTTCTAATAAGATACATTTTAGGGTGAAAAGATGCATTAAAAGATGCATGATACTACCATGTCATACAGCACTCCTATGACCTTAGACTCAAACAATTCTCTCCACATCCTATCACTTGAAATTTCTGTTATACAGTAGACATTGTATTGTACTCATAACAGGGGGCAAGTTTCACATAATGAGAGATCATGTTAGATTCAATACTTTTAAAATACACTACTTTCTTCTTCCCTTCTCTCTTCCTCTCTGTGTATGGCCACCCAAGTTCCTAGACCACCTCCCCCCACTATCACACAATTACTATTCATCTGCATTGAGCTCATTATATGGCTCACCAACACCCCACCTTCTTTTGCTTCTATTCAATGCTGCCACATGCTGAGCCTGCTATTGACAATGTACACATTGTCTGCTTTAATTGCACACTTCACTTCACATACACAACAGGTGATGTTCTCAACATGGATAGACTGTTTAGGCTAGTGGGTACCTTTGCGCTTTGCACTTTGAGGTCTGGGGTTCAAATCATGGAAGTGGAGTTTTTTTTCCTTTTCTTTTGAATCTTTATCTTTAGATTAAAATTAAATCACTTGTTGGTGACCGTGAATTCTGTTATGGCATGGTGTGACCCGGTAGCGCGAGCATCTTTAATGCAACTTTTTACCTTCAATTGAATCTGAATCATACAGCGAATCAAATTGAAAGCACAAGCAGCTTTTGCTGATGAAAAGAATATGAAGCATGCCTATAATCTGTGAGCCAGTTCAGGTGTTTCTGCATGTTTTATGTTACGATACACTAATAGCGACTATAACACTTTAACATAGTGGTTTTCTTGAAGATACACCTGTACTGGATCACAGAACATAGGCATGCTGCATATCATTTTAATCAGCAGAAGCAGATTGTTCTAATAAGATACATTTTAGGGTGAAAAGATGCATTAAAAGATGCACGATACTACCATGTCATACAGCACTCCTATGACCTTAGACTCAAAACAATTCTCTCCACATCCTATCACTTGAAATTTCTGTTATACAGTAGACATTGTATTGTACTCATAACAGGGGGCAAGTTTCACATAATGAGAGATCATGTTAGATTCAATACTTTTAAAATACTCTACTTTGTTCTTCCCTTCTCCCTTCCTCTCTGTGAATGGCCACCCAAGTTCCTAGACCACCTCCCCCCACTACCACACAATTACTATTCATCTGCATTGAGCTCATTATATGGCTCACCAACACCCCACCTTCTTTTGCTTCTATTCAATGCTGCCACATGCTGAGCCTGCTATTGACAATGTACACATTGTCTGCTTTAATTGCACACTTCACATCACATACACAACAGGTGATGTTCTCAACATGGATAGACTGTTTAGGCTAGTGGGTACCTTTGCGCTTTGCACTTTGAGGTCTGGGGTTCAAATCGTGGAAGTGGAGTTTTTTTTCCTTTTCTTTTGAATCTTTATCTTTAGATTAAAATTAAATCACTTGTTGGTGACCGTGAATTCTGTTATGGCATGGTGTGACCCGGTAGCGCGAGCATCTTTAATGCAACTTTTTACCTTCAATTGAATCTGAATCATACAGCGAATCAAATTGAAAGCACAAGCAGCTTTTGCTGATGAAAAGAATATGAAGCATGCCTATAATCTGTGAGCCAGTTCAGGTGTTTCTGCATGTTTTATGTTACGATACACTAATAGCGACTATAACACTTTAACATAGTGGTTTTCTTGAAGATACACCTGTACTGGATCACAGAACATAGGCATGCTGCATATCATTTTAATCAGCAGAAGCAGATTGTTCTAATAAGATACATTTTAGGGTGAAAAGATGCATTAAAAGATGCACGATACTACCATGTCAAGCAGCACTCCTATGACCTTAGACTAAAAAAAAATTCTCTCAACATGCTATCACTTGAAATTTCAGCTATACAGTAGACATTGTATTGTACTCATAACAGGGGGCAAGTTTCACATAATGAGGTGTTTCTGCATGTTTTATGTTACGATACACTAATAGCGACTATAACACTTTAACATAGTGGTTTTCTTGAAGATACACCTGTACTGGATCTCAGAACATAGGCATGCTGCATATCATTTTAATCCGCAGAAGCAGATTGTTCTAATAAGATACATTTTAGGGTGAAAAGA
Organism: Taudactylus pleione; assembly: GCA_031769625.1. Classification (NCBI taxonomy): domain Eukaryota; kingdom Metazoa; phylum Chordata; class Amphibia; order Anura; family Myobatrachidae; genus Taudactylus; species Taudactylus pleione. Next base: position 6,569,493 of record JAUIMM010000759.1, read on the forward strand.
TGCATTAAAAGATGCATGATACTACCATGTCATACAGCACTCCTATGACCTTAGACTCAAACAATTCTCTCCACATCCTATCACTTGAAATTTCTGTTATACAGTAGACATTGTATTGTACTCATAACAGGGGGCAAGTTTCACATAATGAGAGATCATGTTAGATTCAATACTTTTAAAATACACTACTTTCTTCTTCCCTTCTCTCTTCCTCTCTGTGTATGGCCACCCAAGTTCCTAGACCACCTCCCCCCACTATCACACAATTACTATTCATCTGCATTGAGCTCATTATATTGCTCACCAACACCCCACCTTCTTTTGCTTCTATTCAATGCTGCCGCATGCTGAGCCTGCTATTGACAATGTACACATTGTCTGCTTTAATTGCACACTTCACATCACATACACAACAGGTGATGTTCTCAACATGGATAGACTGTTTAGGCTAGTGGGTTCCTTCTGCGCTTTGCACTTTGAGGTCTGGGGTTGAAATCATGGACGGGGAGTTTTTTTTAATTTTTCTTTTGAATCTTTATTTTTAGATTAAAAATAAATCTCTTGGTGGTGTCCGTGAATTCTGTTATGGCATGGTGTGACTCGGTAGAGCGAGCATCTTTAATGCAACTTTTTACCTTCAATTGCATCTGAATCATACAGCGAATCAAATTGAAAGCACAAGCAGCTTTTGCTGATTAAAAGAATATGAAGCATGCCTATAATCTGTGAGCCAGTTCAGGTGTTTCTGCATGTTTTATGTTACGATACACTAATAGCGACTATAACACTTTAACATAGTGGTTTTCTTGAAGATACACCTGTACTGGATCACAGAACATAGGCATGCTGCATATCATTTTAATCAGCAGAAGCAGATTGTTCTAATAAGATACATTTTAGGGTGAAAAGATGCATTAAAAGATGCACGATACTACCATGTCAAGCAGCACTCCTATGACCTTAGACCAAAAAAAAATACTCTCAACATGCTATCACTTGAAATTTCAGCTATACAGTAGACATTGTATTGTACTCATAACAGGGGGCAAGTTTCACATAATGAGATGTTTCTGCATGTTTTATGTTACGATACACTAATAGCAACTATAACACTTTAACATAGTGGTTTTCTTGAAGATACACCTGTACTGGATCTCAGAACATAGGCATGCTGCATATCATTTTAATCCGCAGAAGCAGATTGTTCTAATAAGATACATTTTAGGGTGAAAAGATGCATTAAAAGATGCACGATACTACCATGTCAAGCATCACTCCTGTGACCTTAGACTCAAAAACAATTCTCTCAACATGCTATCACTTGAAATTTCTGCTAAACAGTAGACATTGTATTGTACTCATAACAGGGGGCAAGTTTAACATAATGAGAGATCATGTTAGTTTCAATACTTTTAAAATACACTACTTTGTTCTTCCCTTCTCCCTTCCTCTCTGAGTATGGCCACCCAAGTTCCTAGACCACCTCCCCCCACTATCACACAATTACTATTCATCTGCATTGAGCTCATTATATGGCTCACCAACACCCCACCTTCTTTTGCTTCTATTCAATGCTGCCGCATGCTGAGACTGCTATTGACATTGTACACATTGTCTGCTTTAATTGCACTCTTCACATCACATACACAACAGGTGATGTTCTCAACATGGATAGACTGTTTAGGCTAGTGGGTTCCTTCTGCGCTTTGCACTTTGAGGTCTGGGGTTCAAATCATTGAAGGGGAGTGTTTTTTTTCTTTTTCTTTTGAATCTTTATTTTTAGATTAAAAATAAATCACTTGGTGGTGTCCGTGAATTCTGTTATGGCATGGTGTGACTTGGTAGCGCGAGCATCCTTAATGTAACTTTTTACCTTCAATTCCATCTGAATCATACAGCAAATCAAATTTAAAGCACAAGCAGCTTTTGCTGATGAAAAGAATATGAAGCATGCCTATAATCTGTGAGCCAGTTCAGGTGTTTCTGCATGTTTTATGTTACGATACACTAATAGCGACTATAACACTTTAACATAGTGGTTTTCTTGAAGATACACCTGTACTGGATCACAGAACATAGGCATGCTGCATATCATTTTAATCAGCAGAAGCAGACTGTTCTAATAAGATACATTTTAGGGTGAAAAGATGCATTAAAAGATGCACGATACTACCATGTCAAGCAGCACTCCTATGACCTTAGACTCAAAAACAATTCTCTCAACATGCTATCACTTGAAATTTCTGCTATACAGTAGACATTGTATTGTACTCATAACAGGGGGCAAGTTTCACATGATGAGAGATCATGTTAGATTCAATACTTTTAAATACACTATTTTGTTCTTCCCTTCTCCCTTCCTCTCTGTGTATGGCCACCCAAGTTCCTAGACCACCAACCCCCACTACCACACAATTACTATTCATCTGCATTGAGCTCATTATATGGCTCACCAACACCCCACCTTCTTTTGCTTCTATTCAATGCTGCCGCATGCTGAGCCTGCTATTGACAATGTACACATTGTCTGCTTTAATTGCACACTTCACATCACATACACAACAGGTGATGTTCTCAACATGGATAGACTGTTTAGGCTAGTGGGTACCTTCACGCTTTGCACTTTGAGGTCTGGGGTTCAAATCATGGAAGGGGAGTTTTTTTTCCTTTTCTTTTGAATCTTTATTTTTAGATTAAAAATAAATCACTTGGTGGTGTCCATTAATTTTGTTATGGCATGGTGTGACTCGGTAGCGCGAGCATCTTTCATGCAACTTTTTACCTTCAGTTGCATCTGAATCATACAGCGAATCAAATTGAAAGCACAAGCAGCTTTTGCTGATGAAAAGAATATGAAGCATGCCTATAATCTGTGAGCCAGTTCAGGTGTTTCTGCATGTTTTATGTTACGATACACTAATAGCAACTATAACACTTTAACATAGTGGTTTTCTTGAAGATACACCTGTACTGCATCTCAGAACATAGGCATGCTGCATATCATTTTAATCAGCAGAAGCAGATTGTTCTAATAAGATACATTTTAGGGTGAAAAGATGCATTAAAAGATGCACGATACTACCATGTCATACAGCACTCCTATGACCTTAGACTCAAAACAATTCTCTCCACATCCTATCACTTGAAATTTCTGTTATACAGTAGACATTGTATTGTACTCATAACAGGGGGCAAGTTTCACATAATGAGAGATCATGTTAGATTCAATACTTTTAAAATACACTACTTTGTTCTTCCCTTCTCTCTTCCTCTCTGTGTATGGCCACCCAAGTTCCTAGACCACCTCCCCCCACTACCACACAATTACTATTCATCTGCATTGAGCTCATTATATGGCTCACCAACACCCCACCTTCTTTTGCTTCTATTCAATGCTGCCGCATGCTGAGCCTGCTATTGACAATGTACACATTGTCTGCTTTAATTGCACACTTCACATCACATACACAACAGGTGATGTTCTTAAAATGGATAGACTGTTTAGGCTAGTGGGTACCTTCACGCTTTGCACTTTGAGGTCTGGGGTTCAAATCATGGAAGGGGAGTTTTTTTTCCTTTTCTTTTGAATCTTTATTTTTAGATTAAAAATAAATCACTTGGTGGTGTCCATGAATTTTGTTATGGCATGGTGTGACTCGGTAGCGCGAGCATCTTTCATGCAACTTTTTACCTTCAGTTGCATCTGAATCATACAGCGAATCAAATTGAAAGCACAAGCAGCTTTTGCTGATGAACAGAATATGAAGCATGCCTATAATCTGTGAGCCAGTTCAGGTGTTTCTGCATGTTTTATGTTACGTTATACTAATAGCGACTATAACACTTTAAGGTAATGGTTTTCTTGAAGATACACCTGTAGTGGATCTCAGAACATAAGCATGCTGCATATCATTTTAGTCAGCAGAAGCAGATTGTTCTAATAAGATACATTTAGGGTGAAAAGATGCGTTAAAAGATGCACGATACTACCATGTCATACAGCACTCCTATGACCTTAGACTCAAAACAATTCTCTCCACATCCTATCACTTGAAATTTCTGTTATACAGTAGACATTGTATTGTACTCATAACAGGGGGCAAGTTTCACATAATGAGAGATCATGTTAGATTCAATACTTTTAAAATACACTACTTTCTTCTTCCCTTCTCTCTTCCTCTCTGTGTATGGCCACCCAAGTTCCTAGACCACCTCCCCCCACTACCACACAATTACTATTCATCTGCATTGAGCTCATTATATGGCTCACCAACACCCCACCTTCTTTTGCTTCTATTCAATGCTGCCACATGCTGAGCCTGCTATTGACAATGTACACATTGTCTGCTTTAATTGCACACTTCACATCACATACACAACAGGTGATGTTCTCAACATGGATAGACTGTTTAGGCTAGTGGGTACCTTTGCGTTTTGCACTTTGAGGTCTGGGGTTCAAATCGTGGAAGTGGAGTTTTTTTTCCTTTTCTTTTGAATCTTTATCTTTAGATTAAAATTAAATCACTTGTTGGTGACCGTGAATTCTGTTATGGCATGGTGTGACCCGGTAGCGCGAGCATCTTTAATGCAACTTTTTACCTTCAATTGAATCTGAATCATACAGCGAATCAAATTGAAAGCACAAGCAGCTTTTGCTGATGAAAAGAATATGAAGCATGCCTATAATCTGTGAGCCAGTTCAGGTGTTTCTGCATGTTTTATGTTACGATACACTAATAGCGACTATAACACTTTAACATAGTGGTTTTCTTGAAGATACACCTGTACTGGATCACAGAACATAGGCATGCTGCATATCATTTTAATCAGCAGAAGCAGATTGTTCTAATAAGATACATTTTAGGGTGAAAAGATGCATTAAAAGATGCACGATACTACCATGTCAAGCAGCACTCCTATGACCTTAGACTAAAAAAAAATTCTCTCAACATGCTATCACTTGAAATTTCAGCTATACAGTAGACATTGTATTGTACTCATAACAGGGGGCAAGTTTCACATAATGAGGTGTTTCTGCATGTTTTATGTTACGATACACTAATAGCGACTATAACCCTTTAACATAGTGGTTTTCTTGAAGATACACCTGTACTGGATCTCAGAACATAGGCATGCTGCATATCATTTTAATCCGCAGAAGCAGATTGTTCTAATAAGATACATTTTAGGGTGAAAAGATGCATTAAAAGATGCATGATACTACCATGTCATACAGCACTCCTATGACCTTAGACTCAAACAATTCTCTCCACATCCTATCACTTGAAATTTCTGTTATACAGTAGACATTGTATTGTGCTCATAACAGGGGGCAAGTTTCACATAATGAGAGATCATGTTAGATTCAATACTTTTAAAATACACTACTTTGTTCTTCCCTTCTCTCTTCCTCTCTGTGTATGGCCACCCAAGTTCCTAGACCACCTCCCCCCACTATCACACAATTACTATTCATCTGCATTGAGCTCATTATATGGCTCACCAACACCCCACCTTCTTTTGCTTCTATTCAATGCTGCCGCATGCTGAGACTGCTATTGACATTGTACACATTGTCTGCTTTAATTGCACTCTTCACATCACATACACAACAGGTGATGTTCTCAACATGGATAGACTGTTTAGGCTAGTGGGTTCCTTCTGCGCTTTGCACTTTGAGGTCTGGGGTTCAAATCATTGAAGGGGAGTGTTTTTTTTCTTTTTCTTTTGAATCTTTATTTTTAGATTAAAAATAAATCACTTGGTGGTGTCCGTGAATTCTGTTATGGCATGGTGTGACTTGGTAGCGCGAGCATCCTTAATGTAACTTTTTACCTTCAATTCCATCTGAATCATACAGCAAATCAAATTTAAAGCACAAGCAGCTTTTGCTGATGAAAAGAATATGAAGCATGCCTATAATCTGTGAGCCAGTTCAGGTGTTTCTGCATGTTTTATGTTACGATACACTAATAGCGACTATAACACTTTAACATAGTGGTTTTCTTGAAGATACACCTGTACTGGATCACAGAACATAGGCATGCTGCATATCATTTTAATCAGCAGAAGCAGACTGTTCTAATAAGATACATTTTAGGGTGAAAAGATGCATTAAAAGATGCACGATACTACCATGTCAAGCAGCACTCCTATGACCTTAGACTCAAAAACAATTCTCTCAACATGCTATCACTTGAAATTTCTGCTATACAGTAGACATTGTATTGTACTCATAACAGGGGGCAAGTTTCACATGATGAGAGATCATGTTAGATTCAATACTTTTAAATACACTATTTTGTTCTTCCCTTCTCCCTTCCTCTCTGTGTATGGCCACCCAAGTTCCTAGACCACCAACCCCCACTACCACACAATTACTATTCATCTGCATTGAGCTCATTATATGGCTCACCAACACCCCACCTTCTTTTGCTTCTATTCAATGCTGCCGCATGCTGAGCCTGCTATTGACAATGTACACATTGTCTGCTTTAATTGCACACTTCACATCACATACACAACAGGTGATGTTCTCAACATGGATAGACTGTTTAGGCTAGTGGGTACCTTCACGCTTTGCACTTTGAGGTCTGGGGTTCAAATCATGGAAGGGGAGTTTTTTTTCCTTTTCTTTTGAATCTTTATTTTTAGATTAAAAATAAATCACTTGGTGGTGTCCATTAATTTTGTTATGGCATGGTGTGACTCGGTAGCGCGAGCATCTTTCATGCAACTTTTTACCTTCAGTTGCATCTGAATCATACAGCGAATCAAATTGAAAGCACAAGCAGCTTTTGCTGATGAAAAGAATATGAAGCATGCCTATAATCTGTGAGCCAGTTCAGGTGTTTCTGCATGTTTTATGTTACGATACACTAATAGCAACTATAACACTTTAACATAGTGGTTTTCTTGAAGATACACCTGTACTGCATCTCAGAACATAGGCATGCTGCATATCATTTTAATCAGCAGAAGCAGATTGTTCTAATAAGATACATTTTAGGGTGAAAAGATGCATTAAAAGATGCACGATACTACCATGTCATACAGCACTCCTATGACCTTAGACTCAAAACAATTCTCTCCACATCCTATCACTTGAAATTTCTGTTATACAGTAGACATTGTATTGTACTCATAACAGGGGGCAAGTTTCACATAATGAGAGATCATGTTAGATTCAATACTTTTAAAATACACTACTTTGTTCTTCCCTTCTCTCTTCCTCTCTGTGTATGGCCACCCAAGTTCCTAGACCACCTCCCCCCACTACCACACAATTACTATTCATCTGCATTGAGCTCATTATATGGCTCACCAACACCCCACCTTCTTTTGCTTCTATTCAATGCTGCCGCATGCTGAGCCTGCTATTGACAATGTACACATTGTCTGCTTTAATTGCACACTTCACATCACATACACAACAGGTGATGTTCTTAAAATGGATAGACTGTTTAGGCTAGTGGGTACCTTCACGCTTTGCACTTTGAGGTCTGGGGTTCAAATCATGGAAGGGGAGTTTTTTTTCCTTTTCTTTTGAATCTTTATTTTTAGATTAAAAATAAATCACTTGGTGGTGTCCATGAATTTTGTTATGGCATGGTGTGACTCGGTAGCGCGAGCATCTTTCATGCAACTTTTTACCTTCAGTTGCATCTGAATCATACAGCGAATCAAATTGAAAGCACAAGCAGCTTTTGCTGATGAACAGAATATGAAGCATGCCTATAATCTGTGAGCCAGTTCAGGTGTTTCTGCATGTTTTATGTTACGTTATACTAATAGCGACTATAACACTTTAAGGTAATGGTTTTCTTGAAGATACACCTGTAGTGGATCTCAGAACATAAGCATGCTGCATATCATTTTAGTCAGCAGAAGCAGATTGTTCTAATAAGATACATTTAGGGTGAAAAGATGCGTTAAAAGATGCACGATACTACCATGTCATACAGCACTCCTATGACCTTAGACTCAAAACAATTCTCTCCACATCCTATCACTTGAAATTTCTGTTATACAGTAGACATTGTATTGTACTCATAACAGGGGGCAAGTTTCACATAATGAGAGATCATGTTAGATTCAATACTTTTAAAATACACTACTTTCTTCTTCCCTTCTCTCTTCCTCTCTGTGTATGGCCACCCAAGTTCCTAGACCACCTCCCCCCACTACCACACAATTACTATTCATCTGCATTGAGCTCATTATATGGCTCACCAACACCCCACCTTCTTTTGCTTCTATTCAATGCTGCCACATGCTGAGCCTGCTATTGACAATGTACACATTGTCTGCTTTAATTGCACACTTCACATCACATACACAACAGGTGATGTTCTCAACATGGATAGACTGTTTAGGCTAGTGGGTACCTTTGCGTTTTGCACTTTGAGGTCTGGGGTTCAAATCGTGGAAGTGGAGTTTTTTTTCCTTTTCTTTTGAATCTTTATCTTTAGATTAAAATTAAATCACTTGTTGGTGACCGTGAATTCTGTTATGGCATGGTGTGACCCGGTAGCGCGAGCATCTTTAATGCAACTTTTTACCTTCAATTGAATCTGAATCATACAGCGAATCAAATTGAAAGCACAAGCAGCTTTTGCTGATGAAAAGAATATGAAGCATGCCTATAATCTGTGAGCCAGTTCAGGTGTTTCTGCATGTTTTATGTTACGATACACTAATAGCGACTATAACACTTTAACATAGTGGTTTTCTTGAAAATACACCTGTACTGGATCACAGAACATAGGCATGCTGCATATCATTTTAATCAGCAGAAGCAGATTGTTCTAATAAGATACATTTTAGGGTGAAAAGATGCATTAAAAGATGCACGATACTACCATGTCAAGCAGCACTCCTATGACCTTAGACTAAAAAAAAATTCTCTCAACATGCTATCACTTGAAATTTCAGCTATACAGTAGACATTGTATTGTACTCATAACAGGGGGCAAGTTTCACATAATGAGGTGTTTCTGCATGTTTTATGTTACGATACACTAATAGCGACTATAACACTTTAACATAGTGGTTTTCTTGAAGATACACCTGTACTGGATCTCAGAACATAGGCATGCTGCATATCATTTTAATCCGCAGAAGCAGATTGTTCTAATAAGATACATTTTAGGGTGAAAAGATGCATTAAAAGATGCATGATACTACCATGTCATACAGCACTCCTATGACCTTAGACTCAAACAATTCTCTCCACATCCTATCACTTGAAATTTCTGTTATACAGTAGACATTGTATTGTGCTCATAACAGGGGGCAAGTTTCACATAATGAGAGATCATGTTAGATTCAATACTTTTAAAATACACTACTTTCTTCTTCCCTTCTCTCTTCCTCTCTGTGTATGGCCACCCAAGTTCCTAGACCACCTCCCCCCACTATCACACAATTACTATTCATCTGCATTGAGCTCATTATATTGCTCACCAACACCCCACCTTCTTTTGCTTCTATTCAATGCTGCCGCATGCTGAGCCTGCTATTGACAATGTACACATTGTCTGCTTTAATTGCACACTTCACATCACATACACAACAGGTGATGTTCTCAACATGGATAGACTGTTTAGGCTAGTGGGTTCCTTCTGCGCTTTGCACTTTGAGGTCTGGGGTTGAAATCATGGACGGGGAGTTTTTTTTTATTTTTCTTTTGAATCTTTATTTTTAGATTAAAAATAAATCACTTGGTGGTGTCCGTGAATTCTGTTATGGCATGGTGTGACTCGGTAGAGCGAGCATCTTTAATGCAACTTTTTACCTTCAATTGCATCTGAATCATACAGCGAATCAAATTGAAAGCACAAGCAGCTTTTGCTGATGAAAAGAATATGAAGCATGCCTATAATCTGTGACCCAGTTCAGGTGTTTCTGCATGTTTTATGTTACGATACACTAATAGCGACTATAACACTTTAACATAGTGGTTTTCTTGAAGATACACCTGTACTGGATCACAGAACATAGGCATGCTGCATATCATTTTAATCAGCAGAAGCAGATTGTTCTAATAAGATACATTTTAGGGTGAAAAGATGCATTAAAAGATGCACGATACTACCATGTCAAGCAGCACTCCTGTGACCTTAGACTCAAAAACAATTCTCTCAACATGCTATCACTTGAAATTTCTGCTAAACAGTAGACATTGTATTGTACTCATAACAGGGGGCAAGTTTAACATAATGAGAGATCATGTTAGATTAAATACTTTTAAAATACACTACTTTGTTCTTCCCTTCTCCCTTCCTCTCTGAGTATGGCCACCCAAGTTCCTAGACCACCTCCCCCCACTATCACACAATTACTATTCATCTGCATTGAGCTCATTATATGGCTCACCAACACCCCACCTTCTTTTGCTTCTATTCAATGCTGCAGCATGCTGAGACTGCTATTGACATTGTACACATTGTCTGCTTTAATTGCACTCTTCACTTCACATACACAACAGGTGATGTTCTCAACATGGATAGACTGTTTAGGCTAGTGGGTTCCTTCTGCGCTTTGCACTTTGAGGTCTGGGGTTAAAATCATGGAAGGGGAGTTTTTTTTCCTTTTCGTTTGAATCTTTATCTTTAGATTAAAATTAAATCACTTGTTGGTGTCCGTGAATTCTGTTATGGCATGGTGTGACCCGGTAGCGCGAGCATCTTTAATGCAACTTTTTACCTTCAATTGAATCTGAATCATACAGCGAATCAAATTGAAAGCACAAGCAGCTTTTGCTGATGAAAAGAATATGAAGCATGCCTATAATCTGTGACCCAGTTCAGGTGTTTCTGCATGTTTTATGTTACGATACACTAATAGCGACTATAACACTTTAACATAGTGGTTTTCTTGAAGATACACCTGTACTGGATCACAGAACATAGGCATGCTGCATATCATTTTAATCAGCAGAAGCAGATTGTTCTAATAAGATACATTTTAGGGTGAAAAGATGCATTAAAAGATGCACGATACTACCATGTCAAGCAGCACTCCTATGACCTTAGACTAAAAAAAAATTCTCTCAACATGCTATCACTTGAAATTTCAGCTATACAGTAGACATTGTATTGTACTCATAACAGGGGGCAAGTTTCACATAATGAGGTGTTTCTGCATGTTTTATGTTACGATACACTAATAGCGACTATAACACTTTAACATAGTGGTTTTCTTGAAGATACACCTGTACTGGATCTCAGAACATAGGCATGCTGCATATCATTTTAATCCGCAGAAGCAGATTGTTCTAATAAGATACATTTTAGGGTGAAAAGATGCATTAAAAGATGCATGATACTACCATGTCATACAGCACTCCTATGACCTTAGACTCAAACAATTCTCTCCACATCCTATCACTTGAAATTTCTGTTATACAGTAGACATTGTATTGTACTCATAACAGGGGGCAAGTTTCACATAATGAGAGATCATGTTAGATTCAATACTTTTAAAATACACTACTTTCTTCTTCCCTTCTCTCTTCCTCTCTGTGTATGGCCACCCAAGTTCCTAGACCACCTCCCCCCACTATCACACAATTACTATTCATCTGCATTGAGCTCATTATATTGCTCACCAACACCCCACCTTCTTTTGCTTCTATTCAATGCTGCCGCATGCTGAGCCTGCTATTGACAATGTACACATTGTCTGCTTTAATTGCACACTTCACATCACATACACAACAGGTGATGTTCTCAACATGGATAGACTGTTTAGGCTAGTGGGTTCCTTCTGCGCTTTGCACTTTGAGGTCTGGGGTTGAAATCATGGACGGGGAGTTTTTTTTTATTTTTCTTTTGAATCTTTATTTTTAGATTAAAAATAAATCACTTGGTGGTGTCCGTGAATTCTGTTATGGCATGGTGTGACTCGGTAGAGCGAGCATCTTTAATGCAACTTTTTACCTTCAATTGCATCTGAATCATACAGCGAATCAAATTGATAGCACAAGCAGCTTTTGCTGATGAAAAGAATATGAAGCATGCCTATAATCTGTGACCCAGTTCAGGTGTTTCTGCATGTTTTATGTTACGATACACTAATAGCGACTATAACACTTTAACATAGTGGTTTTCTTGAAGATACACCTGTACTGGATCACAGAACATAGGCATGCTGCATATAATTTTAATCAGCAGAAGCAGATTGTTCTAATAAGATACATTTTAGGGTGAAAAGATGCATTAAAAGATGCACGATACTACCATGTCAAGCAGCACTCCTGTGACCTTAGACTCAAAAACAATTCTCTCAACATGCTATCACTTGAAATTTCTGCTAAACAGTAGACATTGTATTGTACTCATAACAGGGGGCAAGTTTAACATAATGAGAGATCATGTTAGATTAAATACTTTTAAAATACACTACTTTGTTCTTCCCTTCTCCCTTCCTCTCTGAGTATGGCCACCCAAGTTCCTAGACCACCTCCCCCCACTATCACACAATTACTATTCATCTGCATTGAGCTCATTATATGGCTCACCAACACCCCACCTTCTTTTGCTTCTATTCAATGCTGCCGCATGCTGAGACTGCTATTGACATTGTACACATTGTCTGCTTTAATTGCACTCTTCACTTCACATACACAACAGGTGATGTTCTCAACATGGATAGACTGTTTAGGCTAGTGGGTTCCTTCTGCGCTTTGCACTTTGAGGTCTGGGGTTAAAATCATGGAAGGGGAGTTTTTTTTCCTTTTCGTTTGAATCTTTATCTTTAGATTAAAATTAAATCACTTGTTGGTGTCCGTGAATTCTGTTATGGCATGGTGTGACCCGGTAGCGCGAGCATCTTTAATGCAACTTTTTACCTTCAATTGCATCTGAATCATACAGCGAATCAAATTGAAAGCACAAGCAGCTTTTGCTGATGAAAAGAAAATGAAGCATGCCTATAATCTGTGAGCCAGTTCAGGTGTTTCTGCATGTTTTATGTTACGATACACTAATAGCGACTATAACACTTTAACATAGTGGTTTTCTTGAAGATACACCTGTACTGGATCACAGAACATAGGCATGCTGCATATCATTTTAATCAGCAGAAGCAGATTGTTCTAATAAGATACATTTTAGGGTGAAAAGATGCATTAAAAGATGCACGATACTACCATGTCAAGCAGCACTCCTATGACCTTAGACTAAAAAAAAATTCTCTCAACATGCTATCACTTGAAATTTCAGCTATACAGTAGACATTGTATTGTACTCATAACAGGGGGCAAGTTTCACATAATGAGGTGTTTCTGCATGTTTTATGTTACGATACACTAATAGCGACTATAACACTTTAACATAGTGGTTTTCTTGAAGATACACCTGTACTGGATCTCAGAACATAGGCATGCTGCATATCATTTTAATCAGCAGAAGCAGATTGTTCTAATAAGATACATTTTAGGGTGAAAAGATGCATTAAAAGATGCACGATACTACCATGTCAAGCAACACTCCTATGACCTTAGACTCAAAAACAATTCTCTCAACATGCTATCACTTGAAATTTCTGCTATACAGTAGACATTGTATTGTACTCATAACAGGGGGCAAGTTTCACATAATGAGGTGTTTCTGCATGTTTTATGTTACGATACACTAATAGCGACTATAACACTTTAACATAGTGGTTTTCTTGAAGATACACCTGTACTGGATCTCAGAACATAGGCATGCTGCATATCATTTTAATCCGCAGAAGCAGATTGTTCTAATAAGATACATTTTAGGGTGAAAAGATGCATTAAAAGATGCATGATACTACCATGTCATACAGCACTCCTATGACCTTAGACTCAAACAATTCTCTCCACATCCTATCACTTGAAATTTCTGTTATACAGTAGACATTGTATTGTACTCATAACAGGGGGCAAGTTTCACATAATGAGAGATCATGTTAGATTCAATACTTTTAAAATACACTACTTTCTTCTTCCCTTCTCTCTTCCTCTCTGTGTATGGCCACCCAAGTTCCTAGACCACCTCCCCCCACTATCACACAATTACTATTCATCTGCATTGAGCTCATTATATTGCTCACCAACACCCCACCTTCTTTTGCTTCTATTCAATGCTGCCGCATGCTGAGCCTGCTATTGACAATGTACACATTGTCTGCTTTAATTGCACACTTCACATCACATACACAACAGGTGATGTTCTCAACATGGATAGACTGTTTAGGCTAGTGGGTTCCTTCTGCGCTTTGCACTTTGAGGTCTGGGGTTGAAATCATGGACGGGGAGTTTTTTTTTATTTTTCTTTTGAATCTTTATTTTTAGATTAAAAATAAATCACTTGGTGGTGTCCGTGAATTCTGTTATGGCATGGTGTGACTCGGTAGAGCGAGCATCTTTAATGCAACTTTTTACCTTCAATTGCATCTGAATCATACAGCGAATCAAATTGATAGCACAAGCAGCTTTTGCTGATGAAAAGAATATGAAGCATGCCTATAATCTGTGACCCAGTTCAGGTGTTTCTGCATGTTTTATGTTACGATACACTAATAGCGACTATAACACTTTAACATAGTGGTTTTCTTGAAGATACACCTGTACTGGATCACAGAACATAGGCATGCTGCATATAATTTTAATCAGCAGAAGCAGATTGTTCTAATAAGATACATTTTAGGGTGAAAAGATGCATTAAAAGATGCACGATACTACCATGTCAAGCAGCACTCCTGTGACCTTAGACTCAAAAACAATTCTCTCAACATGCTATCACTTGAAATTTCTGCTAAACAGTAGACATTGTATTGTACTCATAACAGGGGGCAAGTTTAACATAATGAGAGATCATGTTAGATTAAATACTTTTAAAATACACTACTTTGTTCTTCCCTTCTCCCTTCCTCTCTGAGTATGGCCACCCAAGTTCCTAGACCACCTCCCCCCACTATCACACAATTACTATTCATCTGCATTGAGCTCATTATATGGCTCACCAACACCCCACCTTCTTTTGCTTCTATTCAATGCTGCCGCATGCTGAGACTGCTATTGACATTGTACACATTGTCTGCTTTAATTGCACTCTTCACTTCACATACACAACAGGTGATGTTCTCAACATGGATAGACTGTTTAGGCTAGTGGGTTCCTTCTGCGCTTTGCACTTTGAGGTCTGGGGTTAAAATCATGGAAGGGGAGTTTTTTTTCCTTTTCGTTTGAATCTTTATCTTTAGATTAAAATTAAATCACTTGTTGGTGTCCGTGAATTCTGTTATGGCATGGTGTGACCCGGTAGCGCGAGCATCTTTAATGCAACTTTTTACCTTCAATTGCATCTGAATAATACAGCGAATCAAATTGAAAGCACAAGCAGCTTTTGCTGATGAAAAGAAAATGAAGCATGCCTATAATCTGTGAGCCAGTTCAGGTGTTTCTGCATGTTTTATGTTACGATACACTAATAGCGACTATAACACTTTAACATAGTGGTTTTCTTGAAGATACACCTGTACTGGATCACAGAACATAGGCATGCTGCATATCATTTTAATCAGCAGAAGCAGATTGTTCTAATAAGATACATTTTAGGGTGAAAAGATGCATTAAAAGATGCACGATACTACCATGTCAAGCAGCACTCCTATGACCTTAGACTAAAAAAAAATTCTCTCAACATGCTATCACTTGAAATTTCAGCTATACAGTAGACATTGTATTGTACTCATAACAGGGGGCAAGTTTCACATAATGAGGTGTTTCTGCATGTTTTATGTTACGATACACTAATAGCGACTATAACACTTTAACATAGTGGTTTTCTTGAAGATACACCTGTACTGGATCTCAGAACATAGGCATGCTGCATATCATTTTAATCAGCAGAAGCAGATTGTTCTAATAAGATACATTTTAGGGTGAAAAGATGCATTAAAAGATGCACGATACTACCATGTCAAGCAACACTCCTATGACCTTAGACTCAAAAACAATTCTCTCAACATGCTATCACTTGAAATTTCTGCTATACAGTAGACATTGTATTGTACTCATAACAGGGGGCAAGTTTCACATGATGAGAGATCATGTTAGATTCAATACTTTTAAATACACTATTTTGTTCTTCCCTTCTCCCTTCCTCTCTGTGTATGGCCACCCAAGTTCCTAGACCACCAACCCCCACTACCACACAATTACTATTCATCTGCATTGAGCTCATTATATGGCTCACCAACACCCCACCTTCTTTTGCTTCTATTCAATGCTGCCGCATGCTGAGCCTGCTATTGACAATGTACACATTGTCTGCTTTAATTGCACACTTCACATCACATACACAACAGGTGATGTTCTCAACATGGATAGACTGTTTAGGCTAGTGGGTACCTTCACGCTCTGCACTTTGAGGTCTGGGGTTCAAATCATGGAAGGGGAGTTTTTTTTCCTTTTCTTTTGAATCTTTATTTTTAGATTAAAAATAAATCACTTGGTGGTGTCCATTAATTTTGTTATGGCATGGTGTGACTCGGTAGCGCGAGCATCTTTCATGCAACTTTTTACCTTCAGTTGCATCTGAATCATACAGCGAATCAAATTGAAAGCACAAGCAGCTTTTGCTGATGAAAAGAATATGAAGCATGCCTATAATCTGTGAACCAGTTCAGGTGTTTCTGCATGTTTTATGTTACGATACACTAATAGCAACTATAACACTTTAACATAGTGGTTTTCTTGAAGATACACCTGTACTGCATCTCAGAACATAGGCATGCTGCATATCATTTTAATCAGCAGAAGCAGATTGTTCTAATAAGATACATTTTAGGGTGAAAAGATGCATTAAAAGATGCACGATACTACCATGTCATACAGCACTCCTATGACCTTAGACTCAAAACAATTCTCTCCACATCCTATCACTTGAAATTTCTGTTATACAGTAGACATTGTATTGTACTCATAACAGGGGGCAAGTTTCACATAATGAGAGATCATGTTAGATTCAATACTTTTAAAATACACTACTTTGTTCTTCCCTTCTCTCTTCCTCTCTGTGTATGGCCACCCAAGTTCCTAGACCACCTCCCCCCACTACCACACAATTACTATTCATCTGCATTGAGCTCATTATATGGCTCACCAACACCCCACCTTCTTTTGCTTCTATTCAATGCTGCCACATGCTGAGCCTGCTATTGACAATGTACACATTGTCTGCTTTAATTGCACACTTCACATCACATACACAACAGGTGATGTTCTCAACATGGATAGACTGTTTAGGCTAGTGGGTACCTTTGCGCTTTGCACTTTGAGGTCTGGGGTTCAAATCGTGGAAGTTCGAGTTTTTTTTCCTTTTCTTTTGAATCTTTATCTTTAGATTAAAATTAAATCACTTGTTGGTGACCGTGAATTCTGTTATGGCATGGTGTGACCCGGTAGCGCGAGCATCTTTAATGCAACTTTTTACCTTCAATTGAATCTGAATCATACAGCGAATCAAATTGAAAGCACAAGCAGCTTTTGCTGATGAAAAGAATATGAAGCATGCCTATAATCTGTGACCCAGTTCAGGTGTTTCTGCATGTTTTATGTTACGATACACTAATAGCGACTATAACACTTTAACATAGTGGTTTTCTTGAAGATACACCTGTACTGGATCACAGAACATAGGCATGCTGCATATCATTTTAATCAGCAGAAGCAGATTGTTCTAATAAGATACATTTTAGGGTGAAAAGATGCATTAAAAGATGCACGATACTACCATGTCAAGCAGCACTCCTATGACCTTAGACTAAAAAAAAATTCTCTCAACATGCTATCACTTGAAATTTCAGCTATACAGTAGACATTGTATTGTACTCATAACAGGGGGCAAGTTTCACATAATGAGGTGTTTCTGCATGTTTTATGTTACGATACACTAATAGCGACTATAACACTTTAACATAGTGGTTTTCTTGAAGATACACCTGTACTGGATCTCAGAACATAGGCATGCTGCATATCATTTTAATCCGCAGAAGCAGATTGTTCTAATAAGATACATTTTAGGGTGAAAAGATGCATTAAAAGATGCATGATACTACCATGTCATACAGCACTCCTATGACCTTAGACTCAAACAATTCTCTCCACATCCTATCACTTGAAATTTCTGTTATACAGTAGACATTGTATTGTACTCATAACAGGGGGCAAGTTTCACATAATGAGAGATCATGTTAGATTCAATACTTTTAAAATACACTACTTTCTTCTTCCCTTCTCTCTTCCTCTCTGTGTATGGCCACCCAAGTTCCTAGACCACCTCCCCCCACTATCACACAATTACTATTCATCTGCATTGAGCTCATTATATTGCTCACCAACACCCCACCTTCTTTTGCTTCTATTCAATGCTGCCGCATGCTGAGCCTGCTATTGACAATGTACACATTGTCTGCTTTAATTGCACACTTCACATCACATACACAACAGGTGATGTTCTCAACATGGATAGACTGTTTAGGCTAGTGGGTTCCTTCTGCGCTTTGCATTTTGAGGTCTGGGGTTGAAATCATGGACGGGGAGTTTTTTTTTATTTTTCTTTTGAATCTTTATTTTTAGATTAAAAATAAATCACTTGGTGGTGTCCGTGAATTCTGTTATGGCATGGTGTGACTCGGTAGAGCGAGCATCTTTAATGCAACTTTTTACCTTCAATTGCATCTGAATCATACAGCGAATCAAATTGATAGCACAAGCAGCTTTTGCTGATGAAAAGAATATGAAGCATGCCTATAATCTGTGACCCAGTTCAGGTGTTTCTGCATGTTTTATGTTACGATACACTAATAGCGACTATAACACTTTAACATAGTGGTTTTCTTGAAGATACACCTGTACTGGATCACA
Source organism: Taudactylus pleione (assembly GCA_031769625.1). Lineage (NCBI taxonomy): Eukaryota > Metazoa > Chordata > Amphibia > Anura > Myobatrachidae > Taudactylus > Taudactylus pleione. Next base: position 6,588,394 of record JAUIMM010000759.1, read on the forward strand.
GAACATAGGCATGCTGCATATAATTTTAATCAGCAGAAGCAGATTGTTCTAATAAGATACATTTTAGGGTGAAAAGATGCATTAAAAGATGCACGATACTACCATGTCAAGCAGCACTCCTGTGACCTTAGACTCAAAAACAATTCTCTCAACATGCTATCACTTGAAATTTCTGCTAAACAGTAGACATTGTATTGTACTCATAACAGGGGGCAAGTTTAACATAATGAGAGATCATGTTAGATTAAATACTTTTAAAATACACTACTTTGTTCTTCCCTTCTCCCTTCCTCTCTGAGTATGGCCACCCAAGTTCCTAGACCACCTCCCCCCACTATCACACAATTACTATTCATCTGCATTGAGCTCATTATATGGCTCACCAACACCCCACCTTCTTTTGCTTCTATTCAATGCTGCCGCATGCTGAGACTGCTATTGACATTGTACACATTGTCTGCTTTAATTGCACTCTTCACTTCACATACACAACAGGTGATGTTCTCAACATGGATAGACTGTTTAGGCTAGTGGGTTCCTTCTGCGCTTTGCACTTTGAGGTCTGGGGTTAAAATCATGGAAGGGGAGTTTTTTTTCCTTTTCGTTTGAATCTTTATCTTTAGATTAAAATTAAATCACTTGTTGGTGTCCGTGAATTCTGTTATGGCATGGTGTGACCCGGTAGCGCGAGCATCTTTAATGCAACTTTTTACCTTCAATTGCATCTGAATCATACAGCGAATCAAATTGAAAGCACAAGCAGCTTTTGCTGATGAAAAGAAAATGAAGCATGCCTATAATCTGTGAGCCAGTTCAGGTGTTTCTGCATGTTTTATGTTATGATACACTAATAGCGACTATAACACTTTAACATAGTGGTTTTCTTGAAGATACACCTGTACTGGATCACAGAACATAGGCATGCTGCATATCATTTTAATCAGCAGAAGCAGATTGTTCTAATAAGATACATTTTAGGGTGAAAAGATGCATTAAAAGATGCACGATACTACCATGTCAAGCAGCACTCCTATGACCTTAGACTAAAAAAAAATTCTCTCAACATGCTATCACTTGAAATTTCAGCTATACAGTAGACATTGTATTGTACTCATAACAGGGGGCAAGTTTCACATAATGAGGTGTTTCTGCATGTTTTATGTTACGATACACTAATAGCGACTATAACACTTTAACATAGTGGTTTTCTTGAAGATACACCTGTACTGGATCTCAGAACATAGGCATGCTGCATATCATTTTAATCAGCAGAAGCAGATTGTTCTAATAAGATACATTTTAGGGTGAAAAGATGCATTAAAAGATGCACGATACTACCATGTCAAGCAACACTCCTATGACCTTAGACTCAAAAACAATTCTCTCAACATGCTATCACTTGAAATTTCTGCTATACAGTAGACATTGTATTGTACTCATAACAGGGGGCAAGTTTCACATGATGAGAGATCATGTTAGATTCAATACTTTTAAATACACTATTTTGTTCTTCCCTTCTCCCTTCCTCTCTGTGTATGGCCACCCAAGTTCCTAGACCACCAACCCCCACTACCACACAATTACTATTCATCTGCATTGAGCTCATTATATGGCTCACCAACACCCCACCTTCTTTTGCTTCTATTCAATGCTGCCGCATGCTGAGCCTGCTATTGACAATGTACACATTGTCTGCTTTAATTGCACACTTCACATCACATACACAACAGGTGATGTTCTCAACATGGATAGACTGTTTAGGCTAGTGGGTACCTTCACGCTCTGCACTTTGAGGTCTGGGGTTCAAATCATGGAAGGGGAGTTTTTTTTCCTTTTCTTTTGAATCTTTATTTTTAGATTAAAAATAAATCACTTGGTGGTGTCCATTAATTTTGTTATGGCATGGTGTGACTCGGTAGCGCGAGCATCTTTCATGCAACTTTTTACCTTCAGTTGCATCTGAATCATACAGCGAATCAAATTGAAAGCACAAGCAGCTTTTGCTGATGAAAAGAATATGAAGCATGCCTATAATCTGTGAACCAGTTCAGGTGTTTCTGCATGTTTTATGTTACGATACACTAATAGCAACTATAACACTTTAACATAGTGGTTTTCTTGAAGATACACCTGTACTGCATCTCAGAACATAGGCATGCTGCATATCATTTTAATCAGCAGAAGCAGATTGTTCTAATAAGATACATTTTAGGGTGAAAAGATGCATTAAAAGATGCACGATACTACCATGTCATACAGCACTCCTATGACCTTAGACTCAAAACAATTCTCTCCACATCCTATCACTTGAAATTTCTGTTATACAGTAGACATTGTATTGTACTCATAACAGGGGGCAAGTTTCACATAATGAGAGATCATGTTAGATTCAATACTTTTAAAATACACTACTTTGTTCTTCCCTTCTCTCTTCCTCTCTGTGTATGGCCACCCAAGTTCCTAGACCACCTCCCCCCACTACCACACAATTACTATTCATCTGCATTGAGCTCATTATATGGCTCACCAACACCCCACCTTCTTTTGCTTCTATTCAATGCTGCCACATGCTGAGCCTGCTATTGACAATGTACACATTGTCTGCTTTAATTGCACACTTCACATCACATACACAACAGGTGATGTTCTCAACATGGATAGACTGTTTAGGCTAGTGGGTACCTTTGCGCTTTGCACTTTGAGGTCTGGGGTTCAAATCGTGGAAGTTCGAGTTTTTTTTCCTTTTCTTTTGAATCTTTATCTTTAGATTAAAATTAAATCACTTGTTGGTGACCGTGAATTCTGTTATGGCATGGTGTGACCCGGTAGCGCGAGCATCTTTAATGCAACTTTTTACCTTCAATTGAATCTGAATCATACAGCGAATCAAATTGAAAGCACAAGCAGCTTTTGCTGATGAAAAGAATATGAAGCATGCCTATAATCTGTGAGCCAGTTCAGGTGTTTCTGCATGTTTTATGTTACGATACACTAATAGCGACTATAACACTTTAACATAGTGGTTTTCTTGAAGATACACCTGTACTGGATCACAGAAAATAGGCATGCTGCATATCATTTTAATCAGCAGATGCAGATTGTTCTAATAAGATACATTTTCGGGTGAAAAGATGCATTAAAAGATGCACGATACTACCATGTCAAGCAGCACTCCTATGACCTTAGACTCAAAAACAATTCTCTCAACATGCTATCACTTGAAATTTCTGCTATACAGTAGACATTGTATTGTACTCATAACAGGGGGCAAGTTTCACATAATGAGGTGCTTCTGCATGTTTTATGTTACGATACACTAATAGCGACTATAACACTTTAACATAGTGGTTTTCTTGAAGATACACCTGTACTGGATCTCAGAACATAGGCATGCTGCATATCATTTTAATCCGCAGAAGCAGATTGTTCTAATAAGATACATTTTAGGGTGAAAAGATGCATTAAAAGATGCACGATACTACCATGTCAAGCAGCACTCCTGTGACCTTAGACTCAAAAACAATTCTCTCAACATGCTATCACTTGAAATTTCTGCTAAACAGTAGACATTGTATTGTACTCATAACAGGGGGCAAGTTTAACATAATGAGAGATCATGTTAGTTTCAATACTTTTAAAATACACTACTTTGTTCTTCCCTTCTCCCTTCCTCTCTGAGTATGGCCACCCAAGTTCCTAGACCACCTCCCCCCACTATCACACAATTACTATTCATCTGCATTGAGCTCATTATATGGCTCACCAACACCCCACCTTCTTTTGCTTCTATTCAATGCTGCCGCATGCTGAGACTGCTATTGACATTGTACACATTGTCTGCTTTAATTGCACTCTTCACATCACATACACAACAGGTGATGTTCTCAACATGGATAGACTGTTTAGGCTAGTGGGTTCCTTCTGCGCTTTGCACTTTGAGGTCTGGGGTTCAAATCATTGAAGGGGAGTGTTTTTTTTCTTTTTCTTTTGAATCTTTATTTTTAGATAAAAATTAATCACTTGGTGGTGTCCGTGAATTCTGTTATGGCATGGTGTGACTTGGTAGCGCGAGCATCCTTAATGTAACTTTTTACCTTCAATTCCATCTGAATCATACAGCAAATCAAATTTAAAGCACAAGCAGCTTTTGCTGATGAAAAGAATATGAAGCATGCCTATAATCTGTGAGCCAGTTCAGGTGTTTCTGCATGTTTTATGTTACGATACACTAATAGCGACTATAACACTTTAACATAGTGGTTTTCTTGAAGATACACCTGTACTGGATCACAGAACATAGGCATGCTGCATATCATTTTAATCAGCAGAAGCAGATTGTTCTAATAAGATACATTTTAGGGTGAAAAGATGCATTAAAAGATGCACGATACTACCATGTCAAGCAGCACTCCTATGACCTTAGACTCAAAAACAATTCTCTCAACATGCTATCACTTGAAATTTCTGCTATACAGTAGACATTGTATTGTACTCATAACAGGGGGCAAGTTTCACATGATGAGAGATCATGTTAGATTCAATACTTTTAAATACACTATTTTGTTCTTCCCTTCTCCCTTCCTCTCTGTGTATGGCCACCCAAGTTCCTAGACCACCAACCCCCACTACCACACAATTTCTATTCATCTGCATTGAGCTCATTATATGGCTCACCAACTCCCCACCTTCTTTTGCTTCTATTCAATGCTGCCGCATGCTGAGCCTGCTATTGACAATGTACACATTGTCTGCTTTAATTGCACACTTCACATCACATACACAACAGGTGATGTTCTCAACATGGATAGACTGTTTAGGCTAGTGGGTACCTTCACGCTTTGCACTTTGAGGTCTGGGGTTCAAATCGTGGAAGTTCGAGTTTTTTTTCCTTTTCTTTTGAATCTTTATCTTTAGATTAAAATTAAATCACTTGTTGGTGACCGTGAATTCTGTTATGGCATGGTGTGACCCGGTAGCGCGAGCATCTTTAATGCAACTTTTTACCTTCAATTGAATCTGAATCATACAGCGAATCAAATTGAAAGCACAAGCAGCTTTTGCTGATGAAAAGAATATGAAGCATGCCTATAATCTGTGACCCAGTTCAGGTGTTTCTGCATGTTTTATGTTACGATACACTAATAGCGACTATAACACTTTAACATAGTGGTTTTCTTGAAGATACACCTGTACTGGATCACAGAACATAGGCATGCTGCATATCATTTTAATCAGCAGAAGCAGATTGTTCTAATAAGATACATTTTAGGGTGAAAAGATGCATTAAAAGATGCACGATACTACCATGTCAAGCAGCACTCCTATGACCTTAGACTAAAAAAAAATTCTCTCAACATGCTATCACTTGAAATTTCAGCTATACAGTAGACATTGTATTGTACTCATAACAGGGGGCAAGTTTCACATAATGAGGTGTTTCTGCATGTTTTATGTTACGATACACTAATAGCGACTATAACACTTTAACATAGTGGTTTTCTTGAAGATACACCTGTACTGGATCTCAGAACATAGGCATGCTGCATATCATTTTAATCCGCAGAAGCAGATTGTTCTAATAAGATACATTTTAGGGTGAAAAGATGCATTAAAAGATGCATTATACTACCATGTCATACAGCACTCCTATGACCTTAGACTCAAACAATTCTCTCCACATCCTATCACTTGAAATTTCTGTTATACAGTAGACATTGTATTGTACTCATAACAGGGGGCAAGTTTCACATAATGAGAGATCATGTTAGATTCAATACTTTTAAAATACACTACTTTCTTCTTCCCTTCTCTCTTCCTCTCTGTGTATGGCCACCCAAGTTCCTAGACCACCTCCCCCCACTATCACACAATTACTATTCATCTGCATTGAGCTCATTATATTGCTCACCAACACCCCACCTTCTTTTGCTTCTATTCAATGCTGCCGCATGCTGAGCCTGCTATTGACAATGTACACATTGTCTGCTTTAATTGCACACTTCACATCACATACACAACAGGTGATGTTCTCAACATGGATAGACTGTTTAGGCTAGTGGGTTCCTTCTGCGCTTTGCACTTTGAGGTCTGGGGTTGAAATCATGGACGGGGAGTTTTTTTTTATTTTTCTTTTGAATCTTTATTTTTAGATTAAAAATAAATCACTTGGTGGTGTCCGTGAATTCTGTTATGGCATGGTGTGACTCGGTAGAGCGAGCATCTTTAATGCAACTTTTTACCTTCAATTGCATCTGAATCATACAGCGAATCAAATTGATAGCACAAGCAGCTTTTGCTGATGAAAAGAATATGAAGCATGCCTATAATCTGTGACCCAGTTCAGGTGTTTCTGCATGTTTTATGTTACGATACACTAATAGCGACTATAACACTTTAACATAGTGGTTTTCTTGAAGATACACCTGTACTGGATCACAGAACATAGGCATGCTGCATATAATTTTAATCAGCAGAAGCAGATTGTTCTAATAAGATACATTTTAGGGTGAAAAGATGCATTAAAAGATGCACGATACTACCATGTCAAGCAGCACTCCTGTGACCTTAGACTCAAAAACAATTCTCTCAACATGCTATCACTTGAAATTTCTGCTAAACAGTAGACATTGTATTGTACTCATAACAGGGGGCAAGTTTAACATAATGAGAGATCATGTTAGATTCAATACTTTTAAAATACACTACTTTGTTCTTCCCTTCTCCCTTCCTCTCTGAGTATGGCCACCCAAGTTCCTAGACCACCTCCCCCCACTATCACACAATTACTATTCATCTGCATTGAGCTCATTATATGGCTCACCAACACCCCACCTTCTTTTGCTTCTATTCAATGCTGCCGCATGCTGAGACTGCTATTGACATTGTACACATTGTCTGCTTTAATTGCACTCTTCACTTCACATACACAACAGGTGATGTTCTCAACATGGATAGACTGTTTAGGCTAGTGGGTTCCTTCTGCGCTTTGCACTTTGAGGTCTGGGGTTAAAATCATGGAAGGGGAGTTTTTTTTCCTTTTCGTTTGAATCTTTATCTTTAGATTAAAATTAAATCACTTGTTGGTGTCCGTGAATTCTGTTATGGCATGGTGTGACCCGGTAGCGCGAGCATCTTTAATGCAACTTTTTACCTTCAATTGCATCTGAATCATACAGCGAATCAAATTGAAAGCACAAGCAGCTTTTGCTGATGAAAAGAAAATGAAGCATGCCTATAATCTGTGAGCCAGTTCAGGTGTTTCTGCATGTTTTATGTTATGATACACTAATAGCGACTATAACACTTTAACATAGTGGTTTTCTTGAAGATACACCTGTACTGGATCACAGAACATAGGCATGCTGCATATCATTTTAATCAGCAGAAGCAGATTGTTCTAATAAGATACATTTTAGGGTGAAAAGATGCATTAAAAGATGCACGATACTACCATGTCAAGCAGCACTCCTATGACCTTAGACTAAAAAAAAATTCTCTCAACATGCTATCACTTGAAATTTCAGCTATACAGTAGACATTGTATTGTACTCATAACAGGGGGCAAGTTTCACATAATGAGGTGTTTCTGCATGTTTTATGTTACGATACACTAATAGCGACTATAACACTTTAACATAGTGGTTTTCTTGAAGATACACCTGTACTGGATCTCAGAACATAGGCATGCTGCATATCATTTTAATCAGCAGAAGCAGATTGTTCTAATAAGATACATTTTAGGGTGAAAAGATGCATTAAAAGATGCACGATACTACCATGTCAAGCAACACTCCTATGACCTTAGACTCAAAAACAATTCTCTCAACATGCTATCACTTGAAATTTCTGCTATACAGTAGACATTGTATTGTACTCATAACAGGGGGCAAGTTTCACATGATGAGAGATCATGTTAGATTCAATACTTTTAAATACACTATTTTGTTCTTCCCTTCTCCCTTCCTCTCTGTGTATGGCCACCCAAGTTCCTAGACCACCAACCCCCACTACCACACAATTACTATTCATCTGCATTGAGCTCATTATATGGCTCACCAACACCCCACCTTCTTTTGCTTCTATTCAATGCTGCCGCATGCTGAGCCTGCTATTGACAATGTACACATTGTCTGCTTTAATTGCACACTTCACATCACATACACAACAGGTGATGTTCTCAACATGGATAGACTGTTTAGGCTAGTGGGTACCTTCACGCTCTGCACTTTGAGGTCTGGGGTTCAAATCATGGAAGGGGAGTTTTTTTTCCTTTTCTTTTGAATCTTTATTTTTAGATTAAAAATAAATCACTTGGTGGTGTCCATTAATTTTGTTATGGCATGGTGTGACTCGGTAGCGCGAGCATCTTTCATGCAACTTTTTACCTTCAGTTGCATCTGAATCATACAGCGAATCAAATTGAAAGCACAAGCAGCTTTTGCTGATGAAAAGAATATGAAGCATGCCTATAATCTGTGAACCAGTTCAGGTGTTTCTGCATGTTTTATGTTACGATACACTAATAGCAACTATAACACTTTAACATAGTGGTTTTCTTGAAGATACACCTGTACTGCATCTCAGAACATAGGCATGCTGCATATCATTTTAATCAGCAGAAGCAGATTGTTCTAATAAGATACATTTTAGGGTGAAAAGATGCATTAAAAGATGCACGATACTACCATGTCATACAGCACTCCTATGACCTTAGACTCAAAACAATTCTCTCCACATCCTATCACTTGAAATTTCTGTTATACAGTAGACATTGTATTGTACTCATAACAGGGGGCAAGTTTCACATAATGAGAGATCATGTTAGATTCAATACTTTTAAAATACACTACTTTGTTCTTCCCTTCTCTCTTCCTCTCTGTGTATGGCCACCCAAGTTCCTAGACCACCTCCCCCCACTACCACACAATTACTATTCATCTGCATTGAGCTCATTATATGGCTCACCAACACCCCACCTTCTTTTGCTTCTATTCAATGCTGCCACATGCTGAGCCTGCTATTGACAATGTACACATTGTCTGCTTTAATTGCACACTTCACATCACATACACAACAGGTGATGTTCTCAACATGGATAGACTGTTTAGGCTAGTGGGTACCTTTGCGCTTTGCACTTTGAGGTCTGGGGTTCAAATCGTGGAAGTTCGAGTTTTTTTTCCTTTTCTTTTGAATCTTTATCTTTAGATTAAAATTAAATCACTTGTTGGTGACCGTGAATTCTGTTATGGCATGGTGTGACCCGGTAGCGCGAGCATCTTTAATGCAACTTTTTACCTTCAATTGAATCTGAATCATACAGCGAATCAAATTGAAAGCACAAGCAGCTTTTGCTGATGAAAAGAATATGAAGCATGCCTATAATCTGTGAGCCAGTTCAGGTGTTTCTGCATGTTTTATGTTACGATACACTAATAGCGACTATAACACTTTAACATAGTGGTTTTCTTGAAGATACACCTGTACTGGATCACAGAAAATAGGCATGCTGCATATCATTTTAATCAGCAGATGCAGATTGTTCTAATAAGATACATTTTCGGGTGAAAAGATGCATTAAAAGATGCACAATACTACCATGTCAAGCAGCACTCCTATGACCTTAGACTCAAAAACAATTCTCTCAACATGCTATCACTTGAAATTTCTGCTATACAGTAGACATTGTATTGTACTCATAACAGGGGGCAAGTTTCACATAATGAGGTGCTTCTGCATGTTTTATGTTACGATACACTAATAGCGACTATAACACTTTAACATAGTGGTTTTCTTGAAGATACACCTGTACTGGATCTCAGAACATAGGCATGCTGCATATCATTTTAATCCGCAGAAGCAGATTGTTCTAATAAGATACATTTTAGGGTGAAAAGATGCATTAAAAGATGCACGATACTACCATGTCAAGCAGCACTCCTGTGACCTTAGACTCAAAAACAATTCTCTCAACATGCTATCACTTGAAATTTCTGCTAAACAGTAGACATTGTATTGTACTCATAACAGGGGGCAAGTTTAACATAATGAGAGATCATGTTAGTTTCAATACTTTTAAAATACACTACTTTGTTCTTCCCTTCTCCCTTCCTCTCTGAGTATGGCCACCCAAGTTCCTAGACCACCTCCCCCCACTATCACACAATTACTATTCATCTGCATTGAGCTCATTATATGGCTCACCAACACCCCACCTTCTTTTGCTTCTATTCAATGCTGCCGCATGCTGAGACTGCTATTGACATTGTACACATTGTCTGCTTTAATTGCACTCTTCACATCACATACACAACAGGTGATGTTCTCAACATGGATAGACTGTTTAGGCTAGTGGGTTCCTTCTGCGCTTTGCACTTTGAGGTCTGGGGTTCAAATCATTGAAGGGGAGTGTTTTTTTTCTTTTTCTTTTGAATCTTTATTTTTAGATAAAAATTAATCACTTGGTGGTGTCCGTGAATTCTGTTATGGCATGGTGTGACTTGGTAGCGCGAGCATCCTTAATGTAACTTTTTACCTTCAATTCCATCTGAATCATACAGCAAATCAAATTTAAAGCACAAGCAGCTTTTGCTGATGAAAAGAATATGAAGCATGCCTATAATCTGTGAGCCAGTTCAGGTGTTTCTGCATGTTTTATGTTACGATACACTAATAGCGACTATAACACTTTAACATAGTGGTTTTCTTGAAGATACACCTGTACTGGATCACAGAACATAGGCATGCTGCATATCATTTTAATCAGCAGAAGCAGATTGTTCTAATAAGATACATTTTAGGGTGAAAAGATGCATTAAAAGATGCACGATACTACCATGTCAAGCAGCACTCCTATGACCTTAGACTCAAAAACAATTCTCTCAACATGCTATCACTTGAAATTTCTGCTATACAGTAGACATTGTATTGTACTCATAACAGGGGGCAAGTTTCACATGATGAGAGATCATGTTAGATTCAATACTTTTAAATACACTATTTTGTTCTTCCCTTCTCCCTTCCTCTCTGTGAATGGCCACCCAAGTTCCTAGACCACCAACCCCCACTACCACACAATTTCTATTCATCTGCATTGAGCTCATTATATGGCTCACCAACACCCCACCTTCTTTTGCTTCTATTCAATGCTGCCGCATGCTGAGCCTGCTATTGACAATGTACACATTGTCTGCTTTAATTGCACACTTCACATCACATACACAACAGGTGATGTTCTCAACATGGATAGACTGTTTAGGCTAGTGGGTACCTTCACGCTTTGCACTTTGAGGTCTGGGGTTCAAATCATGGAAGGGGAGTTTTTTTTCCTTTTCTTTTGAATCTTTATTTTTAGATTAAAAATAAATCACTTGGTGGTGTCCATTAATTTTGTTATGGCATGGTGTGACTCGGTAGCGCGAGCATTTTTCATGCAACTTTTTACCTTCAGTTGCATCTGAATCATACAGCGAATCAAATTGAAAGCACAAGCAGCTTTTGCTGATGAAAAGAATATGAAGCATGCCTATAATCTGTGAGCCAGTTCAGGTGTTTCTGCATGTTTTATGTTACGATACACTAATAGCAACTATAACACTTTAACATAGTGGTTTTCTTGAAGATACACCTGTACTGCATCTCAGAACATAGGCATGCTGCATATCATTTTAATCAGCAGAAGCAGATTGTTCTAATAAGATACATTTTAGGGTGAAAAGATGCATTAAAAGATGCACGATACTACCATGTCATACAGCACTCCTATGACCTTAGACTCAAAACAATTCTCTCCACATCCTATCACTTGAAATTTCTGTTATACAGTAGACATTGTATTGTACTCATAACAGGGGGCAAGTTTCACATAATGAGAGATCATGTTAGATTCAATACTTTTAAAATACACTACTTTGTTCTTCCCTTCTCTCTTCCTCTCTGTGTATGGCCACCCAAGTTCCTAGACCACCTCCCCCCACTACCACACAATTACTATTCATCTGCATTGAGCTCATTATATGGCTCACCAACACCCCACCTTCTTTTGCTTCTATTCAATGCTGCCGCATGCTGAGCCTGCTATTGACAATGTACACATTGTCTGCTTTAATTGCACACTTCACATCACATACACAACAGGTGATGTTCTTAAAATGGATAGACTGTTTAGGCTAGTGGGTACCTTCACGCTTTGCACTTTGAGGTCTGGGGTTCAAATCATGGAAGGGGAGTTTTTTTTCCTTTTCTTTTGAATCTTTATTTTTAGATTAAAAATAAATCACTTGGTGGTGTCCATGAATTTTGTTATGGCATGGTGTGACTCGGTAGCGCGAGCATCTTTCATGCAACTTTTTACCTTCAGTTGCATCTGAATCATACAGCGAATCAAATTGAAAGCACAAGCAGCTTTTGCTGATGAAAAGAATATGAAGCATGCCTATAATCTGTGAGCCAGTTCAGGTGTTTCTGCATGTTTTATGTTACGTTACACTAATAGCGACTATAACACTTTAAGGTAATGGTTTTCTTGAAGATACACCTGTAGTGGATCTCAGAACATAAGCATGCTGCATATCATTTTAGTCAGCAGAAGCAGATTGTTCTAATAAGATACATTTAGGGTGAAAAGATGCGTTAAAAGATGCACGATACTACCATGTCATACAGCACTCCTATGACCTTAGACTCAAAACAATTCTCTCCACATCCTATCACTTGAAATTTCTGTTATACAGTAGACATTGTATTGTACTCATAACAGGGGGCAAGTTTCACATAATGAGAGATCATGTTAGATTCAATACTTTTAAAATACACTACTTTCTTCTTCCCTTCTCTCTTCCTCTCTGTGTATGGCCACCCAAGTTCCTAGACCACCTCCCCCCACTACCACACAATTACTATTCATCTGCATTGAGCTCATTATATGGCTCACCAACACCCCACCTTCTTTTGCTTCTATTCAATGCTGCCACATGCTGAGCCTGCTATTGACAATGTACACATTGTCTGCTTTAATTGCACACTTCACATCACATACACAACAGGTGATGTTCTCAACATGGATAGACTGTTTAGGCTAGTGGGTACCTTTGCGCTTTGCACTTTGAGGTCTGGGGTTCAAATCGTGGAAGTTCGAGTTTTTTTTCCTTTTCTTTTGAATCTTTATCTTTAGATTAAAATTAAATCACTTGTTGGTGACCGTGAATTCTGTTATGGCATGGTGTGACCCGGTAGCGCGAGCATCTTTAATGCAACTTTTTACCTTCAATTGAATCTGAATCATACAGCGAATCAAATTGAAAGCACAAGCAGCTTTTGCTGATGAAAAGAATATGAAGCATGCCTATAATCTGTGAGCCAGTTCAGGTGTTTCTGCATGTTTTATGTTACGATACACTAATAGCGACTATAACACTTTAACATAGTGGTTTTCTTGAAGATACACCTGTACTGGATCACAGAAAATAGGCATGCTGCATATCATTTTAATCAGCAGATGCAGATTGTTCTAATAAGATACATTTTCGGGTGAAAAGATGCATTAAAAGATGCACGATACTACCATGTCAAGCAGCACTCCTATGACCTTAGACTCAAAAACAATTCTCTCAACATGCTATCACTTGAAATTTCTGCTATACAGTAGACATTGTATTGTACTCATAACAGGGGGCAAGTTTCACATAATGAGGTGCTTCTGCATGTTTTATGTTACGATACACTAATAGCGACTATAACACTTTAACATAGTGGTTTTCTTGAAGATACACCTGTACTGGATCTCAGAACATAGGCATGCTGCATATCATTTTAATCCGCAGAAGCAGATTGTTCTAATAAGATACATTTTAGGGTGAAAAGATGCATTAAAAGATGCACGATACTACCATGTCAAGCAGCACTCCTGTGACCTTAGACTCAAAAACAATTCTCTCAACATGCTATCACTTGAAATTTCTGCTAAACAGTAGACATTGTATTGTACTCATAACAGGGGGCAAGTTTAACATAATGAGAGATCATGTTAGTTTCAATACTTTTAAAATACACTACTTTGTTCTTCCCTTCTCCCTTCCTCTCTGAGTATGGCCACCCAAGTTCCTAGACCACCTCCCCCCACTATCACACAATTACTATTCATCTGCATTGAGCTCATTATATGGCTCACCAACACCCCACCTTCTTTTGCTTCTATTCAATGCTGCCGCATGCTGAGACTGCTATTGACATTGTACACATTGTCTGCTTTAATTGCACTCTTCACATCACATACACAACAGGTGATGTTCTCAACATGGATAGACTGTTTAGGCTAGTGGGTTCCTTCTGCGCTTTGCACTTTGAGGTCTGGGGTTCAAATCATTGAAGGGGAGTGTTTTTTTTCTTTTTCTTTTGAATCTTTATTTTTAGATAAAAATTAATCACTTGGTGGTGTCCGTGAATTCTGTTATGGCATGGTGTGACTTGGTAGCGCGAGCATCCTTAATGTAACTTTTTACCTTCAATTCCATCTGAATCATACAGCAAATCAAATTTAAAGCACAAGCAGCTTTTGCTGATGAAAAGAATATGAAGCATGCCTATAATCTGTGAGCCAGTTCAGGTGTTTCTGCATGTTTTATGTTACGATACACTAATAGCGACTATAACACTTTAACATAGTGGTTTTCTTGAAGATACACCTGTACTGGATCACAGAACATAGGCATGCTGCATATCATTTTAATCAGCAGAAGCAGATTGTTCTAATAAGATACATTTTAGGGTGAAAAGATGCATTAAAAGATGCACGATACTACCATGTCAAGCAGCACTCCTATGACCTTAGACTCAAAAACAATTCTCTCAACATGCTATCACTTGAAATTTCTGCTATACAGTAGACATTGTATTGTACTCATAACAGGGGGCAAGTTTCACATGATGAGAGATCATGTTAGATTCAATACTTTTAAATACACTATTTTGTTCTTCCCTTCTCCCTTCCTCTCTGTGTATGGCCACCCAAGTTCCTAGACCACCAACCCCCACTACCACACAATTTCTATTCATCTGCATTGAGCTCATTATATGGCTCACCAACACCCCACCTTCTTTTGCTTCTATTCAATGCTGCCGCATGCTGAGCCTGCTATTGACAATGTACACATTGTCTGCTTTAATTGCACACTTCACATCACATACACAACAGGTGATGTTCTCAACATGGATAGACTGTTTAGGCTAGTGGGTACCTTCACGCTTTGCACTTTGAGGTCTGGGGTTCAAATCATGGAAGGGGAGTTTTTTTTCCTTTTCTTTTGAATCTTTATTTTTAGATTAAAAATAAATCACTTGGTGGTGTCCATTAATTTTGTTATGGCATGGTGTGACTCGGTAGCGCGAGCATCTTTCATGCAACTTTTTACCTTCAGTTGCATCTGAATCATACAGCGAATCAAATTGAAAGCACAAGCAGCTTTTGCTGATGAAAAGAATATGAAGCATGCCTATAATCTGTGAGCCAGTTCAGGTGTTTCTGCATGTTTTATGTTACGATACACTAATAGCAACTATAACACTTTAACATAGTGGTTTTCTTGAAGATACACCTGTACTGCGTCTCAGAACATAGGCATGCTGCATATCATTTTAATCAGCAGAAGCAGATTGTTCTAATAAGATACATTTTAGGGTGAAAAGATGCATTAAAAGATGCACGATACTACCATGTCATACAGCACTCCTATGACCTTAGACTCAAAACAATTCTCTCCACATCCTATCACTTGAAATTTCTGTTATACAGTAGACATTGTATTGTACTCATAACAGGGGGCAAGTTTCACATAATGAGAGATCATGTTAGATTCAATACTTTTAAAATACACTACTTTGTTCTTCCCTTCTCTCTTCCTCTCTGTGTATGGCCACCCAAGTTCCTAGACCACCTCCCCCCACTACCACACAATTACTATTCATCTGCATTGAGCTCATTATATGGCTCACCAACACCCCACCTTCTTTTGCTTCTATTCAATGCTGCCGCATGCTGAGCCTGCTATTGACAATGTACACATTGTCTGCTTTAATTGCACACTTCACATCACATACACAACAGGTGATGTTCTTAAAATGGATAGACTGTTTAGGCTAGTGGGTACCTTCACGCTTTGCACTTTGAGGTCTGGGGTTCAAATCATGGAAGGGGAGTTTTTTTTCCTTTTCTTTTGAATCTTTATTTTTAGATTAAAAAATAAATCACTTGGTGGTGTCCATGAATTTTGTTATGGCATGGTGTGACTCGGTAGCGCGAGCATCTTTCATGCAACTTTTTACCTTCAGTTGCATCTGAATCATACAGCGAATCAAATTGAAAGCACAAGCAGCTTTTGCTGATGAAAAGAATATGAAGCATGCCTATAATCTGTGAGCCAGTTCAGGTGTTTCTGCATGTTTTATGTTACGTTACACTAATAGCTACTATAACACTTTAAGGTAATGGTTTTCTTGAAGATACACCTGTAGTGGATCTCAGAACATAAGCATGCTGCATATCATTTTAGTCAGCAGAAGCAGATTGTTCTAATAAGATACATTTAGGGTGAAAAGATGCGTTAAAAGATGCACGATACTACCATGTCATACAGCACTCCTATGACCTTAGACTCAAAACAATTCTCTCCACATCCTATCACTTGAAATTTCTGTTATACAGTAGACATTGTATTGTACTCATAACAGGGGGCAAGTTTCACATAATGAGAGATCATGTTAGATTCAATACTTTTAAAATACACTACTTTCTTCTTCCCTTCTCTCTTCCTCTCTGTGTATGGCCACCCAAGTTCCTAGACCACCTCCCCCCACTACCACACAATTACTATTCATCTGCATTGAGCTCATTATATGGCTCACCAACACCCCACCTTCTTTTGCTTCTATTCAATGCTGCCACATGCTGAGCCTGCTATTGACAATGTACACATTGTCTGCTTTAATTGCACACTTCACATCACATACACAACAGGTGATGTTCTCAACATGGATAGACTGTTTAGGCTAGTGGGTACCTTTGCGCTTTGCACTTTGAGGTCTGGGGTTCAAATCGTGGAAGTGGAGTTTTTTTTCCTTTTCTTTTGAATCTTTATCTTTAGATTAAAATTAAATCACTTGTTGGTGACCGTGAATTCTGTTATGGCATGGTGTGACCCGGTAGTGCGAGCATCTTTAATGCAACTTTTTACCTTCAATTGAATCTGAATCATACAGCGAATCAAATTGAAAGCACAAGCAGCTTTTGCTGATGAAAAGAATATGAAGCATGCCTATAATCTGTGAGCCAGTTCAGGTGTTTCTGCATGTTTTATGTTACGATACACTAATAGCGACTATAACACTTTAACATAGTGGTTTTCTTGAAGATACACCTGTACTGGATCACAGAACATAGGCATGCTGCATATCATTTTAATCAGCAGAAGCAGATTGTTCTAATAAGATACATTTTAGGGTGAAAAGATGCATTAATTGATGCACGATACTACCATGTCAAGCAGCACTCCTATGACCTTAGACTAAAAAAAAATTCTCTCAACATGCTATCACTTGAAATTTCAGCTATACAGTAGACATTGTATTGTACTCATAACAGGGGGCAAGTTTCACATAATGAGGTGTTTCTGCATGTTTTATGTTACGATACACTAATAGCGACTATAACACTTTAACATAGTGGTTTTCTTGAAGATACACCTGTACTGGATCTCAGAACATAGGCATGCTGCATATCATTTTAATCCGCAGAAGCAGATTGTTCTAATAAGATACATTTTAGGGTGAAAAGATGCATTAAAAGATGCATGATACTACCATGTCATACAGCACTCCTATGACCTTAGACTCAAACAATTCTCTCCACATCCTATCACTTGAAATTTCTGTTATACAGTAGACATTGTATTGTACTCATAACAGGGGGCAAGTTTCACATAATGAGAGATCATGTTAGATTCAATACTTTTAAAATACACTACTTTCTTCTTCCCTTCTCTCTTCCTCTCTGTGTATGGCCACCCAAGTTCCTAGACCACCTCCCCCCACTATCACACAATTACTATTCATCTGCATTGAGCTCATTATATTGCTCACCAACACCCCACCTTCTTTTGCTTCTATTCAATGCTGCCGCATGCTGAGCCTGCTATTGACAATGTACACATTGTCTGCTTTAATTGCACACTTCACATCACATACACAACAGGTGATGTTCTCAACATGGATAGACTGTTTAGGCTAGTGGGTTCCTTCTGCGCTTTGCACTTTGAGGTCTGGGGTTGAAATCATGGACGGGGAGTTTTTTTTTATTTTTCTTTTGAATCTTTATTTTTAGATTAAAAATAAATCACTTGGTGGTGTCCGTGAATTCTGTTATGGCATGGTGTGACTCGGTAGAGCGAGCATCTTTAATGCAACTTTTTACCTTCAATTGCATCTGAATCATACAGCGAATCAAATTGAAAGCACAAGCAGCTTTTGCTGATGAAAAGAATATGAAGCATGCCTATAATCTGTGACCCAGTTCAGGTGTTTCTGCATGTTTTATGTTACGATACACTAATAGCGACTATAACACTTTAACATAGTGGTTTTCTTGAAGATACACCTGTACTGGATCACAGAACATAGGCATGCTGCATATCATTTTAATCAGCAGAAGCATAAGATACATTTTAGGGTGAAAAGATGCATTAAAAGATGCACGATACTACCATGTCAAGCAGCACTCCTGTGACCTTAGACTCAAAAACAATTCTCTCAACATGCTATGACTTGAAATTTCTGCTAAACAGTAGACATTGTATTGTACTCATAACAGGGGGCAAGTTTAACATAATGAGAGATCATGTTAGATTAAATACTTTTAAAATACACTACTTTGTTCTTCCCTTCTCTCTTCCTCTCTGAGTATGGCCACCCAAGTTCCTAGACCACCTCCCCCCACTATCACACAATTACTATTCATCTGCATTGAGCTCATTATATGGCTCACCAACACCCCACCTTCTTTTGCTTCTATTCAATGCTGCCGCATGCTGAGACTGCTATTGACATTGTACACATTGTCTGCTTTAATTGCACTCTTCACTTCACATACACAACAGGTGATGTTCTCAACATGGATAGACTGTTTAGGCTAGTGGGTTCCTTCTGCGCTTTGCACTTTGAGGTCTGGGGTTAAAATCATGGAAGGGGAGTTTTTTTTCCTTTTCGTTTGAATCTTTATCTTTAGATTAAAATTAAATCACTTGTTGGTGTCCGTGAATTCTGTTATGGCATGGTGTGACCCGGTAGCGCGAGCATCTTTAATGCAACTTTTTACCTTCAATTGAATCTGAATCATACAGCGAATCAAATTGAAAGCACAAGCAGCTTTTGCTGATGAAAAGAATATGAAGCATGCCTATAATCTGTGACCCAGTTCAGGTGTTTCTGCATGTTTTATGTTACGATACACTAATAGCGACTATAACACTTTAACATAGTGGTTTTCTTGAAGATACACCTGTACTGGATCACAGAACATAGGCATGCTGCATATCATTTTAATCAGCAGAAGCAGATTGTTCT
This sequence comes from Taudactylus pleione, assembly GCA_031769625.1. NCBI lineage: Eukaryota > Metazoa > Chordata > Amphibia > Anura > Myobatrachidae > Taudactylus > Taudactylus pleione. The sequence continues at coordinate 6,607,999 of JAUIMM010000759.1, forward strand.
AATAAGATACATTTTAGGGTGAAAAGATGCATTAAAAGATGCACGATACTACCATGTCAAGCAGCACTCCTATGACCTTAGACTAAAAAAAAATTCTCTCAACATGCTATCACTTGAAATTTCAGCTATACAGTAGACATTGTATTGTACTCATAACAGGGGGCAAGTTTCACATAATGAGGTGTTTCTGCATGTTTTATGTTACGATACACTAATAGCGACTATAACACTTTAACATAGTGGTTTTCTTGAAGATACACCTGTACTGGATCTCAGAACATAGGCATGCTGCATATCATTTTAATCCGCAGAAGCAGATTGTTCTAATAAGATACATTTTAGGGTGAAAAGATGCATTAAAAGATGCATGATACTACCATGTCATACAGCACTCCTATGACCTTAGACTCAAACAATTCTCTCCACATCCTATCACTTGAAATTTCTGTTATACAGTAGACATTGTATTGTACTCATAACAGGGGGCAAGTTTCACATAATGAGAGATCATGTTAGATTCAATACTTTTAAAATACACTACTTTCTTCTTCCCTTCTCTCTTCCTCTCTGTGTATGGCCACCCAAGTTCCTAGACCACCTCCCCCCACTATCACACAATTACTATTCATCTGCATTGAGCTCATTATATTGCTCACCAACACCCCACCTTCTTTTGCTTCTATTCAATGCTGCCGCATGCTGAGCCTGCTATTGACAATGTACACATTGTCTGCTTTAATTGCACACTTCACATCACATACACAACAGGTGATGTTCTCAACATGGATAGACTGTTTAGGCTAGTGGGTTCCTTCTGCGCTTTGCACTTTGAGGTCTGGGGTTGAAATCATGGACGGGGAGTTTTTTTTTATTTTTCTTTTGAATCTTTATTTTTAGATTAAAAATAAATCACTTGGTGGTGTCCGTGAATTCTGTTATGGCATGGTGTGACTCGGTAGAGCGAGCATCTTTAATGCAACTTTTTACCTTCAATTGCATCTGAATCATACAGCGAATCAAATTGAAAGCACAAGCAGCTTTTGCTGATGAAAAGAATATGAAGCATGCCTATAATCTGTGACCCAGTTCAGGTGTTTCTGCATGTTTTATGTTACGATACACTAATAGCGACTATAACACTTTAACATAGTGGTTTTCTTGAAGATACACCTGTACTGGATCACAGAACATAGGCATGCTGCATATCATTTTAATCAGCAGAAGCATAAGATACATTTTAGGGTGAAAAGATGCATTAAAAGATGCACGATACTACCATGTCAAGCAGCACTCCTGTGACCTTAGACTCAAAAACAATTCTCTCAACATGCTATCACTTGAAATTTCTGCTAAACAGTAGACATTGTATTGTACTCATAACAGGGGGCAAGTTTAACATAATGAGAGATCATGTTAGATTAAATACTTTTAAAATACACTACTTTGTTCTTCCCTTCTCCCTTCCTCTCTGAGTATGGCCACCCAAGTTCCTAGACCACCTCCCCCCACTATCACACAATTACTATTCATCTGCATTGAGCTCATTATATGGCTCACCAACACCCCACCTTCTTTTGCTTCTATTCAATGCTGCCGCATGCTGAGACTGCTATTGACATTGTACACATTGTCTGCTTTAATTGCACTCTTCACTTCACATACACAACAGGTGATGTTCTCAACATGGATAGACTGTTTAGGCTAGTGGGTTCCTTCTGCGCTTTGCACTTTGAGGTCTGGGGTTAAAATCATGGAAGGGGAGTTTTTTTTCCTTTTCGTTTGAATCTTTATCTTTAGATTAAAATTAAATCACTTGTTGGTGTCCGTGAATTCTGTTATGGCATGGTGTGACCCGGTAGCGCGAGCATCTTTAATGCAACTTTTTACCTTCAATTGAATCTGAATCATACAGCGAATCAAATTGAAAGCACAAGCAGCTTTTGCTGATGAAAAGAATATGAAGCATGCCTATAATCTGTGACCCAGTTCAGGTGTTTCTGCATGTTTTATGTTACGATACACTAATAGCGACTATAACACTTTAACATAGTGGTTTTCTTGAAGATACACCTGTACTGGATCACAGAACATAGGCATGCTGCATATCATTTTAATCAGCAGAAGCAGATTGTTCTAATAAGATACATTTTAGGGTGAAAAGATGCATTAAAAGATGCACGATACTACCATGTCAAGCAGCACTCCTATGACCTTAGACTAAAAAAAAATTCTCTCAACATGCTATCACTTGAAATTTAAGCTATACAGTAGACATCGTATTGTACTCATAACAGGGGGCAAGTTTCACATAATGAGGTGTTTCTGCATGTTTTATGTTACGATACACTAATAGCGACTATAACACTTTAACATAGTGGTTTTCTTGAAGATACACCTGTACTGGATCTCAGAACATAGGCATGCTGCATATCATTTTAATCCGCAGAAGCAGATTGTTCTAATAAGATACATTTTAGGGTGAAAAGATGCATTAAAAGATGCATGATACTACCATGTCATACAGCACTCCTATGACCTTAGACTCAAACAATTCTCTCCACATCCTATCACTTGAAATTTCTGTTATACAGTAGACATTGTATTGTACTCATAACAGGGGGCAAGTTTCACATAATGAGAGATCATGTTAGATTCAATACTTTTAAAATACACTACTTTCTTCTTCCCTTCTCTCTTCCTCTCTGTGTATGGCCACCCAAGTTCCTAGACCACCTCCCCCCACTATCACACAATTACTATTCATCTGCATTGAGCTCATTATATTGCTCACCAACACCCCACCTTCTTTTGCTTCTATTCAATGCTGCCGCATGCTGAGCCTGCTATTGACAATGTACACATTGTCTGCTTTAATTGCACACTTCACATCACATACACAACAGGTGATGTTCTCAACATGTATAGACTGTTTAGGCTAGTGGGTTCCTTCTGCGCTTTGCACTTTGAGGTCTGGGGTTGAAATCATGGACGGGGAGGTTTTTTTTATTTTTCTTTTGAATCTTTATTTTTAGATTAAAAATAAATCACTTGGTGGTGTCCGTGAATTCTGTTATGGCATGGTGTGACTCGGTAGAGCGAGCATCTTTAATGCAACTTTTTACCTTCAATTGCATCTGAATCATACAGCGAATCAAATTGAAAGCACAAGCAGCTTTTGCTGATGAAAAGAATATGAAGCATGCCTATAATCTGTGACCCAGTTCAGGTGTTTCTGCATGTTTTATGTTACGATACACTAATAGCGACTATAACACTTTAACATAGTGGTTTTCTTGAAGATACACCTGTACTGGATCACAGAACATAGGCATGCTGCATATAATTTTAATCAGCAGAAGCAGATTGTTCTAATAAGATACATTTTAGGGTGAAAAGATGCATTAAAAGATGCACAATACTACCATGTCAAGCAGCACTCCTGTGACCTTAGACTCAAAAACAATTCTCTCAACATGCTATCACTTGAAATTTCTGCTAAACAGTAGACATTGTATTGTACTCATAACAGGGGGCAAGTTTAACATAATGAGAGATCATGTTAGATTAAATACTTTTAAAATACACTACTTTGTTCTTCCCTTCTCCCTTCCTCTCTGAGTATGGCCACCCAAGTTCCTAGACCACCTCCCCCCACTATCACACAATTACTATTCATCTGCATTGAGCTCATTATATGGCTCACCAACACCCCACCTTCTTTTGCTTCTATTCAATGCTGCCGCATGCTGAGACTGCTATTGACATTGTACACATTGTCTGCTTTAATTGCACTCTTCACTTCACATACACAACAGGTGATGTTCTCAACATGGATAGACTGTTTAGGCTAGTGGGTTCCTTCTGCGCTTTGCACTTTGAGGTCTGGGGTTAAAATCATGGAAGGGGAGTTTTTTTTCCTTTTCGTTTGAATCTTTATCTTTAGATTAAAATTAAATCACTTGTTGGTGTCCGTGAATTCTGTTATGGCATGGTGTGACCCGGTAGCGCGAGCATCTTTAATGCAACTTTTTACCTTCAATTGCATCTGAATCATACAGCGAATCAAATTGAAAGCACAAGCAGCTTTTGCTGATGAAAAGAAAATGAAGCATGCCTATAATCTGTGAGCCAGTTCAGGTGTTTCTGCATGTTTTATGTTACGATACACTAATAGCGACTATAACACTTTAACATAGTGGTTTTCTTGAAGATACACCTGTACTGGATCACAGAACATAGGCATGCTGCATATCATTTTAATCAGCAGAAGCAGATTGTTCTAATAAGATACATTTTAGGGTGAAAAGATGCATTAAAAGATGCACGATACTACCATGTCAAGCAGCACTCCTATGACCTTAGACTAAAAAAAAATTCTCTCAACATGCTATCACTTGAAATTTCAGCTATACAGTAGACATTGTATTGTACTCATAACAGGGGGCAAGTTTCACATAATGAGGTGTTTCTGCATGTTTTATGTTACGATACACTAATAGCGACTATAACACTTTAACATAGTGGTTTTCTTGAAGATACACCAGTACTGGATCTCAGAACATAGGCATGCTGCATATCATTTTAATCAGCAGAAGCAGATTGTTCTAATAAGATACATTTTAGGGTGAAAAGATGCATTAAAAGATGCACGATACTACCATGTCAAGCAACACTCCTATGACCTTAGACTCAAAAACAATTCTCTCAACATGCTATCACTTGAAATTTCTGCTATACAGTAGACATTGTATTGTACTCATAACAGGGGGCAAGTTTCACATGATGAGAGATCATGTTAGATTCAATACTTTTAAATACACTATTTTGTTCTTCCCTTCTCCCTTCCTCTCTGTGTATGGCCACCCAAGTTCCTAGACCACCAACCCCCACTACCACACAATTACTATTCATCTGCATTGAGCTCATTATATGGCTCACCAACTCCCCACCTTCTTTTGCTTCTATTCAATGCTGCCGCATGCTGAGCCTGCTATTGACAATGTACACATTGTCTGCTTTAATTGCACACTTCACATCACATACACAACAGGTGATGTTCTCAACATGGATAGACTGTTTAGGCTAGTGGGTACCTTTGCGCTTTGCACTTTGAGGTCTGGGGTTCAAATCGTGGAAGTGGAGTTTTTTTTCCTTTTCTTTTGAATCTTTATCTTTAGATTAAAATTAAATCACTTGTTGGTGACCGTGAATTCTGTTATGGCATGGTGTGACCCGGTAGCGCGAGCATCTTTAATGCAACTTTTTACCTTCAATTGAATCTGAATCATACAGCGAATCAAATTGAAAGCACAAGCAGCTTTTGCTGATGAAAAGAATATGAAGCATGCCTATAATCTGTGAGCCAGTTCAGGTGTTTCTGCATGTTTTATGTTACGATACACTAATAGCGACTATAACACTTTAACATAGTGGTTTTCTTGAAGATACACCTGTACTGGATCACAGAAAATAGGCATGCTGCATATCATTTTAATCAGCAGATGCAGATTGTTCTAATAAGATACATTTTCGGGTGAAAAGATGCATTAAAAGATGCACGATACTACCATGTCAAGCAGCACTCCTATGACCTTAGACTCAAAAACAATTCTCTCAACATGCTATCACTTGAAATTTCTGCTATACAGTAGACATTGTATTGTACTCATAACAGGGGGCAAGTTTCACATAATGAGGTGCTTCTGCATGTTTTATGTTACGATACACTAATAGCGACTATAACACTGTAACATAGTGGTTTTCTTGAAGATACACCTGTACTGGATGTCAGAACATAGGCATGCTGCATATCATTTTAATCAGCAGATGCAGATTGTTCTAATAAGATACATTTTAGGGTGAAAAGATGCATTAAAAGATGCACGATACTACCATGTCAAGCAGCACTCCTGTGACCTTAGACTCAAAAACAATTCTCTCAACATGCTATCACTTGAAATTTCTGCTAAACAGTAGACATTGTATTGTACTCCTAACAGGGGGCAAGTTTAACATAATGAGAGATCATGTTAGATTAAATACTTTTAAAATACACTACTTTGTTCTTCCCTTCTCCCTTCCTCTCTGAGTATGGCCACCCAAGTTCCTAGACCACCTCCCCCCACTATCACACAATTACTATTCATCTGCATTGAGCTCATTATATGGCTCACCAACACCCCACCTTCTTTTGCTTCTATTCAATGCTGCCGCATGCTGAGACTGCTATTGACATTGTACACATTGTCTGCTTTAATTGCACTCTTCACATCACATACACAACAGGTGATGTTCTCAACATGGATAGACTGTTTAGGCTAGTGGGTTCCTTCTGCGCTTTGCACTTTGAGGTCTGGGGTTAAAATCATGGAAGGGGAGTTTTTTTTCCTTTTCGTTTGAATCTTTATCTTTAGATTAAAATTAAATCACTTGTTGGTGTCCGTGAATTCTGTTATGGCATGGTGTGACCCGGTAGCGCGAGCATCTTTAATGCAACTTTTTACCTTCAATTGCATCTGAATCATACAGCGAATCAAATTGAAAGCACAAGCAGCTTTTGCTGATGAAAAGAAAATGAAGCATGCCTATAATCTGTGAGCCAGTTCAGGTGTTTCTGCATGTTTTATGTTACAATACACTAATAGCGACTATAACACTTTAACATAGTGGTTTTCTTGAAGATACACCTGTACTGGATCACAGAACATAGGCATGCTGCATATCATTTTAATCAGCAGAAGCAGATTGTTCTAATAAGATACATTTTAGGGTGAAAAGATGCATTAAAAGATGCACGATACTACCATGTCAAGCAGCACTCCTATGACCTTAGACTAAAAAAAAATTCTTTCAACATGCTATCACTTGAAATTTCAGCTATACAGTAGACATTGTATTGTACTCATAACAGGGGGCAAGTTTCACATAATGAGGTGTTTCTGCATGTTTTATGTTACGAAACACTAATAGCGACTATAACACTTTAACATAGTGGTTTTCTTGAAGATACACCTGTACTGGATCTCAGAACATAGGCATGCTGCATATCATTTTAATCCGCAGAAGCAGATTGTTCTAATAAGATACATTTTAGGGTGAAAAGATGCATTAAAAGATGCATGATACTACCATGTCATACAGCACTCCTATGACCTTAGACTCAAACAATTCTCTCCACATCCTATCACTTGAAATTTCTGTTATACAGTAGACATTGTATTGTACTCATAACAGGGGGCAAGTTTCACATAATGAGAGATCATGTTAGATTCAATACTTTTAAAATACACTACTTTCTTCTTCCCTTCTCTCTTCCTCTCTGTGTATGGCCACCCAAGTTCCTAGACCACCTCCACCCACTATCACACAATTACTATTCATCTGCATTGAGCTCATTATATGGCTCACCAACACCCCACCTTCTTTTGCTTCTATTCAATGCTGCCGCATGCTGAGCCTGCTATTGACAATGTACACATTGTCTGCTTTAATTGCACACTTCACATCACATACACAACAGGTGATGTTCTCAACATGGATAGACTGTTTAGGCTAGTGGGTTCCTTCTGCGCTTTGCACTTTGAGGTCTGGGGTTCAAATCATGGACGGGGAGTTTTTTTTTATTTTTCTTTTGAATCTTTATTTTTAGATTAAAAATAAATCACTTGGTGGTGTCCGGGAATTCTGTTATGGCATGGTGTGACTCGGTAGAGCGAGCATCTTTAATGCAACTTTTTACCTTCAATTGCATCTGAATCATACAGCGAATCAAATTGAAAGCACAAGCAGCTTTTGCTGATGAAAAGAATATGAAGCATGCCTATAATCTGTGACCCAGTTCAGGTGTTTCTGCATGTTTTATGTTACGATACACTAATAGCGACTATAACACTTTAACATAGTGGTTTTCTTGAAGATACACCTGTACTGGATCACAGAACATAAGCATGCTGCATATCATTTTAATCAGCAGAAGCAGATTGTTCTAATAAGATACATTTTAGGGTGAAAAGATGCATTAAAAGATGCACGATACTACCATGTCACACAGCACTGCTATAACCTTAGACTCAAAACAATTCTCTCCACATCCTTTCACTTGAAATTTCTGCTATACAGTAGACATTGTATTGTACTCATAACAGGGGGCAAGTTTCACATGATGAGAGATCATGTTAGATTCAATACTTTTAAATACACTATTTTGTTCTTCCCTTCTCCCTTCCTCTCTGTGTATGGCCACCCAAGTTCCTAGACCACCTCCCCCCACTACCACACAATTACTATTCATCTGCATTGAGCTCATTATATGGCTCACCAACACCCCACCTTCTTTTGCTTCTATTCAATGCTGCCGCATGCTGAGCCTGCTATTGACAATGTACACATTGTCTGCTTTAATTGCACACTTCACATCACATACACAACAGGTGATGTTCTCAACATGGATAGACTGTTTAGGCTAGTGGGTACCTTCACGCTTTGCACTTTGAGGTCTGGGGTTCAAATCACGGAAGGGGAGTTTTTTTTCCTTTTCTTTTGAATCTTTATTTTTAGATTAAAAATAAATCACTTGGTGGTGTCCATTAATTTTGTTATGGCATGGTGTGACTCGGTAGCGCGAGCATCTTTAATGCAACTTTTTACCTTATGTTGCATCTGAATCATACAGCGAATCAAATTGAAAGCACAAGCAGCTTTTGCTGATGAAAAGAATATGAAGCATGCCTATAATCTGTGAGCCAGTTCAGGTGTTTCTGCATGTTTTATGTTACGTTACACTAATAGCGACTATAACACTTTAAGGTAATGGTTTTCTTGAAGATACACCTGTAGTGGATCTCAGAACATAAGCATGCTGCATATCATTTTAGTCAGCAGAAGCAGATTGTTCTAATAAGATACATTTAGGGTGAAAAGATGCATTAAAAGATGCACGATACTACCATGTCATACAGCACTCCTATGACCTTAGACTCAAAACAATTCTCTCCACATCCTATCACTTGAAATTTCTGTTATACAGTAGACATTGTATTGTACTCATAACAGGGTTCAAGTTTCACATAATGAGAGATCATGTTAGATTCAATACTTTTAAAATACACTACTTTGTTCTTCCCTTCTCTCTTCCTCTCTGTGTATGGCCACCCAAGTTCCTAGACCACCTCCCCCCACTATCACACAATTACTATTCATCTGCATTGAGCTCATTATATGGCTCACCAACACCCCACCTTCTTTTGCTTCTATTCAATGCTGCCGCATGCTGAGCCTGCTATTGACAATGTACACATTGTCTGCTTTAATTGCACACTTCACATCACATACACAACAGGTGATGTTCTCAACATGGATAGACTGTTTAGGCTAGTGGGTACCTTTGCGCTTTGCACTTTGAGGTCTGGGGTTCAAATCGTGGAAGTGGAGTTTTTTTTCCTTTTCTTTTGAATCTTTATCTTTAGATTAAAATTAAATCACTTGATGGTGACCGTGAATTCTGTTATGGCATGGTGTGACCCGGTAGCGCGAGCATCTTTAATGCAACTTTTTACCTTCAATTGCATCTGAATCATACAGCGAATCAAATTGAAAGCACAAGCAGCTTTTGCTGATGAAAAGAATATGAAGCATGCCTATAATCTGTGACCCAGTTCAGGTGTTTCTGCATGTTTTATGTTACGATACACTAATAGCGACTATAACACTTTAACATAGTGGTTTTCTTGAAGATACACCTGTACTGGATCACAGAACATAGGCATGCTGCATATCATTTTAATCAGCAGAAGCAGATTGTTCTAATAAGATACATTTTAGGGTGAAAAGATGCATTAAAAGATGCACGATACTACCATGTCAAGCAGCACTCCTATAACCTTAGACTCAAAAACAATTCTCTCAACATGCTATCACTTGAAATTTCTGCTATACAGTAGACATTGTATTGTACTCATAACAGGGGGCAAGTTTCACATAATGAGGTGTTTCTGCATGTTTTATGTTACGATACACTAATAGCGACTATAACACTTTAACATAGTGGTTTTCTTGAAGATACTCCTGTACTGGATCACAGAACATAAGCATGCTGCATATCATTTTAATCAGCAGAAGCAGATTGTTCTAATAAGATACATTTTAGGGTGAAAAGATGCATTAAAAGATGCACGATACTACCATGTCACACAGCACTGCTATAACCTTAGACTCAAAACAATTCTCTCCACATCCTTTCACTTGAAATTTCTGCTATACAGTAGACATTGTATTGTACTCATAACAGGGGGCAAGTTTCACATGATGAGAGATCATGTTAGATTCAATACTTTTAAATACACTATTTTGTTCTTCCCTTCTCCCTTCCTCTCTGTGTATCGCCACCCAAGTTCCTAGACCACCTCCCCCCACTACCACACAATTACTATTCATCTGCATTGAGCTCATTATATGGCTCACCAACACCCCACCTTCTTTTGCTTCTATTCAATGCTGCCGCATGCTGAGCCTGCTATTGACAATGTACACATTGTCTGCTTTAATTGCACACTTCAAATCACATACACAACAGGTGATGTTCTCAACATGGATAGACTGTTTAGGCTAGTGGGTACCTTCACGCTTTGCACTTTGAGGTCTGGGGTTCAAATCATGGAAGGGGAGTTTTTTTTCCTTTTCTTTTGAATCTTTATTTTTAGATTAAAAATAAATCACTTGGTGGTGTCCATTAATTTTGTTATGGCATGGTGTGACTCGGTAGCGCGAGCATCTTTCATGCAACTTTTTACCTTATGTTGCATCTGAATCATACAGCGAATCAAATTGAAAGCACAAGCAGCTTTTGCTGATGAAAAGAATATGAAGCATTGCTATAATCTGTGAGCCAGTTCAGGTGTTTCTGCATGTTTTATGTTACGATACACTAATAGCAACTATAACACTTTAACATAGTGGTTTTCTTGAAGATACACCTGTACTGGATCTCAGAACATAGGCATGCTGCATATCATTTTAATCAGCAGAAGCAGATTGTTCTAATAAGATACATTTTCGGGTGAAAAGATGCATTAAAAGATGCACGATACTACCATGTCAAGCAGCACTCCTATGACCTTAGACTCAAAAACAATTCTCTCAACATGCTATCACTTGAAATTTCTGCTATACAGTAGACATTGTATTGTACTCATAACAGGGGGCAAGTTTCACATAATGAGGTGCTTCTGCATGTTTTATGTTACGATACACTAATAGCGACTATAACACTTTAACACAGTGGTTTTCTTGAAGATACACCTGTACTGGATGTCAGAACATAGGCATGCTGCATATCATTTTAATCAGCAGAAGCAGATTGTTCAAATAAGATACATTTTAGGGTGAAAAGATGCATTAAAAGATGCACGATACTACCATGTCATACAGCACTCCTATGAACTTAGACTCAAAACAATTCTCTCCACATCCTATCACTTGAAATTTCTGTTATACAGTAGACATTGTATTGTACTCATAACAGGGGGCAAGTTTCACATAATGGGAGATCATGTTAGATTCAATACTTTTAAAATACACTACTTTGTTATTCCCTTCTCTCTTCCTCTCTGTGTATGGCCACCCAAGTTCCTAGACCACTTCCCCCCACTACCATACAAGAACTATTTATCTGCATTGAGCTCATTATATGGCTCACCAACACACCACCTTCTTTTGCTTCTATTCAATGCTGCTGCATGCTGAGCCTGCTATTGACAATGTACACATTGTCTGCTTTAATTGCACACTTCACATCAGATACACAACAGGTGATGTTCTCAACATGGATAGACTGTTTAGGCTAGTGGGTACCTTCACGCTTTGCACTTTGAGGTCTGGGGTTCAAATCATGGAAGGGGAGTTTTTTTTCCTTTTCTTTTGAATCTTTATTTTTAGATTAAAAATAAATCACTTGGTGGTGTCCATGAATTTTGTTATGGCATGGTGTGACTCGGTAGCGCGAGCATCTTTCATGCAACTTTTTACCTTCAGTTGCATCTGAATCATACAGCGAATCAAATTGAAAGCACAAGCAGCTTTTGCTGATGAAAAGAATATGAAGCATGCCTATAATCTGTGAGCCAGTTCAGGTGTTTCTGCATGTTTTATGTTACGATACACTAATAGCGACTATAACACTTTAACATAGTGGTTTTCTTGAAGATACACCTGTACTGGATCTCAGAACATAGGCATGCTGCATATCATTTTAATCAGCAGAAGCAGATTGTTCTAATAAGATACATTTTAGGGTGAAAAGATGCATTAATAGATGCACGATACTACCATGTCATACAGCACTCCTATGACCTTAGACTCAAAACAATTCTCTCCACATCCTATCACTTGAAATTTCTGTTATACAGTAGACATTGTATTGTACTCATAACAGGGGGCAAGTTTCACATAATGAGGTGTTTCTGCATGTTTTATGTTACGATACACTAATAGCGACTATAACACTTTAACATAGTGGTTTTCTTGAAGATACACCTGTACTGGATGACAGAACATAAGCATGCTGCATATCATTTTAATCAGCAGAAGCAGATTGTTCTAATAAGATACATTTTAGGGTGAAAAGATGCATTAAAAGATGCACGATACTACCATGTCAAGCAGCACTCCTGTGACCTTAGACTCAAAAACAATTCACTCAACATGCTATCACTTGAAATTTCTGTTAAACAGTAGACATTGTATTGTACTCATAACAGGGGGCAAGTTTAACATAATGAGAGATCATGTTAGATTCAATACTTTTAAAATACACTACTTTGTTCTTCCCTTCTCCCTTCCTCTCTGAGTATGGCCACCCAAGTTCCTAGACCACCTCCCCCCACTATCACACAATTACTATTCATCTGCATTGAGCTCATTATATGGCTCACCAACACCCCACCTTCTTTTGCTTCTATTCAATGCTGCCGCATGCTGAGACTGCTATTGACATTGTACACATTGTCTGCTTTAATTGCACTCTTCACATCACATACGCAACAGGTGATGTTCTCAGCATGGATAGACTGTTTAGGCTAGTGGGTTCCTTCTGCGCTTTGCACTTTGAGGTCTGGGGTTCAAATCATTGAAGGGGAGTGTTTTTTTTTCTTTTTCTTTTGAATCTTTATTTTTAGATTAAAAATAAATCACTTGGTGGTGTCCATGAATTCTGTTATGGCATGGTGTGACTTGGTAGCGCGAGCATCCTTAATGTAACTTTTTACCTTCAGTTGCATCTGAATCATACAGCAAATCAAATTGAAAGCACAAGCAGCTTTTGCTGATGAAAAGAATATGAAGCATGCCTATAATCTGTGAGCCAGTTCAGGTGTTTCTGCATGTTTTATGTTACGATACACTAATAGCGACTATAACACTTTAACATAGTGGTTTTCTTGAAGATACACCTGTACTGGATCACAGAACATAGGCATGCTGCATATCATTTTAATCAGCAGAAGCAGATTGTTCTAATAAGATACATTTTAGGGTGAAAAGATGCATTAAAAGATGCACGATACTACCATGTCAAGCAGCACTCCTATGACCTTAGACTCAAAAACAATTCTCTCAACATGCTATCATTTGAAATTTCTGCTATACAGTAGACATTGTATTGTACTCATAACAGGGGGCAAGTTTCACATAATGAGGTGTTTCTGCATGTTTTATGTTACGATACACTAATAGCGACTATAACACTTTAACATAGTGGTTTTCTTGAAGATACACCTGTACTGGATCACAGAACATAAGCATGCTGCATATCATTTTAATCAGCAGAAGCAGATTGTTCTAATAAGATACATTTTAGGGTGAAAAGATGCATTAAAAGATGCACGATACTACCATGTCACACAGCACTGCTATAACCTTAGACTCAAAACAATTCTCTCCACATCCTTTCACTTGAAATTTCTGCTATACAGTAGACATTGTATTGTACTCATAACAGGGGGCAAGTTTCACATGATGAGAGATCATGTTAGATTCAATACTTTTAAATACACTATTTTGTTCTTCCCTTCTCCCTTACTCTCTGTGTATGGCCACCCAAGTTCCTAGACCACCTCCCCCCACTACCACACAATTACTATTCATCTGCATTGAGCTCATTATATGGCTCACCAACACCCCACCTTCTTTTGCTTCTATTCAATGCTGCCGCATGCTGAGCCTGCTATTGACAATGTACACATTGTCTGCTTTAATTGCACACTTCACATCACATACACAACAGGTGATGATCTCAACATGGATAGACTGTTTAGGCTAGTGGGTACCTTCATGCTTTGCACTTTGAGGTCTGGGGTTCAAATCATGGAAGGGGAGTTTTTTTTCCTTTTCTTTTGAATCTTTATTTTTAGATTAAAAATAAATCACTTGGTGGTGTCCATTAATTTTGTTATGGCATGGTGTGACTCGGTAGCGCGAGCATCATTCATGCAACTTTTTACCTTATGTTGCATCTGAATCATACAGCGAATCAAATTGAAAGCACAAGCAGCTTTTGCTGATGAAAAGAATATGAAGCATGCCTTTAATCTGTGACCCAGTTCAGGTGTTTCTGCATGTTTTATGTTACGATACACTAATAGCAACTATAACACTTTAACATAGTGGTTTTCTTGAAGATACACCTGTACTGCATCTCAGAACATAGGCATGCTGCATATCATTTTAATCAGCAGAAGCAGATTGTTCTAATAAGATACATTTAGGGTGAAAAGATGCATTAAAAGATGCACGATACTACCATGTCATACAGCACTCCTATGACCTTAGACTCAAAACAATTCTCTCCACATCCTATCACTTGAAATTTCTGTTATACAGTAGACATTGTATTGTACTCATAACAGGGTTCAAGTTTCACATAATGAGAGATCATGTTAGATTCAATACTTTTAAAATACACTACTTTGTTCTTCAATTCTCTCTTCCTCTCTGTGTATGGCCACCCAAGTTCCTAGACCACCTCCCCCCACTATCACACAATTACTATTCATCTGCATTGAGCTCATTATATGGCTCACCAACACCCCACCTTCTTTTGCTTCTATTCAATGCTGCCGCATGCTGAGCCTGCTATTGACAATGTACACATTGTCTGCTTTAATTGCACACTTCACATCACATACACAACAGGTGATGTTCTCAACATGGATAGACTGTTTAGGCTAGTGGGTACCTTTGCGCTTTGCACTTTGAGGTCTGGGGTTCAAATCGTGGAAGTGGAGTTTTTTTTCCTTTTCTTTTGAATCTTTATCTTTAGATTAAAATTAAATCACTTGTTGGTGACCGTGAATTCTGTTATGGCATGGTGTGACCCGGTAGCGCGAGCATCTTTAATGCAACTTTTTACCTTCAATTGAATCTGAATCATACAGCGAATCAAATTGAAAGCACAAGCAGCTTTTGCTGATGAAAAGAATATGAAGCATGCCTATAATCTGTGAGCCAGTTCAGGTGTTTCTGCATGTTTTATGTTACGATACACTAATAGCGACTATACCACTTTAACATAGTGGTTTTCTTGAAGATACACCTGTACTGGATCACAGAACATAGGCATGCTGCATATCATTTTAATCAGCAGAAGCAGATTGTTCTAATAAGATACATTTTCGGGTGAAAAGATGCATTAAAAGATGCACGATACTACCATGTCAAGCAGCACTCCTATGACCATAGACTCAAAAACAATTCTCTCAACATGCTATCACTTGAAATTTCTGCTATACAGTAGACATTGTATTGTACTCATAACAGGGGGCAAGTTTCACATAATGAGGTGCTTCTGCATGTTTTATGTTACGATACACTAATAGCGACTATAACACTTTAACACAGTGGTTTTCTTGAAGATACACCTGTACTGGATGTCAGAACATAGGCATGCTGCATATCATTTTAATCAGCAGAAGCAGATTGTTCTAATAAGATACATTTTAGGGTGAAAAGATGCATTAAAAGATGCACGATACTACCATGTCATACAGCACTCCTATGAACTTAGACTCAAAACAATTCTCTCCACATCCTATCACTTGAAATTTCTGTTATACAGTAGACATTGTATTGTACTCATAACAGGGGGCAAGTTTCACATAATGGGAGATCATGTTAGATTCAATACTTTTAAAATACACTACTTTGTTATTCCCTTCTCTCTTCCTCTCTGTGTATGGCCACCCAAGTTCCTAGACCACTTCCCCCCACTACCATACAATTACTATTTATCTGCATTGAGCTCATTATATGGCTCACCAACACCCCACCTTCTTTTGCTTCTATTCAATGCTGCTGCATGCTGAGCCTGCTATTGACAATGTACACATTGTCTGCTTTAATTGCACACTTCACATCACATACACAACAGGTGATGTTCTCAACATGGATAGACTGTTTGGGCTAGTGGGTACCTTCACGCTTTGCACTTTGAGGTCTGGGGTTCAAATCATGGAAGGGGAGTTTTTTTTCCTTTTCTTTTGAATCTTTATTTTTAGATTAAAAATAAATCACTTGGTGGTGTCCATGAATTTTGTTATGGCATGGTGTGACTCGGTAGCGCGAGCATCTTTCATGCAACTTTTTACCTTCAGTTGCATCTGAATCATACAGCGAATCAAATTGAAAGCACAAGCAGCTTTTGCTGATGAAAAGAATATGAAGCATGCCTATAATCTGTGAGCCAGTTAAGGTGTTTCTGCATGTTTTATGTTACGATACACTAATAGCGACTATAACACTTTAACATAGTGGTTTTCTTGAAGATACACCTGTACTGGATCTCAGAACATAGGCATGCTGCATATCATTTTAATCAGCAGAAGCAGATTGTTCTAATAAGATATATTTTAGGGTGAAAAGATGCATTAAAAGATGCACGATACTACCATGTCATACAGCACTCCTATGACCTTAGACTCAAAACAATTCTCTCCACATCCTATCACTTGAAATTTCTGTTATACAGTAGACATTGTATTGTACTCATAACAGGGGGCAAGTTTCACATAATGAGAGATCATGTTAGATTCAATACTTTTAAAATACACTACTTTGTTCTTCCCTTCTCTCTTTCTCTCTGTGTATGGCCACCCAAGTTCCTAGATCACCTCCCCCCACTATCACACAATTACTGTTCATCTGCATTGAGCTCATTATATGGCTCACCAACACCCCACCTTCTTTTGCTTCTATTCAATGCTGCCGCATGCTGAGCATGCTATTGACAATGTACACATTGTCTGCTTTAATTGAACTCTTCACATCACATACACAACAGGTGATGTTCTCAACATGGGTAGACTGTTTAGGCTAGTGGGTTCCTTCTGCGCTTTGCACTTTGAGGTCTGGGGTTCAAATCGTGGATGTGGACTTTTTTTCCTTTTCTTTTAAATCTTTATCTTTAGATTAAAATTAAATCACTTGTTGGTGACCGTGAATTCTGTTATGGCATGGTGTGACCCGGTAGCGCGAGCATCTTTAATGCAACTTTTTACCTTCAATTGAATCTGAATCATACAGCGAATCAAATTGAAAGCACAAGCAGCTTTTGCTGATGAAAAGAATATGAAGCATGCCTATAATCTGTGAGCCAGTTCAGGTGTTTCTGCATGTTTTATGTTACGATACACTAATAGCGACTATAACACTTTAACATAGTGGTTTTCTTGAAGATACACCTGTACTGGATCACAGAACATAGGCATGCTGCATATCATTTTAATCAGCAGATGCAGATTGTTCTAATAAGATACATTTTCGGGTGAAAAGATGCATTAAAAGATGCACGATACTACCATGTCAAGCAGCACTCCTATGACCTTAGACTCAAAAACAATTCTCTCAACATGCTATCACTTGAAATTTCGGCTATACAGTAGACATTGTATTGTACTCATAACAGGGGGCAAGTTTCACATAATGAGGTGCTTCTGCATGTTTTATGTTATGATACACTAATAGCGACTATAACACTTTAACATAGTGGTTTTCTTGAAGATACACCTGTACTGGATGTCAGAACATAGGCATGCTGCATATCATTTTAATCAGCAGAAGCAGATTGTTCTAATAAGATACATTTTAGGGTGAAAAGATGCATTAAAAGATGCACGATACTACCATGTCAAGCAGCACTCCTGTGACCTTAGACTCAAAAACAATTCTCTCAACATGCTATCACTTGAAATTTCTGCTAAACAGTAGACATTGTATTGTACTCATAACAGGGGGCAAGTTTAACATAATGAGAGATCATGTTAGATTAAATACTTTTAAAATACACTACTTTGTTATTCCCTTCTCTCTTCCTCTCTGTGTATGGCCACCCAAGTTCCTAGACCACTTCCCCCCACTACCATACAATTACTATTTATCTGCATTGAGCTCATTATATGGCTCACCAACACCCCACCTTCTTTTGCTTCTATTCAATGCTGCTGCATGCTGAGCCTGCTATTGACAATGTACACATTGTCTGCTTTAATTGCACACTTCACATCACATACACAACAGGTGATGTTCTCAACATGGATAGACTGTTTAGGCTAGTGGGTACCTTCACGCTTTGCACTTTGAGGTCTGGGGTTCAAATCATGGAAGGGGAGTTTTTTTTCCTTTTCTTTTGAATCTTTATTTTTAGATTAAAAATAAATCACTTGGTGGTGTCCATGAATTTTGTTATGGCATGGTGTGACTCGGTAGCGCGAGCATCTTTCATGCAACTTTTTACCTTCAGTTGCATCTGAATCATACAGCGAATCAAATTGAAAGCACAAGCAGCTTTTGCTGATGAAAAGAATATGAAGCATGCCTATAATCTGTGAGCCAGTTAAGGTGTTTCTGCATGTTTTATGTTACGATACACTAATAGCGACTATAACACTTTAACATAGTGGTTTTCTTGAAGATACACCTGTACTGGATCTCAGAACATAGGCATGCTGCATATCATTTTAATCAGCAGAAGCAGATTGTTCTAATAAGATACATTTTAGGGTGAAAAGATGCATTAAAAGATGCACGATACTACCATGTCATACAGCACTCCTATGACCTTAGACTCAAAACAATTCTCTCCACATCCTATCACTTGAAATTTCTGTTATACAGTAGACATTGTATTGTACTCATAACAGGGGGCAAGTTTCACATAATGAGAGATCATGTTAGATTCAATACTTTTAAAATACACTACTTTGTTCTTCCCTTCTCTTTTTCTCTCTGTGTATGGCCACCCAAGTTCCTAGATCACCTCCCCCCACTATCACACAATTACTATTCATCTGCATTGAGCTCATTATATGGCTCACCAACACCCCACCTTCTTTTGCTTCTATTCAATGCTGCCGCATGCTGAGACTGCTATTGACATTGTACACATTGTCTGCTTTAATTGCACTCTTCACATCACATACACAACAGGTGATGTTCTCAACATGGATAGACTGTTTAGGCTAGTGGGTTCCTTCTGCGCTTTGCACTTTGAGGTCTGGGGTTAAAATCATGGAAGGGGATTTTTTTTTCCTTTTCGTTTGAATCTTTATCTTTAGATTAAAATTAAATCACTTGTTGGTGACCGTGAATTCTGTTATGGCATGGTGTGACCCGGTAGCGCGAGCATCTTTAATGCAACTTTTTACCTTCAATTGCATCTGAATCATACAACGAATCAAATTGAAAGCACAAGCAGCTTTTGCTGATGAAAAGAAAATGAAGCATGCCTATAATCTGTGAGCCAGTTCAGGTGTTTCTGCATGTTTTATGTTACGATACACTAATAGCGACTATAACACTTTAACATAGTGGTTTTCTTGAAGATACACCTGTACTGGATCACAGAACATAGGCATGCTGCATATCATTTTAATCAGCAGAAGCAGATTGTTCTAATAAGATACATTTTAGGGTGAAAAGATGCATTAAAAGATGCACGATACTACCATGTCAAGCAGCACTCCTGTGACCTTAGACTCAAAAACAATTCTCTCAACATGCTATCACTTGAAATTTCTGCTAAACAGTAGACATTGTATTGTACTCATAACAGGGGGCAAGTTTAACATAATGAGAGATCATGTTAGATTAAATACTTTTAAAATACACTACTTTGTTATTCCCTTCTCTCTTCCTCTCTGTGTATGGCCACCCAAGTTCCTAGACCACTTCCCCCCACTACCATACAATTACTATTTATCTGCATTGAACTCATTATATGGCTCACCAACACCCCACCTTCTTTTGCTTCTATTCAATGCTGCTGCATGCTGAGCCTGCTATTGACAATGTACACATTGTCTGCTTTAATTGCACACTTCACATCACATACACAACAGGTGATGTTCTCAACATGGATAGACTGTTTAGGCTAGTGGGTACCTTCACGCTTTGCACTTTGAGGTCTGGGGTTCAAATCATGGAAGGGGAGTTTTTTTTCCTTTTCTTTTGAATCTTTATTTTTAGATTAAAAATAAATCACTTGGTG
Organism: Taudactylus pleione; assembly: GCA_031769625.1. Classification (NCBI taxonomy): domain Eukaryota; kingdom Metazoa; phylum Chordata; class Amphibia; order Anura; family Myobatrachidae; genus Taudactylus; species Taudactylus pleione. Next base: position 6,628,529 of record JAUIMM010000759.1, read on the forward strand.
GTGTCCATGAATTTTGTTATGGCATGGTGTGACTCGGTAGCGCGAGCATCTTTCATGCAACTTTTTACCTTCAGTTGCATCTGAATCATACAGCGAATCAAATTGAAAGCACAAGCAGCTTTTGCTGATGAAAAGAATATGAAGCATGCCTATAATCTGTGAGCCAGTTAAGGTGTTTCTGCATGTTTTATGTTACGATACACTAATAGCGACTATAACACTTTAACATAGTGGTTTTCTTGAAGATACACCTGTACTGGATCTCAGAACATAGGCATGCTGCATATCATTTTAATCAGCAGAAGCAGATTGTTCTAATAAGATACATTTTAGGGTGAAAAGATGCATTAAAAGATGCACGATACTACCATGTCATACAGCACTCCTATGACCTTAGACTCAAAACAATTCTCTCCACATCCTATCACTTGAAATTTCTGTTATACAGTAGACATTGTATTGTACTCATAACAGGGGGCAAGTTTCACATAATGAGAGATCATGTTAGATTCAATACTTTTAAAATACACTACTTTGTTCTTCCCTTCTCTTTTTCTCTCTGTGTATGGCCACCCAAGTTCCTAGATCACCTCCCCCCACTATCACACAATTACTATTCATCTGCATTGAGCTCATTATATGGCTCACCAACACCCCACCTTCTTTTGCTTCTATTCAATGCTGCCGCATGCTGAGCCTGCTATTGACAATGTACACATTGTCTGCTTTAATTGCACACTTCACATCACATACACAACAGGTGATGTTCTCAACATGGATAGACTGTTTAGGCTAGTGGGTACCTTTGCGCTTTGCACTTTGAGGTCTGGGGTTCAAATCGTGGAAGTGGAGTTTTTTTTCCTTTTCTTTTGAATCTTTATCTTTAGATTAAAATTAAATCACTTGTTGGTGACCGTGAATTCTGTTATGGCATGGTGTGACCCGGTAGCGCGAGCATCTTTAATGCAACTTTTTACCTTCAATTGAATCTGAATCATACAGCGAATCAAATTGAAAGCACAAGCAGCTTTTGCTGATGAAAAGAATATGAAGCATGCCTATAATCTGTGAGCCAGTTCAGGTGTTTCTGCATGTTTTATGTTGCGATACACTAATAGCGACTATACCACTTTAACATAGTGGTTTTCTTGAAGATACACCTGTACTGGATCACAGAACATAGGCATGCTGCATATCATTTTAATCAGCAGAAGCAGATTGTTCTAATAAGATACATTTTCGGGTGAAAAGATGCATTAAAAGATGCACGATACTACCATGTCAAGCAGCACTCCTATGACCTTAGACTCAAAAACAATTCTCTCAACATGCTATCACTTGAAATTTCTGCTATACAGTAGACATTGTATTGTACTCATAACAGGGGGCAAGTTTCACATAATGAGGTGCTTCTGCATGTTTTATGTTACGATACACTAATAGCGACTATAACACTTTAACACAGTGGTTTTCTTGAAGATACACCTGTACTGGATGTCAGAACATAGGCATGCTGCATATCATTTTAATCAGCAGAAGCAGATTGTTCTAATAAGATACATTTTAGGGTGAAAAGATGCATTAAAAGATGCACGATACTACCATGTCATACAGCACTCCTATGAACTTAGACTCAAAACAATTCTCTCCACATCCTATCACTTGAAATTTCTGTTATACAGTAGACATTGTATTGTACTCATAACAGGGGGCAAGTTTCACATAATGGGAGATCATGTTAGATTCAATACTTTTAAAATACACTACTTTGTTATTCCCTTCTCTCTTCCTCTCTGTGTATGGCCACCCAAGTTCCTAGACCACTTCCCCCCACTACCATACAATTACTATTTATCTGCATTGAGCTCATTATATGGCTCACCAACACCCCACCTTCTTTTGCTTCTATTCAATGCTGCTGCATGCTGAGCCTGCTATTGACAATGTACACATTGTCTGCTTTAATTGCACACTTCACATCACATACACAACAGGTGATGTTCTCAACATGGATAGACTGTTTAGGCTAGTGGGTACCTTCACGCTTTGCACTTTGAGGTCTGGGGTTCAAATCATGGAAGGGGAGTTTTTTTTCCTTTTCTTTTGAATCTTTATTTTTAGATTAAAAATAAATCACTTGGTGGTGTCCATGAATTTTGTTATGGCATGGTGTGACTCGGTAGCGCGAGCATCTTTCATGCAACTTTTTACCTTCAGTTGCATCTGAATCATACAGCGAATCAAATTGAAAGCACAAGCAGCTTTTGCTGATGAAAAGAATATGAAGCATGCCTATAATTTGTGAGCCAGTTAAGGTGTTTCTGCATGTTTTATGTTACGATACACTAATAGCGACTATAACACTTTAACATAGTGGTTTTCTTGAAGATACACCTGTACTGGATCTCAGAACATAGGCATGCTGCATATCATTTTAATCAGCAGAAGCAGATTGTTCTAATAAGATATATTTTAGGGTGAAAAGATGCATTAAAAGATGCACGATACTACCATGTCATACAGCACTCCTATGACCTTAGACTCAAAACAATTCTCTCCACATCCTATCACTTGAAATTTCTGTTATACAGTAGACATTGTATTGTACTCATAACAGGGGGCAAGTTTCACATAATGAGAGATCATGTTAGATTCAATACTTTTAAAATACACTACTTTGTTCTTCCCTTCTCTCTTTCTCTCTGTGTATGGCCACCCAAGTTCCTAGATCACCTCCCCCCACTATCACACAATTACTATTCATCTGCATTGAGCTCATTATATGGCTCACCAACACCCCACCTTCTTTTGCTTCTATTCAATGCTGCCGCATGCTGAGCATGCTATTGACAATGTACACATTGTCTGCTTTAATTGAACTCTTCACATCACATACACAACAGGTGATGTTCTCAACATGGGTAGACTGTTTAGGCTAGTGGGTTCCTTCTGCGCTTTGCACTTTGAGGTCTGGGGTTCAAATCGTGGAAGTGGAGTTTTTTTTCCTTTTCTTTTAAATCTTTATCTTTAGATTAAAATTAAATCACTTGTTGGTGACCGTGAATTCTGTTATGGCATGGTGTGACCCGGTAGCGCGAGCATCTTTAATGCAACTTTTTACCTTCAATTGAATCTGAATCATACAGCGAATCAAATTGAAAGCACAAGCAGCTTTTGCTGATGAAAAGAAAATGAAGCATGCCTATAATCTGTGAGCCAGTTCAGGTGTTTCTGCATGTTTTATGTTACGATACACTAATAGCGACTATAACACTTTAACATAGTGGTTTTCTTGAAGATACACCTGTACTGGATCACAGAACATAGGCATGCTGCATATCATTTTAATCAGCAGATGCAGATTGTTCTAATAAGATACATTTTCGGGTGAAAAGATGCATTAAAAGATGCACGATACTACCATGTCAAGCAGCACTCCTATGACCTTAGACTCAAAAACAATTCTCTCAACATGCTATCACTTGAAATTTCTGCTATACAGTAGACATTGTATTGTACTCATAACAGGGGGCAAGTTTCACATAATGAGGTGCTTCTGCATGTTTTATGTTATGATACACTAATAGCGACTATAACACTTTAACATAGTGGTTTTCTTGAAGATACACCTGTACTGGATGTCAGAACATAGGCATGCTGCATATCATTTTAATCAGCAGAAGCAGATTGTTCTAATAAGATACATTTTAGGGTGAAAAGATGCATTAAAAGATGCACGATACTACCATGTCAAGCAGCACTCCTGTGACCTTAGACTCAAAAACAATTCTCTCAACATGCTATCACTTGAAATTTCTGCTAAACAGTAGACATTGTATTGTACTCATAACAGGGGGCAAGTTTAACATAATGAGAGATCATGTTAGATTAAATACTTTTAAAATACACTACTTTGTTATTCCCTTCTCTCTTCCTCTCTGTGTATGGCCACCCAAGTTCCTAGACCACTTCCCCCCACTACCATACAATTACTATTTATCTGCATTGAGCTCATTATATGGCTCACCAACACCCCACCTTCTTTTGCTTCTATTCAATGCTGCTGCATGCTGAGCCTGCTATTGACAATGTACACATTGTCTGCTTTAATTGCACACTTCACATCACATACACAACAGGTGATGTTCTCAACATGGATAGACTGTTTAGGCTAGTGGGTACCTTCACGCTTTGCACTTTGAGGTCTGGGGTTCAAATCATGGAAGGGGAGTTTTTTTTCCTTTTCTTTTGAATCTTTATTTTTAGATTAAAAATAAATCACTTGGTGGTGTCCATGAATTTTGTTATGGCATGGTGTGACTCGGTAGCGCGAGCATCTTTCATGCAACTTTTTACCTTCAGTTGCATCTGAATCATACAGCGAATCAAATTGAAAGCACAAGCAGCTTTTGCTGATGAAAAGAAAATGAAGCATGCCTATAATCTGTGAGCCAGTTAAGGTGTTTCTGCATGTTTTATGTTACGATACACTAATAGCGACTATAACACTTTAACATAGTGGTTTTCTTGAAGATACACCTGTACTGGATCTCAGAACATAGGCATGCTGCATATCATTTTAATCAGCAGAAGCAGATTGTTCTAATAAGATACATTTTAGGGTGAAAAGATGCATTAAAAGATGCACGATACTACCATGTCATACAGCACTCCTATGACCTTAGACTCAAAACAATTCTCTCCACATCCTATCACTTGAAATTTCTGTTATACAGTAGACATTGTATTGTACTCATAACAGGGGGCAAGTTTCACATAATGAGAGATCATGTTAGATTCAATACTTTTAAAATACACTACTTTGTTCTTCCCTTCTCTTTTTCTCTCTGTGTATGGCCACCCAAGTTCCTAGATCACCTCCCCCCACTATCACACAATTACTATTCATCTGCATTGAGCTCATTATATGGCTCACCAACACCCCACCTTCTTTTGCTTCTATTCAATGCTGCCGCATGCTGAGACTGCTATTGACATTGTACACATTGTCTGCTTTAATTGCACTCTTCACATCACATACACAACAGGTGATGTTCTCAACATGGATAGACTGTTTAGGCTAGTGGGTTCCTTCTGCGCTTTGCACTTTGAGGTCTGGGGTTAAAATCATGGAAGGGGAGTTTTTTTTCCTTTTCGTTTGAATCTTTATCTTTAGATTAAAATTAAATCACTTGTTGGTGACCGTGAATTCTGTTATGGCATGGTGTGACCCGGTAGCGCGAGCATCTTTAATGCAACTTTTTACCTTCAATTGCATCTGAATCATACAGCGAATCAAATTGAAAGCACAAGCAGCTTTTGCTGATGAAAAGAAAATGAAGCATGCCTATAATCTGTGAGCCAGTTCAGGTGTTTCTGCATGTTTTATGTTACGATACACTAATAGCGACTATAACACTTTAACATAGTGGTTTTCTTGAAGATACACCTGTACTGGATCACAGAACATAGGCATGCTGCATATCATTTTAATCAGCAGAAGCAGATTGTTCTAATAAGATACATTTTAGGGTGAAAAGATGCATTAAAAGATGCACAATACTACCATGTCAAGCAGCACTCCTGTGACCTTAGACTCAAAAACAATTCTCTCAACATGCTATCACTTGAAATTTCTGCTAAACAGTAGACATTGTATTGTACTCATAACAGGGGGCAAGTTTCACATAATGAGAGATCATGTTAGATTCAATACTTTTAAAATACACTACTTTGTTCTTCCCTTCTCTCTTTCTCTCTGTGTATGGCCACCCAAGTTCCTAGATCACCTCCCCCCACTATCACACAATTACTATTCATCTGCATTGAGCTCATTATATGGCTCAACAACACCCCACCTTCTTTTGCTTCTATTCAATGCTGCCGCATGCTGAGCATGCTATTGACAATGTACACATTGTCTGCTTTAATTGAACTCTTCACATCACATACACAACAGGTGATGTTCTCAACATGGGTAGACTGTTTAGGCTAGTGGGTTCCTTCTGCGCTTTGCACTTTGAGGTCTGGGGTTCAAATCGTGGAAGTGGAGTTTTTTTTCCTTTTCTTTTAAATCTTTATCTTTAGATTAAAATTAAATCACTTGTTGGTGACCGTGAATTCTGTTATGGCATGGTGTGACCCGGTAGCGCGAGCATCTTTAATGCAACTTTTTACCTTCAATTGAATCTGAATCATACAGCGAATCAAATTGAAAGCACAAGCAGCTTTTGCTGATGAAAAGAATATGAAGCATGCCTATAATCTGTGAGCCAGTTCAGGTGTTTCTGCATGTTTTAGGTTACGATACACTAATAGCGACTATAACACTTTAACATAGTGGTTTTCTTGAAGATACACCTGTACTGGATCACAGAACATAGGCATGCTGCATATCATTTTAATCAGCAGATGCAGATTGTTCTAATAAGATACATTTTCGGGTGAAAAGATGCATTAAAAGATGCACGATACTACCATGTCAAGCAGCACTCCTATGACCTTAGACTCAAAAACAATTCTCTCAACATGCTATCACTTGAAATTTCTGCTATACAGTAGACATTGTATTGTACTCATAACAGGGGGCAAGTTTCACATAATGAGGTGCTTCTGCATGTTTTATGTTATGATACACTAATAGCGACTATAACACTTTAACATAGTGGTTTTCTTGAAGATACACCTGTACTGGATGTCAGAACATAGGCATGCTGCATATCATTTTAATCAGCAGAAGCAGATTGTTCTAATAAGATACATTTTAGGGTGAAAAGATGCATTAAAAGATGCACGATACTACCATGTCAAGCAGCACTCCTGTGACCTTAGACTCAAAAACAATTCTCTCAACATGCTATCACTTGAAATTTCTGCTAAACAGTAGACATTGTATTGTACTCATAACAGGGGGCAAGTTTAACATAATGAGAGATCATGTTAGATTAAATACTTTTAAAATACACTACTTTGTTATTCCCTTCTCTCTTCCTCTCTGTGTATGGCCACCCAAGTTCCTAGACCACTTCCCCCCACTACCATACAATTACTATTTATCTGCATTGAGCTCATTATATGGCTCACCAACACCCCACCTTCTTTTGCTTCTATTCAATGCTGCTGCATGCTGAGCCTGCTATTGACAATGTACACATTGTCTGCTTTAATTGCACACTTCACATCACATACACAACAGGTGATGTTCTCAACATGGATAGACTGTTTAGGCTAGTGGGTACCTTCACGCTTTGCACTTTGAGGTCTGGGGTTCAAATCATGGAAGGGGAGTTTTTTTTCCTTTTCTTTTGAATCTTTATTTTTAGATTAAAAATAAATCACTTGGTGGTGTCCATGAATTTTGTTATGGCATGGTGTGACTCGGTAGCGCGAGCATCTTTCATGCAACTTTTTACCTTCAGTTGCATCTGAATCATACAGCGAATCAAATTGAAAGCACAAGCAGCTTTTGCTGATGAAAAGAAAATGAAGCATGCCTATAATCTGTGAGCCAGTTAAGGTGTTTCTGCATGTTTTATGTTACGATACACTAATAGCGACTATAACACTTTAACATAGTGGTTTTCTTGAAGATACACCTGTACTGGATCTCAGAACATAGGCATGCTGCATATCATTTTAATCAGCAGAAGCAGATTGTTCTAATAAGATACATTTTAGGGTGAAAAGATGCATTAAAAGATGCACGATACTACCATGTCATACAGCACTCCTATGACCTTAGACTCAAAACAATTCTCTCCACATCCTATCACTTGAAATTTCTGTTATACAGTAGACATTGTATTGTACTCATAACAGGGGGCAAGTTTCACATAATGAGAGATCATGTTAGATTCAATACTTTTAAAATACACTACTTTGTTCTTCCCTTCTCTTTTTCTCTCTGTGTATGGCCACCCAAGTTCCTAGATCACCTCCCCCCACTATCACACAATTACTATTCATCTGCATTGAGCTCATTATATGGCTCACCAACACCCCACCTTCTTTTGCTTCTATTCAATGCTGCCGCATGCTGAGACTGCTATTGACATTGTACACATTGTCTGCTTTAATTGCACTCTTCACATCACATACACAACAGGTGATGTTCTCAACATGGATAGACTGTTTAGGCTAGTGGGTTCCTTCTGCGCTTTGCACTTTGAGGTCTGGGGTTAAAATCATGGAAGGGGAGTTTTTTTTCCTTTTCGTTTGAATCTTTATCTTTAGATTAAAATTAAATCACTTGTTGGTGACCGTGAATTCTGTTATGGCATGGTGTGACCCGGTAGCGCGAGCATCTTTAATGCAACTTTTTACCTTCAATTGCATCTGAATCATACAGCGAATCAAATTGAAAGCACAAGCAGCTTTTGCTGATGAAAAGAAAATGAAGCATGCCTATAATCTGTGAGCCAGTTCAGGTGTTTCTGCATGTTTTATGTTACGATACACTAATAGCGACTATAACACTTTAACATAGTGGTTTTCTTGAAGATACACCTGTACTGGATCACAGAACATAGGCATGCTGCATATCATTTTAATCAGCAGAAGCAGATTGTTCTAATAAGATACATTTTAGGGTGAAAAGATGCATTAAAAGATGCACGATACTACCATGTCAAGCAGCACTCCTGTGACCTTAGACTCAAAAACAATTCTCTCAACATGCTATCACTTGAAATTTCTGCTAAACAGTAGACATTGTATTGTACTCATAACAGGGGGCAAGTTTAACATAATGAGAGATCATGTTAGATTAAATACTTTTAAAATACACTACTTTGTTATTCCCTTCTCTCTTCCTCTCTGTGTATGGCCACCCAAGTTCCTAGACCACTTCCCCCCACTACCATACAATTACTATTTATCTGCATTGAGCTCATTATATGGCTCACCAACACCCCACCTTCTTTTGCTTCTATTCAATGCTGCTGCATGCTGAGCCTGCTATTGACAATGTACACATTGTCTGCTTTAATTGCACACTTCACATCACATACACAACAGGTGATGTTCTCAACATGGATAGACTGTTTAGGCTAGTGGGTACCTTCACGCTTTGCACTTTGAGGTCTGGGGTTCAAATCATGGAAGGGGAGTTTTTTTTCCTTTTCTTTTGAATCTTTATTTTTAGATTAAAAATAAATCACTTGGTGGTGTCCATGAATTTTGTTATGGCATGGTGTGACTCGGTAGCGCGAGCATCTTTCATGCAACTTTTTACCTTCAGTTGCATCTGAATCATACAGCGAATCAAATTGAAAGCACAAGCAGCTTTTGCTGATGAAAAGAATATGAAGCATGCCTATAATCTGTGAGCCAGTTAAGGTGTTTCTGCATGTTTTATGTTACGATACACTAATAGCGACTATAACACTTTAACATAGTGGTTTTCTTGAAGATACACCTGTACTGGATCTCAGAACATAGGCATGCTGCATATCATTTTAATCAGCAGAAGCAGATTGTTCTAATAAGATACATTTTAGGGTGAAAAGATGCATTAAAAGATGCACGATACTACCATGTCATACAGCACTCCTATTACCTTAGACTCAAAACAATTCTCTCCACATCCTATCACTTGAAATTTCTGTTATACAGTAGACATTGTATTGTACTCATAACAGGGGGCAAGTTTCACATAATGAGAGATCATGTTAGATTCAATACTTTTAAAATACACTACTTTGTTCTTCCCTTCTCTTTTTCTCTCTGTGTATGGCCACCCAAGTTCCTAGATCACCTCCCCCCACTATCACACAATTACTATTCATCTGCATTGAGCTCATTATATGGCTCACCAACACCCCACCTTCTTTTGCTTCTATTCAATGCTGCCGCATGCTGAGACTGCTATTGACATTGTACACATTGTCTGCTTTAATTGCACTCTTCACATCACATACACAACAGGTGATGTTCTCAACATGGATAGACTGTTTAGGCTAGTGGGTTCCTTCTGCGCTTTGCACTTTGAGGTCTGGGGTTACAATCATGGAAGGGGAGTTTTTTTTCCTTTTCGTTTGAATCTTTATCTTTAGATTAAAATTAAATCACTTGGTGGTGTCCATTAATTTTGTTATGGCATGGTGTGACTCGGTAGCGCGAGCATCTTTCATGCAACTTTTTACCTTATGTTGCATCTGAATCATACAGCGAATCAAATTGAAAGCACAAGCAGCTTTTGCTGATGAAAAGAATATGAAGCATGCCTATAATCTGTGAGCCAGTTCAGGTGTTTCTGCATGTTTTATGTTACGTTACACTAATAGCGACTATAACACTTTAAGGTAATGGTTTTCTTGAAGATACACCTGTAGTGGATCTCAGAACATAAGCATGCTGCATATCATTTTAGTCAGCAGAAGCAGATTGTTCTAATAAGATACATTTAGGGTGAAAAGATGCATTAAAAGATGCACGATACTACCATGTCATACAGCACTCCTATGACCTTAGACTCAAAACAATTCTCTCCACATCCTATCACTTGAAATTTCTGTTATACAGTAGACATTGTATTGTACTCATAACAGGGTTCAAGTTTCACATAATGAGAGATCATGTTAGATTCAATACTTTTAAAATACACTACTTTGTTCTTCCCTTCTCTCTTCCTCTCTGTGTATGGCCACCCAAGTTCCTAGACCACCTCCCCCCACTATCACACAATTACTATTCATCTGCATTGAGCTCATTATATGGCTCACCAACACCCCACCTTCTTTTGCTTCTATTCAATGCTGCCGCATGCTGAGCCTGCTATTGACAATGTACACATTGTCTGCTTTAATTGCACACTTCACATCACATACACAACAGGTGATGTTCTCAACATGGATAGACTGTATAGGCTAGTGGGTACCTTTGCGCTTTGCACTTTGAGGTCTGGGGTTCAAATCGTGGAAGTGGAGTTTTTTTTCCTTCTCTTTTGAATCTTTATCTTTAGATTAAAATTAAATCACTTGTTGGTGACCGTGAATTCTGTTATGGCATGGTGTGACCCGGTAGCGCGAGCATCTTTAATGCAACTTTTTACCTTCAATTGCATCTGAATCATACAGCGAATCAAATTGAAAGCACAAGCAGCTTTTGCTGATGAAAAGAATATGAAGCATGCCTATAATCTGTGAGCCAGTTCAGGTGTTTCTGCATGTTTTATGTTACGATACACTAATAGCGACTATAACACTTTAACATAGTGGTTTTCTTGAAGATACACCTGTACTGGATCACAGAACATAGGCATGCTGCATATCATTTTAATCAGCAGAAGCAGATTGTTCTAATAAGATACATTTTCGGGTGAAAAGATGCATTAAAAGATGCACAATACTACCATGTCAAGCAGCACTCCTATGACCTTAGACTCAAAAACAATTCTCTCAACATGCTATCACTTGAAATTTCTGCTATACAGTAGACATTGTATTGTACTCATAACAGGGGGCAAGTTTCACATAATGAGGTGCTTCTCCATGTTTTATGTTACGATACACTAATAGCGACTATAACACTTTAACACAGTGGTTTTCTTGAAGATACACCTGTACTGGATGTCAGAACATAGGCATGCTGCATATTATTTTAATCAGCAGAAGCAGATTGTTCTAATAAGATACATTTTAGGGTGAAAAGATGCATTAAAAGATGCACGATACTACCATGTCATACAGCACTCCTATGAACTTAGACTCAAAACAATTCTCTCCACATCCTATCACTTGAAATTTCTGTTATACAGTAGACATTGTATTGTACTCATAACAGGGGGCAAGTTTCACATAATGGGAGATCATGTTAGATTCAATACTTTTAAAATACACTACTTTGTTATTCCCTTCTCTCTTCCTCTCTGTGTATGGCCACCCAAGTACCTAGACCACTTCCCCCCACTACCATACAATTACTATTTATCTGCATTGAGCTCATTATATGGCTCACCAACACCCCACCTTCTTTTGCTTCTATTCAATGCTGCTGCATGCTGAGCCTGCTATTGACAATGTACACATTGTCTGCTTTAATTGCACACTTCACATCACATACACAACAGGTGATGTTCTCAACATGGATAGACTGTTTAGGCTAGTGGGTACCTTCACGCTTTGCACTTTGAGGTCTGGGGTTCAAATCATGGAAGGGGAGTTTTTTTTCCTTTTCTTTTGAAGCTTTATTTTTAGATTAAAAATAAATCACTTGGTGGTGTCCATGAATTTTGTTATGGCATGGTGTGACTCGGTAGCGCGAGCATCTTTCATGCAACTTTTTACCTTCAGTTGCATCTGAATCATACAGCGAATCAAATTGAAAGCACAAGCAGCTTTTGCTGATGAAAAGAATATGAAGCATGCCTATAATCTGTGAGCCAGTTCAGGTGTTTCTGCATGTTTTATGTTACGATACACTAATAGCGACTATAACACTTTAACATAGTGGTTTTCTTGAAGATACACCTGTACTGGATCTCAGAACATAGGCATGCTGCATATCATTTTAATCAGCAGAAGCAGATTGTTCTAATAAGATACATTTTAGGGTGAAAAGATGCATTAATAGATGCACGATACTACCATGTCATACAGCACTCCTATGACCTTAGACTCAAAACAATTCTCTCCACATCCTATCACTTGAAATTTCTGTTATACAGTAGACATTGTATTGTACTCATAACAGGGGGCAAGTTTCACATAATGAGGTGTTTCTGCATGTTTTATGTTACGATACACTAATAGCGACTATAACACTTTAACATAGTGGTTTTCTTGAAGATACACCTGTACTGGATCACAGAACATAAGCATGCTGCATATCATTTTAATCAGCAGAAGCAGATTGTTCTAATAAGATACATTTTAGGGTGAAAAGATGCATTAAAAGATGCACGATACTACCATGTCAAGCAGCACTCCTGTGACCTTAGACTCAAAAACAATTCACTCAACATGCTATCACTTGAAATTTCTGTTAAACAGTAGACATTGTATTGTACTCATAACAGGGGGCAAGTTTAACATAATGAGAGATCATGTTAGATTCAATACTTTTAAAATACACTACTTTGTTCTTCCCTTCTCCCTTCCTCTCTAAGTATGGCCACCCAAGTTCCTAGACCACCTCCCCCCACTATCACACAATTACTATTCATCTGCATTGAGCTCATTATATGGCTCACCAACACCCCACCTTCTTTTGCTTCTATTCAATGCTGCCGCATGCTGAGACTGCTATTGACATTGTACACATTGTCTGCTTTAATTGCACTCTTCACATCACATACACAACAGGTGATGTTCTCAACATGGATAGACTGTTTAGGCTAGTGGGTTCCTTCTGCGCTTTGCACTTTGAGGTCTGGGGTTCAAATCATTGAAGGGGAGTGTTTTTTTTCTTTTTCTTTTGAATCTTTATTTTTAGATTAAAAATAAATCACTTGGTGGTGTCCATGAATTCTGTTATGGCATGGTGTGACTTGGTAGCGCGAGCATCCTTAATGTAACTTTTTACCTTCAATTGCATCTGAATCATACAGCAAATCAAATTGAAAGCACAAGCAGCTTTTGCTGATGAAAAGAATATGAAGCATGCCTATAATCTGTGAGCCAGTTCAGGTGTTTCTGCATGTTTTATGTTACGATACACTAATAGCGACTATAACACTTTAACATAGTGGTTTTCTTGAAGATACACCTGTACTGGATCACAGAACATAGGCATGCTGCATATCATTTTAATCAGCAGAAGCAGATTGTTCTAATAAGATACATTTTCGGGTGAAAAGATGCATTAAAAGATGCACGATACTACCATGTCAAGCAGCACTCCTATGACCTTAGACTCAAAAACAATTCTCTCAACATGCTATCACTTGAAATTTCTGACATTGTATTGGACTCATAACAGGGGGCAAGTTTCACATAATGAGGTGTTTCTGCATGTTTTATGTTACGATACACTAATAGCGACTATAACACTTTAACATAGTGGTTTTCTTGAAGATACACCTGTACTGGATCACAGAACATAAGCATGCTGCATATCATTTTAATCAGCAGAAGCAGATTGTTCTAATAAGATACATTTTAGGGTGAAAAGATGCATTAAAAGATGCACGATACTACCATGTCACACAGCACTGCTATAACCTTAGACTCAAAACAATTCTCTCCACATCCTTTCACTTGAAATTTCTGCTATACAGTAGACATTGTATTGTACTCATAACAAAGGGCAAGTTTCACATGATGAGAGATCATGTTAGATTCAATACTTTTAAATACACTATTTTGTTCTTCCCTTCTCCCTTCCTCTCTGTGTATGGCCACCCAAGTTCCTAGACCACCTCCCCCCACTACCACACAATTACTATTCATCTGCATTGAGCTCATTATATGGCTCACCAACACCCCACCTTCTTTTGCTTCTATTCAATGCTGCCGCATGCTGAGCCTGCTATTGACAATGTACACATTGTCTGCTTTAATTGCACACTTCACATCACATACACAACAGGTGATGATCTCAACATGGATAGACTGTTTAGGCTAGTGGGTACCTTCACGCTTTGCACTTTGAGGTCTGGGGTTCAAATCATGGAAGGGGAGTTTTTTTTCCTTTTCTTTTGAAGCTTTATTTTTAGATTAAAAATAAATCACTTGGTGGTGTCCATTAATTTTGTTATGGCATGGTGTGACTCGGTAGCGCGAGCATCTTTCATGCAACTTTTTACCTTATGTTGCATCTGAATCATACAGCGAATCAAATTGAAAGCACAAGCAGCTTTTGCTGATGAAAAGAATATGAAGCATGCCTATAATCTGTGACCCAGTTCAGGTGTTTCTGCATGTTTTATGTTACGATACACTAATAGCAACTATAACACTTTAACATAGTGGTTTTCTTGAAGATACACCTGTACTGCATCTCAGAACATAGGCATGCTGCATATCATTTTAATCAGCAGAAGCAGATTGTTCTAATAAGATACATTTAGGGTGAAAAGATGCATTAAAAGATGCACGATACTACCATGTCATACAGCACTCCTATGACCTTAGACTCAAAACAATTCTCTCCACATCCTATCACTTGAAATTTCTGTTATACAGTAGACATTGTATTGTACTCATAACAGGGTTCAAGTTTCACATAATGAGAGATCATGTTAGATTCAATACTTTTAAAATACACTACTTTGTTCTTCCCTTCTCTCTTCCTCTCTGTGTATGGCCACCCAAGTTCCTAGACCACCTCCCCCCACTATCACACAATTACTATTCATCTGCATTGAGCTCATTATATGGCTCACCAACACCCCACCTTCTTTTGCTTCTATTCAATGCTGCCGCATGCTGAGCCTGCTATTGACAATGTACACATTGTCTGCTTTAATTGCACACTTCACATCACATACACAACAGGTGATGTTCTCAACATGGATAGACTGTTTAGGCTAGTGGGTACCTTTGCGCTTTGCACTTTGAGGTCTGGGGTTCAAATCGTGGAAGTGGAGTTTTTTTTCCTTTTCTTTTGAATCTTTATCTTTAGATTAAAATTAAATCACTTGTTGGTGACCGTGAATTCTGTTATGGCATGGTGTGACCCGGTAGCGCGAGCATCTTTAATGCAACTTTTTACCTTCAATTGAATCTGAATCATACAGCGAATCAAATTGAAAGCACAAGCAGCTTTTGCTGATGAAAAGAATATGAAGCATGCCTATAATCTGTGAGCCATTTCAGGTGTTTCTGCATGTTTTATGTTACGATACACTAATAGCGACTATAACACTTTAACATAGTGGTTTTCTTGAAGATACACCTGTACTGGATCACAGAACATAGGCATGCTGCATATCATTTTAATCAGCAGAAGCAGATTGTTCTAATAAGATACATTTTCGGGTGAAAAGATGCATTAAAAGATGCACGATACTACCATGTCAAGCAGCACTCCTATGAACTTAGACTCAAAACAATTCTCTCCACATCCTATCACTTGAAATTTCTGTTATACAGTAGACATTGTATTGTACTCATAACAGGGGGCAAGTTTCACATAATGGGAGATCATGTTAGATTCAATACTTTTAAAATACACTACTTTGTTATTCCCTTCTCTCTTCCTCTCTGTGTATGGCCACCCAAGTTCCTAGACCACTTCCCCCCACTACCATACAATTACTATTTATCTGCATTGAGCTCATTATATGGCTCACCAACACCCCACCTTCTTTTGCTTCTATTCAATGCTGCTGCATGCTGAGCCTGCTATTGACAATGTACACATTGTCTGCTTTAATTGCACACTTCACATCACATACACAACAGGTGATGTTCTCAACATGGATAGACTGTTTAGGCTAGTGGGTACCTTTGCACTTTGCACTTTGAGGTCTGGGGTTCAAATCATGGAAGGGGAGTTTTTTTTCCTTTTCTTTTGAATCTTTATTTTTAGATTAAAAATAAATCACTTGGTGGTGTCCATGAATTTTGTTATGGCATGGTGTGACTCGGTAGCGCGAGCATCTTTCATGCAACTTTTTACCTTCAGTTGCATCTGAATCATACAGCGAATCAAATTGAAAGCACAAGCAGCTTTTGCTGATGAAAAGAATATGAAGCATGCCTATAATCTGTGAGCCAGTTAAGGTGTTTCTGCATGTTTTATGTTACGATACACTAATAGCGACTATAACACTTTAACATAGTGGTTTTCTTGAAGATACACCTGTACTGGATCTCAGAACATAGGCATGCTGCATATCATTTTAATCAGCAGAAGCAGATTGTTCTAATAAGATACATTTTAGGGTGAAAAGATGCATTAAAAGATGCACGATACTACCATGTCATACAGCACTCCTATGACCTTAGACTCAAAACAATTCTCTCCACATCCTATCACTTGAAATTTCTGTTATACAGTAGACATTGTATTGTACTCATAACAGGGGGCAAGTTTCACATAATGAGAGATCATGTTAGATTCAATACTTTTAAAATACACTACTTTGTTCTTCCCTTCTCTCTTTCTCTCTGTGTATGGCCACCCAAGTTCCTAGATCACCTCCCCCCACTATCACACAATTACTATTCATCTGCATTGAGCTCATTATATGGCTCACCAACACCCCACCTTCTTTTGCTTCTATTCAATGCTGCCGCATGCTGAGCATGCTATTGACAATGTACACATTGTCTGCTTTAATTGAACTCTTCACATCACATACACAACAGGTGATGTTCTCAACATGGGTAGACTGTTTAGGCTAGTGGGTTCCTTCTGCGCTTTGCACTTTGAGGTCTGGGGTTCAAATCATGGAAGGGGAGTTTTTTTTCCTTTTCTTTTAAATCTTTATTTTTAGATTAAAAATAAATCACTTGGTGGTGTCCGTGAATTTTGTTATGGCATGGTGTGACTCGGTAGCGCAAGCATCTTTAATGCAACTTTTTACCTTCAATTGCATCTGAATCATACAGCTACTCAAATTGGAAGCACAAGTAGCTTTTGCTGATGAAAACAATATGATGCATGCCTATAATCTATGAGCCAGTTCAGGTGTTTCTGCATGTTTCATGTTATGTTACACTAATAGCGACTATAACACTTTAACGTCATGGTTTTCTTGAAGATACACCTGTAGTGGATCTCAGAACATAAGCATGCTGCATATCATTTTAATCAGCAGAAGCAGATTGTTCTAATAAGATACATTTAGGGTGAAAAGATGCATTAAAAGATGCACGATACTACCATGTCATACAGCACTCCTATGACCTTAGACTCAAAACAATTCTCTCCACATCCTATCACTTTAAATTTCTGTTATACAGTAGACATTGTATTGTACTCATAACAGGGGGCAAGTTTCACATAATGAGAGATCATGTTAGATTCAATACTTTTAAAATACACTACTTTGTTCTTCCCTTCTCTCTTCCTCTCTGTGTATGGCCACCCAAGTTCCTAGACCACCTCCCCCCACTATCACACAATTACTATTCATCTGCATTGAGCTCATTATATGGCTCACCAACACACCACCTTCTTTTGCTTCTCATCAATGCTGCCGCATGCTGAGCCTGCTATTGACAATGTACACATTGTCTGCTTTTATTGCACACTTCACATCACATACACAACAGGTGATGGTCTCAACATGGATAGACTGTTTAGGCTAGAGGGTACCTTTGCGCTTTGCACTTTGAGGTCTGGGGTTCAAATCATGGAAGGGGAGTTTTTTTTCCTTTTCTTTTGAATCTTTATCTTTAGATTAAAATTAAATCACTTGTTGGTGTCCGTGAATTCTGTTATGGCATGGTGTGACCCGGTAGCGCGAGCATCTTTAATGCAACTTTTTACCTTCAATTGCATCTGAATCATACAGCGAATCAAATTGAAAGCACAAGCAGCTTTTGCTGATGAAAAGAATATGAAGCATGCCTATAATCTGTGAGCCAGTTCAGGTGTTTCTGCATGTTTTATGTTACGATACACTAATAGCGACTATAACACTTTAACATAGTGGTTTTCTTGAAGATACACCTGTCCTTGATCACAGAACAAAGGCATGCTGCATATCATTTTAATCAGCAGAAGCAGATTGTTCTAATAAGATACATTTTAGGGTGAAAAGATGCATTAAAAGATGCACGATACTACCATGTCAAGCAGCAGTCCTATGTCCTTAGACTCAAAAACAATTCTCTCATCATGATAACACTTGAAATTTCTGCTATACAGTAGACATTGTATTGTACTCATAACAGGGGGCAAGTTTCACATAATGAGAGATCATGTTAGATTCAATACTTTTAAATTACACTACTTTGTTCTTCCCTTCTCTCTTCCTCTCTGTGTATGGCCACCCAAGTTCCTAGACCACTTCCCCCCACTACCATACAATTACTATTTATCTGCATTGAGCTCATTATATGGCTCACCAACACCCCACCTTCTTTTGCTTCTATTCAATGCTGCTGCATGCTGAGCCTGCTATTGACAATGTACACATTGTCTGCTTTAATTGCACACTTCACATCACATACACAACAGGTGATGTTCTCAACATGGATAGACTGTTTAGGCTAGTGGGTACCTTCACGCTTTGCACTTTGAGGTCTGGGGTTCAAATCATGGAAGGGGAGTTTTTTTTCCTTTTCTTTTGAAGCTTTATTTTTAGATTAAAAATAAATCACTTGGTGGTGTCCATGAATTTTGTTATGGCATGGTGTGACTCGGTAGCGCGAGCATCTTTCATGCAACTTTTTACCTTCAGTTGCATCTGAATCATACAGCGAATCAAATTGAAAGCACAAGCAGCTTTTGCTGATGAAAAGAATATGAAGCATGCCTATAATCTGTGAGCCAGTTCAGGTGTTTCTGCATGTTTTATGTTACGATACACTAATAGCGACTATAACACTTTAACATAGTGGTTTTCTTGAAGATACACCTGTACTGGATCTCAGAACATAGGCATGCTGCATATCATTTTAAT
This sequence comes from Taudactylus pleione, assembly GCA_031769625.1. NCBI lineage: Eukaryota > Metazoa > Chordata > Amphibia > Anura > Myobatrachidae > Taudactylus > Taudactylus pleione. The sequence continues at coordinate 6,648,045 of JAUIMM010000759.1, forward strand.
CAGCAGAAGCAGCTTGTTCTAATAAGATACATTTTAGGGTGAAAAGATGCATTAATAGATGCACGATACTACCATGTCATACAGCACTCCTATGACCTTAGACTCAAAACAATTCTCTCCACATCCTATCACTTGAAATTTCTGTTATACAGTAGACATTGTATTGTACTCATAACAGGGGGCAAGTTTCACATAATGAGGTGTTTCTGCATGTTTTATGTTACGATACACTAATAGCGACTATAACACTTTAACATAGTGGTTTTCTTGAAGATACACCTGTACTGGATCACAGAACATAAGCATGCTGCATATCATTTTAATCAGCAGAAGCAGATTGTTCTAATAAGATACATTTTAGGGTGAAAAGATGCATTAAAAGATGCACGATACTACCATGTCAAGCAGCACTCCTGTGACCTTAGACTCAAAAACAATTCACTCAACATGCTATCACTTGAAATTTCTGTTAAACAGTAGACATTGTATTGTACTCATAACAGGGGGCAAGTTTAACATAATGAGAGATCATGTTAGATTCAATACTTTTAAAATACACTACTTTGTTCTTCCCTTCTCCCTTCCTCTCTAAGTATGGCCACCCAAGTTCCTAGACCACCTCCCCCCACTATCACACAATTACTATTCATCTGCATTGAGCTCATTATATGGCTCACCAACACCCCACCTTCTTTTGCTTCTATTCAATGCTGCCGCATGCTGAGACTGCTATTGACATTGTACACATTGTCTGCTTTAATTGCACTCTTCACATCACATACACAACAGGTGATGTTCTCAACATGGATAGACTGTTTAGGCTAGTGGGTTCCTTCTGCGCTTTGCACTTTGAGGTCTGGGGTTCAAATCATTGAAGGGGAGTGTTTTTTTTCTTTTTCTTTTGAATCTTTATTTTTAGATTAAAAATAAATCACTTGGTGGTGTCCATGAATTCTGTTATGGCATGGTGTGACTTGGTAGCGCGAGCATCCTTAATGTAACTTTTTACCTTCAATTGCATCTGAATCATACAGCAAATCAAATTGAAAGCACAAGCAGCTTTTGCTGATGAAAAGAATATGAAGCATGCCTATAATCTGTGAGCCAGTTCAGGTGTTTCTGCATGTTTTATGTTATGATACACTAATAGCGACTATAACACTTTAACATAGTGGTTTTCTTGAAGATACACCTGTACTGGATCACAGAACATAGGCATGCTGCATATCATTTTAATCAGCAGAAGCAGATTGTTCTAATAAGATACATTTTCGGGTGAAAAGATGCATTAAAAGATGCACGATACTACCATGTCAAGCAGCACTCCTATGACCTTAGACTCAAAAACAATTCTCTCAACATGCTATCACTTGAAATTTCTGACATTGTATTGGACTCATAACAGGGGGCAAGTTTCACATAATGAGGTGTTTCTGCATGTTTTATGTTACGATACACTAATAGCGACTATAACACTTTAACATAGTGGTTTTCTTGAAGATACACCTGTACTGGATCACAGAACATAAGCATGCTGCATATCATTTTAATCAGCAGAAGCAGATTGTTCTAATAAGATACATTTTAGGGTGAAAAGATGCATTAAAAGATGCACGATACTACCATGTCACACAGCACTGCTATAACCTTAGACTCAAAACAATTCTCTCCACATCCTTTCACTTGAAATTTCTGCTATACAGTAGACATTGTATTGTACTCATAACAGGGGGCAAGTTTCACATGATGAGAGATCATGTTAGATTCAATACTTTTAAATACACTATTTTGTTCTTCCCTTCTCCCTTCCTCTCTGTGTATGGCCACCCAAGTTCCTAGACCACCTCCCCCCACTACCACACAATTACTATTCATCTGCATTGAGCTCATTATATGGCTCACCAACACCCCACCTTCTTTTGCTTCTATTCAATGCTGCCGCATGCTGAGCCTGCTATTGACAATGTACACATTGTCTGCTTTAATTGCACACTTCACATCACATACACAACAGGTGATGATCTCAACATGGATAGACTGTTTAGGCTAGTGGGTACCTTCACGCTTTGCACTTTGAGGTCTGGGGTTCAAATCATGGAAGGGGAGTTTTTTTTCCTTTTCTTTTGAATCTTTATTTTTAGATTAAAAATAAATCACTTGGTGGTGTCCATTAATTTTGTTATGGCATGGTGTGACTCGGTAGCGCGAGCATCTTTCATGCAACTTTTTACCTTATGTTGCATCTGAATCATACAGCGAATCAAATTGAAAGCACAAGCAGCTTTTGCTGATGAAAAGAATATGAAGCATGCCTATAATCTGTGACCCAGTTCAGGTGTTTCTGAATGTTTTATGTTACGATACACTAATAGCAACTATAACACTTTAACATAGTGGTTTTCTTGAAGATACACCTGTACTGCATCTCAGAACATAGGCATGCTGCATATCATTTTAATCAGCAGAAGCAGATTGTTCTAATAAGATACATTTAGGGTGAAAAGATGCATTAAAAGATGCACGATACTACCATGTCATACAGCACTCCTATGACCTTAGACTCAAAACAATTCTCTCCACATCCTATCACTTGAAATTTCTGTTATACAGTAGACATTGTATTGTACTCATAACAGGGTTCAAGTTTCACATAATGAGAGATCATGTTAGATTCAATACTTTTAAAATACACTACTTTGTTCTTCCCTTCTCTCTTCCTCTCTGTGTATGGCCACCCAAGTTCCTAGACCACCTCCCCCCACTATCACACAATTACTATTCATCTGCATTGAGCTCATTATATGGCTCACCAACACCCCACCTTCTTTTGCTTCTATTCAATGCTGCCGCATGCTGAGCCTGCTATTGACAATGTACACATTGTCTGCTTTAATTGCACACTTCACATCACATACACAACAGGTGATGTTCTCAACATGGATAGACTGTTTAGGCTAGTGGGTACCTTTGCGCTTTGCACTTTGAGGTCTGGGGTTCAAATCGTGGAAGTGGAGTTTTTTTTCCTTTTCTTTTGAATCTTTATCTTTAGATTAAAATTAAATCACTTGTTGGTGACCGTGAATTCTGTTATGGCATGGTGTGACCCGGTAGCGCGAGCATCTTTAATGCAACTTTTTACCTTCAATTGAATCTGAATCATACAGCGAATCAAATTGAAAGCACAAGCAGCTTTTGCTGATGAAAAGAATATGAAGCATGCCTATAATCTGTGAGCCATTTCAGGTGTTTCTGCATGTTTTATGTTACGATACACTAATAGCGACTATAACACTTTAACATAGTGGTTTTCTTGAAGATACACCTGTACTGGATCACAGAACATAGGCATGCTGCATATCATTTTAATCAGCAGAAGCAGATTGTTCTAATAAGATACATTTTCGGGTGAAAAGATGCTTTAAAAGATGCACGATACTACCATGTCAAGCAGCACTCCTATGACCTTAGACTCAAAAACAATTCTCTCAACATGCTATCACTTGAAATTTCTGCTATACAGTAGACATTGTATTGTACTCATAACAGGGGGCAAGTTTCACATAATGAGGTGCTTCTGCATGTTTTATGTTACGATACACTAATAGCGACTATAACACTTTAACACAGTGGTTTTCTTGAAGATACACCTGTACTGGATGTCAGAACATAGGCATGCTGCATATCATTTTAATCAGCAGAAGCAGATTGTTCTAATAAGATACATTTTCGGGTGAAAAGATGCATTAAAAGATGCACGATACTACCATGTCATACAGCACTCCTATGACCTTAGACTCAAAACAATTCTCTCCACATCCTATCACTTGAAATTTCTGTTATACAGTATACATTGTATTGTACTCATAACAGGGGGCAAGTTTCACATAATGAGAGATCATGTTAGATTCAATACTTTTAAAATACACTACTTTGTTCTTCCCTTCTCTCTTTCTCTCTGTGTATGGCCACCCAAGTTCCTAGATCACCTCCCCCCACTATCACACAATTACTATTCATCTGCATTGAGCTCATTATATGGCTCACCAACACCCCACCTTCTTTTGCTTCTATTCAATGCTGCCGCATGCTGAGCATGCTATTGACAATGTACACATCGTCTGCTTTAATTGAACTCTTCACATCACATACACAACAGGTGATGTTCTCAACATGGGTAGACTGTTTAGGCTAGTGGGTTCCTTCTGCGCTTTGCACTTTGAGGTCTGGGGTTCAAATCATGGAAGGGGAGTTTTTTTTCCTTTTCTTTTAAATCTTTATTTTTAGATTAAAAATAAATCACTTGGTGGTGTCCGTGAATTTTGTTATGGCATGGTGTGACTCGGTAGCGCAAGCATCTTTAATGCAACTTTTTACCTTCAGTTGCATCTGAATCATACAGCGAATCAAATTGAAAGCACAAGCAGCTTTTGCTGATGAAAAGAATATGAAGCTTGCCTATAATCTGTGAGCCAGTTCAGGTGTTTCTGCATGTTTTATGTTACGTTACACTATTAGCGACTATAACACTTTAACATAGTGGTTTTCTTGATGATACACCTGTACTGGATCTCAGAACATAGGCATGCTGCATATCATTTTAATCAGCAGAAGCAGATTGTTCTAATAAGATACATTCTATGGTGAAAAGATGCATTAAAAGATGCACGATACTACCATATCATACAGCACAGGTATGACATTAGACTCAAAAACAATTTTCTCAACATCCTATCACTTGAAATTTTTGCTATACAGTAGACATTGTATTGTACTCATAACAGGGGGCAAGTTTCACATAATGAGAGATCATGCTATATTCAATACTTTTAAAATACACTACTTTGTTCTTCCCTTCTCCTTTCCTCTCTGAGTATGGCCACCCAAATTCCTAGACCACCTCCCCCCACTATCACACAATTACTATTCATCTGCATTGAGCTCATTATATGGCTCACCAACAACCCACCTTCTTTTGCTTCTATTCAATGCTGCCGCATGCTGAGCCTGCTATTGACAATGTACACATTGTCTGCTTTAATTGCACACTTCACATCACATATACAACAGGTGATGTTCTCAACATGGATAGACTGTTTAGGCTAGTGGGTTCCTTCTGCGATTTGCACTTTGAGGTCTGGGGTTCAAATCATGGAAGGGGAGTTTTTTTTTCTTTTTCTTTTGAATCTTTATTTTTAGATTAAAAATAAATCACTTGGTGGTGTCCGTGAATTCTGTTATGGCATGGTGTGACACGTAGTGCGAGCATCTTTAATGCAACTTTTTACCTTCAATTGCATCTGAATCATACAGCTACTCAAATTGGAAGCACAAGTAGCTTTTGCTGATGAAAACAATATGATGCATGCCTATAATCTGTGAGCCAGTTCAGGTGTTTCTGCATGTTTCATGTTATGTTACACTAATAGCGACTATAACACTTTAACGTCATGGTTTTCTTGAAGATACACCTGTAGTGGATCTCAGAACATAAGCATGCTGCATATCATTTTAATCAGCAGAAGCAGATTGTTCTAATAAGATACATTTAGGGTGAAAAGATGCATTAAAAGATGCACGATACTACCATGTCATACAGCACTCCTATGACCTTAGACTCAAAACAATTCTCTCCACATCCTATCACTTTAAATTTCTGTTATACAGTAGACATTGTATTGTACTCATAACAGGGGGCAAGTTTCACATAATGAGAGATCATGTTAGATTCAATACTTTTAAAATACACTACTTTGTTCTTCCCTTCTCTCTTCCTCTCTGTGTATGGCCACCCAAGTTCCTAGACCACCTCCCCCCACTATCACACAATTACTATTCATCTGCATTGAGCTCATTATATGGCTCACCAACACACCACCTTCTTTTGCTTCTCATCAATGCTGCCGCATGCTGAGCCTGCTATTGACAATGTACACATTGTCTGCTTTTATTGCACACTTCACATCACATACACAACAGGTGATGGTCTCAACATGGATAGACTGTTTAGGCTAGAGGGTACCTTTGCGCTTTGCACTTTGAGGTCTGGGGTTCAAATCATGGAAGGGGAGTTTTTTTTCCTTTTCTTTTAAATCTTTATTTTTAGATTAAAAATAAATAACTTGGTGGTGTCCGTGAATTTTGTTATGGCATGGTGTGACTCGGTAGCGCAAGCATCTTTAATGCAACTTTTTACCTTCAGTTGCATCTGAATCATACAGCGAATCAAATTGAAAGCACAAGCAGCTTTTGCTGATGAAAAGAATATGATGCTTGCCTATAATCTGTGAGCCAGTTCAGGTGTTTCTGCATGTTTTATGTTACGTTACACTATTAGCGACTATAACACTTTAACATAGTGGTTTTCTTGAAGATACACCTGTACTGGATCTCAGAACATAGGCATGCTGCATATCATTTTAATCAGCAGAAGCAGATTGTTCTAATAAGATACATTTTATGGTGAAAAGATGCATTAAAAGATGCACGATACTACCATGTCATACAGCACTCCTATGACCTTAGACTCAAAAACAATTCTCTCAACATCCTATCACTTGAAATTTTTGCTATACAGTAGACATTGTATTGTACTCATAACAGGGGGCAAGTTTCACATAATGAGAGATCATGTTATATTCAATACTTTTAAAATACACTACTTTGTTCTTCCCTTCTCCCTTCCTCTCTGAGTATGGCCACCCAAGTTCCTAGACCACCTCCCCCCACTATCACACAATTACTATTCATCTGCATTGAGCTCATTATATGGCTCATCAACAACCCACCTTCCTTTGCTTCTATTCAATGCTGCCGCATGCTGAGCCTGCTATTGACAATGTACACATTGTCTGCTTTAATTGCACACTTCACATCACATATACAACAGGTGATGTTCTCAACATGGATAGACTGTTTAGGCTAGTGGGTTCCTTCTGCCCTTTGCACTTTGAGGTCTGGGGTTCAAATCATGGAAGGGGAGTTTTTTTTCCTTTTCTTTTGAATCTTTATTTTTAGATTAAAAATAAATCACTTGGTGGTGTCCGTGAATTTTGTTATGGCATGGTGTGACTCGGTAGCACGAGCATCTTTAATGCAACTTTTTACCTTCAGTTGCATCAGAATCATACAGCGAATCAAATTGAAAGCACAAGCAGCTTTTGCTGATGAAAAGAATATGAAGCATGCCTATAATCTGTGAGCCAGTTCAGGTGTTTCTGCATGTTTTATGTTACGATACACTAATAGCGACTATAACACTTTAACATAGTGGTTTTCTTGAAGATACACCTGTACTGGATCACAGAACATAGGCATGCTGCATATCATTTTAATCAGCAGAAGCAGATTGTTCTAATAAGATACATTTTATGGTGAAAAGATGCATTAAAAGATGCACGATACTACCATGTCATACAGCACTCCTATGACCTTAGACTCAAAAACAATTCTCTCAACATCCTATCACTTGAAATTTTTGCTATACAGTAGACATTGTATTGTACTCATAACAGGGGGCAAGTTTCACATAATGAGAGATCATGTTATATTCAATACTTTTAAAATACACTACTTTGTTCTTCCCTTCTCCCTTCCTCTCTGAGTATGGCCACCCAAGTTCCTAGACCACCTCCCCCCACTATCACACAATTACTATTCATCTGCATTGAGCTCATTATATGGCTCATCAACAACCCACCTTCCTTTGCTTCTATTCAATGCTGCCGCATGCTGAGCCTGCTATTGACAATGTACACATTGTCTGCTTTAATTGCACACTTCACATCACATATACAACAGGTGATGTTCTCAACATGGATAGACTGTTTAGGCTAGTGGGTTCCTTCTGCCCTTTGCACTTTGAGGTCTGGGGTTCAAATCATGGAAGGGGAGTTTTTTTTCCTTTTCTTTTGAATCTTTATTTTTAGATTAAAAATAAATCACTTGGTGGTGTCCGTGAATTTTGTTATGGCATGGTGTGACTCGGTAGCACGAGCATCTTTAATGCAACTTTTTACCTTCAGTTGCATCAGAATCATACAGCGAATCAAATTGAAAGCACAAGCAGCTTTTGCTGATGAAAAGAATATGAAGCATGCCTATAATCTGTGAGCCAGTTCAGGTGTTTCTGCATGTTTTATGTTACGATACACTAATAGCGACTATAACACTTTAACATAGTGGTTTTCTTGAAGATACACCTGTACTGGATCACAGAACATAGGCATGCTGCATATCATTTTAATCAGCAGAAGCAGATTGTTCTAATAAGATACATTTTAGGTTGAAAAGATGCATTAAAAGATGCCCAATACTACCATGTCAAGCAGCACTCCTGTGACCTTAGACTCAAAAACAATTCTCTCAACATGCTATCACTTGAAATTTCTGCTATACAGTAGACATTGTATTGTACTCATAACAGGGGGCAAGTTTCACATAATGAGAGATCATGTTAGATTCAATACTTTTAAAATACACTACTTTGTTCTTCCCTTCTCCCTTCCTCTCTGAGTATGGCCACCCAAGTTCCTAGACCACCTCCCCCCACTATCACACAATTACTATTCATCTGCATTGAGCTCATTATATGGCTCACCAACAACCCACCTTCTTTTGCTTCTATTCAATGCTGCCGCATGCTGAGCCTGCTATTGACAATGTACACATTGTCTGCTTTAATTGCACACTTCACATCACATATATAACAGGTGATGTTCTCAACATGGATAGACTGTTTAGGCTAGTGGGTTCCTTCTGCGCTTTGCACTTTGAGGTCTGGGGTTCAAATCATGGAAGGGGAGTTTTTTTTTCTTTTTCTTTTGATTCTTTATTTTTAGATTAAAAATAATTCACTTGGTGGTGTCCGTGAATTCTGTTATGGCATGGTGTGACACGGTAGCGCGAGCATCTTTAATGCAACTTTTTACCTTCAATTGCATCTGAATCATACAGCTAATCAAATTGAAAGCACAAGCAGCTTTTGCTGATGAAAACAATATGAAGCATGCCTATAATCTGTGAGCTAGTTCAGGTGTTTCTGCATGTTTTATGTTATGTTACACTAATAGCTACTATAACACTTTAACGTAATGGTTTTCTTGAAGATACACCTGTAGTGGATCTCAGAACATAAGCATGCTGCATATCATTTTAATCAGCAGAAGCAGATTGTTCTAATAAGATACATTTAGGGTGAAAAGATGCATTAAAAGATGCACGATACTACCATGTCATACAGCACTCCTATGACCTTAGACTCAAAACAATTCTCTCCACATCCTATCACTTGAAATTTCTGTTATACAGTAGACATTGTATTGTACTCATAACAGGGGGCAAGTTTCATATAATGAGAGATCATGTTAGATTCAATACTTTTAAAATACACTACTTTGTTATTCCCTTCTCTCTTCCTCTCTGTGTATGGCCACCCAAGTTCCTAGACCACTTCCCCCCACTACCACACAATTACTATTCATCTGCATTGAGCTCATTATATGGCTCACCAACACCCCACCTTCTTTTGCTTCTATTCAATGCTGCTGCATGCTGAGCCTGCTATTGACAATGTACACATTGTCTGCTTTAATTGCACACTTCACATCACATACACAACAGGTGATGTTCTCATCATGGATAGACTGTTTAGGCTAGTGGGTACCTTCACGCTTTGCACTTTGAGGTCTGGGGTTCAAATCATGGAAGGGGAGTTTTTTTTCCTTTTCTTTTGAATCTTTATTTTTAGATTAAAAATAAATAACTTGGTGGTGTCCATGAATTTTGTTATGGCATGTTGTGACTCGGTAGCGCGAGCATCTTTCATGCAACTTTTTACCTTCAGTTGCATCTGAATCATACAGCGAATCAAATTGAAAGCACAAGCAGCTTTTGCTGATGAAAAGAATATGAAGCATGCCTATAATCTGTGAGCCAGTTCAGGTGTTTCTGCATGTTTTATGTTACGATACACTAATAGCGACTATAACACTTTAACATAGTGGTTTTCTTGAAGATACACCTGTACTGGATCTCAGAACATAGGCATGCTGCATATCATTTTAATCAGCAGAAGCAGATTGTTCTAATAAGATACATTTTAGGGTGAAAAGATGCATTAAAAGATGCACGATACTACCATGTCATACAGCACTCCTATGACCTTAGACTCAAAACAATTCTCTCCACATCCTATCACTTGAAATTTCTGTTATACAGTAGACATTGTATTGTACTCATAACAGGGGGCAAGTTTCACATAATGAGAGATCATGTTAGATCCAATACTTTTAAAATACACTACTTTGTTCTTCCCTTCTCTCTTCCTCTCTGTGTAAGGCCACCCAAGTTCCTAGATCACCTCCCCCCACTATCACACAATTACTATTCATCTGCATTGAGCTCATTATATGGCTCACCAACACCCCACCTTCTTTTGCTTCTATTCAATGCTGCCGCATGCTGAGCCTGCTATTGACAATGTACACATTGTCTGCTTTAATTGAACTCTTCACATCACATACACAACAGGTGATGTTCTCAACATGGGTAGACTGTTTAGGCTAGTGGGTTCCTTCTGCGCTTTGCACTTTGAGGTCTGGGGTTCAAATCATGGAAGGGGAGTTTTTTTTTATTTTTCATTTGAATCTTTATTTTTAGATTAAAAATAAATCACTTGGTGGTGTCAGTAAATTCTGTTATGGCATGGTGTGACTCGGTAGAGCGATCATCATTAATGCAACTTTTTACCTTCAATTGCATCTGAATCATACAGCGAATCAAATTGAAAGCACAAGCAGCTTTTGCTGATGAAAAGAATATGAAGCATGCCTATAATCTGTGACCCAGTTCAGGTGTTTCTGCATGTTTTATGTTACGATACACTAATAGCGACTATAACACTTTAACATAGTGGTTTTCTTGAAGATACACCTGTACTGGATCACAGAACATAGGCATGCTGCATATCATTTTAATCAGCAGAAGCAGATTGTTCTAATAAGATACATTTTAGGGTGAAAAGATGCATTACAAGATGCACGATACTACCATGTCAAGCAGCACTCCTGTGACCTTAGACTCAAAAACAATTCTCTCAACATGCTATCACGTGAAATTTCTGCTATACAATAGACATTGTATTGTACTCATAACAGGGGGCAAGTTTCACATAATGAGAGATCATGTTAGATTCAATACTTTTAAAATACACTACTTTGTTCTTCCCTTCTCCCTTCCTCTCTGAGTATGGCCACCCAAGTTCCTAGACCACCTCCCCCCACTATCACACAATTACTATTCATCTGCATTGAGCTCATTATATTGCTCACCAACACCCCACCTTCTTTTGCTTCTATTCAATGCTGCCGCATGCTGAGCCTGCTATTGACAATGTACACATTGTCTGCTTTAATTGCACACTTCACATCACATACGCAACAGGTGATGTTCTCAACATGGATAGGCTGTTTAGGCTAGTGGGTTCCTTCTGCGCTTTGCACTTTGAGGTCTGGGGTTCAAATCATGGAAGGGGAGTTTTTTTTCCTTTTCTTTTAAATCTTTATTTTTAGATTAAAAATAAATAACTTGGTGGTGTCCGTGAATTTTGTTATGGCATGGTGTGACTCGGTAGCGCAAGCATCTTTAATGCAACTTTTTACCTTCAGTTGCATCTGAATCATACAGCGAATCAAATTGAAAGCACAAGCAGCTTTTGCTGATGAAAACAATATGATGCATGCCTATAATCTGTGAGCCAGTTCAGGTGTTTCTGAATGTTTCATGTTACGTTACACTAATAGCGACTATAACACTTTAACGTCATGGTTTTCTTGAAGATACACCTGTAGTGGATCTCAGAACATAAGCATGCTGCATATCATTTTAATCAGCAGAAGCAGATTGTTCTAATAAGATACATTTAGGGTGAAAAGATGCATTACAAGATGCACGATACTACCATGTCAAGCAGCACTCCTGTGACCTTAGACTCAAAAACAATTCTCTCAACATGCTATCACGTGAAATTTCTGCTATACAGTAGACATTGTATTGTACTCATAACAGGGGGCAAGTTTCACATAATGAGAGATCATGTTAGATTCAATACTTTTAAAATACACTACTTTGTTCTTCCCTTCTCCCTTCCTCTCTGAGTATGGCCACCCAAGTTCCTAGACCACCTCCCCCCACTATCACACAATTACTATTCATCTGCATTGAGCTCATTATATTGCTCACCAACACCCCACCTTCTTTTGCTTCTATTCAATGCTGCCGCATGCTGAGCCTGCTATTGACAATGTACACATTGTCTGCTTTAATTGCACACTTCACATCACATACGCAACAGGTGATGTTCTCAACATGGATAGGCTGTTTAGGCTAGTGGGTTCCTTCTGCGCTTTGCACTTTGAGGTCTGGGGTTCAAATCATGGAAGGGGAGTTTTTTTTCCTTTTCTTTTAAATCTTTATTTTTAGATTAAAAATAAATAACTTGGTGGTGTCCGTGAATTTTGTTATGGCATGGTGTGACTCGGTAGCGCAAGCATCTTTAATGCAACTTTTTACCTTCAGTTGCATCTGAATCATACAGCGAATCAAATTGAAAGCACAAGCAGCTTTTGCTGATGAAAAGAATATGATGCTTGCCTATAATCTGTGAGCCAGTTCAGGTGTTTCTGCATGTTTTATGTTACGTTACACTATTAGCGACTATAACACTTTAACATAGTGGTTTTCTTGAAGATACACCTGTACTGGATCTCAGAACATAGGCATGCTGCATATCATTTTAATCAGCAGAAGCAGATTGTTCTAATAAGATACATTTTATGGTGAAAAGATGCATTAAAAGATGCACGATACTACCATGTCATACAGCACTCCTATGACCTTAGACTCAAAAACAATTCTCTCCACATCCTATCACTTTAAATTTCTGTTATACAGTAGACATTGTATTTTACTCATAACAGGGGGCAAGTTTCACATAATGAGAGATCATGTTAGATTCAATACTTTTAAAATACACTACTTTGTTCTTCCCTTCTCTCTTCCTCTCTGTGTATGGCCACCCAAGTTCCTAGACCACCTCCCCCCACTATCACACAATTACTATTCATCTGCATTGAGCTCATTATATTGCTCACCAACACCCCACCTTCTTTTGCTTCTATTCAATGCTGCCGCATGCTGAGCCTGCTATTGACAATGTACACATTGTCTGCTTTAATTGCACACTTCACATCACATACGCAACAGGTGATGTTCTCAACATGGATAGGCTGTTTAGGCTAGTGGGTTCCTTCTGCGCTTTGCACTTTGAGGTCTGGGGTTCAAATCATGGAAGGGGAGTTTTTTTTCCTTTTCTTTTAAATCTTTATTTTTAGATTAAAAATAAATAACTTGGTGGTGTCCGTGAATTTTGTTATGGCATGGTGTGACTCGGTAGCGCAAGCATCTTTAATGCAACTTTTTACCTTCAGTTGCATCTGAATCATACAGCGAATCAAATTGAAAGCACAAGCAGCTTTTGCTGATGAAAAGAATATGATGCTTGCCTATAATCTGTGAGCCAGTTCAGGTGTTTCTGCATGTTTTATGTTACGTTACACTATTAGCGACTATAACACTTTAACATAGTGGTTTTCTTGAAGATACACCTGTACTGGATCTCAGAACATAGGCATGCTGCATATCATTTTAATCAGCAGAAGCAGATTGTTCTAATAAGATACATTTTATGGTGAAAAGATGCATTAAAAGATGCACGATACTACCATGTCATACAGCACTCCTATGACCTTAGACTCAAAAACAATTCTCTCCACATCCTATCACTTTAAATTTCTGTTATACAGTAGACATTGTATTTTACTCATAACAGGGGGCAAGTTTCACATAATGAGAGATCATGTTAGATTCAATACTTTTAAAATACACTACTTTGTTCTTCCCTTCTCTCTTCCTCTCTGTGTATGGCCACCCAAGTTCCTAGACCACCTCCCCCCACTATCACACAATTACTATTCATCTGCATTGAGCTCATTATATGGCTCACCAACACCCCACCTTCTTTTGCTTCTCATCAATGCTGCCGCATGCTGAGCCTGCTATTGACAATGTACACATTGTCTGCTTTTATTGCACACTTCACATCACATACACAACAGGTGATGTTCTTAACATGGATAGACTGTTTAGGCTAGTGGGTACCTTTGCGCTTTGCACATTGAGGTCTGGGGTTCAAATCATGGAAGGGGAGTTTTTTTTCCTTTTCTTTTGAATCTTTATCTTTAGATTAAAATTAAATCACTTGTTGGTGTCCGTGAATTCTGTTATGGCATGGTGTGACCCGGTAGCACGAGCATCTTTAATGCAACTTTTTACCTTCAATTGCATCTGAATCATACAGCGAATCAAATTGAAAGCACAAGCAGCTTTTGCTGATGAAAAGAATATGAAGCATGCCTATAATCTGTGAGCCAGTTCAGGTGTTTCTGCATGTTTTATGTTACGATACACTAATAGCGACTATAACACTTTAACATAGTGGTTTTCTTGAAGATACACCTGTCCTTGATCATAGAACAAAGGCATGCTGCATATCATTTTAATCAGCAGAAGCAGATTGTTCTAATAAGATACATTTTAGGGTGAAAAGATGCATTAAAAGATGCACGATACTACCATGTCAAGCAGCAGTCCTATGACCTTAGACTCAAAAACAATTCTCTCAACATGATAACACTTGAAATTTCTGCTATACAGTAGACATTGTATTGTACTCATAACAGGGGGCAAGTTTCACATAATGAGAGATCATGTTAGATTCAATACTTTTAAAATACACTACTTTGTTCTTCCCTTCTCCCTTCCTCTCTGAGTATGGCCACCCAAGTTCCTAGACCACCTCCCCCCACTATCACACAATTACTATTCATCTGCATTGAGCTCATTATATTGCTCACCAACACCCCACCTTCTTTTGCTTCTATTCAATGCTGCCGCATGCTGAGCCTGCTATTGACAATGTACACATTGTCTGCTTTAATTGCACTCTTCACATCACATACACAACAGGTGATGTTCTCAACATGGATAGGCTGTTTAGGCTAGTGGGTTCCTTCTGCGCTTTGCACTTTGAGGTCTGGGGTTCAAATCATGGAAGGGGAGTTTTTTTTCCTTTTCTTTTGAATCTTTATTTTTAGATTAAAAATAAATCACTTGGTGGTGTCCGTGAATTTTGTTATGGCATGGTGTGACTCGGTAGCGCGAGCATCTTTAATGCAACTTTTTACCTTCAGTTGCATCTGAATCATACAGCGAATCAAATTGAAAGCACAAGCAGCTTTTGCTGATGAAAAGAATATGAAGCTTGCCTATAATCTGTGAGCCAGTTCAGGTGTTTCTGCATGTTTTATGTTACGTTACACTATTAGCGACTATAACACTTTAACATAGTGGTTTTCTTGAAGATACACCTGTACTGGATCTCAGAACATAGGCATGCTGCATATCATTTTAATCAGCAGAAGCAAATTGTTCTAATAAGATACATTTTAGGGTGAAAAGATGCATTAAAAGATGCACAATACTACCATGTCATACAGCACTCCTTTGACCTTAGACTCAAAAACAATTCTCTCAACATCCTATCACTTGAAATTTTTGCTATACAGTAGACATTGTATTGTACTTATAACAGGGGGCAAGTTTCACATAATGAGAGATCATGTTAGATTCAATACTTTTAAAATACACTACTTTGTTCTTCCCTTCTCCCTTCCTCTCTGAGTATGGCCACCCAAGTTCCTAGACCACCTCCCCCCACTATCACACAATTACTATTCATCTGCATTGAGCTCATTATATGGCTCATCAACAACCCACCTTCCTTTGCTTCTATTCAATGCTGCCGCATGCTGAGCCTGCTATTGACAATGTACACATTGTCTGCTTTAATTGCACACTTCACATCACATATACAACAGGTGATGTTCTCAACATGGATAGACTGTTTAGGCTAGTGGGTTCCTTCTGCCCTTTGCACTTTGAGGTCTGGGGTTCAAATCATGGAAGGGGAGTTTTTTTTCCTTTTCTTTTGAATCTTTATTTTTAGATTAAAAATAAATCACTTGGTGGTGTCCGTGAATTTTGTTATGGCATGGTGTGACTCGGTAGCACGAGCATCTTTAATGCAACTTTTTACCTTCAGTTGCATCAGAATCATACAGCGAATCAAATTGAAAGCACAAGCAGCTTTTGCTGATGAAAAGAATATGAAGCATGCCTATAATCTGTGAGCCAGTTCAGGTGTTTCTGCATGTTTTATGTTACGATACACTAATAGCGACTATAACACTTTAACATAGTGGTTTTCTTGAAGATACACCTGTACTGGATCACAGAACATAGGCATGCTGCATATCATTTTAATCAGCAGAAGAAGATTGTTCTAATAAGATACATTTTAGGGTGAAAAGATGCATTAAAAGATGCACAATACTACCATGTCAAGCAGCACTCCTGTGACCTTAGACTCAAAAACAATTCTCTCAACATGCTATCACTTGAAATTTCTGCTATACAGTAGACATTGTATTGTACTCATAACAGGGGGCAAGTTTCACATAATGAGAGATCATGTTAGATTCAATACTTTTAAAATACACTACTTTGTTCTTCCCTTCTCCCTTCCTCTCTGTGTATGGCCACCCAAGTTCCTAGACCACCTCCCCCCACTATCACACAATTACTATTCATCTGCATTGAGCTCATTATATTGCTCACCAACACCCCACCTTCTTTTGCTTCTATTCAATGCTGCCGCATGCTGAGCCTGCTATTGACAATGTACACATTGTCTGCTTTAATTGCACTCTTCACATCACATACACAACAGGTGATGTTCTCAACATGGATAGGCTGTTTAGGCTAGTGGGTTCCTTCTGCGCTTTGCACTTTGAGGTCTGGGGTTCAAATCATGGAAGGGGAGTTTTTTTTCCTTTTCTTTTGAATCTTTATTTTTAGATTAAAAATAATTCACTTGGTGGTGTCCGTGAATTTTGTTATGGCATGGTGTGACTCGGTAGCGCGAGCATCTTTAATGCAACTTTTTACCTTCAGTTGCATCTGAATCATACAGCGAATCAAATTGAAAGCACAAGCAGCTTTTGCTGATGAAAAGAATATGAAGCTTGCCTATAATCTGTGAGCCAGTTCAGGTGTTTCTGCATGTTTTATGTTACGTTACACTATTAGCGACTATAACACTTTAACATAGTGGTTTTCTTGAAGATACACCTGTACTGGATCTCAGAACATAGGCATGCTGCATATCATTTTAATCAGCAGAAGCAAATTGTTCTAATAAGATACATTTTAGGGTGAAAAGATGCATTAAAAGATGCACAATACTACCATGTCATACAGCACTCCTTTGACCTTAGACTCAAAAACAATTCTCTCAACATCCTATCACTTGAAATTTTTGCTATACAGTAGACATTGTATTGTACTTATAACAGGGGGCAAGTTTCACATAATGAGAGATCATGTTAGATTCAATACTTTTAAAATACACTACTTTGTTCTTCCCTTCTCCCTTCCTCTCTGTGTATGGCCACCCAAGTTCCTAGACCACCTCCCCCCACTATCACACAATTACTATTCATCTGCATTGAGCTCATTATATGGCTCACCAACACCCCACCTTCTTTTGCTTCTATTCAATGCTGCCGCATGCTGAGCCTGCTATTGACATTGTACACATTGTCTGCTTTAATTGCACTCTTCACATCACATACACAACAGGTGATGTTCTCAACATGGATAGACTGTTTAGGCTAGTGGGTTCCTTCTGCGCTTTGCACTTTGAGGTCTGGGGTTCAAATCATGGAAAGGGAGTTTTTTTTTCTTTTTCTTTTGAATCTTTATTTTTAGATTAAAAATAAATCACTTGGTGGTGTCCCTGAATTCTGTTATGGCATGGTGTGACTCGGTAGCGCGAGCATCTTTAATGTAACTTTTTACCTTCAATTGCATCTGAATCATACAGCGAATCAAATTGAAAGCACAAGCAGCTTTTGCTGATGAAAAGAATATGAAGCATGCCTATAATCTGTGAGCCAGTTCAGGTGTTTCTGCATGTTTTATGTTACGATACACTAATAGCGACTATAACACTTTAACATAGTGGTTTTCTTGAAGATACACCTGTACTGGATCACAGAACATAGGCTTGCTGCATATCATTTTAATCAGCAGAAGAAGATTGTTCTAATAAGATACATTTTAGGGTGAAAAGATGCATTAAAAGATGCACAATACTACCATGTCAAGCAGCACTCCTGTGACCTTAGACTCAAAAACAATTCTCTCAACATGCTATCACTTGAAATTTCTGCTATACAGTAGACATTGTATTGTACTCATAACAGGGGGCAAGTTTCACATAATGAGAGATCATGTTAGATTCAATACTTTTAAAATACACTACTTTGTTCTTCCCTTCTACCTTCCTCTCTGTGTATGGCCACCCAAGTTCCTAGACCACCTCCCCCCACTATCACACAATTACTATTCATCTGCATTGAGCTCATTATATGGCTCACCAACACCCCACCTTCTTTTGCTTCTATTCAATGCTGCCGCATGCTGAGCCTGCTATTGACATTGTACACATTGTCTGCTTTAATTGCACTCTTCACATCACATACACAACAGGTGATGTTCTCAACATGGCTAGACTGTTTAGACTAGTGGCTTCCTTCTGCGCTTTGCACTTTGAGGTCTGGGGTTCAAATCATGGAAAGGGAGTTTTTTTTTCTTTTGAATCTTTATTTTTAGATTAAAAATAAATCACTTGGTGGTGTCCCTGAATTCTGTTATGGCATGGTGTGACTCGGTAGCGCGAGCATCTTTAATGTAACTTTTTACCTTCAATTGCATCTGAATCATACAGCGAATCAAATTGAAAGCACAAGCAGCTTTTGCTGATGAAAAGAATATGAAGCATGCCTATAATCTGTGAGCCAGTTCAGGTGTTTCTGCATGTTTTATGTTACGATACACTAATAGCGACTATAACACTTTAACATAGTGGTTTTCTTGAAGATACACCTGTACTGGATCAAAGAACATAGGCATGCTGCATATCATTTTAATCAGCAGAAGCAGATTGTTCTAATAAGATACATTTTAGGGTGAAAAGATGCATTAAAAGATGCACAATACTACCATGTCAAGCAGCACTCCTGTGACCTTAGACTCAAAAACAATTCTCTCAACATGCTATCACTTGAAATTTCTGCTATACAGTAGACATTGTATTGTACTCATAACAGGGGGCAAGTTTCACATAATGAGAGATCATGTTAGATTCAATACTTTTAAAATACACTACTTTGTTCTTCCCTTCTCCCTTCCTCTCTGATTATGGCCACCCAAGTTCCTAGACCACCTCCCCCCACTATCACACAATTACTATTCATCTGCATTGAGCTCATTATATGGCTCACCAACAACCCACCTTCTTTTGGTTCTATTCAATGCTGCCGCATGCTGAGCCTGCTATTGACAATATACACATTGTCTGCTTTAATTGCACACTTCACATCACATATATAACAGGTGATGTTCTCAACATGGATAGACTGTTTAGGCTAGTGGGTTCCTTCTGCGCTTTGCACTTTGAGGTCTGGGGTTCAAATCATGGAAGGGGAGTTTTTTTTTCTTTTTCTTTTGATTCTTTATTTTTAGATTAAAAATAATTCACTTGGTGGTGTCCGTGAATTCTGTTATGGCATTGTGTGACACGGTAGCGCGAGCATCTTTAATGCAACTTTTTACCTTCATTTGCATCTGAATCATACAGCTAATCAAATTGAAAGCACAAGCAGCTTTTGCTGATGAAAACAATATGAAGCATGCCTATAATCTGTGAGCCAGTTCAGGTGTTTCTGCATGTTTTATGTTATGTTACACTAATAGCGACTATAACACTTTAACGTAATGGTTTTCTTGAAGATACACCTGTAGTGGATCTCAGAACATAAGCATGCTGCATATCATTTTAATCAGCAGAAGCAGATTGTTCTAATAAGATACATTTAGGGTGAAAAGATGCATTAAAAGATGCACGATACTACCATGTTATACAGCACTCCTATGACCTTAGACTCAAAACAATTCTCTCCACATCCTATCACTTGAAATTTCTGTTATACAGTAGACATTGTATTGTACTCATAACAGGGGGCAAGTTTCACATAATGGGAGATCATGTTAGATTCAATACTTTTAAAATACACTACTTTGTTCTTCCCTTCTCTCTTCCTCTCTGTGTATGGCCACCCAAGTTCCTAGATCACCTCCCCCCACTATCACACAATTACTATTCATCTGCATTGAGCTCATTATATGGCTCACCAACACCCCACCTTCTTTTGCTTCTATTCAATGCTGCTGCATGCTGAGCCTGCTATTGACATGGTACACATTCTCTGCTTTAATTGCACTCTTCACATCACATACACAACAGGTGATGTTCTCAACATGGATAGGCTGTTTAGGCTAGTGGGTTCCTTCTGCGCTTTGCACTTTGAGGTCTGGGGTTCAAATCATGGAAGGGGAGTTTTTTTTCCTTTTCTTTTGAATCTTTATTTTTAGATTAAAAATAAATCACTTGGTGGTGTCCGTGAATTTTGTTATGGCATGGTGTGACTCGGTAGCGCGAGCATCTTTAATGCAACTTTTTACCTTCAGTTGCATCTGAATCATACAGCGAATCAAATTGAAAGCACAAGCAGCTTTTGCTGATGAAAAGAATATGAAGCTTGCCTATAATCTGTGAGCCAGTTCAGGTGTTTCTGCATGTTTTATGTTACGTTACACTATTAGCGACTATAACACTTTAACATAGTGGTTTTCTTGAAGATACACCTGTACTGGATCTAAGAACATAGGCATGCTGCATATCATTTTAATCAGCAGAAGCAAATTGTTCTAATAAGATACATTTTAGGGTGAAAAGATGCATGAAAAGATGCACAATACTACCATGTCAAGCAGCACTCCTGTGACCTTAGACTCAAAAACAATTCTCTCAACATGCTATCACTTGAAATTTCTGCTATACAGTAGACATTGTATTGTACTCATAACAGGGGGCAAGTTTCACATAATGAGAGATCATGTTAGATTCAATACTTTTAAAATACACTACTTTGTTCTTCCCTTCTCCCTTCCTCTCTGTGTATGGCCACCCAAGTTCCTAGACCACCTCCCCCCACTATCACACAATTACTATTCATCTGCATTGAGCTCATTATATGGCTCACCAACACCCCACCTTCTTTTGCTTCTATTCAATGCTGCCGCATGCTGAGCCTGCTATTGACATTGTACACATTGTCTGCTTTAATTGCACTCTTCACATCACATACACAACAGGTGATGTTCTCAACATGGCTAGACTGTTTAGACTAGTGGCTTCCTTCTGCGCTTTGCACTTTGAGGTCTGGGGTTCAAATCATGGAAAGGGAGTTTTTTTTTCTTTTTCTTTTGAATCTTTATTTTTAGATTAAAAATAAATCACTTGGTGGTGTCCCTGAATTCTGTTATGGCATGGTGTGACTCGGTAGCGCGAGCATCTTTAATGTAACTTTTTACCTTCAATTGCATCTGAATCATACAGCGAATCAAATTGAAAGCACAAGCAGCTTTTGCTGATGAAAAGAATATGAAGCATGCCTATAATCTGTGAGCCAGTTCAGGTGTTTCTGCATGTTTTATGTTACGATACACTAATAGCGACTATAACACTTTAACATAGTGGTTTTCTTGAAGATACACCTGTACTGGATCAAAGAACATAGGCATGCTGCATATCATTTTAATCAGCAGAAGCAGATTGTTCTAATAAGATACATTTTAGGGTGAAAAGATGCATTAAAAGATGCACAATACTACCATGTCAAGCAGCACTCCTGTGACCTTAGACTCAAAAACAATTCTCTCAACATGCTATCACTTGAAATTTCTGCTATACAGTAGACATTGTATTGTACTCATAACAGGGGGCAAGTTTCACATAATGAGAGATCATGTTAGATTCAATACTTTTAAAATACACTACTTTGTTCTTCCCTTCTCCCTTCCTCTCTGAGTATGGCCACCCAAGTTCCTAGACCACCTCCCCCCACTATCACACAATTACTATTCATCTGCATTGAGCTCATTATATGGCTCACCAACAACCCACCTTCTTTTGCTTCTATTCAATGCTGCCGCATGCTGAGCCTGCTATTGACAATATACACATTGTCTGCTTTAATTGCACACTTCACATCACATATATAACAGGTGATGTTCTCAACATGGATAGACTGTTTAGGCTAGTGGGTTCCTTCTGCGCTTTGCACTTTGAGGTCTGGGGTTCAAATCATGGAAGGGGAGTTTTTTTTTCTTTTTCTTTTGATTCTTTATTTTTAGATTAAAAATAATTCACTTGGTGGTGTCCGTGAATTCTGTTATGGCATGGTGTGACTCGGTAGCGCGAGCATCTTTAATGTAACTTTTTACCTTCAATTGCATCTGAATCATACAGCGAATCAAATTGAAAGCACAAGCAGCTTTTGCTGATGAAAAGAATATGAAGCATGCCTATAATCTTTGAGCCAGTTCAGGTGTTTCTGCATGTTTTATGTTATGTTACACTAATAGCGACTATAACACTTTAACGTAATGGTTTTCTTGAAGATACACCTGTAGTGGATCTCAGAACATAAGCATGCTGCATATCATTTTAATCAGCAGAAGCAGATTGTTCTAATAAGATACATTTAGGGTGAAAAGATGCATTAAAAGATGCACGATACTACCATGTCATACAGCACTCCTATGACCTTAGACTCAAAACAATTCTCTCCACATCCTATCACTTGAAATTTCTGTTATACAGTAGACATTGTATTGTACTCATAACAGGGAGCAAGTTTCACATAATGAGAGATCATGTTAGATTCAATACTTTTAAAATACACTACTTTGTTCTTCCCTTCTCCCTTCCTCTCTGTGTATGGCCACCCAAGTTCCTAGACCACCTCCCCCCACTATCACACAATTACTATTCATCTGCATTGAGCTCATTATATGGCTCACCAACACCCCACCTTCTTTTGCTTCTATTCAATGCTGCCGCATGCTGAGCCTGCTATTGACAATGTACACATTGTCTGCTTTAATTGCACTCTTCACATCACATACACAACAGGTGATGTTCTCAACATGGATAGGCTGTTTAGGCTAGTGGGTTCCTTCTGCGCTTTGCACTTTGAGGTCTGGGGTTCAAATCATGGAAGGGGAGTTTTTTTTCCTTTTCTTTTGAATCTTTATTTTTAGATTAAAAATAAATCACTTGGTGGTGTCCGTGAATTTTGTTATGGCATGGTGTGACTCGGTAGCGCGAGCATCTTTAATGCAACTTTTTACCTTCAGTTGCATCTGAATCATACAGCGAATCAAATTGAAAGCACAAGCAGCTTTTGCTGATGAAAAGAATATGAAGCTTGCCTATAATCTGTGAGCCAGTTCAGGTGTTTCTGCATGTTTTATGTTACGTTACACTATTAGCGACTATAACACTTTAACATAGTGGTTTTCTTGAAGATACACCTGTACTGGATCTAAGAACATAGGCATGCTGCATATCATTTTAATCAGCAGAAGCAAATTGTTCTAATAAGATACATTTTAGGGTGAAAAGATGCATTAAAAGATGCACAATACTACCATGTCATACAGCACTCCTTTGACCTTAGACTCAAAAACAATTCTCTCAACATCCTATCACTTGAAATTTTTGCTATACAGTAGACATTGTATTGTACTTATAACAGGGGGCAAGTTTCACATAATGAGAGATCATGTTAGATTCAATACTTTTAAAATACACTACTTTGTTCTTCCCTTCTCCCTTCCTCTCTGTGTATGGCCACCCAAGTTCCTAGACCACCTCCCCCCACTATCACACAATTACTATTCATCTGCATTGAGCTCATTATATGGCTCACCAACACCCCACCTTCTTTTGCTTCTATTCAATGCTGCCGCATGCTGAGCCTGCTATTGACATTGTACACATTGTCTGCTTTAATTGCACTCTTCACATCACATACACAACAGGTGATGTTCTCAACATGGATAGACTGTTTAGGCTAGTGGGTTCCTTCTGCGCTTTGCACTTTGAGGTCTGGGGTTCAAATCATGGAAAGGGAGTTTTTTTTTCTTTTTCTTTTGAATCTTTATTTTTAGATTAAAAATAAATCACTTGGTGGTTTCCCTGAATTCTGTTATGGCATGGTGTGACTCGGTAGCGCGAGCATCTTTAATGTAACTTTTTACCTTGCATCTGAATCATACAGCGAATCAAATTGAAAGCACAAGCAGCTTTTGCTGATGAAAAGAATATGAAGCATGCCTATAATCTGTGAGCCAGTTCAGGTGTTTCTGCATGTTTTATGTTACGATACACTAATAGCGACTATAACACTTTAACATAGTGGTTTTCTTGAAGATACACCTGTACTGGATCAAAGAACATAGGCATGCTGCATATCATTTTAATCAGCAGAAGCAGATTGTTCTAATAAGATACATTTTAGGGTGAAAAGATGCATTAAAAGATGCACAATACTACCATGTCAAGCAGCACTCCTGTGACCTTAGACTCAAAAACAATTCTCTCAACATGCTATCACTTGAAATTTCTGCTATACAGTAGACATTGTATTGTACTCATAACAGGGGGCAAGTTTCACATAATGAGAGATCATGTTAGATTCAATACTTTTAAAATACACTACTTTGTTCTTCCCTTCTCCCTTCCTCTCTGAGTATGGCCACCCAAGTTCCTAGACCACCTCCCCCCACTATCACACAATTACTATTCATCTGCATTGAGCTCATTATATGGCTCACCAACAACCCACCTTCTTTTGCTTCTATTCAATGCTGCCGCATGCTGAGCCTGCTATTGACAATATACACATTGTCTGCTTTAATTGCACACTTCACATCACATATATAACAGGTGATGTTCTCAACATGTATAGACTGTTTAGGCTAGTGGGTTCCTTCTGCGCTTTGCACTTTGAGGTCTGGGGTTCAAATCATGGAAGGGGAGTTTTTTTTTCTTTTTCTTTTGATTCTTTATTTTTAGATTAAAAATAATTCACTTGGTGGTGTCCGTGAATTCTGTTATGGCATTGTGTGACACGGTAGCGCGAGCATCTTTAATGCAACTTTTTACCTTCAATTGCATCTGAATCATACAGCTAATCAAATTGAAAGCACAAGCAGCTTTTGCTGATGAAAACAATATGAAGCATGCCTATAATCTGTGAGCCAGTTCAGGTGTTTCTGCATGTTTTATGTTTTGTTACACTAATAGCGACTATAACACTTTAACGTAATGGTTTTCTTGAAGATACACCTGTAGTGGATCTCAGAACATAAGCATGCTGCATATCATTTTAATCAGCAGAAGCAGATTGTTCTAATAAGATACATTTAGGGTGAAAAGATGCATTAAAAGATGCACGATACTACCATGTCATACAGCACTCCTATGACCTTAGACTCAAAACAATTCTCTCCACATCCTATCACTTGAAATTTCTGTTATACAGTAGACATTGTATTGTACTCATAACAGGGGGCAAGTTTCACATAATGGGAGATCATGTTAGATTCAATACTTTTAAAATACACTACTTTGTTCTTCCCTTCTCTCTTCCTCTCTGTGTATGGCCACCCAAGTTCCTAGATCACCTCCCCCCACTATCACACAATTACTATTCATCTGCATTGAGCTCATTATATGGCTCACCAACACCCCACCTTCTTTTGCTTCTATTCAATGCTGCTGCATGCTGAGCCTGCTATTGACATGGTACACATTCTCTGCTTTAATTGCACTCTTCACATCACATACACAACAGGTGATGTTCTAAACATGGATAGACTGTTTAGGCTAGTGGGTACCTTTGCGCTTTGCACTTTGAGGTCTGGGTTTCAAATCATGGAAAGGGAGTTTTTTTTTCTTTTTCTTTTGAATCTTTATTTTTAGATTAAAAATAAATCACTTGGTGGTGTCCCTGAATTCTGTTATGGCATGGTGTGACTCGGTAGCGCGAGCATCTTTAATGTAACTTTTTACCTTCAATTGCATCTGAATCATACAGCGAATCAAATTGAAAGCACAAGCAGCTTTTGCTGATGAAAAGAATATGAAGCATGCCTATAATCTTTGAGCCAGTTCAGGTGTTTCTGCATGTTTTATGTTATGTTACAATAATAGCGACTATAACACTTTAACGTAATGGTTTTCTTGAAGATACACCTGTAGTGGATCTCAGAACATAAGCATGCTGCATATCATTTTAATCAGCAGAAGCAGATTGTTCTAATAAGATACATTTAGGGTGAAAAGATGCATTAAAAGATGCACGATACTACCATGTCATACAGCACTCCTATGACCTTAGACTCAAAACAATTCTCTCCACATCCTATCACTTGAAATTTCTGTTATACAGTAGACATTGTATTGTACTCATAACAGGGAGCAAGTTTCACATAATGAGAGATCATGTTAGATTCAATACTTTTAAAATACACTACTTTGTTCTTCCCTTCTCCCTTCCTCTCTGAGTATGGCCACCCAAGTTCCTAGACCACCTCCCCCCACTATCACACAATTACTATTCATCTGCATTGAGCTCATTATATGGCTCACCAACAACCCACCTTCTTTTGCTTCTATTCAATGCTGCCGCATGCTGAGCCTGCTATTGACAATGTACACTTGGTCTGCTTTAATTGCACACTTCACATCACATATATAACAGGTGATGTTCTCAACATGGATAGACTGTTTAGGCTAGTGGGTTCCTTCTGCGCTTTGCACTTTGAGGTCTGGGGTTCAAATCATGGAAGGGGAGGTTTTTTTCCTTTTATTTTGAATCTTTATCTTTAGATTAAAATTAAATCACTTGTTGGTGTCTGTGAATTCTGTTATGGCATGGTGTGACTCGATAGCGCGAGCATCTTTAATGCATCTTTTAACCTTCAATTGCATCTGAATCATACAGCGAATCAAATTGAAAGCACAAGCAGCTTTTGCTGATGAAAAGAATATGAAGCATGCCTATAATCTGTGAGCCAGTTCAGGTGTTTCTGCATGTTTTATGTTACGTTACACTAATAGCGACTATAACACTTTAACGTAATGGTTTTCTTGAAGATACACCTGTAGTGGATCTCAGAACATAAGCATGCTGCATATCATTTTAATCAGCAGAAGCAGATTGTTCTAATAAGATACATTTAGGGTGAAAAGATGCATTAAAAGATGCACGATACTACCATGTCATACAGCACTCCTATGACCTTAGACTCAAAACAATTCTCTCCACATCCTATCACTTGAAATTTCTGTTATACAGTAGACATTGTATTGTACTCATAACAGGGGGCAAGTTTCACATAATGGGAGATCATGTTAGATTCAATACTTTTAAAATACACTACTTTGTTCTTCCCTTCTCTCTTCCTCTCTGTGTATGGCCACCCAAGTTCCTAGACCACCTCCCCCCACTATCACACAATTACTATTCATCTGCATTGAGCTCATTATATGGCTCACCAACACCCCACCTTCTTTTGCTTCTATTCAATGCTGCCGCATGCTGAGCCTGCTATTGACAATGTACACATTGTCTGCTTTAATTGCACTCTTCACATCACATACACAACAGGTGATGTTCTCAACATGGATAGGCTGTTTAGGCTAGTGGGTTCCTTTGCGCTTTGCACTTTGAGGTCTGGGGTTCAAATCATGGAAGGGGAGGTTTTTTTCCTTTTATTTTGAATCTTTATCTTTAGATTAAAATTAAATCACTTGTTGGTGTCTGTGAATTCTGTTATGGCATGGTGTGACTCGATAGCGCGAGCATCTTTAATGCATCTTTTTACCTTCAATTGCATCTGAATCATACAGCGAATCAAATTGAAAGCACAAGCAGCTTTTGCTGATGAAAAGAATATGAAGCATGCCTATAATCTGTGAGCCAGTTCAGGTGTTTCTGCATGTTTTATGTTACGTTACACTAATAGCGACTATAACACTTTAACATAATGGTTTTCTTGAAGATACACCTGTACTGGATCACAGAACATATGCATGCTGCATATCATTTTAATAAGCAGAAGGAGATTGTTCTAATAAGATACATTTTAGGGTGAAAAGATGCATTAAAAGATGCACGATACTAACATGTCATACAGCACTCCTATGACCTTAGACTCAAAAAAATTCTCTCCACATCCTTTCACTTGAAATTTCTGTTATACAGTAGACATTGTATTGTACTCATAACAGGGGGCAAGTTTCACATAATGAGAGATCATGTTAGATTCAATACTTTTAAAATACACTACTTTGTTCTTCCCTTCTCCCTTCCTCTATGTGTATATCCACCCAAGTTCCTAGACCACCTCCCCCCACTATCACACAATTACTATTCATCTGCATTGAGCTCATTATATGGCTCACCAACACCCCACCTTCTTTTGCTTCTATTCAATGCTGCTGCATGCTGAGCCTGCTATTGACAATGTACACATTCTCTGCTTTAATTGCACTCTTCACATCACATACACAACAGGTGATGTTCTCAACATGGATAGACTGTTTAGGCTAGTGGGTACCTTTGCGCTTTGCACTTTGAGGTCTGGGTTTCAAATCATGGAAAGGGAGTTTTTTTTTCTTTTTCTTTTGAATCTTTATTTTTAGATTAAAAATAAATCACTTGGTGGTGTCCCTGAATTCTGTTATGGCATGGTGTGACTCGGTAGCGCGAGCATCTTTAATGCAACTTTTTACCTTCAATTGCATCTGAATCATACAGCGAATCAAATTGAAAGCACAAGCAGCTTTTGCTGATGAAAAGAATATGAAGCATGCCTATAATCTTTGAGCCAGTTCAGGTGTTTCTGCATGTTTTATGTTATGTTACACTAATAGCGACTATAACACTTTAACGTAATGGTTTTCTTGAAGATACACCTGTAGTGGATCTCAGAACATAAGCATGCTGCATATCATTTTAATCAGCAGAAGCAGATTGTTCTAATAAGATACATTTAGGGTGAAAAGATGCATTAAAAGATGCACGATACTACCATGTCATACAGCACTCCTATGACCTTAGACTCAAAACAATTCTCTCCACATCCTATCACTTGAAATTTCTGTTATACAGTAGACATTGTATTGTACTCATAACAGGGAGCAAGTTTCACATAATGAGAGATCATGTTAGATTCAATACTTTTAAAATACACTACTTTGTTCTTCCCTTCTCCCTTCCTCTCTGAGTATGGCCACCCAAGTTCCTAGACCACCTCCCCCCACTATCACACAATTACTATTCATCTGCATTGAGCTCATTATATGGCTCACCAACAACCCACCTTCTTTTGCTTCTATTCAATGCTGCCGCATGCTGAGCCTGCTATTGACAATGTACACATTGTCTGCTTTAATTGCACACTTCACATCACATATATAACAGGTGATGTTCTCAACATGGATAGACTGTTTAGGCTAGTGGGTTCCTTCTGCGCTTTGCACTTTGAGGTCTGTGGTTCAAATCATGGAAGGGGAGTTTTTTTTTCTTTTTCTTTTGATTCTTTATTTTTAGATTAAAAATAATTCACTTGGTGGTGTCCGTGAATTCTGTTATGGCATGGTGTGACACGGTAGCGCGAGCATCTTTAATGCAACTTTTTACCTTCAATTGCATCTGAATCATACAGCTAATCAAATTGAAAGCACAAGCAGCTTTTGCTGATGAAAACAATATGAAGCATGCCAATAATCTGTGAGCCAGTTCAGGTGTTTCTGCATGTTTTATGTTATGTTACACTAATAGCGACTATAACACTTTAACGTAATGGTTTTCTTGAAGATACACCTATACTGGATCACAGAACATATGCATGCTGCATATCATTTTAATAAGCAGAAGGAGATTGTTCTAATAAGATACATTTTAGGGTGAAAAGATGCATTAAAAGATGCACGATACTAACATGTCATACAGCACTCCTATGACCTTAGACTCAATAAAATTCTCTCCACATCCTTTCACTTGAAATTTCTGTTATACAGTAGACATTGTATTGTACTCATAACAGGGGGCAAGTTTCACATAATGAGAGATCATGTTAGATTCAATACTTTTAAAATACACTACTTTGTTCTTCCCTTCTCCCTTCCTCTATGTGTATATCCACCCAAGTTCCTAGACCACCTCCCCCCACTATCACACAATTACTATTCATCTGCATTGAGCTCATTATATGGCTCACCAACACCCCACCTTCTTTTGCTTCTATTCAATGCTGCTGCATGCTGAGCCTGCTATTGACAATGTACACATTCTCTGCTTTAATTGCACTCTTCACATCACATACACAACAGGTGATGTTCTCAACATGGATAGACTGTTTAGGCTAGTGGGTACCTTTGCGCTTTGCACTTTGAGGTCTGGGGTTCAAATCATGGAAGGGGAGGTATTTTTCCTTTTCTTTTGAATCTTTATCTTTAGATTAAAATTAAATCACTTGTTGGTGTCCGTGAATTTTGTTATGGCATGGTGTGACTCGATAACGCGAGCATCTTTAATGCAACTTTTTACCTTCAATTGCATCTGAATCATACAGCGAATCAAATTGAAAGCACAAGCAGCTTTTGCTGATGAAAAGAATATGAAGCATGCCAATAATCTTTGAGCCAGTTCAGGTGTTTCTGCATGTTTTATGTTACGTTACACTAATAGCGACTATAACACTTTAACATAATGGTTTTCTTGAAGATACACCTGTACTGGATCACAGAACATATGCATGCTGCATATCATTTTAATAAGCAGAAGGAGATTGTTCTAATAAGATACATTTAGGGTGAAAAGATGCATTAAAAGATGCACGATACTAACATGTCATACAGCACTCCTATGACCTTAGACTCAAAACAATTCTCTCCACATCCTTTCACTTGAAATTTCTGTTATACAGTAGACATTGTATTGTACTCATAACAGGGGGCAAGTTTCACATAATGAGAGATCATGTTAGATTCAATACTTTTAAAATACACTACTTTGTTCTTCCCTTCTCCCTTCCTCTATGTGTATATCCACCCAAGTTCCTAGACCACCTCCCCCCACTATCACACAATTACTATTCATCTGCATTGAGCTCATTATATGGCTCACCAACACCCCACCTTCTTTTGCTTCTATTCAATGCTGCTGCATGCTGAGCCTGCTATTGACATGGTACACATTCTCTGCTTTAATTGCACTCTTCACATCACATACACAACAGGTGATGTTCTAAACATGGATAGACTGTTTAGGCTAGTGGGTACCTTTGCGCTTTGCACTTTGAGGTCTGGGTTTCAAATCATGGAAAGGGAGTTTTTTTTTCTTTTTCTTTTGAATCTTTATTTTTAGATTAAAAATAAATCACTTGGTGGTATCCCTGAATTCTGTTATGGCATGGTGTGACTCGGTAGCACGAGCATCTTTAATGTAACTTTTTACCTTCAATTGCATCTGAATCATACAGCGAATCAAATTGAAAGCACAAGCAGCTTTTGCTGATGAAAACAATATGAAGCATGCCAATAATCTTTGAGCCAGTTCAGGTGTTTCTGCATGTTTTATGTTATGTTACACTAATAGCGACTATAACACTTTAACGTAATGGTTTTCTTGAAGATACACCTGTAGTGGATCTCAGAACATAAGCATGCTGCATATCATTTTAATCAGCAGAAGCAGATTGTTCTAATAAGATACATTTAGGGTGAAAAGATGCATTAAAAGATGCACGATACTACCATGTCATACAGCACTCCTATGACCTTAGACTCAAAACAATTCTCTCCACATCCTATCACTTGAAATTTCTGTTATACAGTAGACATTGTATTGTACTCATAACAGGGGGCAAGTTTCACATAATGAGAGATCATGTTAGATTCAATACTTTTAAAATACACTACTTTGTTCTTCCCTTCTCCCTTCCTCTCTGAGTATGGCCACCCAAGTTCCTAGACCACCTCCCCCCACTATCACACAATTACTATTCATCTGCATTGAGCTCATTATATGGCTCACCAACAACCCACCTTCTTTTGCTTCTATTCAATGCTGCCGCATGCTGAGCCTGCTATTGACAATGTACACATTGTCTGCTTTAATTGCACACTTCACATCACATATATAACAGGTGATGTTCTCAACATGGATAGACTGTTTAGGCTAGTGGGTTCCTTCTGCGCTTTGCACTTTGAGGTCTGGGGTTCAAATCATGGAAGGGGAGTTTTTTTTTCTTTTTCTTTTGATTCTTTATTTTTAGATTAAAAATAATTCACTTGGTGGTGTCCGTGAATTCTGTTATGGCATGGTGTGACACGGTAGCACGAGCATCTTTAATGCAACTTTTTACCTTCAATTGCATCTGAATCATACAGCTAATCAAATTGAAAGCACAAGCAGCTTTTGCTGATGAAAACAATATGAAGCATGCCAATAATCTGTGAGCCAGTTCAGGTGTTTCTGCATGTTTTATGTTATGTTACACTAATAGCGACTATAACACTTTAACGTAATGGTTTTCTTGAAGATACACCTGTAGTGGATCTCAGAACATAAGCATGCTGCATATCATTTTAATCAGCAGAAGCAGATTGTTCTAATAAGATACATTTAGGGTGAAAAGATGCATTAAAAGATGCACGATACTACCATGTCATACAGCACTCCTATGACCTTAGACTCAAAACAATTCTCTCCACATCCTATCACTTGAAATTTCTGTTATACAGTAGACATTGTATTGTACTCATAACAGGGGGCAAGTTTCACATAATGGGAGATCATGTTAGATTCAATACTTTTAAAATACACTACTTTGTTCTTCCCTTCTCTCTTCCTCTCTGTGTATGGCCACCCAAGTTCCTAGATCACCTCCCCCCACTATCACACAATTACTATTCATCTGCATTGAGCTCATTATATGGCTCACCAACACCCCACCTTCTTTTGCTTCTATTCAATGCTGCTGCATGCTGAGCCTGCTATTGACATGGTACACATTCTCTGCTTTAATTGCACTCTTCACATCACATACACAACAGGTGATGTTCTCAACATGGATAGGCTGTTTAGGCTAGTGGGTACCTTTGAGCTTTGCACTTTGAGGTCTGGGGTTCAAATCATGGAAGGGGAGGTTTTTTTCCTTTTATTTTGAATCTTTATCTTTAGATTAAAATTAAATCACTTGTTGGTGTCTGTGAATTCTGTTATGGCATGGTGTGACTCGATAGCGTGAGCATCTTTAATGCAACTTTTTACCTTCAATTGCATCTGAATCATACAGCGAATCAAATTGAAAGCACAAGCAGCTTTTGCTGATGAAAAGAATATGAAGCATGCCTATAATCTGTGAGCCAGTTCAGGTGTTTCTGCATGTTTTATGTTACGTTACACTAATAGCGACTATAACACTTTAACATAATGGTTTTCTTGAAGATACACCTGTACTGGATCACAGAACATTTGCATGCTGCATATCATTTTAATAAGCAGAAGGAGATTGTTCTAATAAGATACATTTTAGGGTGAAAAGATGCATTAAAAGATGCACGATACTAACATGTCATACAGCACTCCTATGACCTTAGACTCAAAACAATTCTCTCCACATCCTTTCACTTGAAATTTCTGTTATACAGTAGACATTGTATTGTACTCATAACAGGGGGCAAGTTTCACATAATGAGAGATCATGTTAGATTCAATACTTTTAAAATACACTACTTTGTTCTTCCCTTCTCCCTTCCTCTATGTGTATATCCACCCAAGTTCCTAGACCACCTCCCCCCACTATCACACAATTACTATTCATCTGCATTGAGCTCATTATATGGCTCACCAACACCCCACCTTATTTTGCTTCTATTCAATGCTGCTGCATGCTGAGCCTGCTATTGACAATGTACACATTCTCTGCTTTAATTGCACTCTTCACATCACATACACAACAGGTGATGTTCTCAACATGGATAGACTGTTTAGGCTAGTGGGTACCTTTGCGCTTTGCACTTTGAGATCTGGGGTTCAAATCATGGAAGGGGAGGTTTTTTTCCTTTTCTTTTGAATCTTTATCTTTAGATTAAAATTAAATCACTTGTTGGTGTCCGTGAATTCTGTTATGGCATGGTGTGACTCGATAACGCGAGCATCTTTAATGCAACTTTTTACCTTCAATTGCATCTGAATCATACAGCGAATCAAATTGAAAGCACAAGCAGCTTTTGCTGATGAAAAGAATATGAAGCATGCCAATAATCTTTGAGCCAGTTCAGGTGTTTCTGCATGTTTTATGTTACGTTACACTAATAGCGACTATAACACTTTAACATAATGGTTTTCTTGAAGATACACCTGTACTGGATCACAGAACATATGCATGCTGCATATCATTTTAATAAGCAGAAGGAGATTGTTCTAATAAGATACATTTTAGGGTGAAAAGATGCATTAAAAGATGCACAATACTAACATGTCATACAGCACTCCTATGACCTTAGACTCAAAACAATTCTCTCCACATCCTTTCACTTGAAATTTCTGTTATACAGTAGACATTGTATTGTACTCAAAACAGGGGGCAAGTTTCACATAATGAGAGATCATGTTAGATTCAATACTTTTAAAATACACTACTTTGTTCTTCCCTTCTCCCTTCCTCTATGTGTATATCCACCGAAGTTCCTAGACCACCTCCCCAAACTATCACACAATTATTATTCATCTGCATTGAGCTCATTATATGGCTCACCAACACCCCACCTTCTTTTGCTTCTATTCAATGCTGCCGCATGCTGAGCCTGCTATTGACAATGTACACAATGTCTGCTTTTATTGCACACTTCACATCACATACACAACAGGTGATGTTCTCAACATGGATAGACTGTTTAGGCTTGTGGGTACCTTTGCGCTTTGCACTTTGAGGTCTGGGGTTCAAATCATGAAAGGGGAGTTTTTTTTCCTTTTCTTTTGAATCTTTATCTTTAGATTAAAATTAAATCACTTGTTGGTGTCCGTGAATTCTGTTATGGCATGGTGTGACCCGGTAGCGCGAGCATCTTTAATGCAACTTTTTACCTTCAATTGCATCTGAATCATACAGCGAATCAAATTGAAAGCACAAGCAGCTTTTGCTGATGAAAAGAATATGAAGCATGCCTATAATCTGTAAGCCAGTTCAGGTGTTTCTGCATGTTTTATGTTACGATACACTAATAGCGACTAAAACACTTTAACATAGTGGTTTTCTTGAAGATACACCTGTACTGGATCTCAGAACATAGGCATGCTGCATATCATTTTAATCAGCAGAAGCAGATTGTTCAAATAAGATACATTTTAGGGTGAAAAGATGCATTAAAAGATGCACGATACTACTATGTCAAGCAGCACTCCTGTGACCTTAGACTCAAAAACAATTCTCTCAACATGCTATCACTTGAAATTTCTGCTAAACAGTAGACATTGTATTGTACTCATAACAGGGGGCAAGTTTCACATAATGAGAGATCATGTTAGATTCAATACTTTTAAAATACACTACTTTATTCTTCCCTTCTCCCTTCCTCTCTGTGTATGGCCACCCAAGTTCCTAGACATCCTCCCCCCACTATCACACAATTACTATTCATCTGCATTGAGCTCATTATATGGCTCACCAACACCCCACCTTCTTTTGTTTCTATTCAATGCTGCCGCATGCTGAGCCTGCTATTGACATTGTATACAGTGTCTGCTTTAATTGCACTCTTCACATCACATACACAACAGGTGATGTTCTCAACATGGATAGACTGTTTAGGCTAGTGGGTTCCTTCTGCGCTTTGCACTTTGAGATTTGGGGTTCAAATCATGGAAAGGGAGTTTTTTTTTCTTTTTCTTTTGAATCTTTATTTTTAGATTAAAAATAAATCACTTGGTGGTGTCCCTGAATTCTGTTATGGCATGGTGTGACTCGGTAGCGCGAGCATCTTTAATGTAATTTTTTACCTTCAATTGCATCTGAATCATACAGCGAATCAAATTGAAAGCACAAGCAGCTTTTGCTGATGAAAAGAATATGAAGCATGCCTATAATCTGTGAGCCAGTTCAGGTGTTTCTCCATGTTTTATGTTACGATACACTAATAGCGACTATAACACTTTAGCATAGTGGTTTTCTTGAAGATACACCTGTACTGGATCACAGAACATAGGCATGCTGCATATCATTTTAATCAGCAGAAGCAGATTATTCTAATAAGATACATGTTAGGGTGAAAAGATGCATTAAAAGATGCACAATACTACCATGTCAAGCAGCACTCCTGTGACCTTAGACTCAAAAACAATTCTCTCAACATGCTATCACTTGAAATTTCTGCTATACAGTAGACATTGTATTGTACTCATAACAGGTGGCAAGTTTCACATAATGAGAGATCATGTTAGATTCAATACTTTTAAAATACACTACTTTGTTCTTCCCTTCTCCCTTCCTCTCTGAGTATGGCCACCCAAGTTCCTAGACCACCTCCCCCCACTATCACACAATTACTATTCATCTGCATTGAGCTCATTATATTGCTCACCAACACCCCACCTTCTTTTGCTTCTATTCAATGCTGCCGCATGCTGAGCCTGCTATTGACAATGTACACATTGTCTGCTTTAATTGCACACTTCACATCACATACACAACAGGTGATGTTCTCAACATGGATAGGCTGTTTAGGCTAGTGGGTTCCTTCTGCGCTTTGCACTTTGAGGTCTGGGGTTCAAATCATGGAAGGGGAGTTTTTTTTCCTTTTCTTTTGAATCTTTATTTTTAGATTAAAAATAAATCACTTGGTGGTGTCCGTGAATTTTGTTATGGCATGGTGTGACTCGGTAGCGCGAGCATCTTTAATGCAACTTTTTACCTTCAGTTGCATCTGAATCATACAGCGAATCAAATTGAAAGCACAAGCAGCTTTTGCTGATGAAAAAAATATGAAGCTTGCCTATAATCTGTGAGCCAGTTCAGGTGTCTCTGCATGTTTTATGTTACGTTACACTATTAGCGACTATAACACTTTAACATAGTGGTTTTCTTGAAGATACACCTGTACTGTATCACAGAACATAAGCATGCTGCATATCATTTTAATCAGCAGAAGCAGATTATTCTAATAAGATACATTTTAGGGTGAAAAGATGCATTAAAAGATGCACGATACTACCATGTCACACAGCACTCCTATGACCTTAGACTCAAAACAATTCTCTCCACATCCTTTCACTTGAAATTTCTGCTATACAGTAGACATTGTATTGTACTCATAACAGGGGGCAAGTTTCACATAATGAGAGATCATGTTAGATACAATACTTTTAAAATACACTATTTTGTTTTTCCCTTCTCCCTTCCTCTCTGTGTATGGCCACCCAAGTTCGTAGACCACCTCCCCCCACTACCACACAATTACTATTCATCTGCATTGAGCTCATTATATGGCTCACCAACACCCCACCTTCTTTTGCTTCTATTCAATGCTGCCGCATGCTGAGCCTGCTATTGACAATGTACACATTGTCTGCTTTAATTGCACACTTCACAACACATACACAACAGGTGATGTTCTCAATATGGATAGACTGTTTAGGCTAGTGGGTACCTTCACGCTTTGCACTTTTAGGTCTGGGGTTCAAATCATGGAATGGGAGTTTTTTTTCCTTTTCTTTTGAATCTTTATTTTTAGATTAAAAATAAATCACTTGGTGGTGTCCATGAATTTTGTTATGGCATGGTGTGACTCGGTAGCACGAGCATCTTTAATGCAACTTTTTACCTTCAGTTGCATCTGAATCATACAGCGAATCAAATTGAAAGCACAAGTAGCTTTTGCTGATGAAAAGAATATGAAGCATGCCTATAATCTGTGAGCCAGTTCAGGTGTTTCTGCATGTTTTATGTTACGATACACTAATAGCGACTATAACACTTTAACATAGTGGTTTTCTTGAAGATACACCTGTACTAGATCTCAGAACATAGGCATGCTGCATATCATTTTAATCAACAGAAGCAGATTGTTCTAATAAGATACATTTTAGGGTGAAAAGATGCATTAAAAGATGCACGATACTACCATGTCATACAGCACTCCTATGACCTTAGACTCAAAACAATTCTCTCCACATCCTATCACTTGAAATTTTTGTTATACAGTAGACATTGTATTGTACTCATAACAGGGGGCAAGTTTCACATAAGTAGAGATCATGTTAGATTCAATTCTTTTAAAATACACTACTTTGTTCTTCCCTTCTCCCTTCCTCTCTGAGTATGGCCACCCAAGTTCCTAGACCACCTCCCCCCACTATCACACAATTACTATTCATCTGCATTGAGCTCATTATATTGCTCACCAACACC
The DNA here is from genome assembly GCA_031769625.1 of Taudactylus pleione. Lineage (NCBI taxonomy): Eukaryota > Metazoa > Chordata > Amphibia > Anura > Myobatrachidae > Taudactylus > Taudactylus pleione. Next base: position 6,686,676 of record JAUIMM010000759.1, read on the forward strand.
CCACCTTCTTTTGCTTCTATTCAATGCTGCCGCATGCTGAGCCTGCTATTGACAATGTACACATTGTCTGCTTTAATTGCACACTTCACATCACATACACAACAGGTGATGTTCTCAACATGGATAGGCTGTTTAGGCTAGTGGGTTCCTTCTGCGCTTTGCACTTTGAGGTCTGGGGTTCAAATCATGGAAGGGGAGTTTTTTTTCCTTTTCTTTTGAATCTTTATTTTTAGATTAAAAATAAATCACTTGGTGGTGTCCGTGAATTTTGTTATGGCATGGTGTGACTCGGTAGCGCGAGCATATTTAATGCAACTTTTTACCTTCAGTTGCATCTGAATCATACAGCGAATCAAATTGAAAGCACAAGCAGCTTTTGCTGATGAAAAGAATATGAAGCTTGCCTATAATCTGTGAGCCAGTTCAGGTGTTTCTGCATGTTTTATGTTACGTTACACTATTAGCGACTATAACACTTTAACATAGTGGTTTTCTTGAAGATACACCTGTACTGGATCTCAGAACATAGGCATGCTGCATATCATTTTAATCAGCAGAAGCAGATTGTTCTAATAAGATACATTTTAGGGTGAAAAGATGCATTAAAAGATGCACGGTACTACCATGTCAAGCAGCACTCCTGTGACCTTAGACTCAAAAACAATTCTCTCAACATGCTATCACTTGAAATTTCTGCTATACAGTAGACATTGTATTGTACTCATAACAGGGGGCAAGTTTCACATAATGAGAGATCATGTTAGATTCAATACTTTTAAAATACACTACTTTGTTCTTCCCTTCTCTCTTCCTCTCTGTGTATGGCCACCCAAGTTCCTAGACCACCTCCCACCACTATCACACAATTACTATTCATCTGCATTGAGCTCATTATATGGCTCACCAACAACCCACCTTCTTTTGCTTCTATTCAATGCTGCCACATGCTGAGCCTGCTATTGACAATGTACACATTGTCTGCTTTAATTGCACACTTCACATCACATATACAACAGGTGATGTTCTCAACATGGATAGACTGTTTAGGCTAGTGGGTTCCTTCTGCGCTTTGCACTTTGAGGTCTGGGGTTCAAATCATGGAAGGGGAGTTTTTTTTTCTTTTTCTTTTAAATCTTTATTTTTAGATTAAAAATAATTCACTTGGTGGTGTCCGTGAATTCTGTTATGGCATGGTGTGACACGGTAGCGCGAGCATCTTTAATGCAACTTTTTACCTTCAATTGCATCTGAATCATACAGCTAATCAAATTGGAAGCACAAGCAGCTTTTGCTGATGAAAACAATATGAAGCATGCCTATAATCTGTGAGCCAGTTCAGGTGTTTCTGCATGTTTTATGTTACGTTACACTAATAGCGACTATAACACTTTAACGTAATGGTTTTCTTGAAGATACACCTGTAGTGGATCTCAGAACATAAGCATGCTGCATATCATTTTAATCAGCAGAAGCAGATTGTTCTAATAAGATACATTTAGGGTAAAAAGATGCATTAAAAGATGCACGATACTACCATGTCATACAGCACTCCTGTGACCTTAGACTCAAAAACAATTCTCTCAACATGCTATCACTTGAAATTTCTGCTAAACAGTAGACATTGTATTGTACTCATAACAGGGGCAAGTTTCACATAATGAGAGATCATGTTAGATTCAATACTTTTAAAATACACTACTTTGTTCTTCCCTTCTCCCTTCCTCTCTGAGTATGGCCACCCAAGTTCCTAGACCACTTCCCCCCACTATCACACAATTATTATTCATCTGCATTGAGCTCATTATATTGCTCACCAACACCCCACCTTCTTTTGCTTCTATTCAATGCTGCCGCATGCTGAGCCTGCTATTGACAATGTACACATTGTCTGCTTTAATTGCACACTTCACATCACATACACAACAGGTGATGTTCTCAACATGGATAGGCTGTTTAGGCTAGTGGGTTCCTTCTGCGCTTTGCACTTTGAGGTCTGGGGTTCAAATCATGGAAGGGGAGTTTTTTTTCCTTTTCTTTTGAATCTTAATTTTTAGATTAAAAATTAATCACTTGGTGGTGTCCGTGAATTTTGTTATGGCATGGTGTGACTCGGTAGCGCGAGCATCTTTAATGCAACTTTTTACCTTCAGTTGCATCTGAATCATACAGCGAATCAAATTGAAAGCACAAGCAGCTTTTGCTGATGAAAAAAATATGAAGCTTGCCTATAATCTGTGAGCCAGTTCAGGTGTTTATGCATGTTTTATGTTACGTTACACTATTAGCACCTATAACACTTTAACATAGTGGTTTTCTTGAAGATACACCTGTACTGGATCACAGAACATAAGCATGCTGCATATCATTTTAATCAGCAGAAGCAGATTGTTCTAATAAGATACATTTTAGGGTGAAAAGATGCATTAAAAGATGCACGATACTACCATGTCACACAGCACTCCTATGACCTTAGACTCAAAACAATTCTCTCCACATCCTTTCACTTGAAATTTCTGCTATACAGTAGACATTGTATTGAACTCATAACAGGGGGCAAGTTTCACATAATGAGAGATCATGTTAGATACAATACTTTTAAAATACACTATTTTGTTCTTCCCTTCTCCCTTCCTCTCTGTGTATGGCCACCCAAGTTCGTAGACCACCTCCCCCCACTACCACACAATTACTATTCATCTGCATTGAGCTCATTATATGGCTCACCAACACCCCATCTTCTTTTGCTTCTATTCAATGCTGCGGCATGCTGAGCCTGCTATTGACAATGTACACATTGTCTGCTTTAATTGCACTCTTCACATCACATACACAACAGGTGATGTTCTCAAGATGGATAGACTGTTTAGGCTAGTGGGTACCTTCACGCTTTGCACTTTTAGGTCTGGGGTTCAAATCATGGAAGGGGAGTTTTTTTTCTTTTCTTTTGAATCTTTATTTTTAGATTAAAAATAAATCACTTGGTGGTGTCCATGAATTTTGTTATGGCATGGTGTGACTCGGTAGCACGAGCATCTTTAATGCAACTTTTTACCTTCAGTTGCATCTGAATCATACAGCGAATCAAATTGAAAGCACAAGCAGCTTTTGCTGATGAAAAAAATATGAAGCTTGCCTATAATCTGTGAGCCAGTTCAGGTGTTTCTGCATGTTTTATGTTACGTTACACTATTAGCGACTATAACACTTTAACATAGTGGTTTTCTTGAAGATACACCTGTACTGTATCACAGAACATAAGCATGCTGCATATCATTTTAATCAGCAGAAGCAGATTATTCTAATAAGATACATTTTAGGGTGAAAAGATGCATTAAAAGATGCACGATACTACCATGTCACACAGCACTCCTATGACCTTAGACTCAAAACAATTCTCTCCACATCCTTTCACTTGAAATTTCTGCTATACAGTAGACATTGTATTGTACTCATAACAGGGGGCAAGTTTCACATAATGAGAGATCATGTTAGATACAATACTTTTAAAATACACTATTTTGTTCTTCCCTTCTCCCTTCCTCTCTGTGTATGGCCACCCAAGTTCGTAGACCACCTCCCCCCACTACCACACAATTACTATTCATCTGCATTGAGCTCATTATATGGCTCACCAACACCCCACCTTCTTTTGCTTCTATTCAATGCTGCCGCATGCTGAGCCTGCTATTGACAATGTACACATTGTCTGCTTTAATTGCACACTTCACAACACATACACAACAGGTGATGTTCTCAATATGGATAGACTGTTTAGGCTAGTGGGTACCTTCACGCTTTGCACTTTTAGGTCTGGGGTTCAAATCATGGAATGGGAGTTTTTTTTCCTTTTCTTTTGAATCTTTATTTTTAGATTAAAAATAAATCACTTGGTGGTGTCCATGAATTTTGTTATGGCATGGTGTGACTCGGTAGCACGAGCATCTTTAATGCAACTTTTTACCTTCAGTTGCATCTGAATCATACAGCGAATCAAATTGAAAGCACAAGTAGCTTTTGCTGATGAAAAGAATATGAAGCATGCCTATAATCTGTGAGCCAGTTCAGGTGTTTCTGCATGTTTTATGTTACGATACACTAATAGCGACTATAACACTTTAACATAGTGGTTTTCTTGAAGATACACCTGTACTAGATCTCAGAACATAGGCATGCTGCATATCATTTTAATCAACAGAAGCAGATTGTTCTAATAAGATACATTTTAGGGTGAAAAGATGCATTAAAAGATGCACGATACTACCATGTCATACAGCACTCCTATGACCTTAGACTCAAAACAATTCTCTCCACATCCTATCACTTGAAATTTTTGTTATACAGTAGACATTGTATTGTACTCAAAACAGGGGGCAAGTTTCACATAAGTAGAGATCATGTTAGATTCAATTCTTTTAAAATACACTACTTTGTTCTTCCCTTCTCCCTTCCTCTCTGAGTATGGCCACCCAAGTTCCTAGACCACCTCCCCCCACTATCACACAATTACTATTCATCTGCATTGAGCTCATTATATTGCTCACCAACACCCCACCTTCTTTTGCTTCTATTCAATGCTGCCGCATGCTGAGCCTGCTATTGACAATGTACACATTGTCTGCTTTAATTGCACACTTCACATCACATACACAACAGGTGATGTTCTCAACATGGATAGGCTGTTTAGGCTAGTGGGTTCCTTCTGCGCTTTGCAGTTTGAGGTCTGGGGTTCAAATCATGGAAGGGGAGTTTTTTTTCCTTTTCTTTTGAATCTTTATTTTTAGATTAAAAATAAATCACTTGGTGGTGTCCGTGAATTTTGTTATGGCATGGTGTGACTCGGTAGCGTGAGCATCTTTAATGCAACTTTTTACCTTCAGTTGCATCTGAATCATACAGCGAATCAAATTGAAAGCACAAGCAGCTTTTGCTGATGAAAAGAATATGAAGCTTGCCTATAATCTGTGTGCCAGTTCAGGTGTTTCTGCATGTTTTATGTTACGTTACACTATTAGCGACTATAACACTTTAACATAGTGGTTTTCTTGAAGATACACCTGTACTGGATCTCAGAACATAGGCATGCTGCATATCATTTTAATCAGCAGAAGCAGATTGTTCTAATAAGATACATTTTAGGGTGAAAAGATGCATTAAAAGATGCATGGTACTACCATGTCAAGCAGCACTCCTGTGACCTTAGACTCAAAAACAATTCTCTCAACATGCTATCACTTGAAAATTCTGCTATACAGTAGACATTGTATTGTACTCATAACAGGGGGCAAGTTTCACATAATGAGAGATCATGTTAGATTCAATACTTTTAAAATACACTACTTTGTTCTTCCCTTCTCTCTTCCTCTCTGTGTATGGCCACCCAAGTTCCTAGACCACCTCCCCCCACTTTCACACAATTACTATTCATCTGCATTGAGCTCATTATATGGCTCACCAACAACCCACCTTCTTTTGCTTCTATTCAATGCTGCCGCATGCTGAGCCTGCTATTGACAATGTACACATTGTCTGCTTTAATTGCACACTTCACATCACATATACAACAGGTGATGTTCTCAACATGGATAGACTGTTTAGGCTAGTGGGTTCCTTCTGCGCTTTGCACTTTGAGGTCTGGGGTTCAAATCATGGAAGGGGAGTTTTTTTTTCTTTTTCTTTTAAATCTTTATTTTTAGATTAAAAATAATTCACTTGGTGGTGTCCGTGAATTCTGTTATGGCATGGTGTGACACGGTAGCGCGAGCATCTTTAATGCAACTTTTTACCTTCAATTGCATCTGAATCATACAGCGAATCAAATTGGAAGCACAAGCAGCTTTTGCTGATGAAAACAATATGAAGCATGCCTATAATCTGTGAGCCAGTTCAGGTATTTCTGCATGTTTTATGTTACGTTACACTAATAGCGACTATAACACTTTAACGTAATGGTTTTCTTGAAGATACACCTGTAGTGGATCTCAGAACATAAGCATGCTGCATATCATTTTAATCAGCAGAAGCAGATTGTTCTAATAAGATACATTTAGGGTGAAAAGATGCATTAAAAGATGCACGATACTACCATGTCATACAGCACTCCTGTGACCTTAGACTCAAAAACAATTCTCTCAACATGCTATCACTTGAAATTTCTGCTAAACAGTAGACATTGTATTGTACTCATAACAGGGGCAAGTTTCACATAATGAGAGATCATGTTAGACTCAATACTTTTAAAATACACTACTTTGTTCTTCCCTTCTCCCTTCCTCTCTGAGTATGGCCACCCAAGTTCCTAGACCACTTCCCCCCACTATCACACAATTATTATTCATCTGCATTGAGCTCATTATATTGCTCACCAACACCCCACCTTCTTTTGCTTCTATTCAATGCTGCCGCATGCTGAGCCTGCTATTGACAATGTACACATTGTCTGCTTTAATTGCACACTTCACATCACATACACAACAGGTGATGTTCTCAACATGGATAGGCTGTTTAGGCTAGTGGGTTCCTTCTGCGCTTTGCACTTTGAGGTCTGGGGTTCAAATCATGGAAGGGGAGTTTTTTTTCCTTTTCTTTTGAATCTTAATTTTTAGATTAAAAATTAATCACTTGGTGGTGTCCGTGAATTTTGTTATGGCATGGTGTGACTCGGTAGCGCGAGCATCTTTAATGCAACTTTTTACCTTCAGTTGCATCTGAATCATACAGCGAATCAAATTGAAAGCACAAGCAGCTTTTGCTGATGAAAAAAATATGAAGCTTGCCTATAATCTGTGATCCAGTTCAGGTGTTTATGCATGTTTTATGTTACGTTACACTATTAGCACCTATAACACTTTAACATAGTGGTTTTCTTGAAGATACACCTGTACTGGATCACAGAACATAAGCATGCTGCATATCATTTTAATCAGCAGAAGCAGACTGTTCTAATAAGATACATTTTAGGGTGAAAAGATGCATTAAAAGATGCACGATACTACCATGTCACACAGCACTCCTATGACCTTAGACTCAAAACAATTCTCTCCACATCCTTTCACTTGAAATTTCTGCTATACAGTAGACATTGTATTGAACTCATAACAGGGGGCAAGTTTCACATAATGAGAGATCATGTTAGATACAATACTTTTAAAATACACTATTTTGTTCTTCCCTTCTCCCTTCCTCTCTGTGTATGGCCACCCAAGTTCGTAGACCACCTCCCCCCACTACCACACAATTACTATTCATCTGCATTGAGCTCATTATATGGCTCACCAACACCCCACCTTCTTTTGCTTCTATTCAATGCTGCGGCATGCTGAGCCTGCTATTGACAATGTACACATTGTCTGCTTTAATTGCACACTTCACATCACATACACAACAGGTGATGTTCTCAAGATGGATAGACTGTTTAGGCTAGTGGGTACCTTCACGCTTTGCACTTTTAGGTCTGGGGTTCAAATCATGGAAGGGGAGTTTTTTTTCTTTTCTTTTGAATCTTTATTTTTAGATTAAAAATAAATCACTTGGTGGTGTCCATGAATTTTGTTATGGCATGGTGTGACTCGGTAGCACGAGCATCTTTAATGCAACTTTTTACCTTCAGTTGCATCTGAATCATACAGCGAATCAAATTGAAAGCACAAGCAGCTTTTGCTGATGAAAAGAATATGAAGCTTGCCTATAATCTGTGAGCCAGTTCAGGTGTTTCTGCATGTTTTATGTTACGTTACACTATTAGCGACTATAACACTTTAACATAGTGGTTTTCTTGAAGATACACCTGTACTGGATCTCAGAACATAGGCATGCTGCATATCATTTTAATCAGCAGAAGCAGATTGTTCTAATAAGATACATTTTAGGGTGAAAAGATGCATTAAAAGATGCACGGTACTACCATGTCAAGCAGCACTCCTGTGACCTTAGACTCAAAAACAATTCTCTCAACATGCTATCACTTGAAATTTCTGCTATACAGTAGACATTGTATTGTACTCATAACAGGGGGCAAGTTTCACATAATGAGAGATCATGTTAGATTCAATACTTTTAAAATACACTACTTTGTTCTTCCCTTCTCTCTTCCTCTCTGTGTATGGCCACCCAAGTTCCTAGACCACCTCCCACCACTATCACACAATTACTATTCATCTGCATTGAGCTCATTATATGGCTCACCAACAACCCACCTTCTTTTGCTTCTATTCAATGCTGCCACATGCTGAGCCTGCTATTGACAATGTACACATTGTCTGCTTTAATTGCACACTTCACATCACATATACAACAGGTGATGTTCTCAACATGGATAGACTGTTTAGGCTAGTGGGTTCCTTCTGCGCTTTGCACTTTGAGGTCTGGGGTTCAAATCATGGAAGGGGAGTTTTTTTTTCTTTTTCTTTTAAATCTTTATTTTTAGATTAAAAATAATTCACTTGGTGGTGTCCGTGAATTCTGTTATGGCATGGTGTGACACGGTAGCGCGAGCATCTTTAATGCAACTTTTTACCTTCAATTGCATCTGAATCATACAGCTAATCAAATTGGAAGCACAAGCAGCTTTTGCTGATGAAAACAATATGAAGCATGCCTATAATCTGTGAGCCAGTTCAGGTGTTTCTGCATGTTTTATGTTACGTTACACTAATAGCGACTATAACACTTTAACGTAATGGTTTTCTTGAAGATACACCTGTAGTGGATCTCAGAACATAAGCATGCTGCATATCATTTTAATCAGCAGAAGCAGATTGTTCTAATAAGATACATTTAGGGTGAAAAGATGCATTAAAAGATGCACGATACTACCATGTCATACAGCACTCCTGTGACCTTAGACTCAAAAACAATTCTCTCAACATGCTATCACTTGAAATTTCTGCTAAACAGTAGACATTGTATTGTACTCATAACAGGGGCAAGTTTCACATAATGAGAGATCATGTTAGATTCAATACTTTTAAAATACACTACTTTGTTCTTCCCTTCTCCCTTCCTCTCTGAGTATGGCCACCCAAGTTCCTAGACCACTTCCCCCCACTATCACACAATTATTATTCATCTGCATTGAGCTCATTATATTGCTCACCAACACCCCACCTTCTTTTGCTTCTATTCAATGCTGCCGCATGCTGAGCCTGCTATTGACAATGTACACATTGTCTGCTTTAATTGCACACTTCACATCACATACACAACAGGTGATGTTCTCAACATGGATAGGCTGTTTAGGCTAGTGGGTTCCTTCTGCGCTTTGCACTTTGAGGTCTGGGGTTCAAATCATGGAAGGGGAGTTTTTTTTCCTTTTCTTTTGAATCTTAATTTTTAGATTAAAAATTAATCACTTGGTGGTGTCCGTGAATTTTGTTATGGCATGGTGTGACTCGGTAGCGCGAGCATCTTTAATGCAACTTTTTACCTTCAGTTGCATCTGAATCATACAGCGAATCAAATTGAAAGCACAAGCAGCTTTTGCTGATGAAAAAAATATGAAGCTTGCCTATAATCTGTGAGCCAGTTCAGGTGTTTATGCATGTTTTATGTTACGTTACACTATTAGCACCTATAACACTTTAACATAGTGGTTTTCTTGAAGATACACCTGTACTGGATCACAGAACATAAGCATGCTGCATATCATTTTAATCAGCAGAAGCAGATTGTTCTAATAAGATACATTTTAGGGTGAAAAGATGCATTAAAAGATGCACGATACTACCATGTCACACAGCACTCCTATGACCTTAGACTCAAAACAATTCTCTCCACATCCTTTCACTTGAAATTTCTGCTATACAGTAGACATTGTATTGAACTCATAACAGGGGGCAAGTTTCACATAATGAGAGATCATGTTAGATACAATACTTTTAAAATACACTATTTTGTTCTTCCCTTCTCCCTTCCTCTCTGTGTATGGCCACCCAAGTTCGTAGACCACCTCCCCCCACTACCACACAATTACTATTCATCTGCATTGAGCTCATTATATGGCTCACCAACACCCCATCTTCTTTTGCTTCTATTCAATGCTGCGGCATGCTGAGCCTGCTATTGACAATGTACACATTGTCTGCTTTAATTGCACACTTCACATCACATACACAACAGGTGATGTTCTCAAGATGGATAGACTGTTTAGGCTAGTGGGTACCTTCACGCTTTGCACTTTTAGGTCTGGGGTTCAAATCATGGAAGGGGAGTTTTTTTTCTTTTCTTTTGAATCTTTATTTTTAGATTAAAAATAAATCACTTGGTGGTGTCCATGAATTTTGTTATGGCATGGTGTGACTCGGTAGCACGAGCATCTTTAATGCAACTTTTTACCTTCAGTTGCATCTGAATCATACAGCGAATCAAATTGAAAGCACAAGCAGCTTTTGCTGATGAAAAAAATATGAAGCTTGCCTATAATCTGTGAGCCAGTTCAGGTGTTTCTGCATGTTTTATGTTACGTTACACTATTAGCGACTATAACACTTTAACATAGTGGTTTTCTTGAAGATACACCTGTACTGTATCACAGAACATAAGCATGCTGCATATCATTTTAATCAGCAGAAGCAGATTATTCTAATAAGATACATTTTAGGGTGAAAAGATGCATTAAAAGATGCACGATACTACCATGTCACACAGCACTCCTATGACCTTAGACTCAAAACAATTCTCTCCACATCCTTTCACTTGAAATTTCTGCTATACAGTAGACATTGTATTGTACTCATAACAGGGGGCAAGTTTCACATAATGAGAGATCATGTTAGATACAATACTTTTAAAATACACTATTTTGTTCTTCCCTTCTCCCTTCCTCTCTGTGTATGGCCACCCAAGTTCGTAGACCACCTCCCCCCACTACCACACAATTACTATTCATCTGCATTGAGCTCATTATATGGCTCACCAACACCCCACCTTCTTTTGCTTCTATTCAATGCTGCCGCATGCTGAGCCTGCTATTGACAATGTACACATTGTCTGCTTTAATTGCACACTTCACAACACATACACAACAGGTGATGTTCTCAATATGGATAGACTGTTTAGGCTAGTGGGTACCTTCACGCTTTGCACTTTTAGGTCTGGGGTTCAAATCATGGAATGGGAGTTTTTTTTCCTTTTCTTTTGAATCTTTATTTTTAGATTAAAAATAAATCACTTGGTGGTGTCCATGAATTTTGTTATGGCATGGTGTGACTCGGTAGCACGAGCATCTTTAATGCAACTTTTTACCTTCAGTTGCATCTGAATCATACAGCGAATCAAATTGAAAGCACAAGTAGCTTTTGCTGATGAAAAGAATATGAAGCATGCCTATAATCTGTGAGCCAGTTCAGGTGTTTCTGCATGTTTTATGTTACGATACACTAATAGCGACTATAACACTTTAACATAGTGGTTTTCTTGAAGATACACCTGTACTAGATCTCAGAACATAGGCATGCTGCATATCATTTTAATCAACAGAAGCAGATTGTTCTAATAAGATACATTTTAGGGTGAAAAGATGCATTAAAAGATGCACGATACTACCATGTCATACAGCACTCCTATGACCTTAGACTCAAAACAATTCTCTCCACATCCTATCACTTGAAATTTTTGTTATACAGTAGACATTGTATTGTACTCAAAACAGGGGGCAAGTTTCACATAAGTAGAGATCATGTTAGATTCAATTCTTTTAAAATACACTACTTTGTTCTTCCCTTCTCCCTTCCTCTCTGAGTATGGCCACCCAAGTTCCTAGACCACCTCCCCCCACTATCACACAATTACTATTCATCTGCATTGAGCTCATTATATTGCTCACCAACACCCCACCTTCTTTTGCTTCTATTCAATGCTGCCGCATGCTGAGCCTGCTATTGACAATGTACACATTGTCTGCTTTAATTGCACACTTCACATCACATACACAACAGGTGATGTTCTCAACATGGATAGGCTGTTTAGGCTAGTGGGTTCCTTCTGCGCTTTGCAGTTTGAGGTCAGGGGTTCAAATCATGGAAGGGGAGTTTTTTTTCTTTTCTTTTGAATCTTTATTTTTAGATTAAAAATAAATCACTTGGTGGTGTCCATGAATTTTGTTATGGCATGGTGTGACTCGGTAGCACGAGCATCTTTAATGCAACTTTTTACCTTCAGTTGCATCTGAATCATACAGCGAATCAAATTGAAAGCACAAGCAGCTTTTGCTGATGAAAAAAATATGAAGCTTGCCTATAATCTGTGAGCCAGTTCAGGTGTTTCTGCATGTTTTATGTTACGTTACACTATTAGCGACTATAACACTTTAACATAGTGGTTTTCTTGAAGATACACCTGTACTGTATCACAGAACATAAGCATGCTGCATATCATTTTAATCAACAGAAGCAGATTATTCTAATAAGATACATTTTAGGGTGAAAAGATGCATTAAAAGATGCACGATACTACCATGTCACACAGCACTCCTATGACTTTAGACTCAAAACAATTCTCTCCACATCCTTTCACTTGAAATTTCTGCTATACAGTAGACATTGTATTGTACTCATAACAGGGGGCAAGTTTCACATAATGAGAGATCATGTTAGATACAATACTTTTAAAATACACTATTTTGTTCTTCCCTTCTCCCTTCCTCTCTGTGTATGGCCACCCAAGTTCGTAGACCACCTCCCCCCACTACCACACAATTACTATTCATCTGCATTGAGCTCATTATATGGCTCACCAACACCCCACCTTCTTTTGCTTCTATTCAATGCTGCCGCATGCTGAGCCTGCTATTGACAATGTACACATTGTCTGCTTTAATTGCACACTTCACAACACATACACAACAGGTGATGTTCTCAATATGGATAGACTGTTTAGGCTAGTGGGTACCTTCACGCTTTGCACTTTTAGGTCTGGGGTTCAAATCATGGAATGGGAGTTTTTTTTCCTTTTCTTTTGAATCTTTATTTTTAGATTAAAAATAAATCACTTGGTGGTGTCCATGAATTTTGTTATGGCATGGTGTGACTCGGTAGCACGAGCATCTTTAATGCAACTTTTTACCTTCAGTTGCATCTGAATCATACAGCGAATCAAATTGAAAGCACAAGTAGCTTTTGCTGATGAAAAGAATATGAAGCATGCCTATAATCTGTGAGCCAGTTCAGGTGTTTCTGCATGTTTTATGTTACGATACACTAATAGCGACTATAACACTTTAACATAGTGGTTTTCTTGAAGATACACCTGTACTAGATCTCAGAACATAGGCATGCTGCATATCATTTTAATCAACAGAAGCAGATTGTTCTAATAAGATACATTTTAGGGTGAAAAGATGCATTAAAAGATGCACGATACTACCATGTCATACAGCACTCCTATGACCTTAGACTCAAAACAATTCTCTCCACATCCTATCACTTGAAATTTTTGTTATACAGTAGACATTGTATTGTACTCAAAACAGGGGGCAAGTTTCACATAAGTAGAGATCATGTTAGATTCAATTCTTTTAAAATACACTACTTTGTTCTTCCCTTCTCCCTTCCTCTCTGAGTATGGCCACCCAAGTTCCTAGACCACCTCCCCCCACTATCACACAATTACTATTCATCTGCATTGAGCTCATTATATTGCTCACCAACACCCCACCTTCTTTTGCTTCTATTCAATGCTGCCGCATGCTGAGCCTGCTATTGACAATGTACACATTGTCTGCTTTAATTGCACACTTCACATCACATACACAACAGGTGATGTTCTCAACATGGATAGGCTGTTTAGGCTAGTGGGTTCCTTCTGCGCTTTGCAGTTTGAGGTCAGGGGTTCAAATCATGGAAGGGGAGTTTTTTTTCCTTTTCTTTTGAATCTTTATTTTTAGATTAAAAATAAATCACTTGGTGGTGTCCGTGAATTTTGTTATGGCATGGTGTGACTCGGTAGCGCGAGCATCTTTAATGCAACTTTTTACCTTCAGTTGCATCTGAATCATACAGCGAATCAAATTGAAAGCACAAGCAGCTTTTGCTGATGAAAAGAATATGAAGCTTGCCTATAATCTGTGAGCCAGTTCAGGTGTTTATGCATGTTTTATGTTACGTTACACTATTAGCACCTATAACACTTTAACATAGTGGTTTTCTTGAAGATACACCTGTACTGGATCACAGAACATAAGCATGCTGCATATCATTTTAATCAGCAGAAGCAGACTGTTCTAATAAGATACATTTTAGGGTGAAAAGATGCATTAAAAGATGCACGATACTACCATGTCACACAGCACTCCTATGACCTTAGACTCAAAACAATTCTCTCCACATCCTTTCACTTGAAATTTCTGCTATACAGTAGACATTGTATTGAACTCATAACAGGGGGCAAGTTTCACATAATGAGAGATCATGTTAGATACAATACTTTTAAAATACACTATTTTGTTCTTCCCTTCTCCCTTCCTCTCTGTGTATGGCCACCCAAGTTCGTAGACCACCTCCCCCCACTACCACACAATTACTATTCATCTGCATTGAGCTCATTATATGGCTCACCAACACCCCACCTTCTTTTGCTTCTATTCAATGCTGCGGCATGCTGAGCCTGCTATTGACAATGTACACATTGTCTGCTTTAATTGCACACTTCACATCACATACACAACAGGTGATGTTCTCAAGATGGATAGGCTGTTTAGGCTAGTGGGTTCCTTCTGCGCTTTGCACTTTGAGGTCTGGGGTTCAAATCATGGAAGGGGAGTTTTTTTTTCTTTTTCTTTTAAATCTTTATTTTTAGATTAAAAATAATTCACTTGGTGGTGTCCGTGAATTCTGTTATGGCATGGTGTGACACGGTAGCGCGAGCATCTTTAATGCAACTTTTTACCTTCAATTGCATCTGAATCATACAGCTAATCAAATTGGAAGCACAAGCAGCTTTTGCTGATGAAAACAATATGAAGCATGCCTATAATCTGTGAGCCAGTTCAGGTGTTTCTGCATGTTTTATGTTACGTTACACTAATAGCGACTATAACACTTTAACGTAATGGTTTTCTTGAAGATACACCTGTAGTGGATCTCAGAACATAAGCATGCTGCATATCATTTTAATCAGCAGAAGCAGATTGTTCTAATAAGATACATTTAGGGTGAAAAGATGCATTAAAAGATGCACGATACTACCATGTCATACAGCACTCCTGTGACCTTAGACTCAAAAACAATTCTCTCAACATGCTATCACTTGAAATTTCTGCTAAACAGTAGACATTGTATTGTACTCATAACAGGGGCAAGTTTCACATAATGAGAGATCATGTTAGATTCAATACTTTTAAAATACACTACTTTGTTCTTCCCTTCTCCCTTCCTCTCTGAGTATGGCCACCCAAGTTCCTAGACCACTTCCCCCCACTATCACACAATTATTATTCATCTGCATTGAGCTCATTATATTGCTCACCAACACCCCACCTTCTTTTGCTTCTATTCAATGCTGCCACATGCTGAGCCTGCTATTGACAATGTACACATTGTCTGCTTTAATTGCACACTTCACATCACATACACAACAGGTGATGTTCTCAACATGGATAGGCTGTTTAGGCTAGTGGGTTCCTTCTGCGCTTTGCACTTTGAGGTCTGGGGTTCAAATCATGGAAGGGGAGTTTTTTTTCCTTTTCTTTTGAATCTTAATTTTTAGATTAAAAATTAATCACTTGGTGGTGTCCGTGAATTTTGTTATGGCATGGTGTGACTCGGTAGCGCGAGCATCTTTAATGCAACTTTTTACCTTCAGTTGCATCTGAATCATACAGCGAATCAAATTGAAAGCACAAGCAGCTTTTGCTGATGAAAAAAATATGAAGCTTGCCTATAATCTGTGAGCCAGTTCAGGTGTTTATGCATGTTTTATGTTACGTTACACTATTAGCACCTATAACACTTTAACATAGTGGTTTTCTTGAAGATACACCTGTACTGGATCACAGAACATAAGCATGCTGCATATCATTTTAATCAGCAGAAGCAGATTGTTCTAATAAGATACATTTTAGGGTGAAAAAATGCATTAAAAGATGCACGATACTACCATGTCACACAGCACTCCTATGACCTTAGACTCAAAACAATTCTCTCCACATCCTTTCACTTGAAATTTCTGCTATACAGTAGACATTGTATTGAACTCATAACAGGGGGCAAGTTTCACATAATGAGAGATCATGTTAGATACAATACTTTTAAAATACACTATTTTGTTCTTCCCTTCTCCCTTCCTCTCTGTGTATGGCCACCCAAGTTCGTAGACCACCTCCCCCCACTACCACACAATTACTATTCATCTGCATTGAGCTCATTATATGGCTCACCAACACCCCATCTTCTTTTGCTTCTATTCAATGCTGCGGCATGCTGAGCCTGCTATTGACAATGTACACATTGTCTGCTTTAATTGCACACTTCACATCACATACACAACAGGTGATGTTCTCAAGATGGATAGACTGTTTAGGCTAGTGGGTACCTTCACGCTTTGCACTTTTAGGTCTGGGGTTCAAATCATGGAAGGGGAGTTTTTTTTCTTTTCTTTTGAATCTTTATTTTTAGATTAAAAATAAATCACTTGGTGGTGTCCATGAATTTTGTTATGGCATGGTGTGACTCGGTAGCACGAGCATCTTTAATGCAACTTTTTACCTTCAGTTGCATCTGAATCATACAGCGAATCAAATTGAAAGCACAAGCAGCTTTTGCTGATGAAAAAAATATGAAGCTTGCCTATAATCTGTGAGCCAGTTCAGGTGTTTCTGCATGTTTTATGTTACGTTACACTATTAGCGACTATAACACTTTAACATAGTGGTTTTCTTGAAGATACACCTGTACTGTATCACAGAACATAAGCATGCTGCATATCATTTTAATCAGCAGAAGCAGATTATTCTAATAAGATACATTTTAGGGTGAAAAGATGCATTAAAAGATGCACGATACTACCATGTCACACAGCACTCCTATGACCTTAGACTCAAAACAATTCTCTCCACATCCTTTCACTTGAAATTTCTGCTATACAGTAGACATTGTATTGTACTCATAACAGGGGGCAAGTTTCACATAATGAGAGATCATGTTAGATACAATACTTTTAAAATACACTATTTTGTTCTTCCCTTCTCCCTTCCTCTCTGTGTATGGCCACCCAAGTTCGTAGACCACCTCCCCCCACTACCACACAATTACTATTCATCTGCATTGAGCTCATTATATGGCTCACCAACACCCCACCTTCTTTTGCTTCTATTCAATGCTGCCGCATGCTGAGCCTGCTATTGACAATGTACACATTGTCTGCTTTAATTGCACACTTCACAACACATACACAACAGGTGATGTTCTCAATATGGATAGACTGTTTAGGCTAGTGGGTACCTTCACGCTTTGCACTTTTAGGTCTGGGGTTCAAATCATGGAATGGGAGTTTTTTTTCCTTTTCTTTTGAATCTTTATTTTTAGATTAAAAATAAATCACTTGGTGGTGTCCATGAATTTTGTTATGGCATGGTGTGACTCGGTAGCACGAGCATCTTTAATGCAACTTTTTACCTTCAGTTGCATCTGAATCATACAGTGAATCAAATTGAAAGCACAAGTAGCTTTTGCTGATGAAAAGAATATGAAGCATGCCTATAATCTGTGAGCCAGTTCAGGTGTTTCTGCATGTTTTATGTTACGATACACTAATAGCGACTATAACACTTTAACATAGTGGTTTTCTTGAAGATACACCTGTACTAGATCTCAGAACATAGGCATGCTGCATATCATTTTAATCAACAGAAGCAGATTGTTCTAATAAGATACATTTTAGGGTGAAAAGATGCATTAAAAGATGCACGATACTACCATGTCATACAGCACTCCTATGACCTTAGACTCAAAACAATTCTCTCCACATCCTATCACTTGAAATTTTTGTTATACAGTAGACATTGTATTGTACTCAAAACAGGGGGCAAGTTTCACATAAGTAGAGATCATGTTAGATTCAATTCTTTTAAAATACACTACTTTGTTCTTCCCTTCTCCCTTCCTCTCTGAGTATGGCCACCCAAGTTCCTAGACCACCTCCCCCCACTATCACACAATTACTATTCATCTGCATTGAGCTCATTATATTGCTCACCAACACCCCACCTTCTTTTGCTTCTATTCAATGCTGCCGCATGCTGAGCCTGCTATTGACAATGTACACATTGTCTGCTTTAATTGCACACTTCACATCACATACACAACAGGTGATGTTCTCAACATGGATAGGCTGTTTAGGCTAGTGGGTTCCTTCTGCGCTTTGCAGTTTGAGGTCAGGGGTTCAAATCATGGAAGGGGAGTTTTTTTTCCTTTTCTTTTGAATCTTTATTTTTAGATTAAAAATAAATCACTTGGTGGTGTCCGTGAATTTTGTTATGGCATGGTGTGACTCGGTAGCGCGAGCATCTTTAATGCAACTTTTTACCTTCAGTTGCATCTGAATCATACAGCGAATCAAATTGAAAGCACAAGCAGCTTTTGCTGATGAAAAGAATATGAAGCTTGCCTATAATCTGTGAGCCAGTTCAGGTGTTTATGCATGTTTTATGTTACGTTACACTATTAGCACCTATAACACTTTAACATAGTGGTTTTCTTGAAGATACACCTGTACTGGATCACAGAACATAAGCATGCTGCATATCATTTTAATCAGCAGAAGCAGACTGTTCTAATAAGATACATTTTAGGGTGAAAAGATGCATTAAAAGATGCACGATACTACCATGTCACACAGCACTCCTATGACCTTAGACTCAAAACAATTCTCTCCACATCCTTTCACTTGAAATTTCTGCTATACAGTAGACATTGTATTGAACTCATAACAGGGGGCAAGTTTCACATAATGAGAGATCATGTTAGATACAATACTTTTAAAATACACTATTTTGTTCTTCCCTTCTCCCTTCCTCTCTGTGTATGGCCACCCAAGTTCGTAGACCACCTCCCCCCACTACCACACAATTACTATTCATCTGCATTGAGCTCATTATATGGCTCACCAACACCCCACCTTCTTTTGCTTCTATTCAATGCTGCGGCATGCTGAGCCTGCTATTGACAATGTACACATTGTCTGCTTTAATTGCACACTTCACATCACATACACAACAGGTGATGTTCTCAAGATGGATAGACTGTTTAGGCTAGTGGGTACCTTCACGCTTTGCACTTTTAGGTCTGGGGTTCAAATCATGGAAGGGGAGTTTTTTTTCTTTTCTTTTGAATCTTTATTTTTAGATTAAAAATAAATCACTTGGTGGTGTCCATGAATTTTGTTATGGCATGGTGTGACTCGGTAGCACGAGCATCTTTAATGCAACTTTTTACCTTCAGTTGCATCTGAATCATACAGCGAATCAAATTGAAAGCACAAGCAGCTTTTGCTGATGAAAAGAATATGAAGCTTGCCTATAATCTGTGAGCCAGTTCAGGTGTTTCTGCATGTTTTATGTTACGTTACACTATTAGCGACTATAACACTTTAACATAGTGGTTTTCTTGAAGATACACCTGTACTGGATCTCAGAACATAGGCATGCTGCATATCATTTTAATCAGCAGAAGCAGATTGTTCTAATAAGATACATTTTAGGGTGAAAAGATGCATTAAAAGATGCACGGTACTACCATGTCAAGCAGCACTCCTGTGACCTTAGACTCAAAAACAATTCTCTCAACATGCTATCACTTGAAATTTCTGCTATACAGTAGACATTGTATTGTACTCATAACAGGGGGCAAGTTTCACATAATGAGAGATCATGTTAGATTCAATACTTTTAAAATACACTACTTTGTTCTTCCCTTCTCTCTTCCTCTCTGTGTATGGCCACCCAAGTTCCTAGACCACCTCCCACCACTATCACACAATTACTATTCATCTGCATTGAGCTCATTATATGGCTCACCAACAACCCACCTTCTTTTGCTTCTATTCAATGCTGCCACATGCTGAGCCTGCTATTGACAATGTACACATTGTCTGCTTTAATTGCACACTTCACATCACATATACAACAGGTGATGTTCTCAACATGGATAGACTGTTTAGGCTAGTGGGTTCCTTCTGCGCTTTGCACTTTGAGGTCTGGGGTTCAAATCATGGAAGGGGAGTTTTTTTTTCTTTTTCTTTTAAATCTTTATTTTTAGATTAAAAATAATTCACTTGGTGGTGTCCGTGAATTCTGTTATGGCATGGTGTGACACGGTAGCGCGAGCATCTTTAATGCAACTTTTTACCTTCAATTGCATCTGAATCATACAGCTAATCAAATTGGAAGCACAAGCAGCTTTTGCTGATGAAAACAATATGAAGCATGCCTATAATCTGTGAGCCAGTTCAGGTGTTTCTGCATGTTTTATGTTACGTTACACTAATAGCGACTATAACACTTTAACGTAATGGTTTTCTTGAAGATACACCTGTAGTGGATCTCAGAACATAAGCATGCTGCATATCATTTTAATCAGCAGAAGCAGATTGTTCTAATAAGATACATTTAGGGTGAAAAGATGCATTAAAAGATGCACGATACTACCATGTCATACAGCACTCCTGTGACCTTAGACTCAAAAACAATTCTCTCAACATGCTATCACTTGAAATTTCTGCTAAACAGTAGACATTGTATTGTACTCATAACAGGGGCAAGTTTCACATAATGAGAGATCATGTTAGATTCAATACTTTTAAAATACACTACTTTGTTCTTCCCTTCTCCCTTCCTCTCTGAGTATGGCCACCCAAGTTCCTAGACCACTTCCCCCCACTATCACACAATTATTATTCATCTGCATTGAGCTCATTATATTGCTCACCAACACCCCACCTTCTTTTGCTTCTATTCAATGCTGCCGCATGCTGAGCCTGCTATTGACAATGTACACATTGTCTGCTTTAATTGCACACTTCACATCACATACACAACAGGTGATGTTCTCAACATGGATAGGCTGTTTAGGCTAGTGGGTTCCTTCTGCGCTTTGCACTTTGAGGTCTGGGGTTCAAATCATGGAAGGGGAGTTTTTTTTCCTTTTCTTTTGAATCTTAATTTTTAGATTAAAAATTAATCACTTGGTGGTGTCCGTGAATTTTGTTATGGCATGGTGTGACTCGGTAGCGCGAGCATCTTTAATGCAACTTTTTACCTTCAGTTGCATCTGAATCATACAGCGAATCAAATTGAAAGCACAAGCAGCTTTTGCTGATGAAAAAAATATGAAGCTTGCCTATAATCTGTGAGCCAGTTCAGGTGTTTATGCATGTTTTATGTTACGTTACACTATTAGCACCTATAACACTTTAACATAGTGGTTTTCTTGAAGATACACCTGTACTGGATCACAGAACATAAGCATGCTGCATATCATTTTAATCAGCAGAAGCAGATTGTTCTAATAAGATACATTTTAGGGTGAAAAGATGCATTAAAAGATGCACGATACTACCATGTCACACAGCACTCCTATGACCTTAGACTCAAAACAATTCTCTCCACATCCTTTCACTTGAAATTTCTGCTATACAGTAGACATTGTATTGAACTCATAACAGGGGGCAAGTTTCACATAATGAGAGATCATGTTAGATACAATACTTTTAAAATACACTATTTTGTTCTTCCCTTCTCCCTTCCTCTCTGTGTATGGCCACCCAAGTTCGTAGACCACCTCCCCCCACTACCACACAATTACTATTCATCTGCATTGAGCTCATTATATGGCTCACCAACACCCCATCTTCTTTTGCTTCTATTCAATGCTGCGGCATGCTGAGCCTGCTATTGACAATGTACACATTGTCTGCTTTAATTGCACACTTCACATCACATACACAACAGGTGATGTTCTCAAGATGGATAGACTGTTTAGGCTAGTGGGTACCTTCACGCTTTGCACTTTTAGGTCTGGGGTTCAAATCATGGAAGGGGAGTTTTTTTTCTTTTCTTTTGAATCTTTATTTTTAGATTAAAAATAAATCACTTGGTGGTGTCCATGAATTTTGTTATGGCATGGTGTGACTCGGTAGCACGAGCATCTTTAATGCAACTTTTTACCTTCAGTTGCATCTGAATCATACAGCGAATCAAATTGAAAGCACAAGCAGCTTTTGCTGATGAAAAAAATATGAAGCTTGCCTATAATCTGTGAGCCAGTTCAGGTGTTTCTGCATGTTTTATGTTACGTTACACTATTAGCGACTATAACACTTTAACATAGTGGTTTTCTTGAAGATACACCTGTACTGTATCACAGAACATAAGCATGCTGCATATCATTTTAATCAGCAGAAGCAGATTATTCTAATAAGATACATTTTAGGGTGAAAAGATGCATTAAAAGATGCACGATACTACCATGTCACACAGCACTCCTATGACCTTAGACTCAAAACAATTCTCTCCACATCCTTTCACTTGAAATTTCTGCTATACAGTAGACATTGTATTGTACTCATAACAGGGGGCAAGTTTCACATAATGAGAGATCATGTTAGATACAATACTTTTAAAATACACTATTTTGTTCTTCCCTTCTCCCTTCCTCTCTGTGTATGGCCACCCAAGTTCGTAGACCACCTCCCCCCACTACCACACAATTACTATTCATCTGCATTGAGCTCATTATATGGCTCACCAACACCCCACCTTCTTTTGCTTCTATTCAATGCTGCCGCATGCTGAGCCTGCTATTGACAATGTACACATTGTCTGCTTTAATTGCACACTTCACAACACATACACAACAGGTGATGTTCTCAATATGGATAGACTGTTTAGGCTAGTGGGTACCTTCACGCTTTGCACTTTTAGGTCTGGGGTTCAAATCATGGAATGGGAGTTTTTTTTCCTTTTCTTTTGAATCTTTATTTTTAGATTAAAAATAAATCACTTGGTGGTGTCCATGAATTTTGTTATGGCATGGTGTGACTCGGTAGCACGAGCATCTTTAATGCAACTTTTTACCTTCAGTTGCATCTGAATCATACAGCGAATCAAATTGAAAGCACAAGTAGCTTTTGCTGATGAAAAGAATATGAAGCATGCCTATAATCTGTGAGCCAGTTCAGGTGTTTCTGCATGTTTTATGTTACGATACACTAATAGCGACTATAACACTTTAACATAGTGGTTTTCTTGAAGATACACCTGTACTAGATCTCAGAACATAGGCATGCTGCATATCATTTTAATCAACAGAAGCAGATTGTTCTAATAAGATACATTTTAGGGTGAAAAGATGCATTAAAAGATGCACGATACTACCATGTCATACAGCACTCCTATGACCTTAGACTCAAAACAATTCTCTCCACATCCTATCACTTGAAATTTTTGTTATACAGTAGACATTGTATTGTACTCAAAACAGGGGGCAAGTTTCACATAAGTAGAGATCATGTTAGATTCAATTCTTTTAAAATACACTACTTTGTTCTTCCCTTCTCCCTTCCTCTCTGAGTATGGCCACCCAAGTTCCTAGACCACCTCCCCCCACTATCACACAATTACTATTCATCTGCATTGAGCTCATTATATTGCTCACCAACACCCCACCTTCTTTTGCTTCTATTCAATGCTGCCGCATGCTGAGCCTGCTATTGACAATGTACACATTGTCTGCTTTAATTGCACACTTCACATCACATACACAACAGGTGATGTTCTCAACATGGATAGGCTGTTTAGGCTAGTGGGTTCCTTCTGCGCTTTGCAGTTTGAGGTCAGGGGTTCAAATCATGGAAGGGGAGTTTTTTTTCCTTTTCTTTTGAATCTTTATTTTTAGATTAAAAATAAATCACTTGGTGGTGTCCGTGAATTTTGTTATGGCATGGTGTGACTCGGTAGCGCGAGCATCTTTAATGCAACTTTTTACCTTCAGTTGCATCTGAATCATACAGCGAATCAAATTGAAAGCACAAGCAGCTTTTGCTGATGAAAAGAATATGAAGCTTGCCTATAATCTGTGAGCCAGTTCAGGTGTTTCTGCATGTTTTATGTTACGTTACACTATTAGCGACTATAACACTTTAACATAGTGGTTTTCTTGAAGATACACCTGTACTGGATCTCAGAACATAGGCATGCTGCATATCATTTTAATCAGCAGAAGCAGATTGTTCTAATAAGATACATTTTAGGGTGAAAAGATGCATTAAAAGATGCACGGTACTACCATGTCAAGCAGCACTCCTGTGACCTTAGACTCAAAAACAATTCTCTCAACATGCTATCACTTGAAAATTCTGCTATACAGTAGACATTGTATTGTACTCATAACATCGGGCAAGTTTCACATAATGAGAGATCATGTTAGATTCAATACTTTTAAAATACACTACTTTGTTCTTCCCTTCTCTCTTCCTCTCTGTGTATGGCCACCCAAGTTCCTAGACCACCTCCCCCCACTATCACACAATTACTATTCATCTGCATTGAGCTCATTATATGGCTCACCAACAACCCACCTTCTTTTGCTTCCATTCAATGCTGCCGCATGCTGAGCCTGCTATTGACAATGTACACATTGTCTGCTTTAATTGCACACTTCACATCACATATACAACAGGTGATGTTCTCAACATGGATAGGCTGTTTAGGCTAGTGGGTTCCTTCTGCGCTTTGCACTTTGAGGTCTGGGGTTCAAATCATGGAAGGGGAGTTTTTTTTCCTTTTCTTTTGAATCTTAATTTTTAGATTAAAAATTAATCACTTGGTGGTGTCCGTGAATTTTGTTATGGCATGGTGTGACTCGGTAGCGCGAGCATCTTTAATGCAACTTTTTACCTTCAGTTGCATCTGAATCATACAGCGAATCAAATTGAAAGCACAAGCAGCTTTTGCTGATGAAAAAAATATGAAGCTTGCCTATAATCTGTGATCCAGTTCAGGTGTTTATGCATGTTTTATGTTACGTTACACTATTAGCACCTATAACACTTTAACATAGTGGTTTTCTTGAAGATACACCTGTACTGGATCACAGAACATAAGCATGCTGCATATCATTTTAATCAGCAGAAGCAGACTGTTCTAATAAGATACATTTTAGGGTGAAAAGATGCATTAAAAGATGCACGATACTACCATGTCACACAGCACTCCTATGAC
This sequence comes from Taudactylus pleione, assembly GCA_031769625.1. Classification (NCBI taxonomy): domain Eukaryota; kingdom Metazoa; phylum Chordata; class Amphibia; order Anura; family Myobatrachidae; genus Taudactylus; species Taudactylus pleione. The sequence goes on from JAUIMM010000759.1 coordinate 6,711,880, forward strand.
CTTAGACTCAAAACAATTCTCTCCACATCCTTTCACTTGAAATTTCTGCTATACAGTAGACATTGTATTGAACTCATAACAGGGGGCAAGTTTCACATAATGAGAGATCATGTTAGATACAATACTTTTAAAATACACTATTTTGTTCTTCCCTTCTCCCTTCCTCTCTGTGTATGGCCACCCAAGTTCGTAGACCACCTCCCCCCACTACCACACAATTACTATTCATCTGCATTGAGCTCATTATATGGCTCACCAACACCCCACCTTCTTTTGCTTCTATTCAATGCTGCCGCATGCTGAGCATGCTATTGACAATGTACACATTGTCTGCTTTTATTGCACACTTCACATCACATACACAACAGGTGATGTTCTCAACATGGATAGACTGTTTAGGCTAGTGGGTACCTTTGCGCTTTGCACTTTGAGATCTGGGGTTCAAATCATGGAAGGTGAGTTTTTTTCCTTTTCTTTTGAATCTTTATCTTTAGATTAAAATTAAATCACTTGTTGGTGTCCGTGAATTCTGTTATGGCATGGTGTGACTCGGTAGCGCGAGCATCTTTAATGCAACTTTTTACCTTCAATTGCATCTGAATCATACAGCGAATCAAATTGAAAGCACAAGCAGCTTTTGCTGATGAAAAGAATATGAAGCATGCCTATAATCTGTGAGCCAGTTCAGGTGTTTCTGCATGTTTTATGTTACGATACACTAATAGCGACTATAACACTTTAACATAGTGGTTTTCTTGAAAATACACCTGTACTGGATCACAGAACATAGGCATGCTGCATATCATTTTAATCAGCAAAAGCAGATTGTTCTAAAAAGATACATTTTAGAGTGAAAAGATGCATTAAAAGATGCACGATACTACCATGTCAAGCAGCACTCCTATGACCTTAGACTCAAAAACAATTCTCTCAACATGCTATCACTTGAAATTTCTGCTATACAGTAGACAATGTATTGTACTCATAACAGGGGGCAAGTTTCACATAATGAGGTGTTTCTGCATGTTTTATGTTACGATACACTAATAGCGACTATAACACTTTAACATAGTGGTTTTCTTGAAGATACATCTGTACTGGATCACAGAACATAAGCATGCTGCATATCATTTTAATCAGCATAAGCAGATTGTTCTAATAAGATACATTTTAGGGAGAAAAGATGCATTAAAAGATGCACGATACTACCATGTCACACAGCACTCCTATGACCTTAGACTCAAAACAATTCTCTCCACATTCTTTCACTTCAAATTTCTGCTATACAGTAGACATTGTATTGTACTCATAACAGGGGGCAAGTTTCACATAATGAGAGATCATGTTAGATTCAATACTTTTAAAATACACTATTTTGTTCTTCCCTTCTCCCGTCCTCTCTGTGTATGGCCACCCAAGTTCATAGACCACCTCCCCCCACTATCACACAATTACTATTCATCTGCATTGAGCTCATTATATGGCTCACCAACACCCCACCTTCTTTTGCTTCTATTCAATGCTGCCGCATGCTGAGCCTGATATTGACAATGTACACATTGTCTGCTTTAATTGCACTCTTCACATCACATACACAACAGGTGATGTTCTCAACATGGATAGACTGTTTAGGTTAGTGGGTTCCTTCTGTGCTTTGCACTTTGAGGTCTGGGGTTCAAATCATGGAAGGGGAGTTTTTTTTTCTTTTTCTTTTGAATCTTTATTTTTAGATTAAAAATAAATCACTTGGTGGTGTCCGTGAATTCAGTTATGGCATGGTGTGACTCGGTAGCGCGAGCATCTTTAATGCAACTTTTTACCTTCAATTGCATCTGAATCATACAGCGAATTAAATTGAAAGTACAAGCAGCTTTTGCTGATGAAAAGAATATGAAGCATGCCAATAATCTGTGAGCCAGTTCAGGTGTTTCTGCATGTTTTATGTTACGTTACACTAATAGCGACTATAACACTTTAACATAATGGTTTTCTTGAAGATACACCTGTACTGGATCACAGAACATAAGCATGCTGCATATCATTTTAATCAGCAGAAGCAGATTGTTCTAATAAGATACATTTAGGGTGAAAATATGCATTAAAAGATGCACGATACTACCATGTCATACAGCACTCCTATGACCTTAGACTCAAAACAATTCTCTCCACATCCTTTCACTTGAAATTTCTGTTATACAGTAGACATTGTATTGTACTCATAACAGGGGGCAAGTTTCACATAATGAGAGAACATGTTAGTTTCAATACTTTAAAAATACACTACTTTGTTCTTCCCATCTCCCTTACTCTATGTGTATGGCCACCCAAGTTCCTAGACCACCTCCCCCCACTATCACACAATTACTATTCATCTGCATTGAGCTCATTATATGGCTCACCAACACCCCACCTTCTTTTGCTTCTATTCAATGCTGCCGCATGCTGAGCCTGCTATTGACAACGTACACATTGTCTGCTTTTATTGCACACTTCACATCACATACACAACAGGTGATGTTCTCAACATGGATAGACTGTTTAGGCTAGTGGGTACCTTTGCGCTTTGCACTTTGAGATCTGGGGTTCAAATCATAGAAGGGGAGTTTTTTTTCCTTTTCTTTTGATTCTATATCTTTAGATTAAAATTAAATTACTTGTTGGTGTCCGTGAATTCTGTTATGGCATGGTGTGACTCGGTAGCGCGAGCATCTTTAATGCAACTTTTTACCTTCAATTGCATCTGAATCATACAGCGAATCAAATTGAAAGCACAAGCAGCTTTTGCTGATGAAAAGAATATGAAGCATGCCTATAATCTGTGAGCCAGTTCAGGTGTTTCTGCATGTTTTATGTTACGATACACTAATAGCGACTATAACACTTTAACATAGTGGTTTTCTTGAAGATACACCTGTACTGGATCACAGAACATAGGCATGCTGCATATCATTTTAATCAGCAAAAGCAGATTGTTCTAAAAAGATACATTTTAGAGTGAAAAGATGCATTAAAAGATGCACGATACTACCATGTCAAGCAGCACTCCTATGACCTTAGACTCAAAAACAATTCTCTCAACATGCTATCACTTGAAATTTCTGCTATACAGTAGACAATGTATTGTACTCATAACAGGGGGCAAGTTTCACATAATGAGGTGTTTCTGCATGTTTTATGTTACGATACACTAATAGCGACTATAACACTTTAACATAGTGGTTTTCTTGAAGATACATCTGTACTGGATCACAGAACATAAGCATGCTGCATATCATTTTAATCAGCAGAAGCAGATTGTTCTAATAAGATACATTTTAGGGAGAAAAGATGCATTAAAAGATGCACGATACTACCATGTCACACAGCACTCCTATGACCTTAGACTCAAAACAATTCTCTCCACATTCTTTCACTTCAAATTTCTGCTATACAGTAGACATTGTATTGTACTCATAACAGGGGGCAAGTTTCACATAATGAGAGATCATGTTAGATTCAAAACTTTTAAAATACACTATTTTGTTCTTCCCTTCTCCCGTCCTCTCTGTGTATGGCCACCCAAGTTCCTAGACCACCTCCCCCCACTATCACACAATTACTATTCATCTGCATTGAGCTCATTATATGGCTCACCAACACCCCACCTTCTTTTGCTTCTATTCAATGCTGCCGCATGCTGAGCCTGCTATTGACAATGTACACATTGTCTGCTTTAATTGCACACTTCACATCACATACACAACAGGTGAAGTTCTCAACATGGATAGACTGTTTAGGCTAGTGGGTACCTTCACGCTTTGCACTTTGAGGTCTGGGGTTCAAATCATGGAAGGGGAGGTTTTTTTCCTTTTCTTTTGAATCTTTATTTTTAGATTAAAAATAAATAACTTGGTGGTGTCCATGAATTTTGTTATGGCATGGTGTGACTCGGTAGCGCGAGCATCTTTAATGCAACTTTTTACCTTCAGTTACATCTGAGTCATACAGCGAATCAAATTGAAAGCACAAGCAGCTTTTGCTGATGAAAAGAATATGAAGCATGCCTATAATCTGTGAGCCAGTTCAGGTGTTTCTGCATGTTTTATGTTACGATACACTAATAGCGACTATAACACTTTAACATAATGGTTTTCTTGAAGATACATCTGTACTGGATCACAGAACATAGGCATGCTGCATATCATTTTAATCAGCAGAAGCAGATTGTTCTAATAAGATACATTTTAGGGTGAAAAGATGCATTAAAAGATGCACGATACTATCATGTCACACAGCACTCCTATGACCTTAGACTCAAAACAATTCTCTCCACATTCTTTCACTTCAAATTTCTGCTATACAGTAGACATTGTATTGTACTCATAACAGGGGGCAAGTTTCACATAATGAGAGATCATGTTAGATTCAATACTTTTAAAATACACTATTTTGTTCTTCCCTTCTCCCGTCCTCTCTGTGTATGGCCACCCAAGTTCCTAGACCACCTCCCCCCACTATCACACAATTACTATTCATCTGCATTGAGCTCATTATATGGCTCACCAACACCCCACCTTCTTTTGCTTCTATTCAATGCTGCCGCATGCTGAGCCTGCTATTGACAATGTACACATTGTCTGCTTTAATTGCACTCTTCACATCACATACACAACAGGTGATGTTCTCAACATGGATAGACTGTTTAGGCTAGTGGGTTCCTTCTGTGCTTTGCACTTTGAGGTCTGGTGTTCAAATCATGGAAGGGGAGTTTTTTTTTCTTTTTCTTTTGAATCTTTATTTTTAGATTAAAAATAAATCACTTGGTGGTGTCCTTGAATTCAGTTATGGCATGGTGTGACTCGATAGCGCGAGCATCTTTAATGCAACTTTTTACCTTCAATTGCATCTGAATCATACAGCGAATCAAATTGAAAGCACAAGCAGCTTTTGCTGATGAAAAGAATATGAAGCATGCCAATAATCTGTGAGCCAGTTCAGGTGTTTCTGCATGTTTTATGTTATGTTACACTAATAGCGACTATAACACTTTAACATAATGGTTTTCTTGAAGATACACCTGTACTGGATCACAGAACATAAGCATGCTGCATATCATTTTAATCAGCAGAAGCAGATTGTTCTAATAAGATACATTTAGGGTGAAAAGATGCATTAAAAGATGCACGATACTACCATGTCATACAGCACTCCTATGAACTTAGACTCAAAACAATTCTCTCCACATCCTTTCACTTGAAATTTCTGTTATACAGTAGACATTGTATTGTACTCATAACAGGGGGCAAGTTTCACATAATGAGAGATCATGTTAGTTTCAATACTTTAAAAATACACTACTTTGTTCTTCCCATCTCCCTTACTCTATGTGTATGGCCACCCAAGTTCCTAGACCACCTCCTCCCACTATCACACAATTACTATTCATCTGCATTGAGCTCATTATATGGCTCACCAACACCCCACCTTCTTTTGCTTCTATTCAATGCTGCCGCATGCTGAGCCTGCTATTGACAATGTACACATTGTCTGCTTTTATTGCACACTTCACATCACATACACAACAGGTTATGTTCTCAACATGGATAGACTGTTTAGGCTAGTGGGTACCTTTGCACTTTGCACTTTGAGATCTGGGGTTCAAATCATGGAAGGGGAGTTTTTTTCCTTTTCTTTTGAATCTTTATCTTTAGATTAAAATTAAATCACTTGTTGGTGTCCGTGAATTCTGTTGTGGCATGGTGTGACTCTGTAGCGCGAGCATCTTTAATGCAACTTTTTACCTTCAATTGCATCTGAATCATACAGCGAATCAAATTGAAAGCACAAGCAGCTTTTGCTGATGAAAAGAATATGAAGCATGCCTATAATCTGTGAGCCAGTTCAGGTGTTTCTGCATGTTTTATGTTACGATACACTAATAGCGACTATAACACTTTAACATAGTGGTTTTCTTGAAGATACACCTGTACTGGATCACAGAACATAGGCATGCTGCATATCATTTTAATCAGCAAAAGCAGATTGTTCTAAAAAGATACATTTTAGAGTGAAAAGATGCATTAAAAGATGCACGATACTACCATGTCAAGCAGCACTCCTATGACCTTAGAATCAAAAACAATTCTCTCAACATGCTATCACTTGAAATTTCTGCTATACAGTAGACAATGTATTGTACTCATAACAGGGGGCAAGTTTCACATAATGAGGTGTTTCTGCATGTTTTATGTTACGATACACTAATAGCGACTATAACACTTTAACATGGTGGTTTTCTTGAAGATACATCTGTACTGGATCACAGAACATAAGCATGCTGCATATCATTTTAATCAGCAGAAGCAGATTGTTCTAATAAGATACATTTTAGGGTGAAAAGATGCATTAAAAGATGCACGATACTACCATGTCACACAGCACTCCTATGACCTTAGACTCAAAACAATTCTCTCCACATTCTTTCACTTCAAATTTCTGCTATACAGTAGACATTGTATTGTACTCATAACAGGGGGCAAGTTTCACATAATGAGAGATCATGTTAGATTCAATACTTTTAAAATACACTATTTTGTTCTTCCCTTCTCCCGTCCTCTCTGTGTATGGCCACCCAAGTTCCTAGACCACCTCCCCCCACTACCACACAATTACTATTCATCTGCATTGAGCTCATTATATGGCTCACCAACACCCCACCTTCTTTTGCTTCTATTCAATGCTGCCGCATGCTGAGCCTGCTATTGACAATGTACACATTGTCTGCTTTAATTGCACACTTCACATCACATACACAACAGGTGAAGTTCTCTACATGGATAGACTGTTTAGGCTAGTGGGTACCTTCACGCTTTGCACTTTGAGGTCTGGGGTTCAAATCATGGAAGGGGAGGTTTTTTTCCTTTTCTTTTGAATCTTTATTTTTAGATTAAAAATAAATAACTTGGTGGTGTCCATGAATTTTGTTATGGCATGGTGTGACTCGGTAGCGCGAGCATCTTTAATGCAACTTTTTACCTTCAGTTGCATCTGAGTCATACAGCGAATCAAATTGAAAGCACAAGCAGCTTTTGCTGATGAAAAGAATATGAAGCATGCCTATAATCTGTGAGCCAGGTCAGGTGTTTCTGCATGGTTTATGTTACGATACACTAATAGCGACTATAACACTTTAACATAGTGGTTTTCTTGAAGATACACCTGTACTGGATCTCAGAACATAGGCATGCTGCATATCATTTTAATCAGCAGAAGCAGATTGTTCTAATAAGATACATTTTAGGGTGAAAAGATGCATTAAAAGATGCACGGTACTACCATGTCAAGCAGCACTCCTGTGACCTTAGACTCAAAAACAATTCTCTCAACATGCTATCACTTGAAATTTCTGCTATACAGTAGACATTGTATTGTACTCATAACAGGGGGCAAGTTTCACATAATGAGAGATCATGTTAGATTCAATACTTTTAAAATACACTACTTTGTTCTTCCCTTCTCTCTTCCTCTCTGTGTATGGCCACCCAAGTTCCTAGACCACCTCCCCCCACTATCACACAATTACTATTCATCTGCATTGAGCTCATTATATGGCTCACCAACACCCCACCTTCTTTTGCTTCTATTCAATGCTGCCGCATGCTGAGCCTGCTATTGACAATGTACACATTGTCTGCTTTAATTGCACTCTTCACATCACATACACAACAGGTGATGTTCTCAACATGGATAGACTGTTTAGGCTAGTGGGTTCCTTCTGTGCTTTGCACTTTGAGGTCTGGGGTTCAAATCATGGAAGGGGAGTTTTTTTTTCTTTTTCTTTTGAATCTTTATCTTTAGATTAAAAATAAATCACTTGGTGGTGTCCGTGAATTCAGTTATGGTATGGTGTGAATCGATAGCGCGAGCATCTTTAATGCAACTTTTTACCTTCAATTGCATCTGAATCATACAGCGAATCAAATTGAAAGCACAAGCAGCTTTTGCTGATGAAAAGAATATGAAGCATGCCAATAATCTGTGAGCCAGTTCAGGTGTTTCTGCATGTTTTATGTTACGTTACACTAATAGCGACTATAACACTTTAACATAATGGTTTCCTTGAAGATACACCTGTACTGGATCACAGAACATAAGCATGCTGCATATCATTTTAATCAGCAGAAGCAGATTGTTCTAATAAGATACATTTAGGATGAAAAGATGCATTAAAAGATGCACGATACTACCATGTCATACAGCACTCCTATGACCTTAGACTCAAAACAATTCTCTCCACATCCTTTCACTTGAAATTTCTGTTATACAGTAGACATTGTATTGTACTCATAACAGGGGGCAAGTTTCACATAATGAGAGATCATGTTAGTTTCAATACTTTAAAAATACACTACTTTGTTCTTCCCATCTCCCTTACTCTATGTGTATGGCCACCCAAGTTCCTAGACCACCTCCTCCCACTATCACACAATTACTATTCATCTGCATTGAGCTCATTATATGGCTCACCAACACCCCACCTTCTTTTGCTTCTATTCAATGCTGCCGCATGCTGAGCCTGCTATTGACAATGTACACATTGTCTGCTTTTATTGCACACTTCACATCACATACACAACAGGTTATGTTCTCAACATGGATAGACTGTTTAGGCTAGTGGGTACCTTTGCGCTTTGCACTTTGAGATCTGGGGTTCAAATCATGGAAGGGGAGTTTTTTTCCTTTTCTTTTGAATCTTTATCTTTAGATTAAAATTAAATCACTTGTTGGTGTCCGTGAATTCTGTTATGGCATGGTGTGACTCTGTAGCGCGAGCATCTTTAATGCAACTTTTTACCTTCAATTGCATCTGAATCATACAGCGAATCAAATTGAAAGCACAAGCAGCTTTTGCTGATGAAAAGAATATGAAGCATGCCTATAATCTGTGAGCCAGTTCAGGTGTTTCTGCATGTTTTATGTTACGATACACTAATAGCGACTATAACACTTTAACATAGTGGTTTTCTTGAAGATACACCTGTACTGGGTCACAGAACATAGGCATGCTGCATATCATTTTAATCAGCAAAAGCAGATTGTTCTAAAAAGATACATTTTAGAGTGAAAAGATGCATTAAAAGATGCACGATACTACCATGTCAAGCAGCACTCCTATGACCTTAGACTCAAAAACAATTCTCTCAACATGCTATCACTTGAAATTTCTGCTATACAGTAGACAATGTATTGTACTCATAACAGGGGGCAAGTTTCACATAATGAGGTGTTTCTGCATGTTTTATGTTACGATACACTAATAGCGACTATAACACTTTAACATAGTGGTTTTCTTGAAGATACATCTGTACTGGATCACAGAACATAAGCATGCTGCATATCATTTTAATCAGCAGAAGCAGATTGTTCTAATAAGATACATTTTAGGGTGAAAAGATGCATTAAAAGATGCACGATACTACCATGTCACACAGCACTCCTATGACCTTAGACTCAAAACAATTCTCTCCACATTCTTTCACTTCAAATTTCTGCTATACAGTATACATTGTATTGTACTCATAACAGGGGGCAAGTTTCACATAATGAGAGATCATGTTAGATTCAATACTTTTAAAATACACTATTTTGTTCTTCCCTTCTCCCGTCCTCTCTGTGTATGGCCACCCAAGTTCCTAGACCACCTCCCCCCACTACCACACAATTACTATTCATCTGCATTGAGCTCATTATATGGCTCACCAACACCCCACCTTCTTTTGCTTCTATTCAATGCTGCCGCATGCTGAGCCTGCTATTGACAATGTACACATTGTCTGCTTTAATTGCACACTTCACATCACATACACAACAGGTGAAGTTCTCTACATGGATAGACTGTTTAGGCTAGTGGGTACCTTCACGCTTTGCACTTTGAGGTCTGGGGTTCAAATCATGGAAGGGGAGGTTTTTTTCCTTTTCTTTTGAATCTTTATTTTTAGATTAAAAATAAATAACTTGGTGGTGTCCATGAATTTTGTTATGGCATGGTGTGACTCGGTAGCGCGAGCATCTTTAATGCAACTTTTTACCTTCAGTTGCATCTGAGTCATACAGCGAATCAAATTGAAAGCACAAGCAGCTTTTGCTGATGAAAAGAATATGAAGCATGCCTATAATCTGTGAGCCAGGTCAGGTGTTTCTGCATGGTTTATGTTACGATACACTAATAGCGACTATAACACTTTAACATAGTGGTTTTCTTGAAGATACACCTGTACTGGATCTCAGAACATAGGCATGCTGCATATCATTTTAATCAGCAGAAGCAGATTGTTCTAATAAGATACATTTTAGGGTGAAAAGATGCATTAAAAGATGCACGGTACTACCATGTCAAGCAGCACTCCTGTGACCTTAGACTCAAAAACAATTCTCTCAACATGCTATCACTTGAAATTTCTGCTATACAGTAGACATTGTATTGTACTCATAACAGGGGGCAAGTTTCACATAATGAGAGATCATGTTAGATTCAATACTTTTAAAATACACTACTTTGTTCTTCCCTTCTCTCTTCCTCTCTGTGTATGGCCACCCAAGTTCCTAGACCACCTCCCCCCACTATCACACAATTACTATTCATCTGCATTGAGCTCATTATATGGCTCACCAACACCCCACCTTCTTTTGCTTCTATTCAATGCTGCCGCATGCTGAGCCTGCTATTGACAATGTACACATTGTCTGCTTTAATTGCACTCTTCACATCACATACACAACAGGTGATGTTCTCAACATGGATAGACTGTTTAGGCTAGTGGGTTCCTTCTGTGCTTTGCACTTTGAGGTCTGGGGTTCAAATCATGGAAGGGGAGTTTTTTTTTCTTTTTCTTTTGAATCTTTATCTTTAGATTAAAAATAAATCACTTGGTGGTGTCCGTGAATTCAGTTATGGCATGGTGTGAATCGATAGCGCGAGCATCTTTAATGCAACTTTTTACCTTCAATTGCATCTGAATCATACAGCGAATCAAATTGAAAGCACAAGCAGCTTTTGCTGATGAAAAGAATATGAAGCATGCCAATAATCTGTGAGCCAGTTCAGGTGTTTCTGCATGTTTTATGTTACGTTACACTAATAGCGACTATAACACTTTAACATAATGGTTTCCTTGAAGATACACCTGTACTGGATCACAGAACATAAGCATGCTGCATATCATTTTAATCAGCAGAAGCAGATTGTTCTAATAAGATACATTTAGGGTGAAAAGATGCATTAAAAGATGCACGATACTACCATGTCATACAGCACTCCTATGACCTTAGACTCAAAACAATTCTCTCCACATCCTTTCACTTGAAATTTCTGTTATACAGTAGACATTGTATTGTACTCATAACAGGGGGCAAGTTTCACATAATGAGAGATCATGTTAGATTCAATACTTTAAAAATACACTACTTTGTTCTTCCCATCTCCCTTACTCTATGTGTATGGCCACCCAAGATCCTAGACCACCTCCCCCCACTATCACACAATTACTATTCATCTGCATTGAGCTCATTATATGGCTCACCAACACCCCACCTTCTTTTGCTTCTATTCAATGCTGCCGCATGCTGAGCATGCTATTGACAATGTACACATTGTCTGCTTTTATTGCACACTTCACATCACATACACAACAGGTGATGTTCTCAACATGGATAGACTGTTTAGGCTAGTGGGTACCTTTGCGCTTTGCACTTTGAGATCTGGGGTTCAAATCATGGAAGGGGAATTTTTTTTTCCTTTTCTTTTGAATCTTTATCTTTAGATTAAAATTAAATCACTTGTTGGTGTCCGTGAATTCTGTTATGGCATGGTGTGACTCGGTAGCGCGAGCATCTTTAATGCAACTTTTTAACTTCAATTGCATCTGAATCATACAGCGAATCAAATTGAAAGCACGAGCAGCTTTTGCTGATGAAAAGAATATGAAGCATGCCTATAATCTGTGAGCCAGTTCAGGTGTTTCAGCATATTTTATGTTACGATACACTAATAGCGACTATAACACTTTAACATAGTGGTTTTCTTGAAGATACACCTGTACTGGATCACAGAACATAGGCATGCTGCATATCATTTTAATCAGCAAAAGCAGATTGTTCTAAAAAGATACATTTTAGAGTGAAAAGATGCATTAAAAGATGCACGATACTACCATGTCAAGCAGCACTCCTATGACCTTAGACTCAAAAACAATTCTCTCAACATGCTATCACTTGAAATTTCTGCTATACAGTAGACAATGTATTGTACTCATAACAGGGGGCAAGTTTCACATAATGAGGTGTTTCTGCATGTTTTATGTTACGATACACTAATAGCGACTATAACACTTTAACATAGTGGTTTTCTTGAAGATACATCTGTACTGGATCACAGAACATAAGCATGCTGCATATCATTTTAATCAGCAGAAGCAGATTGTTCTAATAAGATACATTTTAGGTTGAATAGATGCATTAAAAGATGCACGATACTACCATGTCACACAGCACTCCTATGACCTTAGACTCAAAACAATTCTCTCCACATTCTTTCACTTCAAATTTCTGCTATACAGTAGACATTGTATTGTACTCATAACAGGGGGCAAGTTTCACATAATGAGAGATCATGTTAGATTCAATACTTTTAAAATACACTATTTTGTTCTTCCCTTCTCCCTTCCTCTCTGTGTATGGCCACCCAAGTTCCTAGACCACCTCCCCCCACTACCACACAATTACTATTCATCTGCATTGAGCTCATTATATGGCTCACCAACACCCCACCTTCTTTTGCTTCTATTCAATGCTGCCGCATGCTGAGCCTGCTATTGACAATGTACACATTGTCTGCTTTAATTGCACACTTCACATCACATACACAACAGGTGAAGTTCTCAACATGGATAGACTGTTTAGGCTAGTGGGTACCTTCACGCTTTGCACTTTGAGGTCTGGGGTTCAAATCATGGAAGGGGAGGTTTTTTTCCTTTTCTTTTGAATCTTTATTTTTAGATTAAAAATAAATAACTTGGTGGTGTCCATGAATTTTGTTATGGCATGGTGTGACTCGGTAGCGCGAGCATCTTTAATGCAACTTTTTACCTTCAGTTGCATCTGAGTCATACAGCGAATCAAATTGAAAGCACAAGCAGCTTTTGCTGATGAAAAGAATATGAAGCATGCCTATAATCTGTGAGCCAGTTCAGGTGTTTCTGCATGTTTTATGTTACGATACACTAATAGCGACTATAACACTTTAACATAATGGTTTTCTTGAAGATACATCTGTACTGGATCACAGAACATAAGCATGCTGCATATCATTTTAATCAGCAGAAGCAGATTGTTCTAATAAGATACATTTTAGGGTGAAAAGATGCATTAAAAGATGCACGATACTACCATGTCACACAGCACTCCTATGACCTTAGACTCAAAACAATTCTCTCCACATTCTTTCACTTCAAATTTCTGCTATACAGTAGACATTGTATTGTACTCATAACAGGGGGCAAGTTTCACATAATGAGAGATCATGTTAGATTCAATACTTTTAAAATACACTATTTTGTTCTTCCCTTCTTCCGTCCTCTCTGTGTATGGCCACCCAAGTTCCTAGACCACCTCCCCCCACTATCACACAATTACTATTCATCTGCATTGAGCTCATTATATGGCTCACCAACACCCCACCTTCTTTTGCTTCTATTCAATGCTGCCGCATGCTGAGCCTGCTATTGACAATGTACACATTGTCTGCTTTAATTGCACTCTTCACATCACATACACAACAGGTGATGTTCTCAACATGGATAGACTGTTTAGGCTAGTGGGTTCCTTCTGTGCTTTGCACTTTGAGGTCTGGTGTTCAAATCATGGAAGGGGAGTTTTTTTTTCTTTTTCTTTTGAATCTTTATTTTTAGATTAAAAATAAATCACTTGGTGGTGTCCTTGAATTCAGTTATGGCATGGTGTGACTCGATAGCGCGAGCATCTTTAATGCAACTTTTTACCTTCAATTGCATCTGAATCATACAGCGAATCAAATTGAAAGCACAAGCAGCTTTTGCTGATGAAAAGAATATGAAGCATGCCAATAATCTGTGAGCCAGTTCAGGTGTTTCTGCATGTTTTATGTTACGTTACACTAATAGCGACTATAACACTTTAACATAATGGTTTTCTTGAAGATACACCTGTACTGGATCACAGAACATAAGCATGCTGCATATCATTTTAATCAGCAGAAGCAGATTGTTCTAATAAGATACATTTAGGGTGAAAAGATGCATTAAAAGATGCACGATACTACCATGTCATACAGCACTCCTATGAACTTAGACTCAAAACAATTCTCTCCACATCCTTTCACTTGAAATTTCTGTTATACAGTAGACATTGTATTGTACTCATAACAGGGGGCAAGTTTCACATAATGAGAGATCATGTTAGTTTCAATACTTTAAAAATACACTACTTTGTTCTTCCCATCTCCCTTACTCTATGTGTATGGCCACCCAAGTTCCTAGACCACCTCCTCCCACTATCACACAATTACTATTCATCTGCATTGAGCTCATTATATGGCTCACCAACACCCCACCTTCTTTTGCTTCTATTCAATGCTGCCGCATGCTGAGCCTGCTATTGACAATGTACACATTGTCTGCTTTTATTGCACACTTCACATCACATACACAACAGGTTATGTTCTCAACATGGATAGACTGTTTAGGCTAGTGGGTACCTTTGCGCTTTGCACTTTGAGATCTGGGGTTCAAATCATGGAAGGGGAGTTTTTTTCCTTTTCTTTTGAATCTTTATCTTTAGATTAAAATTAAATCACTTGTTGGTGTCCGTGAATTCTGTTGTGGCATGGTGTGACTCTGTAGCGCGAGCATCTTTAATGCAACTTTTTACCTTCAATTGCATCTGAATCATACAGCGAATCAAATTGAAAGCACAAGCAGCTTTTGCTGATGAAAAGAATATGAAGCATGCCTATAATCTGTGAGCCAGTTCAGGTGTTTCTGCATGTTTTATGTTACGATACACTAATAGCGACTATAACACTTTAACATAGTGGTTTTCTTGAAGATACACCTGTACTGGATCACAGAACATAGGCATGCTGCATATCATTTTAATCAGCAAAAGCAGATTGTTCTAAAAAGATACATTTTAGAGTGAAAAGATGCATTAAAAGATGCACGATACTACCATGTCAAGCAGCACTCCTATGACCTTAGAATCAAAAACAATTCTCTCAACATGCTATCACTTGAAATTTCTGCTATACAGTAGACAATGTATTGTACTCATAACAGGGGGCAAGTTTCACATAATGAGGTGTTTCTGCATGTTTTATGTTACGATACACTAATAGCGACTATAACACTTTAACATGGTGGTTTTCTTGAAGATACATCTGTACTGGATCACAGAACATAAGCATGCTGCATATCATTTTAATCAGCAGAAGCAGATTGTTCTAATAAGATACATTTTAGGGTGAAAAGATGCATTAAAAGATGCACGATACTACCATGTCACACAGCACTCCTATGACCTTAGACTCAAAACAATTCTCTCCACATTCTTTCACTTCAAATTTCTGCTATACAGTAGACATTGTATTGTACTCATAACAGGGGGCAAGTTTCACATAATGAGAGATCATGTTAGATTCAATACTTTTAAAATACACTATTTTGTTCTTCCCTTCTCCCGTCCTCTCTGTGTATGGCCACCCAAGTTCCTAGACCACCTCCCCCCACTACCACACAATTACTATTCATCTGCATTGAGCTCATTATATGGCTCACCAACACCCCACCTTCTTTTGCTTCTATTCAATGCTGCCGCATGCTGAGCCTGCTATTGACAATGTACACATTGTCTGCTTTAATTGCACACTTCACATCACATACACAACAGGTGAAGTTCTCTACATGGATAGACTGTTTAGGCTAGTGGGTACCTTCACGCTTTGCACTTTGAGGTCTGGGGTTCAAATCATGGAAGGGGAGGTTTTTTTCCTTTTCTTTTGAATCTTTATTTTTAGATTAAAAATAAATAACTTGGTGGTGTCCATGAATTTTGTTATGGCATGGTGTGACTCGGTAGCGCGAGCATCTTTAATGCAACTTTTTACCTTCAGTTGCATCTGAGTCATACAGCGAATCAAATTGAAAGCACAAGCAGCTTTTGCTGATGAAAAGAATATGAAGCATGCCTATAATCTGTGAGCCAGGTCAGGTGTTTCTGCATGGTTTATGTTACGATACACTAATAGCGACTATAACACTTTAACATAGTGGTTTTCTTGAAGATACACCTGTACTGGATCTCAGAACATAGGCATGCTGCATATCATTTTAATCAGCAGAAGCAGATTGTTCTAATAAGATACATTTTAGGGTGAAAAGATGCATTAAAAGATGCACGGTACTACCATGTCAAGCAGCACTCCTGTGACCTTAGACTCAAAAACAATTCTCTCAACATGCTATCACTTGAAATTTCTGCTATACAGTAGACATTGTATTGTACTCATAACAGGGGGCAAGTTTCACATAATGAGAGATCATGTTAGATTCAATACTTTTAAAATACACTACTTTGTTCTTCCCTTCTCTCTTCCTCTCTGTGTATGGCCACCCAAGTTCCTAGACCACCTCCCCCCACTATCACACAATTACTATTCATCTGCATTGAGCTCATTATATGGCTCACCAACACCCCACCTTCTTTTGCTTCTATTCAATGCTGCCGCATGCTGAGCCTGCTATTGACAATGTACACATTGTCTGCTTTAATTGCACTCTTCACATCACATACACAACAGGTGATGTTCTCAACATGGATAGACTGTTTAGGCTAGTGGGTTCCTTCTGTGCTTTGCACTTTGAGGTCTGGGGTTCAAATCATGGAAGGGGAGTTTTTTTTTCTTTTTCTTTTGAATCTTTATCTTTAGATTAAAAATAAATCACTTGGTGGTGTCCGTGAATTCAGTTATGGTATGGTGTGAATCGATAGCGCGAGCATCTTTAATGCAACTTTTTACCTTCAATTGCATCTGAATCATACAGCGAATCAAATTGAAAGCACAAGCAGCTTTTGCTGATGAAAAGAATATGAAGCATGCCAATAATCTGTGAGCCAGTTCAGGTGTTTCTGCATGTTTTATGTTACGTTACACTAATAGCGACTATAACACTTTAACATAATGGTTTCCTTGAAGATACACCTGTACTGGATCACAGAACATAAGCATGCTGCATATCATTTTAATCAGCAGAAGCAGATTGTTCTAATAAGATACATTTAGGATGAAAAGATGCATTAAAAGATGCACGATACTACCATGTCATACAGCACTCCTATGACCTTAGACTCAAAACAATTCTCTCCACATCCTTTCACTTGAAATTTCTGTTATACAGTAGACATTGTATTGTACTCATAACAGGGGGCAAGTTTCACATAATGAGAGATCATGTTAGTTTCAATACTTTAAAAATACACTACTTTGTTCTTCCCATCTCCCTTACTCTATGTGTATGGCCACCCAAGTTCCTAGACCACCTCCTCCCACTATCACACAATTACTATTCATCTGCATTGAGCTCATTATATGGCTCACCAACACCCCACCTTCTTTTGCTTCTATTCAATGCTGCCGCATGCTGAGCCTGCTATTGACAATGTACACATTGTCTGCTTTTATTGCACACTTCACATCACATACACAACAGGTTATGTTCTCAACATGGATAGACTGTTTAGGCTAGTGGGTACCTTTGCGCTTTGCACTTTGAGATCTGGGGTTCAAATCATGGAAGGGGAGTTTTTTTCCTTTTCTTTTGAATCTTTATCTTTAGATTAAAATTAAATCACTTGTTGGTGTCCGTGAATTCTGTTATGGCATGGTGTGACTCTGTAGCGCGAGCATCTTTAATGCAACTTTTTACCTTCAATTGCATCTGAATCATACAGCGAATCAAATTGAAAGCACAAGCAGCTTTTGCTGATGAAAAGAATATGAAGCATGCCTATAATCTGTGAGCCAGTTCAGGTGTTTCTGCATGTTTTATGTTACGATACACTAATAGCGACTATAACACTTTAACATAGTGGTTTTCTTGAAGATACACCTGTACTGGGTCACAGAACATAGGCATGCTGCATATCATTTTAATCAGCAAAAGCAGATTGTTCTAAAAAGATACATTTTAGAGTGAAAAGATGCATTAAAAGATGCACGATACTACCATGTCAAGCAGCACTCCTATGACCTTAGACTCAAAAACAATTCTCTCAACATGCTATCACTTGAAATTTCTGCTATACAGTAGACAATGTATTGTACTCATAACAGGGGGCAAGTTTCACATAATGAGGTGTTTCTGCATGTTTTATGTTACGATACACTAATAGCGACTATAACACTTTAACATAGTGGTTTTCTTGAAGATACATCTGTACTGGATCACAGAACATAAGCATGCTGCATATCATTTTAATCAGCAGAAGCAGATTGTTCTAATAAGATACATTTTAGGGTGAAAAGATGCATTAAAAGATGCACGATACTACCATGTCACACAGCACTCCTATGACCTTAGACTCAAAACAATTCTCTCCACATTCTTTCACTTCAAATTTCTGCTATACAGTATACATTGTATTGTACTCATAACAGGGGGCAAGTTTCACATAATGAGAGATCATGTTAGATTCAATACTTTTAAAATACACTATTTTGTTCTTCCCTTCTCCCGTCCTCTCTGTGTATGGCCACCCAAGTTCCTAGACCACCTCCCCCCACTACCACACAATTACTATTCATCTGCATTGAGCTCATTATATGGCTCACCAACACCCCACCTTCTTTTGCTTCTATTCAATGCTGCCGCATGCTGAGCCTGCTATTGACAATGTACACATTGTCTGCTTTAATTGCACACTTCACATCACATACACAACAGGTGAAGTTCTCTACATGGATAGACTGTTTAGGCTAGTGGGTACCTTCACGCTTTGCACTTTGAGGTCTGGGGTTCAAATCATGGAAGGGGAGGTTTTTTTCCTTTTCTTTTGAATCTTTATTTTTAGATTAAAAATAAATAACTTGGTGGTGTCCATGAATTTTGTTATGGCATGGTGTGACTCGGTAGCGCGAGCATCTTTAATGCAACTTTTTACCTTCAGTTGCATCTGAGTCATACAGCGAATCAAATTGAAAGCACAAGCAGCTTTTGCTGATGAAAAGAATATGAAGCATGCCTATAATCTGTGAGCCAGGTCAGGTGTTTCTGCATGGTTTATGTTACGATACACTAATAGCGACTATAACACTTTAACATAGTGGTTTTCTTGAAGATACACCTGTACTGGATCTCAGAACATAGGCATGCTGCATATCATTTTAATCAGCAGAAGCAGATTGTTCTAATAAGATACATTTTAGGGTGAAAAGATGCATTAAAAGATGCACGGTACTACCATGTCAAGCAGCACTCCTGTGACCTTAGACTCAAAAACAATTCTCTCAACATGCTATCACTTGAAATTTCTGCTATACAGTAGACATTGTATTGTACTCATAACAGGGGGCAAGTTTCACATAATGAGAGATCATGTTAGATTCAATACTTTTAAAATACACTACTTTGTTCTTCCCTTCTCTCTTCCTCTCTGTGTATGGCCACCCAAGTTCCTAGACCACCTCCCCCCACTATCACACAATTACTATTCATCTGCATTGAGCTCATTATATGGCTCACCAACACCCCACCTTCTTTTGCTTCTATTCAATGCTGCCGCATGCTGAGCCTGCTATTGACAATGTACACATTGTCTGCTTTAATTGCACTCTTCACATCACATACACAACAGGTGATGTTCTCAACATGGATAGACTGTTTAGGCTAGTGGGTTCCTTCTGTGCTTTGCACTTTGAGGTCTGGGGTTCAAATCATGGAAGGGGAGTTTTTTTTTCTTTTTCTTTTGAATCTTTATCTTTAGATTAAAAATAAATCACTTGGTGGTGTCCGTGAATTCAGTTATGGCATGGTGTGAATCGATAGCGCGAGCATCTTTAATGCAACTTTTTACCTTCAATTGCATCTGAATCATACAGCGAATCAAATTGAAAGCACAAGCAGCTTTTGCTGATGAAAAGAATATGAAGCATGCCAATAATCTGTGAGCCAGTTCAGGTGTTTCTGCATGTTTTATGTTACGTTACACTAATAGCGACTATAACACTTTAACATAATGGTTTCCTTGAAGATACACCTGTACTGGATCACAGAACATAAGCATGCTGCATATCATTTTAATCAGCAGAAGCAGATTGTTCTAATAAGATACATTTAGGGTGAAAAGATGCATTAAAAGATGCACGATACTACCATGTCATACAGCACTCCTATGACCTTAGACTCAAAACAATTCTCTCCACATCCTTTCACTTGAAATTTCTGTTATACAGTAGACATTGTATTGTACTCATAACAGGGGGCAAGTTTCACATAATGAGAGATCATGTTAGATTCAATACTTTAAAAATACACTACTTTGTTCTTCCCATCTCCCTTACTCTATGTGTATGGCCACCCAAGATCCTAGACCACCTCCCCCCACTATCACACAATTACTATTCATCTGCATTGAGCTCATTATATGGCTCACCAACACCCCACCTTCTTTTGCTTCTATTCAATGCTGCCGCATGCTGAGCATGCTATTGACAATGTACACATTGTCTGCTTTTATTGCACACTTCACATCACATACACAACAGGTGATGTTCTCAACATGGATAGACTGTTTAGGCTAGTGGGTACCTTTGCGCTTTGCACTTTGAGATCTGGGGTTCAAATCATGGAAGGGGAATTTTTTTTTCCTTTTCTTTTGAATCTTTATCTTTAGATTAAAATTAAATCACTTGTTGGTGTCCGTGAATTCTGTTATGGCATGGTGTGACTCGGTAGCGCGAGCATCTTTAATGCAACTTTTTAACTTCAATTGCATCTGAATCATACAGCGAATCAAATTGAAAGCACGAGCAGCTTTTGCTGATGAAAAGAATATGAAGCATGCCTATAATCTGTGAGCCAGTTCAGGTGTTTCAGCATATTTTATGTTACGATACACTAATAGCGACTATAACACTTTAACATAGTGGTTTTCTTGAAGATACACCTGTACTGGATCACAGAACATAGGCATGCTGCATATCATTTTAATCAGCAAAAGCAGATTGTTCTAAAAAGATACATTTTAGAGTGAAAAGATGCATTAAAAGATGCACGATACTACCATGTCAAGCAGCACTCCTATGACCTTAGACTCAAAAACAATTCTCTCAACATGCTATCACTTGAAATTTCTGCTATACAGTAGACAATGTATTGTACTCATAACAGGGGGCAAGTTTCACATAATGAGGTGTTTCTGCATGTTTTATGTTACGATACACTAATAGCGACTATAACACTTTAACATAGTGGTTTTCTTGAAGATACATCTGTACTGGATCACAGAACATAAGCATGCTGCATATCATTTTAATCAGCAGAAGCAGATTGTTCTAATAAGATACATTTTAGGTTGAATAGATGCATTAAAAGATGCACGATACTACCATGTCACACAGCACTCCTATGACCTTAGACTCAAAACAATTCTCTCCACATTCTTTCACTTCAAATTTCTGCTATACAGTAGACATTGTATTGTACTCATAACAGGGGGCAAGTTTCACATAATGAGAGATCATGTTAGATTCAATACTTTTAAAATACACTATTTTGTTCTTCCCTTCTCCCTTCCTCTCTGTGTATGGCCACCCAAGTTCCTAGACCACCTCCCCCCACTACCACACAATTACTATTCATCTGCATTGAGCTCATTATATGGCTCACCAACACCCCACCTTCTTTTGCTTCTATTCAATGCTGCCGCATGCTGAGCCTGCTATTGACAATGTACACATTGTCTGCTTTAATTGCACACTTCACATCACATACACAACAGGTGAAGTTCTCAACATGGATAGACTGTTTAGGCTAGTGGGTACCTTCACGCTTTGCACTTTGAGGTCTGGGGTTCAAATCATGGAAGGGGAGGTTTTTTTCCTTTTCTTTTGAATCTTTATTTTTAGATTAAAAATAAATAACTTGGTGGTGTCCATGAATTTTGTTATGGCATGGTGTGACTCGGTAGCGCGAGCATCTTTAATGCAACTTTTTACCTTCAGTTGCATCTGAGTCATACAGCGAATCAAATTGAAAGCACAAGCAGCTTTTGCTGATGAAAAGAATATGAAGCATGCCTATAATCTGTGAGCCAGTTCAGGTGTTTCTGCATGTTTTATGTTACGATACACTAATAGCGACTATAACACTTTAACATAATGGTTTTCTTGAAGATACATCTGTACTGGATCACAGAACATAAGCATGCTGCATATCATTTTAATCAGCAGAAGCAGATTGTTCTAATAAGATACATTTTAGGGTGAAAAGATGCATTAAAAGATGCACGATACTACCATGTCACACAGCACTCCTATGACCTTAGACTCAAAACAATTCTCTCCACATTCTTTCACTTCAAATTTCTGCTATACAGTAGACATTGTATTGTACTCATAACAGGGGGCAAGTTTCACATAATGAGAGATCATGTTAGATTCAATACTTTTAAAATACACTATTTTGTTCTTCCCTTCTTCCGTCCTCTCTGTGTATGGCCACCCAAGTTCCTAGACCACCTCCCCCCACTATCACACAATTACTATTCATCTGCATTGAGCTCATTATATGGCTCACCAACACCCCACCTTCTTTTGCTTCTATTCAATGCTGCCGCATGCTGAGCCTGCTATTGACAATGTACACATTGTCTGCTTTAATTGCACTCTTCACATCACATACACAACAGGTGATGTTCTCAACATGGATAGACTGTTTAGGCTAGTGGGTTCCTTCTGTGCTTTGCACTTTGAGGTCTGGTGTTCAAATCATGGAAGGGGAGTTTTTTTTTCTTTTTCTTTTGAATCTTTATTTTTAGATTAAAAATAAATCACTTGGTGGTGTCCTTGAATTCAGTTATGGCATGGTGTGACTCGATAGCGCGAGCATCTTTAATGCAACTTTTTACCTTCAATTGCATCTGAATCATACAGCGAATCAAATTGAAAGCACAAGCAGCTTTTGCTGATGAAAAGAATATGAAGCATGCCAATAATCTGTGAGCCAGTTCAGGTGTTTCTGCATGTTTTATGTTACGTTACACTAATAGCGACTATAACACTTTAACATAATGGTTTTCTTGAAGATACACCTGTACTGGATCACAGAACATAAGCATGCTGCATATCATTTTAATCAGCAGAAGCAGATTGTTCTAATAAGATACATTTAGGGTGAAAAGATGCATTAAAAGATGCACGATACTACCATGTCATACAGCACTCCTATGACCTTAGACTCAAAACAATTCTCTCCACATCCTTTCACTTGAAATTTCTGTTTTACAGTAGACATTGTATTGTACTCATAACAGGGGGCAAGTTTCACATAATGAGAGATCATGTTAGTTTCAATACTTTAAAAATACACTAATTTGTTCTTCCCATCTCCCTTACTCTATGTGTATGGCCACCCAAGTTCCTAGACCACCTCCTCCCACTATCACACAATTACTATTCATCTGCATTGAGCTCATTATATGGCTCACCAACACCCCACCTTCTTTTGCTTCTATTCAATGCTGCCGCATGCTGAGCCTGCTATTGACAATGTACACATTGTCTGCTTTTATTGCACACTTCACATCACATACACAACAGGTTATGTTCTCAACATGGATAGACTGTTTAGGCTAGTGGGTACCTTTGCGCTTTGCACTTTGAGATCTGGGGTTCAAATCATGGAAGGGGAGTTTTTTTCCTTTTCTTTTGAATCTTTATCTTTAGATTAAAATTAAATCACTTGTTGGTGTCCGTGAATTCTGTTATGGCATGGTGTGACTCTGTAGCGCGAGCATCTTTAATGCAACTTTTTACCTTCAATTGCATCTGAATCATACAGCGAATCAAATTGAAAGCACAAGCAGCTTTTGCTGATGAAAAGAATATGAAGCATGCCTATAATCTGTGAGCCAGTTCAGGTGTTTCTGCATGTTTTATGTTACGATACACTAATAGCGACTATAACACTTTAACATAGTGGTTTTCTTGAAGATACACCTGTACTGGATCACAGAACATATGCATGCTGCATATCATTTTAATCAGCAAAAGCAGATTGTTCTAAAAAGATACATTTTAGAGTGAAAAGATGCATTAAAAGATGCACGATACTACCATGTCAAGCAGCACTCCTATGACCTTAGACTCAAAAACAATTCTCTCAACATGCTATCACTTGAAATTTCTGCTATACAGTAGACAATGTATTGTACTCATAACAGGGGGCAAGTTTCACATAATGAGGTGTTTCTGCATGTTTTATGTTACGATACACTAATAGCGACTATAACACTTTAACATAGTGGTTTTCTTGAAGATACATCTGTACTGGATCACAGAACATAAGCATGCTGCATATCATTTTAATCAGCAGAAGCAGATTGTTCTAATAAGATACATTTTAGGGTGAAAAGATGCATTAAAAGATGCACGATACTACCATGTCACACAGCACTCCTATGACCTTAGACTCAAAACAATTCTCTCCACATTCTTTCACTTCAAATTTCTGCTATACAGTAGACATTGTATTGTACTCATAACAGGGGGCAAGTTTCACATAATGAGAGATCATGTTAGATTCAATACTTTTAAAATACACTATTTTGTTCTTCCCTTCTCAAGTCCTCTCTGTGTATGGCCACCCAAGTTCCTAGACCACCTCCCCCCACTACCACACAATTACTATTCATCTGCATTGAGCTCATTATATGGCTCACCAACACCCCACCTTCTTTTGCTTCTATTCAATGCTGCCGCATGCTGAGCCTGCTATTGACAATGTACACATTGTCTGCTTTAATTGCACACTTCACATCACATACACAACAGGTGAAGTTCTCTACATGGATAGACTGTTTAGGCTAGTGGGTACCTTCACGCTTTGCACTTTGAGGTCTGGGGTTCAAATCATGGAAAGGGAGGTTTTTTTCCTTTTCTTTTGAATCTTTATTTTTAGATTAAAAATAAATAACTTGGTGGTGTCCATGAATTTTGTTATGGCATGGTGTGACTCGGTAGCGCGAGCATCTTTAATGCAACTTTTTACCTTCAGTTGCATCTGAGTCATACAGCGAATCAAATTGAAAGCACAAGCAGCTTTTGCTGATGAAAAGAATATGAAGCATGCCTATAATCTGTGAGCCAGGTCAGGTGTTTCTGCATGGTTTATGTTACGATACACTAATAGCGACTATAACACTTTAACATAGTGGTTTTCTTGAAGATACACCTGTACTGGATCTCAGAACATAGGCATGCTGCATATCATTTTAATCAGCAGAAGCAGATTGTTCTAATAAGATACATTTTAGGGTGAAAAGATGCATTAAAAGATGCACGGTAATACCATGTCAAGCAGCACTCCTGTGACCTTAGACTCAAAAACAATTCTCTCAACATGCTATCACTTGAAATTTCTGCTATACAGTAGACATTGTATTGTACTCATAACAGGGGGCAAGTTTCACATAATGAGAGATCATGTTAGATTCAATACTTTTAAAATACACTACTTTGTTCTTCCCTTCTCTCTTCCTCTCTGTGTATGGCCACCCAAGTTCCTAGACCACCTCCCCCCACTATCACACAATTACTATTCATCTGCATTGAGCTCATTATATGGCTCACCAACACCCCACCTTCTTTTGCTTCTATTCAATGCTGCTGCATGCTGAGCCTGCTATTGACAATGTACACATTGTCTGCTTTAATTGCACTCTTCACATCACATACACAACAGGTGATGTTCTCAACATGGATAGACTGTTTAGGCTAGTGGGTTCCTTCTGTGCTTTGCACTTTGAGGTCTGGGGTTCAAATCATGGAAGGGGAATTTTTTTTTCCTTTTCTTTTGAATCTTTATCTTTAGATTAAAATTAAATCACTTGTTGGTGTCCTTGAATTCTGTTATGGCATGGTGTGACTCGGTAGCGCGAGCATCTTTAATGCAACTTTTTAACTTCAATTGCATCTGAATCATACAGCGAATCAAATTGAAAGCACGAGCAGCTTTTGCTGATGAAAAGAATATGAAGCATGCCTATAATCTGTGAGCCAGTTCAGGTGTTTCAGCATATTTTATGTTACGATACACTAATAGCGACTATAACACTTTAACATAGTGGTTTTCTTGAAGATACACCTGTACTGGATCACAGAACATGGGCATGCTGCATATCATTTTAATCAGCAAAAGCAGATTGTTCTAAAAAGATACATTTTAGAGTGAAAAGATGCATTAAAAGATGCACGATACTACCATGTCAAGCAGCACTCCTATGACCTTAGACTCAAAAACAATTCTCTCAACATGCTATCACTTGAAATTTCTGCTATACAGTAGACAATGTATTGTACTCATAACAGGGGGCAAGTTTCACATAATGAGGTGTTTCTGCATGTTTTATGTTACGATACACTAATAGCGACTATAACACTTTAACATAGTGGTTTTCTTGAAGATACATCTGTACTGGATCACAGAACATAAGCATGCTGCATATCATTTTAATCAGCAGAAGCAGATTGTTCTAATAAGATACATTTTAGGTTGAATAGATGCATTAAAAGATGCACGATACTACCATGTCACACAGCACTCCTATGACCTTAGACTCAAAACAATTCTCTCCACATTCTTTCACTTCAAATTTCTGCTATACAGTAGACATTGTGTTGTACTCATAACAGGGGGC
The DNA here is from genome assembly GCA_031769625.1 of Taudactylus pleione. Lineage (NCBI taxonomy): Eukaryota > Metazoa > Chordata > Amphibia > Anura > Myobatrachidae > Taudactylus > Taudactylus pleione. The sequence goes on from JAUIMM010000759.1 coordinate 6,738,862, forward strand.
AAGTTTCACATAATGAGAGATCATGTTAGATTCAATACTTTTAAAATACACTATTTTGTTCTTCCCTTCTCCCTTCCTCTCTGTGTATGGCCACCCAAGTTCCTAGACCACCTCCCCCCACTACCACACAATTACTATTCATCTGCATTGAGCTCATTATATGGCTCACCAACACCCCACCTTCTTTTGCTTCTATTCAATGCTGCCGCATGCTGAGCATGCTATTGACAATGTACACATTGTCTGCTTTTATTGCACACTTCACATCACATACACAACAGGTGATGTTCTCAACATGGATAGACTGTTTAGGCTAGTGGGTACCTTTGCGCTTTGCACTTTGAGATCTGGGGTTCAAATCATGGAAGGGGAATTTTTTTTTCCTTTTCTTTTGAATCTTTATCTTTAGATTAAAATTAAATCACTTGTTGGTGTCCGTGAATTCTGTTATGGCATGGTGTGACTCGGTAGCGCGAGCATCTTTAATGCAACTTTTTAACTTCAATTGCATCTGAATCATACAGCGAATCAAATTGAAAGCACGAGCAGCTTTTGCTGATGAAAAGAATATGAAGCATGCCTATAATCTGTGAGCCAGTTCAGGTGTTTCAGCATATTTTATGTTACGATACACTAATAGCGACTATAACACTTTAACATAGTGGTTTTCTTGAAGATACACCTGTACTGGATCACAGAACATAGGCATGCTGCATATCATTTTAATCAGCAAAAGCAGATTGTTCTAAAAAGATACATTTTAGAGTGAAAAGATGCATTAAAAGATGCACGATACTACCATGTCAAGCAGCACTCCTATGACCTTAGACTCAAAAACAATTCTCTCAACATGCTATCACTTGAAATTTCTGCTATACAGTAGACAATGTATTGTACTCATAACAGGGGGCAAGTTTCACATAATGAGGTGTTTCTGCATGTTTTATGTTACGATACACTAATAGCGACTATAACACTTTAACATAGTGGTTTTCTTGAAGATACATCTGTACTGGATCACAGAACATAAGCATGCTGCATATCATTTTAATCAGCAGAAGCAGATTGTTCTAATAAGATACATTTTAGGTTGAATAGATGCATTAAAAGATGCACGATACTACCATGTCACACAGCACTCCTATGACCTTAGACTCAAAACAATTCTCTCCACATTCTTTCACTTCAAATTTCTGCTATACAGTAGACATTGTATTGTACTCATAACAGGGGGCAAGTTTCACATAATGAGAGATCATGTTAGATTCAATACTTTTAAAATACACTATTTTGTTCTTCCCTTCTCCCTTCCTCTCTGTGTATGGCCACCCAAGTTCCTAGACCACCTCCCCCCACTACCACACAATTACTATTCATCTGCATTGAGCTCATTATATGGCTCACCAACACCCCACCTTCTTTTGCTTCTATTCAATGCTGCCGCATGCTGAGCCTGCTATTGACAATGTACACATTGTCTGCTTTAATTGCACACTTCACATCACATACACAACAGGTGAAGTTCTCAACATGGATAGACTGTTTAGGCTAGTGGGTACCTTCACGCTTTGCACTTTGAGGTCTGGGGTTCAAATCATGGAAGGGGAGGTTTTTTTCCTTTTCTTTTGAATCTTTATTTTTAGATTAAAAATAAATAACTTGGTGGTGTCCATGAATTTTGTTATGGCATGGTGTGACTCGGTAGCGCGAGCATCTTTAATGCAACTTTTTACCTTCAGTTGCATCTGAGTCATACAGCGAATCAAATTGAAAGCACAAGCAGCTTTTGCTGATGAAAAGAATATGAAGCATGCCTATAATCTGTGAGCCAGTTCAGGTGTTTCTGCATGTTTTATGTTACGATACACTAATAGCGACTATAACACTTTAACATAATGGTTTTCTTGAAGATACATCTGTACTGGATCACAGAACATAAGCATGCTGCATATCATTTTAATCAGCAGAAGCAGATTGTTCTAATAAGATACATTTTAGGGTGAAAAGATGCATTAAAAGATGCACGATACTACCATGTCACACAGCACTCCTATGACCTTAGACTCAAAACAATTCTCTCCACATTCTTTCACTTCAAATTTCTGCTATACAGTAGACATTGTATTGTACTCATAACAGGGGGCAAGTTTCACATAATGAGAGATCATGTTAGATTCAATACTTTTAAAATACACTATTTTGTTCTTCCCTTCTTCCGTCCTCTCTGTGTATGGCCACCCAAGTTCCTAGACCACCTCCCCCCACTATCACACAATTACTATTCATCTGCATTGAGCTCATTATATGGCTCACCAACACCCCACCTTCTTTTGCTTCTATTCAATGCTGCCGCATGCTGAGCCTGCTATTGACAATGTACACATTGTCTGCTTTAATTGCACTCTTCACATCACATACACAACAGGTGATGTTCTCAACATGGATAGACTGTTTAGGCTAGTGGGTTCCTTCTGTGCTTTGCACTTTGAGGTCTGGTGTTCAAATCATGGAAGGGGAGTTTTTTTTTCTTTTTCTTTTGAATCTTTATTTTTAGATTAAAAATAAATCACTTGGTGGTGTCCTTGAATTCAGTTATGGCATGGTGTGACTCGATAGCGCGAGCATCTTTAATGCAACTTTTTACCTTCAATTGCATCTGAATCATACAGCGAATCAAATTGAAAGCACAAGCAGCTTTTGCTGATGAAAAGAATATGAAGCATGCCAATAATCTGTGAGCCAGTTCAGGTGTTTCTGCATGTTTTATGTTACGTTACACTAATAGCGACTATAACACTTTAACATAATGGTTTTCTTGAAGATACACCTGTACTGGATCACAGAACATAAGCATGCTGCATATCATTTTAATCAGCAGAAGCAGATTGTTCTAATAAGATACATTTAGGGTGAAAAGATGCATTAAAAGATGCACGATACTACCATGTCATACAGCACTCCTATGACCTTAGACTCAAAACAATTCTCTCCACATCCTTTCACTTGAAATTTCTGTTTTACAGTAGACATTGTATTGTACTCATAACAGGGGGCAAGTTTCACATAATGAGAGATCATGTTAGTTTCAATACTTTAAAAATACACTAATTTGTTCTTCCCATCTCCCTTACTCTATGTGTATGGCCACCCAAGTTCCTAGACCACCTCCTCCCACTATCACACAATTACTATTCATCTGCATTGAGCTCATTATATGGCTCACCAACACCCCACCTTCTTTTGCTTCTATTCAATGCTGCCGCATGCTGAGCCTGCTATTGACAATGTACACATTGTCTGCTTTTATTGCACACTTCACATCACATACACAACAGGTTATGTTCTCAACATGGATAGACTGTTTAGGCTAGTGGGTACCTTTGCGCTTTGCACTTTGAGATCTGGGGTTCAAATCATGGAAGGGGAGTTTTTTTCCTTTTCTTTTGAATCTTTATCTTTAGATTAAAATTAAATCACTTGTTGGTGTCCGTGAATTCTGTTATGGCATGGTGTGACTCTGTAGCGCGAGCATCTTTAATGCAACTTTTTACCTTCAATTGCATCTGAATCATACAGCGAATCAAATTGAAAGCACAAGCAGCTTTTGCTGATGAAAAGAATATGAAGCATGCCTATAATCTGTGAGCCAGTTCAGGTGTTTCTGCATGTTTTATGTTACGATACACTAATAGCGACTATAACACTTTAACATAGTGGTTTTCTTGAAGATACACCTGTACTGGATCACAGAACATATGCATGCTGCATATCATTTTAATCAGCAAAAGCAGATTGTTCTAAAAAGATACATTTTAGAGTGAAAAGATGCATTAAAAGATGCACGATACTACCATGTCAAGCAGCACTCCTATGACCTTAGACTCAAAAACAATTCTCTCAACATGCTATCACTTGAAATTTCTGCTATACAGTAGACAATGTATTGTACTCATAACAGGGGGCAAGTTTCACATAATGAGGTGTTTCTGCATGTTTTATGTTACGATACACTAATAGCGACTATAACACTTTAACATAGTGGTTTTCTTGAAGATACATCTGTACTGGATCACAGAACATAAGCATGCTGCATATCATTTTAATCAGCAGAAGCAGATTGTTCTAATAAGATACATTTTAGGGTGAAAAGATGCATTAAAAGATGCACGATACTACCATGTCACACAGCACTCCTATGACCTTAGACTCAAAACAATTCTCTCCACATTCTTTCACTTCAAATTTCTGCTATACAGTAGACATTGTATTGTACTCATAACAGGGGGCAAGTTTCACATAATGAGAGATCATGTTAGATTCAATACTTTTAAAATACACTATTTTGTTCTTCCCTTCTCAAGTCCTCTCTGTGTATGGCCACCCAAGTTCCTAGACCACCTCCCCCCACTACCACACAATTACTATTCATCTGCATTGAGCTCATTATATGGCTCACCAACACCCCACCTTCTTTTGCTTCTATTCAATGCTGCCGCATGCTGAGCCTGCTATTGACAATGTACACATTGTCTGCTTTAATTGCACACTTCACATCACATACACAACAGGTGAAGTTCTCTACATGGATAGACTGTTTAGGCTAGTGGGTACCTTCACGCTTTGCACTTTGAGGTCTGGGGTTCAAATCATGGAAAGGGAGGTTTTTTTCCTTTTCTTTTGAATCTTTATTTTTAGATTAAAAATAAATAACTTGGTGGTGTCCATGAATTTTGTTATGGCATGGTGTGACTCGGTAGCGCGAGCATCTTTAATGCAACTTTTTACCTTCAGTTGCATCTGAGTCATACAGCGAATCAAATTGAAAGCACAAGCAGCTTTTGCTGATGAAAAGAATATGAAGCATGCCTATAATCTGTGAGCCAGGTCAGGTGTTTCTGCATGGTTTATGTTACGATACACTAATAGCGACTATAACACTTTAACATAGTGGTTTTCTTGAAGATACACCTGTACTGGATCTCAGAACATAGGCATGCTGCATATCATTTTAATCAGCAGAAGCAGATTGTTCTAATAAGATACATTTTAGGGTGAAAAGATGCATTAAAAGATGCACAATACTACCATGTCAAGCAGCACTCCTGTGACCTTAGACTCAAAAACAATTCTCTCAACATGCTATCACTTGAAATTTCTGCTATACAGTAGACATTGTATTGTACTCATAACAGGGGGCAAGTTTCACATAATGAGAGATCATGTTAGATTCAATAATTTTAAAATACACTTATTTGTTCTTCCCTTCTCCCTTCCTCTCTGAGTATGGCCACCCAAGTTCCTAGACCACCTCCCCCCACTATCACACAATTACTATTCATCTGCATTGAGCTCATTATATGGCTCACCAACAACCCACCTTCTTTTGCTTCTATTCAATGCTGCCACATGCTGAGCCTGCTATTTACAATGTACACATTGTCTGCTTTAATTGCACACTTCACATCACATATACAATAGGTGATGTTCTCAATATGGATAGACTGTTTAGGCTAGTGGGTTCCTTCTGCGCTTTGCACTTTGAGGTCTGGGGTTCAAATCATGGAAGGGGAGTTTTTTTTTCTTTTTCTTTTGAATCTTTATTTTTAGATTAAAAATAATTCACTTGGTGGTGTCCGTGAATTCTGTTATGGCATGGTTTGACACGGTAGCGCGAGCATCTTTAATGCAACTTTTTACCTTCAATTGCATCTGAATCATACAGCTAATCAAATTGGAAGCACAAGCAGCTTTTGCTGATGAAAACAATATGAAGCATGCCTCTAATCTGTGAGCCAGTTCAGGTGTTTCTGCATGTTTTATGTTACGTTACATTAATAGCGACTATAACACTTTAACGTAATGGTTTTCTTGAAGATACACCTGTAGTGGATCTCAGAACATAAGCATGCTGCATATCATTTTAATCAGCAGGAGCAGATTGTTCTAATAAGATACATTTAGGGTGAAAAGATGCATTAAAAGATGCACGATACTACCATGTCATACAGCACTCCTATGACCTTAGACTCAAAACAATTCTCTCCACATCCTATCACTTGAAATTTCTGTTATACAGTAGACAATGTATTGTACTCATAACAGGGGGGAAGTTTCACATAATGGGAGATCATGTTAGATTCAATACTTTTAAAATACACTACTTTGTTCTTCCCTTCTCTCTTCCTCTCTGTGTATGGCCACGCAAGTTCCTAGATCACCTCCCCCCACTATCACACAATTACTATTCATCTGCATTGAGCTCATTATATGGCTCACCAACACCCCACCTTCTTTTGCTTCTATTCAATGCTGCTGCATGCTGAGCCTGCTATTGACATGGTACACATTCTCTGATTTAATTGCACTCTTCACATCACATACACAACAGGTGATGTTCTCAACATGGATAGACTGTTTAGGCTAGTGGGTACCTTTGCGCTTTGCACTTTGAGGTCTGGGGTTCAAATCATGGAAGGGGAGGTTTTTTTCCTTTTCTTTTGAATCTTTATCTTTACATTAAAATTAAATCACTTGTTGGTGTCCGTGAATTCTGTTATGGCATGGTGTGACTCGATAGCGCGAGCATCTTTAATGCAACTTTTTACCTTCAATTGCATCTGAATCATACAGCGAATCAAATTGAAAGCACAAGCAGCTTTTGCTGATGAAAAGAATATGAAGCATGCCTATAAGTTTTGAGCCAGTTCAGGTGTTTCTGCATGTTTTATGTTACGTTACACTAATAGCGACTATAACACTTTAACATAATGGTTTTCTTGAAGATACACCTGTACTGGATCACAGAACATATGCATGCTGCATATCATTTTAATAAGCAGAAGCAGATTGTTCTAATAAGAAACATTTTAGGGTGAAAAGATGCATTAAAAGATGCACGATACTACCATGTCAAGCAGCACTCCTATGACCTTAGACTCAAAAACAATTCTCTCAACATGCTATCACTTGAAATTTCTGTTATACAGTAGACATTGTATTGTTCTCATAACAGGGGGCAAGTTTCACATAATGAGAGATCATGTTAGATTCAATACTTTTAAAATAAACTATTTTGTTCTTCCCTTCTCCCTTCCTCTCTGTGTATGGCCACCCAAGTTCCTAGACCACCTCCCCCCACTACCACACAATTACTATTCATCTGCATTGAGCTCATTATATGGCTCACCAACACCCCACCTTCTTTTGCTTCTATTCAATGCTGCCGCATGCTGAGCCTGCTATTGACAATGTACACATTGTCTGCTTTAATTGCACACTTCACATCACATATACAACAGGTGATGTTCTCAACATGGAAAGACTGTTTAGGCTAGTGGGTACCTTCACGCTTTGCACTTTGAGGTCTGGGGTTCAAATCATGGAAGGGGAGTTTTTTTTCTTTTCTTTTGAATCTTTATTTTTAGATTAAAAATAAATAACTTGGTGGTGTCCATGAATTTTGTTATGGCATGGTGTGACTCAGTAGCGCGAGCATCTTTAATGCAACTTTTTACCTTCAGTTGCATCTGAATCATACAGCGAATCAAATTGAAAGCACAAGCAGCTTTTGCTGATGAAAAGAATATGAAGCATGCCTATAATCTGTGAGCCAGTTCAGGTGTTTCTGCATGTTTTATGTTACGATACACTAATAGCGACTATAACACTTTCACATAGTGGTTTTCTTGAAGATACACCTGTACTGGATCACAGAACATAGGCATGCTGCATATCATTTTAATCAGCAGAAGCAGATTGTTCTAATAAGATACATTTTAGGGTGAAAAGATGCATTAAAAGATGCACAATACTACCATGTCAAGCAGCACTCCTGTGACCTTAGACTCAAAAACAATTCTCTCAACATGCTATCACTTGAAATTTCTGCTATACAGTAGACATTGTATTGTACTCATAACAGGGGGCAAGTTTCACATAATGAGAGATCATGTTAGATTCAATACTTTTAAAATACACTTATTTGTTCTTCCCTTCTCCCTTCCTCTCTGAGTATGGCCACCCAAGTTCCTAGACCACCTCCCCCCACTATCACACAATTACTATTCATCTGCATTGAGCTCATTATATGGCTCACCAACAACCCACCTTCTTTTGCTGCTATTCAATGCTGCCACATGCTGAGCCTGCTATTTACAATGTACACATTGTCTGCTTTAATTGCACACTTCACATCACATATACAACAGGTGATGTTCTCAACATGGATAGACTGTTTAGGCTAGTGGGTTCCTTCTGCGCTTTGCACTTTGAGGTCTGGGGTTCAAATCATGGAAGGGGAATTTTTTTTTTCTTTTTCTTTTGAATCTTTATTTTTAGATTAAAAATAATTCACTTGGTGGTGTCCGTGAATTCTGTTATGGCATGGTTTGACACGGTAGCGCGAGCATCTTTAATGCAACTTTTTACCTTCAATTGCATCTGAATCATACAGCTAATCAAATTGGAAGCACAAGCAGCTTTTGCTGATGAAAACAATATGAAGCATGCCTCTAATCTGTGAGCCAGTTCAGGTGTTTCTGCATGTTTTATGTTACGTTACATTAATAGCGACTATAACACTTTAACGTAATGGTTTTCTTGAAGATACACCTGTAGTGGATCTCAGAACATAAGCATGCTGCATATCATTTTAATCAGCAGGAGCAGATTGTTCTAATAAGATACATTTAGGGTGAAAAGATGCATTAAAAGATGCACGATACTACCATGTCATACAGCACTCCTATGACCTTAGACTCAAAACAATTCTCTCCACATCCTATCACTTGAAATTTCTGTTATACAGTAGACAATGTATTGTACTCATAACAGGGGGGAAGTTTCACATAATGGGAGATCATGTTAGATTCAATACTTTTAAAATACACTACTTTGTTCTTCCCTTCTCTCTTCCTCTCTGTGTATGGCCACGCAAGTTCCTAGATCACCTCCCCCCACTATCACACAATTACTATTCATCTGCATTGAGCTCATTATATGGCTCACCAACACCCCACCTTCTTTTGCTTCTATTCAATGCTGCTGCATGCTGAGCCTGCTATTGACATGGTACACATTCTCTGATTTAATTGCACTCTTCACATCACATACACAACAGGTGATGTTCTCAACATGGATAGACTGTTTAGGCTAGTGGGTACCTTTGCGCTTTGCACTTTGAGGTCTGGGGTTCAAATCATGGAAGGGGAGGTTTTTTTCCTTTTCTTTTGAATCTTTATCTTTAGATTAAAATTAAATCACTTGTTGGTGTCCGTGAATTCTGTTATGGCATGGTGTGACTCGATAGTGCGAGCATCTTTAATGCAACTTTTTACCTTCAATTGCATCTGAATCATACAGCGAATCAAATTGAAAGCACAAGCAGCTTTCGCTGATGAAAAGAATATGAAGCATGCCTATAATCTTTGAGCCAGTTCAGGTGTTTCTGCATGTTTTATGTTACGTTACATTAATAGCGACTATAACACTTTAACGTAATGGTTTTCTTGAAGATACACCTGTAGTGGATCTCAGAACATAAGCATGCTGCATATCATTTTAATCAGCAGGAGCAGATTGTTCTAATAAGATACATTTAGGGTGAAAAGATGCATTAAAAGATGCACGATACTACCATGTCATACAGCACTCCTATGACCTTAGACTCAAAACAATTCTCTCCACATCCTATCACTTGAAATTTCTGTTATACAGTAGACAATGTATTGTACTCATAACAGGGGGGAAGTTTCACATAATGGGAGATCATGTTAGATTCAATACTTTTAAAATACACTACTTTGTTCTTCCCTTCTCTCTTCCTCTCTGTGTATGGCCACGCAAGTTCCTAGATCACCTCCCCCCACTATCACACAATTACTATTCATCTGCATTGAGCTCATTATATGGCTCACCAACACCCCACCTTCTTTTGCTTCTATTCAATGCTGCTGCATGCTGAGCCTGCTATTGACAATGTACACATTGTCTGCTTTAATTGCACACTTCACATCACATACACAACAGGTGAAGTTCTCTACATGGATAGACTGTTTAGGCTAGTGGGTACCTTCACGCTTTGCACTTTGAGGTCTGGGGTTCAAATCATGGAAAGGGAGGTTTTTTTCCTTTTCTTTTGAATCTTTATTTTTAGATTAAAAATAAATAACTTGGTGGTGTCCATGAATTTTGTTATGGCATGGTGTGACTCGGTAGCGCGAGCATCTTTAATGCAACTTTTTACCTTCAGTTGCATCTGAGTCATACAGCGAATCAAATTGAAAGCACAAGCAGCTTTTGCTGATGAAAAGAATATGAAGCATGCCTATAATCTGTGAGCCAGGTCAGGTGTTTCTGCATGGTTTATGTTACGATACACTAATAGCGACTATAACACTTTAACATAGTGGTTTTCTTGAAGATACACCTGTACTGGATCTCAGAACATAGGCATGCTGCATATCATTTTAATCAGCAGAAGCAGATTGTTCTAATAAGATACATTTTAGGGTGAAAAGATGCATTAAAAGATGCACAATACTACCATGTCAAGCAGCACTCCTGTGACCTTAGACTCAAAAACAATTCTCTCAACATGCTATCACTTGAAATTTCTGCTATACAGTAGACATTGTATTGTACTCATAACAGGGGGCAAGTTTCACATAATGAGAGATCATGTTAGATTCAATAATTTTAAAATACACTTATTTGTTCTTCCCTTCTCCCTTCCTCTCTGAGTATGGCCACCCAAGTTCCTAGACCACCTCCCCCCACTATCACACAATTACTATTCATCTGCATTGAGCTCATTATATGGCTCACCAACAACCCACCTTCTTTTGCTTCTATTCAATGCTGCCACATGCTGAGCCTGCTATTTACAATGTACACATTGTCTGCTTTAATTGCACACTTCACATCACATATACAATAGGTGATGTTCTCAATATGGATAGACTGTTTAGGCTAGTGGGTTCCTTCTGCGCTTTGCACTTTGAGGTCTGGGGTTCAAATCATGGAAGGGGAGTTTTTTTTTCTTTTTCTTTTGAATCTTTATTTTTAGATTAAAAATAATTCACTTGGTGGTGTCCGTGAATTCTGTTATGGCATGGTTTGACACGGTAGCGCGAGCATCTTTAATGCAACTTTTTACCTTCAATTGCATCTGAATCATACAGCTAATCAAATTGGAAGCACAAGCAGCTTTTGCTGATGAAAACAATATGAAGCATGCCTCTAATCTGTGAGCCAGTTCAGGTGTTTCTGCATGTTTTATGTTACGTTACATTAATAGCGACTATAACACTTTAACGTAATGGTTTTCTTGAAGATACACCTGTAGTGGATCTCAGAACATAAGCATGCTGCATATCATTTTAATCAGCAGGAGCAGATTGTTCTAATAAGATACATTTAGGGTGAAAAGATGCATTAAAAGATGCACGATACTACCATGTCATACAGCACTCCTATGACCTTAGACTCAAAACAATTCTCTCCACATCCTATCACTTGAAATTTCTGTTATACAGTAGACAATGTATTGTACTCATAACAGGGGGGAAGTTTCACATAATGGGAGATCATGTTAGATTCAATACTTTTAAAATACACTACTTTGTTCTTCCCTTCTCTCTTCCTCTCTGTGTATGGCCACGCAAGTTCCTAGATCACCTCCCCCCACTATCACACAATTACTATTCATCTGCATTGAGCTCATTATATGGCTCACCAACACCCCACCTTCTTTTGCTTCTATTCAATGCTGCTGCATGCTGAGCCTGCTATTGACATGGTACACATTCTCTGATTTAATTGCACTCTTCACATCACATACACAACAGGTGATGTTCTCAACATGGATAGACTGTTTAGGCTAGTGGGTACCTTTGCGCTTTGCACTTTGAGGTCTGGGGTTCAAATCATGGAAGGGGAGGTTTTTTTCCTTTTCTTTTGAATCTTTATCTTTACATTAAAATTAAATCACTTGTTGGTGTCCGTGAATTCTGTTATGGCATGGTGTGACTCGATAGCGCGAGCATCTTTAATGCAACTTTTTACCTTCAATTGCATCTGAATCATACAGCGAATCAAATTGAAAGCACAAGCAGCTTTTGCTGATGAAAAGAATATGAAGCATGCCTATAAGTTTTGAGCCAGTTCAGGTGTTTCTGCATGTTTTATGTTACGTTACACTAATAGCGACTATAACACTTTAACATAATGGTTTTCTTGAAGATACACCTGTACTGGATCACAGAACATATGCATGCTGCATATCATTTTAATAAGCAGAAGCAGATTGTTCTAATAAGAAACATTTTAGGGTGAAAAGATGCATTAAAAGATGCACGATACTACCATGTCAAGCAGCACTCCTATGACCTTAGACTCAAAAACAATTCTCTCAACATGCTATCACTTGAAATTTCTGTTATACAGTAGACATTGTATTGTTCTCATAACAGGGGGCAAGTTTCACATAATGAGAGATCATGTTAGATTCAATACTTTTAAAATAAACTATTTTGTTCTTCCCTTCTCCCTTCCTCTCTGTGTATGGCCACCCAAGTTCCTAGACCACCTCCCCCCACTACCACACAATTACTATTCATCTGCATTGAGCTCATTATATGGCTCACCAACACCCCACCTTCTTTTGCTTCTATTCAATGCTGCCGCATGCTGAGCCTGCTATTGACAATGTACACATTGTCTGCTTTAATTGCACACTTCACATCACATATACAACAGGTGATGTTCTCAACATGGAAAGACTGTTTAGGCTAGTGGGTACCTTCACGCTTTGCACTTTGAGGTCTGGGGTTCAAATCATGGAAGGGGAGTTTTTTTTCTTTTCTTTTGAATCTTTATTTTTAGATTAAAAATAAATAACTTGGTGGTGTCCATGAATTTTGTTATGGCATGGTGTGACTCAGTAGCGCGAGCATCTTTAATGCAACTTTTTACCTTCAGTTGCATCTGAATCATACAGCGAATCAAATTGAAAGCACAAGCAGCTTTTGCTGATGAAAAGAATATGAAGCATGCCTATAATCTGTGAGCCAGTTCAGGTGTTTCTGCATGTTTTATGTTACGATACACTAATAGCGACTATAACACTTTCACATAGTGGTTTTCTTGAAGATACACCTGTACTGGATCACAGAACATAGGCATGCTGCATATCATTTTAATCAGCAGAAGCAGATTGTTCTAATAAGATACATTTTAGGGTGAAAAGATGCATTAAAAGATGCACAATACTACCATGTCAAGCAGCACTCCTGTGACCTTAGACTCAAAAACAATTCTCTCAACATGCTATCACTTGAAATTTCTGCTATACAGTAGACATTGTATTGTACTCATAACAGGGGGCAAGTTTCACATAATGAGAGATCATGTTAGATTCAATACTTTTAAAATACACTTATTTGTTCTTCCCTTCTCCCTTCCTCTCTGAGTATGGCCACCCAAGTTCCTAGACCACCTCCCCCCACTATCACACAATTACTATTCATCTGCATTGAGCTCATTATATGGCTCACCAACAACCCACCTTCTTTTGCTGCTATTCAATGCTGCCACATGCTGAGCCTGCTATTTACAATGTACACATTGTCTGCTTTAATTGCACACTTCACATCACATATACAACAGGTGATGTTCTCAACATGGATAGACTGTTTAGGCTAGTGGGTTCCTTCTGCGCTTTGCACTTTGAGGTCTGGGGTTCAAATCATGGAAGGGGAATTTTTTTTTTCTTTTTCTTTTGAATCTTTATTTTTAGATTAAAAATAATTCACTTGGTGGTGTCCGTGAATTCTGTTATGGCATGGTTTGACACGGTAGCGCGAGCATCTTTAATGCAACTTTTTACCTTCAATTGCATCTGAATCATACAGCTAATCAAATTGGAAGCACAAGCAGCTTTTGCTGATGAAAACAATATGAAGCATGCCTCTAATCTGTGAGCCAGTTCAGGTGTTTCTGCATGTTTTATGTTACGTTACATTAATAGCGACTATAACACTTTAACGTAATGGTTTTCTTGAAGATACACCTGTAGTGGATCTCAGAACATAAGCATGCTGCATATCATTTTAATCAGCAGGAGCAGATTGTTCTAATAAGATACATTTAGGGTGAAAAGATGCATTAAAAGATGCACGATACTACCATGTCATACAGCACTCCTATGACCTTAGACTCAAAACAATTCTCTCCACATCCTATCACTTGAAATTTCTGTTATACAGTAGACAATGTATTGTACTCATAACAGGGGGGAAGTTTCACATAATGGGAGATCATGTTAGATTCAATACTTTTAAAATACACTACTTTGTTCTTCCCTTCTCTCTTCCTCTCTGTGTATGGCCACGCAAGTTCCTAGATCACCTCCCCCCACTATCACACAATTACTATTCATCTGCATTGAGCTCATTATATGGCTCACCAACACCCCACCTTCTTTTGCTTCTATTCAATGCTGCTGCATGCTGAGCCTGCTATTGACATGGTACACATTCTCTGATTTAATTGCACTCTTCACATCACATACACAACAGGTGATGTTCTCAACATGGATAGACTGTTTAGGCTAGTGGGTACCTTTGCGCTTTGCACTTTGAGGTCTGGGGTTCAAATCATGGAAGGGGAGGTTTTTTTCCTTTTCTTTTGAATCTTTATCTTTAGATTAAAATTAAATCACTTGTTGGTGTCCGTGAATTCTGTTATGGCATGGTGTGACTCGATAGTGCGAGCATCTTTAATGCAACTTTTTACCTTCAATTGCATCTGAATCATACAGCGAATCAAATTGAAAGCACAAGCAGCTTTCGCTGATGAAAAGAATATGAAGCATGCCTATAATCTTTGAGCCAGTTCAGGTGTTTCTGCATGTTTTATGTTACGTTACATTAATAGCGACTATAACACTTTAACGTAATGGTTTTCTTGAAGATACACCTGTAGTGGATCTCAGAACATAAGCATGCTGCATATCATTTTAATCAGCAGGAGCAGATTGTTCTAATAAGATACATTTAGGGTGAAAAGATGCATTAAAAGATGCACGATACTACCATGTCATACAGCACTCCTATGACCTTAGACTCAAAACAATTCTCTCCACATCCTATCACTTGAAATTTCTGTTATACAGTAGACAATGTATTGTACTCATAACAGGGGGGAAGTTTCACATAATGGGAGATCATGTTAGATTCAATACTTTTAAAATACACTACTTTGTTCTTCCCTTCTCTCTTCCTCTCTGTGTATGGCCACGCAAGTTCCTAGATCACCTCCCCCCACTATCACACAATTACTATTCATCTGCATTGAGCTCATTATATGGCTCACCAACACCCCACCTTCTTTTGCTTCTATTCAATGCTGCTGCATGCTGAGCCTGCTATTGACATGGTACACATTCTCTGATTTAATTGCACTCTTCACATCACATACACAACAGGTGATGTTCTCAACATGGATAGACTGTTTAGGCTAGTGGGTACCTTTGCGCTTTGCACTTTGAGGTCTGGGGTTCAAATCATGGAAGGGGAGGTTTTTTTCCTTTTCTTTTGAATCTTTATCTTTAGATTAAAATTAAATCACTTGTTGGTGTCCGTGAATTCTGTTATGGCATGGTGTGACTCGATAGTGCGAGCATCTTTAATGCAACTTTTTACCTTCAATTGCATCTGAATCATACAGCGAATCAAATTGAAAGCACAAGCAGCTTTTGCTGATGAAAAGAATATGAAGCATGCCTATAATCTTTGAGCCAGTTCAGGTGTTTCTGCATGTTTTATGTTACGTTACACTAATAGCGACTATAACACTTTAACATAATGGTTTTCTTGAAGATACACCTGTACTGGATCACAGAACATATGCATGCTGCATATCATTTTAATAAGCAGAAGCAGATTGTTCTAATAAGATACATTTTAGGGTGAAAAGATGCATTAAAAGATGCACGATACTACCATGTCAAGCAGCACTCCTATGACCTTAGACTCAAAAACAATTCTCTCAACATGCTATCACTTGAAATTTCTGTTATACAGTAGACATTGTATTGTTCTCATAACAGGGGGCAAGTTTCACATAATGAGAGATAATGTTAAATTCAATACTTTTAAAATACACTACTTTGTTCTACCCATCTCCCTTACTCTATGTGTATGGCCACCCAAGTTCCTAGACCACCTCCCCCCACTATCACACAATTACTATTCATCTGCATTGAGCTCATTATATGGCTCACCAACACCCCACCTTCTTTTGCTTCTATTCAATGCTGCCGCATGCTGAGCCTGCTATTGACAATGTACACATTGTCTGCTTTTATTGCACACTTCACATCACATACACAACAGGTGATGTTCTCAACATGGATAGACTGTTTAGGCTAGTGGGTACCTTTGCGCTTTGCACTTTGAGATCTGGGGTTCAAATCATGGAAGGGGAGTTTTTTTTCCTTTTCTTTTGAATCTTTATCTTTAGATTAAAATTAAATCACTTGTTGGTGTCCGTGAATTCTGTTATGGCATGGTGTGACTCGGTAGCGCGAGCATCTTTAATGCAACTTTTTACCTTCAATTGCATCTGAATCATACAGCGAATCAAATTGAAAACACAAGCAGCTTTTGCTGATGAAAAGAATATGAAGCATGCCTATAATCTGTGAGCCAGTTCAGGTGTTTCAGCATATTTTATGTTACGATACACTAATAGCGACTATAACACTTTAACATAGTGGTTTTCTTGAAGATACACCTGTACTGGATCACAGAACATAGGCATGCTGCATATCATTTTAATCAGCAAAAGCAGATTGTTCTAAAAAGATACATTTTAGAGTGAAAAGATGCATTAAAAGATGCACGATACTACCATGTCAAGCAGCACTCCTATGACCTTAGACTCAAAAACAATTCTCTCAACATGCTATCACTTGAAATTTCTGCTATACAGTAGACAATGTATTGTACTCATAACAGGGGGCAAGTTTCACATAATGAGGTGTTTCTGCATGTTTTATGTTACGATACACTAATAGCGACTATAACACTTTAACATAGTGGTTTTCTTGAAGATACATCTGTACTGGATCACAGAACATAAGCATGCTGCATATCATTTTAATCAGCAGAAGCAGATTGTTCTAATAAGATACATTTTAGGGTGAAAAGATGCATTAAAAGATGCACGATACTACCATGTCACACAGCACTCCTATGACCTTAGACTCAAAACAATTCTCTCCACATTCTTTTACTTCAAATTTCTGCTATACAGTAGACATTGTATTGTACTCATAACAGGGGGCAAGTTTCACATAATGAGAGATCATGTTAGATTCAATACTTTTAAAATACACTATTTTGTTCTTCCCTTCTCCCTTCCTCTCTGTGTATGGCCACCCAAGTTCCTAGACCACCTCCCCCCACTACCACACAATTACTATTCATCTGCATTGAGCTCATTATATGGCTCACCAACACCCCACCTTCTTTTGCTTCTATTCAATGCTGCCGCATGCTGAGCCTGCTATTGACAATGTACACATTGTCTGCTTTAATTGCACACTTCACATCACATACACAACAGGTGAAGTTCTCAACATGGATAGACTGTTTAGGCTAGTGGGTACCTTCACGCTTTGCACTTTGAGGTCTGGGGTTCAAATCATGGAAGGGGAGTTTTTTTTACTTTTCTTTTGAATCTTTATTTTTAGATTAAAAATAAATAACTTGGTGGTGTCCATGAATTTTGTTATGGCATGGTGTGACTCGGTAGCGCGAGCATCTTTAATGCAACTTTTTACCTTCAGTTGCATCTGAGTCATACAGCGAATCAAATTGAAAGCACAAGCAGCTTTTGCTGATGAAAAGAATATGAAGCATGCCTATAATCTGTGAGCCAGTTCAGGTGTTTCTGCATGTTTTATGTTACGATACACTAATAGCGACTATAACACTTTAACATAGTGGTTTTCTTGAAGATACACCTGTACTGGATCTCAGAACATAGGCATGCTGCATATCATTTTAATCAGCAGAAGCAGATTGTTCTAATAAGATACATTTTAGGGTGAAAAGATGCATTAAAAGATGCACGATACTACCATGTCATACAGCACTCCTATGACCTTAGACTCAAAACAATTCACTCCACATCCTATCACTTGAAATTTCTGTTATACAGTAGACATTGTATTGTACTCATAACAGGGGGCAAGTTTCACATAATGAGAGATAATGTTAAATTCAATACTTTTAAAATACACTACTTTGTTCTACCCATCTCCCTTACTCTATGTGTATGGCCACCCAAGTTCCTAGACCACCTCCCCCCACTATCACACAATTACTATTCATCTGCATTGAGCTCATTATATGGCTCACCAACACCCCACCTTCTTTTGCTTCTATTCAATGCTGCCGCATGCTGAGCCTGCTATTGACAATGTACACATTGTCTGCATTTATTGCACACTTCACATCACATACACAACAGGTGATGTTCTCAACATGGATAGACTGTTTAGGCTAGTGGGTACCTTTGCGCTTTGCACTTTGAGATCTGGGGTTCAAATCATGGAAGAGGAGTTTTTTTTCCTTTTCTTTTGAATCTTTATCTTTAGATTAAAATTAAATCACTTGTTGGTGTCCGTGAATTCTGTTATGGCATGGTGTGACTCGATAGCGCGAGCATCTTTAATGCAACTTTTTGTCTTCAATTGCATCTGAATCATACAGCGAATCAAATTGAAAGCACAAGCAGCTTTTGCTGATGAAAAGAATATGAAGCATGCCTATAATCTGTGAGCCAGTTCAGGTGTTTCTGCATGTTTTATGTTACGATACACTAATAGCGACTATAACACTTTAACATAGTGGTTTTCTTGAAGATACACCTGTACTGGATCACAGAACATAGGCATGCTGCATATCATTTTAATCAGCAGAAGCAGATTGTTCTAAAAAGATACATTTTAGAGTGAAAAGATGCATTAAAAGATGCACGATACTACCATGTCAAGCAGCACTCCTATAACCTTAGACTCAAAAACAATTCTCTCAACATGCTATCACTTGAAATTTCTGCTATACAGTAGACAATGTATTGTACTCATAACAGGGGGCAAGTTTCACATAATGAGGTGTTTCTGCATGTTTTATGTTACGATACACTAATAGCGACTATAACACTTTAACATAGTGGTTTTCTTGAAGATACACCTGTACTGGATCACAGAACATAAGCATGCTGCATATCATTTTAATCAGCAGAAGCAGATTTTTCTAATAAGATACATTTTAGGGTGAAAAGATGCATTAAAAGATGCACGATACTACCATGTCACACAGCACTCCTATGACCTTAGACTCAAAACAATTCTCTCCACATCCTTTCACTTCAAATTTCTGCTATACAGTAGACATTGTATTGTACTCATAACAGGGGGCAAGTTTCACATAATGAGAGATCATGTTAGATTCAATACTTTTAAAATACACTATTTTGTTCTTCCCTTCTCCCTTCCTCTCTGTGTATGGCCACCCAAGTTCCTAGACCACCTCCCCCCACTACCACACAATTACTATTCATCTGCATTGAGCTCATTATATGGCTCACCAACACCCCACCTTCTTTTGCTTCTATTCAATGCTGCCGCATGCTGAGCCTGCTATTGACAATGTACACATTGTCTGCTTTAATTGCACACTTCACATCACATATACAACAGGTGATGTTCTCAACATGGAAAGACTGTTTAGGCTAGTGGGTACCTTTGCGCTTTGCACTTTGAGGTCTGGGGTTCAAATCATGGAAGGGGAGTTTTTTTCCTTTTCTTTTGAATCTTTATTTTTAGATTAAAAATAAATAACTTGGTGGTGTCCATGAATTTTGTTATGGCATGGTGTGACTCGGTAGCGCGAGCATCTTTAATGCAACTTTTTACCTTCAGTTGCATCTGAGTCATACAGCGAATCAAATTGAAAGCACAAGCAGCTTTTGCTGATGAAAAGAATATGAAGCATGCCTATAATCTGTGAGCCAGTTCAGGTGTTTCTGCATGTTTTATGTTACGATACACTAATAGCGACTATAACACTTTAACATAGTGGTTTTCTTGAAGATACACCTGTACTGGATCACAGAACATAGGCATGCTGCATATCATTTTAATCAGCAGAAGCAGATTGTTCTAATAAGATACATTTTAGGGTGAAAAGATGCATTAAAAGATGCACAATACTACCATGTCAAGCAGCACTCCTGTGACCTTAGACTCAAAAACAATTCTCTCAACATGCTATCACTTGAAATTTCTGCTATACAGTAGACATTGTATTGTACTCATAACAGGGGGCAAGTTTCACATAATGAGAGATCATGTTAGATTCAATACTTTTAAAATACACTACTTTGTTCTTCCCTTCTCCCTTCCTCTCTGAGTATGGCCACCCAAGTTCCTAGACCACCTCCCCCCACTATCACACAATTACTATTCATCTGCATTGAGCTCATTATATGGCTCACCAACAACCCACCTTCTTTTGCTTCTATTCAATGCTGCCGCATGCTGAGCCTGCTATTGACAATGTACACATTGTCTGCTTTAATTGCACACTTCACATCACATATACAACAGGTGATGTTCTCAACATGGATAGACTGTTTAGGCTAGTGGGTTCCTTCTGCGCTTTGCACTTTGAGGTCTGGGGTTCAAATAATGGAAGGGGAGTTTTTTTTTCTTTTTCTTTTGAATCTTTATTTTTGGATTAAAAATAATTCACTTGGAGGTGTCCGTGAATTCTGTTTTGGCATGGTTTGACACGGTAGCGCAAGCATCTTTAATGCAACTTTTTACCTTCAATTGCATCTGAATCATACAGCTAATCAAATTGGAAGCACAAGCAGCTTTTGCTGATGAAAACAAAATGAAGCATGCCTATAATCTGTGAGCCAGTTCAGGTGTTTCTGCATGTTTTATGTTACGTTACATTAATAGCGACTATAACACTTTAACGTAATGGTTTTCTTGAAGATACACCTGTAGTGGATCTCAGAACATAAGCATGCTGCATATCATTTTAATCAGCAGGAGCAGATTGTTCTAATAAGATACATTTAGGGTGAAAAGATGCATTAAAAGATGCACGATACTACCATGTCATACAGCACTCCTATGACCTTAGACTCAAAACAATTCTCTCCACATCCTATCACTTGAAATTTCTGTTATACAGTAGACATTGTATTGTACTCATAACAGGGGGCAAGTTTCACATAATGGGAGATCATGTTAGATTCAATACTTTTAAAATACACTACTTTGTTCTTCCCTTCTCTCTTCCTCTCTGTGTATGGCCACGCAAGTTCCTAGATCACCTCCCCCCACTATTAAACAATTACTATTCATCTGCATTGAGCTCATTATATGGCTCACCAACACCCCACCTTCTTTTGCTTCTATTCAATGCTGCTGCATGCTGAGCCTGCTATTGACATGGTACACATTCTCTGCTTTAATTGCACTCTTCACATCACATACACAACAGGTGATGTTCTCAACATGGATAGACTGTTTAGGCTAGTGGGTACCTTTGCGCATTGCACTTTGAGGTCTGGGGTTCAAATCATGGAAGGGGAATTTTTTTTCCTTTTCTTTTGAATCTTTATCTTTAGATTAAAATTAAATCACTTGTTGGTGTCCGTGAATTCTGTTATGGCATGGTGTGACCCGGTAGCGCGAGCATCTTTAATGCAACTTTTTACCTTCAATTGCATCTGAATCATACAGCGAATCAAATTGAAAGCACAATCAGCTTTTGCTGATGAAAAGAATATGAAGCATGCCTATAATCTGTGAGCCAGTTCAGGTGTTTTTGCATGTTTTATGTTACGATACACTAATAGCGACTATAACACTTTAACATAGTGGTTTTCTTGAAGATACACCTGTACTGGATCTCAGAACATAGGCATGCTGCATATCATTTTAATCAGCAGAAGCAGATTGTTCTAATAAGATACATTTAGGGTGAAAAGATGCATTAAAAGATGCACGATACTACCATGTCATACAGCACTCCTATGACCTTAGACTCAAAACAATTCACTCCACATCCTATCACTTGAAATTTCTGTTATACAGTAGACATTGTATTGTACTCATAACAGGGGGCAAGTTGCACATAATGAGAGATAATGTTAAATTCAATACTTTTAAAATACACTACTTTGTTCTACCCATCTCCCTTACTCTATGTGTATGGCCACCCAAGTTCCTAGACCACCTCCCCCCACTATCACACAATTACTATTCATCTGCATTGAGCTCATTATATGGCTCACCAACACCCCACCTTCTTTTGCTTCTATTCAATGCTGCCGCATGCTGAGCCTGCTATTGACAATGTACACATTGTCTGCTTTAATTGCACACTTCACATCACATATACAACAGGTGATGTTCTCAACATGGAAAGACTGTTTAGGCTAGTGGGTACCTTTGCGCTTTGCACTTTGAGGTCTGGGGTTCAAATCATGGAAGGGGAGTTTTTTTCCTTTTCTTTTGAATCTTTATTTTTAGATTAAAAATAAATAACTTGGTGGTGTCCATGAATTTTGTTATGGCATGGTGTGACTCGGTAGCGCGAGCATCTTTAATGCAACTTTTTACCTTCAGTTGCATCTGAGTCATACAGCGAATCAAATTGAAAGCACAAGCAGCTTTTGCTGATGAAAAGAATATGAAGCATGCCTATAATCTGTGAGCCAGTTCAGGTGTTTCTGCATGTTTTATGTTACGATACACTAATAGCGACTAAAACACTTTAACATAGTGGTTTTCTTGAAGATACACCTGTACTGGATCACAGAACATAGGCATGCTGCATATCATTTTAATCAGCAGAAGCAGATTGTTCTAATAAGATACATTTTAGGGTGAAAAGATGCATTAAAAGATGCACAATACTACCATGTCAAGCAGCACTCCTGTGACCTTAGACTCAAAAACAATTCTCTCAACATGCTATCACTTGAAATTTCTGCTATACAGTAGACATTGTATTGTACTCATAACAGGGGGCAAGTTTCACATAATGAGAGATCATGTTAGATTCAATACTTTTAAAATACACTACTTTGTTCTTCCCTTCTCCCTTCCTCTCTGAGTATGGCCACCCAAGTTCCTAGACCACCTCCCCCCACTATCACACAATTACTATTCATCTGCATTGAGCTCATTATATGGCTCACCAACAACCCACCTTCTTTTGCTTCTATTCAATGCTGCCGCATGCTGAGCCTGCTATTGACAATGTACACATTGTCTGCTTTAATTGCACACTTCACATCACATATACAACAGGTGATGTTCTCAACATGGATAGACTGTTTAGGCTAGTGGGTTCCTTCTGCGCTTTGCACTTTGAGGTCTGGGATTCAAATAATGGAAGGGGAGTTTTTTTTTCTTTTTCTTTTGAATCTTTATTTTTGGATTAAAAATAATTCACTTGGAGGTGTCCGTGAATTCTGTTTTGGCATGGTTTGACACGGTAGCGCAAGCATCTTTAATGCAACTTTTTACCTTCAATTGCATCTGAATCATACAGCTAATCAAATTGGAAGCACAAGCAGCTTTTGCTGATGAAAACAAAATGAAGCATGCCTATAATCTGTGAGCCAGTTCAGGTGTTTCTGCATGTTTTATGTTACGTTACATTAATAGCGACTATAACACTTTAACGTAATGGTTTTCTTGAAGATACACCTGTAGTGGATCTCAGAACATAAGCATGCTGCATATCATTTTAATCAGCAGGAGCAGATTGTTCTAATAAGATACATTTAGGGTGAAAAGATGCATTAAAAGATGCACGATACTACCATGTCATACAGCACTCCTATGACCTTAGACTCAAAACAATTCTCTCCACATCCTATCACTTGAAATTTCTGTTATACAGTAGACATTGTATTGTACTCATAACAGGGGGCAAGTTTCACATAATGGGAGATCATGTTAGATTCAATACTTTTAAAATACACTACTTTGTTCTTCCCTTCTCTCTTCCTCTCTGTGTATGGCCACGCAAGTTCCTAGATCACCTCCCCCCACTATTACACAATTACTATTCATCTGCATTGAGCTCATTATATGGCTCACCAACACCCCACCTTCTTTTGCTTCTATTCAATGCTGCTGCATGCTGAGCCTGCTATTGACATGGTACACATTCTCTGCTTTAATTGCACACTTCACATCACATACACAACAGGTGATGTTCTCAACATGGATAGACTGTTTAGGCTAGTGGGTACCTTTGCGCATTGCACTTTGAGGTCTGGGGTTCAAATCATGGAAGGGGAGTTTTTTTTCCTTTTCTTTTGAATCTTTATCTTTAGATTAAAATTAAATCACTTGTTGGTGTCCGTGAATTCTGTTATGGCATGGTGTGACCCGGTAGCGCGAGCATCTTTAATGCAACTTTTTACCTTCAATTGCATCTGAAACATACAGCGAATCAAATTGAAAGCACAATCAGCTTTTGCTGATGAAAAGAATATGAAGCATGCCTATAATCTGTGAGCCAGTTCAGGTGTTTTTGCATGTTTTATGTTACGATACACTAATAGCGACTATAACACTTTAACATAGTGGATTTCTTGAAGATACACCTGTACTGGATCACAGAACATAAGCATGCTGCATATCATTTTAATCAGCAGAAGCAGATTGTTCTAATAAGATACATTTTAGGGTGAAAAGATGCATTAAAAGATGCACGATACTACCATGTCACACAGCACTCCTATGACCTTAGACTCAAAACAATTCTCTCCACATCCTTTCACTTCAAATTTCTGCTATACAGTAGACATTGTATTGTACTCATAACAGGGGGCAAGTTTCACATAATGAGAGATCATGTTAGATACAATACTTTTAAAATACACTATTTTGTTCTTCCCTTCTCCCTTCCTCTCTGTGTATGGCCACCCAAGTTCCTAGACCACCTCCCCCCACTACCACACAATTACTATTCATCTGCATTGAGCTCATTATATGGCTCAACAACACCCCACCTTCTTTTGCTTCTATTCAATGCTGCTGCATGCTGAGCCTGCTATTGACATGGTACACATTCTCTGCTTTAATTGCACTCTTCACATCACATACACAACAGGTGATGTTCTCAACATGGATAGACTGTTTAGGCTAGTGGGTACCTTTGCGCTTTGCACTTTGAGGTCTGGGGTTCAAATCATGGAAGGGGAGGTTTTTTTCCTTTTCTTTTGAATCTTTATCTTTAGATTAAAATTAAATCACTTGTTGGTGTCCGTGAATTCTGTTATGGCATGGTGTGACTCGATAGCGTGAGCATCTTTAATGCAACTTTTTACCTTCAATTGCATCTGAATCATACAGCGAATCAAATTAAAAGCACAAGCAGCTTTTGCTGATGAAAAGAATATGAAGCTTGCCTATAATCTGTGAGCCAGTTCAGGTGTTTCTGCATGTTTTATGTTACGTTACACTAATAGCGACTATAACACTTTAACATAGTGGTTTTCTTGAAGATACACCTGTACTGGATCACAGAACATAAGCATGCTGCATATCATTTTAATCAGCAGAAGCAGATTGTTCTAATAAGATACATTTTAGGGTGAAAAGATGCATTAAAAGATGCACGATACTACCATGTCACACAGCACTCCTATGACATTAGACTCAAAACAATTCTCTCCACATCCTTTCACTTGAAATTTCTGCTATACAGTAGACATTGTATTGTACTCATAACAGGGGGCAAGTTTCACATAATGAGAGATCATGTTAGATACAATACTTTTAAAATACACTATTTTGTTCTTCATTTCTCCCTTCCTCTCTGTGTATGGCCACCCAAGTTCCTAGACCACCTCCCACCACTACCACACAATTACTATTCATCTGCATTGAGCTCATTATATGGCTCACCAACACCCCACCTTCTTTTGCTTCTATTCAATGCTGCCGCATGCTGAGCCTGCTATTGACAATGTACACATTGTCTGCTTTAATTGCACACTTCACATCACATACACAACAGGTGATGTTCTCAAGATGGATAGACTGTTTAGGATAGTGGGTACCTTCACGCTTTGCACTTTTAGGTCTGGGGTTCAAATCATGGAAGGGGAGTTTTTTTTCCTTTTCTTTTGAATCTTTATTTTTAGATTAAAAATAAATCACTTGGTGGTGTCCATGAATTTTGTTATGGCATGGTGTGACTCGGTAGCACGAGCATCTTTAATGCAACTTTTTACCTTCAGTTGCATCTGAATCATACAGCGAATCAAATTGAAAGCACAAGCAGCTTTTGCTGATGAAAAGAATATGAAGCATGCCTATAATCTGTGAGCCAGTTCAGGTGTTTCTGCATGTTTTATGTTACGTTACACTAATAGCGACTATAACACTTTAACATAGTGGTTTTCTTGAAGATACACCTGTACTGGATCTCAGAACATAGGCATGCTGCATATCATTTTAATCAGCAGAAGCAGATTGTTCTAATAAGATACATTTTAGGGTGAAAAGATGCATTAAAAGATGCACAATACTACCATGTCAAGCAGCACTCCTGTGACCTTAGACTCAAAAACAATTCTCTCAACATGCTATCACTTGAAATTTCTGCTATACAGTAGACATTGTATTGTACTCATAACAGGGGGCAAGTTTCACATAATGAGAGATCATGTTAGATTCAATACTTTTAAAATACACTACTTTGTTCTTCCCTTCTCCCTTCCTCTCTGAGTATGGCCACCCAAGTTCCTAGACCACCTCCCCCCACTATCACACAATTACTATTCATCTGCATTGAGCTCATTATATGGCTCACCAACAACCCACCTTCTTTTGCTTCTATTCAATGCTGCCGCATGCTGAGCCTGCTATTGACAATGTACACATTGTCTGCTTTAATTGCACACTTCACATCACATATACAACAGGTGATGTTCTCAACATGGATAGACTGTTTAGGCTAGTGGGTTCCTTCTGCGCTTTGCACTTTGAGGTCTGGGGTTCAAATAATGGAAGGGGAGTTTTTTTTTCTTTTTCTTTTGAATCTTTATTTTTGGATTAAAAATAATTCACTTGGAGGTGTCCGTGAATTCTGTTTTGGCATGGTTTGACACGGTAGCGCAAGCATCTTTAATGCAACTTTTTACCTTCAATTGCATCTGAATCATACAGCTAATCAAATTGGAAGCACAAGCAGCTTTTGCTGATGAAAACAAAATGAAGCATGCCTATAATCTGTGAGCCAGTTCAGGTGTTTCTGCATGTTTTATGTTACGTTACATTAATAGCGACTATAACACTTTAACGTAATGGTTTTCTTGAAGATACACCTGTAGTGGATCTCAGAACATAAGCATGCTGCATATCATTTTAATCAGCAGGAGCAGATTGTTCTAATAAGATACATTTAGGGTGAAAAGATGCATTAAAAGATGCACGATACTACCATGTCATACAGCACTCCTATGACCTTAGACTCAAAACAATTCTCTCCACATCCTATCACTTGAAATTTCTGTTATACAGTAGACATTGTATTGTACTCATAACAGGGGGCAAGTTTCACATAATGGGAGATCATGTTAGATTCAATACTTTTAAAATACACTACTTTGTTCTTCCCTTCTCTCTTCCTCTCTGTGTATGGCCACGCAAGTTCCTAGATCACCTCCCCCCACTATTACACAATTACTATTCATCTGCATTGAGCTCATTATATGGCTCACCAACACCCCACCTTCTTTTGCTTCTATTCAATGCTGCTGCATGCTGAGCCTGCTATTGACATGGTACACATTCTCTGCTTTAATTGCACTCTTCACATCACATACACAACAGGTGATGTTCTCAACATGGATAGACTGTTTAGGCTAGTGGGTACCTTTGCGC
Source organism: Taudactylus pleione (assembly GCA_031769625.1). Lineage (NCBI taxonomy): Eukaryota > Metazoa > Chordata > Amphibia > Anura > Myobatrachidae > Taudactylus > Taudactylus pleione. The sequence goes on from JAUIMM010000759.1 coordinate 6,766,868, forward strand.
ATTGCACTTTGAGGTCTGGGGTTCAAATCATGGAAGGGGAGTTTTTTTTCCTTTTCTTTTGAATCTTTATCTTTAGATTAAAATTAAATCACTTGTTGGTGTCCGTGAATTCTGTTATGGCATGGTGTGACCCGGTAGCGCGAGCATCTTTAATGCAACTTTTTACCTTCAATTGCATCTGAAACATACAGCGAATCAAATTGAAAGCACAATCAGCTTTTGCTGATGAAAAGAATATGAAGCATGCCTATAATCTGTGAGCCAGTTCAGGTGTTTTTGCATGTTTTATGTTACGATACACTAATAGCGACTATAACACTTTAACATAGTGGATTTCTTGAAGATACACCTGTACTGGATCACAGAACATAAGCATGCTGCATATCATTTTAATCAGCAGAAGCAGATTGTTCTAATAAGATACATTTTAGGGTGAAAAGATGCATTAAAAGATGCACGATACTACCATGTCACACAGCACTCCTATGACCTTAGACTCAAAACAATTCTCTCCACATCCTTTCACTTCAAATTTCTGCTATACAGTAGACATTGTATTGTACTCATAACAGGGGGCAAGTTTCACATAATGAGAGATCATGTTAGATACAATACTTTTAAAATACACTATTTTGTTCTTCCCTTCTCCCTTCCTCTCTGTGTATGGCCACCCAAGTTCCTAGACCACCTCCCCCCACTACCACACAATTACTATTCATCTGCATTGAGCTCATTATATGGCTCAACAACACCCCACCTTCTTTTGCTTCTATTCAATGCTGCTGCATGCTGAGCCTGCTATTGACATGGTACACATTCTCTGCTTTAATTGCACTCTTCACATCACATACACAACAGGTGATGTTCTCAACATGGATAGACTGTTTAGGCTAGTGGGTACCTTTGCGCTTTGCACTTTGAGGTCTGGGGTTCAAATCATGGAAGGGGAGGTTTTTTTCCTTTTCTTTTGAATCTTTATCTTTAGATTAAAATTAAATCACTTGTTGGTGTCCGTGAATTCTGTTATGGCATGGTGTGACTCGATAGCGTGAGCATCTTTAATGCAACTTTTTACCTTCAATTGCATCTGAATCATACAGCGAATCAAATTAAAAGCACAAGCAGCTTTTGCTGATGAAAAGAATATGAAGCTTGCCTATAATCTGTGAGCCAGTTCAGGTGTTTCTGCATGTTTTATGTTACGTTACACTAATAGCGAATATAACACTTTAACATAGTGGTTTTCTTGAAGATACACCTGTACTGGATCACAGAACATAAGCATGCTGCATATCATTTTAATCAGCAGAAGCAGATTGTTCTAATAAGATACATTTTAGGGTGAAAAGATGCATTAAAAGATGCACGATACTACCATGTCACACAGCACTCCTATGACATTAGACTCAAAACAATTCTCTCCACATCCTTTCACTTGAAATTTCTGCTATACAGTAGACATTGTATTGTACTCATAACAGGGGGCAAGTTTCACATAATGAGAGATCATGTTAGATACAATACTTTTAAAATACACTATTTTGTTCTTCATTTCTCCCTTCCTCTCTGTGTATGGCCACCCAAGTTCCTAGACCACCTCCCACCACTACCACACAATTACTATTCATCTGCATTGAGCTCATTATATGGCTCACCAACACCCCACCTTCTTTTGCTTCTATTCAATGCTGCCGCATGCTGAGCCTGCTATTGACAATGTACACATTGTCTGCTTTAATTGCACACTTCACATCACATACACAACAGGTGATGTTCTCAAGATGGATAGACTGTTTAGGATAGTGGGTACCTTCACGCTTTGCACTTTTAGGTCTGGGGTTCAAATCATGGAAGGGGAGTTTTTTTTCCTTTTCTTTTGAATCTTTATTTTTAGATTAAAAATAAATCACTTGGTGGTGTCCATGAATTTTGTTATGGCATGGTGTGACTCGGTAGCACGAGCATCTTTAATGCAACTTTTTACCTTCAGTTGCATCTGAATCATACAGCGAATCAAATTGAAAGCACAAGCAGCTTTTGCTGATGAAAAGAATATGAAGCATGCCTATAATCTGTGAGCCAGTTCAGGTGTTTCTGCATGTTTTATGTTACGTTACACTAATAGCGACTATAACACTTTAACATAGTGGTTTTCTTGAAGATACACCTGTACTGGATCTCAGAACATAGGCATGCTGCATATCATTTTAATCAGCAGAAGCAGATTGTTCTAATAAGATACATTTTAGGGTGAAAAGATGCATTAAAAGATGCACAATACTACCATGTCACCCAGCACTCCTTTGACCTTAGACTCAAAACAATTCTCTCCACATCCTTTCACTTGAAATTTCTGCTATACAGTAGACATTGTATTGTACTCATAACAGGGGGCAAGTTTCACATAATGAGAGATCATGTTAGATACAATACTTTTAAAATACACTATTTTGTTCTTCCCTTCTCCATTCCTCTCTGTGTATGGCCACCCAAGTTCCTAGACCACCTCCCCCCACTACCACACAATTACTATTCATCTGCATTGAGCTCATTATATGGCTCACCAACACCCCACCTTCTTTTGCTTCTATTCATTGCTGCCGCATGCTGAGCCTGCTATTGACAATGTACACATTGTCTGCTTTAATTACACACTTCACATCACATACACAACAGGTGATGTTCTCAACATGGATAGACTGTTTAGGCTAGTGGGTACCTTCACGCTTTGCACTTTGAGGTCTGGGGTTCAAATCATGGAAGGGGAGTTATTTTTCCTTTTCTTTTGAATCTTTATTTTTAGATTAAAAATAAATAACTTGGTGGTGTCCATGAATTTTGTTATGGCATGGTGTGACTCGGTAGGGCAAGCATCTTTAATGCAACTTTTTACCTTCAGTTGCATCTGAATCATACAGAGAATCAAATTGAAAGCACAAGCAGTTTTTGCTGATGAAAAGAATATGAAGCATGCCTATAATCTGTGAGCCAGTTCAGGTGTTTCTGCATGTTTTATGTTACGATACACTAATAGCGACTATAACACTTTAACATAGTGGTTTTCTTGAAGATACACCAGTACTGGATCACAGAACATAAGCATGCTGCATATCATTTTAATCAGCAGAAGCAGATTGTTCTAATAAGATAAATTTTAGGGTGAAAAGATGCATTAAAAGATGCACGATACTACCATGTCACACAGCACTCCTATGACCTTAGACTCAAAACAATTCTCTCCACATCCTTTCTCTTGAAATTTCTGCTATACAGTAGACATTGTATTGTACTCATAACAGGGGGCAAGTTTCACATAATGAGAGATCATGTTAGATTCAATACTTTTAAAATACACTATTTTGTTCTTCCCTTCTCCCTTCCTCTCTGTGTATGGCCACCCAAACTCCTAGACCACCTCCCCCCACTACCACACAATTACTATTCATCTGCATTGAGCTCATTATATGGCTCACCAACACCCCACCTTCTATTGCTTCTATTCAATGCTGCCGCATGGTGCGCCTGCTATTGACAATGTACACATTGTCTGCTTTAATTGCACACTTCACATCACATACACAACAGGTGATGTTCTCAACATGGATAGACTGTTTAGGCTAGTGGGTACCTTCACGCTTTGCACTTTGAGGTCTGGGGTTCAAATCATGGAAGGGGAGTTTTTTTTCCTTTTCTTTTGAATCTTTATTTTTAGATTAAAAATAAATAACTTGGTGGTGTCCATGAATTTTGTTATGGCATGGTGTGACTCGGTAGCGCGAGCATCTTTAATGCAACTTTTTACCTTCAGTTGCATCTGAGTCATACAGCGAATCAAATTAAAAGCACAAGCAGCTTTTGCTGATGAAAAGAATATGAAGCATGCCTATAATCTGTGAGCCAGTTCAGGTGTTTCTGCATGTTTTATGTTACAATTCACTAATAGCGACTATAAAACTTTAACATAGTGGTTTTCTTGAAGATACACCTGTACTGGATCTCAGAACATAGGCATGCTGCATATCATTTTAATCAGCAGAAGCAGATTGTTCTAATAAGATACATTTTAGGGTGAAAAGATGCATTAAAAGATGCACGATACTACCATGTCATACAGCACTCCTATGACCTTAGACTCAAAACAATTCTCTCCACATCCTATCACTTGAAATTTCTGTTATACAGTAGACATTGTATTGTACTCATAACAGGGGGCAAGTTTCAAATAATGAGAGATCATGTTAGATTCAATACTTTTAAAATACACTACTTTGTTCTTCCCATCTCCCTTACTCTATGTGTATGGCCACCCAAGTTCCTAGACCACCTCCCCCCACTATCACACAATTACTATTCATCTGCATTGAGCTCATTATATGGCTCACCAACACCCCACCTTCTTTTGCTTCTATTCAATGCTGCCGCATGCTGAGCCTGCTATTGACAATGTACACATTGTCTGCTTTTATTGCACACTTCACATCACATACACAACAGGTGATGTTCTCAACATGGATAGACTGTTTAGGCTAGTGGGTACCTTTGCGCTTTGCACTTTGAGATCTGGGGTTCAAATCATGGAAGGGAAGTTATTTTTCCTTTTCTTTTGAATCTTTATCTTTAGATTAAAATTAAATCACTTGTTGGTGTCCGTGAATTCTGTTATGGCATGGTGTGACTCGGTAGCGCGAGCATCTTTAATGCAACTTTTTATCTTCAATTGCATCTGAATCATACAGCGAATCAAATTGAAAGCACAAGCAGCTTTTGCTGATGAAAAGAATATGAAGCATGCCTATAATCTGTGAGCCAGTTCAGGTGTTTCTGCATATTTTATGTTACGATACACTAATAGCGACTATAACACTTTAACATAGTGGTTTTCTTGAAGATACACCTGTACTGGATCACAGAACATAGGCATGCTGCATATCATTTTAATCAGCAGAAGCAGATTGTTCTAAAAAGATACATTTTAGAGTGAAAAGATGCATTAAAAGATGCACGATACTACCATGTCAAGCAGCACTCCTATGACCTTAGACTCAAAAACAATTCTCTCAACATGCTATCACTTGAAATTTCTGCTATACAGTAGACAATGTATTGTACTCATAACAGGGGGCAAGTTTCACATAATGAGGTGTTTCTGCATGTTTTATGTTACGATACACTAATAGCGACTATAACACTTTAACGTAGCGGTTTTCTTGAAGATACACCTGTACTGGATCACAGAACATAAGCATGCTGCATATCAATTTAATCAGCAGAAGCAGATTGCTCTAATAAGATACATTTTAGGGTGAAAAGATGCAATAAAAGATGCACGATACTACCATGTCACACAGCACTCCTATGACCTTAGACTCAAAACAATTCTCTCCACATGCTTTCACTTCAAATTTCTGCTATACAGTAGACATTGTATTGTACTCATAACAGTGGGCAAGTTTCACATAATGAGAGATCATGTTAGATTCAATACTTTTAAAATACACTATTTTGTTCTTCCCTTCTCCCTTCCTCTCTGTGTATGGCCACCCAAGTTCCTAGACCACCTCCCCCCACTACCACACAATTACTATTCATCTTCATTGAGGTCATTATATGGCTCACCAACACCCCACCTTCTTTTGCTTCTATTCAATGCTGCCGCATGCTGAGCCTGCTATTGACAATGTACACATTGTCTGCTTTAATTGCACACTTCACATCACATACACAACAGGTGATGTTCTCAACATGGATAGACTGTTTAGGCTAGTGGGTACCTTCACGCTTTGCACTTTGAGGTCTGGGGTTCAAATCATGGAAGGGGAGTTTTTTTTCCTTTTCTTTTGAATCTTTATTTTTAGATTAAAAATAAATAACTTGGTGGTGTCCATGAATTTTGTTATGGCATGGTGTGACTCGGTAGCGCGAGCATCTTTAATGCAACTTTTTACCTTCAGTTGCATCTGAATCATACAGCGAATCAAATTGAAAGCACAAGCAGTTTTTGCTGATGAAAAGAATATGAAGCATGCCTATAATCTGTGAGCCAGTTCAGGTGTTTCTGCATGTTTTATGTTACGATACACTAATAGCGACTATAACACTTTAACATAGTGGTTTTCTTGAAGATACACCAGTACTGGATCACAGAACATAAGCATGCTGCATATCATTTTAATCAGCAGAAGCAGATTGTTCTAATAAGATAAATTTTAGGGTGAAAAGAAGCATTAAAAGATGCACGATACTACCATGTCACACTGCACTCCTATGACCTTAGACTCAAAACAATTCTCTCCACATCCTTTCTCTTGAAATTTCTGCTATACAGTAGACATTGTATTGTACTCATAACAGGGGGCAAGTTTCACATAATGAGAGATCATGTTAGATTCAATACTTTTAAAATACACTATTTTGTTCTTCCCTTCTCCCTTCCTCTCTGTGTATGGCCACCCAAACTCCTAGACCACCTCCCCCCACTACCACACAATTACTATTCATCTGCATTGAGCTCATTATATGGCTCACCAACACCCCACCTTCTATTGCTTCTATTCAATGCTGCCGCATGCTGAGCCTGCTATTGACAATGTACACATTGTCTACTTTAATTGCACACTTCACATCACATACACAACAGGTGATGTTCTCAAGATGGATAGACTGTTTAGGATAGTGGGTACCTTCACGCTTTGCACTTTTAGGTCTGGGGTTCAAATCATGGAAGGGGAGTTTTTTTTCCTTTTCTTTTGAATCTTTATTTTTAGATTAAAAATAAATCACTTGGTGGTGTCCATGAATTTTGTTATGGCATGGTGTGACTCGGTAGCACGAGCATCTTTAATGCAACTTTTTACCTTCAGTTGCATCTGAATCATACAGCGAATCAAATTGAAAGCACAAGCAGCTTTTGCTGATGAAAAGAATATGAAGCATGCCTATAATCTGTGAGCCAGTTCAGGTGTTTCTGCATGTTTTATGTTACGATACACTAATAGCGACTATAACACTTTAACATAGTGGTTTTCTTGAAGATACACCAGTACTGGATCTCAGAACATAGGCATGCTGCATATCATTTTAATCAACAGAAGCTGATTGTTCTAATAATATACATTTTAGGGTTAAAAGATGCATTAAAAGATGCACGATACTACCATGTCATACAGCACTCCTATGACCTTAGACTCAAAACAATTCCCTCCACATCCTATCACTTGAAATTTTTGTTATACAGTAGACATTGTATTGTACTCATAACAGGGGGCAAGTTTCACATAATGAGAGATCATGTTAGATTCAATACTTTTAAAATACACTACTTTCTTCTTCCCTTCTCCCTTCCTCTCTGAGTATTGCCACCCAAGTTCCTAGACCACCTACCCCCACTATCACACAATTACTATTCATCTGCATTGAGCTCATTATATGGCTCACCAACACCCCACCTTCTTTTGCTTCTATTCAATGCTGCCGCATGCTGAGCCTGCTATTGACAATGTACACATTGTCTGCTTTATTTGCACTCTTCACATCACATACACAACAGGTGATGTTCTCAACATGGATAGACTGTTTAGGCTAGTGGGTTCCTTCGGTGCTTTGCACTTTGAGGTCTGGGGTTCAAATCAAGGAAGGGGAGTTTTTTTTTCTTTTTCTTTTGAATCTTTATTTTTAGATTAAAAATAAATCACTTGGTGGTGTCCGTGAATTCAGTTATGGCATGGTGTGACTCGATAGCGCGAGCAGCTTTAATGCAACTTTTTACCTTCAATTGCATCTGAATCATACAGCGAATCAAATTGAAAGCACAAGCAGCTTTTGCTGATGAAAAGAATATGAAGCATGCCAATAATCTGTGAGCCAGTTCAGGTGTTTCTGCATGATTTATGTTATGTTACACTAATAGCGACTATAACACTTTAACATAATGGTTTTCTTGAAGATACACCTGTACTGGATCACAGAACATAAGCATGCTGCATATCATTTTAATCAGCAGAAGCAGATTGTTCTAATAAGATACATTTAGGGTGAAAAGATGCATTAAAAGATGCACGATACTACCATGTCATACAGCACTCCTATGACCTTAGACTCAAAACAATTCTCTCCACATCTTTTCACTTGAAATTTCTGTTATACAGTAGACATTGTATTGTACTCATAACAGGGGGCAAGTTTCACATAATGAGAGATCATGTTAGATTCAATACTTTAAAAATACTCTACTTTGTTCTTCCCATCTCCCTTACTCTATGTGTATGGCCACCCAAGTTCCTAGACCACCTCCCCCCACTACCACACAGTTACTATTCATTTGCATTGAGCTCATTATATGGCTCACCAACACCCCACCTTCTTTTGCTTCTATTCAATGCTGCCGCATGCTGAGCCTGCTATTTACAATGTACACATTGTCTGCTTTAATTGCACACTTCACATCACATACACAACAGGTGAAGTTCTCAACATGGATAGACTGTTTAGGCTAGTGGGTACCTTCACGCTTTGCACTTTGAGGTCTGGGGTTCAAATCATGGAAGGGGAGTTTTTTTTCCTTTTCTTTTGAATCTTTATTTTTAGATTAAAAATAAATAACTTGGTGGTGTCCATGAATTTTGTTATGGCATGGTGTGACTCGGTAGCGCGAGCATCTTTAAAGCAACTTTTTACCTTCAGTTGCATCTGAGTCATACAGCGAATCAAATTGAAAGCACAAGCAGCTTTTGCTGATGAAAAGAATATGAAGCATGCCTATAATCTGTGAGCCAGTTCAGGTGTTTCTGCATGTTTTATGTTACGATACACTAATAGCGACTATAACACTTTAACATAGTGGTTTTCTTGAAGATACACCTGTACTGGATCTCAGAACATAGGCATGCTGCATATCATTTTAATCAGCAGAAGCAGATTGTTCTAATAAGATACATTTTAGGGTGAAAAGATGCATTAAAAGATGCACGATACTACCATGTCATACAGCACTCCTATGACCTTAGACTCAAAACAATTCTCTCCACATCATATCACTTGAAATTTCTGTTATACAGTAGACATTGTATTGTACTCATAACAGGGGGCAAGTTTCAAATAATGAGAGATCATGTTAGATTCAATACTTTTAAAATACACTACTTTGTTCTTCCCATCTCCCTTACTCTATGTGTATGGCCACCCAAGTTCCTAGACCACCTCCCCCCACTATCACACAATTACTATTCATCTGCATTGAGCTCATTATATGGCTCACCAACACCCCACCTTCTTTTGCTTCTATTCAATGCTGCCGCATGCTGAGCCTGCTATTGACAATGTACACATTGTCTGCTTTTATTGCACACTTCACATCACATACACAACAGGTGATGTTCTCAACATGGATAGACTGTTTAGGCTAGTGGGTACCTTTGCGCTTTGCACTTTGAGATCTGGGGTTCAAATCATGGAAGGGAAGTTATTTTTCCTTTTCTTTTGAATCTTTATCTTTAGATTAAAATTAAATCACTTGTTGGTGTCCGTGAATTCTGTTATGGCATGGTGTGACTCAGTAGCGCGAGCATCTTTAATGCAACTTTTTATCTTCAATTGCATCTGAATCATACAGCGAATCAAATTGAAAGCACAAGCAGCTTTTGCTGATGAAAAGAATATGAAGCATGCCTATAATCTGTGAGCCAGTTCAGGTGTTTCTGCATATTTTATGTTACGATACACTAATAGCGACTATAACACTTTAACATAGTGGTTTTCTTGAAGATACACCTGTACTGGATCACAGAACATAGGCATGCTGCATATCATTTTAATCAGCAGAAGCAGATTGTTCTAAAAAGATACATTTTAGAGTGAAAAGATGCATTAAAAGATGCAAGATACTACCATGTCAAGCAGCACTCCTATGACCTTAGACTCAAAAACAATTCTCTCAACATGCTATCACTTGAAATTTCTGCTATACAGTAGACAATGTATTGTACTCATAACAGGGGGCAAGTTTCACATAATGAGGTGTTTCTGCATGTTTTATGTTACGATACACTAATAGCGACTATAACACTTTAACGTAGCGGTTTTCTTGAAGATACACCTGTACTGGATCACAGAACATAAGCATGCTGCATATCAATTTAATCAGCAGAAGCAGATTGCTCTAATAAGATACATTTTAGGGTGAAAAGATGCAATAAAAGATGCACGATACTACCATGTCACACAGCACTCCTATGACCTTAGACTCAAAACAATTCTCTCCACATGCTTTCACTTCAAATTTCTGCTATACAGTAGACATTGTATTGTACTCATAACAGTGGGCAAGTTTCACATAATGAGAGATCATGTTAGATTCAATACTTTTAAAATACACTACTTTGTTCTTCCCATCTCCCTTACTCTATGTGTATGGCCACCCAAGTTCCTAGACCACCTCCCCCCACTATCACACAATTACTATTCATCTGCATTGAGCTCATTATATGGCTCACCAACACCCCACCTTCTTTTGCTTCTATTCAATGCTGCCGCATGCTGAGCCTGCTATTGACAATGTACACATTGTCTGCTTTTATTGCACACTTCACATCACATACACAACAGGTGATGTTCTCAACATGGATAGACTGTTTAGGCTAGTGGGTACCTTTGCGCTTTGCACTTTGAGATCTGGGGTTCAAATCATGGAAGGGAAGTTATTTTTCCTTTTCTTTTGAATCTTTATCTTTAGATTAAAATTAAATCACTTGTTGGTGTCCGTGAATTCTGTTATGGCATGGTGTGACTCAGTAGCGCGAGCATCTTTAATGCAACTTTTTATCTTCAATTGCATCTGAATCATACAGCGAATCAAATTGAAAGCACAAGCAGCTTTTGCTGATGAAAAGAATATGAAGCATGCCTATAATCTGTGAGCCAGTTCAGGTGTTTCTGCATATTTTATGTTACGATACACTAATAGCGACTATAACACTTTAACATAGTGGTTTTCTTGAAGATACACCTGTACTGGATCACAGAACATAGGCATGCTGCATATCATTTTAATCAGCAGAAGCAGATTGTTCTAAAAAGATACATTTTAGAGTGAAAAGATGCATTAAAAGATGCAAGATACTACCATGTCAAGCAGCACTCCTATGACCTTAGACTCAAAAACAATTCTCTCAACATGCTATCACTTGAAATTTCTGCTATACAGTAGACAATGTATTGTACTCATAACAGGGGGCAAGTTTCACATAATGAGGTGTTTCTGCATGTTTTATGTTACGATACACTAATAGCGACTATAACACTTTAACGTAGCGGTTTTCTTGAAGATACACCTGTACTGGATCACAGAACATAAGCATGCTGCATATCAATTTAATCAGCAGAAGCAGATTGCTCTAATAAGATACATTTTAGGGTGAAAAGATGCAATAAAAGATGCACGATACTACCATGTCACACAGCACTCCTATGACCTTAGACTCAAAACAATTCTCTCCACATGCTTTCACTTCAAATTTCTGCTATACAGTAGACATTGTATTGTACTCATAACAGTGGGCAAGTTTCACATAATGAGAGATCATGTTAGATTCAATACTTTTAAAATACACTATTTTGTTCTTCCCTTCTCCCTTCCTCTCTGTGTATGGCCACCCAAACTCCTAGACCACCTCCCCCCACTACCACACAATTACTATTCATCTGCATTGAGCTCATTATATGGCTCACCAACACCCCACCTTCTATTGCTTCTATTCAATGCTGCCGCATGCTGAGCCTGCTATTGACAATGTACACATTGTCTGCTTTAATTGCACACTTCACATCACATACACAACAGGTGATGTTCTCAACATGGATAGACTGTTTAGGCTAGTGGGTACCTTCACGCTTTGCACTTTGAGGTCTGGGGTTCAAATCATGGAAGGGGAGTTTTTTTTCCTTTTCTTTTGAATCTTTATTTTTAGATTAAAAATAAATAACTTGGTGGTGTCCATGAATTTTGTTATGGCATGGTGTGACTCGGTAGCGCGAGCATCTTTAATGCAACTTTTTACCTTCAGTTGCATCTGAGTCATACAGCGAATCAAATTAAAAGCACAAGCAGCTTTTGCTGATGAAAAGAATATGAAGCATGCCTATAATCTGTGAGCCAGTTCAGGTGTTTCTGCATGTTTTATGTTACAATTCACTAATAGCGACTATAACACTTTAACATAGTGGTTTTCTTGAAGATACACCTGTACTGGATCTCAGAACATAGGCATGCTGCATATCATTTTAATCAGCAGAAGCAGATTGTTCTAATAAGATACATTTTAGGGTGAAAAGATGCATTAAAAGATGCACGATACTACCATGTCATACAGCACTCCTATGACCTTAGACTCAAAACAATTCTCTCCACATCCTATCACTTGAAATTTCTGTTATACAGTAGACATTGTATTGTACTCATAACAGGGGGCAAGTTTCAAAAAATGAGAGATCATGTTAGATTCAATACTTTTAAAATACACTACTTTGTTCTTCCCATCTCCCTTACTCTATGTGTATGGCCACCCAAGTTCCTAGACCACCTCCCCCCACTATCACACAATTACTATTCATCTGCATTGAGCTCATTATATGGCTCACCAACACCCCACCTTCTTTTGCTTCTATTCAATGCTGCCGCATGCTGAGCCTGCTATTGACAATGTACACATTGTCTGCTTTTATTGCACACTTCACATCACATACACAACAGGTGATGTTCTCAACATGGATAGACTGTTTAGGCTAGTGGGTACCTTTGCGCTTTGCACTTTGAGATCTGGGGTTCAAATCATGGAAGGGAAGTTATTTTTCCTTTTCTTTTGAATCTTTATCTTTAGATTAAAATTAAATCACTTGTTGGTGTCCGTGAATTCTGTTATGGCATGGTGTGACTCGGTAGCGCGAGCATCTTTAATGCAACTTTTTATCTTCAATTGCATCTGAATCATACAGTGAATCAAATTGAAAGCACAAGCAGCTTTTGCTGATGAAAAGAATATGAAGCATGCCTATAATCTGTGAGCCAGTTCAGGTGTTTCTGCATATTTTATGTTACGATACACTAATAGCGACTATAACACTTTAACATAGTGGTTTTCATGAAGATACACCTGTACTGGATCACAGAACATAGGCATGCTGCATATCATTTTAATCAGCAGAAGCAGATTGTTCTAAAAAGATACATTTTAGAGTGAAAAGATGCATTAAAAGATGCACGATACTACCATGTCAAGCAGCACTCCTATGACCTTAGACTCAAAAACAATTCTCTCAACATGCTATCACTTGAAATTTCTGCTATACAGTAGACAATGTATTGTACTCATAACAGGGGGCAAGTTTCACATAATGAGGTGTTTCTGCATGTTTTATGTTACGATACACTAATAGCGACTATAACACTTTAACGTAGCGGTTTTCTTGAAGATACACCTGTACTGGATCACAGAACATAAGCATGCTGCATATCAATTTAATCAGCAGAAGCAGATTGCTCTAATAAGATACATTTTAGGGTGAAAAGATGCAATAAAAGATGCACGATACTACCATGTCACACAGCACTCCTATGACCTTAGACTCAAAACAATTCTCTCCACATGCTTTCACTTCAAATTTCTGCTATACAGTAGACATTGTATTGTACTCATAACAGTGGGCAAGTTTCACATAATGAGAGATCATGTTAGATTCAATACTTTTAAAATACACTATTTTGTTCTTCCCTTCTCCCTTCCTCTCTGTGTATGGCCACCCAAGTTCCTAGACCACCTCCCCCCACTACCACACAATTACTATTCATCTTCATTGAGGTCATTATATGGCTCACCAACACCCCACCTTCTTTTGCTTCTATTCAATGCTGCCGCATGCTGAGCCTGCTATTGACAATGTACACATTGTCTGCTTTAATTGCACACTTCACATCACATACACAACAGGTGATGTTCTCAACATGGATAGACTGTTTAGGCTAGTGGGTACCTTCACGCTTTGCACTTTGAGGTCTGGGGTTCAAATCATGGAAGGGGAGTTTTTTTTCCTTTTCTTTTGAATCTTTATTTTTAGATTAAAAATAAATAACTTGGTGGTGTCCATGAATTTTGTTATGGCATGGTGTGACTCGGTAGCGCGAGCATCTTTAATGCAACTTTTTACCTTCAGTTGCATCTGAATCATACAGCGAATCAAATTGAAAGCACAAGCAGTTTTTGCTGATGAAAAGAATATGAAGCATGCCTATAATCTGTGAGCCAGTTCAGGTGTTTCTGCATGTTTTATGTTACGATACACTAATAGCGACTATAACACTTTAACATAGTGGTTTTCTTGAAGATACACCAGTACTGGATCACAGAACATAAGCATGCTGCATATCATTTTAATCAGCAGAAGCAGATTCTTCTAATAAGATAAATTTTAGGGTGAAAAGATGCATTAAAAGATGCACGATACTACCATGTCACACAGCACTCCTATGACCTTATACTCAAAACAATTCTCTCCACATCCTTTCTCTTGAAATTTCTGCTAAACAGTAGACATTGTATTGTACTCATAACAGGGGGCAAGTTTCACATAATGAGAGATCATGTTAGATTCAATACTTTTAAAATACACTATTTTGTTCTTCCCTTCTCCCTTCCTCTCTGTGTATGGCCACCCAAACTCCTAGACCACCTCCCCCCACTACCACACAATTACTATTCATCTGCATTGAGCTCATTATATGGCTCACCAACACCCCACCTTCTATTGCTTCTATTCAATGCTGCCGCATGCTGAGCCTGCTATTGACAATGTACACATTGTCTGCTTTAATTGCACACTTCACATCACATACACAACAGGTGATGTTCTCAACATGGATAGACTGTTTAGGCTAGTGGGTACCTTCACGCTTTGCACTTTGAGGTCTGGGGTTCAAATCATGGAAGGGGAGTTTTTTTTCCTTTTCTTTTGAATCTTTATTTTTAGATTAAAAATAAATAACTTGGTGGTGTCCATGAATTTTGTTATGGCATGGTGTGACTCGGTAGCGCGAGCATCTTTAATGCAACTTTTTACCTTCAGTTGCATCTGAGTCATACAGCGAATCAAATTAAAAGCACAAGCAGCTTTTGCTGATGAAAAGAATATGAAGCATGCCTATAATCTGTGAGCCAGTTCAGGTGTTTCTGCATGTTTTATGTTACAATTCACTAATAGCGACTATAACACTTTAACATAGTGGTTTTCTTGAAGATACACCTGTACTGGATCTCAGAACATAGGCATGCTGCATATCATTTTAATCAGCAGAAGCAGATTGTTCTAATAAGATACATTTTAGGGTGAAAAGATGCATTAAAAGATGCACGATACTACCATGTCATACAGCACTCCTATGACCTTAGACTCAAAACAATTCTCTCCACATCCTATCACTTGAAATTTCTGTTATACAGTAGACATTGTATTGTACTCATAACAGGGGGCAAGTTTCAAATAATGAGAGATCATGTTAGATTCAATACTTTTAAAATACACTACTTTGTTCTTCCCATCTCCCTTACTCTATGTGTATGGCCACCCAAGTTCCTAGACCACCTCCCCCCACTATCACACAATTACTATTCATCTGCATTGAGCTCATTATATGGCTCACCAACACCCCACCTTCTTTTGCTTCTATTCAATGCTGCCGCATGCTGAGCCTGCTATTGACAATGTACACATTGTCTGCTTTTCTTGCACTCTTCACATCACATACACAACTGGTGATGTTCTCAACATGGATAGACTGTTTAGGCTAGTGGGTACCTTTGCGCTTTGCATTTTGAGATCTGGGGTTCAAATCATGGAAGGGGAGTTTTTTTTCCTTTTCTTTTGAATCTTTATCTTTAGATTAAAATTAAATCACTTGTTGGTGTCCGTGAATTCTGTTATGGCATGGTGTGACTCGGTAGCGTGAGCATCTTTAATGCAACTTTTTATCTTCAATTGCATCTGAATCATACAGCGAATTAAATTGAAAACACAAGCAGCTTTTGCTGATGAAAAGAATATGAAGCATGCCTATAATCTGTGAGCCAGTTCAGGTGTTTCTGCATGTTTTATGTTACGATACACTAATAGCCACTATAACAATTTAACATAGTGGTTTTCTTGAAGATACACCTGTACTGGATCACAGAACATAGGCATGCTGCATATCATTTTAATCAGCAGAAGCAGATTGTTCTAATAAGATACATTTTAGGGTGAAAAGATGCATTAAAAGATGCACGATACTACCATGTCACACAGCACTCCTATGACCTTAGACTCAAAACAATTCTCTCCACATTCTTTCACTTCAAATTTCTGCTATACAGTAGACATTGTATTGTACTCATAACAGGGGGCAAGTTTCACATAATGAGAGATCATGTTAGATTCAATACTTTTAAAATTCACTATTTTGTTCTTCCCTTCTCCCTTCGTCTCTGTGTATGGCCACCCAAGTTCCTAGACCACCTCCCCCCACTACCACACAATTACTATTCATATGCATTGAGCTCATTATATGGCTCACCAACACCCCACCTTCTTTTGCTTCTATTCAATGCTGCCGCATGCTGAGCCTGCTATTGACAATGTACACATTGTCTGCTTTAATTGCACACTTCACATCACATACACAACAGGTGATGTTCTCAACATGGATAGACTGTTTAGGCTAGTGGGTACCTTTGCGCTTTGCACTTTGAGATCTGGGGTTCAAATCATGGAAGGGGAGTTTTTTTTCCTTTTCTTTTGAATCTTTATCTTTAGATTAAAATTAAATCACTTGTTGGTGTCCGTGAATTCTGTTATGGCATGGTGTGACTCGGTAGCGCGAGCATCTTTAATGCAACTTTTTATCTTCAATTGCATCTGAATCATACAGCGAATCAAATTGAAAGCACAAGCAGCTTTTGCTGATGAAAAGAATATGAAGCATGCCTATAATCTGTGAGCCAGTTCAGGTGTTTCTGCATGTTTTATGTTACGATACACTAATAGCGACTATAACACTTTAACATAGTGGTTTTCTTGAAGATACACCTGAACTGGATCACAGAACATAGGCATGCTGCATATCATTTTAATCAGCAGAAACAGATTGTTCTAAAAAGATACATTTTAGAGTGAAAAGATGCATTAAAAGATGCACGAAACTACCATGTCAAGCAGCACTCCTATGACCTTAGACTCAAAAACAATTCTCTCAACATGCTATCACTTGAAATTTCTGCTATACAGTAGACAATGTATTGTACTGATAACAGGGGGCAAGTTTCACATAATGAGGTGTTTCTGAATGTTTTATGTTACGAGACACTAATAGCGACTATAACACTTTAACATAGTGGTTTTCTTGAAGATACAAATGTACTGGATCACAGAACATAGGCATGCTGCATATCATTTTAATCAGCAGAAGCAGATTGTTCTAATAAGATACATTTTAGGGTGAAAAGATGCATTAAAAGATGCACGATACTACCATGTCACACAGCACTCCTATGACCTTAGACTCAAAACAATTCTCTCCACATTCTTTCACTTCAAATTTCTGCTATACAGTAGACATTGTATTGTACTCATAACAGGGGGCAAGTTTCACATAATGAGAGATCATGTTAGATTCAATACTTTTAAAATACACTATTTTGTTCTTCCCTTCTCCCTTCCTCTCTGTGTATGGCCACCCAAATTCCTTGACCACCTCCCCCCACTACCACACAATTACTATTCATCTGCATTGAGCTCATTATATGGCTCACCAACACCCCACCTTCTTTTGCTTCTATTCAATGCTGCCGCATGCTGAGCCTGCTATTGACAATGTACACATTGTCTGCTTTAATTGCACACTTCACATCACATACACAACAGGTGATGTTCTCAACATGGATAGACTGTTTAGGCTAGTGGGTACCTTCACGCTTTGCACTTTGAGGTCTGGGGTTCAAATCATGGAAGGGGAGTTTTTTTTCCTTTTCTTTTGAATCTTTATTTTTAGATTAAAAATAAATAACTTGGTGGTGTCCATGAATTTTGTTATGGCATGGTGTGACTCGGTAGCGCGAGCATCTTTAATGCAACTTTTTACCTTCAGTTGCATCTGAATCATACAGCGAATCAAATTGAAAGCACAAGCAGCTTTTGCTGATGAAAAGAATATGAAGCATGCCTATAATCTGTGAGCCAGTTAAGGTGTTTCTGCATGTTTTATGTTACGATACACTAATAGCGACTATAACACTTTAACATAGTGGTTTTCTTGAAGATACACCTGTACTGGATCTCAGAACATAGGCATGCTGCATATCATTTTAATCAGCAGAAGCAGATTGTTCTAATAAGATACATTTTAGGGTGAAAAGATGCATTAAAAGATGCACGATACTACCATGTCATACAGCACTCCTATGACCTTAGACTCAAAACAATTCTCTCCACATCCTATCACTTGAAATTTCTGTTATACAGTAGACATTGTATTGTACTCATAACAGGGGGCAAGTTTCACATATTGAGAGATCATGTTAGATTCAATACTTTTAAAATACACTACTTTGTTCTTCCCTTCTCAATTCCTCTCTGTGTATGGCCACCCAAGTTCCTAGACCACCTCCCCCCACTATCACACAATTACTATTCATCTGCATTGAGCTCATTATATGGCTCACCAACACCCCACCTTCTTTTGCTTCTATTCAATGCTGCCGCATGCTGAGTGTGCTATTGACAATGTACACATTGTCTGCTTTAATTGCACTCTTCACATCACATACACAACAGGTGATGTTCTCAACATGGATAGACTGTTTAGGCTAGTGGGTTCCTTCTGCGCTTTGCACTTTGTGGTCTGGGGTTCAAATCATGGAAGGGGAGTTTTTTTTTCTTTTCTTTTGAATCTTTATTTTTAGATTAAAAATAAATCACTTGGTGGTGTCCGTGAATTCTGTTATGGCATGGTGTGACGCGGTAACGCGAGCATCTTTAATGCAACTTTTTACCTTCAATTGCATCTGAATCATACAGCTAATCAAATTGAAAGCACAAGCAGCTTTTGCTGATGAAAACAATATGAAGCATGCCTATAATCTGTGTGCCAGTTCAGGTGTTTCTGCATGTTTTATGTTACGTTACACTAATAGCGACTATAACACTTTAACATAATGGTTTTCTTGAAGATACACCTGTAGTGGATCTCAGAACATATGCATGCTGCATATCATTTTAATCAGCAGAAGCAGATTGTTCTAATAAGATACATTTTAGGGTGAAATGATGCATTAAAAGATGCACGATACTACCATGTCATACAGCACTCCTATGACCTTAGACTCAAAACAATTCTCTCCACATCCTTTCACTTGAAATTTCTGTTATACAGTAGACATTGTATTGTACTCATAACAGGGGGCAAGTTTTACATAATGAGAGATCATGTTAGATTCAATACTTTTAAAATACACTACTTTGTTCTTCCCTTCTCCCTTCCTCTATGTGTATGGCCACCCAAGTTCCTAGACCACCTCCCCCCACTATCACACAATTACTATTCATCTGCATTGAGCTCATTATATGGCTCACCAACACCCCACCTTCTTTTGCTTCTATTCAATGCTGCCGCATGATGAGCCTGCTATTGACAGTGTACACATTGTCTGCTTTAATTGCACACTTCACATCACATACACAACAGGTGATGTTCTCAACATGGATAGACTGTTTAGGCTAGTGGGTACCTTTGCGCTTTGCACTTTGAGGTCTGGGTTTCAAATCATGGAAGGGGAGTTTTTTTTCCTTTTCTTTTGAATCTTTATTTTTAGATTAAAATTTTATCACTTGTTGGTGTCCGTGAATTTTGTTATGGCATGGTGTGACTCGGTAGCGCGAGCATCTTTAATGCAACTTTTTACCTTCAATTGCATCTGACTCATACAGCGAATCAAATTGAAAGCACAAGCAGCTTTTGCTGATGAAAAGAATATGAAGCATGCCTATAATCTGTGAGCCAGTTCAGGTGTTTCTGCATGTTTTATGTTACGATACACTAATATCGACTATAACACTTTAACATAGTAGTTTTCTTGAAGATACACCTGTAATGGATCACAGAACATAGGCATGCTGCATATCATTTTAATCAGCAGAAGCAGATTGTTCTAATAAGATACATTTTAGGGTGAAATGATGCATTAAAAGATGCACGATACTACCATGTCAAGCAGCACTCCTATGACCTTAGACTCAAAAACAATTATCTCCACATCCTATCACTTTAAATTTCTGTTATACAGTAGACATTGTATTGTACTCATAACAGGGGGCAAGTTTCACATAATGAGAGATCATGTTAGATTCAATACTTATAAAATACTCTACTTTGTTCTTCCCTTCTCTCTTCCTCTCTGTGTATGGCCACCCAAGTTCCTAGACCACCTCCCCCCACTATCACACAATTACTATTCATCTGCATTGAGCTCATTATATGGGTCACCAACACCCCACCTTCTTTTGCTTCTATTCAATGCTGCCACATGCTGAGCCTGCTATTGACAATGTACACATTGTCTGCTTTAATTGCACTCTTCACATCACATACACAACAGGTGATGTTCTCAACATGGATAGACTGTTTAGGCTTGTGGGTTCCTTCTGCGCTTTGCACTTTGAGGTCTGGGGTTCAAATCATGGAAGGGGAGTTTTTTTTTATTTTTCTTTTGAATCTTTATTTTTAGATTAAAAATAAATCACTTGGTGGTGTCCATGAATTCTGTTATGACACGGTGTGACTCGGTAGAGCGAGCATCTTTAATGCAACTTTTTACCTTCAATTGCATCTGAATCATACAGCGAATCAAATTGAAAGCACATGCAGCTTTTGCTGATGAAAAGAATATGAAGCATGCCTATAATCTGTGAGCCAGTTCAGGTGTTTCTGCATGTTTTATGTTACGATACACTAATAGCGACTATAACACTTTAACATAGTGGTTTTCTTGAAGATACACCTGTACTGGATCACAGAACATAGGCATGCTGCATATCATTTTAATCAGCAGAAGCAGATTGTTCTAATAAGATACATTTTAGGGTGAAAAGATGCATTAAAAGATGCACGATACTACCATGTCAAGCAGCACTCCTGTGACCTTAGCCTCAAAAACAATTCTCTCAACATGCTATCACTTGAAATTTCTGCTAAACAGTAGACATTGTATTGTACTCTTATCAGGGGGCAAGGTTCACATAATGAGAGATCATGTTAGATTCAATACTTTTAAAATACACTACTTTGTTCTTCCCTTCTCCCTTCCTCTCTGTGTATGGCCACCCAAGTTCCTAGACCACCTCCCCCCACTATCACACAATTACTATTCATCTGCATTGAGCTCTTTATATGGCTCACCAACACCCCACCGTCTTTTGCTTCTATTCAATGCTGCCGCATGCTGAGCCTGCTATTGACATTGTACACATTGTCTGCTTTAATTGCACTCTTCACATCACATACACAACAGGTGATGTTCTCAACATGGATAGACTGTTTAGGCTAGTGGGTTCCTTCTGCGCTTTGCACTTTGAGGTCTGGGGTTCAAATCATGGAAAGGGAGTTTTTTTTTCTTTTTCTTTTGAATCTTTATTTTTAGATTAAAAATAAATCACTTGGTGGTGTCCCTGAATTTTGTTATGGCATGGTGTGACTCGGTAGCGCGAGCATCTTTAATGTAACTTTTTACCTTCAATTGCATCTGAATCATACAGCGAATCAAATTGAAAGCACAAGCAGCTTTTGCTGATGAAAAGAATATGAAGCATGCCTATAATCTGTGAGCCAGTTCAGGTGTTTCTGCATGTTTTATGTTATGTTACACTAATAGCGACTATAACACTTTAACGTAATGGTTTTCTTGAAGATACACCTGTAGTGGATCTCAGAACATAAGCATGCTGCATATCATTTTAATCAGCAGAAGCAGATTGTTCTAATAAGATACATTTAGGGTGAAAAGATGCATTAAAAGATGCACGACACTACCATGTCATACAGCACTCCTATGACCTTAGACTCAAAACAATTCTCTCCACATCCTATCACTTGAAATTTCTGTTATACAGTAGACATTGTATTGTACTCATAACAGGGGGCAAGTTTCACATAATGGGAGATCATGTTAGATTCAATACTTTTAAAATACACTACTTTGTTCTTCCCTTCTCTCTTCCTCTCTGTGTAAGGCCACCCAAGTTCCTAGATCACCTCCCCCCACTATCACACAATTACTATTCATCTGCATTGAGCTCATTATATGGCTCACCAACACCCCACCTTCTTTTGCTTCTATTCAATGCTGCTGCATGCTGAGCCTGCTATTGACATGGTACACATTCTCTGCTTTAATTGCACTCTTCACATCACATACACAACAGGTGATGTTCTCAACATGGATAGACTGTTTAGGCTAGTGGGTACCTTTGCGCTTTGCACTTTGAGGTCTGGGGTTCAAATCATGGAAGGGGAGGTTTTTTTCCTTTTCTTTTGAATCTTTATCTTTAGATTAAAATTAAATCACTTGTTGGTTTCCGTGAATTCTGTTATGGCATGGTGTGACTCGATAGCGCGAGCATCTTTAATGCAACTTTTTACCTTCAATTGCATCTGAATCATACAGCGAATCAAATTGAAAGCACAAGCAGCTTTTGCTGATGAAAAGAATATGAAGCATGCCTATAATCTGTGAGCCAGTTCAGGTGTTTCTGCATGTTTTATGTTACGTTACACTAATAGCGACTATAACACTTTAACATAATGGTTTTCTTGAAGATACACCTGTACTGGATCACAGAACATATGCATGCTGCATATCATTTTAATAAGCAGAAGCAGATTGTTCTAATAAGATACATTTTAGGGTGAAAAGATGCATTAAAAGATGCACGATACTACCATGTCACACAGCACTCCTATGACCTTAGACTCAAAACAATTCTCTCCACATCCTTTCTCTTGAAATTTCTGCTATACAGTAGACATTGAATTGTACTCATAACAGGGGGCAAGTTTCACATAATGAGATATCATGTTAGATTCAATACTTTTAAAATACACTATTTTGTTCTTCCCTTCTCCCTTCCTCTCTGTGTATGGCCACCCAAACTCCTAGACCACCTCCCCCCACTACCACACAATTACTATTCATCTGCATTGAGCTCATTATATGGCTCACCAACACCCCACCTTCTATTGCTTCTATTCAATGCTGCCGCATGCTGAGCCTGCTATTGACAATGTACACATTGTCTGCTTTTATTGCACTCTTCACATCACATACACAACTGGTGATGTTCTCAACATGGATAGACTGTTTAGGCTAGTGGGTACCTTTGCGCTTTGCACTTTGAGATCTGGGGTTCAAATCATGGAAGAGGAGTTTTTTTTCCTTTTCTTTTGAATCTTTATCTTTAGATTTAAATTAAATCACTTGTTGGTGTCCGTGAATTCTGTTATGGCATGGTGTGACTCGGTAGCTTGAGCATCTTTAATGCAACTTTTTATCTTCAATTGCATCTGAATCATACAGCGAATCAAATTGAAAGCACAAGCAGCTTTTGCTGATGAAAAGAATATGAAGCATGCTTATAATCTGTGAGCCAGTTCAGGTGTTTCTGCATGTTTTATGTTACGATACACTAATAGCGACTATAACACTTTAACATAGTGGTTTTCTTGAAGATACACCTGTCCTTGATCACAGAACAAAGGCATGATGCATATCATTTTAATCAGCAGAAGCAGATTGTTCTAATAAGATACATTTTAGGGTGAAAAGATGCATTAAAAGATGCACGATACTACCATGTCAAGCAGCAGTCCTATGACCTTAGACTCAAAATCAATTCTCTCAACATGCTAACACTTGAAATTTCTGCTATACAGTAGACATTGTATTGTACTCATAACAGGGGGCAAGTTTCACATAATGAGGTGTTTCTGCATGTTTTATGTTACGATACACTAATAGCGACTATAACACTTTAACATAGTGGTTTTCTTGAAGATACACCTGTACTGGATCACAGAACATAAGCATGCTGCATATCATTTTAATCAGCAGAAGCAGATTGTTCTAATAAGATACATTTTCGGGGGAAAAGATGCATTAAAAGATGCACAATACTACCATGTCACACAGCACTCCTATGACCTTAGACTCAAAACAATTCTCTCCACATCCTTTCACTTGAAATTTCTGCTATACAGTAGACATTGTATTGTACTAATAACAGGGGGCAAGTTTCACATAATGAGAGATCATGTTAGATTCAATACTTTTAAAATACACTACTTTGTTCTTCCCTTCTCTCTTCCTCTCTGTGTATGGCCACCCAAGTTCCTAGACCACCTCCCCCCACTATCACACAATTACTATTCATCTGCATTGAGCTCATTATATGGGTCACCAACACCCCACCTTCTTTTGCTTCTATTCAATGCTGCCGCATGCTGAGCCTGCTATTGACAATGTACACATTGTCTGCTTTAATTGCACTCTTCACATCACATACACAACAGGTGATGTTCTCAACATGGATAGACTGTTTAGGCTAGTGGGTTCCTTCTGCGCTTTGCACTTTGAGGTCTGGGGTTCAAATCATGGAAGGGGAGGTTTTTTTTATTTTTCTTTTGAATCTTTATTTTTAGATTAAAAATAAATCACTTGGTGGTGTCCATGAATTCTGTTATGACACGGTGTGACTCGGTAGAGCGAGCATCTTTAATGCAACTTTTTACCTTCAATTGCATCTGAATCATACAGCGAATCAAATTGAAAGCACATGCAGCTTTTGCTGATGAAAAGAATATGAAGCATGCCTATAATCTGTGACCCAGTTCAGGTGTTTCTGCATGTTTTATGTTATGATACACTAATAGCGACTATAACACTTTAACATAGTGGTTTTCTTGAAGATACACCTGTACTGGATCACAGAACATAGGCATGCTGCATATCATTTTAATCAGCAGAAGCAGATTGTTCTAATAAGATACATTTTAGGGTGAAAAGATGCATTAAAAGATGCACGATACTACCATGTCAAGCAGCACTCCTGTGACCTTAGCCTCAAAAACAATTCACTCAACATGCTATCACTTGAAATTTCTGCTAAACAGTAGACATTGTATTGTACTCTTATCAGGGGGCAAGGTTCACATAATGAGAGATCATGTTAGATTCAATACTTTTAAAATACACTACTTTGTTCTTCCCTTCTCCCTTCCTCTCTGTGTATGGCCACCCAAGTTCCTAGACCACCTCCCCCCACTATCACACAATTACTATTCATCTGCATTGAGCTCTTTATATGGCTCACCAACACCCCACCTTCTTTTGCTTCTATTCAATGCTGCCGCATGCTGAGCCTGCTATTGACATTGTACACATTGTCTGCTTTAATTGCACTCTTCACATCACATACACAACAGGTGATGTTCTCAACATGGATAGACTGTTTAGGCTAGTGGGTTCCTTCTGCGCTTTGCACTTTGAGGTCTGGGGTTCAAATCATGGAAAGGGAGTTTTTTTTTCTTTTTCTTTTGAATCTTTATTTTTAGATTAAAAATAAATCACTTGGTGGTGTCCCTGAATTTTGTTATGGCATGGTGTGACTCGGTAGCGCGAGCATCTTTAATGTAACTTTTTACCTTCTATTGCATCTGAATCATACATCGAATCAAATTGAAAGCACAAGCAGCTTTTGCTGATGAAAAGAATATGAAGCATGCCTATAATCTGTGAGCCAGTTCAGGTGTTTCTGCATGTTTTATGTTATGTTACACTAATAGCGACTATAACACTTTAACGTAATGGTTTTCTTGAAGATACACCTGTAGTGGATCTCAGAACATAAGCATGCTGCATATCATTTTAATCAGCAGAAGCAGATTGTTCTAATAAGATACATTTTAGGGTGAAAAGATGCATTAAAAGATGCACGATACTACCATGTCAAGCAGCAGTCCTATGACCTTAGACTCAAAATCAATTCTCTCAACATGCTAACACTTGAAATTTCTGCTATACAGTAGACATTGTATTGTACTCATAACAGGGGGCAAGTTTCACATAATGAGGTGTTTCTGCATGTTTTATGTTACGATACACTAATAGCGACTATAACACTTTAACATAGTGGTTTTCTTGAAGATACACCTGTACTGGATCACAGAACATAAGCATGCTGCATATCATTTTAATCAGCAGAAGCAGATTGTTCTAATAAGATACATTTTAGGGTGAAAAGATGCATTAAAAGATGCACAATACTACCATGTCACACAGCACTCCTATGACCTTAGACTCAAAACAATTCTCTCCACATCCTTTCACTTGAAATTTCTGCTATACAGTAGACATTGTATTGTACTCATAACAGGGGGCAAGTTTCACATAATGAGAGATCATGTTAGATTCAATACTTTTAAAATACACTACTTTGTTCTTCCCTTCTCTCTTCCTCTCTGTGTATGGCCACCCAAGTTCCTAGACCACCTCCCCCCACTATCACACAATTACTATTCATCTGCATTGAGCTCATTATATGGGTCACCAACACCCCACCTTCTTTTGCTTCTATTCAATGCTGCCGCATGCTGAGCCTGCTATTGACAATGTACACATTGTCTGCTTTAATTGCACTCTTCACATCACATACACAACAGGTGATGTTCTCAACATGGATAGACTGTTTAGGCTAGTGGGTTCCTTCTGCACTTTGCACTTTGAGGTCTGGGGTTCAAATCATGGAAGGGGAGTTTTTTTTTATTTTTCTTTTGAATCTTTATTTTTAGATTAAAAATAAATCACTTGGTGGTGTCCATGAATTCTGTTATGACACGGTGTGACTCGGTAGAGCGAGCATCTTTAATGCAACTTTTTACCTTCAATTGCATCTGAATCATACAGCGAATCAAATTGAAAGCACATGCAGCTTTTGCTGATGAAAAGAATATGAAGCATGCCTATAATCTGTGACCCAGTTCAGGTGTTTCTGCATGTTTTATGTTACGATACACTAATAGCGACTATAACACTTTAACATAGTGGTTTTCTTGAAGATACACCTGTACTGGATCACAGAACATAGTCATGCTGCATATCATTTTAATCAGCAGAAGCAGATTGTTCTAATAAGATACATTTTAGGGTGAAAAGATGCATTAAAAGATGCACGATACTACCATGTCAAGCAGCACTCCTGTGACCTTAGCCTCAAAAACAATTCTCTCAACATGCTATCACTTGAAATTTCTGCTAAACAGTAGACATTGTATTGTACTCTTATCAGGGGGCAAGGTTCACATAATGAGAGATCATGTTAGATTCAATACTTTTAAAATACACTACTTTGTTCTTCCCTTCTCCCTTCCTCTCTGTGTATGGCCACCCAAGTTCCTAGACCACCTCCCCCCACTATCACACAATTACTATTCATCTGCATTGAGCTCTTTATATGGCTCACCAACACCCCACCTTCTTTTGCTTCTATTCAATGCTGCCGCATGCTGAGCCTGCTATTGACATTGTACACATTGTCTGCTTTAATTGCACTCTTCACATCACATACACAACAGGTGATGTTGTCAACATGGATAGACTGTTTAGGCTAGTGGGTTCCTTCTGCGCTTTGCACTTTGAGGTCTGGGGTTCAAAACATGGAAAGGGAGTTTTTTTTTCTTTTTCTTTTGAGTCTTTATTTTTAGATTAAAAATAAATCACTTGGTGGTGTCCATGAATTCTGTTATGACACGGTGTGACTCGGTAGAGCGAGCATCTTTAATGCAACTTTTTACCTTCAATTGCATCTGAATCATACAGCGAATCAAATTGAAAGCACAAGCAGCTTTTGCTGATGAAAAGAATATGAAGCATGCCTATAATCTGTGAGCCAGTTCAGGTGTTTCTGCATGTTTTATGTTATGTTACACTAATAGCGACTATAACACTTTAACGTAATGGTTTTCTTGAAGATACACCTGTAGAGGATCTCAGAACATAAGCATGCTGCATATCATTTTAATCAGCAGAAG
This sequence comes from Taudactylus pleione, assembly GCA_031769625.1. Classification (NCBI taxonomy): domain Eukaryota; kingdom Metazoa; phylum Chordata; class Amphibia; order Anura; family Myobatrachidae; genus Taudactylus; species Taudactylus pleione. The sequence goes on from JAUIMM010000759.1 coordinate 6,795,015, forward strand.
CAGATTGTTCTAATAAGATACATTTAGGGTGAAAAGATGCATTAAAAGATGCACGACACTACCATGTCATACAGCACTCCTATGACCTTAGACTCAAAACAATTCTCTCCACATCCTATCACTTGAAATTTCTGTTATACAGTAGACATTGTATTGTACTCATAACAGGGGGCAAGTTTCACATAATGAGAGATCATGTTAGATTCAATACTTTTAAAATACACTATTTTGTTCTTCCCTTCTCCCTTCCTCTCTGTGTATGGCCACCCAAACTCCTAGACCACCTCCCCCCACTACCACACAATTACTATTCATCTGCATTGAGCTCATTATATGGCTCACCAACACCCCACCTTCTATTGCTTCTAATCAATGCTGCCGCATGCTGAGCCTGCTATTGAAAATGTACACATTGTCTGCTTTAATTGCACACTTCACATCACATACACAACAGGTGATGTTCTCAACATGGATAGACTGTTTAGGCTAGTGGGTACCTTTGCGCTTTGCACTTTGAGATCTGGGGTTCAAATCATGGAAGGGGAGTTTTTTTTCCTTTTCTTTTGAATCTTTATCTTTAGATTAAAATTAAATCACTTGTTGGTGTCCGTGAATTCTGTTATGGCATGGTGTGACTCGGTAGCGCGAGCATCTTTAATGCAACTTTTTATCTTCAATTGCATCTGAATCATACAGCGAATCAAATTGAAAGCACAAGCAGCTTTTGCTGATGAAAAGAATATGAAGCATGCCTATAATCTGTGAGCCAGTTCAGGTGTTTCTGCATGTTTTATGTTACGATACACTAATAGCGACTATAACACTTTAACATAGTGGTTTTCTTGAAGATACACCTGTACTGGATCACAGAACATAGGCATGCTGCATATCATTTTAATCAGCTGAAGCAGATTGTTCTAAAAAGATACATTTTAGAGTGAAAAGATGCATTAAAAGATGCACGATACTACCATGTCACACAGCACTCCTATGACCTTAGACTCAAAACAATTCTCTCCACATTCTTTCACTTCAAATTTCTGCTATACAGTAGACATTGTATTGTACTCATAACAGGGGGCAAGTTTCACATAATGAGAGATCATGTTAGATTCAATACTTTTAAAATACACTATTTTGTTCTTCCCTTCTCCCTTCCTCTCTGTGTATGGCCACCCAAATTCCTTGACCACCTCCCCCCACTACCACACAATTACTATTCATCTGCATTGAGCTCATTATATGGCTCACCAACACCCCACCTTCTTTTGCTTCTATTCAATGCTGCCGCATGCTGAGCCTGCTATTGACAATGTACACATTGTCTGCTTTTATTGCACTCTTCACATCACATACACAACTGGTGATGTTCTCAACATGGATAGACTGTTTAGGCTAGTGGGTACCTTTGCGCTTTGCACTTTGAGATCTGGGGTTCAAATCATGGAAGGGGAGTTTTTTTTCCTTTTCTTTTGAATCTTTATCTTTAGATTAAAATTAAATCACTTGTTGGTGTCCGTGAATTCTGTTATGGCATGGTGTGACTCGGTAGCGTGAGCATCTTTAATGCAACTTTTTTCTTCAATTGCATCTGAATCATACAGCGAATCAAATTGAAAGCACAAGCAGCTTTTGCTGATGAAAAGAATATGAAGCATGCCTATAATCTGTGAGCCAGTTCAGGTGTTTCTGCATATTTTATGTTACGATACACTAATAGCCACTATAACACTTTAACATAGTGGTTTTCTTGAAGATACACCTGTACTGGATCACAGAACATAGGCATGCTGCATATCATTTTAATCAGCAGAAGCAGATTGTTCTAAAAAGATACATTTTAGAGTGAAAAGATGCATTAAAAGATGCACGATACTACCATTCAAGCAGCACTCCTATGACCTTAGACTCAAAAACAATTCTCTCAACATGCTATCACTTGAAATTTCTGCTATACAGTAGACAATGTATTGTACTCATAACAGGGGGCAAGTTTCACATAATGAGGTGTTTCTGCATGTTTTATGTTACGATACACTAATAGCGACTATAACACTTTAACATAGCGGTTTTCTTGAAGATACACCTGTACTGGATCACAGAACATAAGCATGCTGCATATCATTTTAATCAGCAGAAGCAGATTGTTCTAATAAGATACATTTTAGGGTGAAAAGATGCATTAAAAGATGCACGATACTACCATGTCACACAGCACTCCTATGACCTTAGACTCAAAACAATTCTCTCCACATTCTTTCACTTCAAATTTCTGCTATACAGTAGACATTGTATTGTACTCATAACAGGGGGCATGTTTCACATAATGAGAGATCATGTTAGATTCAATACTTTTAAAATTCACTATTTTGTTCTTCCCTTCTCCCTTCCTCTCTGTGTATGGCCACCCAAGTTCCTAGAACACCTCCCCCCACTACCACACAATTACTATTCATCTGCATTGAGCTCATTATATGGCTCACCAACACCCCACCTTCTTTTGCTTCTATTCAATGCTGCCGCATGCTGAGCCTGCTATTGACAATGTACACATTGTCTGCTTTAATTGCACACTTCACATCACATACACAACAGGTGATGTTCTCAACATGGATAGACTGTTTAGGCTAGTGGGTACCTTTGCGCTTTGCACTTTGAGATCTGGGGTTCAAATCATGGAAGGGGAGTTTTTTTTCCTTTTCTTTTGAATCTTTATCTTTAGATTAAAATTAAATCACTTGTTGGTGTCCGTGAATTCTGTTATGGCATGGTGTGACTCGGTAGCGCGAGCATCTTTAATGCAACTTTTTATCTTCAATTGCATCTGAATCATACAGCGAATCAAATTGAAAGCACAAGCAGCTTTTGCTGATGAAAAGAATATGAAGCATGCCTATAATCTGTGAGCCAGTTCAGGTGTTTCTGCATGTTTTATGTTACGATACACTAATAGCGACTATAACACTTTAACATAGTGGTTTTCTTGAAGATACACCTGTACTGGATCACAGAACATAGGCATGCTGCATATCATTTTAATCAGCAGAAACAGATTGTTCTAAAAAGATACATTTTAGAGTGAAAAGATGCATTAAAAGATGCACGATACTACCACGTCACACAGCACTCCTATGACCTTAGACTCAAAACAATTCTCTCCACATTCTTTCACTTCAAATTTCTGCTATACAGTAGACATTGTATTGTACTCATAACAGGGGGCAAGTTTCACATAATGAGAGATCATGTTAGATTCAATACTTTTAAAATTCACTATTTTGTTCTTCCCTTCTCCCTTCCTCTCTGTGTATGGCCACCCAAGTTCCTAGACCACCTCCCCCCACTACCACACAATTACTATTCATCTGCATTGAGCTCATTATATGGCTCACCAACACCCCACCTTCTTTTGCTTCTATTCAATGCTGCCGCATGCTGAGCCTGCTATTGACAATGTACACATTGTCTGCTTTAATTGCACACTTCACATCACATACACAACAGGTGATGTTCTCAACATGGATAGACTGTTTAGGCTAGTGGGTACCTTTGCGCTTTGCACTTTTAGATCTGGGGTTCAAATCATGGAAGGGGAGTTTTTTTTCCTTTTCTTTTGAATCTTTATCTTTAGATTAAAATTAAATCACTTGTTGGTGTCCGTGAATTCTGTTATGGCATGGTGTGACTCGGTAGCGCGAGCATCTTTAATGCAACTTTTTATCTTCAATTGCATCTGAATCATACAGCGAATCAAATTGAAAGCACAAGCAGCTTTTGCTGATGAAAAGAATATGAAGCATGCCTATAATCTGTGAGCCAGTTCAGGTGTTTCTGCATGTTTTATGTTACGATACACTAATAGCGACTATAACACTTTAACATAGTGGTTTTCTTGAAGATACACCTGTACTGGATCACAGAACATAGGCATGCTGCATATCATTTTAATCAGCTGAAGCAGATTGTTCTAAAAAGATACATTTTAGAGTGAAAAGATGCATTAAAAGATGCACGATACTACCATGTCACACAGCACTCCTATGACCTTAGACTCAAAACAATTCTCTCCACATTCTTTCACTTCAAATTTCTGCTATACAGTAGACATTGTATTGTACTCATAACAGGGGGCAAGTTTCACATAATGAGAGATCATGTTAGATTCAATACTTTTAAAATACACTATTTTGTTCTTCCCTTCTCCCTTCCTCTCTGTGTATGGCCACCCAAATTCCTTGACCACCTCCCCCCACTACCACACAATTACTATTCATCTGCATTGAGCTCATTATATGGCTCACCAACACCCCACCTTCTTTTGCTTCTATTCAATGCTGCCGCATGCTGAGCCTGCTATTGACAATGTACACATTGTCTGCTTTAATTGCACACTTCACATCACATACACAACAGGTGATGTTCTCAACATGGATAGACTGTTTAGGCTAGTGGGTACCTTCACGCTTTGCACTTTGAGGTCTGGGTTTCAAATCATGGAAGGGGAGTTTTTTTTCCTTTTCTTTTGAATCTTTATTTTTAGATTAAAAATAAATAACTTGGTGGTGTCCATGAATTTTGTTATGGCATGGTGTGACTCGGTAGCGCGAGCATCTTTAATGCAACTTTTTACCTTCAGTTGCATCTGAATCATACAGCGAATCAAATTGAAAGCACAAGCAGCTTTTGCTGATGAAAAGAATATGAAGCATGCCTATAATCTGTGAGCCAGTTAAGGTGTTTCTGCATGTTTTATGTTACGATACACTAATAGCGACTATAACACTTTAACATAGTGGTTTTTTTAAAGATACACCTGTACTGGATCTCAGAACATAGGCATGCTGCATATCATTTTAATCAGCAGAAGCAGATTGTTCTAATAAGATACATTTTTGGGTGAAAAGATGCATTAAAAGATGCACGATACTACCATGTCATACAGCACTCCTATGACCTTAGACTCAAAACAATTCTCTCCACATCCTATCACTTGAAATTTCTGTTATACAGTAGACATTGTATTGTACTCATAACAGGGGGCAAGTTTCAAATAATGAGAGATCATGTTAGATTCAATACTTTTAAAATACTCTACTTTGTTCTTCCCATCTCCCTTACTCTATGTGTATGGCCACCCAAGTTCCTAGACCACCTCCCCCCACTATCACACAATTACTATTCATCTGCATTGAGCTCATTATATGGCTCACCAACACCCCACCTTCTTTTGCTTCTATTCAATGCTGCCGCATGCTGAGCCTGCTATTGACAATGTACACATTGTCTGCTTTTATTGCACTCTTCACATCACATACACAACTGGTGATGTTCTCAACATGGATAGACTGTTTAGGCTAGTGGGTACCTTTGCGCTTTGCACTTTGAGATCTGGGGTTCAAATCATGGAAGGGGAGTTTTTTTTCCTTTTCTTTTGAATCTTTATCTTTAGATTAAAATTAAATCACTTGTTGGTGTCCGTGAATTCTGTTATGGCATGGTGTGACTCGGTAGCGTGAGCATCTTTAATGCAACTTTTTTCTTCAATTGCATCTGAATCATACAGCGAATCAAATTGAAAGCACAAGCAGCTTTTGCTGATGAAAAGAATATGAAGCATGCCTATAATCTGTGAGCCAGTTCAGGTGTTTCTGCATATTTTATGTTACGATACACTAATAGCCACTATAACACTTTAACATAGTGGTTTTCTTGAAGATACACCTGTACTGGATCACAGAACATAGGCATGCTGCATATCATTTTAATCAGCAGAAGCAGATTGTTCTAAAAAGATACATTTTAGAGTGAAAAGATGCATTAAAAGATGCATGATACTACCATGTCAAGCAGCACTCCTATGACCTTAGACTCAAAAACAATTCTCTCAACATGCTATCACTTGAAATTTCTGCTATACAGTAGACAATGTATTGTACTCATAACAGGGGGCAAGTTTGACATAATGAGGTGTTTCTGCATGTTTTATGTTACGATACACTAATAGCGACTATAACACTTTAACATAGCGGTTTTCTTGAAGATACACCTGTACTGGATCACAGAACATAAGCATGCTGCATATCATTTTAATCAGCAGAAGCAGATTGTTCTAATAAGATACATTTTAGGGTGAAAAGATGCATTAAAAGATGCACGATACTACCATGTCACACAGCACTCCTATGACCTTAGACTCAAAACAATTCTCTCCACATTCTTTCACTTCAAATTTCTGCTATACAGTAGACATTGTATTGTACTCATAACAGGGGGCATGTTTCACATAATGAGAGATCATGTTAGATTCAATACTTTTAAAATTCACTATTTTGTTCTTCCCTTCTCCCTTCCTCTCTGTGTATGGCCACCCAAGTTCCTAGAACACCTCCCCCCACTACCACACAATTACTATTCATCTGCATTGAGCTCATTATATGGCTCACCAACACCCCACCTTCTTTTGCTTCTATTCAATGCTGCCGCATGCTGAGCCTGCTATTGACAATGTACACATTGTCTGCTTTAATTGCACACTTCACATCACATACACAACAGGTGATGTTCTCAACATGGATAGACTGTTTAGGCTAGTGGGTACCTTTGCGCTTTGCACTTTGAGATCTGGGGTTCAAATCATGTAAGGGGAGTTTTTTTTCCTTTTCTTTTGAATCTTTATCTTTAGATTAAAATTAAATCACTTGTTGGTGTCCGTGAATTCTGTTATGGCATGGTGTGACTCGGTAGCGCGAGCATCTTTAATGCAACTTTTTATCTTCAATTGCATCTGAATCATACAGCGAATCAAATTGAAAGCACAAGCAGCTTTTGCTGATGAAAAGAATATGAAGCATGCCTATAATCTGTGAGCCAGTTCAGGTGTTTCTGCATGTTTTATGTTACGATACACTAATAGCGACTATAACACTTTAACATAGTGGTTTTCTTGAAGATACACCTGTACTGGATCACAGAACATAGGCATGCTGCATATCATTTTAATCAGCAGAAACAGACTGTTCTAAAAAGATACATTTTAGAGTGAAATGATGCATTAAAAGATGCACGATACTACCACGTCACACAGCACTCCTATGACCTTAGACTCAAAACAATTCTCTCCACATTCTTTCACTTCAAATTTCTGCTATACAGTAGACATTGTATTGTACTCATAACAGGGGGCAAGTTTCACATAATGAGAGATCATGTTAGATTCAATACTTTTAAAATTCACTATTTTGTTCTTCCCTTCTCCCTTCCTCTCTGTGTATGGCCACCCAAGTTCCTAGACCACCTCCCCCCACTACCACACAATTACTATTCATCTGCATTGAGCTCATTATATGGCTCACCAACACCCCACCTTCTTTTGCTTCTATTCAATGCTGCCGCATGCTGAGCCTGCTATTGACAATGTACACATTGTCTGCTTTAATTGCACACTTCACATCACATACACAACAGGTGATGTTCTCAACATGGATAGACTGTTTAGTCTAGTGGGTACCTTTGCGCTTTGCACTTTTAGATCTGGGGTTCAAATCATGGAAGGGGAGTTTTTTTTCCTTTTCTTTTGAATCTTTATCTTTAGATTAAAATTAAATCACTTGTTGGTGTCCGTGAATTCTGTTATGGCATGGTGTGACTCGGTAGCGCGAGCATCTTTAATGCAACTTTTTATCTTCAATTGCATCTGAATCATACAGCGAATCAAATTGAAAGCACAAGCAGCTTTTGCTGATGAAAAGAATATGAAGCATGCCTATAATCTGTGAGCCAATTCAGGTGTTTCTGCATGTTTTATGTTACGATACACTAATAGCGACTATAACACTTTAACATAGTGGTTTTCTTGAAGATACACCTGTACTGGATCACAGAACATAGGCATGCTGCATATCATTTTAATCAGCTGAAGCAGATTGTTCTAAAAAGATACATTTTAGAGTGAAAAGATGCATTAAAAGATGCACGATACTACCATGTCACACAGCACTCCTATGACCTTAGACTCAAAACAATTCTCTCCACATTCTTTCACTTCAAATTTCTGCTATACAGTAGACATTGTATTGTACTCATAACAGGGGGCAAGTTTCACATAATGAGAGATCATGTTAGATTCAATACTTTTAAAATACACTATTTTGTTCTTCCCTTCTCCCTTCCTCTCTGTGTATGGCCACCCAAATTCCTTGACCACCTCCCCCCACTACCACACAATTACTATTCATCTGCATTGAGCTCATTATATGGCTCACCAACACCCCACCTTCTTTTGCTTCTATTCAATGCTGCCGCATGCTGAGCCTGCTATTGACAATGTACACATTGTCTGCTTTAATTGCACACTTCACATCACATACACAACAGGTGATGTTCTCAACATGGATAGACTGTTTAGGCTAGTGGGTACCTTCACGCTTTGCACTTTGAGGTCTGGGTTTCAAATCATGGAAGGGGAGTTTTTTTTCCTTTTCTTTTGAATCTTTATTTTTAGATTAAAAATAAATAACTTGGTGGTGTCCATGAATTTTGTTATGGCATGGTGTGACTCGGTAGCGCGAGCATCTTTATTGCAACTTTTTACCTTCAGTTGCATCTGAATCATACAGCGAATCAAATTGAAAGCACAAGCAGCTTTTGCTGATGAAAAGAATATGAAGCATGCCTATAATCTGTGAGCCAGTTAAGGTGTTTCTGCATGTTTTATGTTACGATACACTAATAGCGACTATAACACTTTAACATAGTGGTTTTCTTGAAGATACACCTGTACTGGATCTCAGAACATAGGCATGCTGCATATCATTTTAATCAGCAGAAGCAGATTGTTCTAATAAGATACATTTTTGGGTGAAAAGATGCATTAAAAGATGCACGATACTAACATGTCATACAGCACTCCTATGACCTTAGACTCAAAACAATTCTCTCCACATCCTTTCACTTGAAATTTCTGTTATACAGTAGACATTGTATTGTACTCATAACAGGGGGCAAGTTTCACATAATGAGAGATCATGTTAGATTCAATACTTTTAAAATACACTACTTTGTTCTTCCCTTCTCCCTTCCTCTCTGAGTATGGCCACCCAAGTTCCTAGACCACTTCCCCCCACTATCACACAATTACTATTCATCTGCATTGAGCTCATTATATTGCTCACCAACACCCCACCTTCTTTTGCTTCTATTCAATGCTGCCGCATGCTGAGCCTGCTATTGACAATGTACACATTGTCTGCTTTAATTGCACACTTCACATCACATACACAACAGGTGATGTTCTCAACATGGATAGGCTGTTTAGGCTAGTGGTTTCCTTCTGCGCTTTGCACTTTGAGGTCTGGGGTTCAAATCATGGAAGGGGAGTTTTTTTTTCTTTTTCTTTTGAATCTTTATTTTTAGATTAAAAATAATTCACTTGGTGGTGTCCGTGAATTCTGTTATGGCATGGTGTGACACGGTAGCGCGAGCATCTTTAATGCAACTTTTTACCTTCAATTGCATCTGAATCATACAGCTAATCAAATTGGAAGCACAAGCAGCTTTTGCTGATGAAAACAATATGAAGCATGCCTATAATCTGTGAGCCAGTTCAGGTGTTTCTGCATGTTTTATGTTACGTTACACTAATAGCGACTATAACACTTTAACGTAATGGTTTTCTTGAAGATACACCTGTAGTGGATCTCAGAACATAAGCATGCTGCATATCATTTTAATCAGCAGAAGCAGATTGTTCTATAAAGATACATTTTAGGGTAAAAAGATGCATTAAAAGATGCACGAAACTACCATGTCACAAAGCACTCCTATGACCTTAGACTCAAAACAATTCTCTCCACATCCTTTCACTTGAAATTTCTGCTATACAGTAGACATTGTATTGTACTCATAACAGGGGGCAAGTTTCACATAATGAGAGATCATGTTAGATACAATACTTTTAAAATACACTATTTTGTTCTTCCCTTCTCCCTTCCTCTCTATGTATGGCCACCCAAGTTCGTAGACCACCTCCCCCCACTACCACACAATTACTATTCATCTGCATTGAGCTCATTATATGGCTCACCAACACCCCACCTTCTTTTGCTTCTATTCAATGCTGCCGCATGCTGAGCCTGCTATTGACAATGTACACATTGTCTGCTTTAATTGCACACTTCACATCACATACACAACAGGTGATGTTCTCAACATGGATAGGCTGTTTAGGCTAGTGGGTTCCTTCTGTGCTTTGCACTTTGAGGTCTGGGGTTCAAATCATGGAAGGGTAGTTTTTTTTCCTTTTCTTTTGAATCTTTATTTTTAGATTAAAAATAAATCACTTGGTGGTGTCCGTGAATTTTGTTATGGCATGGTGTGACTCGGTAGCGCGAGCATCTTTAATGCAACTTTTTACCTTCAGTTGCATCTGAATCATACAGTGAATCAAATTGAAAGCACAAGCAGCTTTTGCTGATGAAAAGAATATGAAGCATGCCTATAATCTGTGAGCCAGTTCAGGTGTTTCTGCATGTTTTATGTTACGATACACTAATAGCGACTATAACACTTTAACATAGTGGTTTTCTTGAAGATACACCTGTACTAGATCTCAGAACATAGGCATGCTGCATATCATTTTAATCAACAGAAGCAGATTGTTCTAATAAGATACATTTTAGGGTGAAAAGATGCATTAAAAGATGCACGATACTACCATGTCATACAGCACTCCTATGACCTTAGACTCAAAACAATTCTCTCCACATCCTATCACTTGAAATTTTTGTTATACAGTAGACATTGTATTGTACTCATAACAGGGGGCAAGTTTCACATAATGGGAGATCATGTTAGAATCAATACTTTTAAAATACACTACTTTGTTCTTCCCTTCTCTCTTCCTCTCTGTGTATGGCCACCCAAGTTCCTAGATCACCTCCCCCCACTATCACACAATTACTATTCATCTGCATTGAGCTCATTATATGGCTCACCAACACCCCACCTTCTTTTGCTTCTATTCAATGCTGCTGCATGCTGAGCCTGCTATTGACATGGTACACATTCTCTGCTTTAATTGCACTCTTCACATCACATACACAACAGGTGATGTTCTCAACATGGATAGACTGTTTAGGCTAGTGGGTACCTTTGCGCTTTGCACTTTGAGGTCTGGGGTTCAAATCATGGAAGGGGAGGTTTTTTTCCTTTTCTTTTGAATCTTTATCTTTAGATTAAAATTAAATCACTTGTTGGTGTCCGTGAATTCTGTTATGGCATGGTGTGACTCGATAGCGCGAGCATCTTTAATGCAACTTTTTACCTTCAATTGCATCTGAATCATACAGCGAATCAAATTGAAAGCACAAGCAGCTTTTGCTGATGAAAAGAATATGAAGCATGCCTATAATCTGTGAGCCAGTTCAGGTGTTTCTGCATGTTTTATGTTACGTTACACTAATAGCGACTATAACACTTTAACGTAATGGTTTTCTTGAAGATACACCTGTACTGGATCACAGAACATATGCATGCTGCATATCATTTTAATAAGCAGAAGCAGATTGTTCTAATAAGATACATTTTAGGGTGAAAAGATGCATTAAAAGATGCACGATACTACCATGTCATACAGCACTCCTATGACCTTAGACTCAAAACAATTCTCTCCACATCCTATCACTTGAAATTTTTGTTATACAGTAGACATTGTATTGTACTCATAACAGGGGGCAAGTTTCACATAATGGGAGATCATGTTAGAATCAATACTTTTAAAATACACTACTTTGTTCTTCCCTTCTCTCTTCCTCTCTGTGTATGGCCACCCAAGTTCCTAGATCACCTCCCCCCACTATCACACAATTACTATTCATCTGCATTGAGCTCATTATATGGCTCACCAACACCCCACCTTCTTTTGCTTCTATTCAATGCTGCTGCATGCTGAGCCTGCTATTGACATGGTACACATTCTCTGCTTTAATTGCACTCTTCACATCACATACACAACTGGTGATGTTCTCAACATGGATAGACTGTTTAGGCTAGTGGGTACCTTTGCGCTTTGCACTTTGAGGTCTGGGGTTCAAATCATGGAAGGGGAGGTTTTTTTCCTTTTCTTTTGAATCTTTATCTTTAGATTAAAATTAAATCACTTGTTGGTGTCCGTGAATTCTGTTATGGCATGGTGTGACTCGATAGCGCGAGCATCTTTAATGCAACTTTTTACCTTCAATTGCATCTGAATCATACAGCGAATCAAATTGAAAGCACAAGCAGCTTTTGCTGATGAAAAGAATATGAAGCATGCCTATAATCTGTGAGCCAGTTCAGGTGTTTCTGCATGTTTTATGTTACGTTACACTAATAGCGACTATAACACTTTAACGTAATGGTTTTCTTGAAGATACACCTGTACTGGATCACAGAACATATGCATGCTGCATATCATTTTAATAAGCAGAAGCAGATTGTTCTAATAAGATACATTTTAGGGTGAAAAGATGCATTAAAAGATGCACGATACTAACATGTCATACAGCACTCCTATGACCTTAGACTCAAAACAATTCTCTCCACATCCTTTCACTTGAAATTTCTGTTATACAGTAGACATTGTATTGTACTCATAACAGGGGGCAAGTTTCACATAATGAGAGATCATGTTAGATTCAATACTTTTAAAATACACTACTTTGTTCTTCCCTTCTCCCTTCCTCTCTGAGTATGGCCACCCAAGTTCCTAGACCACTTCCCCCCACTATCACACAATTACTATTCATCTGCATTGAGCTCATTATATTGCTCACCAACACCCCACCTTCTTTTGCTTCTATTCAATGCTGCCGCATGCTGAGCCTGCTATTGACAATGTACACATTGTCTGCTTTAATTGCACACTTCACATCACATACACAACAGGTGATGTTCTCAACATGGATAGGCTGTTTAGGCTAGTGGGTTCCTTCTGTGCTTTGCACTTTGAGGTCTGGGGTTCAAATCATGGAAGGGTAGTTTTTTTTCCTTTTCTTTTGAATCTTTATTTTTAGATTAAAAATAAATCACTTGGTGGTGTCCGTGAATTTTGTTATGGCATGGTGTGACTCGGTAGCGCGAGCATCTTTAATGCAACTTTTTACCTTCAGTTGCATCTGAATCATACAGTGAATCAAATTGAAAGCACAAGCAGCTTTTGCTGATGAAAAGAATATGAAGCATGCCTATAATCTGTGAGCCAGTTCAGGTGTTTCTGCATGTTTTATGTTACGATACACTAATAGCGACTATAACACTTTAACATAGTGGTTTTCTTGAAGATACACCTGTACTAGATCTCAGAACATAGGCATGCTGCATATCATTTTAATCAACAGAAGCAGATTGTTCTAATAAGATACATTTTAGGGTGAAAAGATGCATTAAAAGATGCACGATACTACCATGTCATACAGCACTCCTATGACCTTAGACTCAAAACAATTCTCTCCACATCCTATCACTTGAAATTTTTGTTATACAGTAGACATTGTATTGTACTCATAACAGGGGGCAAGTTTCACATAATGAGAGATCATGATAGATTCAATACTTTTAAAATACACTACTTTGTTCTTCCCTTCTCCCTTCCTCTCTGAGTATGGCCACCCAAGTTCCTAGACCACCTCCCCCCACTATCACACAATTACTATTCATCTGCATTGAGCTCATTATATTGCTCACCAACACCCCACCTTCTTTTGCTTCTATTCAATGCTGCCGCATGCTGAGCCTGCTATTGACAATGTACACATTGTCTGCTTTAATTGCACACTTCACATCACATACACAACAGGTGATGTTCTCAACATGGATAGACTGTTTAGGCTAGTGGGTTCCTCTTGCGCTTTGCACTTTGAGGTCTGGGGTTCAAATCATGGAAGGGGAGTTTATTTTCCTTTTCTTTTGAATCTTTATTTTTAGATTAAAAATAAATCACTTGGTGGTGTCCGTGAATTTTGTTATGGCATGGTGTGACTCGGTAGCGCGAGCATCTTTAATGCAACTTTTTACCTTCAGTTGCATCTGAATCATACAGCGAATCAAATTGAAAGCACAAGCAGCTTTTGCTGATGAAAAGAATATGAAGCTTGCCTATAATCTGTGAGCCAGTTCAGGTGTTTCTGCATGTTTTATGTTACGTTACACTATTAGCGACTATAACACTTTAATATAGTGGTTTTCTTGAAGATACACCTGTACTGGATCTCAGAACATAGGCATTCTGCATATCATTTTAATCAGCAGAAGCAGATTGTTCTAATAAGATACATTTTAGTGTGAAAAGATGCATTAAAAGATGCACGGCACTACCATGTCAAGCAGCACTCCTGTGACCTTAGACTCAAAAACAATTCTCTCAACATGCTATCACTTGAAATATCTGCTATACAGTAGACATTGTATTGTACTCATAACAGGGGGCAAGTTTCACATAATGAGAGATCATGTTAGATTCAATACTTTTAAATACACTACTTTGTTCTTCCCTTCTCTCTTCCTCTCTGTGTATGGCCACCCAAGTTCCTAGACCACCTCCCCCCACTATCACACAATTACTATTCATCTGCATTGAGCTCATTATATGGCTCACCAACACCCCACCTTCTTTTGCTTCTATTCAATGCTGCCGCATGCTGAGCCTGCTATTGACAATGTACACATTGTCTGCTTTTATTGCACACTTCACATCACATACACAACAGGTGATGTTCTCAGCATGGATAGACTGTTTAGGCTAGTGGGTACCTTTGCGCTTTGCACTTTGAGATCTGGGGTTCAAATCATGGAAGGGGAGTTTTTTTTCCTTTTCTTTTGAATCTTTATCTTTACATTAAAATAAAATCACTTGTTGGTGTCCGTGTATTCTGTTATGGCATGGTGTGACTCGGTAGCGCGAGCATCTTTAATGCAACTTTTTACCTTCAATTGCATCTGAATCATACAGCGAATCAAATTGAAAGCACGAGCAGCTTTTGCTGATGAAAAGAATATGAAGCATGCCTATAATCTGTGAGCCAGTTCAGGTGTTTCAGCATATTTTATGTTACGATACACTAATAGCGACTATAACACTTTAACATAGTGGTTTTCTTGAAGATACACCTGTACTGGATCACAGAACATAGGCATGCTGCATATCATTTTAATCAGCAAAAGCAGATTGTTCTAAAAAGATACATTTTAGAGTGAAAAGATGCATTAAAAGATGCACGATACTACCATGTCAAGCAGCACTCCTATGACCTTAGACTCAAAAACAATTCTCTCAACATGCTATCACTTGAAATTTCTGCTATACAGTAGACAATGTATTGTACTCATAACAGGGGGCAAGTTTCACATAATGAGGTGTTTCTGCATGTTTTATGTTACGATACACTAATAGCGACTATAACACTTTAACATAGTGGTTTTCTTTAAGATACATCTGTACTGGATCACAGAACATAAGCATGCTGCATATCATTTTAATCAGCAGAAGCAGATTGTTCTAATAAGATACATTTTAGGGTGAAAAGATGCATTAAAAGATGCACGATACTACCATGTCACACAGCACTCCTATGACCTTAGACTCAAAACAATTCTCTCCACATTCTTTCAATTCAAATTTCTGCTATACAGTAGACATTGTATTGTACTCATAACAGGGGGCAAGTTTCACATAATGAGAGATCATGTTAGATTCAATACTTTTAAAATACACTATTTTGTTCTTCCCTTCTCCCGTCCTCTCTGTGTATGGCCACCCAAGTTCCTAGACCACCTCCCCCCACTACCACACAATTACTATTCATCTGCATTGAGCTCATTATATGGCTCACCAACACCCCACCTTCTTTTGCTTCTATTCAATGCTGCCGCATGCTGAGCCTGCTATTGACAATGTACACATTGTCTGCTTTAATTGCACACTTCACATCACATACACAACAGGTGAAGTTCTCTACATGGATAAACTATTTAGGCTAGTGGGTACCTTCACGCTTTGCACTTTGAGGTCTGGGGTTCAAATCATGGAAGGGGAGTTTTTTTTCCTTTTCTTTTGAATCTTTATTTTTAGATTAAAAATAAATAACTTGGTGGTGTCCATGAATTTTGTTATGGCATGGTGTGACTCGGTAGCGCGAGCATCTTTAATGCAACTTTTTACCTTCAGTTGCATCTGAGTCATACAGCGAATCAAATTGAAAGCACAAGCAGCTTTTGCTGATGAAAAGAATATGAAGCTTGCCTATAATCTGTGAGCCAGTTCAGGTGTTTCTGCATGTTTTATGTTACGTTACACTATTAGCGACTATAACACTTTAACATAGTGGTTTTCTTGAAGATACACCTGTACTGGATCTCAGAACATAGGCATGCTGCATATCATTTTAATCAGCCGAAGCAGATTGTTCTAATAAGATACATTTTAGGGTGAAAAGATGCATTAAAAGATGCACAATACTACCATGTCAAACAGCACTCCTATGACCTTAGACTCAAAAAAAATTCTCTCAACATGCTATCACTTGAAATTTCTGCTATACAGTAGACAATGTATTGTACTCATAACAGGGGGCAAGTTTCACATAATGAGGTGTTTCTGCATGTTTTATGTTACGATACACTAATAGCGACTATAACACTTTAACATAGTGGTTTTCTTGAAGATACACCAGTACTGGATCACAGAACATAGGCATGCTGCATATCATTTTAATCAGCAGAAGCAGATTGTTCGAATAAGATACATTTTAGGGTGAAAAGATGCATTAAAAGATGCACGATACTACCATGTCATACAGCACTCTTATGACCTTAGACTCAAAACAATTATCTCCACATCCTATCACTTGAAATTTCTGTTATACAGTAGACATTGTATTGTACTCATAACAGGGGGCATGTTTCACGTAATGAGAGATCATGTTAGATTCAATACTTTTAAAATACACTACTTTGTTCTTCCCATCTCCCTTACTCTATGTGTATGGCCACCCAAGTTCCTAGACCACTTACCCCCACTATCACACAATTACTATTCATCTGCATTGAGCTCATTTTATTGCTCACCAACACCCCACCTTCTTTTGCTTCTATTCAATGCTGCCGCATGCTGAGCCTGCTATTGACAATGTACACATTGTCTGCTTTAATTGCACACTTCACATCACATACACAACAGGTGATGTTCTCAACATGGATAGGCTGTTTAGGCTAGTGGGTTCCTTCTGCGCTTTGCACTTTGAGGTCTGGGGTTCAAATCATGGAAGGGGATTTTTTTTTCCTTTTCTTTTGAATCTTTATTTTTAGATTAAAAATAAATCACTTGGTGGTGTCCGTGAATTTTGTTATGGCATGGTGTGACTCGGTAGCGCGAGCATCTTTAATGCAACTTTTTAACTTCAGTTGCATCTGAATCATACAGCGAATCAAATTGAAAGCACAAGCAGCTTTTGCTGATGAAAAAAATATGAAGCTTGCCTATAATCTGTGAGCCAGTTCAGGTGTTTCTGCATGTTTTATGTTACTTTACACTATTAGCGACTATAACACTTTAACATAGTGGTTTTCATGAAGATACACCTGTACTGGATCACAGAACATAAGCATGCTGCATATCATTTTAATCAGCAGAAGCAGATTGTTCTAATAAGATATATTTTAGGGTGAAAAGATGCATTAAAAGATGCACGATACTACCATGTCACACAGCACTCCTATGACCTTAGACTCAAAACAATTCTCTCCACATCCTTTCACTTGAAATTTCTGCTATACAGTAGACATTGTATTGTACTCATAACAGGGGGCAAGTTTCACATAATGAGAGATCATGTTAGATACAATACTTTTAAAATACACTATTTTGTTCTTCCCTTCTCCCTTCCTCTCTGTGTATGGCCACCCAAGTTCGTAGACCACCACCCCCACTACCACACAATTACTATTCATCTGCATTGAGCTCATTATATGGCTCACCAACACCCCACCTTCTTTTGCTTCTATTCAATGCTGCCACATGCTGAGCCTGCTATTGACAATGTACACATTGTCTGCTTTAATTGCACACTTCACATCACATACACAACAGGTGATGTTCTCAAGATGGATAGACTGTTTAGGATAGTGGGTACCTTCACGCTTTGCACTTTTAGGTCTGGGGTTCAAATCATGGAAGGGGAGTTTTTTTTCCTTTTCTTTTGAATCTTTATTTTTAGATTAAAAATAAATCACTTGGTGGTGTCCATGAATTTTGTTATGGCATGGTGTGACTCGGTAGCACGAGCATCTTTAATGCAACTTTTTACCTTCAATTGCATCTGAATCATACAGCGAATCAAATTGAAAGCACAAGCAGCTTTTGCTGATGAAAAGAATATGAAGCATGCCTATAATCTGTGAGCCAGTTCAGGTGTTTCTGCATGTTTTATGTTACGATACACTAATAGCGACTATAACACTTTAACATAGTGGTTTTCTTGAAGATACACCTGTACTGGATCTCAGAACATAGGCATGCTGCATATCATTTTAATCAACAGAAGCAGATTGTTCTAACAAGATACATTTTAGGGTGAAAAGATGCATTAAAAGATGCACGATACTACCATGTCATACAGCACTCCTATGACCTTAGACTCAAAACAATTCTCTCCACATCCTATCACTTGAAATTTTTGTTATACAGTAGACATTGTATTGTACTCATAACAGGGGGCAAGTTTCACATAATGAGAGATCATGTTAGATTCAATACTTTTAAAATACACTACTTTCTTCTTCCCTTCTCCCTTCCTCTCTGAGTATGGCCACCCAAGTTCCTAGACATCCTCCCCCCACTATCACACAATTACTATTCATCTGCATTGAGCTCATTATATGGCTCACCAACACCCCACCTTCTTTTGCTTCTATTCAATGCTGCCGCATGCTGAGCCTGCTATTGACATTGTACACAGTGTCTGCTTTAATTGCACTCTTCACATCACATACACAACAGGTGATGTTCTCAACATGGATAGACTGTTTAGGCTAGTGGCTTCCTTCTGCGCTTTGCACTTTGAGATTTGGGGTTCAATTCATGGAAAGGGAGTTTTTTTTTCTTTTTCTTTTGAATCTTTATTTTTAGATTAAAAATAAATCACTTGGTGGTGTCCCTGAATTCTGTTATGGCATGGTGTGACTCGGTAGCGCGAGCATCTTTAATGCAACTTTTTACCTTCAATTGCATCTGAATCATACAGCGAATCAAATTGAAAGCACAAGCAGCTTTTGCTGATGAAAAGAATATGAAGCATGCCTATAATCTGTGAGCCAGTTCAGGTGTTTCTGCATGTTTTATGTTACGATACACTAATAGCGACTATAACACTTTAACATAGTGGTTTTCTTGAAGATACACCTGTACTGGATCACAGAACATAGGCATGCTGCATATCATTTTAATCAGCAAAAGCAGATTGTTCTAAAAAGATACATTTTAGAGTGGAAAGATGCATTAAAAGATGCACGATACTACCATGTCAAGCAGCACTCCTATGACCTTAGACTCAAAAACAATTCTCTCAACATGCTATCACTTGAAATTTCTGCTATACAGTAGACAATGTATTGTACTCATAACAGGGGGCAAGTTTCACATAATGAGGTGTTTCTGAATGTTTTATGTTACGATACACTAATAGCGACTATAACACTTTAACATAGTGGTTTTCTTGAAGATACACCTGTACTGGATCACAGAACATAGGCATGCTGCATATCATTTTAATCAGCAGAAGCAGATTGTTCTAATAAGATACATTTTAGGGTGAAAAGATGCATTAAAAGATGCACAATACTACCATGTCATACAGCACTCCAATGACCTTAGACTCAAAACAATTCTCTCCACATCCTATCACTTGAAATTTCTGTTATACAGTAGACATTGTATTGTACTCATAACAGGGGGCAAGTTTCACATAATGAGAGATCATGTTAGATTCAATACTTTTAAAATACACTACTTTGTTATTCCCTTCTCTCTTCCTCTCTGTGTATGGCCACCCAAGTTCCTAGACCACCTCCCCCCACTATCACACAATTACTATTCATCTGCATTGAGCTCATTATATGGCTCACCAACACCCCACCTTCTTTTGCTTCTATTCAATGCTGCCACATGCTGAGAGTGCTATTGACAATGTACACATTGTCTGCTTTAATTGCACTCTTCACATCACATACACAACAGGTGATGTTCTCAACATGGATAGACTGTTTAGGCTAGTGGGTTCCTTCTGCGCTTTGCACTTTGTGGTCTGGGGTTCAAATCATGGAAGGGGAGTTTTTTTTTCTTTTTCTTTTGAATCTTTATTTTTAGATTAAAAATAAATCACTTGGTGGTGTCCGTGAATTCTGTTATGGCATGGTGTGACGCGGTAACGCGAGCATCTTTAATGCAACTTTTTACCTTCAATTGCATCTGAATCATACAGCTAATCAAATTGAAAGCACAAGCAGCTTTTGCTGATGAAAACAATATGAAGCATGCCTATAATCTGTGTGCCAGTTCAGGTGTTTCTGCATGTTTTATGTTACGTTACACTAATAGCGACTATAACACTTTAACGTAATGGTTTTCTTGAAGATACACCTGTAGTGGATCTCAGAACATAAGCATGCTGCATATCATTTTAATCAGCAGAAGCAGATTGTTCTAATAAGATACATTTTAGGGTGAAAAGATGCATTAAAAGATGCACGATACTACCATGTCATACAGCACTCCTATGACCTTAGACTCAAAACAATTCTCTCCACATCTTTTCACTTGAAATTTCTGTTATACAGTAGACATTTTATTGTACTCATAACAGGGGGCAAGTTTCACATAATGAGAGATCATGTTAGATTCAATACTTTTAAAATACACTACTTTGTTCTTCCCTTCTCCCTTCCTCTATGTGTATGGCCACCCAAGTTCCTAGACCACCTCCCCCCACTATCACACAATTACTATTCATCTGCATTGAGCTCATTATATGGCTCACCAACACCCCACCTTCTTTTGCTTCTATTCAATGCTGCCGCATGCTGAGCCTACTATTGACAATGTACACATTGTCTGCTTTAATTGCACACTTCACATCACATACACAACAGGTGATGTTCTCAACATGGATAGACTGTTAGGGCTAGTGGGTACCTTTGCGCTTTGCACTTTGAGGTCTGGCTTTCAAATCATGGAAGGGGAGATTTTTTTCCTTTTCTTTTGAATCTTTATTTTTAGATTAAAAATAAATCACTTGGTGGTGTCCCTGAATTCTGTTATGGCATGGTGTGACTCGGTAGCGCGAGCATCTTTAATGCAACTTTTTACCTTCAATTGCATCTGAATCATACAGCGAATCAAATTGAAAGCACAAGCAGCTTTTGCTGATGAAAAGAATATGAAGCATGCCTATAATCTGTGAGCCAGTTCAGGTGTTTCTGCATGTTTTATGTTACGATACACTAATAGCGACTATAACACTTTAACATAGTGGTTTTCTTGAAGATACACCTGTACTGGATCACAGAACATAGGCATGCTGCATATCATTTTAATCAGCAAAAGCAGATTGTTCTAAAAAGATACATTTTAGAGTGGAAAGATGCATTAAAAGATGCACGATACTACCATGTCAAGCAGCACTCCTATGACCTTAGACTCAAAAACAATTCTCTCAACATGCTATCACTTGAAATTTCTGCTATACAGTAGACAATGTATTGTACTCATAACAGGGGGCAAGTTTCACATAATGAGGTGTTTCTGAATGTTTTATGTTACGATACACTAATAGCGACTATAACACTTTAACATAGTGGTTTTCTTGAAGATACACCTGTACTGGATCACAGAACATAGGCATGCTGCATATCATTTTAATCAGCAGAAGCAGATTGTTCTAATAAGATACATTTTAGGGTGAAAAGATGCATTAAAAGATGCACAATACTACCATGTCATACAGCACTCCAATGACCTTAGACTCAAAACAATTCTCTCCACATCCTATCACTTGAAATTTCTGTTATACAGTAGACATTGTATTGTACTCATAACAGGGGGCAAGTTTCACATAATGAGAGATCATGTTAGATTCAATACTTTTAAAATACACTACTTTGTTATTCCCTTCTCTCTTCCTCTCTGTGTATGGCCACCCAAGTTCCTAGACCACCTCCCCCCACTATCACACAATTACTATTCATCTGCATTGAGCTCATTATATGGCTCACCAACACCCCACCTTCTTTTGCTTCTATTCAATGCTGCCACATGCTGAGAGTGCTATTGACAATGTACACATTGTCTGCTTTAATTGCACTCTTCACATCACATACACAACAGGTGATGTTCTCAACATGGATAGACTGTTTAGGCTAGTGGGTTCCTTCTGCGCTTTGCACTTTGTGGTCTGGGGTTCAAATCATGGAAGGGGAGTTTTTTTTTCTTTTTCTTTTGAATCTTTATTTTTAGATTAAAAATAAATCACTTGGTGGTGTCCGTGAATTCTGTTATGGCATGGTGTGACGCGGTAACGCGAGCATCTTTAATGCAACTTTTTACCTTCAATTGCATCTGAATCATACAGCTAATCAAATTGAAAGCACAAGCAGCTTTTGCTGATGAAAACAATATGAAGCATGCCTATAATCTGTGTGCCAGTTCAGGTGTTTCTGCATGTTTTATGTTACGTTACACTAATAGCGACTATAACACTTTAACGTAATGGTTTTCTTGAAGATACACCTGTAGTGGATCTCAGAACATAAGCATGCTGCATATCATTTTAATCAGCAGAAGCAGATTGTTCTAATAAGATACATTTTAGGGTGAAAAGATGCATTAAAAGATGCACGATACTACCATGTCATACAGCACTCCTATGACCTTAGACTCAAAACAATTCTCTCCACATCTTTTCACTTGAAATTTCTGTTATACAGTAGACATTTTATTGTACTCATAACAGGGGGCAAGTTTCACATAATGAGAGATCATGTTAGATTCAATACTTTTAAAATACACTACTTTGTTCTTCCCTTCTCCCTTCCTCTATGTGTATGGCCACCCAAGTTCCTAGACCACCTCCCCCCACTATCACACAATTACTATTCATCTGCATTGAGCTCATTATATGGCTCACCAACACCCCACCTTCTTTTGCTTCTATTCAATGCTGCCGCATGCTGAGCCTACTATTGACAATGTACACATTGTCTGCTTTAATTGCACACTTCACATCACATACACAACAGGTGATGTTCTCAACATGGATAGACTGTTAGGGCTAGTGGGTACCTTTGCGCTTTGCACTTTGAGGTCTGGCTTTCAAATCATGGAAGGGGAGATTTTTTTCCTTTTCTTTTGAATCTTTATTTTTAGATTAAAATTTTATCACTTGTTGGTGTCCGTGAATTTTGTTATGGCATGGTGTGACTCGGTAGCGCGAGCATCTTTAATGTAACTTTTTACCTTCAATTGCATCTGACTCATACAGCGAATCAAATTGAAAGCACAAGCAGCTTTTGCTGATGAAAAGAATATGAAGCATGCCTATAATCTGTGAGCCAGTTCAGGTGTTTCTGCATGTTTTATGTTACGATACACTAATATCGACTATAACACTTTAACATAGTGGTTTTCTTGAAGATACACCTGTACTGGATCACAGAACATAGGCATGCTGCATATCATTTTAATCAGCAGAAGCAGATTGTTCTAATAAGATACATTTTAGGGTGAAAAGATGCATTAAAAGATGCACGATACTACCATGTCAAGCAGCACTCCTATGACCTTAGACTCAAAAACAATTCTCTCAACATGCTATCACTTGAACTTTCTGCTATACAGTAGACATTGTATTGTACTCATAACAGGGGGAAAGTTTCACATAATGAGGTGTTTCTGCATGTTTTATGTTACGATACACTAATAGCGACTATAACACTTTAACATAGTGGTTTTCTTGAAGATTTCACCTGTACTGGATCACAGAACATAAGCATGCTGCATATCATTTTAATCAGCAGAAGCAGATTGTTCTAATAAGATACATTTTAGGGTGAAAAGATGCATTAAAAGATGCACGATACTACCATGTCATACAGCACTCCTATGACCTTAGACTCAAAACAATTCTCTCCACATCCTATCACTTGAAATTTCTGTTATACAGTAGACATTGTATTGTACTCATAACAGGGGGAAAGTTTCACATAATGAGAGATCATGTTAGATCCAATACTTTTAAAATACTCTACTTTGTTCTTCCCTTCTCCCTTCCTCTATGTGTATGGCCACCCAATTTCCTAGACCAACTCCGCCCACTATCACACAATTACTATTCATCTGCATTGAGCTCATTATATGGCTCACCAACGCCCCACCTTATTTTGCTTCTATTCAATGCTGCCGCATGCTGATCCTGCTATTGACAATGTACACATTGTCTTCTTTAATTGCACACTTCACATCACATACACAACAGGTGATGTTCTCAACATGGATAGACTGTTTAGGCTTGTCGGTTCCTTCTGCGCTTTGCACTTTGAGGTCTGGGGTTCAAATCATGGAAGGGGAGTTTTTTTTCCTTTTCTTTTGAATCTTTATTTTTAGATTAAAAATAAATCACTTGGTGGTGTCCGTGAATTTTGTTATGGCATGGTGTGACTCGGTAGTGCGAGCATCTTTAATGCAACTTTTTACCTTCAGTTGCATCTGAATCATACAGCGAATCAAATTGAAAGCACAAGCAGCTTTTGCTGATGAAAAGAATATGAAGCATGCCTATAATCTGTGAGCCAGTTCAGGTGTTTCTGCATGTTTTATGTTACGTTACACTAATATCGACTATAACTATTTAACGTAATGGTTTTCTTGAAGATACACCTGTAGTGGATCACAGAACATAAGCATGCTGCATATCATTTTAATCAGCAGAAGCAGATTGTTCTAATAAGATACATTTTAGGGTGAAAAGATGCATTAAAAGATGCACGATACTACCATGTCATACAGCACTCCTATGACCTTAGACTCAAAACAATTCTCTCCACATCCTTTCACTTGAAATTTCTGTTATACAGTAGACATTTTATTGTACTCATAACAGGGGGCAAGTTTCACATAATGAGAGATCATGTTAGATTCAATACTTTTAAAATACACTATTTTGTTCTTCCCTTCTCCCTTCCTCTCTGTGTATGGCCACCCAAATTCCTTGACCACCTCCCCCCACTACCACACAATTACTATTCATCTGCATTGAGCTCATTATATGGCTCACCAACACCCCACCTTCTTTTGCTTCTATTCAATGCTGCCGCATGCTGAGCCTGCTATTGACAATGTACACATTGTCTGCTTTAATTGCACACTTCACATCACATACACAACAGGTGATGTTCTCAACATGGATAGACTGTTTAGGCTAGTGGGTACCTTCACGCTTTGCACTTTGAGGTCTGGGGTTCAAATCATGGAAGGGGAGTTTTTTTTCCTTTTCTTTTGAATCTTTATTTTTAGATTAAAAATAAATAACTTGGTGGTGTCCATGAATTTTGTTATGGCATGGTGTGACTCGGTAGCGCGAGCATCTTTAATGCAACTTTTTACCTTCAGTTGCATCTGAATCATACAGCGAATCAAATTGAAAGCACAAGCAGCTTTTGCTGATGAAAAGAATATGAAGCATGCCTATAATCTGTGAGCCAGTTCAGGTGTTTCTGCATGTTTTATGTTACGATACACTAATAGCGACTATAACACTTTAACATAGTGGTTTTCTTGAAGATACACCTGTACTGGATCACAGAACATAGGCATGCTGCATATCATTTTAATCAGCAGAAGCAGATTGTTCTAAAAAGATACATTTTAGAGTGAAAAGATGCATTAAAAGATGCACGATACTACCATGTCAAGCAGCACTCCTATGACCTTAGACTCAAAAACAATTCTCTCAACATGCTATCACTTGAAATTTCTGCTATACAGTAGACAATGTATTGTACTCATAACAGGGGGCAAGTTTCACATAATGAGGTGTTTCTGAATGTTTTATGTTACGATACACTAATAGCGACTATAACACTTTAACATAGTGGTTTTCTTGAAGATACACCTGTACTGGATCACATAACATAAGCATGCTGCATATCATTTTAATCAGCAGAAGCAGATTGTTCTAATAAGATACATTTTAGGGTGAAAAGATGCATTAAAAGATGCACAATACTACCATGTCATACAGCACTCCTATGACCTTAGACTCAAAACAATTCTCTCCACATCCTATCACTTGAAATTTCTGTTATACAGTAGACATTGTATTGTACTCATAACAGGGGGCAAGTTTCACATAATGAGAGATCATGTTAGATTCAATACTTTTAAAATACACTACTTTGTTCTTCCCTTCTCTCTTCCTCTCTGTGTATGGCCACCCAAGTTCCTAGACCACCTCCCCCCACTATCACACAATTACTATTCATCTGCATTGAGCTCATTATATGGCTCACCAACACCCCACCTTCTTTTGCTTCTATTCAATGCTGCCACATGCTGAGTGTGCTATTGACAATGTACACATTGTCTGCTTTAATTGCACTCTTCACATCACATACACAACAGGTGATGTTCTCAACATGGATAGACTGTTTAGGCTAGTGGGTTCCTTCTGCGCTTTGCACTTTGTGGTCTGGGGTTCAAATCATGGAAGGGGAGTTTTTTTTTCTTTTTCTTTTGAATCTTTATTTTTAGATTAAAAATAAATCACTTGGTGGTGTCTGTGAATTCTGTTATGGCATGGTGTGATGCGGTAACGCGAGCATCTTTAATGCAACTTTTTACCTTCAATTGCATCTGAATCATACAGCTAATCAAATTGAAAGCACAAGCAGCTTTTGCTGATGAAATCAATATGAAGCATGCCTATAATCTGTGTGCCAGTTCAGGTGTTTCTGCATGTTTTATGTTACGTTACACTAATAGCGACTATAACACTTTAACGTAATGGTTTTCTTGAAGATACACCTGTAGTGGATCTCAGAACATAAGCATGCTGCATATCATTTTAATCAGCAGAAGCAGATTGTTCTAATAAGATACATTTTAGGGTGAAAAGATGCATTAAAAGATGCACGATACTACCATGTCATACAGCACTCCTATGACCTTAGACTCAAAACAATTCTCTCCACATCCTTTCACTTGAAATTTCTGTTATACAGTAGACATTTTATTGTACTCATAACAGGGGGCAAGTTTCACATAATGAGAGATCATGTTAGATTCAATACTTTTAAAATACACTACTTTGTTCTTCCCTCCTCCCTTCCTCTATGTGTATGGCCACCCAAGTTCCTAGACCACCTCCCCCCACTATCACACAATTACTATTCATCTGCATTGAGCTCATTATATGGCTCACCAACACCCCACCTTCTTTTGCTTCTATTCAATGCTGCCGCATGCTGAGCCTACTATTGACAATGTACACATTGTCTGCTTTAATTGCACACTTCACATCACATACACAACAGGTGATGTTCTCAACATGGATAGACTGTTAGGGCTAGTGGGTACCTTTGCGCTTTGCACTTTGAGGTCTGGGTTTCAAATCATGGAAGGGGAGATTTTTTTCCTTTTCTTTTGAATCTTTATTTTTAGATTAAAATTTTATCACTTCTTGGTGTCCGTGAATTTTGTTATGGCATGGTGTGACTCGGTAGCGCGAGCATCTTTAATGCAACTTTTTACCTTCAATTGCATCTGACTCATACAGCGAATCAAATTGAAAGCACAAGCAGCTTTTGCTGATGAAAAGAATATGAAGCATGCCTATAATCTGTGAGCCAGTTCAGGTGTTTCTGCATGTTTTATGTTACGATACACTAATATCGACTATAACACTTTAACATAGTGGTTTTCTTGAAGATACACCTGTACTGGATCACAGAACATAGGCATGCTGCATATCATTTTAATCAGCAGAAGCAGATTGTTCTAATAAGATACATTTTAGGGTGAAAAGATGCATTAAAAGATGCACGATACTACCATGTCAAGCAGCACTCCTATGACCTTAGACTCAAAAACAATTCTCTCAACATGCTATCACTTGAACTTTCTGCTATACAGTAGACATTGTATTGTACTCATAACAGGGGGAAAGTTTCACATAATGAGGTGTTTCTGCATGTTTTATGTTACGATACACTAATAGCGACTATAACACTTTAACATAGTGGTTTTCTTGAAGATACACCTGTACTGGATCTCAGAACATAGGCATGCTGCATATCATTTTAATCAGCAGAAGCAGATTGTTCTAATAAGATACATTTTAGGGTGAAAAGATGCATTAAAAGATGCACGATACTACCATGTCATACAGCACTCCTATGACCTTAGACTCAAAACAATTCTCTCCACATCCTTTCACTTGAAATTTCTGTTATACAGTAGACATTTTATTGTACTCATAACAGGGGGCAAGTTTCACATAATGAGAGATCATGTTAGATTCAATACTTTTAAAATACACTACTTTGTTCTTCCCTCCTCCCTTCCTCTATGTGTATGGCCACCCAAGTTCCTAGACCACCTCCCCCCACTATCACACAATTACTATTCATCTGCATTGAGCTCATTATATGGCTCACCAACACCCCACCTTCTTTTGCTTCTATTCAATGCTGCTGCATGCTGAGCCTTCTATTGACAATGTACACATTGTCTGCTTTAATTGCACACTTCACATCACATACACAACAGGTGATGTTCTCAACATGGATAGACTGTTAGGGCTAGTGGGTACCTTTGCGCTTTGCACTTTGAGGTCTGGGTTTCAAATCATGGAAGGGGAGATTTTTTTCCTTTTCTTTTGAATCTTTATTTTTAGATTAAAATTTTATCACTTGTTGGTGTCCGTGAATTTTGTTATGGCATGGTGTGACTCGGTAGCGCGAGCATCTTTAATGCAACTTTTTACCTTCAATTGCATCTGACTCATACAGCGAATCAAATTGAAAGCACAAGCAGCTTTTGCTGATGAAAAGAATATGAAGCATGCCTATAATCTGTGAGCCAGTTCAGGTGTTTCTGCATGTTTTATGTTACGATACACTAATATCGACTATAACACTTTAACATAGTGGTTTTCTTGAAGATACACCTGTACTGGATCACAGAACATAGGCATGCTGCATATCATTTTAATCAGCAGAAGCAGATTGTTCTAATAAGATACATTTTAGGGTGAAAAGATGCATTAAAAGATGCACGATACTACCATGTCAAGCAGCACTCCTATGACCTTAGACTCAAAAACAATTCTCTCAACATGCTATCACTTGAACTTTCTGCTATACAGTAGACATTGTATTGTACTCATAACAGGGGGAAAGTTTCACATAATGAGGTGTTTCTGCATGTTTTATGTTACGATACACTAATAGCGACTATAACACTTTAACATAGTGGTTTTCTTGAAGATACACCTGTACTGGATCACAGAACATAAGCATGCTGCATATCATTTTAATCAGCAGAAGCAGATTGTTCTAATAAGATACATTTTAGGGTGAAAAGATGCATTAAAAGATGCACGATACTACCATGTCATACAGCACTCCTATGACCTTAGACTCAAAACAATTCTCTCCACATCCTATCACTTGAAATTTCTGTTATACAGTAGACATTGTATTGTACTCATAACAGGGGGAAAGTTTCACATAATGAGAGATCATGTTAGATCCAATACTTTTAAAATACTCTACTTTGTTCTTCCCTTCTCCCTTCCTCTATGTGTATGGCCAACCAATTTCCTAGACCAACTCCGCCCACTATCACACAATTACTATTCATCTGCATTGAGCTCATTATATTGCTCACCAACGCCCCACCTTATTTTGCTTCTATTCAATGCTGCCGCATGCTGATCCTGCTATTGACAATGTACACATTGTCTTCTTTAATTGCACACTTCACATCACATACACAACAGGTGATGTTCTCAACATGGATAGACTGTTTAGGCTTGTCGGTTCCTTCTGCGCTTTGCACTTTGAGGTCTGTTGTTCAAATCATGGAAGGGGAGTTTTTTTTCCTTTTCTTTTGAATCTTTATTTTTAGATTAAAAATAAATCACTTGGTGGTGTCCGTGAATTTTGTTATGGCATGGTGTGACTCGGTAGTGCGAGCATCTTTAATGCAACTTTTTACCTTCAGTTGCATCTGAATCATACAGCGAATCAAATTGAAAGCACAAGCAGCTTTTGCTGATGAAAAGAATATGAAGCATGCCTATAATCTGTGAGCCAGTTCAGGTGTTTCTGCATGTTTTATGTTACGTTACACTAATATCGACTATAACTATTTAACGTAATGGTTTTCTTGAAGATACACCTGTAGTGGATCACAGAACATAAGCATGCTGCATATCATTTTAATCAGCAGAAGCAGATTGTTCTAATAAGATACATTTTAGGGTGAAAAGATGCATTAAAAGATGCACGATACTACCATGTCACACAGCACTCAAATGACCTTAGACTCAAAACATTTCTCTCCTCATCCTTTCACTTGAAATTTCTGCTATACAGTAGACATTGTATTGTACTCATAACAGGGGGCAAGTTTCACATAATGAGAGATCATGTTAGATTCAATACTTTTAAAATACACTATTTTGTTCTTCCCTTCTCCCTTCCTCTCTCTGTATGGCCACCCAAGTTCCTAGACCACCTCCCCCCACTACCACACAATTACTATTCATCTGCATTGAGCTCATTATATGGCTCACCAACACCCCACCTTCTTTTGCTTCTATTCAATGCTGCCGCCTGCTGAGCCTGCTATTGACAATGTACACATTGTCTTCTTTAATTGCACACTTCACATCACCTACACAACAGGTGATGTTCTCAACAAGATAGACTGTATAGGCTAGTGGGTACCTTCACGCTTTGCACTTTGAGGTCTGGGGTTCAAATCATGGAAGGGGAGTTATTTTCCTTTTCTTTTGAATCTTTATTTTTAGATTAAAATTAAATCACTTGTTGGTGTCCGTGAATTCTGTTATGGCATGGTGTGACTCGGTAGCGCGAGCATCTTTAATGCAACTTTTTACCTTCAATTGCATCTGAATCATACAGCGAATCAAATTGAAAGCACAAGCAGCTTTTGCTGATGAAAAGAATATGAAGCATGCCTATAATCTGTGAGCCAGTTCAGGTGTTTCTGCATGTTTTATGTTACGTTACACTAATAGCGACTATAACACTTTAACATAGTGTTTTTCTTGAAGATATACCTGTACTGGATCACAGAACATAGGCATGCTGCATATCATTTTAATCAGCAGAAGCAGATTGTTCTAATAAGATACATTTTAGGGTGAAAAGATGCATTAAAAGATGCACGATACTACCATGTCAAGCAGCACTCCTATGACCTTAGACTCTAAAACAATTCTTTCAACATGCTATCACTTGAAATTTCTGCTATACAGTAGACATTGTATTGTACTCATAACAGGGGGCACGTTTCACATAATGAGAGATCATGTTAGATTCAATACTTTTAAAATCACTACTTTGTACTTCCCTTCTCCCTTCCTCTCTGTGTATGGCCACCCAAGTTCCTAGACCACCTACCCCCACTATCACACAATTACTATTCATCTGCATTGAGCTCATTATATGGCTCACCAACGCCCCACCTTATTTTGCTTCTATTCAATGCTGCCGCATGCTGATCCTGCTATAGACAATGTACACATTGTCTTCTTTAATTGCACACTTCACATCACATACACAACAGGTGATGTTCTCAACATGGATAGACTGTTTAGGCTTGTCGGTTCCTTCTGCGCTTTGCACTTTGAGGTCTGGGGTTCAAATCATGGAAGGGGAGTTTTTTTTCCTTTTCTTTTGAATCTTTATTTTTAGATAAAAAATAAATCACTTGGTGGTGTCCGTGAATTTTGTTATGGCATGGTGTGACTCGGTAGTGCGAGCATCTTTAATGCAACTTTTTACCTTCAGTTGCATCTGAATCATACAGCGAATCAAATTGAAAGCACAAGCAGCTTTTGCTGATGAAAATAATATGAAGCATGCCTATAATCTGTGAGCCAGTTCAGGTGTTTCTGCATGTTTTATGTTACGTTACACTAATAGCGACTATAACACTTTAACATAGTGGTTTTCTTGAAGATACACCTGTAGTGGATCACAGAACATAGGCATGCTGCATATCATTTTAATCAGCAGAAGCAGATTCTTCTAATAAGATACATTTTAGGGTGAAAAGATGCATTAAAAGATGCACGATACTACCATGTCACACAGCACTCAAATGACCTTAGACTCAAAACATTTCTCTCCTCATCCTTTCACTTGAAATTTCTGCTATACAGTAGACATTGTATTGTACTCATAACAGGGGGCAAGTTTCACATAATGAGAGATCATGTTAGATTCAATACTTTTAAAATACACTATTTTGTTCTTCCCTTCTCCCTTCCTCTCTCTGTATGGCCACCCAAGTTCCTAGACCACCTCCCCCCACTACCACACAATTACTATTCATCTGCATTGAGCTCATTATATGGCTCACCAACACCCCACCTTCTTTTGCTTCTATTCAATGCTGCCGCATGCTGAGCCTGCTATTGACAATGTACACATTGTCTTCTTTAATTGCACTCTTCACATCACCTACACAACAGGTGATGTTCTCAACAAGGATAGACTGTATAGGCTAGTGGGTACCTTCACGCTTTGAAATTTGAGGTCTGGGGTTCAAATCATGGAATGGGAGTTTTTTTCCTTTTCTTTTGAATCTTTATTTTTAGATTAAAATTAAATCACTTGTTGGTGTCCGTGAATTCTGTTATGGCATGGTGTGACTCGGTAGCGCGAGCATCTTTAATGCAACTTTTTACCTTCAATTGCATCTGAATCATACAGCGAATCAAATTGAAAGCACAAGCAGCTTTTGCTGGTGAAAAGAATATGAAGCATGCCTATAATCTGTGAGCCAGTTCAGGTGTTTCTGCATGTTTTATGTTACGATACACTAATAGAGACTATAACTCTTTAACATAGTGTTTTTCTTGAAGATACACCTGTACTGGATCACAGAACATAGGCATGCTGCATATCATTTTAATCAGCAGAAGCAGATTGTTCTAATAAGATACATTTTAGGGTGAAAAGATGCATTAAAAGATGCACGATACTACCATGTCAAGCAGCACTCCTATGACCTTAGACTCAAAAACAATTCTTTCAACATGCTATCACTTGAAATTTCTGCTATA
The DNA here is from genome assembly GCA_031769625.1 of Taudactylus pleione. Classification (NCBI taxonomy): domain Eukaryota; kingdom Metazoa; phylum Chordata; class Amphibia; order Anura; family Myobatrachidae; genus Taudactylus; species Taudactylus pleione. The sequence continues at coordinate 6,828,413 of JAUIMM010000759.1, forward strand.
CAGTAGACATTGTATTGTACTCATAACAGGGGGCACGTTTCACATAATGAGAGATCATGTTAGATTCAATACTTTTAAAATACACTACTTTGTACTTCCCTTCTCCCTTCCTCTCTGTGTATGGCCACCCAAGTTCCTAGACCACCTCCCCCCACTATCACACAATTACTATTTATCTGCATTGAGCTCATTATATGGCTCACCAACACCCCACCTTCTTTTGCTTCTATTCAATGCTGCCGCATGCTGAGCCTGCTATTGACAATGTACACATTGTCTGCTTTAATTGCACACTTCACATCACATACACAACAGGTGATGTTCTCAACACGGATAGACTGTTTAGGCTAGTGGGTTCCTTCTGCGCTTTGCACTTTGAGGTCTGGGGTTCAAATCATGAAAGGGGAGGTTTTTTTTCTTTTTGTTTTGAATCTTTATTTTTAGATTAAAAATAAATCACTTGGTGGTGTCCGTGAATTATGTTATGGCATGGTGTGACTCGGTAGCACGAGCATCTTTATTGCAACTTTTTACCTTCAATTGCATCTGAATCATACAGCGAATCAAATTGAAAGCACAAGCAGCTTTTGCTGATGAAAAGAATATGAAGCATGCCTATAATCTGTGAGCCAGTTCAGGTGTTTCTGCATGTTTTATGTTACGTTACACTAATATCGACTATAACTATTTAACGTAATGGTTTTCTTGAAGATACACCTGTAGTGGATCACAGAACATAAGCATGCTGCATATCATTTTAATCAGCAGAAGCAGATTGTTCTAATAAGATACATTTTAGGGTGAAAAGATGCATTAAAAGATGCACGATACTACCATGTCACACAGCACTCAAATGACCTTAGACTCAAAACATTTCTCTCCTCATCCTTTCACTTGAAATTTCTGCTATACAGTAGACATTGTATTGTACTCATAACAGGGGGCAAGTTTCACATAATGAGAGATCATGTTAGATTCAATACTTTTAAAATACACTATTTTGTTCTTCCCTTCTCCCTTCCTCTCTCTGTATGGCCACCCAAGTTCCTAGACCACCTCCCCCCACTACCACACAATTACTATTCATCTGCATTGAGCTCATTATATGGCTCACCAACACCCCACCTTCTTTTGCTTCTATTCAATGCTGCCGCCTGCTGAGCCTGCTATTGACAATGTACACATTGTCTTCTTTAATTGCACACTTCACATCACCTACACAACAGGTGATGTTCTCAACAAGATAGACTGTATAGGCTAGTGGGTACCTTCACGCTTTGCACTTTGAGGTCTGGGGTTCAAATCATGGAAGGGGAGTTATTTTCCTTTTCTTTTGAATCTTTATTTTTAGATTAAAATTAAATCACTTGTTGGTGTCCGTGAATTCTGTTATGGCATGGTGTGACTCGGTAGCGCGAGCATCTTTAATGCAACTTTTTACCTTCAATTGCATCTGAATCATACAGCGAATCAAATTGAAAGCACAAGCAGCTTTTGCTGATGAAAAGAATATGAAGCATGCCTATAATCTGTGAGCCAGTTCAGGTGTTTCTGCATGTTTTATGTTACGTTACACTAATAGCGACTATAACACTTTAACATAGTGTTTTTCTTGAAGATATACCTGTACTGGATCACAGAACATAGGCATGCTGCATATCATTTTAATCAGCAGAAGCAGATTGTTCTAATAAGATACATTTTAGGGTGAAAAGATGCATTAAAAGATGCACGATACTACCATGTCAAGCAGCACTCCTATGACCTTAGACTCTAAAACAATTCTTTCAACATGCTATCACTTGAAATTTCTGCTATACAGTAGACATTGTATTGTACTCATAACAGGGGGCAAGTTTCACATAATGAGAGTTCATGTTAGATTCAATACTTTTAAAATCACTACTTTGTACTTCCCTTCTCCCTTCCTCTCTGTGTATGGCCACCCAAGTTCCTAGACCACCTCCCCCCACTATCACACAATTACTATTCATCTGCATTGAGCTCATTATATGGCTCACCAACGCCCCACATTATTTTGCTTCTATTCAATGCTGCCGCATGCTGATCCTGCTATAGACAATGTACACATTGTCTTCTTTAATTGCACACTTCACATCACATACACAACAGGTGATGTTCTCAACATGGATAGACTGTTTAGGCTTGTCGGTTCCTTCTGCGCTTTGCACTTTGAGGTCTGGGGTTCAAATCATGGAAGGGGAGTTTTTTTTCCTTTTCTTTTGAATCTTTATTTTTAGATAAAAAATAAATCACTTGGTGGTGTCCGTGAATTTTGTTATGGCATGGTGTGACTCGGTAGTGCGAGCATCTTTAATGCAACTTTTTACCTTCAGTTGCATCTGAATCAAACAGCGAATCAAATTGAAAGCACAAGCAGCTTTTGCTGATGAAAATAATATGAAGCATGCCTATAATCTGTGAGCCAGTTCAGGTGTTTCTGCATGTTTTATGTTACGTTACACTAATAGCGACTATAACACTTTAACATAGTGGTTTTCTTGAAGATACACCTGTAGTGGATCACAGAACATAGGCATGCTGCATATCATTTTAATCAGCAGAAGCAGATTCTTCTAATAAGATACATTTTAGGGTGAAAAGATGCATTAAAAGATGCACGATACTACCATGTCACACAGCACTCAAATGACCTTAGACTCAAAACATTTCTCTCCTCATCCTTTCACTTGAAATTTCTGCTATACAGTAGACATTGTATTGTACTCATAACAGGGGGCAAGTTTCACATAATGAGAGATCATGTTAGATTCAATACTTTTAAAATACACTATTTTGTTCTTCCCTTCTCCCTTCCTCTCTCTGTATGGCCACCCAAGTTCCTAGACCACCTCCCCCCACTACCACACAATTACTATTCATCTGCATTGAGCTCATTATATGGCTCACCAACACCCCACCTTCTTTTGCTTCTATTCAATGCTGCCGCATGCTGAGCCTGCTATTGACAATGTACACATTGTCTTCTTTAATTGCACTCTTCACATCACCTACACAACAGGTGATGTTCTCAACAAGGATAGACTGTATAGGCTAGTGGGTACCTTCACGCTTTGAAATTTGAGGTCTGGGGTTCAAATCATGGAATGGAAGTTTTTTTCCTTTTCTTTTGAATCTTTATTTTTAGATTAAAATTAAATCACTTGTTGGTGTCCGTGAATTCTGTTATGGCATGGTGTGACTCGGTAGCGCGAGCATCTTTAATGCAACTTTTTACCTTCAATTGCATCTGAATCATACAGCGAATCAAATTGAAAGCACAAGCAGCTTTTGCTGGTGAAAAGAATATGAAGCATGCCTATAATCTGTGAGCCAGTTCAGGTGTTTCTGCATGTTTTATGTTACGATACACTAATAGAGACTATAACTCTTTAACATAGTGTTTTTCTTGAAGATACACCTGTACTGGATCACAGAACATAGGCATGCTGCATATCATTTTAATCAGCAGAAGCAGATTGTTCTAATAAGATACATTTTAGGGTGAAAAGATGCATTAAAAGATGCACGATACTACCATGTCAAGCAGCACTCCTATGACCTTAGACTCAAAAACAATTCTTTCAACATGCTATCACTTGAAATTTCTGCTATACAGTAGACATTGTATTGTACTCATAACAGGGGGCAAGTTTCACATAATGAGAGATCATGTTAGATTCAATACTTTTAATATACACTACTTTGTTATTCCCATCTCCCTTCCTCTCTGAGTATGGCCACTCAAGTTCCTTGACCACCTCCCCCCACTATCACACATTTACTATTCATCTGCATTGAGCTCATTTAATGGCTCACCAACACCCCACCTTCTTTTGCTTCTATTCAATGCTGCCGCATGCTGAGCCTGCTATTGACAATGTCCACATTGTCTGCTTTAATTGCACACTTCACATCACATACACAACAGGTGATGTTCTCAACACGGATAGACTGTTTAGGCTAGTGGGTTCCTTCTGCGCTTTGCACTTTGAGGTCTGGGGTTCAAATCATGGAAGGGGAGGTTTTTTTTCTTTTTGTTTTGAATCTTTATTTTTAGATTAAAAATAAATCACTTGGTGGTGTCCGTGAATTATGTTATGGCATGGTGTGACTCGGTAGCACGAGCATCTTTATTGCAACTTTTTACCTTCAATTGCATCTGAATCATACAGCGAATCAAATTGAAAGCACAAGCAGCTTTTGCTGATGAAAAGAATATGAAGCATGCCTATAATCTGTGAGCCAGTTCAGGTGTTTCTGCATGTTTTATGTTACGTTACACTAATATCGACTATAACTATTTAACGTAATGGTTTTCTTGAAGATACACCTGTAGTGGATCACAGAACATAAGCATGCTGCATATCATTTTAATCAGCAGAAGCAGATTGTTCTAATAAGATACATTTTAGGGTGAAAAGATGCATTAAAAGATGCACGATACTACCATGTCACATAGCACTCAAATGACCTTAGACTCAAAACATTTCTCTCCTCATCCTTTCACTTGAAATTTCTGCTATACAGTAGACATTGTATTGTACTCATAACAGGGGGCAAGTTTCACATAATGAGAGATCATGTTAGATTCAATACTTTTAAAATACACTATTTTGTTCTTCCCTTTTCCCTTCCTCTCTCTGTATGGCCACCCAAGTTCCTAGACCACCTCCCCCCACTACCACACAATTACTATTCATCTGCATTGAGCTCATTATATGGCTCACCAACACCCCACCTTCTTTTGCTTCTATTCAATGCTGCCGCCTGCTGAGCCTGCTATTGACAATGTACACATTGTCTTCTTTAATTGCACACTTCACATCACCTACACAACAGGTGATGTTCTCAACAAGATAGACTGTATAGTCTAGTGGGTACCTTCACGCTTTGCACTTTGAGGTCTGGGGTTCAAATCATGGAAGGGGAGTTATTTTCCTTTTCTTTTGAATCTTTATTTTTAGATTAAAATTAAATCACTTGTTGGTGTCCGTGAATTCTGTTATGGCATGGTGTGACTCGGTAGCGCGAGCATCTTTAATGCAACTTTTTACCTTCAATTGCATCTGAATCATACAGCGAATCAAATTGAAAGCACAAGCAGCTTTTGCTGATGAAAAGAATATGAAGCATGCCTATAATCTGTGAGCCAGTTCAGGTGTTTCTGCATGTTTTATGTTACGATACACTAATAGCGACAATAACACTTTAACATAGTGTTTTTCTTGAAGATATACCTGTACTGGATCACAGAACATAGGCATGCTGCATATCATTTTAATCAGCAGAAGCAGATTGTTCTAATAAGATACATTTTAGGGTGAAAAGATGCATTAAAAGATGCACGATACTACCATGTCAAGCAGCACTCCTATGACCTTAGACTCAAAAACAATTCTTTCAACATGCTATCACTTGAAATTTCTGCTATACAGTAGACATTGTATTGTACTCATAACAGGGGGCAAGTTTCACATAATGAGAGATCATGTTAGATTCAATACTTTTAAAATCACTACTTTGTACTTCCCTTCTCCCTTCCTCTCTGTGTATGGCCACCCAAGTTCCTAGACTACCTCCCCCCACTATCACACAATTACTATTCATCTGCATTGAGCTCATTATATGGCTCACCAACGCCCCACCTTATTTTGCTTCTATTCAATGCTGCCGCATGCTGATCCTGCTATAGACAATGTACACATTGTCCTCTTTAATTGCACACTTCACATCACATACACAACAGGTGATGTTCTCAACATGGATAGACTGTTTAGGCTTGTCGGTTACTTCTGCGCTTTGCACTTTGAGGTCTGGGGTTCAAATCATGGAAGGGGAGTTTTTTTTCCTTTTCTTTTGAATCATTATTTTTAGATAAAAAATAAATCACTTGGTGGTGTCCGTGAATTTTGTTATGGCATGGTGTGACTCGGTAGTGCGAGCATCTTTAATGCAACTTTTTACCTTCAGTTGCATCTGAATCATACAGCGAATCAAATTGAAAGCACAAGCAGCTTTTGCTGATGAAAATAATATGAAGCATGCCTATAATCTGTGAGCCAGTTCAGGTGTTTCTGCATGTTTTATGTTACGTTACACTAATAGCGACTATAACACTTTAACATAGTGGTTTTCTTGAAGATACACCTGTAGTGGATCACAGAACATAGGCATGCTGCATATCATTTTAATCAGCAGAAGCAGATTGTTCTAATAAGATACATTTTAGGGTGAAAAGATGCATTAAAAGATGCACGATACTACCATGTCAAGCAGCACTCCTATGACCTTAGACTCAAAAACAATTCTCTCAACATGCTATCTCTTGAAATTTCTGCTATACAGTAGACATTGTATTGTACTCATAACAGGGGGCAAGTTTCACATAATGAGAGATCATGTTAGATCCAATACTTTTAAAATACTCTACTTTGTTCTTCCCTTCTCCCTTCCTCTATGTGTATTATCCACCCAATTTCCTAGACCAACTCCGCCCACTATCACACAATTACTATTCATCTGCATTGAGCTCATTATATGGCTCACCAACACCCCACCTTATTTTGCTTCTATTCAATGCTGCCGCATGCTGATCCTGCTATTGACAATGTACACATTGTCTTCTTTAATTGCACACTTCACATCACATACACAACAGGTGATGTTCTCAACATGGATAGACTGTTTAGGCTTGTCGGTTCCTTCTGCGCTTTTCACTTTGAGGTCTGGGGTTCAAATCATGGAAGGGGAGTTTTTTTTCCTTTTCTTTTGAATCTTTATTTTTAGATTAAAAATAAATCACTTGGTGGTGTCCGTGAATTTTGTTATGGCATGGTGTGACTCGGTAGTGCGAGCATCTTTAATGCAACTTTTTACCTTCAGTTGCATCTGAATCATACAGTGAATCAAATTGAAAGCACAAGCAGCTTTTGCTGATGAAAAGAATATGAAGCATGCCTATAATCTGTGAGCCAGTTCAGGTGTTTCTGCATGTTTTATGTTACGTTACACTAATAGCGACTATAACAATTTAACGTAATGGTTTTCTTGAAGATACACCTGCAGTGAATCACAGAACATAAGCATGCTGCATATCATTTTAATCAGCAGAAGCAGATTGTTCTAATAAGATACATTTTAGGGTGAAAAGATGCATTAAAAGATGCACGATACTACCATGTCACACAGCACTCAAATGACCTTAGACTCAAAACATTTCTCTCCTCATCCTTTCACTTGAAATTTCTGCTATACAGTAGACATTGTATTGTACTCATAACAGGGGGCAAGTTTCACATAATGAGAGATCATGTTAGATTCAATACTTTTAAAATACACTATTTTGTTCTTCCCTTCTCCCTTCCTCTCTCTGTATGGCCACCCAAGTTCCTAGACCACCTCCCCCCACTACCACACAATTACTATTCATCTGCATTGAGCTCATTATATGGCTCACCAACACCCCACCTTCTTTTGCTTCTATTCAATGCTGCCGCATGCTGAGCCTGCTATTGACAATGTACACATTGTCTTCTTTAATTGCACTCTTCACATCACCTACACAACAGGTGATGTTCTCAACAAGGATAGACTGTATAGGCTAGTGGGTACCTTCACGCATTGCACTTTGAGGTCTGGGGTTCAAATCATGGAATGGGAGTTTTTTTCCTTTTCTTTTGAATCTTTATTTTTAGATTAAAATTAAATCACTTGTTGGTGTCCGTGAATTCTGTTATGGCATGGTGTGACTCGGTAGCGCGAGCATCTTTAATGCAACTTTTTACCTTCAATTGCATCTGAATCATACAGCGAATCAAATTGAAAGCACAAGCAGGTTTTGCTGGTGAAAAGAATATGAAGCATGCCTATAATCTGTGAGCCAGTTCAGGTGTTTCTGCATTTTTTATGTTACGATACACTAATAGAGACTATAACTCTTTAACATAGTGTTTTTCTTGAAGATACACCTGTACTGGATCACAGAACATAGGCATGCTGCATATCATTTTAATCAGCAGAAGCAGATTGTTCTAATAAGATACATTTTAGGGTGAAAAGATGCATTAAAAGATGCACGATACTACCATGTCAAGCAGCACTCCTATGACCTTAGACTCAAAAACAATTCTTTCAACATGCTATCACTTGAAATTTCTGCTATACAGTAGACATTGTATTGTACTCATAATAGGGGGCAAGTTTCACATAATGAGAGATCATGTTAGATTCAATACTTTTAAAATACACTACTTTGTTCTTCCCATCTCCCTTCCTCTCTGAGTATGGCCACCCAAGTTCCTTGACCACCTCCCCCCACTATCACACATTTACTATTCATCTGCATTGAGCTCATTTAATGGCTCACCAACACCCCACCTTCTTTTGCTTCTATTCAATGCTGCCGCATGCTGAGCCTGCTATTGACAATGTACACATTGTCTGCTTTAATTGCACACTTCACATCACATACACAACAGGTGATGTTCTCAACACGGATAGACTGTTTAGGCTAGTGGGTTCCTTCTGCGCTTTGCACTTTGAGGTCTGGGGTTCAAATCATGGAAGGGGAGGTTTTTTTTCTTTTTGTTTTGAATCTTTATTTTTAGATTAAAAATAAATCAGTTGGTGGTGTCCGTGAATTATGTTATGGCATGGTGTGACTCGGTAGCACGAGCATCTTTAATGCAACTTTTTACCTTCAATTGCATCTGAATCATACAGTGAATCAAATTGAAAGCACAAGCAGCTTTTGCTAATGAAAAGAATATGAAGCATGCCTATAATCTGTGAGCCAGTTCAGGTGTTTCTGCATTTTTTATGATACGTTACACTAATAGCAACTATAACACTTTAATGTAATGGTTTTCTTGAAGATACACCTGTACTGGATCACAGAACATAAGCATGCTGCATATCATTTTAATCAGCAGAAGCAGATTGTTCTAATAAGATACATTTTAGGGTGAAAAGATGCATTAAAAGATGCACGATACTACAATGTCACACAGCACTCAAATGACCTTAGACTCAAAACATTTTTCTCCACATCCTTTCACTTGAAATTTCTGCTATACAGTAGATATTGTATTGTACTCATAACAGGGGGCAAGTTTCACATAATGAGAGATCATGTTAGATTCAATACTTTTAAAATACACTATTTTGTTCTTCCCTTCTCCCTTCCTCTCTCTGTATGGCCACCCAAGTTCCTAGACCACCTCCCCCCACTACCACACAATTACTATTCATCTGCATTGAGCTCATTATATGGCTCACCAACACCCCACCTTCTTTTGCTTCTATTCAATGCTGCCGCATGCTGAGCCTGCTATTGACAATGTACACATTGTCTGCTTTAATTGCACACTTCACATCACCTACACAACAGGTGATGTTCTCAACAAGGATAGACTGTTTAGGCTAGTGGGTACCTTCACGCTTTGCACTTAGAGGTCTGGGGTTCAAATCATGGAAGGGGAGTTTTTTTCCTTTTCTTTTGAATCTTTATTTTTAGATAAAAATTAAATCACTTGTTGGTGTCCGTGAATTCTGTTATGGCATGGTGTGACTCGGTAGCGCGAGCATTTTTAATGCAACTTTTTACCTTCAATTGCATCTGAATCATACAGCGAATCAAATTGAAAGCACAAGCAGCTTTTGCTGATGGACAGAATATGAAGCATGCCTATAATCTGTGAGCCAGTTCAGGTGTTTCTGCATGTTTTATGTTACGATACACTAATAGCGACTATAACACTTTAGCATAGTGGTTTTCTTGTAGATACACCTGTAATGTATCACAGAACATAGGCATGCTGCATATCATTTTAATCAGCAGAAGCAGATTGTTCTAATAAGATACATTTTAGGGTGAAAAGATGCATTAAAAGATGCACGATACTACCATGTCACACAGCACTGAAATGACCTTAGACTCAAAACATTTCTCTCCACATCCTTTCACTTGAAATTTCTGCTATACAGTAGACATTGTATTGTACTCATAACAGGGGGCAAGTTTCACATAATGAGAGATCATGTTAGATTAAATACTTTTAAAATACACTATTTTGTTCTTCCCTTCTCCCTTCCTCTCTCTGTATGGCCACCCAAGTTCCTAGACCACCTCCCCCCACTACCACACAATTACTATTCATCTGCATTGAGCTCATTATATGGCTCACCAACACCCCACCTTCTTTTGCTTCTATTCAATGCTTCCGCATGCTGAGCCTGCTATTGACAATGTACACATTGTCTGCTTTAATTGCACACTTCACATCACCTACACAACAGGTGATATTCTCAACAAGGATAGACTGTTTAGGCTAGTGGGTACCTTCACGCTTTGCACTTTGAGGTCTGGGGTTCAAATCATGGAAGGGATTTTTTTTCCTTTTCTTTTGAATCTTTATTTTTAGATTAAAATTAAATCACTTGTTGGTGTCCGTGAATTCTGTTATGGCATGGTGTGACTCGGTAGCGCTAGCATCTTTGATGCAACTTTTTACCTTCAATTGCATCTGAATCATACAGCGAATCAAATTGAAAGCACAAGCAGCTTTTGCTGATGAAAAGAATATGAAGCATGCCTATAATCTGTGAGCCAGTTCAGGTGTTTCTGCATGTTTTTGTTACAATACACTAATAGCGACTATAACACTTTAACAAAGTGGTTTTCTTGAAGATACACCTGTACTGGATCACAGAACATAGGCATGCTGCATATAATTTTAATCAGCAGAAGCAGATTGTTCTAATAAGATACATTTTAGGGTGAAAAGATGCATTAAAAGATGCACGATACGACCATGTCACACAGCACTGAAATGACCTTAGACTCAAAACATTTCTCTCCACATCCTTTCACTTGAAATTTCTGCTCTACAGTAGACATTGTATTGTACTCATAACAGGGGGCAAGTTTCACATAATGAGAGATCATGTTAGATTCAATACTTTTAAAATACACTCTTTTGTTCTTCCCTTCTCCCTTCCTCTCTCTGTATGGCCACCCAAGTTCCTAGACCACCTCCCCCCACTACCACACAATTACTATTCATCTGCATTGAGCTCATTATATGGCTCACCAACACCCCACCTTCTTTTGCTTCTATTCAATGCTGCCGCATGCTGAGCCTGCTATTGACAATGTACACATTGTCTGCTTTAATTGCACACTTCACATCACATACACAACAGGTGATGTTCTCAACAAGGATAGACTGTTTAGCCTAGTGGGTACCTTCACGCTTTGCACTTAGAGGCCTGGGGTTCAAATCATGGAAGGGGATTTTTTTCCTTTTCTTTTAAATCTTTATTTTTAGATTAAAATTAAATCACTTGTTGGTGTCCGTGAATTCTGTTATGGCATGGTGTGACTCGGTAGCGCGAGCATCTTTAATGCAACTTTTTACCTTCAATTGCATCTGAATCATACAGCGAATCAAATTGAAAGCACAAGCAGCTTTTGCTGATGGAAAGAATATGAAGCATGCCTATAATCTGTGAGCCAGTTCAGGTGTTTTTACATGTTTTATGTTACGATACACTAATAGCGACTATAACACTTTAGCATAGTGGTTTTCTTGTAGATACACCTGTAATGTATCACAGAACATAGGCATGCTGCATATCATTTTAATCAGCAGAAGCAGATTGTTCTAATAAGATACATTTTAGGGTGAAAAGATGCATTAAAAGATGCACGATACTACCATGTCACACAGCACTGAAATGACCTTAGACTCAAAACATTTCTCTCCACATCCTTTCACTTGAAATTTCTGCTATACAGTAGACATTGTATTGTACTCATAACAGGGGGCAAGTTTCACATAATGAGAGATCATGTTAGATTAAATACTTTTAAAATACACTATTTTGTTCTTCCCTTCTCCCTTCCTCTCTCTGTATGGCCACCCAAGTTCCTAGACCACCTCCCCCCACTACCACACAATTACTATTCATCTGCATTGAGCTCATTATATGGCTCACCAACACCCCACCTTCTTTTGCTTCTATTCAATGCTTCCGCATGCTGAGCCTGCTATTGACAATGTACACATTGTCTGCTTTAATTGCACACTTCACATCACCTACACAACAGGTGATATTCTCAACAAGGATAGACTGTTTAGGCTAGTGGGTACCTTCACGCTTTGCACTTTGAGGTCTGGGGTTCAAATCATGGAAGGGATTTTTTTTCCTTTTCTTTTGAATCTTTATTTTTAGATTAAAATTAAATCACTTGTTGGTGTCCGTGAATTCTGTTATGGCATGGTGTGACTCGGTAGCGCTAGCATCTTTGATGCAACTTTTTACCTTCAATTGCATCTGAATCATACAGCGAATCAAATTGAAAGCACAAGCAGCTTTTGCTGATGAAAAGAATATGAAGCATGCCTATAATCTGTGAGCCAGTTCAGGTGTTTCTGCATGTTTTTTGTTACAATACACTAATAGCGACTATAACACTTTAACAAAGTGGTTTTCTTGAAGATACACCTGTACTGGATCACAGAACATAGGCATGCTGCATATAATTTTAATCAGCAGAAGCAGATTGTTCTAATAAGATACATTTTAGGGTGAAAAGATGCATTAAAAGATGCACGATACGACCATGTCACACAGCACTGAAATGACCTTAGACTCAAAACATTTCTCTCCACATCCTTTCACTTGAAATTTCTGCTCTACAGTAGACATTGTATTGTACTCATAACAGGGGGCAAGTTTCACATAATGAGAGATCATGTTAGATTCAATACTTTTAAAATACACTCTTTTGTTCTTCCCTTCTCCCTTCCTCTCTCTGTATGGCCACCCAAGTTCCTAGACCACCTCCCCCCACTACCACACAATTACTATTCATCTGCATTGAGCTCATTATATGGCTCACCAACACCCCACCTTCTTTTGCTTCTATTCAATGCTGCCGCATGCTGAGCCTGCTATTGACAATGTACACATTGTCTGCTTTAATTGCACACTTCACATCACATACACAACAGGTGATGTTCTCAACAAGGATAGACTGTTTAGCCTAGTGGGTACCTTCACGCTTTGCACTTAGAGGCCTGGGGTTCAAATCATGGAAGGGGATTTTTTTCCTTTTCTTTTAAATCTTTATTTTTAGATTAAAATTAAATCACTTGTTGGTGTCCGTGAATTCTGTTATGGCATGGTGTGACTCGGTAGCGCGAGCATCTTTAATGCAACTTTTTACCTTCAATTGCATCTGAATCATACAGCGAATCAAATTGAAAGCACAAGCAGCTTTTGCTGATGGAAAGAATATGAAGCATGCCTATAATCTGTGAGCCAGTTCAGGTGTTTTTACATGTTTTATGTTACGATACACTAATAGCGACTATAACACTTTAGCATAGTGGTTTTCTTGTAGATACACCTGTAATGTATCACAGAACATAGGCATGCTGCATATCATTTTAATCAGCAGAAGCAGATTGTTCTAATAAGATACATTTTAGGGTGAAAAGATGCATTAAAAGATGCACGATACTACCATGTCACACAGCACTGAAATGACCTTAGACTCAAAACATTTCTCTCCACATCCTTTCACTTGAAATTTCTGCTATACAGTAGACATTGTATTGTACTCATAACAGGGGGCAAGTTTCACATAATGAGAGATCATGTTAGATTAAATACTTTTAAAATACACTATTTTGTTCTTCCCTTCTCCCTTCCTCTCTCTGTATGGCCACCCAAGTTCCTAGACCACCTCCCCCCACTACCACACAATTACTATTCATCTGCATTGAGCTCATTATATGGCTCACCAACACCCCACCTTCTTTTGCTTCTATTCAATGCTTCCGCATGCTGAGCCTGCTATTGACAATGTACACATTGTCTGCTTTAATTGCACACTTCACATCACCTACACAACAGGTGATATTCTCAACAAGGATAGACTGTTTAGGCTAGTGGGTACCTTCACGCTTTGCACTTTGAGGTCTGGGGTTCAAATCATGGAAGGGATTTTTTTTCCTTTTCTTTTGAATCTTTATTTTTAGATTAAAATTAAATCACTTGTTGGTGTCCGTGAATTCTGTTATGGCATGGTGTGACTCGGTAGCGCTAGCATCTTTGATGCAACTTTTTACCTTCAATTGCATCTGAATCATACAGCGAATCAAATTGAAAGCACAAGCAGCTTTTGCTGATGAAAAGAATATGAAGCATGCCTATAATCTGTGAGCCAGTTCAGGTGTTTCTGCATGTTTTTTGTTACAATACACTAATAGCGACTATAACACTTTAACAAAGTGGTTTTCTTGAAGATACACCTGTACTGGATCACAGAACATAGGCATGCTGCATATAATTTTAATCAGCAGAAGCAGATTGTTCTAATAAGATACATTTTAGGGTGAAAAGATGCATTAAAAGATGCACGATACGACCATGTCACACAGCACTGAAATGACCTTAGACTCAAAACATTTCTCTCCACATCCTTTCACTTGAAATTTCTGCTCTACAGTAGACATTGTATTGTACTCATAACAGGGGGCAAGTTTCACATAATGAGAGATCATGTTAGATTCAATACTTTTAAAATACACTCTTTTGTTCTTCCCTTCTCCCTTCCTCTCTCTGTATGGCCACCCAAGTTCCTAGACCACCTCCCCCCACTACCACACAATTACTATTCATCTGCATTGAGCTCATTATATGGCTCACCAACACCCCACCTTCGTTGGCTTCTATTCAATGCTGCCGCATGCTGAGCCTGCTATTGACAATGTACACATTGTCTGCTTTAATTGCACACTTCACATCACATACACAACAGGTGATGTTCTCAACAAGGATAGACTGTTTAGCCTAGTGGGTACCTTCACGCTTTGCACTTAGAGGCCTGGGGTTCAAATCATGGAAGGGGATTTTTTTCCTTTTCTTTTAAATCTTTATTTTTAGATTAAAATTAAATCACTTGTTGGTGTCCGTGAATTCTGTTATGGCATGGTGTGACTCGGTAGCGCGAGCATCTTTAATGCAACTTTTTACCTTCAGTTGCATCTGAATCATACAGCGAATCAAATTGAAAGCACAAGCAGCTTTTGCTGATGGAAAGAATATGAAGCATGCCTATAATCTGTGAGCCAGTTCAGGTGTTTTTACATGTTTTATGTTACGATACACTAATAGCGACTATAACACTTTAGCATAGTGGTTTTCTTGTAGATACACCTGTACTGTATCACAGAACAAAGGCATGCTGCATATCATTTTAATCAGCAGAAGCAGATTGTTCTAATAAGATACATTTTAGGGTGAAAAGATGCATTAAAAGATGCACGATACTACCATGTCACACAGCACTGAAATGACCTTAGACTCAAAACATTTCTCTCCACATCCTTTCACTTGAAATTTCTGCTATACAGTAGACATTGTATTGTACTCATAACAGGGGGCAAGTTTCACATAATGAGAGATCATGTTAGATTAAATACTTTTAAAATACACTATTTTGTTCTTCCCTTCTCCCTTCCTCTCTCTGTATGGCCACCCAAGTTCCTAGACCACCTCCCCCCACTACCACACAATTACTATTCATCTGCATTGAGCTCATTATATGGCTCACCAACACCCCACCTTCTTTTGCTTCTATTCAATGCTTCCGCATGCTGAGCCTGCTATTGACAATGTACACATTGTCTGCTTTAATTGCACACTTCACATCACCTACACAACAGGTGATATTCTCAACAAGGATAGACTGTTTAGGCTAGTGGGTACCTTCACGCTTTGCACTTTGAGGTATGGGGTTCAAATCATGGAAGGGATTTTTTTTCCTTTTCTTTTGAATCTTTATTTTTAGATTAAAATTAAATCACTTGTTGGTGTCCGTGAATTCTGTTATAGCATGGTGTGACTCGGTAGCGCTAGCATCTTTGATGCAACTTTTTACCTTCAATTGCATCTGAATCATACAGCGAATCAAATTGAAAGCACAAGCAGCTTTTGCTGATGAAAAGAATATGAAGCATGCCTATAATCTGTGAGCTAGTTCAGGTGTTTCTGCATGTTTTTTGTTACAATACACTAATAGCGACTATAACACTTTAACAAAGTGGTTTTCTTGAAGATACACCTGTACTGGATCACAGAACATAGGCATGCTGCATATAATTTTAATCAGCAGAAGCAGATTGTTCTAATAAGATACATTTTAGGGTGAAAAGATGCATTAAAAGATGCACGATACGACCATGTCACACAGCACTGAAATGACCTTAGACTCAAAACATTTCTCTCCACATCCTTTCACTTGAAATTTCTGCTCTACAGTAGACATTGTATTGTACTCATAACAGGGGGCAAGTTTCACATAATGAGAGATCATGTTAGATTCAATACTTTTAAAATACACTCTTTTGTTCTTCCCTTCTCCCTTCCTCTCTCTGTATGGCCACCCAAGTTCCTAGACCACCTCCCCCCACTACCACACAATTACTATTCATCTGCATTGAGCTCATTATATGGCTCACCAACACCCCACCTTCTTTTGCTTCTATTCAATGCTGCCGCATGCTGAGCCTGCTATTGACAATGTACACATTGTCTGCTTTAATTGCACACTTCACATCACATACACAACAGGTGATGTTCTCAACAAGGATAGACTGTTTAGCCTAGTGGGTACCTTCACGCTTTGCACTTAGAGGCCTGGGGTTCAAATCATGGAAGGGGATTTTTTTCCTTTTCTTTTAAATCTTTATTTTTATATTAAAATTAAATCACTTGTTGGTGTCCGTGAATTCTGTTATGGCATGGTGTGACTCGGTAGCGCGAGCATCTTTAATGCAACTTTTTACCTTCAATTGCATCTGAATCATACAGCGAATCAAATTGAAAGCACAAGCAGCTTTTGCTGATGGAAAGAATATGAAGCATGCCTATAATCTGTGAGCCAGTTCAGGTGTTTTTACATGTTTTATGTTACGATACACTAATAGCGACTATAACACTTTAGCATAGTGGTTTTCTTGTAGATACACCTGTACTGTATCACAGAACAAAGGCATGCTGCATATCATTTTAATCAGCAGAAGCAGATTGTTCTAATAAGATACATTTTAGGGTGAAAAGATGCATTAAAAGATGCACGAAACTACCATGTCACACAGCACTGAAATGACCTTAGACTCAAAACATTTCTCTCCACATCCTTTCACTTGAAATTTCTGCTATACAGTAGACATTGTATTGTACTCATAACAGGGGGCAAGTTTCACATAATGAGAGATCATGTTAGATTCAATACTTTTAAAATACACTATTTTGTTCTTCCCTTCTCCCTTCCTCTCTCTGTATGGCCACCCAAGTTCCTAGACCACCTCCCCCCACTACCACACAATTACTATTCATCTGCATTGAGCTCATTATATGGCTCACCAACACCCCACCTTCTTTTGCTTCTATTCAATGCTGCCGCATGCTGAGCCTGCTATTGACAATGTACACATTGTCTGCTTTAATTGCACACTTCACATCACCTACACAACAGGTGATATTCTCAACAAGGATAGACTGTTTAGGCTAGTGGGTACCTTCACGCTTTGCACTTTGAGGTCTGGGGTTCAAATCATGGAAGGGATTTTTTTTCCTTTTCTTTTGAATCTTTATTTTTAGATTAAAATTAAATCACTTGTTGGTGTCCGTGAATTCTGTTATGGCATGGTGTGACTCGGTAGCGCTAGCATCTTTAATGCAACTTTTTACCTTCAATTGCATTTGAATCATACAGCGAATCAAATTGAAAGCACAAGCAGCTTTTGCTGATGAAAAGAATATGAAGCATGCCTATAATCTGTGAGCCAGTTCAGGTGTTTCTGCATGTTTTTTGTTACAATACACTAATAGCGACTATAACACTTTAACAAAGTGGTTTTCTTGAAGATACACCTGTACTGGATCACAGAACATAGGCATGCTGCATATAATTTTAATCAGCAGAAGCAGATTGTTCTAATAAGATACATTTTAGGGTGAAAAGATGCATTAAAAGATGCACGATACTACCATGTCACACAGCACTGAAATGACCTTAGACTCAAAACATTTCTCTCCACATCCTTTCACTTGAAATTTCTGCTATACAGTAGACATTGTATTGTACTCATAACAGGGGGCAAGTTTCACATAATGAGAGATCATGTTAGATTCAATACTTTTAAAATACACTCTTTTGTTCTTCCCTTCTCCCTTCCTCTCTCTGTATGGTCACCCAAGTTCCTAGACCACCTCCCCCCACTACCACACAATTACTATTCATCTGCATTGAGCTCATTATATGGCTCACCAACACCCCACCTTCTTTTGCTTCTATTCAATGCTGCCGCATGCTGAGCCTGCTATTGACAATGTACACATTGTCTGCTTTAATTGCACACTTCACATCACATACACAACAGGTGATGTTCTCAACAAGGATAGACTGTTTAGCCTAGTGGGTACATTCACGCTTTGCACTTAGAGGCCTGGGGTTCAAATCATGGAAGGGGATTTTTTTCCTTTTCTTTTAAATCTTTATTTTTAGATTAAAATTAAATCACTTGTTGGTGTCCATGAATTCTGTTATGGCATGGTGTGACTCGGTAGCGCGAGCATCTTTAATGCAACTTTTTACCTTCAATTGCATCTGAATCATACAGCGAATCAAATTGAAAGCACAAGCAGCTTTTGCTGATGGAAAGAATATGAAGCATGCCTATAATCTGTGAGCCAGTTCAGGTGTTTCTGCATGTTTTTTGTTACAATACACTAATAGCGACTATAACACTTTAACAAAGTGGTTTTCTTGAAGATACACCTGTACTGGATCACAGAACATAGGCATGCTGCATATAATTTTAATCAGCAGAAGCAGATTGTTCTAATAAGATACATTTTAGGGTGAAAAGATGCATTAAAAGATGCACGATACGACCATGTCACACAGCACTGAAATGACCTTAGACTCAAAACATTTCTCTCCACATCCTTTCACTTGAAATTTCTGCTCTACAGTAGACATTGTATTGTACTCATAACAGGGGGCAAGTTTCACATAATGAGAGATCATGTTAGATTCAATACTTTTAAAATACACTCTTTTGTTCTTCCCTTCTCCCTTCCTCTCTCTGTATGGCCACCCAAGTTCCTAGACCACCTCCCCCCACTACCACACAATTACTATTCATCTGCATTGAGCTCATTATATGGCTCACCAACACCCCACCTTCGTTGGCTTCTATTCAATGCTGCCGCATGCTGAGCCTGCTATTGACAATGTACACATTGTCTGCTTTAATTGCACACTTCACATCACATACACAACAGGTGATGTTCTCAACAAGGATAGACTGTTTAGCCTAGTGGGTACCTTCACGCTTTGCACTTAGAGGCCTGGGGTTCAAATCATGGAAGGGGATTTTTTTCCTTTTCTTTTAAATCTTTATTTTTAGATTAAAATTAAATCACTTGTTGGTGTCCGTGAATTCTGTTATGGCATGGTGTGACTCGGTAGCGCGAGCATCTTTAATGCAACTTTTTACCTTCAGTTGCATCTGAATCATACAGCGAATCAAATTGAAAGCACAAGCAGCTTTTGCTGATGGAAAGAATATGAAGCATGCCTATAATCTGTGAGCCAGTTCAGGTGTTTTTACATGTTTTATGTTACGATACACTAATAGCGACTATAACACTTTAGCATAGTGGTTTTCTTGTAGATACACCTGTACTGTATCACAGAACAAAGGCATGCTGCATATCATTTTAATCAGCAGAAGCAGATTGTTCTAATAAGATACATTTTAGGGTGAAAAGATGCATTAAAAGATGCACGATACTACCATGTCACACAGCACTGAAATGACCTTAGACTCAAAACATTTCTCTCCACATCCTTTCACTTGAAATTTCTGCTATACAGTAGACATTGTATTGTACTCATAACAGGGGGCAAGTTTCACATAATGAGAGATCATGTTAGATTAAATACTTTTAAAATACACTATTTTGTTCTTCCCTTCTCCCTTCCTCTCTCTGTATGGCCACCCAAGTTCCTAGACCACCTCCCCCCACTACCACACAATTACTATTCATCTGCATTGAGCTCATTATATGGCTCACCAACACCCCACCTTCTTTTGCTTCTATTCAATGCTTCCGCATGCTGAGCCTGCTATTGACAATGTACACATTGTCTGCTTTAATTGCACACTTCACATCACCTACACAACAGGTGATATTCTCAACAAGGATAGACTGTTTAGGCTAGTGGGTACCTTCACGCTTTGCACTTTGAGGTATGGGGTTCAAATCATGGAAGGGATTTTTTTTCCTTTTCTTTTGAATCTTTATTTTTAGATTAAAATTAAATCACTTGTTGGTGTCCGTGAATTCTGTTATAGCATGGTGTGACTCGGTAGCGCTAGCATCTTTGATGCAACTTTTTACCTTCAATTGCATCTGAATCATACAGCGAATCAAATTGAAAGCACAAGCAGCTTTTGCTGATGAAAAGAATATGAAGCATGCCTATAATCTGTGAGCTAGTTCAGGTGTTTCTGCATGTTTTTTGTTACAATACACTAATAGCGACTATAACACTTTAACAAAGTGGTTTTCTTGAAGATACACCTGTACTGTATCACAGAACAAAGGCATGCTGCATATCATTTTAATCAGCAGAAGCAGATTGTTCTAATAAGATACATTTTAGGGTGAAAAGATGCATTAAAAGATGCACGAAACTACCATGTCACACAGCACTGAAATGACCTTAGACTCAAAACATTTCTCTCCACATCCTTTCACTTGAAATTTCTGCTATACAGTAGACATTGTATTGTACTCATAACAGGGGGCAAGTTTCACATAATGAGAGATCATGTTAGATTCAATACTTTTAAAATACACTATTTTGTTCTTCCCTTCTCCCTTCCTCTCTCTGTATGGCCACCCAAGTTCCTAGACCACCTCCCCCCACTACCACACAATTACTATTCATCTGCATTGAGCTCATTATATGGCTCACCAACACCCCACCTTCTTTTGCTTCTATTCAATGCTGCCGCATGCTGAGCCTGCTATTGACAATGTACACATTGTCTGCTTTAATTGCACACTTCACATCACCTACACAACAGGTGATATTCTCAACAAGGATAGACTGTTTAGGCTAGTGGGTACCTTCACGCTTTGCACTTTGAGGTCTGGGGTTCAAATCATGGAAGGGATTTTTTTTCCTTTTCTTTTGAATCTTTATTTTTAGATTAAAATTAAATCACTTGTTGGTGTCCGTGAATTCTGTTATGGCATGGTGTGACTCGGTAGCGCTAGCATCTTTAATGCAACTTTTTACCTTCAATTGCATTTGAATCATACAGCGAATCAAATTGAAAGCACAAGCAGCTTTTGCTGATGAAAAGAATATGAAGCATGCCTATAATCTGTGAGCCAGTTCAGGTGTTTCTGCATGTTTTTTGTTACAATACACTAATAGCGACTATAACACTTTAACAAAGTGGTTTTCTTGAAGATACACCTGTACTGGATCACAGAACATAGGCATGCTGCATATAATTTTAATCAGCAGAAGCAGATTGTTCTAATAAGATACATTTTAGGGTGAAAAGATGCATTAAAAGATGCACGATACTACCATGTCACACAGCACTGAAATGACCTTAGACTCAAAACATTTCTCTCCACATCCTTTCACTTGAAATTTCTGCTATACAGTAGACATTGTATTGTACTCATAACAGGGGGCAAGTTTCACATAATGAGAGATCATGTTAGATTCAATACTTTTAAAATACACTCTTTTGTTCTTCCCTTCTCCCTTCCTCTCTCTGTATGGTCACCCAAGTTCCTAGACCACCTCCCCCCACTACCACACAATTACTATTCATCTGCATTGAGCTCATTATATGGCTCACCAACACCCCACCTTCTTTTGCTTCTATTCAATGCTGCCGCATGCTGAGCCTGCTATTGACAATGTACACATTGTCTGCTTTAATTGCACACTTCACATCACATACACAACAGGTGATGTTCTCAACAAGGATAGACTGTTTAGCCTAGTGGGTACATTCACGCTTTGCACTTAGAGGCCTGGGGTTCAAATCATGGAAGGGGATTTTTTTCCTTTTCTTTTAAATCTTTATTTTTAGATTAAAATTAAATCACTTGTTGGTGTCCATGAATTCTGTTATGGCATGGTGTGACTCGGTAGCGCGAGCATCTTTAATGCAACTTTTTACCTTCAATTGCATCTGAATCATACAGCGAATCAAATTGAAAGCACAAGCAGCTTTTGCTGATGGAAAGAATATGAAGCATGCCTATAATCTGTGAGCCAGTTCAGGTGTTTCTGCATGTTTTATGTTACGATACACTAATAGCGACTATAACACTTTAGCATAGTGGTTTTCTTGTAGATACACCTGTACTGTATCACAGAACATAGGCATGCTGCATATCATTTTAATCAGCAGAAGCAGATTGTTCTAATAAGATACATTTTAGGGTGAAAAGAAACATTAAAAGATGCACGATACTACCATGTCACACAGCACTGAAATGACCTTAGACTCAAAACATTTCTCTCCACATCCTTTCACTTGAAATTTCTGCTACACAGTAGACATTGTATTGTACTCATAACAGGGGGCAAGTTTCACATAATGAGAGATCATGTTAGATTCAATACTTTTAAAATACACTATTTTGTTCTTCCCTTCTCCCTTCCTCTCTCTGTATGGCCACCCAAGTTCCTAGACCACCTCCCCCCACTACCACACAATTACTATTCATCTGCATTGAGCTCATTATATGGCTCACCAACACCCCACCTTCTTTTGCTTCTATTCAATGCTGCCGCATGCTGAGCCTCCTATTGACAATGTACACATTGTCTGCTTTAATTGCACACTTCACATCACCTACACAATTGGTGATGTCCTCAACAAGGATAGACTGTTTAGGCTAGTGGGTACCTACACGCTTTGCACTTTGAGGTCTTGGGTTCAAATCATGGAAGGGGATTATTTTTCCTTTTCTTTTGAATCTTTATTTTTAGATTAAAATTAAATCACTTGTTGGTGTCCGTGAATTCTGTTATGGCATGGTGTGACTCGGTAGCGCTAGCATCTTTAATGCAACTTTTTACCTTCAATTGCATCTGAATCATACAGCGAATCAAATTGAAAGCACAAGCAGCTTTTGCTGATGAAAAGAATATGAAGCATGCCTATAATCTGTGAGCCAGTTCAGGTGTTTCTGCATGTTTTATGTTACATTACACTAATAGCGACTATAACACTTTAACATAGTGGTTTTCTTGAAGATACACCTGTACTGGATCTCAGAACATAGGCATGCTGCATATCATTTTAATCAGCAGAAGCAGATTGTTCTAATAAGATACATTTTAGGGTGAAAAGATGCATTAAAAGATGCACGATACTACCATGTCACACAGCACTCCTATGACCTTAGACTCAAAAACAATTCTCTCAACATCCTATCACTTGAAATTTTTGCTATACAGTAGACATTGTATTGTACTCATAACAGGGGGCAAGTTTCACATAATGAGAGATCATGTTAGATTCAATACTTTTAAAATACACTACTTTGTTCTTCCCTTCTCCCTTCCTCTCTGTGTATAGCCACCCAAGTTCCTAGACCACCTCCCCCCCACTATCACACAATTACTATTCATCTGCATTGAGCTCATTATATGGCTCACCAACACCCCACCTTCTTTTGCTTCTATTCAATGCTGCCGCATGCTGAGCCTGCTATTGACAATGTCCACATTGTCTGCTTTAATTGCACACTTCACATCACATACACAACAGGTGATGTTCTCAACACGGATAGACTGTTTAGGCTAGTGGGTTCCTTCTGCGCTTTGCACTTTGAGGTCTGGGGTTCAAATCATGGAAGGGGAGGTTTTTTTTCTTTTTGTTTTGAATCTTTATTTTTAGATTAAAAATAAATCACTTGGTGGTGTCCGTGAATTATGTTATGGCATGGTGTGACTCGGTAGCACGAGCATCTTTAATGCAACTTTTTACCTTCAATTGCATCTGAATCATACAGCGAATCAAATTGAAAGCACAAGCAGCTTTTGCTAATGAAAAGAATATGAAGCATGCCTATAATCTGTGAGCCAGTTCAGGTGTTTCTGCATTTTTTATGATACGTTACACTAATAGCAACTATAACACTTTAATGTAATGGTTTTCTTGAAGATACACCTGTACTGGATCACAGAACATAAGCATGCTGCATATCATTTTAATCAGCAGAAGCAGATTGTTCTAATAAGATACATTTTAGGGTGAAAAGATGCATTAAAAGATGCACGATACTACAATGTCACACAGCACTCAAATGACCTTAGACTCAAAACATTTCTCTCCACATCCTTTCACTTGAAATTTCTGCTATACAGTAGACATTGTATTGTACTCATAACAGGGGGCAAGTTTCACATAATGAGAGATCATGTTAGATTCAATACTTTTAAAATACACTATTTTGTTCTTCCCTTCTCCCTTCCTCTCTCTGTATGGCCACCCAAGTTCCTAGACCACCTCCCCCCACTACCACACAATTACTATTCATCTGCATTGAGCTCATTATATGGCTCACCAACACCCCACCATCTTTTGCTTCTATTCAATGCTGCTGCATGCTGAGCCTGCTATTGACAATGTACACATTGTCTGCTTTAATTGCACACTTCACATCACCTACACAACAGGTGATATTCTCAACAAGGATAGACTGTTTAGGCTAGTGGGTACATTCACGCTTTGCACTTTGAGGTCTGGGGTTCAAATCATGGAAGGGATTTTTTTTCCTTTTCTTTTGAATCTTTATTTTTAGATTAAAATTAAATCACTTGTTGGTGTCCGTGAATTCTGTTATGGCATGGTGTGACTCGGTAGCGCTAGCATCTTTAATGCAACTTTTTACCTTCAATTGCATTTGAATCATACAGCGAATCAAATTGAAAGCACAAGCAGCTTTTGCTGAAGAAAAGAATATGAAGCATGCCTATAATCTGTGAGCCAGTTCAGGTGTTTCTGCATGTTTTTTGTTACAATACACTAATAGCGACTATAACACTTTAACAAAGTGGTTTTCTTGAAGATACACCTGTACTGGATCACAGAACATAGGCATGCTGCATATAATTTTAATCAGCAGAAGCAGATTGTTCTAATAAGATACATTTTAGGGTGAAAAGATGCATTAAAAGATGCAAGATACTACCATGTCACACAGCACTGAAATGACCTTAGTCTCAAAACATTTCTCTCCACATCCTTTCACTTGAAATTTCTGCTATACAGTAGACATTGTATTGTACTCATAACAGGGGGCAAGTTTCACATAATGAGAGATCATGTTAGATTCAATACTTTTAAAATACACTCTTTTGTTCTTCCCTTCTCCCTTCCTCTCTCTGTATGGTCACCCAAGTTCCTAGACCACCTCCCCCCACTACCACACAATTACTATTCATCTGCATTGAGCTCATTATATGGCTCACCAACACCCCACCTTCTTTTGCTTCTATTCAATGCTGCCGCATGCTGAGCCTGCTATTGACAATGTACACATTGTCTGCTTTAATTGCACACTTCACATCACCTACACAATTGGTGATGTCCTCAACAAGGACAAACTGTTTAGGCTAGTGGGTACCTACACGCTTTGCACTTTGAGGTCTTGGGTTCAAATCATGGAAGGGGATTATTTTTCCTTTTCTTTTGAATCTTTATTTTTAGATTAAAATTAAATCACTTGTTGGTGTCCGTGAATTCTGTTATGGCATGGTGTGACTCGGTAGCGCTAGCATCTTTAATGCAACTTTTTACCTTCAATTGCATCTGAATCATACAGTGAATCAAATTGAAAGCACAAGCAGCTTTTGCTGATGAAAAGAATATGAAGCATGCCTATAATCTGTGAGCCAGTTCAGGTGTTTCTGCATGTTTTATGTTACGTTACACTAATAGCGACTATAACACTGTAACATAGTGGTTTTCTTTAAGATACACCTGTACTGGATCTCAGAACATAGGCATGCTGCATATCATTTTAATCAGCAGAAGCAGATTGTTCTAATAAGATACATTTTAGGGTGAAAAGATGCATTAAAAGATGCACGATACTACCATGTCACACAGCACTCCTATGACCTTAGACTTAAAAACAATTCTCTCAACATCCTATCACTTGAAATTTTTGCTATACAGTAGACATTGTATTGTACTCATAACAGGGGGCAAGTTTCACATAATGAGAGATCATGTTAGATTCAATACTTTTAAAATACACTATTTTGTTCTTCCCTTCTCCCTTCCTCTCTCTGTATGGCCACCCAAGTTCCTAGACCACCTCCCCCCACTACCACACAATTACTATTCATCTGCATTGAGCTCATTATATGGCTCACCAACACCCCACCTTCTTTTGCTTCTATTCAATGCTGCCGCATGCTGAGCCTGCTATTGACAATGTACACATTGACTGCTTTAATTGCACACTTCACATCACCTACACAACAGGTGATGTTCTCAACAAGGATAGACTGTTTAGGCTAGTGGGTACCTTCACGCTTTGCACTTTGAGGTCTGGGGTTCAAATCATGGAAGGGATTTTTTTTCCTTTTCTTTTGAATCTTTATTTTTAGATTAAAATTAAATCACTTGTTGGTGTCCGTGAATTCTGTTATGGCATGGTGTGACTCGGTAGCGCTAGCATCTTTGATGCAACTTTTTACCTTCAATTGCATCTGAATCATACAGCGAATCAAATTGAAAGCACAAGCAGCTTTTGCTGATGAAAAGAATATGAAGCATGCCTATAATCTGTGAGCCAGTTCAGGTGTTTCTGCATGTTTTTTGTTACAATACACTAATAGCGACTATAACACTTTAACAAAGTGGTTTTCTTGAAGATACACCTGTACTGGATCACAGAACATAGGCATGCTGCATATAATTTTAATCAGCAGAAGCAGATTGTTCTAATAAGATACATTTTAGGGTGAAAAGATGCATTAAAAGATGCACGATACTACCATGTCACACAGCACTGAAATGACCTTAGACTCAAAACATTTCTCTCCACATCCTTTCACTTGAAATTTCTGCTCTACAGTAGACATTGTATTGTACTCATAACAGGGGGCAAGTTTCACATAATGAGAGATCATGTTAGATTCAATACTTTTAAAATACACTCTTTTGTTCTTCCCTTCTCCCTTCCTCTCTCTGTATGGCCACCCAAGTTCCTAGACCACCTCCCCCCACTACCACACAATTACTATTCATCTGCATTGAGCTCATTATATGGCTCACCAACACCCCACCTTCTTTTGCTTCTATTCAATGCTGCAGCATGCTGAGCCTGCTATTGACAATGTACACATTGTCTGCTTTAATTGCACACTTCACATCACATACACAACAGGTGATGTTCTCAACAAGGATAGACTGTTTAGCCTAGTGGGTACCTTCACGCTTTGCACTTAGAGGCCTGGGGTTCAAATCATGGAAGGGGATTTTTTTCCTTTTCTTTTAAATCTTTATTTTTAGATTAAAATTAAATCACTTGTTGGTGTCCGTGAATTCTGTTATGGCATGGTGTGACTCGGTAGCGCGAGCATCTTTAATGCAACTTTTTACCTTCAATTGCATCTGAATCATACAGCGAATCAAATTGAAAGCACAAGCAGCTTTTGCTGATGGAAAGAATATGAAGCATGCCTATAATCTGTGAGCCAGTTCAGGTGTTTTTACATGTTTTATGTTACGATACACTAATAGCGACTATAACACTTTAGCATAGTGGTTTTCTTGTAGATACACCTGTACTGTATCACAGAACAAAGGCATGCTGCATATCATTTTAATCAGCAGAAGCAGATTGTTCTAATAAGATACATTTTAGGGTGAAAAGATGCATTAAAAGATGCACGATACTACCATGTCACACAGCACTGAAATGACCTTAGACTCAAAACATTTCTCTCCACATCCTTTCACTTTAAATTTCTGCTATACAGTAGACATTGTATTGTACTCATAACAGGGGGCAAGTTTCACATAATGAGAGATCATGTTAGATTCAATACTTTTAAAATACACTCTTTTGTTCTTCCCTTCTCCCTTCCTCTCTCTGTATGGCCACCCAAGTTCCTAGACCACCTCCCCCCACTACCACACAATTACTATTCATCTGCATTGAGCTTATTATATGGCTCACCAACACCCCACCTTCTTTTGCTTCTATTCAATGCTGCCGCATGCTGAGCCTGGTATTGACAATGTCCACATTGTCTGCTTTAATTGCACACTTCACATCACATACACAACAGGTGATGTTCTCAACATGGATAGACTGTTTAGGCTAGTGGGTTCCTTCTGCGCTTTGCACTTTGAGGTTTGGGGTTCAAATCATTGAAGGGGAGTTTTTTTTTCTTTTTCTTTTGAATCTTTATTTTTAGATTAAAAATAAATCACTTGGTGGTGTCCGTGAATTCTGTTATGGCATGGTGTGACTCGGTAGCGCGAGCATCTTTAATGCAACTTTTTACCTTCAGTTGCATCTGAATCATACAGCGAATCAATTTGAAAGCACAAGCAGCTTTTGCTGATGAAAAGAATATGAAGCATGCCTATAATCTGTGAGCCAGTTCAGGTGTTTCTGCATTTTTTATGATACGTTACACTAATAGCAACTATAACACTTTAACGTAATGGTTTTCTTGAAGATACACCTGTACTGGATCACAGAACATAAGCATGCTGCATATCATTTTAATCAGCAGAAGCAGATTGTTCTAATAAGATACATTTTAGGGTGAAAAGATGCATTAAAAGATGCATGATAATACCATGTCATACAGCACTCCTATGACCTTAGACTCAAAAACAATTCTCTCAACATCCTATCACTTGAAATTTTTGCTATACAGTAGACATTGTATTGTACTCATAACAGGGGGCAAGTTTCACATAATGAGAGATCATGTTAGATTCAATACTTTTAAAATACACTACTTTGTACTTCCCTTCTCCCTTCCTCTCTGTGTATGGCCACCCAAGTTCCTAGACCACCTCCCCCCACTATCACACAATTACTATTTATCTGCATTGAGCTCATTATATGGCTCACCAACACCCCACCTTCTTTTGCTTCTATTCAATGCTGCCGCATGCTGAGCCTGCTATTGACAATGTACACATTGTCTGCTTTAATTGCACACTTCACATCACATACACAACAGGTGATATTCTCAACAAGGATAGACTGTTTAGGCTAGTGGGTACATTCACGCTTTGCACTTTGAGGTCTGGGGTTCAAATCATGGAAGGGATTTTTTTTCCTTTTCTTTTGAATCTTTATTTTTAGATTAAAATTAAATCACTTGTTGGTGTCCGTGAATTCTGTTATGGCATGGTGTGACTCGGTAGCGCTAGCATCTTTAATGCAACTTTTTACCTTCAATTGCATTTGAATCATACAGCGAATCAAATTGAAAGCACAAGCAGCTTTTGCTGAAGAAAAGAATATGAAGCATGCCTATAATCTGTGAGCCAGTTCAGGTGTTTCTGCATGTTTTTTGTTACAATACACTAATAGCGACTATAACACTTTAACAAAGTGGTTTTCTTGAAGATACACCTGTACTGGATCACAGAACATAGGCATGCTGCATATAATTTTAATCAGCAGAAGCAGATTGTTCTAATAAGATACATTTTAGGGTGAAAAGATGCATTAAAAGATGCAAGATACTACCATGTCACACAGCACTGAAATGACCTTAGTCTCAAAACATTTCTCTCCACATCCTTTCACTTGAAATTTCTGCTATACAGTAGACATTGTATTGTACTCATAACAGGGGGCAAGTTTCACATAATGAGAGATCATGTTAGATTCAATACTTTTAAAATACACTCTTTTGTTCTTCCCTTCTCCCTTCCTCTCTCTGTATGGTCACCCAAGTTCCTAGACCACCTCCCCCCACTACCACACAATTACTATTCATCTGCATTGAGCTCATTATATGGCTCACCAACACCCCACCTTCTTTTGCTTCTATTCAATGCTGCCGCATGCTGAGCCTGCTATTGACAATGTACACATTGTCTGCTTTAATTGCACACTTCACATCACCTACACAATTGGTGATGTCCTCAACAAGGATAAACTGTTTAGGCTAGTGGGTACCTACACGCTTTGCACTTTGAGGTCTTGGGTTCAAATCATGGAAGGGGATTATTTTTCCTTTTCTTTTGAATCTTTATTTTTAGATTAAAATTAAATCACTTGTTGGTGTCCGTGAATTCTGTTATGGCATGGTGTGACTCGGTAGCGCTAGCATCTTTAATGCAACTTTTTACCTTCAATTGCATCTGAATCATACAGCGAATCAAATTGAAAGCACAAGCAGCTTTTGCTGATGAAAAGAATATGAAGCATGCCTATAATCTGTGAGCCAGTTCAGGTGTTTCTGCATGTTTTATGTTACGTTACACTAATAGCGACTATAACACTTTAACATAGTGGTTTTCTTGAAGATACACCTGTACTGGATCTCAGAACATAGGCATGCTGCATATCATTTTAATCAGCAGAAGCAGATTGTTCTAATAAGATACATTTTAGGGTGAAAAGATGCATTAAAAGATGCACGATACTACCATGTCACACAGCACTCCTATGACCTTAGACTCAAAAACAATTCTCTCAACATCCTATCACTTGAAATTTTTGCTATACAGTAGACATTGTATTGTACTCATAACAGGGGGCAAGTTTCACATAATGAGAGATCATGTTAGATTCAATACTTTTAAAATACACTATTTTGTTCTTCCCTTCTCCCTTCCTCTCTCTGTATGGCCACCCAAGTTCCTAGACCACCTCCCCCCACTACCACACAATTACTATTCATCTGCATTGAGCTCATTATATGGCTCACCAACACCCCACCTTCTTTTGCTTCTATTCAATGCTGCCGCATGCTGAGCCTGCTATTGACAATGTACACATTGACTGCTTTAATTGCACACTTCACATCACCTACACAACAGGTGATGTTCTCAACAAGGATAGACTGTTTAGGCTAGTGGGTACCTTCACGCTTTGCACTTTGAGGTCTGGGGTTCAAATCATGGAAGGGATTTTTTTTCCTTTTCTTTTGAATCTTTATTTTTAGATTAAAATTAAATCACTTGTTGGTGTCCGTGAATTCTGTTATGGCATGGTGTGACTCGGTAGCGCTAGCATCTTTGATGCAACTTTTTACCTTCAATTGCATCTGAATCATACAGCGAATCAAATTGAAAGCACAAGCAGCTTTTGCTGATGAAAAGAATATGAAGCATGCCTATAATCTGTGAGCCAGTTCAGGTGTTTCTGCATGTTTTTTGTTACAATACACTAATAGCGACTATAACACTTTAACAAAGTGGTTTTCTTGAAGATACACCTGTACTGGATCACAGAACATAGGCATGCTGCATATAATTTTAATCAGCAGAAGCAGATTGTTCTAATAAGATACATTTTAGGGTGAAAAGATGCATTAAAAGATGCACGATACTACCATGTCACACAGCACTGAAATGACCTTAGACTCAAAACATTTCTCTCCACATCCTTTCACTTGAAATTTCTGCTCTACAGTAGACATTGTATTGTACTCATAACAGGGGGCAAGTTTCACATAATGAGAGATCATGTTAGATTCAATACTTTTAAAATACACTCTTTTGTTCTTCCCTTCTCCCTTCCTCTCTCTGTATGGCCACCCAAGTTCCTAGACCACCTCCCCCCACTACCACACAATTACTATTCATCTGCATTGAGCTCATTATATGGCTCACCAACACCCCACCTTCTTTTGCTTCTATTCAATGCTGCCGCATGCTGAGCCTGCTATTGACAATGTACACATTGTCTGCTTTAATTGCACACTTCACATCACATACACAACAGGTGATGTTCTCAACAAGGATAGACTGTTTAGCCTAGTGGGTACCTTCACGCTTTGCACTTAGAGGCCTGGGGTTCAAATCATGGAAGGGGATTTTTTTCCTTTTCTTTTAAATCTTTATTTTTAGATTAAAATTAAATCACTTGTTGGTGTCCGTGAATTCTGTTATGGCATGGTGTGACTCGGTAGCGCGAGCATCTTTAATGCAACTTTTTACCTTCAATTGCATCTGAATCATACAGCGAATCAAATTGAAAGCACAAGCAGCTTTTGCTGATGGAAAGAATATGAAGCATGCCTATAATCTGTGAGCCAGTTCAGGTGTTTTTACATGTTTTATGTTACGATACACTAATAGCGACTATAACACTTTAGCATAGTGGTTTTCTTGTAGATACACCTGTACTGTATCACAGAACAAAGGCATGCTGCATATCATTTTAATCAGCAGAAGCAGATTGTTCTAATAAGATACATTTTAGGGTGAAAAGATGCATTAAAAGATGCACGATACTACCATGTCACACAGCACTGAAATGACCTTAGACTCAAAACATTTCTCTCCACATCCTTTCACTTTAAATTTCTGCTATACAGTAGACATTGTATTGTACTCATAACAGGGGGCAAGTTTCACATAATGAGAGATCATGTTAGATTCAATACTTTTAAAATACACTCTTTTGTTCTTCCCTTCTCCCTTCCTCTCTCTGTATGGCCACCCAAGTTCCTAGACCACCTCCCCCCACTACCACACAATTACTATTCATCTGCATTGAGCTCATTATATGGCTCACCAACACCCCACCTTCTTTTGCTTCTATTCAATGCTGCCGCATGCTGAGCCTGCTATTGACAATGTACACATTGTCTGCTTTAATTGCACACTTCACATCACCTACACAATTGGTGATGTCCTCAACAAGGATAGACTGTTTAGGCTAGTGGGTACCTACACGCTTTGCACTTTGAGGTCTTGGGTTCAAATCATGGAAGGGGATTATTTTTCCTTTTCTTTTGAATCTTTATTTTTAGATTAAAATTAAATCACTTGTTGGTGTCCGTGAATTCTGTTATGGCATGGTGTGACTCGGTAGCGCTAGCATCTTTAATGCAACTTTTTACCTTCAATTGCATCTGAATCATACAGCGAATCAAATTGAAAGCACAAGCAGCTTTTGCTGATGAAAAGAATATGAAGCATGCCTATAATCTGTGAGCCAGTTCAGGTGTTTCTGCATGTTTTATGTTACGTTACACTAATAGCGACTATAACACTTTAACATAGTGGTTTTCTTGAAGATACACCTGTACTGTATCTCAGAACATAGGCATGCTGCATATCATTTTAATCAGCAGAAGCAGATTGTTCTAATAAGATACATTTTAGGGTGAAAAGATGCATTAAAAGATGCACGATACTACCATGTCACACAGCACTCCTATGACCTTAGACTCAAAAACAATTCTCTCAACATCCTATCACTTGAAATTTTTGCTATACAGTAGACATTGTATTGTACTCATAACAGGGGGCAAGTTTCACATAATGAGAGATCATGTTAGATTCAATACTTTTAAAATACACTACTTTGTTCTTCCCTTCTCCCTTCCTCTCTGTGTATAGCCACCCAAGTTCCTAGACCACCTCCCCCCACTATCACACAATTACTATTCATCTGCATTGAGCTCATTATATGGCTCACCAACACCCCACCTTCTTTTGCTTCTATTCAATGCTGCCGCAAGCTGAGCCTGCTATTGACAATGTACACATTGTCTGCTTTAATTGCACACTTCACATCACATACACAACAGGTGATGTTCTCAACATGGATAGACTGTTAGGCTAGTGGGTTCCTTCTGCGCTTTGCACTTTGAGATCTGGGGTTCAAATCATGGAAGGGGAGGTTGTTTTTCCTTTTCTTTTGAATCTTTATTTTTAGATTAAAAATAAATCACTTGGTGGTGTCCGTGAATTCGGTTATGGCATGGTGTGACTCGGTAGCGCGAGCATCTTTAATGCAACTTTATACCTTCAATTGCATCTGAATCATACAGTGAATCAAATTGAAAGCACAAGCAGCTTTTGCTGATGAATACAATATGAAGCATGCCTATAATCTGTGAGCCAGTTCAGGTGTTTATGCATGTTTTATGTTACGTTACACTAACAGCGACTATAACACTTTAACGTAATGGTTTTCTTGAAGATACACCTGTACTGGATCACAGAACATAAGCATGCTGCTTATCATTTTAATCAGCAGAAGCAGATTGTTCTAATAAGACACATTTTAGGGTGAAAAGATGTATTAAAAGATGCACGATACTACCATGTCACACAGCACTCCTATGACCTTAGACTCAAAACAATTCTCTCCACATCCTTTCACTTGAAATTTCTGCTATACAGTAGACATTGTATTGTACTCATAACAGGGGGCAAGTTTCACATAATGAGAGATCATGTTAGATTCAATACTTTTAAAATACACTACTTTGTTCTTCCCTTCTCCCTTCCTCTCTGAGTATGGCCACCCAAGTTCCTAGACCACATCCCCCCACTATGTCACAATTACTATTCATCTGCATTGAGCTCATTATATGGCTCACCAACACCCCACCTTCCTTTGCTTCTATTCAATGCTGCCGCATGCTGAGCCTGCTATTGACAATGTACACATTGTCTGCTTTAATTGCACACTTCACATCACCTACACAATTGGTGATGTCCTCAACAAGGATAGACTGTTTTGGCTAGTGGGTACCTTCACGCTTTGCACTTTGAGGTCTGGGGTTCAAATCATGGAAGGGGATTATTTTTCCTTTTCTTTTGAATCTTTATTTTTAGATTAAAAATAAATCACTTGGTGGTGTCCGTGAATTTTGTTATGGCATGGTGTGACTCGGTAGCGTGAGCATCTTTAATGCAACTTTTTACCTTCAATTGCATCTGAATCATACAGCGAATCAAATTGAAAGCACAAGCAGCTTTTGCTGATGAAAAGAATATGAAGCATGCCTATAATCTGTGAGCCAGTTCAGGTGTTTCTGCATGTTTTATGTTACGTTACACTAATAGCGACTATAACACTTTAACATAGTGGTTTTCTTGAAGATACACCTGTACTGGATCTCAGAACATAGACATGCTGCAAATCATTTTAATCAGCAGAAGCAGATTGTTCTAATAAGATACATTTTAGGGTGAAAAGATGCATTAAAAGATGCACGATACTACCATGTCACACAGCACTCCTATGACCTTAGACTCAAAACAATTCTCTCCACATCCTTTCACTTGAAATGTCTGCTATACAGTAGACATTGTATTGTACTCATAACAGGGGGCAAGTTTCACATAATGAGAGATCATGTTAGATTCAATACTTTTAAAATACACTACTTTGTTCTTCCCTTCTCCCTTCCTCTCTGAGTATGGCCACCCAAGTTCCTAGACCACCTCCCCCCACTATGTCACAATTACTATTCATCTGCATTGAGCTCATTATATGGCTCACCAACACCCCACCTTCTTTTGCTTCTATTCAATGCTGCCGCATGCTGAGCCTGCTATTGACAATGTACACATTGTCTGCTTTAATTGCACACTTCACATCACCTACACAATTGGTGATGTCCTCAACAAGGATAGACTGTTTTGGCTAGTGGGTAACTTCACGCTTTGCACTTTGAGGTCTGGGGTTCAAATCATGGAAGGGGATTATTTTTCCTTTTCTTTTGAATCTTTATTTTTAGATTAAAAATAAATCACTTGGTGGTGTCCGTGAATTTTGTTATGGCATGGTGTGACTCGGTAGCGTGAGCATCTTTAATGCAACTTTTTACCTTCAATTGCATCTGAATCATACAGCGAATCAAATTGAAAGCACAAGCAGCTTTTGCTGATGAAAAGAATATGAAGCATGCCTATAATCTGTGAGCCAGTTCAGGTGTTTCTGCATGTTTTATGTTACGTTACACTAATAGCGACTATAACACTTTAACATAGTGGTTTTCTTGAAGATACACCTGTACTGGATCTCAGAACATAGGCATGCTGCATATCATTTTAATCAGCAGAAGCAGATTGTTCTAATAAGATACATTTTAGGGTGAAAACATGCATTAAAAGATGCACGATACTACCATGTCACACAGCACTCCTATGACCTTAGACTCAAAAACAATTCTCTCAACATCCTATCACTTGAAATTTTTGCTATACAGTAGACATTGTATTGTACTCATAACAGGGGGCAAGTTTCACATAATGAGAGATCATGTTAGATTCAATACTTTTAAAATACACTACTTTGTTCTTCCCTTCTCCCTTCCACTCTGTGTATAGCCACCCAAGTTCCTAGACCACCTCCCCCCACTATCACACAATTACTATTCATCTGCATTGAGCTCATTATATGGCTCACCAACACCCCACATTCTTTTGCTTCTATTCAATGCTGCGGCATGCTGAGCCTGCTATTGACAATGTACACATTGTCTGCTTTAATTGCACACTTCACATCACATACACAACAGGTGATGTTCTCAACATGGATAGACTGTTAGGCTAGTGGGTTCCTTCTGCGCTTTGCACTTTGAGATCTGGGGTTCCAATCATGGAAGGGGAGGTTTTTTTTCCTTTTCTTTTGAATCTTTATTTTTAGATTAAAAATAAATCACTTGGTGGTGTCCGTGAATTCTGTTATGGCATGGTGTGACTCGGTAGCGCGAGCATCTTTAATGCAACTTTATACCTTCAATTGCATCTGAATCATACAGCGAATCAAATTGAAAGCACAAGCAGCTTTTGCTGATGAATACAATATGAAGCATGCCTATAATATGTGAGCCAGTTCTGGTGTTTCTGCATGTTTTATGTTACGTTACACTAACAGCGACTATAACAATTTAACGTAATGGTTTTCTTGAAGATACACCTGTACTGGATCACAGAACATAAGCATGCTGCTTATCATTTTAATCAGCAGAAGCAGATTGTTCTAATAAGATACATTTTAGGGTGAAAAGATGTATTAAAAGATGCACGATACTACCATGTCACACAGCACTCCTATGACCTTAGACTCAAAACAATTCTCTCCACATCCTTTCACTTGAAATTTCTGCTATACAGTAGACATTGTATTGTACTCATAACAGGGGGCAAGTTTCACATAATGAGAGATCATGTTAGATTCAATACTTTTAAAATACACTACTTTGTTCTTCCCTTCTCCCTTCCTCTCTGAGTATGGCCACCCAAGTTCCTAGACCACCTCCCCCCACTATGTCACAATTACTATTCATCTGCATTGAGCTCATTATATGGCTCACCAACACCCCACCTTCTTTTGCTTCTATTCAATGCTGCCGCATGCTGAGCCTGCTATTGACAATGTACACATTGTCTGCTTTAATTGCACACTTCACATCACATACACAACAGGTGATGTTCTCAACATGGATAGACTGTTTAGGCTAGTGGGTTCCTTCTGCGCTTTGCACTTTGAGGTCTGGGGTTCAAATCATGAAAGGGGAGTTTTTTTTTCATTTTCTTTTGAATCTTTATTTTTAGATTAAAAATAAATCACTTGGTGGTGTCCATGAATTCTGTTATGGCATGGTGTGACTCGGTAGCGCGAGCATCTTTAATGCAACTTTTTACCTTCAATTGCATCTGAATCATACAGCGAATCAAATTGAAAGCACAAGCAGCTTTTGCTGATGAAAAGAATATAAAGCATGCCTATAATCTGTGAGCCAGTTCAGGTGTTTCTGCATGTTTTATGTTACGTTACACTAATAGCGACTATAACACTTTAACGTAATGGTTTTCTTGAAGATACACCTGTACTGGATCACAGAACATAAGCATGCTGCATATCATTTTAATCAGCATAGGCAGATTGTTCTAATAAGATACATTTTAGGGTGAAAAGATGCATTAAAAGATGCACGATACTATCATGTCACACAGCACTCCTATGACCTTAGACTCAAAACAATTCTCTCCACATCCTTTCACTTGAAATTTCTGCTATACAGTATACATTGTATTGTACTCATAACAGGGGGCAAGTTTCACATAATGAGAGATCATGTTAGATTCAATACTTTTAAAATACACTACTTTGTTCTTCCCTTCTCCCTTCCTCTCTGAGTATGGCCACCCAAGTTCCTAGACCACCTCCCCCCACTATGTCACAATTACTATTCATCTGCATTGAGCTCATTATATGGCTCACCAACACCCCACCTTCTTTTGCTTCTATTCAATGCTGCCGCATGCTGAGCCTGCTATTGACAATGTACACATTGTCTGCTTTAATTGCACACTTCACATCACCTACACAATTGGTGATGTCCTCAACAAGGATAGACTGTTTTGGCTAGTGGGTACCTTCACGCTTTGCACTTTGAGGTCTGGGGTTCAAATCATGGAAGGGGATTATTTTTCCTTTTCTTTTGAATCTTTATTTTTAGATTAAAAATAAATCACTTGGTGGTGTCCGTGAATTTTGTTATGGCATGGTGTGACTCGGTAGCGTGAGCATCTTTAATGCAACTTTTTACCTTCAATTGCATCTGAATCATACAGCGAATCAAATTGAAAGCACAAGCAGCTTTTGCTGATGAAAAGAATATGAAGCATGCCTATAATCTGTGAGCCAGTTCAGGTGTTTCTGCATGTTTTATGTTACGTTACACTAATAGCGACTATAACACTTTAACATAGTGGTTTTCTTGAAGATACACCTGTACTGGATCTCAGAACATAGGCATGCTGCATATCATTTTAATCAGCAGAAGCAGATTGTTCTAATAAGATACATTTTAGGGTGAAAAGATGCATTAAAAGATGCACGATACTACTATGTCACACAGCACTCCTATGACCTTAGACTCAAAAACAATTCTCTCAACATCCTATCACTTGAAATTTTTGCTATACAGTAGACATTGTATTGTACTCATAACAGGGGGCAAGTTTCACATAATGAGAGATCATGTTAGATTCAATACTTTTAAAATACACTACTTTGTTCTTCCCTTCTCCCTTCCTCTCTGTGTATAGCCACCCAAGTTCCTAGACCACCTCCCCCCACTATCACACAATTACTATTCATCTGCATTGAGCTCATTATATGGCTCACCAACACCCCACCTTCTTTTGCTTCTATTCAATGCTGCCGCATGCTGAGCCTGCTATTGACAATGTACACATTGTCTGCTTTAATTGCACACTTCACATCACATACACAACAGGTGATGTTCTCAACATGGATAGACTGTTAGGCTAGTGGGTTCCTTCTGCGCTTTGCACTTTGAGATCTGGGGTTCAAATCATGGAAGGGGAGGTTTTTTTTCCTTTTCTTTTGAATCTTTATTTTTAGATTAAAAATAAATCACTTGGTGGTGTCCGTGAATTCTGTTATGGCATGGTGTGACTCGGTAGCGCGAGCATCTTTAATGCAACTTTATACCTTCAATTGCATCTGAATCATACAGCGAATCAAATTGAAAGCACAAGCAGCTTTTGCTGATGAATACAATATGAAGCATGCCTATAATATGTGAGCCAGTTCTGGTGTTTCTGCATGTTTTATGTTACGTTACACTAACAGCGACTATAACACTTTAACGTAATGGTTTTCTTGAAGATACACCTGTACTGGATCACAGAACATAAGCATGCTGCTTATCATTTTAATCAGCAGAAGCAGATTGTTCTAATAAGATACATTTTAGGGTGAAAAGATGTATTAAAAGATGCACGATACTACCATGTCACACAGCACTCCTATGACCTTAGACTCAAAACAATTCTCTCCACATCCTTTCACTTGAAATTTCTGCTATACAGTAGACATTGTATTGTACTCATAACAGGGGGCAAGTTTCACATAATGAGAGATCATGTTAGATTCAATACTTTTAAAATACACTACTTTGTTCTTCCCTTCTCCCTTCCTCTCTGAGTATGGCCACCCAAGTCCCTAGACCACCTCCCCCCACTATGTCACAATTACTATTCATCTGCATTGAGCTCATTATATGGCTCACCAACACCCCACCTTCTTTTGCTTCTATAAAATGCTGCCGCATGCTGAGCCTGCTATTGACAATGTACACATTGTCTGCTTTAATTGCACACTTCACATCACATACACAACAGGTGATGTTCTCAACATGGATAGACTGTTTAGGCTAGTGGGTTCCTTCTGCGCTTTGCACTTTGAGGTCTGGGGTTCAAATCATGGAAGGGGAGTTTTTTTTTCGTTTTCTTTTGAATCTTTATTTGTAGATTAAAAATAAATCACTTGGTGGTGTCCATGAATTCTGTTATGGCATGGTGTGACTCGGTAGCGCGAGCATCTTTAATGCAACTTTTTACCTTCAATTGCATCTGAATCATACAGCGAATCAAATTGAAAGCACAAGCAGCTTTTGCTGATGAAAAGAATATAAAGCATGCCTATAATCTGTGAGCCAGTTCAGGTGTTTCTGCATGTTTTATGTCACGTTACACTAATAGCGACTATAACACTTTAACGTAATGGTTTTCTTGAAGATACACCTGTACTGGATCACAGAACATAAGCATGCTGCATATCATTTTAATCAGCAGAAGCAGATTGTTCTAATAAGATACATTTTAGGGTGAAAAGATGCATTAAAAGATGCACGATACTATCATGTCACACAGCACTCCTATGACCTTAGACTCAAAACAATTCTCTCCACATCCTTTCACTTGAAATTTCTGCTATACTGTATACATTGTATTGTACTCATAACAGGGGGCAAGTTTCACATAATGAGAGATCATGTTAGATTCAATACTTTTAAAATACACTACTTTGGCCTTCCCTTCTCCCTTCCTCTCTGTGTATGACCACCCAAGTTCCTAGACCATCTCCCCCCACTACCACACATGTACTATTCATCTGCATTGAGCTCATTATATGGCTCACCAACACCCCACCTTCTTTTGCTTCTATTCAATGCTGCCGCATGCTGAGCCTGCAATTGACAATGTACACATTGTCTGCTTTAATTGCACACTTCACATCACATACACAACATGTGATGTTCTCAACATGGATAGACTGTTTAGGCTAGTTGGTTTCTTTTGCGCTTTGCACTTTGAGGTCTGGGGTTCAAATCATGGAAGGGGATTTTTTTTTTCCTTTTCTTTTGAATCTTTATTTTCAGATTAAAAATAAATCACTTGGTGGTGTCCGTGAATTCTGTTATGGCATGGTGTGACTCGGTAGCGCGAGCATCTTTAATGCAACTTTTTACCTTCTATTGCATCTGAATCATACAGCGAATCAAATTGAAAGCACAAGCAGCTTTTGCTGATGAAAAGAATATAAAGCATGCCTATAATCTGTGAGCCAGTTCAGGTGTTTCTGCATGTTTTATGTTATGTTACACTAATAGCGACTATAACACTTTAACGTAATGGTTTTCTTGAAGATACACCTGTACTGGATCACAGAACATAAGCATGCTGCATATCATTTTAATCAGCAGAAGCAGATTGTTCTAATAAGATACATTTTAGGGTGAAAAGATGCATTAAAAGATGCACGATACTATCATGTCACACAGCACTCCTATGACCTTAGACTCAAAACAATTCTCTCCACATCCTTTCACTTGAAATTTCTGCTATACAGTATACATTGTATTGTACTCATAACAGGGGGCAAGTTTCACATAATGAGAGATCATGTTAGATTCAATACTTTTAAAATACACTACTTTGGCCTTCCCTTCTCCCTTCCTCTCTGTGTATGACCACCCAAGTTCCTAGACCATCTCCCCCCACTACCACACAATTACTATTCATCTGCATTGAGCTCATTATATGGCTCACCAACACCCCACCTTCTTTTGCTTCTATTCAATGCTGCCGCATGCTGAGCCTGCAATTGACAATGTACACATTGTCTGCATTAATTGCACACTTCACATCACATACACAACATGTGATGTTCTCAACATGGATAGACTGTTTAGGCTAGTTGGTTTCTTTTGCGCTTTGCACTTTGAGGTCTGGGGTTCAAATCATGGAAGGGGATTTTTTTTTTCCTTTTCTTTTGAATCTTTATTTTCAGATTAAAAATAAATCACTTGGTGGTGTCCGTGAATTCTGTTATGGCATGGTGTGACTCGGTAGCGCGAGCATCTTTAATGCAACTTTTTACCTTCTATTGCATCTGAATCATACAGCGAATCAAATTGAAAGCACAAGCAGCTTTTGCTGATGAAAAGAATATAAAGCATGCCTATAATCTGTGAGCCAGTTCAGGTGTTTCTGCATGTTTTATGTTACGTTACACTAATAGCGACTATAACACTTTAACGTAATGGTTTTCTTGAAGATACACCTGTACTGGATCACAGAACATAAGCATGCTGCATATCATTTTAATCAGCAGAAGCAGATTGTTCTAATAAGATACATTTTAGGGTGAAAAGATGCATTAAAAGATGCACGATACTACCATGTCATACAGCACTCCTATGACCTTAGACTCAAAAATAATTATCTCAACATCCTATCACTTGAAATTTCTGCTATACAGTAGACATTGTATTGTACTCATAACAGGAGGCAAGTTTCACATAATGAGAGATCATGTTAGATTCAATACTTTTAAAATACACTACTTTGTTCTTCCCTTCTCCCTTCCTCTCTGTGTATGGCCACCCAAGTTCCTAGACCACCTCCCCCCACTATCACACAATTACTATTCATCTGCATTGAGCTCATTATATGGCTCACCAACACCCCACCTTCTTTTGCTTCTATTCAATGCTGCCGCATGCTGAGCCTGCAATTGACAATGTACACATTGTCTGCTTTAATTGCACACTTCACATCACATACACAACAGGGGATGTTCTCAACATGGATAGACTGTTTAGGCTAGTGGGTTTCTTTTGCGCTTTGCACTTTGAGGTCTGGGGTTCAAATCATGGAAGGGGAGTTTTTTTTTCCTTTTCTTTTGAATCTTTATTTTCAGATTAAAAATTAATCACTTGGTGGTGTCCGTGAATTCTGTTATGGCATGGTGTGACTCGGTAGCGTGAGCATCTTTAATGCTACTTTATAGCTTCAATTGCATCTGAATCATACAGTGAATCAAATTGAAAGCACAAGCATCTTTTGCTGATGAAAACAATATGAAGCATGCCTATAATATGTGAGCCAGTTCAGGTGTTTCTGCATGTTTTATGTTACGTTACACTAATAGCGACTATAACACTTTAACGTAATGGTTTTCTTGAAGATACACCTGTACTGGATCACAGAACATAGGCATGCTGCATATCATTTTAATCAGCAGAAGCAGATTGTTCTAATAGGATACTTTTTAGGGTGAAAAGATGCATTAAAAGATGCACGATACTATCATGTCACACAGCACTCCTATGACCTTAGACTCAAAAATAATTCTCTCAACATCCTATCACTTGAAATTTCTGCTATACAGTAGACATTGTATTGTACTCATAACAGGGGGCAAGTTTCACATAATGAGAGATCATGTTAGATTCAATACTTTGAAAATATACTACTTTGTTCTTCCCTTCTCCCTTCCCCTCTGTGTATGGCCACCCAAGTTCCTAGACCACCACCCCCCACTATCACACAATTAATATTCA
Source organism: Taudactylus pleione (assembly GCA_031769625.1). Lineage (NCBI taxonomy): Eukaryota > Metazoa > Chordata > Amphibia > Anura > Myobatrachidae > Taudactylus > Taudactylus pleione. The sequence goes on from JAUIMM010000759.1 coordinate 6,872,205, forward strand.
TCTGTATTGAGCTCATTATATGGCTCACCAACACCCCACCTTCTTTTGCTTCTATTCAATGCTGCCGCATGCTGAGCCTGCAATTGACAATGTACACATTGTCTGCTTTAATTGCACACTTCACATCACATACACAACAGGGGATGTTCTCAACATGGATAGACTGTTTAGGCTAGTGGGTTTCTTTTGCGCTTTGCACTTTGAGGTCTGGGGTTCAAATCATGGAAGGGGAGTTTTTTTTTCCTTTTCTTTTGAATCTTTATTTTCAGATTAAAAATAAATCACTTGGTGGTGTCCGTGAATTCTGTTATGGCATGGTGTGACTCGGTAGCGTGAGCATCTTTAATGCTACTTTATAGCTTCAATTGCATCTGAATCATACAGTGAATCAAATTGAAAGCACAAGCAGCTTTTGCTGATGAAAACAATATGAAGCATGCCTATAATATGTGAGCCAATTCTGGTGTTTCTGCATTTTTTATGTTACGTTACACTAATATCGACTATAACACTTTAACGTAATGGTTTTCTTGAAGATACACCTGTACTGGATCACAGAACATAGGCATGCTGCATATCATTTTAATCAGCAGAAGCAGATTGTTCTAATAAGATACATTTTAGGGTGAAAAGATGCATTAAAAGATGCACGATACTACCATGTCATACAGCACTCCTATGACCTTAGACTCAAAAATAATTATCTCAACATCATATCACTTGAAATTTCTGCTATACAGTAGACATTGTATTGTACTCATAACAGGGGGCAAGTTTCATATAATGAGAGATCATGTTAGATTCAATACTTTAAAAATACACTACTTTGTTCTTCCCTTCTCCCTTCCCCTCTGTGTATGGCCACCCAAGTTCCTAGACCACCACCCCCCACTATCACACAATTAATATTCATCTGCATTGAGCTCATTATATGGCTCACCAACACCCCACCTTCTTTTGCTTCTATTCAATGCTGCCGCATGCTGAGCCTGCTATTTACAATGTACACATTGTCTGCTTTAATTGCACACTTCACATTACATACACAACAGGTGATGTTCTCAACATGGATAGACTGTTTAGGCTAGTGGGTTCCTTCTGCGCTTTGCACTTTGAGGTCTGGGGTTCAATTTATGGAAGGGGAGATTTTTTTTTCCTTTTCTCTTGAAGCTTTATTTTTAGATCAAAAATAAATCACTTGGTGGTGTCCGTGAATTCTGTTATGGCATGGTGTGACTCGGTAGCGCGAGCATCTTTAAACCTTCAATTGCATCTGAATCATACAGCGAATTAAATTGAAAGCACAAGCAGCTTTTGGTGATGAAAAGAATACGAAGCATGCCTATAATTTATACCTTCAATTGCATCTGAATCATAACTTTATACCTTCAATTGCATCTGAATCATACAGCGAATCAAATTGAAAGCACAAGCAGCTTTTGGTGATGAAAAGAATATGAAGCATGCCTATAATATGTGAGCCAGTTCAGGTGTTTCTGCATGTTTTAGGTTACGTTACACTAATAGCGACTATAACACTTTAACGTAATGGTTTTCTTGAAGATACACCTGTACTGGATCACAGAACATAGGCATGCTGCATATCATTTTAATCAGCAGAAGCAGATTGTTCTAATAAGATACTTTTTAGGGTGAAAAGATGCATTAAAAGATGCACGATACTACCATGTCACACAGCACTCCTATGACCTTAGACTCAAAAATAATTCTCTCAACATCCTATCACTTGAAATTTCTGCTATACAGTAGACATTGTATTGTACTCATAACAGGGGGCAAGTTTCACATAATGAGAGATCATGTTAGATTCAATACTTTTAAAATACACTACTTTGTTCTTCCCTTCTCCCTTCCCCTCTGTGTATGGCCACCCAAGTTCCTAGACCACCACCCCCCACTATCACACAATTAATATTCATCTGCATTGAGCTCATTATATGGCTCACCAACACCCCACCTTATTTTGCTTCTATTCAATGCTGCCGCATGCTGAGCCTGCAATTGACAATGTACACATTGTCTGCTTTAATTGCACACTTCACATCACATACACAACATGTGATGTTCTCAATATGGATAGACTGTTTAGGCTAGTGGGTTTCTTTTGCGCTTTGCACTTTGAGGTCTGGGGTTCAAATCATGGAAGGGGACTTTTTTTTTCCATTTCTTTTGAATCTTTATTTTTAGATTAAAAATAAATCACTTGGTGGTGTCCGTGAATTCTGTTATGGCATGGTGTGACTCGGTAGCGTGAGCATCTTTAATGCTACTTTATAGCTTCAATTGCATCTGAATCATACAGTGAATCAAATTGAAAGCACAAGCAGCTTTTGCTGATGAAAACAATATGAAGCATGCCTATAATATGTGAGCCAATTCTGGTGTTTTTGCATTTTTTATGTTACGTTACACTAATATCGACTATAACACTTTATCGTAATGGTTTTCTTGAAGATACACCTGTACAGGATCACAGAACATAGGCATGCTGCATATCATTTTAATCAGCAGAAGCAGATTGTTCTAATAAGATACATTTTAGGGTGAAAAGATGCATTAAAAGATGCACGATACTACCATGTCATACAGCACTCCTATGACCTTAGACTCAAAACAATTCTCTCCACATCCTTTCACTTGAAATTTCTGTTATACAGTAGACATTGTATTGTACTCATAACAGGGGGCAAGTTTCACATAATGAGAGATCATGTTAGATTCAATACTTTTAAAATACACTACTTTGTTCTTCCCTTCTCCCTTCCTCTCTGTGTATGGCCACCCAATTTCCTAGACAACCTCCCCCACTTTCACACAATTACTATTCTTCTGCATTGAGCTCATTATATGGCTCACCAACACCCCACCTTCTTTTGCTTCTATTCAATGCTGCTGCATGCTGAGCCTGCTATTGACAATGTACACATTGTCTGCTTTAATTGCACACTTCACATCACATACACAACAGGTGATGTTCTCAAGATGGATAGACTGTTTAGGCTAGTGGGTTCCTTCTGCGCTTTGCACTTTGAGTTCTGGGGTACAAATCATGGAAGGGGAGGTTTTTTTTTCTTTTCTTTTGAATCTTTATATTTAGATTAAAAATAAATCACTTGGTGGTGTCCGTGAATTCTGTTATGGCATGGTGTGACTCGGTAGCGCGAGCATCTTTAAACCTTCAATTGCATCTGAATCATACAGCGAATTAAATTGAAAGCACAAGCAGCTTTTGGTGATGAAAAGAATATGAAGCATGCCTATAATTTATACCTTCAATTGCATCTGAATCATAACTTTATACCTTCAATTGCATCTGAATCATACAGCGAATCAAATTGAAAGCACAAGCAGCTTTTGGTGATGAAAAGAATATGAAGCATGCCTATAATATGTGAGCCAGTTCAGGTGTTTCTGCATGTTTTATGTTACGTTACACTAATAGTGACTATAACACTTTAACGTAATGGTTTTCTTGAAGATACACCTGTACTGGATCACAGAACATAGGCATGCTGCATATCATTTTAATCAGCAGAAGCAGATTGTTCTAATAGGATACTTTTTAGGGTGAAAAGATGCATTAAAAGATGCACGATACTATCATGTCACACAGCACTCCTATGACCTTAGACTCAAAAATAATTCTCTCAACATCCTATCACTTGAAATTTCTGCTATACAGTAGACATTGTATTGTACTCATAATAGGGGGCAAGTTTCACATAATGAGAGATCATGTTAGATTCAATACTTTGAAAATACACTACTTTGTTCTTCCCTTCTCCCTTCCCCTCTGTGTATGGCCACCCAAGTTCCTAGACCACCACCCCCCACTATCACACAATTAACATTCATCTGCATTGAGCTCATTATATGGCTCACCAACACCCCACCTTCTTTTGCTTCTATTCAATGCTGCCGCATGCTGAGCCTGCAATTGACAATGTACACATTGTCTGCTTTAATTGCACACTTCACATCACATACACAACAGGGGAAGTTCTCAACATGGATAGACTGTTTAGGCTAGTGGGTTTCTTTTGCGCTTTGCACTTTGAGGTCTGGGGTTCAAATCATGGAAGGGGAGTTTTTTTTTCCTTTTCTTTTGAATCTTTATTTTCAGATTAAAAATTAATCACTTGGTGGTGTCCATGAATTCTGTTATGGCATGGTGTGACTCGGTAGCGTGAGCATCTTTAATGCTACTTTATAGCTTCAATTGCATCTGAATCATACAGTGAATCAAATTGAAAGCACAAGCATCTTTTGCTGATGAAAACAATATGAAGCATGCCTATAATATGTGAGCCAGTTCAGGTGTTTCTGCATGTTTTATGTTACGTTACACTAATAGCGACTATAACACTTTAACGTAATGGTTTTCTTGAAGATACACCTGTACTGGATCACAGAACATAGGCATGCTGCATATCATTTTAATCAGCAGAAGCAGATTGTTCTAATAGGATACTTTTTAGGGTGAAAAGATGCATTAAAAGATGCACGATACTATCATGTCACACAGCACTCCTATGACCTTAGACTCAAAAATAATTCTCTCAACATCCTATCACTTGAAATTTCTGCTATACAGTAGACATTGTATTGTACTCATAACAGGGGGCAAGTTTCACATAATGAGAGATCATGTTAGATTCAATACTTTGAAAATATACTACTTTGTTCTTCCCTTCTCCCTTCCCCTCTGTGTATGGCCACCCAAGTTCCTAGACCACCACCCCCCACTATCACACAATTAATATTCATCTGTATTGAGCTCATTATATGGCTCACCAACACCCCACCTTCTTTTGCTTCTATTCAATGCTGCCGCATGCTGAGCCTGCAATTGACAATGTACACATTGTCTGCTTTAATTGCACACTTCACATCACATACACAACAGGGGATGTTCTCAACATGGATAGACTGTTTAGGCTAGTGGGTTTCTTTTGCGCTTTGCACTTTGAGGTCTGGGGTTCAAATCATGGAAGGGGAGTTTTTTTTTCCTTTTCTTTTGAATCTTTATTTTCAGATTAAAAATAAATCACTTGGTGGTGTCCGTGAATTCTGTTATGGCATGGTGTGACTCGGTAGCGTGAGCATCTTTAATGCTACTTTATAGCTTCAATTGCATCTGAATCATACAGTGAATCAAATTGAAAGCACAAGCAGCTTTTGCTGATGAAAACAATATGAAGCATGCCTATAATATGTGAGCCAATTCTGGTGTTTCTGCATTTTTTATGTTACGTTACACTAATATCGACTATAACACTTTAACGTAATGGTTTTCTTGAAGATACACCTGTACTGGATCACAGAACATAGGCATGCTGCATATCATTTTAATCAGCAGAAGCAGATTGTTCTAATAAGATACATTTTAGGGTGAAAAGATGCATTAAAAGATGCACGATACTACCATGTCATACAGCACTCCTATGACCTTAGACTCAAAAATAATTATCTCAACATCATATCACTTGAAATTTCTGCTATACAGTAGACATTGTATTGTACTCATAACAGGGGGCAAGTTTCATATAATGAGAGATCATGTTAGATTCAATACTTTAAAAATACACTACTTTGTTCTTCCCTTCTCCCTTCCCCTCTGTGTATGGCCACCCAAGTTCCTAGACCACCACCCCCCACTATCACACAATTAATATTCATCTGCATTGAGCTCATTATATGGCTCACCAACACCCCACCTTCTTTTGCTTCTATTCAAGGCTGCCGCATGCTGAGCCTGCTATTTACAATGTACACATTGTCTGCTTTAATTGCACACTTCACATTACATACACAACAGGTGATGTTCTCAACATGGATAGACTGTTTAGGCTAGTGGGTTCCTTCTGCGCTTTGCACTTTGAGGTCTGGGGTTCAATTTATGGAAGGGGAGATTTTTTTTTCCTTTTCTCTTGAATCTTTATTTTTAGATCAAAAATAAATCACTTGGTGGTGTCCGTGAATTCTGTTATGGCATGGTGTGACTCGGTAGCGCGAGCATCTTTAAACCTTCAATTGCATCTGAATCATACAGCGAATTAAATTGAAAGCACAAGCAGCTTTTGGTGATGAAAAGAATACGAAGCATGCCTATAATTTATACCTTCAATTGCATCTGAATCATAACTTTATACCTTCAATTGCATCTGAATCATACAGCGAATCAAATTGAAAGCACAAGCAGCTTTTGGTGATGAAAAGAATATGAAGCATGCCTATAATATGTGAGCCAGTTCAGGTGTTTCTGCATGTTTTAGGTTACGTTACACTAATAGCGACTATAACACTTTAACGTAATGGTTTTCTTGAAGATACACCTGTACTGGATCACAGAACATAGGCATGCTGCATATCATTTTAATCAGCAGAAGCAGATTGTTCTAATAAGATACTTTTTAGGGTGAAAAGATGCATTAAAAGATGCACGATACTACCATGTCACACAGCACTCCTATGACCTTAGACTCAAAAATAATTCTCTCAACATCCTATCACTTGAAATTTCTGCTATACAGTAGACATTGTATTGTACTCATAACAGGGGGCAAGTTTCACATAATGAGAGATCATGTTAGATTCAATACTTTTAAAATACACTACTTTGTTCTTCCCTTCTCCCTTCCCCTCTGTGTATGGCCACCCAAGTTCCTAGACCACCACCCCCCACTATCACACAATTAATATTCATCTGCATTGAGCTCATTATATGGCTCACCAACACCCCACCTTATTTTGCTTCTATTCAATGCTGCCGCATGCTGAGCCTGCAATTGACAATGTACACATTGTCTGCTTTAATTGCACACTTCACATCACATACACAACATGTGATGTTCTCAATATGGATTGACTGTTTAGGCTAGTGGGTTTCTTTTGCGCTTTGCACTTTGAGGTCTGGGGTTCAAATCATGGAAGGGGACTTTTTTTTTCCATTTCTTTTGAATCTTTATTTTTAGATTAAAAATAAATCACTTGGTGGTGTCCGTGAATTCTGTTATGGCATGGTGTGACTCGGTAGCGTGAGCATCTTTAATGCTACTTTATAGCTTCAATTGCATCTGAATCATACAGTGAATCAAATTGAAAGCACAAGCAGCTTTTGCTGATGAAAACAATATGAAGCATGCCTATAATATGTGAGCCAATTCTGGTGTTTTTGCATTTTTTATGTTACGTTACACTAATATCGACTATAACACTTTATCGTAATGGTTTTCTTGAAGATACACCTGTACAGGATCACAGAACATAGGCATGCTGCATATCATTTTAATCAGCAGAAGCAGATTGTTCTAATAAGATACATTTTAGGGTGAAAAGATGCATTAAAAGATGCACGATACTACCATGTCATACAGCACTCCTATGACCTTAGACTCAAAACAATTCTCTCCACATCCTTTCACTTGAAATTTCTGTTATACAGTAGACATTGTATTGTACTCATAACAGGGGGCAAGTTTCACATAATGAGAGATCATGTTAGATTCAATACTTTTAAAATACACTACTTTGTTCTTCCCTTCTCCCTTCCTCTCTGTGTATGGCCACCCAATTTCCTAGACAACCTCCCCCACTATCACACAATTACTATTCTTCTGCATTGAGCTCATTATATGGCTCACCAACACCCCACCTTCTTTTGCTTCTATTCAATGCTGCTGCATGCTGAGCCTGCTATTGACAATGTACACATTGTCTGCTTTAATTGCACACTTCACATCACATACACAACAGGTGATGTTCTCAAGATGGATAGACTGTTTAGGCTAGTGGGTTCCTTCTGCGCTTTGCACTTTGAGTTCTGGGGTACAAATCATGGAAGGGGAGTTTTTTTTTCTTTTCTTTTGAATCTTTATATTTAGATTAAAAATAAATCACTTGGTGGTGTCCGTGAATTCTGTTATGGCATGGTGTGACTCGGTAGCGCGAGCATCTTTAAACCTTCAATTGCATCTGAATCATACAGCGAATTAAATTGAAAGCACAAGCAGCTTTTGGTGATGAAAAGAATATGAAGCATGCCTATAATTTATACCTTCAATTGCATCTGAATCATAACTTTATACCTTCAATTGCATCTGAATCATACAGCGAATCAAATTGAAAGCACAAGCAGCTTTTGGTGATGAAAAGAATATGAAGCATGCCTATAATATGTGAGCCAGTTCTGGTGTTTCTGCATGTTTTATGTTACGTTACACTAATAGTGACTATAACACTTTAACGTAATGGTTTTCTTGAAAATACACCTGTACTGGATCACAGAACAAAGGCATGCTGCATATCATTTTAATCAGCAGAAGCAGATTGTTCTAATAAGATACTTTTTAGGGTGAAAAGATGTATTAAAAGATGCACGATACTACCATGTCACACAGCACTCCTATGACCTTAGACTCAAAACAATTCTCTCCACATCCTTTCACTTGAAATTTCTGCTATACAGTAGACATTGTATTGTACTCATAACAGGGGGCAAGTTTCACATAATGAGAGATCATGTTAGATTCAATACTTTTAAAATACACTACTTTGGCCTTCCCTTCTCCCTTCCTCTCTGTGTATGGCCACCCAAGATCCTAGACCACCTCCCCCCACTACCACACAATTACTATTCATCTGCATTGTGCTCATTTTATGGCTCACCAACACCCCACCTTCTTTTGCTTCTATTCAATGCTGCCGCAAGCTGAGCCTGCAATTGACAAAGTACACATTGTCTGCTTTAATTGCACACTTCACATCACATACACAACAGGTGATGTTCTCAACATGGATAGACTGTTTAGGCTAGTGGGTTCCTTCTGCGCTTTGCACTTTGAGATCTGGGGTTCAAATCATGGAAGGGGAGGTTTTTTTTCCTTTTCTTTTGAATCTTTATTTTTAAATTATAAATAAATCACTTGGTGGTGTCCGTGAATTCTGTTATGGCATGGTGTGACTCGGTAGCGTGAACATCTTTAATGCAACTTTATACCTTCAATTGCATCTGAATCATACAGCGAATCAAATTGAAAGCACAAGCAGCTTTTGCTGATGAATACAATATGAAGCATGCCTATAATATGTGAGCCAGTTCAGCTGTTTGTGCATGTTTTATGTTACTTTACACTAATAGCGACTATAACACTTTAACGTAATGGTTTTCTTGAAGATACACCTGTACTGGATCACAGAACATAAGCATGCTGCATATCATTTTAATCAGCAGAAGCAGATTGTTCTAATAAGATACATTTTAGGGTGAAAAGATGTATTAAAAGATGCACGATACTACCATGTCACACAGCACTCCTATGACCTTAGACTCAAAACAATTCTCTCCACATCCTTTCACTTGAAATTTATGCTATACAGTAGACATTGTATTGTACTCATAACAGGGGGCAAGTTTCACATAATGAGAGATCATGTTAGATTCAATACTTTTAAAATACACTACTTTGTTCTTCCCTTCTCCCTTCCCCTCTGTGTATGGCCACCCAAGTTCCTAGACCACCACCCCCCACTATCACACAATTAATATTCATCTGCATTGAGCTCATTATATGGCTCACCAACACCCCACCTTATTTTGCTTCTATTCAATGCTGCCGCATGCTGAGCCTGCAATTGACAATGTACACATTGTCTGCTTTAATTGCACACTTCACATCACATACACAACATGTGATGTTCTCAACATGGATAGACTGTTTAGGCTAGTGGGTTTCTTTTGCGCTTTGCACTTTGAGGTCTGGGGTTCAAATCATGGAAGGGGACTTTTTTTTTCCATTTCTTTTGAATCTTTATTTTTAGATTAAAAATAAATCACTTGGTGGTGTCCGTGAATTCTGTTATGGCATGGTGTGACTCGGTAGCGTGAGCATCTTTAATGCTACTTTATAGCTTCAATTGCATCTGAATCATACAGTGAATCAAATTGAAAGCACAAGCAGCTTTTGCTGATGAAAACAATATGAAGCATGCCTATAATATGTGAGCCAATTCTGGTGTTTTTGCATTTTTTATGTTACGTTACACTAATATCGACTATAACACTTTAACGTAATGGTTTTCTTGAAGATACACCTGTACAGGATCACAGAACATAGGCATGCTGCATATCATTTTAATCAGCAGAAGCAGATTGTTCTAATAAGATACATTTTAGGGTGAAAAGATGCATTAAAAGATGCACGATACTACCATGTCATACAGCACTCCTATGACCTTAGACTCAAAACAATTCTCTCCACATCCTTTCACTTGAAATTTCTGTTATACAGTAGACATTGTATTGTACTCATAACAGGGGGCAAGTTTCACATAATGAGAGATCATGTTAGATTCAATACTTTTAAAATACACTACTTTGTTCTTCCCTTCTCCCTTCCTCTCTGTGTATGGCCACCCAAGTTCCTAGACAACCTCCCCCACTATCACACAATTACTATTCTTCTGCATTGAGCTCATTATATGGCTCACCAACACCCCACCTTCTTTTGCTTCTATTCAATGCTGCTGCATGCTGAGCCTGCTATTGACAATGTACACATTGTCTGCTTTAATTGCACACTTCACATCACATACACAACAGGTGATGTTCTCAAGATGGATAGACTGTTTAGGCTAGTGGGTTCCTTCTGCGCTTTGCACTTTGAGTTCTGGGGTACAAATCATGGAAGGGGAGTTTTTTTTTCTTTTCTTTTGAATCTTTATATTTAGATTAAAAATAAATCACTTGGTGGTGTCCGTGAATTCTGTTATGGCATGGTGTGACTCGGTAGCGCGAGCATCTTTAAACCTTCAATTGCATCTGAATCATACAGCGAATTAAATTGAAAGCACAAGCAGCTTTTGGTGATGAAAAGAATATGAAGCATGCCTATAATTTATACCTTCAATTGCATCTGAATCATAACTTTATACCTTCAATTGCATCTGAATCATACAGCGAATCAAATTGAAAGCACAAGCAGCTTTTGGTGATGAAAAGAATATGAAGCATGCCTATAATATGTGAGCCAGTTCTGGTGTTTCTGCATGTTTTATGTTACGTTACACTAATAGCGACTATAACACTTTAACGTAATGGTTTTCTTGAAAATACACCTGTACTGGATCACAGAACAAAGGCATGCTGCATATCATTTTAATCAGCAGAAGCAGATTGTTCTAATAAGATACTTTTTAGGGTGAAAAGATGTATTAAAAGATGCACGATACTACCATGTCACACAGCACTCCTATGACCTTAGACTCAAAACAATTCTCTCCACATCCTTTCACTTGAAATTTCTGCTATACAGTAGAAATTGTATTGTACTCATAACAGGGGGCAAGTTTCACATAATGAGAGATCATGTTAGATTCAATACTTTTAAAATACACTACTTTGGCCTTCCCTTCTCCCTTCCTCTCTGTGTATGGCCACCCAAGATCCTAGACCACCTCCCCCCACTACCACACAATTACTATTCATCTGCATTGTGCTCATTTTATGGCTCACCAACACCCCACCTTCTTTTGCTTCTATTCAATGCTGCCGCAAGCTGAGCCTGCAATTGACAAAGTACACATTGTCTGCTTTAATTGCACACTTCACATCACATACACAACAGGTGATGTTCTCAACATGGATAGACTGTTTAGGCTAGTGGGTTCCTTCTGCGCTTTGCACTTTGAGATCTGGGGTTCAAATCATGGAAGGGGAGGTTTTTTTTCCTTTTCTTTTGAATCTTTATTTTTAAATTAAAAATAAATCACTTGGTGGTGTCCGTGAATTCTGTTATGGCATGGTGTGACTCGGTAGCGTGAACATCTTTAATGCAACTTTATACCTTCAATTGCATCTGAATCATACAGCGAATCAAATTGAAAGCACAAGCAGCTTTTGCTGATGAATACAATATGAAGCATGCCTATAATATGTGAGCCAGTTCAGCTGTTTGTGCATGTTTTATGTTACTTTACACTAATAGCGACTATAACACTTTAACGTAATGGTTTTCTTGAAGATACACCTGTACTGGATCACAGAACATAAGCATGCTGCATATCATTTTAATCAGCAGAAGCAGATTGTTCTAATAAGATACATTTTAGGGTGAAAAGATGTATTAAAAGATGCACGATACTACCATGTCACACAGCACTCCTATGACCTTAGACTCAAAACAATTCTTTCCACATCCTTTCACTTGAAATTTATGCTATACAGTAGACATTGTATTGTACTCATAACAGGGGGCAAGTTTCACATAATGAGAGATCATGTTAGATTCAATACTTTTAAAATACTCTACTTTGTTCTTCCCTTCTCCCTTCCTCTCTGTGAATGGCCACCCAAGTTCCTAGACCACCTCCCCCCACTAACACACAATTACTATTCATCTGCATTGAGCTCATTATATGGCTCACCAACACCCCACCTTCTTTTGCTTCTATTCAATGCTGCCGCATGCTGAGCCTGCTATTGACAATGTACACATTGTCTGCTTTAATTGCACACTTCACATTACATAGACAACAGGTGATGTTCTCAACATGGATAGACTGTTTAGGCTAGTGGGTTCCTTCTGCGCTTTGCATTTTGAGGTCTGGGGTTCAAATTATGGAAGGGGAGGTTTTTTTTTCCTTTTCTTTTGAATCTTTATTTTTAGATCAAAAATAAATCACTTGGTGGTGTCCGTGAATTCTGTTATGGCATGGTGTGACTCGGTAGCGCGAGCATCTTTAATGCAACTTTATACCTTCAATTGCATCTGAGTCATACAGCCAATCAAATTGAAAGCACAAGCACCTTTTGGTGATGAAAAGAATATGAAGCATGCCTATAATTTATACCTTCAATTGCATCTGAATCATAACTTTATACCTTCAATTGCATCTGAATCATACAGCGAATCAAATTGAAAGCACAAGCAGCTTTTGTTGATGAAAAGAATATGAAGCATGCCTATAATATGTGAGCCAGTTCAGGTGTTTCTGCATGTTTTATGTTACTTTACACTAATAGCGACTATAACACTTTAACATAATGGTTTTCTTGAAAATACACCTGTACTGGATCACAGAACAAAGGCATGCTGCATATCATTTTAATCAGCAGAAGCAGATTGTTCTAATAAGATACTTTTTAGGGTGAAAAGATGTATTAAAAGATGCACGATACTACCATGTCACACAGCACTCCTATGACCTTAGACTCAAAACAATTCTCTCCACATCCTTTCACTTGAAATTTATGCTATACAGTAGACATTGTATTGTACTCATAACAGGGGGCAAGTTTCACATAATGAGAGATCATGTTAGATTCAATACTTTTAAAATACACTACTTTGTTCTTCCCTTCTCCCTTCCTCTCTGTGTATGGCCCCCCAAGTTCCTAGACCACCTCCCTCCACTATCACACAATTACTATTCATCTGCATTGAGCTCATTATATGGCTCACCAACACCCCACCTTCTTTTGCTTCTATTCAATGCTGCAGCATGCTGAGCCTGCTATTGACAATGTAGACATTGTCTGCTTTAATTGCACACTTCACATCACATACACAACAGGTGATGTTCTCAACATGGATAGACTGTTTAGGCTAGTGGGTTCCTTCTGCGCTTTGCACTTTGAGGTCTGGGGTTCAAATTATGGAAGGGGAGTTTTTTTTTTCCTTTTCTTTTGAATCTTTATTTTTAGATTAAAAATAAATCACTTGTGGTGTCAGTGAATTCTGTTATGGCATGGTGTGACTCGGTAGCGCGAGCATCTTTAATGCAACTTTATACCTTCAATTGCATCTGAATCATACAGCGAATCAAATTGAAAGCACAAGCAGCTTTTGCTGATGAAAAGAATATGAAGCATGCCTATAATATGTGAGCCAGTTCAGGTGTTTCTGCATGTTTTATGTTACGTTACACTAATAGCGACTATAACACTTTAACGTAATGGTTTTCTTGAAGATACACCTGTAGTGGATCACAGAACATAAGCATGCTGCATATCATTTTAATCAGCAGAAGCAGATTGCTCTAATAAGATACATTTTAGGGTGAAAAGATGCATTAAAAGATGCACGATACTACCATGTCATACAGCACTCCTATGACCTTAGACTCAAAACAATTCTCTCCACATCCTTTCACTTGAAATTTCTGTTATACAGTAGACATTGTATTGTACTCATAACAGGGGGCAAGTTTCACATAATGAGAGATCATGTTAGATTCAATACTTTTAAAATACACTACTTTGTTCTTCCCTTCTCCCTTCCTCTCTGTGTATGGCCAGCCAAGTTCCTAGACAACCTCCCCCCACTATAACACAATTACTATTCTTCTGCATTGAGCTCATTATATGGCTCACCAACACCCGACCTTCTTTTGCTTCTATTCAATGCTGCCGCATGCTGAGCCTGCTATTGACAATGTACACATTGTCTGCTTTAATTGCACACTTCACATCACATACACAACAGGTGATGTTCTCAAGATGGATAGACTGTTTAGGCTAGTGGGTTCCTTCTGCGCTTTGCAGTTTGAGTTCTGGGGTAAAAATCATGGAAGGGGAGTTTTTTTTTTCTTTTCTATTGAATCTTTATATTTAGATTAAAAATAAATCACTTGGTGGTGTCTGTGAATTCTGTTATGGCATGGTGTGACTCGGTAGCACGAGCATCTTTAAACCTTCAATTGCATCTGAATCATACAGCGAATCAAATTGAAAGCACAAGCAGCTTTTGGTGATGAAATGAATATGAAGCATGCCTATAATATATACCTTCAATTGCATCTGAATCATAACTTTATACCTTCATTTGCATCTGAATCATACAGCGAATCAAATTGAAAGCACAAGCAGCTTTTGGTGATGAAAAGAATATGAAGCATGCCTATAATATGTGAGCCAGTTCAGGTGTTTCTGCATGTTTTATGTTACGTTACACTAATAGCGACTGTAACACTTTAACGTAATGGTTTTCTTGAAGATACACCTGTACTGGATCACAGAACATAGGCATGCTGCATATCATTTTAATCAGCAGAAGCAGATTGTTCTAATAAGATACTTTTTAGGGTGAAAAGATGCATTAAAAGATGCACGATACTACCATGTCACACAGCACTCCTATGACCTTAGACTCAAAAATAATTCTCTCAACATCCTATCACTTGAAATTTCTGCTATACAGTAGACATTGTATTGTACTCATAACAGGGGGCAAGTTTCACATAATGAGAGATCATGAAAGATTGAATATATTTAAAATACACTACTTTGTTCTTCCCTTCTCCCTTCCTCTCTGTGTATGGCCACCCAAGTTCCTAGACCACCTCCCCCCACTATCACACAATTACTATTCATATGCATTGAGCTCATTATATGGCTCACCAACACCCCACCTTCTTTTGCTTCTATTCAATGCTGCAGCATGCTGAGCCTGCTATTGACAATGTACACATTGTCTGCTTTAATTGCACACTTCACATCACATACACAACAGGTGATGTTCTCAACATGGATAGACTGTTTAGGCTAGTGGGTTCCTTCTGCGCTTTGCACTTTGAGGTC
Organism: Taudactylus pleione; assembly: GCA_031769625.1. Taxonomy (NCBI): domain Eukaryota; kingdom Metazoa; phylum Chordata; class Amphibia; order Anura; family Myobatrachidae; genus Taudactylus; species Taudactylus pleione. Next base: position 6,887,803 of record JAUIMM010000759.1, read on the forward strand.
TGGGGTTCAAATTATGGAAGGGGAGTTTTTTTTTTCCTTTTCTTTTGAATCTTTATTTTTAGATTAAAAATAAATCACTTGGTGGTGTCCGTGAATTCTGTTATGGCATGGTGTGACTCGGTAGCGCGAGCATCTTTAATGCAACTTTATACCTTCAATTGCATCTGAGTCATACAGCGAATCAAATTGAAAGCACAAGCACCTTTTGCTGATGAAAAGAATATGAAGCATGCCTATAATCTGTGAGCCAGTTCAGGTGTTTCTGCATGTTTTATGTTTCGTTACACTAATTGCGACTATAACACTTTAACGTAATGGTTTTCTTAAAGATACACCTGTACTGGATCACAGAACATATGCATGCTGCATATCATTTTAATCAGCAGAAGCAGATTGTTCTAATAAGATACATTTTAGGTTGAAAAGATGCATTAAAAGATGCACGATACTACCATGTCATACAGCACTCCTATGACCTTAGACTCAAAAATAATTCTCTCAACATCCTATCACTTGAAATTTCTGCTATACAGTAGACATTGTATTGTACTCATAACAGGGGTAAGTTTCACATAATGAGATATCATGTTAGATTCAATACTTTTAAAATACACTACTTTGTTCTTCCCTTCTCCCTTCCTCTCTGTGTATGGCCACCCAAGTTCCTAGACCACCACCCCCCACTACCACACAATTACTATTCATCTGCATTGAGCTCATTATATGGCTCACCAACACCCCACCTTCTTTTGCTTCTATTCAATGCTGCCGCATGCTGAGCCTGCTATTGACAATGTACACATTGTCTGCTTTAATTGCACACTTCACATCACATACACAACTGGTGATGTTCTCAACATGGATGGACTGTTTAGGCTAGTGGGTTCCTTCTGCGCTTTGCACTTTGAGGTCTGGGGTTCAAATCATGGAAGGGGAGTTTTTTTTCCTTTTCTTTTGAATCTTTATTTTTAGATTAAAAATTAAATCACTTGGTGGTGTCCGTGAATTCTGTTATGGCATGGTGTGACTCGGTAGCGCGAGCATCTTTAATGCAACTTTTTACCTTCAATTGCATCTGAATCATACAGCGAATCAAATTGAAAGCACAAGCATCTTTTGCTGATGAAAAGAATATGAAGCATGAATATAATCTGTGAGCCAGTTCAGGTGTTTCTGCATGTTTTATGTTACGTTACACTAATAGCGACTATAACACTTTAACGTAATGGTTTCCTTGAAGATACACCTGTACTGGATCACAGAACATAGGCATGCTGCATATCATTTTAAATCAGCAGAAGCAGATTGTTCTAATAAGATACATTTTAGGGTGAAAAGATGCATTAAAAGATGCACGATACTACCATGTCACACAGCTCTCCTATGACCTTAGACTCAAAACAATTCTCTCCACATCCTTTCACTTGAAATTACTGCTATACAGTAGACATTGTATTGTACTCATAACAGGAGGCAAGTTTCACATAATGAGAGATCATGTTAGATTGAATACTTTTAAAATACACTACTTTGTTCTTCCCTTCTCCCTTCCTCTCTGTGTATGGCCACCCAAGTTCCTAGACCACCTCCCCCCACTATCACACAATTACTATTCATATGCATTGAGCTCATTATATGGCTCACCAACACCCCACCTTCTTTTGCTTCTATTCAATGCTGCAGCATGCTGAGCCTGCTATTGACAATGTACACATTGTCTGCTTTAATTGCACACTTCACATCACATACACAACAGGTGATGTTCTCAACATGGATAGACTGTTTAGGCTAGTGGGTTCCTTCTGCGCTTTGCACTTTGAGGTCTGGGGTTCAAATTATGGAAGGGGAGTTTTTTTTTTCCTTTTCTTTTGAATCTTTATTTTTAGATTAAAAATAAATCACTTGGTGGTGTCAGTGAATTCTGTTATGGCATGGTGTGACTCGGTAGCGCGAGCATCTTTAAACCTTCAATTGCATCTGAATCATACAGCGAATCAAATTGAAAGCACAAGCAGCTTTTGGTGATGAAAAGAATACGAAGCATGCCTATAATTTATACCTTCAATTGCATCTGAATCATACAGCGAATCAAATTGAAAGCACAAGCAGCTTTTGGTGATGAAAAGAATATGAAGCATGCCTATAATATGTGAGCCAGTTCAGGTGTTTCTGCATGTTTTATGTTACGTTACACTAATAGCGACTATAACACTTTAACGTAATGGTTTTCTTGAAGATACACCTGTACTGGATCACAGAACATAGGCATGCTGCATATCATTTTAATCAGCAGAAGCAGATTGTTCTAATAAGATACTTTTTAGGGTGAAAAGATGCATTAAAAGATGCACGATACTACCATGTCACACAGCACTCCTATGACCTTAGACTCAAAAATAATTCTCTCAACATCCTATCACTTGAAATTTCTGCTATACAGTAGACATTGTATTGTACTCATAACAGGGGGCAAGTTTCACATAATGAGAGATCATGTTAGATTCAATACTTTTAAAATACACTACTTTGTTCTTCCCTTCTCCCTTCCCCTCTGTGTATGGCCACCCAAGTTCCTAGACCACCACCCACCACTATCACACAATTAATATTCATCTGCATTGAGCTCATTATATGGCTCACCAACACCCCACCTTATTTTGCTTCTATTCAATGCTGCCACATGCTGAGCCTGCAATTGACAATGTACACATTGTCTGCTTTAATTGCACACTTCACATCACATACACAACAGGTGATGTTCTCAACATGGATAGACTGTTTAGGCTAGTGGGTTCCTTCTGCGCTTTGCATTTTGAGGTCTGGGGTTCAAATTATGGAAGGGGAGTTTTTTTTTTCCTTTTCTTTTGAATCTTTATTTTTAGATCAAAAATAAATCACTTGGTGGTGTCCGTGAATTCTGTTATGGCATGGTGTGACTCGGTAGTGCGAGCATCTTTAATGCAACTTTATACCTTCAATTGCATCTGAGTCATACAGCGAATCAAATTGAAAGCACAAGCAGCTTTTGCTGATGAAAAGAATATGAAGCATGCCTATAATCTGTGAGCCAGTTCAGGTGTTTCTGCATGTTTTATGTTACGTTACACTAATTGCGACTATAACACTTTAACGTAATGGTTTTCTTAAAGATACACCTGTACTGGATCACAGAACATAAGCATGCTGCATATCATTTTAATCAGCAGAAGCAGATTGTTCTAATAAGATACATTTTAGGTTGAAAAGATGCATTAAAAGATGCACGATACTACCATGTCATACAGCACTCCTATGACCTTAGACTCAAAAATAATTCTCTCAACATCCTATCACTTGAAATTTCTGCTATACAGTAGACATTGTATTGTACTCATAACAGGGGCAAGTTTCACATAATGAGAGATCATGTTAGATTCAATACTTTTAAAATACACTACTTTGTTCTTCCCTTCTCCCTTCCTCTCTGTGTATGGCCACCCAAGTTCCTAGACCACCACCCCCCACTACCACACAATTACTATTCATCTGCATTGAGCTCATTATATGGCTCACCAACACCCCACCTTCTTTTGCTTCTATTCAATGCTGCCGCATGCTGAGCCTGCTATTGACAATGTACACATCGTCTGCTTTAATTGCACACTTCACATCACATACACAACTGGTGATGTTCTCAACATGGATGGACTGTTTAGGCTAGTGGGTTCCTTCTGCGCTTTGCACTTTGAGGTCTGGGGTTCAAATCATGGAAGGGGAGTTTTTTTTCCTTTTCTTTTGAATCTTTATTTTTAGATTAAAAATTAAATCACTTGGTGGTGTCCGTGAATTCTGTTATGGCATGGTGTGACTCGGTAGCGCGAGCATCTTTAATGCAACTTTTTACCTTCAATTGCATCTGAATCATACAGCGAATCAAATTGAAAGCACAAGCATCTTTTGCTGATGAAAAGAATATGAAGCATGAATATAATCTGTGAGCCAGTTCAGGTGTTTCTGCATGTTTTATGTTACGTTACACTAATAGCGACTATAACACTTTAACGTAATGGTTTTCTTGAAGATACACCTGTACTGGATCACAGAACATAAGCATGCTGCATATCATTTTAATCAGCAGAAGCAGATTGTTCTAATAAGATACATTTTAGGGTGAAAAGATGCATTAAAAGATGCACGATACTACCATGTCATACAGCACTCCTATGACCTAAGACTCAAAAATAATTCTCTCAACATCCTATCACTTGAAATTTCTGCTATACAGTAGACATTGTATTGTACTCATAACAGGAGGCAAGTTTCACATAATGAGAGATCATGTTAGATTCAATACTTTTAAAATACACTACTTTGTTCTTCCCTTCTCCCTTCCTCTCTGTGTATGGCCACCCAAGTTCCTAGACCACCTCCCCCCACTATCACACAATTACTATTCATCTGCATTGAGCTCATTATATGGCTCACCAACACCCCACCTTCTTTTGCTTCTATTCAATGCTGCAGCAAGCTGAGCCTGCTATTGACAATGTACACATTGTCTGCTTTAATTGCACACTTCACATCACATACACAACAGGTGATGTTCTCAACATGGATAGACTGTTTAGGCTAGTGGGTTCCTTCTGCGCTTTGCACTTTGAGGTCTGGGGTTCAAATTATGGAAGGGGAGTTTTTTTTTTCTTTTCTTTTGAATCTTTATATTTAGATTAAAAATAAATCACTTGGTGGTGTCCGTGAATTCTGTTATGGCATGGTGTGACTCGGTAGCGCGAGCATCTTTAAACCTTCAATTGCATCTGAATCATACAGCGAATTAAATTGAAAGCACAAGCAGCTTTTGGTGATGAAAAGAATATGAAGCATGCCTATAATTTATACCTTCAATTGCATCTGAATCATAACTTTATACCTTCAATTGCATCTGAATCATACAGCGAATCAAATTGAAAGCACAAGCAGCTTTTGGTGATGAAAAGAATATGAAGCATGCCTATAATATGTGAGCCAGTTCAGGTGTTTCTGCATGTTTTATGTTACGTTACACTAATAGCGACTATAACACTTTAACGTAATGGTTTTCTTGAAAATACACCTGTACTGGATCACAGAACAAAGGCATGCTGCATATCATTTTAATCAGCAGAAGCAGATTGTTCTAATAAGATACTTTTTAGGGAGAAAAGATGTATTAAAAGATGCACGATACTACCATGTCACACAGCACTCCTATGACCTTAGACTCAAAACAGTTCTCTCCACATCCTTTCACTTGAAATTTATGCTATACAGTAGACATTGTATTGTACTCATAACAGGGGGCAAGTTTCACATAATGAGAGATCATGTTAGATTCAATACTTTTAAAATACACTACTTTGTTCTTCCCTTCTCCCTTCCTCTCTGTGTATGGCCCCCCAAGTTCCTAGACCACCTCCCCCCACTATCACATAATTACTATTCATCTGCATTGAGCTCATTATATGGCTCACCAACACCCCACCTACTTTTGCTTCTATTCAATGCTGCAGCATGCTGAGCCTGCTATTGACAATGTAGACATTGTCTGCTTTAATTGCACACTTCACATCACATACACAACAGGTGATGTTCTCAACATGGATAGACTGTTTAGGCTAGTGGGTTCCTTCTGCGCTTTGCACTTTGAGGTCTGGGGTTCAAATTATGGAAGGGGAGTTTTTTTTTTCCTTTTCTTTTGAATCTTTATTTTTAGATTAAAAATAAATCACTTGTGGTGTCAGTGAATTCTGTTATGGCATGGTGTGACTCGGTAGCGCGAGCATCTTTAATGCAACTTTATACCTTCAATTGCATCTGAATCATACAGTGAATCAAATTGAAAGCATAAGCAGCTTTTGCTGATGAAAAGAATATGAAGCATGCCTATAATATGTGAGCCAGTTCAGGTGTTTCTGCATGTTTTATGTTACGTTACACTAATAGCGACTATAACACTTTAACGTAATGGTTTTCTTGAAGATACACCTGTAGTGGATCACAGAACATAAGCATGCTGCATATCATTTTAATCAGCAGAAGCAGATTGCTCTAATAAGATACATTTTAGGGTGAAAAGATGCATTAAAAGATGCACGATACTACCATGTCATACAGCACTCCTATGACCTTAGACTCAAAACAATTCTCTCCACATCCTTTCACTTGAAATTTCTGTTATACAGTAGACATTGTATTGTACTCATAACAGGGGGCAAGTTTCACATAATGAGAGATCATGTTAGATTCAATACTTTTAAAATACACTACTTTGTTCTTCCCTTCTCCCTTCCTCTCTGTGTATGGCCACCCAAGTTCCTAGACAACCTCCCACGCTATATAACACAATTATTATTCTTCTGCATTGAGCTCATTATATGGCTCACCAACACCCGACCTTCTTTTGCTTCTATTCAATGCTGCCGCATGCTGAGCCTGCTATTGACAATGTACACATTGTCTGCTTTAATTGCACACTTCACATCACATACACAACAGGTGATGTTCTCAAGATGGATAGACTGTTTAGGCTAGTGGGTTCCTTCTGCGCTTTGCAGTTTGAGTTCTGGGGTAAAAATCATGGAAGGGGAGTTTTTTTTTTCTTTTCTATTGAATCTTTATATTTAGATTAAAAATAAATCACTTGGTGGTGTCTGTGAATTCTGTTATGGCATGGTGTGACTCGGTAGCGCGAGCATCTTTAAACATTCAATTGCATCTGAATCATACAGCGAATCAAATTGAAAGCACAAGCAGCTTTTGGTGATGAAAAGAATATGAAGCATGCCTATAATTTATACCTTCAATTGCATCTGAATCATAACTTTATACCTTCAATTGCATCTGAATCATACAGCGAATCAAATTGAAAGCACAAGCAGCTTTTGGTGATGAAAAGAATATGAAGCATGCCTATAATATGTGAGCCAGTTCAGGTGTTTCTGCATGTTTTATGTTACGTTACACTAATAGCGACTGTAACACTCTAACGTAATGGTTTTCTTGAAGATACACCTGTACTGGATCACAGAACATAGGCATGCTGCATATCATTTTAATCAGCAGAAGCAGATTGTTCTAATAAGATACTTTTTAGGGTGAAAAGATGCATTAAAAGATGCACGATACTACCATGTCACACAGCACTCCTATGACCTTAGACTCAAAAATAATTCTCTCAACATCCTATCACTTGAAATTTCTGCTATACAGTAGACTTTGTATTGTACTCATAACAGGGGGCAAGTTTCACATAATGAGAGATCATGAAAGATTGAATACTTTTAAAATACACTACTTTGTTCTTCCCTTCTCCCTTCCTCTCTGTGTATGGCCACCCAAGTTCCTAGACCACCTCCCCCCACTATCACACAATTACTATTCATATGCATTGAGCTCATTATATGGCTCACCAACACCCCACCTTCTTTTGCTTCTATTCAATGCTGCAGCATGCTGAGCCTGCTATTGACAATGTACACATTGTCTGCTTTAATTGCACACTTCACATCACATACACAACTGGTGATGTTCTCAACATGGATGGACTGTTTAGGCTAGTGGGTTCCTTCTGCGCTTTGCACTTTGAGGTCTGGGGTTCAAATCATGGAAGGGGATTTTTTTTCCTTTTCTTTTGAATCTTTATTTTTAGATTAAAAATTAAATCACTTGGTGGTGTCTGTGAATTCTGTTATGGCATGGTGTGACTCGGTAGCGCGAGCATCTTTAATGCAACTTTTTACCTTCAATTGCATCTGAATCATTCAGCGAATCAAATTGAAAGCACAAGCATCTTTTGCTGATGAAAAGAATATGAAGCATGAATATAATCTGTGAGCCAGTTCAGGTGTTTCTGCATGTTTTATGTTACGTTACACTAATAGCGACTATAACACTTTAACGTAATGGTTTTCTTGAAGATACACCTGTACTGGATCACAGAACATAAGCATGCTGCATATCATTTTAATCAGCAGAAGCAGATTGTTCTAATAAGATACATTTTAGGGTGAAAAGATGCATTAAAAGATGCACGATACTACCATGTCATACAGCACTCCTATGACCTAAGACTCAAAAATAATTCTCTCAACATCCTATCACTTGAAATTTCTGCTATACAGTAGACATTGTATTGTACTCATAATAGGAGGCAAGTTTCACATAATGAGAGATCATGTTAGATTCAATACTTTTAAAATACACTACTTTGTTCTTCCCTTCTCCCTTCCTCTCTGTGTATGGCCACCCAAGTTCCTAGACCACCTCCCCCCACTATCACACAATTACTATTCATCTGCATTGAGCTCATTATATGGCTCACCAACACCCCACCTTCTTTTGCTTCTATTCAATGCTGCAGCAAGCTGAGCCTGCTATTGACAATGTACACATTGTCTGCTTTAATTGCACACTTCACATCACATACACAACAGGTGATGTTCTCAACATGGATAGACTGTTTAGGCTAGTGGGTTCCTTCTGCGCTTTGCACTTTGAGGTCTGGGGTTCAAATTATGGAAGGGGAGTTTTTTTTTTCTTTTCTTTTGAATCTTTATATTTAGATTAAAAATAAATCACTTGGTGGTGTCCGTGAATTCTGTTATGGCATGGTGTGACTCGGTAGCGCGAGCATCTTTAAACCTTCAATTGCATCTGAATCATACAGCGAATTAAATTGAAAGCACAAGCAGCTTTTGGTGATGAAAAGAATATGAAGCATGCCTATAATTTATACCTTCAATTGCATCTGAATCATAACTTTATACCTTCAATTGCATCTGAATCATACAGCGAATCAAATTGAAAGCACAAGCAGCTTTTGGTGATGAAAAGAATATGAAGCATGCCTATAATATGTGAGCCAGTTCAGGTGTTTCTGCATGTTTTATGTTACGTTACACTAATAGCGACTATAACACTTTAACGTAATGGTTTTCTTGAAAATACACCTGTACTGGATCACAGAACAAAGGCATGCTGCATATCATTTTAATCAGCAGAAGCAGATTGTTCTAATAAGATACTTTTTAGGGAGAAAAGATGTATTAAAAGATGCACGATACTACCATGTCACACAGCACTCCTATGACCTTAGACTCAAAACAATTCTCTCCACATCCTTTCACTTGAAATTTATGCTATACAGTAGACATTGTATTGTACTCATAACAGGGGGCAAGTTTCACATAATGAGAGATCATGTTAGATTCAATACTTTTAAAATACACTACTTTGTTCTTCCCTTCTCCCTTCCTCTCTGTGTATGGCCCCCCAAGTTCCTAGACCACCTCCCCCCACTATCACACAATTACTATTCATCTGCATTGAGCTCATTATATGGCTCACCAACACCCCACCTTCTTTTGCTTCTATTCAATGCTGCAGCATGCTGAGCCTGCTATTGACAATGTAGACATTGTCTGCTTTAATTGCACACTTCACATCACATACACAACAGGTGATGTTCTCAACATGGATAGACTGTTTAGGCTAGTGGGTTCCTTCTGCGCTTTGCACTTTGAGGTCTGGGGTTCAAATTATGGAAGGGGAGTTTTTTTTTTCCTTTTCTTTTGAATCTTTATTTTTAGATTAAAAATAAATCACTTGTGGTGTCAGTGAATTCTGTTATGGCATGGTGTGACTCGGTAGCGCGAGCATCTTTAATGCAACTTTATACCTTCAATTGCATCTGAATCATACAGCGAATCAAATTGAAAGCACAAGCAGCTTTTGCTGATGAAAAGAATATGAAGCATGCCTATAATATGTGAGCCAGTTCAGGAGTTTCTGCATGTTTTATGTTACGTTACACTAATAGCGACTATAACACTTTAACGTAATGGTTTTCTTGAAGATACACCTGTAGTGGATCACAGAACATAAGCATGCTGCATATCATTTTAATCAGCAGAAGCAGATTGCTCTAATAAGATACATTTTAGGGTGAAAAGATGCATTAAAAGATGCACGATACTACCATGTCATACAGCACTCCTATGACCTTAGACTCAAAACAATTCTCTCCACATCCTTTCACTTGAAATTTCTGTTATACAGTAGACATTGTATTGTACTCATAACAGGGGGCAAGTTTCACATAATGAGAGATCATGTAAGATTCAATACTTTTAAAATACACTACTTTGTTCTTCCCTTCTCCCTTCCTCTCTGTGTATGGCCACCCAAGTTCCTAGACAACCTCCCCCCACTATAACACAATTACTATTCTTCTGCATTGAGCTCATTATATGGCTCACCAACACCCGACCTTCTTTTGCTTCTATTCAATGCTGCCGCATGCTGAGCCTGCTATTGACAATGTACACATTTTCTGCTTTAATTGCACACTTCACATCACATACACAACAGGTGATGTTCTCAAGATGGATAGACTGTTTAGGCTAGTGGGTTCCTTCTGCGCTTTGCAGTATGAGTTCTGGGGTAAAAATCATGGAAGGGGAGTTTTTTTTTTCTTTTCTATTGAATCTTTATATTTAGATTAAAAATAAATCACTTGGTGGTGTCTGTGAATTCTGTTATGGCATGGTGTGACTCGGTAGCGCGAGCATCTTTAAACCTTCAATTGCATCTGAATCATACAGCGAATCAAATTGAAAGCACAAGCAGCTTTTGGTGATGAAAAGAATATGAAGCATGCCTATAATTTATACCTTCAATTGCATCTGAATCATAACTTTATACCTTCAATTGCATCTGAATCATACAGCGAATCAAATTGAAAGCACAAGCAGCTTTTGGTGATGAAAAGAATATGAAGCATGCCTATAATATGTGAGCCAGTTCAGGTGTTTCTGCATGTTTTATGTTACGTTACACTAATAGCGACTGTAACACTTTAACGTAATGGTTTTCTTGAAGATACACCTGTACTGGATCACAGAACATAGGCATGCTGCATATCATTTTAATCAGCAGAAGCAGATTGTTCTAATAAGATACTTTTTAGGGTGAAAAGATGCATTAAAAGATGCACGATACTACCATGTCACACAGCACTCCTATGACCTTAGACTCAAAAATAATTCTCTCAACATCCTATCACTTGAAATTTCTGCTATACAGTAGACTTTGTATTGTACTCATAACAGGGGGCAAGTTTCACATAATGAGAGATCATGAAAGATTGAATACTTTTAAAATACACTACTTTGTTCTTCCCTTCTCCCTTCCTCTCTGTGTATTGCCACCCAAGTTCCTAGACCACCTCCCCCCACTATCACACAATTACTATTCATATGCATTGAGCTCATTATATGGCTCACCAACACCCCACCTTCTTTTGCTTCTATTCAATGCTGCAGCATGCTGAGCCTGCTATTGACAATGTACACATTGTCTGCTTTAATTGCACACTTCACATCACATACACAACAGGTGATGTTCTCAACATGGATAGACTGTTTAGGCTAGTGGGTTCCTTCTGCGCTTTGCACTTTGAGGTCTGGGGTTCAAATTATGGAAGGGGAGTTTTTTTTTTCCTTTTCTTTTGAATCTTTATTTTTAGATTAAAAATAAATCACTTGGTGGTGTCAGTGAATTCTGTTATGGCATGGTGTGACTCGGTAGAACGAGCATCTTTAAACCTTCAATTGCATCTGAATCATACAGCGAATCAAATTGAAAGCACAAGCAGCTTTTGGTGATGAAAAGAATACGAAGCATGCCTATAATTTATACCTTCAATTGCATCTGAATCATAACTTTATACCTTCAATTGCATCTGAATCATACAGCGAATCAAATTGAAAGCACAAGCAGCTTTTGGTGATGAAAAGAATATGAAGCATGCCTATAATATGTGAGCCAGTTCAGGTGTTTCTGCATGTTTTATGTTACGTTACACTAATAGCGACTATAACACTTTAACGTAATGGTTTTCTTGAAGATACACCTGTACTGGATCACAGAACATAGGCATGCTGCATATCATTTTAATCAGCAGAAGCGGATTGTTCTAATAAGATACATTTTAGGGTGAAAAGATACATTAAAAGATGCACGATACTACCATGTCATACAGCACTCCTATGACCTTAGACTCAAAAATAATTCTCTCAACATCCTATCACTTGAAATTTCTGCTATACAGTAGACATTGTATTGTACTTATAACAGGGAGCAAGTTTCACATAATGAGAGATCATGTTAGATTCAATACTTTTAAAATACACTACTTTGTTCTTCCCTTCTCCCTTCCCCTCTGTGTATGGCCACCCAAGTTCCTAGACCACCATCCCCCACTATCACACAATTAATATTCATCTGCATTGAGCTCATTATATGGCTCACCAACACCCCACCTTATTTTGCTTCTATTCAATGCTGCCGCATGCTGAGCCTGCTATTGACAATGTACACATTGTCTGCTTTAATTGCACACTTCACATTACATACACAACAGGTGATGTTCTCAACATGGATAGACTGTTTAGGCTAGTGGGTTCCTTCTGCGCTTTGCATTTTGAGGTCTGGGGTTCAAATTATGGAAGGGGAGTTTTTTTTTTCCTTTTCTTTTGAATCTTTATTTTTAGATCAAAAATAAATCACTTGGAGGTGTGTGTGAATTCTGTTATGGCATGGTGTGACTCGGTAGCGCGAGCATCTTTAATGCAACTTTTTACCTTCAATTTCATCTGAATCATACAGCGAATCAAATTTAAAGCACAAGCAGCTTTTGCTGATGAAAACAATATGCAAATTTCCTATAATCTGTGAGCCAGTTCAGGTGTTTCTGCATGTTTTATGTTACGTTACACTAATAGCAACTATAACACTTTAGCGTAGTGGTTTTCTTGAAGATACACCTTTACTGGATAACAGAACATAGACATGCTGCATATCATTTTAATCAGCAGAAGCAGATTGTTCTAAGTTGCATTTTAGGGTAAAAAGACGCATTAAAAGATGCACGATGCTACCAAGTCACACAGCACTCCTATGACCTTAGACTCAAAACAATTCTCTCAACATCCTATCACTTGACATTTCTGCTATACAGTAGACATTGTATTGTACTCATAACAGGGGGCAAGTTTCACATAATGAGAGATCATGTTAGGTTCAATACTTTTAGAATACACTGCTTTGTTCTTCCATTTTCCCTTCCTCTCTGTGTATAGCCACCCAAGTTACTAAACTACCACCCCCCCACCATCACACAATTACTATTCATCAGCATTGAGCTCAATATATGGCTCACCAACTCCCCACATTTTCTTCTGCTTCTATTCAATGCTGCCGCATGCTGAGCCTGCTATTGACAATGTACACATTGTCTGCTTTCATTGCACACTTCAAATCTCATACAAAACAGGTGATGCTATCATCATGGATAGACTGTTTAGGCTAGTGGGTACTGTCTGCGTTTTGCACCTTGAGGTCTGGGGTTCAAATCATGGAAGGGGAGTTTTTAATCCTTTTCTTTTGAATCTTAATTTTAGATTAAAAATAAATCACTTGGGGGAGTTTGTGAATTCTGTTATGGCATGGTGTGACTCGGTAGCGCGAGCATCTTTATTGCAACTTTTTACCTTCAATTACATCTGAATCATACAGCGAATCAAATTGAAAGCACAATCAGCTTTTGCTGATGAAAACAATATGCAAATTGCCTATAATCTGTGAGCCAGTTCAGGTGTTTCTGCATGTTTTATGTTACGTTACACTAATAGCGACTATAACACTTTAACGTAGTGGTTTTCTTGAAGATACACCTGTACTGGATCATAGAACATAGACATGCTGCATATCATTTTAATCATCAGAAGCAGATTGTTCTTATAAGATGCATTTAGGGTGAAAAGATGCATTAAAAGATGCACGATGCTACCAAGTCACACAGCACTCCTATGACCTTAGACTCAAAACAATTCTCTCAACATCCTATCACTTGACATTTCTGCTATACAGTAGACATTGTATTGTACTCATAACAGGGGGCAAATTTCACATAATGAGAGATCATGTTAGGTTCAATACTTTTAAAATACACTACTTTGTTCTTCCCTTCTCCCTTCCTCTCTGTGTATGGCGAACCAAGTTCCTAAACCACCTCCACCCACCATCACACAATTACTATTCATCTGCATTGAGCTCAAAATATGGCTCACCAACTCCCCACCTTCTTTGGCTTCTATTCAATGCTGCCGCATGCTGAGACTGCTATTGACAATGTACACATTGTCTGCTTTCATTGCACACTTCAACTCACATACAAAACAGGTGATGCTCTCAACATGGATAGACTGTTTAGGCTAGTGGGTAATGTCTGCGTTTTGCACCTCGAGGTCTGGGATTCAAATCATGGAAGGGGAGTTTTTTTTTCCTTTTCTTTTGAATCTTTATTTTTAGATTAAAAATAAATCACTTGGAGGTGTGTGTGAATTCTTTTAAGGCATGATGTGACTCGGTAACGCGAGCATATTTAATGTAACTTTTTACCTTCAATTTCATCAGAATCAGACAGCGAATCAAATGTAAAGCACAAGCAGCTCTTGCTGATGAAAACCATATGCAAATTGCCTATAATCTGTGAGCCAGTTCAGGTGTTTCTGCATGTTTTATGTTACGTTACACTAATAGCGACTATAACACTTTAACGTAGTGGTTTTCTTGAAGATACAACAGTACTGGATCACAGAACATAGACATGCTGCATATCATTTTAATCAGCAGAAGCAGATTGTTCTAAATTGCATTTTAGGGTAAAAAGACGCATTAAAAGATGCACGATGCTACCAAGTCACACAGCACTCCTATGACCTTAGACTCAAAACAATTCTCTCAACATCCTATCACTTGACATTTCTGCTATACAGTAGACATTGTATTGTACTCATAACAGGGGGCAAGTTTCACATAATGAGAGATCATGTTAGGTTCAATACTTTTAAAATACACTGCTTTGTTCTTCCATTTTCCCTTCTTCTCTGTGTATGGCCACCCAAGTTACTAAACCACCATCCCCCCCACCATCACACAATTACTATTCATCTGCATTGAGCTCAATATTTGGCTCACCAACTCCCCACCTAACTCCCCACCTTTTCTTCTGCTTCTATTCAATGCTGCCGCATGCTGAGCCTGCTATTGACAATGTACACATTGTCTGCTTTCATTGCACACTTCAAATCTCATACAAAACAGGTGATGCTCTCAACATGGATAGACTGTTTAGGCTAGTGGGTACTGTCTGTGCTTTGCACCTTGAGGTCTGGGGTTCATATCATGGAAGGGGAGTTTTTTTTTCCATTTCTTTTGAATCTTTATTTTTAGATTAAAAATAAATCACTTGGTGGTGTGTGTGAATTCTGTTATGGCATGGTGTGACTCGGTAGCGCATGCTTCTTTAATGCAACTTTTTACCTTCAATTGCATCTGAATCATACAGCGAATCAAATTGAAAGCACAAACAGCTTTTGCTGATGAAAACAATATGCAAATTGCCTATAATCTGTGAGCCAGTTCAGGTGTTTCTGCATGTTTAATGTTACATTACACTAATAGCGACTATGACACTTTAACATAGTGGTTTTCTTGAAGATACACCTGTACTGGATGACAGAACATAGGCATGCTGCATATCATTTTAATCAGCAAAAGCTGATTGTTCTAATAAGATGCATTTTACGGAGAAAAGATGCATTAAAAGATGCACGATTCTACAAAGTCACACAGCACTCCTCTGACCTTAGACTCAAAACAATTCTCTCAACATCCTATCACTTGACATTTCTGCTATACAGTAGACATTGTATTGTACACATAACAGGGGGCAAATTTCACATAATGAGAGATCATGTTAGGTTCAATACTTTTAAAATACACTACTTTGTTCTTCCCTTCTCCCTTCCTCTCTGTGTATGGCCAACCAAGTTCCTAAACCACCTCCACCCACCATCACACAATTACTATTCATCTGCATTGAGCTCAATATATGGCTCACCAACTCCCCACCTTCTTTTGCTTCTATTCAATGCTGCTGCATGCTGAGACTGCTATTGACAATGTACACATTGTCTGCTTTCATTGCACACTTCAACTCACATACAAAACAGGTGATGCTCTCAACATGGATAGACTGTTTAGGCTAGTGGGTACTGTCTGCGTTTTGCACCTTGAGGTCTGGGGTTCAAATCATGGAAGGGCAGTTTTTAATCCTTTTCTTTTGAATCTTAATTTTAGATTAAAAATAAATCACTTGGGGGAGTTTGTGAATTCTGTTATGGCATGGTGTGACTCGGTAGCGCGAGCATCTTTATTGCAACTTTTTACCTTCAATTACATCTGAATCATACAGCGAATCAAATTGAAAGCACAATCAGCTTTTGCTGATGAAAACAATATGCAAATTGCCTATAATCTGTGAGCCAGTTCAGGTGTTTCTGCATGTTTTATGTTACGTTACACTAATAGCGACTATAACACTTTAACGTAGTGGTTTTCTTGAAGATACACCTGTACTGGATCACAGAACATAGACATGCTGCATATCATTTTAATCAGCAGAAGCAGATTGTTCTTATAAGATGCATTTAGGGTGAAAAGATGCATTAAAAGATGCACGATGCTACCAAGTCACACAGCACTCCTATGACCTTAGACTCAAAACAATTCTCTCAACATCCTATCACTTGACATTTCTGCTATACAGTAGACATTGTATTGTACTCATAACAGGGGGCAAATTTCACATAATGAGAGATCATGTTAGGTTCAAAACTTTTAAAATACACTACTTTGTTCTTCCCTTCTCCCTTCCTCTCTGTGTACGGCCAACCAAGTTCCTAAACCACCTCCACCCACCATCACACAATTACTATTCATCTGCATTGAGCTCAAAATATGGCTCACCAACTCCCCACCTTCTTTGGCTTCTATTCAATGCTGCCGCATGCTGAGACTGCTATTGACAATGTACACATTGTCTGCTTTCATTGCACACTTCAACTCACATACATAACAGGTGATGCTCTCAACATGGATAGACTGTTTAGGCTAGTGGGTAATGTCTGCGTTTTGCACCTCGAGGTCTGGGATTCAAATCATGGAAGGGGAGTTTTTTTTTCCTTTTTTTTTGAATCTTTATTTTTAGATTAAAAATAAATCACTTGGAGGTGTGTGTGAATTCTTTTAAGGCATGATGTGACTCGGTAACGCGAGCATCTTTAATGTAACTTTTTACCTTCAATTTCATCAGAATCAGACAGCGAATCAAATTTAAAGCACAAGCAGCTCTTGCTGATGAAAACAATATGCAAATTGCCTATAATCTGTGAGCCAGTTCAGGTGTTTCTGCATGTTTTATGTTACGTTACACTAATAGCGACTATAACACTTTAACGTAGTGGTTTTCTTGAAGATACACCAGTACTGGATCACAGAACATAGACATGCTGCATATCATTTTAATCAGCAGAAGCAGATTGTTCTAAGTTGCATTTTAGGGTAAAAAGACGCATTAAAAGATGCACGATGCTACCAAGTCACACAGCACTCCTATGACCTTAGACTCAAAACAATTCTCTCAACATCCTATCACTTGACATTTATGCTATACAGTAGACATTGTATTGTACTCATAACAGGGGGCAAGTTTCACATAATGAGAGATCATGTTAGGTTCAATACTTTTAAAATACACTGCTTTGTTCTTCCATTTTCCCTTCCTCTCTGTGTATGGCCACCCAAGTTACTAAACCACCATCCCCCCCACCATCACACAATTACTATTCATCTGCATTGAGCTCAATATATGGCTCACCAACTCCCCACCTAACTCCCCACCTTTTCTTCTGCTTCTATTCAATGCTGCCGCATGCTGAGCCTGCTATTGACAATGTACACATTGTCTGCTTTCATTGCACACTTCAAATCTCATACAAAACAGGTGATGCTCTCAACATGGATAGACTGTTTAGGCTAGTGGGTACTGTCTGTGCTTTGCACCTTGAGGTCTGGGGTTCATATCATGGAAGGGGAGTTTTTTTTTCCATTTCTTTTGAATCTTTATTTTTAGATTAAAAATAAATCACTTGGTGGTGTGTGTGAATTCTGTTATGGCATGGTGTGACTCGGTAGCGCATGCTTCTTTAATGCTACTTGTTACCTTCAATTGCATCTGAATCATACAGCGAATCAAATTGAAAGCACAAACAGCTTTTGCTGATGAAAACAATATGCAAATTGCCTATAATCTGTGAGCCAGTTCAGGTGTTTCTGCATGTTTAATGTTACATTACACTAATAGCGACTATGACACTTTAACATAGTGGTTTTCTTGAAGATACACCTGTACTGGATGACAGAACATAGGCATGCTGCATATCATTTTAATCAGCAAAAGCTGATTGTTCTAATAAGATGCATTTTACGGAGAAAAGATGCATTAAAAGATGCACGATGCTACCAAGTCACACAGCACTCCTCTGACCTTAGACTCAAAACAATTCTCTCAACATCCTATCACTTGACATTTCTGCTATACAGTAGACATTGTATTGTACACATAACAGGGGGCAAATTTCACATAATGAGAGATCATGTTAGGTTCAATACTTTTAAAATACACTACTTTGTTCTTCCCTTCTCCCTTCCTCTCTGTGTATGGCCAACCAAGTTCCTAAACCACCTCCACCCACCATCACACAATTACTATTCATCTGCATTGAGCTCAATATATGGCTCACCAACTCCCCACCTTCTTTTGCTTCTATTCAATGCTGCTGCATGCTGAGACTGCTATTGACAATGTACACATTGTCTGCTTTCATTGCACACTTCAACTCACGTACAAAACAGGTGATGCTCTCAACATGGATAGACTGTTTAGGCTAGTGGGTACTGTCTGCGTTTTGCACCTTGAGGTCTGGGGTTCAAATCATGGAAGGGCAGTTTTTTTTCCTTTTCTTTTGAATCTTTATTTTTAGATTAATAATAAATCACTTGGAGGTGTGTGTGAATTCTTTTATGGCATGATGTGAATCGGTAACGTGAGCATCTTTAATGTAACTTTTTACCTTCAATTTCAACTGAATCATACAGCGAATCAAATTTAAAGCACAAGCAGCTTTTGCTGATGAAAACAATATGCAAATTTCCTATAATCTGTGAGCCAGTTCAGGTGTTTCTGCATGTTTTATGTTACGTTACACTAATAGCGACTATAACACTTTAACGTAGTGGTTTTCTTGAAGATACACCTGTACTGGATAACAGAACATAGACATGCTGCATATCATTTTAATCAGCAGAAGCAGATTGTTCTAAGTTGCATTTTAGGGAGAAAAGATGCATTAAAAGATGCACGATGCTACCAAGTCACACAGCACTCCTATGACCTTAGACTCAAAACAATTCTCTCAACATCCTATCACTTGACATTTATGCTATACAGTAGACATTGTATTGTACTCATAACAGGGGGCAAGTTTCACATAATGAGAGATCATGTTAGGTTCAATACTTTTAAAATACACTGCTTTGTTCTTCCATTTTCCCTTCCTCTCTGTGTATGGCCACCCAAGTTACTAAACCACCATCCCCCCCACCATCACACAATTACTATTCATCTGCATTGAGCTCAATATATGGCTCACCAACTCCCCACCTAACTCCCCACCTTTTCTTCTGCTTCTATTCAATGCTGCCGCATGCTGAGCCTGCTATTGACAATGTACACATTGTCTGCTTTCATTGCACACTTCAAATCTCATACAAAACAGGTGATGCTCTCAACATGGATAGACTGTTTAGGCTAGTGGGTACTGTCTGTGCTTTGCACCTTGAGGTCTGGGGTTCATATCATGGAAGGGGAGTTTTTTTTTCCATTTCTTTTGAATCTTTATTTTTAGATTAAAAATAAATCACTTGGTGGTGTGTGTGAATTCTGTTATGGCATGGTGTGACTCGGTAGCGCATGCTTCTTTAATGCTACTTGTTACCTTCAATTGCATCTGAATCATACAGCGAATCAAATTGAAAGCACAAACAGCTTTTGCTGATGAAAACAATATGCAAATTGCCTATAATCTGTGAGCCAGTTCAGGTGTTTCTGCATGTTTAATGTTACATTACACTAATAGCGACTATGACACTTTAACATAGTGGTTTTCTTGAAGATACACCTGTACTGGATGACAGAACATAGGCATGCTGCATATCATTTTAATCAGCAAAAGCTGATTGTTCTAATAAGATGCATTTTACGGAGAAAAGATGCATTAAAAGATGCACGATGCTACCAAGTCACACAGCACTCCTCTGACCTTAGACTCAAAACAATTCTCTCAACATCCTATCACTTGACATTTCTGCTATACAGTAGACATTGTATTGTACACATAACAGGGGGCAAATTTCACATAATGAGAGATCATGTTAGGTTCAATACTTTTAAAATACACTACTTTGTTCTTCCCTTCTCCCTTCCTCTCTGTGTATGGCCAACCAAGTTCCTAAACCACCTCCACCCACCATCACACAATTACTATTCATCTGCATTGAGCTCAATATATGGCTCACCAACTCCCCACCTTCTTTTGCTTCTATTCAATGCTGCTGCATGCTGAGACTGCTATTGACAATGTACACATTGTCTGCTTTCATTGCACACTTCAACTCACGTACAAAACAGGTGATGCTCTCAACATGGATAGACTGTTTAGGCTAGTGGGTACTGTCTGCGTTTTGCACCTTGAGGTCTGGGGTTCAAATCATGGAAGGGCAGTTTTTTTTCCTTTTCTTTTGAATCTATATTTTTAGATTAATAATAAATCACTTGGAGGTGTGTGTGAATTCTTTTATGGCATGATGTGAATCGGTAACGTGAGCATCTTTAATGTAACTTTTTACCTTCAATTTCATCTGAATCATACAGCGAATCAAATTTAAAGCACAAGCAGCTTTTGCTGATGAAAACAATATGCAAATTTCCTATAATCTGTGAGCCAGTTCAGGTGTTTCTGCATGTTTTATGTTACGTTACACTAATAGCGACTATAACACTTTAACGTAGTGGTTTTCTTGAAGATACACCTGTACTGGATAACAGAACATAGACATGCTGCATATCATTTTAATCAGCAGAAGCAGATTGTTCTAAGTTGCATTTTAGGGAGAAAAGATGCATTAAAAGATGCACGATGCTACCAAGTCACACAGCACTCCTATGACCTTAGACTCAAAACAATTCTCTCAACATCCTATCACTTGACATTTCTGCTATACAGTAGACATTGTATTGTACTCATAACAGGGGGCAAGTTTCACATAATGAGAGATCATGTTAGGTTCAATACTTTTAGAATACACTGCTTTGTTCTTCCATTTTCCCTTCCTCTCTGTGTATAACCACCCAAGTTACTAAACCACCACCCCCCCACCATCACACAATTACTATTCATCAGCATTGAGCTCAATATATGGCTCACCAACTCCCCACATTTTCTTCTGCTTCTATTCAATGCTGCCGCATGCTGAGCCTGCTATTGACAATGTACACATTGTCTGCTTTCATTGCACACTTCAAATCTCATACAAAACAGGTGATGCTATCATCATGGATAGACTGTTTAGGCTAGTGGGTACTGTCTGCGTTTTGCACCTTGAGGTCTGGGGTTCAAATCATGGAAGGGGAGTTTTTAATCCTTTTCTTTTGAATCTTAATTTTAGATTAAAAATAAATCACTTGGGGGAGTTTGTGAATTCTGTTATGGCATGGTGTGACCCGGTAGCGCGAGCATCTTTAATGCAACTTTTTACCTTCAATTACATCTGAATCATACAGCAAATCAAATTGAAAGCACAATCAGCTTTTGCTGATGAAAACAATATGCAAATTGCCTATAATCTGTGAGCCAGTTCAGGTGTTTCTGCATGTTTTATGTTACGTTACACTAATAGCGACTATAACACTTTAACGTAGTGGTTTTCTTGAAGATACTCCTGTACTGGATCACAGAACATAGACATGCTGCATATCATTTTAATCAGCAGAAGCAGATTGTTCTAATAAGATGCATTTAGGGTGAAAAGATGCATTAAAAGATGCACGATGCTACCAAGTCACACAGCACTCCTATGACCTTAGACTCAAAACAATTCTCTCAACATCCTATCACTTGACATTTCTGCTATACAGTAGACATTGTATTGTACTCATAACAGGGGGCAAATTTCACATAATGAGAGATCATGTTAGGTTCAATACTTTTAAAATACACTACTTTGTTCTTCCCTTCTCCCTTCCTCTCTGTGTATGGCCAACCAAGATCCTAAACCACCTCCACCCACCATCACACAATTACTATTCATCTGCATTGAGCTCAAAATATGGCTCACCAACTCCCCACATTCTTTTGCTTCTATTCAATGCTGCCGCATGCTGAGACTGCTATTGACAATGTACACATTGTCTGCTTTCATTGCACACTTCAACTCACGTACAAAACAGGTGATGCTCTCAACATGGATAGACTGTTTAGGCTAGTGGGTAATGTCTGCGTTTTGCACCTCGAGTTCTGGGATTCAAATCATGGAAGGGGAGTTTTTTTTTCCTTTTCTTTTGAATCTTTATTTTTAGATTAAAAATAAATCACTTGGAGGTGTGTGTGAATTCTTTTATGGCATGATGTGACTCGGTAACGCGAGCATCTTTAATGTAACTTTTTACCTTCAATTTCATCGGAATCAGACAGCGAATCAAATTTAAAGCACAAGCAGCTCTTGCTGATGAAAACAATATGCAAATTGCCTATAATCTGTGAGCCAGTTCAGGTGTTTCTGTATGTTTTATGTTACGTTACACTAATAGCGACTATAACACTTTAACGTAGTGGTTTTCTTGAAGATACACCAGTACTGGATCACAGAACATAGACATGCTGCATACCATTTTAATCAGCAGAAGCAGATTGTTCTAAGTTGCATTTTAGGGTAAAAAGACGCATTAAAAGATGCACGATGCTACCAAGTCACACAGCACTCCTCTGACCTTAGACTCAAAACAATTCTCTCAACATCCTATCACTTGACATTTCTGCTATACAGTAGGCATTGTATTGTACTCATAACAGGGGGCAAGATTCACATAATGAGAGATCATGTTAGGTTCAATACTTTTAAAATACACTGCTTTGTTCTTCCATTTTCCCTTCCTCTCTGTGTATGGCCACCCAAATTACTAAACCACCATGCCCCCCACCATCACACAATTACTATTCATCTGCATTGAGCTCAATATATGGCTCACCAACTCCCCACCTAACTCCCCACCTTTTCTTCTGCTTCTATTCTATGCTGCCGCATGCTGAGCCTGCTATTGACAATGTACACATTGTCTGCTTTCATTGCACACTTCAAATCTCATACAAAACAGGTGATGCTCTCAACATGGATAGACTGTTTAGGCTAGTGGGTACTGTCTGTGCTTTGCACCTTGAGGTCTGGGGTTCATATCATGGAAGGGGAGTTTTTTTTTCCATTTCTTTTGAATCTTTATTTTTAGATTAAAAATAAATCACTTGCTGGTGTGTGTGAATTCTGTTATGACATGGTGTGACTTGGTAGCACATGCTTCTTTAATGCTACTTTTTACCTTCAATTGCATCTGAATCATACAGCGAATCAAATTTAAAGCACAAGCAGCTTTTGCTGATGAAAACAATATGCAAATTTCCTATAATCTGTGAGCCAGTTCAGGTGTTTCTGCATGTTTTATGTTACGTTACACTAATAGCGACTATAACACTTTAACGTAGTGGTTTTCTTGAAGATACACCTGTACTGGATAACAGAACATAGACATGCTGCATATCATTTTAATCAGCAGAAGCAGATTGTTCTAAGTTGCATTTTAGGGTAAAAAGACGCATTAAAAGATGCACGATGCTACCAAGTCACACAGCACTCCTATGACCTTAGACTCAAAACAATTCTCTCAACATCCTATCACTTGACATTTCTGCTATACAGTAGACATTGTATTGTACTCATAACAGGGGGCAAGTTTCACATAATGAGAGATCATGTTAGGTTCAATACTTTTAGAATACACTGCTTTGTTCTTCCATTTTCACTTCCTCTCTGTGTATAGCCACCCAAGTTACTAAACCACCACCCCCCCACCATCACACAATTACTATTCATCAGCATTGAGCTCAATATATGGCTCACCAACTCCCCACATTTTCTTCTGCTTCTATTCAATGCTGCCGCATGCTGAGCCTGCTATTGACAATGTACACATTGTCTGCTTTCATTGCACACTTCAAATCTCATACAAAACAGGTGATGGTAACATCATGGATAGACTGTTTAGGCTAGTGGGTACTGTCTGCGTTTTGCACCTTGAGGTCTGGGGTTCAAATCATGGAAGGGGAGTTTTTAATCCTTTTCTGTTGAATCTTAATTTTAGATTAAAAATAAATCACTTGGGGGAGTTTGTGAATTCTGTTATGGCATGGTGTGACCCGGTAGCGCGAGCATCTTTAATGCAACTTTTTACCTTCAATTACATCTGAATCATACAGCGAATCAAATTGATAGCACAATCAGCTTTTGCTGATGAAAACAATATGCAAATTGCCTATAATCTGTGAGCCAGTTCAGGTGTTTCTGCATGTTTTATGTTACGTTACACTAATAGCGACTATAACACTTTAACGTAGTGGTTTTCTTGAAGATACACCTGTACTGGATCACAGAACATAGACATGCTGCATATCATTTTAATCAGCAGAAGCAGATTGTTCTAATAAGATGCATTTAGGGTGAAAAGATGCATTAAAAGATGCACGATGCTACCAAGTCACACAGCACTCCTATGACCTTAGACTCAAAACAATTCTCTCAACATCCTATCACTTGACATTTCTGCTATACAGTAGACATTGTATTGTACTCATAACAGGGGGCAAATTTCACATAATGAGAGATCATGTTAGGTTCCATACTTTTAAAATACACTGCTTTGTTCTTCCATTTTCCCTTCTTCTCTGTGTATGGCCACCCAAGTTACTAAACCACCATCCCCCCCACCATCACACAATTACTATTCATCTGCATTGAGCTCAATATTTGGCTCACCAACTCCCCACCTAACTCCCCACCTTTTCTTCTGCTTCTATTCAATGCTGCCGCATGCTGAGCCTGCTATTGACAATGTACACATTGTCTGCTTTCATTGCACACTTCAAATCTCATACAAAACAGGTGATGCTCTCAACATGGATAGACTGTTTAGGCTAGTGGGTACTGTCTGTGCTTTGCACCTTGAGGTCTGGGGTTCATATCATGGAAGGGGAGTTTTTTTTTCCATTTCTTTTGAATCTTTATTTTTAGATTAAAAATAAATCACTTGGTGGTGTGTGTGAATTCTGTTATGGCATGGTGTGACTCGGTAGCGCATGCTTCTTTAATGCAACTTTTTACCTTCAATTGCATCTGAATCATACAGCGAATCAAATTGAAAGCACAAACAGCTTTTGCTGATGAAAACAATATGCAAATTGCCTATAATCTGTGAGCCAGTTCAGGTGTTTCTGCATGTTTAATGTTACATTACACTAATAGCGACTATGACACTTTAACATAGTGGTTTTCTTGAAGATACACCTGTACTGGATGACAGAACATAGGCATGCTGCATATCATTTTAATCAGCAAAAGCTGATTGTTCTAATAAGATGCATTTTACGGAGAAAAGATGCATTAAAAGATGCACGATTCTACAAAGTCACACAGCACTCCTCTGACCTTAGACTCAAAACAATTCTCTCAACATCCTATCACTTGACATTTCTGCTATACAGTAGACATTGTATTGTACACATAACAGGGGGCAAATTTCACATAATGAGAGATCATGTTAGGTTCAATACTTTTAAAATACACTACTTTGTTCTTCCCTTCTCCCTTCCTCTCTGTGTATGGCCAACCAAGTTCCTAAACCACCTCCACCCACCATCACACAATTACTATTCATCTGCATTGAGCTCAATATATGGCTCACCAACTCCCCACCTTCTTTTGCTTCTATTCAATGCTGCTGCATGCTGAGACTGCTATTGACAATGTACACATTGTCTGCTTTCATTGCACACTTCAACTCACATACAAAACAGGTGATGCTCTCAACATGGATAGACTGTTTAGGCTAGTGGGTACTGTCTGCGTTTTGCACCTTGAGGTCTGGGGTTCAAATCATGGAAGGGCAGTTTTTAATCCTTTTCTTTTGAATCTTAATTTTAGATTAAAAATAAATCACTTGGGGGAGTTTGTGAATTCTGTTATGGCATGGTGTGACTCGGTAGCGCGAGCATCTTTATTGCAACTTTTTACCTTCAATTACATCTGAATCATACAGCGAATCAAATTGAAAGCACAATCAGCTTTTGCTGATGAAAACAATATGCAAATTGCCTATAATCTGTGAGCCAGTTCAGGTGTTTCTGCATGTTTTATGTTACGTTACACTAATAGCGACTATAACACTTTAACGTAGTGGTTTTCTTGAAGATACACCTGTACTGGATCACAGAACATAGACATGCTGCATATCATTTTAATCAGCAGAAGCAGATTGTTCTTATAAGATGCATTTAGGGTGAAAAGATGCATTAAAAGATGCACGATGCTACCAAGTCACACAGCACTCCTATGACCTTAGACTCAAAACAATTCTCTCAACATCCTATCACTTGACATTTCTGCTATACAGTAGACATTGTATTGTACTCATAACAGGGGGCAAATTTCACATAATGAGAGATCATGTTAGGTTCAAAACTTTTAAAATACACTACTTTGTTCTTCCCTTCTCCCTTCCTCTCTGTGTATGGCCAACCAAGTTCCTAAACCACCTCCACCCACCATCACACAATTACTATTCATCTGCATTGAGCTCAAAATATGGCTCACCAACTCCCCACCTTCTTTGGCTTCTATTCAATGCTGCCGCATGCTGAGACTGCTATTGACAATGTACACATTGTCTGCTTTCATTGCACACTTCAACTCACATACATAACAGGTGATGCTCTCAACATGGATAGACTGTTTAGGCTAGTGGGTAATGTCTGCGTTTTGCACCTCGAGGTCTGGGATTCAAATCATGGAAGGGGAGTTTTTTTTTCCTTTTTTTTTGAATCTTTATTTTTAGATTAAAAATAAATCACTTGGAGGTGTGTGTGAATTCTTTTAAGGCATGATGTGACTCGGTAACGCGAGCATCTTTAATGTAACTTTTTACCTTCAATTTCATCAGAATCAGACAGCGAATCAAATTTAAAGCACAAGCAGCTCTTGCTGATGAAAACAATATGCAAATTGCCTATAATCTGTGAGCCAGTTCAGGTGTTTCTGCATGTTTTATGTTACGTTACACTAATAGCGACTATAACACTTTAACGTAGTGGTTTTCTTGAAGATACACCAGTACTGGATCACAGAACATAGACATGCTGCATATCATTTTAATCAGCAGAAGCAGATTGTTCTAAGTTGCATTTTAGGGTAAAAAGACGCATTAAAAGATGCACGATGCTACCAAGTCACACAGCACTCCTATGACCTTAGACTCAAAACAATTCTCTCAACATCCTATCACTTGACATTTATGCTATACAGTAGACATTGTATTGTACTCATAACAGGGGGCAAGTTTCACATAATGAAAGATCATGTTAGGTTCAATA
This sequence comes from Taudactylus pleione, assembly GCA_031769625.1. Taxonomy (NCBI): domain Eukaryota; kingdom Metazoa; phylum Chordata; class Amphibia; order Anura; family Myobatrachidae; genus Taudactylus; species Taudactylus pleione. The sequence continues at coordinate 6,915,534 of JAUIMM010000759.1, forward strand.
CTTTTAAAATACACTGCTTTGTTCTTCCATTTTCCCTTCCTCTCTGTGTATGGCCACCCAAGTTACTAAACCACCATCCCCCCCACCATCACACAATTACTATTCATCTGCATTGAGCTCAATATATGGCTCACCAACTCCCCACCTAACTCCCCACCTTTTCTTCTGCTTCTATTCAATGCTGCCGCATGCTGAGCCTGCTATTGACAATGTACACATTGTCTGCTTTCATTGCACACTTCAAATCTCATACAAAACAGGTGATGCTCTCAACATGGATAGACTGTTTAGGCTAGTGGGTACTGTCTGTGCTTTGCACCTTGAGGTCTGGGGTTCATATCATGGAAGGGGAGTTTTTTTTTCCATTTCTTTTGAATCTTTATTTTTAGATTAAAAATAAATCACTTGGTGGTGTGTGTGAATTCTGTTATGGCATGGTGTGACTCGGTAGCGCATGCTTCTTTAATGCTACTTGTTACCTTCAATTGCATCTGAATCATACAGCGAATCAAATTGAAAGCACAAACAGCTTTTGCTGATGAAAACAATATGCAAATTGCCTATAATCTGTGAGCCAGTTCAGGTGTTTCTGCATGTTTAATGTTACATTACACTAATAGCGACTATGACACTTTAACATAGTGGTTTTCTTGAAGATACACCTGTACTGGATGACAGAACATAGGCATGCTGCATATCATTTTAATCAGCAAAAGCTGATTGTTCTAATAAGATGCATTTTACGGAGAAAAGATGCATTAAAAGATGCACGATGCTACCAAGTCACACAGCACTCCTCTGACCTTAGACTCAAAACAATTCTCTCAACATCCTATCACTTGACATTTCTGCTATACAGTAGACATTGTATTGTACACATAACAGGGGGCAAATTTCACATAATGAGAGATCATGTTAGGTTCAATACTTTTAAAATACACTACTTTGTTCTTCCCTTCTCCCTTCCTCTCTGTGTATGGCCAACCAAGTTCCTAAACCACCTCCACCCACCATCACACAATTACTATTCATCTGCATTGAGCTCAATATATGGCTCACCAACTCCCCACCTTCTTTTGCTTCTATTCAATGCTGCTGCATGCTGAGACTGCTATTGACAATGTACACATTGTCTGCTTTCATTGCACACTTCAACTCACGTACAAAACAGGTGATGCTCTCAACATGGATAGACTGTTTAGGCTAGTGGGTACTGTCTGCGTTTTGCACCTTGAGGTCTGGGGTTCAAATCATGGAAGGGCAGTTTTTTTTCCTTTTCTTTTGAATCTTTATTTTTAGATTAATAATAAATCACTTGGAGGTGTGTGTGAATTCTTTTATGGCATGATGTGAATCGGTAACGTGAGCATCTTTAATGTAACTTTTTACCTTCAATTTCAACTGAATCATACAGCGAATCAAATTTAAAGCACAAGCAGCTTTTGCTGATGAAAACAATATGCAAATTTCCTATAATCTGTGAGCCAGTTCAGGTGTTTCTGCATGTTTTATGTTACGTTACACTAATAGCAACTATAACACTTTAACGTAGTGGTTTTCTTGAAGATACACCTGTACTGGATAACAGAACATAGACATGCTGCATATCATTTTAATCAGCAGAAGCAGATTGTTCTAAGTTGCATTTTAGGGAGAAAAGATGCATTAAAAGATGCACGATGCTACCAAGTCACACAGCACTCCTATGACCTTAGACTCAAAACAATTCTCTCAACATCCTATCACTTGACATTTATGCTATACAGTAGACATTGTATTGTACTCATAACAGGGGGCAAGTTTCACATAATGAGAGATCATGTTAGGTTCAATACTTTTAAAATACACTGCTTTGTTCTTCCATTTTCCCTTCCTCTCTGTGTATGGCCACCCAAGTTACTAAACCACCATCCCCCCCACCATCACACAATTACTATTCATCTGCATTGAGCTCAATATATGGCTCACCAACTCCCCACCTAACTCCCCACCTTTTCTTCTGCTTCTATTCAATGCTGCCGCATGCTGAGCCTGCTATTGACAATGTACACATTGTCTGCTTTCATTGCACACTTCAAATCTCATACAAAACAGGTGATGCTCTCAACATGGATAGACTGTTTAGGCTAGTGGGTACTGTCTGTGCTTTGCACCTTGAGGTCTGGGGTTCATATCATGGAAGGGGAGTTTTTTTTTCCATTTCTTTTGAATCTTTATTTTTAGATTAAAAATAAATCACTTGGTGGTGTGTGTGAATTCTGTTATGGCATGGTGTGACTCGGTAGCGCATGCTTCTTTAATGCTACTTGTTACCTTCAATTGCATCTGAATCATACAGCGAATCAAATTGAAAGCACAAACAGCTTTTGCTGATGAAAACAATATGCAAATTGCCTATAATCTGTGAGCCAGTTCAGGTGTTTCTGCATGTTTAATGTTACATTACACTAATAGCGACTATGACACTTTAACATAGTGGTTTTCTTGAAGATACACCTGTACTGGATGACAGAACATAGGCATGCTGCATATCATTTTAATCAGCAAAAGCTGATTGTTCTAATAAGATGCATTTTACGGAGAAAAGATGCATTAAAAGATGCACGATGCTACCAAGTCACACAGCACTCCTCTGACCTTAGACTCAAAACAATTCTCTCAACATCCTATCACTTGACATTTCTGCTATACAGTAGACATTGTATTGTACACATAACAGGGGGCAAATTTCACATAATGAGAGATCATGTTAGGTTCAATACTTTTAAAATACACTACTTTGTTCTTCCCTTCTCCCTTCCTCTCTGTGTATGGCCAACCAAGTTCCTAAACCACCTCCACCCACCATCACACAATTACTATTCATCTGCATTGAGCTCAATATATGGCTCACCAACTCCCCACCTTCTTTTGCTTCTATTCAATGCTGCTGCATGCTGAGACTGCTATTGACAATGTACACATTGTCTGCTTTCATTGCACACTTCAACTCACGTACAAAACAGGTGATGCTCTCAACATGGATAGACTGTTTAGGCTAGTGGGTACTGTCTGCGTTTTGCACCTTGAGGTCTGGGGTTCAAATCATGGAAGGGCAGTTTTTTTTCCTTTTCTTTTGAATCTATATTTTTAGATTAATAATAAATCACTTGGAGGTGTGTGTGAATTCTTTTATGGCATGATGTGAATCGGTAACGTGAGCATCTTTAATGTAACTTTTTACCTTCAATTTCATCTGAATCATACAGCGAATCAAATTTAAAGCACAAGCAGCTTTTGCTGATGAAAACAATATGCAAATTTCCTATAATCTGTGAGCCAGTTCAGGTGTTTCTGCATGTTTTATGTTACGTTACACTAATAGCGACTATAACACTTTAACGTAGTGGTTTTCTTGAAGATACACCTGTACTGGATAACAGAACATAGACATGCTGCATATCATTTTAATCAGCAGAAGCAGATTGTTCTAAGTTGCATTTTAGGGAGAAAAGATGCATTAAAAGATGCACGATGCTACCAAGTCACACAGCACTCCTATGACCTTAGACTCAAAACAATTCTCTCAACATCCTATCACTTGACATTTCTGCTATACAGTAGACATTGTATTGTACTCATAACAGGGGGCAAGTTTCACATAATGAGAGATCATGTTAGGTTCAATACTTTTAGAATACACTGCTTTGTTCTTCCATTTTCCCTTCCTCTCTGTGTATAACCACCCAAGTTACTAAACCACCACCCCCCCACCATCACACAATTACTATTCATCAGCATTGAGCTCAATATATGGCTCACCAACTCCCCACATTTTCTTCTGCTTCTATTCAATGCTGCCGCATGCTGAGCCTGCTATTGACAATGTACACATTGTCTGCTTTCATTGCACACTTCAAATCTCATACAAAACAGGTGATGCTATCATCATGGATAGACTGTTTAGGCTAGTGGGTACTGTCTGCGTTTTGCACCTTGAGGTCTGGGGTTCAAATCATGGAAGGGGAGTTTTTAATCCTTTTCTTTTGAATCTTAATTTTAGATTAAAAATAAATCACTTGGGGGAGTTTGTGAATTCTGTTATGGCATGGTGTGACCCGGTAGCGCGAGCATCTTTAATGCAACTTTTTACCTTCAATTACATCTGAATCATACAGCAAATCAAATTGAAAGCACAATCAGCTTTTGCTGATGAAAACAATATGCAAATTGCCTATAATCTGTGAGCCAGTTCAGGTGTTTCTGCATGTTTTATGTTACGTTACACTAATAGCGACTATAACACTTTAACGTAGTGGTTTTCTTGAAGATACTCCTGTACTGGATCACAGAACATAGACATGCTGCATATCATTTTAATCAGCAGAAGCAGATTGTTCTAATAAGATGCATTTAGGGTGAAAAGATGCATTAAAAGATGCACGATGCTACCAAGTCACACAGCACTCCTATGACCTTAGACTCAAAACAATTCTCTCAACATCCTATCACTTGACATTTCTGCTATACAGTAGACATTGTATTGTACTCATAACAGGGGGCAAATTTCACATAATGAGAGATCATGTTAGGTTCAATACTTTTAAAATACACTACTTTGTTCTTCCCTTCTCCCTTCCTCTCTGTGTATGGCCAACCAAGATCCTAAACCACCTCCACCCACCATCACACAATTACTATTCATCTGCATTGAGCTCAAAATATGGCTCACCAACTCCCCACATTCTTTTGCTTCTATTCAATGCTGCCGCATGCTGAGACTGCTATTGACAATGTACACATTGTCTGCTTTCATTGCACACTTCAACTCACGTACAAAACAGGTGATGCTCTCAACATGGATAGACTGTTTAGGCTAGTGGGTAATGTCTGCGTTTTGCACCTCGAGTTCTGGGATTCAAATCATGGAAGGGGAGTTTTTTTTTCCTTTTCTTTTGAATCTTTATTTTTAGATTAAAAATAAATCACTTGGAGGTGTGTGTGAATTCTTTTATGGCATGATGTGACTCGGTAACGCGAGCATCTTTAATGTAACTTTTTACCTTCAATTTCATCGGAATCAGACAGCGAATCAAATTTAAAGCACAAGCAGCTCTTGCTGATGAAAACAATATGCAAATTGCCTATAATCTGTGAGCCAGTTCAGGTGTTTCTGTATGTTTTATGTTACGTTACACTAATAGCGACTATAACACTTTAACGTAGTGGTTTTCTTGAAGATACACCAGTACTGGATCACAGAACATAGACATGCTGCATACCATTTTAATCAGCAGAAGCAGATTGTTCTAAGTTGCATTTTAGGGTAAAAAGACGCATTAAAAGATGCACGATGCTACCAAGTCACACAGCACTCCTCTGACCTTAGACTCAAAACAATTCTCTCAACATCCTATCACTTGACATTTCTGCTATACAGTAGGCATTGTATTGTACTCATAACAGGGGGCAAGATTCACATAATGAGAGATCATGTTAGGTTCAATACTTTTAAAATACACTGCTTTGTTCTTCCATTTTCCCTTCCTCTCTGTGTATGGCCACCCAAATTACTAAACCACCATGCCCCCCACCATCACACAATTACTATTCATCTGCATTGAGCTCAATATATGGCTCACCAACTCCCCACCTAACTCCCCACCTTTTCTTCTGCTTCTATTCTATGCTGCCGCATGCTGAGCCTGCTATTGACAATGTACACATTGTCTGCTTTCATTGCACACTTCAAATCTCATACAAAACAGGTGATGCTCTCAACATGGATAGACTGTTTAGGCTAGTGGGTACTGTCTGTGCTTTGCACCTTGAGGTCTGGGGTTCATATCATGGAAGGGGAGTTTTTTTTTCCATTTCTTTTGAATCTTTATTTTTAGATTAAAAATAAATCACTTGCTGGTGTGTGTGAATTCTGTTATGACATGGTGTGACTTGGTAGCACATGCTTCTTTAATGCTACTTTTTACCTTCAATTGCATCTGAATCATACAGCGAATCAAATTTAAAGCACAAGCAGCTTTTGCTGATGAAAACAATATGCAAATTTCCTATAATCTGTGAGCCAGTTCAGGTGTTTCTGCATGTTTTATGTTACGTTACACTAATAGCGACTATAACACTTTAACGTAGTGGTTTTCTTGAAGATACACCTGTACTGGATAACAGAACATAGACATGCTGCATATCATTTTAATCAGCAGAAGCAGATTGTTCTAAGTTGCATTTTAGGGTAAAAAGACGCATTAAAAGATGCACGATGCTACCAAGTCACACAGCACTCCTATGACCTTAGACTCAAAACAATTCTCTCAACATCCTATCACTTGACATTTCTGCTATACAGTAGACATTGTATTGTACTCATAACAGGGGGCAAGTTTCACATAATGAGAGATCATGTTAGGTTCAATACTTTTAGAATACACTGCTTTGTTCTTCCATTTTCACTTCCTCTCTGTGTATAGCCACCCAAGTTACTAAACCACCACCCCCCCACCATCACACAATTACTATTCATCAGCATTGAGCTCAATATATGGCTCACCAACTCCCCACATTTTCTTCTGCTTCTATTCAATGCTGCCGCATGCTGAGCCTGCTATTGACAATGTACACATTGTCTGCTTTCATTGCACACTTCAAATCTCATACAAAACAGGTGATGGTATCATCATGGATAGACTGTTTAGGCTAGTGGGTACTGTCTGCGTTTTGCACCTTGAGGTCTGGGGTTCAAATCATGGAAGGGGAGTTTTTAATCCTTTTCTGTTGAATCTTAATTTTAGATTAAAAATAAATCACTTGGGGGAGTTTGTGAATTCTGTTATGGCATGGTGTGACCCGGTAGCGCGAGCATCTTTAATGCAACTTTTTACCTTCAATTACATCTGAATCATACAGCGAATCAAATTGATAGCACAATCAGCTTTTGCTGATGAAAACAATATGCAAATTGCCTATAATCTGTGAGCCAGTTCAGGTGTTTCTGCATGTTTTATGTTACGTTACACTAATAGCGACTATAACACTTTAACGTAGTGGTTTTCTTGAAGATACACCTGTACTGGATCACAGAACATAGACATGCTGCATATCATTTTAATCAGCAGAAGCAGATTGTTCTAATAAGATGCATTTAGGGTGAAAAGATGCATTAAAAGATGCACGATGCTACCAAGTCACACAGCACTCCTATGACCTTAGACTCAAAACAATTCTCTCAACATCCTATCACTTGACATTTCTGCTATACAGTAGACATTGTATTGTACTCATAACAGGGGGCAAATTTCACATAATGAGAGATCATGTTAGGTTCCATACTTTTAAAATACACTACTTTGTTCTTCCCTTCTCCCTTCCTCTCTGTGTATGGCCAACCAAGTTCCTAAACCACCTCCACCCACCATCACACAATTACTATTCATCTGCATTGAGCTCAAAATATGGCTCACCAACTCCCCACCTTCTTTTGCTTCTATTCAATGCTGCCGCATGCTGAGACTGCTATTGACATTGTACACATTGTCTGCTTTCATTGCACACTTCAACTCACATACAAAACAGGTGATGCTCTCAACATGGATAGACTGTTTAGGCTAGTGGGTAATATCTGCGTTTTGCACCTCGAGGTCTGGGATTCAAATCATGGAAGGGGAGTTTTTTTTTCCTTTTCTTTTGAATCTTTATTTTTAGATTAAAAATAAATCACTTGGAGGTGTGTGTGAATTCTTTTATGGCATGATGTGACTCGGTAACGCGAGCATCTTTAATGTAACTTTTTACCTTCAATTTCATCGGAATCAGACAGCGAATCAAATTTAAAGCACAAGCAGCTCTTGCTGATGAAAACAATATGCAAATTGCCTATAATCTGTGAGCCAGTTCAGGTGTTTCTGTATGTTTTATGTTACGTTACACTAATAGCGACTATAACACTTTAACGTAGTGGTTTTCTTGAAGATACACCAGTACTGGATCACAGAACATAGACATGCTGCATACCATTTTAATCAGCAGAAGCAGATTGTTCTAAGTTGCATTTTAGGGTAAAAAGACGCATTAAAAGATGCACGATGCTACCAAGTCACACAGCACTCCTATGACCTTAGACTCAAAACAATTCTCTCAACATCCTACCACTTGACATTTCAGCTATACAGTAGACATTGTATTGTACTCATAACAGGGGGCAAATTTCACAAAATGAGAGATCATGTTAGGTTCAATACTTTTAAAATACACTACTTTGTTCTTCCCTTCTCCCTTCCTCTCTGTGTATGGCCAACCAAGTTCCTAAACCACCTCCACCCACCATCACACAATTACTATTCATCTGCATTGAGCTCAATATATGGCTCACCAACTCCCCACCTTCTTTTGCTTCTATTCAATGCTGCCGCATGCTGAGACTGCTATTGACAATGTAAACATTGTCTGCTTTCATTGCACACTTCAACTCACATACAAAACAGGTGATGCTCTCAACATGGATAGACTGTTTAGGCTAGTGGGTACTGTCTGCGTTTTGCACCTTGAGGTCTGGGGTTCAAATCATGGAAGGGCAGTTTTTTTTTCCTTTTCTTTTGAATCTTTATTTTTAGATTAAAAATAAATCACTTGGAGGTGTGTGTGTGAATTCTTTTATGGCATGATGTGACTCGGTAACGCGAGCATCTTTAATGCAACTTTTTACCTTCAATTTCATCTGAATCATACAGCGAATCAAATTTAAAGCACAAGCAGCTTTTGCTGATGAAAACAATATGCAAATTTACTATAATCTGTGAGCCAGTTCAGGTGTTTCTGCATGTTTTATGTTACATTACACTAATAGCGACTATAACACTTTAACGTAGTGGTTTTCTTGAAGATACACCTGTACTGGATAACAGAACATAGGCATGCTGCATATCATTTTAATCAGCAAAAGCAGATTGATCTAATAAGATGCATTTTATGGAGAAAAGATGCATTAAAAGATGCACGATGCTACCAAGTCACACAGCACTCCTCTGACCTTAGACTCAAAACAATTCTCTCAACATCCTATCACTTGACATTTCTGCTATACAGTAGACATTGTATTGTACTCATAACAGGGGGCAAATTTCACATAATGAGAGATCATGTTAGGTTCAATACTTTTAAAATACACTACTTTGTTCTTCCCTTCTCCCTTCCTCTCTGTGTATGGCCACCCAAGTTCCTAAACCACCTCCTCCCACCATCACACAATTACTATTCATCTGCATTGAGCTCAATATATGGCTCACCAACTCCCCACCTTCTTTTGCTTCTATTCAATGCTGCTGCATGCTGAGACTGCTATTGACAATGTACACATTGTCTGCTTTCATTGCACACTTCAACTCACATACAAAACAGGTGATGCTCTCAACATGGATAGACTGTTTAGGCTAGTGGGTACTGTCTGCATTTTGCACCTTGAGGTCTGGGGTTCAAATCATGGAAGGGCAGTTTTTTTTTCCTTTTCTTTTAATCTTTATTTTTAGATTAAAAATAGATCACTTGGAGGTGTGTGTGAATTATTTTATGGCATGATGTGACTCGGTAACGCGAGCATCTTTAATGCAACTTTTTACCTTCAATTTCATCTGAATCATACAGCGAATCAAATTTAAAGCACAAGCAGCTTTTGCTGATGAAAACAATATGCAAATTTCCTATAATCTGTGAGCCAGTTCAGGTGTTTCTGCATGTTTTATGTTACGTTACACTAATAGCGACTATAACACTTTAACGTAGTGGTTTTCTTGAAGATACACCTGTACTGGATAACAAAACATAGACATGCTGCATATCATTTTAATCAGCAGAAGCAGATTGTTCTAAGTTGCATTTTAGGGTAAAAAGACGCATTAAAAAATACATGATGCTACCAAGTCACACAGCACTCCTATGACCTTAGACTCAAAACAATTCTCTCAACATCCTATCACTTGACATTTCTGCTATACAGTAGACATTGTATTGTACTCATAACAGGGGGCAAGTTTCACATAATGAGAGATCATGTTAGGTTCAATACTTTTAAAATACACTGCTTTGTTCTTCCATTTTCCCTTCCTCTCTGTGTATGGCCACCCAAGTTACTAAACCACCACCCCCCCACCTTCACACAATTACTATTCATCAGCATTGAGCTCAATATATGGCTCACCAACTCCCCACATTTTCTTCTGCTTCTATTCAATGCTGCCGCATGCTGAGCCTGCTATTGACAATGTACACATTGTCTGCTTTCATTGCACACTTCAAATCTCATACAAAACAGGTGATGCTCTCAACACGGATAGACTGTTTAGGCTAGTGGGTACTGTCTGTGCTTTGCACCTTGAGGTCTGGGGTTCATATCATGAAAGGGGAGTTTTTTTTTCCATTTCTTTTGAATCTTTATTTTTAGATTAAAAATAAATCACTTGGTGGTGTGTGTGAATTCTGTTATGGCATGGTGTGAGTCGGTAGCGCAAGCTTCTTTTATGCTACTTTTTACCTTCAATTACATCTGAATCATACAGCGAATCAAATTGAAAGCACAAACAGCTATTGCTGATGAAAACAATATGCAAATTGCCTATAATCTGTGAGCCAGTTCAGGTGTTTCTGCATGTTTTATGTTACATTACACTAATAGCGACTATGACACTTTAACATAGTAGTTTTCTTGAAGATACACCGGTACTGGATGACAGAACGTAGGCATGCTGCATATCATTTTAATCAGCAAAAGCAGATTGTTCTAATAAGATGCATTTTACAGAGAAACGAAGCATTAAAAGATGAACGATGCTACCAAGTCACACAGCACTCCTATGACCTTAGACTCAAAACAATTCTCTCAACATCCTACCACTTGACATTTCAGCTATACAGTAGACATTGTATTGTACTCATAACAGGGGGCAAGTTTCACATAATGAGAGATCATGTTAGGTTCAATACTTTTAAGATACACTACTTTGTTCTTCCCTTCTCTCCCTTCCTCTCTGTGTATGGCCAACCAAGTTCCTAAACCACCTCCACCCACCATCACACAATTACTATTCATCTGCATTGAGCTCAATATATGGCTCACCAACTCCCCACCTTCTTTTGCTTCTATTCAATGCTGCCGCATGCTGAGCCTGCTATTGACAATGTTCACATTGTCTGCTTTCATTGCACACTTCAACTCACATACAAAACTGGTGATGCTCTCAACATGGATAGACTGTTTAGGCTAGTGGTTACTCTCTGTGCTTTGCACCTTGAGGTCTGGGGTTCATATCATGAAAGGGGAGTTTTTTTTCCTTTTCTTTTGAATCTTTATTTTTAGATTAAAAATAAATCACTTGGTGGTGTGTGTGAATTCTGTTATGGCATGGTGTGACTCGGTAGCGCAAGCTTCTTTTATGCTACTTTTTACCTTCAATTACATCTGAATCATACAGCGAATCAAATTGAAAGCACAAGCAGCTTTTGCTGAAGAAAAAAAAATGCAAATTGCCTATAATCTGTGAGCCAGTTCAGGTGTTTCTGCATGTTTTATGTTATGTTACACTAATAGCGACTATAACACTTTAATGTAGTAGTTTTCTTGAAGATACACCTGTACTGGATCACAGAACATAGGCATGCTGCATATCATTTTAATCAGCAAAAGCAGATTGTTCTAATAAGATGCAGTTTAGGGTGAAAAGATGCATTAAAAGATGCACGATGCTACCAAGTCACACAGCACTCCTCTGACCTTAGACTCAAAACAATTCTCTCAACATCCTATCACTTGACATTTCTGCTATACAGTAGACATTGTATTGTACTCATAACAGGGGGCAAATTTCACAAAATGAGAGATCATGTTAGGTTCAATACTTTTAAAATACACTACTTTGTTCTTCCCTTCTCCCTTCCTCTCTGTGTATGGCCAACCAAGTTCCTAAACCACCTCCACCCACCATCACACAATTACTATTCATCTGCATTGAGCTCAATATATGGCTCACCAATTCCCCACCTTCTTTTGCTTCTATTCAATGCTGCCGCATGCTGAGACTGCTATTGACAATGTACACATTGTCTGCTTTCATTGCACACTTCAACTCACATACAAAACAGGTGATGCTCTCAACATGGATAGACTGTTTAGGCTAGTGGGTACTGTCTGCATTTTGCACCTTGAGGTCTGGGGTTCAAATCATGGAAGGGCAGTTTTTTTTTCCTTTTCTTTTGAATCTTTATTTTTAGATTAAAAATAAATCACTTGGAGGTGTGTGTGAATTCTTTTATGGCATGATGTGACTCGGTAACGCGAGCATCTTTAATGCAACTTTTTACCTTCAATTTCATCTGAATCATACAGCGAATCAAATTTAAAGCACAAGCAGCTTTTGCTGATGAAAACAATATGCAAATTTCCTATAATCTGTGAGCCAGTTCAGGTGTTTCTGCATGTTTTATGTTACGTTACACTAATAGCGACTATAACACTTTAACGTAGTGGTTTTCTTGAAGATACACCTGTACTGTATAACAGAACATAGACATGCTGCATATTATTTTAATCAGCAGAAGTAGATTGTTCTAAGTTGCATTTTAGGGTAAAAAGACGCATTAAAAAATGCACGATGCTACCAAGTCACACAGCACTCCTATGACCTTAGACTCAAAACAATTCTCTCAACATCCTATCACTTGACATTTCTGCTATACAGTAGACATTGTATTGTACTCATAACATGGGGCAAGTTTCACATAATGAGAGATCATGTTAGGTTCAATACTTTTAAAATACACTGCTTTGTTATTCCATTTTCCCTTCCTCTCTGTGTATGGCCACCCAAGTTACTAAACCACCACCCCCCCACCATCACACAATTACTATTCATCAGCATTGAGCTCAATATATGGCTCACCAACTCCCCACATTTTCTTCTGCTTCTATTCAATGCTGCCGCATGCTGAGCCTGCTGTTGACAATGTACACATTGTCTGCTTTCATTGCACACTTCAAATCTCATACAAAACAGGTGATGCTCTCAACATGGATAGACTGTTTAGGCTAGTGGGTACTGTCTGTGCTTTGCACCTTGAGGTCTGGGGTTCATATCATGAAAGGGGAGTTTTTTTTTCCATTTCTTTTGAATCTTTATTTTCAGATTAAAAATAAATCACTTGGTGGTGTGTGTGAATTCTGTTATGGCATGGTGTGACTCGGTAGCGCAAGCTTCTTTTATGCTACTTTTTACCTTCAATTACATCTGAATCATACAGCGAATCAAATTGAAAGCACAAACAGCTTTTGCTGATGAAAACAATATGCAAATTGCCTATAATCTGTGAGCCAGTTCAGGTGTTTCTGCATGTTTTATGTTACTTTACACTAATAGCGACTATGACACTTTAACATAGTAGTTTTCTTGAAGATACACCTGTACTGGATGACAGAACATAGGCATGCTGCATATCATTTTAATCAGCAAAAGCAGATTGTTCTAATAAGATGCATTTTACAGAGAAACGAAGCATTAAAAGATGCACGATGCTACCAAGTCACACAGCACTCCTATGAAATTAGACTCAAAACAATTCTCTCAACATCCTACCACTTGACATTTCAGCTATACAGTAGACATTGTATTGTACTCATAACAGGGGGCAAGTTTCACATAATGAGAGATCATGTTAGGTTCAATACTTTTAAGATACACTACTTTGTTCTTCCCTTCTCTACCTTCCTCTCTGTGTATGGCCAACCAAGTTCCTAAACCACCTCCACCCACCATCACACAATTACTATTCATCTGCATTGAGCTCAATATATGGCTCACCAACTCCCTATCTTCGTTTGCTTCTATTCAATGCTGCCGCATGCTGAGCCTGCTATTGACAATGTACACATTGTCTGCTTTCATTGCACACTTCAACTCACATACAAAACAGGTGATGCTCTCAACATGGATAGACTGTTTAGGCTAGTGGGTACTGTCTGCATTTTGCACCTTGAGGTCTGGGGTTCAAATCATGGAAGGGCAGTTTTTTTTTCCTTTTCTTTTGAATCTTTATTTTTAGATTAAAAATAAATCACTTGGAGGTGTGTGTGAATTCTTTTATGGCATGATGTGACTCGGTAACGCGAGCATCTTTAATGCAACTTTTTACCTTCAATTTCATCTGAATCATACAGCGAATCAAATTTAAAGCACAAGCAGCTTTTGCTGATGAAAACAATATGCAAATTTCCTATAATCTGTGAGCCAGTTCAGGTGTTTCTGCATGTTTTATGTTACGTTACACTAATAGCGACTATAACACTTTAACGTAGTGGTTTTCTTGAAGATACACCTGTACTGTATAACAGAACATAGACATGCTGCATATTATTTTAATCAGCAGAAGTAGATTGTTCTAAGTTGCATTTTAGGGTAAAAAGACGCATTAAAAAATGCACGATGCTACCAAGTCACACAGCACTCCTATGACCTTAGACTCAAAACAATTCTCTCAACATCCTATCACTTGACATTTCTGCTATACAGTAGACATTGTATTGTACTCATAACATGGGGCAAGTTTCACATAATGAGAGATCATGTTAGGTTCAATACTTTTAAAATACACTGCTTTGTTATTCCATTTTCCCTTCCTCTCTGTGTATGGCCACCCAAGTTACTAAACCACCACCCCCCCACCATCACACAATTACTATTCATCAGCATTGAGCTCAATATATGGCTCACCAACTCCCCACATTTTCTTCTGCTTCTATTCAATGCTGCCGCATGCTGAGCCTGCTGTTGACAATGTACACATTGTCTGCTTTCATTGCACACTTCAAATCTCATACAAAACAGGTAATGCTCTCAACATGGATAGACTGTTTAGGCTAGTGGGTACTGTCTGTGCTTTGCACCTTGAGGTCTGGGGTTCATATCATGAAAGGGGAGTTTTTTTTTCCATTTCTTTTGAATCTTTATTTTCAGATTAAAAATAAATCACTTGGTGGTGTGTGTGAATTCTGTTATGGCATGGTGTGACTCGGTAGCGCAAGCTTCTTTTATGCTACTTTTTACCTTCAATTACATCTGAATCATACAGCGAATCAAATTGAAAGCACAAACAGCTTTTGCTGATGAAAACAATATGCAAATTGCCTATAATCTGTGAGCCAGTTCAGGTGTTTCTGCATGTTTTATGTTACTTTACACTAATAGCGACTATGACACTTTAACATAGTAGTTTTCTTGAAGATACACCTGTACTGGATGACAGAACATAGGCATGCTGCATATCATTTTAATCAGCAAAAGCAGATTGTTCTAATAAGATGCATTTTACAGAGAAACGAAGCATTAAAAGATGCACGATGCTACCAAGTCACACAGCACTCCTATGAAATTAGACTCAAAACAATTCTCTCAACATCCTACCACTTGACATTTCAGCTATACAGTAGACATTGTATTGTACTCATAACAGGGGGCAAGTTTCACATAATGAGAGATCATGTTAGGTTCAATACTTTTAAGATACACTACTTTGTTCTTCCCTTCTCTACCTTCCTCTCTGTGTATGGCCAACCAAGTTCCTAAACCACCTCCACCCACCATCACACAATTACTATTCATCTGCATTGAGCTCAATATATGGCTCACCAACTCCCTATCTTCGTTTGCTTCTATTCAATGCTGCCGCATGCTGAGCCTGCTATTGACAATGTACACATTGTCTGCTTTCATTGCACACTTCAACTCACATACAAATCAGGTGATGCTCTCAACATGGATAGACTGTTTAGGCTTGTGGGTACTCTCTGTGCTTTGTACCTTGAGGTCTGGGGTTCATATCATGAAAGGGGAGTTTTTTTTCCTTTTCTTTTGAATCTTTATTTTTAGATTAAAAATAAATCACTTGGTGGTGTGTGTGAATTCTGTTATGGCATGGTGTGACTCGGTAGAGCGAGCATCTTTAATGCAACTTTTTACCTTCAATTACATCTGAATCATACAGCGAATCAAATTGAAAGCACAAGCAGCTTTTGCTGAAGAAAAAAAAATGCAAATTGCCTATAATCTGTGAGCCAGTTCAGGTGTTTCTGCATGTTTTATGTTACGTTACACTAATAGCGACTATAACACTTTAATGTAGTAGTTTTCTTGAAGATACACCTGTACTGGATCACAGAACATAGGCATGCTGCATATCATTTTAATCAGCAAAAGCAGATTGTTCTAATAAGATGCAGTTTAGGGTGAAAAGATGCATTAAAAGATGCACGATGCTACCAAGTCACACAGCACTCCTCTGACCTTAGACTCAAAACAATTCTCTCAACATCCTATCACTTGACATTTCTACTATACAGTAGACATTGTATTGTACTCATAACAGGGGGCAAATTTCACATAATGAGAGATCATGTTAGGTTCAATACTTTTAAAATACACTACTTTGTTCTTCCCTTCTCCCTTCCTCTCTGTGTATGGCCACCCAAGTTCCTAAACCACCTCCTCCCACCATCACACAATTACTATTCATCTGCATTGAGCTCAATATATGGCTCACCAACTCCCCACCTTCTTTTGCTTCTCTTCAATGCTGCTGCATGCTGAGACTGCTATTGACAATGTACACATTGTCTGCTTTCATTGCACACTTCAACTCACATACAAAACAGGTGATGCTCT
This sequence comes from Taudactylus pleione, assembly GCA_031769625.1. Lineage (NCBI taxonomy): Eukaryota > Metazoa > Chordata > Amphibia > Anura > Myobatrachidae > Taudactylus > Taudactylus pleione. The sequence continues at coordinate 6,932,222 of JAUIMM010000759.1, forward strand.
CAACATGAATAGACTGTTTAGGCGAGTGGGTACTGTCTGCGTTTTGCACCTCGAGGTCTGGGGCTCAAATCATGGAAGGGGAGTTTTTTTTTCCTTTTCTTTTGAATCTTTATTTTTAGATTAAAAATAAATCACTTGGAGGTGTGTGTGAATTCTTTTATGGCATGATGTGACTCGGTAACGCGAGCATCTTTAATGTAACTTTTTACCTTCAATTTCATCGGAATCATACAGCGAATCAAATTTAAAGCACAAGCAGCTTTTGCTGATGATAACAATATGCAAATTGCCTATAATCTGTGAGCCAGTTCAGGTGTTTCTGCATGTTTTATGTTACGTTACACTAATAGCGACTATAATACTTTAAAGTAGTGGTTTTCTTGAAGATACACCAGTACTGGATCACAGAACATAGACATGCTGCATATCATTTTAATCAGCAGAAGCAGATTGTTCTAAGTTGCATTTTAGGGTAAAAAGACGCATTAAAAGATGCACGATGCTACCAAGTCACACAGCAATCCTATGACCTTAGACTCAAAACATTTCTCTCAACATCCTATCACTTGAAATTTCTGCTATACAGTAGACATTGTATTGAACACATAACAGGGGGCAAGTTTCACATAATGAGAGATCATGTTAGGTTCAATACTTTTAAAATACACTACTTTGTTCTTCCCTTCTCCCTTCCTCTCTGTGTATGGCCATCCAAGTTCCTAGACCACCTCCCCCCACCATCACACAATTACTATTCATCTGCATTGAGCTCATTATATGGCTCACCAACTCCCCACCTTCTTTTGCTTCTATTTAATTCTGCCGCATGCTGAGCCTGCTATTGATAGTGTACACATTGTCTGCTTTCATTGCACACTTCAAATCACATACAAAACCGCTTATGCTCTCATCATGGATAGACTGTTTAGGCTAGTGGGTACTGTCTGCGTTTTGCACCTTGAGGTCTGGGGTTCAATTCATGGAAGGGGAGTTTTTAATCCTTTTCTTTTGAATCTTAATTTAAGATTAAAAATAAATCACTTGGGGGAGATTGTGAATTCTGTTATGGCATGGTGAGACTCGGTAGCGCGAGCATCTTTAATGCAACTTTTTACCTTCAATTACATCTGAATCATACGGCGAATCAAATTGAAAGCACAATCAGCTTTTGCTGATGAAAACAATATGCAAATTGCCTATAATCTGTTAGCCAGTTCAGGTGTTTCTGCATGTTTTATGTTACGTTACACTAATAGCGACTATAACACTTTAACGTAGTGGTTTTCTTGAAGATACACCTGTACTGGATCACAGAACATAGACATGCTGCATATCATTTTAATCAGCAGAAGCAGATTGTTCTAATAAGATGCATTTAGGCTGAAAAGATGCATTAAAAGATGCACGATGCTACCAAGTCACACAGCACTCCTATGACCTTAGACTCAAATCAATTTTCTCAACATCCTATCACTTGACATTACTGCTATACAGTAGACATTGTATTGTACTCATAACAGGGGGCAAATTTCACATAATGAGAGATCATGTTAGGTTCAATACTTTTAAAATACACTACTTTGTTCTTCCCTTCTCCCTTCCTCTCTGTGTATGGCCAACCAAGTTCCTAAACCACCTCCACCCACCATCACACAATTACTATTCATCTGCCTTGAGCTCAAAATATGGCTCACCAACTCCCCACCTTCTTTTGCTTCTATTCAATGCTGCCGCATGCTGAGACTGCTATTGACGATGTACACATTGTCTGCTTTCATTGCACACTTCAACTCACTTACAAAACAGGTGATGCTCTCAACATGGATAGACTGTTTAGGCTAGTGGGTACTGTCTGCGTTTTGCACCTCGAGGTCTGGGGCTCAAATCATGGAAGGGGAGTTTTTTTTTCCTTTTCTTTAGAATCTTTATTTTTTGATTAAAAATAAATCACTTGGAGGTGTGTGTGAATTCTTTTATGGCATGATGTGACTCGGTAACGCTAGCATCTTTAATGTAACTTTTTACCTTCAATTTCATCGGAATCATACAGCGAATCAAATTTAAAGCACAAGCAGCTTTTGCTGATGATAACAATATGCAAATTGCCTATAATCTGGGAGCCAGTTCAGGTGTTTCTGCATGTTTTATGTTACGTTACACTAATAGCGACTATAACACTTTAACGTAGTGGTTTTCTTGAAGATACACCAGTACTGGATCACAGAACATAGACATGCTGCATATCATTTTAATCAGCAGAAGCAGATTGTTCTAAGTTGCATTTTAGGGTAAAAAGACGCATTAAAAGATGCACGATGCTACCAAGTCACACAGCACTCCTATGACCTTAGACTCAAAACAATTCTCTCAACATCCTAACACTTGACATTTCTGCTATACAGTAGACATTGTATTGTACTCACAACAGGGGTCAAGTTTCACATAATGAGAGATCATGTTAGGTTCAATACTTTTAAAATACACTGCTTTTTTCTTCCATTTTCCCTTCCTCTCTGTGTATGGCCACCCAAGTTACTAAACCACCATCCCCCCACCATCACACAATTACTATTCATCTGCATTGAGCTCAATATATGGCTCACCAACTCCCCACCTTTTCTTCTGCTTCTATTCAATGCTGCAGCATGCTGAGCCTGCTATTGACAATGTACACATTGTCTGCTTTCATTGCACACTTCAAATCTCATACAAAACAGGTGATGCTCTCAACATGGATAGACTGTTTAGGCTAGTGGGTACTGTCTGTGCTTTGCACCTTCAGGTCTGGGGTTCATATCATGGAAGGGGAGATTTTCTTTCCATTTATTTTGAATCTTTATTTTTAGATTAAAAATAAATCACTTGGTGGTGTGTGTGAATTCTGTTATGGCAAGATGTGACTCGGTAGCACATGCTTCTTTAATGCAACTTTTTACCTTCAATTACATCTGAATCATACAGCGAATCAAATTGAAAGCACAAGCAGCTTTTGCTGAAGAAAACAATATGCAAATTGCCTATAATCTGTGAGCCAGTTCAGGTGTTTCTGCATGTTTTATGTTACGTTACACTAATAGCGACTATAACACTTTAATGTAGTAGTTTTCTTGAAGATACACCTGTACTGGATCACAGAACATAGGCATGCTGCATATCATTTTAATCAGCAAAAGCAGATTGTTCTAATAAGATGCAGTTTAGGGTGAAAAGATGCATTAAAAGATGCACGATGCTACCAAGTCACACAGCAATCCTCTGACCTTAGACTAAAAACAATTCTCTCAACATCCTATCACTTGAAATTTCTGCTATACAGTAGACATTGTATTGAACACATAACAGGGGGTAAGTTTCACATAATGATAGATCCTGTTAGGTTCAATACTTTTACAATACACTACTTTGTTCTTCCCTTCTCCATTCCTCTCTGTGTATGGCCACCCAAGTTCCTAGACCACCTCCCCCCACCATCACACAATTACTATTCATCTGCATTGAGCTCATTATATGGCTCACCAACACCCCACCTTCTTTTCCTTCTATTCAATGCTGCTGCATGCTGAGCCTGCTATTGACAATGTACACATTGTCTGTTTTCTATGCACACTTCAAATCACATAAAAAACAGGGGATCCACTCAAAACGGATTGACTGTTTAGGCTAGTGTGTACTGTATGCGCTTTGCACCTTGAGGTCTGGGATTTGAATCATGGAAGAGAGGTTTTTTTTTTCCTTTTCTTTTGAATCTTTATTTTTAGATTTTAAATAAATCACTTGGTGGTGTGTGTGTATTCTTTTATGGCATGGTGTGACTCGGTAGCGCGAGCATCTTTAATGCAACTTTATACCTTTCAATTACATCTGAATCAGACAGCGAATCAAATTGAAAGCACAAGCAGCTTTTGCTGATGAAAACAATATGCAAATTGCCTATAATCTGTGAGCCAGTTCAGGTGTTTCTGCATGTTTTATGTTACGTTACACTAATAGCGACTATAACACTTTAATGTAGTAGTTTTCTTGAAGATACACCTGTACTGGATCACAGAACATAGGCATGCTGCATATCATTTTAATCAGCAAAAGCAGATTGTTCTAATAAGATGCAGTTTAGGGTGAAAAGATGCATTAAAAGATGCACGATGCTACCAAGTCACACAGCACTCCTCTGACCTTAGACTCAAAACAATTCTCTCAACATCCTATCACTTGACATTTCTGCTATACAGTAGACATTGTATTGTACTCATAACAGGGGGCAAATTTCACAAAATGAGAGATCATGTTAGGTTCAATACTTTTAAAATACACTGCTTTGTTCTTCCATTTTCCCTTCCTCTCTGTGTATAGCCACCCAAGTTACTAAACCACCACCCCCCCACCGTCACACAATTACTATTCATCAGCATTGAGCTCAATATATGGCTCACCAACTCCCCACATTTTCTTCTGCTTCTATTCAATGCTGCCGCATGCTGAGCCTGCTGTTGACAATGTACACATTGTCTGTTTTCATTGCACACTTCAAATCTCATACAAAACAGGTGATGCTCTCAACATGGATAGACTGTTTAGGCTAGTGGGTAATGTCTGCGTTTTGCACCTCGAGGTCTGGGATTCAAATCATGGAAGGGGAGTTTTTTTTTCCTTTTCTTTTGAATCTTTATTTTTAGATTAAAAATAAATCACTTGGAGGTGTGTGTGAATTCTTTTATGGCATGATGTGACTCGGTAACGCGAGCATCTTTAATGTAACTTTTTACCTTCAATTTCATCGGAATCAGACAGCGAAACAAATTTAAAGCACAAGCAGCTCTTGCTGATGAAAACAATATGCAAATTGCCTATACTCTGTGAGCCAGTTCAGGTGTTTCTGTATGTTTTATGTTACGTTACACTAATAGCGACTATAACACTTTAACGTAGTGGTTTTCTTGAAGATACACCAGTACTGGATCACAGAACATAGACATGCTGCATACCATTTTAATCAGCAGAAGCAGATTGTTCTAAGTTGCATTTTAGGGTAAAAAGACGCATTAAAAGATGCACGATGCTACCAAGTCACACAGCACTCCTATGACCTTAGACTCAAAACAATTCTCTCAACATCCTACCACTTGACATTTCAGCTATACAGTAGACATTGTATTGTACTCATAACAGGGGGCAAATTTCACAAAATGAGAGATCATGTTAGGTTCAATACTTTTAAAATACACTACTTTGTTCTTCCCTTCTCCCTTCCTCTCTGTGTATGGCCAACCAAGTTCCTAAACCACCTCCACCCACCATCACACAATTACTATTCATCTGCATTGAGCTCAATATATGGCTCACCAACTCCCCACCTTCTTTTGCTTCTATTCAATGCTGCCGCATGCTGAGACTGCTATTGACAATGTACACATTGTCTGCTTTCATTGCACACTTCAACTCACATACAAAACAGGTGATGCTCTCAACATGGATAGACTGTTTAGGCTAGTGGGTACTGTCTGCATTTTGCACCTTGAGGTCTGGGGTTCAAATCATGGAAGGGCAGTTTTTTTTTCCTTTTCTTTTGAATCTTTATTTTTAGATTAAAAATAAATCACTTGGAGGTGTGTGTGTGAATTCTTTTATGGCATGATGTGACTCGGTAACGCGAGCATCTTTAATGCAACTTTTTACAATCAATTTCATCTGAATCATACAGCGAATCAAATTTAAAGCACAAGCAGCTTTTGCTGATGAAAACAATATGCAAATTTCCTATAATCTGTGAGCCAGTTCAGGTGTTTCTGCATGTTTTATGTTACATTACACTAATAGCGACTATAACACTTTAACGTAGTGGATTTCTTGAAGATACACCTGTACTGGATAACAGAACATAGACATGCTGCATACCATTTTAATCAGCAGAAGCAGATTGTTCTAAGTTGCATTTTAGGGTAAAAAGACGCATTAAAAAATGCACGATGCTACCAAGTCACACAGCACTCCTATGACCTTAGACTCAAAACAATTCTCTCAACATCCTATCACTTGACATTTCTGCTATACAGTAGACATTGTATTGTACTCATAACAGGGGGCAAGTTTCACATAATGAGAGATCATGTTAGGTTCAATACTTTTAAAATACACTGCTTTGTTCTTCCATTTTCCCTTCCTCTCTGTGTATGGCCACCCAAGTTACTAAACCACCACCCCCCCCACCTTCACACAATTACTATTCATCAGCATTGAGCTCAATATATGGCTCACCAACTCCCCACATTTTCTTCTGCTTCTATTCAATGCTGCCGCATGCTGAGCCTGCTATTGACAATGTACACATTGTCTGCTTTCATTGCACACTTCAAATCTCATACAAAACAGGTGATGCTCTCAACATGGATAGACTGTTTAGGCTAGTGGGTACTGTCTGTGCTTTGCACCTTGAGGTCTGGGGTTCATATCATGAAAGGGGAGTTTTTTTTTCCATTTCTTTTGAATCTTTATTTTTAGATTAAAAATAAATCACTTGGTGGTGTGTGTGAATTCTGTTATGGCATGGTGTGAGTCAGTAGCGCAAGCTTCTTTTATGCTACTTTTTACCTTCAATTACATCTGAATCATACAGCGAATCAAATTGAAAGCACAAACAGCTTTTGCTGATGAAAACAATATGCAAATTGCCTATAATCTGTGAGCCAGTTCAGGTGTTTCTGCATGTTTTATGTTACATTACACTAATAGCGACTATGACACTTTAACATAGTAGTTTTCTTGAAGATACACCGGTACTGGATGACAGAACATAGGCATGCAGCATATCATTTTAATCAGCAAAAGCAGATTGTTCTAATAAGATGCATTTTACAGAGAAACGAAGCATTAAAAGATGAACGATGCTACCAAGTCACACAGCACTCCTATGACCTTAGACTCAAAACAATTCTCTCAACATCCTACCACTTGACATTTCAGCTATACAGTAGACATTGTATTGTACTCATAACAGGGGGCAAGTTTCACATAATGAGAGATCATGTTAGGTTCAATACTTTTAAGATACACTACTTTGTTCTTCCCTTCTCTCCCTTCCTCTCTGTGTATGGCCAACCAAGTTCCTAAACCACCTCCACCCACCATCACACAATTACTATTCATCTGCATTGAGCTCAATATATGGCTCACCAACTCCCCACCTTCTTTTGCTTCTATTCAATGCTGCCGCATGCTGAGCCTGCTATTGACAATGTTCACATTGTCTGCTTTCATTGCACACTTCAACTCACATACAAAACTGGTGATGCTCTCAACATGGATAGACTGTTTAGGCTAGTGGTTACTCTCTGTGCTTTGCACCTTGAGGTCTGGGGTTCATATCATGAAAGGGGAGTTTTTTTTCCTTTTCTTTTGAATCTTTATTTTTAGATTAAAAATAAATCACTTGGTGGTGTGTGTGAATTCTGTTATGGCATGGTGTGACTCGGTAGAGCGAGCATCTTTAATGCAACTTTTTACCTTCAATTACATCTGAATCATACAGCGAATCAAATTGAAAGCACAAGCAGCTTTTGCTGAAGAAAAAAAAATGCAAATTGCCTATAATCTGTGAGCCAGTTCAGGTGTTTCTGCATGTTTTATGTTACGTTACACTAATAGCGACTATAACACTTTAATGTAGTAGTTTTCTTGAAGATACACCTGTACTGGATCACAGAACATAGGCATGCTGCATATCATTTTAATCAGCAAAAGCAGATTGTTCTAATAAGATGCAGTTTAGGGTGAAAAGATGCATTAAAAGATGCATGATGCTACCAAGTCACACAGCACTCCTCTGACCTTAGACTCAAAACAATTCTCTCAACATCCTATCACTTGACATTTCTGCTATACAGTAGACATTGTATTGTACTCATAACAGGGGGCAAATTTCACAAAATGAGAGATCATGTTAGGTTCAATACTTTTAAAATACACTACTTTGTTCTTCCCTTCTCCCTTCCTCTCTGTGTATGGCCAACCAAGTTCCTAAACCACCTCCACCCACCATCACACAATTACTATTCATCTGCATTGAGCTCAATATATGGCTCACCAACTCCCCACCTTCTTTTGCTTCTATTCAATGCTGCCGCATGCTGAGACTGCTATTGACAATGTACACATTGTCTGCTTTCATTGCACACTTCAACTCACATACAAAACAGGTGATGCTCTCAACTTGGATAGACTGTTTAGGCTAGTGGGTACTGTCTGCATTTTGCACCTTGAGGTCTGGGGTTCAAATCATGGAAGGGCAGTTTTTTTTTCCTTTTCTTTTGAATCTTTATTTTTAGATTAAAAATAAATCACTTGGAGGTGTGTGTGAATTCTTTTATGGCATGATGTGACTCGGTAACGCGAGCATCTTTAATGCAACTTTTTACCTTCAATTTCATCTGAATCATACAGCGAATCAAATTTAAAGCACAAGCAGCTTTTGCTGATGAAAACAATATGCAAATTTCCTATAATCTGTGAGCCAGTTCAGGTGTTTCTGCATGTTTTATGTTACGTTACACTAATAGCGACTATAACACTTTAACGTAGTGGTTTTCTTGAAGATACACCTGTACTGGATAACAGAACATAGACATGCTGCATATCATTTTAATCAGCAGAAGTAGATTGTTCTAAGTTGCATTTTAGGGTAAAAAGACGCATTAAAAAATGCACGATGCTACCAAGTCACACAGCACTCCTATGACCTTAGACTCAAAACAATTCTCTCAACATCCTATCACTTGACATTTCTGCTATACAGTAGACATTGTATTGTACTCATAACATGGGGCAAGTTTCACATAATGAGAGATCATGTTAGGTTCAATACTTTTAAAATACACTGCTTTGTTATTCCATTTTCCCTTCCTCTCTGTGTATGGCCACCCAAGTTACTAAACCACCACCCCCCCACCATCACACAATTACTATTCATCAGCATTGAGCTCAATATATGGCTCACCAACTCCCCACATTTTCTTCTGCTTCTATTCAATGCTGCCGCATGCTGTGCCTGCTGTTGACAATGTACACATTGTCTGCTTTCATTGCACACTTCAAATCTCATACAAAACAGGTGATGCTCTCAACATGGATAGACTGTTTAGGCTAGTGGGTACTGTCTGTGCTTTGCACCTTGAGGTCTGGGGTTCATATCATGAAAGGGGAGTTTTTTTTTCCATTTCTTTTGAATCTTTATTTTCAGATTAAAAATAAATCACTTGGTGGTGTGTGTGAATTCTGTTATGGCATGGTGTGACTCGGTAGCGCAAGCTTCTTTTATGCTACTTTTTACCTTCAATTACATCTGAATCATACAGCGAATCAAATTGAAAGCACAAACAGCTTTTGCTGATGAAAACAATATGCAAATTGCCTATAATCTGTGAGCCAGTTCAGGTGTTTCTGCATGTTTTATGTTACTTTACACTAATAGCGACTATGACACTTTAACATAGTAGTTTTCTTGAAGATACACCTGTACTGGATGACAGAACATAGGCATGCTGCATATCATTTTAATCAGCAAAAGCAGATTGTTCTAATAAGATGCATTTTACAGAGAAACGAAGCATTAAAAGATGCACGATGCTACCAAGTCACACAGCACTCCTATGAAATTAGACTCAAAACAATTCTCTCAACATCCTACCACTTGACATTTCAGCTATACAGTTGACATTGTATTGTACTCATAACAGGGGGCAAGTTTCACATAATGAGAGATCATGTTAGGTTCAATACTTTTAAGATACACTACTTTGTTCTTCCCTTCTCTCCCTTCCTCTCTGTGTATGGCCAACCAAGTTCCTAAACCACCTCCACCCACCATCACACAATTACTATTCATCTGCATTGAGCTCAATATATGGCTCACCAACTCCCCATCTTCGTGTGCTTCTATTCAATGCTGCCGCATGCTGAGCCTGCTATTGACAATGTACACATTGTCTGCTTTCATTGCACACTTCAACTCACATACAAATCAGGTGATGCTCTCAACATGGATAGACTGTTTAGGCTTGTGGGTACTCTCTGTGCTTTGTACCTTGAGGTCTGGGGTTCATATCATGAAAGTGGAGTTTTTTTTCCTTTTCTTTTGAATCTTTATTTTTAGATTAATAATAAATCACTTGGTGGTGTGTGTGAATTCTGTTATGGCATGGTGTGACTCGGTAGAGCGAGCATCTTTAATGCAACTTTTTACCTTCAATTACATCTGAATCATACAGCGAATCAAATTGAAAGCACAAGCAGCTTTTGCTGAAGAAAACAATATGCAAATTGCCTATAATCTGTGAGCCAGGTCAGGTGTTTCTGCATGTTTTATGTTACGTTACACTAATAGCGACTATAACACTTTAATGTAGTAGTTTTCTTGAAGATACACCTGTACTGGATCACAGAACATAGGCATGCTGCATATCATTTTAATCAGCAAAAGCAGATTGTTCTAATAAGATGCAGTTTAGGGTGAAAAGATGCATTAAAAGATGCACGATGCTACCAAGTCACACAGCACTCCTCTGACCTTAGACTCAAAACAATTCTCTCAACATCCTATCACTTGACATTTCTACTATACAGTAGACATTGTATTGTACTCATAACAGGGGGCAAATTTCACATAATGAGAGATCATGTTAGGTTCAATACTTTTAAAATACACTACTTTGTTCTTCCCTTCTCCCTTCCTCTCTGTGTATGGCCACCCAAGTTCCTAAACCACCTCCTCCCACCATCACACAATTACTATTCATCTGCATTGAGCTCAATATATGGCTCACCAACTCCCCACCTTCTTTTGCTTCTATTCAATGCTGCTGCATGCTGAGACTGCTATTGACAATGTACACATTGTCTGCTTTCATTGCACACTTCAACTCACATACAAAACAGGTGATGCTCTCAACATGGATAGACTGTTTAGGCGAGTGGTTACTGTCTGCGTTTTGCACCTCGAGGTCTGGGGCTCAAATCATGGAAGGGGAGTTTTTTTTTCCTTTTCTTTTGAATCTTTATTTTTAGATTAAAAATAAATCACTTGGAGGTGTGTGTGAATTATTTTATGGCATGATGTGACTCGGTAACGCGAGCATCTTTAATGTAACTTTTTACCTTCAATTTCATCGGAATCATACAGCGAATCAAATTTAAAGCACAAGCAGCTTTTGCTGATGATAACAATATGCAAATTGCCTATAATCTGTGAGCCAGTTCAGGTGTTTCTGCATGTTTTATGTTACATTACACTAATAGCGACTATAATACTTTAAAGTAGTTGTTTTCTTGAAGATACACCAGTACTGGATCACAGAACATAGACATGCTGCATATCATTTTAATCAGCAGAAGCAGATTGTTCTAAGTTGCATTTTAGGGTAAAAAGACGCATTAAAAGATGCACGATGCTACCAAGTCACACAGCACTCCTATGACCTTAGACTCAAAACATTTCTCTCAACATCCTATCACTTGAAATTTCTGCTATACAGTAGACATTGTATTGAACACATAACAGGGGGCAAGTTTCACATAATGAGAGATCATGTTAGGTTCAATACTTTTAAAATACACTACTTTGTTCTTCCCTTCTCCCTTCCTCTCTGTGTATGGCCATCCAAGTTCCTAGACCACCTCCCCCCACCATCACACAATTACTATTCATCTGCATTGAGCTCAATATATGGCTCACCAACTCCCCACCTTCTTTTGCTTCTATTTAATTCTGCCGCATGCTGAGCCTGCTATTGATAGTGTACACATTGTCTGCTTTCATTGCACACTTCAAATCACATACAAAACCGCTTATGCTCTCATCATGGATAGACTGTTTAGGCTAGTGGGTACTGTCTGCGTTTTGCACCTTGAGGTCTGGGGTTCAATTCATGGAAGGGGAGTTTTTAATCCTTTTCTTTTGAATCTTAATTTAAGATTAAAAATAAATCACTTGGGGGAGATTGTGAATTCTGTTATGGCATGGTGAGACTCGGTAGCGCGAGCATCTTTAATGCAACTTTTTACCTTCAATTACATCTGAATCATACGGCGAATCAAATTGAAAGCACAATCAGCTTTTGCTGATGAAAACAATATGCAAATTGCCTATAATCTGTTAGCCAGTTCAGGTGTTTCTGCATGTTTTATGTTACGTTACACTAATAGCGACTATAACACTTTAACGTAGTGGTTTTCTTGAAGATACACCTGTACTGGATCACAGAACATAGACATGCTGCATATCATTTTAATCAGCAGAAGCAGATTGTTCTAATAAGATGCATTTAGGCTGAAAAGATGCATTAAAAGATGCACGATGCTACCAAGTCACACAGCACTCCTATGACCTTAGACTCAAAACAATTTTCTCAACATCCTATCACTTGACATTTCTGCTATACAGTAGACATTGTATTGTACTCATAACAGGGGGCAAATTTCACATAATGAGAGATCATGTTAGGTTCAATACTTTTAAAATACACTACTTTGTTCTTCCCTTCTCCCTTCCTCTCTGTGTATGGCCCACCAAGTTCCTAAACCACCTCCACCCACCATCACACAATTACTATTCATCTGCCTTGAGCTCAAAATATGGCTCACCAACTCCCCACCTTCTTTTGCTTCTATTCAATGCTGCCGCATGCTGAGACTGCTATTGACGATGTACACATTGTCTGCTTTCATTGCACACTTCAACTCACTTACAAAACAGGTGATGCTCTCAACATGGATAGACTGTTTAGGCTAGTGGGTACTGTCTGCGTTTTGCACCTCGAGGTCTGGGGCTCAAATCATGGAAGGGGAGTTTTTTTTTCCTTTTCTTTAGAATCTTTATTTTTTGATTAAAAATAAATCACTTGGAGGTGTGTGTGAATTCTTTTATGGCATGATGTGACTCGGTAACGCTAGCATCTTTAATGTAACTTTTTACCTTCAATTTCATCGGAATCATACAGCGAATCAAATTTAAAGCACAAGCAGCTTTTGCTGATGATAACAATATGCAAATTGCCTATAATCTGTGAGCCAGTTCAGGTGTTTCTGCATGTTTTATGTTACGTTACACTAATAGCGACTATAACACTTTAACGTAGTGGTTTTCTTGAAGATACACCAGTACTGGATCACAGAACATAGACATGCTGCATATCATTTTAATCAGCAGAAGCAGATTGTTCTAAGTTGCATTTTAGGGTAAAAAGACGCATTAAAAGATGCACGATGCTACCAAGTCACACAGCACTCCTATGACCTTAGACTCAAAACAATTCTCTCAACATCCTAACACTTGACATTTCTGCTATACAGTAGACATTGTATTGTACTCACAACAGGGGTCAAGTTTCACATAATGAGAGATCATGTTAGGTTCAATACTTTTAAAATACACTGCTTTTTTCTTCCATTTTCCCTTCCTCTCTGTGTATGGCCACCCAAGTTACTAAACCACCATCCCCCCACCATCACACAATTACTATTCATCTGCATTGAGCTCAATATATGGCTCACCAACTCCCCACCTTTTCTTCTGCTTCTATTCAATGCTGCAGCATGCTGAGCCTGCTATTGACAATGTACACATTGTCTGCTTTCATTGCACACTTCAAATCTCATACAAAACAGGTGATGCTCTCAACATGGATAGACTGTTTAGGCTTGTGGGTACTGTCTGTGCTTTGCACCTTCAGGTCTGGGGTTCATATCATGGAAGGGGAGATTTTCTTTCCATTTATTTTGAATCTTTATTTTTAGATTAAAAATAAATCACTTGGTGGTGTGTGTGAATTCTGATATGGCAAGATGTGACTCGGTAGCACATGCTTCTTTAATGCAACTTTTTACCTTCAATTACATCTGAATCATACAGCGAATCAAATTGAAAGCACAAGCAGCTTTTGCTGAAGAAAACAATATGCAAATTGCCTATAATCTGTGAGCCAGTTCAGGTGTTTCTGCATGTTTTATGTTACGTTACACTAATAGCGACTATAACACTTTAATGTAGTAGTTTTTTTGAAGATACACCTGTACTGGATCACAGAACATAGGCATGCTGCATATCATTTTAATCAGCAAAAGCAGATTGTTCTAATAAGATGCAGTTTAGGGTGAAAAGATGCATTAAAAGTTGCACGATGCTACCAAGTCACACAGCAATCCTCTGACCTTAGACTAAAAACAATTCTCTCAACATCCTATCACTTGAAATTTCTGCTATACAGTAGACATTGTATTGAACACATAACAGGGGGTAAGTTTCACATAATGATAGATCCTGTTAGGTTCAATACTTTTAAAATACACTACTTTGTTCTTCCCTTCTCCATTCCTCTCTGTGTATGGCCACCCAAGTTCCTAGACCACCTCCCCCCACCATCACACAATTACTATTCATCTGCATTGAGCTCATTATATGGCTCACCAACACCCAACCTTCTTTTCCTTCTATTCAATGCTGCTGCATGCTGAGCCTGCTATTGACAATGTACACATTGTCTGTTTTCTATGCACACTTCAAATCACATAAAAAACAGGGGATCCACTCAAAACGGATTGACTGTTTAGGCTAGTGTGTACTGTCTGCGCTTTGCACCTTGAGGTCTGGGGTTTGAATCATGGAAGAGAAGTTTTTTTTTTCCTTTTCTTTTGAATCTTTATTTTTAGATTTTAAATAAATCACTTGGTGGTGTGTGTGTATTCTTTTATGGCATGGTGTGACTCGGTAGCGCGAGCATCTTTAATGCAACTTTATACCTTCAATTACATCTGAATCAGACAGCGAATCAAATTGAAAGCACAAGCAGCTTTTGCTGATGAAAACAATATGCAAATTGCCTATAATCTGTGAGCCAGTTCAGGTGTTTCTGCATGTTTTATGTTACGTTACACTAATAGCGACTATTACACTTTAACGTAGTGGTTTTCTTGAAGATACACCTGTACTGGATCACAGAACATAGGCATGCTGCATATCATTTTTACAGCAAAAGCCTATTGTTCTAATAAGATACATTTTAGGGTGAAAAGATGTATTAAAAGATGCACGATGCTACCAAGTCAAACAGCACTCCTATGACCTTAGACTCAAAACAATTCTCTCAACATCCTATCACTTGACATTTCTGCTATACAGTAGACATTGAATTGTACTCTTAACAGTCGGCAAGTTTCACATAATGAGAGATCATGTTAGGTTCAATACTTTGAAAATACACTACTTTGTTCTTCCCTTCTCCCTTCCTCTCTGTGTATAGCCACCCAAGTTCCTAAACCACCTCCCCCCACCATAACACAATTACTATTCATCTGCATTGAGCTCAATATATGGCTCACCAACTCCCCACCTTCTTTTGCTTCTATTCAATGCTGCCGCATGCTGAGACTGCTATTGACAATGTACACATTGTCTGCTTTCATTGCACACTTCAACTCACATACAAAACAGGTGATGCTCTCAACATGGATAGAATGTTTAGGCTAGTGGGTACTGTCTGCCCTTTGCACCTTGAGGTCTGGGGTTCAAATCATGGAAGGGGTTTTTTTTTCCATTTGTTTTGAAAATTTATTTTTAGATTAAAAATAAATCACTTGGTGGTGTGTGTGAATTCTGTTATGGCATGGTTTGACTCGGTAGCGCAAGCATCTTTAATGAAATTTTTTACCTTCAATTTCATCTGAATCATACAGCGAATCAAACTGAAAGCACAAGCAGCTTTTGCTGATGAAAACAATATGCAAATTGCCTATAATCTGTGAGCCAGTTCAGGTGTTTCTGCATGTTTTATGTTACGTTACACTAATAGCGACTATAACACTTTAACGTAGTGGTTTTCTTGAAGATACACCTGTACTGGATAACAGAACATAGACATGCTGCATATCATTTTAATCAGCAGAAGTAGATTGTTCTAAGTTGCATTTTAGGGTAAAAAGACGCATTAAAAAATGCACGATGCTACCAAGTCACACAGCACTCCTATGACCTTAGACTCAAAACAATTCTCTCAACATCCTATCACTTGACATTTCTGCTATACAGTAGACATTGTATTGTACTCATAACATGGGGCAAGTTTCACATAATGAGAGATCATGTTAGGTTCAATACTTTTAAAATACACTGCTTTGTTATTCCATTTTCCCTTCCTCTCTGTGTATGGCCACCCAAGTTACTAAACCACCACCCCCCCACCATCACACAATTACTATTCATCAGCATTGAGCTCAATATATGGCTCACCAACTCCCCACATTTTCTTCTGCTTCTATTCAATGCTGCCGCATGCTGAGCCTGCTATTGACAATGTACACATTGTCTGCTTTCATTGCACACTTCAAATCTCATACAAAACAGGTGATGCTCTCAACATGGATAGACTGTTTAGGCTAGTGGGTACTGTCTGTGCTTTGCACCTTGAGGTCTGGGGTTCATATCATGAAAGGGGAGGTTTTTTTTCCATTTCTTTTGAATCTTTATTTTCAGATTAAAAATAAATCACTTGGTGGTGTGTGTGAATTCTGTTATGGCATGGTGTGACTCGGTAGCGCAAGCTTCTTTTATGCTACTTTTTACCTTCAATTACATCTGAATCATACAGCGAATCAAATTGAAAGCACAAACAGCTTTTGCTGATGAAAACAATATGCAAATTGCCTATAATCTGTGAGCCAGTTCAGGTGTTTCTGCATGTTTTATGTTACTTTACACTAATAGCGACTATGACACTTTAACATAGTAGTTTTCTTGAAGATACACCTGTACTGGATGACAGAACATAGGCATGCTGCATATCATTTTAATCAGCAAAAGCAGATTGTTCTAATAAGATGCATTTTACAGAGAAACGAAGCATTAAAAGATGCACGATGCTACCAAGTCACACAGCACTCCTATGAAATTAGACTCAAAACAATTCTCTCAACATCCTACCACTTGACATTTCAGCTATACAGTAGACATTGTATTGTACTCATAACAGGGGGCAAGTTTCACATAATGAGAGATCATGTTAGGTTCAATACTTTTAAGATACACTACTTTGTTCTTCCCTTCTCTCCCTTCCTCTCTGTGTATGGCCAACCAAGTTCCTAAACCACCTCCACCCACCATCACACAATTACTATTCATCTGCATTGAGCTCAATATATGGCTCACCAACTCCCCATCTTCGTGTGCTTCTATTCAATGCTGCCGCATGCTGAGCCTGCTATTGACAATGTACACATTGTCTGCTTTCATTGCACACTTCAACTCACATACAAATCAGGTGATGCTCTCAACATGGATAGACTGTTTAGGCTTGTGGGTACTCTCTGTGCTTTGTACCTTGAGGTCTGGGGTTCATATCATGAAAGGGGAGTTTTTTTTCCTTTTCTTTTGAATCTTTATTTTTAGATTAAAAATAAATCACTTGGTGGTGTGTGTGAATTCTGTTATGGCATGGTGTGACTCGGTAGAGCGAGCATCTTTAATGCAACTTTTTACCTTCAATTACATCTGAATCATACAGCGAATCAAATTGAAAGCACAAGCAGCTTTTGCTGAAGAAAAAAAAATGCAAATTGCCTATAATCTGTGAGCCAGTTCAGGTGTTTCTGCATGTTTTATGTTACGTTACACTAATAGCGACTATAACACTTTAATGTAGTAGTTTTCTTGAAGATACACCTGTACTGGATCACAGAACATAGGCATGCTGCATATCATTTTAATCAGCAAAAGCAGATTGTTCTAATAAGATGCAGTTTAGGGTGAAAAGATGCATTAAAAGATGCACGATGCTACCAAGTCACACAGCACTCCTCTGACCTTAGACTCAAAACAATTCTCTCAACATCCTATCACTTGACATTTCTACTATACAGTAGACATTGTATTGTACTCATAACAGGGGGCAAATTTCACATAATGAGAGATCATGTTAGGTTCAATACTTTTAAAATACACTACTTTGTTCTTCCCTTCTCCCTTCCTCTCTGTGTATGGCCACCCAAGTTCCTAAACCACCTCCTCCAACCATCACACAATTACTATTCATCTGCATTGAGCTCAATATATGGCTCACCAACTCCCCACCTTCTTTTGCTTCTATTCAATGCTGCTGCATGCTGAGACTGCTATTGACAATGTACACATTGTCTGCTTTCATTGCACACTTCAACTCACATACAAAACAGGTGATGCTCTCAACATGGATAGACTGTTTAGGCGAGTGGGTACTGTCTGCGTTTTGCACCTCGAGGTCTGGGGCTCAAATCATGGAAGGGGAGTTTTTTTTTCCTTTTCTTTTGAATCTTTATTTTTAGATTAAAAATAAATCACTTGGAGGTGTGTGTGAATTCTTTTATGGCACGATGTGACTCGGTAACGTGAGCATCTTTAATGTAACTTTTTACCTTCAATTTCATCGGAATCATACAGCGAATCAAATTTAAAGCACAAGCAGCTTTTGCTGATGATAACAATATGCAAATTGCCTATAATCTGTGAGCCAGTTCAGGTGTTTCTGCATGTTTTATGTTACGTTACACTAATAGCGACTATAATACTTTAAAGTAGTGGTTTTCTTGAAGATACACCAGTACTGGATCACAGAACATAGACATGCTGCATATCATTTTAATCAGCAGAAGCAGATTGTTCTAAGTTGCATTTTAGGGTAAAAAGACGCATTAAAAGATGCACGATGCTACCAAGTCACACAGCACTCCTATGACCTTAGACTCAAAACATTTCTCTCAACATCCTATCACTTGAAATTTCTGCTATACAGTAGACATTGTATTGAACACATAACAGGGGGCAAGTTTCACATAATGAGAGATCATGTTAGGTTCAATACTTTTAAAATACACTACTTTGTTCTTCCCTTCTCCCTTCCTCTCTGTGTATGGCCATCCAAGTTCCTAGACCACCTCCCCCCACCATCACACAATTACTATTCATCTGCATTGAGCTCAATATATGGCTCACCAACTCCCCACCTTCTTTTGCTTCTATTTAATTCTGCCGCATGCTGAGCCTGCTATTGATAGTGTACACATTGTCTGCTTTCATTGCACACTTCAAATCACATACAAAACCGCTTATGCTCTCATCATGGATAGACTGTTTAGGCTAGTGGGTACTGTCTGCGTTTTGCACCTTGAGGTCTGGGGTTCAATTCATGGAAGGGGAGTTTTTAATCCTTTTCTTTTGAATCTTAATTTAAGATTAAAAATAAATCACTTGGGGGAGATTGTGAATTCTGTTATGGCATGGTGAGACTCGGTAGCGCGAGCATCTTTAATGCAACTTTTTACCTTCAATTACATCTGAATCATACGGCGAATCAAATTGAAAGCACAATCAGCTTTTGCTGATGAAAACAATATGCAAATTGCCTATAATCTGTTAGCCAGTTCAGGTGTTTCTGCATGTTTTATGTTACGTTACACTAATAGCGACTATAACACTTTAACGTAGTGGTTTTCTTGAAGATACACCTGTACTGGATCACAAAACATAGACATGCTGCATATCATTTTAATCAGCAGAAGCAGATTGTTCTAATAAGATGCATTTAGGCTGAAAAGATGCATTAAAAGATGCACGATACTACCAAGTCACACAGCACTCCTATGACCTTAGACTCAAAACAATTTTCTCAACATCCTATCACTTGACATTTCTGCTATACAGTAGACATTGTATTGTACTCATAACAGGGGGCAAATTTCACATAATGAGAGATCATGTTAGGTTCAATACTTTTAAAATACACTACTTTGTTCTTCCCTTCTCCCTTCCTCTCTGTGTATGGCCAACCAAGTTCCTAAACCACCTCCACCCACCATCACACAATTACTATTCATCTGCCTTGAGCTCAAAATATGGCTCACCAACTCCCCACCTTCTTTTGCTTCTATTCAATGCTGCCGCATGCTGAGACTGCTATTGACGATGTACACATTGTCTGCTTTCATTGCACACTTCAACTCACTTACAAAACAGGTGATGCTCTCAACATGGATAGACTGTTTAGGCTAGTGGGTACTGTCTGCGTTTTGCACCTCGAGGTCTGGGGCTCAAATCATGGAAGGGGAGTTTTTTTTTCCTTTTCTTTAGAATCTTTATTTTTTGATTAAAAATAAATCACTTGTAGGTGTGTGTGAATTCTTTTATGGCATGATGTGACTCGGTAACGCTAGCATCTTTAATGTAACTTTTTACCTTCAATTTCATCGGAATCATACAGCGAATCAAATTTAAAGCACAAGCAGCTTTTGCTGATGATAACAATATGCAAATTGCCTATAATCTGTGAGCCAGTTCAGGTGTTTCTGCATGTTTTATGTTACGTTACACTAATAGCGACTATAACACTTTAACGTAGTGGTTTTCTTGAAGATACACCAGTACTGGATCACAGAACATAGACATGCTGCATATCATTTTAATCAGCAGAAGCAGATTGTTCTAAGTTGCATTTTAGGGTAAAAAGACGCATTAAAAGATGCACGATGCTACCAAGTCACACAGCACTCCTATGACCTTAGACTCAAAACAATTCTCTCAACATCCTAACACTTGACATTTCTGCTATACAGTAGACATTGTATTGTACTCACAACAGGGGTAAAGTTTCACATAATGAGAGATCATGTTAGGTTCAATACTTTTAAAATACACTGCTTTTTTCTTCCATTTTCCCTTCCTCTCTGTGTATGGCCACCCAAGTTACTAAACCACCATCCCCCCACCATCACACAATTACTATTCATCTGCATTGAGCTCAATATATGGCTCACCAACTCCCCACCTTTTCTTCTGCTTCTATTCAATGCTGCAGCATGCTGAGCCTGCTATTGACAATGTACACATTGTCTGCTTTCATTGCACACTTCAAATCTCATACAAAACAGGTGATGCTCTCAACATGGATAGACTGTTTAGGCTAGTGGGTACTGTCTGTGCTTTGCACCTTCAGGTCTGGGGTTCATATCATGGAAGGGGAGATTTTCTTTCCATTTATTTTGAATCTTTATTTTTAGATTAAAAATAAATCACTTGGTGGTGTGTGTGAATTCTGTTATGGCAAGATGTGACTCGGTAGCACATGCTTCTTTAATGCAACTTTTTACCTTCAATTACATCTGAATCATACAGCGAATCAAATTGAAAGCACAAGCAGCTTTTGCTGAAGAAAACAATATGCAAATTGCCTATAATCTGTGAGCCAGTTCAGGTGTTTCTGCATGTTTTATGTTATGTTACACTAATAGCGACTATAACACTTTAATGTAGTAGTTTTCTTGAAGATACACCTGTACTGGATCACAGAACATAGGCATGAAGCATATCATTTTAATCAGCAAAAGCAGATTGTTCTAATAAGATGCAGTTTAGGGTGAAAAGATGCATTAAAAGATGCACGATGCTACCAAGTCACACAGCAATCCTCTGACCTTAGACTAAAAACAATTCTCTCAACATCCTATCACTTGAAATTTCTGCTATACAGTAGACATTGTATTGAACACATAACTGGGGGTAAGTTTCACATAATGATAGATCCTGTTAGGTTCAATACTTTTAAAATACACTACTTTGTTCTTCCCTTCTCCATTCCTCTCTGTGTATGGCCACCCAAGTTCCTAAACCACCTCCCCCCACCATCACACAATTACTATTCATCTGCATTGAGCTCATTATATGGCTCACCAACACCCCACCTTCTTTTCCTTCTATTCAATGCTACTGCATGCTGAGCCTGCTATTGACAATGTACACATTGTCTGTTTTCTATGCACACTTCAAATCACATAAAAAACAGGGGATCCACTCAAAACGGATTGACTGTTTAGGCTAGTGTGTACTGTCTGCGCTTTGCACCTTGAGGTCTGGGGTTTGAATCATGGAAGAGAAGATTTTTTTTTCCTTTTCTTTTGAATCTTTATTTTTAGATTTTAAATAAATCACTTGGTGGTGTGTGTGTATTCTTTTATGGCATGGTGTGACTCGGTAGCGCGAGCATCTTTAATGCAACTTTATACCTTCAATTACATCTGAATCAGACAGCGAATCAAATTGAAAGCACAAGCAGCTTTTGCTGATGAAAACAATATGCAAATTGCCTATAATCTGTGAGCCAGTTCAGGTGTTTCTGCATGTTTTATGTTACGTTACACTAATAGCGACTATTACACTTTAACGTAGTGGTTTTCTTGAAGATACACCTGTACTGGATCACAGAACATAGGCATGCTGCATATCATTTTTACAGCAAAAGCCTATTGTTCTAATAAGATACATTTTAGGGTGAAAAGATGTATTAAAAGATGCACGATGCTACCAAGTCAAACAGCACTCCTATGACTTTAGACTCAAAACAATTCTCTCAACATCCTATCACTTGACATTTCTGCTATACAGTAGACATTGAATTGTACTCTTAACAGTCGGCAAGTTTCACATAATGAGAGATCATTTTAGGTTCAATACTTTGAAAATACACTACTTTGTTCTTCCCTTCTCCCTTCCTCTCTGTGTATAGCCACCCAAGTTCCTAAACCACCTCCCCCCACCATAACAAAATTACTATTCATCTGCATTGAGCTCAATATATGGCTCACCAACTCCCCACCTTCTTTTGCTTCTATTCAATGCTGCCGCATGCTGAGACTGCTATTGACAATGTACACATTGTCTGCTTTCATTGCACACTTCAACTCACATACAAAACAGGTGATGCTCTCAACATGGATAGAATGTTTAGGCTAGTGGGTACTGTCTGCCCTTTGCACCTTGAGGTCTGGGGTTCAAATCATGGAAGGGGTTTTTTTTTCCATTTGTTTTGAAAATTTATTTTTAGATTAAAAATAAATCACTTGGTGGTGTGTGTGAATTCTGTTATGGCATGGTGTGACTCGGTAGCGCAAGCATCTTTAATTAATTTTTTTACCTTCAATTTCATCTGAATCATACAGCGAATCAAACTGAAAGCACAAGCAGCTTTTGCTGATGAAAACAATATGCAAATTGCCTATAATCTTTGAGCCAGTTCAGGTGTTTCTGCATGTTTTATGTTACGTTACACTAATAGCAACTATAACACTTTAACGTAGTGGTTTTCGTGAAGATACATCTGTACTGGATCACAGATCATAGGCATGCTGCATATCATTTTAATCAGCAGAAGCAGATTGTTCTAATAAGATGCATTTTAGGGTGAAAAGATGAATTAAAAGATGCACGATGCTACCAAGTCACACAGCACTCCTATGACCTTAGAATCAGAAAATTATCTCAAAATACTATCACTTGACATTTCTGCTATACAGTAGACATAGTATTGAACTCATAACAGGGGGCAAGTTTCTCATAATGAGAGATTATGTTAGATTCAATACTTTTAAAATACACTAATTTGTTCTTCCATTCTCCCTTCCTCTCTGTGTATTGCCACCCAAGCTCCTAAACCCCCTCCCCCCACCATCACACAATTACTATTCATCTGCATTGAACTCAATATATGGCTCACCAACTCCCCACCTTCTTTTGCTTCTATTCAATGCTGCTGCATGCTGATCCTGCTATTGACAATGTACACATTGTCTGCTTTCATTGCACACTTCAAATCACATACAAAACTGGTGATGCTCTCAACATGGATAGACTGTTTAGGCTAGTGGGTACTGTCTGCGCTTTGCACCTTGAGGTCTGGGATTCCAATCATGATAGGGGAGTTTTTTATCCTTTTCTTTTGAATCATTATTTTTAGATTAAAAATAAATCACTTGGTGATGTGCGTGAATTCTGTTATGGCACGGTGTGACTCGGTAGCGCAAGCATCTTTAATGCAACTTTTTACCTTCAATTACATCTGAATCATACAGCGAATCAAATTGAAAGCACAAGCAGCGTTTGCTGATGAAAACAATATGCAAAATGATTATAATCTGTGAGCCAGTTCAGGTGTTTCTGCATGTTTTATGTTACGTTACACTAATAGTGACTATAACACTTAAACGTAGTTGTTTTCTTGAAGATACACATGTACTGGATCACAGCACATAGGCATGCTGCATACCATTTTAATTAGCAGAAGCAGATTGTTCTAATAAGATGCATTTTAGGGTAAAATGATGCATTAACAGATGCACGATGCTACGAAGTCACACAGCACTCCTATGACTTTAGACTCAAAACATTTCTCTCAACATCCTATCACTTGACATTTCTGCTATACAGTAGACATTGTATTGTACTCACAACAGGGGTCAAGTTTCACTTAATGAGAGATCATGTTAGGTTCAATACTTTTAAAATACACTGCTTTTTTCTTCCATTTTCCCTTCCTCTCTGTGTATGGCCACCCAAGTTACTAAACCACCATCCCCCCACCATCACACAATTACTATTCATCTGCATTGAGCTCAATATATGGCTCACCAACTCCCCACCTTTTCTTCTGCTTCTATTCAATGCTGCAGCATGCTGAGCCTGCTATTGACAATGTACACATTGTCTGCTTTCATTGCACACTTCAAATCTCATACAAAACAGGTGATGCTCTCAACATGGATAGACTGTTTAGGCTAGTGGGTACTGTCTGTGCTTTGCACCTTCAGGTCTGGGGTTCATATCATGGAAGGGGAGATTTTCTTTCCATTTATTTTGAATCTTTATTTTTAGATTAAAAATAAATCACTTGGTGGTGTGTGTGAATTCTGTTATGGCAAGATGTGACTCGGTAGCACATGCTTCTTTAATGCAACTTATTACCTTCAATTACATCTGAATCATACAGCGAATCAAATTGAAAGCACAAGCAGCTTTTGCTGAAGAAAACAATATGCAAATTGCCTATAATCTGTGAGCCAGTTCAGGTGTTTCTGCATGTTTTATGTTACGTTACACTAATAGCGACTATAACACTTTAATGTAGTAGTTTTCTTGAAGATACACCTGTACTGGATCACAGAACATAGGCATGCTGCATATCATTTTAATCAGCAAAAGCAGATTGTTCTAATAAGATGCAGTTTAGGGTGAAAAGATGCATTAAAAGATGCACGATGCTACCAAGTCACACAGCAATCCTCTGACCTTAGACTAAAAACAATTCTCTCAACATCCTATCACTTGAAATTTCTGCTATACAGTAGACATTGTATTGAACACATAACAGGGGGTAAGTTTCACATAATGATAGATCCTGTTAGGTTCAATACTTTTAAAATACACTACTTTGTTCTTCCCTTCTCCATTCCTCTCTGTGTATGGCCACCCAAGTTCCTAAACCACCTCCCCCCACCATCACACAATTACTATTCATCTGCATTGAGCTCATTATATGGCTCACCAACACCCCACCTTCTTTTCCTTCTATTCAATGCTGCTGCATGCTGAGCCTGCTATTGACAATGTACACATTGTCTGTTTTCTATGCACACTTCAAATCACATAAAAAACAGGGGATCCACTCAAAACGGATTGACTGTTTAGGCTAGTGTGTACTGTCTGCGCTTTGCACCTTGAGGTCTGGGGATTGAATCATGGAAGAGAAGTTTTTTTTTTCCTTTTCTTTTGAATCTTTATTTTTAGATTTTAAATAAATCACTTGGTGGTGTGTGTGTATTCTTTTATGGCATGGTGTGACTCGGTAGCGCGAGCATCTTTAATGCAACTTTATACCTTCAATTACATCTGAATCAGACAGCGAATCAAATTGAAAGCACAAGCAGCTTTTGCTGATGAAAACAATATGCAAATTGCCTATAATCTGTGAGCCAGTTCAGGTGTTTCTGCATGTTTTATGTTACGTTACACTAATAGCGACTATTACACTTTAACGTAGTGGTTTTCTTGAAGATACACCTGTACTGGATCACAGAACATAGGCATGCTGTATATCATTTTTACAGCAAAAGCCTATTGTTCTAATAAGATACATTTTAGGGTGAAAAGATGTATTAAAAGATGCACGATGCTACCAAGTCAAACAGCACTCCTATGACCTTAGACTCAAAACAATTCTCTCAACATCCTATCACTTGACATTTCTGCTATACAGTAGACATTGAATTGTACTCTTAACAGTCGGCAAGTTTCACATAATGAGAGATCATGTTAGGTTCAATACTTTGAAAATACACTACTTTGTTCTTCCCTTCTCCCTTCCTCTCTGTGTATAGCCACCCAAGTTCCTAAACCACCTCCCCCCACCATAACACAATTACTTTTCATCTGCATTGAGCTCAATATATGGCTCACCAACTCCCCACCTTCTTTTGCTTCTATTCAATGCTGCCGCATGCTGAGACTGCTATTGACAATGTACACATTGTCTGCTTTCATTGCACACTTCAACTCACATACAAAACAGGTGATGCTCTCAACATGGATAGAATGTTTAGGCTAGTGGGTACTGTCTGCCCTTTGCACCTTGAGGTCTGGGTTCAAATCATGGAAGGGGTTTTTTTTTCCATTTGTTTTGAAAATTTATTTTTAGATTAAAAATAAATCACTTCGTGGTGTGTAAATTCTGTTATGGCATGGTGTGACTCGGTAGTGCAAGCATCTTTAATGCAACTTTTTACTTTCAATTACATCTGAATCATAGAGCGAATCAAATTGAAAGCACAAGCAGCTTTTGCTGTTGAAAACAATATGCAAATTGCCTATAATCTGTGAGCCAGTTCAGTTGTTTCTGCATGTTTTATGTTACATTACACTAATAGCGACTATAACACTTTAACGTAGTGGTTTTCTTGAAGATACACCTGTAGTGGATCACAGAACATAGGCATGCTGCATATCATTTTAATCAGCAGAAGCAGATTGTTCTAATAAGATGCATTTTAGGGTAAAAAGATGCATTAACAGATGCACGATGCTACAAAGTCACACAGCACTCCTATAACCTTAGACTCAAAACATATCTCTCAACATGCTATCACTTGAAATTTCTGCTATACAGTAGACATTGTATTGTACACATAACAGGGGGCAAGTTTCACATAATGAGAGATCATGTTATGTGCAATACTTTTAAAATACACTACTTTGTACTTTCCTTCTCCCTTCCTCTCTGTGTATGGTCACCCAAGTTCCTAAACCACCTCCCCCCACCATCACACAATTATAATTCATCTGCAATGAGCTCTTTATATGGCTCACCAACACCCCAACTTCTTTTGCTTCTATTCAATGCTGATGCATGCTGAGCCTGCTATTGACAAGGTATACATTGTCTGCTTTAATTGCACACTTCACATCACATACACAAAAGGTGATGTTCTCAACATGGATAGACTGTTTAGTCTAGTGGGTACTGTCTGCACTTGGTACCTTGAGGTCTGGGGTTTGAATCATGGAAGGGGATTTTTTTTTACCTTTTCTTTTGTATCTTTATTATTAGATTAAAAATTAATCACTTTTTGGTGTGTGTGAATTCAGTTATGGCATGGTGTGATTCGGTAGCGCGGGCTTCTTTTACGCAGCTTTTTACCTTCAAATGCATCTGAATCACACAGCAAATTAATTCAATAGCACAAGCAGATTTTGCTGATGAAAACAATATGCAGCATGCCTATAATCTGTGAGCCAGTTCAGGTGTTTCTGCATGTTTTATGTTATGTTACACTAATACCCAGTATAACACTTTAACGTTGTGGTTTTCTTGAAGATACACCTGTACTGGATCACAGAACATAGGCATGCTGCATATCATTTTAATCAGCAAAAGCAGAATGTTCTAATAAGATGCATTTTAGGGTGAAAATATGCATTAAAAGATGCACGATGCTACCAAGTCACACAGCACTCCTATGACCTTAGACTCAAAACAATTCTCTCAACATCCTATCACTTGACATTTCTGCTATACAGTAGACATTGTATTGTACTCATAACAGGGTGCAAGTTTCACATAATGAGAGATCATGTTAGGTTCAATACATTTAAAATACACAACTTTGTTCTTCCATTCTCACTTCCTCTATGTGTATGGCCACCCAAGTTCCTATACCACCTCCCCCCACCACCACACAATTACTATTCATCTGCATTGAGCTCATTATATGGCTCACCAACACCCCACCTTCTTTTCCTTCTATTCAATGCTGCCGCATGCTGAGCTTGCTATTGACAATGTACACATTGTCTGCTTTCATTGCACACTTCAAATCACATACAAAACAGGTGACGTTCTCAACATGGATAGACTGTTTAGGCTAGTGTGTACTGCCTGCGCTTTGCACCTTGAGGTCTGGGGTTTGAATCATGGAAGGGGAGATTTTTTTTTCCTTTTCTTTTGAATCTTTATTTTTAGATTAAAAATAAATCACTTGGTGGTGTGTGTGAATTCTGTTATGGCACGGTGTGACTCGGTAGCGCAAGCAACTTTAATGCAACTTTTTACCTTCAATTACATCTGAATCATACAGCGAATCAAATTGAAACCACAAGCAGCTTTTGCATATGAAAACAATATGCAAATTGCCTATAATCTGTGAGCCAGTTCAGCTGTTTCTGCATGTTTTATGTTACGTTACACTAATAGCGACTTTAACACTTAAACGTAGTGGTTTTCTTGAAGATACATCTGTACTGGATCACAGAACATAGGCATGCAGCATATCATTTTAATCAGCAGAAGCAGATTGTTCTAATAAGATGCATTTTTGGGTAAAAAGACGCATTAAAAGATGCACGATGCTACTAAGTCACACAGCACTCCTATGATCTTAGACTCAAAACATTTCTCTCAACATCCTATCACTTGACATTTCTGCTATACAGTAGACATTGTATTTTACACATAACAGGGGGCAAGTTTCACATAATGAGAGATCATGTTAGGTTCAATACTTTTAAAATACACTACTTTGTTCTTCCCTTCTCTCTTCCTCTCTTTGTATGGCCACCCAAGTTGCTAGACCACCTCCCCCCACCATCACACAATTACTATTCATCTGCATTGAGCTCATTATATGGCTCACCAACACCCCACCTTCTTTTCCTTCTATTCAATGCTGCTGCATGCTGAGCCTGCTATTGACAATGTACACATTGTCTGCTTTCTATGCACACTTCAAATCACATAAAAAACAGGGGATCCACTCAAAACGGATTGACTGTTTAGGCTAGTGTGTACTGTCTGCGCTTTGCACCTTGAGGTCTGGGGTTTGAATCATGGAAGAGAAGTTTTTTTTTTCCTTTTCTTTTGAATCTTTATTTTTAGATTTTAAATAAATCACTTGGTGGTGTGTGTGAATTCTGTTATGGCATGGTGTGACTCGGCATCGCAAGCATCTTTAATGCAACATTTACCTTCAATTGCATCTGAATAATACAGCGAATCAAATTGAAAGCACAAGCAGGTTTTGCTGATGAAAACAAAATGCAAATTGATTATAACCTGTGAGCCAGTTCAGGTGTTTCAGCATGTTTTAAGTTATGTTACACTAATAGCGACTATAACACTTAAACGTATTTGTTTTCTTGAAGATACACCTGTACAGGATCACAGCACATAGGCATGCTGCATACCATTTCAATCAGCAGAAGCAGATTGTTCTAATAAGATGCATTTTAGGGTGAAAAGATGCATTAAAAGATGCACGATGCCACCAAGTCACACAGCACTCCTATGACCTTAGACTCAAAACAATTCTCTCAACATCCTATCACTTGAAACTTCTGCTATACAGTAGACATTGTATTGTACACATAACAGGGGGCAAGTTTCACATAATGAGAGATCATGCTAGGTTCAATACTTTTAAAATACACTACTTTGTTCTTCCCAACTCCCTTCATCTCTGTGTATGGCCAACCAAGTTGCTAGACCACCTCCCCCACCATCACACAATTACTATTCATCTGCATTGAGCTCATTATATGGCTCACCAACACCCCACCTTCTTTTCCTTCTATTCAATGCTGTAGCATGCTGAGCCTGCTATTGTCAATGTACACATTGTCTGCTTTCATTGCACACTTCATATCACATACAAAACAGCTGATGCTCTCAACATGGATAGACTGTTTAGGCTAGTGGGTACTGTCTGTGCTTTGCACCTTGAGGTCTGGGGTTCAAATGATGGTAGGGGAGTTTTTTTTCCTTTTCTTTTGAATCTTTATTTTTAGATTAAAAATAAATCACTTGGTGGTGTGTGTGAATTCTGTTATGGCATGGTGTGACTCGGTAGCGCAAGCATCTTTAATGCAACTTTTTACCTTCAATTACATCTGAATCATACAGCGAATCAAACTGAAAGCACAAGCAGCTTTTGCAGATGAAAACAATATGCAAACTGCCTATAATCTGTGAGCCAGTTCAGCTGTTTCTGCATGTTTTATGTTACGTTACACTAATAGCGACTATAACACTTTAACGTAGTGGTTTTCTTGAAGATACACCTGTACTGTATCACAGAACATAGGCATGCTGCATATCATTTTAATCAGCAGAAGCAGATTGTTCTAATAAGATGCATTTTAGGGTAAAAAGATACATTAAAAGATGCACGATGCTACCAAGTCACACAGCACTCCTATGACCTTGTACTCAAAACATTTCTCTCAACATCCTATCACTTGACATTTCTGCTATACAGTAGA
Source organism: Taudactylus pleione (assembly GCA_031769625.1). Classification (NCBI taxonomy): domain Eukaryota; kingdom Metazoa; phylum Chordata; class Amphibia; order Anura; family Myobatrachidae; genus Taudactylus; species Taudactylus pleione. The sequence continues at coordinate 6,962,859 of JAUIMM010000759.1, forward strand.
CATTGTATTTTACACATAACAGGGGGCAAGTTTCACATAATGAGAGATCATGTTAGGTTCAATACTTTTAAAATACACTTCTTAGTTCTTCCCTTCACACTTACTCTCTGTGTATGGCCACCCAAGTTCCTAGACCACCTCCCCCCACCATCACACAATTACTATTCATCTGCATTGAGCTCATTATATGGCTCACCAACACTCCACCTTCTTTTCCTTCTATTCAATGCTGCCGCATGCTGAGCCTGCTATTGACAATGTACACATTGTCTGCTTTCATTGCACACTTCAAATCACATACAAAACAGGTGACGTTCTCAACATGGATAGACTGTTTAGGCTAGTGAGTAATGTCTGCGCTTTGCACCTTCAGGTCTGGGGTGCAAATCATGTAAGGGGATTTTTTTTTCCTTTTCTTTTGTATCTTTGTTATTGGATTAAAATGTAATCACTTGGTGGTGTGTGTTAATTCTGTTATGGCGTGGTGTGACTCGGCAGCGCGAGCATCTTTAATACAACTTTTTACCTTCAATTGCATCTGAATCATAGAGCTTATCAAATTGAAACCACAAGCAGCTTTTGCTGATGAAAACAATATGCAAATTGCCTATAATCTGTGAGCCAGATCAGGTGTTTATGCATGTTTTATGTTACGTTACACTAATAGCAACTATAACAATTTAACGTAGTGGTTTTCTTGAAGATACACCTGTACTGGATCACAGAACAAAGGCATGCTGCATATCATTTTAATCAACAGAAGCAGATTGTTCTAATAAGATGCATTTTAGGGTGAAAAGATGCATTAAAAGATGCACGATGCCACCAAGTCACACAGCACTCCTATGACCTTAGACTCAAAACATTTCTCTCAACATCCTATCACTTGACATTTCTGCTATACAGTAGACATTGTATTTTACACATAACAGGTGGCAAGTTTCACATAATGAGAGATCATGTTAGGTTCAATACTTTTAAAATACACTACTTTGTACTTTCCTTCTCCCTTCCTCTCTGTGTATGGCCACCCAAGTTCCTAAACCACCTCCCCCCACCATCACACAATTATAATTCATCTGCATTGTGCTCATTATATGGCTCACCAACACCCCACCTTCTTTTGCTTCTATTCAATGCTGCTGCATGCTGAGCCTGCTAATGAAAAGGTAATCATTGTCTGCTTTCATTGCACACTTCAAATCACATACAAAACAAGTGATGCTCTCAACATGAATAGACTGTTTAGTCTAGTGTGTACTGTGTGCACTTTGCACCTTGAGGTCTGGGGTTCAAATCATGGAAGGGGATTTTTTTTTCCTTTTCTTTTGTATCTTTATTATTAGATGAAAAATTAATCACTTTTTGGTGTGTGTGAATTTTGCTATGGCATGGTGTGACTTGGCAGCACGAGCAACTTTAATGCAACTTTTTACCTTCAATTGCATTTGAATCATACAGCAAATCAAATTGAAAGCACAAGCAGCTTTTGCTGATGAAAACAATATGCAAACTGCCTACAATCTGTGAGCCAGTTCAGGTGTTTCTGCATGTTTTAAGTTACATTACCCTAATAGCGAATATAACACTTTAATGTAGTGGTTTTCTTGAAGATACACCTGTACTGGATCACAGAACATAGGCATTCTGCATATCATTTTAATCAGCAAAGCAGATTGTTCTAATAAGATGCATTTTAGGGTGAAAAGATGCATTAAAAGATGCACGATGCTACCAAGTCACACAGCACTCCTATGACCTTAGACTCAAAAAAATTCTCTCAACATCCTATCACTTGACATTTCTGCTATACAGTAGACATTGTACTGTACTCATAACAGGGGGCAAGTTTCACATAATGAGATATCATGTTAGGTTCAATAATTTTAAAATACACTACTTTGTACTGTCCTTCTCCCTTCCTCTCTGTGTATGGCTACCCAAGTTCCTAAACCACCTCCCCCCACCATCACACAATTATAATTCATCTGCATTGAGCTCATTATATGGCTCACCAACACCCCACCTTCTTTTGATTCTATTCAATGCTGCAGCATGCTGAGCCTGCTATTGACAAGGTACACATTGTCTGCTTTCATTGCACACTTAAAATCACATACAAAACAGGTGATGCTCTCAACATGGATAGACTGTTTAGGCTAGTGGGTGCTGTCTGCACTTTGCACCTTGAGTTCTGGGGTTCGAATCATGGAAGTGGAGTTTTTTTTCCTTTTCTTTTGAATCTTTATTATTAGATTAAAAATTAATCACTTTTTGGTGTGTGTGAATTCTGTTATGGCATGGTGTGACTCGGTAGCATAAGCATCTTTTATGCCACTTTTTACCTTCAAATGCATCTGAATCACACAGAAAATTAATTTGATAGCACAAGCAGCTTTTGCTGATGAAAACAATATGCAGCATGCCTATAATCTGTGAGCCAGTTTAGGTGTTTCTGCATGTTTTATGTTACATTACACTAATAGCGACTATAACACTTTAACGTAGTGGTTTTCTTGAAGACACAACTGTACTGGATCACAGAACATAGGCATGCTGCATATCATTTTAATCAGCAGAAACAGATTGTTCTAATAAAATGCATTTTAGGGTAAAAAGACGCATTAAAAGATGCACAATGCTACCAAGTCACACAGCACTCCTATGACCTTAGACTCAAAACATTTCTCTCAACATCATATCACTTGACATTTCTGCTATACAGTAGACATTGTATTGTACTCATAACAGGGGGCAAGTTTCACATAATGAGAGATCATGTTAGGTTCAATACTTTTAAAATACACTACTTTGTACTTTCCCTCTCCCTTCCTCTCTGTGTATGGCCACTCAAGTTCCTAAACTACCTCCCCCCACCATCACACAATTACTATTCATCTGCATTGAGCTCATTATATGGCTCACCAACACCCCACCTTCTTTTGCTTCTATTCAATGCTACCGCATGCTGAGCCTGCTGTTGACAATGTACACATTGTCTGCTTTCATTGCACACTTAAAATCACATAAAAAACAGGTGATGCTCTCAACATGGATAGACTGTTTAGGCTAGTGGTCTTTGCCTGCGCATTGCACCGTGAGAGCTGGGGTTTGAAACCGGGAAGTGGAGTTTTTTTTCCTTTTCTTTTGAATCTTTATTTTTAGATGAAAAATAAATCACTTTGTGGTGTGTGTGAATTCTGCTATGGCATGGTGTGACTCGGCAGCACGAGCATCTTTAATGCAACTTTTTACCTTCAATTGCATCTGAATCATACAGCAAATCAAATTGAAAGCACAAGCAGCTTTTGCTGATGAAAATAATATGCAAATTGCCGATAATCTGTGAGCCAGTTCAGTTGTTTCTGCATGTTTTATGCTGTGTTTACACTAATAGCGACTATAACACTTTAACGTAGTGTTTTTCTTGAAGATACAACTGTACTGGATCACAGAACATAGGCATGCTGCATATCATTTTAATCAGCAGAAACAGATTGTTCTAATAAAATGCATTTTAGGGTAAAAAGACGCATTAAAAGATGCATGATTCTACCAAGTCACACAGAACTCTTTTGACCTTAGACTCAAAAACATTTCTCTCAACATCCTATCACTTGAAATTTCTGCTATACAGTAGACATTGTATTGTACACATAACAGGGGGCAAGTTTCACATAATGAGAGATCATGTTAGGTTCAATACTTTTAAAATACACTACTTTGTACTTTCCTACTCTCTTCCTCTCTGTGTATGGCCACTCAAGTTCCTTAACCACCTCCCCCCACCATCACACAATTATAATTCATCTGCATTGAGCTCATTATATGGCTCACCAACACCCCACCTTCTTTTGCTTCTATTCAATGCTGCAGCATGCTGAGCCTGCTATTGACAAGGTATACATTGTCTGCTTTAATTGCACACTTCACATCACATACACAACAGGTGATGTTCTCAACATGGATAGACTGTTTAGTCTATTGGGTACTGTCTGTGCTTTGCACCTTGAGGTCTTGGGTTCGAATCATGGAAGGGTTGTTTTTTTCCTTTTCTTTAGTATCTTTATTATTAGATTAAAAATTAATCACTTTTTGGTGTGTGTGAATTCTGTTATGGCATGGTGTGACTCGGTAGTGCGAGCATCTTTTATGCAACTTTTTACCTTCAAATACAACTGAATCACACAGCAAATAAATTTGATAGCACAAGCAGCTTTTGCTGATGAAAACAATATGCAGCTTGCCTATAATCTGTGAGCAAGTTCAGGTGTTTCTGCATGTTTTATGTTATGTTACACTAATAGCGACTATAACACTTTAACATAGTGGTTTTCTTGAAGATACAACTGTACTGGATCACAGAACATAGGCATGCTGCATATAGTTTTAATCAGCAGAAACAGATTGTTCTAATAAGATGCATTTTAGGGTAAAAAGATGCATTAAAAGATGCACAATGCTACCAAGTCACACAGCACTCCTATGACCTTAGACTCAAAACAATTCTCTCAACATCCTATCACTTGACATTTCTGCTATACAGTAGACATTGTATTGTACACATAACAGGGGGCAAGTTTCACATAATGAGAGATCATGTAAGGTTCAATACTTTTAAAATACACTACTTTGTACTTTCCTTCTCCCTTCCTCTCTGTGTATGGCCACTCAAGTTCCTAAACTACCTCCCCCCACCATCACACAATTACTATTCATCTGCATTGAGCTCATTATATGGCTCACCAACACCCCACCTTCTTTTGCTTCTATTCAATGCTGCCGCATGCTGAGCCTGCTATTGACAATGTACACATTGTCTGCTTTCATTGCACACTTAAAATCACATACAAAACAGGTGATGCTCTCAACATGGATAGACTGTTTAGGCTAGTGGGTGCTGTCTGCACTTTGCACCTTGAGTTCTGGGGTTCGAATCATGGAAGTGGAGTTTTTTTTCCTTTTCTTTTGAATCTTTATTATTAGATTAAAAATTAATCACTTTTTGGTGTGTGTGAATTCTGTTATGGCATGGTGTGACTCGGTAGCATAAGCATCTTTTATGCCACTTTTTACCTTCAAATGCTTCTGAATCACACAGCAAATTAATTTGATAGCACAAGCAGCTTTTGCTGATGAAAACAATATGCAGCATGCCTATAATCTGTGAGCCAGTTTAGGTGTTTCTGCATGTTTTATGTTACGTTACACTAATAGCGACTATAACACTTTAACGTAGTGGTTTTCTTGAAGACACAACTGTACTGGATCACAGAACATAGGCATGCTGCATATAGTTTTAATCAGCAGAAACAGATTGTTCTAATAAGATGCATTTTAGGGTAAAAAGACGCATTAAAAGATGCACAATGCTATCAAGTCACACAGCACTCCTATGACCTTAGACTGAAAACAATTCTCTCAACATCCTATCACTTGACATTTCTGCTATACAGTAGACATTGTATTGTACTCATAACAGGGGGCAAGTTTCACATAATGAGAGATCATGTTAGGTTCAATACTTTTAAAATACACTACTTTGTACTTTCCCTCTCCCTTCCTCTCTGTGTATGGCCACTCAAGTTCCAAAACTACCTCCCCCCACCATCACACAATTACTATTCATCTGCATTGAGCTCATTATATGGCTCACCAACACCCCACCTTCTTTTGCTTCTATTCAATGCTACCGCATGCTGAGCCTGCTGTTGACAATGTACACATTGTCTGCTTTCATTGCACACTTAAAATCACATACAAAACAGGTGATGCTCTCAACATGGATAGACTGTTTAGGCTATTGGTTTTTGTCTGCGCTTTGCTCCGTGAGAGCTGGGGTTTGAAACGGGGAAGTGGAGTTTTTTTTCCTTTTCTTTTGAATCTTTATTTTTAGATTAAAATTTAATCACTTGGTGGTGTGTGTGAATTATTTTATGGCATGGTGTGACTCGGCAGCACGAGCTTCTTTAATGCAACTTTTTACCTTCAATTGCATCTGAATCATACAGCTTATCAAATTGAAAGCACAAGCAGCTTTTGCTGATGAAAATAATATGCAAATTGCCGATAATCTGTGAGCCAGTTCAGGTGTTTCTGCATGTTTTATTTTACGTTTACACTAATAGCGACTATAACACTTTAACGAGGTGTTTTTCTTGAAGATACACCTGTACTGGATCACAGAACATAGGCATGCTGCATATCATTTTAATCAGCAGAAACAGATTGTTCTAATAAAATGCATTTTAGGGTAAAAAGACGCATTAAAGGATGCATGATTCTACCAAGTCACACAGCACTCCTATGACCTTAGACTCAAAAACATTTCTCTCAACATCCTATCACTTGAAATTTCTGCTATACAGTAGACATTGTATTGTACACATAACAGGGGGCAAGTTTCACATAATGAGAGATCATGTTAGGTTCAATACTTTTAGAATACACTACTTTGTACTTTCCTACTCTCTTCCTCTCTGTGTATGGCCACTCAAGTTCCTTAACCACCTCCCCCCACCATCACACAATTATAATTCATCTGCATTGAGCTCATTATATGGCTCACCAACACCCCACCTTCTTTTGCTTCTATTCAATGCTGCAGCATGCTGAGCCTGCTATTGACAAGGTACACATTGTCTGCTTTCATTGCACACTTAAAATCACATACAAAACAGGTGATGCTCTCAACATGGATAGACTGTTTAGGCTAGTGGGTGCTGTCTGCACTTTGCACCTTGAGTTCTGGGGTTCGAATCATGGAAGTGGAGTTTTTTTTCCTTTTCTTTTGAATCTTTATTATTAGATTAAAAATTAATCACTTTTTGGTGTGTGTGAATTCTGTTATGGCATGGTGTGACTCGGTAGCATAAGCATCATTTATGCCACTTTTTACCTTCAAATGCATCTGAATCACACAGAAAATTAATTTGATAGCACAAGCAGCTTTTGCTGATGAAAACATTATGCAGCATGCCTATAATCTGTGAGCCAGTTTAGGTGTTTCTGCATGTTTTATGTTACGTTACACTAATAGCGACTATAACACTTTAACGTAGTGGTTTTCTTGAAGACACAACTGTACTGGATCACAGAACATAGGCATGCTGCATATCATTTTAATCAGCAGAAACAGATTGTTCTAATAAAATGCATTTTAGGGTAAAAAGATGCATTAAAAGATGCACAATGCTACCAAGTCACACAGCACTCCTATGACCTTAGACTCAAAACATTTCTCTCAACATCCTATAACTTGACATTTCTGCTATACAGTAGACATTGTATTGTACTCATAACAGGGGGCAAGTTTCACATAATGAGAGATCATGTTAGGTTCAATACTTTTAAAATACACTACTTTGTACTTTCCCTCTCCCTTCCTCTCTGTGTATGGCCACTCAAGTTCCTAAACTACCTCCCCCCACCATCACACAATTACTATTCATCTGCATTGAGCTCATTATATGGCTCACCAACACCCCACCTTCTTTTGCTTCTATTCAATGCTACCGCATGCTGAGCCTGCTGTTGACAATGTACACATTGTCTGCTTTCATTGCACACTTAAAATCACATACAAAACAGGTGATGCTCTCAACATGGATAGACTGTTTAGGCTAGTGGTCTTTGCCTGCGCTTTGCACCGTGAGAGCTGGGGTTTGAAACCGGGAAGTGGAGTTTTTTTTCCTTTTCTTTTGAATCTTTATTTTTAGATTAAAAATAAATCACTTTGTGGTGTGTGTGAATTCTGCTATGGCATGGTGTGACTCGGCAGCACGAGCATCTTTAATGCAACTTTTTACCTTCAATTGCATCTGAATCATACAGCAAATCAAATTGAAAGCACAAGCAGCTTTTGCTGATGAAAATAATATGCAAATTGCCGATAATCCGTGAGCCAGTTCAGTTGTTTCTGCATGTTTTATGCTACGTTTACACTAATAGCGACTATAACACTTTAACGTAGTGTTTTTCTTGAAGATACAACTGTACTGGATCACAGAACATAGGCATGCTGCATATCATTTTAATCAGCAGAAACAGATTGTTCTAATAAAATGCATTTTAGGGTAAAAAGACGCATTAAAAGATGCATGATTCTACCAAGTCACACAGCACTCTTTTGACCTTAGACTCAAAAACATTTCTCTCAACATCCTATCACTTGAAATTTCTGCTATGCAGTAGACATTGTATTGTACACATAACAGGGGGCAAGTTTCACATAATGAGAGATCATGTTAGGTTCAATACTTTTAAAATACACTACTTTGTACTTTCCTACTCTCTTCCTCTCTGTGTATGGCCACTCAAGTTCCTTAACCACCTCCCCCCACCATCACACAATTATAATTCATCTGCATTGAGCTCATTATATGGCTCACCAACACCCCACCTTCTTTTGCTTCTATTCAATGCTGCAGCATGCTGAGCCTGCTATTGACAAGGTATACATTGTCTGCTTTAATTGCACACTTCACATCACATACACAACAGGTGATGTTCTCAACATGGATAGACTGTTTAGTCTATTGGGTACTGTCTGTGCTTTGCACCTTGAGGTCTTGGGTTCGAATCATGGAAGGGTTGTTTTTTTCCTTTTCTTTAGTATCTTTATTATTAGATTAAAAATTAATCACTTTTTGGTGTGTGTGAATTCTGTTATGGCATGGTGTGACTCGGTAGTGCGTGCATCTTTTATGCAACTTTTTACCTTCAAATACAACTGAATCACACAGCAAATTAATTTGATAGCACAGGCAGCTTTTGCTGATGAAAACAATATGCAGCTTGCCTATAATCTGTGAGCAAGTTCAGGTGTTTCTGCATGTTTTATGTTACGTTACACTAATAGCGACTATAACACTTTAACATAGTGGTTTTCTTGGAGATACAACTGTACTGATTCACAGAACATAGGCATGCTGCATATAGTTTTAATCAGCAGAAACAGATTGTTCTAATAAGATGCATTTTAGGGTAAAAAGACGCATTAAAAGATGCACAATGCTACCAAGTCACACAGCACTCCTATGACCTTAGACTCAAAATAATTCTCTCAACATCCTATCACTTGACATTTCTGCTATACAGTAGACATTGTATTGTACACATAACAGGGGGCAAGTTTCACATAATGAGAGATCATGTAAGGTTCAATACTTTTAAAATACACTACTTTGTACTTTCCTTCTCCCTTCCTCTCTGTGTATGGCCACTCAAGTTCCTAAACTACCTCCCCCCACCATCACACAATTACTATTCATCTGCATTGAGCTCATTATATGGCTCACCAACACCCCACCTTCTTTTGCTTCTATTCAATGCTGCCGCATGCTGAGCCTGCTATTGACAATGTACACATTGTCTGCTTTCATTGCACACTTAAAATCACATACAAAACAGGTGATGCTCTCAACATGGATAGACTGTTTAGGCTAGTGGGTGCTGTCTGCACTTTTCACCTTGAGTTCTGGGGTTCGAATCATGGAAGTGGAGTTTTTTTTCCTTTTCTTTTGAATCTTTATTATTAGATTAAAAATTAATCTCTTTTTGGTGTGTGTGAATTCTGTTATGGCATGGTGTGACTCGGTAGCATAAGCATCTTTTATGCCACTTTTTACCTTCAAATGCTTCTTAATCACACAGCAAATTAATTTGATAGCACAAGCAGCTTTTGCTGATGAAATCAATATGCAGCATGCCTATAATCTGTGAGCCAGTTTAGGTGTTTCTGCATGTTTTATGTTACGTTACACTAATAGCGACTATAACACTTTAACGTAGTGGTTTTCTTGAAGACACAACTGTACTGGATCACAGAATATAGGCATGCTGCATATAGTTTTAATCAGCAGAAACAGATTGTTCTAATAAGATGCATTTTAGGGTAAAAAGACGCATTAAAAGATGCACAATGCTACCAAGTCACACAGCACTCCTATGACCTTAGACTCAAAACAATTCTCTCAACATCCTATCACTTGACATTTCTGCTATACAGTAGACATTGTATTGTACTCATAACAGGAGGCAAGTTTCACATAATGAGAGATCATGTTAGGTTCAATACTTTTAAAATACACTACTTTGTACTTTCCCTCTCCCTTCCTCTCTGTGTATGGCCACTCAAGTTCCTAAACTACCTCCCCCCACCATCACACAATTACTATTCATCTGCATTGAGCTCATTATATGGCTCACCAACACCCCACCTTCTTTTGCTTCTATTCAATGCTACCGCATGCTGAGCCTGCTGTTGACAATGTACACATTGTCTGCTTTCATTGCACACATTTAAAATCACATACAAAACAGGTGATGCTCTCTACATGGATAGACTGTTTAGGCTAGTGGTTTTTGTCTGCGCTTTGCACCGTGAGAGCTGGGGTTTGATACCGGGAAGTGGAGTTTTTTTTCCTTTTCTTTTGAATCTTTATTTTTAGATAAAAATTTAATCACTTGGTGGTGTGTGTGAATTCTTTTATGGCATGGTGTGACTCGGCAGCGCAAGCTTCTTTAATGCAACTTTTTACCTTCAATTGCATCTGAATCATACAGCTTATCAAATTGAAAGCACAAGCAGCTTTTGCTGATGAAAATAATATGCAAATTGCCGATAATCTGTGAGCCAGTTCAGGTGTTTCTGCATGTTTTATTTTACGTTTACACTAATAGCGACTATAACACTTTAACGTAGTGTTTTTCTTGAAGATACACCTGTACTGGATCACAGAACATAGGCATGCTGCACATCATTTTAATCAGCAGAAACAGATTGTTCTAATAAAATGCATTTTAGGGATAAAAAGACGCATTAAAGGATGCATGATTCTACCAAGTCACACAGCACTCCTATGACCTTAGACTCAAAAACATTTCTCTCAACATCCTATCACTTGAAATTTCTGCTATACAGTAGACATTGTATTGTACACATAACAGGGGGCAAGTTTCACATAATGAGAGATCATGTTAGGTTCAATACTTTTAAAATACACTACTTTGTACTTTCCTACTCTCTTCCTCTCTGTGTATGGCCACTCAAGTTCCTTAGCCACCTCCCCCCACCATCACACAATTATAATTCATCTGCATTGAGCTCATTATATGGCTCACCAACACCCCACCTTCTTTTGCTTCTATTCAATGCTGCAGCATGCTGAGCCTGCTATTGACAAGGTACACATTGTCTGCTTTAATTGCACACTTCACCTCACATACACAACATGTGATGGTCTCAACATGGATAGACTGTTTAGTCTATTGGGTACTGTCTGTGCTTTGCACCTTGAGATCTGGGGTTTGAATCATGGAAGGGTTGTTTTTTTTACTTTTCTTTTGTATCTTTATTATTAGATTAAAAATTAATCACTTTTTGGTGTGTGTGATTTCTGTTATGGCATGGTGTGACTCGGTAGCGCGAGCATCTTTTATGCAACTTTTTACCTTCAAATACAACTGAATCACACAGCAAATTAATTTGATAGCACAGGCAGCTTTTGCTGATGAAAACAATATGCAGCTTGATTATAATCTGTGAGCAAGTTCAGGTGTTTCTGCATGTTTTATGTTACGTTACACTAATAGCGACTATAACACTTTAACATAGTGGTTTTCTTGAAGATACACCTGTACTGGATCACAGAACATAGGCATGCTGCATATCATTTTAATCAGCAAAAGCAGATTGTTTTAATAAGATGCATTTTAGGGTGAAAAGATGCATTAAAAGATGCACGATGCTACCAAGTCACACAGCAATCCTATGACCTTAGACTCAAAACATTTCTCTCAACATCCTATCACTTGAAATTTCTGCTATACAGTAGACATTGTATTGTACTCATAACAGGGTGCAAGTTTCACATAAAGAGAGATCATGTTAGGTTCAATACTTTTAAAATACACTACTTTGTTCTTCCCTTCTCCCTTCCTCTCTGTGTATGGCCACCCAAGTTCCTAGACCACCTCCCCCCACCATCACACAATTACTATTCATCAGCATTGAGCTCATTATATGGCTCACCAACACCCCACCTTCTTTTGCATCTATTCAATGCTGCCACATGCAAAGCCTTCTTATTGACAATGTGCACATTGTCTGCTTTCATTGCACACTTCAAATCACATACAAAACAGTTGATGTTCTCTACATGGATAGACTGTTTAGGCTAGTGGGTACTGTCGCTGCTTTGTACCTTGAGGTCTGGGGTTCGCATCATGGAAGGGGAGTTTTTTTCCTTTTCTTTAAATCTTTGTGGTGTGTGTGAATTCTGCTATGGCAAGGTGTGACTCGGCAGCACGAGCATCTTTACTGCAACTTTTTACCTTCAATTGCATCTGAATCATACAGCAAATCAAATTGAAAGCACAAGCAGCTTTTGCTGATGAAAACAATATGCAAATTGCCTATAATCTGTGAGCCAGTTCAGGTGTTTTTGCATGTTTTATGTTACGTTACCCTAATAGCGACTGTAACTCTTTAACGTAGTGTTTTTCTTGAAGATACACCTGTACTGGATCACAGAACATAGGCATGCTGCATATCATTTTAATCAGCAAAAGCAGGTTGTTCTAATAAGATGCATTTTAGGGTGAAAAGATGCATTAAAAGATGCACGATGCTACCAAGTCACACAGCACTCCTATGACCTTAGACTCAAAACAATTCTCTCAACATCCTATCACTTGACATTTCTGCTATACAGTAGACATTGTATTGTACTCATAACAGGGGTCAAGTTTCACATAATGAGAGATCATGTTAGGTTCAATACTTTTAAAATACTCTACTTTGTTCTTCCCTTCTCCCTTCCTCTCTGTGTTTGGCCACCCAAGTTCCTAGACCACCTCCCCCCACCATCACACAATTACTATTCATCTGCATTGAGCTCATTATATGGCTCACCAACACCCCACCTTCTTTTGCTTCTATTCAATGCTGCTGCATGCTAAGCCTGCTATTGACAATGTGCACATTGTCTGCTTTCATTGCACACTTCAAATCACATACAAAACAGGTGATGCTCTCTACATGGATAGACTGTTTAGGCTTGTGGGTACTGTCTCTGCTTTGCATCTTGAGGTCTGGGGTTCGCATCATGCATGGGGAGTTTTTTTCCTTTTCTTTAAATCTTTATTTTTTGATTAAAAATAAATCACTTTGTGGTGTGTGTGAATTCTGCTATGGCATGGTGTGACTCGGCAGCACGAGCATCTTTAATGCAACTTTTTACCTTCAATTGCATCTGAATCATACAGCAAATCAAATTGAAAGCACAAGCAGCTTTTGCTGATGATAATAATATGCAAATTGCCGATAATCTGTGAGCCAGTTCAGTTGTTTCTGCATGTTTTATGCTACGTTTACACTAATAGCGACTATAACACTTTAACGTAGTGTTTTTCTTGAAGATACACCTGTACTGGATCACAGAACATAGGCATGCTGCATATCATTTTAATCAGCAGAAACAGATTGTTCTAATAAAATGCATTTTAGGGTAAAAAGAGGCATTAAAAGATGCATGATTCAACCAAGTCACACAGCACTCCTATGACCTTAGACTCAAAAACATTTCTCTCAACATCCTATCACTTGAAATTTCTGCTATACAGTAGACATTGTATTGTACACATAACAGGGGGCAAGTTTCACATAATGAGAGATCATGTTAGGTTCAATACTTTTAAAATACACTACTTTGTACTTTCCTACTCTCTTCCTCTCTGTGTATGGCCACTCAAGTGCCTTAACCACCTCCCCCCACCATAACACAATTATAATTCATCTGCATTGAGCTCATTATATGGCTCACCAACACCCCACCTTCTTTTGCTTCTATTCAATGCTGCAGCATGCTGAGCCTGCTATTGACAAGGTACACATTGTCTGCTTTAATTGCACACTTCACATCACATACACAACAGGTTATGTTCTCAACATGGATAGAATGTTTAGTCTATTGGGTACTGTCTGTGCTTTGCACCTTGAGGTCTGGGGTTCGAATCATGGAAGGGTTGTTTTTTTTCCTTTTCTTTTGTATCTTTATTATTAGATTAAAAATTAATCACTTTTTGGTGTGTGTGAATTCTGCTATGGCTTGGTGTGACTCGGCAGCACGAGCATCTTTAATGCAACTTTTTACCTTCAATTGCATCTGAATCATACAGCAAATCAAATTGAAAGCACAAGCAGCTTTTGCTGATGAAATCAATATGCAAATTGCCTATAATCTGTGAGCCAGTTCAGGTGTTTCTGCATGTTTTATGTTACGTTACCCTAATAGCAACTATAACACTTTAACATTGTGTTTTTCTTGAAGATACACCTGTACTGGATCACAGAACATAGGCATGCTGCATATCATTTTAATCAGCAGAAACAGATTGTTCTAATAAGATGCTTTTTAGGGTGAAAAGATGCATTAAAAGATGCACGATGCTACCAAGTCACACAGCACTCCTATGACCTTAGACTCAAAACAATTCTCTCAACATCCTATCACTTGACATTTCTGCTATACAGTAGACATTGTATTGTACACATAACAGGGGGCAAGTTTCACAAAATGAGAGATCATGTTAGGCTCAATACTTTTAAATACACTACTTTGTACTTTCCTTCTCCCTTCCTCTCTGTGTATTGCCATTCAAGTTCCTTAACCACCTCCCCCCACCATCACACAATTATAATTCATCTGCAGTAAGCTTATCATATGGCTCACCAACACCCCACATTCTTTTGCTTCTATTCAATGCTACCGCATGCTAAGCCTGCTATTGACAATGTGCACATTGTCTGCTTTCATTGCACACTTCAAATCACATACAATACAGGTGATGCTCTCAACAGGGATAGACTGTTTAGGCTAGTGAGTACTGCCTCCGCTTTGCATCTTGAGGTCTGGGGTTCGCATCATGCAAGGGGAGATTTTTTCATTTTCTTTAAATCTTTATTTTTAGATTACAAATAAATCACTTTGTGGTGTGTGTGAATTCTGCTATGGCATGGTGTGACTCGGCAGCACGAGCATCTTTAATGCAACTTTTTACCTTCAATTTCATTTGAATCACACAGCAAATTATTTTGATAGCACAAGCAGCTTTTGCTGATGAAAACAATATGCAGCATGCCTATAATCTGTGATCCAGTTCAGGTGTTTCTGAATGTTTTTTGTTACGTTTACACTAATAGCGACTATAACACTTTAACGTAGTGGTTTTCTTGAAGATTCACCTGTACTGGATCACAGAACATAGGCATGCTGCATATCATTTTAATCAGCAGAAACAGATTGTTCTAATAAGTTACATTTTAGGGTGAAAAGTTGCATTAAATGATGCACAATGCTACCAAGTCACACAGCACTCCTATGACTTTAGACTCAAAACATTTCTCTCAACATCCTATCACTTGAAATTTCTGCTATACAGTAAACATTGTATTGTATACATAACACGAGGCAAGTGTCACATAATGAGAGATCATGTTAGGTTCAATACTTTTAAAATACACTACTTTGTACTGTCCTTCTCCCTTCCTCTCTGTGTATGGCTACCCAAGTTCCTAAACCAGATCCCCCCACCATCATGCAATTATAATTCAACTGCATTGAGCTCATTAGATGGCTCACCAACACCCCACCTTCTTTTGCGTCTATTCAATTCTGCCGCATGCTGAGCCTGCTATTGACAAGGTATACATTGTCTGCTTTTATTGCACACTTCAAATCACATACAAAACAGGTGATGGATTCAACATGTATAGACTGTTTAGGCTAGTGGGTACTGTCTGCGCTTTGCACCTTGAGGCCTGGGGTTCGAATCATGGAAGGGGAGTTTTTTTCCTTTTCTCTTAAATCTTTATGTTTAGATTAAAAATAAATCACTTTGTGGTGTGTGTGAATTCTGTTATGGCATGGTGTGGCTCGGCAGCACGAGCATCTTTAATGCAACTTTTTACCTTCAATTGCATCTGAATCATACAGCAAATCAAATTGAAAGCACAAGCAGCTTTTGCTGATGAAAACAATATGCAAATTGCCTATAATCTGTGAGCCAGTTCAGGTGTTTCTGCATGTTTTATGTTATGTTACATTAATAGCGACTATAACACTTTAACGTAGTGGTTTTCTTGAAGATACACCTGTACTGGATCACAGAACATAGGCATGCTGCATATCATTTTAATCAACAGAAGCAGATTGTTCTAATAAGATGCATTTTAGGGTGAAAAGATGCATTAAAAGATGCACGATGCTACCAAGTCTCACATCACTCCTATGACCTTAGACTCAAAACAATTCTCTCAACATCCTATCACTTGAAATTTCTGCTATACAGTAGACATTGTATTGTACACATAACAGGGGGCAAGTTTCACAAAATGAGAGATCATGTTAGGCTCAATACTTTTAAATACACTACTTTGTACTTTCCTTCTCCCTTCCTCTCTGTGTATTGCCATTCAAGTTCCTTAACCACCTCCCCCCACCATCACACAATTATAATTCATCTGCAGTAAGCTTATCATATGGCTCACCAACACCCCACATTCTTTTGCTTCTATTCAATGCTACCGCATGCTAAGCCTGCTATTGACAATGTGCACATTGTCTGCTTTCATTGCACACTTCAAATCACATACAATACAGGTGATGCTCTCAACAGGGATAGACTGTTTAGGCTAGTGAGTACTGCCTCCGCTTTGCATCTTGAGGTCTGGGGTTCGCATCATGCAAGGGGAGATTTTTTCATTTTCTTTAAATCTTTATTTTTAGATTACAAATAAATCACTTTGTGGTGTGTGTGAATTCTGCTATGGCATGGTGTGACTCGGCAGCACGAGCATCTTTAATGCAACTTTTTACCTTCAATTTCATTTGAATCACACAGCAAATTATTTTGATAGCACAAGCAGCTTTTGCTGATGAAAACAATATGCAGCATGCCTATAATCTGTGATCCAGTTCAGGTGTTTCTGAATGTTTTTTGTTACGTTTACACTAATAGCGACTATAACACTTTAACGTAGTGGTTTTCTTGAAGATTCACCTGTACTGGATCACAGAACATAGGCATGCTGCATATCATTTTAATCAGCAGAAACAGATTGTTCTAATAAGTTACATTTTAGGGTGAAAAGTTGCATTAAATGATGCACAATGCTACCAAGTCACACAGCACTCCTATGACTTTAGACTCAAAACATTTCTCTCAACATCCTATCACTTGAAATTTCTGCTATACAGTAAACATTGTATTGTATACATAACACGAGGCAAGTGTCACATAATGAGAGATCATGTTAGGTTCAATACTTTTAAAATACACTACTTTGTACTGTCCTTCTCCCTTCCTCTCTGTGTATGGCTACCCAAGTTCCTAAACCAGATCCCCCCACCATCATGCAATTATAATTCAACTGCATTGAGCTCATTAGATGGCTCACCAACACCCCACCTTCTTTTGCGTCTATTCAATTCTGCCGCATGCTGAGCCTGCTATTGACAAGGTATACATTGTCTGCTTTTATTGCACACTTCAAATCACATACAAAACAGGTGATGCATTCAACATGTATAGACTGTTTAGGCTAGTGGGTACTGTCTGCGCTTTGCACCTTGAGGCCTGGGGTTCGAATCATGGAAGGGGAGTTTTTTTCCTTTTCTCTTAAATCTTTATGTTTAGATTAAAAATAAATCACTTTGTGGTGTGTGTGAATTCTGTTATGGCATGGTGTGGCTCGGCAGCACGAGCATCTTTAATGCAACTTTTTACCTTCAATTGCATCTGAATCATACAGCAAATCAAATTGAAAGCACAAGCAGCTTTTGCTGATGAAAACAATATGCAAATTGCCTATAATCTGTGAGCCAGTTCAGGTGTTTCTGCATGTTTTATGTTATGTTACATTAATAGCGACTATAACACTTTAACGTAGTGGTTTTCTTGAAGATACACCTGTACTGGATCACAGAACATAGGCATGCTGCATATCATTTTAATCAACAGAAGCAGATTGTTCTAATAAGATGCATTTTAGGGTGAAAAGATGCATTAAAAGATGCACGATGCTACCAAGTCTCACATCACTCCTATGACCTTAGACTCAAAACAATTCTCTCAACATCCTATCACTTGAAATTTCTGCTATACAGTAGACATTGTATTGTACACATAACAGGGGGCAAGTTTACACTACTCTGTTCTTCCCTTCTCCCTTCCTCTCTGTGTATGGCCACCCAAGTTCCTATTCCACCTCCGCCCACCATCACACAATTATAATTCATCTGCATTGAGCTCATTATATGGCTCACCAACACCCCACATTCTTTTGCTTCTATTCAATGCTGCCGCATGCTGACCCTACTATTGACAAGGTATACATTGTCTGCTTTAATTGCACACTTCACATCACATACACAACAGGTGATGTTCTCAACATGGATAGACTGTTTAGTCTAGTGGGTACTGTCTGCGCTTTGCACCTTGAGTTATGGGGTTTGGATCATGGAAGGGGAGTTTTTTTTCCTTTTCTTTTGAATCTTTATTTTTAGATTAAATATAAATCACTTGGTGTTGTGTTTGAATTCGGTTATGGCATGGTGTGACTCGGTAGCGTGAGCATCTTTAATGCAACTTTTTACCTTCAATTACAGCTGAATCATACAGCGAATCAAATTGAAAGCACAAGCAGCTTTTGCTGATTAAAACAATATGCAAAGTGATTATAATCTGTGAGCCAGTTCAGGTGTTTCTGCATGTTTTATGTTACGTTACACTTATAGCGACTATAACACTTAAACGTAGTGGTTTTCTTGAAGATACATCTTCACTGGATCAAAGAACATAGGCATGCAGGATATCATTTTAATCAGCAGAAGCAGATTGTTCTAATAAGATGCATTTTAGTGTAAAAAGACGCATTAAAAGATGCACGATGCTACCAAGTCACACAGCACTTCTATGACCTTAGACTCAAAACAAATCTCTCAACATCCTATTACTTGAAATTTCTGCTAAACAGTAGACATTGTATTGTACACATAACAGGGGGCAAGTTTCACATAATGAGAGATCACGTTAGGTTCAATACCTTTTAAAAAACACTACTTTATACTTTCCTTCTCCCTTCCTCTCTGTGTATGGACACCCAAGTTCCTAAACGACCTCCCCCCACCATCACACAATTATAATACATCTGCATTGAGCTCATTATATGGCTCACCAACACCCCACCTTCTTTTGCTTCTTTTCAATGCTGCCGCATGCTGAGCCTGCTATTGACAAGGTATACATTGTCTACTTTAATTGCACACTTCACATCACATACACAACAGGTGATGTTCTCAACATGGATAGACTGTTTAGGCTAGTGGGTACTGTCTGCGCTTTGCACCTTGAGGTATGGGGTTCGGATCACGGAAGGGGAGTTTTTTTTCATTTTCTTTTGAATCTTTATTTTTAGATTAAAAATAAATCACTTAGTGTTGTGTTTGAATTCTGTTATGGCATGGTGTGACTCGGTAGCGTGAGCATCTTTAATGCAACTTTTTACCTTCAATTACATCTGAATCATACAGCGAATCAAATTGAAAGCACAAGCAGCTTTTGCTGATTAAAACAATATGCAAAGTGATTTTAATCTGTGAGCCAGTTCAGGTGTTTCTGCATGTTTTATGTTAAGTTACACTTATAGCGACTATAACACTTAAACGTCGTGGTTTTCTTGAAGATACATCTGTACTGGATCACAGAACATAGGCATGCTGCATATCATTTTAATCAGCAGAAGCAGATAGTTCTAATAAGATGCATTTTAGGGTAAAAAGATGCATTAAAAGATGCACGATGCTTCCAAGTCACACAGCACTCCTATGACCTTAGAACCAAAACATTTCTCTCAACATCCTATCACTTGAAATTTCTGCTATACAGTAGAAATTGTATTGTACACATAACAGGGGGCAAGTTTCACATAATGAGAGATCATGTTAGGTTCAATACTTTTTAAAATACACTACTTTGTACTTTCCTTCTCCCTTCCTCTCTGTGTATGGACTCCCAAGTTCCTAAACCACCTCCCCCCACATCACACAATTATAATTCATCTGCATTGAGCTCATTATATCGCTCACCAACACCCCACCTTCTTTTGCTTCTATTCAATGCTGCCGCATGCTGAGCCTGCTATTGACAAGGTATACATTGTCTACTTTAATTGCACACTTCACATCACATACACAACATGTGATGTTCTCAACATGGATAGACTGTTTAGTCTAGTGGGTACTGTCTGCACTTTGCACCTTGAGTTATGGGGTTTGGATCATGGAAGGGGATTTTTTTTTCCTTTTCTTTTGAATCTTTATTTTTAGATTAAAAATAAATCACTTGGTGGTGTGTGTGAATTCTGTTATGGCATGGTGTGACTCGGGAGCACGAGTATCTTTAATGCAACTTTTTACCTTCAATTACATCTGAATCATACAGTGAATCAAATTGAAAGCACAAGCAGCTTTGGTGATGAAAACAATATGCAAATTGATTATAATCTGTGAGCCAGTTCAGGTGTTTCTGCATGTTTTATGTTACGTTACAGTAATAGCGACTATAACACTTAAACGTCGTGGTTTTCTTGAAGATACATCTGTACTGGATCACAGAACATAGGCATGCTGCATATCATTTTAATCATCAGAAGCAGATTGTTCTAATAAGATGCATTTTAGGGTAAAAAGATGCATTAAAAGATGCACGATGCTACCAAGTCACACAGCACTCCTATGACCTTAGACTCAAAACATTTCTCTCAACATCCTGTCACTTGAAATTTCTGCTATACAGTAGAAATTGTATTGTACACATAACAGGGGGCAAGTTTCACATAATGAGAGATCATGTTAGGTTCAATACTTTTTAAAATACACTACTTTGTACTTTCCTTCTCCCTTCCTCTCTGTGTATGGACACCCAAGTTCCTAAACCACCTCCCCCCACAACACACAATTATAATTCATCTGCATTGAGCTCATTATATCGCTCACCAACACCCCACCTTCTTTTGCTTCTATTCAATGCTGCCGCATGCTGAGCCTGCTAATGACAAGGTATTCATTGTCTGCTTTAATTGCATACTTCACATCAAATACACAACAGGTGATGTTCTCAACATGGATAGACTGTTTAGGCTAGTGGGTACTGTCTGTGCTTTGCACATTGAGGTCTGGGGTTCGGATCATGGAAGGGGAGTTTTTTTCCTTTTCATTTGAATCTTTATTTTTAGATTAAAAATAAATCACTTGGTGGTGTGTTTGAATTCTGTTATGGCATGGTGTGACTCGGTAGCGCGAGCATCTTTAATGCAACTTTTTACCTTCAATTACATCTGAATCATACAGCGAATCAAATTGAAAGCACAAGCAGCTTTTGCTGATGAAAACAATATGCAAATTGATTATAATCTGTGAGCCAGTTCAGGTGTTTCTGCATGTTTTATGTTACGTTACACTAATAGCGACTTTAACACTTAAACGTAGTGGTTTTCTTGAAGATACATCTGTACTGGATCACAGAACATAGGCATGCAGCATATCATTTTAATCATCAGAAGCAGATTGTTCTAATAAGATGCATTTTAGGGTAAAAAGATGCATTAAAAGATGCACGATGCTACCAAGTCACACAGCACTCCTATGACCTTAGACTCAAAACATTTCTCTCAACATCCTGTCACTTGAAATTTCTGCTATACAGTAGAAATTGTATTGTACACATAACAGGGGGCAAGTTTCACATAATGAGAGATCATGTTAGGTTCAATACTTTTTAAAATACACTACTTTGTACTTTCCTTCTCCCTTCCTCTCTGTGTATGGACACCCAAGTTCCTAAACCACCTCCCCCCACAACACACAATTATAATTCATCTGCATTGAGCTCATTATATCGCTCACCAACACCCCACCTTCTTTTGCTTCTATTCAATGCTGCCGCATGCTGAGCCTGCTAATGACAAGGTATTCATTGTCTGCTTTAATTGCATACTTCACATCAAATACACAACAGGTGATGTTCTCAACATGGATAGACTGTTTAGGCTAGTGGGTACTGTCTGTGCTTTGCACATTGAGGTCTGGGGTTCGGATCATGGAAGGGGAGTTTTTTTCCTTTTCATTTGAATCTTTATTTTTAGATTAAAAATAAATCACTTGGTGGTGTGTTTGAATTCTGTTATGGCATGGTGTGACTCGGTAGCGCGAGCATCTTTAATGCAACTTTTTACCTTCAATTACATCTGAATCATACAGCGAATCAAATTGAAAGCACAAGCAGCTTTTGCTGATGAAAACAATATGCAAATTGATTATAATCTGTGAGCCAGTTCAGGTGTTTCTGCATGTTTTATGTTACGTTACACTAATAGCGACTTTAACACTTAAACGTAGTGGTTTTCTTGAAGATACATCTGTACTGGATCACAGAACATAGGCATGCAGCATATCATTTTAATCAGCAGAAGCAGATTGTTCTAATAAGATGCATTTTAGTGTAAAAAGACGCATTAAAAGATGCACCTTGCTACCAAGTCACACAGCACTCCTATGACCTTAGACTCAAAACATTTCTCTCAACATCCTATCACTTGAAATTTCTGCTATACAATAGAAATTGTATTGTCCACATAACAGGGGGCAAGATTCACATAATGAGAGATCATGTTAGGTTCAATACTTTTTAAAATACACTACTTTGTACTTTCCTTCTCCCTTACTCTCTGTGTATGGACACCCAAGTTCCTAAACCACCTCCTCCCACCATCACACAATTATAATTCATCTGCATTGAGCTCATTATATGGCTCACCAACACTTGACCTTCTTTTGCTTTTATTCAATGCTGCCGCATGCTGAGCCTGCTATTGACAAGGTATACATTGTCTACTTTAATTGCACACTTCACATCACATACACAACAGGTGATGTTCTCAACATGGATAGACTGTTTAGTCTAGTGGGTACTGTCTGCGCTTTGCACCTTGAGGTATGGGGTACGGATCATGGAAGGGGACTATTTTTTTCCTTTTCTTTTGAATCTTTATTTTTAGATAAAAAATAAATCACTTGGTGGTGTGTTTGAATTCTGTTATGGCATGGTGTGACTCGGTAGCGCGAGCATCTTTAATGCAACTTTTTACCTTCAATTACATCTGAATCATACAGCGAATCAAATTGAAAGCACATAGCAGCTTTTGCTGATGAAAACTATATGCAAATTGATTATAATCTGTGAGCCAGTTCAGGTGTTTCTGCATGTTTTATGTTACGTTACACTAATAGCGACTATAACACTTAAACATCGTGGTTTTCTTGAAGATACATCTGTACTGGATCACAGAACATAGGCATGCTGCATATCATTTTAATCATCAGAAGCAGATTGTTCTAATAAGATGCATTTTAGGGTAAAAAGATGCATTAAAAGATGCACGATGCTACCAAGTCACACAGCACTCCTATGACCTTAGACTCAAAACATTTCTCTCAACATCCTATCACTTGAAATTTCTGCTATACTGTAGAAATTGTTTTGTACACATAACAGGGGGCAAGTTTCACATAATGAGAGATCATGTTAGGTTCAATACTTTTTAAAATACACTACTTTGTACTTTCCTTCTCACTTCCTCTCTGTGTATGGACACCCAAGTTCCTAAACCACCTCCCCCCACCATCACACAATTATAATTCATCTGCATTGAGCTCATTATATGGCTCACCAACACCCCACCTTCTTTTGCTTCTATTCAATGCTGCCGCATGCTGAGCCTGCTATTGACAAGTTATACATTGTCTACTTTAATTGCACACTTCACATCACATACACAACAGGTGATGTTCTCAACATGGATAGACTGTTTAGTCTAGTGGGTACTGTCTGCGCTTTGCACCTTGAGGTATGGGGTACGGATCATGGAAGGGGACTATTTTTTTCCTTTTCTTTTGAATCTTTATTTTTAGATAAAAAATAAATCACTTGGTGGTGTGTTTGAATTCTGTTATGGCATGGTGTGACTCGGTAGCGCGAGCATCTTTAATGCAACTTTTTACCTTCAATTACATCTGAATCATACAGCGAATCAAATTGAAAGCACATAGCAGCTTTTGCTGATGAAAACTATATGCAAATTGATTATAATCTGTGAGCCAGTTCAGGTGTTTCTGCATGTTTTATGTTACGTTACACTAATAGCGACTATAACACTTAAACGTCGTGGTTTTCTTGAAGATACATCTGTACTGGATCACAGAACATAGGCATGCTGCATATCATTTTAATCATCAGAAGCAGATTGTTCTAATAAGATGCATTTTAGGGTAAAAAGATGCATTAAAAGATGCACGATGCTACCAAGTCACACAGCACTCCTATGACCTTAGACTCAAAACATTTCTCTCAACATCCTATCACTTGAAATTTCTGCTATACTGTAGAAATTGTTTTGTACACATAACAGGGGGCAAGTTTCACATAATGAGAGATCATGTTAGGTTCAATACTTTTTAAAATACACTACTTTGTACTTTCCTTCTCACTTCCTCTCTGTGTATGGACACCCAAGTTCCTAAACCACCTCCCCCCACCATCACACAATTATAATTCATCTGCATTGAGCTCATTATATGGCTCACCAACACCCCACCTTCTTTTGCTTCTATTCAATGCTGCCGCATGCTGAGCCTGCTATTGACAAGTTATACATTGTCTACTTTAATTGCACACTTCACATCACATACACAACAGGTGATGTTCTCAACATGTTTAGACTGTTTAGTCTAGTGGGTACTGTCTGTGCTTTGCACCTTGAGTTATGGGGTTCGGATCATGGAAGGGGAGTTTTTTTTCCTTTTCTTTTGAATCTTTATTTTTAGATTAAAAATAAATCACTTGGTGGTGTGTGTGAATTCTGTTATGGCATGGTGTGACTCGGTAGCGCAAGCATCTTTAATGCAACTTTTTACCTTCAATTACATCTGAATCATACAGCGAATCAAATTGAAAGCACATAGCAGCTTTTGCTGATGAAAACAATATGCAAATTGATTATAATCTGTGAACCAGTTCAGGTGTTTCTGCATGTTTTATGTTACGTTACACTAATAGCGACTATAACTCTTAAACGTAGTGGTTTTCTTGAAGATACATCTGTACTGGATCACAGAACATAGGCATGCTGCATATCATTTTAATCAGCAGAAGCAGATTGTTCTAATAAGATGCATTTTTGTGTAAAAAGACGCATTAAAAGATGCACGATGCTACCAAGTCACACAGCACTCCTATGACCTTAGACTCAAAACATTTCTCTCAACATCCGGTCACTTGAAATTTCTGCTATACAGTAGAAATTGTATTGTACACATAACAGGGGGCAAGTTTCACATAATGAGAGATCATGTTAGGTTCAATACTTTTTAAAATACACTACTTTGTACTTTCCTTCTCCCTTCCTCTCTGTGTATGGACACCCAAGTTCCTAAACCACCTCCCCCCACCATCACACAATTATAATTCATCTGCATTGAGCTCATTATATCGCTCACCAACACCTCACCTTCTTTTGCTTCTATTCAATGCTGCTGCATTCTGAGCCTGCTAATGACAAGGTATTCATTGTCTGCTTTAATTGCATACTTCACATCAAATACACAACAGGTGATGTTCTCAACATGGATAGACTGTTTAGGCTAGTGGGTACTGTCTGTGCTTTGCACATTGAGGTCTGGGGTTCGGATCATGGAAGGGCAGTTTTTTTTCCTTTTATTTTGAATCTTTATTTTTAGATTAAAAATAAATCACTTGGTGGTGTGTTTGAATTCTGTTATGGAATGGTGTGACTCGGTAGCGCGAGCATCTTTAATGCAACTTTTTACCTTCAATTACATCTGAATCATACAGCGAATCAAATTGAAAGCACAAGCAGCTTTTGCTGATTTAAACAATATGCAAAGTGATTATAATCTGTGAGCCAGTTCAGGTGTTTCTGCATGTTTTATGTTACGTTACACTAATAGCGAGTATAACACTTAAACGTAGTGGTTTTCTTGAAGATACATCTGTACTGGATCACAGAACATAGGCATGCTGCATATCATTTTAATCAGCAGAAGCAGATTGTTCTAATAAGATGCATTTTAGGGTAAAAAGATGCATTAAAAGATGCACGATGCTACCAAGTCACACAGCACTCCTATGACCTTAGACTCAAAACATTTATCTCAACATCCTATCACTTGAAATTTCTGCTATACAGTAGAAATTGTATTGTACACATAACAGGGGGCAAGTTTCACATAATGAGAGATCATGTTAGGTTCAATACTTTTTAAAATACACTACTTTGTACTTTCCTTCTCCCTTCCTCTCTGTGTATGGACACCCAAGTTCCTAAACCA
The DNA here is from genome assembly GCA_031769625.1 of Taudactylus pleione. Lineage (NCBI taxonomy): Eukaryota > Metazoa > Chordata > Amphibia > Anura > Myobatrachidae > Taudactylus > Taudactylus pleione. Next base: position 6,989,327 of record JAUIMM010000759.1, read on the forward strand.
CCTCCCCCCACCATCACACAATTATAATTCATCTGCATTGAGCTCATTATATCGCTCACCAACACTTGACCTTCTTTTGCTTTTATTCAATGCTGCCGCATGCTGAGCCTGCTATTGACAAGGTATACATTGTCTACTTTAATTGCACACTTCACATCACATACACAACATGTGATGTTCTCAACATGGATAGACTGTTTAGTCTAGTGGGTACTGTCTGCGCTTTGCACCTTGAGTTATGGGGTTTGGATCATGGAAGGGGATTTTTTTTTCCTTTTCTTTTGAATCTTTATTTTTAGATTAAAAATAAATCACTTGGTGGTGTGTGTGAATTCTGTTATGGCATGGTGTGACTCGGGAGCGCGAGTATCTTTAATGCAACTTTTTACCTTCAATTACATCTGAATCATACAGCGAATCAAATTGAAAGCACAAGCAGCTTTGGTGATGAAAACAATATGCAAATTGATTATAATCTGTGAGCCAGTTCAGGTGTTTCTGCATGTTTTATGTTACATTACACTAATAGCGACTTTAACACTTAAACGTAGTGGTTTTCTTGAAGATACATCTGTACTGGATCACAGAACATAGGCATGCAGCATATCATTTTAATCAGCAGAAGCAGATTGTTCTAATAAGATGCATTTTAGTGTAAAAAGACGCATTAAAAGATGCACGATGCTACCAAGTCACAGAGCACTCCTATGACCTTAGACTCAAAACATTTCTCTCAACATCCTATCACTTGAAATTTCTGCTATACAATAGAAATTGTATTGTCCACATAACAGGGGGCAAGTTTCACATAATGAGAGATCATGTTAGGTTCAATACTTTTTAAAATACACTACTTTGTACTTTCCTTCTCACTTCCTCTCTGTGTATGGACACCCAAGTTCCTAAACCACCTCCCCCCACCATCACACAATTATAATTCATCTGCATTGAGCTCATTATATGGCTCACCAACACCCCACCTTCTTTTGCTTCTATTCAATGCTGCCGCATGCTGAGCCTGCTATTGACAAGGTATACATTGTCTACTTTAATTGCACACTTCACATCACATACACAACAGGTGATGTTCTCAACATGGATAGACTGTTTAGTCTAGTGGGTACTGTCTGCGCTTTGCAACTTGAGTTATGGGGTTCGGATCATGGAAGGGGAGTTTTTTTTCCTTTTCTTTTGAATCTTTATTTTTAGATTAAAAAGAAATCACTTGGTGGTGTGTGTGAATTCTGTTATGGCATGGTGTGACTCGGTAGCGCGAGTATCTTTAATGCAACTTTTTACCTTCAATTACATCTGAATCATACAGCAAATCAAATTGAAAGCACAAGATGCTTTTGCTGATTAAAACAATATGCAAAGTGATTATAATCTGTGAGCCAGTTCAGGTGTTTCTGCATGTTTTATGTTACGTTACAGTAATAGCGACTATAACACTTAAACGTCGTGGTTTTCTTGAAGATACATCTGTACTGGATCACAGAACATAGGCATGCTGCATATCATTTTAATCAGCAAAAGCAGGTTGTTCTAATAAGATGCATTTTAGGGTGAAAAGATGCATTAAAAGATGCACGATGCTACCAAGTCACACAGCACTCCTATGACCTTAGACTCAAAACAATTCTCTCAACATCCTATCACTTGACATTTCAGCTATACAGTAGACATTGTATTGTACTCATAACAGGGGGCAAGTTTCACATAATGAGAGATCATGTTAGGTTCAATACTTTTAAAATACTCTACTTTATTCTTCCCTTCTCCCTTCCTCTCTGTGTTTGGCCACCCAAGTTCCTAGACCACCTCCCCCCACCATCACACAATTATAATTCATCTGCATTCAGCTCATTATATGGCTCACCAACACCCCACCTTCTTTTGCTTCTATTCAATGCTGCCGCATGCTGAGCCTGCTATTGACAAGGTATACATTGTCTACTTTAATTGCACACTTCACATCACATACACAACAGGTGACGTTCTCAACATGGATAGACTGTTTAGTCTAGTGGGTACTGTCTGCGCTTTGCACCTCGAGTTATGGGGTTCGGATCATGGAAGGGGAGTTTTTTTTCCTTTTCTTTTGAATCTTTATTTTTAGATTAAAAATAAATCACTTGGTGGTGTGTTTGAATTCTGTTATGGCATGGTGTGACTCGGTAGCGCAAGCATCTTTAATGCAACTTTTTACCTTCAATTACATCTGAATCATACAGCGAATCAAATTGAAAGCACATAGCAGCTTTTGCTGATGAAAACAATATGCAAATTGATTATAATCTGTGAACCAGTTCAGGTGTTTCTGCATGTTTTATGTTACGTTACACTAATAGCGACTATAACTCTTAAACGTAGTGGTTTTCTTGAAGATACATCTGTACTGGATCACAGAACATAGGCATGCTGCATATCATTTTAATCAGCAGAAGCAGATTGTTCTAATAAGATGCATTTTTGTGTAAAAAGACGCATTAAAAGATGCACGATGCTACCAAGTCACACAGCACTCCTATGACCTTAGACTCAAAACATTTCTCTCAACATCCGGTCACTTGAAATTTCTGCTATACAGTAGAAATTGTATTGTACACATAACAGGGGGCAAGTTTCACATAATGAGAGATCATGTTAGGTTCAATACTTTTTAAAATACACTACTTTGTACTTTCCTTCTCCCTTCCTCTCTGTGTATGGACACCCAAGTTCCTAAACCACCTCCCCCCACCATCACACAATTATAATTCATCTGCATTGAGCTCATTATATCGCTCACCAACACCTCACCTTCTTTTGCTTCTATTCAATGCTGCTGCATTCTGAGCCTGCTAATGACAAGGTATTCATTGTCTGCTTTAATTGCATACTTCACATCAAATACACAACAGGTGATGTTCTCAACATGGATAGACTGTTTAGGCTAGTGGGTACTGTCTGTGCTTTGCACATTGAGGTCTGGGGTTCGGATCATGGAAGGGCAGTTTTTTTTCCTTTTATTTTGAATCTTTATTTTTAGATTAAAAATAAATCACTTGGTGGTGTGTTTGAATTCTGTTATGGAATGGTGTGACTCGGTAGCGCGAGCATCTTTAATGCAACTTTTTACCTTCAATTACATCTGAATCATACAGCGAATCAAATTGAAAGCACAAGCAGCTTTTGCTGATTTAAACAATATGCAAAGTGATTATAATCTGTGAGCCAGTTCAGGTGTTTCTGCATGTTTTATGTTACGTTACACTAATAGCGAGTATAACACTTAAACGTAGTGGTTTTCTTGAAGATACATCTGTACTGGATCACAGAACATAGGCATGCTGCATATCATTTTAATCAGCAGAAGCAGATTGTTCTAATAAGATGCATTTTAGGGTAAAAAGATGCATTAAAAGATGCACGATGCTACCAAGTCACACAGCACTCCTATGACCTTAGACTCAAAACATTTATCTCAACATCCTATCACTTGAAATTTCTGCTATACAGTAGAAATTGTATTGTACACATAACAGGGGGCAAGTTTCACATAATGAGAGATCATGTTAGGTTCAATACTTTTTAAAATACACTACTTTGTACTTTCCTTCTCCCTTCCTCTCTGTGTATGGACACCCAAGTTCCTAAACCACCTCCCCCCACCATCACACAATTATAATTCATCTGCATTGAGCTCATTATATCGCTCACCAACACTTGACCTTCTTTTGATTTTATTCAATGCTGCCGCATGCTGAGCCTGCTATTGACAAGGTATACATTGTCTACTTTAATTGCACACTTCACATCACATACACAACATGTGATGTTCTCAACATGGATAGACTGTTTAGTCTAGTGGGTACTGTCTGCGCTTTGCACCTTGAGTTATGGGGTTTGGATCATGGAAGGGGATTTTTTTTCCTTTTCTTTTGAATCTTTATTTTTAGATTAAAAATAAATCACTTGGTGGTGTGTGTGAATTCTGTTATGGCATGGTGTGACTCGGGAGCGCGAGTATCTTTAATGCAACTTTTTACCTTCAATTACATCTGAATCATACAGCGAATCAAATTGAAAGCACAAGCAGCTTTGGTGATGAAAACAATATGCAAATTGATTATAATCTGTGAGCCAGTTCAGGTGTTTCTGCATGTTTTATGTTACATTACACTAATAGCGACTTTAACACTTAAACGTAGTGGTTTTCTTGAAGATACATCTGTACTGGATCACAGAACATAGGCATGCAGCATATCATTTTAATCAGCAGAAGCAGATTGTTCTAATAAGATGCATTTTAGTGTAAAAAGACGCATTAAAAGATGCACGATGCTACCAAGTCACAGAGCACTCCTATGACCTTAGACTCAAAACATTTCTCTCAACATCCTATCACTTGAAATTTCTGCTATACAATAGAAATTGTATTGTCCACATAACAGGGGGCAAGTTTCACATAATGAGAGATCATGTTAGGTTCAATACTTTTTAAAATACACTACTTTGTACTTTCCTTCTCACTTCCTCTCTGTGTATGGACACCCAAGTTCCTAAACCACCTCCCCCCACCATCACACAATTATAATTCATCTGCATTGAGCTCATTATATGGCTCACCAACACCCCACCTTCTTTTGCTTCTATTCAATGCTGCCGCATGCTGAGCCTGCTATTGACAAGGTATACATTGTCTACTTTAATTGCACACTTCACATCACATACACAACAGGTGATGTTCTCAACATGGATAGACTGTTTAGTCTAGTGGGTACTGTCTGCGCTTTGCACCTTGAGTTATGGGGTTCGGATCATGGAAGGGGAGTTTTTTTTCCTTTTCTTTTGAATCTTTATTTTTAGATTAAAAAGAAATCACTTGGTGGTGTGTGTGAATTCTGTTATGGCATGGTGTGACTCGGTAGCGCGAGTATCTTTAATGCAACTTTTTACCTTCAATTACATCTGAATCATACAGCAAATCAAATTGAAAGCACAAGATGCTTTTGCTGATTAAAACAATATGCAAAGTGATTATAATCTGTGAGCCAGTTCAGGTGTTTCTGCATGTTTTATGTTACGTTACAGTAATAGCGACTATAACACTTAAACGTCGTGGTTTTCTTGAAGATACATCTGTACTGGATCACAGAACATAGGCATGCTGCATATCATTTTAATCAGCAAAAGCAGGTTGTTCTAATAAGATGCATTTTAGGGTGAAAAGATGCATTAAAAGATGCACGATGCTACCAAGTCACACAGCACTCCTATGACCTTAGACTCAAAACAATTCTCTCAACATCCTATCACTTGACATTTCAGCTATACAGTAGACATTGTATTGTACTCATAACAGGGGGCAAGTTTCACATAATGAGAGATCATGTTAGGTTCAATACTTTTAAAATACTCTACTTTATTCTTCCCTTCTCCCTTCCTCTCTGTGTTTGGCCACCCAAGTTCCTAGACCACCTCCCCCCACCATCACACAATTATAATTCATCTGCATTCAGCTCATTATATGGCTCACCAACACCCCACCTTCTTTTGCTTCTATTCAATGCTGCCGCATGCTGAGCCTGCTATTGACAAGGTATACATTGTCTACTTTAATTGCACACTTCACATCACATACACAACAGGTGACGTTCTCAACATGGATAGACTGTTTAGTCTAGTGGGTACTGTCTGCGCTTTGCACCTCGAGTTATGGGGTTCGGATCATGGAAGGGGAGTTTTTTTTCCTTTTCTTTTGAATCTTTATTTTTAGATTAAAAATAAATCACTTGGTGGTGTGTTTGAATTCTGTTATGGCATGGTGTGACTCGGTAGCGCGAGCATCTTTAATGCAACTTTTTACCTTCAATTACATCTGAATCATACAGCAAATCAAATTGAAAGCACAAGCAGCTTTTGCTGATGAAAACAATATGCAAATTGATTATAATCTGTGAGCCAGTTCAGGTGTTTCTGCATGTTTTATGTTACGTTACACTAATAGCGACTTTAACACTTAAACGTAGTGGTTTTCTTGAAGATACATCTGTACTGGATCACAGAACATAGGCATGCAGCATATCATTTTAATCAGCAGAAGCAGATTGTTCTAATAAGATGCATTTTAGTGTAAAAAGACGCATTAAAAGATGCACCATACTACCAAGTCACACAGCACTCCTATGACCTTAGACTCAAAACATTTCTCTCAACATCCTATCACTTGAAATTTCTGCTATACAATAAAAATTGTATTGTCCACATAACAGGGGGCAAGATTCACATAATGAGAGATCATGTTAGGTTCAATACTATTTAAAATACACTACTTTGTACTTTCCTTCTCCCTTACTCTCTGTGTATGGACACCCAAGTTCCTAAACCACCTCCTCCCACCATCACACAATTATAATTCATCTGCATTGAGCTCATTATATGGCTCACCAACACTTGACCTTCTTTTGCTTTTATTCAATGCTGCCGCATGCTGAGCCTGCTATTGACAAGGTATTCATTGTCTGCTTTAATTGCATACTTCACATCAAAAACACAACAGGTGATGTTCTCAACATGGATAGACTGTTTAGGCTAGTGGGTACTGTCTGTGCTTTGCACATTGAGGTCTGGGGTTCGGATCATGGAAGGGGAGTTTTTTTTCCTTTTCATTTGAATCTTTATTTTTAGATTAAAAATAAATCACTTGGTGGTGTGTTTGAATTCTGTTATGGCATGGTGTGACTCGGTAGCGCGAGCATCTTTAATGCAACTTTTTACCTTCAATTACATCTGAATCATACAGCGAATCAAATTGAAAGCACAAGCAGCTTTTGCTGATGAAAACAATATGCAAATTGATTATAATCTGTGAGCCAGTTCAGGTGTTTCTGCATGTTTTATGTTACGTTACACTAATAGCGACTTTAACACTTAAACGTAGTGGTTTTCTTGAAGATACATCTGTACTGGATAACAGAACATAGGCATGCAGCATATCATTTTAATCAGCAGAAGCAGATTGTTCTAATAAGATGCATTTTAGTGTAAAAAGACGCATTAAAAGATGCACCATGCTACCAAGTCACACAGCACTCCTATGACCTTAGACTCAAAACATTTCTCTCAACATCCTATCACTTGAAATTTCTGCTATACAATAGAAATTGTATTGTCCACATAAAAGGGGGCAAGTTTCACATAATGAGAGATCATGTTAGGTTCAATACTTTTTAAAATACACTACTTTGTACTTTCCTTCTCACTTCCTCTCTGTGTATGGACACTCAAGTTCCTAAACCACCTCCCCCCACCATCACACAATTATAATTCATCTGCATTGAGCTCATTATATGGCTCACCAACACCCCACCTTCTTTTGCTTCTATTCAATGCTGCCGCATGCTGAGCCTGCTATTGACAAGGTATACATTGTCTACTTTAATTGCACACTTCACATCACATACACAACAGGTGAAGTTCTCAACATGGATAGACTGTTTAGTCTAGTGGGTACTGTCTGCGCTTTGCACCTTGAGTTATGGGGTTCGGATCATGGAAGGGGAGTTTTTTTTCCTTTTCTTTTGAATCTTTATTTTTAGATTAAAAAGAAATCACTTGGTGGTGTGTGTGAATTCTGTTATGGCATGGTGTGACTCGGTAGCGCGAGTATCTTTAATGCAACTTTTTACCTTCAATTACATCTGAATCATACAGCAAATCAAATTGAAAGCACAAGATGCTTTTGCTGATTAAAACAATATGCAAAGTGATTATAATCTGTGAGCCAGTTCAGGTGTTTCTGCATGTTTTATGTTACGTTACAGTAATAGCGACTATAACACTTAAACGTCGTGGTTTTCTTGAAGATACATCTGTACTGGATCACAGAACATAGGCATGCTGCATATCATTTTAATCAGCAAAAGCAGGTTGTTCTAATAAGATGCATTTTAGGGTGAAAAGATGCATTAAAAGATGCACGATGCTACCAAGTCACACAGCACTCCTATGACCTTAGACTCAAAACAATTCTCTCAACATCCTATCACTTGACATTTCAGCTATACAGTAGACATTGTATTGTACTCATAACAGGGGGCAAGTTTCACATAATGAGAGATCATGTTAGGTTCAATACTTTTAAAATACTCTACTTTATTCTTCCCTTCTCCCTTCCTCTCTGTGTTTGGCCACCCAAGTTCCTAGACCACCTCCCCCCACCATCACACAATTATAATTCATCTGCATTCAGCTCATTATATGGCTCACCAACACCCCACCTTCTTTTGCTTCTATTCAATGCTGCCGCATGCTGAGCCTGCTATTGACAAGGTATACATTGTCTCCTTTAATTGCACACTTCACATCACATACACAACAGGTGATGTTCTCAACATGGATAGACTGTTTAGTCTAGTGGGTACTGTCTGCGCTTTGCACCTCGAGTTATGGGGTTCGGATCATGGAAGGGGAGTTTTTTTTCCTTTTCTTTTGAATCTTTATTTTTAGATTAAAAATAAATCACTTGGTGGTGTGTGTGAATTCTGTTATGGCATGGTGTGACTCGGTAGCGCGAGTATCTTTAATGCAACTTTTTACCTTCAATTACATCTGAATCATACAGCGAATCAAATTGAAAGCACTAGCAGCTTTTGCTGATGAAAACAATATGCAAATTGATTATAATCTGTGAGCCAGTTCAGGTATTTCTGCATGTTTTATGTTACGTTACACTAATAGCGACTATAACACTTAAACGTAGTGGTTTTCTTGAAGATACATCTGTACTGGATCACAGAACATAGGCATGCTGCATATCATTTTAATCAGCAGAAGCAGATTGTTCTAATAAGATGCATTTTTGTGTAAAAAGACGCATTAAAAGATGCACGATGCTACCAAGTCACACAGCACTCCTATGACCTTAGACTCAAAACATTTCTCTCAACATCCTGTCACTTGAAATTTCTGCTATACAGTAGAAATTGTATTGTACACATAACAGGGGGCAAGTTTCACATAATGAGAGATCATGTTAGGTTCAATACTTTTTAAAATACACTACTTTGTACTTTCCTTCTCCCTTCCTCTCTGTGTATGGACACCCAAGTTCCTAAACCACCTCCCCCCACAACACACAATTATAATTCATCTGCATTGAGCTCATTATATCGCTCACCAACACCCCACCTTCTTTTGCTTCTATTCAATGCTGCCGCATGCTGAGCCTGCTAATGACAAGGTATTCATTGTCTGCTTTAATTGCATACTTCACATCAAATACACAACAGGTGATGTTCTCAACATGGATAGACTGTTTAGGCTAGTGGGTACTGTCTGTGCTTTGCACATTGAGGTCTGGGGTTCGGATCATGGAATGGGAGTTTTTTTTCCTTTTCATTTGAATCTTTATTTTTAGATTAAAAATAAATCACTTGGTGGTGTGCTTGAATTCTGTTATGGCATGGTGTGACTCGGTAGCGCGAGCATCTTTAATGCAACTTTTTACCTTCAATTACATCTGAATCATACAGCGAATCAAATTGAAAGCACAAGAAGCTTTTGCTGATGAAAACAATATGCAAATTGATTATAATCTGTGAGCCAGTTCAGGTGTTTCTGCATGTTTTATGTTACGTTACACTAATAGCGACTTTAACACTTAAACGTAGTGGTTTTCTTGAAGATACATCTGTACTGGATCACAGAACATAGGCATGCAGCATATCATTTTAATCAGCAGAAGCAGATTGTTCTAATAAGATGCATTTTAGTGTAAAAAGACGCATTAAAAGATGCACCATGCTACTAAGTCACACAGCACTCCTATGACCTTAGACTCAAAACATTTCTCTCAACATCCTATCACTTGAAATTTCTGCTATACAATATAAATTGTATTGTCCACATAACAGGGGGCAAGATTCACATAATGAGAGATCATGTTAGGTTCAATACTATTTAAAATACACTACTTTGTACTTTCCTTCTCCCTTACTCTCTGTGTATGGACACACAAGTTCCTAAACCACCTCCTCCCACCATCACACAATTATAATTCATCTGCATTGAGCTCATTATATGGCTCACCAACACTTGACCTTCTTTTGCTTTTATTCAATGCTGCCGCATGCTGAGCCTGCTATTGACAAGGTATACATTGTCTACTTTAATTGCACACTTCACATCACATACACAACAGGTGATGTTCTCAACATGGATAGACTGTTTAGTCTAGTGGGTACTGTCTGCGCTTTGCACCTTGAGGTATGGGTTCGGATCATGGAAGGGGACTATTTTTTTCCTTTTCTTTTGAATCTTTATTTTTAGATAAAAAATAAATCACTTGGTGGTGTGTTTGAATTCTGTTATGGCATGGTGTGACTCGGTAGCGCGAGCATCTTTAATGCAACTTTTTACCTTCAATTACATCTGAATCATACAGCGAATCAAATTGAAAGCACATAGCAGCTTTTGCTGATGAAAACAATATGCAAAATGATTATAATCTGTGAGCCAGTTCAGGTGTTTCTGCATGTTTTATGTTACGTTACACTAATAGCGACTTTAACACTTAAACGTAGTGGTTTTCTTGAAGATACATCTGTACTGGATCACAGAACATAGGCATGCAGCATATCATTTTAATCAGCAGAAGCAGATTGTTCTAATAAGATGCATTTTAGTGTAAAAAGACGCATTAAAAGATGCACCATGCTACCAAGTCACACAGCACTCCTATGACCTTAGACTCAAAACATTTCTCTCAACATCCTATCACTTGAAATTTCTGCTATACAATAAAAATTGTATTGTCCACATAACAGGGGGCAATATTCACATAATGAGAGATCATGTTAGGTTCAATACTATTTAAAATACACTACTTTGTACTTTCCTTCTCCCTTACTCTCTGTGTATGGACACCCAAGTTCCTAAACCACCTCCTCCCACCATCACACAATTATAATTCATCTGCATTGAGCTCATTATATGGCTCACCAACACTTGACCTTCTTTTGCTTTTATTCAATGCTGCCGCATGCTGAGCCTGCTATTGACAAGGTATACATTGTCTACTTTAATTGCACACTTCACATCACATACACAACAGGTGATGTTCTCAACATGGATAGACTGTTTAGTCTAGTGGGTACTGTCTGCGCTTTGCACCTTGAGGTATGGGGTTCGGATCATGGAAGGGGACTATTTTTTTCCTTTTCTTTTGAATCTTTATTTTTAGATAAAAAATAAATCACTTGGTGGTGTGTTTGAATTCTGTTATGGCATGGTGTGACTCGGTAGCGCGAGCATCTTTAATGCAACTTTTTACCTTCAATTACATCTGAATCATACAGCGAATCAAATTGAAAGCACATAGCAGCTTTTGCTGATGAAAACTATATGCAAATTGATTATAATCTGTGAGCCAGTTCAGGTGTTTCTGCATGTTTTATGTTACGTTACACTAATAGCGACTATAACACTTAAACGTCGTGGTTTTCTTGAAGATACATCTGTACTGGATCACAGAACATAGGCATGCTGCATATCATTTTAATCATCAGAAGCAGATTGTTCTAATAAGATGCATTTTAGGGTAAAAAGATGCATTAAAAGATGCACGATGCTACCAAGTCACACAGCACTCCTATGACCTTAGACTCAAAACATTTCTCTCAACATCCTGTCACTTGAAATTTCTGCTATACAGTAGAAATTGTATTGTACACATAACAGGGGGCAAGTTTCACATAATGAGAGATCATGTTAGGTTCAATACTTTTTAAAATACACTACTTTGTACTTTCCTTCTCCCTTCCTCTCTGTGTATGGACACCCAAGTTCCTAAACCACCTCCCCCCACAACACACAATTATAATTCATCTGCATTGAGCTCATTATATCGCTCACCAACACCCCACCTTCTTTTGCTTCTATTCAATGCTGCCGCATGCTGAGCCTGCTAATGACAAGGTATTCATTGTCTGCTTTAATTGCATACTTCACATCAAATACACAACAGGTGATGTTCTCAACATGGATAGACTGTTTAGGCTAGTGGGTACTGTCTGTGCTTTGCACATTGAGGTCTGGGGTTCGGGTCATGGAAGGGGAGTTTTTTTTCCTTTTCATTTGAATCTTTATTTTTAGATTAAAAATAAATCACTTGGTGGTGTGTTTGAATTCTGTTACGGCATGGTGTGACTCGGTAGCGCGAGCATCTTTAATGCAACTTTTTACCTTCAATTACATCTGAATCATACAGCGAATCAAATTAAAAGCACAAGCAGCTTTTGCTAATGAAAACAATATGCAAATTGATTATAATCTGTGAGCCAGTTCAGGTGTTTCTGCATGTTTTATGTTACGTTACACTAATAGCGACTTTAACACTTAAACGTAGTGGTTTTCTTGAAGATACATCTGTACTGGATCACAGAACATAGGCATGCAGCATATCATTTTAATCAGCAGAAGCAGATTGTTCTAATAAGATGCATTTTAGTGTAAAAAGACGCATTAAAAGATGCACCATGCTACCAAGTCACACAGCACTCCTATGACCTTAGACTCAAAACATTTCTCTCAACATCCTATCACTTGAAATTTCTGCTATACAATAAAAATTATATTGTCCACATAACAGGGGGCAATATTCACATAATGAGAGATCATGTTAGGTTCAATACTTTTTAAAATACACTACTTTGTACTTTCCTTCTCCCTTACTCTCTGTGTATGGACACCCAAGTTCCTAAACCACCTCCCCCCACCATCACACAATTATAATTCATCTGCATTGAGCTCATTATATGGCTCACCAACACCCCACCTTCTTTTGCTTCTATTCAATGCTGCCGCATGCTGAGCCTGCTATTGACAAGGTATACATTGTCTACTTTAATTGCACACTTCACATCACATACACAACAGGTGATGTTCTCAACATGGATAGACTGTTTAGTCTAGTGGGTACTGTCTGCGCTTTGCACCTTGAGTTATGGGGTTCGGATCATGGAAGGGGAGTTTTTTTTCCTTTTCTTTTGAATCTTTATTTTTAGATTAAAAAGAAATCACTTGGTGGTGTGTGTGAATTCTGTTATGGCATGGTGTGACTCGGTAGCGCGAGTATCTTTAATGCAAATTTTTACCTTCAATTACATCTGAATCATACATCAAATCAAATTGAAAGCACAAGATGCTTTTGCTGATTAAAACAATATGCAAAGTGATTATAATCTGTGAGCCAGTTCAGGTGTTTCTGCATGTTTTATGTTACGTTACAGTAATAGCGACTATAACACTTAAACGTCGTGGTTTTCTTGAAGATACATCTGTACTGGATCACAGAACATAGGCATGCTGCATATCATTTTAATCAGCAAAAGCAGGTTGTTCTAATAAGATGCATTTTAGGGTGAAAAGATGCATTAAAAGATGCACGATGCTACCAAGTCACACAGCACTCCTATGACCTTAGACTCAAAACAATTCTCTCAACATCCTATCACTTGACATTTCAGCTATACAGTAGACATTGTATTGTACTCATAACAGGGGGCAAGTTTCACATAATGAGAGATCATGTTAGGTTCAATACTTTTAAAATACTCTACTTTATTCTTCCCTTCTCCCTTCCTCTCTGTGTTTGGCCACCCAAGTTCCTAGACCACCTCCCCCCACCATCACACAATTATAATTCATCTGCATTCAGCTCATTATATGGCTCACCAACACCCCACCTTCTTTTGCTTCTATTCAATGCTGCCGCATGCTGAGCCTGCTATTGACAAGGTATACATTGTCTCCTTTAATTGCACACTTCACATCACATACACAACAGGTGATGTTCTCAACATGGATAGACTGTTTAGTCTAGTGGGTACTGTCTGCGCTTTGCACCTCGAGTTATGGGGTTCGGATCATGGAAGGGGAGTTTTTTTTCCTTTTCTTTTGAATCTTTATTTTTAGATTAAAAATAAATCACTTGGTGGTGTGTGTGAATTCTGTTATGGCATGGTGTGACTCGGTAGCGCGAGTATCTTTAATGCAACTTTTTACCTTCAATTACATCTGAATCATACAGCGAATCAAATTGAAAGCACTAGCAGCTTTTGCTGATGAAAACAATATGCAAATTGATTATAATCTGTGAGCCAGTTCAGGTATTTCTGCATGTTTTATGTTACGTTACACTAATAGCGACTATAACACTTAAACGTAGTGGTTTTCTTGAAGATACATCTGTACTGGATCACAGAACATAGGCATGCTGCATATCATTTTAATCAGCAGAAGCAGATTGTTCTAATAAGATGCATTTTTGTGTAAAAAGACGCATTAAAAGATGCACGATGCTACCAAGTCACACAGCACTCCTATGACCTTAGACTCAAAACATTTCTCTCAACATCCTGTCACTTGAAATTTCTGCTATACAGTAGAAATTGTATTGTACACATAACAGGGGGCAAGTTTCACATAATGAGAGATCATGTTAGGTTCAATACTTTTTAAAATACACTACTTTGTACTTTCCTTCTCCCTTCCTCTCTGTGTATGGACACCCAAGTTCCTAAACCACCTCCCCCCACAACACACAATTATAATTCATCTGCATTGAGCTCATTATATCGCTCACCAACACCCCACCTTCTTTTGCTTCTATTCAATGCTGCCGCATGCTGAGCCTGCTAATGACAAGGTATTCATTGTCTGCTTTAATTGCATACTTCACATCAAATACACAACAGGTGATGTTCTCAACATGGATAGACTGTTTAGGCTAGTGGGTACTGTATGTGCTTTGCACATTGAGGTCTGGGGTTCGGATCATGGAATGGGAGTTTTTTTTCCTTTTCATTTGAATCTTTATTTTTAGATTAAAAATAAATCACTTGGTGGTGTGTTTGAATTCTGTTATGGCATGGTGTGACTCGGTAGCGCGAGCATCTTTAATGCAACTTTTTACCTTCAATTACATCTGAATCATACAGCGAATCAAATTGAAAGCACAAGAAGCTTTTGCTGATGAAAACAATATGCAAATTGATTATAATCTGTGAGCCAGTTCAGGTGTTTCTGCATGTTTTATGTTACGATACACTAATAGCGACTTTAACACTTAAACGTAGTGGTTTTCTTGAAGATACATCTGTACTGGATCACAGAACATAGGCATGCTGCATATCATTTTAATCAGCAGAAGCAGATTGTTCTAATAAGATGCATTTTAGTGTAAAAAGACGCATTAAAAGATGCACCATGCTACCAAGTCACACAGCACTCCTATGACCTTAGACTCAAAACATTTCTCTCAACATCCTATCACTTGAAATTTCTGCTATACAATATAAATTGTATTGTCCACATAACAGGGGGCAAGATTCACATAATGAGAGATCATGTTAGGTTCAATACTATTTAAAATACACTACTTTGTACTTTCCTTCTCCCTTACTCTCTGTGTATGGACACACAAGTTCCTAAACCACCTCCTCCCACCATCACACAATTATAATTCATCTGCATTGAGCTCATTATATGGCTCACCAACACTTGACCTTCTTTTGCTTTTATTCAATGCTGCCGCATGCTGAGCCTGCTATTGACAAGGTATACATTGTCTACTTTAATTGCACACTTCACATCACATACACAACAGGTGATGTTCTCAACATGGATAGACTGTTTAGTCTAGTGGGTACTGTCTGCGCTTTGCACCTTGAGGTATGGGTTCGGATCATGGAAGGGGACTATTTTTTTCCTTTTCTTTTGAATCTTTATTTTTAGATAAAAAATAAATCACTTGGTGGTGTGTTTGAATTCCGTTATGGCATGGTGTGACTCGGTAGCGCGAGCATCTTTAATGCAACTTTTTACCTTCAATTACATCTGAATCATACAGCGAATCAAATTGAAAGCACATAGCAGCTTTTGCTGATGAAAACAATATGCAAAATGATTATAATCTGTGAGCCAGTTCAGGTGTTTCTGCATGTTTTATGTTACGTTACACTAATAGCGACTATAACACTTAAACGTCGTGGTTTTCTTGAAGATACATCTGTACTGGATCACAGAACATAGGCATGCTGCATATCATTTTAATCATCAGAAGCAGATTGTTCTAATAAGATGCATTTTAGGGTAAAAAGATGCATTAAAAGATGCACGATGCTACCAAGTCACACAGCACTCCTATGACCTTAGACTCAAAACATTTCTCTCAACATCCTGTCACTTGAAATTTCTGCTATACAGTAGAAATTGTATTGTACACTTAACAGGGGGCAAGTTTCACATAATGAGAGATCATGTTAGGTTCAATACTTTTTAAAATACACTACTTTGTACTTTCCTTCTCCCTTCCTCTCTGTGTATGGACACCCAAGTTCCTAAACCACCTCCCCCCACAACACACAATTATAATTCATCTGCATTGAGCTCATTATATCGCTCACCAACACCCCACCTTCTTTTGCTTCTATTCAATGCTGCCGCATGCTGAGCCTGCTAATGACAAGGTATTCATTGTCTGCTTTAATTGCATACTTCACATCAAATACACAACAGGTGAATTTCTCAACATGGATAGACTGTTTAGGCTAGTGGGTACTGTCTGTGCTTTGCACATTGAGGTCTGGGGTTCGGGTCATGGAAGGGGAGTTTTTTTTCCTTTTCATTTGAATCTTTATTTTTAGATTAAAAATAAATCACTTGGTGGTGTGTTTGAATTCTGTTATGGCATGGTGTGACTCGGTAGCGCGAGCATCTTTAATGCAACTTTTTACCTTCAATTACATCTGAATCATACAGCGAATCAAATTGAAAGCACAAGCAGCTTTTGCTGATGAAAACAATATGCAAATTGATTATAATCTGTGAGCCAGTTCAGGTGTTTCTGCATGTTTTATGTTACGTTACACTAATAGCGACTTTAACACTTAAACGTAGTGGTTTTCTTGAAGATACATCTGTACTGGATCACAGAACATAGGCATGCAGCATATCATTTTAATCAGCAGAAGCAGATTGTTCTAATAAGATGCATTTTAGTGTAAAAAGACGCATTAAAAGATGCACCATGCTACCAAGTCACACAGCACTCCTATGACCTTAGACTCAAAACATTTCTCTCAACATCCTATCACTTGAAATTTCTGCTATACAATACAAATTGTATTGTCCACATAACAGGGGGCAATATTCACATAATGAGAGATCATGTTAGGTTCAATACTATTTAAAATACACTACTTTGTACTTTCCTTCTCCCTTACTCTCTGTGTATGGACACCCAAGTTCCTAAACCACCTCCTCCCACCATCACACAATTATAATTCATCTGCATTGAGCTCATTATATGGCTCACCAACACTTGACCTTCTTTTGCTTTTATTCAATGCTGCCGCATGCTGAGCCTGCTATTGACAAGGTATACATTGTCTACTTTAATTGCACACTTCACATCACATACACAACAGGTGATGTTCTCAACATGGATAGACTGTTTAGTCTAGTGGGTACTGTCTGCGCTTTGCACCTTGAGGTATGGGGTTCGGATCATGGAAGGGGACTATTTTTTTCCTTTTCTTTTGAATCTTTATTTTTAGATAAAAAATAAATCACTTGGTGGTGTGTTTGAATTCTGTTATGGCATGGTGTGACTCGGTAGCGCGAGCATCTTTAATGCAACTTTTTACCTTCAATTACATCTGAATCATACAGCGAATCAAATTGAAAGCACATAGCAGCTTTTGCTGATGAAAACTATATGCAAATTGATTATAATCTGTGAGCCAGTTCAGGTGTTTCTGCATGTTTTATGTTACGTTACACTAATAGCGACTATAACACTTAAACGTCGTGGTTTTCTTGAAGATACATCTGTACTGGATCACAGAACATAGGCATGCTGCATATCATTTTAATCATCAGAAGCAGATTGTTCTAATAAGATGCATTTTAGGGTAAAAAGATGCATTAAAAGATGCACGATGCTACCAAGTCACACAGCACTCCTATGACCTTAGACTCAAAACATTTCTCTCAACATCCTGTCACTTGAAATTTCTGCTATACAGTAGAAATTGTATTGTACACATAACAGGGGGCAAGTTTCACATAATGAGAGATCATGTTAGGTTCAATACTTTTTAAAATACACTACTTTGTACTTTCCTTCTCCCTTCCTCTCTGTGTATGGACACCCAAGTTCCTAAACCACCTCCCCCCACAACACACAATTATAATTCATCTGCATTGAGCTCATTATATCGCTCACCAACACCCCACCTTCTTTTGCTTCTATTCAATGCTGCCGCATGCTGAGCCTGCTAATGACAAGGTATTCATTGTCTGCTTTAATTGCATACTTCACATCAAATACACAACAGGTGATGTTCTCAACATGGATAGACTGTTTAGGCTAGTGGGTACTGTCTGTGCTTTGCACATTGAGGTCTGGGGTTCGGGTCATGGAAGGGGAGTTTTTTTTCCTTTTCATTTGAATCTTTATTTTTAGATTAAAAATAAATCACTTGGTGGTGTGTTTGAATTCTGTTATGGCATGGTGTGACTCGGTAGCGCGAGCATCTTTAATGCAACTTTTTACCTTCAATTACATCTGAATCATACAGCGAATCAAATTGAAAGCACAAGCAGCTTTTGCTGATGAAAACAATATGCAAATTGATTATAATCTGTGAGCCAGTTCAGGTGTTTCTGCATGTTTTATGTTACGTTACACTAATAGCGACTTTAACACTTAAACGTAGTGGTTTTCTTGAAGATACATCTGTACTGGATCACAGAACATAGGCATGCAGCATATCATTTTAATCAGCAGAAGCAGATTGTTCTAATAAGATGCATTTTAGTGTAAAAAGATGCATTAAAAGATGCACCATGCTACCAAGTCACACAGCACTCCTATGACCTTAGACTCAAAACATTTCTCTCAACATCCTATCACTTGAAATTTCTGCTATACAATAAAAATTGTATTGTCCACATAACAGGGGGCAATATTCACATAATGAGAGATCATGTTAGGTTCAATACTATTTAAAATACACTACTTTGTACTTTCCTTCTCCCTTACTCTCTGTGTATGGACACCCAAGTTCCTAAACCACCTCCTCCCACCATCACACAATTATAATTCATCTGCATTGAGCTCATTATATGGCTCACCAACACTTGACCTTCTTTTGCTTTTATTCAATGCTGCCGCATGCTGAGCCTGCTATTGACAAGGTATACATTGTCTACTTTAATTGCACACTTCACATCACATACACAACAGGTGATGTTCTCAACATGGATAGACTGTTTAGTCTAGTGGGTTCTGTCTGCGCTTTGCACCTTGAGGTATGGGGTTCGGATCATGGAAGGGGACTATTTTTTTCCTTTTCTTTTGAATCTTTATTTTTAGATAAAAAATAAATCACTTGGTGGTGTGTTTGAATTCTGTTATGGCATGGTGTGACTCGGTAGCGCGAGCATCTTTAATGCAACTTTTTACCTTCAATTACATCTGAATCATACAGCGAATCAAATTGAAAGCACATAGCAGCTTTTGCTGATGAAAACAATATGCAAATTGATTATAATCTGTGAGCCAGTTCAGGTGTTTCTGCATGTTTTATGTTACGTTACACTAATAGCGACTATAACACTTAAACGTCATGGTTTTCTTGAATATACATCTGTACTGGATCACAGAACATAGGCATGCTGCAAATCATTTTAATCATCAGAAGCAGATTGTTCTAATAAGATGCATTTTAGGGTAAAAAGATGCATTAAATGATGCACGATGCTACCAAGTCACACAGCACTCCTATGACCTTAGACTCAAAACATTTCTCTCAACATCCTGTCACTTGAAATTTCTGCTATACAGTAGAAATTGTATTGTACACATAACAGGGGGCAAGTTTCACATAATGAGAGATCATGTTAGGTTCAATACTTTTTAAAATACACTACTTTGTACTTTCCTTCTCCCTTCCTCTCTGTGTATGGACACCCAAGTTCCTAAACCACCTCCCCCCACAACACACAATTATAATTCATCTGCATTGAGCTCATTATATCGCTCACCAACACCCCACCTTCTTTTGCTTCTATTCAATGCTGCCGCATGCTGAGCCTGCTAATGACAAGGTATTCATTGTCTGCTTTAATTGCATACTTCACATCAAATACACAACAGGTGATGTTCTCAACATGGATAGACTGTTTAGGCTAGTGGGTACTGTCTGTGCTTTGCACATTGAGGTCTGGGGTTTGGATCATGGAAGGGGAGTTTTTTTTCCTTTTCATTTGAATCTTTATTTTTAGATTAAAAATAAATCACTTGGTGGTGTGTTTGAATTCTGTTATGGCATGGTGTGACTCGGTAGCGCGAGCATCTTTAATGCAACTTTTTACCTTCAATTACATCTGAATCATACAGCGAATCAAATTGAAAGCACAAGCAGCTTTTGCTGATGAAAACAATATGCAAATTGATTATAATCTGTGAGCCAGTTCAGGTGTTTCTGCATGTTTTATGTTACGTTACACTAATAGCGACTTTAACACTTAAACGTAGTGGTTTTCTTGAAGATACATCTGTACTGGATCACAGAACATAGGCATGCAGCATATCATTTTAATCAGCAGAAGCAGATTGTTCTAATAAGATGCATTTTAGTGTAAAAAGACGCATTAAAAGATGCACCATGCTACCAAGTCACACAGCACTCCTATGACCTTAGACTCAAAACATTTCTCTCAACATCCTATCACTTGAAATTTCTGCTATGCAATCGAAATTGTATTGTCCACATAACAGGGGACAAGATTCACATAATGAGAGATCATGTTAGGTTCAATACTTTTTAAAATACACTACTTTGTACTTTCCTTCTCCCTTACTCTCTGTGTATGGACACCCAAGTTCCTAAACCACCTCCTCCCACCATCACACAATTATAATTCATCTGCATTCAGCTCATTATATGGCTCACCAACACTTGACCTTCTTTTGCTTTTATTCAATGCTGCCGCATGCTGAGCCTGCTATTGACAAGGTATACATTGTCTACTTTAATTGCACACTTCACATCACATACACAACAGGTGATGTTCTCAACATGGATAGACTGTTTAGTCTAGTGGGTACTGTCTGCGCTTTGCACCTTGAGGTATGGGGTTCGGATCATGGAAGGGGACTATTTTTTTCCTTTTCTTTTGAATCTTTATTTTTAGATAAAAAATAAATCACTTGGTGGTGTGTTTGAATTCTGTTATGGCATGGTGTGACTCGGTAGCGCGAGCATATTTAATGCAACTTTTTACCTTCAATTACATCTGAATCATACAGCGAATCAAATTGAAAGCACATAGCAGCTTTTGCTGATGAAAACTATATGCAAATTGATTATAATCTGTGAGCCAGTTCAGGTGTTTCTGCATGTTTTATGTTACGTTACACTAATAGCGACTATAACACTTAAACGTCGTGGTTTTCTTGAAGATACATCTGTACTGGATCACAGAACATAGGCATGCTGCATATCATTTTAATCATCAGAAGCAGATTGTTCTAATAAGATGCATTTTAGGGTAAAAAGATGCATTAAAAGATGCACGATGCTACCAAGTCACACAGCACTCCTATGACCTTAGACTCAAAACATTTCTCTCAACATCCTATCACTTGAAATTTCTGCTATACTGTAGAAATTGTTTTGTACACATAACAGGGGGCAAGTTTCACATAATGAGAGATCATGTTAGGTTCAATACTTTTTAAAATACACTACTTTGTACTTTCCTTCTCACTTCCTCTCTGTGTATGGACACCCAAGTTCCTAAACCACCTCCCCCCACCATCACACAATTATAATTCATCTGCATTGAGCTCATTATATGGCTCACCAACACCCCACCTTCTTTTGCTTCTATTCAATGCTGCCGCATGCTGAGCCTGCTATTGACAAGGTATTCATTGTCTACTTTAATTGCACACTTCACATCACATACACAACAGGTGATGTTCTCAACATGTTTAGACTGTTTAGTCTAGTGGGTACTGTCTGTGCTTTGCACCTTGAGTTATGGGGTTCGGATCATGGAAGGGGAGTTTTTTTTCCTTTTCTTTTGAATCTTTATTTTTAGATTAAAAATAAATCACTTGGTGGTGTGTGTGAATTCTGTTATGTCATGGTGTGACTCGGTAGCGCGAGCATCTTTAATGCAACTTTTTACCTTCAATTACATCTGAATCATACAGCGAATCAAATTGAAAGCACATAGCAGCTTTTGCTGATGAAAACAATATGCAAATTGATTATAATCTGTGAGCCAGTTCAGGTGTTTCTGCATGTTTTATGTTACGTTACACTAATAGCGACTATAACACTTAAACGTAGTGGTTTTCTTGAAGATACATCTGTACTGGATCACAGAACATAGGCATGCAGCATATCATTTTAATCAGCAGAAGCAGATTGTTCTAATAAGATGCATTTTAGTGTAAAAAGACGCATTAAAAGATGCACCATGCTACCAAGTCACACAGCACTCCTTTGACCTTAGACTCAAAACATTTCTCTCAACATCCGGTCACTTGAAATTTCTGCTATACAGTAGAAATTGTATTGTACACATAAAAGGGGGCAAGTTTCACATAATGAGAGATCATGTTAGGTTCAATACTTTTTAAAATACACTACTTTGTACTTTCCTTCTCCCTTCCTCTCTGTGTATGGACACCCAAGTTCCTAAACCACCTCCCCCCACAACACACAATTATAATTCATCTGCATTGAGCTCATTATATTGCTCACCAACACCCCACCTTCTTTTGCTTCTATTCAATGCTGCCGCATGCTGAGCCTGCTAATGACAAGGTATTCATTGTCTGCTTTAATTGCATACTTCACATCAAATACACAACAGGTGATGTTCTCAACATGGATAGACTGTTTAGGCTAGTGGGTACTGTCTGTGCTTTGCACATTGAGGTCTGGGGTTCGGATCATGGAAGGGGAGTTTTTTTTTCCTTTTCATTTGAATCTTTATTTTTAGATTAAAAATAAATCACTTGGTGGTGTGTTTGAATTCTGTTATGGCATGGTGTGACTCGGTAGCGCGAGCATCTTTAATGCAACTTTTTACCTTCAATTACATCTGAATCATACAGCGAATCAAATTGAAAGCACAAGCAGCTTTTGCTGATGAAAACAATATGCAAATTGATTATAATCTGTGAGCCAGTTCAGGTGTTTCTGCATGTTTTATGTTACGTTACACTAATAGCGACTTTAACACTTAAACGTAGTGGTTTTCTTGAAGATACATCTGTACTGGATCACAGAACATAGGCATGCAGCATATCATTTTAATCAGCAGAAGCAGATTGTTCTAATAAGATGCATTTTAGGGTAAAAAGATGCATTAAAAGATGCACGATGCTACCAAGTCACACAGCACTCCTATGACCTTAGACTCAAAACATTTCTCTCAACATCCTATCACTTGAAATTTCTGCTATACAGTAGAAATTGTATTGTACACATAACAGGGGGCAAGTTTCACATAATGAGAGATCATGTTAGGTTCAATACTTTTTAAAATACACTACTTTGTACTTTCCTTCTCCCTTCCTCTCGGTGTATGGACACCCAAGTTCCTAAACCACCTCCCCCCATATCACACAATTATAATTCATCTGCATTGAGCTCATTATATCGCTCACCAACACCCCACCTTCTTTTGCTTCTATTCAATGCTGCCGCATGCTGAGCCTGCTAATGACAAGGTATTCATTGTCTGCTTTAATTGCATACTTCACATCAAATACACAACAGGTGATGTTCTCAACATGGATAGACTGTTTAGGCTAGTGGGTACTGTCTGTGGTTTGCACATTGAGGTCTGGGGTTCGGATCATGGAAGGGGAGTTTTTTTTCCTTTTCATTTGAATCTTTATTTTTAGATTAAAAATAAATCACTTGGTGGTGTGTTTGAATTCTGTTATGGCATGGTGTGACTCGGTAGCGCGAGCATCTTTAATGCAACTTTTTACCTTCAATTACATCTGAATCATACAGCGAATCAAATTGAAAGCACAAGCAGCTTTTGCTGATGAAAACAATATGCAAATTGATTATAATCTGTGAGCCAGTTCAGGTGTTTCTGCATGTTTTATGTTACGTTACACTAATAGCGACTTTAACACTTAAACGTAGTGGTTTTCTTGAAGATACATCTGTACTGGATCACAGAACATAGGCATGCTGCATATCATTTTAATCATCAGAAGCAGATTGTTCTAATAAGATGCATTTTAGGGTAAAAAGATGCATTAAAAGATGCACGATGCTACCAAGTCACACAGCACTCCTATGACCTTAGACTCAAAACATTTCTCTCAACATCCTATCACTTGAAATTTCTACTATACTGTAGAAATTGTTTTGTACACATAACAGGGGGCAAGTTTCACATAATGAGAGATCATGTTAGGTTCAATACTTTTTAAAATACACTACTTTGTACTTTCCTTCTCACTTCCTCTCTGTGTATGGACACCCAAGTTCCTAAACCACCTCCCCCCACCATCACACAATTATAATTCATCTGCATTGAGCTCATTATATGGCTCACCAACACCCCACCTTCTTTTGCTTCTATTCAATGCTGCCGCATGCTGAGCCTGCTAATGACAAGGTATTCATTGTCTGCTTTGATTGCATACTTCACATCAAATACACAACAGGTGATGTTATCAACATGGATAGACTGTTTAGGCTAGTGGGTACTTTCTGTGCTTTGCACATTGAGGTCTGGGGTTCAAATCATGGAAGGGGAATTTTTTATCCTTTTCATTTGAATCTTTATATTTAGATTAAAAATAAATCACTTTGTGGTGTGTGTGAATTCTGTTATGGCATGGTGTGATTCGGTAGCGCAAGCATCTTTAATGCAACTTTTTACCTTCAATTAGATATGAATCATACAGCGAATCAAATTGAAAGCACAAGCAGCTTTTGCTGATGAAAACAATATGCAAATTGATTATAATCTGTGAGCCAGTTCAGGTGTTTCTGCATGTTTTATGTTACGTTACACTAATAGCGACTATAACACTTAAACGTAGTGGTTTTCTTGAAGATACATCTGTACTGGATCACAGAACATAGGCATGCTGCATATCATTTTAATCAGCAGAAGCAGATTGTTCTAATAAGATGCATTTTAGGGTAAAAAGACGCATTAAAAGATGCACGATGCTACCAAGTCACACAGCACTCCTATGACCTTAGACTCAAAACATTTCTCTCAACATCCTGTCACTTGAAATTTCTGCTATACAGTAGAAATTGTATTGTACACATAACAGGGGGCAAGTTTCACATAATGAGAGATCATGTTAGGTTCAATACTTTTTAAAATACACTACTTTGTACTTTCCTTCTCCCTTCCTCTCTGTGTATGGACACCCAAGTTCCTAAACCACCTCCCCCCACAACACACAATTATAATTCATCTGCATTGAGCTCATTATATCGCTCACCAACACCCCACCTTCTTTTGCTTCTATTCAATGCTGCCACATGCTGAGCCTGCTAATTACAAGGTATTCATTGTCTGCTTTAATTGCATACTTCACATCAAATACACAACAGGTGATGTTCTCAACATGGATAGACTGTTTAGGCTAGTGGGTACTGTCTGTGCTTTGCACATTGAGGTCTGGGGTTCGGATCATGGAAGGGGAGTTTTTTTTCCTTTTCATTTGAATCTTTATTTTTAGATTAAAAATAAATCACTTGGTGGTGTGTTTGAATTCTGTTATGGCATGGTGTGACTCGGTAGCGCGAGCATCTTTAATGCAACTTTTTACCTTCAATTACATCTGAATCATACAGCGAATCAAATTGAAAGCACAAGCAGCTTTTGCTGATGAAAACAATATGCAAATTGATTATAATCTGTGAGCCAGTTCAGGTGTTTCTGCATGTTTTATGTTATGTTACACTAATAGCGACTTTAACACTTAAACGTAGTGGTTTTCTTGAAGATACATCTGTACTGGATCACAGAACATAGGCATGCAGCATATCATTTTAATCAGCAGAAGCAGATTGTTCTAATAAGATGCATTTTAGTGTAAAAAGACGCATTAAAAGATGCACCATGCTACCAAGTCACACAGCACTCCTATGACCTTAGACTCAAAACATTTCTCTCAACATCCTATCACTTGAAATTTCTGCTATACAATAGAAATTGTATTGTCCACATAACAGGGGGCAAGATTCACATAATGAGAGATCATGTTAGGTTCAATACTTTTTAAAATACACTACTTTGTACTTTCCTTCTCCCTTACTCTCTGTGAATGGACACCCAAGTTCCTAAAAAACCTCCCCCCACCATCACACAATTATAATTCATCTGCATTGAGCTCATTATATGGCTCACCAAAACTTGACCTTCTTTTGCTTTTATTCAATGCTGCCGCATGCTGAGCCTGCTATTGACAAGGTATACTTTGTCTACTTTAATTGCACACTTCACATCACATACACAACAGGTGATGTTCTCAACATGGATAGACTGTTTAGTCTAGTGGGTACTGTCTGCGCTTTGCACCTTGAGTTATGGGGTTCGGATCATGGAAGGGGACTTTTTTTTCCTTTTCTTTTGAATCTTTATTTTTAGATAAAAAATAAATCACTTGGTGGTGTGTTTGAATTCTGTTATGGCATGGTGTGACTCGGTAGCGCGAGCATCTTTAATGCAACTTTTTACCTTCAATTACATCTGAATCATACAGCGAATCAAATTGAAAGCACATAGCAGCTTTTGCTGATGAAAACTATATGCAAATTGATTATAATCTGTGAGCCAGTTCAGGTGTTTCTGCATGTTTTATGTTACGTTACACTAATAGTGACTATAACACTTAAACGTCGTGGTTTTCTTGAAGATACATCTGTACTGGATCACAGAACATAGGCATGCTGCATATCATTTTAATCATCAGAAGCAGATTGTTCTAATAAGATGCATTTTAGGGTAAAAAGATGCATTAAAAGATGCACGATGCTACCAAGTCACACAGCACTCCTATGACCTTAGACTCAAAACATTTCTCTCAACATCCTATCACTTGAAATTTCTGCTATACTGTAGAAATTGTTTTGTACACATAACAGGGGGCAAGTTTCACATAATGAGAGATCATGTTAGGTTCAATACTTTTTAAAATACACTACTTTGTACTTTCCTTCTCCCTTACTCTCTGTGAATGGACACCCAAGTTCCTAAAAAACCTCCCCCCACCATCACACAATTATAATTCATCTGCATTGAGCTCATTATATGGCTCACCAACACTTGACCTTCTTTTGCTTTTATTCAATGCTGCCGCATGCTGAGCCTGCTATTGACAAGGTATACATTGTCTACTTTAATTGCACACTTCACATCACATACACAACAGGTGATGTTCTCAACATGGATAGACTGTTTAGTCTAGTGGGTACTGTCTGCGCTTTGCACCTTGAGGTATGGGGTTCGGATCATGGAAGGGGACTTTTTTTTCCTTTTCTTTTGAATCTTTATTTTTAGATAAAAAATAAATCACTTGGTGGTGTGTTTGAATTCTGTTATGGCATGGTGTGACTCGGTAGCGCGAGCATCTTTAATGCAACTTTTTACCTTCAATTACATCTGAATCATACAGCGAATCAAATTGAAAGCACATAGCAGCTTTTGCTGATGAAAACTATATGCAAATTGATTATAATCTGTGAGCCAGTTCAGGTGTTTCTGCATGTTTTATGTTACGTTACACTAATAGCGACTATAACACTTAAACGTCGTGGTTTTCTTGAAGATACATCTGTACTGGATCACAGAACATAGGCATGCTGCATATCATTTTAATCATCAGAAGCAGATTGTTCTAATAAGATGCATTTTAGGGTAAAAAGATGCATTAAAAGATGCACGATGCTACCAAGTCACACAGCACTCCTATGACCTTAGACTCAAAACATTTCTCTCAACATCCTATCACTTGAAATTTCTGCTATACTGTAGAAATTGTTTTGTACACATAACAGGGGGCAAGTTTCACATAATGAGAGATCATGTTAGGTTCAATACTTTTTAAAATACACTACTTTGTACTTTCCTTCTCACTTCCTCTCTGTGTATGGACACCCAAGTTCCTAAACCACCTCCCCCCACCATCACACAATTATAATTCATCTGCATTGAGCTCATTATATGGCTCACCAACACCCCACCTTCTTTTGCTTCTATTCAATGCTGCCGCATGCTGAGCCTGCTATTGACAAGGTATACATTGTCTACTTTAATTGCACACTTCACATCACATACACAACAGGTGATGTTCTCAACATGTTTAGACTGTTTAGTCTAGTAGATACTGTCTGTGCTTTGCACCTTGAGTTATGGGGTTTGGATCATGGAAGGGGATTTTTTTTTCCTTTTCTTTTGAATCTTTATTTTTAGATTAAAAATAAATCACTTGGTGGTGTGTGTGAATTCTGTTATGGCATGGTGTGACTCGGGAGCGTGAATATCTTTAATGCAACTTTTTACCTTCAATTACATCTGAATCATACAGCGAATCAAATTGAAAGCACAAGCAGCTTTGGTGATGAAAACAATATGCAAATTGATTATAATCTGTGAGCCAGTTCAGGTGTTTCTGCATGTTTTATGTTACGTTACACTAATAGCGACTTTAACACTTAAACGTAGTGGTTTTCTTGAAGATACATCTGTACTGGATCACAGAACATAGGCATGCAGCATATCATTTTAATCAGCAGAAGCAGATTGTTCTAATAAGATGCATTTTAGTGTAAAAAGACGCATTAAAAGATGCACGATGCTACCAAGTCACAGAGGACTCCTATGACCTTAGACTCAAAACATTTCTCTCAACATCCTATCACTTGAAATTTCTGCTATACAATAGAAATTGTATTGTCCACATAACAGGGGGCAAGTTTCACATAATGAGAGATCATGTTAGGTTCAATACTTTTTAAAATACACTACTTTGTACTTTCCTTCTCACTTCCTCTCTGTGTATGGACACCCAAGTTCCTAAACCACCTCCCCCCACCATCACACAATTATAATTCATCTGCATTGAGCTCATTATATGGCTCACCAACACCCCACCTTCTTTTGCTTCTATTCAATGCTGCCGCATGCTGAGCCTGCTATTGACAAGGTATACATTGTCTACTTTAATTGCACACTTCACATCACATACACAACAGGTGATGTTCTCAACATGGATAGACTGTTTAGTCTAGTGGGTACTGTCTGCGCTTTGCACCTTGAGTTATGGGGTTCGGATCATGGAAGGGGAGTTTTTTTCCTTTTCTTTTGAATCTTTATTTTTAGATTAAAAAGAAATCACTTGGTGGTGTGTGTGAATTCTGTTATGGCATGGTGTGACTCGGTAGCGCGAGTATCTTTAATGCAACTTTTTACCTTCAATTACATCTGAATCATACAGCAAATCAAATTGAAAGCACAAGATGCTTTTGCTGATTAAAACAATATGCAAAGTGATTATAATCTGTGAGCCAGTTCAGGTGTTTCTGCATGTTTTATGTTACGTTACAGTAATAGCGACAATAACACTTAAACGTCGTGGTTTTCTTGAAGATACATCTGTACTGGATCACAGAACATAGGCATGCTGCATATCATTTTAATCAGCAAAAGCAGGTTGTTCTAATAAGATGCATTTTAGGGTGAAAAGATGCATTAAAAGATGCACGATGCTACCAAGTCACACAGCACTCCTTTGACCTTAGACTCAAAACAATTCTCTCAACATCCTATCACTTGACATTTCAGCTATACAGTAGACATTGTATTGTACTCATAACAGGGGGCAAGTTTCACATAATGAGAGATCATGTTAGGTTCAATACTTTTAAAATACTCTACTTTATTCTTCCCTTCTCCCTTCCTCTCTGTGTTTGGCCACCCAAGTTCCTAGACCACCTCCCCCCACCATCACACAATTATAATTCATCTGCATTCAGCTCATTATATGGCTCACCAACACCCCACCTTCTTTTGCTTCTATTCAATGCTGCCGCATGCTGAGCCTGCTATTGACAAGGTATACATTGTCTACTTTAATTGCACACTTCACATCACATACACAACAGGTGATGTTCTCAACATGGATAGACTGTTTAGGCTAGTGGGTACTGTCTGTGCTTTGCACATTGAGGTCTGGGGTTCGGATCATGGAAGGGGAGTTTTTTTTCCTTTTCATTTGAATCTTTATTTTTAGATTAAAAATAAATCACTTGGTGGTGTGTTTGAATTCTGTTATGGCATGGTGTGACTCGGTAGCGCGAGCATCTTTAATGCAACTTTTTACCTTCAATTACATCTGAATCATACAGCGAATCAAATTGAAAGCACAAGCAGCTTTTGCTGATGAAAACAATATGCAAATTGATTATAATCTGTGAGCCAGTTCAGGTGTTTCTGCATGTTTTATGTTATGTTACACTAATAGCGACTTTAACACTTAAACGTAGTGGTTTTCTTGAAGATACATCTGTACTGGATCACAGAACATAGGCATGCAGCATATCATTTTAATCAGCAGAAGCAGATTGTTCTAATAAGATGCATTTTAGTGTAAAAAGACGCATTAAAAGATGCACCATGCTACCAAGTCACACAGCACTCCTATGACCTTAGACTCAAAACATTTCTCTCAACATCCTATCACTTGAAATTTCTGCTATACAATAGAAATTGTATTGTCCACATAACAGGGGGCAAGATTCACATAATGAGAGATCATGTTAGGTTCAATACTTTTTAAAATACACTACTTTGTACTTTCCTTCTCCCTTACTCTCTGTGAATGGACACCCAAGTTCCTAAAAAACCTCCCCCCACCATCACACAATTATAATTCATCTGCATTGAGCTCATTATATGGCTCACCAACACTTGACCTTCTTTTGCTTTTATTCAATGCTGCCGCATGCTGAGCCTGCTATTGACAAGGTATACTTTGTCTACTTTAATTGCACACTTCACATCACATACACAACAGGTGATGTTCTCAACATGGATAGACTGTTTAGTCTAGTGGGTACTGTCTGCGCTTTGCACCTTGAGTTATGGGGTTCGGATCATGGAAGGGGACTTTTTTTTCCTTTTCTTTTGAATCTTTATTTTTAGATAAAAAATAAATCACTTGGTGGTGTGTTTGAATTCTGTTATGGCATGGTGTGACTCGGTAGCGCGAGCATCTTTAATGCAACTTTTTACCTTCAATTACATCTGAATCATACAGCGAATCAAATTGAAAGCACATAGCAGCTTTTGCTGATGAAAACTATATGCAAATTGATTATAATCTGTGAGCCAGTTCAGGTGTTTCTGCATGTTTTATGTTACGTTACACTAATAGTGACTATAACACTTAAACGTCGTGGTTTTCTTGAAGATACATCTGTACTGGATCACAGAACATAGGCATGCTGCATATCATTTTAATCATCAGAAGCAGATTGTTCTAATAAGATGCATTTTAGGGTAAAAAGATGCATTAAAAGATGCACGATGCTACCAAGTCACACAGCACTCCTATGACCTTAGACTCAAAACATTTCTCTCAACATCCTATCACTTGAAATTTCTGCTATACTGTAGAAATTGTTTTGTACACATAACAGGGGGCAAGTTTCACATAATGAGAGATCATGTTAGGTTCAATACTTTTTAAAATACACTACTTTGTACTTTCCTTCTCCCTTACTCTCTGTGAATGGACACCCAAGTTCCTAAAAAACCTCCCCCCACCATCACACAATTATAATTCATCTGCATTGAGCTCATTATATGGCTCACCAACACTTGACCTTCTTTTGCTTTTATTCAATGCTGCCGCATGCTGAGCCTGCTATTGACAAGGTATACATTGTCTACTTTAATTGCACACTTCACATCACATACACAACAGGTGATGTTCTCAACATGGATAGACTGTTTAGTCTAGTGGGTACTGTCTGCGCTTTGCACCTTGAGGTATGGGGTTCGGATCATGGAAGGGGACTTTTTTTTCCTTTTCTTTTGAATCTTTATTTTTAGATAAAAAATAAATCACTTGGTGGTGTGTTTGAATTCTGTTATGGCATGGTGTGACTCGGTAGCGCGAGCATCTTTAATGCAACTTTTTACCTTCAATTACATCTGAATCATACAGCGAATCAAATTGAAAGCACATAGCAGCTTTTGCTGATGAAAACTATATGCAAATTGATTATAATCTGTGAGCCAGTTCAGGTGTTTCTGCATGTTTTATGTTACGTTACACTAATAGCGACTATAACACTTAAACGTCGTGGTTTTCTTGAAGATACATCTGTACTGGATCACAGAACATAGGCATGCTGCATATCATTTTAATCATCAGAAGCAGATTGTTCTAATAAGATGCATTTTAGGGTAAAAAGATGCATTAAAAGATGCACGATGCTACCAAGTCACACAGCACTCCTATGACCTTAGACTCAAAACATTTCTCTCAACATCCTATCACTTGAAATTTCTGCTATACTGTAGAAATTGTTTTGTACACATAACAGGGGGCAAGTTTCACATAATGAGAGATCATGTTAGGTTCAATACTTTTTAAAATACACTACTTTGTACTTTCCTTCTCACTTCCTCTCTGTGTATGGACACCCAAGTTCCTAAACCACCTCCCCCCACCATCACACAATTATAATTCATCTGCATTGAGCTCATTATATGGCTCACCAACACCCCACCTTCTTTTGCTTCTATTCAATGCTGCCGCATGCTGAGCCTGCTATTGACAAGGTATACATTGTCTACTTTAATTGCACACTTCACATCACATACACAACAGGTGATGTTCTCAACATGTTTAGACTGTTTAGTCTAGTAGATACTGTCTGTGCTTTGCACCTTGAGTTATGGGGTTTGGATCATGGAAGGGGATTTTTTTTTCCTTTTCTTTTGAATCTTTATTTTTAGATTAAAAATAAATCACTTGGTGGTGTGTGTGAATTCTGTTATGGCATGGTGTGACTCGGGAGCGTGAATATCTTTAATGCAACTTTTTACCTTCAATTACATCTGAATCATACAGCGAATCAAATTGAAAGCACAAGCAGCTTTGGTGATGAAAACAATATGCAAATTGATTATAATCTGTTAGCCAGTTCAGGTGTTTCTGCATGTTTTATGTTACGTTACACTAATAGCGACTTTAACACTTAAACGTAGTGGTTTTCTTGAAGATACATCTGTACTGGATCACAGAACATAGGCATGCAGCATATCATTTTAATCAGCAGAAGCAGATTGTTCTAATAAGATGCATTTTAGTGTAAAAAGACGCATTAAAAGATGCACGATGCTACCAAGTCACAGAGGACTCCTATGACCTTAGACTCAAAACATTTCTCTCAACATCCTATCACTTGAAATTTCTGCTATACAATAGAAATTGTATTGTCCACATAACAGGGGGCAAGTTTCACATAATGAGAGATCATGTTAGGTTCAATACTTTTTAAAATACACTACTTTGTACTTTCCTTCTCACTTCCTCTCTGTGTATGGACACCCAAGTTCCTAAACCACCTCCCCCCACCATCACACAATTATAATTCATCTGCATTGAGCTCATTATATGGCTCACCAACACCCCACCTTCTTTTGCTTCTATTCAATGCTGCCGCATGCTGAGCCTGCTATTGACAAGGTATACATTGTCTACTTTAATTGCACACTTCACATCACATACACAACAGGTGATGTTCTCAACATGGATAGACTGTTTAGTCTAGTGGGTACTGTCTGCGCTTTGCACCTTGAGTTATGGGGTTCGGATCATGGAAGGGGAGTTTTTTTCCTTTTCTTTTGAATCTTTATTTTTAGATTAAAAAGAAATCACTTGGTGGTGTGTGTGAATTCTGTTATGGCATGGTGTGACTCGGTAGCGCGAGTATCTTTAATGCAACTTTTTACCTTCAATTACATCTGAATCATACAGCAAATCAAATTGAAAGCACAAGATGCTTTTGCTGATTAAAACAATATGCAAAGTGATTATAATCTGTGAGCCAGTTCAGGTGTTTCTGCATGTTTTATGTTACGTTACAGTAATAGCGACAATAACACTTAAACGTCGTGGTTTTCTTGAAGATACATCTGTACTGGATCACAGAACATAGGCATGCTGCATATCATTTTAATCAGCAAAAGCAGGTTGTTCTAATAAGATGCATTTTAGGGTGAAAAGATGCATTAAAAGATGCACGATGCTACCAAGTCACACAGCACTCCTTTGACCTTAGACTCAAAACAATTCTCTCAACATCCTATCACTTGACATTTCAGCTATACAGTAGACATTGTATTGTACTCATAACAGGGGGCAAGTTTCACATAATGAGAGATCATGTTAGGTTCAATACTTTTAAAATACTCTACTTTATTCTTCCCTTCTCCCTTCCTCTCTGTGTTTGGCCACCCAAGTTCCTACACCACCTCCCCCCACCATCACACAATTATAATTCATCTGCATTCAGCTCATTATATGGCTCACCAACACCCCACCTTCTTTTGCTTCTATTCAATGCTGCCGCATGCTGAGCCTGCTATTGACAAGGTATACATTGTCTACTTTAATTGCACACTTCACATCACATACACAACAGGTGATGTTCTCAACATGGATAGACTGTTTAGTCTAGTGGGTACTGTCTGCGCTTTGCACCTCGAGTTATGGGGTTCGGATCATGGAAGGGGAGTTTTTTTTCCTTTTCTTTTGAATCTTTATTTTTAGATTAAAAATAAATCACTTGGTGGTGTGTGTGAATTCTGTTATGGCATGGTGTGACTCGGTAGCGCGAGTATCTTTAATGCAACTTTTTACCTTCAATTACATCTGAATCATACAGCGAATCAAATTGAAAGCACTAGCAGCTTTTGCTGATGAAAACAATATGCAAATTGATTATAATCTGTGAGCCAGTTCAGGTATTTCTGCATGTTTTATGTTACGTTACACTAATAGCGACTATAACACTTAAACGTAGTGGTTTTCTTGAAGATACATCTGTACTGGATCACAGAATATAGGCATGCTGCATATCATTTTAATCAGCAGAAGCAGATTGTTCTAATAAGATGCATTTTTGTGTAAAAAGACGCATTAAAAGATGCACGATGCTACCAAGTCACACAGCACTCCTATGACCTTAGACTCAAAACATTTCTCTCAACATCCTGTCACTTGAAATTTCTGCTATACAGTAGAAATTGTATTGTACACATAACAGGGGGCAAGTTTCACATAATGAGAGATCATGTTAGGTTCAATACTTTTTAAAATACACTACTTTGTACTTTCCTTCTCCCTTCCTCTCTGTGTATGGACACCCAAGTTCCTAAACCACCTCCCCCCACAACACACAATTATAATTCATCTGCATTGAGCTCATTATATCGCTCACCAACACCCCACCTTCTTTTGCTTCTATTCAATGCTGCCGCATGCTGAGCCTGCTAATGACAAGGTATTCATTGTCTGCTTTAATTGCATACTTCACATCAAATACACAACAGGTGATGTTCTCAACATGGATAGACTGTTTAGGCTAGTGGGTACTGTCTGTGCTTTGCACATTGAGGTCTGGGGTTCGGATCATGGAAGGGGAGTTTTTTTTCCTTTTCATTTGAATCTTTATTTTTAGATTAAAAATAAATCACTTGGTGGTGTGTTTGAATTCTGTTATGGCATGGTGTGACTGGGTAGCGCGAGCATCTTTAATGCAACTTTTTACCTTCAATTACATCTGAATCATACAGCGAATCAAATTGAAAGCACAAGCAGCTTTTGCTGATGAAAACAATATGCAAATTGATTATAATCTGTGAGCCAGTTCAGGTGTTTCTGCATGTTTTATGTTACGTTACACTAATAGCGACTTTAACACTTAAACGTAGTGGTTTTCTTGAAGATACATCTGTACTGGATCACAGAACATCGGCATGCAGCATATCATTTTAATCAGCAGAAGCAGATTGTTCTAATAAGATGCATTTTAGTGTAAAAAGACGCATTAAAAGATGCACCATGCTACCAAGTCACACAGCACTCCTATGACCTTAGACTCAAAACATTTATCTCAACATCCTATCACTTGAAATTTCTGCTATACAATAAAAATTGTATTGTCCACATAACAGGGGGCAAGATTCACATAATGAGAGATCATGTTAGGTTCAATACTTTTTAAAATACACTACTTTGTACTTTCCTTCTCCCTTACTCTCTGTGTATGGACACCCAAGTTCCTAAACCACCTTCTCCCACCATCACACAATTATAATTCATCTGCATTGAGCTCATTATATGGCTCACCAACACTTGACCTTCTTTTGCTTTTATTCAATGCTGCCGCATGCTGAGCCTGCTATTGACAAGGTATACATTGTCTACTTTAATTGCACACTTCACATCACATACACAACAGGTGATGTTCTCAACATGGATAGACTGTTTAGTCTAGTGGGTACTGTCTGCGCTTTGCACCTTGAGGTATGGGGTTCAGATCATGGAAGGGGACTATTTTTTTCCTTTTCTTTTGAATCTTTATTTTTAGATAAAAAATAAATCACTTGGTGGTGTGTTTGAATTCTGTTATGGCATGGTGTGACTCGGTAGCGCGAGCATCTTTAATGCAACTTTTTACCTTCAATTACATCTGAATCATACAGCGAATCAAATTGAAAGCACATAGCAGCTTTTGCTGATGAAAACAATATGCAAATTGATTATAATCTGTGAGCCAGTTCAGGTGTTTCTGCATGTTTTATGTTACGTTACACTAATAGCGACTATAACACTTAAACGTCGTGGTTTTCTTGAAGATACATCTGTACTGGATCACAGAACATAGGCATGCTGCATATCATTTTAATCATCAGAAGCAGATTGTTCTAATAAGATGCATTTTAGGGTAAAAAGATGCATTAAAACATGCACGATGCTACCAAGTCACACAGCACTCCTATGACCTTAGACTCAAAACATTTCTCTCAACATCCTGTCACTTGAAATTTCTGCTATACAGTAGAAATTGTATTGTACACATAACAGGGGGCAAGTTTCACATAATGAGAGATCATGTTAGGTTCAATACTTTTTAAAATACACTACTTTGTACTTTCCTTCTCCCTTCCTCTCTGTGTATGGACACCCAAGTTCCTAAACCACCTCCCCCCACAACACACAATTATAATTCATCTGCATTGAGCTCATTATATCGCTCACCAACACCCCACCTTCTTTTGCTTCTATTCAATGCTGCCGCATGCTGAGCCTGCTAATGACAAGGTATTCATTGTCTGCTTTAATTGCATACTTCACATCAAATACACAACAGGTGATGTTCTCAACATGGATAGACTGTTTAGGCTAGTGGGTACTGTCTGTGCTTTGCACATTGAGGTCTGGGGTTCGGATCATGGAAGGGGAGTTTTTTTTCCTTTTCATTTGAATCTTTATTTTTAGATTAAAAATAAATCACTTGGTGGTGTGTTTGAATTCTGTTATGGCATGGTGTGACTCGGTAGCGCGAGCATCTTTAATGCAACTTTTTACCTTCAATTACATCTGAATCATACAGCGAATCAAATTGAAAGCACAAGCAGCTTTTGCTGATGAAAACAATATGCAAATTGATTATAATCTGTGAGCCAGTTCAGGTGTTTCTGCATGTTTTATGTTACATTACACTAATAGCGACTATAACACTTAAACGTCGTGGTTTTCTTGAAATACATCTGTACTGGATCACAGAACATAGGCATGCTGCATATCATTTTAATCATCAGAAGCAGATTGTTCTAATAAGATGCATTTTAGGGTAAAAAGATGCATTAAAAGATGCACAATGCTACCAAGTCACACAGCACTCCTATGACCTTAGACTCAAAACATTTCTCTCAACATCCGGTCACTTGAAATTTCTGCTATACAGTAGAAATTGTATTGTACACATAAAAGGGGGCAAGTTTCACATAATGAGAGATCATGTTAGGTTCAATACTTTTTAAAATACACTACTTTGTACTTTCCTTCTCCCTTCCTCTCTGTGTATGGACACCCAAGTTCCTAAACCACCTCCCCCCACAACACACAATTATAATTCATCTGCATTGAGCTCATTATATCGCTCACCAACACCCCACCTTCTTTTGCTTCTATTCAATGCTGCCGCATGCTGAGCCTGCTAATGACAAGGTATTCATTGTCTGCTTTAATTGCATACTTCACATCAAATACACAACAGGTGATGTTCTCAACATGGATAGACTGTTTAGGCTAGTGGGTAATGTCTGTGCTTTGCACATTGAGGTCTGGGGTTCGGATCATGGAAGGGGAGTTTTTTTTTCCTTTTCATTTGAATCTTTATTTTTAGATTAAATATAAATCACTTGGTGGTGTGTTTGAATTCTGTTATGGCATGGTGTGACTCGGTAGCGCGAGCATCTTTAATGCAACTTTTTACCTTCAATTACATCTGAATCATACAGCGAATCAAATTGAAAGCACAAGCAGCTTTTGCTGATGAAAACAATATGCAAATTGATTATAATCTGTGAGCCAGTTCAGGTGTTTCTGCATGTTTTATGTTACGTTACACTAATAGCGACTTTAACACTTAAACGTAGTGGTTTTCTTGAAGATACATCTGTACTGGATCACAGAACATAGGCATGCAGCATATCATTTTAATCAGCAGAAGCAGATTGTTCTAATAAGATGCATTTTAGGGTAAAAAGATGCATTAAAAGATGCACGATGCTACCAAGTCACACAGCACTCCTATGACCTTAGACTCAAAACATTTCTCTCAACATCCTATCACTTGAAATTTCTGCTATACAGTAGAAATTGTATTGTACACATAACAGGGGGCAAGTTTCACATAATGAGAGATCATGTTAGGTTCAATACTTTTTAAAATACACTACTTTGTACTTTCCTTCTCACTTCCTCTCTGTGTATGGACACCCAAGTTCCTAAACCACCTCCCCCCACCATCACACAATTATAATTCATCTGCATTGAGCTCATTATATGGCTCACCAACACCCCACCTTCTTTTGCTTCTATTCAATGCTGCCGCATGCTGAGCCTGCTAATGACAAGGTATTCATTGTCTGCTTTGATTGCATACTTCACATCAAATACACAACAGGTGATGTTATCAACATGGATAGACTGTTTAGGCTAGTGGGTACTTTCTGTGCTTTGCACATTGAGGTCTGAGGTTCAAATCATGGAAGGGGAATTTTTTATCCTTTTCATTTGAATCTTTATATTTAGATTAAAAATAAATCACTTTGTGGTGTGTGTGAATTCTGTTATGGCATGGTGTGATTCGGTAGCGCGAGCATCTTTAATGCAACTTTTTACCTTCAATTACATATGAATCATACAGCGAATCAAATTGAAAGCACAAGCAGCTTTTGCTGATGAAAACAATATGCAAATTGATTATAATCTGTGAGCCAGTTCAGGTGTTTCTGCATGTTTTATGTTACGTTACACTAATAGCGACTATAACACTTAAACATCGTGGTTTTCTTGAAATACATCTGTACTGGATCACAGAACATAGGCATGCTGCATATCATTTTAATCATCAGAAGCAGATTGTTCTAATAATATGCATTTTAGGGTAAAAAGATGCATTAAAAGATGCACGATGCTACCAAGTCACACAGCACTCCTATGACCTTAGACTCAAAACATTTCTCTCAACATCCGGTCACTTGAAATTTCTGCTATACAGTAGAAATTGTATTGTACACATAAAAGGGGGCAAGTTTCACATAATGAGAGATCATGTTAGGTTCAATACTTTTTAAAATACACTACTTTGTACTTTCCTTCTCCCTTCCTCTCTGTGTATGGACACCCAAGTTCCTAAACCACCTCCCCCCACAACACACAATTATAATTCATCTGCATTGAGCTCATTATATCTCTCACCAACACCCCACCTTCTTTTGCTTCTATTCAATGCTGCCGCATGCTGAGCCTGCTAATGACAAGGTATTCATTGTCTGCTTTAATTGCATACTTCACATCAAATACACAACAGGTGATGTTCTCAACATGGATAGACTGTTTAGGCTAGTGGGTACTGTCTGTGCTTTGCACATTGAGGTCTGGGGTTCGGATCATGGAAGGGGAGTTTTTTTTTCCTTTTCATTTGAATCTTTATTTTTAGATTAAAAATAAATCACTTGGTGGTGTGTTTGAATTCTGTTATGGCATGGTGTGACTCGGTAGCGCGAGCATCTTTAATGCAACTTTTTACCTTCAATTACATCTGAATCATACAGCGAATCAAATTGAAAGCACAAGCAGCTTTTGCTGATGAAAACAATATGCAAATTGATTATAATCTGTGAGCCAGTTCAGGTGTTTCTGCATGTTTTATGTTACGTTACACTAATAGCGACTTTAACACTTAAACGTAGTGGTTTTCTTGAAGATACATCTGTACTGGATCACAGAACATAGGCATGCAGCATATCATTTTAATCAGCAGAAGCAGATTGTTCTAATAAGATGCATTTTAGGGTAAAAAGATGCATTAAAAGATGCACGATGCTACCAAGTCACACAGCACTCCTATGACCTTAGACTCAAAACATTTCTCTCAACATCCTATCACTTGAAATTTCTGCTATACAGTAGAAATTGTATTGTACACATAACAGGGGGCAAGTTTCACATAATGAGAGATCATGTTAGGTTCAATACTTTTTAAAATACACTACTTTGTACTTTCCTTCTCCCTTCCTCTCGGTGTATGGACACCCAAGTTCCTAAACCACCTCCCCCCATATCACACAATTATAATTCATCTGCATTGAGCTCATTATATCGCTCACCAACACCCCACCTTCTTTTGCTTCTATTCAATGCTGCCGCATGCTGAGCCTGCTAATGACAAGGTATTCATTGTCTGCTTTAATTGCATACTTCACATCAAATACACAACAGGTGATGTTCTCAACATGGATAGACTGTTTAGGCTAGTGGGTACTGTCTGTGCTTTGCACATTGAGGTCTGGGGTTCGGATCATGGAAGGGGAGTTTTTTTTCCTTTTCATTTGAATCTTTATTTTTAGATTAAAAATAAATCACTTGGTGGTGTGTTTGAATTCTGTTATGGCATGGTGTGACTCGGTAGCGCGAGCATCTTTAATGCAACTTTTTACCTTCAATTACATCTGAATCATACAGCGAATCAAATTGAAAGCACAAGCAGCTTTTGCTGATGAAAACAATATGCAAATTGATTATAATCTGTGAGCCAGTTCAGGTGTTTCTGCATGTTTTATGTTACGTTACACTAATAGCGACTTTAACACTTAAACGTAGTGGTTTTCTTGAAGATACATCTGTACTGGATCACAGAACATAGGCATGCAGCATATCATTTTAATCAGCAGAAGCAGATTGTTCTAATAAGATGCATTTTAGTGTAAAAAGACGCATTAAAAGATGCACCATGCTACCAAGTCACACAGCACTCCTATGACCTTAGACTCAAAACATTTCTCTCAACATCCTATCACTTGAAATTTCTGCTATACAATAGAAA
Organism: Taudactylus pleione; assembly: GCA_031769625.1. NCBI lineage: Eukaryota > Metazoa > Chordata > Amphibia > Anura > Myobatrachidae > Taudactylus > Taudactylus pleione. The sequence continues at coordinate 7,031,089 of JAUIMM010000759.1, forward strand.
ATGTATTGTCCACATAACAGGGGGCAAGATTCACATAATGAGAGATCATGTTAGGTTCAATACTTTTTAAAATACACTACTTTGTACTTTCCTTCTCCCTTACTCTCTGTGTATGGACACCCAAGTTCCTAAACCACCTCCCCCCACCATCACACAATTATAATTCATCTGCATTGAGCTCATTATATGGCTCACCAACACTTGACCTTCTTTTGCTTTTATTCAATGCTGCCGCATGCTGAGCCTGCTATTGACAAGGTATACATTGTCTACTTTAATTGCACACTTCACATCACATACACAACAGGTGATGTTCTCAACATGGATAGACTGTTTAGTCTAGTGGGTACTGTCTGCGCTTTGCACCTTGAGGTATGGGGTTCGGATCATGGAAGGGGACTTTTTTTTCCTTTTCTTTTGAATCTTTATTTTTAGATAAAAAATAAATCACTTGGTGGTGTGTTTGAATTCTGTTATGGCATGGTGTGACTCGGTAGCGCGAGCATCTTTAATGCAACTTTTTACCTTCAATTACATCTGAATCATACAGCGAATCAAATTGAAAGCACATAGCAGCTTTTGCTGATGAAAACAATATGCAAATTGATTATAATCTGTGAGCCAGTTCAGGTGTTTCTGCATGTTTTATGTTACGTTACACTAATAGCGACTATAACACTTAAACGTCGTGGTTTTCTTGAAGATACATCTGTACTGGATCACAGAACATAGGCATGCTGCATATCATTTTAATCATCAGAAGCAGATTGTTCTAATAAGATGCATTTTAGGGTAAAAAGATGCATTAAAAGATGCACGATGCTACCAAGTCACACAGCACTCCTATGACCTTAGACTCAAAACATTTCTCTCAACATCCTATCACTTGAAATTTCTGCTATACTGTAGAAATTGTTTTGTACACATAACAGGGGGCAAGTTTCACATAATGAGAGATCATGTTAGGTTCAATACTTTTTAAAATACACTACTTTGTACTTTCCTTCTCACTTCCTCTCTGTGTATGGACACCCAAGTTCCTAAACCACCTCCCCCCACCATCACACAATTATAATTCATCTGCATTGAGCTCATTATATGTCTCACCAACACCTCACCTTCTTTTGCTTCTATTCAATGCTGCCGCATGCTGAGCCTGCTAATGACAAGGTATTCATTGTCTGCTTTGATTGCATACTTCACATCAAATACACAACAGTTGATGTTATCTACATGGATAGACTGTTTAGGCTAGTGGGTACTTTCTGTGCTTTGCACATTGAGGTCTGGGGTTCAAATCATGGAAGGGGAATTTTTTTTCCTTTTCATTTGAATCTTTATATTTAGATTAAAAATAAATCACTTTGTGGTGTGTGTGAATTCTGTTATGGCATGGTGTGATTCGGTAGCGCGAGCATCTTTAATGCAACTTTTTACCTTCAATTACATCTGAATCATACAGCGAATCAAATTGAAAGCACAAGCAGCTTTTGCTGATGAAAACAATATGCAAATTGATTATAATCTTTGAGCCAGTTCAGGTGTTTCTGCATGTTTTATGTTACGTTACACTAATAGCGACTATAACACTTAAACGTCGTGGTTTTCTTGAAGATACATCTGTACTGGATCACAGAACATAGGCATGCTGCATATCATTTTAATCAGCAGAAGCAGATTGTTCTAATAAGATGCATTTTAGGGTAAAAAGACGCATTAAAAGATGCACGATGCTACCAAGTCACACAGCACTCCTATGACCTTAGACTCAAAACATTTCTCTCAACATCCTGTCACTTGAAATTTCAGCTATACAGTAGAAATTGTATTGTACACATAACAGGGGGCAAGTTTCACATAATGAGAGATCATGTTAGGTTCAATACTTTTTAAAATACTCTACTTTGTACTTTCCTTCTCCCTTACTCTATGTGTATGGACACCCAAGTTCCTAAACCACCTCCCCCCACCATAACACAATTAAAATTCATCTGCATTGAGCTCATTATATTGCTCACCAACACCCCACCTTCAATTGCTTTTATTCAATGCTGCCGCATGCTGAGCCTGCTAATGACAAGGTATTCATTGTCTGCTTTGATTGCATACTTCACATCAAATACACAACAGGTGATGTTATCAACATGGATAGACTGTTTAGGCTAGTGGGTACTTTCTGTGCTTTGCACATTGAGGTCTGGGGTTCAAATCATGGAAGGGGAATTTTTTTTTCTTTTTCTTTTGAATCTTTATATTTAGATTAAAAATAAATCACTTTGTGGTGTGTGTGAATTCTGTTATGGCATGGTGTGACTCGGTAGCGCGAGCATCTTTAATGCAACTTTTTACCTTCAATTACATCTGAATCATACAGCGAATCAAATTGAAAGCACTAGCAGCTTTTGTTGATGAAAACAATATGCAAATTGATTATAATCTGTGAGCCAGTTCAGGTGTTTCTGCATGTTTTATTTTACGTTACACTAATAGCGACTATAACACTTAAACGTCATGGTTTTCTTGAAGATACATCTGTACTGGATCACAGAACATAGGCATGCTGCATATCATTTTAATCAGCAGAAGCAGATTGTTCTAATAAGATGCATTTTAGGGTAAAAAGATGCATTAAAAGATGCACGATGCTACCAAGTCACACAGCACTCCTATGACCTTAGACTCAAAACATTTCTCTCAACATCCTATCACTTGAAATTTCTGCTATACTGTAGAAATTGTTTTGTACACATAACAGGGGGCAAGTTTCACATAATGAGAGATCATGTTAGGTTCAATACTTTTTAAAATACACTACTTTGTACTTTCCTTCTCACTTCCTCTCTGTGTATGGACACCCAAGTTCCTAAACCACCTCCCCCCACCATCACACAATTATAATTCATCTGCATTGAGCTCATTATATGGCTCACCAACACCCCACCTTCTTTTGCTTCTATTCAATGCTGCCGCATGCTGAGCCTGCTAATGACAAGGTATTCATTGTCTGCTTTGATTGCATACTTCACATCAAATACACAACAGGTGATGTTATCAACATGGATAGACTGTTTAGGCTAGTGGGTACTTTCTGTGCTTTGCACATTGAGGTCTGAGGTTCAAATCATGGAAGGGGAATTTTTTATCCTTTTCATTTGAATCTTTATATTTAGATTAAAAATAAATCACTTTGTGGTGTGTGTGAATTCTGTTATGGCATGGTGTGATTCGGTAGCGCGAGCATCTTTAATGCAACTTTTTACCTTCAATTACATATGAATCATACAGCGAATCAAATTGAAAGCACAAGCAGCTTTTGCTGATGAAAACAATATGCAAATTGATTATAATCTGTGAGCCAGTTCAGGTGTTTCTGCATGTTTTATGTTACGTTACACTAATAGCGACTTTAACACTTAAACGTAGTGGTTTTCTTGAAGATACATCTGTACTGGATCACAGAACATAGGCATGCAGCATATCATTTTAATCAGCAGAAGCAGATTGTTCTAATAAGATGCATTTTAGGGTAAAAAGATGCATTAAAAGATGCACGATGCTACCAAGTCACACAGCACTCCTATGACCTTAGACTCAAAACATTTCTCTCAACATCCTATCACTTGAAATTTCTGCTATACAGTAGAAATTGTATTGTACACATAACAGGGGGCAAGTTTCACATAATGAGAGATCATGTTAGGTTCAATACTTTTTAAAATACACTACTTTGTACTTTCCTTCTCCCTTCCTCTCGGTGTATGGACACCCAAGTTCCTAAACCACCTCCCCCCATATCACACAATTATAATTCATCTGCATTGAGCTCATTATATCGCTCACCAACACCCCACCTTCTTTTGCTTCTATTCAATGCTGCCGCATGCTGAGCCTGCTAATGACAAGGTATTCATTGTCTGCTTTAATTGCATACTTCACATCAAATACACAACAGGTGATGTTCTCAACATGGATAGACTGTTTAGGCTAGTGGGTACTGTCTGTGCTTTGCACATTGAGGTCTGGGGTTCGGATCATGGAAGGGGAGTTTTTTTTCCTTTTCATTTGAATCTTTATTTTTAGATTAAAAATAAATCACTTGGTGGTGTGTTTGAATTCTGTTATGGCATGGTGTGACTCGGTAGCGCGAGCATCTTTAATGCAACTTTTTACCTTCAATTACATCTGAATCATACAGCGAATCAAATTGAAAGCACAAGCAGCTTTTGCTGATGAAAACAATATGCAAATTGATTATAATCTGTGAGCCAGTTCAGGTGTTTCTGCATGTTTTATGTTACGTTACACTAATAGCGACTTTAACACTTAAACGTAGTGGTTTTCTTGAAGATACATCTGTACTGGATCACAGAACATAGGCATGCAGCATATCATTTTAATCAGCAGAAGCAGATTGTTCTAATAAGATGCATTTTAGTGTAAAAAGACGCATTAAAAGATGCACCATGCTACCAAGTCACACAGCACTCCTATGACCTTAGACTCAAAACATTTCTCTCAACATCCTATCACTTGAAATTTCTGCTATACAATAGAAAATGTATTGTCCACATAACAGGGGGCAAGATTCACATAATGAGAGATCATGTTAGGTTCAATACTTTTTAAAATACACTACTTTGTACTTTCCTTCTCCCTTACTCTCTGTGTATGGAAACCCAAGTTCCTAAACCACCTCCCCCCACCATCACACAATTATAATTCATCTGCATTGAGCTCATTATATGGCTCACCAACACTTGACCTTCTTTTGCTTTTATTCAATGCTGCCGCATGCTGAGCCTGCTATTGACAAGGTATACATTGTCTACTTTAATTGCACACTTCACATCACATACACAACAGGTGATGTTCTCAACATGGATAGACTGTTTAGTCTAGTGGGTACTGTCTGCGCTTTGCACCTTGAGGTATGGGGTTCGGATCATGGAAGGGGACTTTTTTTTCCTTTTCTTTTGAATCTTTATTTTTAGATAAAAAATAAATCACTTGGTGGTGTGTTTGAATTCTGTTATGGCATGGTGTGACTCGGTAGCGCGAGCATCTTTAATGCAACTTTTTACCTTCAATTACATCTGAATCATACAGCGAATCAAATTGAAAGCACATAGCAGCTTTTGCTGATGAAAACAATATGCAAATTGATTATAATCTGTGAGCCAGTTCAGGTGTTTCTGCATGTTTTATGTTACGTTACACTAATAGCGACTATAACACTTAAACGTCGTGGTTTTCTTGAAGATACATCTGTACTGGATCACAGAACATAGGCATGCTGCATATCATTTTAATCATCAGAAGCAGATTGTTCTAATAAGATGCATTTTAGGGTAAAAAGATGCATTAAAAGATGCACGATGCTACCAAGTCACACAGCACTCCTATGACCTTAGACTCAAAACATTTATCTCAACATCCTATCACTTGAAATTTCTGCTATACTGTAGAAATTGTTTTGTACACATAACAGGGGGCAAGTTTCACATAATGAGAGATCATGTTAGGTTCAATACTTTTTAAAATACACTACTTTGTACTTTCCTTCTCACTTCCTCTCTGTGTATGGACACCCAAGTTCCTAAACCACCTCCCCCCACCATCACACAATTATAATTCATCTGCATTGAGCTCATTATATGTATCACCAACACCTCACCTTCTTTTGCTTCTATTCAATGCTGCCGCATGCTGAGCCTGCTAATGACAAGGTATTCATTGTCTGCTTTGATTGCATACTTCACATCAAATACACAACAGTTGATGTTATCTACATGGATAGACTGTTTAGGCTAGTGGGTACTTTCTGTGCTTTGCACATTGAGGTCTGGGGTTCAAATCATGGAAGGGGAATTTTTTTTCCTTTTCATTTGAATCTTTATATTTAGATTAAAAATAAATCACTTTGTGGTGTGTGTGAATTCTGTTATGGCATGGTGTGATTCGGTAGCGCGAGCATCTTTAATGCAACTTTTTACCTTCAATTACATCTGAATCATACAGCGAATCAAATTGAAAGCACAAGCAGCTTTTGCTGATGAAAACAATATGCAAATTGATTATAATCTTTGAGCCAGTTCAGGTGTTTCTGCATGTTTTATGTTACGTTACACTAATAGCGACTATAACACTTAAACGTCGTGGTTTTCTTGAAGATACATCTGTACTGGATCACAGAACATAGGCATGCTGCATATCATTTTAATCAGCAGAAGCAGATTGTTCTAATAAGATGCATTTTAGGGTAAAAAGACGCATTAAAAGATGCACGATGCTACCAAGTCACACAGCACTCCTATGACCTTAGACTCAAAACATTTCTCTCAACATCCTGTCACTTGAAATTTCAGCTATACAGTAGAAATTGTATTGTACACATAACAGGGGGCAAGTTTCACATAATGAGAGATCATGTTAGGTTCAATACTTTTTAAAATACTCTACTTTGTACTTTCCTTCTCCCTTACTCTATGTGTATGGACACCCAAGTTCCTAAACCACCTCCCCCCACCATAACACAATTAAAATTCATCTGCATTGAGCTCATTATATTGCTCACCAACACCCCACCTTCAATTGCTTTTATTCAATGCTGCCGCATGCTGAGCCTGCTAATGACAAGGTATTCATTGTCTGCTTTGATTGCATACTTCACATCAAATACACAACAGGTGATGTTATCAACATGGATAGACTGTTTAGGCTAGTGGGTACTTTCTGTGCTTTGCACATTGAGGTCTGGGGTTCAAATCATGGAAGGGGAATTTTTTTTTCTTTTTCTTTTGAATCTTTATATTTAGATTAAAAATAAATCACTTTGTGGTGTGTGTGAATTCTGTTATGGCATGGTGTGACTCGGTAGCGCGAGCATCTTTAATGCAACTTTTTACCTTCAATTACATCTGAATCATACAGCGAATCAAATTGAAAGCACTAGCAGCTTTTGTTGATGAAAACAATATGCAAATTGATTATAATCTGTGAGCCAGTTCAGGTGTTTCTGCATGTTTTATTTTACGTTACACTAATAGCGACTATAACACTTAAACGTCATGGTTTTCTTGAAGATACATCTGTACTGGATCACAGAACATAGGCATGCTGCATATCATTTTAATCAGCAGAAGCAGATTGTTCTAATAAGATGCATTTTAGGGTAAAAAGATGCATTAAAAGATGCACGATGCTACCAAGTCACACAGCACTCCTATGACCTTAGACTCAAAACATTTCTCTCAACATCCTATCACTTGAAATTTCTGCTATACTGTAGAAATTGTTTTGTACACATAACAGGGGGCAAGTTTCACATAATGAGAGATCATGTTAGGTTCAATACTTTTTAAAATACACTACTTTGTACTTTCCTTCTCACTTCCTCTCTGTGTATGGACACCCAAGTTCCTAAACCACCTCCCCCCACCATCACACAATTATAATTCATCTGCATTGAGCTCATTATATGGCTCACCAACACCCCACCTTCTTTTGCTTCTATTCAATGCTGCCGCATGCTGAGCCTGCTAATGACAAGGTATTCATTGTCTGCTTTGATTGCATACTTCACATCAAATACACAACAGGTGATGTTATCAACATGGATAGACTGTTTAGGCTAGTGGGTACTTTCTGTGCTTTGCACATTGAGGTCTGAGGTTCAAATCATGGAAGGGGAATTTTTTATCCTTTTCATTTGAATCTTTATATTTAGATTAAAAATAAATCACTTTGTGGTGTGTGTGAATTCTGTTATGGCATGGTGTGATTCGGTAGCGCGAGCATCTTTAATGCAACTTTTTACCTTCAATTACATATGAATCATACAGCGAATCAAATTGAAAGCACAAGCAGCTTTTGCTGATGAAAACAATATGCAAATTGATTATAATCTGTGAGCCAGTTCAGGTGTTTCTGCATGTTTTATGTTACGTTACACTAATAGCGACTATAACACTTAAACGTAGTGGTTTTCTTGAAGATACATCTGTACTGGATCACAGAACATAGGCATGCTGCATATCATTTTAATCAGCAGAAGCAGATTGTTCTAATAAGATGCATTTTAGGGTAAAAAGACGCATTAAAAGATGCACGATGCTACCAAGTCACACAGCACTCCTATGACCTTAGACTCAAAACATTTCTCTCAACATCCTGTCACTTGAAATTTCTGCTATACAGTAGAAATTGTATTGTACACATAACAGGGAGCAAGATTCACATAATGAGAGATCATGTTAGGTTCAATACTTTTTAAAATACACTACTTTGTACTTTCCTTCTCCCTTACTCTCTGTGTATGGACACCCAAGTTCCTAAACCACCTCCCCCCACCATCACACAATTATAATTCATCTGCATTGAGCTCATTATATGGCTCACCAACACTTGACCTTCTTTTGCTTTTATTCAATGCTGCCGCATGCTGAGCCTGCTATTGACAAGGTATACATTGTCTACTTTAATTGCACACTTCACATCACATACACAACAGGTGATGTTCTCAACATGGATAGACTGTTTAGTCTAGTGGGTACTGTCTGCGCTTTGCACCTTGAGGTATGGGGTTCGGATCATGGAAGGGGACTTTTTTTTCCTTTTCTTTTGAATCTTTATTTTTAGATAAAAAATAAATCACTTGGTGGTGTGTTTGAATTCTGTTATGGCATGGTGTGACTCGGTAGCGCGAGCATCTTTAATGCAACTTTTTACCTTCAATTACATCTGAATCATACAGCGAATCAAATTGAAAGCACATAGCAGCTTTTGCTGATGAAAACAATATGCAAATTGATTATAATCTGTGAGCCAGTTCAGGTGTTTCTGCATGTTTTATGTTACGTTACACTAATAGCGACTATAACACTTAAACGTCGTGGTTTTCTTGAAGATACATCTGTACTGGATCACAGAACATAGGCATGCTGCATATCATTTTAATCATCAGAAGCAGATTGTTCTAATAAGATGCATTTTAGGGTAAAAAGATGCATTAAAAGATGCACGATGCTACCAAGTCACACAGCACTCCTATGACCTTAGACTCAAAACATTTCTCTCAACATCCTATCACTTGAAATTTCTGCTATACTGTAGAAATTGTTTTGTACACATAACAGGGGGCAAGTTTCACATAATGAGAGATCATGTTAGGTTCAATACTTTTTAAAATACACTACTTTGTACTTTCCTTCTCACTTCCTCTCTGTGTATGGACACCCAAGTTCCTAAACCACCTCCCCCCACCATCACACAATTATAATTCATCTGCTTTGAGCTCATTATATGTCTCACCAACACCCCACTTTCTTTTGCTTCTATTCAATGCTGCCGCATGCTGAGCCTGCTAATGACAAGGTATTCATTGTCTGCTTTGATTGCATACTTCACATCAAATACACAACAGGTGATGTTATCAACATGGATAGACTGTTTAGGCTAGTGGGAACTTTCTGTGCTTTGCACATTGAGGTCTGGGGTTCAAATCATGGAAGGGGAATTTTTTTTCCTTTTCATTTGAATCTTTATATTTAGATTAAAAATAAATCACTTTGTGGTGTGTGTGAATTCTGTTATGGCATGGTGTGATTCGGTAGCGCGAGCATCTTTAATGCAACTTTTTACCTTCAATTACATATGAATCATACAGCGAATCAAATTGAAAGCACAAGCAGCTTTTGCTGATGAAAACAATATGCAAATTGATTATAATCTGTGAGCCAGTTCAGGTGTTTCTGCATGTTTTATGTTACGTTACACTAATAGCGACTATAACACTTAAACGTAGTGGTTTTCTTGAAGATACATCTGTACTGGATCACAGAACATAGGCATGCTGCATATCATTTTAATCAGCAGAAGCAGATTGTTCTAATAAGATGCATTTTAGGGTAAAAAGACGCATTAAAAGATGCACGATGCTACCAAGTCACACAGCACTCCTATGACCTTAGACTCAAAACATTTCTCTCAACATCCTGTCACTTGAAATTTCTGCTATACAGTAGAAATTGTATTGTACACATAACAGGGGGCAAGTTTCACATAATGAGAGATCATGTTAGGTTCAATACTTTTTAAAATACACTACTTTGTACTTTCCTTCTCCCTTACTCTATGTGTATGGACACCCAAGTTCCTAAACCACCTCCCCCCACCATAACACAATTAAAATTCATCTGCATTGAGCTCATTATATTGCTCACCAACACCCCACCTTCTTTTGCTTTTATTCAATGCTGCCGCATGCTGAGCCTGCTAATGACAAGGTATTCATTGTCTGCTTTGATTGCATACTTCACATCAAATACACAACAGGTGATGTTATCAACATGGATAGACTGTTTAGGCTAGTGGGTACTTTCTGTGCTTTGCACATTGAGTCTGGGGTTCAAATCATGGAAGGGGAATTTTTTTTCCTTTTGTTTTGAATCTTTATATTTAGATTAAAAATAAATCACTTTGTGGTGTGTGTGAATTCTGTTATGGCATGGTGTGACTCGGTAGCGCGAGCATCTTTAATGCAACTTTTTACCTTCAATTACATATGAATCATACAGCGAATCAAATTGAAAGCACAAGCAGCTTTTGCTGATGAAAACAATATGCAAATTGATTATATTCTGTGAGCCAGTTCAGGTGTTTCTGCATGTTTTATGTTACGTTACACTAATAGCGACTATAACACTTAAACGTAGTGGTTTTCTTGAAGATACATCTGTACTGGATCACAGAACATAGGCATGCTGCATATCATTTTAATCATCAGAAGCAGATTGTTCTAATAAGATGCATTTTAGGGTAAAAAGATGCATTAAAAGATGCACGATGCTACCAAGTCACACAGCACTCCTATGACCTTAGACTCAAAACATTTATCTCAACATCCTATCACTTGAAATTTCTGCTATACTGTAGAAATTGTTTTGTACACATAACAGGGGGCAAGTTTCACATAATGAGAGATCATGTTAGGTTCAATACTTTTTAAAATACACTACTTTGTACTTTCCTTCTCACTTCCTCTCTGTGTATGGACACCCAAGTTCCTAAACCACCTCCCCCCACCATCACACAATTATAATTCATCTGCATTGAGCTCATTATATGTCTCACCAACACCTCACCTTCTTTTGCTTCTATTCAATGCTGCCGCATGCTGAGCCTGCTAATGACAAGGTATTCATTGTCTGCTTTGATTGCATACTTCACATCAAATACACAACAGTTGATGTTATCTACATGGATAGACTGTTTAGGCTAGTGGGTACTTTCTGTGCTTTGCACATTGAGGTCTGGGGTTCAAATCATGGAAGGGGAATTTTTTTTCCTTTTCATTTGAATCTTTATATTTAGATTAAAAATAAATCACTTTGTGGTGTGTGTGAATTCTGTTATGGCATGGTGTGATTCGGTAGCGCGAGCATCTTTAATGCAACTTTTTACCTTCAATTACATCTGAATCATACAGCGAATCAAATTGAAAGCACAAGCAGCTTTTGCTGATGAAAACAATATGCAAATTGATTATAATCTTTGAGCCAGTTCAGGTGTTTCTGCATGTTTTATGTTACGTTACACTAATAGCGACTATAACACTTAAACGTCGTGGTTTTCTTGAAGATACATCTGTACTGGATCACAGAACATAGGCATGCTGCATATCATTTTAATCAGCAGAAGCAGATTGTTCTAATAAGATGCATTTTAGGGTAAAAAGACGCATTAAAAGATGCACGATGCTACCAAGTCACACAGCACTCCTATGACCTTAGACTCAAAACATTTCTCTCAACATCCTGTCACTTGAAATTTCAGCTATACAGTAGAAATTGTATTGTACACATAACAGGGGGCAAGTTTCACATAATGAGAGATCATGTTAGGTTCAATACTTTTTAAAATACTCTACTTTGTACTTTCCTTCTCCCTTACTCTATGTGTATGGACACCCAAGTTCCTAAACCACCTCCCCCCACCATAACACAATTAAAATTCATCTGCATTGAGCTCATTATATTGCTCACCAACACCCCACCTTCAATTGCTTTTATTCAATGCTGCCGCATGCTGAGCCTGCTAATGACAAGGTATTCATTGTCTGCTTTGATTGCATACTTCACATCAAATACACAACAGGTGATGTTATCAACATGGATAGACTGTTTAGGCTAGTGGGTACTTTCTGTGCTTTGCACATTGAGGTCTGGGGTTCAAATCATGGAAGGGGAATTTTTTTTTCTTTTTCTTTTGAATCTTTATATTTAGATTAAAAATAAATCACTTTGTGGTGTGTGTGAATTCTGTTATGGCATGGTGTGACTCGGTAGCGCGAGCATCTTTAATGCAACTTTTTACCTTCAATTACATCTGAATCATACAGCGAATCAAATTGAAAGCACTAGCAGCTTTTGTTGATGAAAACAATATGCAAATTGATTATAATCTGTGAGCCAGTTCAGGTGTTTCTGCATGTTTTATTTTACGTTACACTAATAGCGACTATAACACTTAAACGTCATGGTTTTCTTGAAGATACATCTGTACTGGATCACAGAACATAGGCATGCTGCATATCATTTTAATCAGCAGAAGCAGATTGTTCTAATAAGATGCATTTTAGGGTAAAAAGATGCATTAAAAGATGCACGATGCTACCAAGTCACACAGCACTCCTATGACCTTAGACTCAAAACATTTCTCTCAACATCCTATCACTTGAAATTTCTGCTATACTGTAGAAATTGTTTTGTACACATAACAGGGGGCAAGTTTCACATAATGAGAGATCATGTTAGGTTCAATACTTTTTAAAATACACTACTTTGTACTTTCCTTCTCACTTCCTCTCTGTGTATGGACACCCAAGTTCCTAAACCACCTCCCCCCACCATCACACAATTATAATTCATCTGCATTGAGCTCATTATATGGCTCACCAACACCCCACCTTCTTTTGCTTCTATTCAATGCTGCCGCATGCTGAGCCTGCTAATGACAAGGTATTCATTGTCTGCTTTGATTGCATACTTCACATCAAATACACAACAGGTGATGTTATCAACATGGATAGACTGTTTAGGCTAGTGGGTACTTTCTGTGCTTTGCACATTGAGGTCTGAGGTTCAAATCATGGAAGGGGAATTTTTTATCCTTTTCATTTGAATCTTTATATTTAGATTAAAAATAAATCACTTTGTGGTGTGTGTGAATTCTGTTATGGCATGGTGTGATTCGGTAGCGCGAGCATCTTTAATGCAACTTTTTACCTTCAATTACATATGAATCATACAGCGAATCAAATTGAAAGCACAAGCAGCTTTTGCTGATGAAAACAATATGCAAATTGATTATAATCTGTGAGCCAGTTCAGGTGTTTCTGCATGTTTTATGTTACGTTACACTAATAGCGACTATAACACTTAAACGTAGTGGTTTTCTTGAAGATACATCTGTACTGGATCACAGAACATAGGCATGCTGCATATCATTTTAATCAGCAGAAGCAGATTGTTCTAATAAGATGCATTTTAGGGTAAAAAGACGCATTAAAAGATGCACGATGCTACCAAGTCACACAGCACTCCTATGACCTTAGACTCAAAACATTTCTCTCAACATCCTGTCACTTGAAATTTCTGCTATACAGTAGAAATTGTATTGTACACATAACAGGGGGCAAGATTCACATAATGAGAGATCATGTTAGGTTCAATACTTTTTAAAATACACTACTTTGTACTTTCCTTCTCCCTTACTCTCTGTGTATGGACACCCAAGTTCCTAAACCACCTCCCCCCACCATCACACAATTATAATTCATCTGCATTGAGCTCATTATATGGCTCACCAACACTTGACCTTCTTTTGCTTTTATTCAATGCTGCCGCATGCTGAGCCTGCTATTGACAAGGTATACATTGTCTACTTTAATTGCACACTTCACATCACATACACAACAGGTGATGTTCTCAACATGGATAGACTGTTTAGTCTAGTGGGTACTGTCTGCGCTTTGCACCTTGAGGTATGGGGTTCGGATCATGGAAGGGGACTTTTTTTTCCTTTTCTTTTGAATCTTTATTTTTAGATAAAAAATAAATCACTTGGTGGTGTGTTTGAATTCTGTTATGGCATGGTGTGACTCGGTAGCGCAAGCATCTTTAATGCAACTTTTTACCTTCAATTACATCTGAATCATACAGCGAATCAAATTGAAAGCACATAGCAGCTTTTGCTGATGAAAACAATATGCAAATTGATTATAATCTGTGAGCCAGTTCAGGTGTTTCTGCATGTTTTATGTTACGTTACACTAATAGCGACTATAACACTTAAACGTCGTGGTTTTCTTGAAGATACATCTGTACTGGATCACAGAACATAGGCATGCTGCATATCATTTTAATCATCAGAAGCAGATTGTTCTAATAAGATGCATTTTAGGGTAAAAAGATGCATTAAAAGATGCACGATGCTACCAAGTCACACAGCACTCCTATGACCTTAGACTCAAAACATTTCTCTCAACATCCTATCACTTGAAATTTCTGCTATACTGTAGAAATTGTTTTGTACACATAACAGGGGGCAAGTTTCACATAATGAGAGATCATGTTAGGTTCAATACTTTTTAAAATACACTACTTTGTACTTTCCTTCTCACTTCCTCTCTGTGTATGGACACCCAAGTTCCTAAACCACCTCCCCCCACCATCACACAATTATAATTCATCTGCTTTGAGCTCATTATATGTCTCACCAACACCCCACTTTCTTTTGCTTCTATTCAATGCTGCCGCATGCTGAGCCTGCTAATGACAAGGTATTCATTGTCTGCTTTGATTGCATACTTCACATCAAATACACAACAGGTGATGTTATCAACATGGATAGACTGTTTAGGCTAGTGGGAACTTTCTGTGCTTTGCACATTGAGGTCTGGGGTTCAAATCATGGAAGGGGAATTTTTTTTCCTTTTCATTTGAATCTTTATATTTAGATTAAAAATAAATCACTTTGTGGTGTGTGTGAATTCTGTTATGGCATGGTGTGATTCGGTAGCGCGAGCATCTTTAATGCAACTTTTTACCTTCAATTACATATGAATCATACAGCGAATCAAATTGAAAGCACAAGCAGCTTTTGCTGATGAAAACAATATGCAAATTGATTATAATCTGTGAGCCAGTTCAGGTGTTTCTGCATGTTTTATGTTACGTTACACTAATAGCGACTATAACACTTAAACGTAGTGGTTTTCTTGAAGATACATCTGTACTGGATCACAGAACATAGGCATGCTGCATATCATTTTAATCAGCAGAAGCAGATTGTTCTAATAAGATGCATTTTAGGGTAAAAAGACGCATTAAAAGATGCACGATGCTACCAAGTCACACAGCACTCCTATGACCTTAGACTCAAAACATTTCTCTCAACATCCTGTCACTTGAAATTTCTGCTATACAGTAGAAATTGTATTGTACACATAACAGGGGGCAAGTTTCACATAATGAGAGATCATGTTAGGTTCAATACTTTTTAAAATACACTACTTTGTACTTTCCTTCTCCCTTACTCTATGTGTATGGACACCCAAGTTCCTAAACCACCTCCCCCCACCATAACACAATTAAAATTCATCTGCATTGAGCTCATTATATTGCTCACCAACACCCCACCTTCTTTTGCTTTTATTCAATGCTGCCGCATGCTGAGCCTGCTAATGACAAGGTATTCATTGTCTGCTTTGATTGCATACTTCACATCAAATACACAACAGGTGATGTTATCAACATGGATAGACTGTTTAGGCTAGTGGGTACTTTCTGTGCTTTGCACATTGAGTCTGGGGTTCAAATCATGGAAGGGGAATTTTTTTTCCTTTTGTTTTGAATCTTTATATTTAGATTAAAAATAAATCACTTTGTGGTGTGTGTGAATTCTGTTATGGCATGGTGTGACTCGGTAGCGCGAGCATCTTTAATGCAACTTTTTACCTTCAATTACATATGAATCATACAGCGAATCAAATTGAAAGCACAAGCAGCTTTTGCTGATGAAAACAATATGCAAATTGATTATATTCTGTGAGCCAGTTCAGGTGTTTCTGCATGTTTTATGTTACGTTACACTAATAGCGACTATAACACTTAAACGTAGTGGTTTTCTTGAAGATACATCTGTACTGGATCACAGAACATAGGCATGCTGCATATCATTTTAATCAGCAGAAGCAGATTGTTCTAATAAGATGCATTTTAGGGTAAAAAGACGCATTAAAAGATGCACGATGCTACCAAGTCACACAGCACTCCTATGACCTTAGACTCAAAACATTTCTCTCAACATCCTGTCACTTGAAATTTCTGCTATACAGTAGAAATTGTATTGTACACATAACAGGGGGCAAGTTTCACATAATGAGAGATCATGTTAGGTTCAATACTTTTGAAAATACACTACTTTGTACTTTCCTTCTCCCTTCCTCTATGTGTATGGACACCCAAGTTCCTAAACCACCTCCCCCCACAACACACAATTATAATTCATCTGCATTGAGCTCATTATATCGCTCACCAACACCCCACCTTCTTTTGCTTCTATTCAATGCTGCCGCATGCTGAGCCTGCTAATGACAAGGTATTCATTGTCTACTTTAATTGCATACTTCACATCAAATACACAACAGGTGATGTTCTCAACATGGATAGACTGTTTAGGCTAGTGGGTACTGTCTGTGCTTTGCACATTGATGTCTGGGGTTCGGATCATGGAAGGGGAGTTTTTTTTCCTTTTCATTTGAATCTTTATTTTTAGATTAAAAATAAATCACTTGGTGGTGTGTTTGAATTCTGTTATGGCATGGTGTGACTCGGTAGCGCGAGCATCTTTAATGCAACTTTTTACCTTCAATTACATCTGAATCATACAGCGAATCAAATTGAAAGCACAAGCAGCTTTTGCTGATGAAAACAATATGCAAATTGATTATAATCTGTGAGCCAGTTCAGGTGTTTCTGCATGTTTTATGTTACGTTACACTAATAGCGACTTTAACACTTAAACGTAGTGGTTTTCTTGAAGATACATCTGTACTGGATCACAGAACATAGGCATGCTGCATATCATTTTAATCAGCAGAAGCAGATTGTTCTAATAAGATGCATTTTAGTGTAAAAAGACGCATTAAAAGATGCACCATGCTACCAAGTCACACAGCACTCCTATGACCTTAGACTCAAAACATTTCTCTCAACATCCTATCACTTGAAATTTCTGCTATACAATAGAAATTGTATTGTCCACATAACAGGGGGCAAGATTCACATAATGAGAGATCATGTTAGGTTCAATACTTTTTAAAATACACTACTTTGTACTTTCCTTCTCCCTTACTCTCTGTGTATGGACACCCAAGTTCCTAAACCACCTCCCCCCACCATCACACAATTATAATTCATCTGCATTGAGCTCATTATATGGCTCACCAACACTTGACCTTCTTTTGCTTTTATTCAATGCTGCCGCATGCTGAGCCTGCTATTGACAAGGTATACATTGTCTACTTTAATTGCACACTTCACATCACATACACAACAGGTGATGTTCTCAACATGGATAGACTGTTTAGTCTAGTGGGTACTGTCTGCACTTTGCACCTTGAGGTATGGGGTTCGGATCATGGAAGGGGACTTTTTTTTCCTTTTCTTTTGAATCTTTATTTTTAGATAAAAAATAAATCACTTGGTGGTGTGTTTGAATTCTGTTATGGCATGGTGTGACTCGGTAGCGCGAGCATCTTTAATGCAACTTCTTACCTTCAATTACATCTGAATCATACAGTGAATCAAATTGAAAGCACTAGCAGCTTTTGCTGATGAAAACAATATGCAAATTGATTATAATCTGTGAGCCAGTTCAGGTGTTTCTGCATGTTTTATTTTACGTTACACTAATAGCGACTATAACACTTAAACGTCATGGTTTTCTTGAAGATACATCTGTACTGGATCACAGAACATAGGCATGCAGCATATCATTTTAATCAGCAGAAGCAGATTGTTCTAATAAGATGCATTTTAGTGTAAAAAGACGCATTAAAAGATGCACCATGCTACCAAGTCACACAGCACTCCTATGACCTTAGACTCAAAACATTTCTCTCAACATCCTATCACTTGAAATTTCTGCTATACTGTAGAAATTGTTTTGTACACATAACAGGGGGCAAGTTTCACATAATGAGATATCATGTTAGGTTCAATACTTTTTAAAATACACTACTTTGTACTTTCCATCTCACTTCCTCTCTGTGTATGGACACCCAAGTTCCTAAACCACCTCCCCCCACCATCACACAATTATAATTCATCTGAATTGAACTCATTATATGGCTCACCAACACCCCACCTTCTTTTGCTTCTACTCAATGCTGCCGCATGCTGAGCCTGCTATTGACAAGGTATACATTGTCTACTTTAATTGCACACTTCACATCAAATACACAACAGGTGATGATCTCAACATGGATAGACTGTTTAGTCTAGTGGGTACTGTCTGCGCTTTGCACCTTGAGTTATGGGGTTCAGATCATGGAAGGGAGTTTTTTTTTCCTTTTCTTTTGAATCTTTATTTTTAGATTAAAAATAAATCACTTGGTGGTGTGTGTGAATTCTGTTATGGCATGGTGTGACTCGGTAGCGAGAGTATCTTTAATGCAACTTTTTACCTTCAATTACATCTGAATCATACAGTGAATCAAATTGAAAGCACAAGCAGCTTTTGCTGATGAAAACAACATGCAAAGTCATTACAATCTGTGAGCCAGTTCAGGTGTTTCTGCATGTTTTATGTTACGTTACACTAATAGCGACTATAACACTTAAACGTAGTGGTTTTCTTGAAGATACATCTGTACTGGATCACAGAACATAGGCATGCTGCATATCATTTTAATCAGCAGAAGCAGATTGTTCTAATAAGATGCATTTTAGGGTAAAAAGACGCATTAAAAGATGCACGATGCTACCAAGTCACACAGCACTCCTATGACCTTAGACTCAAAACATTTCTCTCAACATCCTGTCACTTGAAATTTCTGCTATACAGTAGAAATTGTATTGTACACATAACAGGGGGCAAGTTTCACATAATGAGAGATCATGTTAGGTTCAATACTTTTTAAAATACACTACTTTGTACTTTCCTTATCCCTTACTCTATGTGTATGGACACCCAAGTTCCTAAACCACCTCCCCCCACCATAACACAATTAAAATTCATCTGCATTGAGCTCATTATATTGCTCACCAACACCCCACCTTCTTTTGCTTTTATTCAATGCTGCCGCATGCTGAGCCTGCTAATGACAAGGTATTCATTGTCTGCTTTGATTGCATACTTCACATCAAATACACAACAGGTGATGTTATCAACATGGATAGACTGTTTAGGCTAGTGGGTACTTTCTGTGCTTTGCACATTGAGGTCTGGGGTTCAAATCATGGAAGGGGAATTTTTTTTCCTTTTCTTTTGAATCTTTATATTTAGATTAAAAATAAATCACTTTGTGGTGTGTGTGAATTCTGTTATGGCATGGTGTGACTCGGTAGCGCGAGCATCTTTAATGCAACTTTTTACCTTCAATTACATCTGAA
The DNA here is from genome assembly GCA_031769625.1 of Taudactylus pleione. Taxonomy (NCBI): domain Eukaryota; kingdom Metazoa; phylum Chordata; class Amphibia; order Anura; family Myobatrachidae; genus Taudactylus; species Taudactylus pleione. Next base: position 7,050,765 of record JAUIMM010000759.1, read on the forward strand.
TCATACAGCGAATCAAATTGAAAGCACTAGCAGCTTTTGCTGATGAAAACAATATGCAAATTGATTATAATCTGTGAGCCAGTTCAGGTGTTTCTGCATGTTTTATTTTATGTTACACTAATAGCGACTATAACACTTAAACGTCATGGTTTTCTTGAAGATACATCTGTACTGGATCACAGAACATAGGCATGCAGCATATCATTTTAATCAGCAGAAGCAGATTGTTCTATTAAGATGCATTTTAGTGTAAAAAGACGCATTAAAAGATGCACGATGCTACCAAGTCACACAGCACTCCTATGACCTTAGACTCAAAACATTTCTCTCAACATCCTATCACTTGAAATTTCTGCTATACTGTAGAAATTGTTTTGTACACATAACAGGGGGCAAGTTTCACATAATGAGATATCATGTTAGGTTCAATACTTTTTAAAATACACTACTTTGTACTTTCCATCTCACTTCCTCTCTGTGTATGGACACCCAAGTTCCTAAACCACCTCCCCCCACCATCACACAATTATAATTCATCTGAATTGAACTCATTATATGGCTCACCAACACCCACCTTCTTTTGCTTCTACTCAATGCTGCCGCATGCTGAGCCTGCTATTGACAAGGTATACATTGTCTACTTTAATTGCACACTTCACATCAAATACACAACAGGTGATGATCTCAACATGGATAGACTGTTTAGTCTAGTGGGTACTGTCTGCGCTTTGCACCTTGAGTTATGGGGTTCAGATCATGGAAGGGAGTTTTTTTTTCCTTTTCTTTTGAATCTTTATTTTTAGATTAAAAATAAATCACTTGGTGGTGTGTGTGAATTCTGTTATGGCATGGTGTGACTCGGTAGCGCGAGTATCTTTAATGCAACTTTTTACCTTCAATTACATCTGAATCATACAGCGAATCAAATTGAAAGCACAAGCAGCTTTTGCTGATGAAAACAACATGCAAAGTCATTATAATCTGTGAGCCAGTTCAGGTGTTTCTGCATGTTTTATGTTACGTTACACTAATAGCGACTATAACACTTAAACGTAGTGGTTTTCTTGAAGATACATCTGTACTGGATCACAGAACATAGGCATGCAGCATATCATTTTAATCAGCAGAAGCAGATTGTTCTAATAAGATGCATTTTAGTGTATAAAGACTCATTAAAAGATGCACGATGCTACCAAGTCACACAGCACTCCTATGACCTTAGACTCAAAACATTTGTCTCAACATCCTATCACTTGAAATTTCTGCTATACAATAGAAATTGTATTGTCCACATAACAGGGGGCAAGATTCACATAATGAGAGATCATGTTAGGTTCAATACTTTTTAAAATACACTACTTTGTACTTTCCTTCTCCCTTCCTCTCTGTGTATGGACACCCAAGTTCCTAAACCACCTCCCCCCACCATCACACAATTATAATTCATCTGCATTGAGCTCATTATATGGCTCACCAACACCCCACCTTCTTTTGCTTCTATTCAATGCTGCCGCATGCTGAGCCTGCTAATGACAAGGTATTCATTGTCTGCTTTGATTGCATACTTCACATCAAATACACAACAGGTGATGTTATCAACATGGATAGACTGTTTAGGCTAGTGGGTACTTTCTGTGCTTTGCACATTGAGGTCTGGGTTTCAAATCATGGAAGGGGAATTTTTTTTCCTTTTCTTTTGAATCTTTATATTTAGATTAAAAATAAATCACTTTGTGGTGTGTGTGAATTCTGTTATGGCATGGTGTGACTCGGTAGCGCGAGCATCTTTAATGCAACTTTTTACCTTCAATTACATCTGAATCATACAGCGAATCAAATTGAAAGCACTAGCAGCTTTTGTTGATGAAAACAATATGCAAATTGATTATAATCTGTGAGCCAGTTCAGGTGTTTCTGCATGTTTTATTTTACGTTACACTAATAGCGACTATAACACTTAAACGTCATGGTTTTCTTGAAGATACATCTGTACTGGATCACAGAACATAGGCATGCTGCATATCATTTTAATCAGCAGAAGCAGATTGTTCTAATAAGATGCATTTTAGGGTAAAAAGATGCATTAAAAGATGCACGATGCTACCAAGTCACACAGCACTCCTATGACCTTAGACTCAAAACATTTCTCTCAACATCCTATCACTTGAAATTTCTGCTATACTGTAGAAATTGTTTTGTACACATAACAGGGGGCAAGTTTCACATAATGAGAGATCATGTTAGGTTCAATACTTTTTAAAATACACTACTTTGTACTTTCCTTCTCACTTCCTCTCTGTGTATGGACACCCAAGTTCCTAAACCACCTCCCCCCACCATCACACAATTATAATTCATCTGCATTGAGCTCATTATATGGCTCACCAACACCCCACCTTCTTTTGCTTCTATTCAATGCTGCCGCATGCTGAGCCTGCTAATGACAAGGTATTCATTGTCTGCTTTGATTGCATACTTCACATCAAATACACAACAGGTGATGTTATCAACATGGATAGACTGTTTAGGCTAGTGGGTACTTTCTGTGCTTTGCACATTGAGGTCTGAGGTTCAAATCATGGAAGGGGAATTTTTTATCCTTTTCATTTGAATCTTTATATTTAGATTAAAAATAAATCACTTTGTGGTGTGTGTGAATTCTGTTATGGCATGGTGTGATTCGGTAGCGCGAGCATCTTTAATGCAACTTTTTACCTTCAATTACATATGAATCATACAGCGAATCAAATTGAAAGCACAAGCAGCTTTTGCTGATGAAAACAATATCCAAATTGATTATAATCTGTGAGCCAGTTCAGGTGTTTCTGCATGTTTTATGTTACGTTACACTAATAGCGACTATAACACTTAAACGTAGTGGTTTTCTTGAAGATACATCTGTACTGGATCACAGAACATAGGCATGCTGCATATCATTTTAATCAGCAGAAGCAGATTGTTCTAATAAGATGCATTTTAGGGTAAAAAGACGCATTAAAAGATGCACGATGCTACCAAGTCACACAGCACTCCTATGACCTTAGACTCAAAACATTTCTCTCAACATCCTGTCACTTGAAATTTCTGCTATACAGTAGAAATTGTATTGTACACATAACAGGGGGCAAGTTTCACATAATGAGAGATCATGTTAGGTTCAATACTTTTTAAAATACACTACTTTGTACTTTCCTTCTCCCTTACTCTATGTGTATGGACACCCAAGTTCCTAAACCACCTCCCCCCACCATAACACAATTAAAATTCATCTGCATTGAGCTCGATATATTGCTCACCAACACCCCACCTTCTTTTGCTATTATTCAATGCTGCCGCATGCTGAGCCTGCTAATGACAAGGTATTCATTGTCTGCTTTGATTGCATACTTCACATCAAATACACAACAGGTGATGTTATCAACATGGATAGACTGTTTAGGCTAGTGGGTACTTTCTGTGCTTTGCACATTGAGTCTGGGGTTCAAATCATGGAAGGGGAATTTTTTTTCCTTTTCTTTTGAATCTTTATATTTAGATTAAAAATAAATCACTTTGTGGTGTGTGTGAATTCTGTTATGGCATGGTGTGACTCGGTAGCGCGAGCATCTTTAATGCAACTTTTTACCTTCAATTACATATGAATCATACAGCGAATCAAATTGAAAGCACAAGCAGCTTTTGCTGATGAAAACAATATGCAAATTGATTATATTCTGTGAGCCAGTTCAGGTGTTTCTGAATGTTTTATGTTACGTTACACTAATAGCGACTATAACACTTAAACGTAGTGGTTTTCTTGAAGATACATCTGTACTGGATCACAGAACATAAGCATGCTGCATATCATTTTAATCAGCAGAAGCAGATTGTTCTAATAAGATGCATTTTAGGGTAAAAAGACGCATTAAAAGATGCACGATGCTACCAAGTCACACAGCACTCCTATGACCTTAGACTCAAAACATTTCTCTCAACATCCTGTCACTTGAAATTTCTGCTATACAGTAGAAATTGTATTGTACACATAACAGGGGGCAAGTTTCACATAATGAGAGATCATGTTAGGTTCAATACTTTTTAAAATACACTACTTTGTACTTTCCTTCTCCCTTCCTCTATGTGTATGGACACCCAAGTTCCTAAACCACCTCCCCCCACAACACACAATTATAATTCATCTGCATTGAGCTCATTATATCGCTCACCAACACCCCACCTTCTTTTGCTTCTATTCAATGCTGCCGCATGCTGAGCCTGCTAATGACAAGGTATTCATTGTCTGCTTTAATTGCATACTTCACATCAAATACACAACAGGTGATGTTCTCAACATGGATAGACTGTTTAGGCTAGTGGGTACTGTCTGTGCTTTGCACATTGATGTCTGGGGTTCGGATAATGGAAGGGGAGTTTTTTTTCCTTTTCATTTGAATCTTTATTTTTAGATTAAAAATAAATCACTTGGTGGTGTGTTTGAATTCTGTTATGGCATGGTGTGACTCGGTAGCGTGAGCATCTTTAATGCAACTTTTTACCTTCAATTACATCTGAATCATACAGCGAATCAAATTGAAAGCACAAGCAGCTTTTGCTGATGAAAACAATATGCAAATTGATTATAATCTGTGAGCCAGTTCAGGTGTTTCTGCATGTTTTATGTTACGTTACACTAATAGCGACTTTAACACTTAAACGTAGTGGTTTTCTTGAAGATACATCTGTACTGGATCACAGAACATAGGCATGCAGCATATTATTTTAATCAGCAGAAGCAGATTGTTCTAATAAGATGCATTTTAGTGTAAAAAGACGCATTAAAAGATGCACCATGCTACCAAGTCACACAGCACTCCTATGACCTTAGACTCAAAACATTTCTCTCAACATCCTATCACTTGAAATTTCTGCTATACAATAGAAATTGTATTGTCCACATAACAGGGGGCAAGATTCACATAATGAGAGATCATGTTAGGTTCAATACTTTTTAAAATACACTACTTTGTACTTTCCTTCTCCCTTACTCTCTGTGTATGGACACCCAAGTTCCTAAACCACCTCCCCCCACCATCACACAATTATAATTCATCTGCATTGAGCTCATTATATGGCTCACCAACACTTGACCTTCTTTGCTTTTATTCAATGCTGCCGCATGCTGAGCCTGCTATTGACAAGGTATACATTGTCTACTTTAATTGCACACTTCACATCACATACACAACAGGTGATGTTCTCAACATGGATAGACTGTTTAGTCTAGTGGGTACTGTCTGCGCTTTGCACCTTGAGGTATGGGGTTCGGATCATGGAAGGGGACTTTTTTTTCCTTTTCTTTTGAATCTTTATTTTTAGATAAAAAATAAATCACTTGGTGGTGTGTTTGAATTCTGTTATGGCATGGTGTGACTCGGTAGCGCGAGCATCTTTAATGCAACTTCTTACCTTCAATTACATCTGAATCATACAGCGAATCAAATTGAAAGCACTAGCAGCTTTTGCTGATGAAAACAATATGCAAATTGATTATAATCTGTGAGCCAGTTCAGGTGTTTCTGCATGTTTTATTTTACGTTACACTAATAGCGACTATAACACTTAAACGTCATGGTTTTCTTGAAGATACATCTGTACTGGATCACAGAACATAGGCATGCAGCATATCATTTTAATCAGCAGAAGCAGATTGTTCTAATAAGATGCATTTTAGTGTAAAAAGACGCATTAAAAGATGCACGATGCTACCAAGTCACACAGCACTCCTATGACCTTAGACTCAAAACATTTCTCTCAACATCCTATCACTTGAAATTTCTGCTATACTGTAGAAATTGTTTTGTACACATAACAGGGGGCAAGTTTCACATAATGAGATATCATGTTAGGTTCAATACTTTTTAAAATACACTACTTTGTACTTTCCATCTCACTTCCTCTCTGTGTATGGACACCCAAGTTCCTAAACCACCTCCCCCCACCATCACACAATTATAATTCATCTGAATTGAACTCATTATATGGCTCACCAACACCCCACCTTCTTTTGCTTCTACTCAATGCTGCCGCATGCTGAGCCTGCTATTGACAAGGTATACATTGTCTACTTTAATTGCACACTTCACATCAAATACACAACAGGTGATGATCTCAACATGGATAGACTGTTTAGTCTAGTGGGTACTGTCTGCGCTTTGCACCTTGAGTTATGGGGTTCAGATCATGGAAGGGAGTTTTTTTTTCCTTTTCTTTTGAATCTTTATTTTTAGATTAAAAATAAATCACTTGGTGGTGTGTGTGAATTCTGTTATGGCATGGTGTGACTCGGTAGCGCGAGTATCTTTAATGCAACTTTTTACCTTCAATTACATCTGAATCATACAGCGAATCAAATTGAAAGCACAAGCAGCTTTTGCTGATGAAAACAACATGCAAAGTCATTATAATCTGTGAGCCAGTTCAGGTGTTTCTGCATGTTTTATGTTACGTTACACTAATAGCGACTATAACACTTAAACGTAGTGGTTTTCTTGAAGATACATCTGTACTGGATCACAGAACATAGGCATGCTGCATATCATTTTAATCAGCAGAAGCAGATTGTTCTAATAAGATGCATTTTAGGGTAAAAAGACGCATTAAAAGATGCACGATGCTACCAAGTCACACAGCACTCCTATGACCTTAGACTCAAAACATTTCTCTCAACATCCTGTCACTTGAAATTTCTGCTATACAGTAGAAATTGTATTGTACACATAACAGGGGGCAAGTTTCACATAATGAGAGATCATGTTAGGTTCAATACTTTTGAAAATACACTACTTTGTACTTTCCTTCTCCCTTCCTCTATGTGTATGGACACCCAAGTTCCTAAACCACCTCCCCCCACCATCACACAATTATAATTCATCTGCATTGAGCTCATTATATGGCTCACCAACACTTGACCTTCTTTTGCTTTTATTCAATGCTGCCGCATGCTGAGCCTGCTATTGACAAGGTATACATTGTCTACTTTAATTGCACACTTCACATCACATACACAACAGGTGATGTTCTCAACATGGATAGACTGTTTAGTCTAGTGGGTACTGTCTGCGCTTTGCACCTTGAGGTATGGGGTTCGGATCATGGAAGGGGACTTTTTTTTCCTTTTCTTTTGAATCTTTATTTTTAGATAAAAAATAAATCACTTGGTGGTGTGTTTGAATTCTGTTATGGCATGGTGTGACTCGGTAGCGCGAGCATCTTTAATGCAACTTCTTACCTTCAATTACATCTGAATCATACAGCGAATCAAATTGAAAGCACTAGCAGCTTTTGCTGATGAAAACAATATGCAAATTGATTATAATCTGTGAGCCAGTTCAGGTGTTTCTGCATGTTTTATTTTACGTTACACTAATAGCGACTATAACACTTAAACGTCATGGTTTTCTTGAAGATACATCTGTACTGGATCACAGAACATAGGCATGCAGCATATCATTTTAATCAGCAGAAGCAGATTGTTCTAATAAGATGCATTTTAGTGTAAAAAGACGCATTAAAAGATGCACAATGCTACCAAGTCACACAGCACTCCTATGACCTTAGACTCAAAACATTTCTCTCAACATCCTATCACTTGAAATTTCTGCTATACTGTAGAAATTGTTTTGTACACATAACAGGGGGCAAGTTTCACATAATGAGATATCATGTTAGGTTCAATACTTTTTAAAATACACTACTTTGTACTTTCCATCTCACTTCCTCTCTGTGTATGGACACCCAAGTTCCTAAACCACCTCCCCCCACCATCACACAATTATAATTCATCTGAATTGAACTCATTATATGGCTCACCAACACCCCACCTTCTTTTGCTTCTACTCAATGCTGCCGCATGCTGAGCCTGCTATTGACAAGGTATACATTGTCTACTTTAATTGCACACTTCACATCAAATACACAACAGGTGATGATCTCAACATGGATAGACTGTTTAGTCTAGTGGGTACTGTCTGCACTTTGCACCTTGAGTTATGGGGTTCAGATCATGGAAGGGAGTTTTTTTTCCTTTTCTTTTGAATCTTTATTTTTAGATTAAAAATAAATCACTTGGTGGTGTGTGTGAATTCTGTTATGGCATGGTGTGACTCGGTAGCGCGAGTATCTTTAATGCAACTTTTTACCTTCAATTACATCTGAATCATACAGTGAATCAAATTGAAAGCACAAGCAGCTTTTGCTGATGAAAACAACATGCAAAGTCATTATAATCTGTGAGCCAGTTCAGGTGTTTCTGCATGTTTTATGTTACGTTACACTAATAGCGACTATAACACTTAAACGTAGTGGTTTTCTTGAAGATACATCTGTACTGGATCACAGAACATAGGCATGCTGCATATCATTTTAATCAGCAGAAGCAGATTGTTCTAATAAGATGCATTTTAGGGTAAAAAGACGCATTAAAAGATGCACGATGCTACCAAGTCACACAGCACTCCTATGACCTTAGACTCAAAACATTTCTCTCAACATCCTGTCACTTGAAATTTCTGCTATACAGTAGAAATTGTATTGTACACATAACAGGTGGCAAGTTTCACATAATGAGAGATCATGTTAGGCTCAATACTTTTTAAAATACACTACTTTGTACTTTCCTTCTCCCTTACTCTATGTGTATGGACACCCAAGTTCCTAAACCACCTCCCCCCACCATAACACAATTAAAATTCATCTGCATTGAGCTCATTATATTGCTCACCAACACCCCACCTTCTTTTGCTTTTATTCAATGCTGCCGCATGCTGAGCCTGCTAATGACAAGGTATTCATTGTCTGCTTTGATTGCATACTTCACATCAAATACACAACAGGTGATGTTATCAACATGGATAGACTGTTTAGGCTAGTGGGTACTTTCTGTGCTTTGCACATTGAGGTCTGGGGTTCAAATCATGGAAGGGGAATTTTTTTTCCTTTTCTTTTGAATCTTTATATTTAGATTAAAAATAAATCACTTTGTGGTGTGTGTGAATTCTGTTATGGCATGGTGTGACTCGGTAGCGCGAGCATCTTTAATGCAACTTTTTACCTTCAATTACATCTGAGTCATACAGCGAATCAAATTGAAAGCACTAGCAGCTTTTGCTGATGAAAACAATATGCAAATTGATTATAATCTGTGAGCCAGTTCAGGTGTTTCTGCATGTTTTATGTTACGTTACACTAATAGCGACTATAACACTTAAACGTAGTGGTTTTCTTGAAGATACATCTGTACTGGATCACAGAACATAGGCATGCTGCATATCATTTTAATCATCAGAAGCAGATTGTTCTAATAAGATGCATTTTAGGGTAAAAAGATGCATTAAAAGATGCACTATGCTACCAAGTCACACAGCACTCCTATGACCTTAGACTCAAAACATTTCTCTCAACATCCTATCACTTGAAATTTCTGCTATACAGTAGAAATTGTATTGTACACATAACAGGGGGCAAGTTTCACATAATGAGAGATCATGTTAGGTTCAATACTTTTTAAAATACACTACTTTGTACTTTCCTTCTCCCTTCCTCTCTGTGTATGGACACCCAAGTTCCTAAACCACCTCCCCCCACCATCACACAATTATAATTCATCTGCATTGAGCTCATTATATGGCTCACCAACACCCCACCTTCTTTTGCTTCTATTCAATGCTGCCGCATGCTGAGCCTGCTATTGACAAGGTATACATTGTCTACTTTAATTGTACACTTAACATCACATACACAACAGGTGATGTTTTCAACATGGATAGACTGTTTAGTCTAGTGGGTACTGTCTGCGCTTTGCACCTTGAGGTATAGGGTTCGGATCGTGGAAGGGGAGTTTTTTTTCCTTTTCTTTTGAATCTTTATTTTTAGATAAAAAATAAATCACTTTGTGGTGTGTGTGAATTCTGTTATGGCATGGTGTGACTCGGTAGTGCGAGCATCTTTAATGCAACTTTTTACCTTCAATTACATCTGAATCATACAGCGAATCAAATTGAAAGCACAAGCAGCTTTTGCTGATGAAAACAACATGCAAAGTCATTATAATCTGTGAGTCAGTTCAGGTGTTTCTGCATGTTTTATGTTACGTTACACTAATAGCGACTATAACACTTAAACGTAGTGGTTTTCTTGAAGATACATCTGTACTGGATCACAGAACATAGGCATGCTGCATATCATTTTAATCAGCAGAAGCAGATTGTTCTAATAAGATGCATTTTAGTGTAAAAAGACACATTAAAAGATGCACGATGCTACCAAGTCACACAGCACTCCTATGACCTTAGACTCAAAACATTTCTCTCAACATCCTATCACTTGAAATTTCTGCTATACAGTAGAAATTGTATTGTACACATAACAGGGGGCAAGTTTCACATAATGAGAGATCAGGTTAGGTTCAATACTTTTTAAAATACACTACTTTGTACTTTCCTTCTCCCTTACTCTATGTGTATGGACACCCAAGTTCCTAAACCACCTCACCCCACTATCACACAATTAAAATTCATCTGCATTGAGCTCATTATATGGCTCACCAACACTTGACCTTCTTTTGCTTTTATTCAATGCTGCCGCATGCTGAGCCTGCTATTGACAAGGTATACATTGTCTACTTTAATTGCACACTTCACATCACATACACAACAGGTGATGTTCTCAACATGGATAGACTGTTTAGTCTAGTGGGTACTGTCTGTGCTTTGCACCTTGAGGTATGGGGTTCGGATCATGGAAGGGGATTTTTTTTTCCTTTTCTTTTGAATCTTTATTTTTAGATAAAAAATAAATCACTTGGTGGTGTGTTTGAATTCTGTTATGGAATGGTGTGACTCGGTAGCGCGAGCATCTTTAATGCAACTTTTTACCTTCAATTACATCTGAATCATACAGCAAATCAAATTGAAAGCACATAGCAGCTTTTGCTGATGAAAACAATATGCAAATTGATTATAATCTGTGAGCCAGTTCAGGTGTTTCTGCATGTTTTATGTTACGTTACACTAATAGCGACTATAACACTTAAACGTCATGGTTTTCTTGAAGATACATCTGTACTGGATCACAGAACATAGGCATGCTGCATATCATTTTAATCATCAGAAGCAGATTGTTCTAATAAGATGCATTTTAGGGTAAAAAGATGCATTAAAAGATGCACGATGTTACCAAGTCACACAGCACTCCTATGACCTTAGACTCAAAACATTTCTCTCAACATCCTATCACTTGAAATTTCTGCTATACTGTAGAAATTGTTTTGTACACATAACAGGGGGCAAGTTTCACATAATGAGAGATCATGTTAGGTTGAATACTTTTTAAAATACACTACTTTATACTTTCCTTTTCCCTTCCTCTCTGTGTATGGACACCCAAGTTCCTAAACCACCTCCCCCCACCATCACACAATTATAATTAATCTGCATTGAGCTCATTATATCGCTCACCAACACCCCACCTTCTTTTGCTTCTATTCAATGCTGCTGCATGCTGAGCCTGCTAATGACAAGGTATTCATTGTCTGCTTTAATTGCATACTTCACATCAAATACACAACAGGTGATGTTCTCAACATGGATAGACTGTTTAGGCTAGTGGGTACTGTCTGTGCTTTGCACATTGAGGTCTGGGGTTCGGATCATGGAAGGGGAGTTTTTTTTCCTTTTATTTTGAATCTTTATTTTTAGATTAAAATTAAATCACTTGGTGGTGTATTTGAATTCTGTTATGGAATGGTGTGACTCGGTAGCGCGAGCATCTTTAATGCAACTTTTTACCTTCAATTACATCTGAATCATACAGCGAATCAAATTGAAAGCACAAGCTGCTTTTGCTGATGAAAACAATATGCAAATTGATTATAATCTGTGAGCCAGTTCAGGTGTTTCTGCATGTCTTATGTTACGTTACACTAATAGCGACTATAACACTTAAACGTAGTGGTTTTCTTGAAGATACATCTGTACTGGATCACAGAACATAGGCATGCTGCATATCATTTTAATCATCAGAAGCAGATTGTTCTAATAAGATGCATTTTAGGGTAAAAAGATGCATTAAAAGATGCACTATGCTACCAAGTCACACAGCACTCCTATGACCTTAGACTCAAAACATTTCTCTCAACATCCTATCACTTGAAATTTCTGCTATACAGTAGAAATTGTATTGTACACATAACAGGGGGCAAGTTTCACATAATGAGAGATCATGTTAGGTTCAATACTTTTTAAAATACACTACTTTGTACTTTCCTTCTCCCTTCCTCTCTGTGTATGGACACCCAAGTTCCTAAACCACCTCCCCCCACCATCACACAATTATAATTCATCTGCATTGAGCTCATTATATGGCTCACCAACACCCCACCTTCTTTTGCTTCTATTCAATGCTGCCGCATGCTGAGCCTGCTATTGACAAGGTATACATTGTCTACTTTAATTGTACACTTAACATCACATACACAACAGGTGATGTTTTCAACATGGATAGACTGTTTAGTCTAGTGGGTACTGTCTGCGCTTTGCACCTTGAGGTATAGGGTTCGGATCGTGGAAGGGGAGTTTTTTTTCCTTTTCTTTTGAATCTTTATTTTTAGATAAAAAATAAATCACTTGGTGGTGTGTTTGAATTCTGTTATGGCATGGTGTGACTCGGTAGTGCGAGCATCTTTAATGCAACTTTTTACCTTCAATTACATCTGAATCATACAGCGAATCAAATTGAAAGCACAAGCAGCTTTTGCTGATGAAAACAACATGCAAAGTCATTATAATCTGTGAGTCAGTTCAGGTGTTTCTGCATGTTTTATGTTACGTTACACTAATAGCGACTATAACACTTAAACGTAGTGGTTTTCTTGAAGATACATCTGTACTGGATCACAGAACATAGGCATGCTGCATATCATTTTAATCAGCAGAAGCAGATTGTTCTAATAAGATGCATTTTAGTGTAAAAAGACGCATTAAAAGATGCACGATGCTACCAAGTCACACAGCACTCCTATTACCTTAGACTCAAAACATTTCTCTCAACATCCTATCACTTGAAATTTCTGCTATACAGTAGAAATTGTATTGTACACATAACAGGGGGCAAGTTTCACATAATGAGAGATCAGGTTAGGTTCAATACTTTTTAAAATACACTACTTTGTACTTTCCTTCTCCCTTACTCTATGTGTATGGACACCCAAGTTCCTAAACCACCTCACCCCACTATCACACAATTAAAATTCATCTGCATTGAGCTCATTATATTGCTCACCAACACCCCACCTTCTTTTGCTTCTATTCAATGCTGCCGCATGCTGAGCCTGCTAATGACAAGGTATTCATTGTCTGCTTTGATTGCATACTTCACATCAAATACACAACAGGTGATGTTCTCAACATGGATAGACTGTTTAGGCTAGTGGGTACTTTCTGTGCTTTGCACATAGAGGTCTGGGGCTCAAATCATGGAAGGGGAGTTTTTTTCCTTTTCTTTTGAATCTTTATATTTAGATTAAAAATAAATCACTCTGTGGTGTGTGTGTGTATTCTGTTATGGCATGGTGTGATTCGGTAGCGCGAGCATCTTTAATGCAACTTTTTACCTTCAATTACATATGAGTCATACAGCGAATCAAATTGAAAGCACAAGCAGCTTTTGCTGATGAAAACAATATGCAAATTGATTATAATCTGTGAGCCAGTTCAGGTGTTTCTGCATGTTTTATGTTACGTTACACTAATAGCAACTATAACACTTAAACGTAGTGGTTTTCTTGAAGATACATCTGTACTGGATCACAGAACAAAGGCATGCTGCATATCATTTTAATCAGCAGAAGCAGATTGTTCTAATAAGATGCATTTTATGGTAAAAAGATGCATTAAAAGATGCACGATGCTACCAAGTCACACAGTACTCCTGTGACATTAGACTCAAAACATTTTTCTCAACATCCTATCACTTGACATTTCTGCTATACAGTAGACAGTGTATTGTACACATAACATGGGCCAAGTTTCACATAATGAGAGATCATGTTAGGTTCAATACTTTTAAAATACACTACTTTGTACTTTCCTTCTCCCTTCCTCTCTGTGTATGGACACCCAAGTTCCTAAACGACCTCCCCCCACCATCACACAATTATAATACATCTGCATTGAGCTTATTATATGGCTCACCAACACCCCACCTTCTTTTGCTTCTTTTCAATGCTGCCGCATGCTGAGCCTGCTATTGACAAGGTATACATTGTCTACTTTAATTGCACACTTCACATCACATACACAACAGGTGATGTTCTCAACATGGATAGACTGTTTAGTCTAGTGGGTACTGTCTGCGCTTTGCACCTTGAGGTATGGGGTTCGGATCATGGAAGGGGAGTTTTTTTCATTTTCTTTTGAATCTTTATTTTTAGATTAAAAATAAATCACTTGGTGGTGTGTTTGAATTCTGTTATGGCATGGTGTGACTCGGTAGCGCGAGCATCTTTAATGCAACTTTTTACATTCAATTACATCTGAATCATACAGCGAATCAAACTGAAAGCACTAGCAGCTTTTGCTGATGAAAACAATATGCAAATTGATTATAATCTGTGAGCCAGTTCAGGTGTTTCTGCATGTTTTATGTTACGTTACACTAATAGCGACTATAACACTTAAACGTCGTGGTTTTCTTGAAGATACATCTGTACTGGATCAAAGAACATAGGCATGATGCATATCATTTTAATCAGCAGAAGCAGATTGTTCTAATAAGATGCATTTTATGGTAAAAAGATGCATTAAAAGATGCACGATGCTACCAAGTCACACAGCACTCCTATGACCTTAGACTCAAAACATTTCTCTCAACATCCTATCACTTGAAATTTCTGCTATACAGTAGAAATTGTATTGTACACATAACAGGGGGCAAGTTTCACATAATGAGAGATCATGTTAGGTTGAATACTTTTTAAAATACACTACTTTGTACTTTCCTTTTCCCTTCCTCTCTGTGTATGGACACCCAAGTTCCTAAACCACCTCCCCCCACCATCACACAATTATAATTCATCTGCATTGAGCTCATTATATCGCTCACCAACACCCCACCTTCTTTTGCTTCTATTCAATGCTGCCGCATGCTGAGCCTGCTAATGACAAGGTATTCATAGTCTGCTTTAATTGCATACTTCACATCAAAAACACAACAGGTGATGTTCTCAACATGGATAGACTGTTTAGGCTAGTGGGTACTGTCTGTGCTTTGAACATTGAGGTATGGGGTTCGGATCATGGAAGGGGAGTTTTTTTCCTTTTCTTTTGAATCTTTATATTTAGATTAAAAATAAATCACTTGGTGGTGTGTGTGTATTCTGTTATGGCATGGTGTGATTCGGTAGCGCGAGCATCTTTAATGCAACTTTTTACCTTCAATTACATATGAGTCATACAGCGAATCAAATTGAAAGCACAAGCAGCTTTTGCTGATGAAAACAATATGCAAATTGATTATAATCTGTGAGCCAGTTCAGGTGTTTCTGCATGTTTTATGTTACGTTACACTAATAGCAACTATAACACTTAAACGTAGTGGTTTTCTTGAAGATACATCTGTACTGGATCACAGAACAAAGGCATGCTGCATATCATTTTAATCAGCAGAAGCAGATTGTTCTAATAAGATGCATTTTATGGTAATAAGATGCATTAAAAGATGCACGATGCTACCAAGTCACACAGTACTCCTGTGACATTAGACTCAAAACATTTTTCTCAACATCCTATCACTTGACATTTCTGCTATACAGTAGACAGTGTATTGTACACATAACATGGGCCAAGTTTCACATAATGAGAGATCATGTTAGGTTCAATACTTTTAAAATACACTACTTTGTACTTTCCTTCTCCCTTCCTCTCTGTGTATGGACATCCAAGTTCCTAAACGACCTCCCCCCTCCATCACACAATTATAATACATCTGCATTGAGCTTATTATATGGCTCACCAACACCCCACCTTCTTTTGCTTCTTTTCAATGCTGCCGCATGCTGAGCCTGCTATTGACAAGGTATACATTGTCTACTTTAATTGCACACTTCACATCACATACACAACAGGTGATGTTCTCAACATGGATAGACTGTTTAGTCTAGTGGGTACTGTCTGCGCTTTGCACCTTGAGGTATGGGGTTCGGATCATGGAAGGGGAGTTTTTTTCATTTTCTTTTGAATCTTTATTTTTAGATTAAAAATAAATCACTTGGTGGTGTGTTTGAATTCTGTTATGGCATGGTGTGACTCGGTAGCGCGAGCATCTTTAATGCAACTTTTTACATTCAATTACATCTGAATCATACAGCGAATCAAACTGAAAGCACTAGCAGCTTTTGCTGATGAAAACAATATGCAAATTGATTATAATCTGTGAGCCAGTTCAGGTGTTTCTGCATGTTTTATGTTGCGTTACACTAATAGCGACTATAACACTTAAACGTCGTGGTTTTCTTGAAGATACATCTGTACTGGATCACAGAACATAGGCATGATGCATATCATTTTAATCAGCAGAAGCAGATTGTTCTAATAAGATGCATTTTATGGTAAAAAGATGCATTAAAAGATGCACGATGCTACCAAGTCACACAGCACTCCTATGACCTTAGACTCAAAACATTTCTCTCAACATCCTATCACTTGAAATTTCAGCTAAACTTTAGAAATTTTTTTTTTTACACATAACAGGGGGCAAGTTTCACATAATGAGAGATCATGTTAGGTTCAATACTTTTTAAAATACACTACTTTGTACTTTCCTTCTCACTTCCTCTCTGTGTATGGACACCCAAGTTCCTAAACCACCTCCCCCCACCATCACACAATTATAATTCATCTGCATTGAGCTCATTATATTGCTCACCAACACCCCACCTTCATTTGCTTCTATTCAATGCTGCCGCATGCTGAGCCTGCTATTGACAAGGTATTCATTGTCTACTTTAATTGCACACTTCACATCACATACACAACAGGTGATGTTCTCAACATGGATAGACTGTTTAGTCTAGTGGGTACTGTCTGCGCTTTGCACCTTGAGGTATGGGGTTCGGATCATGGAAGTGGAGTTTTTTTTCCTTTTCTTTTGAATCTTTATTTTTAGATTAAAAATAAATCACTTGGTGGTGTGTGTGAATTCTGTTATGGCATGGTGTGACTCGGTAGCGCGAGTATCTTTAATGCAACTTTTTACCTTCAATTACATCTGAATCATACAGCGAATCAAATTGAAAGCACAAGCAGCTTTTGATGATAAAAACAATATGCAAATTGATTATAATCTGTGAGCCAGTTCAGGTGTTTCTGCATGTTTTATGTTACGTTACACTAATAGCGACTATAACTCTTAAACGTAGTGGTTTTCTAGAAGATACATCTGTACTGGATCACAGAACATAGGCATGCTGCATATCATTTTAATCAGCAGAAGCAGATTGATCTAATAAGATGCATTTTAGGGTAAAAAGACGCATTAAAAGATGCACGATGCTACCAAGTCACACAGCACTCCTATGACCTTAGACTCAAAACATTTCTCTCAACATCCTATCACTTGAAATTTCTGCTATACAGTAGAAATTGTATTGTACACATAACAGGGGGCAAGTTTCACATAATGAGAGATCATGTTAGGTTGAATACTTTTTAAAATACACTACTTTGTACTTTCCTTTTCCCTTCCTCTCTGTGTATGGACACCCAAGTTCCTAAACCACCTCCCCCCACCATCACACAATTATAATTCATCTGCATTGAGCTCATTATATCGCTCACCAACACCCCACCTTCTTTTGCTTCTATTCAATGCTGCCGCATGCTGAGCCTGCTAATGACAAGGTATTCATTGTCTGCTTTAATTGCATACTTCACATCAAATACACAATAGGTGATGTTCTCAACATGGATAGACTGTTTAGGCTAGTGGGTACTGTCTGTGCTTTGCAAATTGAGGTCTGGGGTTCGGATCATGGAAGGGGAGTTTTTTTTCCTTTTATTTTGAATCTTTATTTTTAGATTAAAAATAAATCACTTGGTGGTGTATTTGAATTCTGTTATGGAATGGTGTGACTCGGTAGCGCAAGCATCTTTAATGCAACTTTTTACCTTCAATTACATCTGAATCATACAGGGAATCAAATTGAAAGCACAAGCAGCTTTTGCTGATTAAAACAATATGCAAAGTGATTATAATCTGTGAGCCAGTTCAGGTGTTTCTGCATGTTTTATGTTACGTTACACTAATAGCGAGTATAACACTTAAACGTAGTGGTTTTCTTGAAGATACATCTGTACTGGATCACAGAACATAGGCATGCTGCATATCATTTTAATCAGCAGAAGCAGATTGTTCTAATAAGATGCATTTTAGGGTAAAAAGATGCATTAAAAAATGCACGATGCTACCAAGTCACACAGCACTCCTATGACCTTAGACTCAAAATATTTCTCTCAACATCCTATCACTTGAAATTTCTGCTATACTGTAGAAATTGTATTGTACACATAACAGGGGGCAAGTTTCACATAATGAGAGATCATGTTAGGTTCAATACTTTTTAAAATACTCTACTTTGTACTTTCCTTCTCCCTTCCTCTCTGTGTATGGACACCCAAGTTCCTAAACCACCTCCCCCCACCATCACACAATTATAATTCATCTGCATTGAGCTCATTATATCGCTCACCAACACCCCACCTTCTTTTGCTTCTATTCAATGCTGCTGCATGCTGAGACTGCTAATGACAAGGTATTCGTTGTCTGCTTTAATTGCATACTTCACATCAAATACACAACAGGTGATGTTCTCAACATGGATAGACTGTTTAGGCTAGTGGGTACTGTCTGTGCTTTGCACATTGAGGTATGGGGTTCGGATCATGGAAGGGGAGTTTTTTTTCCTTTTCTTTTGAATCTTTATTTTTAGATTAAAAATAAATCAATTGGTGGTGTGTTTGAATTCTGTTATGGCATGGTGTGACTCGGTAGCGCGAGCATCTTTAATGCAACTTTTTACCTTCAATTACATCTGAATCATACAGCGAATCAAATTGAAAGCACAAGCTGCTTTTGCTGATGAAAACAATATGCAAATTGATTATAATCTGTGAGCCAGTTCAGGTGTTTCTGCATGTTTTATGTTACGTTACACTAATAGCAACTATAACACTTAAACGTAGTGGTTTTCTTGAAGATACATCTGTACTGGATCACAGAACAAAGGAATGCTGCATATCATTTTAATCAGCAGAAGCAGATTGTTCTAATAAGATGCATTTTATGGTAAGAAGATGCATTAAAAGATGCACGATGCTACCAAGTCACACAGTACTCCTGTGACATTAGACTCAAAACATTTTTCTCAACATCCTATCACTTGACATTTCTGCTATACAGTAGACAGTGTATTGTACACATAACATGGGCCAAGTTTCACATAATGAGAGATCATGTTAGGTTCAATACTTTTAAAATACACTACTTTGTACTTTCCTTCTCCCTTCCTCTCTGTGTATGGACACCCAAGTTCCTAAACGACCTCCCCCCACCATCACACAATTATAATACATCTGCATTGAGCTTATTATATGGCACACCAACACCCCACCTTCTTTTGCTTCTTTTCAATGCTGACGCATGCTGAGCCTGCTATTGACAAGGTATACATTTTCTACTTTAATTGCACACTTCACATCACATACACAACAGGTGATGTTCTCAACATGGATAGACTGTTTAGTCTAGTGGGTACTGTCTGCGCTTTGCAACTTGAGGTATGGGGTTCGGATCATGGAAGGGGAGTTTTTTTCATTTTCTTTTGAATCTTTATTTTTAGATTAAAAATAAATCACTTGGTGGTGTGTTTGAATTCTGTTATGGCATGGTGTGACTCGGTAGCGTGAGCATCTTTAATGCAACTTTTTACATTCAATTACATCTGAATCATACAGCGAATCAAACTGAAAGCACTAGCAGCTTTTGCTGATGAAAACAATATGCAAATTGATTATAATCTGTGAGCCAGTTCAGGTGTTTCTGCATGTTTTATGTTACGTTACACTAATAGCGACTATAACACTTAAACGTCGTGGTTTTCTTGAAGATACATCTGTACTGGATCACAGAACATAGGTATGATGCATATCATTTTAATCAGCAGAAGCAGATTGTTCTAATAAGATGCATTTTATGGTAAAAAGATGCATTAAAAGATGCACGATGCTACCAAGTCACACAGCACTCCTATGACCTTAGACTCAAAACATTTCTCTCAACATCCTATCACTTGAAATTTCTGCTAAACTTTAGACATTTTTTTTTTACACATAACAGGGGGCTTGTTTCACATAATGAGAGATCATGTTAGGTTCAATACTTTTTAAAATACACTACTTTGTACTTTCCTTCTCACTTCCTCTCTGTGTATGGACACCCAAGTTCCTAAACCACCTCCCCCCACCATCACACAATTATAATTCATCTGCATTGAGCTCATTATATTGCTCACCAACACCCCACCTTCATTTGCTTCTATTCAATGCTGCCGCATGCTGAGCCTGCTATTGACAAGGTATTCATAGTCTACTTTAATTGCACACTTCACATCACATACACAACAGGTGATGTTCTCAACATGGATAGACTGTTTAGTCTAGTGGGTACTGTCTGCGCTTTGCACCTTGAGGTATGGGGTTCGGATCATGGAAGGGGAGTTTTTTTTCCTTTTCTTTTGAATCTTTATTTTTAGATTAAAAATAAATCACTTGGTGGTGTGTGTGAATTCTGTTATGGCATGGTGTGACTCGGTAGCGCGAGTATCTTTAATGCAACTTTTTACCTTCAATTACATCTGAATCATACAGCGAATCAAATTGAAAGCACAAGCAGCTTTTGATGATAAAAACAATATGCAAATTGATTATAATCTGTGAGCCAGTTCAGGTGTTTCTGCATGTTTTATGTTACGTTACACTAATAGCGACTATAACTCTTAAACGTAGTGGTTTTCTAGAAGATACATCTGTACTGGATCACAGAACATAGGCATGCTGCATATCATTTTAATCAGCAGAAGCAGATTGATCTAATAAGATGCATTTTAGGGTAAAAAGACGCATTAAAAGATGCACGATGCTACCAAGTCACACAGCACTCCTATGACCTTAGACTCAAAACATTTCTCTCAACATCCTATCACTTGAAATTTCTGCTATACAGTAGAAATTGTATTGTACACATAACAGGGGGCAAGTTTCACATAATGAGAGATCATGTTAGGTTGAATACTTTTTAAAATACACTACTTTGTACTTTCCTTTTCCCTTCCTCTCTGTGTATGGACACCCAAGTTCCTAAACCACCTCCACCCACCATCACACAATTATAATTCATCTGCATTGAGCTCATTATATCGCTCACCAACACCCCACCTTCTTTTGCTTCTATTCAATGCTGCCGCATGCTGAGCCTGCTAATGACAAGGTATTCATAGTCTGCTTTAATTGCATACTTCACATCAAAAACACAACAGGTGATGTTCTCAACATGGATAGACTGTTTAGGCTAGTGGGTACTGTCTATGCTTTGAACATTGAGGTATGGGGTTCGGATCATGGAAGGGGAGTTTTTTTTCCTTTTCTTTTGAATCTTTATTTTTAGATTAAAAATAAATCACTTGGTGGTGTGTGTGAATTCTGTTATGGCATGGTGTGACTCGGTAGCGCGAGTATCTTTAATGCAACTTTTTACCTTCAATTACATCTGAATCTTACAGCGAATCAAATTGAAAGCTCAAGCAGCTTTTGCTGATGAAAACAATATGCAAATTGATTATAATCTGTGAGCCAGTTCAGGTGTTTCTGCATGTTTTATGTTACGTACACTAATAGCAACTATAACACTTAAACGTAGTGGTTTTCTTGAAGATACATCTGTACTGGATCACAGAACAAAGGCATACTGCATATCATTTTAATCAGCAGAAGCAGATTGTTCTAACAAGATGCATTTTAGGGTAAAAAGACGCATTAAAAGATGCACGATGCTACCAAGTCACACAGCTCTCCTATGACCTTAGACTCAAAACATTTCTCTCAACATCCTATCACTTGAAATTTCTGCTATACAGTAGAAATTGTATTGTACACATAACAGGGGGCAAGTTTCACATAATGAGAGATCATGTTAGGTTCAATACTTTTTAAAATACTCTACTTTGTACTTTCCTTCTCCCTTCCTCTCTGTGTATGGACACCCAAGTTCCTAAACCACCTCCCCCCACCATCACACAATTATAATTCATCTGCATTGAGCTCATTATATCGCTCACCAACACCCCACCTTCTTTTGCTTCTATTCAATGCTGCCGCATGCTGAGACTGCTAATGACAAGGTATTCGTTGTCTGCTTTAATTGCATACTTCACATCAAATACACAACAGGTGATGTTCTCAACATGGATAGACTGTTTAGGCTAGTGGGTACTGTCTGTGTTTTGCACATTGAGGTATGGGGTTCGGATCATGGAAGGGGAGTTTTTTTTCCTTTTCTTTTGAATCTTTATTTTTAGATTAAAAATAAATCAATTGGTGGTGTGTTTGAATTCTGTTATGGCATGGTGTGACTCGGTAGCGCGAGCATCTTTAATGCAACTTTTTACCTTCAATTACATCTGAATCATACAGCGAATCAAATTGAAAGCACAAGCTGCTTTTGCTGATGAAAACAATATGCAAATTGATTATAATCTGTGAGCCAGTTCAGGTGTTTCTGCATGTTTTATGTTACGTTACACTAATAGCAACTATAACACTTAAACGTAGTGGTTTTCTTGAAGATACATCTGTACTGGATCACAGAACAAAGGAATGCTGCATATCATTTTAATCAGCAGAAGCAGATTGTTCTAATAAGATGCATTTTATGGTAAAAAGATGCATTAAAAGATGCACGATGCTACCAAGTCACACAGTACTCCTGTGACATTAGACTCAAAACATTTTTCTCAACATCCTATCACTTGACATTTCTGCTATACAGTAGACAGTGTATTGTACACATAACATGGGCCAAGTTTCACATAATGAGAGATCATGTTAGGTTCAATACTTTTAAAATACACTACTTTGTACTTTCCTTCTCCCTTCCTCTCTGTGTATGGACACCCAAGTTCCTAAACGACCTCCCCCCACCATCACACAATTATAATACATCTGCATTGAGCTTATTATATGGCTCACCAACACCCCACCTTCTTTTGCTTCTTTTCAATGCTGCCGCATGCTGAGCCTGCTATTGACAAGGTATACATTGTCTACTTTAATTGCACACTTCACATCACATACACAACAGGTGATGTTCTCAACATGGATAGACTGTTTAGTCTAGTGGGTACTGTCTGCGCTTTGCACCTTGAGGTATGGGGTTCGGATCATGGAAGGGGAGTTTTTTTCATTTTCTTTTGAATCTTTATTTTTAGATTAAAAATAAATCACTTGGTGGTGTGTTTGAATTATGTTATGGCATGGTGTGACTCGGTAGCGCGAGCATCTTTAATGCAACTTTTTACATTCAATTACATCTGAATCATACAGCGAATCAAACTGAAAGCACTAGCAGCTTTTGCTGATGAAAACAATATGCAAATTGATTATAATCTGTGAGCCAGTTCAGGTGTTTCTGCATGTTTTATGTTACGTTACACTAATAGCGACTATAACACTTAAACGTTGTGGTTTTCTTGAAGATACATCTGTACTGGATCACAGAACATAGGCATGATGCATATCATTTTAATCAGCAGAAGCAGATTGTTCTAATAAGATGCATTTTATGGTAAAAAGATGCATTAAAAGATGCACGATGCTACCAAGTCACACAGCACTCCTATGACCTTAGACTCAAAACATTTCTCTCAACATCCTATCACTTGAAATTTCTGCTAAACTTTAGAATTTTTTTTTTTTACACATAACAGGGGGCAAGTTTCACATAATGAGAGATCATGTTAGGTTCAATACTTTTTAAAATACACTACTTTGTACTTTCCTTCTCACTTCCTCTCTGTGTATGGACACCCAAGTTCCTAAACCACCTCCCCCCACCATCACACAATTATAATTCATCTGCATTGAGCTCATTATATTGCTCACCAACACCCCACCTTCATTTGCTTCTATTCAATGCTGCCGCATGCTGAGCCTGCTATTGACAAGGTATTCATTGTCTACTTTAATTGCACACTTCACATCACATACACAACAGGTGATGTTCTCAACATGGATAGACTGTTTAGTCTAGTGGGTACTGTCTGCGCTTTGCACCTTGAGGTATGGGGTTCGGATCATGGAAGGGGAGTTTTTTTTCCTTTTCTTTAGAATCTTTATTTTTAGATTAAAAATAAATCACTTGGTGGTGTGTGTGAATTCTGTTATGGCATGGTGTGACTCGGTAGCGCGAGTATCTTTAATGCAACTTTTTACCTTCAATTACATCTGAATCTTACAGCGAATCAAATTGAAAGCACAAGCAGCTTTTGCTGATGAAAACAATATGCAAATTGATTATAATCTGTGAGCCAGTTCAGGTGTTTCTGCATGTTTTATGTTACGTACACTAATAGCAACTATAACACTTAAACGTAGTGGTTTTCTTGAAGATACATCTGTACTGGATCACAGAACAAAGGCATGCTGCATATCATTTTAATCAGCAGAAGCAGATTGTTCTAACAAGATGCATTTTAGGGTAAAAAGACGCATTAAAAGATGCACGATGCTACCAAGTCACACAGCTCTCCTATGACCTTAGACTCAAAACATTTCTCTCAACATCCTATCACTTGAAATTTCTGCTATACAGTAGAAATTGTATTGTACACATAACAGGGGGCAAGTTTCACATAATGAGAGATCATGTTAGGTTCAATACTTTTTAAAATACACTACTTTGTACTTTCCTTCTCCCTTCCTCTCTGTGTATGGACACCCAAGTTCCTAAACCACCTCCCCCCACCATCACACAATTATAATTCATCTGCATTGAGCTCATTATATCGCTCACCAACACCCCACCTTCTTTTGCTTCTATTCAATGCTGCTGCATGCTGAGCCTGCTAATGACAAGGTATTCATTGTCTGCTTTAATTGCATACTTCACATCAAATACACAACAGGTGATGTTCTCAACATGGATAGACTGTTTAGGCTAGTGGGTACTGTCTGTGCTTTGCAAATTGAGGTCTGGGGTTCGGATCATGGAAGGGGAGTTTTTTTTCCTTTTATTTTGAATCTTTATTTTTAGATTAAAAATAAATCACTTGGTGGTGTATTTGAATTCTGTTATGGAATGGTGTGACTCGGTAGCGCGAGCATCTTTAATGCAACTTTTTACCTTCAATTACATCTGAATCATACAGGGAATCAAATTGAAAGCACAAGCTGCTTTTGCTGATTAAAACAATATGCAAAGTGATTATAATCTGTGAGCCAGTTCAGGTGTTTCTGCATGTTTTATGTTACGTTACACTAATAGCGAGTATAACACTTAAACGTAGTGGTTTTCTTGAAGATACATCTGTACTGGATCACAGAACATAGGCATGCTGCATATCATTTTAATCAGCAGAAGCAGATTGTTCTAATAAGATGCATTTTAGGGTAAAAAGATGCATTAAAAGATGCACGATGCTACCAAGTCACACAGCACTCCTATGACCTTAGACTCAAAATATTTCTCTCAACATCCTATCACTTGAAATTTCTGCTATACAGTAGAAATTGTATTGTACACATAACAGGGGGCAAGTTTCACATAATGAGAGATCATGTTAGGTTCAATACTTTTTAAAATACTCTACTTTGTACTTTCCTTCTCCCTTCCTCTCTGTGTATGGACACCCAAGTTCCTAAACCACCTCCCCCCACCATCACACAATTATAATTCATCTGCATTGAGCTCATTATATCGCTCACCAACACCCCACCTTCTTTTGCTTCTATTCAATGCTGCCGCATGCTGAGACTGCTAATGACAAGGTATTCGTTGTCTGCTTTAATTGCATACTTCACATCAAATACACAACAGGTGATGTTCTCAACATGGATAGACTGTTTAGGCTAGTGGGTACTGTCTGTGCTTTGCACATTGAGGTATGGGGTTCGGATCATGGAAGGGGAGTTTTTTTTTCCTTTTCTTTTGAATCTTTATTTTTAGATTAAAAATAAATCAATTGGTGGTGTGTTTGAATTCTGTTATGGCATGGTGTGACTCGGTAGCGCGAGCATCTTTAATGCAACTTTTTACCTTCAATTACATCTGAATCATACAGCGAATCAAATTGAAAGCACAAGCTGCTTTTGCTGATGAAAACAATATGCAAATTGATTATAATCTGTGAGCCAGTTCAGGTGTTTCTGCATGTTTTATGTTACGTTACACTAATAGCAACTATAACACTTAAACGTAGTGGTTTTCTTGAAGATACATCTGTACTGGATCACAGAACAAAGGCATGCTGCATATTATTTTAATCAGCAGAAGCAGATTGTTCTAATAAGATGCATTTTATGGTAAAAAGATGCATTAAAAGATGCACGATGCTACCAAGTCACACAGTACTCCTGTGACATTAGACTCAAAACATTTTTCTCAACATCCTATCACTTGACATTTCTGCTATACAGTAGAAATTGTATTGTACACATAACAGGGGGCAAGTTTCACATAATGAGAGATCATGTTAGGTTCAATACTTTTTAAAATACACTACTTTGTACTTTCCTTCTCCCTTCCTCTCTGTGTATGGACACCCAAGTTCCTAAACCACCTCCCCCCACCATCACACAATTATAATTCATCTGCATTGAGCTCATTATATCGCTCACCAACACCCCACCTTCTTTTGCTTCTATTCAATGCTGCTGCATGCTGAGCCTGCTAATGACAAGGTATTCATTGTCTGCTTTAATTGCATACTTCACATCAAATACACAACAGGTGATGTTCTCAACATGGATAGACTGTTTAGGCTAGTGGGTACTGTCTGTGCTTTGCACATTGAGGTCTGGGGTTCGGATCATGGAAGGGGAGTTTTTTTTCCTTTTATTTTGAATCTTTATTTTTAGATTAAAAATAAATCACTTGGTGGTGTATTTGAATTCTGTTATGGAATGGTGTGACTCGGTAGCGCGAGCATCTTTAATGCAACTTTTTACCTTCAATTACATATGAATCATACAGCGAATCAAATTGAAAGCACAAGCAGCTTTTGCTGATTAAAACAATATGCAAAGTGATTATAATCTGTGAGCCAGTTCAGGTGTTTCTGCATGTTTTATGTTACGTTACACTAATAGCGAGTATAACACTTAAACGTAGTGGTTTTCTTGAAGATACATCTGTACTGGATCACAGAACATAGGCATGCTGCATATCATTTTAATCAGCAGAAGCAGATTGTTCTAATAAGATGCATTTTAGGGTAAAAAGATGCATTAAAAGATGCACGATGCTACCAAGTCACACAGCACTCCTATGACCTTAGACTCAAAATATTTCTCTCAACATCCTATCACTTGAAATTTCTGCTATACAGTAGAAATTGTATTGTACACATAACAGGGGGCAAGTTTCACATAATGAGAGATCATGTTAGGTTCAATACTTTTTAAAATACTCTACTTTGTACTTTCCTTCTCCCTTCCTCTCTGTGTATGGACACCCAAGTTCCTAAACCACCTCCCCCCACCATCACACAATTATAATTCATCTGCATTGAGCTCATTATATCGCTCACCAACACCCCACCTTCTTTTGCTTCTATTCAATGCTGCCGCATGCTGAGACTGCTAATGACAAGGTATTCGTTGTCTGCTTTAATTGCATACTTCACATCAAATACACAACAGGTGATGTTCTCAACATGGATAGACTGTTTAGGCTAGTGGGTACTGTCTGTGCTTTGCACATTGAGGTATGGGGTTCGGATCATGGAAGGGGAGTTTTTTTTCCTTTTCTTTTGAATCTTTATTTTTAGATTAAAAATAAATCAATTGGTGGTGTGTTTGAATTCTGTTATGGCATGGTGTGACTCGGTAGCGCGAGCATCTTTAATGCAACATTTTACCTTCAATTACATCTGAATCATACAGCGAATCAAATTGAAAGCACAAGCTGCTTTTGCTGATGAAAACAATATGCAAATTGATTATAATCTGTGAGCCAGTTCAGGTGTTTCTGCATGTTTTATGTTACGTTACACTAATAGCGACTATAACACTTAAACGTAGTGGTTTTCTTGAAGATACATCTGTACTGGATCACAGAACATAGGCATGCTGCATATCATTTTAATCATCAGAAGCACATTGTTCTAATAAGATGCATTTTAGGGTAAAAAGATGCATTAAAAGATGCACTATGCTACCAAGTCACACAGCACTCCTATGACCTTAGACTCAAAACATTTTTCTCAACATCCTATCACTTGAAATTTCTGCTATACAGTAGAAATTATATTGTACACATAACAGGGGGCAAGTTTCACATAATGAGAGATCATGTTAGGTTCAATACTTTTTAAAATACACTACTTTGTACTTTCCTTCTCCCTTCCTCTCTGTGTATGGACACCCAAGTTCCTAAACCACCTCCCCCACCATCACACAATTATAATTCATCTGCATTGAGCTCATTATATGGCTCACCAACACCCCACCTTCTTTTGCTTCTATTCAATGCTGCCGCATGCTGAGCCTGCTATTGACAAGGTGTACATTGTCTACTTTAATTGTACACTTCACATCACATACACAACAGGTGATGTTCTCAACATGAATAGACTGTTTAGTCTAGTGGGTACTGTCTGCGCTTTGCACCTTGAGGTATGGGGTTCGGATCATGGAAGGGGAGTTTTTTTTCCTTTTCTTTTGAATCTTTATTTTTAGATAAAAAATAAATCACTTGGTGGTGTGTTTGAATTCTGTTATGGCATGGTGTGACTCGGTAGTGCGAGCATCTTTAATGCAACTTTTTACCTTCAATTACATCTGAATCATACATCGAATCAAATTGAAAGCACTAGCAGCTTTTGCTGATGAAAACAATATGCAAATTGATTATAATCTGTGAGCCAGTTCAGGTGTTTCTGCATGTTTTATGTTACGTTACACTAATAGCGACTATAACACTTAAACGTCGTGGTTTTCTTGAAGATACATCTGTACTGGATCACAGAACATAGGCATGCTGCATTTCATTTTAATCATCAGAAGCAGATTGTTCTAATAAGATGCATTTTAGGGTAAAAAGATGCTTTAAAAGATGCACGATGCTACCAAGTCACACAGCACTCCTATGACCTTAGACTCAAAACATTTCTCTCAACATCCTATCACTTGAAATTTCTGCTATACTGTAGAAATTGTTTTGTACACATAACAGGGGGCAAGTTTCACATAATGAGAGATCATGTTAGGTTCAATACTTTTTAAAATACACTACTTTGTACTTTCCTTCTCACTTCCTCTCTGTGTATGGACACCAAAGTTCCTAAACCACCTCCCCCCACCATCACACAATTATAATTCATCTGCATTGAGCTCATTATATGGCTCACCAACACCCCACCTTCTTTTGCATCTATTCAATGCTGCCGCATGCTGAGCCTGCTATTGACAAGGTATACATTGTCTACTTTAATTGCACACTTCACATCACATACACAACAGGTGATGTTCTCAACATGGATAGACTGTTTAGTCTAGTGGGTACTGTCTGCGCTTTGCACCTTGAGTTATGGGGTTCGGATCATGGAAGGGGAGTTTTTTTTCCTTTTCTTTTGAATCTTTATTTTTAGATTACAAATAAATCACTTGGTGGTGTGTGTGAATTCTGTTATGGCATGGTGTGACTCGGTAGCGCGAGTATCTTTAATGCAACTTTTTACCTTCAATTACATCTGAATCATACAGCGAATCAAATTGAAAGCACAAGCAGCTTTTGCTGATGAAAACAATATGCAAATTGATTATAATCTGTGAGCCAGTTCAGGTGTTTCTGCATGTTTTATGTTACGTTACACTAATAGCGAATATAACACTTAAACATAGTGGTTTTCTGGAAGATACATCTGTACTGGATCACAGAACATAGGCATGCTGCATATCATTTTAATCAGCAGAAGCAGATTGATCTAATAAGATGCATTATAGGGTAAAAAGACGCATTAAAAGATGCACGATGCTACCAAGTCACACAGCACTCCTATGACCTTAGACTCAAAACATTTCTCTCAACATCCTATCACTTGAAATTTCTGCTATACAGTAGAAATTGTATTGTACACATAACAGGGGGCAAGTTTCACATAATGAGAGATCATGTTAGGTTGAATACTTTTTAAAATACACTACTTTGTACTTTCCTTTTCCCTTCCTCTCTGTGTATGGACACCCAAGTTCCTAAACCACCTCCCCCCACCATCACACAATTATAATTCATCTGCATTGAGCTCATTATATCGCTCACCAACACCCCACCTTCTTTTGCTTCTATTCAATGCTGCCGCATGCTGAGCCTGCTAATGACAAGGTATTCATTGTCTGCTTTAATTGCATACTTCACATCAAATACACAATAGGTGATGTTCTCAACATGGATAGACTGTTTAGGCTAGTGGGTACTGTCTGTGCTTTGCAAATTGAGGTCTGGGGTTCGGATCATGGAAGGGGAGTTTTTTTTCCTTTTATTTTGAATCTTTATTTTTAGATTAAAAATAAATCACTTGGTGGTGTATTTGAATTCTGTTATGGAATGGTGTGACTCGGTAGCGCAAGCATCTTTAATGCAACTTTTTACCTTCAATTACATCTGAATCATACAGGGAATCAAATTGAAAGCACAAGCAGCTTTTGCTGATTAAAACAATATGCAAAGTGATTATAATCTGTGAGCCAGTTCAGGTGTTTCTGCATGTTTTATGTTACGTTACACTAATAGCGAGTATAACACTTAAACGTAGTGGTTTTCTTGAAGATACATCTGTACTGGATCACAGAACATAGGCATGCTGCATTTCATTTTAATCATCAGAAGCAGATTGTTCTAATAAGATGCATTTTAGGGTAAAAAGATGCTTTAAAAGATGCACGATGCTACCAAGTCACACAGCACTCCTATGACCTTAGACTCAAAACATTTCTCTCAACATCCTATCACTTGAAATTTCTGCTATACTGTAGAAATTGTTTTGTACACATAACAGAGGGCAAGTTTCACATAATGAGAGATCATGTTAGGTTCAATACTTTTTAAAATACACTACTTTGTACTTTCCTTCTCACTTCCTCTCTGTGTATGGACACCAAAGTTCCTAAACCACCTCCCCCCACCATCACACAATTATAATTCATCTGCATTGAGCTCATTATATGGCTCACCAACACCCCACCTTCTTTTGCATCTATTCAATGCTGCCGCATGCTGAGCCTGCTATTGACAAGGTATACATTGTCTACTTTAATTGCACACTTCACATCACATACACAACAGGTGATGTTCTCAACATGGATAGACTGTTTAGTCTAGTGGGTACTGTCTGCGCTTTGCACCTTGAGTTATGGGGTTCGGATCATGGAAGGGGAGTTTTTTTTCCTTTTCTTTTGAATCTTTATTTTTAGATTAAAAATAAATCACTTGGTGGTGTGTGTGAATTCTGTTATGGCATGGTGTGACTCGGTAGCGCGAGTATCTTTAATGCAACTTTTTACCTTCAATTACATCTGA
This sequence comes from Taudactylus pleione, assembly GCA_031769625.1. Lineage (NCBI taxonomy): Eukaryota > Metazoa > Chordata > Amphibia > Anura > Myobatrachidae > Taudactylus > Taudactylus pleione. Next base: position 7,082,640 of record JAUIMM010000759.1, read on the forward strand.
ATCATACAGCGAATCAAATTGAAAGCACAAGCAGCTTTTGCTGATGAAAACAATATGCAAATTGATTATAATCTGTGAGCCAGTTCAGGTGTTTCTGCATGTTTTATGTTACGTTACACTAATAGTGACTATAACACTTAAACATAGTGGTTTTCTGGAAGATACATCTGTACTGGATCACAGAACATAGGCATGCTGCATATCATTTTAATCAGCAGAAGCAGATTGTTCTAATAAGATGCATTTTAGGGTAAAAAGACGCATTAAAAGATGCACGATGCTACCAAGTCACACAGCACTCCTATGACCTTGGACTCAAAACATTTCTCTCAACATCCTATCACTTGAAATTTCTGCTATACAGTAGAAATTGTATTGTACACATAACAGGGGGCAAGTTTCACATAATGAGAGATCATGTTAGGTTCAATACTTTTTAAAATACACTACTTTGTACTTTCCTTCTCCCTTCCTCTCTGTGTATGGACACCCAAGTTCCTAAACCACCTCCCCCCACCATCACACAATTATAATTCATCTGCATTGAGCTCATTATATCGCTCACCAACACCCCACCTTCTTTTGCTTCTATTCAATGCTGCTGCATGCTGAGCCTGCTAATGACAAGGTATTCATTGTCTGCTTTAATTGCATACTTCACATCAAATACACAACAGGTGATGTTCTCAACATGGATAGACTGTTTAGGCTAGTGAGTACTGTCTGTGCTTTGCACTTTGAGGTCTGGGGTTCGGATCATGGAAGGGCAGTTTTTTTTCCTTTTATTTTGAATCTTTATTTTTAGATTAAAAATAAATCACTTGGTGGTGTGTTTGAATTCTGTTATGGAATGGTGTGACTCGGTAGCGCGAGCATCTTTAATGCAACTTTTTACCTTCAATTACATCTGAATCATACAGCGAATCAAATTGAAAGCACAAGCAGCTTTTGCTGATTAAAACAATATGCAAATTGATTATAATCTGTGAGCCAGTTCAGGTGTTTCTGCATGTTTTATGTTACGTTACACTAATAGCGACTATAACACTTAAACGTAGTGGTTTTTTTGAAGATACATCTGTACTGGATCACAGAACATAGGCATGCTTCATATCATTTTAATCAGCAGAAGCAGATTGTTCTAATAAGATGCATTTTAGGGTAAAAAGATGCATTAAAAGATTCACTATGCTACCAAGTCACACAGCACTCCTATGACCTTAGACTCAAAACATTTTTCTCAACATCCTATCACTTGAAATTTCTGCTATACAGTAGAAATTGTATTGTACACATAACAGGGGGCAAGTTTCACATAATGAGAGATCATGTTAGGTTCAATACTTTTTAAAATACACTACTTTGTACTTTCCTTCTCCCTTCCTCTCTGTGTATGGACACCCAAGTTCCTAAACCACCTCCCCCCACCATCACACAATTATAATTCATCTGCATTGAGCTCATTATATGGCTCACCAACACCCCACCTTCTTTTGCTTCTATTCAATGCTGCCGCATGCTGAGCCTGCTATTGACAAGGTATACATTGTCTACTTTAATTGTACACTTCACATCACATACACAACAGGTGATGTTCTCAACATGGATAGACTGTTTAGTCTAGTGGGTACTGTCTGCGCTTTGCACCTTGAGGTATGGGGTTCGGAGCATGGAAGGGGAGTTTTTTTTCCTTTTCTTTTGAATCTTTATTTTTAGATAAAAAATAAATCACTTGGTGGTGTGTTTGAATTCTGTTATGGCATGGTGTGACTCGGTAGTGCGAGCATCTTTAATGCAACTTTTTACCTTCAATTACATCTGAATCATACATCGAATCAAATTGAAAGCACTAGCAGCTTTTGCTGATGAAAACAATATGCAAATTGATTATAATCTGTGAGCCAGTTCAGGTGTTTCTGCATGTTTTATGTTACGTTACACTAATAGCGACTATAACACTTAAACGTCGTGGTTTTCTTGAAGATACATCTGTACTGGATCACAGAACATAGGCATGCTGCATTTCATTTTAATCATCAGAAGCAGATTGTTCTAATAAGATGCATTTTAGGGTAAAAAGATGCTTTAAAAGATGCACGATGCTACCAAGTCACACAGCACTCCTATGACCTTAGACTCAAAACATTTCTCTCAACATCCTATCACTTGAAATTTCTGCTATACTGTAGAAATTGTTTTGTACACATAACAGGGGGCAAGTTTCACATAATGAGAGATCATGTTAGGTTCAATACTTTTTAAAATACACTACTTTGTACTTTCCTTCTCACTTCCTCTCTGTGTATGGACACCAAAGTTCCTAAACCACCTCCCCCCACCATCACACAATTATAATTCATCTGCATTGAGCTCATTATATGGCTCACCAACACCCCACCTTCTTTTGCATCTATTCAATGCTGCCGCATGCTGAGCCTGCTATTGACAAGGTATACATTGTCTACTTTAATTGCACACTTCACATCACATACACAACAGGTGATGTTCTCAACATGGATAGACTGTTTAGTCTAGTGGGTACTGTCTGCGCTTTGCACCTTGAGTTATGGGGTTCGGATCATGGAAGGGGAGTTTTTTTTCCTTTTCTTTTGAATCTTTATTTTTAGATTAAAAATAAATCACTTGGTGGTGTGTGTGAATTCTGTTATGGCATGGTGTGACTCGGTAGCGCGAGTATCTTTAATGCAACTTTTTACCTTCAATTACATCTGAATCATACAGCGAATCAAATTGAAAGCACAAGCAGCTTTTGCTGATGAAAACAATATGCAAATTGATTATAATCTGTGAGCCAGTTCAGGTGTTTCTGCATGTTTTATGTTACGTTACACTAATAGCGACTATAACACTTAAACATAGTGGTTTTCTGGAAGATACATCTGTACTGGATCACAGAACATAGGCATGCTGCATATCATTTTAATCAGCAGAAGCAGATTGATCTAATAAGATGCATTATAGGGTAAAAAGACGCATTAAAAGATGCACGATGCTACCAAGTCACACAGCACTCCTATGACCTTAGACTCAAAACATTTCTCTCAACATCCTATCACTTGAAATTTCTGCTATACAGTAGAAATTGTATTGTACACATAACAGGGGGCAAGTTTCACATAATGAGAGATCATGTTAGGTTGAATACTTTTTAAAATACACTACTTTGTACTTTCCTTTTCCCTTCCTCTCTGTGTATGGACACCCAAGTTCCTAAACCACCTCCCCCCACCATCACACAATTATAATTCATCTGCATTGAGCTCATTATATCGCTCACCAACACCCCACCTTCTTTTGCTTCTATTCAATGCTGCCGCATGCTGAGCCTGCTAATGACAAGGTATTCATTGTCTGCTTTAATTGCATACTTCACATCAAATACACAATAGGTGATGTTCTCAACATGGATAGACTGTTTAGGCTAGTGGGTACTGTCTGTGCTTTGCAAATTGAGGTCTGGGGTTCGGATCATGGAAGGGGAGTTTTTTTTCCTTTTATTTTGAATCTTTATTTTTAGATTAAAAATAAATCACTTGGTGGTGTATTTGAATTCTGTTATGGAATGGTGTGACTCGGTAGCGCAAGCATCTTTAATGCAACTTTTTACCTTCAATTACATCTGAATCATACAGGGAATCAAATTGAAAGCACAAGCAGCTTTTGCTGATTAAAACAATATGCAAAGTGATTATAATCTGTGAGCCAGTTCAGGTGTTTCTGCATGTTTTATGTTACGTTACACTAATAGCGAGTATAACACTTAAACGTAGTGGTTTTCTTGAAGATACATCTGTACTGGATCACAGAACATAGGCATGCTGCATTTCATTTTAATCATCAGAAGCAGATTGTTCTAATAAGATGCATTTTAGGGTAAAAAGATGCTTTAAAAGATGCACGATGCTACCAAGTCACACAGCACTCCTATGACCTTAGACTCAAAACATTTCTCTCAACATCCTATCACTTGAAATTTCTGCTATACTGTAGAAATTGTTTTGTACACATAACAGAGGGCAAGTTTCACATAATGAGAGATCATGTTAGGTTCAATACTTTTTAAAATACACTACTTTGTACTTTCCTTCTCACTTCCTCTCTGTGTATGGACACCAAAGTTCCTAAACCACCTCCCCCCACCATCACACAATTATAATTAATCTGCATTGAGCTCATTATATGGCTCACCAACACCCCACCTTCTTTTGCATCTATTCAATGCTGCCGCATGCTGAGCCTGCTATTGACAAGGTATACATTGTCTACTTTAATTGCACACTTCACATCACATACACAACAGGTGATGTTCTCAACATGGATAGACTGTTTAGTCTAGTGGGTACTGTCTGCGCTTTGCACCTTGAGTTATGGGGTTCGGATCATGGAAGGGGAGTTTTTTTTCCTTTTCTTTTGAATCTTTATTTTTAGATTAAAAATAAATCACTTGGTGGTGTGTGTGAATTCTGTTATGGCATGGTGTGACTCGGTAGCGCGAGTATCTTTAATGCAACTTTTTACCTTCAATTACATCTGAATCATACAGCGAATCAAATTGAAAGCACAAGCAGCTTTTGCTGATGAAAACAATATGCAAATTGATTATAATCTGTGAGCCAGTTCAGGTGTTTCTGCATGTTTTATGTTACGTTACACTAATAGTGACTATAACACTTAAACATAGTGGTTTTCTGGAAGATACATCTGTACTGGATCACAGAACATAGGCATGCTGCATATCATTTTAATCAGCAGAAGCAGATTGTTCTAATAAGATGCATTTTAGGGTAAAAAGACGCATTAAAAGATGCACGATGCTACCAAGTCACACAGCACTCCTATGACCTTGGACTCAAAACATTTCTCTCAACATCCTATCACTTGAAATTTCTGCTATACAGTAGAAATTGTATTGTACACATAACAGGGGGCAAGTTTCACATAATGAGAGATCATGTTAGGTTCAATACTTTTTAAAATACACTACTTTGTACTTTCCTTCTCCCTTCCTCTCTGTGTATGGACACCCAAGTTCCTAAACCACCTCCCCCCACCATCACACAATTATAATTCATCTGCATTGAGCTCATTATATCGCTCACCAACACCCCACCTTCTTTTGCTTCTATTCAATGCTGCTGCATGCTGAGCCTGCTAATGACAAGGTATTCATTGTCTGCTTTAATTGCATACTTCACATCAAATACACAACAGGTGATGTTCTCAACATGGATAGACTGTTTAGGCTAGTGAGTACTGTCTGTGCTTTGCACTTTGAGGTCTGGGGTTCGGATCATGGAAGGGCAGTTTTTTTTCCTTTTATTTTGAATCTTTATTTTTAGATTAAAAATAAATCACTTGGTGGTGTGTTTGAATTCTGTTATGGAATGGTGTGACTCGGTAGCGCGAGCATCTTTAATGCAACTTTTTACCTTCAATTACATCTGAATCATACAGCGAATCAAATTGAAAGCACAAGCAGCTTTTGCTGATTAAAACAATATGCAAATTGATTATAATCTGTGAGCCAGTTCAGGTGTTTCTGCATGTTTTATGTTACGTTACACTAATAGCGACTATAACACTTAAACGTAGTGGTTTTTTTGAAGATACATCTGTACTGGATCACAGAACATAGGCATGCTTCATATCATTTTAATCAGCAGAAGCAGATTGTTCTAATAAGATGCATTTTAGGGTAAAAAGATGCATTAAAAGATTCACTATGCTACCAAGTCACACAGCACTCCTATGACCTTAGACTCAAAACATTTTTCTCAACATCCTATCACTTGAAATTTCTGCTATACAGTAGAAATTGTATTGTACACATAACAGGGGGCAAGTTTCACATAATGAGAGATCATGTTAGGTTCAATACTTTTTAAAATACACTACTTTGTACTTTCCTTCTCCCTTCCTCTCTGTGTATGGACACCCAAGTTCCTAAACCACCTCCCCCCACCATCACACAATTATAATTCATCTGCATTGAGCTCATTATATGGCTCACCAACACCCCACCTTCTTTTGCTTCTATTCAATGCTGCCGCATGCTGAGCCTGCTATTGACAAGGTATACATTGTCTACTTTAATTGTACACTTCACATCACATACACAACAGGTGATGTTCTCAACATGGATAGACTGTTTAGTCTAGTGGGTACTGTCTGCGCTTTGCACCTTGAGGTATGGGGTTCGGAGCATGGAAGGGGAGTTTTTTTTCCTTTTCTTTTGAATCTTTATTTTTAGATAAAAAATAAATCACTTGGTGGTGTGTTTGAATTCTGTTATGGCATGGTGTGACTCGGTAGTGCGAGCATCTTTAATGCAACTTTTTACCTTCAATTACATCTGAATCATACATCGAATCAAATTGAAAGCACTAGCAGCTTTTGCTGATGAAAACAATATGCAAATTGATTATAATCTGTGAGCCAGTTCAGGTGTTTCTGCATGTTTTATGTTACGTTACACTAATAGCGACTATAACACTTAAACGTCGTGGTTTTCTTGAAGATACATCTGTACTGGATCACAGAACATAGGCATGCTGCATTTCATTTTAATCATCAGAAGCAGATTGTTCTAATAAGATGCATTTTAGGGTAAAAAGATGCTTTAAAAGATGCACGATGCTACCAAGTCACACAGCACTCCTATGACCTTAGACTCAAAACATTTCTCTCAACATCCTATCACTTGAAATTTCTGCTATACTGTAGAAATTGTTTTGTACACATAACAGGGGGCAAGTTTCACATAATGAGAGATCATGTTAGGTTCAATACTTTTTAAAATACACTACTTTGTACTTTCCTTCTCACTTCCTCTCTGTGTATGGACACCAAAGTTCCTAAACCACCTCCCCCCACCATCACACAATTATAATTCATCTGCATTGAGCTCATTATATGGCTCACCAACACCCCACCTTCTTTTGCATCTATTCAATGCTGCCGCATGCTGAGCCTGCTATTGACAAGGTATACATTGTCTACTTTAATTGCACACTTCACATCACATACACAACAGGTGATGTTCTCAACATGGATAGACTGTTTAGTCTAGTGGGTACTGTCTGCGCTTTGCACCTTGAGTTATGGGGTTCGGATCATGGAAGGGGAGTTTTTTTTCCTTTTCTTTTGAATCTTTATTTTTAGATTAAAAATAAATCACTTGGTGGTGTGTGTGAATTCTGTTATGGCATGGTGTGACTCGGTAGCGCGAGTATCTTTAATGCAACTTTTTACCTTCAATTACATCTGAATCATACAGCGAATCAAATTGAAAGCACAAGCATCTTTTGCTGATTAAAACAATATGCAAATTGATTATAATCTGTGAGCCAGTTCAGGTGTTTCTGCATGTTTTATGTTACGTTACACTAATAGCGACTATAACACTTAAACGTAGTGGTTTTCTTGAAGATACATCTGTACTGGATCACAGAACATAGGCATGCTGCATATCATTTTAATCAGCAGAAGCAGATTGTTCTAATAAGATGCATTTTAGGGTAAAAAGATGCATTAAAAGATGCACGATGCTACCAAGTCACACAGCACTCCTATGACCTTAGACTCAAAATATTTCTCTCAACATCCTATCACTTGAAATTTCTGCTATACAGTAGAAATTGTATTGTACACATAACAGGGGGCAAGTTTCACATAATGAGAGATCATGTTAGGTTCAATACTTTTTAAAATACTCTACTTTGTACTTTCCTTCTCCCTTCCTCTCTGTGTATGGACACCCAAGTTCCTAAACCACCTCCCCCCACCATCACACAATTATAATTCATCTGCATTGAGCTCATTATATCGCTCACCAACACCCCACCTTCTTTTGCTTCTATTCAATGCTGCCGCATGCTGAGACTGCTAATGACAAGGTATTCGTTGTCTGCTTTAATTGCATACTTCACATCAAATACACAACAGGTGATGTTCTCAACATGGATAGACTGTTTAGGCTAGTGGGTACTGTCTGTGCTTTGCACATTGAGGTATGGGGTTCGGATCATGGAAGGGGAGTTTTTTTTCCTTTTCTTTTGAATCTTTATTTTTAGATTAAAAATAAATCAATTGGTGGTGTGTTTGAATTCTGTTATGGCATGGTGTAACTCGGTAGTGCGAGCATCTTTAATGCAACTTTTTACCTTCAATTACATCTGAATCATACATCGAATCAAATTGAAAGCACTAGCAGCTTTTGCTGATGAAAACAATATGCAAATTGATTATAATCTGTGAGCCAGTTCAGGTGTTTCTGCATGTTTTATGTTACGTTACACTAATAGCGACTATAACACTTAAACGTCGTGGTTTTCTTGAAGATACATCTGTACTGGGTCACAGAACATAGGCATGCTGCATTTCATTTTAATCATCAGAAGCAGATTGTTCTAATAAGATGCATTTTAGGGTAAAAAGATGCTTTAAAAGATGCACGATGCTACCAAGTCACACAGCACTCCTATGACCTTAGACTCAAAACATTTCTCTCAACATCCTATCACTTGAAATTTCTGCTATACTGTAGAAATTGTTTTGTACACATAACAGGGGGCAAGTTTCACATAATGAGAGATCATGTTAGGTTCAATACTTTTTAAAATACACTACTTTGTACTTTCCTTCTCACTTCCTCTCTGTGTATGGACACCAAAGTTCCTAAACCACCTCCCCCCACCATCACACAATTATAATTCATCTGCATTGAGCTCATTATATGGCTCACCAACACCCCACCTTCTTTTGCATCTATTCAATGCTGCCGCATGCTGAGCCTGCTATTGACAAGGTATACATTGTCTACTTTAATTGCACACTTCACATCACATACACAACAGGTGATGTTCTCAACATGGATAGACTGTTTAGTCTAGTGGGTACTGTCTGCGCTTTGCACCTTGAGTTATGGGGTTCGGATCATGGAAGGGGAGTTTTTTTTCCTTTTCTTTTGAATCTTTATTTTTAGATTAAAAATAAATCACTTGGTGGTGTGTGTGAATTCTGTTATGGCATGGTGTGACTCGGTAGCGCGTGTATCTTTAATGCAACTTTTTACCTTCAATTACATCTGAATCATACAGCGAATCAAATTGAAAGCACAAGCAGCTTTTGCTGATGAAAACAATATGCAAATTGATTATAATCTGTGAGCCAGTTCAGGTGTTTCTGCATGTTTTATGTTACGTTACACTAATAGCGACTATAACACTTAAACATAGTGGTTTTCTGGAAGATACATCTGTACTGGATCACAGAACATAGGCATGCTGCATATCATTTTAATCAGCAGAAGCAGATTGTTCTAATAAGATGCATTTTAGGGTAAAAAGACGCATTAAAAGATGCACGATGCTACCAAGTCACACAGCACTCCTATAACCTTGGACTCAAAACATTTCTCTCAACATCCTATCACTTGAAATTTCTGCTATACAGTAGAAATTGTATTGTACACATAACAGGGGGCAAGTTTCACATAATGAGAGATCATGTTAGGTTCAATACTGTTTAAAATACACTACTTTGTACTTTCCTTCTCCCTTCCTCTCTGTGTATGGACACCCAAGTTCCTAAACCACCTCCACCCACCATCACACAATTATAATTCATCTGCATTAAGCTCATTATATCGCTCACCAACACCCCACCTTCTTTTGCTTCTATTCAATGCTGCTGCATGCTGAGCCTGCTAATGACAAGGTATTCATTGTCTGCTTTAATTGCATACTTCACATCAAATACACAACAGGTGATGTTCTCAACATGGATAGACTGTTTAGGCTAGTGAGTACTGTCTGTGCTTTGCACTTTGAGGTCTGGGGTTCGGATCATGGAAGGGCAGTTTTTTTTCCTTTTATTTTGAATCTTTATTTTTAGATTAAAAATAAATCACTTGGTGGTGTGTTTGAATTCTGTTATGGAATGGTGTGACTCGGTAGCGCGAGCATCTTTAATGCAACTTTTTACCTTCAATTACATCTGAATCATACAGCGAATCAAATTGAAAGCACAAGCATCTTTTGCTGATTAAAACAATATGCAAATTGATTATAATCTGTGAGCCAGTTCAGGTGTTTCTGCATGTTTTATGTTACGTTACACTAATAGCGACTATAACACTTAAACGTAGTGGTTTTCTTGAAGATACATCTGTACTGGATCACAGAACATAGGCATGCTGCATATCATTTTAATCAGCAGAAGCAGATTGTTCTAATAAGATGCATTTTAGGGTAAAAAGATGCATTAAAAGATGCACGATGCTACCAAGTCACACAGCACTCCTATGACCTTAGACTCAAAATATTTCTCTCAACATCCTATCACTTGAAATTTCTGCTATACAGTAGAAATTGTATTGTACACATAACAGGGGGCAAGTTTCACATAATGAGAGATCATGTTAGGTTCAATACTTTTTAAAATACTCTACTTTGTACTTTCCTTCTCCCTTCCTCTCTGTGTATGGACACCCAAGTTCCTAAACCACCTCCCCCCACCATCACACAATTATAATTCATCTGCATTGAGCTCATTATATCGCTCACCAACACCCCACCTTCTTTTGCTTCTATTCAATGCTGCCGCATGCTGAGACTGCTAATGACAAGGTATTCGTTGTCTGCTTTAATTGCATACTTCACATCAAATACACAACAGGTGATGTTCTCAACATGGATAGACTGTTTAGGCTAGTGGGTACTGTCTGTGCTTTGCACATTGAGGTATGGGGTTCGGATCATGGAAGGGGAGTTTTTTTTCCTTTTCTTTTGAATCTTTATTTTTAGATTAAAAATAAATCAATTGGTGGTGTGTTTGAATTCTGTTATGGCATGGTTTGACTCGGTAGCGCGAGCATCTTTAATGCAACTTTTTACCTTCAATTACATCTGAATCATACAGCGAATCAAATTGAAAGCACAAGCTGCTTTTGCTGATGAAAACAATATGCAAATTGATTATAATCTGTGAGCCAGTTCAGGTGTTTCTGCATGTTTTATGTTACGTTACACTAATAGCGACTATAACACTTAAACGTAGTGGTTTTCTTGAAGATACATCTGTACTGGATCACAGAACATATTCATGCTGCATATCATTTTAATCAGCAGAAGCAGATTGTTCTAATAAGATGCATTTTAGGGTAAAAAGATGCATTAAAAGATTCACTATGCTACTAAGTCACACAGCACTCCTATGACCTTAGACTCAAAACATTTTTCTCAACATCCTATCACTTGAAATTTCTGCTATACAGTAGAAATTGTATTGTACACATAACAGGGGGCAAGTTTCACATAATGAGAGATCATGTTAGGTTCAATACTTTTTAAAATACACTACTTTGTACTTTCCTTCTACCTTCCTCTCTGTGTATGGACACCCAAGTTCCTAAACCACCTCCCCCCACCATCACACAATTATAATTCATCTGCATTGAGCTCATTATATGGCTCACCAACACCCCACCTTCTTTTGCTTCTATTCAATGCTGCCGCATGCTGAGCCTGCTATTGACAAGGTATACATTGTCTACTTTAATTGTACACTTCACATCACATACACAACAGGTGATGTTCTCAACATGGATAGACTGTTTAGTCTAGTGGGTACTGTCTGCGCTTTGCACCTTGAGGTATGGGGTTCGGATCATGGAAGGGGAGTTTTTTTTCCTTTTCTTTTGAATCTTTATTTTTAGATAAAAAATAAATCACTTGGTGGTGTGTTTGAATTCTGTTATGGCATGGTGTAACTCGGTAGTGCGAGCATCTTTAATGCAACTTTTTACCTTCAATTACATCTGAATCATACATCGAATCAAATTGAAAGCACTAGCAGCTTTTGCTGATGAAAACAATATGCAAATTGATTATAATCTGTGAGCCAGTTCAGGTGTTTCTGCATGTTTTATGTTACGTTACACTAATAGCGACTATAACAATTAAACGTCGTGGTTTTCTTGAAGATACATCTGTACTGGGTCACAGAACATAGGCATGCTGCATTTCATTTTAATCATCAGAAGCAGATTGTTCTAATAAGATGCATTTTAGGGTAAAAAGATGCTTTAAAAGATGCACGATGCTACCAAGTCACACAGCACTCCTATGACCTTAGACTCAAAACATTTCTCTCAACATCCTATCACTTGAAATTTCTGCTATACTGTAGAAATTGTTTTGTACACATAACAGGGGGCAAGTTTCACATAATGAGAGATCATGTTAGGTTCAATACTTTTTAAAATACACTACTTTGTACTTTCCTTCTCACTTCCTCTCTGTGTATGGACACCAAAGTTCCTAAACCACCTCCCCCCACCATCACACAATTATAATTCATCTGCATTGAGCTCATTATATGGCTCACCAACACCCCACCTTCTTTTGCATCTATTCAATGCTGCCGCATGCTGAGCCTGCTATTGACAAGGTATACATTGTCTACTTTAATTGCACACTTCACATCACATACACAACAGGTGATGTTCTCAACATGGATAGACTGTTTAGTCTAGTGGGTACTGTCTGCGCTTTGCACCTTGAGTTATGGGGTTCGGATCATGGAAGGGGAGTTTTTTTTCCTTTTCTTTTGAATCTTTATTTTTAGATTAAAAATAAATCACTTGGTGGTGTGTGTGAATTCTGTTATGGCATGGTGTGACTCGGTAGCGCGAGTATCTTTAATGCAACTTTTTACCTTCAATTACATCTGAATCATACAGCGAATCAAATTGAAAGCACAAGCAGCTTTTGCTGATGAAAACAATATGCAAATTGATTATAATCTGTGAGCCAGTTCAGGTGTTTCTGCATGTTTTATGTTACGTTACACTAATAGCGACTATAACACTTAAACATAGTGGTTTTCTGGAAGATACATCTGTACTGGATCACAGAACATAGGCATGCTGCATATCATTTTAATCAGCAGAAGCAGATTGTTCTAATAAGATGCATTTTAGGGTAAAAAGACGCATTAAAAGATGCACGATGCTACCAAGTCACACAGCACTCCTATGACCTTGGACTCAAAACATTTCTCTCAACATCCTATCACTTGAAATTTCTGCTATACAGTAGAAATTGTATTGTACACATAACAGGGGGCAAGTTTCACATAATGAGAGATCATGTTAGGTTCAATACTTTTTAAAATACACTACTTTGTACTTTCCTTCTCCCTTCCTCTCTGTGTATGGACACCCAAGTTCCTAAACCACCTCCCCCCACCATCACATAATTATAATTCATCTGCATTGAGCTCATTATATCGCTCACCAACACCCCACCTTCTTTTGCTTCTATTCAATGCTGCTGCATGCTGAGCCTGCTAATGACAAGGTATTCATTGTCTGCTTTAATTGCATACTTCACATCAAATACACAACAGGTGATGTTCTCAACATGGATAGACTGTTTAGGCTAGTGAGTACTGTCTGTGTTTTGCACTTTGAGGTCTGGGGTTCGGATCATGGAAGGGCAGTTTTTTTTCCTTTTATTTTGAATCTTTATTTTTAGATTAAAAATAAATCACTTGGTGGTGTGTTTGAATTCTGTTATGGAATGGTGTAACTCGGTAGCGCGAGCATCTTTAATGCAACTTTTTACCTTCAATTACATCTGAATCATTCAGCGAATCAAATTGAAAGCACAAGCAGCTTTTGCTGATTAAAACAATATGCAAATTGATTATAATCTGTGAGCCAGTTCAGGTGTTTCTGCATGTTTTATGTTACGTTACACTAATAGCGACTATAACACTTAAACGTAGTGGTTTTCTTGAAGATACATCTGTACTGGATCACAGAACATAGGCATGCTGCATATCTTTTTAATCAGCAGAAGCAGATTGTTCTAATAAGATGCATTTTAGGGTAAAAAGATGCATTAAAAGATGCACGATGCTACCAAGTCACACAGCACTCCTATGACCTTAGACTCAAAATATTTCTCTCAACATCCTATCACTTGAAATTTCTGCTATACAGTAGAAATTGTATTGTACACATAACAGGGGGCAAATTTCACATAATGAGAGATCATGTTAGGTTCAATACTTTTTAAAATACTCTACTTTGTACTTTCCTTCTCCCTTCCTCTCTGTGTATGGACACCCAAGTTCCTAAACCACCTCCCCCCACCATCACACAATTATAATTCATCTGCATTGAGCTCATTATATCGCTCACCAACACCCCACCTTCTTTTGCTTCTATTCAATGCTGCCGCATGCTGAGACTGCTATTGACAAGGTATACATTGTCTACTTTAATTGTACACTTCACATCACATACACAACAGGTGATGTTCTCAACATGGATAGACTGTTTAGGCTAGTGGGTACTGTCTGCGCTTTGCACCTTGAGGTATGGGGTTCGGATCATGGAAGGGGAGTTTTTTTTCCTTTTCTTTTGAATCTTTATTTTTAGATAAAAAATAAATCAATTGGTGGTGTGTTTGAATTCTGTTATGGCATGGTGTGACTCGGTAGCGCGAGCATCTTTAATGCAACTTTTTACCTTCAATTACATCTGAATCATACAGCGAATCAAATTGAAAGCACAAGCTGCTTTTGCTGATGAAAACAATATGCAAATTGATTATAATCTGTGAGCCAGTTCAGGTGTTTCTGCATGTTTTATGTTACGTTACACTAATAGCGACTATAACACTTAAACGTAGTGGTTTTCTTGAAGATACATCTGTACTGGATCACAGAACATAGGCATGCTGCATATCATTTTAATCAGCAGAAGCAGATTGTTCTAATAAGATGCATTTTAGGGTAAAAAGATGCATTAAAAGATTCACTATGCTACCAAGTCACACAGCACTCCTATGACCTTAGACTCAAAACATTTTTCTCAACATCCTATCACTTGAAATTTCTGCTATACAGTAGAAATTGTATTGTACACATAACAGGGGGCAAGTTTCACATAATGAGAGATCATGTTAGGTTCAATACTTTTTAAAATACACTACTTTGTACTTTCCTTCTCCCTTCCTCTCTGTGTATGGACACCCAAGTTCCTAAACCACCTCCCCCCACCATCACACAATTATAATTCATCTGCATTGAGCTCATTATATGGCTCACCAACACCCCACCTTCTTTTGCTTCTATTCAATGCTGCCGCATGCTGAGCCTGCTATTGACAAGGTATACATTGTCTACTTTAATTGTACTCTTCACATCACATACACAACAGGTGATGTTCTCAACATGGATAGACTGTTTAGTCTAGTGGGTACTGTCTGCGCTTTGCACCTTGAGGTATGGGGTTCGGATCATGGAAGGGGAGTTTTTTTTCCTTTTCTTTTGAATCTTTATTTTTAGATAAAAAATAAATCACTTGGAGGTGTGTTTGAATTCTGTTATGGCATGGTGTGACTCGGTAGTAAGAGCATCTTTAATGCAACTTTTTACCTTCAATTACATCTGAATCATACATCGAATCAAATTGAAAGCACTAGCAGCTTTTGCTGATGAAAACAATATGCAAATTGATTATAATCTGTGAGCCAGTTCAGGTGTTTCTGCATGTTTTATGATACGTTACACTAATAGCGACTATAACACTTAAACGTCGTGGTTTTCTTGAAGATACATCTGTACTGGATCACAGAACATAGGCATGCTGCATTTCATTTTAATCATCAGAAGCAGATTGTTCTAATAAGATGCATTTTAGGGTAAAAAGATGCTTTAAAAGATGCACGATGCTACCAAGTCACACAGCACTCCTATGACCTTAGACTCAAAACATTTCTCTCAACATCCTATCACTTGAAATTTCTGCTATACTGTAGAAATTGTTTTGTACACATAACAGGGGGCAAGTTTCACATAATGAGAGATCATGTTAGGTTCAATACTTTTTAAAATACACTACTTTGTACTTTCCTTCTCACTTCCTCTCTGTGTATGGACACCAAAGTTCCTAAACCACCTCCCCCCACCATCACACAATTATAATTCATCTGCATTGAGCTCATTATATGGCTCACCAACACCCCACCTTCTTTTGCATCTATTCAATGCTGCCGCATGCTGAGCCTGCTATTGACAAGGTATACATTGTCTACTTTAATTGCACACTTCACATCACATACACAACAGGTGATGTTCTCAACATGGATAGACTGTTTAGTCTAGTGGGTACTGTCTGCGCTTTGCACCTTGAGTTATGGGGTTCGGATCATGGAAGGGGAGTTTTTTTTCCTTTTCTTTTGAATCTTTATTTTTAGATTAAAAATAAATCACTTGGTGGTGTGTGTGAATTCTGTTATGGCATGGTGTGACTCGGTAGCGCGAGTATCTTTAATGCAACTTTTTACCTTCAATTACATCTGAATCATACAGCGAATCAAATTGAAAGCACAAGCAGCTTTTGCTGATGAAAACAATATGCAAATTGATTATAATCTGTGAGCCAGTTCAGGTGTTTCTGCATGTTTTATGTTACGTTACACTAATAGCGACTATAACACTTAAACATAGTGGTTTTCTGGAAGATACATCTGTACTGGATCACAGAACATAGGCATGCTGCATATCATTTTAATCAGCAGAAGCAGATTGTTCTAATAAGATGCATTTTAGGGTAAAAAGACGCATTAAAAGATGCACGATGCTACCAAGTCACACAGCACTCCTATGACCTTGGACTCAAAACATTTCTCTCAACATCCTATCACTTGAAATTTCTGCTATACAGTAGAAATTGTATTGTACACATAACAGGGGGCAAGTTTCACATAATGAGAGATCATGTTAGGTTCAATACTTTTTAAAATACACTACTTTGTACTTTCCTTCTCCCTTCCTCTCTGTGTATGGACACCCAAGTTCCTAAACCACCTCCCCCCACCATCACACAATTATAATTCATCTGCATTGAGCTCATTATATCGCTCACCAACACCCCACCTTCTTTTGCTTCTATTCAATGCTGCTGCATGCTGAGCCTGCTAATGACAAGGTATTCATTGTCTGCTTTAATTGCATACTTCACATCAAATACACAACAGGTGATGTTCTCAACATGGATAGACTGTTTAGGCTAGTGAGTACTGTCTGTGCTTTGCACTTTGAGGTCTGGGGTTCGGATCATGGAAGGGCAGTTTTTTTTCCTTTTATTTTGAATCTTTATTTTTAGATTAAAAATAAATCACTTGGTGGTGTGTTTGAATTCTGTTATGGAATGGTGTGACTCGGTAGCGCAAGCATCTTTAATGCAACTTTTTACCTTCAATTACATCTGAATCATACAGCGAATCAAATTGAAAGCACAAGCAGCTTTTGCTGATTAAAACAATATGCAAATTGATTATAATCTGTGAGCCAGTTCAGGTGTTTCTTCATGTTTTATGTTACGTTACACTAATAGCGACTATAACACTTAAACGTAGTGGTTTTCTTGAATATACATCTGTACTGGATCACAGAACATAGGCATGCTGCATATCATTTTAATCAGCAGAAGCAGATTGTTCTAATAAGATGCATTTTAGGGTAAAAAGATGCATTAAAAGATTCACTATGCTACCAAGTCACACAGCACTCCTATGACCTTAGACTCAAAACATTTTTCTCAACATCCTATCACTTGAAATTTCTGCTATACAGTAGAAATTGTATTGTACACATAACAGGGGGCAAGTTTCACATAATGAGAGATCATGTTAGGTTCAATACTTTTTAAAATACACTACTTTGTACTTTCCTTCTCCCTTCCTCTCTGTGTATGGACACCCAAGTTCCTAAACCACCTCCCCCCACCATCACACAATTATAATTCATCTGCATTGAGCTCATTATATGGCTCACCAACACCCCACCTTCTTTTGCTTCTATTCAATGCTGCCGCATGCTGAGCCTGCTATTGACAAGGTATACATTGTCTACTTTAATTGTACACTTCACATCACATACACAACAGGTGATGTTCTCAACATGGATAGACTGTTTAGTCTAGTGGGTACTGTCTGCGCTTTGCACCTTGAGGTATGGGGTTCAGAGCATGGAAGGGGAGTTTTTTTTCCTTTTCTTTTGAATCTTTATTTTTAGATAAAAAATAAATCACTTGGTGGTGTGTTTGAATTCTGTTATGGCATGGTGTGACTCGGTAGTGCGAGCATCTTTAATGCAACTTTTTACCTTCAATTACATCTGAATCATACATCGAATCAAATTGAAAGCACTAGCAGCTTTTGCTGATGAAAACAATATGCAAATTGATTATAATCTGTGAGCCAGTTCAGGTGTTTCTGCATGTTTTATGTTACGTTACACTAATAGCGACTATAACACTTAAACGTCGTGGTTTTCTTGAAGATACATCTGTACTGGATCACAGAACATAGGCATGCTGCATTTCATTTTAATCATCAGAAGCAGATTGTTCTAATAAGATGCATTTTAGGGTAAAAAGATGCTTTAAAAGATGCACGATGCTACCAAGTCACACAGCACTCCTATGACCTTAGACTCAAAACATTTCTCTCAACATCCTATCACTTGAAATTTCTGCTATACTGTAGAAATTGTTTTGTACACATAACAGGGGGCAAGTTTCACATAATGAGAGATCATGTTAGGTTCAATACTTTTTAAAATACACTACTTTGTACTTTCCTTCTCCCTTCCTCTCTGTGTATGGACACCCAAGTTCCTAAACCACCTCCCCCCACCATCACACAATTATAATTCATCTGCATTGAGCTCATTATATCGCTCACCAACACCCCACCTTCTTTTGCTTCTATTCAATGCTGCTGCATGCTGAGCCTGCTAATGACAAGGTATTCATTGTCTGCTTTAATTGCATACTTCACATCAAATACACAACAGGTGATGTTCTCAACATGGATAGACTGTTTAGGCTAGTGAGTACTGTCTGTGTTTTGCACTTTGAGGTCTGGGGTTCGGATCATGGAAGGGCAGTTTTTTTTCCTTTTATTTTGAATCTTTATTTTTAGATTAAAAATAAATCACTTGGTGGTGTGTTTGAATTCTGTTATGGAATGGTGTAACTCGGTAGCGCGAGCATCTTTAATGCAACTTTTTACCTTCAATTACATCTGAATCATTCAGCGAATCAAATTGAAAGCACAAGCAGCTTTTGCTGATTAAAACAATATGCAAATTGATTATAATCTGTGAGCCAGTTCAGGTGTTTCTGCATGTTTTATGTTACGTTACACTAATAGCGACTATAACACTTAAACGTAGTGGTTTTCTTGAAGATACATCTGTACTGGATCACAGAACATAGGCATGCTGCATATCTTTTTAATCAGCAGAAGCAGATTGTTCTAATAAGATGCATTTTAGGGTAAAAAGATGCATTAAAAGATGCACGATGCTACCAAGTCACACAGCACTCCTATGACCTTAGACTCAAAATATTTCTCTCAACATCCTATCACTTGAAATTTCTGCTATACAGTAGAAATTGTATTGTACACATAACAGGGGGCAAGTTTCACATAATGAGAGATCATGTTAGGTTCAATACTTTTTAAAATACTCTACTTTGTACTTTCCTTCTCCCTTCCTCTCTGTGTATGGACACCCAAGTTCCTAAACCACCTCCCCCCACCATCACACAATTATAATTCATCTGCATTGAGCTCATTATATCGCTCACCAACACCCCACCTTCTTTTGCTTCTATTCAATGCTGCCGCATGCTGAGACTGCTAATGACAAGGTATTCGTTGTCTGCTTTAATTGCATACTTCACATCAAATACACAACAGGTGATGTTCTCAACATGGATAGACTGTTTAGGCTAGTGGGTACTGTCTGTGCTTTGCACATTGAGGTATGGGGTTCGGATCATGGAAGGGCAGTTTTTTTTCCTTTTATTTTGAATCTTTATTTTTAGATTAAAAATAAATCACTTGGTGGTGTGTTTGAATTCTGTTATGGAATGGTGTGACTCGGTAGCGCGAGCATCTTTAATGCAACTTTTTACCTTCAATTACATCTGAATCATACAGCGAATCAAATTGAAAGCACAAGCAGCTTTTGCTGATTAAAACAATATGCAAATTGATTATAATCTGTGAGCCAGTTCAGGTGTTTCTTCATGTTTTATGTTACGTTACACTAATAGCGACTATAACACTTAAACGTAGTGGTTTTCTTGAATATACATCTGTACTGGATCACAGAACATAGGCATGCTGCATATCATTTTAATCAGCAGAAGCAGATTGTTCTAATAAGATGCATTTTAGGGTAAAAAGATGCATTAAAAGATTCACTATGCTACCAAGTCACACAGCACTCCTATGACCTTAGACTCAAAACATTTTTCTCAACATCCTATCACTTGAAATTTCTGCTATACAGTAGAAATTGTATTGTACACATAACAGGGGGCAAGTTTCACATAATGAGAGATCATGTTAGGTTCAATACTTTTTAAAATACACTACTTTGTACTTTCCTTCTCCCTTCCTCTCTGTGTATGGACACCCAAGTTCCTAAACCACCTCCCCCCACCATCACACAATTATAATTCATCTGCATTGAGCTCATTATATGGCTCACCAACACCCCACCTTCTTTTGCTTCTATTCAATGCTGCCGCATGCTGAGCCTGCTATTGACAAGGTATACATTGTCTACTTTAATTGTACACTTCACATCACATACACAACAGGTGATGTTCTCAACATGGATAGACTGTTTAGTCTAGTGGGTACTGTCTGCGCTTTGCACCTTGAGGTATGGGGTTCAGAGCATGGAAGGGGAGTTTTTTTTCCTTTTCTTTTGAATCTTTATTTTTAGATAAAAAATAAATCACTTGGTGGTGTGTTTGAATTCTGTTATGGCATGGTGTGACTCGGTAGTGCGAGCATCTTTAATGCAACTTTTTACCTTCAATTACATCTGAATCATACATCGAATCAAATTGAAAGCACTAGCAGCTTTTGCTGATGAAAACAATATGCAAATTGATTATAATCTGTGAGCCAGTTCAGGTGTTTCTGCATGTTTTATGTTACGTTACACTAATAGCGACTATAACACTTAAACGTCGTGGTTTTCTTGAAGATACATCTGTACTGGATCACAGAACATAGGCATGCTGCATTTCATTTTAATCATCAGAAGCAGATTGTTCTAATAAGATGCATTTTAGGGTAAAAAGATGCTTTAAAAGATGCACGATGCTACCAAGTCACACAGCACTCCTATGACCTTAGACTCAAAACATTTCTCTCAACATCCTATCACTTGAAATTTCTGCTATACTGTAGAAATTGTTTTGTACACATAACAGGGGGCAAGTTTCACATAATGAGAGATCATGTTAGGTTCAATACTTTTTAAAATACACTACTTTGTACTTTCCTTCTCACTTCCTCTCTGTGTATGGACACCAAAGTTCCTAAACCACCTCCCCCCACCATCACACAATTATAATTCATCTGCATTGAGCTCATTATATGGCTCACCAACACCCCACCTTCTTTTGCATCTATTCAATGCTGCCGCATGCTGAGCCTGCTATTGACAAGGTATACATTGTCTACTTTAATTGCACACTTCACATCACATACACAACAGGTGATGTTCTCAACATGGATAGACTGTTTAGTCTAGTGGGTACTGTCTGCGCTTTGCACCTTGAGTTATGGGGTTCGGATCATGGAAGGGGAGTTTTTTTTCCTTTTCTTTTGAATCTTTATTTTTAGATTAAAAATAAATCACTTGGTGGTGTGTGTGAATTCTGTTATGGCATGGTGTG
This sequence comes from Taudactylus pleione, assembly GCA_031769625.1. Classification (NCBI taxonomy): domain Eukaryota; kingdom Metazoa; phylum Chordata; class Amphibia; order Anura; family Myobatrachidae; genus Taudactylus; species Taudactylus pleione. The sequence goes on from JAUIMM010000759.1 coordinate 7,104,451, forward strand.
ACTCGGTAGCGCGAGTATCTTTAATGCAACTTTTTACCTTCAATTACATCTGAATCATACAGCGAATCAAATTGAAAGCACAAGCAGCTTTTGCTGATGAAAACAATATGCAAATTGATTATAATCTGTGAGCCAGTTCAGGTGTTTCTGCATGTTTTATGTTACGTTACACTAATAGCGACTATAACACTTAAACATAGTGGTTTTCTGGAAGATACATCTGTACTGGATCACAGAACATAGGCATGCTGTATATCATTTTAATCAGCAGAAGCAGATTGTTCTAATAAGATGCATTTTAGGGTAAAAAGACGCATTAAAAGATGCACGATGCTACCAAGTCACACAGCACTCCTATGACCTTGGACTCAAAACATTTCTCTCAACATCCTATCACTTGAAATTTCTGCTATACAGTAGAAATTGTATTGTACACATAACAGGGGGCAAGTTTCACATAATGAGAGATCATGTTAGGTTCAATACTTTTTAAAATACACTACTTTGTACTTTCCTTCTCCCTTCCTCTCTGTGTATGGACACCCAAGTTCCTAAACCACCTCCCCCCACCATCACACAATTATAATTCATCTGCATTGAGCTCATTATATCGCTCACCAACACCCCACCTTCTTTTGCTTCTATTCAATGCTGCTGCATGCTGAGCCTGCTAATGACAAGGTATTCATTGTCTGCTTTAATTGCATACTTCACATCAAATACACAACAGGTGATGTTCTCAACATGGATAGACTGTTTAGGCTAGTGAGTACTGTCTGTGCTTTGCACTTTGAGGTCTGGGGTTCGGATCATGGAAGGGTAGTTTTTTTTCCTTTTATTTTGAATCTTTATTTTTAGATTAAAAATAAATCACTTGGTGGTGTGTTTGAATTCTGTTATGGAATGGTGTGACTCGGTAGCGCGAGCATCTTTAATGCAACTTTTTACCTTCAATTACATCTGAATCATACAGCGAATCAAATTGAAAGCACAAGCAGCTTTTGCTGATTAAAACAATATGCAAATTGATTATAATCTGTGAGCCAGTTCAGGTGTTTCTGCATGTTTTATGTTACGTTACACTAATAGCGACTATAACACTTAAACGTAGTGGTTTTCTTGAAGATACATCTGTACTGGATCACAGAACATAGGCATGCTGCATATCATTTTAATCAGCAGAAGCAGATTGTTCTAATAAGATGCATTTTAGGGTAAAAAGATGCATTAAAAGATGCACGATGCTACCAAGTCACACAGCACTCCTATGACCTTAGACTCAAAATATTTCTCTCAACATCCTATCACTTGAAATTTCTGCTATACAGTAGAAATTGTATTGTACACATAACAGGGGGCAAGTTTCACATAATGAGAGATCATGTTAGGTTCAATACTTTTTAAAATACACTACTTTGTACTTTCCTTCTCCCTTCCTCTCTGTGTATGGACACCCAAGTTCCTAAACCACCTCCCCCCACCATCACACAATTATAATTCATCTGCATTGAGCTCATTATATGGCTCACCAACACCCCACCTTCTTTTGCTTCTATTCAATGCTGCCGCATGCTGAGCCTGCTATTGACAAGGTATACATTGTCTACTTTAATTGTACACTTCACATCACATACACAACAGGTGATGTTCTCAACATGGATAGACTGTTTAGTCTAGTGGCTACTGTCTGCGCTTTGCACCTTGAGGTATGGGGTTCGGATCATGGAAGGGGAGTTTTTTTTCCTTTTCTTTTGAATCTTTATTTTTAGATAAAAAATAAATCACTTGGTGGTGTGTTTGAATTCTGTTATGGCATGGTGTAACTCGGTAGTGCGAGCATCTTTAATGCAACTTTTTACCTTCAATTACATCTGAATCATACATCGAATCAAATTGAAAGCACTAGCAGCTTTTGCTGATGAAAACAATATGCAAATTGATTATAATCTGTGAGCCAGTTCAGGTGTTTCTGCATGTTTTATGTTACGTTACACTAATAGCGACTATAACACTTAAACGTAGTGGTTTTCTTGAAGATACATCTGTACTGGATCACAGAACATAGGCATGCTGCATTTCATTTTAATCATCAGAAGCAGATTGTTCTAATAAGATGCATTTTAGGGTAAAAAGATGCTTTAAAAGATGCACGATGCTACCAAGTCACACAGCACTCCTATGACCTTAGACTCAAAACATTTCTCTCAACATCCTATCACTTGAAATTTCTGCTATACTGTAGAAATTGTTTTGTACACATAACAGGGGGCAAGTTTCACATAATGAGAGATCATGTTAGGTTCAATACTTTTTAAAATACACTACTTTGTACTTTCCTTCTCACTTCCTCTCTGTGTATGGACACCAAAGTTCCTAAACCACCTCCCCCCACCATCACACAATTATAATTCATCTGCATTGAGCTCATTATATGGCTCACCAACACCCCACCTTCTTTTGCATCTATTCAATGCTGCCGCATGCTGAGCCTGCTATTGACAAGATATACATTGTCTACTTTAATTGCACACTTCACATCACATACACAACAGGTGATGTTCTCAACATGGATAGACTGTTTAGTCTAGTGGGTACTGTCTGCGCTTTGCACCTTGAGTTATGGGGTTCGGATCATGGAAGGGGAGTTTTTTTTCCTTTTCTTTTGAATCTTTATTTTTAGATTAAAAATAAATCACTTGGTGGTGTGTGTGAATTCTGTTATGGCATGGTGTGACTCGGTAGCGCGAGTATCTTTAATGCAACTTTTTACCTTCAATTACATCTGAATCATACAGCGAATCAAATTGAAAGCACAAGCAGCTTTTGCTGATGAAAACAATATGCAAATTGATTATAATCTGTGAGCCAGTTCAGGTGTTTCTGCATGTTTTATGTTACGTTACACTAATAGCGACTATAACACTTAAACATAGTGGTTTTCTGGAAGATACATCTGTACTGGATCACAGAACATAGGCATGCTGCATATCATTTTAATCAGCAGAAGCAGATTGTTCTAATAAGATGCATTTTAGGGTAAAAAGACGCATTAAAAGATGCACGATGCTACCAAGTCACACAGCACTCCTATGACCTTGGACTCAAAACATTTCTCTCAACATCCTATCACTTGAAATTTCTGCTATACAGTAGAAATTGTATTGTACACATAACAGGGGGCAAGATTCACATAATGAGAGATCATGTTAGGTTCAATACTTTTTAAAATACACTACTTTGTACTTTCCTTCTCCCTTCCTCTCTGTGTATGGACACCCAAGTTCCTAAACCACCTCCCCCCACCATCACACAATTATAATTCATCTGCATTGAGCTCATTATATCGCTCACCAACACCCCACCTTCTTTTGCTTCTATTCAATGCTGCTGCATGCTGAGCCTGCTAATGACAAGGTATTCATTGTCTGCTTTAATTGCATACTTCACATCAAATACACAACAGGTGATGTTCTCAACATGGATAGACTGTTTAGGCTAGTGAGTACTGTCTGTGCTTTGCACTTTGAGGTCTGGGGTTCGGATCATGGAAGGGCAGTTTTTTTTCCTTTTATTTTGAATCTTTATTTTTAGATTAAAAATAAATCACTTGGTGGTGTGTTTGAATTCTGTTATGGAATGGTGTGACTCGGTAGCGCGAGCATCTTTAATGCAACTTTTTACCTTCAATTACATCTGAATCATACAGCGAATCAAATTGAAAGCACAAGCAGCTTTTGCTGATTAAAACAATATGCAAATTGATTATAATCTGTGAGCCAGTTCAGGTGTTTCTGCATGTTTTATGTTATGTTACACTAATAGCGACTATAACACTTAAACGTAGTGGTTTTCTTGAAGATACATCTGTACTGGATCACAGAACATAGGCATGCTGCATATCATTTTAATCAGCAGAAGCAGATTGTTCTAATAAGATGCATTTTAGGGTAAAAAGATGCATTAAAAGATGCACGATGCTACCAAGTCACACAGCACTCCTATGACCTTAGACTCAAAATATTTCTCTCAACATCCTATCACTTGAAATTTCTGCTATACAGTAGAAATTGTATTGTACACATAACAGGGGGCAAGTTTCACATAATGAGAGATCATGTTAGGTTCAATACTTTTTAAAATACTCTACTTTGTACTTTCCTTCTCCCTTCCTCTCTGTGTATGGACACCCAAGTTCCTAAACCACCTCCCCCCACCATCACACAATTATAATTCATCTGCATTGAGCTCATTATATCGCTCACCAACACCCCACCTTCTTTTGCTTCTATTCAATGCTGCCGCATGCTGAGACTGCTAATGACAAGGTATTCGTTGTCTGCTTTAATTGCATACTTCACATCAAATACACAACAGGTGATGTTCTCAACATGGATAGACTGTTTAGGCTAGTGGGTACTGTCTGTGCTTTGCACATTGAGGTATGGGGTTCGGATCATGGAAGGGCAGTTTTTTTTCCTTTTATTTTGAATCTTTATTTTTAGATTAAAAATAAATCACTTGGTGGTGTGTTTGAATTCTGTTATGGAATGGTGTGACTCGGTAGCGCGAGCATCTTTAATGCAACTTTTTACCTTCAATTACATCTGAATCATACAGCGAATCAAATTGAAAGCACAAGCAGCTTTTGCTGATTAAAACAATATGCAAATTGATTATAATCTGTGAGCCAGTTCAGGTGTTTCTGCATGTTTTATGTTACGTTACACTAATAGCGACTATAACACTTAAACGTAGTGGTTTTCTTGAAGATACACCTGTACTGGATCACAGAACATAGGCATGCTGCATATCATTTTAATCAGCAGAAGCAGATTGTTCTAATAAGATGCATTTTAGGGTAAAAAGATGCATTAAAAGATGCACGATGCTACCAAGTCACACAGCACTCCTATGACCTTAGACTCAAAATATTTCTCTCAACATCCTATCACTTGAAATTTCTGCTATACAGTAGAAATTGTATTGTACACATAACAGGGGGCAAGTTTCACATAATGAGAGATCATGTTAGGTTCAATACTTTTTAAAATACTCTACTTTGTACTTTCCTTCTCCCTTCCTCTCTGTGTATGGACACCCAAGTTCCTAAACCACCTCCCCCCACCATCACACAATTATAATTCATCTGCATTGAGCTCATTATATCGCTCACCAACACCCCACCTTCTTTTGCTTCTATTCAATGCTGCCGCATGCTGAGACTGCTAATGACAAGGTATTCGTTGTCTGCTTTAATTGCATACTTCACATCAAATACACAACAGGTGATGTTCTCAACATGGATAGACTGTTTAGGCTAGTGGGTACTGTCTGTGCTTTGCACATTGAGGTATGGGGTTCGGATCATGGAAGGGGAGTTTTTTTTCCTTTTCTTTTGAATCTTTATTTTTAGATTAAAAATAAATCAATTGGTGGTGTGTTTGAATTCTGTTATGGCATGGTGTGACTCGGTAGCGCGAGCATCTTTAATGCATCTTTTTACCTTCAATTACATCTGAATCATACAGCGAATCAAATTGAAAGCACAAGCTGCTTTTGCTGATGAAAACAATATGCAAATTGATTATAATCTGTGAGCCAGTTCAGGTGTTTCTGCATGTTTTATGTTACGTTACACTAATAGCGACTATAACACTTAAACGTAGTGGTTTTCTTGAAGATACATCTGTACTGGATAACAGAACATAGGCATGCTGCATATCATTTTAATCAGCAGAAGCAGATTGTTCTAATAAGATGCATTTTAGGGTAAAAAGATGCATTAAAAGATTCACTATGCTACTAAGTCACACAGCACTCCTATGACCTTAGACTCAAAACATTTTTCTCAACATCCTATCACTTGAAATTTCTGCTATACAGTAGAAATTGTATTGTACACATAACAGGGGGCAAGTTTCACATAATGAGAGATCATGTTAGGTTCAATACTTTTTAAAATACACTACTTTGTACTTTCCTTCTCCCTTCCTCTCTGTGTATGGACACCCAAGTTCCTAAACCACCTCCCCCCACCATCACACAATTATAATTCATCTGCATTGAGCTCATTATATGGCTCACCAACACCCCACCTTCTTTTGCTTCTATTCAATGCTGCCGCATGCTGAGCCTGCTATTGACAAGGTATACATTGTCTACTTTAATTGTACACTTCACATCACATACACAACAGGTGATGTTCTCAACATGGATAGACTGTTTAGTCTAGTGGGTACTGTCTGCGCTTTGCACCTTGAGGTATGGGGTTCGGATCATGGAAGGGGAGTTTTTTTTCCTTTTCTTTTGAATCTTTATTTTTAGATAAAAAATAAATCACTTGGTGGTGTGTTTGAATTCTGTTATGGCATGGTGTAACTCGGTAGTGCGAGCATCTTTAATGCAACTTTTTACCTTCAATTACATCTGAATCATACATCGAATCAAATTGAAAGCACTAGCAGCTTTTGCTGATGAAAACAATATGCAAATTGATTATAATCTGTGTGCCAGTTCAGGTGTTTCTGCATGTTTTATGTTACGTTACACTAATAGCGACTATAACACTTAAACGTCGTGGTTTTCTTGAAGATACATCTGTACTGGATCACAGAACATAGGCATGCTGCATTTCATTTTAATCATCAGAAGCAGATTGTTCTAATAAGATGCATTTTAGGGTAAAAAGATGCATTAAAAGATTCACTATGCTACTAAGTCACACAGCACTCCTATGACCTTAGACTCAAAACATTTTTCTCAACATCCTATCACTTGAAATTTCTGCTATACAGTAGAAATTGTATTGTACACATAACAGGGGGCAAGTTTCACATAATGAGAGATCATGTTAGGTTCAATACTTTTTAAAATACACTACTTTGTACTTTCCTTCTCCCTTCCTCTCTGTGTATGGACACCCAAGTTCCTAAACCACCTCCCCCCACCATCACACAATTATAATTCATCTGCATTGAGCTCATTATATGGCTCACCAACACCCCACCTTCTTTTGCTTCTATTCAATGCTGCCGCATGCTGAGCCTGCTATTGACAAGGTATACATTGTCTACTTTAATTGTACACTTCACATCACATACACAACAGGTGATGTTCTCAACATGGATAGACTGTTTAGTCTAGTGGGTACTGTCTGCGCTTTGCACCTTGAGGTATGGGGTTCGGATCATGGAAGGGGAGTTTTTTTTCCTTTTCTTTTGAATCTTTATTTTTAGATAAAAAATAAATCACTTGGTGGTGTGTTTGAATTCTGTTATGGCATGGTGTAACTCGGTAGTGCGAGCATCTTTAATGCAACTTTTTACCTTCAATTACATCTGAATCATACATCGAATCAAATTGAAAGCACTAGCAGCTTTTGCTGATGAAAACAATATGCAAATTGATTATAATCTGTGTGCCAGTTCAGGTGTTTCTGCATGTTTTATGTTACGTTACACTAATAGCGACTATAACACTTAAACGTCGTGGTTTTCTTGAAGATACATCTGTACTGGATCACAGAACATAGGCATGCTGCATTTCATTTTAATCATCAGAAGCAGATTGTTCTAATAAGATGCATTTTAGGGTAAAAAGATGCTTTAAAAGATGCACGATGCTACCAAGTCACACAGCACTCCTATGACCTTAGACTCAAAACATTTCTCTCAACATCCTATCACTTGAAATTTCTGCTATACTGTAGAAATTGTTTTGTACACATAACAGGGGGCAAGTTTCACATAATGAGAGATCATGTTAGGTTCAATACTTTTTAAAATACACTACTTTGTACTTTCCTTCTCACTTCCTCTCTGTGTATGGACACCAAAGTTCCTAAACCACCTCCCCCCACCATCACACAATTATAATTCATCTGCATTGAGCTCATTATATGGCTCACCAACACCCCACCTTCTTTTGCATCTATTCAATGCTGCCGCATGCTGAGCCTGCTATTGACAAGATATACATTGTCTACTTTAATTGCACACTTCACATCACATACACAACAGGTGATGTTCTCAACATGGATAGACTGTTTAGTCTAGTGGGTACTGTCTGCGCTTTGCACCTTGAGTTATGGGGTTCGGATCATGGAAGGGGAGTTTTTTTTCCTTTTCTTTTGAATCTTTATTTTTAGATTAAAAATAAATCACTTGGTGGTGTGTGTGAATTCTGTTATGGCATGGTGTGACTCGGTAGCGCGAGTATCTTTAATGCAACTTTTTACCTTCAATTACATCTGAATCATACAGCGAATCAAATTGAAAGCACAAGCAGCTTTTGCTGATGAAAACAATATGCAAATTGATTATAATCTGTGAGCCAGTTCAGGTGTTTCTGCATGTTTTATGTTACGTTACACTAATAGCGACTATAACACTTAAACATAGTGGTTTTCTGGAAGATACATCTGTACTGGATCACAGAACATAGGCATGCTGCATATCATTTTAATCAGCAGAAGCAGATTGTTCTAATAAGATGCATTTTAGGGTAAAAAGACGCATTAAAAGATGCACGATGCTACCAAGTCACACAGCACTCCTATGACCTTGGACTCAAAACATTTCTCTCAACATCCTATCACTTGAAATTTCTGCTATACAGTAGAAATTGTATTGTACACATAACAGGGGGCAAGATTCACATAATGAGAGATCATGTTAGGTTCAATACTTTTTAAAATACACTACTTTGTACTTTCCTTCTCCCTTCCTCTCTGTGTATGGACACCCAAGTTCCTAAACCACCTCCCCCCACCATCACACAATTATAATTCATCTGCATTGAGCTCATTATATCGCTCACCAACACCCCACCTTCTTTTGCTTCTATTCAATGCTGCTGCATGCTGAGCCTGCTAATGACAAGGTATTCATTGTCTGCTTTAATTGCATACTTCACATCAAATACACAACAGGTGATGTTCTCAACATGGATAGACTGTTTAGGCTAGTGAGTACTGTCTGTGCTTTGCACTTTGAGGTCTGGGGTTCGGATCATGGAAGGGCAGTTTTTTTTCCTTTTATTTTGAATCTTTATTTTTAGATTAAAAATAAATCACTTGGTGGTGTGTTTGAATTCTGTTATGGCATGGTGTAACTCGGTAGTGCGAGCATCTTTAATGCAACTTTTTACCTTCAATTACATCTGAATCATACATCGAATCAAATTGAAAGCACTAGCAGCTTTTGCTGATGAAAACAATATGCAAATTGATTATAATCTGTGAGCCAGTTCAGGTGTTTCTGCATGTTTTATGTTACGTTACACTAATAGCGACTATAACACTTAAACGTAGTGGTTTTCTTGAAGATACATCTGTACTGGATCACAGAACATAGGCATGCTGCATTTCATTTTAATCATCAGAAGCAGATTGTTCTAATAAGATGCATTTTAGGGTAAAAAGATGCTTTAAAAGATGCACGATGCTACCAAGTCACACAGCACTCCTATGACCTTAGACTCAAAACATTTCTCTCAACATCCTATCACTTGAAATTTCTGCTATACTGTAGAAATTGTTTTGTACACATAACAGGGGGCAAGTTTCACATAATGAGAGATCATGTTAGGTTCAATACTTTTTAAAATACACTACTTTGTACTTTCCTTCTCACTTCCTCTCTGTGTATGGACACCAAAGTTCCTAAACCACCTCCCCCCACCATCACACAATTATAATTCATCTGCATTGAGCTCATTATATGGCTCACCAACACCCCACCTTCTTTTGCATCTATTCAATGCTGCCGCATGCTGAGCCTGCTATTGACAAGATATACATTGTCTACTTTAATTGCACACTTCACATCACATACACAACAGGTGATGTTCTCAACATGGATAGACTGTTTAGTCTAGTGGGTACTGTCTGCGCTTTGCACCTTGAGTTATGGGGTTCGGATCATGGAAGGGGAGTTTTTTTTCCTTTTCTTTTGAATCTTTATTTTTAGATTAAAAATAAATCACTTGGTGGTGTGTGTGAATTCTGTTATGGCATGGTGTGACTCGGTAGCGCGAGTATCTTTAATGCAACTTTTTACCTTCAATTACATCTGAATCATACAGCGAATCAAATTGAAAGCACAAGCAGCTTTTGCTGATGAAAACAATATGCAAATTGATTATAATCTGTGAGCCAGTTCAGGTGTTTCTGCATGTTTTATGTTATGTTACACTAATAGCGACTATAACACTTAAACATAGTGGTTTTCTGGAAGATACATCTGTACTGGATCACAGAACATAGGCATGCTGCATATCATTTTAATCAGCAGAAGCAGATTGTTCTAATAAGATGCATTTTAGGGTAAAAAGACGCATTAAAAGATGCACGATGCTACCAAGTCACACAGCACTCCTATGACCTTGGACTCAAAACATTTCTCTCAACATCCTATCACTTGAAATTTCTGCTATACAGTAGAAATTGTATTGTACACATAACAGGGGGCAAGATTCACATAATGAGAGATCATGTTAGGTTCAATACTTTTTAAAATACACTACTTTGTACTTTCCTTCTCCCTTCCTCTCTGTGTATGGACACCCAAGTTCCTAAACCACCTCCCCCCACCATCACACAATTATAATTCATCTGCATTGAGCTCATTATATCGCTCACCAACACCCCACCTTCTTTTGCTTCTATTCAATGCTGCTGCATGCTGAGCCTGCTAATGACAAGGTATTCATTGTCTGCTTTAATTGCATACTTCACATCAAATACACAACAGGTGATGTTCTCAACATGGATAGACTGTTTAGGCTAGTGAGTACTGTCTGTGCTTTGCACTTTGAGGTCTGGGGTTCGGATCATGGAAGGGCAGTTTTTTTTCCTTTTATTTTGAATCTTTATTTTTAGATTAAAAATAAATCACTTGGTGGTGTGTTTGAATTCTGTTATGGAATGGTGTGACTCGGTAGCGCGAGCATCTTTAATGCAACTTTTTACCTTCAATTACATCTGAATCATACAGCGAATCAAATTGAAAGCACAAGCAGCTTTTGCTGATTAAAACAATATGCAAATTGATTATAATCTGTGAGCCAGTTCAGGTGTTTCTGCATGTTTTATGTTATGTTACACTAATAGCGACTATAACACTTAAACGTAGTGGTTTTCTTGAAGATACATCTGTACTGGATCACAGAACATAGGCATGCTGCATATCATTTTAATCAGCAGAAGCAGATTGTTCTAATAAGATGCATTTTAGGGTAAAAAGATGCATTAAAAGATGCACGATGCTACCAAGTCACACAGCACTCCTATGACCTTAGACTCAAAATATTTCTCTCAACATCCTATCACTTGAAATTTCTGCTATACAGTAGAAATTGTATTGTACACATAACAGGGGGCAAGTTTCACATAATGAGAGATCATGTTAGGTTCAATACTTTTTAAAATACTCTACTTTGTACTTTCCTTCTCCCTTCCTCTCTGTGTATGGACACCCAAGTTCCTAAACCACCTCCCCCCACCATCACACAATTATAATTCATCTGCATTGAGCTCATTATATCGCTCACCAACACCCCACCTTCTTTTGCTTCTATTCAATGCTGCCGCATGCTGAGACTGCTAATGACAAGGTATTCGTTGTCTGCTTTAATTGCATACTTCACATCAAATACACAACAGGTGATGTTCTCAACATGGATAGACTGTTTAGGCTAGTGGGTACTGTCTGTGCTTTGCACATTGAGGTATGGGGTTCGGATCATGGAAGGGGAGTTTTTTTTCCTTTTCTTTTGAATCTTTATTTTTAGATTAAAAATAAATCAATTGGTGGTGTGTTTGAATTCTGTTATGGCATGGTGTGACTCGGTAGCGCGAGCATCTTTAATGCAACTTTTTACCTTCAATTACATCTGAATCATACAGCGAATCAAATTGAAAGCACAAGCTGCTTTTGCTGATGAAAACAATATGCAAATTGATTATAATCTGTGAGCCAGTTCAGGTGTTTCTGCATGTTTTATGTTACGTTACACTAATAGCGACTATAACACTTAAACGTAGTGGTTTTCTTGAAGATACATCTGTACTGGATCACAGAACATAGGCATGCTGCATATCATTTTAATCAGCAGAAGCAGATTGTTCTAATAAGATGCATTTTAGGGTAAAAAGATGCATTAAAAGATTCACTATGCTACTAAGTCACACAGCACTCCTATGACCTTAGACTCAAAACATTTTTCTCAACATCCTATCACTTGAAATTTCTGCTATACAGTAGAAATTGTATTGTACACATAACAGGGGGCAAGTTTCACATAATGAGAGATCATGTTAGGTTCAATACTTTTTAAAATACACTACTTTGTACTTTCCTTCTCCCTTCCTCTCTGTGTATGGACACCCAAGTTCCTAAACCACCTCCCCCCACCATCACACAATTATAATTCATCTGCATTGAGCTCATTATATGGCTCACCAACACCCCACCTTCTTTTGCTTCTATTCAATGCTGCCGCATGCTGAGCCTGCTATTGACAAGGTATACATTGTCTACTTTAATTGTACACTTCACATCACATACACAACAGGTGATGTTCTCAACATGGATAGACTGTTTAGTCTAGTGGGTACTGTCTGCGCTTTGCACCTTGAGGTATGGGGTTCGGATCATGGAAGGGGAGTTTTTTTTCCTTTTCTTTTGAATCTTTATTTTTAGATAAAAAATAAATCACTTGGTGGTGTGTTTGAATTCTGTTATGGCATGGTGTAACTCGGTAGTGCGAGCATCTTTAATGCAACTTTTTACCTTCAATTACATCTGAATCATACATCGAATCAAATTGAAAGCACTAGCAGCTTTTGCTGATGAAAACAATATGCAAATTGATTATAATCTGTGAGCCAGTTCAGGTGTTTCTGCATGTTTTATGTTACGTTACACTAATAGCGACTATAACACTTAAACGTCGTGGTTTTCTTGAAGATACATCTGTACTGGATCACAGAACATAGGCATGCTGCATTTCATTTTAATCATCAGAAGCAGATTGTTCTAATAAGATGCATTTTAGGGTAAAAAGATGCTTTAAAAGATGCACGATGCTACCAAGTCACACAGCACTCCTATGACCTTAGACTCAAAACATTTCTCTCAACATCCTATCACTTGAAATTTCTGCTATACTGTAGAAATTGTTTTGTACACATAACATGGGGCAAGTTTCACATATTGAGAGATCATGTTAGGTTCAATACTTTTTAAAATACACTACTTTGTACTTTCCTTCTCACTTCCTCTCTGTGTATGGACACCAAAGTTCCTAAACCACCTCCCCCCACCATCACACAATTATAATTCATCTGCATTGAGCTCATTATATGGCACACCAACACCCCACCTTCTTTTGCATCTATTCAATGCTGCCGCATGCTGAGCCTGCTATTGACAAGGTATACATTGTCTACTTTAATTGCACACTTCACATCACATACACAACAGGTGATGTTCTCAACATGGATAGACTGTTTAGTCTAGTGGGTACTGTCTGCGCTTTGCACCTTGAGTTATGGGGTTCGGATCATGGAAGGGGAGTTTTTTTTCCTTTTCTTTTGAATCTTTATTTTTAGATTAAAAATAAATCACTTGGTGGTGTGTGTGAATTCTGTTATGGCATGGTGTGACTCGGTAGCGCGAGTATCTTTAATGCAACTTTTTACCTTCAATTACATCTGAATCATACAGCGAATCAAATTGAAAGCACAAGCAGCTTTTGCTGATGAAAACAATATGCAAATTGATTATAATCTGTGAGCCAGTTCAGGTGTTTCTGCATGTTTTATGTTACGTTACACTAATAGCGACTATAACACTTAAACATAGTGGTTTTCTGGAAGATACATCTGTACTGGATCACAGAACATAGGCATGCTGCATATCATTTTAATCAGCAGAAGCAGATTGTTCTAATAAGATGCATTTTAGGGTAAAAAGACGCATTAAAAGATGCACGATGCTACCAAGTCACACAGCACTCCTATGACCTTGGACTCAAAACATTTCTCTCAACATCCTATCACTTGAAATTTCTGCTATACAGTAGAAATTGTATTGTACACATAACAGGGGGCAAGATTCACATAATGAGAGATCATGTTAGGTTCAATACTTTTTAAAATACACTACTTTGTACTTTCCTTCTCCCTTCCTCTCTGTGTATGGACACCCAAGTTCCTAAACCACCTCCCCCCACCATCACACAATTATAATTCATCTGCATTGAGCTCATTATATCGCTCACCAACACCCCACCTTCTTTTGCTTCTATTCAATGCTGCTGCATGCTGAGCCTGCTAATGACAAGGTATTCATTGTCTGCTTTAATTGCATACTTCACATCAAATACACAACAGGTGATGTTCTCAACATGGATAGACTGTTTAGGCTAGTGAGTACTGTCTGTGCTTTGCACTTTGAGGTCTGGGGTTCGGATCATGGAAGGGCAGTTTTTTTTCCTTTTATTTTGAATCTTTATTTTTAGATTAAAAATAAATCACTTGGTGGTGTGTTTGAATTCTGTTATGGAATGGTGTGACTCGGTAGCACGAGCATCTTTAATGCAACTTTTTACCTTCAATTACATCTGAATCATTCAGCGAATCAAATTGAAAGCACAAGCAGCTTTTGCTGATTAAAACAATATGCAAATTGATTATAATCTGTGAGCCAGTTTAGGTGTTTCTGCATGTTTTATGTTACGTTACACTAATAGCGACTATAACACTTAAACGTAGTGGTTTTCTTGAAGATACATCTGTACTGGATCACAGAACATAGGCATGCTGCATATCATTTTAATCAGCAGAAGCAGATTGTTCTAATAAGATGCATTTTAGGGTAAAAAGATGCATTAAAAGATGCACGATGCTACCAAGTCACACAGCACTCCTATGACCTTAGACTCAAAATATTTCTCTCAACATCCTATCACTTGAAATTTCTGCTATACAGTAGAAATTGTATTGTACACATAACAGGGGGCAAGTTTCACATAATGAGAGATCATGTTAGGTTCAATACTTTTTAAAATACTCTACTTTGTACTTTCCTTCTCCCTTCCTCTCTGTGTATGGACACCCAAGTTCCTAAACCACCTCCCCCCACCATCACACAATTATAATTCATCTGCATTGAGCTCATTATATGGCTCACCAACACCCCACCTTCTTTTGCTTCTATTCAATGCTGCCGCATGCTGAGCCTGCTATTGACAAGGTATACATTGTCTACTTTAATTGTACACTTCACATCACATACACAACAGGTGATGTTCTCAACATGGATAGACTGTTTAGTCTAGTGGGTACTGTCTGCGCTTTGCACCTTGAGGTATGGGGTTCGGATCATGGAAGGGGAGTTTTTTTTCCTTTTCTTTTGAATCTTTATTTTTAGATAAAAAATAAATCACTTGGTGGTGTGTTTGAATTCTGTTATGGCATGGTGTGACTCGGTAGTGCGAGCATCTTTAATGCAACTTTTTACCTTCAATTACATCTGAATCATACATCGAATCAAATTGAAAGCACTAGCAGCTTTTGCTGATGAAAACAATATGCAAATTGATTATAATCTGTGAGCCAGTTCAGGTGTTTCTGCATGTTTTATGATACGTTACACTAATAGCGACTATAACACTTAAACGTCGTGGTTTTCTTGAAGATACATCTGTACTGGATCACAGAACATAGGCATGCTGCATTTCATTTTAATCATCAGAAGCAGATTGTTCTAATAAGATGCATTTTAGGGTAAAAAGATGCTTTAAAAGATGCACGATGCTACCAAGTCACACAGCACTCCTATGACCTTAGACTCAAAACATTTCTCTCAACATCCTATCACTTGAAATTTCTGCTATACTGTAGAAATTGTTTTGTACACATAACAGGGGGCAAGTTTCACATAATGAGAGATCATGTTAGGTTCAATACTTTTTAAAATACACTACTTTGTACTTTCCTTCTCACTTCCTCTCTGTGTATGGACACCAAAGTTCCTAAACCACCTCCCCCCACCATCACACAATTATAATTCATCTGCATTGAGCTCATTATATGGCTCACCAACACCCCACCTTCTTTTGCATCTATTCAATGCTGCCGCATGCTGAGCCTGCTATTGACAAGGTATACATTGTCTACTTTAATTGCACACTTCACATCACATACACAACAGGTGATGTTCTCAACATGGATAGACTGTTTAGTCTAGTGGGTACTGTCTGCGCTTTGCACCTTGAGTTATGGGGTTCGGATCATGGAAGGGGAGTTTTTTTTCCTTTTCTTTTGAATCTTTATTTTTAGATTAAAAATAAATCACTTGGTGGTGTGTGTGAATTCTGTTATGGCATGGTGTGACTCGGTAGCGCGAGTATCTTTAATGCAACTTTTTACCTTCAATTACATCTGAATCATACAGCGAATCAAATTGAAAGCACAAGCAGCTTTTGCTGATGAAAACAATATGCAAATTGATTATAATCTGTGAGCCAGTTCAGGTGTTTCTGCATGTTTTATGTTACGTTACACTAATAGCGACTATAACACTTAAACATAGTGGTTTTCTGGAAGATACATCTGTACTGGATCACAGAACATAGGCATGCTGCATATCATTTTAATCAGCAGAAGCAGATTGTTCTAATAAGATGCATTTTAGGGCAAAAAGACGCATTAAAAGATGCACGATGCTACCAAGTCACACAGCACTCCTATGACCTTGGACTCAAAACATTTCTCTCAACATCCTATCACTTGAAATTTCTGCTATACAGTAGAAATTGTATTGTACACATAACAGGGGGCAAGTTTCACATAATGAGAGATCATGTTAGGTTCAATACTTTTTAAAATACACTACTTTGTACTTTCCTTCTCCCTTCCTCTCTGTGTATGGACACCCAAGTTCCTAAACCACCTCCCCCCACCATCACACAATTATAATTCATCTGCATTGAGCTCATTATATCGCTCACCAACACCCCACCTTCTTTTGCTTCTATTCAATGCTGCTGCATGCTGAGCCTGCTAATGACAAGGTATACATTGTCTGCTTTAATTGCAAACTTCACATCAAATACACAACAGGTGATGTTCTCAACATGGATAGACTGTTTAGGCTAGTGAGTACTGTCTGTGCTTTGCACTTTGAGGTCTGGGGTTCGGATCATGGAAGGGCAGTTTTTTTTCCTTTTATTTTGAATCTTTATTTTTAGATTAAAAATAAATCACTTGGTGGAGTGTGTGAATTCTGTTATGGCATGGTGTGACTCGGTAGCGCGAGTATCTTTAATGCAACTTTTTACCTTCAATTACATCTGAATCATACAGCGAATCAAATTGAAAGCACAAGCAGCTTTTGCTGATGAAAACAATATGCAAATTGATTATAATCTGTGAGCCAGTTTAGGTGTTTCTGCATGTTTTATGTTACGTACACTAATAGCAACTATAACACTTAAACGTAGTGGTTTTCTTGAAGATACATCTGTACTGGATCACAGAACAAAGCCATGCTGCATATCATTTTAATCAGCAGAAGCAGATTGTTCTAACAAGATGCATTTTAGGGTAAAAAGACGCATTAAAAGATGCACGATGCTACCAAGTCACACAGCTCTCCTATGACCTTAGAATCAAAACATTTCTTTCAACATCCTATCACTTGAAATTTCTGCTATACAGTAGAAATTGTATTGTACACATAACAGGGGGCAAGTTTCACATAATGAGAGATCATGTTAGGTTCAATACTTTTTAAAATACACTACTTTGTACTTTCCTTCTCCCTTCCTCTCTGTGTATGGACACCCAAGTTCCTAAACCACCTCCCCCCACCATCACACAAATATAATTCATCTGCATTGAGCTCATTATATCGCTCACCAACACCCCACCTTCTTTTGCTTCTATTCAATGCTGCTGCATTCTGAGCCTGCTAATGACAAGGAATTCATTGTCTTCTTTAATTGCATACTTCACATCAAATACACAACAGGTGATGTTCTCAACATGGATAGACTGTTTAGGCTAGTGGGTACTGTCTGTGCTTTGCACATTGAGGTCTGGGGTTCGGATCATGGAAGGGCAGTTTTTTTTCCTTTTATTTTGAATCTTTATTTTTAGATTAAAAATAAATCACTTGGTGGTGTGTTTGAATTCTGTTATGGAATGGTGTGACTCGGTAGCGCGAGCATCTTTAATGCAACTTTTTACCTTCAATTACATCTGAATCATACAGCGAATCAAATTGAAAGCACAAGCAGCTTTTGCTGATTTAAACAATATGCAAAGTGATTATAATCTGTGAGCCAGTTCAGGTGTTTCTGCATGTTTTATGTTACGTTACACTAACAGCGAGTATAACACTTAAACGTAGTGGTTTTCTTGAAGATACATCTGTACTGGATCACAGAACATAGGCATGCTGCATATCATTTTAATCAGCAGAAGCAGATTGTTCTAATAAGATGCATTTTAGGGTAAAAAGATGCATTAAAAGATGCACGATGCTACCAAGTCACACAGCACTCCTATGACCTTAGACTCAAAACATTTCTCTCAACATCCTATCACTTGAAATTTCTGCTATACAGTAGAAATTGTATTGTACACATAACAGGGGGCAAGTTTCACATAATGAGAGATCATGTTAGGTTCAATACTTTTTAAAATACACTACTTTGTACTTTCCTTCTCCCTTCCTCTCTGTGTATGGACACCCAAGTTCCTAAACCACCTCCCCCCACCATCACACAATTATAATTCATCTGCATTGAGCTCATTATATCGCTCACCAACACCCCACCTTCTTTTGCTTCTATTCAATGCTGCCGCATGCTGAGCCTGCTAATGACAAGGTATTCGTTGTCTGCTTTAATTGCATACTTCACATCAAATACACAACAGGTGATGTTCTCAACATGGATAGACTGTTTAGGCTAGTGGGTACTGTCTGTGCTTTGCACATTGAGGTCTGGGGTTCGGATCATGGAAGGGGAGTTTTTTTTTCCTTTTCTTTTGAATCTTTATTTTTAGATTAAAAATAAATCAATTGGTGGTGTGTTTGAATTCTGTTATGGCATGGTGTGACTCGGTAGCGCGAGCATCTTTAATGCAACTTTTTACCTTCAATTACATCTGAATCATACAGCGAATCAAATTGAAAGCACAAGCAGCTTTTGCTGATGAAAACAATATGCAAATTGATTATAATCTGTGAGCCAGTTCAGGTGTTTCTGCATGTTTTATGTTACGTTACACTAATAGCGACTATAACACTTAAACGTAGTGGTTTTCTTGAAGATACATCTGTACTGGATCACAGAACATAGGCATGCTGCATATCATTTTAATCATCAGAAGCAGATTGTTCTAATAAGATGCATTTTAGGGTAAAAAGATGCATTAAAAGATGCACTATGCTACCAAGTCACACAGCACTCCTATGACCTTAGACTCAAAACATTTCTCTCAACATCCTATCACTTGAAATTTCTGCTATACAGTAGAAATTGTATTGTACACATAACAGGGGGCAAGTTTCACATAATGAGAGATCATGTTAGGTTCAATACTTTTTAAAATACACTACTTTGTACTTTCCTTCTCCCTTCCTCTCTGTGTATGGACACCCAAGTTCCTAAACCACCTCCCCCCACCATCACACAATTATAATTCATCTGCATTGAGCTCATTATATCGCTCACCAACACCCCACCTTCTTTTGCTTCTATTCAATGCTGCCACATGCTGAGCCTGCTAATGACAAGGTATTCGTTGTCTGCTTTAATTTCATACTTCACATCAAATACACAACAGGTGATGTTCTCAACATGGATAGACTGTTTAGGCTAGTGGGTACTGTCTGTGCTTTGCACATTGAGGTCTGGGGTTCGGATCATGGAAGGGGAGTTTTTTTTCCTTTTCTTTTGAATCTTTATTTTTAGATTAAAAATAAATCAATTGGTGGTGTGTTTGAATTCTGTTATGGCATGGTGTGACTCGGTAGCGCAAGCATCTTTAATGCAACTTTTTACCTTCAATTACATCTGAATCATACAGCCAATCAAATTGAAAGCACAAGCAGCTTTTGCTGATGAAAACAATATGCAAATTGATTATAATCTGTGAGCCAGTTCAGGTGTTTCTGCATGTTTTATGTTACGTTACACTAATAGCGACTATAACACTTAAACGTAGTGGTTTTCTTGAAGATACATCTGTACTGGATCACAGAACATAGGCATGCTGCATATCATTTTAATCATCAGAAGCAGATTGTTCTAATAAGATGCATTTTAGGGTAAAAAGATGCATTAAAAGATGCACTATGCTACCAAGTCACACAGCACTCCTATGACCTTAGACTCAAAACATTTCTCTCAACATCCTATCACTTGAAATTTCTGCTATACAGTAGAAATTGTATTGTACACATAACAGGGGGCAAGTTTCACATAATGAGAGATCATGTTAGGTTCAATACTTTTTAAAATACACTACTTTGTACTTTCCTTCTCCCTTCCTCTCTGTGTATGGACACCCAAGTTCCTAAACCACCTCCCCCCACCATCACACAATTATAATTCATCTGCATTGAGCTCATTATATCGCTCACCAACACCTCACCTTCTTTTGCTTCTATTCAATGCTGCTGCATTCTGAGCCTGCTAATGACAAGGTATTCATTGTCTGCTTTAATTGCATACTTCACATCAAATACACAACAGGTGATGTTCTCAACATGGATAGACTGTTTAGGCTAGTGGGTACTGTCTGTGCTTTGCACATTGAGGTCTGGGGTTCGGATCATGGAAGGGCAGTTTTTTTTCCTTTTATTTTGAATCTTTATTTTTAGATTAAAAATAAATCACTTGGTGGTGTGTTTGAATTCTGTTATGGAATGGTGTGACTCGGTAGCGCGAGCATCTTTAATGCAACTTTTTACCTTCAATTACATCTGAATCATACAGCGAATCAAATTGAAAGCACAAGCAGCTTTTGCTGATTTAAACAATATGCAAAGTGATTATAATCTGTGAGCCAGTTCAGGTGTTTCTGCATGTTTTATGTTACGTTACACTAATAGCGAGTATAACACTTAAACGTAGTGGTTTTCTTGAAGATACATCTGTACTGGATCACAGAACATAGGCATGCTGCATATCATTTTAATCAGCAGAAGCAGATTGTTCTAATAAGATGCATTTTAGTGTAAAAAGATGCATTAAAAGATGCACGATGCTACCAAGTCACACAGCACTCCTATGACCTTAGACTCAAAACATTTATCTCAACATCCTATCACTTGAAATTTCTGCTATACAGTAGAAATTGTATTGTACACATAACAGGGGGCAAGTTTCACATAATGAGAGATCATGTTAGGTTTAATACTTTTTAAAATACACTACTTTGTACTTTCCTTCTCCCTTCCTCTCTGTGTATGGACACCCAAGTTCCTAAACCACCTCCCCCCACCATCACACAATTATAATTCATCTGCATTGAGCTCATTATATGGCTCACCAACACCCCACCTTCTTTTGCTTCTATTCAATGCTGCCGCATGCTGAGCCTGCTATTGACAAGGTATACATTGTCTACTTTAATTGTAAACTTCACATCACATACACAACAGGTGATGTTCTCAACATGGATAGACTGTTTAGTCTAGTGGGTACTGTCTGCGCTTTGCACCTTGAGGTATGGGGTTCGGATCATGGAAGGGGAGTTTTTTTTCCTTTTCTTTTGAATCTTTATTTTTAGATAAAAAATAAATCACTTGGTGGTGTGTTTGAATTCTGTTATGGCATGGTGTGACTCGGTAGTGCGAGCATCTTTAATGCAACTTTTTACCTTCAATTACATCTGAATCATACATCGAATCAAATTGAAAGCACTAGCAGCTTTTGCTGATGAAAACAATATGCAAATTGATTATAATCTGTGAGCCAGTTCAGGTGTTTCTGCATGTTTTATGTTACGTTACACTAAAAGCGACTATAACACTTAAACGTAGTGGTTTTCTTGAAGATACATCTGTACTGGATCACAGAACATAGGCATGCTGCATTTCATTTTAATCATCAGAAGCAGATTGTTCTAATAAGATGCATTTTAGGGTAAAAAGATGCTTTAAAATATGCACGATGCTACCAAGTCACACAGCACTCCTATGACCTTAGACTCAAAACATTTCTCTCAACATCCTATCACTTGAAATTTCTGCTATACTGTAGAAATTGTTTTGTACACATAACAGGGGGCAAGTTTCACATAATGAGAGATCATGTTAGGTTCAATACTTTTTAAAATACACTACTTTGTACTTTCCTTCTCACTTCCTCTCTGTGTATGGACACCCAAGTTCCTAAACCACCTTCCCCCCACCATCACACAATTATAATTCATCTGCATTGAGCTCATTATATCGCTCACCAACACACCACCTTCTTTTGCTTCTATTCAATGCTGCTGCATGCTGAGCCTGCTAATGACAAGGTATTTATTGTCTGCTTTAATTGCATACTTCACATCAAATACACAACAGGTGATGTTCTCAACATGGATAGACTGTTTAGGCTAGTGGGTACTGTCTGTGCTTTGCACATTGAGGTCTGGGGTTCGGATCATGGAAGGGGAGTTTTTTTTCCTTTTCTTTTGAATCTTTATTTTTAGATTAAAAATAAATCAATTGGTGGTGTGTTTGAATTCTGTTATGGCATGGTGTGACTCGGTAGCGCGAGCATCTTTAATGCAACTTTTTACCTTCAATTACATCTGAATCATACAGCGAATCAAATTGAAAGCACAAGCTGCTTTTGCTGATGAAAACAATATGCAAATTGATTATAATCTGTGAGCCAGTTCAGGTGTTTCTGCATGTTTTATGTTACGTTACACTAATAGCGACTATAACACTTAAACGTAGTGGTTTTCTTGAAGATACATCTGTACTGGATCACAGAACATAGGCATGCTGCATATCATTTTAATCATCAGAAGCAGATTGTTCTAATAAGATGCATTTTAGGGTAAAAAGATGCATTAAAAGATGCACTATGCTACCAAGTCACACAGCACTCCTATGACCTTAGACTCAAAACATTTCTCTCAACATCCTATCACTTGAAATTTCTGCTATACAGTAGAAATTGTATTGTACACATAACAGGGGGCAAGTTTCACATAATGAGAGATCATGTTAGGTTCAATACTTTTTAAAATACACTACTTTGTACTTTCCTTCTCCCTTCCTCTCTGTGTATGGACACCCAAGTTCCTAAACCACCTCCCCCCACCATCACACAATTATAATTCATCTGCATTGAGCTCATTATATCGCTCACCAACACCCCACCTTCTTTTGCTTCTATTCAATGCTGCTGCATTCTGAGCCTGCTAATGACAAGGTATTCATTGTCTGCTTTAATTGCATACTTCACATCAAATACACAACAGGTGATGTTCTCAACATGGATAGACTGTTTAGGCTAGTGGGTACTGTCTGTGCTTTGCACATTGAGGTCTGGGGTTCGGATCATGGAAGGGCAGTTTTTTTTCCTTTTATTTTGAATCTTTATTTTTAGATTAAAAATAAATCACTTGGTGGTGTGTTTGAATTCTGTTATGGAATGGTGTGACTCGGTAGCGCGAGCATCTTTAATGCAACTTTTTACCTTCAATTACATCTGAATCATACAGCGAATCAAATTGAAAACACAAGCAGCTTTTGCAGATTTAAACAATATGCAAAGTGATTATAATCTGTGAGCCAGTTCAGGTGTTTATGCATGTTTTATGTTACGTTACACTAATAGCGAGTATAACACTTAAACGTAGTGGTTTTCTTGAAGATACATCTGTACTGGATCACAGAACATAGGCATGCTGCATATCATTTTAATCAGCAGAAGCAGATTGTTCTAATAAGATGCATTTTAGGGTAAAAAGATGCATTAAAAGATGCACGATGCTACCAAGTCACACAGCACTCCTATGACCTTAGACTCAAAACATTTCTCTCAACATCCTATCACTTGAAATTTCTGCTATACAGTAGAAATTGTATTGTACACATAACAGGGGGCAAGTTTCACATAATGAGAGATCATGTTAGGTTCAATACTTTTTAAAATACACTACTTTGTACTTTCCTTCTCCCTTCCTCTCTGTGTATGGACACCCAAGTTCCTAAACCACCTCCCCCCACCATCACACAATTATAATTCATCTGCATTGAGCTCATTATATCGCTCACCAACACCCCACCTTCTTTTGCTTCTATTCAATGCTGCTGCATTCTGAGCCTGCTAATGACAAGGAATTCATTGTCTTCTTTAATTGCATACTTCACATCAAATACACAACAGGTGATGTTCTCAACATGGATAGACTGTTTAGGCTAGTGGGTACTGTCTGTGCTTTGCACATTGAGGTCTGGGGTTCGGATCATGGAAGGGCAGTTTTTTTTCCTTTTATTTTGAATCTTTATTTTTAGATTAAAAATAAATCACTTGGTGGTGTGTTTGAATTCTGTTATGGAATGGTGTGACTCGGTAGCGCGAGCATCTTTAATGCAACTTTTTACCTTCAATTACATCTGAATCATACAGCGAATCAAATTGAAAGCACAAGCAGCTTTTGCTGATTTAAACAATATGCAAAGTGATTATAATCTGTGAGCCAGTTCAGGTGTTTCTGCATGTTTTATGTTACGTTACACTAACAGCGAGTATAACACTTAAACGTAGTGGTTTTCTTGAAGATACATCTGTACTGGATCACAGAACATAGGCATGCTGCATATCATTTTAATCAGCAGAAGCAGATTGTTCTAATAAGATGCATTTTAGGGTAAAAAGATGCATTAAAAGATGCACGATGCTACCAAGTCACACAGCACTCCTATGACCTTAGACTCAAAACATTTCTCTCAACATCCTATCACTTGAAATTTCTGCTATACAGTAGAAATTGTATTGTACACATAACAGGGGGCAAGTTTCACATAATGAGAGATCATGTTAGGTTCAATACTTTTTAAAATACACTACTTTGTACTTTCCTTCTCCCTTCCTCTCTGTGTATGGACACCCAAGTTCCTAAACCACCTCCCCCCACCATCACACAATTATAATTCATCTGCATTGAGCTCATTATATCGCTCACCAACACCCCACCTTCTTTTGCTTCTATTCAATGCTGCCGCATGCTGAGCCTGCTAATGACAAGGTATTCGTTGTCTGCTTTAATTGCATACTTCACATCAAATACACAACAGGTGATGTTCTCAACATGGATAGACTGTTTAGGCTAGTGGGTACTGTATGTGCTTTGCACATTGAGGTCTGGGGTTCGGATCATGGAAGGGGAGTTTTTTTTCCTTTTCTTTTGAATCTTTATTTTTAGATTAAAAATAAATCAATTGGTGGTGTGTTTGAATTCTGTTATGGCATGGTGTGACTCGGTAGCGCGAGCATCTTTAATGCAACTTTTTACCTTCAATTACATCTGAATCATACAGCGAATCAAATTGAAAGCACAAGCAGCTTTTGCTGATGAAAACAATATGCAAATTGATTATAATCTGTGAGCCAGTTCAGGTGTTTCTGCATGTTTTATGTTACGTTACACTAATAGCGACTATAACACTTAAACGTAGTGGTTTTCTTGAAGATACATCTGTACTGGATCACAGAACATAGGCATGCTGCATATCATTTTAATCATCAGAAGCAGATTGTTCTAATAAGATGCATTTTAGGGTAAAAAGATGCATTAAAAGATGCACTATGCTACCAAGTCACACAGCACTCCTATGACCTTAGACTCAAAACATTTCTCTCAACATCCTATCACTTGAAATTTCTGCTATACAGTAGAAATTGTATTGTACACATAACAGGGGGCAAGTTTCACATAATGAGAGATCATGTTAGGTTCAATACTTTTTAAAATACACTACTTTGTACTTTCCTTCTCCCTTCCTCTCTGTGTATGGACACCCAAGTTCCTAAACCACCTCCCCCCACCATCACACAATTATAATTCATCTGCATTGAGCTCATTATATCGCTCACCAACACCCCACCTTCTTTTGCTTCTATTCAATGCTGCCACATGCTGAGCCTGCTAATGACAAGGTATTCGTTGTCTGCTTTAATTGCATACTTCACATCAAATACACAACAGGTGATGTTCTCAACATGGATAGACTGTTTAGGCTAGTGGGTACTGTCTGTGCTTTGCACATTGAGGTCTGGGGTTCGGATCATGGAAGGGGAGTTTTTTTTCCTTTTCTTTTGAATCTTTATTTTTAGATTAAAAATAAATCAATTGGTGGTGTGTTTGAATTCTGTTATGGCATGGTGTGACTCGGTAGCGCAAGCATCTTTAATGCAACTTTTTACCTTCAATTACATCTGAATCATACAGCCAATCAAATTGAAAGCACAAGCAGCTTTTGCTGATGAAAACAATATGCAAATTGATTATAATCTGTGAGCCAGTTCAGGTGTTTCTGCATGTTTTATGTTACGTTACACTAATAGCGACTATAACACTTAAACGTAGTGGTTTTCTTGAAGATACATCTGTACTGGATCACAGAACATAGGCATGCTGCATATCATTTTAATCATCAGAAGCAGATTGTTCTAATAAGATGCATTTTAGGGTAAAAAGATGCATTAAAAGATGCACTATGCTACCAAGTCACACAGCACTCCTATGACCTTAGACTCAAAACATTTCTCTCAACATCCTATCACTTGAAATTTCTGCTATACAGTAGAAATTGTATTGTACACATAACAGGGGGCAAGTTTCACATAATGAGAGATCATGTTAGGTTGAATACTTTTTAAAATACACTACTTTGTACTTTCCTTCTCCCTTCCTCTCTGTGTATGGACACCCAAGTTCCTAAACCACCTCCCCCCACCATTACACAATTATAATTCATCTGCATTGAGCTCATTATATCGCTCACCAACACCTCACCTTCTTTTGCTTCTATTCAATGCTGCTGCATTCTGAGCCTGCTAATGACAAGGTATTCATTGTCTGCTTTAATTGCATACTTCACATCAAATACACAACAGGTGATGTTCTCAACATGGATAGACTGTTTAGGCTAGTGGGTACTGTCTGTGCTTTGCACATTGAGGTCTGGGGTTCGGATCATGGAAGGGCAGTTTTTTTTCCTTTTATTTTGAATCTTTATTTTTAGATAAAAAATAAATCACTTGGTGGTGTGTTTGAATTCTGTTATGGCATGGTGTGACTCGGTAGTGCGAGCATCTTTAATGCAACTTTTTACCTTCAATTACATCTGAATCATACATCGAATCAAATTGAAAGCACTAGCAGCTTTTGCTGATGAAAACAATATGCAAATTGATTATAATCTGTGAGCCAGTTCAGGTGTTTCTGCATGTTTTATGTTACGTTACACTAAAAGCGACTATAACACTTAAACGTAGTGGTTTTCTTGAAGATACATCTGTACTGGATCACAGAACATAGGCATGCTGCATTTCATTTTAATCATCAGAAGCAGATTGTTCTAATAAGATGCATTTTAGGGTAAAAAGATGCTTTAAAATATGCACGATGCTACCAAGTCACACAGCACTCCTATGACCTTAGACTCAAAACATTTCTCTCAACATCCTATCACTTGAAATTTCTGCTATACTGTAGAAATTGTTTTGTACACATAACAGGGGGCAAGTTTCACATAATGAGAGATCATGTTAGGTTCAATACTTTTTAAAATACACTACTTTGTACTTTCCTTCTCACTTCCTCTCTGTGTATGGACACCCAAGTTCCTAAACCACCTTCCCCCCACCATCACACAATTATAATTCATCTGCATTGAGCTCATTATATCGCTCACCAACACACCACCTTCTTTTGCTTCTATTCAATGCTGCTGCATGCTGAGCCTGCTAATGACAAGGTATTTATTGTCTGCTTTAATTGCATACTTCACATCAAATACACAACAGGTGATGTTCTCAACATGGATAGACTGTTTAGGCTAGTGGGTACTGTCTGTGCTTTGCACATTGAGGTCTGGGGTTCGGATCATGGAAGGGGAGTTTTTTTTCCTTTTCTTTTGAATCTTTATTTTTAGATTAAAAATAAATCAATTGGTGGTGTGTTTGAATTCTGTTATGGAATGGTGTGACTCGGTAGCGCGAGCATCTTTAATGCAACTTTTTACCTTCAATTACATCTGAATCATACAGCGAATCAAATTGAAAGCACAAGCAGCTTTTGCTGATTTAAACAATATGCAAAGTGATTATAATCTGTGAGCCAGTTCAGGTGTTTCTGCATGTTTTATGTTACGTTACACTAATAGCGAGTATAACACTTAAACGTAGTGGTTTTCTTGAAGATACATCTGTACTGGATCACAGAACATAGGCATGCTGCATATCATTTTAATCAGCAGAAGCAGATTGTTCTAATAAGATGCATTTCAGTGTAAAAAGATGCATTAAAAGATGCACGATGCTACCAAGTCACACAGCACTCCTATGACCTTAGACTCAAAACATTTATCTCAACATCCTATCACTTGAAATTTCTGCTATACAGTAGAAATTGTATTGTACACATAACAGGGGGCAAGTTTCACATAATGAGAGATCATGTTAGGTTTAATACTTTTTAAAATACACTACTTTGTACTTTCCTTCTCCCTTCCTCTCTGTGTATGGACACCCAAGTTCCTAAACCACCTCCCCCCACCATCACACAATTATAATTCATCTGCATTGAGCTCATTATATGGCTCACCAACACCCCACCTTCTTTTGCTTCTATTCAATGCTGCCGCATGCTGAGCCTGCTATTGACAAGGTATACATTGTCTACTTTAATTGTAAACTTCACATCACATACACAACAGGTGATGTTCTCAACATGGATAGACTGTTTAGTCTAGTGGGTACTGTCTGCGCTTTGCACCTTGAGGTATGGGGTTCGGATCATGGAAGGGGAGTTTTTTTTCCTTTTCTTTTGAATCTTTATTTTTAGATAAAAAATAAATCACTTGGTGGTGTGTTTGAATTCTGTTATGGCATGGTGTGACTCGGTAGTGCGAGCATCTTTAATGCAACTTTTTACCTTCAATTACATCTGAATCATACATCGAATCAAATTGAAAGCACTAGCAGCTTTTGCTGATGAAAACAATATGCAAATTGATTATAATCTGTGAGCCAGTTCAGGTGTTTCTGCATGTTTTATGTTACGTTACACTAAAAGCGACTATAACACTTAAACGTAGTGGTTTTCTTGAAGATACATCTGTACTGGATCACAGAACATAGGCATGATGCATATCATTTTAATCAGCAGAAGCAGATTGTTCTAATAAGATGCATTTTAGTGTAAAAAGATGCATTAAAAGATGCACGATGCTACCAAGTCACACAGCACTCCTATGACCTTAGACTCAAAACATTTATCTCAACATCCTATCACTTGAAATTTCTGCTATACAGTAGAAATTGTATTGTACACATAACAGGGGGCAAGTTTCACATAATGAGAGATCATGTTAGGTTTAATACTTTTTAAAATACACTACTTTGTACTTTCCTTCTCCCTTCCTCTCTGTGTATGGACACCCAAGTTCCTAAACCACCTCCCCCCACCATCACACAATTATAATTCATCTGCATTGAGCTCATTATATGGCTCACCAACACCCCACCTTCTTTTGCTTCTATTCAATGCTGCCGCATGCTGAGCCTGCTATTGACAAGGTATACATTGTCTACTTTAATTGTAAACTTCACATCACATACACAACAGGTGATGTTCTCAACATGGATAGACTGTTTAGTCTAGTGGGTACTGTCTGCGCTTTGCACCTTGAGGTATGGGGTTCGGATCATGGAAGGGGAGTTTTTTTTCCTTTTCTTTTGAATCTTTATTTTTAGATAAAAAATAAATCACTTGGTGGTGTGTTTGAATTCTGTTATGGCATGGTGTGACTCGGTAGTGCGAGCATCTTTAATGCAACTTTTTACCTTCAATTACATCTGAATCATACATCGAATCAAATTGAAAGCACTAGCAGCTTTTGCTGATGAAAACAATATGCAAATTGATTATAATCTGTGAGCCAGTTCAGGTGTTTCTGCATGTTTTATGTTACGTTACACTAAAAGCGACTATAACACTTAAACGTAGTGGTTTTCTTGAAGATACATCTTTACTGGATCACAGAACATAGGCATGCTGCATTTCATTTTAATCATCAGAAGCAGATTGTTCTAATAAGATGCATTTTAGGGTAAAAAGATGCTTTAAAATATGCACGATGCTACCAAGTCACACAGCACTCCTATGACCTTAGACTCAAAACATTTCTCTCAACATCCTATCACTTGAAATTTCTGCTATACTGTAGAAATTGTTTTGTACACATAACAGGGGGCAAGTTTCACATAATGAGAGATCATGTTAGGTTCAATACTTTTTAAAATACACTACTTTGTACTTTCCTTCTCACTTCCTCTCTGTGTATGGACACCCAAGTTCCTAAACCACCTTCCCCCCACCATCACACAATTATAATTCATCTGCATTGAGCTCATTATATCGCTCACCAACACACCACCTTCTTTTGCTTCTATTCAATGCTGCTGCATGCTGAGCCTGCTAATGACAAGGTATTTATTGTCTGCTTTAATTGAATACTTCACATCAAATACACAACAGGTGATGTTCTCAACATGGATAGACTGTTTAGGCTAGTGGGTACTGTCTGTGCTTTGCACATTGAGGTCTGGGGTTCGGATCATGGAAGGGGAGTTTTTTTTCCTTTTCTTTTGAATCTTTATTTTTAGATTAAAAATAAATCAATTGGTGGTGTGTTTGAATTCTGTTATGGCATGGTGTGACTCGGTAGCGCGAGCATCTTTAATGCAACTTTTTACCTTCAATTACATCTGAATCATACAGCGAATCAAATTGAAAGCACAAGCTGCTTTTGCTGATGAAAACAATATGCAAATTGATTATAATCTGTGAGCCAGTTCAGGTGTTTCTGCATGTTTTATGTTACGTTACACTAATAGCGACTATAACACTTAAACGTAGTGGTTTTCTTGAAGATACATCTGTACTGGATCACAGAACATAGGCATGCTGCATATCATTTTAATCATCAGAAGCAGATTGTTCTAATAAGATGCATTTTAGGGTAAAAAGATGCATTAAAAGATGCACTATGCTACCAAGTCACACAGCACTCCTATGACCTTAGACTCAAAACATTTCTCTCAACATCCTATCACTTGAAATTTCTGCTATACAGTAGAAATTGTATTGTACACATAACAGGGGGCAAGTTTCACATAATGAGAGATCATGTTAGGTTCAATACTTTTTAAAATACACTACTTTGTACTTTCCTTCTCCCTTCCTCTCTGTGTATGGACACCCAAGTTCCTAAACCACCTCCCCCCACCATCACACAATTATAATTCATCTGCATTGAGCTCATTATATCGCTCACCAACACCCCACCTTCTTTTGCTTCTATTCAATGCTGCTGCATTCTGAGCCTGCTAATGACAAGGTATTCATTGTCTGCTTTAATTGCATACTTCACATCAAATACACAACAGGTGATGTTCTCAACATGGATAGACTGTTTAGGCTAGTGGGTACTGTCTGTGCTTTGCACATTGAGGTCTGGGGTTCGGATCATGGAAGGGCAGTTTTTTTTCCTTTTATTTTGAATCTTTATTTTTAGATTAAAAATAAATCACTTGGTGGTGTGTTTGAATTCTGTTATGGAATGGTGTGACTCGGTAGCGCGAGCATCTTTAATGCAACTTTTTACCTTCAATTACATCTGAATCATACAGCGAATCAAATTGAAAACACAAGCAGCTTTTGCAGATTTAAACAATATGCAAAGTGATTATAATCTGTGAGCCAGTTCAGGTGTTTATGCATGTTTTATGTTACGTTACACTAATAGCGAGTATAACACTTAAATGTAGTGGTTTTCTTGAAGATACATCTGTACTGGATCACAGAACATAGGCATGCTGCATATCATTTTAATCAGCAGAAGCAGATTGTTCTAATAAGATGCATTTTAGGGTAAAAAGATGCATTAAAAGATGCACGATGCTACCAAGTCACACAGCACTCCTATGAAAACATTTCTCTCAACATCCTATCACTTGAAATTTCTGCTATACAGTAGAAATTGTATTGTACACATAACAGGGGGCAAGTTTCACATAATGAGAGATCATGTTAGGTTCAATACTTTTTAAAATACACTACTTTGTACTTTCCTTCTCCCTTCCTCTCTGTGTATGGACACCCAAGTTCCTAAACCACCTCCCCCCACCATCACACAATTATAATTCATCTGCATTGAGCTCATTATATCGCTCACCAACACCCCACCTTCTTTTGCTTCTATTCAATGCTGCTGCATTCTGAGCCTGCTAATGACAAGGAATTCATTGTCTTCTTTAATTGCATACTTCACATCAAATACACAACAGGTGATGTTCTCAACATGGATAGACTGTTTAGGCTAGTGGGTACTGTCTGTGCTTTGCACATTGAGGTCTGGGGTTCGGATCATGGAAGGGCAGTTTTTTTTCCTTTTATTTTGAATCTTTATTTTTAGATTAAAAATAAATCACTTGGTGGTGTGTTTGAATTCTGTTATGGAATGGTGTGACTCGGTAGCGCGAGCATCTTTAATGCAACTTTTTACCTTCAATTACATCTGAATCATACAGCGAATCAAATTGAAAGCACAAGCAGCTTTTGCTGATTTAAACAATATGCAAAGTGATTATAATCTGTGAGCCAGTTCAGGTGTTTCTGCATGTTTTATGTTACGTTACACTAACAGCGAGTATAACACTTAAACGTAGTGGTTTTCTTGAAGATACATCTGTACTGGATCACAGAACATAGGCATGCTGCATATCATTTTAATCAGCAGAAGCAGATTGTTCTAATAAGATGCATTTTAGGGTAAAAAGATGCATTAAAAGATGCACGATGCTACCAAGTCACACAGCACTCCTATGACCTTAGACTCAAAACATTTCTCTCAACATCCTATCACTTGAAATTTCTGCTATACAGTAGAAATTGTATTGTACACATAACAGGGGGCAAGTTTCACATAATGAGAGATCATGTTAGGTTCAATACTTTTTAAAATACACTACTTTGTACTTTCCTTCTCCCTTCCTCTCTGTGTATGGACACCCAAGTTCCTAAACCACCTCCCCCCACCATCACACAATTATAATTCATCTGCATTGAGCTCATTATATCGCTCACCAACACCCCACCTTCTTTTGCTTCTATTCAATGCTGCCGCATGCTGAGCCTGCTAATGACAAGGTATTCGTTGTCTGCTTTAATTGCATACTTCACATCAAATACACAACAGGTGATGTTCTCAACATGGATAGACTGTTTAGGCTAGTGGGTACTGTATGTGCTTTGCACATTGAGGTCTGGGGTTCGGATCATGGAAGGGGAGTTTTTTTTCCTTTTCTTTTGAATCTTTATTTTTAGATTAAAAATAAATCAATTGGTGGTGTGTTTGAATTCTGTTATGGCATGGTGTGACTCGGTAGCGCGAGCATCTTTAATGCAACTTTCTACCTTCAATTACATCTGAATCATACAGCGAATCAAATTGAAAGCACAAGCAGCTTTTGCTGATGAAAACAATATGCAAATTGATTATAATCTGTGAGCCAGTTCAGGTGTTTCTGCATGTTTTATGTTACTTTACACTAATAGCGACTATAACACTTAAACGTAGTGGTTTTCTTGAAGATACATCTGTACTGGATCACAGAACATAGGCATGCTGCATATCATTTTAATCATCAGAAGCAGATTGTTCTAATAAGATGCATTTTAGGGTAAAAAGATGCATTAAAAGATGCACTATGCTACCAAGTCACACAGCACTCCTATGACCTTAGACTCAAAACATTTCTCTCAACATCCTATCACTTGAAATTTCTGCTATACAGTAGAAATTGTATTGTACACATAACAGGGGGCAAGTTTCACATAATGAGAGATCATGTTAGGTTCAATACTTTTTAAAATACACTACTTTGTACTTTCCTTCTCCCTTCCTCTCTGTGTATGGACACCCAAGTTCCTAAACCACCTCCCCCCACCATCACACAATTATAATTCATCTGCATTGAGCTCATTATATCGCTCACCAACACCCCACCTTCTTTTGCTTCTATTCAATGCTGCCACATGCTGAGCCTGCTAATGACAAGGTATTCGTTGTCTGCTTTAATTGCATACATCACATCAAATACACAACAGGTGATGTTCTCAACATGGATAGACTGTTTAGGCTAGTGGGTACTGTCTGTGCTTTGCACATTGAGGTCTGGGGTTCGGATCATGGAAGGGGAGTTTTTTTTCCTTTTCTTTTGAATCTTTATTTTTAGATTAAAAATAAATCAATTGGTGGTGTGTTTGAATTCTGTTATGGCATGGTGTGACTCGGTAGCGCAAGCATCTTTAATGCAACTTTTTACCTTCAATTACATCTGAATCATACAGCCAATCAAATTGAAAGCACAAGCAGCTTTTGCTGATGAAAACAATATGCAAATTGATTATAATCTGTGAGCCAGTTCAGGTGTTTCTGCATGTTTTATGTTACGTTACACTAATAGCGACTATAACACTTAAACGTAGTGGTTTTCTTGAAGATACATCTGTACTGGATCACAGAACATAGGCATGCTGCATATCATTTTAATCATCAGAAGCAGATTGTTCTAATAAGATGCATTTTAGGGTAAAAAGATGCATTAAAAGATGCACTATGCTACCAAGTCACACAGCACTCCTATGACCTTAGACTCAAAACATTTCTCTCAACATCCTATCACTTGAAATTTCTGCTATACAGTAGAAATTGTATTGTACACATAACAGGGGGCAAGTTTCACATAATGAGAGATCATGTTAGGTTCAATACTTTTTAAAATACACTACTTTGTACTTTCCTTCTCCCTTCCTCTCTGTGTATGGACACCCAAGTTCCTAAACCACCTCCCCCCACCATCACACAATTATAATTCATCTGCATTGAGCTCATTATATCGCTCACCAACACCTCACCTTCTTTTGCTTCTATTCAATGCTGCTGCATTCTGAGCCTGCTAATGACAAGGTATTCATTGTCTGCTTTAATTGCATACTTCACATCAAATACACAACAGGTGATGTTCTCAACATGGATAGACTGTTTAGGCTAGTTGGTACTGTCTGTGCTTTGCACATTGAGGTCTGGGGTTCGGATCATGGAAGGGCAGTTTTTTTTCCTTTTATTTTGAATCTTTATTTTTAGATTAAAAATAAATCACTTGGTGGTGTGTTTGAATTCTGTTATGGAATGGTGTGACTCGGTAGCGCGAGCATCTTTAATGCAACTTTTTACCTTCAATTACATCTGAATCATACAGCGAATCAAATTGAAAGCACAAGCAGCTTTTGCTGATTTAAACAATATGCAAAGTGATTATAATCTGTGAGCCAGTTCAGGTGTTTCTGCATGTTTTATGTTACGTTACACTAATAGCGAGTATAACACTTAAACGTAGTGGTTTTCTTGAAGATACATCTGTACTGGATCACAGAACATAGGCATGCTGCATATCATTTTAATCAGCAGAAGCAGATTGTTCTAATAAGATGCATTTTAGGGTAAAAAGATGCTTTAAAATATGCACGATGCTACCAAGTCACACAGCACTCCTATGACCTTAGACTCAAAACATTTCTCTCAACATCCTATCTCTTGAAATTTCTGCTATACTGTAGAAATTGTTTTGTACACATAACAGGGGGCAAGTTTCACATAATGAGAGATCATGTTAGGTTCAATACTTTTTAAAATACACTACTTTGTACTTTCCTTCTCACTTCCTCTCTGTGTATGGACACCCAAGTTCCTAAACCACCTTCCCCCCACCATCACACAATTATAATTCATCTGCATTGAGCTCATTATATCGCTCACCAACACACCACCTTCTTTTGCTTCTATTCAATGCTGCTGCATGCTGAGCCTGCTAATGACAAGGTATTTATTGTCTGCTTTAATTGCATACTTCACATCAAATACACAACAGGTGATGTTCTCAACATGGATAGACTGTTTAGGCTAGTGGGTACTGTCTGTGCTTTGCACATTGAGGTCTGGGGTTCGGATCATGGAAGGGGAGTTTTTTTTCCTTTTCTTTTGAATCTTTATTTTTAGATTAAAAATAAATCAATTGGTGGTGTGTTTGAATTCTGTTATGGAATGGTGTGACTCGGTAGCGCGAGCATCTTTAATGCAACTTTTTACCTTCAATTACATCTGAATCATACAGCGAATCAAATTGAAAGCACAAGCAGCTTTTGCTGATTTAAACAATATGCAAAGTGATTATAATCTGTGAGCCAGTTCAGGTGTTTCTGCATGTTTTATGTTACGTTACACTAATAGCGAGTATAACACTTAAACGTAGTGGTTTTCTTGAAGATACATCTGTACTGGATCACAGAACATAGGCATGCTGCATATCATTTTAATCAGCAGAAGCAGATTGTTCTAATAAGATGCATTTTAGTGTAAAAAGATGCATTAAAAGATGCACGATGCTACCAAGTCACACAGCACTCCTATGACCTTAGACTCAAAACATTTATCTCAACATCCTATCACTTGAAATTTCTGCTATACAGTAGAAATTGTATTGTACACATAACAGGGGGCAAGTTTCACATAATGAGAGATCATGTTAGGTTTAATACTTTTTAAAATACACTACTTTGTACTTTCCTTCTCCCTTCCTCTCTGTGTATGGACACCCAAGTTCCTAAACCACCTCCCCCCACCATCACACAATTATAATTCATCTGCATTGAGCTCATTATATGGCTCACCAACACCCCACCTTCTTTTGCTTCTATTCAATGCTGCCGCATGCTGAGCCTGCTATTGACAAGGTATACATTGTCTACTTTAATTGTAAACTTCACATCACATACACAACAGGTGATGTTCTCAACATGGATAGACTGTTTAGTCTAGTGGGTACTGTCTGCGCTTTGCACCTTGAGGTATGGGGTTCGGATCATGGAAGGGGAGTTTTTTTTCCTTTTCTTTTGAATCTTTATTTTTAGATAAAAAATAAATCACTTGGTGGTGTGTTTGAATTCTGTTATGGCATGGTGTGACTCGGTAGTGCGAGCATCTTTAATGCAACTTTTTACCTTCAATTACATCTGAATCATACATCGAATCAAATTGAAAGCACTAGCAGCTTTTGCTGATGAAAACAATATGCAAATTGATTATAATCTGTGAGCCAGTTCAGGTGTTTCTGCATGTTTTATGTTACGTTACACTAAAAGCGACTATAACACTTAAACGTAGTGGTTTTCTTGAAGATACATCTGTACTGGATCACAGAACATAGGCATGCTGCATTTCATTTTAATCATCAGAAGCAGATTGTTCTAATAAGATGCATTTTAGGGTAAAAAGATGCTTTAAAATATGCACGATGCTACCAAGTCACACAGCACTCCTATGACCTTAGACTCAAAACATTTCTCTCAACATCCTATCTCTTGAAATTTCTGCTATACTGTAGAAATTGTTTTGTACACATAACAGGGGGCAAGTTTCACATAATGAGAGATCATGTTAGGTTCAATACTTTTTAAAATACACTACTTTGTACTTTCCTTCTCACTTCCTCTCTGTGTATGGACACCCAAGTTCCTAAACCACCTTCCCCCCACCATCACACAATTATAATTCATCTGCATTGAGCTCATTATATCGCTCACCAACACACCACCTTCTTTTGCTTCTATTCAATGCTGCTGCATGCTGAGCCTGCTAATGACAAGGTATTTATTGTCTGCTTTAATTGCATACTTCACATCAAATACACAACAGGTGATGTTCTCAACATGGATAGACTGTTTAGGCTAGTGGGTACTGTCTGTGCTTTGCACATTGAGGTCTGGGGTTCGGATCATGGAAGGGGAGTTTTTTTTCCTTTTCTTTTGAATCTTTATTTTTAGATTAAAAATAAATCAATTGGTGGTGTGTTTGAATTCTGTTATGGAATGGTGTGACTCGGTAGCGCGAGCATCTTTAATGCAACTTTTTACCTTCAATTACATCTGAATCATACAGCGAATCAAATTGAAAGCACAAGCAGCTTTTGCTGATTTAAACAATATGCAAAGTGATTATAATCTGTGAGCCAGTTCAGGTGTTTCTGCATGTTTTATGTTACGTTACACTAATAGCGAGTATAACACTTAAACGTAGTGGTTTTCTTGAAGATACATCTGTACTGGATCACAGAACATAGGCATGCTGCATATCATTTTAATCAGCAGAAGCAGATTGTTCTAATAAGATGCATTTTAGTGTAAAAAGATGCATTAAAAGATGCACGATGCTACCAAGTCACACAGCACTCCTATGACCTTAGACTCAAAACATTTATCTCAACATCCTATCACTTGAAATTTCTGCTATACAGTAGAAATTGTATTGTACACATAACAGGGGGCAAGTTTCACATAATGAGAGATCATGTTAGGTTTAATACTTTTTAAAATACACTACTTTGTACTTTCCTTCTCCCTTCCTCTCTGTGTATGGACACCCAAGTTCCTAAACCACCTCCCCCCACCATCACACAATTATAATTCATCTGCATTGAGCTCATTATATGGCTCACCAACACCCCACCTTCTTTTGCTTCTATTCAATGCTGCCGCATGCTGAGCCTGCTATTGACAAGGTATACATTGTCTACTTTAATTGTAAACTTCACATCACATACACAACAGGTGATGTTCTCAACATGGATAGACTGTTTAGTCTAGTGGGTACTGTCTGCGCTTTGCACCTTGAGGTATGGGGATCGGATCATGGAAGGGGAGTTTTTTTTCCTTTTCTTTTGAATCTTTATTTTTAGATAAAAAATAAATCACTTGGTGGTGTGTTTGAATTCTGTTATGGCATGGTGTGACTCGGTAGTGCGAGCATCTTTAATGCAACTTTTTACCTTCAATTACATCTGAATCATACATCGAATCAAATTGAAAGCACTAGCAGCTTTTGCTGATGAAAACAATATGCAAATTGATTATAATCTGTGAGCCAGTTCAGGTGTTTCTGCATGTTTTATGTTACGTTACACTAAAAGCGACTATAACACTTAAACGTACTGGTTTTCTTGAAGATACATCTGTACTGGATCACAGAACATAGGCATGATACATATCATTTTAATCAGCAGAAGCAGATTGTTCTAATAAGATGCATTTTAGTGTAAAAAGATGCATTAAAAGATGCACGATGCTACCAAGTCACACAGCACTCCTATGACCTTAGACTCAAAACATTTATCTCAACATCCTATCACTTGAAATTTCTGCTATACAGTAGAAATTGTATTGTACACATAACAGGGGGCAAGTTTCACATAATGAGAGATCATGTTAGGTTTAATACTTTTTAAAATACACTACTTTGTACTTTCCTTCTCCCTTCCTCTCTGTGTATGGACACCCAAGTTCCTAAACCACCTCCCCCCACCATCACACAATTATAATTCATCTGCATTGAGCTCATTATATGGCTCACCAACACCCCACCTTCTTTTGCTTCTATTCAATGCTGCCACATGCTGAGCCTGCTATTGACAAGGTATACATTGTCTACTTTAATTGTAAACTTCACATCACATACACAACAGGTGATGTTCTCAACATGGATAGACTGTTTAGTCTAGTGGGTACTGTCTGCGCTTTGCACCTTGAGGTATGGGGTTCGGATCATGGAAGGGGAGTTTTTTTTCCTTTTCTTTTGAATCTTTATTTTTAGATAAAAAATAAATCACTTGGTGGTGTGTTTGAATTCTGTTATGGCATGGTGTGACTCGGTAGTGCGAGCATCTTTAATGCAACTTTTTACCTTCAATTACATCTGAATCATACATCGAATCAAATTGAAAGCACTAGCAGCTTTTGCTGATGAAAACAATATGCAAATTGATTATAATCTGTGAGCCAGTTCAGGTGTTTCTGCATGTTTTATGTTACGTTACACTAAAAGCGACTATAACACTTAAACGTAGTGGTTTTCTTGAAGATACATCTGTACTGGATCACAGAACATAGGCATGCTGCATTTCATTTTAATCATCAGAAGCAGATTGTTCTAATAAGATGCATTTTAGGGTAAAAAGATGCTTTAAAATATGCACGATGCTACCAAGTCACA
This sequence comes from Taudactylus pleione, assembly GCA_031769625.1. Classification (NCBI taxonomy): domain Eukaryota; kingdom Metazoa; phylum Chordata; class Amphibia; order Anura; family Myobatrachidae; genus Taudactylus; species Taudactylus pleione. The sequence continues at coordinate 7,144,875 of JAUIMM010000759.1, forward strand.
CAGCACTCCTATGACCTTAGACTCAAAACATTTCTCTCAACATCCTATCACTTGAAATTTCTGCTATACTGTAGAAATTGTTTTGTACACATAACAGGGGGCAAGTTTCACATAATGAGAGATCATGTTAGGTTCAATACTTTTTAAAATACACTACTTTGTACTTTCCTTCTCACTTCCTCTCTGTGTATGGACACCCAAGTTCCTAAACCACCTTCCCCCCACCATCACACAATTATAATTCATCTGCATTGAGCTCATTATATCGCTCACCAACACACCACCTTCTTTTGCTTCTATTCAATGCTGCTGCATGCTGAGCCTGCTAATGACAAGGTATTTATTGTCTGCTTTAATTGCATACTTCACATCAAATACACAACAGGTGATGTTCTCAACATGGATAGACTGTTTAGGCTAGTGGGTACTGTCTGTGCTTTGCACATTGAGGTCTGGGGTTCGGATCATGGAAGGGGAGTTTTTTTTCCTTTTCTTTTGAATCTTTATTTTTAGATTAAAAATAAATCAATTGGTGGTGTGTTTGAATTCTGTTATGGCATGGTGTGACTCGGTAGCGCGAGCATCTTTAATGCAACTTTTTACCTTCAATTACATCTGAATCATACAGCGAATCAAATTGAAAGCACAAGCTGCTTTTGCTGATGAAAACAATATGCAAATTGATTATAATCTGTGAGCCAGTTCAGGTGTTTCTGCATGTTTTATGTTACGTTACACTAATAGCGACTATAACACTTAAACGTAGTGGTTTTCTTGAAGATACATCTGTACTGGATCACAGAACATAGGCATGCTGCATATCATTTTAATCATCAGAAGCAGATTGTTCTAATAAGATGCATTTTAGGGTAAAAAGATGCATTAAAAGATGCACTATGCTACCAAGTCACACAGCACTCCTATGACCTTAGACTCAAAACATTTCTCTCAACATCCTATCACTTGAAATTTCTGCTATACAGTAGAAATTGTATTGTACACATAACAGGGGGCAAGTTTCACATAATGAGAGATCATGTTAGGTTCAATACTTTTTAAAATACACTACTTTGTACTTTCCTTCTCCCTTCCTCTCTGTGTATGGACACCCAAGTTCCTAAACCACCTCCCCCCACCATCACACAATTATAATTCATCTGCATTGAGCTCATTATATCGCTCACCAACACCCCACCTTCTTTTGCTTCTATTCAATGCTGCTGCATTCTGAGCCTGCTAATGACAAGGTATTCATTGTCTGCTTTAATTGCATACTTCACATCAAATACACAACAGGTGATGTTCTCAACATGGATAGACTGTTTAGGCTAGTGGGTACTGTCTGTGCTTTGCACATTGAGGTCTGGGGTTCGGATCATGGAAGGGCAGTTTTTTTTCCTTTTATTTTGAATCTTTATTTTTAGATTAAAAATAAATCACTTGGTGGTGTGTTTGAATTCTGTTATGGAATGGTGTGACTCGGTAGCGCGAGCATCTTTAATGCAACTTTTTACCTTCAATTACATCTGAATCATACAGCGAATCAAATTGAAAACACAAGCAGCTTTTGCAGATTTAAACAATATGCAAAGTGATTATAATCTGTGAGCCAGTTCAGGTGTTTATGCATGTTTTATGTTACGTTACACTAATAGCGAGTATAACACTTAAACGTAGTGGTTTTCTTGAAGATACATCTGTACTGGATCACAGAACATAGGCATGCTGCATATCATTTTAATCAGCAGAAGCAGATTGTTCTAATAAGATGCATTTTAGGGTAAAAAGATGCATTAAAAGATGCACGATGCTACCAAGTCACACAGCACTCCTATGAAAACATTTCTCTCAACATCCTATCACTTGAAATTTCTGCTATACAGTAGAAATTGTATTGTACACATAACAGGGGGCAAGTTTCACATAATGAGAGATCATGTTAGGTTCAATACTTTTTAAAATACACTACTTTGTACTTTCCTTCTCCCTTCCTCTCTGTGTATGGACACCCAAGTTCCTAAACCACCTCCCCCCACCATCACACAATTATAATTCATCTGCATTGAGCTCATTATATCGCTCACCAACACCCCACCTTCTTTTGCTTCTATTCAATGCTGCTGCATTCTGAGCCTGCTAATGACAAGGAATTCATTGTCTTCTTTAATTGCATACTTCACATCAAATACACAACAGGTGATGTTCTCAACATGGATAGACTGTTTAGGCTAGTGGGTACTGTCTGTGCTTTGCACATTGAGGTCTGGGGTTCGGATCATGGAAGGGCAGTTTTTTTTCCTTTTATTTTGAATCTTTATTTTTAGATTAAAAATAAATCACTTGGTGGTGTGTTTGAATTCTGTTATGGAATGGTGTGACTCGGTAGCGCGAGCATCTTTAATGCAACTTTTTACCTTCAATTACATCTGAATCATACAGCGAATCAAATTGAAAGCACAAGCAGCTTTTGCTGATTTAAACAATATGCAAAGTGATTATAATCTGTGAGCCAGTTCAGGTGTTTCTGCATGTTTTATGTTACGTTACACTAACAGCGAGTATAACACTTAAACGTAGTGGTTTTCTTGAAGATACATCTGTACTGGATCACAGAACATAGGCATGCTGCATATCATTTTAATCAGCAGAAGCAGATTGTTCTAATAAGATGCATTTTAGGGTAAAAAGATGCATTAAAAGATGCACGATGCTACCAAGTCACACAGCACTCCTATGACCTTAGACTCAAAACATTTCTCTCAACATCCTATCACTTGAAATTTCTGCTATACAGTAGAAATTGTATTGTACACATAACAGGGGGCAAGTTTCACATAATGAGAGATCATGTTAGGTTCAATACTTTTTAAAATACACTACTTTGTACTTTCCTTCTCCCTTCCTCTCTGTGTATGGACACCCAAGTTCCTAAACCACCTCCCCCCACCATCACACAATTATAATTCATCTGCATTGAGCTCATTATATCGCTCACCAACACCCCACCTTCTTTTGCTTCTATTCAATGCTGCTGCATGCTGAGCCTGCTAATGACAAGGTATTCGTTGTCTGCTTTAATTGCATACTTCACATCAAATACACAACAGGTGATGTTCTCAACATGGATAGACTGTTTAGGCTAGTGGGTACTGTATGTGCTTTGCACATTGAGGTCTGGGGTTCGGATCATGGAAGGGGAGTTTTTTTTCCTTTTCTTTTGAATCTTTATTTTTAGATTAAAAATAAATCAATTGGTGGTGTGTTTGAATTCTGTTATGGCATGGTGTGACTCGGTAGCGCGAGCATCTTTAATGCAACTTTCTACCTTCAATTACATCTGAATCATACAGCGAATCAAATTGAAAGCACAAGCAGCTTTTGCTGATGAAAACAATATGCAAATTGATTATAATCTGTGAGCCAGTTCAGGTGTTTCTGCATGTTTTATGTTACGTTACACTAATAGCGACTATAACACTTAAACGTAGTGGTTTTCTTGAAGATACATCTGTACTGGATCACAGAACATAGGCATGCTGCATATCATTTTAATCATCAGAAGTAGATTGTTCTAATAAGATGCATTTTAGGGTAAAAAGATGCATTAAAAGATGCACTATGCTACCAAGTCACACAGCACTCCTATGACCTTAGACTCAAAACATTTCTCTCAACATCCTATCACTTGAAATTTCTGCTATACAGTAGAAATTGTATTGTACACATAACAGGGGGCAAGTTTCACATAATGAGAGATCATGTTAGGTTCAATACTTTTTAAAATACACTACTTTGTACTTTCCTTCTCCCTTCCTCTCTGTGTATGGACACCCAAGTTCCTAAACCACCTCCCCCCACCATCACACAATTATAATTCATCTGCATTGAGCTCATTATATCGCTCACCAACACCCCACCTTCTTTTGCTTCTATTCAATGCTGCCACATGCTGAGCCTGCTAATGACAAGGTATTCGTTGTCTGCTTTAATTGCATACATCACATCAAATACACAACAGGTGATGTTCTCAACATGGATAGACTGTTTAGGCTAGTGGGTACTGTCTGTGCTTTGCACATTGAGGTCTGGGGTTCGGATCATGGAAGGGGAGTTTTTTTTCCTTTTCTTTTGAATCTTTATTTTTAGATTAAAAATAAATCAATTGGTGGTGTGTTTGAATTCTGTTATGGCATGGTGTGACTCGGTAGCGCAAGCATCTTTAATGCAACTTTTTACCTTCAATTACATCTGAATCATACAGCCAATCAAATTGAAAGCACAAGCAGCTTTTGCTGATGAAAACAATATGCAAATTGATTATAATCTCTGAGCCAGTTCAGGTGTTTCTGCATGTTTTATGTTACGTTACACTAATAGCGACTATAACACTTAAACGTAGTGGTTTTCTTGAAGATACATCTGTACTGGATCACAGAACATAGGCATGCTGCATATCATTTTAATCATCAGAAGCAGATTGTTCTAATAAGATGCATTTTAGGGTAAAAAGATGCATTAAAAGATGCACTATGCTACCAAGTCACACAGCACTCCTATGACCTTAGACTCAAAACATTTCTCTCAACATCCTATCACTTGAAATTTCTGCTATACAGTAGAAATTGTATTGTACACATAACAGGGGGCAAGTTTCACATAATGAGAGATCATGTTAGGTTCAATACTTTTTAAAATACACTACTTTGTACTTTCCTTCTCCCTTCCTCTCTGTGTATGGACACCCAAGTTCCTAAACCACCTCCCCCCACCATCACACAATTATAATTCATCTGCATTGAGCTCATTATATCGCTCACCAACACCTCACCTTCTTTTGCTTCTATTCAATGCTGCTGCATTCTGAGCCTGCTAATGACAAGGTATTCATTGTCTGCTTTAATTGCATACTTCACATCAAATACACAACAGGTGATGTTCTCAACATGGATAGACTGTTTAGGCTAGTTGGTACTGTCTGTGCTTTGCACATTGAGGTCTGGGGTTCGGATCATGGAAGGGCAGTTTTTTTTCCTTTTATTTTGAATCTTTATTTTTAGATTAAAAATAAATCACTTGGTGGTGTGTTTGAATTCTGTTATGGAATGGTGTGACTCGGTAGCGCGAGCATCTTTAATGCAACTTTTTACCTTCAATTACATCTGAATCATACAGCGAATCAAATTGAAAGCACAAGCAGCTTTTGCTGATTTAAACAATATGCAAAGTGATTATAATCTGTGAGCCAGTTCAGGTGTTTCTGCATGTTTTATGTTACGTTACACTAATAGCGAGTATAACACTTAAACGTAGTGGTTTTCTTGAAGATACATCTGTACTGGATCACAGAACATAGGCATGCTGCATATCATTTTAATCAGCAGAAGCAGATTGTTCTAATAAGATGCATTTTAGTGTAAAAAGATGCATTAAAAGATGCACGATGCTACCAAGTCACACAGCACTCCTATGACCTTAGACTCAAAACATTTATCTCAACATCCTATCACTTGAAATTTCTGCTATACAGTAGAAATTGTATTGTACACATAACAGGGGGCAAGTTTCACATAATGAGAGATCATGTTAGGTTTAATACTTTTTAAAATACACTACTTTGTACTTTCCTTCTCCCTTCCTCTCTGTGTATGGACACCCAAGTTCCTAAACCACCTCCCCCCACCATCACACAATTATAATTCATCTGCATTGAGCTCATTATATGGCTCACCAACACCCCACCTTCTTTTGCTTCTATTCAATGCTGCCGCATGCTGAGCCTGCTATTGACAAGGTATACATTGTCTACTTTAATTGTAAACTTCACATCACATACACAACAGGTGATGTTCTCAACATGGATAGACTGTTTAGTCTAGTGGGTACTGTCTGCGCTTTGCACCTTGAGGTATGGGGTTCGGATCATGGAAGGGGAGTTTTTTTTCCTTTTCTTTTGAATCTTTATTTTTAGATAAAAAATAAATCACTTGGTGGTGTGTTTGAATTCTGTTATGGCATGGTGTGACTCGGTAGTGCGAGCATCTTTAATGCAACTTTTTACCTTCAATTACATCTGAATCATACATCGAATCAAATTGAAAGCACTAGCAGCTTTTGCTGATGAAAACAATATGCAAATTGATTATAATCTGTGAGCCAGTTCAGGTGTTTCTGCATGTTTTATGTTACGTTACACTAAAAGCGACTATAACACTTAAACGTAGTGGTTTTCTTGAAGATACATCTGTACTGGATCACAGAACATAGGCATGCTGCATTTCATTTTAATCATCAGAAGCAGATTGTTCTAATAAGATGCATTTTAGGGTAAAAAGATGCTTTAAAATATGCACGATGCTACCAAGTCACACAGCACTCCTATGACCTTAGACTCAAAACATTTCTCTCAACATCCTATCACTTGAAATTTCTGCTATACTGTAGAAATTGTTTTGTACACATAACAGGGGGCAAGTTTCACATAATGAGAGATCATGTTAGGTTCAATACTTTTTAAAATACACTACTTTGTACTTTCCTTCTCACTTCCTCTCTGTGTATGGACACCCAAGTTCCTAAACCACCTTCCCCCCACCATCACACAATTATAATTCATCTGCATTGAGCTCATTATATCGCTCACCAACACACCACCTTCTTTTGCTTCTATTCAATGCTGCTGCATGCTGAGCCTGCTAATGACAAGGTATTTATTGTCTGCTTTAATTGCATACTTCACATCAAATACACAACAGGTGATGTTCTCAACATGGATAGACTGTTTAGGCTAGTGGGTACTGTCTGTGCTTTGCACATTGAGGTCTGGGGTTCGGATCATGGAAGGGGAGTTTTTTTTCCTTTTCTTTTGAATCTTTATTTTTAGATTAAAAATAAATCAATTGGTGGTGTGTTTGAATTCTGTTATGGCATGGTGTGACTCGGTAGCGCGAGCATCTTTAATGCAACTTTTTACCTTCAATTACATCTGAATCATACAGCGAATCAAATTGAAAGCACAAGCTGCTTTTGCTGATGAAAACAATATGCAAATTGATTATAATCTGTGAGCCAGTTCAGGTGTTTCTGCATGTTTTATGTTACGTTACACTAATAGCGACTATAACACTTAAACGTAGTGGTTTTCTTGAAGATACATCTGTACTGGATCACAGAACATAGGCATGCTGCATATCATTTTAATCATCAGAAGCAGATTGTTCTAATAAGATGCATTTTAGGGTAAAAAGATGCATTAAAAGATGCACTATGCTACTAAGTCACACAGCACTCCTATGACCTTAGACTCAAAACATTTCTCTCAACATCCTATCACTTGAAATTTCTGCTATACAGTAGAAATTGTATTGTACACATAACAGGGGGCAAGTTTCACATAATGAGAGATCATGTTAGGTTCAATACTTTTTAAAATACACTACTTTGTACTTTCCTTCTCCCTTCCTCTCTGTGTATGGACACCCAAGTTCCTAAACCACCTCCCCCCACCATCACACAATTATAATTCATCTGCATTGAGCTCATTATATCGCTCACCAACACCCCACCTTCTTTTGCTTCTATTCAATGCTGCTGCATTCTGAGCCTGCTAATGACAAGGTATTCATTGTCTGCTTTAATTGCATACTTCACATCAAATACACAACAGGTGATGTTCTCAACATGGATAGACTGTTTAGGCTAGTGGGTACTGTCTGTGCTTTGCACATTGAGGTCTGGGGTTCGGATCATGGAAGGGCAGTTTTTTTTCCTTTTATTTTGAATCTTTATTTTTAGATTAAAAATAAATCACTTGGTGGTGTGTTTGAATTCTGTTATGGAATGGTGTGACTCGGTAGCGCGAGCATCTTTAATGCAACTTTTTACCTTCAATTACATCTGAATCATACAGCGAATCAAATTGAAAACACAAGCAGCTTTTGCAGATTTAAACAATATGCAAAGTGATTATAATCTGTGAGCCAGTTCAGGTGTTTATGCATGTTTTATGTTACGTTACACTAATAGCGAGTATAACACTTAAACGTAGTGGTTTTCTTGAAGATACATCTGTACTGGATCACAGAACATAGGCATGCTGCATATCATTTTAATCAGCAGAAGCAGATTGTTCTAATAAGATGCATTTTAGGGTAAAAAGATGCATTAAAAGATGCACGATGCTACCAAGTCACACAGCACTCCTATGACCTTAGACTCAAAACATTTCTCTCAACATCCTATCACTTGAAATTTCTGCTATACAGTAGAAATTGTATTGTACACATAACAGGGGGCAAGTTTCACATAATGAGAGATCATGTTAGGTTCAATACTTTTTAAAATACAGTACTTTGTACTTTCCTTCTCCCTTCCTCTCTGTGTATGGACACCCAAGTTCCTAAACCACCTCCCCCCACCATCACACAATTATAATTCATCTGCATTGAGCTCATTATATCGCTCACCAACACCCCACCTTCTTTTGCTTCTATTCAATGCTGCTGCATTCTGAGCCTGCTAATGACAAGGAATTCATTGTCTTCTTTAATTGCATACTTCACATCAAATACACAACAGGTGATGTTCTCAACATGGATAGACTGTTTAGGCTAGTGGGTACTGTCTGTGCTTTGCACATTGAGGTCTGGGGTTCGGATCATGGAAGGGCAGTTTTTTTTCCTTTTATTTTGAATCTTTATTTTTAGATTAAAAATAAATCACTTGGTGGTGTGTTTGAATTCTGTTATGGAATGGTGTGACTCGGTAGCGCGAGCATCTTTAATGCAACTTTTTACCTTCAATTACATCTGAATCATACAGCGAATCAAATTGAAAGCACAAGCAGCTTTTGCTGATTTAAACAATATGCAAAGTGATTATAATCTGTGAGCCAGTTCAGGTGTTTCTGCATGTTTTATGTTACGTTACACTAACAGCGAGTATAACACTTAAACGTAGTGGTTTTCTTGAAGATACATCTGTACTGGATCACAGAACATAGGCATGCTGCATATCATTTTAATCAGCAGAAGCAGATTGTTCTAATAAGATGCATTTTAGGGTAAAAAGATGCATTAAAAGATGCACGATGCTACCAAGTCACACAGCACTCCTATGACCTTAGACTCAAAACATTTCTCTCAACATCCTATCACTTGAAATTTCTGCTATACAGTAGAAATTGTATTGTACACATAACAGGGGGCAAGTTTCACATAATGAGAGATCATGTTAGGTTCAATACTTTTTAAAATACACTACTTTGTACTTTCCTTCTCCCTTCCTCTCTGTGTATGGACACCCAAGTTCCTAAACCACCTCCCCCCACCATCACACAATTATAATTCATCTGCATTGAGCTCATTATATGGCTCACCAACACCCCACCTTCTTTTGCTTCTATTCAATGCTGCCGCATGCTGAGCCTGCTAATGACAAGGTATTCGTTGTCTGCTTTAATTGCATACTTCACATCAAATACACAACAGGTGATGTTCTCAACATGGATAGACTGTTTAGGCTAGTGGGTACTGTATGTGCTTTGCACATTGAGGTCTGGGGTTCGGATCATGGAAGGGGAGTTTTTTTTCCTTTTCTTTTGAATCTTTATTTTTAGATTAAAAATAAATCAATTGGTGGTGTGTTTGAATTCTGTTATGGCATGGTGTGACTCGGTAGCGCAAGCATCTTTAATGCAACTTTTTACCTTCAATTACATCTGAATCATACAGCGAATCAAATTGAAAGCACAAGCAGCTTTTGCTGATGAAAACAATATGCAAATTGATTATAATCTGTGAGCCAGTTCAGGTGTTTCTGCATGTTTTATGTTACGTTACACTAATAGCGACTATAACACTTAAACGTAGTGGTTTTCTTGAAGATACATCTGTACTGGATCACAGAACATAGGCATGCTGCATATCATTTTAATCATCAGAAGCAGATTGTTCTAATAAGATGCATTTTAGGGTAAAAAGATGCATTAAAAGATGCACTATGCTACCAAGTCACACAGCACTCCTATGACCTTAGACTCAAAACATTTCTCTCAACATCCTATCACTTGAAATTTCTGCTATACAGTAGAAATTGTATTGTACACATAACAGGGGGCAAGTTTCACATAATGAGAGATCATGTTAGGTTCAATACTTTTTAAAATACACTACTTTGTACTTTCCTTCTCCCTTCCTCTCTGTGTATGGACACCCAAGTTCCTAAACCACCTCCCCCCACCATCACACAATTATAATTCATCTGCATTGAGCTCATTATATGGCTCACCAACACCCCACCTTCTTTTGCTTCTATTCAATGCTGCCGCATGCTGAGCCTGCTATTGACAAGGTATACATTGTCTACTTTAATTGTAAACTTCACATCACATACACAACAGGTGATGTTCTCAACATGGATAGACTGTTTAGTCTAGTGGGTACTGTCTGCGCTTTGCACCTTGAGGTATGGGGTTCGGATCATGGAAGGGGAGTTTTTTTTCCTTTTCTTTTGAATCTTTATTTTTAGATAAAAAATAAATCACTTGGTGGTGTGTTTGAATTCTGTTATGGCATGGTGTGACTCGGTAGTGCGAGCATCTTTAATGCAACTTTTTACCTTCAATTACATCTGAATCATACATCGAATCAAATTGAAAGCACTAGCAGCTTTTGCTGATGAAAACAATATGCAAATTGATTATAATCTGTGAGCCAGTTCAGGTGTTTCTGCATGTTTTATGTTACGTTACACTAAAAGCGACTATAACACTTAAACGTAGTGGTTTTCTTGAAGATACATCTGTACTGGATCACAGAACATAGGCATGCTGCATTTCATTTTAATCATCAGAAGCAGATTGTTCTAATAAGATGCATTTTAGGGTAAAAAGATGCTTTAAAATATGCACGATGCTACCAAGTCACACAGCACTCCTATGACCTTAGACTCAAAACATTTCTCTCAACATCCTATCACTTGAAATTTCTGCTATACTGTAGAAATTGTTTTGTACACATAACAGGGGGCAAGTTTCACATAATGAGAGATCATGTTAGGTTCAATACTTTTTAAAATACACTACTTTGTACTTTCCTTCTCACTTCCTCTCTGTGTATGGACACCCAAGTTCCTAAACCACCTTCCCCCCACCATCACACAATTATAATTCATCTGCATTGAGCTCATTATATCGCTCACCAACACACCACCTTCTTTTGCTTCTATTCAATGCTGCTGCATGCTGAGCCTGCTAATGACAAGGTATTTATTGTCTGCTTTAATTGCATACTTCACATCAAATACACAACAGGTGATGTTCTCAACATGGATAGACTGTTTAGGCTAGTGGGTACTGTCTGTGCTTTGCACATTGAGGTCTGGGGTTCGGATCATGGAAGGGGAGTTTTTTTTCCTTTTCTTTTGAATCTTTATTTTTAGATTAAAAATAAATCAATTGGTGGTGTGTTTGAATTCTGTTATGGCATGGTGTGACTCGGTAGCGCGAGCATCTTTAATGCAACTTTTTACCTTCAATTACATCTGAATCATACAGCGAATCAAATTGAAAGCACAAGCTGCTTTTGCTGATGAAAACAATATGCAAATTGATTATAATCTGTGAGCCAGTTCAGGTGTTTCTGCATGTTTTATGTTACGTTACACTAATAGCGACTATAACACTTAAACGTAGTGGTTTTCTTGAAGATACATCTGTACTGGATCACAGAACATAGGCATGCTGCATATCATTTTAATCATCAGAAGCAGATTGTTCTAATAAGATGCATTTTAGGGTAAAAAGATGCATTAAAAGATGCACTATGCTACTAAGTCACACAGCACTCCTATGACCTTAGACTCAAAACATTTCTCTCAACATCCTATCACTTGAAATTTCTGCTATACAGTAGAAATTGTATTGTACACATAACAGGGGGCAAGTTTCACATAATGAGAGATCATGTTAGGTTCAATACTTTTTAAAATACACTACTTTGTACTTTCCTTCTCCCTTCCTCTCTGTGTATGGACACCCAAGTTCCTAAACCACCTCCCCCCACCATCACACAATTATAATTCATCTGCATTGAGCTCATTATATCGCTCACCAACACCCCACCTTCTTTTGCTTCTATTCAATGCTGCTGCATTCTGAGCCTGCTAATGACAAGGTATTCATTGTCTGCTTTAATTGCATACTTCACATCAAATACACAACAGGTGATGTTCTCAACATGGATAGACTGTTTAGGCTAGTGGGTACTGTCTGTGCTTTGCACATTGAGGTCTGGGGTTCGGATCATGGAAGGGCAGTTTTTTTTCCTTTTATTTTGAATCTTTATTTTTAGATTAAAAATAAATCACTTGGTGGTGTGTTTGAATTCTGTTATGGAATGGTGTGACTCGGTAGCGCGAGCATCTTTAATGCAACTTTTTACCTTCAATTACATCTGAATCATACAGCGAATCAAATTGAAAACACAAGCAGCTTTTGCAGATTTAAACAATATGCAAAGTGATTATAATCTGTGAGCCAGTTCAGGTGTTTATGCATGTTTTATGTTACGTTACACTAATAGCGAGTATAACACTTAAACGTAGTGGTTTTCTTGAAGATACATCTGTACTGGATCACAGAACATAGGCATGCTGCATATCATTTTAATCAGCAGAAGCAGATTGTTCTAATAAGATGCATTTTAGGGTAAAAAGATGCATTAAAAGATGCACGATGCTACCAAGTCACACAGCACTCCTATGACCTTAGACTCAAAACATTTCTCTCAACATCCTATCACTTGAAATTTCTGCTATACAGTAGAAATTGTATTGTACACATAACAGGGGGCAAGTTTCACATAATGAGAGATCATGTTAGGTTCAATACTTTTTAAAATACAGTACTTTGTACTTTCCTTCTCCCTTCCTCTCTGTGTATGGACACCCAAGTTCCTAAACCACCTCCCCCCACCATCACACAATTATAATTCATCTGCATTGAGCTCATTATATCGCTCACCAACACCCCACCTTCTTTTGCTTCTATTCAATGCTGCTGCATTCTGAGCCTGCTAATGACAAGGAATTCATTGTCTTCTTTAATTGCATACTTCACATCAAATACACAACAGGTGATGTTCTCAACATGGATAGACTGTTTAGGCTAGTGGGTACTGTCTGTGCTTTGCACATTGAGGTCTGGGGTTCGGATCATGGAAGGGCAGTTTTTTTTCCTTTTATTTTGAATCTTTATTTTTAGATTAAAAATAAATCACTTGGTGGTGTGTTTGAATTCTGTTATGGAATGGTGTGACTCGGTAGCGCGAGCATCTTTAATGCAACTTTTTACCTTCAATTACATCTGAATCATACAGCGAATCAAATTGAAAGCACAAGCAGCTTTTGCTGATTTAAACAATATGCAAAGTGATTATAATCTGTGAGCCAGTTCAGGTGTTTCTGCATGTTTTATGTTACGTTACACTAACAGCGAGTATAACACTTAAACGTAGTGGTTTTCTTGAAGATACATCTGTACTGGATCACAGAACATAGGCATGCTGCATATCATTTTAATCAGCAGAAGCAGATTGTTCTAATAAGATGCATTTTAGGGTAAAAAGATGCATTAAAAGATGCACGATGCTACCAAGTCACACAGCACTCCTATGACCTTAGACTCAAAACATTTCTCTCAACATCCTATCACTTGAAATTTCTGCTATACAGTAGAAATTGTATTGTACACATAACAGGGGGCAAGTTTCACATAATGAGAGATCATGTTAGGTTCAATACTTTTTAAAATACACTACTTTGTACTTTCCTTCTCCCTTCCTCTCTGTGTATGGACACCCAAGTTCCTAAACCACCTCCCCCCACCATCACACAATTATAATTCATCTGCATTGAGCTCATTATATGGCTCACCAACACCCCACCTTCTTTTGCTTCTATTCAATGCTGCCGCATGCTGAGCCTGCTAATGACAAGGTATTCGTTGTCTGCTTTAATTGCATACTTCACATCAAATACACAACAGGTGATGTTCTCAACATGGATAGACTGTTTAGGCTAGTGGGTACTGTATGTGCTTTGCACATTGAGGTCTGGGGTTCGGATCATGGAAGGGGAGTTTTTTTTCCTTTTCTTTTGAATCTTTATTTTTAGATTAAAAATAAATCAATTGGTGGTGTGTTTGAATTCTGTTATGGCATGGTGTGACTCGGTAGCGCAAGCATCTTTAATGCAACTTTTTACCTTCAATTACATCTGAATCATACAGCGAATCAAATTGAAAGCACAAGCAGCTTTTGCTGATGAAAACAATATGCAAATTGATTATAATCTGTGAGCCAGTTCAGGTGTTTCTGCATGTTTTATGTTACGTTACACTAATAGCGACTATAACACTTAAACGTAGTGGTTTTCTTGAAGATACATCTGTACTGGATCACAGAACATAGGCATGCTGCATATCATTTTAATCATCAGAAGCAGATTGTTCTAATAAGATGCATTTTAGGGTAAAAAGATGCATTAAAAGATGCACTATGCTACCAAGTCACACAGCACTCCTATGACCTTAGACTCAAAACATTTCTCTCAACATCCTATCACTTGAAATTTCTGCTATACAGTAGAAATTGTATTGTACACATAACAGGGGGCAAGTTTCACATAATGAGAGATCATGTTAGGTTCAATACTTTTTAAAATACACTACTTTGTACTTTCCTTCTCCCTTCCTCTCTGTGTATGGACACCCAAGTTCCTAAACCACCTCCCCCCACAATCACACAATTATAATTCATCTGCATTGAGCTCATTATATCGCTCACCAACACCTCACCTTCTTTTGCTTCTATTCAATGCTGCTGCATTCTGAGCCTGCTAATGACAAGGTATTCATTGTCTGCTTTAATTGCATACTTCACATCAAATACACAACAGGTGATGTTCTCAACATGGATAGACTGTTTAGGCTAGTGGGTACTGTCTGTGCTTTGCACATTGAGGTCTGGGGTTCGGATCATGGAAGGGCAGTTTTTTTTCCTTTTATTTTGAATCTTTATTTTTAGATTAAAAATAAATCACTTGGTGGTGTGTTTGAATTCTGTTATGGAATGGTGTGACTCGGTAGCGCGAGCATCTTTAATGCAACTTTTTACCTTCAATTACATCTGAATCATACAGCGAATCAAATTGAAAGCACAAGCAGCTTTTGCTGATTTAAACAATATGCAAAGTGATTATAATCTGTGAGCCAGTTCAGGTGTTTCTGCATGTTTTATGTTACGTTACACTAATAGCGAGTATAACACTTAAACGTAGTGGTTTTCTTGAAGATACATCTGTACTGGATCACAGAACATAGGCATGCTGCATATCATTTTAATCAGCAGAAGCAGATTGTTCTAATAAGATGCATTTTAGTGTAAAAAGATGCATTAAAAGATGCACGATGCTACCAAGTCACACAGCACTCCTATGACCTTAGACTCAAAACATTTATCTCAACATCCTATCACTTGAAATTTCTGCTATACAGTAGAAATTGTATTGTACACATAACAGGGGGCAAGTTTCACATAATGAGAGATCATGTTAGGTTTAATACTTTTTAAAATACACTACTTTGTACTTTCCTTCTCCCTTCCTCTCTGTGTATGGACACCCAAGTTCCTAAACCACCTCCCCCCACCATCACACAATTATAATTCATCTGCATTGAGCTCATTATATGGCTCACCAACACCCCACCTTCTTTTGCTTCTATTCAATGCTGCCTCATGCTGAGCCTGCTATTGACAAGGTATACATTGTCTACTTTAATTGTAAACTTCACATCACATACACAACAGGTGATGTTCTCAACATGGATAGACTGTTTAGTCTAGTGGGTACTGTCTGCGCTTTGCACCTTGAGGTATGGGGTTCGGATCATGGAAGGGGAGTTTTTTTTCCTTTTCTTTTGAATCTTTATTTTTAGATAAAAAATAAATCACTTGGTGGTGTGTTTGAATTCTGTTATGGCATGGTGTGACTCGGTAGTGCGAGCATCTTTAATGCAACTTTTTACCTTCAATTACATCTGAATCATACATCGAATCAAATTGAAAGCACTAGCAGCTTTTGCTGATGAAAACAATATGCAAATTGATTATAATCTGTGAGCCAGTTCAGGTGTTTCTGCATGTTTTATGTTACGTTACACTAAAAGCGACTATAACACTTAAACGTAGTGGTTTTCTTGAAGATACATCTGTACTGGATCACAGAACATAGGCATGCTGCATTTCATTTTAATCATCAGAAGCAGATTGTTCTAATAAGATGCATTTTAGGGTAAAAAGATGCTTTAAAATATGCACGATGCTACCAAGTCACACAGCACTCCTATGACCTTAGACTCAAAACATTTCTCTCAACATCCTATCACTTGAAATTTCTGCTATACTGTAGAAATTGTTTTGTACACATAACAGGGGGCAAGTTTCACATAATGAGAGATCATGTTAGGTTCAATACTTTTTAAAATACACTACTTTGTACTTTCCTTCTCACTTCCTCTCTGTGTATGGACACCCAAGTTCCTAAACCACCTTCCCCCCACCATCACACAATTATAATTCATCTGCATTGAGCTCATTATATCGCTCACCAACACACCACCTTCTTTTGCTTCTATTCAATGCTGCTGCATGCTGAGCCTGCTAATGACAAGGTATTTATTGTCTGCTTTAATTGCATACTTCACATCAAATACACAACAGGTGATGTTCTCAACATGGATAGACTGTTTAGGCTAGTGGGTACTGTCTGTGCTTTGCACATTGAGGTCTGGGGTTCGGATCATGGAAGGGGAGTTTTTTTTCCTTTTCTTTTGAATCTTTATTTTTAGATTAAAAATAAATCAATTGGTGGTGTGTTTGAATTCTGTTATGGCATGGTGTGACTCGGTAGCGCGAGCATCTTTAATGCAACTTTTTACCTTCAATTACATCTGAATCATACAGCGAATCAAATTGAAAGCACAAGCTGCTTTTGCTGATGAAAACAATATGCAAATTGATTATAATCTGTGAGCCAGTTCAGGTGTTTCTGCATGTTTTATGTTACGTTACACTAATAGCGACTATAACACTTAAACGTAGTGGTTTTCTTGAAGATACATCTGTACTGGATCACAGAACATAGGCATGCTGCATATCATTTTAATCATCAGAAGCAGATTGTTCTAATAAGATGCATTTTAGGGTAAAAAGATGCATTAAAAGATGCACTATGCTACCAAGTCACACAGCACTCCTATGACCTTAGACTCAAAACATTTCTCTCAACATCCTATCACTTGAAATTTCTGCTATACAGTAGAAATTGTATTGTACACATAACAGGGGGCAAGTTTCACATAATGAGAGATCATGTTAGGTTCAATACTTTTTAAAATACACTACTTTGTACTTTCCTTCTCCCTTCCTCTCTGTGTATGGACACCCAAGTTCCTAAACCACCTCCCCCCACCATCACACAATTATAATTCATCTGCATTGAGCTCATTATATGGCTCACCAACACCCCACCTTCTTTTGCTTCTATTCAATGCTGCCGCATGCTGAGCCTGCTATTGACAAGGTATACATTGTCTACTTTAATTGTACACTTCACATCACATACACAACAGGTGATGTTCTCAACATGGATAGACTGTTTAGTCTAGTGGGTACTGTCTGCGCTTTGCACCTTGAGGTATGGGGTTCGGATCATGGAAGGGGAGTTTTTTTTCCTTTTCTTTTGAATCTTTATTTTTAGATAAAAAATAAATCACTTGGTGGTGTGTTTGAATTCTGTTATGGCATGGTGTGACTCGGTAGTGCGAGCATCTTTAATGCAACTTTTTACCTTCAATTACATCTGAATCATACATCGAATCAAATTGAAAGCACTAGCAGCTTTTGCTGATGAAAACAATATGCAAATTGATTATAATCTGTGAGCCAGTTCAGGTGTTTCTGCATGTTTTATGTTACGTTACACTAATAGCGACTATAACACTTAAACGTAGTGGTTTTCTTGAAGATACATCTGTACTGGATCACAGAACATAGGCATGCTGCATTTCATTTTAATCATCAGAAGCAGATTGTTCTAATAAGATGCATTTCAGGGTAAAAAGATGCTTTAAAAGATGCACGATGCTACCAAGTCACACAGCACTCCTATGACCTTAGACTCAAAACATTTCTCTCAACATCCTATCACTTGAAATTTCTGCTATACTGTAGAAATTGTTTTGTACACATAACAGGGGGCAAGTTTCACATAATGAGAGATCATGTTAGGTTCAATACTTTTTAAAATACACTACTTTGTACTTTCCTTCTCACTTCCTCTCTGTGTATGGACACCCAAGTTCCTAAACCACCTCCCCCCACCATCACACAATTATAATTCATCTGCATTGAGCTCATTATATCGCTCACCAACACACCACCTTCTTTTGCTTCTATTCAATGCTGCTGCATGCTGAGCCTGCTAATGACAAGGTATTCATTGTCTGCTTTAATTGCAAACTTCACATCAAATACACAACAGGTGATGTTCTCAACATGGATAGACTGTTTAGGCTAGTGGGTACTGTCTGTGCTTTGCACATTGAGGTCTGGGGTTCGGATCATGGAAGGGCAGTTTTTTTTCCTTTTATTTTGAATCTTTATTTTTAGATTAAAAATAAATCACTTGGTGGTGTGTTTGAATTCTGTTATGGAATGGTGTGACTCGGTAGCGCGAGCATCTTTAATGCAACTTTTTACCTTCAATTACATCTGAATCATACAGCGAATCAAATTGAAAACACAAGCAGCTTTTGCTGATTTAAACAATATGCAAAGTGATTATAATCTGTGAGCCAGTTCAGGTGTTTATGCATGTTTTATGTTATTTTACACTAATAGCGAGTATAACACTTAAACGTAGTGGTTTTCTTGAAGATACATCTGTACTGGATCACAGAACATAGGCATGCTGCATATCATTTTAATCAGCAGAAGCAGATTGTTCTAATAAGATGCATTTTAGGGTAAAAAGATGCATTAAAAGATGCACGATGCTACCAAGTCACACAGCACTCCTATGACCTTAGACTCAAAACATTTCTCTCAACATCCTATCACTTGAAATTTCTGCTATACAGTAGAAATTGTATTGTACACATAACAGGGGGCAAGTTTCACATAATGAGAGATCATGTTAGGTTCAATACTTTTTAAAATACACTACTTTGTACTTTCCTTCTCCCTTCCTCCCTGTGTATGGACACCCAAGTTCCTAAACCACCTCCCCCCACCATCACACAATTATAATTCATCTGCATTGAGCTCATTATATCGCTCACCAACACCCCACCTTCTTTTGCTTCTATTCAATGCTGCCACATGCTGAGCCTGCTAATGACAAGGTATTCGTTGTCTGCTTTAATTGCATACTTCACATCAAATACACAACAGGTGATGTTCTCAACATGGATAGACTGTTTAGGCTAGTGGGTACTGTCTGTGCTTTGCACATTGAGGTCTGGGGTTCGGATCATGGAAGGGGAGTTTTTTTTCCTTTTCTTTTGAATCTTTATTTTTAGATTAAAAATAAATCAATTGGTGGTGTGTTTGAATTCTGTTATGGCATGGTGTGACTCGGTAGCGCGAGCATCTTTAATGCAACTTTTTACCTTCAATTACATCTGAATCATACAGCGAATCAAATTGAAAGCACAAGCAGCTTTTGCTGATGAAAACAATATGCAAATTGATTATAATCTGTGAGCCAGTTCAGGTGTTTCTGCATGTTTTATGTTACGTTACACTAATAGCGACTATAACACTTAAACGTAGTGGTTTTCTTGAAGATACATCTGTACTGGATCACAGAACATAGGCATGCTGCATATCATTTTAATCATCAGAAGCAGATTGTTCTAATAAGATGCATTTTAGGGTAAAAAGATGCATTAAAAGATGCACTATGCTACCAAGTCACAAAGCACTCCTATGACCTTAGACTCAAAACATTTCTCTCAACATCCTATCACTTGAAATTTCTGCTATACAGTAGAAATTGTATTGTACACATAACAGGGGGCAAGTTTCACATAATGAGAGATCATGTTAGGTTCAATACTTTTTAAAATACACTACTTTGTACTTTCCTTCTCCCTTCCTCTCTGTGTATGGACACCCAAGTTCCTAAACCACCTCCCCCCACCATCACACAATTATAATTCATCTGCATTGAGCTCATTATATCGCTCACCAACACCCCACCTTCTTTTGCTTCTATTCAATGCTGCCACATGCTGAGCCTGCTAATGACAAGGTATTCGTTGTCTGCTTTAATTGCATACTTCACATCAAATACACAACAGGTGATGTTCTCAACATGGATAGACTGTTTAGGCTAGTGGGTACTGTCTGTGCTTTGCACATTGAGGTCTGGGGTTCGGATCATGGAAGGGGAGTTTTTTTTCCTTTTCTTTTGAATCTTTATTTTTAGATTAAAAATAAATCAATTGGTGGTGTGTTTGAATTCTGTTATGGCATGGTGTGACTCGGTAGCGCAAGCATCTTTAATGCAACTTTTTACCTTCAATTACATCTGAATCATACAACCAATCAAATTGAAAGCACAAGCAGCTTTTGCTGATGAAAACAATATGCAAATTGATTATAATCTGTGAGCCAGTTCAGGTGTTTCTGCATGTTTTATGTTACGTTACACTAATAGCGACTATAACACTTAAACGTAGTGGTTTTCTTGAAGATACATCTGTACTGGATCACAGAACATAGGCATGCTGCATATCATTTTAATCATCAGAAGCAGATTGTTCTAATAAGATGCATTTTAGGGTAAAAAGATGCATTAAAAGATGCACTATGCTACCAAGTCACACAGCACTCCTATGACCTTAGACTCAAAACATTTCTCTCAACATCCTATCACTTGAAATTTCTGCTATACAGTAGAAATTGTATTGTACACATAACAGGGGGCAAGTTTCACATAATGAGAGATCATGTTAGGTTCAATACTTTTTAAAATACACTACTTTGTACTTTCCTTCTCCCTTCCTCTCTGTGTATGGACACCCAAGTTCCTAAACCACCTCCCCCCACCATCACACAATTATAATTCATCTGCATTGAGCTCATTATATCGCTCACCAACACCTCACCTTCTTTTGCTTCTATTCAATGCTGCTGCATTCTGAGCCTGCTAATGACAAGGTATTCATTGTCTGCTTTAATTGCATACTTCACATCAAATACACAACAGGTGATGTTCTCAACATGGATAGACTGTTTAGGCTAGTGGGTACTGTCTGTGCTTTGCACATTGAGGTCTGGGGTTCGGATCATGGAAGGGCAGTTTTTTTTCCTTTTATTTTGAATCTTTATTTTTAGATTAAAAATAAATCACTTGGTGGTGTGTTTGAATTCTGTTATGGAATGGTGTGACTCGGTAGCGCGAGCATCTTTAATGCAACTTTTTACCTTCAATTACATCTGAATCATACAGCGAATCAAATTGAAAGCACAAGCAGCTTTTGCTGATTTAAACAATATGCAAAGTGATTATAATCTGTGAGCCAGTTCAGGTGTTTCTGCATGTTTTATGTTACGTTACACTAATAGCGAGTATAACACTTAAACGTAGTGGTTTTCTTGAAGATACATCTGTACTGGATCACAGAACATAGGCATGCTGCATATCCTTTTAATCATCAGAAGCAGATTGTTCTAATAAGATGCATTTTAGGGTAAAAAGATGCTTTAAAAGATGCACGATGCTACCAAGTCACACAGCACTCCTATGACCTTAGACTCAAAACATTTCTCTCAACATCCTATCACTTGAAATTTCTGCTATACTGTAGAAATTGTTTTGTACACATAACAGGGGGCAAGTTTCACATAATGAGAGATCATGTTAGGTTCAATACTTTTTAAAATACACTACTTTGTACTTTCCTTCTCACTTCCTCTCTGTGTATGGACACCCAAGTTCCTAAACCACCTCCCCCCACCATCACACAATTATAATTCATCTGCATTGAGCTCATTATATCGCTCACCAACACACCACCTTCTTTTGCTTCTATTCAATGCTGCTGCATGCTGAGCCTGCTAATGACAAGGTATTCATTGTCTGCTTTAATTGCAAACTTCACATCAAATACACAACAGGTGATGTTCTCAACATGGATAGACTGTTTAGGCTAGTGGGTACTGTCTGTGCTTTGCACATTGAGGTCTGGGGTTCGGATCATGGAAGGGCAGTTTTTTTTCCTTTTATTTTGAATCTTTATTTTTAGATTAAAAATAAATCACTTGGTGGTGTGTTTGAATTCTGTTATGGAATGGTGTGACTCGGTAGCGCGAGCATCTTTAATGCAACTTTTTACCTTCAATTACATCTGAATCATACAGCGAATCAAATTGAAAACACAAGCAGCTTTTGCTGATTTAAACAATATGCAAAGTGATTATAATCTGTGAGCCAGTTCAGGTGTTTATGCATGTTTTATGTTATTTTACACTAATAGCGAGTATAACACTTAAACGTAGTGGTTTTCTTGAAGATACATCTGTACTGGATCACAGAACATAGGCATGCTGCATATCATTTTAATCAGCAGAAGCAGATTGTTCTAATAAGATGCATTTTAGGGTAAAAAGATGCATTAAAAGATGCACGATGCTACCAAGTCACACAGCACTCCTATGACCTTAGACTCAAAACATTTCTCTCAACATCCTATCACTTGAAATTTCTGCTATACAGTAGAAATTGTATTGTACACATAACAGGGGGCAAGTTTCACATAATGAGAGATCATGTTAGGTTCAATACTTTTTAAAATACACTACTTTGTACTTTCCTTCTCCCTTCCTCCCTGTGTATGGACACCCAAGTTCCTAAACCACCTCCCCCCACCATCACACAATTATAATTCATCTGCATTGAGCTCATTATATCGCTCACCAACACCCCACCTTCTTTTGCTTCTATTCAATGCTGCCACATGCTGAGCCTGCTAATGACAAGGTATTCGTTGTCTGCTTTAATTGCATACTTCACATCAAATACACAACAGGTGATGTTCTCAACATGGATAGACTGTTTAGGCTAGTGGGTACTGTCTGTGCTTTGCACATTGAGGTCTGGGGTTCGGATCATGGAAGGGGAGTTTTTTTTCCTTTTCTTTTGAATCTTTATTTTTAGATTAAAAATAAATCAATTGGTGGTGTGTTTGAATTCTGTTATGGCATGGTGTGACTCGGTAGCGCGAGCATCTTTAATGCAACTTTTTACCTTCAATTACATCTGAATCATACAGCGAATCAAATTGAAAGCACAAGCAGCTTTTGCTGATGAAAACAATATGCAAATTGATTATAATCTGTGAGCCAGTTCAGGTGTTTCTGCATGTTTTATGTTACGTTACACTAATAGCGACTATAACACTTAAACGTAGTGGTTTTCTTGAAGATACATCTGTACTGGATCACAGAACATAGGCATGCTGCATATCATTTTAATCATCAGAAGCAGATTGTTCTAATAAGATGCATTTTAGGGTAAAAAGATGCATTAAAAGATGCACTATGCTACCAAGTCACACAGCACTCCTATGACCTTAGACTCAAAACATTTCTCTCAACATCCTATCACTTGAAATTTCTGCTATACAGTAGAAATTGTATTGTACACATAACAGGGGGCAAGTTTCACATAATGAGAGATCATGTTAGGTTCAATACTTTTTAAAATACACTACTTTGTACTTTCCTTCTCCCTTCCTCTCTGTGTATGGACACCCAAGTTCCTAAACCACCTCCCCCCACCATCACACAATTATAATTCATCTGCATTGAGCTCATTATATCGCTCACCAACACCCCACCTTCTTTTGCTTCTATTCAATGCTGCCACATGCTGAGCCTGCTAATGACAAGGTATTCGTTGTCTGCTTTAATTGCATACTTCACATCAAATACACAACAGGTGATGTTCTCAACATGGATAGACTGTTTAGGCTAGTGGGTACTGTCTGTGCTTTGCACATTGAGGTCTGGGGTTCGGATCATGGAAGGGGAGTTTTTTTTCCTTTTCTTTTGAATCTTTATTTTTAGATTAAAAATAAATCAATTGGTGGTGTGTTTGAATTCTGTTATGGCATGGTGTGACTCGGTAGCGCAAGCATCTTTAATGCAACTTTTTACCTTCAATTACATCTGAATCATACAACCAATCAAATTGAAAGCACAAGCAGCTTTTGCTGATGAAAACAATATGCAAATTGATTATAATCTGTGAGCCAGTTCAGGTGTTTCTGCATGTTTTATGTTACGTTACACTAATAGCGACTATAACACTTAAACGTAGTGGTTTTCTTGAAGATACATCTGTACTGGATCACAGAACATAGGCATGCTGCATATCATTTTAATCATCAGAAGCAGATTGTTCTAATAAGATGCATTTTAGGGTAAAAAGATGCATTAAAAGATGCACTATGCTACCAAGTCACACAGCACTCCTATGACCTTAGACTCAAAACATTTCTCTCAACATCCTATCACTTGAAATTTCTGCTATACAGTAGAAATTGTATTGTACACATAACAGGGGGCAAGTTTCACATAATGAGAGATCATGTTAGGTTCAATACTTTTTAAAATACACTACTTTGTACTTTCCTTCTCCCTTCCTCTCTGTGTATGGACACCCAAGTTCCTAAACCACCTCCCCCCACCATCACACAATTATAATTCATCTGCATTGAGCTCATTATATCGCTCACCAACACCTCACCTTCTTTTGCTTCTATTCAATGCTGCTGCATTCTGAGCCTGCTAATGACAAGGTATTCATTGTCTGCTTTAATTGCATACTTCACATCAAATACACAACAGGTGATGTTCTCAACATGGATAGACTGTTTAGGCTAGTGGGTACTGTCTGTGCTTTGCACATTGAGGTCTGGGGTTCGGATCATGGAAGGGCAGTTTTTTTTCCTTTTATTTTGAATCTTTATTTTTAGATTAAAAATAAATCACTTGGTGGTGTGTTTGAATTCTGTTATGGAATGGTGTGACTCGGTAGCGCGAGCATCTTTAATGCAACTTTTTACCTTCAATTACATCTGAATCATACAGCGAATCAAATTGAAAGCACAAGCAGCTTTTGCTGATTTAAACAATATGCAAAGTGATTATAATCTGTGAGCCAGTTCAGGTGTTTCTGCATGTTTTATGTTACGTTACACTAATAGCGAGTATAACACTTAAACGTAGTGGTTTTCTTGAAGATACATCTGTACTGGATCACAGAACATAGGCATGCTGCATATCATTTTAATCAGCAGAAGCAGATTGTTCTAATAAGATGCATTTTAGTGTAAAAAGATGCATTAAAAGATGCACGATGCTACCAAGTCACACAGCACTCCTATGACCTTAGACTCAAAACATTTATCTCAACATCCTATCACTTGAAATTTCTGCTATACAGTAGAAATTGTATTGTACACATAACAGGGGGCAAGTTTCACATAATGAGAGATCATGTTAGGTTTAATACTTTTTAAAATACACTACTTTGTACTTTCCTTCTCCCTTCCTCTCTGTGTATGGACACCCAAGTTCCTAAACCACCTCCCCCCACCATCACACAATTATAATTCATCTGCATTGAGCTCATTATATGGCTCACCAACACCCCACCTTCTTTTGCTTCTATTCAATGCTGCCGCATGCTGAGCCTGCTATTGACAAGGTATACATTGTCTACTTTAATTGTAAACTTCACATCACATACACAACAGGTGATGTTCTCAACATGGATAGACTGTTTAGTCTAGTGGGTACTGTCTGCGCTTTGCACCTTGAGGTATGGGGTTCGGATCATGGAAGGGGAGTTTTTTTTCCTTTTCTTTTGAATCTTTATTTTTAGATAAAAAATAAATCACTTGGTGGTGTGTTTGAATTCTGTTATGGCATGGTGTGACTCGGTAGTGCGAGCATCTTTAATGCAACTTTTTACCTTCAATTACATCTGAATCATACATCGAATCAAATTGAAAGCACTAGCAGCTTTTGCTGATGAAAACAATATGCAAATTGATTATAATCTGTGAGCCAGTTCAGGTGTTTCTGCATGTTTTATGTTACGTTACACTAAAAGCGACTATAACACTTAAACGTAGTGGTTTTCTTGAAGATACATCTGTACTGGATCACAGAACATAGGCATGCTGCATTTCATTTTAATCATCAGAAGCAGATTGTTCTAATAAGATGCATTTTAGGGTAAAAAGATGCTTTAAAATATGCACGATGCTACCAAGTCACACAGCACTCCTATGACCTTAGACTCAAAACATTTCTCTCAACATCCTATCACTTGAAATTTCTGCTATACTGTAGAAATTGTTTTGTACACATAACAGGGGGCAAGTTTCACATAATGAGAGATCATGTTAGGTTCAATACTTTTTAAAATACACTACTTTGTACTTTCCTTCTCACTTCCTCTCTGTGTATGGACACCCAAGTTCCTAAACCACCTTCCCCCCACCATCACACAATTATAATTCATCTGCATTGAGCTCATTATATCGCTCACCAACACACCACCTTCTTTTGCTTCTATTCAATGCTGCTGCATGCTGAGCCTGCTAATGACAAGGTATTTATTGTCTGCTTTAATTGCATACTTCACATCAAATACACAACAGGTGATGTTCTCAACATGGATAGACTGTTTAGGCTAGTGGGTACTGTCTGTGCTTTGCACATTGAGGTCTGGGGTTCGGATCATGGAAGGGGAGTTTTTTTTCCTTTTCTTTTGAATCTTTATTTTTAGATTAAAAATAAATCAATTGGTGGTGTGTTTGAATTCTGTTATGGCATGGTGTGACTCGGTAGCGCAAGCATCTTTAATGCAACTTTTTACCTTCAATTACATCTGAATCATACAGCGAATCAAATTGAAAGCACAAGCTGCTTTTGCTGATGAAAACAATATGCAAATTGATTATAATCTGTGAGCCAGTTCAGGTGTTTCTGCATGTTTTATGTTACGTTACACTAATAGCGACTATAACACTTAAACGTAGTGGTTTTCTTGAAGATACATCTGTACTGGATCACAGAACATAGGCATGCTGCATATCATTTTAATCATCAGAAGCAGATTGTTCTAATAAGATGCATTTTAGGGTAAAAAGATGCATTAAAAGATGCACTATGCTACCAAGTCACACAGCACTCCTATGACCTTAGACTCAAAACATTTCTCTCAACATCCTATCACTTGAAATTTCTGCTATACAGTAGAAATTGTATTGTACACATAACAGGGGGCAAGTTTCACATAATGAGAGATCATGTTAGGTTCAATACTTTTTAAAATACACTACTTTGTACTTTCCTTCTCCCTTCCTCTCTGTGTATGGACACCCAAGTTCCTAAACCACCTCCCCCCACCATCACACAATTATAATTCATCTGCATTGAGCTCATTATATCGCTCACCAACACCCCACCTTCTTTTGCTTCTATTCAATGCTGCTGCATTCTGAGCCTGCTAATGACAAGGTATTCATTGTCTGCTTTAATTGCATACTTCACATCAAATACACAACAGGTGATGTTCTCAACATGGATAGACTGTTTAGGCTAGTGGGTACTGTCTGTGCTTTGCACATTGAGGTCTGGGGTTCGGATCATGGAAGGGCAGTTTTTTTTCCTTTTATTTTGAATCTTTATTTTTAGATTAAAAATAAATCACTTGGTGGTGTGTTTGAATTCTGTTATGGAATGGTGTGACTCGGTAGCGCGAGCATCTTTAATGCAACTTTTTACCTTCAATTACATCTGAATCATACAGCGAATCAAATTGAAAACACAAGCAGCTTTTGCTGATTTAAACAATATGCAAAGTGATTATAATCTGTGAGCCAGTTCAGGTGTTTATGCATGTTTTATGTTATGTTACACTAATAGCGAGTATAACACTTAAACGTAGTGGTTTTCTTGAAGATACATCTGTACTGGATCACAGAACATAGGCATGCTGCATATCATTTTAATCAGCAGAAGCAGATTGTTCTAATAAGATGCATTTTAGGGTAAAAAGATGCATTAAAAGATGCACGATGCTACCAAGTCACACAGCACTCCTATGACCTTAGACTCAAAACATTTCTCTCAACATCCTATCACTTGAAATTTCTGCTATACAGTAGAAATTGTATTGTACACATAACAGGGGGCAAGTTTCACATAATGAGAGATCATGTTAGGTTCAATACTTTTTAAAATACACTACTTTGTACTTTCCTTCTCCCTTCCTCTCTGTGTATGGACACCCAAGTTCCTAAACCACCTCCCCCCACCATCACACAATTATAATTCATCTGCATTGAGCTCATTATATCGCTCACCAACACCCCACCTTCTTTTGCTTCTATTCAATGCTGTCACATGCTGAGCCTGCTAATGACAAGGTATTCGTTGTCTGCTTTAATTGCATACTTCACATCAAATACACAACAGGTGATGTTCTCAACATGGATAGACTGTTTAGGCTAGTGGGTACTGTCTGTGCTTTGCACATTGAGGTCTGGGGTTCGGATCATGGAAGGGGAGTTTTTTTTCCTTTTCTTTTGAATCTTTATTTTTAGATTAAAAATAAATCAATTGGTGGTGTGTTTGAATTCTGTTATGGCATGGTGTGACTCGGTAGCGCGAGCATCTTTAATGCAACTTTTTACCTTCAATTACATCTGAATCATACAGCGAATCAAATTGAAAGCACAAGCAGCTTTTGCTGATGAAAACAATATGCAAAGTGATTATAATCTGTGAGCCAGTTCAGGTGTTTCTGCATGTTTTATGTTACGTTACACTAATAGCGACTATAATACTTAAACGTAGTGGTTTTCTTGAAGATACATCTGTACTGGATCACAGAACATAGGCATGCAGCATATCATTTTAATCAGCAGAAGCAGATTGTTCTAATAAGATGCATTTTAGTGTAAAAAGACGCATTAAAAGATGCACGATGCTACCAAGTCACACAGCACTCCTATGACCTTAGACTCAAAACATTTCTCTCAACATCCTATCACTTGAAATTTCTGCTATACAGTAGAAATTGTATTGTACACATAACAGGGGGCAAGTTTCACATAATGAGAGATCATGTTAGGTTCAATACTTTTTAAAATACACTACTTTGTACTTTCCTTCTCCCTTCCTCTCAGTGTATGGACACCCAAGTTCCTAAACCACCTCCCCCCACCATCACACAATTATAATTCATCTGCATTGAGCTCATTATATGGCTCACCAACACCCCACCTTCTTTTGCTTCTATTCAATGCTGCCGCATGCTGAGCCTGCTATTGACAAGGTATACATTGTCTACTTTAATTGTACACTTCACATCACATACACAACAGGTGATGTTCTCAACATGGATAGACTGTTTAGTCTAGTGGGTACTGTCTGCGCTTTGCACCTTGAGGTATGGGGTTCGGATCATGGAAGGGGAGTTTTTTTTCCTTTTCTTTTGAATCTTTATTTTTAGATAAAAAATAAATCACTTGGTGGTGTGTTTGAATTCTGTTATGGCATGGTGTGACTCGGTAGTGCGAGCATCTTTAATGCAACTTTTTACCTTCAATTACATCTGAATCATACATCGAATCAAATTGAAAGCACTAGCAGCTTTTGCTGATGAAAACAATATGCAAATTGATTATAATCTGTGAGCCAGTTCAGGTGTTTCTGCATGTTTTATGTTACGTTACACTAATAGCGACTATAACACTTAAACGTAGTGGTTTTCTTGAAGATACATCTGTACTGGATCACAGAACATAGGCATGCTGCATTTCATTTTAATCATCAGAAGCAGATTGTTCTAATAAGATGCATTTTAGGGTAAAAAGATGCTTTAAAAGATGCACGATGCTACCAAGTCACACAGCACTCCTATGACATTAGACTCAAAACATTTTTCTCAACATCCTATCACTTGACATTTCTGCTATACAGTAGACAGTGTATTGTACACATAACATGGGCCAAGTTTCACATAATGAGAGATCATGTTAGGTTCAATACTTTTAAAATACACTACTTTGTACTTTCCTTCTCCCTTCCTCTCTGTGTATGGACACCCAAGTTCCTAAACGACCTCCCCCCACCATCACACAATTATAATACATCTGCATTGAGCTTATAATATGGCTCACCAACACCCCACCTTCTTTTGCTTCTTTTCAATGCTGCCGCATGCTGAGCCTGCTATTGACAAGGTATACATTGTCTACTTTAATTGCACACTTCACATCACATACACAACAGGTGATGTTCTCAACATGGATAGACTGTTTAGTCTAGTGGGTACTGTCTGCGCTTTGCACCTTGAGGTATGGGGTTCGGATCATGGAAGGGGAGTTTTTTTCATTTTCTTTTGAATCTTTATTTTTAGATTAAAAATAAATCACTTGGTGGTGTGTTTGAATTCTGTTATGGCATGGTGTGACTCGGTAGCGCGAGCATCTTTAATGCAACTTTTTACATTCAATTACATCTGAATCATACAGCGAATCAAACTGAAAGCACTAGCAGCTTTTGCTGATGAAAACAATATGCAAATTGATTATAATCTGTGAGCCAGTTCAGGTGTTTCTGCATGTTTTATGTTACGTTACACTAATAGCGACTATAACACTTAAACGTCGTGGTTTTCTTGAAGATACATCTGTACTGGATCACAGAACATAGGCATGATGCATATCATTTTAATCAGCAGAAGCAGATTGTTCTAATAAGATGCATTTTATGGTAAAAAGATGCATTAAAAGATGCACGATGCTACCAAGTCACACAGCACTCCTATGACCTTAGACTCAAAACATTTCTCTCAACATCCTATCACTTGAAATTTCTGCTAAACTTTAGAATTTTTTTTTTTTACACATAACAGGGGGCAAGTTTCACATAATGAGAGATCATGTTAGGTTCAATACTTTTTAAAATACACTACTTTGTACTTTCCTTCTCACTTCCTCTCTGTGTATGGACACCCAAGTTCCTAAACCACCTCCCCCCACCATCACACAATTATAATTCATCTGCATTGAGCTCATTATATCGCTCACCAACACACCACCTTCTTTTGCTTCTATTCAATGCTGCTGCATGCTGAGCCTGCTAATGACAAGGTATTCATTGTCTGCTTTAATTGCAAACTTCACATCAAATACACAACAGGTGATGTTCTCAACATGGATAGACTGTTTAGGCTAGTGGGTACTGTCTGTGCTTTGCACATTGAGGTCTGGGGTTCGGATCATGGAAGGGCAGTTTTTTTTCCTTTTATTTTGAATCTTTATTTTTAGATTAAAAATAAATCACTTGGTGGTGTGTTTGAATTCTGTTATGGAATGGTGTGACTCGGTAGCGCGAGCATCTTTAATGCAACTTTTTACCTTCAATTACATCTGAATCATACAGCGAATCAAATTGAAAACACAAGCAGCTTTTGCTGATTTAAACAATATGCAAAGTGATTATAATCTGTGAGCCAGTTCAGGTGTTTATGCATGTTTTATGTTACGTTACACTAATAGCGAGTATAACACTTAAACGTAGTGGTTTTCTTGAAGATACATCTGTACTGGATCACAGAACATAGGCATGCTGCATATCATTTTAATCAGCAGAAGCAGATTGTTCTAATAAGATGCATTTTAGGGTAAAAAGATGCATTAAAAGATGCACGATGCTACCAAGTCACACAGCACTCCTATGACCTTAGACTCAAAACATTTCTCTCAACATCCTATCACTTGAAATTTCTGCTATACAGTAGAAATTGTATTGTACACATAACAGGGGGCAAGTTTCACATAATGAGAGATCATGTTAGGTTCAATACTTTTTAAAATACACTACTTTGTACTTTCCTTCTCCCTTCCTCTCTGTGTATGGACACCCAAGTTCCTAAACCACCTCCCCCCACCATCACACAATTATAATTCATCTGCATTGAGCTCATTATATCGCTCACCAACACCCCACCTTCTTTTGCTTCTATTCAATGCTGCCACATGCTGAGCCTGCTAATGACAAGGTATTCGTTGTCTGCTTTAATTGCATACTTCACATCAAATACACAACAGGTGATGTTCTCAACATGGATAGACTGTTTATGCTTATGGGTACTGTCTGTGCTTTGCACATTGAGGTCTGGGGTTCGGATCATGGAAGGGGAGTTTTTTTTCCTTTTCTTTTGAATCTTTATATTTAGATTAAAAATAAATCAATTGGTGGTGTGTTTGAATTCTGTTATGGCATGGTGTGACTCGGTAGCGCGAGCATCTTTAATGCAACTTTTTACCTTCAATTACATCTGAATCATACAGCGAATCAAATTGAAAGCACAAGCAGCTTTTGCTGATGAAAACAATATGCAAAGTGATTATAATCTGTGAGCCAGTTCAGGTGTTTCTGCATGTTTTATGTTACGTTACACTAATAGCGACTATAATACTTAAACGTAGTGGTTTTCTTGAAGATACATCTGTACTGGATCACAGAACATAGGCATGCAGCATATCATTTTAATCAGCAGAAGCAGATTGTTCTAATAAGATGCATTTTAGTGTAAAAAGACGCATTAAAAGATGCACGATGCTACCAAGTCACACAGCACTCCTATGACCTTAGACTCAAAACATTTCTCTCAACATCCTATCACTTGAAATTTCTGCTATACAGTAGAAATTGTATTGTACACATAACAGGGGGCAAGTTTCACATAATGAGAGATCATGTTAGGTTCAATACTTTTTAGAATACACTACTTTGTACTTTCCTTCTCCCTTCCTCTCAGTGTATGGACACCCAAGTTCCTAAACCACCTCCCCCCACCATCACACAATTATAATTCATCTGCATTGAGCTCATTATATGGCTCACCAACACCCCACCTTCTTTTGCTTCTATTCAATGCTGCCGCATGCTGAGCCTGCTATTGACAAGGTATACATTGTCTACTTTAATTGTACACTTCACATCACATACACAACAGGTGATGTTCTCAACATGGATAGACTGTTTAGTCTAGTGGGTACTGTCTGCGCTTTGCACCTTGAGGTATGGGGTTCGGATCATGGAAGGGGAGTTTTTTTTCCTTTTCTTTTGAATCTTTATTTTTAGATAAAAAATAAATCACTTGGTGGTGTGTTTGAATTCTGTTATGGCATGGTGTGACTCGGTAGTGCGAGCATCTTTAATGCAACTTTTTACCTTCAATTACATCTGAATCATACATCGAATCAAATTGAAAGCACTGGCAGCTTTTGCTGATGAAAACAATATGCAAATTGATTATAATCTGTGAGCCAGTTCAGGTGTTTCTGCATGTTTTATGTTACGTTACACTAATAGCGACTATAACACTTAAACGTAGTGGTTTTCTTGAAGATACATCTGTACTGGATCACAGAACATAGGCATGCTGCATTTCATTTTAATCATCAGAAGCAGATTGTTCTAATAAGATGCATTTTAGGGTAAAAAGATGCTTTAAAAGATGCACGATGCTACCAAGTCACACAGCACTCCTATGACCTTAGACTCAAAACATTTCTCTCAACATCCTATCACTTGAAATTTCTGCTATACTGTAGAAATTGTTTTGTACACATAACAGGGGGCAAGTTTCACATAATGAGAGATCATGTTAGGTTCAATACTTTTTAAAATACACTACTTTGTACTTTCCTTCTCACTTCCTCTCTGTGTATGGACACCCAAGTTCCTAAACCACCTCCCCCCACCATCACACAATTATAATTCATCTGCATTGAGCTCATTATATTGCTCACCAACACACCACCTTCTTTTGCTTCTATTCAATGCTGCTGCATGCTGAGCCTGCTAATGACAAGGTATTCATTGTCTGCTTTAATTGCAAACTTCACATCAAATACACAACAGGTGATGTTCTCAACATGGATAGACTGTTTAGGCTAGTGGGTACTGTCTGTGCTTTGCACATTGAGGTCGGGGGTTCGGATCATGGAAGGGGAGTTTTTTTTCCTTTTCTTTTGAATCTTTATTTTTAGATTAAAAATAAATCAATTGGTGGTGTGTTTGAATTCTGTTATGGCATGGTGTGACTCGGTAGCGCGAGCATCTTTATTGCAACTTTTTACCTTCAATTACATCTGAATCATACAGCGAATCAAATTGAAAGCACAAGCTGCTTTTGCTGATGAAAACAATATGCAAATTGATTATAATCTGTGAGCCAGTTCAGGTGATTCTGCATGTTTTATGTTACGTTACACTAATAGCAACTATAACACTTAAACGTAGTGGTTTTCTTGAAGATACATCTGTACTGGATCACAGAACATAGGCATGCTGCATATCATTTTAATCATCAGAAGCAGATTGTTCTAATAAGATGCATTTTAGGGTAAAAAGATGCATTAAAAGATGCACTATGCTACCAAGTCACACAGCACTCCTATGACCTTAGACTCAAAACATTTCTCTCAACATCCTATCACTTGAAATTTCTGCTATACAGTAGAAATTGTATTGTACACATAACAGGGGGCAAGTTTCACATAATGAGAGATCATGTTAGGTTCAATACTTTTTAAAATACACTACTTTGTACTTTCCTTCTCCCTTCCTCTCTGTGTATGGACACCCAAGTTCCTAAACCACCTCCCCCCACCATCACACAATTATAATTCATCTGCATTGAGCTCATTATATCGCTCACCAACACCCCACCTTCTTTTGCTTCTATTCAATGCTGCTGCATTCTGAGCCTGCTAATGACAAGGTATTCATTGTCTGCTTTAATTGCATACTTCACATCAAATACACAACAGGTGATGTTCTCAACATGGATAGACTGTTTAGGCTAGTGGGTACTGTCTGTGCTTTGCACATTGAGGTCTGGGGTTCGGATCATGGAAGGGCAGTTTTTTTTCCTTTTATTTTGAATCTTTATTTTTAGATTAAAAATAAATCACTTGGTGGTGTGTTTGAATTCTGTTATGGAATGGTGTGACTCGGTAGCGCGAGCATCTTTAATGCAACTTTTTACCTTCAATTACATCTGAATCATACAGCGAATCAAATTGAAAACACAAGCAGCTTTTGCAGATTTAAACAATATGCAAAGTGATTATAATCTGTGAGCCAGTTCAGGTGTTTCTGCATGTTTTATGTTACGTTACACTAATAGCGACTATAACACTTAAACGTAGTGGTTTTCTTGAAGATACATCTGTACTGGATCACAGAACATAGGCATGCTGCATTTCATTTTAATCATCAGAAGCAGATTGTTCTAATAAGATGCATTTTAGGGTAAAAAGATGCTTTAAAAGATGCACGATGCTACCAAGTCACACAGCACTCCTATGACCTTAGACTCAAAACATTTCTCTCAACATCCTATCACTTGAAATTTCTGCTATACAGTAGAAATTGTATTGTACACATAACAGGGGGCAAGTTTCACATAATGAGAGATCATGTTAGGTTCAATACTTTTTAAAATACACTACTTTGTACTTTCCTTCTCCCTTCCTCTCAGTGTATGGACACCCAAGTTCCTAAACCACCTCCCCCCACCATCACACAATTATAATTCATCTGCATTGAGCTCATTATATGGCTCACCAACACCCCACCTTCTTTTGCTTCTATTCAATGCTGCCGCATGCTGAGCCTGCTATTGACAAGGTATACATTGTCTACTTTAATTGTACACTTCACATCACATACACAACAGGTGATGTTCTCAACATGGATAGACTGTTTAGTCTAGTGGGTACTGTCTGCGCTTTGCACCTTGAGGTATGGGGTTCGGATCATGGAAGGGGAGTTTTTTTTCCTTTTCTTTTGAATCTTTATTTTTAGATAAAAAATAAATCACTTGGTGGTGTGTTTGAATTCTGTTATGGCATGGTGTGACTCGGTAGTGCGAGCATCTTTAATGCAACTTTTTACCTTCAATTACATCTGAATCATACATCGAATCAAATTGAAAGCACTAGCAGCTTTTGCTGATGAAAACAATATGCAAATTGATTATAATCTGTGAGCCAGTTCAGGTGTTTCTGCATGTTTTATGTTATGTTACACTAATAGCGACTATAACACTTAAACGTAGTGGTTTTCTTGAAGATACATCTGTACTGGATCACAGAACATAGGCATGCTGCATTTCATTTTAATCATCAGAAGCAGATTGTTCTAATAAGATGCATTTTAGGGTAAAAAGATGCTTTAAAAGATGCACGATGCTACCAAGTCACACAGCACTCCTATGACCTTAGACTCAAAACATTTCTCTCAACATCCTATCACTTGAAATTTCTGCTATACTGTAGAAATTGTTTTGTACACATAACAGGGGGCAAGTTTCACATAATGAGAGATCATGTTAGGTTCAATACTTTTTAAAATACACTACTTTGTACTTTCCTTCTCACTTCCTCTCTGTGTATGGACACCCAAGTTCCTAAACCACCTCCCCCCACCATCACACAATTATAATTCATCTGCATTGAGCTCATTATATCGCTCACCAACACACCACCTTCTTTTGCTTCTATTCAATGCTGCTGCATGCTGAGCCTGCTAATGACAAGGTATTCATTGTCTGCTTTAATTGCAAACTTCACATCAAATACACAACAGGTGATGTTCTCAACATGGATAGACTGTTTAGGCTAGTGGGTACTGTCTGTGCTTTGCACATTGAGGTCTGGGGTTCGGATCATGGAAGGGGAGTTTTTTTTCCTTTTCTTTTGAATCTTTATTTTTAGATTAAAAATAAATCAATTGGTGGTGTGTTTGAATTCTGTTATGGCATGGTGTGACTCGGTAGCGCGAGCATCTTTAATGCAACTTTTTACCTTCAATTACATCTGAATCATACAGCGAATCAAATTGAAAGCACAAGCTGCTTTTGCTGATGAAAACAATATGCAAATTGATTATAATCTGTGAGCCAGTTCAGGTGTTTCTGCATGTTTTATGTTACGTTACACTAATAGCGACTATAACACTTAAACGTAGTGGTTTTCTTGAAGATACATCTGTACTGGATCACAGAACATAGGCATGCTGCATATCATTTTAATCATCAGAAGCAGATTGTTCTAATAAGATGCATTTTAGGGTAAAAAGATGCATTAAAAGATGCACTATGCTACCAAGTCACACAGCACTCCTATGACCTTAGACTCAAAACATTTCTCTCAACATCCTATCACTTGAAATTTCTGCTATACAGTAGAAATTGTATTGTACACATAACAGGGGGCAAGTTTCACATAATGAGAGATCATGTTAGGTTCAATACTTTTTAAAATACACTACTTTGTACTTTCCTTCTCCCTTCCTCTCTGTGTATGGACACCCAAGTTCCTAAACCACCTCCCCCCACCATCACACAATTATAATTCATCTGCATTGAGCTCATTATATCGCTCACCAACACCCCACCTTCTTTTGCTTCTATTCAATGCTGCTGCATGCTGAGCCTGCTAATGACAAGGTATTCATTGTCTGCTTTAATTGCATACTTCACATCAAATACACAACAGGTGATGTTCTCAACATGGATAGACTGTTTAGGCTAGTGGGTACTGTCTGTGCTTTGCACATTGAGGTCTGGGGTTCGGATCATGGAAGGGCAGTTTTTTTTCCTTTTATTTTGAATCTTTATTTTTAGATTAAAAATAAATCACTTGGTGGTGTGTTTGAATTCTGTTATGGAATGGTGTGACTCGGTAGCGCGAGCATCTTTAATGCAACTTTTTACCTTCAATTACATCTGAATCATACAGCGAATCAAATTGAAAACACAAGCAGCTTTTGCAGATTTAAACAATATGCAAAGTGATTATAATCTGTGAGCCAGTTCAGGTGTTTATGCATGTTTTATGTTACGTTACACTAATAGCGAGTATAACACTTAAACGTAGTGGTTTTCTTGAAGATACATCTGTACTGGATTACAGAACATAGGCATGCTGCATATCATTTTAATCAGCAGAAGCAGATTGTTCTAATAAGATGCATTTTAGGGTAAAAAGATGCATTAAAAGATGCACGATGCTACCAAGTCACACAGCACTCCTATGACCTTAGACTCAAAACATTTCTCTCAACATCCTATCACTTGAAATTTCTGCTATACAGTAGAAATTGTATTGTACACATAACAGGGGGCAAGTTTCACATAATGAGAGATCATGTTAGGTTCAATACTTTTTAAAATACACTACTTTGTACTTTCCTTCTCCCTTCCTCTCAGTGTATGGACACCCAAGTTCCTAAACCACCTCCCCCCACCATCACACAATTATAATTCATCTGCATTGAGCTCATTATATGGCTCACCAACACCCCACCTTCTTTTGCTTCTATTCAATGCTGCCGCATGCTGAGCCTGCTATTGACAAGGTATACATTGTCTACTTTAATTGTACACTTCACATCACATACACAACAGGTGATGTTCTCAACATGGATAGACTGTTTAGTCTAGTGGCTACTGTCTGCGCTTTGCACCTTGAGGTATGGGGTTCGGATCATGGAAGGGGAGTTTTTTTTCCTTTTCTTTTGAATCTTTATTTTTAGATAAAAAATAAATCACTTGGTGGTGTGTTTGAATTCTGTTATGGCATGGTGTGACTCGGTAGTGCGAGCATCTTTAATGCAACTTTTTACCTTCAATTACATCTGAATCATACATCGAATCAAATTGAAAGCACTAGCAGCTTTTGCTGATGAAAACAATATGCAAATTGATTATAATCTGTGAGCCAGTTCAGGTGTTTCTGCATGTTTTATGTTACGTTACACTAATAGCGACTATAACACTTAAACGTAGTGGTTTTCTTGAAGATACATCTGTACTGGATCACAGAACATAGGCATGCTGCATTTCATTTTAATCATCAGAAGCAGATTGTTCTAATAAGATGCATTTTAGGGTAAAAAGATGCTTTAAAAGATGCACGATGCTACCAAGTCACACAGCACTCCTATGACCTTAGACTCAAAACATTTCTCTCAACATCCTATCACTTGAAATTTCTGCTGTACTGTAGAAATTGTTTTGTACACATAACAGGGGGCAAGTTTCACATAATGAGAGATCATGTTAGGTTCAATACTTTTTAAAATACACTACTTTGTACTTTCCTTCTCACTTCCTCTCTGTGTATGGACACCCAAGTTCCTAAACCACCTCCCCCCACCATCACACAATTATAATTCATCTGCATTGAGCTCATTATATCGCTCACCAACACACCACCTTCTTTTGCTTCTATTCAATGCTGCTGCATGCTGAGCCTGCTAATGACAAGGTATTCATTGTCTGCTTTAATTGCATACTTCACATCAAATACACAACAGGTGATGTTCTCAACATGGATAGACTGTTTAGGCTAGTGGGTACTGTCTGTGCTTTGCACATTGAGGTCTGGGGTTCGGATCATGGAAGGGGAGTTTTTTTTCCTTTTCTTTTGAATCTTTATTTTTAGATTAAAAATAAATCAATTGGTGGTGTGTTTGAATTCTGTTATGGCATGGTGTGACTCGGTAGCGCGAGCATCTTTAATGCAACTTTTTACCTTCAATTACATCTGAATCATACAGCGAATCAAATTGAAAGCACAAGCTGCTTTTGCTGATGAAAACAATATGCAAATTGATTATAATCTGTGAGCCAGTTCAGGTGTTTCTGCATGTTTTATGTTACGTTACACTAATAGCGACTATAACACTTAAACGTAGTGGTTTTCTTGAAGATACATCTGTACTGGATCACAGAACATAGGCATGCTGCATATCATTTTAATCATCAGAAGCAGATTGTTCTAATAAGATGCATTTTAGGGTAAAAAGATGCATTAAAAGATGCACTATGCTACCAAGTCACACAGCACTCCTATGACCTTAGACTCAAAACATTTCTCTCAACATCCTATCACTTGAAATTTCTGCTATACAGTAGAAATTGTATTGTACACATAACAGGGGGCAAGTTTCACATAATGAGAGATCATGTTAGGTTCAATACTTTTTAAAATACACTACTTTGTACTTTCCTTCTCCCTTCCTCTCTGTGTATGGACACCCAAGTTCCTAAACCACCTCCCCCCACCATCACACAATTATAATTCATCTGCATTGAGCTCATTATATCGCTCACCAACACCCCACCTTCTTTTGCTTCTATTCAATGCTGCTGCATGCTGAGCCTGCTAATGACAAGGTATTCATTGTCTGCTTTAATTGCATACTTCACATCAAATACACAACAGGTGATGTTCTCAACATGGATAGACTGTTTAGGCTAGTGGGTACTGTCTGTGCTTTGCACATTGAGGTCTGGGGTTCGGATCATGGAAGGGCAGTTTTTTTTCCTTTTATTTTGAATCTTTATTTTTAGATTAAAAATAAATCACTTGGTGGTGTGTTTGAATTCTGTTATGGAATGGTGTGACTCGGTAGCGCGAGCATCTTTAATGCAACTTTTTACCTTCAATTACATCTGAATCATACAGCGAATCAAATTGAAAACACAAGCAGCTTTTGCAGATTTAAACAATATGCAAAGTGATTATAATCTGTGAGCCAGTTCAGGTGTTTATGCATGTTTTATGTTACGTTACACTAATAGCGAGTATAACACTTAAACGTAGTGGTTTTCTTGAAGATACATCTGTACTGGATTACAGAACATAGGCATGCTGCATATCATTTTAATCAGCAGAAGCAGATTGTTCTAATAAGATGCATTTTAGGGTAAAAAGATGCATTAAAAGATGCACGATGCTACCAAGTCACACAGCACTCCTATGACCTTAGACTCAAAACATTTCTCTCAACATCCTATCACTTGAAATTTCTGCTATACAGTAGAAATTGTATTGTACACATAACAGGGGGCAAGTTTCACATAATGAGAGATCATGTTAGGTTCAATACTTTTTAAAATACACTACTTTGTACTTTCCTTCTCCCTTCCTCTCAGTGTATGGACACCCAAGTTCCTAAACCACCTCCCCCCACCATCACACAATTATAATTCATCTGCATTGAGCTCATTATATGGCTCACCAACACCCCACCTTCTTTTGCTTCTATTCAATGCTGCCGCATGCTGAGCCTGCTATTGACAAGGTATACATTGTCTACTTTAATTGTACACTTCACATCACATACACAACAGGTGATGTTCTCAACATGGATAGACTGTTTAGTCTAGTGGCTACTGTCTGCGCTTTGCACCTTGAGGTATGGGGTTCGGATCATGGAAGGGGAGTTTTTTTTCCTTTTCTTTTGAATCTTTATTTTTAGATAAAAAATAAATCACTTGGTGGTGTGTTTGAATTCTGTTATGGCATGGTGTGACTCGGTAGTGCGAGCATCTTTAATGCAACTTTTTACCTTCAATTACATCTGAATCATACATCGAATCAAATTGAAAGCACTAGCAGCTTTTGCTGATGAAAACAATATGCAAATTGATTATAATCTGTGAGCCAGTTCAGGTGTTTCTGCATGTTTTATGTTACGTTACACTAATAGCGACTATAACACTTAAACGTAGTGGTTTTCTTGAAGATACATCTGTACTGGATCACAGAACATAGGCATGCTGCATTTCATTTTAATCATCAGAAGCAGATTGTTCTAATAAGATGCATTTTAGGGTAAAAAGATGCTTTAAAAGATGCACGATGCTACCAAGTCACACAGCACTCCTATGACCTTAGACTCAAAACATTTCTCTCAACATCCTATCACTTGAAATTTCTGCTATACTGTAGAAATTGTTTTGTACACATAACAGGGGGCAAGTTTCACATAATGAGAGATCATGTTAGGTTCAATACTTTTTAAAATACACTACTTTGTACTTTCCTTCTCACTTCCTCTCTGTGTATGGACACCCAAGTTCCTAAACCACCTCCCCCCACCATCACACAATTATAATTCATCTGCATTGAGCTCATTATATCGCTCACCAACACACCACCTTCTTTTGCTTCTATTCAATGCTGCTGCATGCTGAGCCTGCTAATGACAAGGTATTCATTGTCTGCTTTAATTGCATACTTCACATCAAATACACAACAGGTGATGTTCTCAACATGGATAGACTGTTTAGGCTAGTGGGTACTGTCTGTGCTTTGCACATTGAGGTCTGGGGTTCGGATCATGGAAGGGGAGTTTTTTTTCCTTTTCTTTTGAATCTTTATTTTTAGATTAAAAATAAATCAATTGGTGGTGTGTTTGAATTCTGTTATGGCATGGTGTGACTCGGTAGCGCGAGCATCTTTAATGCAACTTTTTACCTTCAATTACATCTGAATCATACAGCGAATCAAATTGAAAGCACAAGCTGCTTTTGCTGATGAAAACAATATGCAAATTGATTATAATCTGTGAGCCAGTTCAGGTGTTTCTGCATGTTTTATGTTACGTTACACTAATAGCGACTATAACACTTAAACGTAGTGGTTTTCTTGAAGATACATCTGTACTGGATCACAGAACATAGGCATGCTGCATATCATTTTAATCATCAGAAGCAGATTGTTCTAATAAGATGCATTTTAGGGTAAAAAGATGCATTAAAAGATGCACTATGCTACCAAGTCACACAGCACTCCTATGACCTTAGACTCAAAACATTTCTCTCAACATCCTATCACTTGAAATTTCTGCTATACAGTAGAAATTGTATTGTACACATAACAGGGGGCAAGTTTCACATAATGAGAGATCATGTTAGGTTCAATACTTTTTAAAATACACTACTTTGTACTTTCCTTCTCCCTTCCTCTCTGTGTATGGACACCCAAGTTCCTAAACCACCTCCCCCCACCATCACACAATTATAATTCATCTGCATTGAGCTCATTATATCGCTCACCAACACCCCACCTTCTTTTGCTTCTATTCAATGCTGCTGCATTCTGAGCCTGCTAATGACAAGGTATTCATTGTCTGCTTTAATTGCATACTTCACATCAAATACACAACAGGTGATGTTCTCAACATGGATAGACTGTTTAGGATAGTGGGTACTGTCTGTGCTTTGCACATTGAGGTCTGGGGTTCGGATCATGGAAGGGCAGTTTTTTTTCCTTTTATTTTGAATCTTTATTTTTAGATTAAAAATAAATCACTTGGTGGTGTGTTTGAATTCTGTTATGGAATGGTGTGACTCGGTAGCGCGAGCATCTTTAATGCAACTTTTTACCTTCAATTACATCTGAATCATACAGCGAATCAAATTGAAAACACAAGCAGCTTTTGCTGATTTAAACAATATGCAAAGTGATTATAATCTGTGAGCCAGTTCAGGTGTTTATGCATGTTTTATGTTACGTTACACTAATAGCGAGCATAACACTTAAACGTAGTGGTTTTCTTGAAGATACATCTGTACTGGATCACAGAACATAGGCATGCTGCATATCATTTTAATCAGCAGAAGCAGATTGTTCTAATAAGATGCATTTTAGGGTAAAAAGATGCATTA
Source organism: Taudactylus pleione (assembly GCA_031769625.1). NCBI lineage: Eukaryota > Metazoa > Chordata > Amphibia > Anura > Myobatrachidae > Taudactylus > Taudactylus pleione. Next base: position 7,188,570 of record JAUIMM010000759.1, read on the forward strand.
AAAGATGCACGATGCTACCAAGTCACACAGCACTCCTATGACCTTAGACTCAAAACATTTCTCTCAACATCCTATCACTTGAAATTTCTGCTATACAGTAGAAATTGTATTGTACACATAACAGGGGGCAAGTTTCACATAATGAGAGATCATGTTAGGTTCAATACTTTTTAAAATACACTACTTTGTACTTTCCTTCTCCCTTCCTCTTAGTGTATGGACACCCAAGTTCCTAAACCACCTCCCCCCACCATCACACAATTATAATTCATCTGCATTGAGCTCATTATATGGCTCACCAACACCCCACCTTCTTTTGCTTCTATTCAATGCTGCCGCATGCTGAGCCTGCTATTGACAAGGTATACATTGTCTACTTTAATTGTACACTTCACATCACATACACAACAGGTGATGTTCTCAACATGGATAGACTGTTTAGTCTAGTGGCTACTGTCTGCGCTTTGCACCTTGAGGTATGGGGTTCGGATCATGGAAGGGGAGTTTTTTTTCCTTTTCTTTTGAATCTTTATTTTTAGATAAAAAATAAATCACTTGGTGGTGTGTTTGAATTCTGTTATGGCATGGTGTGACTCGGTAGTGCGAGCATCTTTAATGCAACTTTTTACCTTCAATTACATCTGAATCATACATCGAATCAAATTGAAAGCACTAGCAGCTTTTGCTGATGAAAACAATATGCAAATTGATTATAATCTGTGAGCCAGTTCAGGTGTTTCTGCATGTTTTATGTTACGTTACACTAATAGCGACTATAACACTTAAACGTAGTGGTTTTCTTGAAGATACATCTGTACTGGATCACAGAACATAGGCATGCTGCATTTCATTTTAATCATCAGAAGCAGATTGTTCTAATAAGATGCATTTTAGGGTAAAAAGATGCTTTAAAAGATGCACGATGCTACCAAGTCACACAGCACTCCTATGACCTTAGACTCAAAACATTTCTCTCAACATCCTATCACTTGAAATTTCTGCTATACTGTAGAAATTGTTTTGTACACATAACAGGGGGCAAGTTTCACATAATGAGAGATCATGTTAGGTTCAATACTTTTTAAAATACACTACTTTGTACTTTCCTTCTCACTTCCTCTCTGTGTATGGACACCCAAGTTCCTAAACCACCTCCCCCCACCATCACACAATTATAATTCATCTGCATTGAGCTCATTATATCGCTCACCAACACACCACCTTCTTTTGCTTCTATTCAATGCTGCTGCATGCTGAGCCTGCTAATGACAAGGTATTCATTGTCTGCTTTAATTGCAAACTTCACATCAAATACACAACAGGTGATGTTCTCAACATGGATAGACTGTTTAGGCTAGTGGGTACTGTCTGTGCTTTGCACATTGAGGTCTGGGGTTCGGATCATGGAAGGGGAGTTTTTTTTCCTTTTCTTTTGAATCTTTATTTTTAGATTAAAAATAAATCAATTGGTGGTGTGTTTGAATTCTGTTATGGCATGGTGTGACTCGGTAGCGCGAGCATCTTTAATGCAACTTTTTACCTTCAATTACATCTGAATCATACAGCGAATCAAATTGAAAGCACAAGCTGCTTTTGCTGATGAAAACAATATGCAAATTGATTATAATCTGTGAGCCAGTTCAGGTGTTTCTGCATGTTTTATGTTACGTTACACTAATAGCGACTATAACACTTAAACGTAGTGGTTTTCTTGAAGATACATCTGTACTGGATCACAGAACATAGGCATGCTGCATATCATTTTAATCATCAGAAGCAGATTGTTCTAATAAGATGCATTTTAGGGTAAAAAGATGCATTAAAAGATGCACTATGCTACCAAGTCACACAACACTCCTATGACCTTAGACTCAAAACATTTCTCTCAACATCCTATCACTTGAAATTTCTGCTATACAGTAGAAATTGTATTGTACACATAACAGGGGGCAAGTTTCACATAATGAGAGATCATGTTAGGTTCAATACTTTTTAAAATACACTACTTTGTACTTTCCTTCTCCCTTCCTCTCTGTGTATGGACACCCAAGTTCCTAAACCACCTCCCCCCACCATCACACAATTATAATTCATCTGCATTGAGCTCATTATATCGCTCACCAACACCCCACCTTCTTTTGCTTCTATTCAATGCTGCTGCATTCTGAGCCTGCTAATGACAAGGTATTCATTGTCTGCTTTAATTGCATACTTCACATCAAATACACAACAGGTGATGTTCTCAACATGGATAGACTGTTTAGGCTAGTGGGTACTGTCTGTGCTTTGCACATTGAGGTCTGGGGTTCGGATCATGGAAGGGCAGTTTTTTTTCCTTTTATTTTGAATCTTTATTTTTAGATTAAAAATAAATCACTTGGTGGTGTGTTTGAATTCTGTTATGGAATGGTGTGACTCGGTAGCGCGAGCATCTTTAATGCAACTTTTTACCTTCAATTACATCTGAATCATACAGCGAATCAAATTGAAAACACAAGCAGCTTTTGCTGATTTAAACAATATGCAAAGTGATTATAATCTGTGAGCCAGTTCAGGTGTTTATGCATGTTTTATGTTACGTTACACTAATAGCGAGTATAACACTTAAACGTAGTGGTTTTCTTGAAGATACATCTGTACTGGATCACAGAACATAGGCATGCTGCATATCATTTTAATCAGCAGAAGCAGATTGTTCTAATAAGATGCATTTTAGGGTAAAAAGATGCATTAAAAGATGCACGATGCTACCAAGTCACACAGCACTCCTATGACCTTAGACTCAAAACATTTCTCTCAACATCCTATCACTTGAAATTTCTGCTATACAGTAGAAATTGTATTGTACACATAACAGGGGGCAAGTTTCACATAATGAGAGATCATGTTAGGTTCAATACTTTTTAAAATACACTACTTTGTACTTTCCTTCTCCCTTCCTCTCAGTGTATGGACACCCAAGTTCCTAAACCACCTCCCCCCACCATCACACAATTATAATTCATCTGCATTGAGCTCATTATATGGCTCACCAACACCCCACCTTCTTTTGCTTCTATTCAATGCTGCCGCATGCTGAGCCTACTATTGACAAGGTATACATTGTCTACTTTAATTGTACACTTCACATCACATACACAACAGGTGATGTTCTCAACATGGATAGACTGTTTAGTCTAGTGGCTACTGTCTGCGCTTTGCACCTTGAGGTATGGGGTTCGGATCATGGAAGGGGAGTTTTTTTTCCTTTTCTTTTGAATCTTTATTTTTAGATAAAAAATAAATCACTTGGTGGTGTGTTTGAATTCTGTTATGGCATGGTGTGACTCGGTAGTGCGAGCATCTTTAATGCAACTTTTTACCTTCAATTACATCTGAATCATACATCGAATCAAATTGAAAGCACTAGCAGCTTTTGCTGATGAAAACAATATGCAAATTGATTATAATCTGTGAGCCAGTTCAGGTGTTTCTGCATGTTTTATGTTACGTTACACTAATAGCGACTATAACACTTAAACGTAGTGGTTTTCTTGAAGATACATCTGTACTGGATCACAGAACATAGGCATGCTGCATTTCATTTTAATCATCAGAAGCAGATTGTTCTAATAAGATGCATTTTAGGGTAAAAAGATGCTTTAAAAGATGCACGATGCTACCAAGTCACACAGCACTCCTATGACCTTAGACTCAAAACATTTCTCTCAACATCCTATCACTTGAAATTTCTGCTATACTGTAGAAATTGTTTTGTACACATAACAGGGGGCAAGTTTCACATAATGAGAGATCATGTTAGGTTCAATACTTTTTAAAATACACTACTTTGTACTTTCCTTCTCACTTCCTCTCTGTGTATGGACACCCAAGTTCCTAAACCACCTCCCCCCACCATCACACAATTATAATTCATCTGCATTGAGCTCATTATATCGCTCACCAACACACCACCTTCTTTTGCTTCTATTCAATGCTGCTGCATGCTGAGCCTGCTAATGACAAGGTATTCATTGTCTGCTTTAATTGCATACTTCACATCAAATACACAACAGGTGATGTTCTCAACATGGATAGACTGTTTAGGCTAGTGGGTACTGTCTGTGCTTTGCACATTGAGGTCTGGGGTTCGGATCATGGAAGGGGAGTTTTTTTTCCTTTTCTTTTGAATCTTTATTTTTAGATTAAAAATAAATCAATTGGTGGTGTGTTTGAATTCTGTTATGGCATGGTGTGACTCGGTAGCGCGAGCATCTTTAATGCAACTTTTTACCTTCAATTACATCTGAATCATACAGCGAATCAAATTGAAAGCACAAGCTGCTTTTGCTGATGAAAACAATATGCAAATTGATTATAATCTGTGAGCCAGTTCAGGTGTTTCTGCATGTTTTATGTTACGTTACACTAATAGCGACTATAACACTTAAAAGTAGTGGTTTTCTTGAAGATACATCTGTACTGGATCACAGAACATAGGCATGCTGCATATCATTTTAATCATCAGAAGCAGATTGTTCTAATAAGATGCATTTTAGGGTAAAAAGATGCATTAAAAGATGCACTATGCTACCAAGTCACACAGCACTCCTATGACCTTAGACTCAAAACATTTCTCTCAACATCCTATCACTTGAAATTTCTGCTATACAGTAGAAATTGTATTGTACACATAACAGGGGGCAAGTTTCACATAATGAGAGATCATGTTAGGTTCAATACTTTTTAAAATACACTACTTTGTACTTTCCTTCTCCCTTCCTCTCTGTGTATGGACACCCAAGTTCCTAAACCACCTCCCCCCACCATCACACAATTATAATTCATCTGCATTGAGCTCATTATATCGCTCACCAACACCCCACCTTCTTTTGCTTCTATTCAATGCTGCTGCATTCTGAGCCTGCTAATGACAAGGTATTCATTGTCTGCTTTAATTGCATACTTCACATCAAATACACAACAGGTGATGTTCTCAACATGGATAGACTGTTTAGGCTAGTGGGTACTGTCTGTGCTTTGCACATTGAGGTCTGGGGTTCGGATCATGGAAGGGCAGTTTTTTTTCCTTTTATTTTGAATCTTTATTTTTAGATTAAAAATAAATCACTTGGTGGTGTGTTTGAATTCTGTTATGGAATGGTGTGACTCGGTAGCGCGAGCATCTTTAATGCAACTTTTTACCTTCAATTACATCTGAATCATACAGCGAATCAAATTGAAAACACAAGCAGCTTTTGCTGATTTAAACAATATGCAAAGTGATTATAATCTGTGAGCCAGTTCAGGTGTTTATGCATGTTTTATGTTACGTTACACTAATAGCGAGTATAACACTTAAACGTAGTGGTTTTCTTGAAGATACATCTGTACTGGATCACAGAACATAGGCATGCTGCATATCATTTTAATCAGCAGAAGCAGATTGTTCTAATAAGATGCATTTTAGGGTAAAAAGATGCATTAAAAGATGCACGATGCTACCAAGTCACACAGCACTCCTATGACCTTAGACTCAAAACATTTCTCTCAACATCCTATCACTTGAAATTTCTGCTATACAGTAGAAATTGTATTGTACACATAACAGGGGGCAAGTTTCACATAATGAGAGATCATGTTAGGTTCAATACTTTTTAAAATACACTACTTTGTACTTTCCTTCTCCCTTCCTCTCAGTGTATGGACACCCAAGTTCCTAAACCACCTCCCCCCACCATCACACAATTATAACTCATCTGCATTGAGCTCATTATATGGCTCACCAACACCCCACCTTCTTTTGCTTCTATTCAATGCTGCCGCATGCTGAGCCTACTATTGACAAGGTATACATTGTCTACTTTAATTGTACACTTCACATCACATACACAACAGGTGATGTTCTCAACATGGATAGACTGTTTAGTCTAGTGGCTACTGTCTGCGCTTTGCACCTTGAGGTATGGGGTTCGGATCATGGAAGGGGAGTTTTTTTTCCTTTTCTTTTGAATCTTTATTTTTAGATAAAAAATAAATCACTTGGTGGTGTGTTTGAATTCTGTTATGGCATGGTGTGACTCGGTAGTGCGAGCATCTTTAATGCAACTTTTTACCTTCAATTACATCTGAATCATACATCGAATCAAATTGAAAGCACTAGCAGCTTTTGCTGATGAAAACAATATGCAAATTGATTATAATCTGTGAGCCAGTTCAGGTGTTTCTGCATGTTTTATGTTACGTTACACTAATAGCGACTATAACACTTAAACGTAGTGGTTTTCTTGAAGATACATCTGTACTGGATCACAGAACATAGGCATGCTGCATATCATTTTAATCATCAGAAGCAGATTGTTCTAATAAGATGCATTTTAGGGTAAAAAGATGCTTTAAAAGATGCACGATGCTACCAAGTCACACAGCACACCTATGACCTTAGACTCAAAACATTTCTCTCAACATCCTATCACTTGAAATTTCTGCTATACTGTAGAAATTGTTTTGTACACATAACAGGGGGCAAGTTTCACATAATGAGAGATCATGTTATGTTCAATACTTTTTAAAATACACTACTTTGTACTTTCCTTCTCACTTCCTCTCTGTGTATGGACACCCAAGTTCCTAAACCACCTCCCCCCACCATCACACAATTATAATTCATCTGCATTGAGCTCATTATATCGCTCACCAACACCCCACCTTCTTTTGCTTCTATTCAATGCTGCTGCATTCTGAGCCTGCTAATGACAAGGTATTCATTGTCTGCTTTAATTGCATACTTCACATCAAATACACAACAGGTGATGTTCTCAACATGGATAGACTGTTTAGGCTAGTGGGTACTGTCTGTGCTTTGCACATTGAGGTCTGGGGTTCGGATCATGGAAGGGCAGTTTTTTTTCCTTTTATTTTGAATCTTTATTTTTAGATTAAAAATAAATCACTTGGTGGTGTGTTTGAATTCTGTTATGGAATGGTGTGACTCGGTAGCGCGAGCATCTTTAATGCAACTTTTTACCTTCAATTACATCTGAATCATACAGCGAATCAAATTGAAAACACAAGCAGCTTTTGCTGATTTAAACAATATGCAAAGTGATTATAATCTGTGAGCCAGTTCAGGTGTTTATGCATGTTTTATGTTACGTTACACTAATAGCGACTATAACACTTAAACGTAGTGGTTTTCTTGAAGATACATCTGTACTGGATCACAGAACATAGGCATGCTGCATATCATTTTAATCAGCAGAAGCAGATTGTTCTAATAAGATGCATTTTAGGGTAAAAAGATGCATTAAAAGATGCACGATGCTACCAAGTCACACAGCACTCCTATGACCTTAGACTCAAAACATTTCTCTCAACATCCTATCACTTGAAATTTCTGCTATACAGTAGAAATTGTATTGTACACATAACAGGGGGCAAGTTTCACATAATGAGAGATCATGTTAGGTTCAATACTTTTTAAAATACACTACTTTGTACTTTCCTTCTCCCTTCCTCTCAGTGTATGGACACCCAAGTTCCTAAACCACCTCCCCCCACCATCACACAATTATAATTCATCTGCATTGAGCTCATTATATGGCTCACCAACACCCCACCTTCTTTTGCTTCTATTCAATGCTGCCGCATGCTGAGCCTACTATTGACAAGGTATACATTGTCTACTTTAATTGTACACTTCACATCACATACACAACAGGTGATGTTCTCAACATGGATAGACTGTTTAGTCTAGTGGCTACTGTCTGCGCTTTGCACCTTGAGGTATGGGGTTCGGATCATGGAAGGGGAGTTTTTTTTCCTTTTCTTTTGAATCTTTATTTTTAGATAAAAAATAAATCACTTGGTGGTGTGTTTGAATTCTGTTATGGCATGGTGTGACTCGGTAGTGCGAGCATCTTTAATGCAACTTTTTACCTTCAATTACATCTGAATCATACATCGAATCAAATTGAAAGCACTAGCAGCTTTTGCTGATGAAAACAATATGCAAATTGATTATAATCTGTGAGCCAGTTCAGGTGTGTCTGCATGTTTTATGTTACGTTACACTAATAGCGACTATAACACTTAAACGTAGTGGTTTTCTTGAAGATACATCTGTACTGGATCACAGAACATAGGCATGCTGCATTTCATTTTAATCATCAGAAGCAGATTGTTCTAATAAGATGCATTTTAGGGTAAAAAGATGCTTTAAAAGATGCACGATGCTACCAAGTCACACAGCACTCCTATGACCTTAGACTCAAAACATTTCTCTCAACATCCTATCACTTGAAATTTCTGCTATACTGTAGAAATTGTTTTGTACACATAACAGGGGGCAAGTTTCACATAATGAGAGATCATGTTAGGTTCAATACTTTTTAAAATACACTACTTTGTACTTTCCTTCTCACTTCCTCTCTGTGTATGGACACCCAAGTTCCTAAACCACCTCCCCCCACCATCACACAATTATAACTCATCTGCATTGAGCTCATTATATGGCTCACCAACACCCCACCTTCTTTTGCTTCTATTCAATGCTGCCGCATGCTGAGCCTACTATTGACAAGGTATACATTGTCTACTTTAATTGTACACTTCACATCACATACACAACAGGTGATGTTCTCAACATGGATAGACTGTTTAGTCTAGTGGCTACTGTCTGCGCTTTGCACCTTGAGGTATGGGGTTCGGATCATGGAAGGGGAGTTTTTTTTCCTTTTCTTTTGAATCTTTATTTTTAGATAAAAAATAAATCACTTGGTGGTGTGTTTGAATTCTGTTATGGCATGGTGTGACTCGGTAGTGCGAGCATCTTTAATGCAACTTTTTACCTTCAATTACATCTGAATCATACATCGAATCAAATTGAAAGCACTAGCAGCTTTTGCTGATGAAAACATAATGCAAATTGATTATAATCTGTGAGCCAGTTCAGGTGTTTCTGCATGTTTTATGTTACGTTACACTAATAGCGACTATAACACTTAAACGTAGTGGTTTTCTTGAAGATACATCTGTACTGGATCACAGAACATAGGCATGCTGCATATCATTTTAATCATCAGAAGCAGATTGTTCTAATAAGATGCATTTTAGGGTAAAAAGATGCTTTAAAAGATGCACGATGCTACCAAGTCACACAGCACTCCTATGACCTTAGACTCAAAACATTTCTCTCAACATCCTATCACTTGAAATTTCTGCTATACTGTAGAAATTGTTTTGTACACATAACAGGGGGCAAGTTTCACATAATGAGAGATCATGTTAGGTTCAATACTTTTTAAAATACACTACTTTGTACTTTCCTTCTCACTTCCTCTCTGTGTATGGACACCCAAGTTCCTAAACCACCTCCCCCCACCATCACACAATTATAATTCATCTGCATTGAGCTCATTATATCGCTCACCAACACCCCACCTTCTTTTGCTTCTATTCAATGCTGCTGCATTCTGAGCCTGCTAATGACAAGGTATTCATTGTCTGCTTTAATTGCATACTTCACATCAAATACACAACAGGTGATGTTCTCAACATGGATAGACTGTTTAGGCTAGTGGGTACTGTCTGTGCTTTGCACATTGAGGTCTGGGGTTCGGATCATGGAAGGGCAGTTTTTTTTCCTTTTATTTTGAATCTTTATTTTTAGATTAAAAATAAATCACTTGGTGGTGTGTTTGAATTCTGTTATGGAATGGTGTGACTCGGTAGCGCGAGCATCTTTAATGCAACTTTTTACCTTCAATTACATCTGAATCATACAGCGAATCAAATTGAAAACACAAGCAGCTTTTGCTGATTTAAACAATATGCAAAGTGATTATAATCTGTGAGCCAGTTCAGGTGTTTATGCATGTTTTATGTTACGTTACACTAATAGCGACTATAACACTTAAACGTAGTGGTTTTCTTGAAGATACATCTGTACTGGATCACAGAACATAGGCATGCTGCATATCATTTTAATCAGCAGAAGCAGATTGTTCTAATAAGATGCATTTTAGGGTAAAAAGATGCATTAAAAGATGCACGATGCTACCAAGTCACACAGCACTCCTATGACCTTAGACTCAAAACATTTCTCTCAACATCCTATCACTTGAAATTTCTGCTATACAGTAGAAATTGTATTGTACACATAACAGGGGGCAAGTTTCACATAATGAGAGATCATGTTAGGTTCAATACTTTTTAAAATACACTACTTTGTACTTTCCTTCTCCCTTCCTCTCAGTGTATGGACACCCAAGTTCCTAAACCACCTCCCCTCACCATCACACAATTATAATTCATCTGCATTGAGCTCATTATATGGCTCACCAACACCCCACCTTCTTTTGCTTCCATTCAATGCTGCCGCATGCTGAGCCTACTATTGACAAGGTATACATTGTCTACTTTAATTGTACACTTCACATCACATACACAACAGGTGATGTTCTCAACATGGATAGACTGTTTAGTCTAGTGGCTACTGTCTGCGCTTTGCACCTTGAGGTATGGGGTTCGGATCATGGAAGGGGAGTTTTTTTTCCTTTTCTTTTGAATCTTTATTTTTAGATAAAAAATAAATCACTTGGTGGTGTGTTTGAATTCTGTTATGGCATGGTGTGACTCGGTAGTGCGAGCATCTTTAATGCAACTTTTTACCTTCAATTACATCTGAATCATACATCGAATCAAATTGAAAGCACTAGCAGCTTTTGCTGATGAAAACAATATGCAAATTGATTATAATCTGTGAGCCAGTTCAGGTGTTTCTGCATGTTTTATGTTACGTTACACTAATAGCGACTATAACACTTAAACGTAGTGGTTTTCTTGAAGATACATCTGTACTGGATCACAGAACATAGGCATGCTGCATTTCATTTTAATCATAAGAAGCAGATTGTTCTAATAAGATGCATTTTAGGGTAAAAAGATGCTTTAAAAGATGCACGATGCTACCAAGTCACACAGCACTCCTATGACCTTAGACTCAAAACATTTCTCTCAACATCCTATCACTTGAAATTTCTGCTATACTGTAGAAATTGTTTTGTACACATAACAGGGGGCAAGTTTCACATAATGAGAGATCATGTTAGGTTCAATACTTTTTAAAATACACTACTTTGTACTTTCCTTCTCACTTCCTCTCTGTGTATGGACACCCAAGTTCCTAAACCACCTCCCCCCACCATCACACAATTATAATTCATCTGCATTGAGCTCATTATATCGCTCACCAACACACCACCTTCTTTTGCTTCTATTCAATGCTGCTGCATGCTGAGCCTGCTAATGACAAGGTATTCATTGTCTGCTTTAATTGCATACTTCACATCAAATACACAACAGGTGATGTTCTCAACATGGATAGACTGTTTAGGCTAGTGGGTACTGTCTGTGCTTTGCACATTGAGGTCTGGGGTTCGGATCATGGAAGGGGAGTTTTTTTTCCTTTTCTTTTGAATCTTTATTTTTAGATTAAAAATAAATCAATTGGTGGTGTGTTTGAATTCTGTTATGGCATGGTGTGACTCGGTAGTGCGAGCATCTTTAATGCAACTTTTTACCTTCAATTACATCTGAATCATACATCGAATCAAATTGAAAGCACTAGCAGCTTTTGCTGATGAAAACAATATGCAAATTGATTATAATCTGTGAGCCAGTTCAGGTGTTTCTGCATGTTTTATGTTACGTTACACTAATAGCGACTATAACACTTAAACGTAGTGGTTTTCTTGAAGATACATCTGTACTGGATCACAGAACATAGGCATGCTGCATATCATTTTAATCATCAGAAGCAGATTGTTCTAATAAGATGCATTTTAGGGTAAAAAGATGCTTTAAAAGATGCACGATGCTACCAAGTCACACAGCACTCCTATGACCTTAGACTCAAAACATTTCTCTCAACATCCTATCACTTGAAATTTCTGCTATACTGTAGAAATTGTTTTGTACACATAACAGGGGGCAAGTTTCACATAATGAGAGATCATGTTAGGTTCAATACTTTTTAAAATACACTACTTTGTACTTTCCTTCTCACTTCCTCTCTGTGTATGGACACCCAAGTTCCTAAACCACCTCCCCCCACCATCACACAATTATAATTCATCTGCATTGAGCTCATTATATCGCTCACCAACACCCCACCTTCTTTTGCTTCTATTCAATGCTGCTGCATTCTGAGCCTGCTAATGACAAGGTATTCATTGTCTGCTTTAATTGCATACTTCACATCAAATACACAACAGGTGATGTTCTCAACATGGATAGACTGTTTAGGCTAGTGGGTACTGTCTGTGCTTTGCACATTGAGGTCTGGGGTTCGGATCATGGAAGGGGAGTTTTTTTTCCTTTTATTTTGAATCTTTATTTTTAGATTAAAAATAAATCACTTGGTGGTGTGTTTGAATTCTGTTATGGAATGGTGTGACTCGGTAGCGCGAGCATCTTTAATGCAACTTTTTACCTTCAATTACATCTGAATCATACAGCGAATCAAATTGAAAACACAAGCAGCTTTTGCTGATTTAAACAATATGCAAAGTGATTATAATCTGTGAGCCAGTTCAGGTGTTTATGCATGTTTTATGTTACGTTACACTAATAGCGAGTATAACACTTAAACGTAGTGGTTTTCTTGAAGATACATCTGTACTGGATCACAGAACATAGGCATGCTGCATATCATTTTAATCAGCAGAAGCAGATTGTTCTAATAAGATGCATTTTAGGGTAAAAGATGCATTAAAAGATGCACGATGCTACCAAGTCACACAGCACTCCTATGACCTTAGACTCAAAACATTTCTCTCAACATCCTATCACTTGAAATTTCTGCTATACAGTAGAAATTGTATTGTACACATAACAGGGGGCAAGTTTCACATAATGAGAGATCATGTTAGGTTCAATACTTTTTAAAATACACTACTTTGTACTTTCCTTCTCCCTTCCTCTCAGTGTATGGACACCCAAGTTCCTAAACCACCTCCCCCCACCATCACACAATTATAATTCATCTGCATTGAGCTCATTATATGGCTCACCAACACCCCACCTTCTTTTGCTTCTATTCAATGCTGCCGCATGCTGAGCCTACTATTGACAAGGTATACATTGTCTACTTTAATTGTACACTTCACATCACATACACAACAGGTGATGTTCTCAACATGGATAGACTGTTTAGTCTAGTGGCTACTGTCTGCGCTTTGCACCTTGAGGTATGGGGTTCGGATCATGGAAGGGGAGTTTTTTTTCCTTTTCTTTTGAATCTTTATTTTTAGATAAAAAATAAATCACTTGGTGGTGTGTTTGAATTCTGTTATGGCATGGTGTGACTCGGTAGTGCGAGCATCTTTAATGCAACTTTTTACCTTCAATTACATCTGAATCATACATCGAATCAAATTGAAAGCACTAGCAGCTTTTGCTGATGAAAACAATATGCAAATTGATTATAATCTGTGAGCCAGTTCAGGTGTTTCTGCATGTTTTATGTTACGTTACACTAATAGCGACTATAACACTTAAACGTAGTGGTTTTCTTGAAGATACATCTGTACTGGATCACAGAACATAGGCATGCTGCATTTCATTTTAATCATCAGAAGCAGATTGTTCTAATAAGATGCATTTTAGGGTAAAAAGATGCTTTAAAAGATGCACGATGCTACCAAGTCACACAGCACTCCTATGACCTTAGACTCAAAACATTTCTCTCAACATCCTATCACTTGAAATTTCTGCTATACTGTAGAAATTGTTTTGTACACATAACAGGGGGCAAGTTTCACATAATGAGAGATCATGTTAGGTTCAATACTTTTTAAAATACACTACTTTGTACTTTCCTTCTCACTTCCTCTCTGTGTATGGACACCCAAGTTCCTAAACCACCTCCCCCCACCATCACACAATTATAATTCATCTGCATTGAGCTCATTATATCGCTCACCAACACACCACCTTCTTTTGCTTCTATTCAATGCTGCTGCATGCTGAGCCTGCTAATGACAAGGTATTCATTGTCTGCTTTAATTGCATACTTCACATCAAATACACAACAGGTGATGTTCTCAACATGGATAGACTGTTTAGGCTAGTGGGTACTGTCTGTGCTTTGCACATTGAGGTCTGGGGTTCGGATCATGGAAGGGGAGTTTTTTTTCCTTTTCTTTTGAATCTTTATTTTTAGATTAAAAATAAATCAATTGGTGGTGTGTTTGAATTCTGTTATGACATGGTGTGACTCGGTAGCGCGAGCATCTTTAATGCAACTTTTTACCTTCAATTACATCTGAATCATACAGCGAATCAAATTGAAAGCACAAGCTGCTTTTGCTGATGAAAACAATATGCAAATTGATTATAATCTGTGAGCCAGTTCAGGTGTTTCTGCATGTTTTATGTTACGTTACACTAATAGCGACTATAACACTTAAACGTAGTGGTTTTCTTGAAGATACATCTGTACTGGATCACAGAACATAGGCATGCTGCATATCATTTTAATCATCAGAAGCAGATTGTTCTAATAAGATGCATTTTAGGGTAAAAAGATGCATTAAAAGATGCACTATGCTACCAAGTCACACAGCACTCCTATGACCTTAGACTCAAAACATTTCTCTCAACATCCTATCACTTGAAATTTCTGCTATACAGTAGAAATTGTATTGTACACATAACAGGGGGCAAGTTTCACATAATGAGAGATCATGTTAGGTTCAATACTTTTTAAAATACACTACTTTGTACTTTCCTTCTCCCTTCCTCTCTGTGTATGGACACCCAAGTTCCTAAACCACCTCCCCCCACCATCACACAATTATAATTCATCTGCATTGAGCTCATTATATCGCTCACCAACACCCCACCTTCTTTTGCTTCTATTCAATGCTGCTGCATTCTGAGCCTGCTAATGACAAGGTATTCATTGTCTGCTTTAATTGCATACTTCACATCAAATACACAACAGGTGATGTTCTCAACATGGATAGACTGTTTAGGCTAGTGGGTACTGTCTGTGCTTTGCACATTGAGGTCTGGGGTTCGGATCATGGAAGGGCAGTTTTTTTTCCTTTTATTTTGAATCTTTATTTTTAGATTAAAAATAAATCACTTGGTGGTGTGTTTGAATTCTGTTATGGAATGGTGTGACTCGGTAGCGCGAGCATCTTTAATGCAACTTTTTACCTTCAATTACATCTGAATCATACAGCGAATCAAATTGAAAACACAAGCAGCTTTTGCTGATTTAAACAATATGCAAAGTGATTATAATCTGTGAGCCAGTTCAGGTGTTTATGCATGTTTTATGTTACGTTACACTAATAGCGACTATAACACTTAAACGTAGTGGTTTTCTTGAAGATACATCTGTACTGGATCACAGAACATAGGCATGCTGCATATCATTTTAATCATCAGAAGCAGATTGTTCTAATAAGATGCATTTTAGGGTAAAAAGATGCTTTAAAAGATGCACGATGCTACCAAGTCACACAGCACTCCTATGACCTTAGACTCAAAACATTTCTCTCAACATCCTATCACTTGAAATTTCTGCTATACTGTAGAAATTGTTTTGTACACATAACAGGGGGCAAGTTTCACATAATGAGAGATCATGTTAGGTTCAATACTTTTTAAAATACACTACTTTGTACTTTCCTTCTCACTTCCTCTCTGTGTATGGACACCCAAGTTCCTAAACCACCTCCCCCCACCATCACACAATTATAATTCATCTGCATTGAGCTCATTATATCGCTCACCAACACACCACCTTCTTTTGCTTCTATTCAATGCTGCTGCATGCTGAGCCTACTATTGACAAGGTATACATTGTCTACTTTAATTGTACACTTCACATCACATACACAACAGGTGATGTTCTCAACATGGATAGACTGTTTAGTCTAGTGGCTACTGTCTGCGCTTTGCACCTTGAGGTATGGGGTTCGGATCATGGAAGGGGAGTTTTTTTTCCTTTTCTTTTGAATCTTTATTTTTAGATAAAAAATAAATCACTTGGTGGTGTGTTTGAATTCTGTTATGGCATGGTGTGACTCGGTAGTGCGAGCATCTTTAATGCAACTTTTTACCTTCAATTACATCTGAATCATACATCGAATCAAATTGAAAGCACTAGCAGCTTTTGCTGATGAAAACAATATGCAAATTGATTATAATCTGTGAGCCAGTTCAGGTGTTTCTGCATGTTTTATGTTACGTTACACTAATAGCGACTATAACACTTAAACGTAGTGGTTTTCTTGAAGATACATCTGTACTGGATCACAGAACATAGGCATGCTGCATTTCATTTTAATCATCAGAAGCAGATTGTTCTAATAAGATGCATTTTAGGGTAAAAAGATGCTTTAAAAGATGCACGATGCTACCAAGTCACACAGCACTCCTATGACCTTAGACTCAAAACATTTCTCTCAACATCCTATCACTTGAAATTTCTGCTATACTGTAGAAATTGTTTTGTACACATAACAGGGGGCAAGTTTCACATAATGAGAGATCATGTTAGGTTCAATACTTTTTAAAATACACTACTTTGTACTTTCCTTCTCACTTCCTCTCTGTGTATGGACACCCAAGTTCCTAAACCACCTCCCCCCACCATCACACAATTATAATTCATCTGCATTGAGCTCATTATATCGCTCACCAACACACCACCTTCTTTTGCTTCTATTCAATGCTGCTGCATGCTGAGCCTGCTAATGACAAGGTATTCATTGTCTGCTTTAATTGCATACTTCACATCAAATACACAACAGGTGATGTTCTCAACATGGATAGACTGTTTAGGCTAGTGGGTACTGTCTGTGCTTTGCACATTGAGGTCTGGGGTTCGGATCATGGAAGGGGAGTTTTTTTTCCTTTTCTTTTGAATCTTTATTTTTAGATTAAAAATAAATCAATTGGTGGTGTGTTTGAATTCTGTTATGACATGGTGTGACTCGGTAGCGCGAGCATCTTTAATGCAACTTTTTACCTTCAATTACATCTGAATCATACAGCGAATCAAATTGAAAGCACAAGCTGCTTTTGCTGATGAAAACAATATGCAAATTGATTATAATCTGTGAGCCAGTTCAGGTGTTTCTGCATGTTTTATGTTACGTTACACTAATAGCGACTATAACACTTAAACGTAGTGGTTTTCTTGAAGATACATCTGTACTGGATCACAGAACATAGGCATGCTGCATATCATTTTAATCATCAGAAGCAGATTGTTCTAATAAGATGCATTTTAGGGTAAAAAGATGCTTTAAAAGATGCACGATGCTACCAAGTCACACAGCACTCCTATGACCTTAGACTCAAAACATTTCTCTCAACATCCTATCACTTGAAATTTCTGCTATACTGTAGAAATTGTTTTGTACACATAACAGGGGGCAAGTTTCACATAATGAGAGATCATGTTAGGTTCAATACTTTTTAAAATACACTACTTTGTACTTTCCTTCTCACTTCCTCTCTGTGTATGGACACCCAAGTTCCTAAACCACCTCCCCCCACCATCACACAATTATAATTCATCTGCATTGAGCTCATTATATCGCTCACCAACACCCCACCTTCTTTTGCTTCTATTCAATGCTGCTGCATTCTGAGCCTGCTAATGACAAGGTATTCATTGTCTGCTTTAATTGCATACTTCACATCAAATACACAACAGGTGATGTTCTCAACATGGATAGACTGTTTAGGCTAGTGGGTACTGTCTGTGCTTTGCACATTGAGGTCTGGGGTTCGGATCATGGAAGGGCAGTTTTTTTTCCTTTTATTTTGAATCTTTATTTTTAGATTAAAAATAAATCACTTGGTGGTGTGTTTGAATTCTGTTATGGAATGGTGTGACTCGGTAGCGCGAGCATCTTTAATGCAACTTTTTACCTTCAATTACATCTGAATCATACAGCGAATCAAATTGAAAACACAAGCAGCTTTTGCTGATTTAAACAATATGCAAAGTGATTATAATCTGTGAGCCAGTTCAGGTGTTTATGCATGTTTTATGTTACGTTACACTAATAGCGACTATAACACTTAAACGTAGTGGTTTTCTTGAAGATACATCTGTACTGGATCACAGAACATAGGCATGCTGCATATCATTTTAATCAGCAGAAGCAGATTGTTCTAATAAGATGCATTTTAGGGTAAAAAGATGCATTAAAAGATGCACGATGCTACCAAGTCACACAGCACTCCTATGACCTTAGACTCAAAACATTTCTCTCAACATCCTATCACTTGAAATTTCTGCTATACAGTAGAAATTGTATTGTACACATAACAGGGGGCAAGTTTCACATAATGAGAGATCATGTTAGGTTCAATACTTTTTAAAATACACTACTTTGTACTTTCCTTCTCCCTTCCTCTCAGTGTATGGACACCCAAGTTCCTAAACCACCTCCCCTCACCATCACACAATTATAATTCATCTGCATTGAGCTCATTATATGGCTCACCAACACCCCACCTTCTTTTGCTTCCATTCAATGCTGCCGCATGCTGAGCCTACTATTGACAAGGTATACATTGTCTACTTTAATTGTACACTTCACATCACATACACAACAGGTGATGTTCTCAACATGGATAGACTGTTTAGTCTAGTGGCTACTGTCTGCGCTTTGCACCTTGAGGTATGGGGTTCGGATCATGGAAGGGGAGTTTTTTTTCCTTTTCTTTTGAATCTTTATTTTTAGATAAAAAATAAATCACTTGGTGGTGTGTTTGAATTCTGTTATGGCATGGTGTGACTCGGTAGTGCGAGCATCTTTAATGCAACTTTTTACCTTCAATTACATCTGAATCATACATCGAATCAAATTGAAAGCACTAGCAGCTTTTGCTGATGAAAACAATATGCAAATTGATTATAATCTGTGAGCCAGTTCAGGTGTTTCTGCATGTTTTATGTTACGTTACACTAATAGCGACTATAACACTTAAACGTAGTGGTTTTCTTGAAGATACATCTGTACTGGATCACAGAACATAGGCATGCTGCATTTCATTTTAATCATAAGAAGCAGATTGTTCTAATAAGATGCATTTTAGGGTAAAAAGATGCTTTAAAAGATGCACGATGCTACCAAGTCACACAGCACTCCTATGACCTTAGACTCAAAACATTTCTCTCAACATCCTATCACTTGAAATTTCTGCTATACTGTAGAAATTGTTTTGTACACATAACAGGGGGCAAGTTTCACATAATGAGAGATCATGTTAGGTTCAATACTTTTTAAAATACACTACTTTGTACTTTCCTTCTCACTTCCTCTCTGTGTATGGACACCCAAGTTCCTAAACCACCTCCCCCCACCATCACACAATTATAATTCATCTGCATTGAGCTCATTATATCGCTCACCAACACACCACCTTCTTTTGCTTCTATTCAATGCTGCTGCATGCTGAGCCTGCTAATGACAAGGTATTCATTGTCTGCTTTAATTGCATACTTCACATCAAATACACAACAGGTGATGTTCTCAACATGGATAGACTGTTTAGGCTAGTGGGTACTGTCTGTGCTTTGCACATTGAGGTCTGGGGTTCGGATCATGGAAGGGGAGTTTTTTTTCCTTTTATTTTGAATCTTTATTTTTAGATTAAAAATAAATCACTTGGTGGTGTGTTTGAATTCTGTTATGGAATGGTGTGACTCGGTAGCGCGAGCATCTTTAATGCAACTTTTTACCTTCAATTACATCTGAATCATACAGCGAATCAAATTGAAAACACAAGCAGCTTTTGCTGATTTAAACAATATGCAAAGTGATTATAATCTGTGAGCCAGTTCAGGTGTTTATGCATGTTTTATGTTACGTTACACTAATAGCGAGTATAACACTTAAACGTAGTGGTTTTCTTGAAGATACATCTGTACTGGATCACAGAACATAGGCATGCTGCATATCATTTTAATCAGCAGAAGCAGATTGTTCTAATAAGATGCATTTTAGGGTAAAAGATGCATTAAAAGATGCACGATGCTACCAAGTCACACAGCACTCCTATGACCTTAGACTCAAAACATTTCTCTCAACATCCTATCACTTGAAATTTCTGCTATACAGTAGAAATTGTATTGTACACATAACAGGGGGCAAGTTTCACATAATGAGAGATCATGTTAGGTTCAATACTTTTTAAAATACACTACTTTGTACTTTCCTTCTCCCTTCCTCTCAGTGTATGGACACCCAAGTTCCTAAACCACCTCCCCCCACCATCACACAATTATAATTCATCTGCATTGAGCTCATTATATGGCTCACCAACACCCCACCTTCTTTTGCTTCTATTCAATGCTGCCGCATGCTGAGCCTACTATTGACAAGGTATACATTGTCTACTTTAATTGTACACTTCACATCACATACACAACAGGTGATGTTCTCAACATGGATAGACTGTTTAGTCTAGTGGCTACTGTCTGCGCTTTGCACCTTGAGGTATGGGGTTCGGATCATGGAAGGGGAGTTTTTTTTCCTTTTCTTTTGAATCTTTATTTTTAGATAAAAAATAAATCACTTGGTGGTGTGTTTGAATTCTGTTATGGCATGGTGTGACTCGGTAGTGCGAGCATCTTTAATGCAACTTTTTACCTTCAATTACATCTGAATCATACATCGAATCAAATTGAAAGCACTAGCAGCTTTTGCTGATGAAAACAATATGCAAATTGATTATAATCTGTGAGCCAGTTCAGGTGTTTCTGCATGTTTTATGTTACGTTACACTAATAGCGACTATAACACTTAAACGTAGTGGTTTTCTTGAAGATACATCTGTACTGGATCACAGAACATAGGCATGCTGCATTTCATTTTAATCATCAGAAGCAGATTGTTCTAATAAGATGCATTTTAGGGTAAAAAGATGCTTTAAAAGATGCACGATGCTACCAAGTCACACAGCACTCCTATGACCTTAGACTCAAAACATTTCTCTCAACATCCTATCACTTGAAATTTCTGCTATACTGTAGAAATTGTTTTGTACACATAACAGGGGGCAAGTTTCACATAATGAGAGATCATGTTAGGTTCAATACTTTTTAAAATACACTACTTTGTACTTTCCTTCTCACTTCCTCTCTGTGTATGGACACCCAAGTTCCTAAACCACCTCCCCCCACCATCACACAATTATAATTCATCTGCATTGAGCTCATTATATCGCTCACCAACACACCACCTTCTTTTGCTTCTATTCAATGCTGCTGCATGCTGAGCCTGCTAATGACAAGGTATTCATTGTCTGCTTTAATTGCATACTTCACATCAAATACACAACAGGTGATGTTCTCAACATGGATAGACTGTTTAGGCTAGTGGGTACTGTCTGTGCTTTGCACATTGAGGTCTGGGGTTCGGATCATGGAAGGGGAGTTTTTTTTCCTTTTCTTTTGAATCTTTATTTTTAGATTAAAAATAAATCAATTGGTGGTGTGTTTGAATTCTGTTATGACATGGTGTGACTCGGTAGCGCGAGCATCTTTAATGCAACTTTTTACCTTCAATTACATCTGAATCATACAGCGAATCAAATTGAAAGCACAAGCTGCTTTTGCTGATGAAAACAATATGCAAATTGATTATAATCTGTGAGCCAGTTCAGGTGTTTCTGCATGTTTTATGTTACGTTACACTAATAGCGACTATAACACTTAAACGTAGTGGTTTTCTTGAAGATACATCTGTACTGGATCACAGAACATAGGCATGCTGCATATCATTTTAATCATCAGAAGCAGATTGTTCTAATAAGATGCATTTTAGGGTAAAAAGATGCATTAAAAGATGCACTATGCTACCAAGTCACACAGCACTCCTATGACCTTAGACTCAAAACATTTCTCTCAACATCCTATCACTTGAAATTTCTGCTATACAGTAGAAATTGTATTGTACACATAACAGGGGGCAAGTTTCACATAATGAGAGATCATGTTAGGTTCAATACTTTTTAAAATACACTACTTTGTACTTTCCTTCTCCCTTCCTCTCTGTGTATGGACACCCAAGTTCCTAAACCACCTCCCCCCACCATCACACAATTATAATTCATCTGCATTGAGCTCATTATATCGCTCACCAACACCCCACCTTCTTTTGCTTCTATTCAATGCTGCTGCATTCTGAGCCTGCTAATGACAAGGTATTCATTGTCTGCTTTAATTGCATACTTCACATCAAATACACAACAGGTGATGTTCTCAACATGGATAGACTGTTTAGGCTAGTGGGTACTGTCTGTGCTTTGCACATTGAGGTCTGGGGTTCGGATCATGGAAGGGCAGTTTTTTTTCCTTTTATTTTGAATCTTTATTTTTAGATTAAAAATAAATCACTTGGTGGTGTGTTTGAATTCTGTTATGGAATGGTGTGACTCGGTAGCGCGAGCATCTTTAATGCAACTTTTTACCTTCAATTACATCTGAATCATACAGCGAATCAAATTGAAAACACAAGCAGCTTTTGCTGATTTAAACAATATGCAAAGTGATTATAATCTGTGAGCCAGTTCAGGTGTTTATGCATGTTTTATGTTACGTTACACTAATAGCGACTATAACACTTAAACGTAGTGGTTTTCTTGAAGATACATCTGTACTGGATCACAGAACATAGGCATGCTGCATATCATTTTAATCATCAGAAGCAGATTGTTCTAATAAGATGCATTTTAGGGTAAAAAGATGCTTTAAAAGATGCACGATGCTACCAAGTCACACAGCACTCCTATGACCTTAGACTCAAAACATTTCTCTCAACATCCTATCACTTGAAATTTCTGCTATACTGTAGAAATTGTTTTGTACACATAACAGGGGGCAAGTTTCACATAATGAGAGATCATGTTAGGTTCAATACTTTTTAAAATACACTACTTTGTACTTTCCTTCTCACTTCCTCTCTGTGTATGGACACCCAAGTTCCTAAACCACCTCCCCCCACCATCACACAATTATAATTCATCTGCATTGAGCTCATTATATCGCTCACCAACACACCACCTTCTTTTGCTTCTATTCAATGCTGCTGCATGCTGAGCCTACTATTGACAAGGTATACATTGTCTACTTTAATTGTACACTTCACATCACATACACAACAGGTGATGTTCTCAACATGGATAGACTGTTTAGTCTAGTGGCTACTGTCTGCGCTTTGCACCTTGAGGTATGGGGTTCGGATCATGGAAGGGGAGTTTTTTTTCCTTTTCTTTTGAATCTTTATTTTTAGATAAAAAATAAATCACTTGGTGGTGTGTTTGAATTCTGTTATGGCATGGTGTGACTCGGTAGTGCGAGCATCTTTAATGCAACTTTTTACCTTCAATTACATCTGAATCATACATCGAATCAAATTGAAAGCACTAGCAGCTTTTGCTGATGAAAACAATATGCAAATTGATTATAATCTGTGAGCCAGTTCAGGTGTTTCTGCATGTTTTATGTTACGTTACACTAATAGCGACTATAACACTTAAACGTAGTGGTTTTCTTGAAGATACATCTGTACTGGATCACAGAACATAGGCATGCTGCATTTCATTTTAATCATCAGAAGCAGATTGTTCTAATAAGATGCATTTTAGGGTAAAAAGATGCTTTAAAAGATGCACGATGCTACCAAGTCACACAGCACTCCTATGACCTTAGACTCAAAACATTTCTCTCAACATCCTATCACTTGAAATTTCTGCTATACTGTAGAAATTGTTTTGTACACATAACAGGGGGCAAGTTTCACATAATGAGAGATCATGTTAGGTTCAATACTTTTTAAAATACACTACTTTGTACTTTCCTTCTCACTTCCTCTCTGTGTATGGACACCCAAGTTCCTAAACCACCTCCCCCCACCATCACACAATTATAATTCATCTGCATTGAGCTCATTATATCGCTCACCAACACACCACCTTCTTTTGCTTCTATTCAATGCTGCTGCATGCTGAGCCTACTATTGACAAGGTATACATTGTCTACTTTAATTGTACACTTCACATCACATACACAACAGGTGATGTTCTCAACATGGATAGACTGTTTAGTCTAGTGGCTACTGTCTGCGCTTTGCACCTTGAGGTATGGGGTTCGGATCATGGAAGGGGAGTTTTTTTTCCTTTTCTTTTGAATCTTTATTTTTAGATAAAAAATAAATCACTTGGTGGTGTGTTTGAATTCTGTTATGGCATGGTGTGACTCGGTAGTGCGAGCATCTTTAATGCAACTTTTTACCTTCAATTACATCTGAATCATACATCGAATCAAATTGAAAGCACTAGCAGCTTTTGCTGATGAAAACAATATGCAAATTGATTATAATCTGTGAGCCAGTTCAGGTGTTTCTGCATGTTTTATGTTACGTTACACTAATAGCGACTATAACACTTAAACGTAGTGGTTTTCTTGAAGATACATCTGTACTGGATCACAGAACATAGGCATGCTGCATTTCATTTTAATCATCAGAAGCAGATTGTTCTAATAAGATGCATTTTAGGGTAAAAAGATGCTTTAAAAGATGCACGATGCTACCAAGTCACACAGCACTCCTATGACCTTAGACTCAAAACATTTCTCTCAACATCCTATCACTTGAAATTTCTGCTATACTGTAGAAATTGTTTTGTACACATAACAGGGGGCAAGTTTCACATAATGAGAGATCATGTTAGGTTCAATACTTTTTAAAATACACTACTTTGTACTTTCCTTCTCACTTCCTCTCTGTGTATGGACACCCAAGTTCCTAAACCACCTCCCCCCACCATCACACAATTATAATTCATCTGCATTGAGCTCATTATATCGCTCACCAACACACCACCTTCTTTTGCTTCTATTCAATGCTGCTGCATGCTGAGCCTGCTAATGACAAGGTATTCATTGTCTGCTTTAATTGCATACTTCACATCAAATACACAACAGGTGATGTTCTCAACATGGATAGACTGTTTAGGCTAGTGGGTACTGTCTGTGCTTTGCACATTGAGGTCTGGGGTTCGGATCATGGAAGGGGAGTTTTTTTTCCTTTTCTTTTGAATCTTTATTTTTAGATTAAAAATAAATCAATTGGTGGTGTGTTTGAATTCTGTTATGGCATGGTGTGACTCGGTAGCGCGAGCATCTTTAATGCAACTTTTTACCTTCAATTACATCTGAATCATACAGCGAATCAAATTGAAAGCACAAGCTGCTTTTGCTGATGAAAACAATATGCAAATTGATTATAATCTGTGAGCCAGTTCAGGTGTTTCTGCATGTTTTATGTTACGTTACACTAATAGCGACTATAACACTTAAACGTAGTGGTTTTCTTGAAGATACATCTGTACTGGATCACAGAACATAGGCATGCTGCATATCATTTTAATCATCAGAAGCAGATTGTTCTAATAAGATGCATTTTAGGGTAAAAAGATGCATTAAAAGATGCACTATGCTACCAAGTCACACAGCACTCCTATGACCTTAGACTCAAAACATTTCTCTCAACATCCTATCACTTGAAATTTCTGCTATACAGTAGAAATTGTATTGTACACATAACAGGGGGCAAGTTTCACATAATGAGAGATCATGTTAGGTTCAATACTTTTTAAAATACACTACTTTGTACTTTCCTTCTCCCTTCCTCTCTGTGTATGGACACCCAAGTTCCTAAACCACCTCCCCCCACCATCACACAATTATAATTCATCTGCATTGAGCTCATTATATCGCTCACCAACACCCCACCTTCTTTTGCTTCTATTCAATGCTGCTGCATTCTGAGCCTGCTAATGACAAGGTATTCATTGTCTGCTTTAATTGCATACTTCACATCAAATACACAACAGGTGATGTTCTCAACATGGATAGACTGTTTAGGCTAGTGGGTACTGTCTGTGCTTTGCACATTGAGGTCTGGGGTTCGGATCATGGAAGGGGAGTTTTTTTTCCTTTTCGTTTGAATCTTTATTTTTAGATTAAAAATAAATCACTTGGTGGTGTGTTTGAATTCTGTTATGGAATGGTGTGACTCGGTAGTGCGAGCATCTTTAATGCAACTTTTTACCTTCAATTACATCTGAATCATACAGCGAATCAAATTGAAAACACAAGCAGCTTTTGCTGATTTAAACAATATGCAAAGTGATTATAATCTGTGAGCCAGTTCAGGTGTTTATGCATGTTTTATGTTATGTTACACTAATAGCGACTATAACACTTAAACGTAGTGGTTTTCTTGAAGATACATCTGTACTGGATCACAGAACATAGGCATGCTGCATATCATTTTAATCATCAGAAGCAGATTGTTCTAATAAGATGCATTTTAGGGTAAAAAGATGCTTTAAAAGATGCACGATGCTACCAAGTCACACAGCACTCCTATGACCTTAGACTCAAAACATTTCTCTCAACATCCTATCACTTGAAATTTCTGCTATACTGTAGAAATTGTTTTGTACACATAACAGGGGGCAAGTTTCACATAATGAGAGATCATGTTAGGTTCAATACTTTTTAAAATACACTACTTTGTACTTTCCTTCTCACTTCCTCTCTGTGTATGGACACCCAAGTTCCTAAACCACCTCCCCCCACCATCACACAATTATAATTCATCTGCATTGAGCTCATTATATCGCTCACCAACACACCACCTTCTTTTGCTTCTATTCAATGCTGCTGCATGCTGAGCCTGCTAATGACAAGGTATTCATTGTCTGCTTTAATTGCAAACTTCACATCAAATACACAACAGGTGATGTTCTCAACATGGATAGACTGTTTAGGCTAGTGGGTACTGTCTGTGCTTTGCACATTGAGGTCTGGGGTTCGGATCATGGAAGGGGAGTTTTTTTTCCTTTTCTTTTGAATCTTTATTTTTAGATTAAAAATAAATCAATTGGTGGTGTGTTTGAATTCTGTTATGGCATGGTGTGACTCGGTAGCGCGAGCATCTTTAATGCAACTTTTTACCTTCAATTACATCTGAATCATACAGCGAATCAAATTGAAAGCACAAGCTGCTTTTGCTGATGAAAACAATATGCAAATTGATTATAATCTGTGAGCCAGTTCAGGTGTTTCTGCATGTTTTATGTTACGTTACACTAATAGCGACTATAACACTTAAACGTAGTGGTTTTCTTGAAGATACATCTGTACTGGATCACAGAACATACGCATGCTGCATATCATTTTAATCATCAGAAGCAGATTGTTCTAATAAGATGCATTTTAGGGTAAAAAGATGCATTAAAAGATGCACTATGCTACCAAGTCACACAGCACTCCTATGACCTTAGACTCAAAACATTTCTCTCAACATCCTATCACTTGAAATTTCTGCTATACTGTAGAAATTGTTTTGTACACATAACAGGGGGCAAGTTTCACATAATGAGAGATCATGTTAGGTTCAATACTTTTTAAAATACACTACTTTGTACTTTCCTTCTCACTTCCTCTCTGTGTATGGACACCCAAGTTCCTAAACGACCTCCCCCCACCATCACACAATTATAATACATCTGCATTGAGCTTATTATATGGCTCACCAACACCCCACCTTCTTTTGCTTCTATTCAATGCTGCTGCATTCTGAGCCTGCTAATGACAAGGTATTCATTGTCTGCTTTAATTGCATACTTCACATCAAATACACAACAGGTGATGTTCTCAACATGGATAGACTGTTTAGGCTAGTGGGTACTGTCTGTGCTTTGCACATTGAGGTCTGGGGTTCGGATCATGGAAGGGCAGTTTTTTTTCCTTTTATTTTGAATCTTTATTTTTAGATTAAAAATAAATCACTTGGTGGTGTGTTTGAATTCTGTTATGGAATGGTGTGACTCGGTAGTGCGAGCATCTTTAATGCAACTTTTTACCTTCAATTACATCTGAATCATACATCGAATCAAATTGAAAGCACTAGCAGCTTTTGCTGATGAAAACAATATGCAAATTGATTATAATCTGTGAGCCAGTTCAGGTGTTTCTGCATGTTTTATGTTACGTTACACTAATAGCGACTATAACACTTAAACGTAGTGGTTTTCTTGAAGATACATCTGTACTGGATCACAGAACATAGGCATGCTGCATTTCATTTTAATCATCAGAAGCAGATTGTTCTAATAAGATGCATTTTAGGGTAAAAAGATGCTTTAAAAGATGCACGATGCTACCAAGTCACACAGCACTCCTATGACCTTAGACTCAAAACATTTCTCTCAACATCCTATCACTTGAAATTTCTGCTATACTGTAGAAATTGTTTTGTACACATAACAGGGGGCAAGTTTCACATAATGAGAGATCATGTTAGGTTCAATACTTTATAAAATACACTACTTTGTACTTTCCTTCTCACTTCCTCTCTGTGTATGGACACCCAAGTTCCTAAACCACCTCCCCCCACCATCACACAATTATAATTCATCTGCATTGAGCTCATTATATCGCTCACCAACACACCACCTTCTTTTGCTTCTATTCAATGCTGCTGCATGCTGAGCCTGCTAATGACAAGGTATTCATTGTCTGCTTTAATTGCATACTTCACATCAAATACACAACAGGTGATGTTCTCAACATGGATAGACTGTTTAGGCTAGTGGGTA
This sequence comes from Taudactylus pleione, assembly GCA_031769625.1. Lineage (NCBI taxonomy): Eukaryota > Metazoa > Chordata > Amphibia > Anura > Myobatrachidae > Taudactylus > Taudactylus pleione. The sequence continues at coordinate 7,217,262 of JAUIMM010000759.1, forward strand.
CTGTCTGTGCTTTGCACATTGAGGTCTGGGGTTCGGATCATGGAAGGGGAGTTTTTTTTCCTTTTCTTTTGAATCTTTATTTTTAGATTAAAAATAAATCAATTGGTGGTGTGTTTGAATTCTGTTATGGCATGGTGTGACTCGGTAGCGCGAACATCTTTAATGCAACTTTTTACCTTCAATTACATCTGAATCATACAGCGAATCAAATTGAAAGCACAAGCTGCTTTTGCTGATGAAAACAATATGCAAATTGATTATAATCTGTGAGCCAGTTCAGGTGTTTCTGCATGTTTTATGTTACGTTACACTAATAGCGAGCATAACACTTAAACGTAGTGGTTTTCTTGAAGATACATCTGTACTGGATCACAGAACATAGGCATGCTGCATATCATTTTAATCAGCAGAAGCAGATTGTTCTAATAAGATGCATTTTAGGGTAAAAAGATGCATTAAAAGATGCACGATGCTACCAAGTCACACAGCACTCCTATGACCTTAGACTCAAAACATTTCTCTCAACATCCTATCACTTGAAATTTCTGCTATACAGTAGAAATTGTATTGTACACATAACAGGGGGCAAGTTTCACATAATGAGAGATCATGTTAGGTTCAATACTTTTTAAAATACACTACTTTGTACTTTCCTTCTCCCTTCCTCTCAGTGTATGGACACCCAAGTTCCTAAACCACCTCCCCCCACCATCACACAATTATAATTCATCTGCATTGAGCTCATTATATGGCTCACCAACACCCCACCTTCTTTTGCTTCTATTCAATGCTGCCGCATGCTGAGCCTGCTATTGACAAGGTATACATTGTCTACTTTAATTGTACACTTCACATCACATACACAACAGGTGATGTTCTCAACATGGATAGACTGTTTAGTCTAGTGGCTACTGTCTGCGCTTTGCACCTTGAGGTATGGGGTTCGGATCATGGAAGGGGAGTTTTTTTTCCTTTTCTTTTGAATCTTTATTTTTAGATAAAAAATAAATCACTTGGTGGTGTGTTTGAATTCTGTTATGGCATGGTGTGACTCGGTAGTGCGAGCATCTTTAATGCAACTTTTTACCTTCAATTACATCTGAATCATACATCGAATCAAATTGAAAGCACTAGCAGCTTTTGCTGATGAAAACAATATGCAAATTGATTATAATCTGTGAGCCAGTTCAGGTGTTTCTGCATGTTTTATGTTACGTTACACTAATAGCGACTATAACACTTAAACGTAGTGGTTTTCTTGAAGATACATCTGTACTGGATCACAGAATATAGGCATGCTGCATTTCATTTTAATCATCAGAAGCAGATTGTTCTAATAAGATGCATTTTAGGGTAAAAAGATGCTTTAAAAGATGCACGATGCTACCAAGTCACACAGCACTCCTATGACCTTAGACTCAAAACATTTCTCTCAACATCCTATCACTTGAAATTTCTGCTATACAGTAGAAATTGTATTGTACACATAACAGGGGGCAAGTTTCACATAATGAGAGATCATGTTAGGTTCAATACTTTTTAAAATACACTACTTTGTACTTTCCTTCTCCCTTCCTCTCTGTGTATGGACACCCAAGTTCCTAAACCACCTCCCCCCACCATCACACAATTATAATTCATCTGCATTGAGCTCATTATATCGCTCACCAACACCCCACCTTCTTTTGCTTCTATTCAATGCTGCTGCATTCTGAGCCTGCTAATGACAAGGTATTCATTGTCTGCTTTAATTGCATACTTCACATCAAATACACAACAGGTGATGTTCTCAACATGGATAGACTGTTTAGGCTAGTGGGTACTGTCTGTGCTTTGCACATTGAGGTCTGGGGTTCGGATCATGGAAGGGCAGTTTTTTTTCCTTTTATTTTGAATCTTTATTTTTAGATTAAAAATAAATCACTTGGTGGTGTGTTTGAATTCTGTTATGGAATGGTGTGACTCGGTAGCGCGAGCATCTTTAATGCAACTTTTTACCTTCAATTACATCTGAATCATACAGTGAATCAAATTGAAAACACAAGCAGCTTTTGCTGATTTAAACAATATGCAAAGTGATTATAATCTGTGAGCCAGTTCAGGTGTTTATGCATGTTTTATGTTACGTTACACTAATAGCGAGTATAACACTTAAACGTAGTGGTTTTCTTGAAGATACATCTGTACTGGATCACAGAACATAGGCATGCTGCATATCATTTTAATCAGCAGAAGCAGATTGTTCTAATAACATGCATTTTAGGGTAAAAAGATGCATTAAAAGATGCACGATGCTACCAAGTCACACAGCACTCCTATGACCTTAGACTCAAAACATTTCTCTCAACATCCTATCACTTGAAATTTCTGCTATACAGTAGAAATTGTATTGTACACATAACAGGGGGCAAGTTTCACATAATGAGAGATCATGTTAGGTTCAATACTTTTTAAAATACACTACTTTGTACTTTCCTTCTCCCTTCCTCTCAGTGTATGGACACCCAAGTTCCTAAACCACCTCCCCCCACCATCACACAATTATAATTCATCTGCATTGAGCTCATTATATGGCTCACCAACTCCCCACCTTCTTTTGCTTCTATTCAATGCTGCCGCATGCTGAGCCTACTATTGACAAGGTATACATTGTCTACTTTAATTGTACACTTCACATCACATACACAACAGGTGATGTTCTCAACATGGATAGACTGTTTAGTCTAGTGGCTACTGTCTGCGCTTTGCACCTTGAGGTATGGGGTTCGGATCATGGAAGGGGAGTTTTTTTTCCTTTTATTTTGAATCTTTATTTTTAGATAAAAAATAAATCACTTGGTGGTGTGTTTGAATTCTGTTATGGCATGGTGTGACTCGGTAGTGCGAGCATCTTTAATGCAACTTTTTACCTTCAATTACATCTGAATCATACATCGAATCAAATTGAAAGCACTAGCAGCTTTTGCTGATGAAAACAATATGCAAATTGATTATAATCTGTGAGCCAGTTCAGGTGTTTCTGCATGTTTTATGTTACGTTACACTAATAGCGACTATAACACTTAAACGTAGTGGTTTTCTTGAAGATACATCTGTACTGGATCACAGAACATAGGCATGCTGCATTTCATTTTAATCATCAGAAGCAGATTGTTCTAATAAGATGCATTTTAGGGTAAAAAGATGCTTTAAAAGATGCACGATGCTACCAAGTCACACAGCACTCCTATGACCTTAGACTCAAAACATTTCTCTCAACATCCTATCACTTGAAATTTCTGCTATACTGTAGAAATTGTTTTGTACACATAACAGGGGGCAAGTTTCACATAATGAGAGATCATGTTAGGTTCAATACTTTTTAAAATACACTACTTTGTACTTTCCTTCTCACTTCCTCTCTGTGTATGGACACCCAAGTTCCTAAACCACCTCCCCCCACCATCACACAATTATAATTCATCTGCATTGAACTCATTATATCGCTCACCAACACACCACCTTCTTTTGCTTCTATTCAATGCTGCTGCATGCTGAGCCTGCTAATGACAAGGTATTCATTGTCTGCTTTAATTGCATACTTCACATCAAATACACAAGAGGTGATGTTCTCAACATGGATAGACTGTTTAGGCTAGTGGGTACTGTCTGTGCTTTGCACATTGAGGTCTGGGGTTCGGATCATGGAAGGGGAGTTTTTTTTCCTTTTCTTTTGAATCTTTATTTTTAGATTAAAAATAAATCAATTGGTGGTGTGTTTGAATTCTGTTATGGCATGGTGTGACTCGGTAGCGCGAGCATCTTTAATGCAACTTTTTACCTTCAATTACATCTGAATCATACAGCGAATCAAATTGAAAGCACAAGCTGCTTTTGCTGATGAAAACAATATGCAAATTGATTATAATCTGTGAGCCAGTTCAGGTGTTTCTGCATGTTTTATGTTACGTTACACTAATAGCGACTATAACACTTAAACGTAATGGTTTTCTTGAAGATACATCTGTACTGGATCACAGAACATAGGCATGCTGCATATCATTTTAATCATCAGAAGCAGATTGTTCTAATAAGATGCATTTTAGGGTAAAAAGATGCATTAAAAGATGCACTATGCTACCAAGTCACACAGCACTCCTATGACCTTAGACTCAAAACATTTCTCTCAACATCCTATCACTTGAAATTTCTGCTATACAGTAGAAATTGTATTGTACACATAACAGGGGGCAAGTTTCACATAATGAGAGATCATGTTAGGTTCAATACTTTTTAAAATACACTACTTTGTACTTTCCTTCTCCCTTCCTCTCTGTGTATGGACACCCAAGTTCCTAAACCACCTCCCCCCACCATCACACAATTATAATTCATCTGCATTGAGCTCATTATATCGCTCACCAACACCCCACCTTCTTTTGCTTCTATTCAATGCTGCTGCATTCTGAGCCTGCTAATGACAAGGTATTCATTGTCTGCTTTAATTGCATACTTCACATCAAATACACAACAGGTGATGTTCTCAACATGGATAGACTGTTTAGGCTAGTGGGTACTGTCTGTGCTTTGCACATTGAGGTCTGGGGTTCGGATCATGGAAGGGCAGTTTTTTTTCCTTTTATTTTGAATCTTTATTTTTAGATTAAAAATAAATCACTTGGTGGTGTGTTTGAATTCTTTTATGGAATGGTGTGACTCGGTAGCGCGAGCATCTTTAATGCAACTTTTTACCTTCAATTACATCTGAATCATACAGCGAATCAAATTGAAAACACAAGCAGCTTTTGCTGATTTAAACAATATGCAAAGTGATTATAATCTGTGAGCCAGTTCAGGTGTTTATGCATGTTTTATGTTACGTTACACTAATAGCGAGTATAACACTTAAACGTAGTGGTTTTCTTGAAGATACATCTGTACTGGATCACAGAACATAGGCATGTTGCATATCATTTTAATCATCAGAAGCAGATTGTTCTAATAAGATGCATTTTAGGGTAAAAAGATGCATTAAAAGATGCACGATGCTACCAAGTCACACAGCACTCCTATGACCTTAGACTCAAAACATTTCTCTCAACATCCTATCACTTGAAATTTCTGCTATACAGTAGAAATTGTATTGTACACATAACAGGGGGCAAGTTTCACATAATGAGAGATCATGTTAGGTTCAATACTTTTTAAAATACACTACTTTGTACTTTCCTTCTCCCTTCCTCTCAGTGTATGGACACCCAAGTTCCTAAACCACCTCCCCCCACCATCACACAATTATAATTCATCTGCATTGAGCTCATTATATGGCTAACCAACACCCCACCTTCTTTTGCTTCTATTCAATGCTGCCGCATGCTGAGCCTACTATTGACAAGGTATACATTGTCTACTTTAATTGTACACTTCACATCACATACACAACAGGTGATGTTCTCAACATGGATAGACTGTTTAGTCTAGTGGCTACTGTCTGCGCTTTGCACCTTGAGGTATGGGGTTCGGATCATGGAAGGGGAGTTTTTTTTCCTTTTCTTTTGAATCTTTATTTTTAGATAAAAAATAAATCACTTGGTGGTGTGTTTGAATTCTGTTATGGCATGGTGTGACTCGGTAGTGCGAGCATCTTTAATGCAACTTTTTACCTTCAATTACATCTGAATCATACATCGAATCAAATTGAAAGCACTAGCAGCTTTTGCTGATGAAAACAATATGCAAATTGATTATAATCTGTGAGCCAGTTCAGGTGTTTCTGCATGTTTTATGTTACGTTACACTAATAGCGACTATAACACTTAAACGTAGTGGTTTTCTTGAAGATACATCTGTACTGGATCACAGAACATAGGCATGCTGCATTTCATTTTAATCATCAGAAGCAGATTGTTCTAATAAGATGCATTTTAGGGTAAAAAGATGCTTTAAAAGATGCACGATGCTACCAAGTCACACAGCACTCCTATGACCTTAGACTCAAAACATTTCTCTCAACATCCTATCACTTGAAATTTCTGCTATACTGTAGAAATTGTTTTGTACACATAACAGGGGGCAAGTTTCACATAATGAGAGATCATGTTAGGTTCAATACTTTTTAAAATACACTACTTTGTACTTTCCTTCTCACTTCCTCTCTGTGTATGGACACCCAAGTTCCTAAACCACCTCCCCCCACCATCACACAATTATAATTCATCTGCATTGAGCTCATTATATCGCTCACCAACACACCACCTTCTTTTGCTTCTATTCAATGCTGCTGCATGCTGAGCCTGCTAATGACAAGGTATTCATTGTCTGCTTTAATTGCATACTTCACATCAAATACACAACAGGTGATGTTCTCAACATGGATAGACTGTTTAGGCTAGTGGGTACTGTCTGTGCTTTGCACATTGAGGTCTGGGGTTCGGATCATGGAAGGGGAGTTTTTTTTCCTTTTCTTTTGAATCTTTATTTTTAGATTAAAAATAAATCAATTGGTGGTGTGTTTGAATTCTGTTATGGCATGGTGTGACTCGGTAGCGCGAGCATCTTTAATGCAACTTTTTACCTTCAATTACATCTGAATCATACAGCGAATCAAATTGAAAGCACAAGCTGCTTTTGCTGATGAAAACAATATGCAAATTGATTATAATCTGTGAGCCAGTTCAGGTGTTTCTGCATGTTTTATGTTACGTTACACTAATAGCGACTATAACACTTAAACGTAGTGGTTTTCTTGAAGATACATCTGTACTGGATCACAGAACATAGGCATGCTGCATATCATTTTAATCATCAGAAGCAGATTGTTCTAATAAGATGCATTTTAGGGTAAAAAGATGCATTAAAAGATGCACTATGCTACCAAGTCACACAGCACTCCTATGACCTTAGACTCAAAACATTTCTCTCAACATCCTATCACTTGAAATTTCTGCTATACAGTAGAAATTGTATTGTACACATAACAGGGGGCAAGTTTCACATAATGAGAGATCATGTTAGGTTCAATACTTTTTAAAATACACTACTTTGTACTTTCCTTCTCCCTTCCTCTCTGTGTATGGACACCCAAGTTCCTAAACCACCTCCCCCCACCATCACACAATTATAATTCATCTGCATTGAGCTCATTATATCGCTCACCAACACCCCACCTTCTTTTGCTTCTATTCAATGCTGCTGCATTCTGAGCCTGCTAATGACAAGGTATTCATTGTCTGCTTTAATTGCATACTTCACATCAAATACACAACAGGTGATGTTCTCAACATGGATAGACTGTTTAGGCTAGTGGGTACTGTCTGTGCTTTGCACATTGAGGTCTGGGGTTCGGATCATGGAAGGGCAGTTTTTTTTCCTTTTATTTTGAATCTTTATTTTTAGATTAAAAATAAATCACTTGGTGGTGTGTTTGAATTCTTTTATGGAATGGTGTGACTCGGTAGCGCGAGCATCTTTAATGCAACTTTTTACCTTCAATTACATCTGAATCATACAGCGAATCAAATTGAAAACACAAGCAGCTTTTGCTGATTTAAACAATATGCAAAGTGATTATAATCTGTGAGCCAGTTCAGGTGTTTATGCATGTTTTATGTTACGTTACACTAATAGCGAGTATAACACTTAAACGTAGTGGTTTTCTTGAAGATACATCTGTACTGGATCACAGAACATAGGCATGCTGCATATCATTTTAATCATCAGAAGCAGATTGTTCTAATAAGATGCATTTTAGGGTAAAAAGATGCATTAAAAGATGCACGATGCTACCAAGTCACACAGCACTCCTATGACCTTAGACTCAAAACATTTCTCTCAACATCCTATCACTTGAAATTTCTGCTATACAGTAGAAATTGTATTGTACACATAACAGGGGGCAAGTTTCACATAATGAGAGATCATGTTAGGTTCAATACTTTTTAAAATACACTACTTTGTACTTTCCTTCTCCCTTCCTCTCAGTGTATGGACACCCAAGTTCCTAAACCACCTCCCCCCACCATCACACAATTATAATTCATCTGCATTGAGCTCATTATATGGCTAACCAACACCCCACCTTCTTTTGCTTCTATTCAATGCTGCCGCATGCTGAGCCTACTATTGACAAGGTATACATTGTCTACTTTAATTGTACACTTCACATCACATACACAACAGGTGATGTTCTCAACATGGATAGACTGTTTAGTCTAGTGGCTACTGTCTGCGCTTTGCACCTTGAGGTATGGGGTTCGGATCATGGAAGGGGAGTTTTTTTTCCTTTTCTTTTGAATCTTTATTTTTAGATAAAAAATAAATCACTTGGTGGTGTGTTTGAATTCTGTTATGGCATGGTGTGACTCGGTAGTGCGAGCATCTTTAATGCAACTTTTTACCTTCAATTACATCTGAATCATACATCGAATCAAATTGAAAGCACTAGCAGCTTTTGCTGATGAAAACAATATGCAAATTGATTATAATCTGTGAGCCAGTTCAGGTGTTTCTGCATGTTTTATGTTACGTTACACTAATAGCGACTATAACACTTAAACGTAGTGGTTTTCTTGAAGATACATCTGTACTGGATCACAGAACATAGGCATGCTGCATTTCATTTTAATCATCAGAAGCAGATTGTTCTAATAAGATGCATTTTAGGGTAAAAAGATGCTTTAAAAGATGCACGATGCTACCAAGTCACACAGCACTCCTATGACCTTAGACTCAAAACATTTCTCTCAACATCCTATCACTTGAAATTTCTGCTATACTGTAGAAATTGTTTTGTACACATAACAGGGGGCAAGTTTCACATAATGAGAGATCATGTTAGGTTCAATACTTTTTAAAATACACTACTTTGTACTTTCCTTCTCACTTCCTCTCTGTGTATGGACACCCAAGTTCCTAAACCACCTCCCCCCACCATCACACAATTATAATTCATCTGCATTGAACTCATTATATCGCTCACCAACACACCACCTTCTTTTGCTTCTATTCAATGCTGCTGCATGCTGAGCCTGCTAATGACAAGGTATTCATTGTCTGCTTTAATTGCATACTTCACATCAAATACACAACAGGTGATGTTCTCAACATGGATAGACTGTTTAGGCTAGTGGGTACTGTCTGTGCTTTGCACATTGAGGTCTGGGGTTCGGATCATGGAAGGGGAGTTTTTTTTCCTTTTCTTTTGAATCTTTATTTTTAGATTAAAAATAAATCAATTGGTGGTGTGTTTGAATTCTGTTATGGCATGGTGTGACTCGGTAGCGCGAGCATCTTTAATGCAACTTTTTACCTTCAATTACATCTGAATCATACAGCGAATCAAATTGAAAGCACAAGCTGCTTTTGCTGATGAAAACAATATGCAAATTGATTATAATCTGTGAGCCAGTTCAGGTGTTTCTGCATGTTTTATGTTACGTTACACTAATAGCGACTATAACACTTAAACGTAGTGGTTTTCTTGAAGATACATCTGTACTGGATCACAGAACATAGGCATGCTGCATATCATTTTAATCATCAGAAGCAGATTGTTCTAATAAGATGCATTTTAGGGTAAAAAGATGCATTAAAAGATGCACGATGCTACCAAGTCACACAGCACTCCTATGACCTTAGACTCAAAACATTTCTCTCAACATCCTATCACTTGAAATTTCTGCTATACAGTAGAAATTGTATTGTACACATAACAGGGGGCAAGTTTCACATAATGAGAGATCATGTTAGGTTCAATACTTTTTAAAATACACTACTTTGTACTTTCCTTCTCCCTTCCTCTCTGTGTATGGACACCCAAGTTCCTAAACCACCTCCCCCCACCATCACACAATTATAATTCATCTGCATTGAGCTCATTATATCGCTCACCAACACCCCACCTTCTTTTGCTTCTATTCAATGCTGCTGCATTCTGAGCCTGCTAATGACAAGGTATTCATTGTCTGCTTTAATTGCATACTTCACATCAAATACACAACAGGTGATGTTCTCAACATGGATAGACTGTTTAGGCTAGTGGGTACTGTCTGTGCTTTGCACATTGAGGTCTGGGGTTCGGATCATGGAAGGGCAGTTTTTTTTCCTTTTATTTTGAATCTTTATTTTTAGATTAAAAATAAATCACTTGGTGGTGTGTTTGAATTCTTTTATGGAATGGTGTGACTCGGTAGCGCGAGCATCTTTAATGCAACTTTTTACCTTCAATTACATCTGAATCATACAGCGAATCAAATTGAAAACACAAGCAGCTTTTGCTGATTTAAACAATATGCAAAGTGATTATAATCTGTGAGACAGTTCAGGTGTTTATGCATGTTTTATGTTACGTTACACTAATAGCGAGTATAACACTTAAACGTAGTGGTTTTCTTGAAGATACATCTGTACTGGATCACAGAACATAGGCATGCTGCATATCATTTTAATCATCAGAAGCAGATTGTTCTAATAAGATGCATTTTAGGGTAAAAAGATGCATTAAAAGATGCACGATGCTACCAAGTCACACAGCACTCCTATGACCTTAGACTCAAAACATTTCTCTCAACATCCTATCACTTGAAATTTCTGCTATACAGTAGAAATTGTATTGTACACATAACAGGGGGCAAGTTTCACATAATGAGAGATCATGTTAGGTTCAATACTTTTTAAAATACACTACTTTGTACTTTCCTTCTCCCTTCCTCTCAGTGTATGGACACCCAAGTTCCTAAACCACCTCCCCCCACCATCACACAATTATAATTCATCTGCATTGAGCTCATTATATGGCTAACCAACACCCCACCTTCTTTTGCTTCTATTCAATGCTGCCGCATGCTGAGCCTACTATTGACAAGGTATACATTGTCTACTTTAATTGTACACTTCACATCACATACACAACAGGTGATGTTCTCAACATGGATAGACTGTTTAGTCTAGTGGCTACTGTCTGCGCTTTGCACCTTGAGGTATGGGGTTCGGATCATGGAAGGGGAGTTTTTTTTCCTTTTCTTTTGAATCTTTATTTTTAGATAAAAAATAAATCACTTGGTGGTGTGTTTGAATTCTGTTATGGCATGGTGTGACTCGGTAGTGCGAGCATCTTTAATGCAACTTTTTACCTTCAATTACATCTGAATCATACATCGAATCAAATTGAAAGCACTAGCAGCTTTTGCTGATGAAAACAATATGCAAATTGATTATAATCTGTGAGCCAGTTCAGGTGTTTCTGCATGTTTTATGTTACGTTACACTAATAGCGACTATAACACTTAAACGTAGTGGTTTTCTTGAAGATACATCTGTACTGGATCACAGAACATAGGCATGCTGCATTTCATTTTAATCATCAGAAGCAGATTGTTCTAATAAGATGCATTTTAGGGTAAAAAGATGCTTTAAAAGATGCATGATGCTACCAAGTCACACAGCACTCCTATGACCTTAGACTCAAAACATTTCTCTCAACATCCTATCACTTGAAATTTCTGCTATACTGTAGAAATTGTTTTGTACACATAACAGGGGGCAAGTTTCACATAATGAGAGATCATGTTAGGTTCAATACTTTTTAAAATACACTACTTTGTACTTTCCTTCTCACTTCCTCTCTGTGTATGGACACCCAAGTTCCTAAACCACCTCCCCCCACCATCACACAATTATAATTCATCTGCATTGAGCTCATTATATCGCTCACCAACACACCACCTTCTTTTGCTTCTATTCAATGCTGCTGCATGCTGAGCCTGCTAATGACAAGGTATTCATTGTCTGCTTTAATTGCATACTTCACATCAAATACACAACAGGTGATGTTCTCAACATGGATAGACTGTTTAGGCTAGTGGGTACTGTCTGTGCTTTGCACATTGAGGTCTGGGGTTCGGATCATGGAAGGGGAGTTTTTTTTCCTTTTCTTTTGAATCTTTATTTTTAGATTAAAAATAAATCAATTGGTGGTGTGTTTGAATTCTGTTATGGCATGGTGTGACTCGGTAGCGCGAGCATCTTTAATGCAACTTTTTACCTTCAATTACATCTGAATCATACAGCGAATCAAATTGAAAGCACAAGCTGCTTTTGCTGATGAAAACAATATGCAAATTGATTATAATCTGTGAGCCAGTTCAGGTGTTTCTGCATGTTTTATGTTACGTTACACTAATAGCGACTATAACACTTAAACGTAGTGGTTTTCTTGAAGATACATCTGTACTGGATCACAGAACATAGGCATGCTGCATATCATTTTAATCATCAGAAGCAGATTGTTCTAATAAGATGCATTTTAGGGTAAAAAGATGCATTAAAAGATGCACTATGCTACCAAGTCACACAGCACTCCTATGACCTTAGACTCAAAACATTTCTCTCAACATCCTATCACTTGAAATTTCTGCTATACAGTAGAAATTGTATTGTACACATAACAGGGGGCAAGTTTCACATAATGAGAGATCATGTTAGGTTCAATACTTTTTAAAATACACTACTTTGTACTTTCCTTCTCCCTTCCTCTCTGTGTATGGACTCCCAAGTTCCTAAACCACCTCCCCCCACCATCACACAATTATAATTCATCTGCATTGAGCTCATTATATCGCTCACCAACACCCCACCTTCTTTTGCTTCTATTCAATGCTGCTGCATTCTGAGCCTGCTAATGACAAGGTATTCATTGTCTGCTTTAATTGCATACTTCACATCAAATACACAACAGGTGATGTTCTCAACATGGATAGACTGTTTAGGCTAGTGGGTACTGTCTGTGCTTTGCACATTGAGGTCTGGGGTTCGGATCATGGAAGGGCAGTTTTTTTTCCTTTTATTTTGAATCTTTATTTTTAGATTAAAAATAAATCACTTGGTGGTGTGTTTGAATTCTTTTATGGAATGGTGTGACTCGGTAGCGCGAGCATCTTTAATGCAACTTTTTACCTTCAATTACATCTGAATCATACAGCGAATCAAATTGAAAACACAAGCAGCTTTTGCTGATTTAAACAATATGCAAAGTGATTATAATCTGTGAGCCAGTTCAGGTGTTTATGCATGTTTTATGTTACGTTACACTAATAGCGAGTATAACACTTAAACGTAGTGGTTTTCTTGAAGATACATCTGTACTGGATCACAGAACATAGGCATGCTGCATATCATTTTAATCATCAGAAGCAGATTGTTCTAATAAGATGCATTTTAGGGTAAAAAGATGCATTAAAAGATGCACGATGCTACCAAGTCACACAGCACTCCTATGACCTTAGACTCAAAACATTTCTCTCAACATCCTATCACTTGAAATTTCTGCTATACAGTAGAAATTGTATTGTACACATAACAGGGGGCAAGTTTCACATAATGAGAGATCATGTTAGGTTCAATACTTTTTAAAATACACTACTTTGTACTTTCCTTCTCCCTTCCTCTCAGTGTATGGACACCCAAGTTCCTAAACCACCTCCCCCCACCATCACACAATTATAATTCATCTGCATTGAGCTCATTATATGGCTAACCAACACCCCACCTTCTTTTGCTTCTATTCAATGCTGCCGCATGCTGAGCCTACTATTGACAAGGTATACATTGTCTACTTTAATTGTACACTTCACATCACATACACAACAGGTGATGTTCTCAACATGGATAGACTGTTTAGTCTAGTGGCTACTGTCTGCGCTTTGCACCTTGAGGTATGGTGTTCGGATCATGGAAGGGGAGTTTTTTTTCCTTTTCTTTTGAATCTTTATTTTTAGATAAAAAATAAATCACTTGGTGGTGTGTTTGAATTCTGTTATGGCATGGTGTGACTCGGTAGTGCGAGCATCTTTAATGCAACTTTTTACCTTCAATTACATCTGAATCATACATCGAATCAAATTGAAAGCACTAGCAGCTTTTGCTGATGAAAACAATATGCAAATTGATTATAATCTGTGAGCCAGTTCAGGTGTTTCTGCATGTTTTATGTTACGTTACACTAATAGCGACTATAACACTTAAACGTAGTGGTTTTCTTGAAGATACATCTGTACTGGATCACAGAACATAGGCATGCTGCATTTCATTTTAATCATCAGAAGCAGATTGTTCTAATAAGATGCATTTTAGGGTAAAAAGATGCTTTAAAAGATGCACGATGCTACCAAGTCACACAGCACTCCTATGACCTTAGACTCAAAACATTTCTCTCAACATCCTATCACTTGAAATTTCTGCTATACTGTAGAAATTGTTTTGTACACATAACAGGGGGCAAGTTTCACATAATGAGAGATCATGTTAGGTTCAATACTTTTTAAAATACACTACTTTGTACTTTCCTTCTCCCTTCCTCTCTGTGTATGGACACCCAAGTTCCTAAACCACCTCCCCCCACCATCACACAATTATAATTCATCTGCATTGAGCTCATTATATCGCTCACCAACACACCACCTTCTTTTGCTTCTATTCAATGCTGCTGCATGCTGAGCCTGCTAATGACAAGGTATTCATTGTCTGCTTTAATTGCATACTTCACATCAAATACACAACAGGTGATGTTCTCAACATGGATAGACTGTTTAGGCTAGTGGGTACTGTCTGTGCTTTGCACATTGAGGTCTGGGGTTCGGATCATGGAAGGGGAGTTTTTTTTCCTTTTCTTTTGAATCTTTATTTTTAGATTAAAAATAAATCAATTGGTGGTGTGTTTGAATTCTGTTATGGCATGGTGTGACTCGGTAGCGCGAGCATCTTTAATGCAACTTTTTACCTTCAATTACATCTGAATCATACAGCGAATCAAATTGAAAGCACAAGCTGCTTTTGCTGATGAAAACAATATGCAAATTGATTATAATCTGTGAGCCAGTTCAGGTGTTTCTGCATGTTTTATGTTACGTTACACTAATAGCGACTATAACACTTAAACGTAGTGGTTTTCTTGAAGATACATCTGTACTGGATCACAGAACATAGGCATGCTGCATATCATTTTAATCATCAGAAGCAGATTGTTCTAATAAGATGCATTTTAGGGTAAAAAGATGCATTAAAAGATGCACTATGCTACCAAGTCACACAGCACTCCTATGACCTTAGACTCAAAACATTTCTCTCAACATCCTATCACTTGAAATTTCTGCTATACAGTAGAAATTGTATTGTACACATAACAGGGGGCAAGTTTCACATAATGAGAGATCATGTTAGGTTCAATACTTTTTAAAATACACTACTTTGTACTTTCCTTCTCCCTTCCTCTCTGTGTATGGACACCCAAGTTCCTAAACCACCTCCCCCCACCATCACACAATTATAATTCATCTGCATTGAGCTCATTATATCGCTCACCAACACCCCACCTTCTTTTGCTTCTATTCAATGCTGCTGCATTCTGAGCCTGCTAATGACAAGGTATTCATTGTCTGCTTTAATTGCATACTTCACATCAAATACACAACAGGTGATGTTCTCAACATGGATAGACTGTTTAGGCTAGTGGGTACTGTCTGTGCTTTGCACATTGAGGTCTGGGGTTCGGATCATGGAAGGGCAGTTTTTTTTCCTTTTATTTTGAATCTTTATTTTTAGATTAAAAATAAATCACTTGGTGGTGTGTTTGAATTCTGTTATGGAATGGTGTGACTCGGTAGCGCGAGCATCTTTAATGCAACTTTTTACCTTCAATTACATCTGAATCATACAGCGAATCAAATTGAAAACACAAGCAGCTTTTGCTGATTTAAACAATATGCAAAGTGATTATAATCTGTGAGCCAGTTCAGGTGTTTATGCATGTTTTATGTTACGTTACACTAATAGCGAGTATAACACTTAAACGTAGTGGTTTTCTTGAAGATACATCTGTACTGGATCACAGAGCATAGGCATGCTGCATATCATTTTAATCATCAGAAGCAGATTGTTCTAATAAGATGCATTTTAGGGTAAAAAGATGCATTAAAAGATGCACGATGCTACCAAGTCACACAGCACTCCTATGACCTTAGACTCAAAACATTTCTCTCAACATCCTATCACTTGAAATTTCTGCTATACAGTAGAAATTGTATTGTACACATAACAGGGGGCAAGTTTCACATAATGAGAGATCATGTTAGGTTCAATACTTTTTAAAATACACTACTTTGTACTTTCCTTCTCCCTTCCTCTCAGTGTATGGACACCCAAGTTCCTAAACCACCTCCCCCCACCATCACACAATTATAATTCATCTGCATTGAGCTCATTATATGGCTCACCAACACCCCACCTTCTTTTGCTTCTATTCAATGCTGCCGCATGCTGAGCCTACTATTGACAAGGTATACATTGTCTACTTTAATTGTACACTTCACATCACATACACAACAGGTGATGTTCTCAACATGGATAGACTGTTTAGTCTAGTGGCTACTGTCTGCGCTTTGCACCTTGAGGTATGGGGTTCGGATCATGGAAGGGGAGTTTTTTTTCCTTTTCTTTTGAATCTTTATTTTTAGATAAAAAATAAATCACTTGGTGGTGTGTTTGAATTCTGTTATGGCATGGTGTGACTCGGTAGTGCGAGCATCTTTAATGCAACTTTTTACCTTCAATTACATCTGAATCATACATCGAATCAAATTGAAAGCACTAGCAGCTTTTGCTGATGAAAACAATATGCAAATTGATTATAATCTGTGAGCCAGTTCAGGTGTTTCTGCATGTTTTATGTTACGTTACACTAATAGCGACTATAACACTTAAACGTAGTGGTTTTCTTGAAGATACATCTGTACTGGATCACAGAACATAGGCATGCTGCATTTCATTTTAATCATCAGAAGCAGATTGTTCTAATAAGATGCATTTTAGGGTAAAAAGATGCTTTAAAAGATGCACGATGCTACCAAGTCACACAGCACTCCTATGACCTTAGACTCAAAACATTTCTCTCAACATCCTATCACTTGAAATTTCTGCTATACTGTAGAAATTGTTTTGTACACATAACAGGGGGCAAGTTTCACATAATGAGAGATCATGTTAGGTTCAATACTTTTTAAAATACACTACTTTGTACTTTCCTTCTCACTTCCTCTCTGTGTATGGACACCCAAGTTCCTAAACCACCTCCCCCCACCATCACACAATTATAATTCATCTGCATTGAGCTCATTATATCGCTCACCAACACACCACCTTCTTTTGCTTCTATTCAATGCTGCTGCATGCTGAGCCTGCTAATGACAAGGTATTCATTGTCTGCTTTAATTGCATACTTCACATCAAATACACAACAGGTGATGTTCTCAACATGGATAGACTGTTTAGGCTAGTGGGTACTGTCTGTGCTTTGCACATTGAGGTCTGGGGTTCGGATCATGGAAGGGGAGTTTTTTTTCCTTTTCTTTTGAATCTTTATTTTTAGATTAAAAATAAATCAATTGGTGGTGTGTTTGAATTCTGTTATGGAATGGTGTGACTCGGTAGCGCGAGCATCTTTAATGCAACTTTTTACCTTCAATTACATCTGAATCATACAGCGAATCAAATTGAAAACACAAGCAGCTTTTGCTGATTTAAACAATATGCAAAGTGATTATAATCTGTGAGCCAGTTCAGGTGTTTATGCATGTTTTATGTTACGTTACACTAATAGCGAGTATAACACTTAAACGTAGTGGTTTTCTTGAAGATACATCTGTACTGGATCACAGAGCATAGGCATGCTGCATATCATTTTAATCAGCAGAAGCAGATTGTTCTAATAAGATGCATTTTAGGGTAAAAAGATGCATTAAAAGATGCACGATGCTACCAAGTCACACAGCACTCCTATGACCTTAGACTCAAAACATTTCTCTCAACATCCTATCACTTGAAATTTCTGCTATACAGTAGAAATTGTATTGTACACATAACAGGGGGCAAGTTTCACATAATGAGAGATCATGTTAGGTTCAATACTTTTTAAAATACACTACTTTGTACTTTCCTTCTCCCTTCCTCTCAGTGTATGGACACCCAAGTTCCTAAACCACCTCCCCCCACCATCACACAATTATAATTCATCTGCATTGAGCTCATTATATGGCTCACCAACACCCCACCTTCTTTTGCTTCTATTCAATGCTGCCGCATGCTGAGCCTACTATTGACAAGGTATACATTGTCTACTTTAATTGTACACTTCACATCACATACACAACAGGTGATGTTCTCAACATGGATAGACTGTTTAGTCTAGTGGCTACTGTCTGCGCTTTGCACCTTGAGGTATGGGGTTCGGATCATGGAAGGGGAGTTTTTTTTCCTTTTCTTTTGAATCTTTATTTTTAGATAAAAAATAAATCACTTGGTGGTGTGTTTGAATTCTGTTATGGCATGGTGTGACTCGGTAGTGCGAGCATCTTTAATGCAACTTTTTACCTTCAATTACATCTGAATCATACATCGAATCAAATTGAAAGCACTAGCAGCTTTTGCTGATGAAAACAATATGCAAATTGATTATAATCTGTGAGCCAGTTCAGGTGTTTCTGCATGTTTTATGTTACGTTACACTAATAGCGACTATAACACTTAAACGTAGTGGTTTTCTTGAAGATACATCTGTACTGGATCACAGAACATAGGCATGCTGCATTTCATTTTAATCATCAGAAGCAGATTGTTCTAATAAGATGCATTTTAGGGTAAAAAGATGCTTTAAAAGATGCACGATGCTACCAAGTCACACAGCACTCCTATGACCTTAGACTCAAAACATTTCTCTCAACATCCTATCACTTGAAATTTCTGCTATACTGTAGAAATTGTTTTGTACACATAACAGGGGGCAAGTTTCACATAATGAGAGATCATGTTAGGTTCAATACTTTTTAAAATACACTACTTTGTACTTTCCTTCTCACTTCCTCTCTGTGTATGGACACCCAAGTTCCTAAACCACCTCCCCCCACCATCACACAATTATAATTCATCTGCATTGAGCTCATTATATCGCTCACCAACACACCACCTTCTTTTGCTTCTATTCAATGCTGCTGCATGCTGAGCCTGCTAATGACAAGGTATTCATTGTCTGCTTTAATTGCATACTTCACATCAAATACACAACAGGTGATGTTCTCAACATGGATAGACTGTTTAGGCTAGTGGGTACTGTCTGTGCTTTGCACATTGAGGTCTGGGGTTCGGATCATGGAAGGGGAGTTTTTTTTCCTTTTCTTTTGAATCTTTATTTTTAGATTAAAAATAAATCAATTGGTGGTGTGTTTGAATTCTGTTATGGCATGGTGTGACTCGGTAGCGCGAGCATCTTTAATGCAACTTTTTACCTTCAATTACATCTGAATCATACAGCGAATCAAATTGAAAGCACAAGCTGCTTTTGCTGATGAAAACAATATGCAAATTGATTATAATCTGTGAGCCAGTTCAGGTGTTTCTGCATGTTTTATGTTACGTTACACTAATAGCGACTATAACACTTAAACGTAGTGGTTTTCTTGAAGATACATCTGTACTGGATCACAGAACATAGGCATGCTGCATATCATTTTAATCATCAGAAGCAGATTGTTCTAATAAGATGCATTTTAGGGTAAAAAGATGCATTAAAAGATGCACTATGCTACCAAGTCACACAGCACTCCTATGACCTTAGACTCAAAACATTTCTCTCAACATCCTATCACTTGAAATTTCTGCTATACAGTAGAAATTGTATTGTACACATAACAGGGGGCAAGTTTCACATAATGAGAGATCATGTTAGGTTCAATACTTTTTAAAATACACTACTTTGTACTTTCCTTCTCCCTTCCTCTCTGTGTATGGACACCCAAGTTCCTAAACCACCTCCCCCCACCATCACACAATTATAATTCATCTGCATTGAGCTCATTATATCGCTCACCAACACCCCACCTTCTTTTGCTTCTATTCAATGCTGCTGCATTCTGAGCCTGCTAATGACAAGGTATTCATTGTCTGCTTTAATTGCATACTTCACATCAAATACACAACAGGTGATGTTCTCAACATGGATAGACTGTTTAGGCTAGTGGGTACTGTCTGTGCTTTGCACATTGAGGTCTGGGGTTCGGATCATGGAAGGGCAGTTTTTTTTCCTTTTATTTTGAATCTTTATTTTTAGATTAAAAATAAATCACTTGGTGGTGTGTTTGAATTCTGTTATGGAATGGTGTGACTCGGTAGCGCGAGCATCTTTAATGCAACTTTTTACCTTCAATTACATCTGAATCATACAGCGAATCAAATTGAAAACACAAGCAGCTTTTGATGATTTAAACAATATGCAAAGTGATTATAATCTGTGAGCCAGTTCAGGTGTTTATGCATGTTTTATGTTACGTTACACTAATAGCGAGTATAACACTTAAACGTAGTGGTTTTCTTGAAGATACATCTGTACTGGATCACAGAACATAGGCATGCTGCATATCATTTTAATCAGCAGAAGCAGATTGTTCTAATAAGATGCATTTTAGGGTAAAAAGATGCATTAAAAGATGCACTATGCTACCAAGTCACACAGCACTCCTATGACCTTAGACTCAAAACATTTCTCTCAACATCCTATCACTTGAAATTTCTGCTATACAGTAGAAATTGTATTGTACACATAACAGGGGGCAAGTTTCACATAATGAGAGATCATGTTAGGTTCAATACTTTTTAAAATACACTACTTTGTACTTTCCTTCTCCCTTCCTCTCTGTGTATGGACACCCAAGTTCCTAAACCACCTCCCCCCACCATCACACAATTATAATTCATCTGCATTGAGCTCATTATATCGCTCACCAACACCCCACCTTCTTTTGCTTCTATTCAATGCTGCTGCATTCTGAGCCTGCTAATGACAAGGTATTCATTGTCTGCTTTAATTGCATACTTCACATCAAATACACAACAGGTGATGTTCTCAACATGGATAGACTGTTTAGGCTAGTGGGTACTGTCTGTGCTTTGCACATTGAGGTCTGGGGTTCGGATCATGGAAGGGCAGTTTTTTTTCCTTTTATTTTGAATCTTTATTTTTAGATTAAAAATAAATCACTTGGTGGTGTGTTTGAATTCTGTTATGGAATGGTGTGACTCGGTAGCGCGAGCATCTTTAATGCAACTTTTTACCTTCAATTACATCTGAATCATACAGCGAATCAAATTGAAAACACAAGCAGCTTTTGCTGATTTAAACAATATGCAAAGTGATTATAATCTGTGAGCCAGTTCAGGTGTTTATGCATGTTTTATGTTACGTTACACTAATAGTGAGTATAACACTTAAACGTAGTGGTTTTCTTGAAGATACATCTGTACTGGATCACAGAACATAGGCATGCTGCATATCATTTTAATCAGCAGAAGCAGATTGTTCTAATAAGATGCATTTTAGGGTAAAAAGATGCATTAAAAGATGCACGATGCTACCAAGTCACACAGCACTCCTATGACCTTAGACTCAAAACATTTCTCTCAACATCCTATCACTTGAAATTTCTGCTATACAGTAGAAATTGTATTGTACACATAACAGGGGGCAAGTTTCACATAATGAGAGATCATGTTAGGTTCAATACTTTTTAAAATACACTACTTTGTACTTTCCTTCTCCCTTCCTCTCAGTGTATGGACACCCAAGTTCCTAAACCACCTCCCCCCACCATCACACAATTATAATTCATCTGCATTGAGCTCATTATATGGCTCACCAACACCCCACCTTCTTTTGCTTCTATTCAATGCTGCCGCATGCTGAGCCTACTATTGACAAGGTATACATTGTCTACTTTAATTGTACACTTCACATCACATACACAACAGGTGATGTTCTCAACATGGATAGACTGTTTAGTCTAGTGGCTACTGTCTGCGCTTTGCACCTTGAGGTATGGGGTTCGGATCATGGAAGGGGAGTTTTTTTTCCTTTTCTTTTGAATCTTTATTTTTAGATAAAAAATAAATCACTTGGTGGTGTGTTTGAATTCTGTTATGGCATGGTGTGACTCGGTAGTGCGAGCATCTTTAATGCAACTTTTTACCTTCAATTACATCTGAATCATACATCGAATCAAATTGAAAGCACTAGCAGCTTTTGCTGATGAAAACAATATGCAAATTGATTATAATCTGTGAGCCAGTTCAGGTGTTTCTGCATGTTTTATGTTACGTTACACTAATAGCGACTATAACACTTAAACGTAGTGGTTTTCTTGAAGATACATCTGTACTGGATAACAGAACATAGGCATGCTGCATTTCATTTTAATCATCAGAAGCAGATTGTTCTAATAAGATGCATTTTAGGGTAAAAAGATGCTTTAAAAGATGCACGATGCTACCAAGTCACACAGCACTCCTATGACCTTAGACTCAAAACATTTCTCTCAACATCCTATCACTTGAAATTTCTGCTATACTGTAGAAATTGTTTTGTACACATAACAGGGGGCAAGTTTCACATAATGAGAGATCATGTTAGGTTCAATACTTTTTAAAATACACTACTTTGTACTTTCCTTCTCACTTCCTCTCTGTGTATGGACACCCAAGTTCCTAAACCACCTCCCCCCACCATCACACAATTATAATTCATCTGCATTGAGCTCATTATATCGCTCACCAACACACCACCTTCTTTTGCTTCTATTCAATGCTGCTGCATGCTGAGCCTGCTAATGACAAGGTATTCATTGTCTGCTTTAATTGCATACTTCACATCAAATACACAACAGGTGATGTTCTCAACATGGATAGACTGTTTAGGCTAGTGGGTACTGTCTGTGCTTTGCACATTGAGGTCTGGGGTTCGGATCATGGAAGGGGAGTTTTTTTTCCTTTTCTTTTGAATCTTTATTTTTAGATTAAAAATAAATCAATTGGTGGTGTGTTTGAATTCTGTTATGGCATGGTGTGACTCGGTAGCGCGAGCATCTTTAATGCAACTTTTTACCTTCAATTACATCTGAATCATACAGCGAATCAAATTGAAAGCACAAGCTGCTTTTGCTGATGAAAACAATATGCAAATTGATTATAATCTGTGAGCCAGTTCAGGTGTTTCTGCATGTTTTATGTTACGTTACACTAATAGCGACTATAACACTTAAACGTAGTGGTTTTCTTGAAGATACATCTGTACTGGATCACAGAACATAGGCATGCTGCATATCATTTTAATCATCAGAAGCAGATTGTTCTAATAAGATGCATTTTAGGGTAAAAAGATGCATTAAAAGATGCACTATGCTACCAAGTCACACAGCACTCCTTTGACCTTAGACTCAAAACATTTCTCTCAACATCCTATCACTTGAAATTTCTGCTATACAGTAGAAATTGTATTGTACACATAACAGGGGGCAAGTTTCACATAATGAGAGATCATGTTAGGTTCAATACTTTTTAAAATACACTACTTTGTACTTTCCTTCTCCCTTCCTCTCTGTGTATGGACACCCAAGTTCCTAAACCACCTCCCCCCACCATCACACAATTATAATTCATCTGCATTGAGCTCATTATATCGCTCACCAACACCCCACCTTCTTTTGCTTCTATTCAATGCTGCTGCATTCTGAGCCTGCTAATGACAAGGTATTCATTGTCTGCTTTAATTGCATACTTCACATCAAATACACAACAGGTGATGTTCTCAACATGGATAGACTGTTTAGGCTAGTGGGTACTGTCTGTGCTTTGCACATTGAGGTCTGGGGTTCGGATCATGGAAGGGCAGTTTTTTTTCCTTTTATTTTGAATCTTTATTTTTAGATTAAAAATAAATCACTTGGTGGTGTGTTTGAATTCTGTTATGGAATGGTGTGACTCGGTAGCGCGAGCATCTTTAATGCAACTTTTTACCTTCAATTACATCTGAATCATACAGCGAATCAAATTGAAAACACAAGCAGCTTTTGCTGATTTAAACAATATGCAAAGTGATTATAATCTGTGAGCCAGTTCAGGTGTTTATGCATGTTTTATGTTACGTTACACTAATAGCGAGTATAACACTTAAACGTAGTGGTTTTCTTGAAGATACATCTGTACTGGATCACAGAACATAGGCATGCTGCATATCATTTTAATCAGCAGAAGCAGATTGTTCTAATAAGATGCATTTTAGGGTAAAAAGATGCATTAAAAGATGCACTATGCTACCAAGTCACACAGCACTCCTATGACCTTAGACTCAAAACATTTCTCTCAACATCCTATCACTTGAAATTTCTGCTATACAGTAGAAATTGTATTGTACACATAACAGGGGGCAAGTTTCACATAATGAGAGATCATGTTAGGTTCAATACTTTTTAAAATACACTACTTTGTACTTTCCTTCTCCCTTCCTCTCAGTGTATGGACACCCAAGTTCCTAAACCACCTCCCCCCACCATCACACAATTATAATTCATCTGCATTGAGCTCATTATATGGCTCACCAACACCCCACCTTCTTTTGCTTCTATTCAATGCTGCCGCATGCTGAGCCTACTATTGACAAGGTATACATTGTCTACTTTAATTGTACACTTCACATCACATACACAACAGGTGATGTTCTCAACATGGATAGACTGTTTAGTCTAGTGGCTACTGTCTGCGCTTTGCACCTTGAGGTATGGGGTTCGGATCATGGAAGGGGAGTTTTTTTTCCTTTTCTTTTGAATCTTTATTTTTAGATAAAAAATAAATCACTTGGTGGTGTGTTTGAATTCTGTTATGGCATGGTGTGACTCGGTAGTGCGAGCATCTTTAATGCAACTTTTTACCTTCAATTACATCTGAATCATACATCGAATCAAATTGAAAGCACTAGCAGCTTTTGCTGATGAAAACAATATGCAAATTGATTATAATCTGTGAGCCAGTTCAGGTGTTTCTGCATGTTTTATGTTACGTTACACTAATAGCGACTATAACACTTAAACGTAGTGGTTTTCTTGAAGATACATCTGTACTGGATCACAGAACATAGGCATGCTGCATTTCATTTTAATCATCAGAAGCAGATTGTTCTAATAAGATGCATTTTAGGGTAAAAAGATGCTTTAAAAGATGCACGATGCTACCAAGTCACACAGCACTCCTATGACCTTAGACTCAAAACATTTCTCTCAACATCCTATCACTTGAAATTTCTGCTATACTGTAGAAATTGTTTTGTACACATAACAGGGGGCAAGTTTCACATAATGAGAGATCATGTTAGGTTCAATACTTTTTAAAATACACTACTTTGTACTTTCCTTCTCACTTCCTCTCTGTGTATGGACACCCAAGTTCCTAAACCACCTCCCCCCACCATCACACAATTATAATTCATCTGCATTGAGCTCATTATATCGCTCACCAACACACCACCTTCTTTTGCTTCTATTCAATGCTGCTGCATGCTGAGCCTGCTAATGACAAGGTATTCATTGTCTGCTTTAATTGCATACTTCACATCAAATACACAACAGGTGATGTTCTCAACATGGATAGACTGTTTAGGCTAGTGGGTACTGTCTGTGCTTTGCACATTGAGGTCTGGGGTTCGGATCATGGAAGGGGAGTTTTTTTTCCTTTTCTTTTGAATCTTTATTTTTAGATTAAAAATAAATCAATTGGTGGTGTGTTTGAATTCTGTTATGGCATGGTGTGACTCGGTAGCGCGAGCATCTTTAATGCAACTTTTTACCTTCAATTACATCTGAATCATACAGCGAATCAAATTGAAAGCACAAGCTGCTTTTGCTGATGAAAACAATATGCAAATTGATTATAATCTGTGAGCCAGTTCAGGTGTTTCTGCATGTTTTATGTTACGTTACACTAATAGCGACTATAACACTTAAACGTAGTGGTTTTCTTGAAGATACATCTGTACTGGATCACAGAACATAGGCATGCTGCATATCATTTTAATCATCAGAAGCAGATTGTTCTAATAAGATGCATTTTAGGGTAAAAAGATGCATTAAAAGATGCACTATGCTACCAAGTCACACAGCACTCCTATGACCTTAGACTCAAAACATTTCTCTCAACATCCTATCACTTGAAATTTCTGCTATACAGTAGAAATTGTATTGTACACATAACAGGGGGCAAGTTTCACATAATGAGAGATCATGTTAGGTTCAATACTTTTTAAAATACACTACTTTGTACTTTCCTTCTCCCTTCCTCTCTGTGTATGGACACCCAAGTTCCTAAACCACCTCCCCCCACCATCACACAATTATAATTCATCTGCATTGAGCTCATTATATCGCTCACCAACACCCCACCTTCTTTTGCTTCTATTCAATGCTGCTGCATTCTGAGCCTGCTAATGACAAGGTATTCATTGTCTGCTTTAATTGCATACTTCACATCAAATACACAACAGGTGATGTTCTCAACATGGATAGACTGTTTAGGCTAGTGGGTACTGTCTGTGCTTTGCACATTGAGGTCTGGGGTTCGGATCATGGAAGGGCAGTTTTTTTTCCTTTTATTTTGAATCTTTATTTTTAGATTAAAAATAAATCACTTGGTGGTGTGTTTGAATTCTGTTATGGAATGGTGTGACTCGGTAGCGCGAGCATCTTTAATGCAACTTTTTACCTTCAATTACATCTGAATCATACAGCGAATCAAATTGAAAACACAAGCAGCTTTTGCTGATTTAAACAATATGCAAAGTGATTATAATCTGTGAGCCAGTTCAGGTGTTTATGCATGTTTTATGTTACGTTACACTAATAGCGAGTATAACACTTAAACGTAGTGGTTTTCTTGAAGATACATCTGTACTGGATCACAGAACATAGGCATGCTGCATATCATTTTAATCAGCAGAAGCAGATTGTTCTAATAAGATGCATTTTAGGGTAAAAAGATGCATTAAAAGATGCACGATGCTACCAAGTCACACAGCACTCCTATGACCTTAGACTCAAAACATTTCTCTCAACATCCTATCACTTGAAATTTCTGCTATACAGTAGAAATTGTATTGTACACATAACAGGGGGCAAGTTTCACATAATGAGAGATCATGTTAGGTTCAATACTTTTTAAAATACACTACTTTGTACTTTCCTTCTCCCTTCCTCTCAGTGTATGGACACCCAAGTTCCTAAACCACCTCCCCCCACCATCACACAATTATAATTCATCTGCATTGAGCTCATTATATGGCTCACCAACACCCCACCTTCTTTTGCTTCTATTCAATGCTGCCGCATGCTGAGCCTACTATTGACAAGGTATACATTGTCTACTTTAATTGTACACTTCACATCACATACACAACAGGTGATGTTCTCAACATGGATAGACTGTTTAGTCTAGTGGCTACTGTCTGCGCTTTGCACCTTGAGGTATGGGGTTCGGATCATGGAAGGGGAGTTTTTTTTCCTTTTCTTTTGAATCTTTATTTTTAGATAAAAAATAAATCACTTGGTGGTGTGTTTGAATTCTGTTATGGCATGGTGTGACTCGGTAGTGCGAGCATCTTTAATGCAACTTTTTACCTTCAATTACATCTGAATCATACATCGAATCAAATTGAAAGCACTAGCAGCTTTTGCTGATGAAAACAATATGCAAATTGATTATAATCTGTGAGCCAGTTCAGGTGTTTCTGCATGTTTTATGTTACGTTACACTAATAGCGACTATAACACTTAAACGTAGTGGTTTTCTTGAAGATACATCTGTACTGGATCACAGAACATAGGCATGCTGCATTTCATTTTAATCATCAGAAGCAGATTGTTCTAATAAGATGCATTTTAGGGTAAAAAGATGCTTTAAAAGATGCACGATGCTACCAAGTCACACAGCACTCCTATGACCTTAGACTCAAAACATTTCTCTCAACATCCTATCACTTGAAATTTCTGCTATACTGTAGAAATTGTTTTGTACACATAACAGGGGGCAAGTTTCACATAATGAGAGATCATGTTAGGTTCAATACTTTTTAAAATACACTACTTTGTACTTTCCTTCTCACTTCCTCTCTGTGTATGGACA
The DNA here is from genome assembly GCA_031769625.1 of Taudactylus pleione. Lineage (NCBI taxonomy): Eukaryota > Metazoa > Chordata > Amphibia > Anura > Myobatrachidae > Taudactylus > Taudactylus pleione. The sequence continues at coordinate 7,245,273 of JAUIMM010000759.1, forward strand.
CCCAAGTTCCTAAACCACCTCCCCCCACCATCACACAATTATAATTCATCTGCATTGAGCTCATTATATCGCTCACCAACACACCACCTTCTTTTGCTTCTATTCAATGCTGCTGCATGCTGAGCCTGCTAATGACAAGGTATTCATTGTCTGCTTTAATTGCATACTTCTCATCAAATACACAACAGGTGATGTTCTCAACATGGATAGACTGTTTAGGCTAGTGGGTACTGTCTGTGCTTTGCACATTGAGGTCTGGGGTTCGGATCATGGAAGGGGAGTTTTTTTTCCTTTTCTTTTGAATCTTTATTTTTAGATTAAAAATAAATCAATTGGTGGTGTGTTTGAATTCTGTTATGGCATGGTGTGACTCGGTAGCGCGAGCATCTTTAATGCAACTTTTTACCTTCAATTACATCTGAATCATACAGCGAATCAAATTGAAAGCACAAGCTGCTTTTGCTGATGAAAACAATATGCAAATTGATTATAATCTGTGAGCCAGTTCAGGTGTTTCTGCATGTTTTATGTTACGTTACACTAATAGCGACTATAACACTTAAACGTAGTGGTTTTCTTGAAGATACATCTGTACTGGATCACAGAACATAGGCATGCTGCATATCATTTTAATCAGCAGAAGCAGATTGTTCTAATAAGATGCATTTTAGGGTAAAAAGATGCATTAAAAGATGCACGATGCTACCAAGTCACACAGCACTCCTATGACCTTAGACTCAAAACATTTCTCTCAACATCCTATCACTTGAAATTTCTGCTATACAGTAGAAATTGTATTGTACACATAACAGGGGGCAAGTTTCACATAATGAGAGATCATGTTAGGTTCAATACTTTTTAAAATACACTACTTTGTACTTTCCTTCTCCCTTCCTCTCAGTGTATGGACACCCAAGTTCCTAAACCACCTCCCCCCACCATCACACAATTATAATTCATCTGCATTGAGCTCATTATATGGCTCACCAACACCCCACCTTCTTTTGCTTCTATTCAATGCTGCCGCATGCTGAGCCTACTATTGACAAGGTATACATTGTCTACTTTAATTGTACACTTCACATCACATACACAACAGGTGATGTTCTCAACATGGATAGACTGTTTAGTCTAGTGGCTACTGTCTGCGCTTTGCACCTTGAGGTATGGGGTTCGGATCATGGAAGGGGAGTTTTTTTTCCTTTTCTTTTGAATCTTTATTTTTAGATAAAAAATAAATAACTTGGTGGTGTGTTTGAATTCTGTTATGGCATGGTGTGACTCGGTAGTGCGAGCATCTTTAATGCAACTTTTTACCTTCAATTACATCTGAATCATACATCGAATCAAATTGAAAGCACTAGCAGCTTTTGCTGATGAAAACAATATGCAAATTGATTATAATCTGTGAGCCAGTTCAGGTGTTTCTGCATGTTTTATGTTACGTTACACTAATAGCGACTATAACACTTAAACGTAGTGGTTTTCTTGAAGATACATCTGTACTGGATCACAGAACATAGGCATGCTGCATTTCATTTTAATCATCAGAAGCAGATTGTTCTAATAAGATGCATTTTAGGGTAAAAAGATGCTTTAAAAGATGCACGATGCTACCAAGTCACACAGCACTCCTATGACCTTAGACTCAAAACATTTCTCTCAACATCCTATCACTTGAAATTTCTGCTATACTGTAGAAATTGTTTTGTACACATAACAGGGGGCAAGTTTCACATAATGAGAGATCATGTTAGGTTCAATACTTTTTAAAATACACTACTTTGTACTTTCCTTCTCACTTCCTCTCTGTGTATGGACACCCAAGTTCCTAAACCACCTCCCCCCACCATCACACAATTATAATTCATCTGCATTGAGCTCATTATATCGCTCACCAACACACCACCTTCTTTTGCTTCTATTCAATGCTGCTGCATGCTGAGCCTGCTAATGACAAGGTATTCATTGTCTGCTTTAATTGCATACTTCTCATCAAATACACAACAGGTGATGTTCTCAACATGGATAGACTGTTTAGGCTAGTGGGTACTGTCTGTGCTTTGCACATTGAGGTCTGGGGTTCGGATCATGGAAGGGGAGTTTTTTTTCCTTTTCTTTTGAATCTTTATTTTTAGATTAAAAATAAATCAATTGGTGGTGTGTTTGAATTCTGTTATGGCATGGTGTGACTCGGTAGCGCGAGCATCTTTAATGCAACTTTTTACCTTCAATTACATCTGAATCATACAGCGAATCAAATTGAAAGCACAAGCTGCTTTTGCTGATGAAAACAATATGCAAATTGATTATAATCTGTGAGCCAGTTCAGGTGTTTCTGCATGTTTTATGTTACGTTACACTAATAGCGACTATAACACTTAAACGTAGTGGTTTTCTTGAAGATACATCTGTACTGGATCACAGAACATAGGCATGCTGCATATCATTTTAATCAGCAGAAGCAGATTGTTCTAATAAGATGCATTTTAGGGTAAAAAGATGCATTAAAAGATGCACGATGCTACCAAGTCACACAGCACTCCTATGACCTTAGACTCAAAACATTTCTCTCAACATCCTATCACTTGAAATTTCTGCTATACAGTAGAAATTGTATTGTACACATAACAGGGGGCAAGTTTCACATAATGAGAGATCATGTTAGGTTCAATACTTTTTAAAATACACTACTTTGTACTTTCCTTCTCCCTTCCTCTCAGTGTATGGACACCCAAGTTCCTAAACCACCTCCCCCCACCATCACACAATTATAATTCATCTGCATTGAGCTCATTATATGGCTCACCAACACCCCACCTTCTTTTGCTTCTATTCAATGCTGCCGCATGCTGAGCCTACTATTGACAAGGTATACATTGTCTACTTTAATTGTACACTTCACATCACATACACAACAGGTGATGTTCTCAACATGGATAGACTGTTTAGTCTAGTGGCTACTGTCTGCGCTTTGCACCTTGAGGTATGGGGTTCGGATCATGGAAGGGGAGTTTTTTTTCCTTTTCTTTTGAATCTTTATTTTTAGATAAAAAATAAATCACTTGGTGGTGTGTTTGAATTCTGTTATGGCATGGTGTGACTCGGTAGTGCGAGCATCTTTAATGCAACTTTTTACCTTCAATTACATCTGAATCATACATCGAATCAAATTGAAAGCACTAGCAGCTTTTGCTGATGAAAACAATATGCAAATTGATTATAATCTGTGAGCCAGTTCAGGTGTTTCTGCATGTTTTATGTTACGTTACACTAATAGCGACTATAACACTTAAACGTAGTGGTTTTCTTGAAGATACATCTGTACTGGATCACAGAACATAGGCATGCTGCATTTCATTTTAATCATCAGAAGCAGATTGTTCTAATAAGATGCATTTTAGGGTAAAAAGATGCTTTAAAAGATGCACGATGCTACCAAGTCACACAGCACTCCTATGACCTTAGACTCAAAACATTTCTCTCAACATCCTATCACTTGAAATTTCTGCTATACTGTAGAAATTGTTTTGTACACATAACAGGGGGCAAGTTTCACATAATGAGAGATCATGTTAGGTTCAATACTTTTTAAAATACACTACTTTGTACTTTCCTTCTCCCTTCCTCTCTGTGTATGGACACCCAAGTTCCTAAACCACCTCCCCCCACCATCACACAATTATAATTCATCTGCATTGAGCTCATTATATCGCTCACCAACACACCACCTTCTTTTGCTTCTATTCAATGCTGCTGCATGCTGACCCTGCTAATGACAAGGTATTCATTGTCTGCTTTAATTGCATACTTCACATCAAATACACAACAGGTGATGTTCTCAACATGGATAGACTGTTTAGGCTAGTGGGTACTGTCTGTGCTTTGCACATTGAGGTCTGGGGTTCGGATCATGGAAGGGGAGTTTTTTTTCCTTTTCTTTTGAATCTTTATTTTTAGATTAAAAATAAATCAATTGGTGGTGTGTTTGAATTCTGTTATGGCATGGTGTGACTCGGTAGCGCGAGCATCTTTAATGCAAATTTTTACCTTCAATTACATCTGAATCATACAGCGAATCAAATTGAAAGCACAAGCTGCTTTTGCTGATGAAAACAATATGCAAATTGATTATAATCTGTGAGCCAGTTCAGGTGTTTCTGCATGTTTTATGTTACGTTACACTAATAGCGACTATAACACTTAAACGTAGTGGTTTTCTTGAAGATACATCTGTACTGGATCACAGAACATAGGCATGCTGCATATCATTTTAATCATCAGAAGCAGATTGTTCTAATAAGATGCATTTTAGGGTAAAAAGATGCATTAAAAGATGCACTATGCTACCAAGTCACACAGCACTCCTATGACCTTAGACTCAAAACATTTCTCTCAACATCCTATCACTTGAAATTTCTGCTATACAGTAGAAATTGTATTGTACACATAACAGGGGGCAAGTTTCACATAATGAGAGATCATGTTAGGTTCAATACTTTTTAAAATACACTACTTTGTACTTTCCTTCTCCCTTCCTCTCTGTGTATGGACACCCAAGTTCCTAAACCACCTCCCCCCACCATCACACAATTATAATTCATCTGCATTGAGCTCATTATATCGCTCACCAACACCCCACCTTCTTTTGCTTCTATTCAATGCTGCTGCATTCTGAGCCTGCTAATGACAAGGTATTCATTGTCTGCTTTAATTGCATACTTCACATCAAATACACAACAGGTGATGTTCTCAACATGGATAGACTGTTTAGGCTAGTGGGTACTGTCTGTGCTTTGCACATTGAGGTCTGGGGTTCGGATCATGGAAGGGCAGTTTTTTTTCCTTTTATTTTGAATCTTTATTTTTAGATTAAAAAGAAATCACTTGGTGGTGTGTTTGAATTCTGTTATGGAATGGTGTGACTCGGTAGCGCGAGCATCTTTAATGCAACTTTTTACCTTCAATTACATCTGAATCATACAGCGAATCAAATTGAAAACACAAGCAGCTTTTGCTGATTTAAACAATATGCAAAGTGATTATAATCTGTGAGCCAGTTCAGGTGTTTATGCATGTTTTATGTTACGTTACACTAATAGCGAGTATAACACTTAAACGTAGTGGTGTTCTTGAAGATACATCTGTACTGGATCACAGAACATAGGCATGCTGCATATCATTTTAATCAGCAGAAGCAAATTGTTCTAATAAGATGCATTTTAGGGTAAAAAGATGCATTAAAAGATGCACGATGCTACCAAGTCACACAGCACTCCTATGACCTTAGACTCAAAACATTTCTCTCAACAGCCTATCACTTGAAATTTCTGCTATACAGTAGAAATTGTATTGTACACATAACAGGGGGCAAGTTTCACATAATGAGAGATCATGTTAGGTTCAATACTTTTTAAAATACACTACTTTGTACTTTCCTTCTCCCTTCCTCTCTGTGTATGGACACCCAAGTTCCTAAACCACCTCCCCCCACCATCACACAATTATAATTCATCTGCATTGAGCTCATTATATCGCTCACCAACACCCCACCTTCTTTTGCTTCTATTCAATGCTGCCGCATGCTGAGCCTGCTAATGACAAGGTATTCGTTGTCTGCTTTAATTGCATACTTCACATCAAATACACAACAGGTGATGTTCTCAACATGGATAGACTGTTTAGGCTAGTGGGTACTGTCTGTGCTTTGCACATTGAGGTCTGGGGTTCGGATCATGGAAGGGGAGTTTTTTTTCCTTTTCTTTTGAATCTTTATTTTTAGATTAAAAATAAATCAATTGGTGGTGTGTTTGAATTCTGTTATGGCATGGTGTGACTCGGTAGCGCGAGCATCTTTAATGCAACTTTTTACCTTCAATTACATCTGAATCATACAGCGAATCAAATTGAAAGCACAAGCAGCTTTTGCTGATGAAAACAATATGCAAATTGATTATAATCTGTGAGCCAGTTCAGGTGTTTCTGCATGTTTTATGTTACGTTACACTAATAGCGACTATAATACTTAAACGTAGTGGTTTTCTTGAAGATACATCTGAACTGGATCACAGAACATAGGCATGCAGCATATCATTTTAATCAGCAGAAGCAGATTGTTCTAATAAGATGCATTTTAGTGTAAAAAGACGCATTAAAAGATGCACGATGCTACCAAGTCACACAGCACTCCTATGACCTTAGACTCAAAACATTTCTCTCAACATCCTATCACTTGCAATTTCTGCTATACAGTAGATATTGTATTGTACACATAACAGGGGGCAAGTTTCACATAATGAGAGATCATGTTAGGTTCAATACTTTTTAAAATACACTACTTTGTACTTTCCTTCTCCCTTCCTCTCAGTGTATGGACACCCAAGTTCCTAAACCACCTCCCCCCACCATCACACAATTATAATTCATCTGCATTGAGCTCATTATATGGCTCACCAACACCCCACCTTCTTTTGCTTCTATTCAATGCTGCCGCATGCTGAGCCTGCTATTGACAAGGTATACATTGTCTACTTTAATTGTACACTTCACATCACATACACAACATGTGATGTTCTCAACATGGATAGACTGTTTAGTCTAGTGGGTACTGTCTGCGCTTTGCACCTTGAGGTCTAGGGTTCGAATCATGGAAGGGGATTTTTTTTCCTTTTCTTTTGTATCTTTATTATTAGATTAAAAATTAATCACTTTTTGGTGTGTGAATTCTGTTATGGCATGGTGTGACTCGGTAGTGCGAGCATCTTTTATGCAACTTTTTACCTTCAATTGCATCTGAATCATACAGCGAATCAAATTGAAAGCACAAGCAGCTTTTGCTGATGAAAACAATATGCAAATTGCCTATAATCTGTGAGCCAGTTCAGGTGTTTCTGCATGTTTTATGTTACGTTACACTAATAGCGACTATACCACTTTAACGTAGTGGTTTTCTTGAAGATACACCTGTACTGGATCACAGAACATAGGCATGCTGCATATCATTTTAATCATCAGAAGCAGATTGTTCTAATAAGATGCATTTTATGGGAAAAAGATGCATTAAAAGATGCACGATGCTATCAAGTCACACAGTACTCCTGTGACATTAGACTCAAAACATTTTTCTCAACATCCTATTACTTGACATTTCTGCTATACAGTAGACAGTGTATTGTACACATAACATGGGCCAAGTTTCACATAATGAGAGATCATGTTAGGTTCAAAACTTTTAAAATACACTACTTTGTACTTTCCTTCAACCTTCCTCTCTGTGTATGGCCACCCAAGTTCCTAAACCACCTCCCCCCACCATCACACAATTACTATTCATCTGCATTGAGCTCATTATATGGCTCACCAACACCCCACCTTCTTTTGCTTCTATTCAATGCTGCCACATGCTGAGCCTGCTATTTACATTGTACACATTGTCTGCTTTCATTGCACACTTCAAATCACATACAGAACAGGTGATGCTCTCAACATGGATAGACTGTTTAGGCTAGTGGCTACAGTCTGCGCTTTACATTTTGAGGTCTGGGGCTCGAATCGTGGAAGGGGAGGTTTTTTTTCCTTTTCTTTTGAATCTTTATTTTTATATTAAACATAAATCACTTGGTGGTGTGTGTGAATTCTGTTATGGCATGGTGTGAATCGGTAGTGCAAGCATTTTTAATGCAACTTTTTACCTTCAATTACATCTGAATCATACAGTGAATCAAATTGAAAGCACAAGCAGCTTCTGCTGATGAAAACAATATGCAAGTTGCCTATAATCTGTGAGACAGTTCAGGTGTTTCTGCATGTTTTATGTTACATTAAACTAATAGCGACTATAACACTTAAACGTAGTGGTTTTCTTGAAGATACACCTGTACTGAATCACAGAACATAGGCATGCTGCATATCATTTTAATCAGCAGAAGCAGATTGTTCTAATAAGATGCATTTTAGGGTGAAAAGATGCATTAAAAGATGCACGATGCTACCAAGTCACACAGCACTCCTATGACCTTAGACTCAAAATATTTCTCTCAACATCCTATCACTTGAAATTTCTACTATACAGTAGACATTATATTGTACACATAACAGGGGGCAAGTTTCACATAATGATTGATCATGTTAGGTTCAATACTTTTAAAATACTCTACTTTGTACTTTCCTTCTTCCTTCCTCTCTGTGTATGGCCACCCAAGTTCCTAAACCACCTCCCCCCACCATCACACAATTATAACTCATCTGCATTGAGCTCATTGTATTTCTCACCAACACCCCACCTTCTTTTGCTTCTATTCAATGCTGCCACATGCTGAGCCTGCTATTGACAAGGTATACATTGTCTGCTTTAATTGCACACTTCAAATCACATACACAACAAGTGATGCACACAACATGGATAGACAGTTTAGTCTAGTGGGTACTGTCTGTGCTTTGCACCTTTAGGTCTGGGGTTTGAATCATGGAAGGGTTGTTTTTTTTCCTTTTTTTTGTATCTTTATTAATAGATTAAAAACAAATCACTTGGTGGCATGTGTGAATTCTGTTATGGCATGGTGTGACTCGGCTGCGCGAGCATGTTTAATGCAACTTTTTACCTTCAATTGCAGCTGAATCATACAGCTTATCAAATTGAAAGCACAAGCAGCTTTTGATTATGAAAACAATATGCAAGTTGCCTATAATCTGTGAGCCAGTTCAGGTGTTTCTGCATGTTTTTTGTTACGTTACACTAATAGCGACTATAACACTATAACGTAGTGGTTTTCTTGAAGATACACCTGTATTGGATCACAGAACATAGGCATGCTGCATATCATTTTAATCAGCAGAAGCAGATTGTTCTAATAAGATGCATTTTAAGGTAAAAAGTTGCATTAAAAGATACACGATGCTACCAAGTCACACAGCACTCCTATGACCTTAGACTCAAAACATTTCTCTCAACATCCTATCACTTGAGATTTCTGCTATACAGTAAACATTGTATTGTACACATAAAAGGGGACAAGTTTCACATAATGAGTTATCATGTTAGGTTCAATACTTTTAAAATACACTACTTTGAACTTCCCTTCTCCCTTCCTCTCTGTGTATGGCCACCCAAGTTCCTAAACCACCTCCCCCCACCATCAGACAATTATAATTCATCTGCATTGAGCTCTTTATATGGCTCACCAACACCCCACCTTCTTTTGCTTCTATTCAAGGCTGCCTCATGCCCAGCCTGCTATTGACAAGGTATACATCGTCTGCTTTAATTGCACACTTCACATCACATACACAACAGGTGACGTTCTCATCATGGATAGACTGTTTAGTCTAGTGGGTACTGTCTGTGCTTTGCACCTTGAGGTCTGGGGTTTGAATCAAGGAAGGGTAATTTTTTTTCCTTTTCTTTTGAATCTTTATTTTTAGATTAAAAATAAATCACCTGGTGGTGTGTGTGAATTCTGTTATGGCATGGTGTGACTCAGTAGTGCAAGCATCTTTAATGCAACTTTTTACCTTCAATTGCATCTGAATCATACAGCGAATCAAATTGAAAGCACAAGCAGCTTTTGCTGATGAAAACAATATGCAAATTGCCTATCATCTGTGAGCCAGTTCAGGTGTTTCTTCATGTTTTATGTTATGTTACACTAATAGCGAATATAACACTTTAACGTAGTGGTTTTCTTGAAGATACACCTGCACTGGATCACAGAACATAGGCATGCTGCATATCATTTTAATCAGCAGAAGCAGATTGTTCTAATAAGATGCATTTTTATGGTAAAAAGATGCATTAAAAGATGCACGATGCTATCAAGTCACACAGTACTCCTGTGAAATTTAGACTCAAAACATTTTTCTCAACATCCTATCCCTTGACATTTCTGCTATACAGTAGACAGTGTATTGTACACATAACATGGGCCAAGTTTCACATAATGAGAGATCATGTTATGTTCAATACTTTTAAAATACACTACTTTGTACTTTCCTTCTCCCTTCCTCTCTGTGTATGGCAACCCAAGTTCCTAAACCACCTCCCCCCACCATCACACAATTACTATTCATCTGCATTGAGCTCATTATATGGCTCACCAACACCCCACCTTCTTTTGCTTCTATTCAATCCTGCCACATGCTGAGCCTGCTATTTACAATGTACACATTGTCTGCTTTCATTGCACACTTCAAATCACATACAGAACAGGTGATGTTCTCAACATGGATAGACTGTTTAGGCTAGTGGCTACAGTCTGCGCTTTGCATTTTGAGGTCTGGGGTTCGAATCATGGAAGGGGAGGTATTTTTTCCTTTTCTTTTGAATCTTTATTTTTAGATTAAAAATAAATCACTTGGTGGTGTGTGTGAATTCTGTTATGGCATGGTGTGACTCGGTAGTGCAAGCATCTTTAATGCAACATTTTACCTTCAATTACATCTGAATCATACAGCGAATCAAATTGAAAGCACAAGCAGCTTTTGCTGATGAAAACAATATGCAGCATGCCTATAATCTGTGAGCCAGTTCAGGTTTTTTTGCATGTTTTATGTTAAGTTACATTAATAGCGACTATAACACTTTAACGTAGTAGTTTTCTTGAAGATACACCTGTACTGGATCACAGAACATAGGCATGCTGCATATCATTTTAATCAACAGAAGCAGATTGTTCTAATAAGATGCATTTTATGGTAAAAAGATGCATTAAAAGATGCACAATGCAATCAAGTCACACAGTACTCCAGTGACATTAGACTCAAAACATTTTTCTCAACATCCTATTACTTGACATTTCTGCTATACAGTAGACAGTGTATTGTACACATAACATGGGCCAAGTTTCACATAATGAGAGATCATGTTAGGTTCAAAACTTTTAAAATACACTACTTTGTACTTTCCTTCAACCTTCCTCTCTGTGTATGGCCACCCAAGTTCCTAAACCACCTCCCCCCACCATCACACAATTACTATTCATCTGCATTGAGCTCATTATATGGCTCACCAACACCCCACCTTCTTTTGCTTCTATTCAATGCTGCCACATGCTGAGCCTGCTATTTACATTGTACACATTGTCTGCTTTCATTGCACACTTCAAATCACATACAGAACAGGTGATGCTCTCAACATGGATAGACTGTTTAGGCTAGTGGCTACAGTCTGCGCTTTACATTTTGAGGTCTGGGGCTCGAATCGTGGAAGGGGAGGTTTTTTTTCCTTTTCTTTTGAATCTTTATTTTTATATTAAACATAAATCACTTGGTGGTGTGTGTGAATTCTGTTATGGCATGGTGTGAATCGGTAGTGCAAGCATTTTTAATGCAACTTTTTACCTTCAATTACATCTGAATCATACAGTGAATCAAATTGAAAGCACAAGCAGCTTCTGCTGATGAAAACAATATGCAAGTTGCCTATAATCTGTGAGACAGTTCAGGTGTTTCTGCATGTTTTATGTTACATTAAACTAATAGCGACTATAACACTTAAACGTAGTGGTTTTCTTGAAGATACACCTGTACTGAATCACAGAACATAGGCATGCTGCATATCATTTTAATCAGCAGAAGCAGATTGTTCTAATAAGATGCATTTTAGGGTGAAAAGATGCATTAAAAGATGCACGATGCTACCAAGTCACACAGCACTCCTATGACCTTAGACTCAAAATATTTCTCTCAACATCCTATCACTTGAAATTTCTACTATACAGTAGACATTATATTGTACACATAACAGGGGGCAAGTTTCACATAATGATTGATCATGTTAGGTTCAATACTTTTAAAATACTCTACTTTGTACTTTCCTTCTTCCTTCCTCTCTGTGTATGGCCACCCAAGTTCCTAAACCACCTCCCCCCACCATCACACAATTATAACTCATCTGCATTGAGCTCATTGTATTTCTCACCAACACCCCACCTTCTTTTGCTTCTATTCAATGCTGCCACATGCTGAGCCTGCTATTGACAAGGTATACATTGTCTGCTTTAATTGCACACTTCAAATCACATACACAACAAGTGATGCACACAACATGGATAGACAGTTTAGTCTAGTGGGTACTGTCTGTGCTTTGCACCTTTAGGTCTGGGGTTTGAATCATGGAAGGGTTGTTTTTTTTCCTTTTTTTTGTATCTTTATTAATAGATTAAAAACAAATCACTTGGTGGCATGTGTGAATTCTGTTATGGCATGGTGTGACTCGGCTGCGCGAGCATGTTTAATGCAACTTTTTACCTTCAATTGCAGCTGAATCATACAGCTTATCAAATTGAAAGCACAAGCAGCTTTTGATTATGAAAACAATATGCAAGTTGCCTATAATCTGTGAGCCAGTTCAGGTGTTTCTGCATGTTTTTTGTTACGTTACACTAATAGCGACTATAACACTATAACGTAGTGGTTTTCTTGAAGATACACCTGTATTGGATCACAGAACATAGGCATGCTGCATATCATTTTAATCAGCAGAAGCAGATTGTTCTAATAAGATGCATTTTAAGGTAAAAAGTTGCATTAAAAGATACACGATGCTACCAAGTCACACAGCACTCCTATGACCTTAGACTCAAAACATTTCTCTCAACATCCTATCACTTGAGATTTCTGCTATACAGTAAACATTGTATTGTACACATAAAAGGGGACAAGTTTCACATAATGAGTTATCATGTTAGGTTCAATACTTTTAAAATACACTACTTTGAACTTCCCTTCTCCCTTCCTCTCTGTGTATGGCCACCCAAGTTCCTAAACCACCTCCCCCCACCATCAGACAATTATAATTCATCTGCATTGAGCTCTTTATATGGCTCACCAACACCCCACCTTCTTTTGCTTCTATTCAAGGCTGCCTCATGCCCAGCCTGCTATTGACAAGGTATACATCGTCTGCTTTAATTGCACACTTCACATCACATACACAACAGGTGACGTTCTCATCATGGATAGACTGTTTAGTCTAGTGGGTACTGTCTGTGCTTTGCACCTTGAGGTCTGGGGTTTGAATCAAGGAAGGGTAATTTTTTTTTCCTTTTCTTTTGAATCTTTATTTTTAGATTAAAAATAAATCACCTGGTGGTGTGTGTGAATTCTGTTATGGCATGGTGTGACTCAGTAGTGCAAGCATCTTTAATGCAACTTTTTACCTTCAATTGCATCTGAATCATACAGCGAATCAAATTGAAAGCACAAGCAGCTTTTGCTGATGAAAACAATATGCAAATTGCCTATCATCTGTGAGCCAGTTCAGGTGTTTCTTCATGTTTTATGTTATGTTACACTAATAGCGAATATAACACTTTAACGTAGTGGTTTTCTTGAAGATACACCTGCACTGGATCACAGAACATAGGCATGCTGCATATCATTTTAATCAGCAGAAGCAGATTGTTCTAATAAGATGCATTTTTATGGTAAAAAGATGCATTAAAAGATGCACGATGCTATCAAGTCACACAGTACTCCTGTGAAATTTAGACTCAAAACATTTTTCTCAACATCCTATCCCTTGACATTTCTGCTATACAGTAGACAGTGTATTGTACACATAACATGGGCCAAGTTTCACATAATGAGAGATCATGTTATGTTCAATACTTTTAAAATACACTACTTTGTACTTTCCTTCTCCCTTCCTCTCTGTGTATGGCAACCCAAGTTCCTAAACCACCTCCCCCCACCATCACACAATTACTATTCATCTGCATTGAGCTCATTATATGGCTCACCAACACCCCACCTTCTTTTGCTTCTATTCAATCCTGCCACATGCTGAGCCTGCTATTTACAATGTACACATTGTCTGCTTTCATTGCACACTTCAAATCACATACAGAACAGGTGATGTTCTCAACATGGATAGACTGTTTAGGCTAGTGGCTACAGTCTGCGCTTTGCATTTTGAGGTCTGGGGTTCGAATCATGGAAGGGGAGGTTTTTTTTCCTTTTCTTTTGAATCTTTATTTTTAGATTAAAAATAAATCACTTGGTGGTGTGTGTGAATTCTGTTATGGCATGGTGTGACTCGGTAGTGCAAGCATCTTTAATGCAACATTTTACCTTCAATTACATCTGAATCATACAGCGAATCAAATTGAAAGCACAAGCAGCTTTTGCTGATGAAAACAATATGCAGCATGCCTATAATCTGTGAGCCAGTTCAGGTTTTTTTGCATGTTTTATGTTAAGTTACATTAATAGCGACTATAACACTTTAACGTAGTAGTTTTCTTGAAGATACACCTGTACTGGATCACAGAACATAGGCATGCTGCATATCATTTTAATCAACAGAAGCAGATTGTTCTAATAAGATGCATTTTATGGTAAAAAGATGCATTAAAAGATGCACAATGCAATCAAGTCACACAGTACTCCAGTGACATTAGACTCAAAACATTTTTCTCAACATCCTATCACTTGACATTTCTGCTATACATTAGACAGTGTATTGTACACATAACATGGGCCAAGTTTCACATAATGAGAGATCATGTTAGGTTCAATACTTTTAAAATACACTACTTTGTAATTTCATTCTCTCTTTCTCTCTGTGTATGGCCACCCAAGTTCCTAAACCGCCTCCCCACCCACCATCACACAATTACTATTCATCTGCATTGAGCTCTTTATATGGCTCACCAACACCCCACCTTCTTTTGCTTCTATTCAATGATGCCACATGCTGAGCCTGAAATTTACAATGTACACATTGTCTGCTTTCATTGCACACTTCATATCACATACAGAACAGGTGATGCTCTCAACATGGATAGACTGTTTAGGCTAGTGGCTACAGTCTGCGATTTGCATTTTGAGGTATGGGGTTTGGATCATGGAAGGGGAGTTTTTTTTCCTTTTCTTTTGAATCTTTATTTTTAGATTAAATATAAATCACTTGGTGGTGTGTTTGAATTCTGTTAAGGCATGGTGTGACTTGGTAGCGCGAGTATCTTTAATGCAACTTTTTACCTTCAATTACATCTGAATCATACAGCGAATCAAATTGAAAGCACAAGCAGCTTTTGCTGATGAAAACAATATGCAGCATGCCTATAATCTGTGAGCCAGTTCAGGTTTTTTTGCATGTTTTATGTTAAGTTACATTAATAGCAACTATAACACTTTAACGTAGTAGTTTTCTTGAAGATACACATGTACTGGATCACAGAACATAGGCATGCTGCATATCATTTTAATCAACAGAAGCAGATTGTTCTAATAAGATGCATTTTATGGTAAAAAGATGCATTAAAAGATGCACAATGCTATCAAGTCACACAGTACTCCAGTGACATTAGACTCAAAACATTTTTCTCAACATCCTATCACTTGACATTTCTGCTATACAGTAGACAGTGTATTGTACACATAAAATGGGCCAAGTTTCACATAATGAGAGATCATGTTAGGTTCAATACTTTTAAAATACACTACTTTGTAATTTCCTTCTCTCTTTCTCTCTGTGTATGGCCACCCAAGTTCCTAAACCGCCTCCCCACCCACCATCACACAATTACTATTCATCTGCATTGAGCTCATTATATGGCTCACCAACACCCCACCTTCTTTTTCTTCTATTCAATGATGCCACATGCTGAGCCTGAAATTTACAATGTACACATTGTCTGCTTTCATTGCACACTTCATATCACATACAGAACAGGTGATGCTCTCAACATGGATAGACTGTTTAGGCTAGTGGCTACAGTCTGCACTTTGCATTTTGAGGTATGGGGTTTGGATCATGGAAGGGGAGTTTTTTTTCCTTTTCTTTTGAATCTTTATTTTTAGATTAAATATAAATCACTTGGTGGTGTGTGTGAATTCTGTTAAGGCATGGTGTGACTTGGTAGCGCGAGTATCTTTAATGCAACTTTTTACCTTCAATTACATCTGAATCATACAGCGAATCAAATTGAAAGCACAAGCAGCTTTTGCTGATGAAAACAATATGCAAATTGAATATAATCTGTGAGCCAGTTCAGGTGTTTCTGCATGTTTTATGTTACGTTACACTAATAGCGACTATAACACTTAAATGTAGTGGTTTTCTTGAAGATACATCTGTTCTGGATCACAGAACATAGGCATGCTGCATATCATTTTAATCAGCAGAAGCAGATTGTTCTAATAAGATGCATTTTAGTGTAAAAAGATGCATTAAAAGATGCACGATGCTACCAAGTCACACAGCACTCCTATGACCTTAGACTCAAAACATTTCTCTCAACATCCTATCACTTGAAATTTCTGCTATACAGTAGAAATTGTATTGTACACATAACATGGGGCAAGCTTCACATAATGAGAGATCATGTTAGGTTCAATACTTTTTAAAATACACTACTTTGTACTTTCCTTCTACCTTACTCTATTTGTATGGACACCCAAGTTCCTAAACCACCTCCCCCCACCATCACACAATTAAAATTCATCTGCATTGAGCTCATTATATTGCTCACCAACACCCCACCATCTTTTGCTTCTATTCAATGCTGCCGCATGCTGAGCCTGCTAATGACAAGGTATTCATTGTCTGCTTTAATTGCATACTTCATATCAAATACACAACAGGTGATGTTCTCAACATGTATAGATTGTTTAGGCTAGTGGGTACTTTCTGTGCTATGCACATTGAGGTCTGGGGTGCAAATAATGGAAGGGGTTTTTTTCTTTTCCTTTTCTTTTGAATCTTTATATTTAGATTAAAAATAAATCACTTTGTGGTGTGAGTGAATTCTGTTATGGCATGGTGTGATTCGGTAGCGCGAGCATCTTTAATGCAACTTTTTACCTTCAATTACATCTGAATCATACAGCGAATCAAATTGAAAGCACAAGCAGCTTTTGCTGATGAAAACAATATGCAAATTGATTATAATCTGTGAGGCAGTTCAGGTGTTTCTGCATGTTTTATGTTACGTTACACTAATAGCGACTATAACACTTAAACGTAGTGGTATTCTTGAAGATACATCTGTACTGGATCACAGAACATAGGCATGCTGCATATCATTTTAATCAGCAGAAGCAGATTGTTCTAACAAGATGCATTTTAGGGTAAAAAGACGCATTAAAAGATGCACGATGCTACCAAGTCACACAGCACTCCTATGACCTTAGACTCCAAACATTTCTCTCAACATCCTATCCAATGAAATTTCTGCTATACAGTAGAAATTGTAATGTACACATAACAGGGGGCAAGTTTCACATAATGAGAGATCATGTTAGGTTCAATACTTTTTAAAATACACTACTTTGTACTTTCCTTCTCCCTTCCTCTCAGTGTATGGACACCCAAGTTCCTAAACCACCTCCCCCCACCATCACACAATTATAATTCATCTGCATTGAGCTCATTATATGGCTCACCAACACCCCACCTTCTTTTGCTTCTATTCAATGCTGCCGCATGCTGAGCCTACTATTGACAAGGTATACATTGTCTACTTTAATTGTACACTTCACATCACATACACAACAGGTGATGTTCTCAACATGGATAGACTGTTTAGTCTAGTGGCTACTGTCTGCGCTTTGCACCTTGAGGTATGGGGTTCGGATCATGGAAGGGGAGTTTTTTTTCCTTTTCTTTTGAATCTTTATTTTTAGATAAAAAATAAATCACTTGGTGGTGTGTTTGAATTCTGTTATGGCATGGTGTGACTCGGTAGTGCGAGCATCTTTAATGCAACTTTTTACCTTCAATTACATCTGAATCATACATCGAATCAAATTGAAAGCACTAGCAACTTTTGCTGATGAAAACAATATGCAAATTGATTATAATCTGTGAGCCAGTTCAGGTGTTTCTGCATGTTTTATGTTACGTTACACTAATAGCGACTATAACACTTAAACGTAGTGGTTTTCTTGAAGATACATCTGTACTGGATCACAGAACATAGGCATGCTGCATTTCATTTTAATCATCAGAAGCAGATTGTTCTAATAAGATGCATTTTAGGGTAAAAAGATGCTTTAAAAGATGCACGATGCTACCAAGTCACACAGCACTCCTATGACCTTAGACTCAAAACATTTCTCTCAACATCCTATCACTTGAAATTTCTGCTATACTGTAGAAATTGTTTTGTACACATAACAGGGGGCAAGTTTCACATAATGAGAGATCATGTTAGGTTCAATACTTTTTAAAATACACTACTTTGTACTTTCCTTCTCCCTTCCTCTCTGTGTATGGACACCCAAGTTCCTAAACCACCTCCCCCCACCATCACACAATTATAATTCATCTGCATTGAGCTCATTATATCGCTCACCAACACACCACCTTCTTTTGCTTCTATTCAATGCTGCTGCATGCTGACCCTGCTAATGACAAGGTATTCATTGTCTGCTTTAATTGCATACTTCACATCAAATACACAACAGGTGATGTTCTCAACATGGATAGACTGTTTAGGCTAGTGGGTACTGTCTGTGCTTTGCACATTGAGGTCTGGGGTTCGGATCATGGAAGGGGAGTTTTTTTTCCTTTTCTTTTGAATCTTTATTTTTAGATTAAAAATAAATCAATTGGTGGTGTGTTTGAATTCTGTTATGGCATGGTGTGACTCGGTAGCGCGAGCATCTTTAATGCAAATTTTTACCTTCAATTACATCTGAATCATACAGCGAATCAAATTGAAAGCACAAGCTGCTTTTGCTGATGAAAACAATATGCAAATTGATTATAATCTGTGAGCCAGTTCAGGTGTTTCTGCATGTTTTATGTTACGTTACACTAATAGCGACTATAACACTTAAACGTAGTGGTTTTCTTGAAGATACATCTGTACTGGATCACAGAACATAGGCATGCTGCATATCATTTTAATCATCAGAAGCAGATTGTTCTAATAAGATGCATTTTAGGGTAAAAAGATGCATTAAAAGATGCACTATGCTACCAAGTCACACAGCACTCCTATGACCTTAGACTCAAAACATTTCTCTCAACATCCTATCACTTGAAATTTCTGCTATACAGTAGAAATTGTATTGTACACATAACAGGGGGCAAGTTTCACATAATGAGAGATCATGTTAGGTTCAATACTTTTTAAAATACACTACTTTGTACTTTCCTTCTCCCTTCCTCTCTGTGTATGGACACCCAAGTTCCTAAACCACCTCCCCCCACCATCACACAATTATAATTCATCTGCATTGAGCTCATTATATCGCTCACCAACACCCCACCTTCTTTTGCTTCTATTCAATGCTGCTGCATTCTGAGCCTGCTAATGACAAGGTATTCATTGTCTGCTTTAATTGCATACTGCACATCAAATACACAACAGGTGATGTTCTCAACATGGATAGACTGTTTAGGCTAGTGGGTACTGTCTGTGCTTTGCACATTGAGGTCTGGGGTTCGGATCATGGAAGGGCAGTTTTTTTTCCTTTTATTTTGAATCTTTATTTTTAGATTAAAAATAAATCACTTGGTGGTGTGTTTGAATTCTGTTATGGAATGGTGTGACTCGGTAGCGCGAGCATCTTTAATGCAACTTTTTACCTTCAATTACATCTGAATCATACAGCGAATCAAATTGAAAACACAAGCAGCTTTTGCTGATTTAAACAATATGCAAAGTGATTATAATCTGTGAGCCAGTTCAGGTGTTTATGCATGTTTTATGTTACGTTACACTAATAGCGAGTATAACACTTAAACGTAGTGGTGTTCTTGAAGATACATCTGTACTGGATCACAGAACATAGGCATGCTGCATATCATTTTAATCAGCAGAAGCAAATTGTTCTAATAAGATGCATTTTAGGGTAAAAAGATGCATTAAAAGATGCACGATGCTACCAAGTCACACAGCACTCCTATGACCTTAGACTCAAAACATTTCTCTCAACAGCCTATCACTTGAAATTTCTGCTATACAGTAGAAATTGTATTGTACACATAACAGGGGGCAAGTTTCACATAATGAGAGATCATGTTAGGTTCAATACTTTTTAAAATACACTACTTTGTACTTTCCTTCTCCCTTCCTCTCTGTGTATGGACACCCAAGTTCCTAAACCACCTCCCCCCACCATCACACAATTATAATTCATCTGCATTGAGCTCATTATATCGCTCACCAACACCCCACCTTCTTTTGCTTCTATTCAATGCTGCCGCATGCTGAGCCTGCTAATGACAAGGTATTCGTTGTCTGCTTTAATTGCATACTTCACATCAAATACACAACAGGTGATGTTCTCAACATGGATAGACTGTTTAGGCTAGTGGGTACTGTCTGTGCTTTGCACATTGAGGTCTGGGGTTCGGCTCATGGAAGGGGAGTTTTTTTTCCTTTTCTTTTGAATCTTTATTTTTAGATTAAAAATAAATCAATTGGTGGTGTGTTTGAATTCTGTTATGGCATGGTGTGACTCGGTAGCGCAAGCATCTTTAATGCAATTTTTTACCTTCAATTACATCTGAATCATACAGCGAATCAAATTGAAAGCACAAGCAGCTTTTGCTGATGAAAACAATATGCAAATTGATTACAATGTGTGAGCCAGTTCAGGTGTTTCTGCATGTTTTATGTTACGTTACACTAATAGCAACCATAACACTTAAACGTAGTGGTTTTCTTGAAGATAAATCTGTACTGGATCACAGAACATAGGCATGCAGCATATCATTTTAAACAGCAGAAGCAGATTGTTCTAATAAGATGCATTTTAGTGTAAAAAGACGCATTAAAAGATGCACGATGCTACCAAGTCACACAGCACTCCTATGACCTTAGACTCAAAACATTTCTCTCAACATCCTATCACTTGAAATTTCTGCTATACAATAGAAATTGTATTGTACACATAACAGGGGGCAAGATTCACATAATGAGAGATCATGTTAGGTTCAATACTTTTTAAAATACACTACTTTGTACTTTCCTTTTCACTTCCTCTCTGTGTATGGACACCCAAGTTCCAAAACCACCTCCCCCCACCATCACACAATTATAATTCATCTGCATTGAGCTCATTATATGGCTCACCAACACCCCACCTTCTTTTGCTTCTATTCAATGCTGCCGCATGCTGAGCCTGCTATTGACAAGGTATACATTGTCTACTTTAATTGCACACTTCACATCACATACACAACAGGTGATGTTCTCAACATGGATAGACTGTTTAGTCTAGTGGGTACTGTCTGCGCTTTGCACCTTGAGTTATGGGGTTCGGATCATGGAAGGGGAGTTTTTTTTCCTTTTCTTTTGAATCTTTATTTTTAGATTAAAAATAAATCACTTGGTGGTGTGTGTGAATTCTGTTATGGCATGGTGTGACTCGGTAGCGCGAGTATCTTTAATGCAACTTTTTACGTTCAATTATATCTGAATCATACAGCGAATCAAATTGAAAGCACAAGCAGCTTTTGCTGATGAAAACAATATGCAAATTGATTATAATCTGTGAGCCAGTTCAGGTGTTTCTGCATGTTTTATGTTACGTTACACTAATAGCGACTATAACACTTAAACGTAGTGGTTTTCTTGAAGATACATCTGTACTGGATCACAGAACATAGGCATGCTGCATATCATTTTAATCAGCAGAAGCAGATTGTTCTAATAAGATGCATTTTAGTGTAAAAAGACGCATTAAAAGATGCACGATGCTACCAAGTCACACAGCACTCCTATGACCTTAGACTCAAAACATTTCTCTCAACATCCTATCACTTGAAATTTCTGCTATACAGTAGAAATTGTATTGTACACATAACAGGGGGCAAGTTTCACATAATGAGAGATCATGTTAGGTTCAATACTTTTTAAAATACACTACTTTGTACTTTCATTCTCCCTTACTCTATGTGTATGGACACCCAAGTTCCTAAACCACCTCCCCCCACCATCACACAATTAAAATTCATCTGCATTGAGCTCATTATATTGCTCACCAACACCCCACCTTCTTTTGCTTCTATTCAATGCTGCCGCATGCTGAGCCTGCTAATGACAAGGTATTCATTGTCTGCTTCAATTGCATACTTCACATCAAATACACAACAGGTGATGTTCTCAAAATGGATAGACTGTTTAGGCTAGTGGGTACTTTCTGTGCTTTGCACATTGAGGTCTGGGGTTCAAATCATGGAAGGGGAGTTTTTTTTCCTTTTCTTTTGAATCTTTATATTTAGATTAAAAATAAATCACTTTGTGGCGTGTGTGAATTCTGTTATGGCATGGTGTGATTCGGTAGCGCGAGCATCTTTAATGCAACTTTTTACCTTCAATTACATATGAATCATACAGCGAATCAAATTGAAAGCACAAGCAGCTTTTGCTGATGAAAACAATATGCAAATTGATTATAATCTGTGAGCCAGTTCAGGTGTTTCTGCATGTTTTATGTTACGTTACACTAATAGCGACTATAACACTTAAACGTAGTGGTTTTCTTGAAGATACATCTGTTCTGGATCACAGAACATAGGCATGCTGCATATCATTTTAATCAGCAGAAGCAGATTATTCTAATAAGATGCATTTTAGTGTAAAAAACGCATTAATTGATGCACGATGCTACCAAGTCACACAGCACTCCTATGACCTTAGACTCAAAACATTTCTCTCAACATCCTATCACTTGAAATTTCTGCTATACAATAGAAATTGTATTGTCCACATAACAGGGGGCAAGATTCACATAATGAGAGATCATGTTAGGTTCAATACTTTTTAAAATACACTACTTTGTACTTTCCTTCTCCCTTACTCTATGTGTGTGGACACCCAAGTTCCTAAACCACCTCCCCCCACCATCACACAATTAAAATTCATCTGCATTGAGCTCATTATATTGCTCACCAACACCCCACCTTCTTTTGCTTCTATTCAATGCTGCCACATGCTGAGCCTGCTAATGACAAGGTATTCATTGTCTGCTTCAATTGCATACTTCACATCAAATACACAACAGGTGATGTTCTCAACATGGATAGACTGTTTAGGCTAGTGGGTACTTTCTGTGCTTTGCACATTGAGGTCTGGGTTTCAAATCATGGAAGGGGAGTTTTTTTTCCTTTTCTTTTGAATCTTTATATTTAGATTAAAAATAAATCACTTTGTGGTGTGTGTGAATTCTGTTATGGCATGGTGTGATTCGGTAGCGCGAGCATCTTTAATGCAACTTTTTACCTTCAATTACATATGAATCATACAGCGAATCAAATTGAAAGCACAAGCAGCTTTTGCTGATGAAAACAATATGCAAATTGATTATAATCTGTGAGCCAGTTCAGGTGTTTCTGCATGTTTTATGTTACGTTACACTAATAGCGACTATAACACTTAAACGTAGTGGTTTTCTTGAAGATACATCTGTTTTGGATCACAGAACATAGGCATGCTGCATATCATTTTAATCATCAGAAGCAGATTGTTCTAATAAGATGCATTTTAGTGTAAAAAGACGCATTAAAACATGCACGATGCTACCAAGTCACAAAGCAGTCCTATGACCTTAGACTCAAAACATTTCTCTCAACATCCTATCACTTGAAATTTCTGCTATACAGTAGAAATTGTATTGTACACATAACAGGGGGCAAGTTTCACATAATGAGAGATCATTTTAGTTTCAATACTTTTTAAAATACACTACTTTGTACTTTCCTTCTCCCTTCCTCTCTGTGTATGGACACCCAAGTTCCTAAACCACCTCCCCACACCATCACACAATTATAATTCATCTGCATTGAGCTCATTATATCGCTCACCAACACCACACCTTCTTTTGCTTCTATTCAATGCTGCCGCATGCTGAGCCTGCTAATGACAAGGTATTCATTGTCTGCTTTAATTGCATACTTCACATCAAATACACAACAGGTGATGTTCTCAACATGCATAGACTGTTTAGGCTAGTGGGTACTGTCTGCGCTTTGCACATTGAGGTCTGGGGTTCGGATCATGGAAGGGGAGTTTTTTTTCCTTTTCTTTTGAATCTTTATATTTAGATTAAACATAAATCACTTTGTGGTGTGTGTGAATTCTGTTATGGCATGGTGTGATTCGGTAGCGCGAGCATCTTTAATGCAACTTTTTACCTTCAATTACATCTGAATCATACAGCGAATCAAATTGAAAGCACAAGCAGCTTTTGCTGATAAAAACAATATGCAAATTGCCTATAATCTGTGAGCCAGTTCAGGTGTTTCTGCATGTTTTATGTTACGTTACACTAATAGCAACTATAACACTTAAACGTAGTGGTTTTCATGAAGATACATCTGTACTGGATCACAAAACATAGGCATGCTGCATATCATTTTAATCAGCAGAAGCAGATTGTTGTAATAGGATGCATTTTAGGGTAAAAAGACGCATTAAAAGATGCACGATGCTACCAAGTCACACAGCTCTCCTATGACCTTAGACTCAAAACATTTCTCTCAACATCCTATCACTTGAAATTTCTGCTTTACAGTAGAAATTGTATTGTACACATAACAGGGGGCAAGTTTCACATAATGAGAGATCATGTTAGGTTCAATACTTTTTAAAATACACTACTTTGTACTTTCCTTCTCCCTTCCTCTCTGTGTATGGACACCCAAGTTCCTAAACCACCTCCCCCCACCATCACACAATTATAATTCATCTGCATTGAGCTCATTTTATCGCTCACCAACACCCCACCTTCTTTTGCTTCTATTCAATGCTGCCGCATGCTGAGCCTGCTAATGACAAGGTATTCGTTGTCTGCTTTAATTGCATACTTCACATGAAATACACAACAGGTGATGTTCTCAACATCGATAGACTGTTTAGTCTAATGTGGGTACTGTCTGTGCTTTGCACATTGAGGTCTGGGGTTCGGATCATGGAAGGGGAGTTTTTTTTCCTTTTCTTTTGAATCTTTATTTTTAGATTAAAAATAAATCACTTGGTGGTGTGTTTGAATTCTGTTATGGCATGGTGTGACTCGGTAGCGCGAGCATCTTTAATGCAACTTTTTACCTTCAATTACATCTGAATCATACAGCGAATCAAATTGAAAGCACAAGCAGCTTTTGCTGATGAAAACAATATGCAAATTGATTACAATGTGTGAGCCAGTTCAGGTGTTTCTGCATGTTTTATGTTACGTTACACTAATAGCAACCATAACACTTAAACGTAGTGGTTTTCTTGAAGATACATCTGTACTGGATCACAGAACATAGGCATGCTGCATATCATTTTAATCAGCAGAAGCAGATTGTTCTAATAAGATGCATTTTAGGGTAAAAAGATGCATTAAAAGATGCACGATGCTACCAAGTCACACAGCACTCCTATGACCTTAGACTCAAAACATTTCTCTCAACATCCTATCACTTGAAATTTCTGCTATACAGTAGAAATTGTATTGTACACATAACAGGGGGCAAGTTTCACATAATGAGAGATCATGTTAGGTTCAATACTTTTTAAAATACACTACTTTGTACTTTCCTTCTCCCTTCCTCTCTGTGTATGGACACCCAAGTTCCTAAACCACCTCCCCCCACCATCACACAATTATAATTCATCTTCATTGAGCTCATTATATCGCTCACCAACACCCCACCTTCTTTTGCTTCTATTCAATGCTGCCGCATGCTGAGCCTGCTAATGACAAGGTATTCATTGTCTGCTTTAATTGCATACTTCACATCAAATACACAACAGGTGATGTTCTCAACATGGATAGACTGTTTAGGCTAGTGGGTACTGTCTGTGCTTTGCACATTGAGGTCTGGGGTTCGGATCATGGAAGTGGAGTTTTTTTTCCTTTTCTTTTGAATCTTTATTTTTAGATTAAAAATAAATCACTTGGTGGTGTGTTTGAATTCTGTTATGGCATGGTGTGACTCGGTAGCGCAAGCATCTTTAATGCAATTTTTTACCTTCAATTACATCTGAATCATACAGCGAATCAAATTGAAAGCACAAGCAGCTTTTGCTGATGAAAACAATATGCAAATTGATTACAATGTGTGAGCCAGTTCAGGTGTTTCTGCATGTTTTATGTTACGTTACACTAATAGCAACCATAACACTTAAACGTAGTGGTTTTCTTGAAGATAAATCTGTACTGGATCACAGAACATAGGCATGCAGCATATCATTTTAAACAGCAGAAGCAGATTGTTCTAATAAGATGCATTTTAGTGTAAAAAGACGCATTAAAAGATGCACGATGCTACCAAGTCACACAGCACTCCTATGACCTTAGACTCAAAACATTTCTCTCAACATCCTATCACTTGAAATTTCTGCTATACAATAGAAATTGTATTGTACACATAACAGGGGGCAAGATTCACATAATGAGAGATCATGTTAGGTTCAATACTTTTTAAAATACACTACTTTGTACTTTCCATTTCACTTCCTCTCTGTTTATGGACACCCAAGTTCCAAAACCACCTCCCCCCACCATCACACAATTATAATTCATCTGCATTGAGCTCATTATATGGCTCACCAACACCCCACCTTCTTTTGCTTCTATTCAATGCTGCCGCATGCTGAGCCTGCTATTGACAAGGTATACATTGTCTACTTTAATTGCACACTTCACATCACATACACAACAGGTGATGTTCTCAACATGGATAGACTGTTTAGTCTAGTGGGTACTGTCTGCGCTTTGCACCTTGAGTTATGGGGTTCGGATCATGGAAGGGGAGTTTTTTTTCCTTTTCTTTTGAATCTTTATTTTTAGATTAAAAATAAATCACTTGGTGGTGTGTGTGAATTCTGTTATGGCATGGTGTGACTCGGTAGCGCGAGTATCTTTAATGCAACTTTTTACGTTCAATTATATCTGAATCATACAGCGAATCAAATTGAAAGCACAAGCAGCTTTTGCTGATGAAAACAATATGCAAATTGATTATAATCTGTGAGCCAGTTCAGGTGTTTCTGCATGTTTTATGTTACGTTACACTAATAGCGACTATAACACTTAAACGTAGTGGTTTTCTTGAAGATACATCTGTACTGGATCACAGAACATAGGCATGCTGCATATCATTTTAATCAGCAGAAGCAGATTGTTCTAATAAGATGCATTTTAGTGTAAAAAGACGCATTAAAAGATGCACGATGCTACCAAGTCACACAGCACTCCTATGACCTTAGACTCAAAACATTTCTCTCAACATCCTATCACTTGAAATTTCTGCTATACAGTAGAAATTGTATTGTACACATAACAGGGGGCAAGTTTCACATAATGAGAGATCATGTTAGGTTCAATACTTTTTAAAATACACTACTTTGTACTTTCCTTCTCCCTTACTCTATGTGTATGGACACCCAAGTTCCTAAACCACCTCCCCCCACCATCACACAATTAAAATTCATCTGCATTGAGCTCATTATATTGCTCACCAACACCCCACCTTCTTTTGCTTCTATTCAATGCTGCCGCATGCTGAGCCTGCTAATGACAAGGTATTCATTGTCTGCTTCAATTGCATACTTCACATCAAATACACAACAGGTGATGTTCTCAAAATGGATAGACTGTTTAGGCTAGTGGGTACTTTCTGTGCTTTGCACATTGAGGTCTGGGGTTCAAATCATGGAAGGGGAGTTTTTTTTCCTTTTCTTTTGAATCTTTATATTTAGATTAAAAATAAATCACTTTGTGGCGTGTGTGAATTCTGTTATGGCATGGTGTGATTCGGTAGCGCGAGCATCTTTAATGCAACTTTTTACCTTCAATTACATATGAATCATACAGCGAATCAAATTGAAAGCACAAGCAGCTTTTGCTGATGAAAACAATATGCAAATTGATTATAATCTGTGAGCCAGTTCAGGTGTTTCTGCATGTTTTATGTTACGTTACACTAATAGCGACTATAACACTTAAACGTAGTGGTTTTCTTGAAGATACATCTGTTCTGGATCACAGAACATAGGCATGCTGCATATCATTTTAATCAGCAGAAGCAGATTATTCTAATAAGATGCATTTTAGTGTAAAAAACGCATTAATTGATGCACGATGCTACCAAGTCACACAGCACTCCTATGACCTTAGACTCAAAACATTTCTCTCAACATCCTATCACTTGAAATTTCTGCTATACAATAGAAATTGTATTGTCCACATAACAGGGGGCAAGATTCACATAATGAGAGATCATGTTAGGTTCAATACTTTTTAAAATACACTACTTTGTACTTTCCTTCTCCCTTACTCTATGTGTGTGGACACCCAAGTTCCTAAACCACCTCCCCCCACCATCACACAATTAAAATTCATCTGCATTGAGCTCATTATATTGCTCACCAACACCCCACCTTCTTTTGCTTCTATTCAATGCTGCCACATGCTGAGCCTGCTAATGACAAGGTATTCATTGTCTGCTTCAATTGCATACTTCACATCAAATACACAACAGGTGATGTTCTCAACATGGATAGACTGTTTAGGCTAGTGGGTACTTTCTGTGCTTTGCACATTGAGGTCTGGGTTTCAAATCATGGAAGGGGAGTTTTTTTTCCTTTTCTTTTGAATCTTTATATTTAGATTAAAAATAAATCACTTTGTGGTGTGTGTGAATTCTGTTATGGCATGGTGTGATTCGGTAGCGCGAGCATCTTTAATGCAACTTTTTACCTTCAATTACATATGAATCATACAGCGAATCAAATTGAAAGCACAAGCAGCTTTTGCTGATGAATACAATATGCAAATTGATTATAATCTGTGAGCCAGTTCAGGTGTTTCTGCATGTTTTATGTTACGTTACACTAATAGCGACTATAACACTTAAACGTAGTGGTTTTCTTGAAGATACATCTGTTTTGGATCACAGAACATAGGCATGCTGCATATCATTTTAATCATCAGAAGCAGATTGTTCTAATAAGATGCATTTTAGTGTAAAAAGACGCATTAAAACATGCACGATGCTACCAAGTCACAAAGCAGTCCTATGACCTTAGACTCAAAACATTTCTCTCAACATCCTATCACTTGAAATTTCTGCTATACAGTAGAAATTGTATTGTACACATAACAGGGGGCAAGTTTCACATAATGAGAGATCATTTTAGTTTCAATACTTTTTAAAATACACTACTTTGTACTTTCCTTCTCCCTTCCTCTCTGTGTATGGACACCCAAGTTCCTAAACCACCTCCCCACACCATCACACAATTATAATTCATCTGCATTGAGCTCATTATATCGCTCACCAACACCACACCTTCTTTTGCTTCTATTCAATGCTGCCGCATGCTGAGCCTGCTAATGACAAGGTATTCATTGTCTGCTTTAATTGCATACTTCACATCAAATACACAACAGGTGATGTTCTCAACATGCATAGACTGTTTAGGCTAGTGGGTACTGTCTGCGCTTTGCACATTGAGGTCTGGGGTTCGGATCATGGAAGGGGAGTTTTTTTTCCTTTTCTTTTGAATCTTTATATTTAGATTAAAAATAAATCACTTTGTGGTGTGTGTGAATTCTGTTATGGCATGGTGTGATTCGGTAGCGCGAGCATCTTTAATGCAACTTTTTACCTTCAATTACATCTGAATCATACAGCGAATCAAATTGAAAGCACAAGCAGCTTTTGCTGATAAAAACAATATCCAAATTGCCTATAATCTGTGAGCCAGTTCAGGTGTTTCTGCATGTTTTATGTTACGTTACACTAATAGCAACTATAACACTTAAACGTAGTGGTTTTCATGAAGATACATCTGTACTGGATCACAAAACATAGGCATGCTGCATATCATTTTAATCAGCAGAAGCAGATTGTTGTAATAGGATGCATTTTAGGGTAAAAAGACGCATTAAAAGATGCACGATGCTACCAAGTCACACAGCTCTCCTATGACCTTAGACTCAAAACATTTCTCTCAACATCCTATCACTTGAAATTTCTGCTTTACAGTAGAAATTGTATTGTACACATAACAGGGGGCAAGTTTCACATAATGAGAGATCATGTTAGGTTCAATACTTTTTAAAATACACTACTTTGTACTTTCCTTCTCCCTTCCTCTCTGTGTATGGACACCCAAGTTCCTAAACCACCTCCCCCCACCATCACACAATTATAATTCATCTGCATTGAGCTCATTTTATCGCTCACCAACACCCCACCTTCTTTTGCTTCTATTCAATGCTGCCGCATGCTGAGCCTGCTAATGACAAGGTATTCGTTGTCTGCTTTAATTGCATACTTCACATGAAATACACAACAGGTGATGTTCTCAACATGGATAGACTGTTTAGTCTAGTGGGTACTGTCTGTGCTTTGCACATTGAGGTCTGGGGTTCGGATCATGGAAGGGGAGTTTTTTTTCCTTTTCTTTTGAATCTTTATTTTTAGATTAAAAATAAATCACTTGGTGGTGTGTTTGAATTCTGTTATGGCATGGTGTGACTCGGTAGCGCGAGCATCTTTAATGCAACTTTTTACCTTCAATTACATCTGAATCATACAGCGAATCAAATTGAAAGCACAAGCAGCTTTTGCTGATGAAAACAATATGCAAATTGATTACAATGTGTGAGCCAGTTCAGGTGTTTCTGCATGTTTTATGTTACGTTACACTAATAGCAACCATAACACTTAAACGTAGTGGTTTTCTTGAAGATACATCTGTACTGGATCACAGAACATAGGCATGCAGCATATCATTTTAATCAGCAGAAGCAGATTGTTCTAATAAGATGCATTTTAGGGTAAAAAGATGCATTAAAAGATGCACGATGCTACCAAGTCACACAGCACTCCTATGACCTTAGACTCAAAACATTTCTCTCAACATCCTATCACTTGAAATTTCTGCTATACAATAGAAATTGTATTGTACACATAACAGGGGGCAAGATTCACATAATGAGAGATCATGTTAGGTTCAATACTTTTTAAAATACACTACTTTGTACTTTCCTTCTACCTTACTCTCTGTGTATGGACACCCAAGTCCTAAACCACCTCCCCCCACCATCACACAATTATAATTCATCTGCATTGAGCTCATTATATGGCTCACCAACACCCGACCTTCTTTTGCTGCTATTCAATGCTGCTGCATGCTGAGCCTGCTATTGACAAGGTATACATTGTCTACTTTAATTGCACACTTCACATCACATACACAACAGGTGATGTTCTCAACATGGATAGACTGTTTAGTCTAGTGGGTACTGTCTGCGCTTTGCACCTTGAGGTATGGGGTTCGGATCATGGAACGGGAGTTTTTTTTCCTTTTCTTTTGAATCTTTATTTTTAGATTAAAAATAAAGCACTTAGTGGTGTGTTTGAATTCTGTTATGGCATGGTGTGACTCGGTAGCGCGAGCATCTTTAATGCAACTTTTTACCTTCAATTACATCTGAATCATACAGCGAATCAAATTGATAGCACTAGCAGCTTTTGCTGATGAAAACAATATGCAAATTGATTATAATCTGTGAGCCAGTTCAGGTGTTTCTGCATGTTTTATGTTACGTTACACTAATAGCGACTATAACACTTAAACATCGTGGTTTTCTTGAAGATACATCTGTACTGGATCACAGAACATAGGCATGCTGCATATCATTTTAATCATCAGAAGCAGATTGTTCTAATAAGATGCATTTTAGGGTAAAAAGATGCAATAAAAGATGCACGATGCTACCAAGTCACACAGCACTCCTATGACCTTAGACTCAAAACATTTCTCTCAACATCCTATCACTTGAAATTTCAGCTATACTGTAGAAATTGTTTTGTACACATAACAGGGGGCAAGTTTCACATAATGAGAGATCATGTTAGGTTCAATACTTTTTAAAATACACTACTTTGTACTTTCCTTCTCACTTCCTCTCTGTGTATGGACACCCAAGTTCCTAAACCACCTCCCCCCACCATCACACAATTATAATTCATCAGCATTGAGCTCATTATATGGCTCACCAACACCCCACCTTCTTTTGCTTCTATTCAATGCTGCCGCATGCTGAGCCTGCTATTGACAAGGTATACATTGTCTACTTTAATTGCACACTTCACATCACATACACAACAGGTGATGTTCTCAACATGGATAGACTGTTTAGTCTAGTGGGTACTGTCTGCGCTTTGCACCTTGAGTTATGGGGTTCGGATCATGGAAGGGGAGTTTTTTTTCCTTTTCTTTTGAATCTTTATTTTTAGATTAA
This sequence comes from Taudactylus pleione, assembly GCA_031769625.1. Lineage (NCBI taxonomy): Eukaryota > Metazoa > Chordata > Amphibia > Anura > Myobatrachidae > Taudactylus > Taudactylus pleione. The sequence continues at coordinate 7,277,478 of JAUIMM010000759.1, forward strand.
AAATAAATCACTTGGTGGTGTGTGTGAATTCTGTTATGGCATGGTGTGACTCGTTAGCGCGAGTATCTTTAATGCAACTTTTTACCTTCAATTACATCTGAATCAAACAGCGAATCAAATTGAAAGCACAAGCAGCTTTTGCTGATGAAAACAATATGCAAATTGATTATAATCTGTGAGCCAGTTCAGGTGTTTCTGCATGTTTTATGTTACGTTACACTAATAGCGACTATAACACTTAAACGTAGTGGTTTTCTTGAAGATACATCTGTACTGGATCACAGAACATAGGCATGCTGCATATCATTTTAATCAGCAGAAGCAGATTGTTCTAATAAGATGCATTTTAGTGTAAAAAGTCGCATTAAAAGATGCACGATGCTACCAAGTCACACAGCACTCCTATGACCTTAGACTCAAAATATTTCTCTCAACATCCTATCACTTGAAATTTCTGCTATACAATAGAAATTGTATTGTCCACATAACAGGGGGAAGATTCACATAATGAGAGATCATGTTAGGTTCAATACTTTTTAAAATACACTACTTTGTACTTTCCTTCTCCCTTACTCTATGTGTATGGACACCCAAGTTCCTAAACCACCTCCCCCCACCATCACACAATTAAAATTCATCTGCATTGAGCTCATTATATTGCTCACCAACACCCCACCCTCTTTTGCTTCTATTCAATGCTGCCGCATGCTGAGCCTGCTAATGACAAGGTATTCATTGTCTGCTTTAATTGCATACTTCACATCAAATACACAACAGGTGATGTTCTCAACATGGATAGACTGTTTAGGCTAGTGGGTACTTTCTGTGCTTTGCACATTGAGGTCTGGGGTTCAAATCATGGAAGGGGAGTTTTTTTTCCTTTTCTTTTGAATCTTTATATTTAGATTAAAAATAAATCACTTTGTGGTGTGTGTGAATTCTGTTATGGCATGGTGTGATTCGGTAGCGCGAGCACATTTAAATCAACTTTTTACCTTCAATTACATATGAATCATACAGCGAATCAAATTGAAAGCACAAGCAGCTTTTGCTGATGAAAACAATATGCAAATTGATTATAATCTGTGAGCCAGTTCAGGTGTTTCTGCATGTTTTATGTTACATTACACTAATAGCGACTATAACACTTAAACGTAGTGGTTTTCTTGAAGATACATCTGTTCTGGATCACAGAACATAGGCATGCTGCATATCATTTTAATCAGCAGAAGCAGATTGTTCTAATAAGATGCATTTTAGTATAAAAAGACGCATTAAAAGATGCACGATGCTACCAAGTCACACAGCACTCCTATGACCTTAGACTCAAAACATTTCTCTCAACATCCTATCACTTGAAATGTCTGCTATACAATAGAAATTGTATTGTCCACATAACAGGGGGCAAGATTCACATAATGAGAGATCATGTTAGGTTCAATACTTTTTAAAATACACTACTTTGTACTTTCCTTCTCCCTTACTCTATGTGTATGGACACCCAAGTTCCTAAACCACCTCCCCCCACCATCACACAATTAAAATTCATCTGCATTGAGCTCATTATATTGCTCACCAACACCCCACTTTCTTTTGCTTCTATTCAATGCTGCCGCATGCTGAGCCTGCTAATGACAAGGTATTCATTGTCTGCTTCAATTGCATACTTCACATCAAATACACAACAGGTGATGTTCTCAAAATGGATAGACTGTTTAGGCTAGTGGGTACTTTCTGTGCTTTGCACATTGAGGTCTGGGGTTCAAATCATGGAAGGGGAGTTTTTTTTCCTTTTCTTTTGAATCTTTATATTTAGATTAAAAATAAATCACTTTGTGGCGTGTGTGAATTCTGTTATGGCATGGTGTGATTCGGTAGCGCGAGCATCTTTAATGCAACTTTTTACCTTCAATTACATATGAATCATACAGCGAATCAAATTGAAAGCACAAGCAGCTTTTGCTGATGAAAACAATATGCAAATTGATTATAATCTGTGAGCCAGTTCAGGTGTTTCTGCATGTTTTATGTTACGTTACACTAATAGCGACTATAACACTTAAACGTAGTGGTTTTCTTGAAGATACATCTGTTCTGGATCACAGAACATAGGCATGCTGCATATCATTTTAATCAGCAGAAGCAGATTATTCTAATAAGATGCATTTTAGTGTAAAAAACGCATTAAATGATGCACGATGCTACCAAGTCACACAGCACTCCTATGACCTTAGACTCAAAACATTTCTCTCAACATCCTATCACTTGAAATTTCTGCTATACAATAGAAATTGTATTGTCCACATAACAGGGGGCAAGATTCACATAATGAGAGATCATGTTAGGTTCAATACTTTTTAAAATACACTACTTTGTACTTTCCTTCTCCCTTACTCTATGTGTGTGGACACCCAAGTTCCTAAACCACCTCCCCCCACCATCACACAATTAAAATTCATCTGCATTGAGCTCATTATATTGCTCACCAACACCCCACCTTCTTTTGCTTCTATTCAATGCTGCCACATGCTGAGCCTGCTAATGATAAGGTATTCATTGTCTGCTTCAATTGCATACTTCACATCAAATACACAACAGGTGATGTTCTCAACATGGATAGACTGTTTAGGCTAGTGGGTACTTTCTGTGCTTTGCACATTGAGGTCTGGGTTTCAAATCATGGAAGGGGAGTTTTTTTTCCTTTTCTTTTGAATCTTTATATTTAGATTAAAAATAAATCACTTTGTGGTGTGTTTGAATTCTGTTATGGCATGGTGTGATTCGGTAGCGCGAGCATCTTTAATGCAACTTTTTACCTTCAATTACATATGAATCATACAGCGAATCAAATTGAAAGCACAAGCAGCTTTTGCTGATGAAAACAATATGCAAATTGATTATAATCTGTGAGCCAGTTCAGGTGTTTCTGCATGTTTTATGTTACGTTACACTAATAGCGACTATAACACTTAAACGTAGTGGTTTTCTTGAAGATACATCTGTTTTGGATCACAGAACATAGGCATGCTGCATATCATTTTAATCATCAGAAGCAGATTGTTCTAATAAGATGCATTTTAGTGTAAAAAGACGCATTAAAACATGCACGATGCTACCAAGTCACAAAGCAGTCCTATGACCTTAGACTCAAAACATTTCTCTCAACATCCTATCACTTGAAATTTCTGCTATACAGTAGAAATTGTATTGTACACATAACAGGGGGCAAGTTTCACATAATGAGAGATCATTTTAGTTTCAATACTTTTTAAAATACACTACTTTGTACTTTCCTTCTCCCTTCCTCTCTGTGTATGGACACCCAAGTTCCTAAACCACCTCCCCACACCATCACACAATTATAATTCATCTGCATTGAGCTCATTATATCGCTCACCAACACCACACCTTCTTTTGCTTCTATTCAATGCTGCCGCATGCTGAGCCTGCTAATGACAAGGTATTCATTGTCTGCTTTAATTGCATACTTCACATCAAATACACAACAGGTGATGTTCTCAACATGCATAGACTGTTTAGGCTAGTGGGTACTGTCTGCGCTTTGCACATTGAGGTCTGGGGTTCGGATCATGGAAGGGGAGTTTTTTTTCCTTTTCTTTTGAATCTTTATATTTAGATTAAAAATAAATCACTTTGTGGTGTGTGTGAATTCTGTTATGGCATGGTGTGATTCGGTAGCGCGAGCATCTTTAATGCAACTTTTTACCTTCAATTACATCTGAATCATACAGCGAATCAAATTGAAAGCACAAGCAGCTTTTGCTGATAAAAACAATATGCAAATTGCCTATAATCTGTGAGCCAGTTCAGGTGTTTCTGCATGTTTTATGTTACGTTACACTAATAGCAACTATAACACTTAAACGTAGTGGTTTTCATGAAGATACATCTGTACTGGATCACAGAACATAGGCATGCTGCATATCATTTTAATCAGCAGAAGCAGATTGTTGTAATAGGATGCATTTTAGGGTAAAAAGACGCATTAAAAGATGCACGATGCTACCAAGTCACACAGCTCTCCTATGACCTTAGACTCAAAACATTTCTCTCAACATCCTATCACTTGAAATTTCTGCTTTACAGTAGAAATTGTATTGTACACATAACAGGGGGCAAGTTTCACATAATGAGAGATCATGTTAGGTTCAATACTTTTTAAAATACACTACTTTGTACTTTCCTTCTCCCTTCCTCTCTGTGTATGGACACCCAAGTTCCTAAACCACCTCCCCCCACCATCACACAATTATAATTCATCTGCATTGAGCTCATTTTATCGCTCACCAACACCCCACCTTCTTTTGCTTCTATTCAATGCTGCCGCATGCTGAGCCTGCTAATGACAAGGTATTCGTTGTCTGCTTTAATTGCATACTTCACATGAAATACACAACAGGTGATGTTCTCAACATGGATAGACTGTTTAGGCTAGTGGGTACTGTCTGTGCTTTGCACATTGAGGTCTGGGGTTCGGATCATGGAAGGGGAGTCTTTTTTCCTTTTCTTTTGAATCTTTATTTTTAGATTAAAAATAAATCACTTGGTGGTGTGTTTGAATTCTGTTATGGCATGGTGTGACTCGGTAGCGCGAGCATCTTTAATGCAACTTTTTACCTTCAATTACATCTGAATCATACAGCGAATCAAATTGAAAGCACAAGCAGCTTTTGCTGATGAAAACAATATGCAAATTGATTACAATCTGTGAGCCAGTTCAGGTGTTTCTGCATGTTTTATGTTACGTTACACTAATAGCGACTATAACACTTAAACATCGTGGTTTTCTTGAAGATACATCTGTACTGGATCACAGAACATAGGCATGCTGCATATCATTTTAATCATCAGAAGCAGATTGTTCTAATAAGATGCATTTTAGGGTAAAAAGATGCAATAAAAGATGCACGATGCTACCAAGTCACACAGCACTCCTATGACCTTAGACTCAAAACATTTCTCTCAACATCCTATCACTTGAAATTTCAGCTATACTGTAGAAATTGTTTTGTACACATAACAGGGGGCAAGTTTCACATAATGAGAGATCATGTTAGGTTCAATACTTTTTAAAATACACTACTTTGTACTTTCCTTCTCACTTCCTCTCTGTGTATGGACACCCAAGTTCCTAAACCACCTCCCCCCACCATCACACAATTATAATTCATCAGCATTGAGCTCATTATATGGCTCACCAACACCCCACCTTCTTTTGCTTCCATTCAATGCTGCCGCATGCTGAGCCTGCTATTGACAAGGTATACATTGTCTACTTTAATTGCACACTTCACATCACATACACAACAGGTGATGTTCTCAACATGGATAGACTGTTTAGTCTAGTGGGTACTGTCTGCGCTTTGCACCTTGAGTTATGGGGTTCGGATCATGGAAGGGGAGTTTTTTTTCCTTTTCTTTTGAATCTTTATTTTTAGAATAAAAATAAATCACTTGGTGGTGTGTGTGAATTCTGTTATGGCATGGTGTGACTCATTAGCGCGAGTATCTTTAATGCAACTTTTTACCTTCAATTACATCTGAATCAAACAGCGAATCAAATTGAAAGCACAAGCAGCTTTTGCTGATGAAAACAATATGCAAATTGATTATAATCTGTGAGCCAGTTCAGGTGTTTCTGCATGTTTTATGTTACGTTACACTAATAGCGACTATAACACTTAAACGTAGTGGTTTTCTTGAAGATACATCTGTACTGGATCACAGAACATAGGCATGCTGCATATCATTTTAATCAGCAGAAGCAGATTGTTCTAATAAGATGCATTTTAGTGTAAAAAGTCGCATTAAAAGATGCACGATGCTACCAAGTCACACAGCACTCCTATGACCTTAGACTCAAAATATTTCTCTCAACATCCTATCACTTGAAATTTCTGCTATACAATAGAAATTGTATTGTCCACATAACAGGGGGAAGATTCACATAATGAGAGATCATGTTAGGTTCAATACTTTTTAAAATACACTACTTTGTACTTTCCTTCTCCCTTACTCTATGTGCATGGACACCCAAGTTCCTAAACCACCTCCCCCCACCATCACACAATTAAAATTCATCTGCATTGAGCTCATTATATTGCTCACCAACACCCCACCCTCTTTTGCTTCTATTCAATGCTGCCGCATGCTGAGCCTGCTAATGACAAGGTATTCATTGTCTGCTTTAATTGCATACTTCACATCAAATACACAACAGGTGATGTTCTCAACATGGATAGACTGTTTACGCTAGTGGGTACTTTCTGTGCTTTGCACATTGAGGTCTGGGGTTCAAATCATGGATGGGGAGTTTTTTTTCCTTTTCTTTTGAATCTTTATATTTAGATTAAAAATAAATCACTTTGTGGTGTGTGTGAATTCTGTTATGGCATGGTGTGATTCGGTAGCGCGAGCATCTTTAAATCAACTTTTTACCTTCAATTACATATGAATCATACAGCGAATCAAATTGAAAGCACAAGCAGCTTTTGCTGATGAAAACAATATGCAAATTGATTATAATCTGTGAGCCAGTTCAGGTGTTTCTGCATGTTTTATGTTACATTACACTAATAGCGACTATAACACTTAAACGTAGTGGTTTTCTTGAAGATACATCTGTTCTGGATCACAGAACATAGGCATGCTGCATATCATTTTAATCAGCAGAAGCAGATTGTTCTAATAAGATGCATTTTAGTATAAAAAGACGCATTAAAAGATGCACGATGCTACCAAGTCACACAGCACTCCTATGACCTTAGACTCAAAACATTTCTCTCAACATCCTATCACTTGAAATGTCTGCTATACAATAGAAATTGTATTGTCCACATAACAGGGGGCAAGATTCACATAATGAGAGATCATGTTAGGTTCAATACTTTTTAAAATACACTACTTTGTACTTTCCTTCTCCCTTACTCTATGTGTATGGACACCCAAGTTCCTAAACCACCTCCCCCCACCATCACACAATTAAAATTCATCTGCATTGAGCTCATTATATTGCTCACCAACACCCCACTTTCTTTTGCTTCTATTCAATGCTGCCGCATGCTGAGCCTGCTAATGACAAGGTATTCATTGTCTGCTTCAATTGCATACTTCACATCAAATACACAACAGGTGATGTTCTCAAAATGGATAGACTGTTTAGGCTAGTGGGTACTTTCTGTGCTTTGCACATTGAGGTCTGGGGTTCAAATCATGGAAGGGGAGTTTTTTTTCCTTTTCTTTTGAATCTTTATATTTAGATTAAAAATAAATCACTTTGTGGCGTGTGTGAATTCTGTTATGGCATGGTGTGATTCGGTAGCGCGAGCATCTTTAATGCAACTTTTTACCTTCAATTACATATGAATCATACAGCGAATCAAATTGAAAGCACAAGCAGCTTTTGCTGATGAAAACAATATGCAAATTGATTATAATCTGTGAGCCAGTTCAGGTGTTTCTGCATGTTTTATGTTACGTTACACTAATAGCGACTATAACACTTAAACGTAGTGGTTTTCTTGAAGATACATCTGTTCTGGATCACAGAACATAGGCATGCTGCATATCATTTTAATCAGCAGAAGCAGATTATTCTAATAAGATGCATTTTAGTGTAAAAAACGCATTAAATGATGCACGATGCTACCAAGTCACACAGCACTCCTATGACCTTAGACTCAAAACATTTCTCTCAACATCCTATCACTTGAAATTTCTGCTATACAATAGAAATTGTATTGTCCACATAACAGGGGGCAAGATTCACATAATGAGAGATCATGTTAGGTTCAATACTTTTTAAAATACACTACTTTGTACTTTCCTTCTCCCTTACTCTATGTGTGTGGACACCCAAGTTCCTAAACCACCTCCCCCCACCATCACACAATTAAAATTCATCTGCATTGAGCTCATTATATTGCTCACCAACACCCCACCTTCTTTTGCTTCTATTCAATGCTGCCACATGCTGAGCCTGCTAATGACAAGGTATTCATTGTCTGCTTCAATTGCATACTTCACATCAAATACACAACAGGTGATGTTCTCAACATGGATAGACTGTTTAGGCTAGTGGGTACTTTCTGTGCTTTGCACATTGAGGTCTGGGTTTCAAATCATGGAAGGGGAGTTTTTTTTCCTTTTCTTTTGAATCTTTATATTTAGATTAAAAATAAATCACTTTGTGGTGTGTGTGAATTCTGTTATGGCATGGTGTGATTCGGTAGCGCGAGCATCTTTAATGCAACTTTTTACCTTCAATTACATATGAATCATACAGCGAATCAAATTGAAAGCACAAGCAGCTTTTGCTGATGAAAACAATATGCAAATTGATTATAATCTGTGAGCCAGTTCAGGTGTTTCTGCATGTTTTATGTTACGTTACACTAATAGCGACTATAACACTTAAACGTAGTGGTTTTCTTGAAGATACATCTGTTTTGGATCACAGAACATAGGCATGCTGCATATCATTTTAATCATCAGAAGCAGATTGTTCTAATAAGATGCATTTTAGTGTAAAAAGACGCATTAAAACATGCACGATGCTACCAAGTCACAAAGCAGTCCTATGACCTTAGACTCAAAACATTTCTCTCAACATCCTATCACTTGAAATTTCTGCTATACAGTAGAAATTGTATTGTACACATAACAGGGGGCAAGTTTCACATAATGAGAGATCATTTTAGTTTCAATACTTTTTAAAATACACTACTTTGTACTTTCCTTCTCCCTTCCTCTCTGTGTATGGACACCCAAGTTCCTAAACCACCTCCCCACACCATCACACAATTATAATTCATCTGCATTGAGCTCATTTTATCGCTCACCAACACCCCACCTTCTTTTGCTTCTATTCAATGCTGCCGCATGCTGAGCCTGCTAATGACAAGGTATTCGTTGTCTGCTTTAATTGCATACTTCACATGAAATACACAACAGGTGATGTTCTCAACATGGATAGACTGTTTAGGCTAGTGGGTACTGTCTGTGCTTTGCACATTGAGGTCTGGGGTTCGGATCATGGATGGGGAGTTTTTTTTCCTTTTCTTTTGAATCTTTATTTTTAGATTAAAAATAAATCACTTGGTGGTGTGTTTGAATTCTGTTATGGCATGGTGTGACTCGGTAGCGCGAGCATCTTTAATGCAACTTTTTACCTTCAATTACATCTGAATCATACAGCGAATCAAATTGAAAGCACAAGCAGCTTTTGCTGATGAAAACAATATGCAAATTGATTACAATGTGTGAGCCAGTTCAGGTGTTTCTGCATGTTTTATGTTACGTTACACTAATAGCAACCATAACACTTAAACGTAGTGGTTTTCTTGAAGATACATCTGTACTGGATCACAGAACATAGGCATGCAGCATATCATTTTAAACAGCAGAAGCAGATTGTTCTAATAAGATGCATTTTAGTGTAAAAAGACGCATTAAAAGATGCACAATGCTACCAAGTCACACAGCACTCCTATGACCTTAGACTCAAAACATTTCTCTCAACATCCTATCACTTGAAATTTCTGCTATACAATAGAAATTGTATTGTACACATAACAGGGGGCAAGATTCACATAATGAGAGATCATGTTAGGTTCAATACTTTTTAAAATACACTACTTTTACTTTCCTTCTACCTTACTCTCTGTGTATGGACACCCAAGTCCTAAACCACCTCCCCCCACCATCACACAATTATAATTCATCTGCATTGAGCTCATTATATGGCTCACCAACACCCGACCTTCTTTTGCTGCTATTCAATTCTGCTGCATGCTGAGCCTGCTATTGACAAGGTATACATTGTCTACTTTAATTGCACACTTCACATCACATACACAACAGGTGATGTTCTCAACATGGATAGACTGTTTAGTCTAGTGGGTACTGTCTGCGCTTTGCACCTTGAGGTATGGGGTTCGGATCATGGAACGGGAGTTTTTTTTCCTTTTCTTTTGAATCTTTATTTTTTGATAAAAAATAAAGCACTTAGTGGTGTGTTTGAATTCTGTTATGGCATGGTGTGACTCGGTAGCGCGAGCATCTTTAATGCAACTTTTTACCTTCAATTACATCTGAATCATACAGCGAATCAAATTGATAGCACTAGCAGCTTTTGCTGATGAAAACAATATGCAAATTGATTATAATCTGTGAGCCAGTTCAGGTGTTTCTGCATGTTTTATGTTACGTTACACTAATAGCGACTATAACACTTAAACATCGTGGTTTTCTTGAAGATACATCTGTACTGGATCACAGAACATAGGCATGCTGCATATCATTTTAATCATCAGAAGAAGATTGTTCTAATAAGATGCATTTTAGGGTAAAAAGATGCAATAAAAGATGCACGATGCTACCAAGTCACACAGCACTCCTATGACCTTAGACTCAAAACATTTCTCTCAACATCCTATCACTTGAAATTTCAGCTATACAGTAGAAATTGTTTTGTACACATAACAGGGGGCAAGTTTCACATAATGAGAGATCATGTTAGGTTCAATACTTTTTAAAATACACTACTTTGTACTTTCCTTCTCACTTCCTCTCTGTGTATGGACACCCAAGTTCCTAAACCACCTCCCCCCACCATCACACAATTATAATTCATCAGCATTGAGCTCATTATATGGCTCACCAACACCCCACCTTCTTTTGCTTCTATTCAATGCTGCCGCATGCTGAGCCTGCTATTGACAAGGTATACATTGTCTACTTTAATTGCACACTTCACATCACATACACAACAGGTGATGTTCTCAACATGGATAGACTGTTTAGTCTAGTGGGTACTGTCTGCGCTTTGCACCTTGAGTTATGGGGTTCGGATCATGGAAGGGGAGTTTTTTTTCCTTTTCTTTTGAATCTTTATTTTTAGATTAAAAATAAATCACTTGGTGGTGTGTGTGAATTCTGTTATGGCATGGTGTGACTCGTTAGCGCGAGTATCTTTAATGCAACTTTTTACCTTCAATTACATCTGAATCAAACAGCGAATCAAATTGAAAGCACAAGCAGCTTTTGCTGATGAAAACAATATGCAAATTGATTATAATCTGTGAGCCAGTTCAGGTGTTTCTGCATGTTTTATGTTACGTTACACTAATAGCGACTATAACACTTAAACGTAGTGGTTTTCTTGAAGATACATCTGTACTGGATCACAGAACATAGGCATGCTGCATATCATTTTAATCAGCAGAAGCAGATTGTTCTAATAAGATGCATTTTAGTGTAAGAAGTCGCATTAAAAGATGCACGATGCTACCAAGTCACACAGCACTCCTATGACCTTAGACTCAAAATATTTCTCTCAACATCCTATCACTTGAAATTTCTGCTATACAATAGAAATTGTATTGTCCACATAACAGGGGGAAGATTCACATAATGAGAGATCATGTTAGGTTCAATACTTTTTAAAATACACTACTTTGTACTTTCCTTCTCCCTTACTCTATGTGTATGGACACCCAAGTTCCTAAACCACCTCCCCCCACCATCACACAATTAAAATTCATCTGCATTGAGCTCATTATATTGCTCACCAACACCCCACCTTCTTTTGCTTCTATTCAATGCTGCCGCATGCTGAGCCTGCTAATGACAAGGTATTCATTGTCTGCTTTAATTGCATACTTCACATCAAATACACAACAGGTGATGTTCTCAACATGGATAGACTGTTGATGGCTAGTGGGTACTTTCTGTGCTTTGCACATTGAGGTCTGGGGTTCAAATCATGGAAGGGGAGTTTTTTTTCCTTTTTTTTTGAATCTTTATATTTAGATTAAAAATAAATCACTTTGTGGTGTGTGTGAATTCTGTTATGGCATGGTGTGATTCGGTAGCGCGAGCATCTTTAAATCAACTTTTTACCTTCAATTACATATGAATCATACAGCGAATCAAATTGAAAGCACAAGCAGCTTTTGCTGATGAAAACAATATGCAAATTGATTATAATCTGTGAGCCAGTTCAGGTGTTTCTGCATGTTTTATGTTAAATTACACTAATAGCGACTATAACACTTAAACGTAGTGGTTTTCTTGAAGATACATCTGTTCTGGATCACAGAACATAGGCATGCTGCATATCATTTTAATCAGCAGAAGCAGATTGTTCTAATAAGATGCATTTTAGTGTAAAAAGACGCATTAAAAGATGCACGATGCTACCAAGTCACAAAGCAGTCCTATGACCTTAGACTCAAAACATTTCTCTCAACATCCTATCACTTGAAATTTCTGCTATACAGTAGAAATTGTATAGTACACATAACAGGGGGCAAGTTTCACATAATGAGAGATCATGTTAGGTTCAATACTTTTTAAAATACACTACTTTGTACTTTCCTTCTCCCTTACTCTATGTGTATGGACACCCAAGTTCCTAAACCACCTCCCCCCACCATCACACAATTAAAATTCATCTGCATTGAGCTCATTATATTGCTCACCAACACCCCAACTTCTTTTGCTTCTATTCAATGCTGCCGCATGCTGAGCCTGCTAATGACAAGGTATTCATTGTCTGCTTTAAATTGTCTGCTTTAATTGCACACTTCATATCAAATACACAACAGGTGATGTTCTCAACATGGATAGACTGTTTAGGCTAGTGGGTACTTTCTGTGCTTTGCACATTGAGGTCTGGGGTTCAAATCATGGAAGGGGAGTTTTTTTTCCTTTTCTTTTGAATCTTTATATTTAGATTAAAAATAAATCACTTTGTGGTGTGTGTGAATTCTGTTATGGCATGGTGTGATTCGGTAGCGCGAGCATCTTTAATGCAACTTTTTACCTTCAATTACATATGAATCATACAGCGAATCAAATTGAAAGCACAAGCAGCTTTTGCTGATGAAAACAATATGCAAATTGATTATAATCTGTGAGCCAGTTCAGGTGTTTCTGCATGTTTTATGTTATGTTACACTAATAGCGACTATAACACTTAAACTTAGTGGTTTTCTTGAAGATACATCTGTTCTGGATCACAGAACATAGGCATGCTGCATATCATTTTAATCAGCAGAAGCAGATTGTTCTAATAAGATGCATTTTAGTGTAAAAAGACGCATTAAAAGATGCACGATGCTACCAAGTCACAAAGCAGTCCTATGACCTTAGACTCAAAACATTTCTCTCAACATCCTATCACTTGAAATTTCTGCTATACAGTAGAAATTGTATTGTACACATAACAGGGGGCAAGTTTCACATAATGAGAGATCATGTTAGGTTCAATACTTTTTAAAATACACTACTTTGTACTTTCCTTCTCCCTTCCTCTCTGTGTATGGACACCCAAGTTCCTAAACCACCTCCCCCCACCATCACACAATTATAATTCATCTGCATTGAGCTCATTTTATCGCTCACCAACACCCCACCTTCTTTTGCTTCTATTCAATGCTGCCGCATGCTGAGCCTGCTAATGACAAGGTATTCGTTGTCTGCTTTAATTGCATACTTCACATGAAATACACAACAGGTGATGTTCTCAACATGGATAGACTGTTTAGGCTAGTGGGTACTGTCTGTGCTTTGCACATTGAGGTCTGGGGTTCGGATCATGGAAGGGGAGTCTTTTTTCCTTTTCTTTTGAATCTTTATTTTTAGATTAAAAATAAATCACTTGGTGGTGTGTTTGAATTCTGTTATGGCATGGTGTGACTCGGTAGCGCGAGCATCTTTAATGCAACTTTTTACCTTCAATTACATCTGAATCATACAGCGAATCAAATTGAAAGCACAAGCAGCTTTTGCTGATGAAAACAATATGCAAATTGATTACAATGTGTGAGCCAGTTCAGGTGTTTCTGCATGTTTTATGTTACGTTACACTAATAGCAACCATAACACTTAAACGTAGTGGTTTTCTTGAAGATACATCTGTACTGGATCACAGAACATAGGCATGCAGCATATCATTTTAAACAGCAGAAGCAGATTGTTCTAATAAGATGCATTTTAGGGTAAAAAGATGCATTAAAAGATGCACGATGCTACCAAGTCACACAGCACTCCTATGACCTTAGACTCAAAACATTTCTCTCAACATCCTATCACTTGAAATTTCTGCTATACAATAGAAATTGTATTGTACACATAACAGGGGGCAAGATTCACATAATGAGAGATCATGTTAGGTTCAATACTTTTTAAAATACACTACTTTGTACTTTCCTTCTACCTTACTCTCTGTGTATGGACACCCAAGTCCTAAACCACCTCCCCCCACCATCACACAATTATAATTCATCTGCATTGAGCTCATTATATGGCTCACCAACACCCGACCTTCTTTTGCTGCTATTCAATGCTGCTGCATGCTGAGCCTGCTATTGACAAGGTATACATTGTCTACTTTAATTGCACACTTCACATCACATACACAACAGGTGATGTTCTCAACATGGATAGACTGTTTAGTCTAGTGGGTACTGTCTGCGCTTTGCACCTTGAGGTATGGGGTTCGGATCATGGAACGGGAGTTTTTTTTCCTTTTCTTTTGAATCTTTATTTTTAGATTAAAAATAAAGCACTTAGTGGTGTGTTTGAATTCTGTTATGGCATGGTGTGACTCGGTAGCGCGAGCATCTTTAATGCAACTTTTTACCTTCAATTACATCTGAATCATACAGCGAATCAAATTGATAGCACTAGCAGCTTTTGCTGATGAAAACAATATGCAAATTGATTATAATCTGTGAGCCAGTTCAGGTGTTTCTGCATGTTTTATGTTACGTTACACTAATAGCGACTATAACACTTAAACATCGTGGTTTTCTTGAAGATACATCTGTACTGGATCACAGAACATAGGCATGCTGCATATCATTTTAATCATCAGAAGCAGATTGTTCTAATAAGATGCATTTTAGGGTAAAAAGATGCAATAAAAGATGCACGATGCTACCAAGTCACACAGCACTCCTATGACCTTAGACTCAAAACATTTCTCTCAACATCCTATCACTTGAAATTTCAGCTATACTGTAGAAATTGTTTTGTACACATAACAGGGGGCAAGTTTCACATAATGAGAGATCATGTTAGGTTCAATACTTTTTAAAATACACTACTTTGTACTTTCCTTCTCACTTCCTCTCTGTGTATGGACACCCAAGTTCCTAAACCACCTCCCCCCACCATCACACAATTATAATTCATCAGCATTGAGCTCATTATATGGCTCACCAACACCCCACCTTCTTTTGCTTCTATTCAATGCTGCCGCATGCTGAGCCTGCTATTGACAAGGTATACATTGTCTACTTTAATTGCACACTTCACATCACATACACAACAGGTGATGTTCTCAACATGGATAGACTGTTTAGTCTAGTGGGTACTGTCTGCGCTTTGCACCTTGAGTTATGGGGTTCGGATCATGGAAGGGGAGTTTTTTTTCCTTTTCTTTTGAATCTTTATTTTTAGATTAAAAATAAATCACTTGGTGGTGTGTGTGAATTCTGTTATGGCATGGTGTGACTCGTTAGCGCGAGTATCTTTAATGCAACTTTTTACCTTCAATTACATCTGAATCAAACAGCGAATCAAATTGAAAGCACAAGCAGCTTTTGCTGATGAAAACAATATGCAAATTGATTATAATCTGTGAGCCAGTTCAGGTGTTTCTGCATGTTTTATGTTACGTTACACTAATAGCGACTATAACACTTAAACGTAGTGGTTTTCTTGAAGATACATCTGTACTGGATCACAGAACATAGGCATGCTGCATATCATTTTAATCAGCAGAAGCAGATTGTTCTAATAAGATGCATTTTAGTGTAAAAAGTCGCATTAAATGATGCACGATGCTACCAAGTCACACAGCACTCCTATGACCTTAGACTCAAAATATTTCTCTCAACATCCTATCACTTGAAATTTCTGCTATACAATAGAAATTGTATTGTCCACATAACAGGGGGAAGATTCACATAATGAGAGATCATGTTAGGTTCAATACTTTTTAAAATACACTACTTTGTACTTTCCTTCTCCCTTACTCTATGTGTATGGACACCCAAGTTCCTAAACCACCTCCCCCCACCATCACACAATTATAATTCATCTGCATTGAGCTCATTATATTGCTCACCAACACCCCACCCTCTTTTGCTTCTATTCAATGCTGCCGCATGCTGAGCCTGCTAATGACAAGGTATTCATTGTCTGCTTTAATTGCATACTTCACATCAAATACACAACAGGTGATGTTCTCAACATGGATAGACTGTTTAGGCTAGTGGGTACTTTCTGTGCTTTGCACATTGAGGTCTGGGGTTCAAATCATGGAAGGGGAGTTTTTTTTCCTTTTCTTTTGAATCTTTATATTTAGATTAAAAATAAATCACTTTGTGGTGTGTGTGAATTCTGTTATGGCATGGTGTGATTCGGTAGCGCGAGCATCTTTAAATCAACTTTTTACCTTCAATTACATATGAATCATACAGCGAATCAAATTGAAAGCACAAGCAGCTTTTGCTGATGAAAACAATATGCAAATTGATTATAATCTGTGAGCCAGTTCAGGTGTTTCTGCATGTTTTATGTTACATTACACTAATAGCGACTATAACACTTAAACGTAGTGGTTTTCTTGAAGATACATCTGTTCTGGATCACAGAACATAGGCATGCTGCATATCATTTTAATCAGCAGAAGCAGATTGTTCTAATAAGATGCATTTTAGTGTAAAAAGACGCATTAAAAGATGCACGATGCTACCAAGTCACAAAGCAGTCCTATGACCTTAGACTCAAAACATTTCTCTCAACATCCTATCACTTGAAATTTCTGCTATACAGTAGAAATTGTATAGTACACATAACAGGGGGCAAGTTTCACATAATGAGAGATCATGTTAGGTTCAATACTTTTTAAAATACACTACTTTGTACTTTCCTTCTCCCTTACTCTATGTGTATGGACACCCAAGTTCCTAAACCACCTCCCCCCACCATCACACAATTAAAATTCATCTGCATTGAGCTCATTATATTGCTCACCAACACCCCAACTTCTTTTGCTTCTATTCAATGCTGCCGCATGCTGAGCCTGCTAATGACAAGGTATTCATTGTCTGCTTTAAATTGTCTGCTTTAATTGCACACTTCATATCAAATACACAACAGGTGATGTTCTCAACATGGATAGACTGTTTAGGCTAGTGGGTACTTTCTGTGCTTTGCACATTGAGGTCTGGGGTTCAAATCATGGAAGGGGAGTTTTTTTTCCTTTTCTTTTGAATCTTTATATTTAGATTAAAAATAAATCACTTTGTGGTGTGTGTGAATTCTGTTATGGCATGGTGTGATTCGGTAGCGCGAGCATCTTTAATGCAACTTTTTACCTTCAATTACATATGAATCATACAGCGAATCAAATTGAAAGCACAAGCAGCTTTTGCTGATGAAAACAATATGCAAATTGATTATAATCTGTGAGCCAGTTCAGGTGTTTCTGCATGTTTTATGTTATGTTACACTAATAGCGACTATAACACTTAAACTTAGTGGTTTTCTTGAAGATACATCTGTTCTGGATCACAGAACATAGGCATGCTGCATATCATTTTAATCAGCAGAAGCAGATTGTTCTAATAAGATGCATTTTAGTGTAAAAAGACGCATTAAAAGATGCACGATGCTACCAAGTCACAAAGCAGTCCTATGACCTTAGACTCAAAACATTTCTCTCAACATCCTATCACTTGAAATTTCTGCTATACAGTAGAAATTGTATTGTACACATAACAGGGGGCAAGTTTCACATAATGAGAGATCATGTTAGGTTCAATACTTTTTAAAATACACTACTTTGTACTTTCCTTCTCCCTTCCTCTCTGTGTATGGACACCCAAGTTCCTAAACCACCTCCCCCCACCATCACACAATTATAATTCATCTGCATTGAGCTCATTTTATCGCTCACCAACACCCCACCTTCTTTTGCTTCTATTCAATGCTGCCGCATGCTGAGCCTGCTAATGACAAGGTATTCGTTGTCTGCTTTAATTGCATACTTCACATGAAATACACAACAGGTGATGTTCTCAACATGGATAGACTGTTTAGGCTAGTGGGTACTGTCTGTGCTTTGCACATTGAGGTCTGGGGTTCGGATCATGGAAGGGGAGTCTTTTTTCCTTTTCTTTTGAATCTTTATTTTTAGATTAAAAATAAATCACTTGGTGGTGTGTTTGAATTCTGTTATGGCATGGTGTGACTCGGTAGCGCGAGCATCTTTAATGCAACTTTTTACCTTCAATTACATCTGAATCATACAGCGAATCAAATTGAAAGCACAAGCAGCTTTTGCTGATGAAAACAATATGCAAATTGATTACAATGTGTGAGCCAGTTCAGGTGTTTCTGCATGTTTTATGTTACGTTACACTAATAGCAACCATAACACTTAAACGTAGTGGTTTTCTTGAAGATACATCTGTACTGGATCACAGAACATAGGCATGCAGCATATCATTTTAAACAGCAGAAGCAGATTGTTCTAATAAGATGCATTTTAGGGTAAAAAGATGCATTAAAAGATGCACGATGCTACCAAGTCACACAGCACTCCTATGACCTTAGACTCAAAACATTTCTCTCAACATCCTATCACTTGAAATTTCTGCTATACAATAGAAATTGTATTGTACACATAACAGGGGGCAAGATTCACATAATGAGAGATCATGTTAGGTTCAATACTTTTTAAAATACACTACTTTGTACTTTCCTTCTACCTTACTCTCTGTGTATGGACACCCAAGTCCTAAACCACCTCCCCCCACCATCACACAATTATAATTCATCTGCATTGAGCTCATTATATGGCTCACCAACACCCGACCTTCTTTTGCTGCTATTCAATGCTGCTGCATGCTGAGCCTGCTATTGACAAGGTATACATTGTCTACTTTAATTGCACACTTCACATCACATACACAACAGGTGATGTTCTCAACATGGATAGACTGTTTAGTCTAGTGGGTACTGTCTGCGCTTTGCACCTTGAGGTATGGGGTTCGGATCATGGAACGGGAGTTTTTTTTCCTTTTCTTTTGAATCTTTATTTTTAGATTAAAAATAAAGCACTTAGTGGTGTGTTTGAATTCTGTTATGGCATGGTGTGACTCGGTAGCGCGAGCATCTTTAATGCAACTTTTTACCTTCAATTACATCTGAATCATACAGCGAATCAAATTGATAGCACTAGCAGCTTTTGCTGATGAAAACAATATGCAAATTGATTATAATCTGTGAGCCAGTTCAGGTGTTTCTGCATGTTTTATGTTACGTTACACTAATAGCGACTATAACACTTAAACATCGTGGTTTTCTTGAAGATACATCTGTACTGGATGACAGAACATAGGCATGCTGCATATCATTTTAATCATCAGAAGCAGATTGTTCTAATAAGATGCATTTTAGGGTAAAAAGATGCAATAAAAGATGCACGATGCTACCAAGTCACACAGCACTCCTATGACCTTAGACTCAAAACATTTCTCTCAACATCCTATCACTTGAAATTTCAGCTATACTGTAGAAATTGTTTTGTACACATAACAGGGGGCAAGTTTCACATAATGAGAGATCATGTTAGGTTCAATACTTTTTAAAATACACTACTTTGTACTTTCCTTCTCACTTCCTCTCTGTGTATGGACACCCAAGTTCCTAAACCACCTCCCCCCACCATCACACAATTATAATTCATCAGCATTGAGCTCATTATATGGCTCACCAACACCCCACCTTCTTTTGCTTCTATTCAATGCTGCCGCATGCTGAGCCTGCTATTGACAAGGTATACATTGTCTACTTTAATTGCACACTTCACATCACATACACAACAGGTGATGTTCTCAACATGGATAGACTGTTTAGTCTAGTGGGTACTGTCTGCGCTTTGCACCTTGAGTTATGGGGTTCGGATCATGGAAGGGGAGTTTTTTTTCCTTTTCTTTTGAATCTTTATTTTTAGATTAAAAATAAATCACTTGGTGGTGTGTGTGAATTCTGTTATGGCATGGTGTGACTCGTTAGCGCGAGTATCTTTAATGCAACTTTTTACCTTCAATTACATCTGAATCAAACAGCGAATCAAATTGAAAGCACAAGCAGCTTTTGCTGATGAAAACAATATGCAAATTGATTATAATCTGTGAGCCAGTTCAGGTGTTTCTGCATGTTTTATGTTACGTTACACTAATAGCGACTATAACACTTAAACGTAGTGGTTTTCTTGAAGATACATCTGTACTGGATCACAGAACATAGGCATGCTGCATATCATTTTAATCAGCAGAAGCAGATTGTTCTAATAAGATGCATTTTAGTGTAAAAAGTCGCATTAAATGATGCACGATGCTACCAAGTCACACAGCACTCCTATGACCTTAGACTCAAAATATTTCTCTCAACATCCTATCACTTGAAATTTCTGCTATACAATAGAAATTGTATTGTCCACATAACAGGGGGAAGATTCACATAATGAGAGATCATGTTAGGTTCAATACTTTTTAAAATACACTACTTTGTACTTTCCTTCTCCCTTACTCTATGTGTATGGACACCCAAGTTCCTAAACCACCTCCCCCCACCATCACACAATTATAATTCATCTGCATTGAGCTCATTATATTGCTCACCAACACCCCACCCTCTTTTGCTTCTATTCAATGCTGCCGCATGCTGAGCCTGCTAATGACAAGGTATTCATTGTCTGCTTTAATTGCATACTTCACATCAAATACACAACAGGTGATGTTCTCAACATGGATAGACTGTTTAGGCTAGTGGGTACTTTCTGTGCTTTGCACATTGAGGTCTGGGGTTCAAATCATGGAAGGGGAGTTTTTTTTCCTTTTCTTTTGAATCTTTATATTTAGATTAAAAATAAATCACTTTGTGGTGTGTGTGAATTCTGTTATGGCATGGTGTGATTCGGTAGCGCGAGCATCTTTAAATCAACTTTTTACCTTCAATTACATATGAATCATACAGCGAATCAAATTGAAAGCACAAGCAGCTTTTGCTGATGAAAACAATATGCAAATTGATTATAATCTGTGAGCCAGTTCAGGTGTTTCTGCATGTTTTATGTTACATTACACTAATAGCGACTATAACACTTAAACGTAGTGGTTTTCTTGAAGATACATCTGTTCTGGATCACAGAACATAGGCATGCTGCATATCATTTTAATCAGCAGAAGCAGATTGTTCTAATAAGATGCATTTTAGTATAAAAAGACGCATTAAAAGATGCACGATGCTACCAAGTCACACAGCACTCCTATGACCTTAGACTCAAAACATTTCTCTCAACATCCTATCACTTGAAATGTCTGCTATACAATAGAAATTGTATTGTCCACATAACAGGGGGCAAGATTCACATAATGAGAGATCATGTTAGGTTCAATACTTTTTAAAATACACTACTTTGTACTTTCCTTCTCCCTTACTCTATGTGTGTGGACACCCAAGTTCCTAAACCACCTCCCCCCACCATCACACAATTAAAATTCATCTGCATTGAGCTCATTATATTGCTCACCAACACCCCACCTTCTTTTGCTTCTATTCAATGCTGCCACATGCTGAGCCTGCTAATGACAAGGTATTCATTGTCTGCTTCAATTGCATACTTCACATCAAATACACAACAGGTGATGTTCTCAACATGGATAGACTGTTTAGGCTAGTGGGTACTTTCTGTGCTTTGCACATTGAGGTCTGGGTTTCAAATCATGGAAGGGGAGTTTTTTTTCCTTTTCTTTTGAATCTTTATATTTAGATTAAAAATAAATCACTTTGTGGTGTGTGTGAATTCTGTTATGGCATGGTGTGATTCGGTAGCGCGAGCATCTTTAATGCAACTTTTTACCTTCAATTACATATGAATCATACAGCGAATCAAATTGAAAGCACAAGCAGCTTTTGCTGATGAAAACAATATGCAAATTGATTATAATCTGTGAGCCAGTTCAGGTGTTTCTGCATGTTTTATGTTACGTTACACTAATAGCGACTATAACACTTAAACGTAGTGGTTTTCTTGAAGATACATCTGTTTTGGATCACAGAACATAGGCATGCTGCATATCATTTTAATCATCAGAAGCAGATTGTTCTAATAAGATGCATTTTAGTGTAAAAAGACGCATTAAAACATGCACGATGCTACCAAGTCACAAAGCAGTCCTATGACCTTAGACTCAAAACATTTCTCTCAACATCCTATCACTTGAAATTTCTGCTATACAGTAGAAATTGTATTGTACACATAACAGGGGGCAAGTTTCACATAATGAGAGATCATTTTAGTTTCAATACTTTTTAAAATACACTACTTTGTACTTTCCTTCTCCCTTCCTCTCTGTGTATGGACACCCAAGTTCCTAAACCACCTCCCCACACCATCACACAATTATAATTCATCTGCATTGAGCTCATTTTATCGCTCACCAACACCCCACCTTCTTTTGCTTCTATTCAATGCTGCCGCATGCTGAGCCTGCTAATGACAAGGTATTCGTTGTCTGCTTTAATTGCATACTTCACATGAAATACACAACAGGTGATGTTCTCAACATGGATAGACTGTTTAGGCTAGTGGGTACTGTCTGTGCTTTGCACATTGAGGTCTGGGGTTCGGATCATGGAAGGGGATTTTTTTTTCCTTTTCTTTTGAATCTTTATTTTTAGATTAAAAATAAATCACTTGGTGGTGTGTTTGAATTCTGTTATGGCATGGTGTGACTCGGTAGCGCGAGCATCTTTAATGCAACTTTTTACCTTCAATTACATCTGAATCATACAGCGAATCAAATTGAAAGCACAAGCAGCTTTTGCTGATGAAAACAATATGCAAATTGATTACAATGTGTGAGCCAGTTCAGGTGTTTCTGCATGTTTTATGTTACGTTACACTAATAGCAACCATAACACTTAAACGTAGTGGTTTTCTTGAAGATACATCTGTACTGGATCACAGAACATAGGCATGCAGCATATCATTTTAAACAGCAGAAGCAGATTGTTCTAATAAGATGCATTTTAGTGTAAAAAGACGCATTAAAAGATGCACAATGCTACCAAGTCACACAGCACTCCTATGACCTTAGACTCAAAACATTTCTCTCAACATCCTATCACTTGAAATTTCTGCTATACAATAGAAATTGTATTGTACACATAACAGGGGGCAAGATTCACATAATGAGAGATCATGTTAGGTTCAATACTTTTTAAAATACACTACTTTTACTTTCCTTCTACCTTACTCTCTGTGTATGGACACCCAAGTCCTAAACCACCTCCCCCCACCATCACACAATTATAATTCATCTGCATTGAGCTCATTATATGGCTCACCAACACCCGACCTTCTTTTGCTGCTATTCAATTCTGCTGCATGCTGAGCCTGCTATTGACAAGGTATACATTGTCTACTTTAATTGCACACTTCACATCACATACACAACAGGTGATGTTCTCAACATGGATAGACTGTTTAGTCTAGTGGGTACTGTCTGCGCTTTGCACCTTGAGGTATGGGGTTCGGATCATGGAACGGGAGTTTTTTTTCCTTTTCTTTTGAATCTTTATTTTTTGATAAAAAATAAAGCACTTAGTGGTGTGTTTGAATTCTGTTATGGCATGGTGTGACTCGGTAGCGCGAGCATCTTTAATGCAACTTTTTACCTTCAATTACATCTGAATCAAACAGCGAATCAAATTGAAAGCACAAGCAGCTTTTGCTGATGAAAACAATATGCAAATTGATTATAATCTGTGAGCCAGTTCAGGTGTTTCTGCATGTTTTATGTTACGTTACACTAATAGCGACTATAACACTTAAACGTAGTGGTTTTCTTGAAGATACATCTGTACTGGATCACAGAACATAGGCATGCTGCATATCATTTTAATCAGCAGAAGCAGATTGTTCTAATAAGATGCATTTTAGTGTAAGAAGTCGCATTAAAAGATGCACGATGCTACCAAGTCACACAGCACTCCTATGACCTTAGACTCAAAATATTTCTCTCAACATCCTATCACTTGAAATTTCTGCTATACAATAGAAATTGTATTGTCCACATAACAGGGGGAAGATTCACATAATGAGAGATCATGTTAGGTTCAATACTTTTTAAAATACACTACTTTGTACTTTCCTTCTCCCTTACTCTATGTGTATGGACACCCAAGTTCCTAAACCACCTCCCCCCACCATCACACAATTAAAATTCATCTGCATTGAGCTCATTATATTGCTCACCAACACCCCACCTTCTTTTGCTTCTATTCAATGCTGCCGCATGCTGAGCCTGCTAATGACAAGGTATTCATTGTCTGCTTTAATTGCATACTTCACATCAAATACACAACAGGTGATGTTCTCAACATGGATAGACTGTTGATGGCTAGTGGGTACTTTCTGTGCTTTGCACATTGAGGTCTGGGGTTCAAATCATGGAAGGGGAGTTTTTTTTCCTTTTTTTTTGAATCTTTATATTTAGATTAAAAATAAATCACTTTGTGGTGTGTGTGAATTCTGTTATGGCATGGTGTGATTCGGTAGCGCGAGCATCTTTAAATCAACTTTTTACCTTCAATTACATATGAATCATACAGCGAATCAAATTGAAAGCACAAGCAGCTTTTGCTGATGAAAACAATATGCAAATTGATTATAATCTGTGAGCCAGTTCAGGTGTTTCTGCATGTTTTATGTTAAATTACACTAATAGCGACTATAACACTTAAACGTAGTGGTTTTCTTGAAGATACATCTGTTCTGGATCACAGAACATAGGCATGCTGCATATCATTTTAATCAGCAGAAGCAGATTGTTCTAATAAGATGCATTTTAGTGTAAAAAGACGCATTAAAAGATGCACGATGCTACCAAGTCACAAAGCAGTCCTATGACCTTAGACTCAAAACATTTCTCTCAACATCCTATCACTTGAAATTTCTGCTATACAGTAGAAATTGTATAGTACACATAACAGGGGGCAAGTTTCACATAATGAGAGATCATGTTAGGTTCAATACTTTTTAAAATACACTACTTTGTACTTTCCTTCTCCCTTACTCTATGTGTATGGACACCCAAGTTCCTAAACCACCTCCCCCCACCATCACACAATTAAAATTCATCTGCATTGAGCTCATTATATTGCTCACCAACACCCCAACTTCTTTTGCTTCTATTCAATGCTGCCGCATGCTGAGCCTGCTAATGACAAGGTATTCATTGTCTGCTTTAAATTGTCTGCTTTAATTGCACACTTCATATCAAATACACAACAGGTGATGTTCTCAACATGGATAGACTGTTTAGGCTAGTGGGTACTTTCTGTGCTTTGCACATTGAGGTCTGGGGTTCAAATCATGGAAGGGGAGTTTTTTTTCCTTTTCTTTTGAATCTTTATATTTAGATTAAAAATAAATCACTTTGTGGTGTGTGTGAATTCTGTTATGGCATGGTGTGATTCGGTAGCGCGAGCATCTTTAATGCAACTTTTTACCTTCAATTACATATGAATCATACAGCGAATCAAATTGAAAGCACAAGCAGCTTTTGCTGATGAAAACAATATGCAAATTGATTATAATCTGTGAGCCAGTTCAGGTGTTTCTGCATGTTTTATGTTATGTTACACTAATAGAGACTATAACACTTAAACTTAGTGGTTTTCTTGAAGATACATCTGTTCTGGATCACAGAACATAGGCATGCTGCATATCATTTTAATCAGCAGAAGCAGATTGTTCTAATAAGATGCATTTTAGTGTAAAAAGACGCATTAAAAGATGCACGATGCTACCAAGTCACAAAGCAGTCCTATGACCTTAGACTCAAAACATTTCTCTCAACATCCTATCACTTGAAATTTCTGCTATACAGTAGAAATTGTATTGTACACATAACAGGGGGCAAGTTTCACATAATGAGAGATCATGTTAGGTTCAATACTTTTTAAAATACACTTCTTTGTACTTTCCTTCTCCCTTCCTCTCTGTGTATGGACACCCAAGTTCCTAAACCACCTCCCCCCACCATCACACAATTATAATTCATCTGCATTGAGCTCATTTTATCGCTCACCAACACCCCACCTTCTTTTGCTTCTATTCAATGCTGCCGCATGCTGAGCCTGCTAATGACAAGGTATTCGTTGTCTGCTTTAATTGCATACTTCACATGAAATACACAACAGGTGATGTTCTCAACATGGATAGACTGTTTAGGCTAGTGGGTACTGTCTGTGCTTTGCACATTGAGGTCTGGGGTTCGGATCATGGAAGGGGAGTCTTTTTTCCTTTTCTTTTGAATCTTTATTTTTAGATTAAAAATAAATCACTTGGTGGTGTGTTTGAATTCTGTTATGGCATGGTGTGACTCGGTAGCGCGAGCATCTTTAATGCAACTTTTTACCTTCAATTACATCTGAATCATACAGCGAATCAAATTGAAAGCACAAGCAGCTTTTGCTGATGAAAACAATATGCAAATTGATTACAATGTGTGAGCCAGTTCAGGTGTTTCTGCATGTTTTATGTTACGTTACACTAATAGCAACCATAACACTTAAACGTAGTGGTTTTCTTGAAGATACATCTGTACTGGATCACAGAACATAGGCATGCAGCATATCATTTTAAACAGCAGAAGCAGATTGTTCTAATAAGATGCATTTTAGGGTAAAAAGATGCATTAAAAGATGCACGATGCTACCAAGTCACACAGCACTCCTATGACCTTAGACTCAAAACATTTCTCTCAACATCCTATCACTTGAAATTTCTGCTATACAATAGAAATTGTATTGTACACATAACAGGGGGCAAGATTCACATAATGAGAGATCATGTTAGGTTCAATACTTTTTAAAATACACTACTTTGTACTTTCCTTCTACCTTACTCTCTGTGTATGGACACCCAAGTCCTAAACCACCTCCCCCCACCATCACACAATTATAATTCATCTGCATTGAGCTCATTATATGGCTCACCAACACCCGACCTTCTTTTGCTGCTATTCAATGCTGCTGCATGCTGAGCCTGCTATTGACAAGGTATACATTGTCTACTTTAATTGCACACTTCACATCACATACACAACAGGTGATGTTCTCAACATGGATAGACTGTTTAGGCTAGTGGGTACTGTCTGTGCTTTGCACATTGAGGTCTGGGGTTCGGATCATGGAAGGGGAGTCTTTTTTCCTTTTCTTTTGAATCTTTATTTTTAGATTAAAAATAAATCACTTGGTGGTGTGTTTGAATTCTGTTATGGCATGGTGTGACTCGGTAGCGCGAGCATCTTTAATGCAACTTTTTACCTTCAATTACATCTGAATCATACAGCGAATCAAATTGAAAGCACAAGCAGCTTTTGCTGATGAAAACAATATGCAAATTGATTACAATGTGTGAGCCAGTTCAGGTGTTTCTGCATGTTTTATGTTACGTTACACTAATAGCAACCATAACACTTAAACGTAGTGGTTTTCTTGAAGATACATCTGTACTGGATCACAGAACATAGGCATGCAGCATATCATTTTAAACAGCAGAAGCAGATTGTTCTAATAAGATGCATTTTAGGGTAAAAAGATGCATTAAAAGATGCACGATGCTACCAAGTCACACAGCACTCCTATGACCTTAGACTCAAAACATTTCTCTCAACATCCTATCACTTGAAATTTCTGCTATACAATAGAAATTGTATTGTACACATAACAGGGGGCAAGATTCACATAATGAGAGATCATGTTAGGTTCAATACTTTTTAAAATACACTACTTTGTACTTTCCTTCTACCTTACTCTCTGTGTATGGACACCCAAGTCCTAAACCACCTCCCCCCACCATCACACAATTATAATTCATCTGCATTGAGCTCATTATATGGCTCACCAACACCCGACCTTCTTTTGCTGCTATTCAATGCTGCTGCATGCTGAGCCTGCTATTGACAAGGTATACATTGTCTACTTTAATTGCACACTTCACATCACATACACAACAGGTGATGTTCTCAACATGGATAGACTGTTTAGTCTAGTGGGTACTGTCTGCGCTTTGCACCTTGAGGTATGGGGTTCGGATCATGGAACGGGAGTTTTTTTTCCTTTTCTTTTGAATCTTTATTTTTAGATTAAAAATAAATCACTTGGTGGTGTGTGTGAATTCTGTTATGGCATGGTGTGACTCGTTAGCGCGAGTATCTTTAATGCAACTTTTTACCTTCAATTACATCTGAATCAAACAGCGAATCAAATTGAAAGCACAAGCAGCTTTTGCTGATGAAAACAATATGCAAATTGATTATAATCTGTGAGCCAGTTCAGGTGTTTCTGCATGTTTTATGTTACGTTACACTAATAGCGACTATAACACTTAAACGTAGTGGTTTTCTTGAAGATACATCTGTACTGGATCACAGAACATAGGCATGCTGCATATCATTTTAATCAGCAGAAGCAGATTGTTCTAATAAGATGCATTTTAGTGTAAAAAGTCGCATTAAAAGAAGCACGATGCTACCAAGTCACACAGCACTCCTATGACCTTAGACTCAAAATATTTCTCTCAACATCCTATCACTTGAAATTTCTGCTATACAATAGAAATTGTATTGTCCACATAACAGGGGGAAGATTCACATAATGAGAGATCATGTTAGGTTCAATACTTTTTAAAATACACTACTTTGTACTTTCCTTCTCCCTTACTCTATGTGTATGGACACCCAAGTTCCTAAACCACCTCCCCCCACCATCACACAATTATAATTCATCTGCATTGAGCTCATTATATTGCTCACCAACACCCCACCCTCTTTTGCTTCTATTCAATGCTGCCGCATGCTGAGCCTGCTAATGACAAGGTATTCATTGTCTGCTTTAATTGCATACTTCACATCAAATACACAACAGGTGATGTTCTCAACATGGATAGACTGTTTAGGCTAGTGGGTACTTTCTGTGCTTTGCACATTGAGGTCTGGGGTTCAAATCATGGAAGGGGAGTTTTTTTTCCTTTTCTTTTGAATCTTTATATTTAGATTAAAAATAAATCACTTTGTGGTGTGTGTGAATTCTGTTATGGCATGGTGTGATTCGGTAGCGCGAGCATCTTTAAATCAACTTTTTACCTTCAATTACATATGAATCATACAGCGAATCAAATTGAAAGCACAAGCAGCTTTTGCTGATGAAAACAATATGCAAATTGATTATAATCTGTGAGCCAGTTCAGGTGTTTCTGCATGTTTTATGTTACATTACACTAATAGCGACTATAACACTTAAACGTAGTGGTTTTCTTGAAGATACATCTGTTCTGGATCACAGAACATAGGCATGCTGCATATCATTTTAATCAGCAGAAGCAGATTGTTCTAATAAGATGCATTTTAGTATAAAAAGACGCATTAAAAGATGCACGATGCTACCAAGTCACACAGCACTCCTATGACCTTAGACTCAAAACATTTCTCTCAACATCCTATCACTTGAAATGTCTGCTATACAATAGAAATTGTATTGTCCACATAACAGGGGGCAAGATTCACATAATGAGAGATCATGTTAGGTTCAATACTTTTTAAAATACACTACTTTGTACTTTCCTTC
The DNA here is from genome assembly GCA_031769625.1 of Taudactylus pleione. Taxonomy (NCBI): domain Eukaryota; kingdom Metazoa; phylum Chordata; class Amphibia; order Anura; family Myobatrachidae; genus Taudactylus; species Taudactylus pleione. The sequence continues at coordinate 7,307,223 of JAUIMM010000759.1, forward strand.
TCCCTTACTCTATGTGTATGGACACCCAAGTTCCTAAACCACCTCCCCCCACCATCACACAATTAAAATTCATCTGCATTGAGCTCATTATATTGCTCACCAACACCCCACTTTCTTTTGCTTCTATTCAATGCTGCCGCATGCTGAGCCTGCTAATGACAAGGTATTCATTGTCTGCTTCAATTGCATACTTCACATCAAATACACAACAGGTGATGTTCTCAAAATGTATAGACTGTTTAGGCTAGTGGGTACTTTCTGTGCTTTGCACATTGAGGTCTGGGGTTCAAATCATGGAAGGGGAGTTTTTTTTCCTTTTCTTTTGAATCTTTATATTTAGATTAAAAATAAATCACTTTGTGGCGTGTGTGAATTCTGTTATGGCATGGTGTGATTCGGTAGCGCGAGCATCTTTAATGCAACTTTTTACCTTCAATTACATATGAATCATACAGCGAATCAAATTGAAAGCACAAGCAGCTTTTGCTGATGAAAACAATATGCAAATTGATTATAATCTGTGAGCCAGTTCAGGTGTTTCTGCATGTTTTATGTTACGTTACACTAATAGTGACTATAACACTTAAACGTAGTGGTTTTCTTGAAGATACATCTGTTCTGGATCACAGAACATAGGCATGCTGCATATCATTTTAATCAGCAGAAGCAGATTGTTCTAATAAGATGCATTTTAGTGTAAAAAGACGCATTAAAACATGCACGATGCTACCAAGTCACAAAGCAGTCCTATGACCTTAGACTCAAAACATTTCTCTCAACATCCTATCACTTGAAATTTCTGCTATACAGTAGAAATTGTATTGTACACATAACAGGGGGCAAGTTTCACATAATGAGAGATCATTTTAGTTTCAATACTTTTTAAAATACACTACTTTGTACTTTCCTTCTCCCTTCCTCTCTGTGTATGGACACCCAAGTTCCTAAACCACCTCCCCACACCATCACACAATTATAATTCATCTGCATTGAGCTCATTTTATCGCTCACCAACACCCCACCTTCTTTTGCTTCTATTCAATGCTGCCGCATGCTGAGCCTGCTAATGACAAGGTATTCGTTGTCTGCTTTAATTGCATACTTCACATGAAATACACAACAGGTGATGTTCTCAACATGGATAGACTGTTTAGGCTAGTGGGTACTGTCTGTGCTTTGCACATTGTGGTCTGGGGTTCGGATCATGGAAGGGGAGTTTTTTTTCCTTTTCTTTTGAATCTTTATTTTTAGATTAAAAATAAATCACTTGGTGGTGTGTTTGAATTCTGTTATGGCATGGTGTGACTCGGTAGCGCGAGCATCTTTAATGCAACTTTTTACCTTCAATTACATCTGAATCATACAGCGAATCAAATTGAAAGCACAAGCAGCTTTTGCTGATGAAAACAATATGCAAATTGATTACAATGTGTGAGCCAGTTCAGGTGTTTCTGCATGTTTTATGTTACGTTACACTAATAGCAACCATAACACTTAAACGTAGTGGTTTTCTTGAAGATACATCTGTACTGGATCACAGAACATAGGCATGCAGCATATCATTTTAAACAGCAGAAGCAGATTGTTCTAATAAGATGCATTTTAGTGTAAAAAGACGCATTAAAAGATGCACAATGCTACCAAGTCACACAGCACTCCTATGACCTTAGACTCAAAACATTTCTCTCAACATCCTATCACTTGAAATTTCTGCTATACAATAGAAATTGTATTGTACACATAACAGGGGGCAAGATTCACATAATGAGAGATCATGTTAGGTTCAATACTTTTTAAAATACACTACTTTTACTTTCCTTCTACCTTACTCTCTGTGTATGGACACCCAAGTCCTAAACCACCTCCCCCCACCATCACACAATTATAATTCATCTGCATTGAGCTCATTATATGGCTCACCAACACCCGACCTTCTTTTGCTGCTATTCAATTCTGCTGCATGCTGAGCCTGCTATTGACAAGGTATACATTGTCTACTTTAATTGCACACTTCACATCACATACACAACAGGTGATGTTCTCAACATGGATAGACTGTTTAGTCTAGTGGGTACTGTCTGCGCTTTGCACCTTGAGGTATGGGGTTCGGATCATGGAACGGGAGTTTTTTTTCCTTTTCTTTTGAATCTTTATTTTTTGATAAAAAATAAAGCACTTAGTGGTGTGTTTGAATTCTGTTATGGCATGGTGTGACTCGGTAGCGCGAGCATCTTTAATGCAACTTTTTACCTTCAATTACATCTGAATCATACAGCGAATCAAATTGATAGCACTAGCAGCTTTTGCTGATGAAAACAATATGCAAATTGATTATAATCTGTGAGCCAGTTCAGGTGTTTCTGCATGTTTTATGTTACGTTACACTAATAGCGACTATAACACTTAAACATCGTGGTTTTCTTGAAGATACATCTGTACTGGATCACAGAACATAGGCATGCTGCATATCATTTTAATCATCAGAAGCAGATTGTTCTAATAAGATGCATTTTAGGGTAAAAAGATGCAATAAAAGATGCACGATGCTACCAAGTCACACAGCACTCCTATGACCTTAGACTCAAAACATTTCTCTCAACATCCTATCACTTGAAATTTCAGCTATACTGTAGAAATTGTTTTGTACACATAACAGGGGGCAAGTTTCACATAATGAGAGATCATGTTAGGTTCAATACTTTTTAAAATACACTACTTTGTACTTTCCTTCTCACTTCCTCTCTGTGTATGGACACCCAAGTTCCTAAACCACCTCCCCCCACCATCACACAATTATAATTCATCAGCATTGAGCTCATTATATGGCTCACCAACACCCCACCTTCTTTTGCTTCTATTCAATGCTGCCGCATGCTGAGCCTGCTATTGACAAGGTATACATTGTCTACTTTAATTGCACACTTCACATCACATACACAACAGGTGATGTTCTCAACATGGATAGACTGTTTAGTCTAGTGGGTACTGTCTGCGCTTTGCACCTTGAGTTATGGGGTTCGGATCATGGAAGGGGAGTTTTTTTTCCTTTTCTTTTGAATCTTTATTTTTAGATTAAAAATAAATCACTTGGTGGTGTGTGTGAATTCTGTTATGGCATGGTGTGACTCGTTAGCGCGAGTATCTTTAATACAACTTTTTACCTTCAATTACATCTGAATCAAACAGCGAATCAAATTGAAAGCACAAGCAGCTTTTGCTGATGAAAACAATATGCAAATTGATTATAATCTGTGAGCCAGTTCAGGTGTTTCTGCATGTTTTATGTTACGTTACACTAATAGCGACTATAACACTTAAACGTAGTGGTTTTCTTGAAGATACATCTGTACTGGATCACAGAACATAGGCATGCTGCATATCATTTTAATCAGCAGAAGCAGAATGTTCTAATAAGATGCATTTTAGTGTAAGAAGTCGCATTAAAAGATGCACGATGCTACCAAGTCACACAGCACTCCTATGACCTTAGACTCAAAATATTTCTCTCAACATCCTATCACTTGAAATTTCTGCTATACAATAGAAATTGTATTGTCCACATAACAGGGGGAAGATTCACATAATGAGAGATCATGTTAGGTTCAATACTTTTTAAAATACACTACTTTGTACTTTCCTTCTCCCTTACTCTATGTGTATGGACACCCAAGTTCCTAAACCACCTCCCCCCACCATCACACAATTAAAATTCATCTGCATTGAGCTCATTATATTGCTCACCAACACCCCACCTTCTTTTGCTTCTATTCAATGCTGCCGCATGCTGAGCCTGCTAATGACAAGGTATTCATTGTCTGCTTTAATTGCATACTTCACATCAAATACACAACAGGTGATGTTCTCAACATGGATAGACTGTTGATGGCTAGTGGGTACTTTCTGTGCTTTGCACATTGAGGTCTGGGGTTCAAATCATGGAAGGGGAGTTTTTTTTCCTTTTCTTTTGAATCTTTATATTTAGATTAAAAATAAATCACTTTGTGGTGTGTGTGAATTCTGTTATGGCATGGTGTGATTCGGTAGCGCGAGCATCTTTAAATCAACTTTTTACCTTCAATTACATATGAATCATACAGCGAATCAAATTGAAAGCACAAGCAGCTTTTGCTGATGAAAACAATATGCAAATTGATTATAATCTGTGAGCCAGTTCAGGTGTTTCTTCATGTTTTATGTTACGTTACACTAATAGCGACTATAACACTTAAACGTAGTGGTTTTCTTGAAGATACATCTGTTCTGGATCACAGAACATAGGCATGCTGCATATCATTTTAATCAGCAGAAGCAGATTGTTCTAATAAGATGCATTTTAGTATAAAAAGACGCATTAAAAGATGCACGATGCTACCAAGTCACACAGCACTCCTATGACCTTAGACTCAAAACATTTCTCTCAACATCCTATCACTTGAAATGTCTGCTATACAATAGAAATTGTATTGTCCACATAACAGGGGGCAAGATTCACATAATGAGAGATCATGTTAGGTTCAATACTTTTTAAAATACACTACTTTGTTCTTTCCTTCTCCCTTACTCTATGTGAATGGACACCCAAGTTCCTAAACCACCTCCCCCCACCATCACACAATTAAAATTCATCTGTATTGAGCTCATTATATTGCTCACCAACACCCCACCTTCTTTTGCTTCTATTCAATGCTGCCGCATGCTGAGCCTGCTAATGACAAGGTATTCATTGTCTGCTTTAATTGCATACTTCACATCAAATACACAACAGGTGATGTTCTCAACATGGATAGACTGTTTAGGCTAGTGGGTACTTTCTGTGCTTTGCACATTGAGGTCTGGGGTTCAAATCATGGAAGTGGAGTTTTTTTTCCTTTTCTTTTGAATCTTTATATTTAGATTAAAAATAAATCACTTTGTGGTGTGTGTGAATTCTGTTATGGCATGGTGTGATTCGGTAGCGCGAGCATCTTTAATGCAACTTTTTACCTTCAATTACATATGAATCATACAGCGAATCAAATTGAAAGCACAAGCAGCTTTTGCTGATGAAAACAATATGCAAATTGATTATAATCTGTGAGCCAGTTCAGGTGTTTCTGCATGTTTTATGTTAAATTACACTAATAGCGACTATAACACTTAAACGTAGTGGTTTTCTTGAAGATACATCTGTTCTGGATCACAGAACATAGGCATGCTGCATATCATTTTAATCAGCAGAAGCAGATTGTTCTAATAAGATGCATTTTAGTGTAAAAAGACGCATTAAAAGATGCACGATGCTACCAAGTCACAAAGCAGTCCTATGACCTTAGACTCAAAACATTTCTCTCAACATCCTATCACTTGAAATTTCTGCTATACAGTAGAAATTGTATAGTACACATAACAGGGGGCAAGTTTCACATAATGAGAGATCATGTTAGGTTCAATACTTTTTAAAATACACTACTTTGTACTTTCCTTCTCCCTTACTCTATGTGTATGGACACCCAAGTTCCTAAACCACCTCCCCCCACCATCACACAATTAAAATTCATCTGCATTGAGCTCATTATATTGCTCACCAACACCCCAACTTCTTTTGCTTCTATTCAATGCTGCCGCATGCTGAGCCTGCTAATGACAAGGTATTCATTGTCTGCTTTAAATTGTCTGCTTTAATTGCACACTTCATATCAAATACACAACAGGTGATGTTCTCAACATGGATAGACTGTTTAGGCTAGTGGGTACTTTCTGTGCTTTGCACATTGAGGTCTGGGGTTCAAATCATGGAAGGGGAGTTTTTTTTCCTTTTCTTTTGAATCTTTATATTTAGATTAAAAATAAATCACTTTGTGGTGTGTGTGAATTCTGTTATGGCATGGTGTGATTCGGTAGCGCGAGCATCTTTAATGCAACTTTTTACCTTCAATTACATATGAATCATACAGCGAATCAAATTGAAAGCACAAGCAGCTTTTGCTGATGAAAACAATATGCAAATTGATTATAATCTGTGAGCCAGTTCAGGTGTTTCTGCATGTTTTATGTTATGTTACACTAATAGCGACTATAACACTTAAACTTAGTGGTTTTCTTGAAGATACATCTGTTCTGGATCACAGAACATAGGCATGCTGCATATCATTTTAATCAGCAGAAGCAGATTGTTCTAATAAGATGCATTTTAGTGTAAAAAGACGCATTAAAAGATGCACGATGCTACCAAGTCACAAAGCAGTCCTATGACCTTAGACTCAAAACATTTCTCTCAACATCCTATCACTTGAAATTTCTGCTATACAGTAGAAATTGTATTGTACACATAACAGGGGGCAAGTTTCACATAATGAGAGATCATGTTAGGTTCAATACTTTTTAAAATACACTACTTTGTACTTTCCTTCTCCCTTACTCTATGTGTATGGACACCCAAGTTCCTAAACCACCTCCCCCCACCATCACACAATTAAAATTCATCTGCATTGAGCTCATTATATTGCTCACCAACACCCCACCTTCTTTTGCTTCTATTCAATGCTGCCGCATGCTGAGCCTGCTAATGACAAGGTATTCATTGTCTGCTTTAATTGCATACTTCACATCAAATACACAACAGGTGATGTTCTCAACATGGATAGACTGTTTAGGCTAGTGGGTACTTTCTGTGCTTTGCACATTGAGGTCTGGGGTTCAAATCATGGAAGGGGAGTTTTTTTTCCTTTTCTTTTGAATCTTTATATTTAGATTAAAAATAAATCACTTTGTGGTGTGTGTGAATTCTGTTATGGCATGGTGTGATTCAGTAGCGCGAGCATCTTTAATGCAACTTTTTACCTTCAATTACATATGAATCATACAGCGAATCAAATTGAAAGCACAAGCAGCTTTTGCTGATGAAAACAATATGCAAATTGATTATAATCTGTGAGCCAGTTCAGGTGTTTCTGCATGTTTTATGTTACGTTACACTAATAGCGACTATAACACTTAAACGTAGTGGTTTTCTTGAAGATACATCTGTTCTGGATCACAGAACATAGGCATGCTGCATATCATTTTAATCAGCAGAAGCAGATTGTTCTAATAACATGCATTTTAGTGTAAAAAGACGCATTAAAAGATACACGATGCTACCAAGTCACAAAGCAGTCCTATGACCTTAGACTCAAAACATTTCTCTCAACATCCTATCACTTGAAATTTCTGCTATACAGTAGAAATTGTATTGTACACATAAAAGGGGTCAAGTTTCACATAATGAGAGATCATGTTAGGTTCAATACTTTTTAAAATACACTACTTTGTACTTTCCTTCTCCCTTCCTCTCTGTGTATGGACACCCAAGTTCCTAAACCACCTCCCCCCACCATCACACAATTATAATTCATCTGCATTGAGCTCATTATATCGCTCACCAACACCCCACCTTCTTTTGCTTCTATTCAATGCTGCCGCATGCTGAGCCTGCTAATGACAAGGTATTCATTGTCTGCTTTAATTGCATACTTCACATCAAATACACAACAGGTGATGTTCTCAACATGGATAGACTGTTTAGGCTAGTGGGTACTGTCTGTGCTTTGCACATTGAGGTCTGGGGTTCGGATCATGGAAGGGGAGTTTTTTTTTCTTTTCTTTTGAATCTTTATTTTTAGATTAAAAATAAATCACTTGGTGGTGTGTTTGAATTCTGTTATGGCATGGTGTTACTCGGTAGCGCGAGCATCTTTAATGCAACTTTTTACCTTCAATTACATCTGAATCATACAGCGAATCAAATTGAAAGCACAAGCAGCTTTTGCTGATGAAAACAATATGCAAATTGATTACAATGTGTGAGCCAGTTCAGGTGTTTCTGCATGTTTTATGTTACGTTACACTAATAGCAACTATAACACTTAAACGTAGTAGTTTTCTTGAAGATACATCTGTACTGGATCACAGAACATAGGCATGCAGCATATCATTTTAAACAGCAGAAGCAGATTGTTCTAATAAGATGCATTTTAGTGTAAAAAGACACATTAAAAGATGCACGATGCTACCAAGTCACACAGCACTCCTATGACCTTAGACTCAAAACATTTCTCTCAACATCCTATAACTTGAAATTTCTGCTATACAATAGAAATTGTATTGTACACATAACAGGGGGCAAGATTCACATAATGAGATATCATCTTAGGTTCAATACTTTTTAAAATACACTACTTTGTACTTTCTTTCTCCCTTACTCTCTTTGTATGGACACCCAAGTTCCTAAACCACCTCCCCCCACCATCACACAATTATAATTCATCTGCATTGAGCTCATTATATGGCTCACCAACACCCGACCTTCTTTTGCTGCTATTCAATGCTGCTGCATGCTGAGCCTGCTATTGACAAGGTATACATTGTCTACTTTAATTGCACACTTCACATCACATACACAACAGGTGATGTTCTCAACATGGATATACTGTTTAGTCTAGTGGGTACTGTCTGCGCTTTGCACCTTGAGGTATGGGGTTCGGATCATGGAAGGGGAGTTTTTTTTCCTTTTCTTTTGAATCTTAATTTTTTAATAAAAAATAAAGCTCTTAGTGGTGTGTTTGAATTCTGTTATGGCATGGTGTGACTCGGTAGCGCGAGCATCTTTAATGCAACTTTTTACCTTCAATTACATCTGAATCATACAGCGAATCAAATTGAAAGCACTAGCAGCTTTTGCTGATGAAAACAATATGCAAATTGATTATAATCTGTGAGCCAGTTCAGGTGTTTCTGCATGTTTTATGTTACGTTACACTAATAGCGACTATAACACTTAAACGTCGTGGTTTTCTTGAAGATACATCTGTACTGGATCACAGAACATAGGCATGCTGCATATCATTTTAATCATCAGAAGCAGATTGTTCTAATAAGATGCATTTTAGGGTAAAAAGATGCATTAAAAGATGCACGATGCTACCAAGTCACACAGCACTCCTATGACCTTAGACTCAAAACATTTCTCTCAACATCCTATCACTTGAAATTTCAGCTATACTGTAGAAATTGTTTTGAACACATAACAGGAGGCAAGTTTCACATAATGAGAGATCATGTTAGGTTCAATACTTTTTAAAATACACTACTTTGTACTTTCCTTCTCACTTCCTCTCTGTGTATGGACACCAAAGTTCCTAAACCACCTCCCCCCACAATCACACAATAATAATTCATCTGCATTGAGCTCATTATATGGCTCACCAACACCCCACCTTCTTTTGCTTCTATTCAATGCTGCCGCATGCTGAGCCTGCTATTGACAAGGTATACATTGTCTACTTTAATTGCACACTTCACATCACATACACAACAGGTGATGTTCTCAACATGGATAGACTGTTTAGTCTAGTGGGTACTGTCTGCGCTTTGCACATTGAGGTATGGGGTTCGGATCATGGAAGGGGAGTTTTTTATCCTTTTCTTTTGAATCTTTATATTTAGATTAAAAATAAATCACTTGGTGGTGTGTGTGAATTCTGTTATGGCATGGTGTGACTCGGTAGCGCGAGTATCTTTAATGCAACTTTTTACCTTCAATTACATCTGAATCATACAGCGAATCAAATTGAAAGCACAAGCAGCTTTTGCTGATGAAAACAATATGCAAATTGATTATAATCTGTGAGCCAGTTCAGGTGTTTCTGCATGTTTTTTGTTACGTTACACTAATAGCAACTATAACACTTAAACGTAGTGGTTTTCTTGAAGCTACATCTGTTCTGGATCACAGAACATAGGCATGCTGCATATCATTTTAATCAGCAGAAGCAGATTGTTCTAATAAGATGCATTTTACTGTAAAAAGACGCATTAAAAGATGCACGATGCTACCAAGTCACACAGCACTCCTATGACCTTAGACTCAAAACATTTCTCTCAACATCCTATCACTTGAAATTTCTGCTATACAAAAAAAATTGTATTGTCCACATAACAGGGGGCAAGATTCACATAATGAGAGATCATGTTAGGTTCAATACTTTTTAAATTACACTACTTTGTACTTTCCTTCTCCCTTACTCTATGTGTATGGACACCCAAGTTCCTAAACCACCTCCCCCCAACATCACACAATTAAAATTCATCTGCATTGAGCTCATTATATTGCTCACCAACACCCCACCTTCTTTTGCTTCTGTTCAATGCTGCCTCATGCTGAGCCTGCTAATGACAAGGTATTCATTGTCTACTTTAATTGCATACTTCACATCAAATACACAACAGGTGATGTTCTCAACATGGATAGACTGTTTAGGCTAGTGGGTACTTTCTGTGCTTTGCACATTGAGGTCTGGGGTTCAAATCATGAAAGGGGAGTTTTTTTTTCCTTTTCTTTTGAATCTTTATATTTAGATTAAAAATAAATCACTTTGTGGTGTGTGTGAATTCTGTTATGGCATGGTGTGATTCGGTAGCGCGAGCATCTTTAATGCAACTTTTTACCTTCAATTACATATGAATCATACAGCGAATCAAATTGAAAGCACAAGCAGCTTTTGCTGATGAAAACAATATGCAAATTGATTATAATCTGCGAGCCAGTTCAGGTGTTTCTGCATGTTTTATGTTAAATTACACTAATAGCGACTATAACACTTAAACGTAGTGGTTTTCTTGAAGATACATCTGTTCTGGATCACAGAACATAGGCATGCTGCATATCATTTTAATCAGCAGAAGCAGATTGTTCTAATAAGATGCATTTTAGTGTAAAAAGACGCATTAAAAGATGCACGATGCTACCAAGTCACAAAGCAGTCCTATGACCTTAGACTCAAAACATTTCTCTCAACATCCTATCACTTGAAATTTCTGCTATTGAGTAGAAATTGTATAGTACACATAACAGGGGGCAAGTTTCACATAATGAGAGATCATGTTAGGTTCAATACTTTTTAAAATACACTACTTTGTACTTTCCTTCTCCCTTACTCTATGTGTATGGACACCCAAGTTCCTAAACCACCTCCCCCCACCATCACACAATTAAAATTCATCTGCATTGAGCTCATTATATTGCTCACCAACACCCCAACTTCTTTTGCTTCTATTCAATGCTGCCGCATGCTGAGCCTGCTAATGACAAGGTATTCATTGTCTGCTTTAAATTGTCTGCTTTAATTGCACACTTCATATCAAATACACAACAGGTGATGTTCTCAACATGGATAGACTGTTTAGGCTAGTGGGTACTTTCTGTGCTTTGCACATTGAGGTCTGGGGTTCAAATCATGGAAGGGGAGTTTTTTTTCCTTTTCTTTTGAATCTTTATATTTATATTAAAAATAAATCACTTTGTGGTGTGTGTGAATTCTGTTATGGCATGGTGTGATTCGGAAGCGCGAGCATCTTTAATGCAACTTTTTACCTTCAATTACATATGAATCATACAGCGAATCAAATTGAAAGCACAAGCAGCTTTTGCTGATGAAAACAATATGCAAATTGATTATAATCTGTGAGCCAGTTCAGGTGTTTCTGCATGTTTTATGTTATGTTACACTAATAGCGACTATAACACTTAAACTTAGTGGTTTTCTTGAAGATACATCTGTTCTGGATCACAGAACATAGGCATGCTGCATATCATTTTAATCAGCAGAAGCAGATTGTTCTAATAAGATGCATTTTAGTGTAAAAAGACGCATTAAAAGATGCACGATGCTACCAAGTCACAAAGCAGTCCTATGACCTTAGACTCAAAACATTTCTCTCAACATCCTATCACTTGAAATTTCTGCTATACAGTAGAAATTGTATTGTACACATAACAGGGGGCAAGTTTCACATAATGAGAGATCATGTTAGGTTCAATACTTTTTAAAATACACTACTTTGTACTTTCCTTCTCCCTTACTCTATGTGTATGGACACCCAAGTTCCTAAACCACCTCCCCCCACCATCACACAATTAAAATTCATCTGCATTGAGCTCATTATATTGCTCACCAACACCCCACCTTCTTTTGCTTCTATTCAATGCTGCCGCATGCTGAGCCTGCTAATGACAAGGTATTCATTGTCTGCTTTAATTGCATACTTCACATCAAATACACAACAGGTGATGTTCTCAACATGGATAGACTGTTTAGGCTAGTGGGTACTTTCTGTGCTTTGCACATTGAGGTCTGGGGTTCAAATCATGGAAGGGGAGTTTTTTTTCCTTTTCTTTTGAATCTTTATATTTAGATTAAAAATAAATCACTTTGTGGTGTGTGTGAATTCTGTTATGGCATGGTGTGATTCAGTAGCGCGAGCATCTTTAATGCAACTTTTTACCTTCAATTACATATGAATCATACAGCGAATCAAATTGAAAGCACAAGCAGCTTTTGCTGATGAAAACAATATGCAAATTGATTATAATCTGTGAGCCAGTTCAGGTGTTTCTGCATGTTTTATGTTACGTTACACTAATAGCGACTATAACACTTAAACGTAGTGGTTTTCTTGAAGATACATCTGTTCTGGATCACAGAACATAGGCATGCTGCATATCATTTTAATCAGCAGAAGCAGATTGTTCTAATAACATGCATTTTAGTGTAAAAAGACGCATTAAAAGATACACGATGCTACCAAGTCACAAAGCAGTCCTATGACCTTAGACTCAAAACATTTCTCTCAACATCCTATCACTTGAAATTTCTGCTATACAGTAGAAATTGTATTGTACACATAAAAGGGGTCAAGTTTCACATAATGAGAGATCATGTTAGGTTCAATACTTTTTAAAATACACTACTTTGTACTTTCCTTCTCCCTTACTCTATGTGAATGGACACCCAAGTTCCTAAACCACCTCCCCCCACCATCACACAATTAAAATTCATCTGCATTGAGCTCATTATATTGCTCACCAACACCCCACCTTCTTTTGCTTCTATTCAATGCTGCCGCATGCTGATCCTGCTAATGACAAGGTATTCATTGTCTGCTTTAATTGCATACTTCACATCAAATACACAACAGGTGATGTTCTCAACATGGATAGACTGTTTAGGCTAGTGGGTACTGTCTGTGCTTTGCACATTGAGGTCTGGGGTTCGGATCATGGAAGGGGAGTTTTTTTTCTTTTCTTTTGAATCTTTATTTTTAGATTAAAAATAAATCACTTGGTGGTGTGTTTGAATTCTGTTATGGCATGGTGTTACTCGGTAGCGCGAGCATCTTTAATGCAACTTTTTACCTTCAATTACATCTGAATCATACAGCGAATCAAATTGAAAGCACAAGCAGCTTTTGCTGATGAAAACAATATGCAAATTGATTACAATGTGTGAGCCAGTTCAGGTGTTTCTGCATGTTTTATGTTACGTTACACTAATAGCAACTATAACACTTAAACGTAGTAGTTTTCTTGAAGATACATCTGTACTGGATCACAGAACATAGGCATGCAGCATATCATTTTAAACAGCAGAAGCAGATTGTTCTAATAAGATGCATTTTAGTGTAAAAAGACACATTAAAAGATGCACGATGCTACCAAGTCACACAGCACTCCTATGACCTTAGACTCAAAACATTTCTCTCAACATCCTATAACTTGAAATTTCTGCTATACAATAGAAATTGTATTGTACACATAACAGGGGGCAAGATTCACATAATGAGATATCATCTTAGGTTCAATACTTTTTAAAATACACTACTTTGTACTTTCTTTCTCCCTTACTCTCTTTGTATGGACACCCAAGTTCCTAAACCACCTCCCCCCACCATCACACAATTATAATTCATCTGCATTGAGCTCATTATATGGCTCACCAACACCCGACCTTCTTTTGCTGCTATTCAATGCTGCTGCATGCTGAGCCTGCTATTGACAAGGTATACATTGTCTACTTTAATTGCACACTTCACATCACATACACAACAGGTGATGTTCTCAACATGGATATACTGTTTAGTCTAGTGGGTACTGTCTGCGCTTTGCACCTTGAGGTATGGGGTTCGGATCATGGAAGGGGAGTTTTTTTTCCTTTTCTTTTGAATCTTTATTTTTTGATAAAAAATAAAGCACTTAGTGGTGTGTTTGAATTCTGTTATGGCATGGTGTGACTCGGTAGCGCGAGCATCTTTAATGCAACTTTTTACCTTCAATTACATCTGAATCATACAGCGAATCAAATTGAAAGCACTAGCAGCTTTTGCTGATGAAAACAATATGCAAATTGATTATAATCTGTGAGCCAGTTCAGGTGTTTCTGCATGTTTTATGTTACGTTACACTAATAGCGACTATAACACTTAAACGTCGTGGTTTTCTTGAAGATACATCTGTACTGGATCACAGAACATAGGCATGCTGCATATCATTTTAATCATCAGAAGCAGATTGTTCTAATAAGATGCATTTTAGGGTAAAAAGATGCATTAAAAGATGCACGATGCTACCAAGTCACACAGCACTCCTATGACCTTAGACTCAAAACATTTCTCTCAACATCCTATCACTTGAAATTTCAGCTATACTGTAGAAATTGTTTTGAACACATAACAGGAGGCAAGTTTCACATAATGAGAGATCATGTTAGGTTCAATACTTTTTAAAATACACTACTTTGTACTTTCCTTCTCACTTCCTCTCTGTGTATGGACACCAAAGTTCCTAAACCACCTCCCCCCACAATCACACAATAATAATTCATCTGCATTGAGCTCATTATATGGCTCACCAACACCCCACCTTCTTTTGCTTCTATTCAATGCTGCCGCATACTGAGCCTGCTATTGACAAGGTATACATTGTCTACTTTAATTGCACACTTCACATCACATACACAACAGGTGATGTTCTCAACATGGATAGACTGTTTAGTCTAGTGGGTACTGTCTGCGCTTTGCACATTGAGGTATGGGGTTCGGATCATGGAAGTGGAGTTTTTTATCCTTTTCTTTTGAATCTTTATATTTAGATTAAAAATAAATCACTTGGTGGTGTGTGTGAATTCTGTTATGGCATGGTGTGACTCGGTAGCGCGAGTATCTTTAATGCAACTTTTTACCTTCAATTACATCTGAATCATACAGCGAATCAAATTGAAAGCACAAGCAGCTTTTGCTGATGAAAACAATATGCAAATTGATTATAATCTGTGAGCCAGTTCAGGTGTTTCTGCATGTTTTTTGTTACGTTACACTAATAGCAACTATAACACTTAAACGTAGTGGTTTTCTTGAAGCTACATCTGTTCTGGATCACAGAACATAGGCATGCTGCATATCATTTTAATCAGCAGAAGCAGATTGTTCTAATAAGATGCATTTTACTGTAAAAAGACGCATTAAAAGATGCACGATGCTACCAAGTCACACAGCACTCCTTTGACCTTAGACTCAAAACATTTCTCTCAACATCCTATCACTTGAAATTTCTGCTATACAAAAAAAATTGTATTGTCCACATAACAGGGGGCAAGATTCACATAATGAGAGATCATGTTAGGTTCAATACTTTTTAAATTACACTACTTTGTACTTTCCTTCTCCCTTACTCTATGTGTATGGACACCCAAGTTCCTAAACCACCTCCCCCCAACATCACACAATTAAAATTCATCTGCATTGAGCTCATTATATTGCTCACCAACACCCCACCTTCTTTTGCTTCTATTCAATGCTGCCTCATGCTGAGCCTGCTAATGACAAGGTATTCATTGTCTACTTTAATTGCATACTTCACATCAAATACACAACAGGTGATGTTCTCAACATGGATAGACTGTTTAGGCTAATGGGTACTTTCTGTGCTTTGCACATTGAGGTCTGGGGTTCAAATCATGAAAGGGGAGTTTTTTTTTCCTTTTCTTTTGAATCTTTATATTTAGATTAAAAATAAATCACTTTGTGGTGTGTGTGAATTCTGTTATGGCATGGTGTGATTCGGTAGCGCGAGCATCTTTAATGCAACTTTTTACCTTCAATTACATATGAATCATACAGCGAATCAAATTGAAAGCACAAGCAGCTTTTGCTGATGAATACAATATGCAAATCGATTATAATCTGTGAGCCAGTTCAGGTGTTTCTGCATGTTTTATGTTACGTTACACTAATAGCGACTATAACACTTAAACGTAGTGGTTTTCTTGAAGATACATCTGTTCTGGATCACAGAACATAGGCATGCTGCATATCATTTTAATCATCAGAAGCAGATTGTTCTAATAAGATGCATTTTAGTGTAAAAAGACGCATTAAAAGATGCACAATGCTACCAAGTCACACAGCACTCCTATGACCTTAGACTCAAAACATTTCTCTCAACATCCTATCACTTGAAATTTCTGCTATACTGTAGAAATTGTTTTGTACACATAACAGGGGGCAAGTTTCACATAATGAGAGATCATGTTAGGTTCAATACTTTTTAAAATACACTACTTTGTACTTTCCTTCTCACTTCCTCTCTGTGTATGGACACCCAAGTTCCTAAACCACCACCCCCCACCATCACACAATTATAATTCATCTGCATTGAGCTCATTATATGGCTCACCAACACCCCACCTTCTTTTGCTTCTATTCAATGCTGCCGCATGCTGAGCCTGCTATTGACAAGGTATACATTGTCTACTTTAATTGCACACTTCACATCACATACACAACAGGTGATGTTCTCAACATGGATAGACTGTTTAGGCTAGTGGGTACTTTCTGTGCTTTGCACATTGAGGTCTGGGGTTCAAATCATGGAAGGGGAGTTTTTTTTCCTTTTCTTTTGATTCTTTATATTTAGATTAAAAATAAATCACTTTGTGGTGTGTGTGAATTCTGTTATGGCATGGTGTGATTCGGTAGCGCGAGCATCTTTAATGCAACTTTTTACCTTCAATTACATATGAATCATACAGCGAATCAAATTGAAAGCACAAGCAGCTTTTGCTGATGAAAACAATATGCAAATCGATTATAATCTGTGAGCCAGTTCAGGTGTTTCTGCATGTTTTATGTTACGTTACACTAATAGCGACTATAACACTTAAACGTAGTGGTTTTCTTGAAGATACATCTTTTCTGGATCACAGAACATAGGCATGCTGCATATCATTTTAATCATCAGAAGCAGATTATTCTAAAAAGATGCATTTTAGTGTAAAAAGACGCATTAAAAGATGCACAATGCTACCAAGTCACACAGCACTCCTATGACCTTAGACTCAAAACATTTCTCTCAACATCCTATCACTTGAAATTTCTGCTATACAATAGAAATTGTATTGTACACATAACAGGGGGCAAGATTCACATAATGAGATATCATGTTAGGTTCAATACTTTTTAAAATACACTACTTTGTACTTTCCTTCTCCCTTACTCTCTGTGTATGGACACCCAAGTTCCTAAACCACCTCCCCCCACCATCAGACAATTATAATTCATCTGCATTGAGCTCATTATATGGCTCACCAACACCCCACCTTCTTTTGCTTCTATTCAATGCTGCCGCATGCTGAGCCTGCTATTGACAAGGTATACATTGTCTACTTTAATTGCACACTTCACATCACATACACAACAGGTGATGTTCTCAACATGGATAGACTGTTTAGGCTAGTGGGTACTTTCTGTGCTTTGCACATTGGGGTCTGGGGTGCAAATCATGGAAGGGGAGTTTTTTTTCCTTTTCTTTTGAATCTTTATATTTAGATTAAAAATAAATCACTTTGTGGTGTGTGTGAATTCTGTTATGGCATGGTGTGATTCGTTAGCGCGAGCATCTTTAATGCAACTTTTTACCTTCAATTACATCTGAATCATACAGCGAATCAAATTGAAAGCACAAGCAGCTTTTGCTGATGAAAACAATATGCAAATTGATTATAATCTGTGAGCCAGTTCAGGTGTTTCTGCATGTTTTATGTTACGTTACACTAATAGCGACTATAACACTTAAACGTCGTGGTTTTCTTGAAGATACATCTGTACTGGATCACAGAACATAGGCATGCTGCATATCATTTTAATCATCAGAAGCAGATTGTTCTAATAAGATGCATTTTAGGGTAAAAAGATGCATTAAAAGATGCACGATGCTACCAAGTCACACAGCACTCCTATGACCTTAGACTCAAAACATTTCTCTCAACATCCTATCACTTGAAATTTCAGCTATACTGTAGAAATTGTTTTGTACACATAACAGGAGGCAAGTTTCACATAATGAGAGATCATGTTAGGTTCAATACTTTTTAAAATACACTACTTTGTACTTTCCTTCTCACTTCCTCTCTGTGTATGGACACCAAAGTTCCTAAACCACCTCCCCCCACCATCACACAATAATAATTCATCTGCATTGAGCTCATTATATGGCTCACCAACACCCCACCTTCTTTTGCTTCTATTCAATGCTGCCGCATGCTGAGCCTGCTATTGACAAGGTATACATTGTCTACTTTAATTGCACACTTCACATCACATACACAACAGGTGATGTTCTCAACATGGATAGACTGTTTAGTCTAGTGGGTACTGTCTGCGCTTTGCACATTGAGGTATGGGGTTCGGATCATGGAAGGGGAGTTTTTTTTTCCTTTTCTTTTGAATCTTTATATTTAGATTAAAAATAAATCACTTGGTGGTGTGTGTGAATTCTGTTATGGCATGGTGTGACTCGATAGCGCGAGTATCTTTAATGCAACTTTTTACCTTCAATTACATCTGAATCATACAGCGAATCAAATTGAAAGCACAAGCAGCTTTTGCTGATGAAAACAATATGCAAATTGATTATAATCTGTGAGCCAGTTCAGGTGTTTCTGCATGTTTTATGTTACGTTACACTAATAGCGACTATAACACTTAAACGTAGTGGTTTTCTTGAAGATACATCTGTTCTGGATCACAGAACATAGGCATGCTGCATATCATTTTAATCAGCAGAAGCAGATTGTTCTAATAAGATGCATTTTAGTGTAAAAAGACGCATTAAAAGATGCACGATGCTACCAAGTCACACAGCACTCCTATGACCTTAGACTCAAAACATTTCTCTCAACATCCTATCACTTGAAATTTCTGCTATACTGTAGAAATTGTTTTGTACACATAACAGGGGGCAAGTTTCACATAATGAGAGATCATGTTAGGTTCAATACTTTTTAAAATACACTACTTTGTACTTTCCTTCTCACTTCCTCTCTGTGTATGGACACCCAAGTTCCTAAACCACCACCCCCCACCATCACACAATTATAATTCATCTGCATTGAGCTCATTATATGGCTCACCAACACCCCACCTTCTTTTGCTTCTATTCAATGCTGCCACATGCTGAGCCTGCTATTGACAAGGTATACATTGTCTACTTTAATTGCACACTTCACATCACATACACAACAGGTGATGTTCTCAACATGGATAGACTGTTTAGTCTAGTGGGTACTGTCTGCGCTTTGCACATTGAGGTATGGGGTTCGGATCATGGAAGGGGAGTTTTTTTTTCCTTTTCTTTTGAATCTTTATATTTAGATTAAAAATAAATCACTTGGTGGTGTGTGTGAATTCTGTTATGGCATGGTGTGACTCGATAGCGCGAGTATCTTTAATGCAACTTTTTACCTTCAATTACATCTGAATCATACAGCGAATCAAATTGAAAGCACAAGCAGCTTTTGCTGATGAAAACAATATGCAAATTGATTATAATCTGTGAGCCAGTTCAGGTGTTTCTGCATGTTATATGTTACATTACACTAATAGCAACTATAACACTTAAACGTAGTGGTTTTCTTGAAGCTACATCTGTTCTGGATCACAGAACATAGGCATGCTGCATATCATTTTAATCAGCAGAAGCAGATTGTTCTAATAAGATGCATTTTAGTGTAAAAAGACGCATTAAAAGATGCACGATGCTACCAAGTCACACAGCACTCCTATGACCTTAGACTCAAAACATTTCTCTCAACATCCTATCACTTGAAATTTCTGCTATACAATAGAAATTGTATTGTACACATAACAGGGGGCAAGATTCACATAATGAGATATCATGTTAGGTTCAATACTTTTTAAAATACACTACTTTGTACTTTCCTTCTCCCTTACTCTCTGTGTATGGACACCCAAGTTCCTAAACCACCTCCCCACTCCATCAGACAATTATAATTCATCTGCATTGAGCTCATTATATGGCTCACCAACACCCCACCTTCTTTTGCTTCTATTCAATGCTGCCGCATGCTGAGCCTGCTATTGACAAGGTATACATTGTCTACTTTAATTGCACACTTCACATCACATACACAACAGGTGATGTTCTCAACATGGATAGACTGTTTAGGCTAGTGGGTACTTTCTGTGCTTTGCACATTGGGGTCTGGGGTTCAAATCATGGAAGGGGAGTTTTTTTTCCTTTTCTTTTGAATCTTTATATTTAGATTAAAAATAAATCACTTTGTGGTGTGTGTGAATTCTGTTATGGCATGGTGTGATTCGGTAGCGCGAGCATCTTTAATGCAACTTTTTATCTTCAATTACATCTGAATCATACAGCGAATCAAATTGAAAGCACAAGCAGCTTTTGCTGATGAAAACAATATGCAAATTGATTATAATCTGTGAGCCAGTTCAGGTGTTTCTGCATGTTTTATGTTACGTTACACTAATAGCGACTATAACACTTAAACGTAGTGGTTTTCTTGAAGATACATCTATTCTGGATCACAGAACATAGGCATGCTGCATATCATTTTAATCAGCAGAAGCAGTTTGTTCTAATAAGATGCATTTTAGTGTAAAAAGACGCATTAAAAGATGCACGATGCTACCAAGTCACAAAGCAGTCCTATGACCTTAGACTCAAAACATTTCTCTCAACATCCTATCACTTGAAATTTCTGCTATACAGTAGAAATTGTATTGTACACATAACAGGGGGCAAGTTTCACATAACGAGAGATCATGTTAGGTTCAATACTTTTTAAAATACACTACTTTGTACTTTCCTTCTCCCTTACTCTATGTGAATGGACACCCAAGTTCCTAAACCACCTCCCCCCACCATCACACAATTAAAATTCATCTGCATTGAGCTCATTATATTGCTCACCAACACCCCACCTTCTTTTGCTTCTATTCAATGCTGCCGCATGCTGAGCCTGCTAATGACAAGGTATTCATTGTCTGCTTTAATTGCATACTTCACATCAAATACACAACAGGTGATGTTCTCAACATGGATAGACTGTTTAGGCTAGTGGGTACTTTCTGTGCTTTGCACATTGAGGTCTGAGGTTCAAATCATGGAAGGGGAGTTTTTTTTCCTTTTCTTTTGAATCTTTATATTTAGATTAAAAATAAATCACTTTGTGGTGTGTGTGAATTCTGTTATGGCATGGTGTGATTCGGTAGTGCGAGCATCTTTAATACAACTTTTTACCTTCAATTACATCTGAATCATACAGCAAATCAAATTGAAAGCACAAGCAGCTTTTGCTGATGAAAACAATATGCAAATTGATTATAATCTGTGAGCCAGTTCAGGTGTTTCTGCATGTTTTATGTTACGTTACACTAATAGCGACTATAACACTTAAACGTAGTGGTTTTCTTGAAGATACATCTGTTCTGGATCACAGAACATAGGCATGCTGCATATCATTTTAATCAGCAGAAGCAGATTGTTCTAATAAGATGCATTTTAGTGTAAAAAGACGCATTAAAAGATGCACGATGCTACCAAGTCACACAGCACTCCTATGACCTTAGACTCAAAACATTTCTCTCAACATCCTATCACTTGAAATTTCTGCTATACTGTAGAAATTGTTTTGTACACATAACAGGGGGCAAGTTTCACATAATGAGAGATCATGTTAGGTTCAATACTTTTTAAAATACACTACTTTGTACTTTCCTTCTCACTTCCTCTCTGTGTATGGACACCCAAGTTCCTAAACCACCACCCCCCACCATCACACAATTATAATTCATCTGCATTGAGCTCATTATATGGCTCACCAACACCCCACCTTCTTTTGCTTCTATTCAATGCTGCCGCATGCTGAGCCTGCTATTGACAAGGTATACATTGTCTACTTTAATTGCACACTTCACATCACATACACAACAGGTGATGTTCTCAACATGGATAGACTGTTTAGGCTAGTGGGTACTTTCTGTGCTTTGCACATTGAGGTCTGGGGTTCAAATCATGGAAGGGGAGTTTTTTTTCCTTTTCTTTTGAATCTTTATATTTAGATTAAAAATAAATCACTTTGTGGTGTGTGTGAATTCTGTTATGGCATGGTGTGATTCGGTAGCGCGAGCATCTTTAATGCAACTTTTTACCTTCAATTACATCTGAATCATACAGCGAATCAAATTGAAAGCACAAGCAGCTTTTGCTGATGAAAACAATATGCAAATCGATTATAATCTGTGAGCCAGTTCAGGTGTTTCTGCATGTTTAATGTTACATTACACTAATAGCGACTATAACACTTAAACGTAGTGGTTTTCTTGAAGATACATCTGTTCTGGATCACAGAACATAGGCATGCTGCATATCATTTTAATCAGCAGAAGCAGATTGTTCTAATAAGATGCATTTTAGTGTAAAAAGACGCATTAAAAGATGCACGATGCTAACAAGTCACAAAGCAGTCCTATGACCTTAGACTCAAAACATTTCTCTCAACATCCTATCACTTGAAATTTCTGCTATACAGTAGAAATTGTATTGTACACATAACAGGGGGCAAGTTTCACATAACGAGAGATCATGTTAGGTTCAATACTTTTTAAAATACACTACTTTGTACTTTCCTTCTCCCTTACTCTATGTGAATGGACACCCAAGTTCCTAAACCACCTCCCCCCACCATCACACAATTAAAATTCATCTGCATTGAGCTCATTATATTGCTCACCAACACCCCACCTTCTTTTGCTTCTATTCAATGCTGCCGCATGCTGAGCCTGCTAATGACAAGGTATTCATTGTCTGCTATAATTGCATACTTCACATCAAATACACAACAGGTGATGTTCTCAACATGGATAGACTGTTTAGGCTAGTGGGTACTTTCTGTGCTTTGCACATTGAGGTCTGGGGTTCAAATCATGGAAGGGGAGTTTTTTTTCCTTTTCTTTTGAATCTTTATATTTAGATTAAAAATAAATCACTTTGTGGTGTGTGTGAATTGTGTTATGGCATGGTGTGATTCGGTAGCGCGAGCATCTTTAATGCAACTTTTTACCTTCAATTACATATGAATCATACAGCGAATCAAATTGAAAGCACAAGCAGCTTTTGCTGATGAAAACAATATGCAAATCGATTATAATCTGTGAGCCAGTTCAGGTGTTTCTGCATGTTTTATGTTACGTTACACTAATAGCGACTATAACACTTAAACGTAGTGGTTTTCTTGAAGAGACATCTTTTCTGGATCACAGAACATAGGCATGCTGCATATCATTTTAATCATCAGAAGCAGATTATTCTAAAAAGATGCATTTTAGTGTAAAAAGACGCATTAAAAGATGCACGATGCTACCAAGTCACACAGCACTCCTATGACCTTAGACTCAAAACATTTCTCTCAACATCCTATCACTTGAAATTTCTGCTATACAATAGAAATTGTATTGTACACATAACAGGGGGCAAGATTCACATAATGAGATATCATGTTAGGTTCAATACTTTTTAAAATACACTACTTTGTACTTTCCTTCTCCCTTACTCTCTGTGTATGGACACCCAAGTTCCTAAACCACCTCCCCACACCATCAGACAATTATAATTCATCTGCATTGAGCTCATTATATGGCTCACCAACACCCCACCTTCTTTTGCTTCTATTCAATGCTGCCGCATGCTGAGCCTGCTATTGACAAGGTATACATTGTCTACTTTAATTGCACACTTCACATCACATACACAACAGGTGATGTTCTCAACATGGATAGACTGTTTAGGCTAGTGGGTACTTTCTGTGCTTTGCACATTGGGGTCTGGGGTTCAAATCATGGAAGGGGAGTTTTTTTTCCTTTTCTTTTGAATCTTTATATTTAGATTAAAAATAAATCACTTTGTGGTGTGTGTGAATTCTGTTATGGCATGGTGTGATTCGGTAGCGCGAGCATCTTTAATGCAACTTTTTACCTTCAATTACATCTGAATCATACAGCGAATCAAATTGAAAGCACAAGCAGCTTTTGCTGATGAAAACAATATGCAAATTGATTATAATCTGTGAGCCAGTTCAGGTGTTTCTGCATGTTTTATGTTACGTTACACTAATAGCGACTATAACACTTAAACGTAGTGGTTTTCTTGAAGAGACATCTTTTCTGGATCACAGAACATAGGCATGCTGCATATCATTTTAATCATCAGAAGCAGATTATTCTAAAAAGATGCATTTTAGTGTAAAAAGACGCATTAAAAGATGCACGATGCTACCAAGTCACACAGCACTCCTATGACCTTAGACTCAAAACATTTCTCTCAACATCCTATCACTTGAAATTTCTGCTATACAATAGAAATTGTATTGTACACATAACAGGGGGCAAGATTCACATAATGAGATATCATGTTAGGTTCAATACTTTTTAAAATACACTACTTTGTACTTTCCTTCTCCCTTACTCTCTGTGTATGGACACCCAAGTTCCTAAACCACCTCCCCACACCATCAGACAATTATAATTCATCTGCATTGAGCTCATTATATGGCTCACCAACACCCCACCTTCTTTTGCTTCTATTCAATGCTGCCGCATGCTGAGCCTGCTATTGACAAGGTATACATTGTCTACTTTAATTGCACACTTCACATCACATACACAACAGGTGATGTTCTCAACATGGATAGACTGTTTAGGCTAGTGGGTACTTTCTGTGCTTTGCACATTGGGGTCTGGGGTTCAAATCATGGAAGGGGAGTTTTTTTTCCTTTTCTTTTGAATCTTTATATTTAGATTAAAAATAAATCACTTTGTGGTGTGTGTGAATTCTGTTATGGCATGGTGTGATTCGGTAGCGCGAGCATCTTTAATGCAACTTTTTACCTTCAATTACATCTGAATCATACAGCGAATCAAATTGAAAGCACAAGCAGCTTTTGCTGATGAAAACAATATGCAAATTGATTATAATCTGTGAGCCAGTTCAGGTGTTTCTGCATGTTTTATGTTACGTTACACTAATAGCGACTATAACACTTAAACATAGTGGTTTTCTTGAAGATACATCTGTTTTGGATCACAGAACATAGGCATGCTGCATATCATTTTAATCAGCAGAAGCAGATTGTTCTAATAAGATGCATTTTAGTGTAAAAAGACGCATTAAAAGATGCACGATGCTACCAAGTCACACAGCACTCCTATGACCTTAGACTCAAAACATTTCTCTCAACATCCTATCACTTGAAATTTCTGCTATACTGTAGAAATTGTTTTGTACACATAACAGGGGGCAAGTTTCACATAATGAGAGATCATGTTAGGTTCAATACTTTTTAAAATACACTACTTTGTACTTTCCTTCTCACTTCCTCTCTGTGTATGGACACCCAAGTTCCTAAACCACCACCCCCCACCATCACACAATTATAATTCATCTGCATTGAGCTCATTATATGGCTCACCAACACCCCACCTTCTTTTGCTTCTATTCAATGCTGCCGCATGCTGAGCCTGCTATTGACAAGGTATACATTGTCTACTTTAATTGCACACTTCACATCACATACACAACAGGTGATGTTCTCAACATGGATAGACTGTTTAGGCTAGTGGGTACTTTCTGTGCTTTGCACATTGAGGTCTGGGGTTCAAATCATGGAAGGGGAGTTTTTTTTCCTTTTCTTTTGAATCTTTATATTTAGATTAAAAATAAATCACTTTGTGGTGTGTGTGAATTCTGTTATGGCATGGTGTGATTCGGTAGCGCGAGCATCTTTAATGCAACTTTTTACCTTCAATTACATCTGAATCATACAGCGAATCAAATTGAAAGCACAAGCAGCTTTTGCTGATGAAAACAATATGCAAATCGATTATAATCTGTGAGCCAGTTCAGGTGTTTCTGCATGTTTAATGTTACATTACACTAATAGCGACTATAACACTTAAACGTAGTGGTTTTCTTGAAGATACATCTGTACTGGATCACAGAACATAGGCATGCTGCATATCATTTTAATCAGCAGAAGCAGATTGTTCTAATAAGATGCATTTTAGTGTAAAAAGACGCATTAAAAGATGCACGATGCTACCAAGTCACAAAGCAGTCCTATGACCTTAGACTCAAAACATTTCTCTCAACATCCTATCACTTGAAATTTCTGCTATACAGTAGAAATTGTATTGTACACATAACAGGGGGCAAGTTTCACATAACGAGAGATCATGTTAGGTTCAATACTTTTTAAAATACACTACTTTGTACTTTCCTTCTCCCTTACTCTATGTGAATGGACACCCAAGTTCCTAAACCACCTCCCCCCACCATCACACAATTAAAATTCATCTGCATTGAGCTCATTATATTGCTCACCAACACCCCACCTTCTTTTGCTTCTATTCAATGCTGCCGCATGCTGAGCCTGCTAATGACAAGGTATTCATTGTCTGCTTTAATTGCATACTTCACATCAAATACACAACAGGTGATGTTCTCAACATGGATAGACTGATTAGGCTAGTGGGTACTTTCTGTGCTTTGCACATTGAGGTCTGGGGTTCAAATCATGAAAGGTGAGTTTTTTTTCCTTTTCTTTTGAATCTTTATATTTAGATTAAAAATAAATCACTTTGTGGTGTGTGTGAATTCTGTTATGGCATGGTGTGATTCGGTAGCGCGAGCATCTTTAATGCAACTTTTTACCTTCAATTACATATGAATCACACAGCGAATCAAATTGAAAGCACAAGCAGCTTTTGCTGATGAAAACAATATGCAAATCGATTATAATCTGTGAGCCAGTTCAGGTGTTTCTGCATGTTTTATGTTACGTTACACTAATAGCGACTATAACACTTAAACGTAGTGGTTTTCTTGAAGATACATCTGTTCTGGATCACAGAACATAGGCATGCTGCATATCATTTTAATCATCAGAAGCAGATTGTTCTAATAAGATGCATTTTAGTGTAAAAAGACGCATTAAAAGATGCACGATGCTACCAAGTCACACAGCACTCCTATGACCTTAGACTCAAAACATTTCTCTCAACATCCTATCACTTGAAATTTCTGCTTTACAGTAGAAATTGTATTGTACACATAACAGGGGGCAAGTTTCACATAATGAGAGATCATGTTAGGTTCAATACTTTTTAAAATACACTACTTTGTACTTTCCTTATCCCTTCCTCTCTGTGTATGGACACCCAAGTTCCTAAACCACCTCCCCCCACCATCACACAATTATAATTCATCTGCATTGAGCTCATTATATCGCTCACCAACACCCCACCTTCTTTTGCTTCTATTCAATACTGCCGCATGCTGAGCCTGCTAATGACAAGGTATTCATTGTCTGCTTTAATTGCATACTTCACATCACATACACAACAGGTGATGTTCTCAACATGGATAGACTGTTTAGGCTAGTGGGTACTTTCTGTGCTTTGCACATTGGGGTCTGGGGTTCAAATCATGGAAGGGGAGTTTTTTTTCCTTTTCTTTTGAATCTTTATATTTAGATTAAAAATAAATCACTTTGTGGTGTGTGTGAATTCTGTTATGGCATGGTGTGATTCGGTAGCGCGAGCATCTTTAATGCAACTTTTTACCTTCAATTACATATGAATCATACCGCGAATCAAATTGAAAGCACAAGCAGCTTTTGCTGATGAAAACAATATGCAAATCGATTATAATCTGTGAGCCAGTTCAGGTGTTTCTGCATGTTTTATGTTACGTTACACTAATAGCGACTATAACACTTAAACGTAGTGGTTTTCTTGAAGATACATCTGTTCTGGATCACAGAACATAGGCATGCTGCATATCATTTTAATCAGCAGAAGCAGATTGTTCTAATAAGATGCATTTTAGTGTAAAAAGACGCATTAAAAGATGCACGATGCTACCAAGTCACAAAGCAGTCCTATGACCTTAGACTCAAAACATTTCTCTCAACATCCTATCACTTGAAATTTCTGCTATACAGTAGAAATTGTATTGTACACATAACAGGGGGCAAGTTTCACATAATGAGAGATCATGTTAGGTTCAATACTTTTTAAAATACACTACTTTGTACTTTCCTTCT
The DNA here is from genome assembly GCA_031769625.1 of Taudactylus pleione. Taxonomy (NCBI): domain Eukaryota; kingdom Metazoa; phylum Chordata; class Amphibia; order Anura; family Myobatrachidae; genus Taudactylus; species Taudactylus pleione. Next base: position 7,335,494 of record JAUIMM010000759.1, read on the forward strand.
CCCTTACTCTATGTGAATGGACACCCAAGTTCCTAAACCACCTCCCCCCACCATCACACAATTAAAATTCATCTGCATTGAGCTCATTATATTGCTCACCAACACCCCACCTTCTTTTGCTTCTATTCTATGCTGCCGCATGCTGAGCCTGCTAATGACAAGGTATTCATTGTCTGCTTTAATTGCATACTTCACATCAAATACACAACAGGTGATGTTCTCAACATGGATAGACTGTTTAGGCTAGTGGGTACTGTCTGCACTTTGCACATTGAGGTCTGGGGTTCGGATCATGGAAGGGGAGTTTTTTTTCCTTTTCTTTTGTATCTTTATATTTAGATTAAAAATAAATCACTTTGTGGTGTGTGTGAATTCTGTTATGTCATGGTGTGATTCGGTAGCGCGAGCATCTTTAATGCAACTTTTTACCTTCAATTACATCTGAATCATACAGCGAATCAAATTGAAAGCACAAGCAGCTTTTGCTGATAAAAACAATATGCAAATTGCCTATAATCTGTGAGCCAGTTCAGGTGTTTCTGCATGTTTTATGTTACGTTACACTAATAGCGACTATAACACTTAAACGTAGTGGTTTTCTTGAAGATACATCTGTACTGGATCACAGAACATAGGCATGCTGCATAACATTTTAATCAGCAGAAGCAGATTGTTCTAATAGAATGCATTTTAGTGTAAAAAGACGCATAAAAAGATGCACGATGCTTCCAAGTCACACAGCACTCCTATGACCTTAGACTCAACATCCTATCACTTGAAATTTCTGCTATACAGTAGAAATTGTATTGTACACATAACAGGGGGCAAGATTCACATAATGAGAGATCATGTTAGGTTCAATACTTTTTAAAATACACTACTTTGTACTTTCCTTCTCCCTTACTCTCTGTGTATGGACACCCAAGTTCCTAAACCACCTCCCCCCACCATCACACAATTAAAATTCATCTGCATTGAGCTCATTATATTGCTCACCAACACCCCACCTTCTTTTGCTTCTATTCAATGCTGCCGCATGCTGAGCCTGCTAATGACAAGGTATTCATTGTCTGCTTTAATTGCATACTTCACATCAAATACACAACAGGTGATGTTCTCAACATGGATAGACTGTTTAGGCTAGTGGGTACTTTCTGTGCTTTGCACATTGGGGTCTGGGGTTCAAATCATGGAAGGGGAGTTTTTTTTCCTTTTCTTTTGAATCTTTATATTTAGATTAAAAATAAATCACTTTGTGGTGTGTGTGAATTCTGTTATGGCATGGTGTGATTCGGTAGCGCGAGCATCTTTAATGCAACTTTTTACCTTCAATTACATCTGAATCATACAGCGAATCAAATTGAAAGCACAAGCAGCTTTTGCTGATGAAAACAATATGCAAATTGATTATAATCTGTGAGCCAGTTCAGGTGTTTCTGCATGTTTTATGTTACGTTACACTAATAGCGACTATAACACTTAAACGTAGTGGTTTTCTTGAAGATACATCTGTTCTGGATCACAGAACATAGGCATGCTGCATATCATTTTAATCAGCAGAAGCAGATTGTTCTAATAAGATGCATTTTAGTGTAAAAAGACGCATTAAAAGATGCACGATGCTACCAAGTCACAAAGCAGTCCTATGACCTTAGACTCAAAACATTTCTCTCAACATCCTATCACTTGACATTTCTGCTATACAGTAGAAATTGTATTGTACACATAACAGGGGGCAAGTTTCACATAACGAGAGATCATGTTAGGTTCAATACTTTTTAAAATACACTACTTTGTACTTTCCTTCTCCCTTACTCTATGTGAATGGACACCCAAGTTCCTAAACCACCTCCCCCCACCATCACACAATTAAAATTCATCTGCATTGAGCTCATTATATTGCTCACCAACACCCCACCTTCTTTTGCTTCTATTCAATGCTGCCGCATGCTGAGCCTGCTAATGACAAGGTATTCATTGTCTGCTTTAATTGCATACTTCACATCAAATACACAACAGGTGATGTTCTCAACATGGATAGACTGTTTAGGCTAGTGGGTACTTTCTGTGCTTTGCACATTGAGGTCTGGGGTTCAAATCATGGAAGGGGAGTTTTTTTTCCTTTTCTTTTGAATCTTTATATTTAGATTAAAAATAAATCACTTTGTGGTGTGTGTGAATTCTGTTATGGCATGGTGTGATTCGGTAGTGCGAGCATCTTTAATACAACTTTTTACCTTCAATTACATCTGAATCATACAGCGAATCAAATTGAAAGCACAAGCAGCTTTTGCTGATGAAAACAATATGCAAATTGATTATAATCTGTGAGCCAGTTCAGGTGTTTCTGCATGTTTTATGTTACGTTACACTAATAGCGACTATAACACTTAAACGTAGTGGTTTTCTTGAAGATACATCTGTTCTGGATCACAGAACATAGGCATGCTGCATATCATTTTAATCAGCAGAAGCAGATTGTTCTAATAAGATGCATTTTAGTGTAAAAAGACGCATTAAAAGATGCACGATGCTACCAAGTCACACAGCACTCCTATGACCTTAGACTCAAAACATTTCTCTCAACATCCTATCACTTGAAATTTCTGCTATACTGTAGAAATTGTTTTGTACACATAACAGGGGGCAAGTTTCACATAATGAGAGATCATGTTAGATTCAATACTTTTTAAAATACACTACTTTGTACTTTCCTTCTCACTTCCTCTCTGTGTATGGACACCCAAGTTCCTAAACCACCACCCCCCACCATCACACAATTATAATTCATCTGCATTGAGCTCATTATATGGCTCACCAACACCCCACCTTCTTTTGCTTCTATTCAATGCTGCCGCATGCTGAGCCTGCTATTGACAAGGTATACATTGTCTACTTTAATTGCACACTTCACATCACATACACAACAGGTGATGTTCTCAACATGGATAGACTGTTTAGGCTAGTGGGTACTTTCTGTGCTTTGCACATTGAGGTCTGGGGTTCAAATCATGGAAGGGGAGTTTTTTTTCCTTTTCTTTTGAATCTTTATATTTAGATTAAAAATAAATCACTTTGTGGTGTGTGTGAATTCTGTTATGGCATGGTGTGATTCGGTAGCGCGAGCATCTTTAATGCAACTTTTTACCTTCAATTACATCTGAATCATACAGCGAATCAAATTGAAAGCACAAGCAGCTTTTGCTGATGAAAACAATATGCAAATTGATTATAATCTGTGAGCCAGTTCAGGTGTTTCTGCATGTTTAATGTTACGTTACATTAATAGCGACTATAAAACTTAAACGTAGTGGTTTTCTTGAAGATACATCTGTTCTGGATCACAGAACATAGGCATGCTGCATATCATTTTAATCAGCAGAAGCAGATTGTTCTAATAAGATGCATTTTAGTGTAAAAAGACGCATTAAAAGATGCACGATGCTACCAAGTCACAAAGCAGTCCTATGACCTTAGACTCAAAACATTTCTCTCAACATCCTATCACTTGACATTTCTGTTATACAGTAGAAATTGTATTGTACACATAACAGGGGGCAAGTTTCACATAACGAGAGATCATGTTAGGTTCAATACTTTTTAAAATACACTACTTTGTACTTTCCTTCTCCCTTACTCTATGTGAATGGACACCCAAGTTCCTAAACCACCACCCCCCACCATCACAGAATTATAATTCATCTGCATTGAGCTCATTATATGGCTCACCAACACCCCACCTTCTTTTGCTTCTATTCAATGCTGCCGCATGCTGAGCCTGCTATTGACAAGGTATACATTGTCTACTTTAATTGCACACTTCACATCACATACACAACAGGTGATGTTCTCAACATGGATAGACTGTTTAGGCTAGTGGGTACTTTCTGTGCTTTGCACATTGAGGTCTGGGGTTCAAATCATGGAAGGGGAGTTTTTTTTCCTTTTCTTTTGAATCTTTATATTTAGATTAAAAATAAATCACTTTGTGGTGTGTGTGAATTCTGTTATGGCATGGTGTGATTCGGTAGCGCGAGCATCTTTAATACAACTTTTTACCTTCAATTACATATGAATCACACAGCGAATCAAATTGAAAGCACAAGCAGCTTTTGCTGATGAAAACAATATGCAAATTGATTATAATCTGTGAGCCAGTTCAGGTGTTTCTGCATGTTTTATGTTACGTTACACTAATAGCGACTATAACACTTAAACGTAGTGGTTTTCTTGAAGATACATCTGTTCTGGATCACAGAACATAGGCATGCTGCATATCATTTTAATCAGCAGAAGCAGATTGTTCTAATAAGATGCATTTTAGTGTAAAAAGACGCATTAAAAGATGCACGATGCTACCAAGTCACAAAGCAGTCCTATGACCTTAGACTCAAAACATTTCTCTCAACATCCTATCACTTGAAATTTCTGCTATACAGTAGAAATTGTATTGTACACATAACAGGGGGCAAGTTTCACATAATGAGAGATCATGTTAGGTTCAATACTTTTTAAAATACACTACTTTGTACTTTCCTTCTCCCTTACTCTCTGTGTATGGACACCCAAGTTCCTAAACCACCTCCCCCCACCATCACACAATTATAATTCATCTGCATTGAGCTCATTATATCGCTCACCAACACCTCACCTTCTTTTGCTTCTATTCAATACTGCCGCATGCTGAGCCTGCTAATGACAAGGTATTCATTGTCTGCTTTAATTGCATACTTCACATCACATACACAACAGGTGATGTTCTCAACATGGATAGACTGTTTAGGCTAGTGGGTACTTTCTGTGCTTTGCACATTGGGGTCTGGGGTTCAAATCATGGAAGGGGAGTTTTTTTTTCCTTTTCTTTTGAATCTTTATATTTAGATTAAAAATAAATCACTTTGTGGTGTGTGTGAATTCTGTTATGGCATGGTGTGATTCGGTAGCGCGAGCATCTTTAATGCAACTTTTTACCTTCAATTACATATGAATCATACCGCGAATCAAATTGAAAGCACAAGCAGCTTTTGCTGATGAAAACAATATGCAAATCGATTATAATCTGTGAGCCAGTTCAGGTGTTTCTGCATGTTTTATGTTACGTTACACTAATAGCGACTATAACACTTAAACGTAGTGGTTTTCTTGAAGATACATCTTTTCTGGATCACAGAACATAGGCATGCTGCATATCATTTTAATCATCAGAAGCAGATTATTCTAAAAAGATGCATTTTAGTGTAAAAAGACGCATTAAAAGATGCACGATGCTACCAAGTCACACAGCACTCCTATGACCTTAGACTCAAAACATTTCTCTCAACATCCTATCACTTGAAATTTCTGCTATACAATAGAAATTGTATTGTACACATAACAGGGGGCAAGATTCACATAATGAGATATCATGTTAGGATCAATACTTTTTAAAATACACTACTTTGTACTTTCCTTCTCCCTTACTATCTGTGTATGGACACCCAAGTTCCTAAACCACCTCCCCCCACCATCACACAATTAAAATTCATCTGCATTGAGCTCATTATATTGCTCACCAACACCCCACCTTCTTTTGCTTCTATTCTATGCTGCCGCATGCTGAGCCTGCTAATGACAAGGTATTCATTGTCTGCTTTAATTGCATACTTCACATCAAATACACAACAGGTGATGTTCTCAACATGGATAGACTGATTAGGCTAGTGGGTACTTTCTGTGCTTTGCACATTGAGGTCTGGGGTTCAAATCATGAAAGGGGAGTTTTTTTTCCTTTTCTTTTGAATCTTTATATTTAGATTAAAAATAAATCACTTTGTGGTGTGTGTGAATTCTGTTATGGCATGGTGTGATTCGGTAGTGCGAGCATCTTTAATACAACTTTTTACCTTCAATTACATCTGAATCATACAGCGAATCAAATTGAAAGCACAAGCAGCTTTTGCTGATGAAAACAATATGCAAATTGATTATAATCTGTGAGCCAGTTCAGGTGTTTCTGCATGTTTTATGTTACGTTACACTAATAGCGACTATAACACTTAAACGTAGTGGTTTTCTTGAAGATACATCTGTTCTGGATCACAGAACATAGGCATGCTGAATATCATTTTAATCAGCAGAAGCAGATTGTTCTAATAAGATGCATTTTAGTGTAAAAAGACGCATTAAAAGATGCACGATGCTACCAAGTCACACAGCACTCCTATGACCTTAGACTCAAAACATTTCTCTCAACATCCTATCACTTGAAATTTCTGCTATACTGTAGAAATTGTTTTGTACACATAACAGGGGGCAAGTTTCACATAATGAGAGATCATGTTAGATTCAATACTTTTTAAAATACACTACTTTGTACTTTCCTTCTCACTTCCTCTCTGTGTATGGACACCCAAGTTCCTAAACCACCACCCCCCACCATCACACAATTATAATTCATCTGCATTGAGCTCATTATATGGCTCACCAACACCCCACCTTCTTTTGCTTCTATTCAATGCTGCCGCATGCTGAGCCTGCTATTGACAAGGTATACATTGTCTACTTTAATTGCACACTTCACATCACATACACAACAGGTGATGTTCTCAACATGGATAGACTGTTTAGGCTAGTGGGTACTTTCTGTGCTTTGCACATTGAGGTCTGGGGTTCAAATCATGGAAGGGGAGTTTTTTTTCCTTTTCTTTTGAATCTTTATATTTAGATTAAAAATAAATCACTTTGTGGTGTGTGTGAATTCTGTTATGGCATGGTGTGATTCGGTAGCGCGAGCATCTTTAATGCAACTTTTTACCTTCAATTACATCTGAATCATACAGCGAATCAAATTGAAAGCACAAGCAGCTTTTGCTGATGAAAACAATATGCAAATTGATTATAATCTGTGAGCCAGTTCAGGTGTTTCTGCATGTTTAATGTTACGTTACACTAATAGCGACTATAACACTTAAACGTAGTGGTTTTCTTGAAGATACATCTGTTCTGGATCACAGAACATAGGCATGCTGCATATCATTTTAATCAGCAGAAGCAGATTGTTCTAATAAGATGCATTTTAGTGTAAAAAGACGCATTAAAAGATGCACGATGCTACCAAGTCACAAAGCAGTCCTATGACCTTAGACTCAAAACATTTCTCTCAACATCCTATCACTTGACATTTCTGCTATACAGTAGAAATTGTATTGTACACATAACAGGGGGCAAGTTTCACATAACGAGAGATCATGTTAGGTTCAATACTTTTTAAAATACACTACTTTGTACTTTCCTTCTCCCTTACTCTATGTGAATGGACACCCAAGTTCCTAAACCACCTCCCCCCACCATCACACAATTAAAATTCATCTGCATTGAGCTCATTATATTGCTCACCAACACCCCACCTTCTTTTGCTTCTATTCAATGCTGCCGCATGCTGAGCCTGCTAATGACAAGGTATTCATTGTCTGCTTTAATTGCATACTTCACATCAAATACACAACAGGTGATGTTCTCAACATGGATAGACTGTTTAGGCTAGTGGGTACTTTCTGTGCTTTGCACATTGAGGTCTGGGGTTCAAATCATGGAAGGGGAGTTTTTTTTCCTTTTCTTTTGAATCTTTATATTTAGATTAAAAATAAATCACTTTGTGGTGTGTGTGAATTCTGTTATGGCATGGTGTGATTCGGTAGTGCGAGCATCTTTAATACAACTTTTTACCTTCAATTACATCTGAATCATACAGCGAATCAAATTGAAAGCACAAGCAGCTTTTGCTGATGAAAACAATATGCAAATTGAATATAATCTGTGAGCCAGTTCAGGTGTTTCTGCATGTTTTATGTTACGTTACACTAATAGCGACTATAACACTTAAACGTAGTGGTTTTCTTGAAGATACATCTGTTCTGGATCACAGAACATAGGCATGCTGCATATCATTTTAATCAGCAGAAGCAGATTGTTCTAATAAGATGCATTTTAGTGTAAAAAGACGCATTAAAAGATGCACGATGCTACCAAGTCACACAGCACTCCTATGACCTTAGACTCAAAACATTTCTCTCAACATCCTATCACTTGAAATTTCTGCTATACTGTAGAAATTGTTTTGTACACATAACAGGGGGCAAGTTTCACATAATGAGAGATCATGTTAGATTCAATACTTTTTAAAATACACTACTTTGTACTATCCTTCTCACTTCCTCTCTGTGTATGGACACCCAAGTTCCTAAACCACCACCCCCCACCATCACACAATTATAATTCATCTGCATTGAGCTCATTATATGGCTCACCAACACCCCACCTTCTTTTGCTTCTATTCAATGCTGCCGCATGCTGAGCCTGCTATTGACAAGGTATACATTGTCTACTTTAATTGCACACTTCACATCACATACACAACAGGTGATGTTCTCAACATGGATAGACTGTTTAGGCTAGTGGGTACTTTCTGTGCTTTGCACATTGAGGTCTGGGGTTCAAATCATGGAATGGGAGTTTTTTTTCCTTTTCTTTTGAATCTTTATATTTAGATTAAAAATAAATCACTTTGTGGTGTGTGTGAATTCTGTTATGGCATGGTGTGATTCGGTAGCGCGAGCATCTTTAATACAACTTTTTACCTTCAATTACATCTGAATCATACAGCGAATCAAATTGAAAGCACAAGCAGCTTTTGCTGATGAAAACAATATGCAAATTGATTATAATCTGTGAGCCAGTTCAGGTGTTTCTGCATGTTTTATGTTACGTTACACTAATAGCGACTATAACACTTAAACGTAGTGGTTTTCTTGAAGATACATCTGTTCTGGATCACAGAACATAGGCATGCTGCATATCATTTTAATCAGCAGAAGCAGATTGTTCTAATAAGATGCATTTTAGTGTAAAAAGACGCATTAAAAGATGCACGATGCTACCAAGTCACAAAGCAGTCCTATGACCTTAGACTCAAAACATTTCTCTCAACATCCTATCACTTGAAATTTCTGCTATACAGTAGAAATTGTATTGTACACATAACAGGGGGCAAGTTTCACATAATGAGAGATCATGTTAGGTTCAATACTTTTTAAAATACACTACTTTGTACTTTCCTTCTCCCTTACTCTATGTGAATGGACACCCAAGTTCCTAAACCACCTCCCCCCACCATCACACAATTAAAATTCATCTGCATTGAGCTCATTATATTGCTCACCAACACCCCACCTTCTTTTGCTTCTATTCAATGTTGCCGCATGCTGAGCCTGCTAATGACAAGGTATTCATTGTCTGCTTTAATTGCATACTTCACATCAAATACACAACAGGTGATGTTCTCAACATGGATAGACTGATTAGGCTAGTGGGTACTTTCTGTGCTTTGCACATTGAGGTCTGGGGTTCAAATCATGAAAGGGGAGTTTTTTTTCCTTTTCTTTTGAATCTTTATATTTAGATTAAAAATAAATCACTTTGTGGTGTGTGTGAATTCTGTTATGGCATGGTGTGATTCGGTAGCGCGAGCATCTTTAATGCAACTTTTTACCTTCAATTACATATGAATCACACAGCGAATCAAATTGAAAGCACAAGCAGCTTTTGCTGATGAAAACAATATGCAAATCGATTATAATCTGTGAGCCAGTTCAGGTGTTTCTGCATGTTTTATGTTACGTTACACTAATAGCGACTATAACACTTAAACGTAGTGGTTTTCTTGAAGATACATCTGTTCTGGATCACAGAACATAGGCATGCTGCATATCATTTTAATCATCAGAAGCAGATTGTTCTAATAAGATGCATTTTAGTGTAAAAAGACGCATTAAAAGATGCACGATGCTACCAAGTCACACAGCACTCCTATGACCTTAGACTCAAAACATTTCTCTCAACATCCTATCACTTGAAATTTCTGCTTTACAGTAGAAATTGTATTGTACACATAACAGGGGGCAAGTTTCACATAATGAGAGATCATGTTAGGTTCAATACTTTTTAAAATACACTACTTTGTACTTTCCTTATCCCTTCCTCTCTGTGTATGGACACCCAAGTTCCTAAACCACCTCCCCCCACCATCACACAATTATAATTCATCTGCATTGAGCTCATTATATCGCTCACCAACACCTCACCTTCTTTTGCTTCTATTCAATACTGCCGCATGCTGAGCCTGCTAATGACAAGGTATTCATTGTCTGCTTTAATTGCATACTTCACATCACATACACAACAGGTGATGTTCTCAACATGGATAGACTGTTTAGGCTAGTGGGTACTTTCTGTGCTTTGCACATTGGGGTCTGGGGTTCAAATCATGGAAGGGGAGTTTTTTTTCCTTTTCTTTTGAATCTTTATATTTAGATTAAAAATAAATCACTTTGTGGTGTGTGTGAATTCTGTTATGGCATGGTGTGATTCGGTAGCGCGAGCATCTTTAATGCAACTTTTTACCTTCAATTACATATGAATCATACCGCGAATCAAATTGAAAGCACAAGCAGCTTTTGCTGATGAAAACAATATGCAAATCGATTATAATCTGTGAGCCAGTTCAGGTGTTTCTGCATGTTTTATGTTACGTTACACTAATAGCGACTATAACACTTAAACGTAGTGGTTTTCTTGAAGATACATCTTTTCTGGATCACAGAACATAGGCATGCTGCATATCATTTTAATCATCAGAAGCAGATTATTCTAAAAAGATGCATTTTAGTGTAAAAAGACGCATTAAAAGATGCACGATGCTACCAAGTCACACAGCACTCCTATGACCTTAGACTCAAAACATTTCTCTCAACATCCTATCACTTGAAATTTCTGCTATACAATAGAAATTGTATTGTACACATAACAGGGGGCAAGATTCACATAATGAGATATCATGTTAGGATCAATACTTTTTAAAATACACTACTTTGTACTTTCCTTCTCCCTTACTATCTGTGTATGGACACCCAAGTTCCTAAACCACCTCCCCCCACCATCAGACAATTATAATTCATCTGCATTGAGCTCATTATATGGCTCACCAACACCCCACCTTCTTTTGCTTCTATTCAATGCTGCCGCATGCTGAGCCTGCTAATGACAAGGTATTCATTGTCTGCTTTAATTGCATACTTCACATCAAATACACAACAGGTGATGTTCTCAACATGGATAGACTGTTTAGGCTAGTGGGTACTTTCTGTGCTTTGCACATTGAGGTCTGGGGTTCAAATCATGGAAGGGGAGTTTTTTTTCCTTTTCTTTTGAATCTTTATATTTAGATTAAAAATAAATCACTTTGTGGTGTGTGTGAATTCTGTTATGGCATGGTGTGATTCGGTAGCGCGAGCATCTTTAATACAACTTTTTACCTTCAATTACATCTGAATCATACAGCGAATCAAATTGAAAGCACAAGCAGCTTTTGCTGATGAAAACAATATGCAAATTGATTATAATCTGTGAGCCAGTTCAGGTGTTTCTGCATGTTTTATGTTACGTTACACTAATAGCGACTATAACACTTAAACGTAGTGGTTTTCTTGAAGATACATCTGTTCTGGATCACAGAACATAGGCATGCTGCATATCATTTTAATCAGCAGAAGCAGATTGTTCTAATAAGATGCATTTTAGTGTAAAAAGACGCATTAAAAGATGCACGATGCTACCAAGTCACAAAGCAGTCCTATGACCTTAGACTCAAAACATTTCTCTCAACATCCTATCACTTGAAATTTCTGCTATACAGTAGAAATTGTATTGTACACATAACAGGGGGCAAGTTTCACATAATGAGAGATCATGTTAGGTTCAATACTTTTTAAAATACACTACTTTGTACTTTCCTTCTCCCTTACTCTATGTGAATGGACACCCAAGTTCCTAAACCACCTCCCCCCACCATCACACAATTAAAATTCATCTGCATTGAGCTCATTATATTGCTCACCAACACCCCACCTTCTTTTGCTTCTATTCTATGCTGCCGCATGCTGAGCCTGCTAATGACAAGGTATTCATTGTCTGCTTTAATTGCATACTTCACATCAAATACACAACAGGTGATGTTCTCAACATGGATAGACTGATTAGGCTAGTGGGTACTTTCTGTGCTTTGCACATTGAGGTCTGGGGTTCAAATCATGAAAGGGGAGTTTTTTTTCCTTTTCTTTTGAATCTTTATATTTAGATTAAAAATAAATCACTTTGTGGTGTGTGTGAATTCTGTTATGGCATGGTGTGATTCGGTAGCGCGAGCATCTTTAATGCAACTTTTTACCTTCAATTACATATGAATCACACAGCGAATCAAATTGAAAGCACAAGCAGCTTTTGCTGATGAAAACAATATGCAAATTGATTATAATCTGTGAGCCAGTTCAGGTGTTTCTGCATGTTTTATGTTACGTTACACTAATAGCGACTATAATACTTAAACGTAGTGGTTTTCTTGAAGATACATCTGTTCTGGATCACAGAACATAGGCATGCTGCATATCATTTTAATCAGCAGAAGCAGATTGTTCTAATAAGATGCATTTTAGTGTAAAAAGACGCATTAAAAGATGCATGATGCTACCAAGTCACAAAGCAGTCCTATGACCTTAGACTCAAAACATTTCTCTCAACATCCTATCACTTGAAATTTCTGCTATACAGTAGAAATTGTATTGTACACATAACAGGGGGCAAGTTTCACATAACGAGAGATCATGTTAGGTTCAATACTTTTTAAAATACACTACTTTGTACTTTCCTTCTCCCTTACTCTATGTGAATGGACACCCAAGTTCCTAAACCACCTCCCCCCACCATCACACAATTAAAATTCATCTGCATTGAGCTCATTATATTGCTCACCAACACCCCAACTTCTTTTGCTTCTATTCAATGCTGCCGCATGCTGAGCCTGCTAATGACAAGGTATTCATTGTCTGCTTTAATTGCATACTTCACATCAAATACACAACAGGTGATGTTCTCAACATGGATAGACTGTTTAGGCTAGTGGGTACTTTCTGTGCTTTGCACATTGAGGTCTGGGGTTCAAATCATGGAAGGGGAGTTTTTTTTCCTTTTCTTTTGAATCTTTATATTTAGATTAAAAATAAATCACTTTGTGGTGTGTGTGAATTCTGTTATGGCATGGTGTGATTCGGTAGTGCGAGCATCTTTAATACAACTTTTTACCTTCAATTACATCTGAATCATACAGCGAATCAAATTGAAAGCACAAGCAGCTTTTGCTGATGAAAACAATATGCAAATTGATTATAATCTGTGAGCCAGTTCAGGTGTTTCTGCATGTTTTATGTTACGTTACACTAATAGCGACTATAACACTTAAACGTAGTGGTTTTCTTGAAGATACATCTGTTCTGGATCACAGAACATAGGCATGCTGCATATCATTTTAATCAGCAGAAGCAGATTGTTCTAATAAGATGCATTTTAGTGTAAAAAGACGCATTAAAAGATGCACGATGCTACCAAGTCACAAAGCAGTCCTATGACCTTAGACTCAAAACATTTCTCTCAACATCCTATCACTTGAAATTTCTGCTATACAGTAGAAATTGTATTGTACACATAACAGGGGGCAAGTTTCACATAACGAGAGATCATGTTAGGTTCAATACTTTTTAAAATACACTACTTTGTACTTTCCTTCTCCCTTACTCTATGTGAATGGACACCCAAGTTCCTAAACCACCTCCCCCCACCATCACACAATTAAAATTCATCTGCATTGAGCTCATTATATTGCTCACCAACACCCCAACTTCTTTTGCTTCTATTCAATGCTGCCGCATGCTGAGCCTGCTAATGACAAGGTATTCATTGTCTGCTTTAATTGCATACTTCACATCAAATACACAACAGGTGATGTTCTCAACATGGATAGACTGTTTAGGCTAGTGGGTACTTTCTGTGCTTTGCACATTGAGGTCTGGGGTTCAAATCATGGAAGGGGAGTTTTTTTTCCTTTTCTTTTGAATCTTTATATTTAGATTAAAAATAAATCACTTTGTGGTGTGTGTGAATTCTGTTATGGCATGGTGTGATTCGGTAGTGCGAGCATCTTTAATACAACTTTTTACCTTCAATTACATCTGAATCATACAGCGAATCAAATTGAAAGCACAAGCAGCTTTTGCTGATGAAAACAATATGCAAATTGATTATAATCTGTGAGCCAGTTCAGGTGTTTCTGCATGTTTTATGTTACGTTACACTAATAGCGACTATAACACTTAAACGTAGTGGTTTTCTTGAAGATACATCTGTTCTGGATCACAGAACATAGGCATGCTGCATATCATTTTAATCAGCAGAAGCAGATTGTTCTAATAAGATGCATTTTAGTGTAAAAAGACGCATTAAAAGATGCACGATGCTACCAAGTCACACAGCACTCCTATGACCTTAGACTCAAAACATTTCTCTCAACATCCTATCACTTGAAATTTCTGCTATACTGTAGAAATTGTTTTGTACACATAACAGGGGGCAAGTTTCACATAATGAGAGATCATGTTAGGTTCAATACTTTTTAAAATACACTACTTTGTACTTTCCTTCTCACTTCCTCTCTGTGTATGGACACCCAAGTTCCTAAACCACCACCCCCCACCATCACACAATTATAATTCATCTGCATTGAGCTCATTATATGGCTCACCAACACCCCACCTTCTTTTGCTTCTATTCAATGCTGCCGCATGCTGAGCCTGCTATTGACAAGGTATACATTGTCTACTTTAATTGCACACTTCACATCACATACACAACAGGTGATGTTCTCAACATGGATAGACTGTTTAGGCTAGTGGGTACTTTCTGTGCTTTGCACATTGAGGTCTGGGGTTCAAATCATGGAAGGGGAGTTTTTTTTCCTTTTCTTTTGAATCTTTATATTTAGATTAAAAATAAATCACTTTGTGGTGTGTGTGAATTCTGTTATGGCATGGTGTGATTCGGTAGCGTGAGCATCTTTAATGCAACTTTTTACCTTCAATTACATCTGAATCATACAGCGAATCAAATTGAAAGCACAAGCAGCTTTTGCTGATGAAAACAATATGCAAATCGATTATAATCTGTGAGCCAGTTCAGGTGTTTCTGCATGTTTAATGTTACGTTACACTAATAGCGACTATAACACTTAAACGTAGTGGTTTTCTTGAAGATACATCTGTTCTGGATCACAGAACATAGGCATGCTGCATATCATTTTAATCAGCAGAAGCAGATTGTTCTAATAAGATGCATTTTAGTGTAAAAAGACGCATTAAAAGATGCACGATGCTACCAAGTCACAAAGCAGTCCTATGACCTTAGACTCAAAACATTTCTCTCAACATCCTATCACTTGAAATTTCTGCTATACAGTAGAAATTGTATTGTACACATAACAGGGGGCAAGTTTCACATAACGAGAGATCATGTTAGGTTCAATACTTTTTAAAATACACTACTTTGTACTTTCCTTCTCCCTTACTCTATGTGAATGGACACCCAAGTTCCTAAACCACCTCCCCCCACCATCACACAATTAAAATTCATCTGCATTGAGCTCATTATATTGCTCACCAACACCCCACCTTCTTTTGCTTCTATTCAATGCTGCCGCATGCTGAGCCTGCTAATGACAAGGTATTCATTGTCTGCTTTAATTGCATACTTCACATCAAATACACAACAGGTGATGTTCTCAACATGGATAGACTGTTTA
Organism: Taudactylus pleione; assembly: GCA_031769625.1. NCBI lineage: Eukaryota > Metazoa > Chordata > Amphibia > Anura > Myobatrachidae > Taudactylus > Taudactylus pleione. The sequence goes on from JAUIMM010000759.1 coordinate 7,351,209, forward strand.
GGCTAGTGGGTACTTTCTGTGCTTTGCACATTGAGGTCTGGGGTTCAAATCATGGAAGGGGAGTTTTTTTTCCTTTTCTTTTGAATCTTTATATTTAGATTAAAAATAAATCACTTTGTGGTGTGTGTGAATTCTGTTATGGCATGGTGTGATTCGGTAGCGCGAGCATCTTTAATACAACTTTTTACCTTCAATTACATCTGAATCATACAGCGAATCAAATTGAAAGCACAAGCAGCTTTTGCTGATGAAAACAATATGCAAATTGATTATAATCTGTGAGCCAGTTCAGGTGTTTCTGCATGTTTTATGTTACGTTACACTAATAGCGACTATAACACTTAAACGTAGTGGTTTTCTTGAAGATACATCTGTTCTGGATCACAGAACATAGGCATGCTGTATATCATTTTAATCAGCAGAAGCAGATTGTTCTAATAAGATGCATTTTAGTGTAAAAAGACGCATTAAAAGATGCACGATGCTACCAAGTCACAAAGCAGTCCTATGACCTTAGACTCAAAACATTTCTCTCAACATCCTATCACTTGAAATTTCTGCTATACAGTAGAAATTGTATTGTACACATAACAGGGGGCAAGTTTCACATAATGAGAGATCATGTTAGGTTCAATACTTTTTAAAATACACTACTTTGTACTTTCCTTCTCCCTTACTCTATGTGAATGGACACCCAAGTTCCTAAACCACCTCCCCCCACCATCACACAATTAAAATTCATCTGCATTGAGCTCATTATATTGCTCACCAACACCCCACCTTCTTTTGCTTCTATTCAATGCTGCCGCATGCTGAGCCTGCTAATGACAAGGTATTCATTGTCTGCTTTAATTGCATACTTCACATCAAATACACAACAGGTGATGTTCTCAACATGGATAGACTGTTTAGGCTAGTGGGTACTTTCTGTGCTTTGCACATTGAGGTCTGGGGTTCAAATCATGGAAGGGGAGTTTTTTTTCCTTTTCTTTTGAATCTTTATATTTAGATTAAAAATAAATCACTTTGTGGTGTGTGTGAATTCTGTTATGGCATGGTGTGATTCGGTAGCGCGAGCATCTTTAATACAACTTTTTACCTTCAATTACATCTGAATCATACAGCGAATCAAATTGAAAGCACAAGCAGCTTTTGCTGATGAAAACAATATGCAAATTGATTATAATCTGTGAGCCAGTTCAGGTGTTTCTGCATGTTTTATGTTACGTTACACTAATAGCGACTATAACACTTAAACGTAGTGGTTTTCTTGAAGATACATCTGTTCTGGATCACAGAACATAGGCATGCTGCATATCATTTTAATCAGCAGAAGCAGATTGTTCTAATAAGATGCATTTTAGTGTAAAAAGACGCATTAAAAGATGCACGATGCTACCAAGTCACAAAGCAGTCCTATGACCTTAGACTCAAAACATTTCTCTCAACATCCTATCACTTGAAATTTCTGCTATACAGTAGAAATTGTATTGTACACATAACAGGGGGCAAGTTTCACATAATGAGAGATCATGTTAGGTTCAATACTTTTTAAAATACACTACTTTGTACTTTCCTTCTCCCTTACTCTATGTGAATGGACACCCAAGTTCCTAAACCACCTCCCCCCACCATCACACAAATAAAATTCATCTGCATTGAGCTCATTATATTGCTCACCAACACCCCACCTTCTTTTGCTTCTATTCAATGCTGCCGCATGCTGAGCCTGCTAATGACAAGGTATTCATTGTCTGCTTTAATTGCATACTTCACATCAAATACACAACAGGTGATGTTCTCAACATGGATAGACTGATTAGGCTAGTGGGTACTTTCTGTGCTTTGCACATTGAGGTCTGGGGTTCAAATCATGAAAGGGGAGTTTTTTTTCCTTTTTTTTTGAATCTTTATATTTAGATTAAAAATAAATCACTTTGTGGTGTGTGTGAATTCTGTTATGGCATGGTGTGATTCGGTAGCGCGAGCATCTTTAATGCAACTTTTTACCTTCAATTACATATGAATCACACAGCGAATCAAATTGAAAGCACAAGCAGCTTTTGCTGATGAAAACAATATGCAAATCGATTATAATCTGTGAGCCAGTTCAGGTGTTTCTGCATGTTTTATGTTACGTTACACTAATAGCGACTATAACACTTAAACGTAGTGGTTTTCTTGAAGATACATCTGTTCTGGATCACAGAACATAGGCATGCTGCATATCATTTTAATCAGCAGAAGCAGATTGTTCTAATAAGATGCATTTTAGTGTAAAAAGACGCATTAAAAGATGCACGATGCTACCAAGTCACACAGCACTCCTATGACCTTAGACTCAAAACATTTCTCTCAACATCCTATCACTTGAAATTTCTGCTTTACAGTAGAAATTGTATTGTACACATAACAGGGGGCAAGTTTCACATAATGAGAGATCATGTTAGGTTCAATACTTTTTAAAATACACTACTTTGTACTTTCCTTATCCCTTCCTCTCTGTGTATGGACACCCAAGTTCCTAAACCACCTCCCCCCACCATCACACAATTATAATTCATCTGCATTGAGCTCATTATATCGCTCACCAACACCTCACCTTCTTTTGCTTCTATTCAATACTGCCGCATGCTGAGCCTGCTAATGACAAGGTATTCATTGTCTGCTTTAATTGCATACTTCACATCACATACACAACAGGTGATGTTCTCAACATGGATAGACTGTTTAGGCTAGTGGGTACTTTCTGTGCTTTGCACATTGGGGTCTGGGGTTCAAATCATGGAAGGGGAGTTTTTTTTCCTTTTCTTTTGAATCTTTATATTTAGATTAAAAATAAATCACTTTGTGGTGTGTGCGAATTCTGTTATGGCATGGTGTGATTCGGTAGCGCGAGCATCTTTAATGCAACTTTTTACCTTCAATTACATATGAATCATACCGCGAATCAAATTGAAAGCACAAGCAGCTTTTGCTGATGAAAACAATATGCAAATCGATTATAATCTGTGAGCCAGTTCAGGTGTTTCTGCATGTTTTATGTTACGTTACACTAATAGCGACTATAACACTTAAACGTAGTGGTTTTCTTGAAGATACATCTGTTCTGGATCACAGAACATAGGCATGCTGCATATCATTTTAATCAGCAGAAGCAGATTGTTCTAATAAGATGCATTTTAGTGTAAAAAGACGCATTAAAAGATGCACGATGCTACCAAGTCACAAAGCAGTCCTATGACCTTAGACTCAAAACATTTCTCTCAACATCCTATCACTTGAAATTTCTGCTATACAGTAGAAATTGTATTGTACACATAACAGGGGGCAAGTTTCACATAACGAGAGATCATGTTAGGTTCAATACTTTTTAAAATACACTACTTTGTACTTTCCTTCTCCCTTACTCTATGTGAATGGACACCCAAATTTCCTAAACCACCTCCCCCCACCATCACACAATTAAAATTCATCTGCATTGAGCTCATTATATTGCTCACCAACACCCCACCTTCTTTTGCTTCTATTCTATGCTGCCGCATGCTGAGCCTGCTAATGACAAGGTATTCATTGTCTGCTTTAATTGCATACTTCACATCAAATACACAACAGGTGATGTTCTCAACATGGATAGACTGATTAGGCTAGTGGGTACTTTCTGTGCTTTGCACATTGAGGTCTGGGGTTCAAATCATGAATTGGGAGTTTTTTTTCCTTTTCTTTTGAATCTTTATATTTAGATTAAAAATAAATCACTTTGTGGTGTGTGTGAATTCTGTTATGGCATGGTGTGATTCGGTAGCGCGAGCATCTTTAATGCAACTTTTTACCTTCAATTACATATGAATCACACAGCGAATCAAATTGAAAGCACAAGCAGCTTTTGCTGATGAAAACAATAGCAAATTGATTATAATCTGTGAGCCAGTTCAGGTGTTTCTGCATGTTTTATGTTACGTTACACTAATAGCGACTATAACACTTAAACGTAGTGGTTTTCTTGAAGATACATCTGTTCTGGATCACAGAACATAGGCATGCTGCATATCATTTTAATCAGCAGAAGCAGATTGTTCTAATAAGATGCATTTTAGTGTAAAAAGACGCATTAAAAGATGCACGATGCTACCAAGTCACAAAGCAGTCCTATGACCTTAGACTCAAAACATTTCTCTCAACATCCTATCACTTGAAATTTCTGCTATACAGTAGAAATTGTATTGTACACATAACAGGGGGCAAGTTTCACATAACGAGAGATCATGTTAGGTTCAATACTTTTTAAAATACACTACTTTGTACTTTCCTTCTCCCTTACTCTATGTGAATGGACACCCAAGTTCCTAAACCACCTCCCCCCACCATCACACAATTAAAATTCATCTGCATTGAGCTCATTATATTGCTCACCAACACCCCACCTTCTTTTGCTTCTATTCAATGCTGCCGCATGCTGAGCCTGCTAATGACAAGGTATTCATTGTCTGCTTTAATTGCATACTTCACATCAAATACACAACAGGTGATGTTCTCAACATGGATAGACTGTTTAGGCTAGTGGGTACTTTCTGTGCTTTGCACATTGAGGTCTGGGGTTCAAATCATGGAAGGGGAGTTTTTTTTCCTTTTCTTTTGAATCTTTATATTTAGATTAAAAATAAATCACTTTGTGGTGTGTGTGAATTCTGTTATTGCATGGTGTGATTCGGTAGTGCGAGCATCTTTAATACAACTTTTTACCTTCAATTACATCTGAATCATACAGCGAATCAAATTGAAAGCACAAGCAGCTTTTGCTGATGAAAACAATATGCAAATTGATTATAATCTGTGAGCCAGTTCAGGTGTTTCTGCATGTTTTATGTTACGTTACACTAATAGCGACTATAACACTTAAAAGTAGTGGTTTTCTTGAAGATACATCTGTTCTGGATCACAGAACATAGGCATGCTGCATATCATTTTAATCAGCAGAAGCAGATTGTTCTAATAAGATGCATTTTAGTGTAAAAAGACGCATTAAAAGATGCACGATGCTACCAAGTCACACAGCACTCCTATGACCTTAGACTCAAAACATTTCTCTCAACATCCTATCACTTGAAATTTCTGCTATACTGTAGAAATTGTTTTGTACACATAACAGGGGGCAAGTTTCACATAATGAGAGATCATGTTAGGTTCAATACTTTTTAAAATACACTACTTTGTACTTTCCTTCTCCCTTCCTCTCTGTGTATGGACACCCAAGTTCCTAAACCACCACCCCCCACCATCACACAATTATACTTCATCTGCATTGAGCTCATTATATGGCTCACCAACACCCCACCTTCTTTTGCTTCTATTCAATGCTGCCGCATGCTGAGCCTGCTATTGACAAGGTATACATTGTCTACTTTAATTGCACACTTCACATCACATACACAACAGGTGATGTTCTCAACATGGATAGACTGTTTAGGCTAGTGGGTACTTTCTGTGCTTTGCACATTGAGGTCTGGGGTTCAAATCATGGAAGGGGAGTTTTTTTTCCTTTTCTTTTGAATCTTTATATTTAGATTAAAAATAAATCACTTTGTGGTGTGTGTGAATTCTGTTATGGCATGGTGTGATTCGGTAGCGTGAGCATCTTTAATGCAACTTTTTACCTTCAATTACATCTGAATCATACAGCGAATCAAATTGAAAGCACAAGCAGCTTTTGCTGATGAAAACAATATGCAAATCGATTATAATCTGTGAGCCAGTTCAGGTGTTTCTGCATGTTTAATGTTACGTTACACTAATAGCGACTATAACACTTAAACGTAGTGGTTTTCTTGAAGATACATCTGTTCTGGATCACAGAACATAGGCATGCTGCATATCATTTTAATCAGCAGAAGCAGATTGTTCTAATAAGATGCATTTTAGTGTAAAAAGACGCATTAAAAGATGCACGATGCTACCAAGTCACAAAGCAGTCCTATGACCTTAGACTCAAAACATTTCTCTCAACATCCTATCACTTGAAATTTCTGCTATACAGTAGAAATTGTATTGTGCACATAACAGGGGGCAAGTTTCACATAATGAGAGATCATGTTAGGTTCAATACTTTTTAAAATACACTACTTTGTACTTTCCTTCTCCCTTACTCTATGTGAATGGACACCCAAGTTCCTAAACCACCTCCCCCCACCATCACACAATTAAAATTCATCTGCATTGAGCTCATTATATTGCTCACCAACACCCCACCTTCTTTTGCTTCTATTCAATGCTGCCGCATGCTGAGCCTGCTAATGACAAGGTATTCATTGTCTGCTTTAATTGCATACTTCACATCAAATACACAACAGGTGATGTTCTCAACATGGATAGACTGTTTAGGCTAGTGGGTACTTTCTGTGCTTTGCACATTGAGGTCTGGGGTTCAAATCATGGAAGGGGAGTTTTTTTTCCTTTTCTTTTGAATCTTTATATTTAGATTAAAAATAAATCACTTTGTGGTGTGTGTGAATTCTGTTATGGCATGGTGTGATTCGGTAGCGCGAGCATCTTTAATACAACTTTTTACCTTCAATTACATCTGAATCATACAGCGAATCAAATTGAAAGCACAAGCAGCTTTTGCTGATGAAAACAATATGCAAATTGATTATAATATGTGAGCCAGTTCAGGTGTTTCTGCATGTTTTATGTTACGTTACACTAATAGCGACTATAACACTTAAACGTAGTGGTTTTCTTGAAGATACATCTGTTCTGGATCACAGAACATAGGCATGCTGTATATCATTTTAATCAGCAGAAGCAGATTGTTCTAATAAGATGCATTTTAGTGTAAAAAGACGCATTAAAAGATGCACGATGCTACCAAGTCACAAAGCAGTCCTATGACCTTAGACTCAAAACATTTCTCTCAACATCCTATCACTTGAAATTTCTGCTATACAGTAGAAATTGTATTGTACACATAACAGGGGGCAAGTTTCACATAATGAGAGATCATGTTAGGTTCAATACTTTTTAAAATACACTACTTTGTACTTTCCTTCTCCCTTACTCTATGTGAATGGACACCCAAGTTCCTAAACCACCTCCCCCCACCATCACACAATTAAAATTCATCTGCATTGAGCTCATTATATTGCTCACCAACACCCCACCTTCTTTTGCTTCTATTCAATGCTGCTGCATGCTGAGCCTGCTAATGACAAGGTATTCATTGTCTGCTTTAATTGCATACTTCACATCAAATACACAACAGGTGATGTTCTCAACATGGATAGACTGATTAGGCTAGTGGGTACTTTCTGTGCTTTGCACATTGAGGTCTGGGGTTCAAATCATGAAAGGGGAGTTTTTTTTCCTTTTCTTTTGAATCTTTATATTTAGATTAAAAATAAATCACTTTGTGGTGTGTGTGAATTCTGTTATGGCATGGTGTGATTCGGTAGCGCGAGCATCTTTAATGCAACTTTTTACCTTCAATTACATATGAATCACACAGCGAATCAAATTGAAAGCACAAGCAGCTTTTGCTGATGAAAACAATATGCAAATCGATTATAATCTGTGAGCCAGTTCAGGTGTTTCTGCATGTTTTATGTTACGTTACACTAATAGCGACTATAACACTTAAACGTAGTGGTTTTCTTGAAGATACATCTGTTCTGGATCACAGAACATAGGCATGCTGCATATCATTTTAATCATCAGAAGCAGATTGTTCTAATAAGATGCATTTTAGTGTAAAAAGACGCATTAAAAGATGCACGATGCTACCAAGTCACACAGCACTCCTATGACCTTAGACTCAAAACATTTCTCTCAACATCCTATCACTTGAAATTTCTGCTTTACAGTAGAAATTGTATTGTACACATAACAGGGGGCAAGTTTCACATAATGAGAGATCATGTTAGGTTCAATACTTTTTAAAATACACTACTTTGTACTTTCCTAATCCCTTCCTCTCTGTGTATGGACACCCAAGTTCCTAAACCACCTCCCCCCACCATCACACAATTATAATTCATCTGCATTGAGCTCATTATATCGCTCACCAACACCCCACCTTCTTTTGCTTCTATTCAATACTGCCGCATGCTGAGCCTGCTAATGACAAGGTATTCATTGTCTGCTTTAATTGCATACTTCACATCACATACACAACAGGTGATGTTCTCAACATGGATAGACTGTTTAGGCTAGTGGGTACTTTCTGTGCTTTGCACATTGGGGTCTGGGGTTCAAATCATGGAAGGGGAGTTTTTTTTCCTTTTCTTTTGAATCTTTATATTTAGATTAAAAATAAATCACTTTGTGGTGTGTGTGAATTCTGTTATGGCATGGTGTGATTCGGTAGCGCGAGCATCTTTAATGCAACTTTTTACCTTCAATTACATATGAATCATACCGCGAATCAAATTGAAAGCACAAGCAGCTTTTGCTGATGAAAACAATATGCAAATCGATTATAATCTGTGAGCCAGTTCAGGTGTTTCTGCATGTTTTATGTTACGTTACACTAATAGCGACTATAACACTTAAACGTAGTGGTTTTCTTGAAGATACATCTTTTCTGGATCACAGAACATAGGCATGCTGCATATCATTTTAATCATCAGAAGCAGATTATTCTAAAAAGATGCATTTTAGTGTAAAAAGACGCATTAAAAGATGCACGATGCTACCAAGTCACAAAGCAGTCCTATGACCTTAGACTCAAAACATTTCTCTCAACATCCTATCACTTGAAATTTCTGCTATACAGTAGAAATTGTATTGTACACATAACAGGGGGCAAGTTTCACATAACGAGAGATCATGTTAGGTTCAATACTTTTTAAAATACACTACTTTGTACTTTCCTTCTCCCTTACTCTATGTGAATGGACACCCAAGTTCCTAAACCACCTCCCCCCACCATCACACAATTAAAATTCATCTGCATTGAGCTCATTATATTGCTCACCAACACCCCACCTTCTTTTGCTTCTATTCAATGCTGCCGCATGCTGAGCCTGCTAATGACAAGGTATTCATTGTCTGCTTTAATTGCATACTTCACATCAAATACACAACAGGTGATGTGCTCAACATGGATAGACTGTTTAGGCTAGTGGGTACTTTCTGTGCTTTGCACATTGAGGTCTGGGGTTCAAATCATGGAAGGGGAGTTTTTTTTCCTTTTCTTTTGAATCTTTATATTTAGATTAAAAATAAATCAATTTGTGGTGTGTGTAAATTCTGTTATGGCATGGTGTGATTCGGTAGCGTGAGCATCTTTAATACAACTTTTTACCTTCAATTACATCTGAATCATACAGCGAATCAAATTGAAAGCACAAGCAGCTTTTGCTGATGAAAACAATATGCAAATTGATTATAATCTGTGAGCCAGTTCAGGTGTTTCTGCATGTTTTATGTTACGTTACACTAATAGCGACTATAACACTTAAACGTAGTGGTTTTCTTGAAGATACATCTGTTCTGGATCACAGAACATAGGCATGCTGCATATCATTTTAATCAGCAGAAGCAGATTGTTCTAATAAGATGCATTTTAGTGTAAAAAGACGCATTAAAAGATGCATGATGCTACCAAGTCACAAAGCAGTCCTATGACCTTAGACTCAAAACATTTCTCTCAACATCCTATCACTTGAAATTTCTGCTATACAGTAGAAATTGTATTGTACACATAACAGGGGGCAAGTTTCACATAATGAGAGATCATGTTAGGTTCAATACTTTTTAAAATACACTACTTTGTACTTTCCTTCTCCCTTACTCTATGTGAATGGACACCCAAGTTCCTAAACCACCTCCCCCCACCATCACACAATTAAAATTCATCTGCATTGAGCTCATTATATTGCTCACCAACACCCCACCTTCTTTTGCTTCTATTCTATGCTGCCGCATGCTGAGCCTGCTAATGACAAGGTATTCATTGTCTGCTTTAATTGCATACTTCACATCAAATACACAACAGGTGATGTTCTCAACATGGATAGACTGATTAGGCTAGTGGGTACTTTCTGTGCTTTGCACATTGAGGTCTGGGGTTCAAATCATGAAAGGGGAGTTTTTTTTCCTTTTCTTTTGAATCTTTATATTTAGATTAAATATAAATCACTTTGTGGTGTGTGTGAATTCTGTTATGGCATGGTGTGATTCGGTAGCGCGAGCATCTTTAATGCAACTTTTTACCTTCAATTACATATGAATCACACAGCGAATCAAATTGAAAGCACAAGCAGCTTTTGCTGATGAAAACAATATGCAAATCGATTATAATCTGTGAGCCAGTTCAGGTGTTTCTGCATGTTTTATGTTACGTTACACTAATAGCAACTATAACACTTAAACGTAGTGGTTTTCTTGAAGATACATCTGTTCTGGATCACAGAACATAGGCATGCTGCATATCATTTTAATCATCAGAAGCAGATTGTTCTAATAAGATGCATTTTAGTGTAAAAAGACGCATTAAAAGATGCACGATGCTACCAAGTCACACAGCACTCCTATGACCTTAGACTCAAAACATTTCTCTCAACATCCTATCACTTGAAATTTCTGCTATACAGTAGAAATTGTATTGTACACATAACAGGGGGCAAGTTTCACATAATGAGAGATCATGTTAGGTTCAATACTTTTTAAAATACACTACTTTGTACTTTCCTTCTCCCTTCCTCTCTGTGTATGGACACCCAAGTTCCTAAACCACCTCCCCCCACCATCACACAATTATAATTCATCTGCATTGAGCTCATTATATCGCTCACCAACACCCCACCTTCTTTTGCTTCTATTCAATGCTGCCGCATGCTGAGCCTGCTAATGACAAGGTATTCATTGTCTGCTTTAATTGCATACTTCACATCAAATACACAACAGGTGATGTTCTCAACATGGATAGACTGTTTAGGCTAGTGGGTACTTTCTGTGCTTTGCACATTGGGGTCTGGGGTTCAAATCATGGAAAGGGAGTTTTTTTTTCCTTTTCTTTTGAATCTTTATATTTAGATTAAAAATAAATCACTTTGTGGTGTGTGTGAATTCTGTTATGGCATGGTGTGATTCGGTAGCGCGAGCATCTTTAATGCAACTTTTTACCTTCAATTACATCTGAATCATACAGCGAATCAAATTGAAAGCACAAGCAGCTTTTGCTGATGAAAACAATATGCAAATTGATTATAATCTGTGAGCCAGTTCAGGTGTTTCTGCATGTTTTATGTTACGTTACACTAATAGCGACTATAACACTTAAACGTAGTGGTTTTCTTGAAGATACATCTGTTCTGGATCACAGAACATAGGCATGCTGCATATCATTTTAATCAGCAGAAGCAGATTGTTCTAATAAGATGCATTTTAGTGTAAAAAGACGCATTAAAAGATGCACGATGCTACCATGTCACAAAGCAGTCCTATGACCTTAGACTCAAAACATTTCTCTCAACATCCTATCACTTGAAATTTCTGCTATACAGTAGAAATTGTATTGTACACATAACAGGGGGCAAGTTTCACATAACGAGAGATCATGTTAGGTTCAATACTTTTTAAAATACACTACTTTGTACTTTCCTTCTCCCTTACTCTATGTGAATGGACACCCAAGTTCCTAAACCACCTCCCCCCACCATCACACAATTAAAATTCATCTGCATTGAGCTCATTATATTGCTCACCAACACCCCACCTTCTTTTGCTTCTATTCAATGCTGCCGCATGCTGAGCCTGCTAATGACAAGGTATTCATTGTCTGCTTTAATTGCATACTTCACATCAAATACACAACAGGTGATGTTCTCAACATGGATAGACTGTTTAGGCTAGTGGGTACTTTCTGTGCTTTGCACATTGAGGTCTGGGGTTCAAATCATGGAAGGGGAGTTTTTTTTCCTTTTCTTTTGAATCTTTATATTTAGATTAAAAATAAATCACTTTGTGGTGTGTGTAAATTCTGTTATGGCATGGTGTGATTCGGTAGCGCGAGCATCTTTAATACAACTTTTTACCTTCAATTACATCTGAATCATACAGCGAATCAAATTGAAAGCACAAGCAGCTTTTGCTGATGAAAACAATATGCAAATTGATTATAATCTGTGAGCCAGTTCAGGTGTTTCTGCATGTTTTATGTTACGTTACACTAATAGCGACTATAACACTTAAACGTAGTGGTTTTCTTGAAGATACATCTGTTCTGTATCACAGAACATAGGCATGCTGCATATCATTTTAATCAGCAGAAGCAGATTGTTCTAATAAGATGCATTTTAGTGTAAAAAGACGCATTAAAAGATGCACGATGCTACCAAGTCACAAAGCAGTCCTATGACCTTAGACTCAAAACATTTCTCTCAACATCCTATCACTTGAAATTTCTGCTATACAGTAGAAATTGTATTGTACACATAACAGGGGGCAAGTTTCACATAATGAGAGATCATGTTAGGTTCAATACTTTTTAAAATACACTACTTTGTACTTTCCTTCTCCCTTACTCTATGTGAATGGACACCCAAGTTCCTAAACCACCTCCCCCCACCATCACACAATTAAAATTCATCTGCATTGAGCTCATTATATTGCTCACCAACACCCCACCTTCTTTTGCTTCTATTCTATGCTGCCGCATGCTGAGCCTGCTAATGACAAGGTATTCATTGTCTGCTTTAATTGCATACTTCACATCAAATACACAACAGGTGATGTTCTCAACATGGATAGACTGATTAGGCTAGTGGGTACTTTCTGTGCTTTGCACATTGAGGTCTGGGGTTCAAATCATGAAAGGGGAGTTTTTTTTCCTTTTCTTTTGAATCTTTATATTTAGATTAAAAATAAATCACTTTGTGGTGTGTGTGAATTCTGTTATGGCATGGTGTGATTCGGTAGCGCGAGCATCTTTAATGCAACTTTTTACCTTCAATTACATATGAATCACACAGCGAATCAAATTGAAAGCACAAGCAGCTTTTGCTGATGAAAACAATATGCAAATCGATTATAATCTGTGAGCCAGTTCAGGTGTTTCTGCATGTTTTATGTTACGTTACACTAATAGCGACTATAACACTTAAACGTAGTGGTTTTCTTGAAGATACATCTGTTCTGGATCACAGAACATAGGCATGCTGCATATCATTTTAATCATCAGAAGCAGATTGTTCTAATAAGATGCATTTTAGTGTAAAAAGACGCATTAAAAGATGCATGATGCTACCAAGTCACACAGCACTCCTATGACCTTAGACTCAAAACATTTCTCTCAACATCCTATCACTTGAAATTTCTGCTATACAGTAGAAATTGTATTGTACACATAACAGGGGGCAAGTTTCACATAATGAGAGATCATGTTAGGTTCAATACTTTTTAAAATACACTACTTTGTACTTTCCTTCTCCCTTCCTCTCTGTGTATGGACACCCAAGTTCCTAAACCACCTCCCCCCACCATCACACAATTATAATTCATCTGCATTGAGCTCATTATATCGCTCACCAACACCCCACCTTCTTTTGCTTCTATTCAATGCTGCCGCATGCTGAGCCTGCTAATGACAAGGTATTCATTGTCTGCTTTAATTGCATACTTCACATCAAATACACAACAGGTGATGTTCTCAACATGGATAGACTGTTTAGGCTAGTGGGTACTGTCTGCACTTTGCACATTGAGGTCTGGGGTTCGGATCATGGAAGGGGAGTTTTTTTTCCTTTTCTTTTGAATCTTTATATTTAGATTAAAAATAAATCACTTTGTGGTGTGTGTGAATTCTGTTATGTCATGGTGTGATTCGGTAGCGCGAGCATCTTTAATGCAACTTTTTACCTTCAATTACATCTGAATCATACAGCGAATCAAATTGAAAGCACAAGCAGCTTTTGCTGATAAAAACAATATGCAAATTGCCTATAATCTGTGAGCCAGTTCAGGTGTTTCTGCATGTTTTATGTTACGTTACACTAATAGCAACTATAACACTTAAACGTAGTGGTTTTCTTGAAGATATATCTGTACTGGATCACAGAACATAGGCATGCTGCATAACATTTTAATCAGCAGAAGCAGATTGTTCTAATAGAATGCATTTTAGTGTAAAAAGACGCATAAAAAGATGCACGATGCTTCCAAGTCACACAGCACTCCTATGACCTTAGACTCAACATCCTATCACTTGAAATTTCTGCTATACAGTAGAAATTGTATTGTACACATAACAGGGGGCAAGATTCACATAATGAGAGATCATGTTAGGTTCAATACTTTTTAAAATACACTACTTTGTACTTTCCTTCTCCCTTACTCTCTGTGTATGGACACCCAAGTTCCTAAACCACCTCCCCCCACCATCACACAATTAAAATTCATCTGCATTGAGCTCATTATATTGCTCACCAACACCCCACCTTCTTTTGCTTCTATTCAATGCTGCCGCATGCTGAGCCTGCTAATGACAAGGTATTCATTGTCTGCTTTAATTGCATACTTCACATCAAATACACAACAGGTGATGTTCTCAACATGGATAGACTATTTTGGCTAGTGGGTACTTTCTGTGCTTTGCACATTGAGGTCTGGGGTTCAAATCATGAAAGGGGAGTTTTTTTTCCTTTTCTTTTGAATCTTTATATTTAGATTAAAAATAAATCACTTTGTGGTGTGTGTGAATTCTGTTATGGCATGGTGTGATTCGGTAGCGCGAGCATCTTTAATGCAACTTTTTACCTTCAATTACATCTGAATCATACAGCGAATCAAATTGAAAGCACAAGCAGCTTTTGCTGATGAAAACAATATGCAAATCGATTATAATCTGTGAGCCAGTTCAGGTGTTTCTGCATGTTTAATGTTACGTTACACTAATAGCGACTATAACACTTAAACGTAGTGGTTTTCTTGAAGATACATCTGTTCTGGATCACAGAACATAGGCATGCTGCATATCATTTTAATCAGCAGAAGCAGATTGTTCTAATAAGATGCATTTTAGTGTAAAAAGACGCATTAAAAGATGCACGATGCTACCAAGTCACAAAGCAGTCCTATGACCTTAGACTCAAAACATTTCTCTCAACATCCTATCACTTGAAATTTCTGCTTTACAGTAGAAATTGTATTGTACACATAACAGGGGGCAAGTTTCACATAATGAGAGATCATGTTAGGTTCAATACTTTTTAAAATACACTACTTTGTACTTTCCTTCTCCCTTACTCTATGTGAATGGACACCCAAGTTCCTAAACCACCTCCCCCCACCATCACACAATTAAAATTCATCTGCATTGAGCTCATTATATTGCTCACCAACACCCCACCTTCTTTTGCTTCTATTCAATGCTGCCGCATGCTGAGCCTGCTAATGACAAGGTATTCATTGTCTGCTTTAATTGCATACTTCACATCAAATACACAACAGGTGATGTTCTCAACATGGATAGACTGATTAGGCTAGTGGGTACTTTCTGTGCTTTGCACATTGAGGTCTGGGGTTCAAATCATGAAAGGGGAGTTTTTTTTCCTTTTCTTTTGAATCTTTATATTTAGATTAAAAATAAATCACTTTGTGGTGTGTGTGAATTCTGTTATGGCATGGTGTGATTCGGTAGCGCGAGCATCTTTAATGCAACTTTTTACCTTCAATTACATATGAATCACACAGCGAATCAAATTGAAAGCACAAGCAGCTTTTGCTGATGAAAACAATATGCAAATCGATTATAATCTGTGAGCCAGTTCAGGTGTTTCTGCATGTTTTATGTTACGTTACACTAATAGCGACTATAACACTTAAACGTAGTGGTTTTCTTGAAGATACATCTGTTCTGGATCACAGAACATAGGCATGCTGCATATCATTTTAATCATCAGAAGCAGATTGTTCTAATAAGATGCATTTTAGTGTAAAAAGACGCATTAAAAGATGCACGATGCTACCAAGTCACACAGCACTCCTATGACCTTAGACTCAAAACATTTCTCTCAACATCCTATCACTTGAAATTTCTGCTATACAGTAGAAATTGTATTGTACACATAACAGGGGGCAAGTTTCACATAATGAGAGATCATGTTAGGTTCAATACTTTTTAAAATACACTACTTTGTACTTTCCTTATCCCTTCCTCTCTGTGTATGGACACCCAAGTTCCTAAACCACCTCCCCCCACCATCACACAATTATAATTCATCTGCATTGAGCTCATTATATCGCTCACCAACACCCCACCTTCTTTTGCTTCTATTCAATACTGCCGCATGCTGAGCCTGCTAATGACAAGGTATTCATTGTCTGCTTTAATTGCATACTTCACATCACATACACAACAGGTGATGTTCTCAACATGGATAGACTGTTTAGGCTAGTGGGTACTTTCTGTGCTTTGCACATTGGGGTCTGGGGTTCAAATTATGGAAGGGGAGTTTTTTTTCCTTTTCTTTTGAATCTTTATATTTAGATTAAAAATAAATCACTTTGTGGTGTGTGTTAATTCTGTTATGGCATGGTGTGATTCGGTAGCGCGAGCATCTTTAATGCAACTTTTTACCTTCAATTACATATGAATCATACCGCGATTCAAATTGAAAGCACAAGCAGCTTTTGCTGATGAAAACAATATGCAAATCGATTATAATCTGTGAGCCAGTTCAGGTGTTTCTGCATGTTTTATGTTACGTTACACTAATAGCGACTATAACACTTAAACGTAGTGGTTTTCTTGAAGATACATCTTTTCTGGATCACAGAACATAGGCATGCTGCATATCATTTTAATCATCAGAAGCAGATTATTCTAAAAAGATGCATTTTAGTGTAAAAAGACGCATTAAAAGATGCACGATGCTACCAAGTCACACAGCACTCCTATGACCTTAGACTCAAAACATTTCTCTCAACATCCTATCACTTGAAATTTCTGCTATACAATAGAAATTGTATTATACACATAACAGGGGGCAAGATTCACATAATGAGATATCATGTTAGGTTCAATACTTTTTAAAATACACTACTTTGTACTTTCCTTCTCCCTTACTATCTGTGTATGGACACCCAAGTTCCTAAACCACCTCCCCCCACCATCAGACAATTATAATTCATCTGCATTGAGCTCATTATATGGCTCACCAACACCCCACCTTCTTTTGCTTCTATTCAATGCTGCCGCATGCTGAGCCTGCTATTGACAAGGTATACATTGTCTAATTTAATTGCACACTTCACATCACATACACAACAGGTGATGTTCTCAACATGGATAGACTGTTTAGGCTAGTGGGTACTTTCTGTGCTTTGCACATTGGGGTCTGGGGTTCAAATCAAGGAAGGGGAGTTTTTTTTTCCTTTTCTTTTGAATCTTTATATTTAGATTAAAAATAAATCACTTTGTGGTGTGTGTGAATTCTGTTATGGCATGGTGTGATTCGGTAGCGCGAGCATCTTTAATGCAACTTTTTACCTTCAATTACATCTGAATCATACAGCGAATCAAATTGAAAGCACAAGCAGCTTTTGCTGATGAAAACAATATGCAAATTGATTATAATCTGTGAGCCAGTTCAGGTGTTTCTGCATGTTTTATGTTACGTTACACTAATAGCGACTATAACACTTAAACGTAGTGGTTTTCTTGAAGATACATCTGTTCTGGATCACAGAACATAGGCATGCTGCATATCATTTTAATCAGCAGAAGCAGATTGTTCTAATAAGATGCATTTTAGTGTAAAAAGACGCATTAAAAGATGCACGATGCTACCAAGTCACAAAGCAGTCCTATGACCTTAGACTCAAAACATTTCTCTCAACATCCTATCACTTGAAATTTCTGCTATACAGTAGAAATTGTATTGTACACATAACAGGGGGCAAGTTTCACATAACGAGAGATCATGTTAGGTTCAATACTTTTTAAAATACACTACTTTGTACTTTCCTTCTCCCTTACTCTATGTGAATGGACACCCAAGTTCCTAAACCACCTCCCCCCACCATCACACAATTAAAATTCATCTGCATTGAGCTCATTATATTGCTCACCAACACCCCACCTTCTTTTGCTTCTATTCAATGCTGCCGCATGCTGAGCCTGCTAATGACAAGGTATTCATTGTCTGCTTTAATTGCATACTTCACATCAAATACACAACAGGTGATGTTCTCAACATGGATAGACTGTTTAGGCTAGTGGGTACTGTCTGCACTTTGCACATTGAGGTCTGGGGTTCGGATCATGGAAGGGGAGTTTTTTTTCCTTTTCTTTTGAATCTTTATATTTAGATTAAAAATAAATCACTTTGTGGTGTGTGTGAATTCTGTTATGTCATGGTGTGATTCGGTAGCGCGAGCATCTTTAATGCAACTTTTAACCTTCAATTACATCTGAATCATACAGCGAATCAAATTGATAGCACAAGCAGCTTTTGCTGATAAAAACAATATGCAAATTGCCTATAATCTGTGAGCCAGTTCAGGTGTTTCTGCATGTTTTATGTTACGTTACACTAATAGCGACTATAACACTTAAACGTAGTGGTTTTCTTGAAGATACATCTGTACTGGATCACAGAACATAGGCATGCTGCATATCATTTTAATCAGCAGAAGCAGATTGTTCTAATAGAATGCATTTTAGTGTAAAAAGATGCATAAAAAGATGCACGATGCTTCCAAGTCACACAGCACTCCTATGACCTTAGACTCAACATCCTATCACTTGAAATTTCTGCTATACAGTAGAAATTGTATTGTACACATAACAGGGGGCAAGATTCACATAATGAGAGATCATGTTAGGTTCAATACTTTTTAAAATACACTACTTTGTACTTTCCTTCTCCCTTTCTCTCTGTGTATGGACACCCAAGTTCCTAAACCACCTCCCCCCACCATCAGACAATTATAATTCATCTGCATTGAGCTCATTATATGGCTCACCAACACCCGACCTTCTTTTGCTGCTATTCAATGCTGCCTCATGCTGAGCCTGCTATTGACAAGGTATACATTGTCTACTTTAATTGCACACTTCACATCACATACACAACAGGTGATGTTCTCAACATGGATAGACTGTTTAGTCTAGTGGGTACTGTCTGCACTTTGCACCTTGAGTTATGGGGTTCGGATCATGGAAGGGGAGTTTTTTTTCCTTTTCTTTTGAATCTTTATTTTTAGATTAAAAATAAATCACTTGGTGGTATGTGTGAATTCTGTTATGGCATGGTGTGACTCGGTAGCGCAAGTATCTTTAATGCAACTTTTTACCTTCAATTACATCTGAATCATACAGCGAATCAAATTGAAAGCACAAGCAGCTTTTGCTGATGAAAACAATATGCAAATTGATTATAATCTGTGAGCCAGTTCAGGTGTTTCTGCATGTTTTATGTTACGTTACACTAATAGCGACTATAACACTTAAACGTAGTGGTTTTCTTGAAGATACATCTGTACTGGATCACAGAACATAGGCATGCTGCATATCATTTTAATCAGCAGAAGCAGATTGTTCTAATAAGATGCATTTTAGTGTAAAAAGACTCATTAAAAGATGCACGATGCTACCAAGTCACACAGCACTCCTATGACCTTAGACTCAAAACATTTCTCTCAACATCCTATCACTTGAAATTTCTGCTATACAGTAGAAATTGTATTGTACACATAACAGGGGGCAAGTTTCACATAATGAGCGATCATGTTAAGTTCAATACTTTTTAAAATACACTACTTTGTACTTTCCTTCTCCCTTACTCTATGTGTATGACACCCAAGTTCCTAAACCACCTCCCCCCACCATCACACAATTAAAATTCATCTGCATTGAGCTCATTATATTGCTCACCAACACCCCACCTTCTTTTGCTTCTATTCAATGCTGCCGCATGCTGAGCCTGCTAATGACAAGGTATTCATTGTCTGCTTTAATTGCATACTTCACATCAAATACACAACAGGTGATGTTCTCAACATGGATAGACTGTTTAGGCTAGTGGGTACTTTCTGTGCTTTGCACATTGAGGTCTGGGGTTAAAATCATGGAAGGGGAGTTTTTTTTCCTTTTCTTTTGAATCTTTATATTTAGATTAAAAATAAATCACTTTGTGGTGTGTGTGAATTCTGTTATGGCATGGTGTGATTCGGTAGCGCGAGCATCTTTAATGCAACTTTTTACCTTCAATTACATATGAATTATACAGCGAATCAAATTGAAAGCACAAGCAGCTTTTGCTGATGAAAACAATATGCAAATTGATTATAATCTGTGAGCCAGTTCAGGTGTTTCTGCATGTTTTATGTTACGTTACACTAATAGCGACTATAACACTTAAACGTAGTGGTTTTCTTGAAGATACATCTGTTCTGGATCACAGAACATAGGCATGCTGCATATCATTTTAATCAGCAGAAGCAGATTGTTCTAATAAGATGCATTTTAGTGTAAAAAGACGCATTAAAAGATGCACGATGCTACCAAGTCACACAGCACTCCTATGACCTTAGACTCAAAACATTTCTCTCAACATCCTATCACTTGAAATTTCTGCTATACAGTAGAAATTGTATTGTACACATAACAGGGGGCAAGTTTCACATAATGAGAGATCATGTTAGGTTCAATACTTTTTAAAATACACTACTTTGTACTTTCCTTCTCCCTTACTCTATGTGTATGACACCCAAGTTCCTAAACCACCTCCCCCCACCATCACACAATTAAAATTCATCTGCATTGAGCTCATTATATTGCTCACCAACACCCCACCTTCTTTTGCTTCTATTCAATGCTGCCGCATGCTGAGCCTGCTAATGACAAGGTATTCATTGTCTGCTTTAATTGCATACTTCACATGAAATACACAACAGGTGATGTTCTCAACATGGATAGACTGTTTAGGCTAGTGGGTACTTTCTGTGCTTTGCACATTGAGGTCTGGGGTTCAAATCATGGAAGGGGAGTTTTTTATCCTTTTCTTTTGAATCTTTATATTTAGATTAAAAATAAATCACTTTGTGGTGTGTGTGAATTCTGTTATGGCATGGTGTGATTCGGTAGCGCGAGCATCTTTAATGCAACTTTTTACCTTCAATTACATCTGAATCATACAGCGAATCAAATTGAAAGCACAAGCAGCTTTTGCTGATGAAAACAATATGCAAATTGATTATAATCTGTGAGCCAGTTCAGGTGTTTCTGCATGTTTTATGTTACGTTACACTAATAGCGACTATAACACTTAAACGTTGTGGTTTTCTTGAAGATACATCTGTTCTGGATCACAGAACATAGGCATGCTGCATATCATTTTAATCAGCAGAAGCAGATTGTTCTAATAAGATGCATTTTAGTGTAAAAAGACGCATTAAAAGATGCACGATGCAACCAAGTCACACAGCACTCCAATGACCATAGACTCAAAACATTTCTCTCAACATCCTATCACTTGAAATTTCTGCTATACAGTAGAAATTGTATTGTACACATAACAGGGGGCAAGTTTCACATAATGAGAGATCATGTTAGGTTCAATACTTTTGAAAATACACTACTTTGTACTTTCCTTCTCCCTTACTCTATGTGAATGGACACCCAAGTTCCTAAACCACCTCCCCCCACCATCACACAATTAAAATTCATCTGCATTGAGCTCATTATATTGCTCACCAACACCCCACCTTCTTTTGCTTCTATTCAATGCTGCCGCATGCTGAGCCTGCTAATGACAAGGTATTCATTGTCTGCTTTAATTGCATACTTCACATCAAATACACAACAGGTGATGTTCTCAACATGGATAGACTGTTTAGGCTAGTGGGTACTTTCTGTGCTTTGCACATTGAGGTCTGGGGTTCAAATCATGGAAGGGGAGTTTTTTATCCTTTTCTTTTGAATCTTTATATTTAGATTAAAAATAAATCACTTTGTGGTGTGTGTGAATTCTGTTATGGCATGGTGTGATTCGGTAGCGCGAGCATCTTTAATGCAACTTTTTACCTTCAATTACATCTGAATCATACAGCGAATCAAATTGAAAGCACAAGCAGCTTTTGCTGATGAAAACAATATGCAAATTGATTATAATCTGTGAGCCAGTTCAGGTGTTTCTGCATGTTTTATGTTACGTTACACTAATAGCGACTATAACACTTAAACGTTGTGGTTTTCTTGAAGATACATCTGTTCTGGATCACAGAACATAGGCATGCTGCATATCATTTTAATCAGCAGAAGCAGATTGTTCTAATAAGATGCATTTTAGTGTAAAAAGACGCATTAAAAGATGCACGATGCAACCAAGTCACACAGCACTCCAATGACCATAGACTCAAAACATTTCTCTCAACATCCTATCACTTGAAATTTCTGCTATACAGTAGAAATTGTATTGTACACATAACAGGGGGCAAGTTTCACATAATGAGAGATCATGTTAGGTTCAATACTTTTGAAAATACACTACTTTGTACTTTCCTTCTCCCTTACTCTATGTGTATGACACCCAAGTTCCTAAACCACCTCCCCCCACCATCACACAATTAAAATTCATCTGCATTGAGCTCATTATATTGCTCACCAACACCCCACCTTCTTTTGCTTCTATTCAATGCTGCCGCATGCTGAGCCTGCTAATGACAAGGTATTCATTGTCTGCTTTAATTGCATACTTCACATCAAATACACAACAGGTGATGTTCTCAACATGGATAGACTGTTTAGGCTAGTGGGTACTTTCTGTGCTTTGCACATTGAGGTCTGGGGTTCAAATCATGGAAGGGGAGTTTTTTTTCCTTTTCTTTTGAATCTTTATATTTAGATTAAAAATAAATCACTTTGTGGTGTGTGTGAATTCTGTTATGGCATGGTGTGATTCGGTAGCGCGAGCATCTTTAATGCAACTTTTTACCTTCAATTACATCTGAATCATACAGCGAATCAAATTGAAAGCACAAGCAGCTTTTGCTGATGAAAACAATATGCAAATTGATTATAATCTGTGAGCCAGTTCAGGTGTTTCTGCATGTTTTATGTTACGTTACACTAATAGCGACTATAACACTTAAACGTTGTGGTTTTCTTGAAGATACATCTGTTCTGGATCACAGAACATAGGCATGCTGCATATCATTTTAATCAGCAGAAGCAGATTGTTCTAATAAGATGCATTTTAGTGTAAAAAGACGCATTAAAAGATGCACGATGCTACCAAGTCACACAGCACTCCAATGACCATAGACTCAAAACATTTCTCTCAACATCCTATCACTTGAAATTTCTGCTATACAGTAGAAATTGTATTGTACACATAACAGGGGGCAAGTTTCACATAATGAGAGATCATGTTAGGTTCAATACTTTTGAAAATACACTACTTTGTACTTTCCTTCTCCCTTACTCTATGTGAGTGGACACCCAAGTTCCTAAACCACCTCCCCCCACCATCACACAATTAAAATTCATCTGCATTGAGCTCATTATATTGCTCACCAACACCCCACCTTCTTTTGCTTCTATTCTATGCTGCCGCATGCTGAGCCTGCTAATGACAAGGTATTCATTGTCTGCTTTAATTGCATACTTCACATCAAATACACAACAGGTGATGTTCTCAACATGGATAGACTGTTTAGGCTAGTGGGTACTTTCTGTGCTTTGCACATTGAGGTCTGGGGTTCAAATCATGAAAGGGGAGTTTTTTTTCCTTTTCTTTTGAATCTTTATATTTAGATTAAAAATAAATCACTTTGTGGTGTGTGTGAATTCTGTTATGGCATGGTGTGATTCGGTAGCGCGAGCATCTTTAATGCAACTTTTTACCTTCAATTACATATGAATCATACAGCGAATCAAATTGAAAGCACAAGCAGCTTTTGCTGATGAAAACAATATGCAAATCGATTATAATCTGTGTGCCAGTTCAGGTGTTTCTGCATGTTTTATGTTACGTTACACTAATAGCGACTATAACACTTAAACGTAGTGGTTTTCTTGAAGATACGTCTGTTCTGGATCACAGAACATAGGCATGCTGCATATCATTTTAATCATCAGAAGCAGATTGTTCTAATTAGATGCATTTTAGTGTAAAAAGACGCATTAAAAGATGCACGATGCTACCAAGTCACACAGCACTCCTATGACCTTAGACTCAAAACATTTCTCTCAACATCCTATCACTTGAAATTTCTGCTATACAGTAGAAATTGTATTGTACACATAACAGGGGGCAAGCTTCACATAATGAGAGATCATGTTAGGTTCAATACTTTTTAAAATACACTACTTTGTACTTTCCTTCTCACTTCCTCTCTGTGTATGGACACCCAAGTTCCTAAACCACCACCCCCCACCATCACACAATTATAATTCATCTGCATTGAGCTCATTATATGGCTCACCAACACCCCACCTTCTTTTGCTTCTATTCAATGCTGCCGCATGCTGAGCCTGCTATTGACAAGGTATACATTGTCTGCTTTAATTGCATACTTCACATCAAATACACAACAGGTGATGTTCTCAACATGGATAGACTGTTTAGGCTAGTGGGTACTTTCTGTGCTTTGCACATTGAGGTCTGGGGTTCAAATCATGAAAGGGGAGTTTTTTTTCCTTTTCTTTTGAATCTTTATATTTAGATTAAAAATAAATCACTTTGTGGTGTGTGTGAATTCTGTTATGGCATGGTGTGATTCGGTAGCGCGAGCATCTTTAATGCAACTTTTTACCTTCAATTACATATGAATCATACAGCGAATCAAATTGAAAGCACAAGCAGCTTTTGCTGATGAAAACAATATGCAAATCGATTATAATCTGTGAGCCAGTTCAGGTGTTTCTGCATGTTTTATGTTACGTTACACTAATAGCGACTATAACACTTAAACGTAGTGGTTTTCTTGAAGATACATCTGTTCTGGATCAGAGAACATAGGCATGCTGCATATCATTTTAATCAGCAGAAGCAGATTGTTCTAATAAGATGCGTTTTAGTGTAAAAAGACGCATTAAAAGATGCACGATGCTACCAAGTCACACAGCACTCCAATGACCATAGACTCAAAACATTTCTCTCAACATCCTATCACTTGAAATTTCTGCTATACAGTAGAAATTGTATTGTACACATAACAGGGGGCAAGTTTCACATAATGAGAGATCATGTTAGGTTCAATACTTTTGAAAATACACTACTTTGTACTTTCCTTCTCCCTTACTCTATGTGAATGGACACCCAAGTTCCTAAACCACCTCCCCCCACCATCACACAATTAAAATTCATCTGCATTGAGCTCATTATATTGCTCACCAACACCCCACCTTCTTTTGCTTCTATTCAATGCTGCCGCATGCTGAGCCTGCTAATGACAAGGTATTCATTGTCTGCTTTAATTGCATACTTCACATCAAATACACAACAGGTGATGTTCTCAACATGGATAGACTGTTTAGGCTAGTGGGTACTTTCTGTAGTTTGCACATTGAGGTCTGGGGTTCAAATCATGAAAGGGGAGTTTTTTTTCCTTTTCTTTTGAATCTTTATATTTAGATTAAAAATAAATCACTTTGTGGTGTGTGTGAATTCTGTTATGGCATGGTGTGATTCGGTAGCGCGAGCATCTTTAATGCAACTTTTTACCTTCAATTACATATGAATCATACAGCGAATCAAATTGAAAGCACAAGCAGCTTTTGCTGATGAAAACAATATGCAAATCGATTATAATCTGTGTGCCAGTTCAGGTGTTTCTGCATGTTTTATGTTATGTTACACTAATAGCGACTATAACACTTAAACGTAGTGGTTTTCTTGAAGATACGTCTGTTCTGGATCACAGAACATAGGCATGCTGCATTTCATTTTAATCATCAGAAGCAGATTGTTCTAATTAGATGCATTTTAGTGTAAAAAGATGCATTAAAAGATGCACGATGCTACCAAGTCACACAGCACTCCTATGACCTTAGACTCAAAACATTTCTCTCAACATCCTATCACTTGAAATTTCTGCTATACAGTAGAAATTGTATTGTACACATAACAGGGGGCAAGCTTCACATAATGAGAGATCATGTTAGGTTCAATACTTTTTAAAATACACTACTTTGTACTTTCCTTCTCACTTCCTCTCTGTGTATGGACACCAAAGTTAATAAACCACCACCCCCCACCATCACACAATTATAATTCATCTGCATTGAGCTCATTATATGGCTCACCAACACCCCACCTTCTTTTGCTTCTATTCAATGCTGCCGCATGCTGAGCCTGCTATTGACAAGGTATACATTGTCTGCTTTAATTGCATACTTCACATCAAATACACAACAGGTGATGTTCTCAACATGGATAGACTGTTTAGGCTAGTGGGTACTGGCTGCGCTTTGCACCTTGTGTTATGGGGTTCGGATCATGGAAGGGGAGTTTTTTTTCCTTTTCTTTTGAATCTTTATTTTTAGATTAAAAATAAATCACTTGGTGGTATGTGTGAATTCTGTTATGGCATGGTGTGACTCGGTAGCGCGAGTATCTTTAATGCAACTTTTTACCTTCAATTACATCTGAATCATACAGCGAATCAAATTGAAAGCACAAGCAGCTTTTGCTGATGAAAACAATATGCAAATTGATTATAATCTGTGAGCCAGTTCAGGTGTTTCTGCATGTTTTATGTTACGTTACACTAATAGCGACTATAACACTTAAACGTAGTGGTTTTCTTGAAGATACATCTGTTCTGGATCACAGAACATAGGCATGCTGCATATCATTTTAATCAGCAGAAGCAGATTGTTCTAATAAGATGCATTTTAGTGTAAAAAGACGCATTAAAAGATGCACGATGCTACCAAGTCACACAGCACTCCTATGACCTTAGACTCAAAACATTTCTCTCAACATCCTATCACTTGAAATTTCTGCTATACAGTAGAAATTGTATTGTACACATAACAGGGGGCAAGTTTCACATAATGAGAGATCATGTTAGGTTCAATACTTTTTAAAATACACTACTTTGTACTTTCCTTCTCCCTTACTCTATGTGTATGACACCCAAGTTCCTAAACCACCTCCCCCCACCATCACACAATTAAAATTCATCTGCATTGAGCTCATTATATTGCTCACCAACACCCCACCTTCTTTTGCTTCTATTCAATGCTGCCGCATGCTGAGCCTGCTAATGACAAGGTATTCATTGTCTGCTTTAATTGCATACTTCACATCAAATACACAACAGGTGATGTTCTCAACATGGATAGACTGTTTAGGCTAGTGGGTACTTTCTGTGCTTTGCACATTGAGGTCTGGGGTTCAAATCATGGAAGGGGAGTTTTTTTTCCTTTTCTTTTGAATCTTTATATTTAGATTAAAAATAAATCACTTTGTGGTGTGTGTGAATTCTGTTATGGCATGGTGTGATTCGGTAGCGCGAGCATCTTTAATGCAACTTTTTACCTTCAATTACATCTGAATCATACAGCGAATCAAATTGAAAGCACAAGCAGCTTTTGCTGATGAAAACAATATGCAAATTGATTATAATCTGTGAGCCAGTTCAGGTGTTTCTGCATGTTTTATGTTACGTTACACTAATAGCGACTATAACACTTAAACGTTGTGGTTTTCTTGAAGATACATCTGTTCTGGATCACAGAACATAGGCATGCTGCATATCATTTTAATCAGCAGAAGCAGATTGTTCTAATAAGATGCATTTTAGTGTAAAAAGACGCATTAAAAGATGCACGATGCTACCAAGTCACACAGCACTCCAATGACCATAGACTCAAAACATTTCTCTCAACATCCTATCACTTGAAATTTCTGCTATACAGTAGAAATTGTATTGTACACATAACAGGGGGCAAGTTTCACATAATGAGAGATCATGTTAGGTTCAATACTTTTGAAAATACACTACTTTGTACTTTCCTTCTCCCTTACTCTATGTGAGTGGACACCCAAGTTCCTAAACCACCTCCCCCCACCATCACACAATTAAAATTCATCTGCATTGAGCTCATTATATTGCTCACCAACACCCCACCTTCTTTTGCTTCTATTCTATGCTGCCGCATGCTGAGCCTGCTAATGACAAGGTATTCATTGTCTGCTTTAATTGCATACTTCACATCAAATACACAACAGGTGATGTTCTCAACATGGATAGACTGTTTAGGCTAGTGGGTACTTTCTGTGCTTTGCACATTGAGGTCTGGGGTTCAAATCATGAAAGGGGAGTTTTTTTTCCTTTTCTTTTGAATCTTTATATTTAGATTAAAAATAAATCACTTTGTGGTGTGTGTGAATTCTGTTATGGCATGGTGTGATTCGGTAGCGCGAGCATCTTTAATGCAACTTTTTACCTTCAATTACATATGAATCATACAGCGAATCAAATTGAAAGCACAAGCAGCTTTTGCTGATGAAAACAATATGCAAATCGATTATAATCTGTGTGCCAGTTCAGGTGTTTCTGCATGTTTTATGTTACGTTACACTAATAGCGACTATAACACTTAAACGTAGTGGTTTTCTTGAAGATACGTCTGTTCTGGATCACAGAACATAGGCATGCTGCATATCATTTTAATCATCAGAAGCAGATTGTTCTAATTAGATGCATTTTAGTGTAAAAAGACGCATTAAAAGATGCACGATGCTACCAAGTCACACAGCACTCCTATGACCTTAGACTCAAAACATTTCTCTCAACATCCTATCACTTGAAATTTCTGCTATACAGTAGAAATTGTATTGTACACATAACAGGGGGCAAGCTTCACATAATGAGAGATCATGTTAGGTTCAATACTTTTTAAAATACACTACTTTGTACTTTCCTTCTCACTTCCTCTCTGTGTATGGACACCCAAGTTCCTAAACCACCACCCCCCACCATCACACAATTATAATTCATCTGCATTGAGCTCATTATATGGCTCACCAACACCCCACCTTCTTTTGCTTCTATTCAATGCTGCCGCATGCTGAGCCTGCTATTGACAAGGTATACATTGTCTGCTTTAATTGCATACTTCACATCAAATACACAACAGGTGATGTTCTCAACATGGATAGACTGTTTAGGCTAGTGGGTACTTTCTGTGCTTTGCACATTGAGGTCTGGGGTTCAAATCATGAAAGGGGAGTTTTTTTTCCTTTTCTTTTGAATCTTTATATTTAGATTAAAAATAAATCACTTTGTGGTGTGTGTGAATTCTGTTATGGCATGGTGTGATTCGGTAGCGCGAGCATCTTTAATGCAACTTTTTACCTTCAATTACATATGAATCATACAGCGAATCAAATTGAAAGCACAAGCAGCTTTTGCTGATGAAAACAATATGCAAATCGATTATAATCTGTGAGCCAGTTCAGGTGTTTCTGCATGTTTTATGTTACGTTACACTAATAGCGACTATAACACTTAAACGTAGTGGTTTTCTTGAAGATACATCTGTTCTGGATCAGAGAACATAGGCATGCTGCATATCATTTTAATCAGCAGAAGCAGATTGTTCTAATAAGATGCGTTTTAGTGTAAAAAGACGCATTAAAAGATGCACGATGCTACCAAGTCACACAGCACTCCAATGACCATAGACTCAAAACATTTCTCTCAACATCCTATCACTTGAAATTTCTGCTATACAGTAGAAATTGTATTGTACACATAACAGGGGGCAAGTTTCACATAATGAGAGATCATGTTAGGTTCAATACTTTTGAAAATACACTACTTTGTACTTTCCTTCTCCCTTACTCTATGTGAATGGACACCCAAGTTCCTAAACCACCTCCCCCCACCATCACACAATTAAAATTCATCTGCATTGAGCTCATTATATTGCTCACCAACACCCCACCTTCTTTTGCTTCTATTCAATGCTGCCGCATGCTGAGCCTGCTAATGACAAGGTATTCATTGTCTGCTTTAATTGCATACTTCACATCAAATACACAACAGGTGATGTTCTCAACATGGATAGACTGTTTAGGCTAGTGGGTACTTTCTGTAGTTTGCACATTGAGGTCTGGGGTTCAAATCATGAAAGGGGAGTTTTTTTTCCTTTTCTTTTGAATCTTTATATTTAGATTAAAAATAAATCACTTTGTGGTGTGTGTGAATTCTGTTATGGCATGGTGTGATTCGGTAGCGCGAGCATCTTTAATGCAACTTTTTACCTTCAATTACATATGAATCATACAGCGAATCAAATTGAAAGCACAAGCAGCTTTTGCTGATGAAAACAATATGCAAATCGATTATAATCTGTGTGCCAGTTCAGGTGTTTCTGCATGTTTTATGTTATGTTACACTAATAGCGACTATAACACTTAAACGTAGTGGTTTTCTTGAAGATACGTCTGTTCTGGATCACAGAACATAGGCATGCTGCATTTCATTTTAATCATCAGAAGCAGATTGTTCTAATTAGATGCATTTTAGTGTAAAAAGATGCATTAAAAGATGCACGATGCTACCAAGTCACACAGCACTCCTATGACCTTAGACTCAAAACATTTCTCTCAACATCCTATCACTTGAAATTTCTGCTATACAGTAGAAATTGTATTGTACACATAACAGGGGGCAAGCTTCACATAATGAGA
Source organism: Taudactylus pleione (assembly GCA_031769625.1). NCBI lineage: Eukaryota > Metazoa > Chordata > Amphibia > Anura > Myobatrachidae > Taudactylus > Taudactylus pleione. The sequence goes on from JAUIMM010000759.1 coordinate 7,381,859, forward strand.
GATCATGTTAGGTTCAATACTTTTTAAAATACACTACTTTGTACTTTCCTTCTCACTTCCTCTCTGTGTATGGACACCAAAGTTAATAAACCACCACCCCCCACCATCACACAATTATAATTCATCTGCATTGAGCTCATTATATGGCTCACCAACACCCCACCTTCTTTTGCTTCTATTCAATGCTGCCGCATGCTGAGCCTGCTATTGACAAGGTATACATTGTCTGCTTTAATTGCATACTTCACATCAAATACACAACAGGTGATGTTCTCAACATGGATAGACTGTTTAGGCTAGTGGGTACTGGCTGCGCTTTGCACCTTGTGTTATGGGGTTCGGATCATGGAAGGGGAGTTTTTTTTCCTTTTCTTTTGAATCTTTATTTTTAGATTAAAAATAAATCACTTGGTGGTATGTGTGAATTCTGTTATGGCATGGTGTGACTCGGTAGCGCGAGTATCTTTAATGCAACTTTTTACCTTCAATTACATCTGAATCATACAGCGAATCAAATTGAAAGCACAAGCAGCTTTTGCTGATGAAAACAATATGCAAATTGATTATAATCTGTGAGCCAGTTCAGGTGTTTCTGCATGTTTTATGTTACGTTACACTAATAGCGACTATAACACTTAAACGTAGTGGTTTTCTTGAAGATACATCTGTTCTGGATCACAGAACATAGGCATGCTGCATATCATTTTAATCAGCAGAAGCAGATTGTTCTAATAAGATGCATTTTAGTGTAAAAAGACGCATTAAAAGATGCACGATGCTACCAAGTCACACAGCACTCCTATGACCTTAGACTCAAAACATTTCTCTCAACATCCTATCACTTGAAATTTCTGCTATACAGTAGAAATTGTATTGTACACATAACAGGGGGCAAGTTTCACATAATGAGAGATCATGTTAGGTTCAATACTTTTTAAAATACACTACTTTGTACTTTCCTTCTCCCTTACTCTATGTGTATGACACCCAAGTTCCTAAACCACCTCCCCCCACCATCACACAATTAAAATTCATCTGCATTGAGCTCATTATATTGCTCACCAACACCCCACCTTCTTTTGCTTCTATTCAATGCTGCCGCATGCTGAGCCTGCTAATGACAAGGTATTCATTGTCTGCTTTAATTGCATACTTCACATCAAATACACAACAGGTGATGTTCTCAACATGGATAGACTGTTTAGGCTAGTGGGTACTTTCTGTGCTTTGCACATTGAGGTCTGGGGTTCAAATCATGGAAGGGGAGTTTTTTTTCCTTTTCTTTTGAATCTTTATATTTAGATTAAAAATAAATCACTTTGTGGTGTGTGTGAATTCTGTTATGGCATGGTGTGATTCGGTAGCGCGAGCATCTTTAATGCAACTTTTTACCTTCAATTACATCTGAATCATACAGCGAATCAAATTGAAAGCACAAGCAGCTTTTGCTGATGAAAACAATATGCAAATTGATTATAATCTGTGAGCCAGTTCAGGTGTTTCTGCATGTTTTATGTTACGTTACACTAATAGCGACTATAACACTTAAACGTTGTGGTTTTCTTGAAGATACATCTGTTCTGGATCACAGAACATAGGCATGCTGCATATCATTTTAATCAGCAGAAGCAGATTGTTCTAATAAGATGCATTTTAGTGTAAAAAGACGCATTAAAAGATGCACGATGCTACCAAGTCACACAGCACTCCAATGACCATAGACTCAAAACATTTCTCTCAACATCCTATCACTTGAAATTTCTGCTATACAGTAGAAATTGTATTGTACACATAACAGGGGGCAAGTTTCACATAATGAGAGATCATGTTAGGTTCAATACTTTTGAAAATACACTACTTTGTACTTTCCTTCTCCCTTACTCTATGTGAATGGACACCCAAGTTCCTAAACCACCTCCCCCCACCATCACACAATTAAAATTCATCTGCATTGAGCTCATTATATTGCTCACCAACACCCCACCTTCTTTTGCTTCTATTCAATGCTGCCGCATGCTGAGCCTGCTAATGACAAGGTATTCATTGTCTGCTTTAATTGCATACTTCACATCAAATACACAACAGGTGATGTTCTCAACATGGATAGACTGTTTAGGCTAGTGGGTACTTTCTGTGCTTTGCACATTGAGGTCTGGGGTTCAAATCATGAAAGGGGAGTTTTTTTTCCTTTTCTTTTGAATCTTTATATTTAGATTAAAAATAAATCACTTTGTGGTGTGTGTGAATTCTGTTATGGCATGGTGTGATTCGGTAGCGCAAGCATCTTTAATGCAACTTTTTACCTTCAATTACATATGAATCATACAGCGAATCAAATTGAAAGCACAAGCAGCTTTTGCTGATGAAAACAATATGCAAATCGATTATAATCTGTGTGCCAGTTCAGGTGTTTCTGCATGTTTTATGTTACGTTACACTAATAGCGACTATAACACTTAAACGTAGTGGTTTTCTTGAAGATACGTCTGTTCTGGATCACAGAACATAGGCATGCTGCATATCATTTTAATCATCAGAAGCAGATTGTTCTAATTAGATGCATTTTAGTGTAAAAAGACGCATTAAAAGATGCACGATGCTACCAAGTCACACAGCACTCCTATGACCTTAGACTCAAAACATTTCTCTCAACATCCTATCACTTGAAATTTCTGCTATACAGTAGAAATTGTATTGTACACATAACAGGGGGCAAGCTTCACATAATGAGAGATCATGTTAGGTTCAATACTTTTTAAAATACACTACTTTGTACTTTCCTTCTCACTTCCTCTCTGTGTATGGACACCCAAGTTCCTAAACCACCACCCCCCACCATCACACAATTATAATTCATCTGCATTGAGCTCATTATATGGCTCACCAACACCCCACCTTCTTTTGCTTCTATTCAATGCTGCCGCATGCTGAGCCTGCTATTGACAAGGTATACATTGTCTGCTTTAATTGCATACTTCACATCAAATACACAACAGGTGATGTTCTCAACATGGATAGACTGTTTAGGCTAGTGGGTACTTTCTGTGCTTTGCACATTGAGGTCTGGGGTTCAAATCATGAAAGGGGAGTTTTTTTTCCTTTTCTTTTGAATCTTTATATTTAGATTAAAAATAAATCACTTTGTGGTGTGTGTGAATTCTGTTATGGCATGGTGTGATTCGGTAGCGCGAGCATCTTTAATGCAACTTTTTACCTTCAATTACATATGAATCATACAGCGAATCAAATTGAAAGCACAAGCAGCTTTTGCTGATGAAAACAATATGCAAATCGATTATAATCTGTGAGCCAGTTCAGGTGTTTCTGCATGTTTTATGTTACGTTACACTAATAGCGACTATAACACTTAAACGTAGTGGTTTTCTTGAAGATACATCTGTTCTGGATCAGAGAACATAGGCATGCTGCATATCATTTTAATCAGCAGAAGCAGATTGTTCTAATAAGATGCATTTTAGTGTAAAAAGACGCATTAAAAGATGCACGATGCTACCAAGTCACACAGCACTCCTATGACCATAGACTCAAAACATTTCTCTCAACATCCTATCACTTGAAATTTCTGCTATACAGTAGAAATTGTATTGTACACATAACAGGGGGCAAGTTTCACATAATGAGAGATCATGTTAGGTTCAATACTTTTTAAAATACACTACTTTGTACTTTCCTTCTCCCTTACTCTATGTGAATGGACACCCAAGTTCCTAAACCACCTCCCCCCACCATCACACAATTAAAATTTATCTGCATTGAGCTCATTATATTGCTCACCAACACCCCACCTTCTTTTGCTTCTATTCAATGCTGCCGCATGCTGAGCCTGCTAATGACAAGGTATTCATTGTCTGCTTTAATTGCATACTTCACATCAAATACACAACAGGTGATGTTCTCAACATGGATAGACTGTTTAGGCTAGTGGGTACTTTCTGTGCTTTGCACATTGAGGTCTGGGGTTCAAATCATGAAAGGGGAGTTTTTTTTCCTTTTCTTTTGAATCTTTATATTTAGATTAAAAATAAATCACTTTGTGGTGTGTGTGAATTCTGTTATGGCATGGTGTGATTCGGTAGCGCGAGCATCTTTAATGCAACTTTTTACCTTCAATTACATATGAATCATACAGCGAATCAAATTGAAAGCACAAGCAGCTTTTGCTGATGAAAACAATATGCAAATCGATTATAATCTGTGTGCCAGTTCAGGTGTTTCTGCATGTTTTATGTTACGTTACACTCATAGCGACTATAACACTTAAACGTAGTGGTTTTCTTGAAGATACGTCTGTTCTGGATCACAGAACATAGGCATGCTGCATATCATTTTAATAATCAGAAGCAGATTGTTCTAATAAGATGCATTTTAGTGTAAAAAGACGCATTAAAAGATGCACTATGCTACCAAGTCACACAGCACTCCTATGACCTTAGACTCAAAACATTTCTCTCAACATCCTATCACTTGAAATTTCTGCTATACAGTAGAAATTGTATTGTACACATAACAGGGGGCAAGCTTCACATAATGAGAGATCATGTTAGGTTCAATACTTTTTAAAATACACTACTTTGTACTTTCCTTCTCACTTCCTCACTGTGTATGGACACCCAAGTTCCTAAACCACCACCCCCCACCATCACACAATTATAATTCATCTGCATTGAGCTCATTATATTGCTCACCAACACCCCACCTTCTTTTGCTTCAATTCAATGCTGCCGCATGCTGAGCCTGCTATTGACAAGGTATACATTGTCTACTTTAATTGCACACTTCACATCACATACACAACAGGTGATGTTCTCAACATGGATAGACTGTTTAGGCTAGTGGGTACTTTCTGTGCTTTGCACATTGAGGTCTGGGGTTCAAATCATGGAAGGGGAGTTTTTTTTCCTTTTCTTTTGAATCTTTATATTTAGATTAAAAATAAATCACTTTGTGGTGTGTGTGAATTCTGTTATGGCATGGTGTGATTCGGTAGCGCGAGCATCTTTAATGCAACTTTTTACCTTCAATTACATCTGAATCATACAGCGAATCAAATTGAAAGCACAAGCAGCTTTTGCTGATGAAAACAATATGCAAATTGATTATAATCTGTGAGCCAGTTCAGGTGTTTCTGCATGTTTTATGTTAAGTTACACTAATAGCGACTATAACACTTAAACGTAGTGGTTTTCTTGAAATACATCTGTTCTGGATCACAGAACATAGGCATGCTGCATATCATTTTAATCAGCAGAAGCAGATTGTTCTAATAAGATGCTTTTTAGTGTAAAAAGATGCATTAAAAGATGCACGATGCTACCAAGTCACAAAGCAGTCCTATGACCTTAGACTCAAAACATTTCTCTCAACATCCTATCACTTGAAATTTCTGCTATACAGTAGAAATTGTATTGTACACATAACAGGGGGCAAGTTTCACATAACGAGAGATCATGTTAGGTTCAATACTTTTTAAAATACACTACTTTGTACTTTCCTTCTCCCTTACTCTATGTGAATGGACACCCAAGTTCCTAAACCACCTCCCCCCACCATCACACAATTAAAATTCATCTGCATTGAGCTCATTATATTGCTCACCAACACCCCACCTTCTTTTGCTTCTATTCAATGCTGCCGCATGCTGAGCCTGCTAATGACAAGGTATTCATTGTCTGCTTTAATTGCATACTTCACATCAAATACACAACAGGTGATGTTCTCAACATGGATAGACTGTTTAGGCTAGTGGGTACTTTCTGTGCTTTGCACATTGAGGTCTGGGGTTCAAATCATGGAAGGGGAGTTTTTTTTCCTTTTCTTTTGAATCTTTATATTTAGATTAAAAATAAATCACTTTGTGGTGTGTGTGAATTCTGTTATGGCATTGTGTGATTCGGTAGCGCGAGCATCTTTAATGCAACTTTTTACCTTCAATTACATATGAATCATACAGCGAATCAAATTGAAAGCACAAGCAGCTTTTGCTGATGAAAACAATATGCAAATCGATTATAATCTGTGAGCCAGTTCAGGTGTTTCTGCATGTTTTATGTTACGTTACACTAATAGCGACTATAACACTTAAACGTAGTGGTTTTCTTGAAGATACATCTTTTCTGGATCACAGAACATAGGCATGCTGCATATCATTTTAATCAGCAGAAGCAGATTGTTCTAATAAGATGCTTTTTAGTGTAAAAAGACGCATTAAAAGATGCACTATGCTACCAAGTCACAAAGCAGTCCTATGACCTTAGACTCAAAACATTTCTCTCAACATCCTATCACTTGAAATTTCTGCTATACAGTAGAAATTGTATTGTACACATAACAGGGGGCAAGTTTCACATAACGAGAGATCATGTTAGGTTCAATACTTTTTAAAATACACTACTTTGTACTTTCCTTCTCCCATACTCTATGTGAATGGACACCCAAGTTCCTAAACCACCTCCCCCCACCATCACACAATTAAAATTCATCTGCATTGAGCTCATTATATGGCTCACCAACACCCCACCTTCTTTTGCTTCAATTCAATGCTGCCGCATGCTGAGCCTGCTATTGACAAGGTATACATTGTCTACTTTAATTGCACACTTCACATCACATACACAACAGGTGATGTTCTCAACATGGATAGACTGTTTAGGCTAGTGGGTACTTTCTGTGCTTTGCACATTGAGGTCTGGGGTTCAAATCATGGAAGGGGAGTTTTTTTTCCTTTTCTTTTGAATCTTTATATTTAGATTAAAAATAAATCACTTTGTGGTGTGTGTGAATTCTGTTATGGCATGGTGTGATTCGGTAGCGCGAGCATCTTTAATGCAACTTTTTACCTTCAATTACATCTGAATCATACAGCGAATCAAATTGAAAGCACAAGCAGCTTTTGCTGATGAAAACAATATGCAAATTGATTATAATCTGTGAGCCAGTTCAGGTGTTTCTGCATGTTTTATGTTACGTTACACTAATAGCGACTATAACACTTAAACGTAGTGGTTTTCTTGAAGATACATCTGTTCTGGATCACAGAACATAGGCATGCTGCATATCATTTTAATCAGCAGAAGCAGATTGTTCTAATAAGATGCATTTTAGTGTAAAAAGACGCATTAAAAGATGCACGATGCTACCAAGTCACAAAGCAGTCCTATGACCTTAGACTCAAAACATTTCTCTCAACATCCTATCACTTGAAATTTCTGCTATACAGTAGAAATTGTATTGTACACATAACAGGGGGCAAGTTTCACATAACGAGAGATCATGTTAGGTTCAATACTTTTTAAAATACACTACTTTGTACTTTCCTTCTCCCTTACTCTATGTGAATGGACACCCAAGTTCCTAAACCACCTCCCCCCACCATCACACAATTAAAATTCATCTGCATTGAGCTCATTATATTGCTCACCAACACCCCACCTTCTTTTGCTTCTATTCAATGCTGCCGCATGCTGAGCCTGCTAATGACAAGGTATTCATTGTCTGCTTTAATTGCATACTTCACATCAAATACACAACAGGTGATGTTCTCAACATGGATAGACTGTTTAGGCTAGTGGGTACTTTCTGTGCTTTGCACATTGAGGTCTGGGGTTCAAATCATGGAAGGGGAGTTTTTTTTCCTTTTCTTTTGAATCTTTATATTTAGATTAAAAATAAATCACTTTGTGGTGTGTGTGAATTCTGTTATGGCATGGTGTGATTCGGTAGCGCGAGCATCTTTAATACAACTTTTTACCTTCAATTACATCTGAATAATACAGCGAATCAAATTGAAAGCACAAGCAGCTTTTGCTGATGAAAACAATATGCAAATTGATTATAATCTGTGAGCCAGTTCAGGTGTTTCTGCATGTTTTATGTTACGTTACACTAATAGCGACTATAACACTTAAACGTAGTGGTTTTCTTGAAGATACATCTGTTCTGGATCACAGAACATAGGCATCTGCATATCATTTTAATCAGCAGAAGCAGATTGTTCTAATAAGATGCATTTTAGTGTAAAAAGACGCATTAAAAGATGCACGATGCTACCAAGTCACACAGCACTCCTATGACCTTAGACTCAAAACATTTCTCTCAACATCCTATCACTTGAAATTTCTGCTATACAGTAGAAATTGTATTGTACACATAACAGGGGGCAAGTTTCACATAATGAGAGATCATTTTAGGTTCAATAGTTTTTAAAATACACTACTTTGTACTTTCCTTCTCCCTTCCTCTCTGTGTATGGACACCCAAGTTCCTAAACCACCTCCCCCCACCATCACACAATTATAATTCATCTGCATTGAGCTCATTATATCGCTCACCAACACCCCACCTTCTTTTGCTTCTATTCAATGCTGCCGCATGCTGAGCCTGCTAATGACAAGGTATTCATTGTCTGCTTTAATTGCATACTTCACATCAAATACACAACAGGTGATGTTCTCAACATGGATAGACTGTTTAGGCTAGTGGGTACTTTCTGTACTTTGCACATTGAGGTCTGGGGTTCAAATCATGAAAGGGGAGTTTTTTTTCCTTTTCTTTTGAATCTTTATATTTAGATTAAAAATAAATCACTTTGTGGTGTGTGTGAATTCTGTTATGGCATGGTGTGATTCGGTAGCGCGAGCATCTTTAATGCAACTTTTTACCTTCAATTACATATGAATCATACAGCGAATCAAATTGAAAGCACAAGCAGCTTTTGCTGATGAAAACAATATGCAAATCGATTATAATCTGTGAGCCAGTTTAGGTGTTTCTGCATGTTTTATGTTACGTTACACTAATAGCGACTATAACACTTAAACGTAGTGGTTTTCTTGAAGATACATCTTTTTTGGATCACAGAACATAGGCATGCTGCATATCATTTTAATCATCAGAAGCAGATTATTCTAAAAAGATGCATTTAGTGTAAAAAGACGCATTAAAAGATGCACGATGCTACCAAGTCACACAGCACTCCTATGACCTTAGACTCAAAACATTTCTCTCAACATCCTATCACTTGAAATTTCTGCTATACAATAGAAATTGTATTGTACACATAACAGGGGGCAAGATTCACATAATGAGATATCATGTTAGGTTCAATACTTTTTAAAATACACTACTTTGTGCTTTCCTTCTCCCTTACTCTCTGTGTATGGACACCCAAGTTCCTAAACCACCTCCCCCCACCATCAGACAATTATAATTCATCTGCATTGAGCTCATTATATGGCTCACCAACACCCCACCTTCTTTTGCTTCTATTCAATGCTGCCGCATGCTGAGCCTGCTATTGACAAGGTATACATTGTCTACTTTAATTGCACACTTCACATCACATACACAACAGGTGATGTTCTCAACATGGATAGACTGTTTAGGCTAGTGGGTACTTTCTGTGCTTTGCACATTGGGGTCTGGGGTTCAAATCATGGAAGGGGAGTTTTTTTTCCTTTTCTTTTGAATCTTTATATTTAGATTAAAAATAAATCACTTTGTGGTGTGTGTGAATTCTGTTATGGCATGGTGTGATTCGGTAGCGCGAGCATCTTTAATGCAACTTTTTACCTTCAATTACATCTGAATCATACAGCGAATCAAATTGAAAGCACAAGCAGCTTTTGCTGATGAAAACAATATGCAAATTGATTATAATCTGTGAGCCAGTTCAGGTGTTTCTGCATGTTTCATGTTACGTTACACTAATAGCGACTATAACACTTAAACGTAGTGGTTTTCTTGAAGATACATCTGTTCTGGATCACAGAACATAGGCATGCTGCATATCATATTAATCAGCAGAAGCAGATTGTTCTAATAAGATGCATTTTAGTGTAAAAAGACGCATTAAAAGATGCACGATGCTACCAAGTCACAAAGCAGTCCTATGACCTTAGACTCAAAACATTTCTCTCAACATCCTATCACTTGAAATTTCTGCTATACAGTAGAAATTGTATTGTACACATAACAGGGGGCAAGTTTCACATAACGAGAGATCATGTTAGGTTCAATACTTTTTAAAATACACTACTTTGTACTTTCCTTCTCCCTTACTCTATGTGAATGGACACCCAAGGTCCTAAACCACCTCCCCCCACCATCACACAATTAAAATTCATCTGCATTGAGCTCATTATATTGCTCACCAACACCCCACCTTCTTTTGCTTCTATTCAATGCTGCCGCATGCTGAGCCTGCTAATGACAAGGTATTCATTGTCTGCTTTAATTGCATACTTCACATCAAATACACAACAGGTGATGTTCTCAACATGGATAGACTGTTTAGGCTAGTGGGTACTTTCTGTGCTTTGCACATTGAGGTCTGGGGTTCAAATCATGGAAGGGGAGTTTTTTTTCCTTTTCTTTTGAATCTTTATATTTAGATTAAAAATAAATCACTTTGTGGTGTGTGTGAATTCTGTTATGGCATGGAGTGGTTCAGTAGCGCGAGCTTCTTTAATGCAACTTTTTACCTTCAATTACATCTGAATCATACAGCGAATCAAATTGAAAGCACAAGCAGCTTTTGCTGATAAAAACAATATGCAAATTGCCTATAATCTGTGAGCCAGTTCAGGTGTTTCTACATGTTTTATGTTACGTTACACTAATAGCGACTATAACACTTAAACGTAGTGGTTTTCTTGAAGATACATCTGTACTGGATCACAGAACATAGGCATGCTGCATATCATTTTAATCAGCAGAAGCAGATTGTTCTAATAGAATGCATTTTAGTGTAAAAAGACGCATTAAAAGATGCACGATGCTACCAAGTCACACAGCACTCCTATGACCTTAGACTCAACATCCTATCACTTGAAATTTCTGCTATACAGTAGAAATTGTATTGTACACATAACAGGGGGCAAGATTCACATAATGAGAGATCATGTTAGGTTCAATACTTTTTAAAATACACTACTTTGTACTTTCCTTCTCCCTTACTCTCTGTGTATGGACACCCAAGTTCCTAAACCACCTCCCCCCACCATCACACAATTATAATTCATCTGCATTGAGCTCATTATATGGCTCACCAACACCCCACCTTCTTTTGCTTTTATTCAATGCTGCCGCATGCTGAGCCTGCTAATGACAAGGTATTCATTGTCTGCTTTAATTGCATACTTCACATCAAATACACAACAGGTGATGTTCTCAACATGGATAGACTGTTTAGGCTAGTGGGTACTTTCTGTGCTTTGCACATTGAGGTCTGGGGTTCAAATCATGGAAGGGGAGTTTTTTTTCCTTTTCTTTTGAATCTTTATATGTAGATTAAAAATAAATCACTTTGTGGTGTGTGTGAATTCTGTTATGGCATGGTGTGATTCGGTAGCGCGAGCATCTTTAATGCAACTTTTTACCTTCAATTAAATATGAATTATACAGCGAATCAAATTGAAAGCACAAGCAGCTTTTGCTGATGAAAACAATATGCAAATTGATTATAATCTGTGAGCCAGTTCAGGTGTTTCTGCATGTTTTATGTTACGTTACACTAATAGCGAGTATAACACTTAAACGTAGTGGTTTTCTTGAAGATACATCTGTTCTGGATCACAGAACATAGGCATGCTGCATATCATTTTAATCAGCAGAAGCAGATTGTTCTAATAAGATGCATTTTAGTGTAAAAAGACGCATTAAAAGATGCACGATGCTACCAAGTCACACAGCACTCCTATGACCTTAGACGCAAAACATTTCTCTCAACATCCTATTACTTGAAATTTCTGCTATACAGTAGAAATTGTATTGTACACATAACAGGGGGCAAGTTTCACATAATGAGAGATCATGTTAGGTTCAATACTTTTTAAAATACACTACTTTGTACTTTCCTTCTCCCTTACTCTATGTGTATGACACCCAAGTTCCTAAACCACCTCCCCCCCACCATCACACAATTAAAATTCATCTGCATTGAGCTCATTATATTGCTCACCAACACCCCACCTTCTTTTGCTTCTATTCAATGCTGCCGCATGCTGAGCCTGCTAATGACAAGGTATTCATTGTCTGCTTTAATTGCATACTTCACATCAAATACACAACAGGTGATGTTCTCAACATGGATAGACTGTTTAGGCTAGTGGGTACTTTCTGTGCTTTGCACATTGAGGTCTGGGGTTCAAATCATGGAAGGGGAGTTTTTTTTCCTTTTCTTTTGAATCTTTATATTTAGATTAAAAATAAATCACTTTGTGGTGTGTGTGAATTCTGTTATGGCATGGTGTGATTCGGTAGCGCGAGCATCTTTAATGCAACTTTTTACCTTCAATTACATCTGAATCATACAGCGAATCAAATTGAAAGCACAAGCAGCTTTTGCTGATGAAAACAATATGCAAATTGATTATAATCTGTGAGCCAGTTCAGGTGTTTCTGCATGTTTTATGTTACGTTACACTAATAGCGACTATAACACTTAAACGTAGTGGTTTTCTTGAAGATACATCTGTTCTGGATCATAGAACATAGGCATGCTGCATATCATTTTAATCAGCAGAAGCAGATTGTTCTAATAAGATGCATTTTAGGGTAAAAAGACGCATTAAAAGATGCACGATGCAACCAAGTCACACAGCTCTCCTATGACCTTAGACTCAAAACATTTCTCTCAACATCCTATCACTTGAAATTTCTGCTATACAGTAGAAATTGTATTGTACACATAACAGGGGGCAAGTTTCACATAATGAGAGATCATGTTAGGTTGAATACTTTTTAAAATACACTACTTTGTACTTTCCTTCTCCCTTCCTCTCTGTGTATGGACACCCAAGTTCCTAAACCACCTCCCCCCACCATCACACAATTATAATTCATCTGCATTGAGCTCATTATATCGCTCACCAACACCCCACCTTCTTTTGCTTCTATTCAATGCTGCCGCATGCTGAGCCTGCTAATGACAAGGTATTCATTGTCTGCTTTAATTGCATACTTCACATCAAATACACAACAGGTGATGTTCTCAACATGGATAGACTGTTTAGGCTAGTGGGTACTTTCTGTGCTTTGCACATTGAGGTCTGGGGTTCAAATCATGAAAGGGGAGTTTTTTTTCCTTTTCTTTTGAATCTTTATATTTAGATTAAAAATAAATCACTTTGTGGTGTGTGTGAATTCTGTTATGGCATGGTGTGATTCGGTAGCGCGAGCATCTTTAATGCAACTTTTTACCTTCAATTACATATGAATCATACAGCGAATCAAATTGAAAGCACAAGCAGCTTTTGCTGATGAAAACAATATGCAAATCGATTATAATCTGTGAGCCAGTTCAGGTGTTTCTGCATGTTTTATGTTACGTTACACTAATAGCGACTATAACACTTAAACGTAGTGTTTTTCTTGAAGATACATCTGTTCTGGATCACAGAACATAGGCATGCTGCATATCATTTTAATCATCAGAAGCAGATTGTTCTAATAAGATGCATTTTAGTGTAAAAAGACGCATTAAAAGATGCACGATGCTACCAAGTCACACAGCACTCCTATGACCTTAGACTCAAAACATTTCTCTCAACATCCTATCACTTGAAATTTCTGCTATACTGTAGAAATTGTTTTGTACACATAACAGGGGGCAAGTTTCACATAATGAGAGATCATGTTAGGTTCAATACTTTTTAAAATACACTACTTTGTACTTTCCTTCTCACTTCCTCTCTGTGTATGGACACCCAAGTTCCTAAACCACCACCCCCCACCATCACACAATTATAATTCATCTGCATTGAGCTCATTATATGGCTCACCAACACCCCACCTTCTTTTGCTTCTATTCAATGCTGCCGCATGCTGAGCCTGCTATTGACAAGGTATACATTGTCTACTTTAATTGCACACTTCACATCACATACACAACAGGTGATGCCCTCAACATGGATAGACTGTTTAGGCTAGTGGGTACTTTCTGTGCTTTGCACATTGAGGTCTGGGGTTCAAATCATGGAAGAGAAGTTTTTTTTCCTTTTCTTTTGAATCTTTATATTTAGATTAAAAATAAATCACTTTGTGGTGTATGTGAATTCTGTTATGGCATGGTGTGATTCGGTAGCGCGAGCATCTTTAATGCAACTTTTTACCTTCAATTACATCTGAATCATACAGCGAATCAAATTGAAAGCACAAGCAGCTTTTGCTGATGAAAACAATATGCAAATTGATTATAATCTGTGAGCAAGTTCAGGTGTTTCTGCATGTTTTATGTTACGTTACACTAATAGCGACTATAACACTTAAACGTAGTGGTTTTCTTGAAGATACATCTGTTCTGGATCACAGAACATAGGCATGCTGCATATCATTTTAATCAGCAGAAGCAGATTGTTCTAATAAGATGCATTTTAGTGTAAAAAGACGCATTAAAAGATGCACGATGCTACCAAGTCACAAAGCAGTCCTATGACCTTAGACTCAAAACATTTCTCTCAACATCCTATCACTTGAAATTTCTGCTATACAGTAGAAATTGTATTGTACACATAACAGGGGGCAAGTTTCACATAATGAGAGATCATGTTAGGTTCAATACTTTTTAAAATACACTACTTTGTACTTTCCTTCTCCCTTACTCTATGTGAATGGACACCCAAGTTCCTAAACCACCTCCCCCCACCATCACACAATTAAAATTCATCTGCATTGAGCTCATTATATTGCTCACCAACACCCCACCTTCTTTTGCTTCTATTCAATGCTGCCGCATGCTGAGCCTGCTAATGACAAGGTATTCATTGTCTGCTTTAATTGCATACTTCACATCAAATACACAACAGGTGAGGTTCTCAACATGGATAGACTGTTTAGGCTAGTGGGTACTTTCTGTGCTTTGCACCTTGAGGTCTGGGGTTCAAATCATGGAAGGGGAGTTTTTTTTCCTTTTCTTTTGAATCTTTGTATTTAGATTAAAAATAAATCACTTTGTTGTGTGTGTGAATTATGTTATGGCATGGTGTGATTCGGTAGCGCGAGCATCTTTAATACAACTTTTTACCTTCAATTACATCTGAATCATACAGCGAATCAAATTGAAAGCACAAGCAGCTTTTGCTGATGAAAACAATATGCAAATTGATTATAATCTGTGAGCCAGTTCAGGTGTTTCTGCATGTTTTATGTTACGTTACACTAATAGCGACTATAACACTTAAACGTAGTGGTTTTCTTGAAGATACATCTGTTCTGGATCACAGAACATAGGCATGCTGCATATCATTTTAATCAGCAGAAGCAGATTGTTCTAATAAGATGCATTTTAGTGTAAAAAGACGCATTAAAAGATGCACGATGCTACCAAGTCACAAAGCAGTCCTATGACCTTAGACTCAAAACATTTCTCTCAACATCCTATCACTTGAAATTTCTGCTATACAGTAGAAATTGTATTGTACACATAACAGGGGGCAAGTTTCACATAATGAGAGATCATGTTAGGTTCAATACTTTTTAAAATACACTACTTTGTACCTTCCTTCTCCCTTCCTCTCTGTGTATGGACACCCAAGTTCCTAAACCACCTCCCCCCACCATCACACAATTATAATTCATCTGCATTGAGCTCATTATATCGCTCACCAACACCCCACCTTCTTTTGCTTCTATTAAATGCTGCCGCATGCTGAGCCTGCTAATGACAAGGTATTCATTGTCTGCTTTAATTGCATACTTCACATCAAATATACAACAGGTGATGTTCTCAACATGGATAGACTGTTTAGGCTAGTGGGTACTGTCTGCACTTTGCACATTGAGGTCTGGGGTTCGGATCATGGAAGGGGAGTTTTTTTTCCTTTTCTTTTGAATCTTTATATTTAGATTAAAAATAAATCACTTTGTGGTGTGTGTGAATTCTGTTATGTCATGGTGTGATTCGGTAGCGCGAGCATCTTTAATGCAACTTTTTACCTTCAATTACATCTGAATCATACAGCGAATCAAATTGAAAGCACAAGCAGCTTTTGCTGATGAAAACAATATGGAAATTGATTATAATCTGTGAGCCAGTTCAGGTGTTTCTGCATGTTTTATGTTACGTTACACTAATAGCGACTATAACACTTAAACGTAGTGGTTTTCTTGAAGATACATCTGTACTGGATCACAGAACATAGGCATGCTGCATATCATTTTAATCAGCAGAAGCAGATTGTTCTAATAAGATGCATTTTAGTATAAAAAGACGCATTAAAAGATGCATGATGCTACCAAGTCACACAGCACTCCTATGACCTTAGACTCAAAACATTTCTCTCAACATCCTATCACTTGAAATTTCTGCTATACAGTAGAAATTGTATTGTACACATAACAGGGGGCAAGTTTCACATAATGAGAGATCATGTTAGGTTCAATACTTTTTAACATACACTACTTTGTACTTTCCTTCTCCCTTACTCTATGTGTATGGACACCCAAGTTCCTAAACCACCTCCCCCCAACATCACACAATTAAAATTCATCTGCATTGAGCTCATTATATTGCTCACCAACACCCCACCTTCTTTTGCTTCTATTCAATGCTGCCGCATGCTGAGCCTGCTAATGACAAGGTATTCATTGTCTGCTTTAATTGCATACTTCACATCAAATACACAACAGGTGATGTTCTCAACATGGATAGACTGTTTAGGCTAGTGGGTACTTTCTGTGCTTTGCACATTGAGGTCTGTGGTTCAAATCAAGGAAGGGGAGTTTTTTTTCCTTTTCTTTTGAATCTTTATATTTAGATTAAAAATAAATCACTTTGTGGTGTGTGTGAATTCTGTTATGGCATGGTGTGATTCGGTAGCGCGAGCATCTTTAATGCAACTTTTTACCTTCAATTACATATGAATCATACAGCGAATCAAATTGAAAGCACAAGCAGCTTTTGCTGATGAAAACAATATGCAAATTGATTATAATCTGTGAGCCAGTTCAGGTGTTTCTGCATGTTTTATGTTACGTTACACTAATAGCGACTATAACACTTAAACGTAGTGGTTTTCTTGAAGATACATCTGTTCTGGATCACAGAACATAGGCATGCTGCATATCATTTTAATCAGCAGAAGCAGATTGTTCTAATAAGATGCATTTTAGTGTAAAAAGACGCATTAAAAGATGCACGATGCTACCAAGTCACAAAGCAGTCCTATGACCTTAGACTCAAAACATTTCTCTCAACATCCTATCACTTGAAATTTCTGCTATACAATAGAAATTGTATTTTACACGTAACAGGGGGCAAGATTCACATAATGAGAGATCATGTTAGGTTCAATACTTTTTAAAATACACTACTTTGTACTTTCCTTCTCCCTTACTCTCTGTGTATGGACTCCCAAGTTCCTAAACCACCTCCCCCCACCGTCACACAATTATAATTCATCTGCATTGAGCTCATTATATGGCTCACCAAAACCTGACCTTCTTTTGCTTCTATTCAATGCTGCCGCATGCTGAGCCTGCTATTGACAAGGTATACATTGTCTACTTTAATTGCACACTTCACATCACATACACAACAGGTGATGTTCTCAACATGGATAGACTGTTTAGTCTAGTGGGTACTGTCTGCGCTTTGCACCTTGAGGTATGGGGTTCGGATCATGGAAGGGGAGTTTTTTTTCCTTTTCTTTTGAATCTTTATTTTTAGATAAAAAATAAAGCACTTAGTGGTGTGTTTGAATTCTGTTATGGCATGGTGTGACTCGGTAGCGCGAGCATCTTTAATGCAACTTTTTACCTTCAATTACATCTGAATCATACAGCGAATCAAATTGAAAGCACTAGCAGCTTTTGCTGATGAAAACAATATGCAAAATGATTATAATCTGTGAGCCAGTTCAGGTGTTTCTGCATGTTTTATGTTACATTACACTAATAGCGACTATAACACTTAAACGTCGTGGTTTTCTTGAAGATACATCTGTACTGGATCACAGAACATAGGCATGCTGCATATCATTTTAATCATCAGAAGCAGATTGTTCTAATAAGATGCATATTAGGGTAATAAGATGCATTAAAAGATGCACGATGCTACCAAGTCACACAGCACTCCTATGACCTTAGACTCAAAACATTTCTCTCAACATTCTATCACTTGAAATTTCAGCTATACTGTAGAAATTGTTTTGTACACATAACAGGGGGTAAGTTTCACATAATGAGAGATCATGTTAGGTTCAATACTTTTTAAAATACACTACTTTGTACTTTCCTTCTCACTTCCTCTCTGTGTATGGACACCCAAGTTCCTAAACCACCTCCCCCCACCATCACACAATTATAATTCATCTGCATTGAGCTCATTATATGGCTCACCAACACCCCACATTCTTTTGCTTCTATTCAATGCTGCCGCATGCTGAGCCTGCTATTGACAAGGTATACATTGTCTACTTTAATTGCACACTTCACATCACATACACAACAGGTGATGTTCTCAACATGGATAGACTGTTTAGTCTAGTGGGTACTGTCTGTGCTTTGCACCTTGAGTTATGGGGTTCGGATCATGGAAGGGGAGTTTTTTTTCCTTTTCTTTTGAATCTTTATTTTTAGATTAAAAATAAATCATTTGGTGGCGTGTGTGAATTCTGTTATGGCATGGTGTGACTCGGTAGCGCGAGCATCTTTAATGCAACTTTTTACCTTCAATTACATCTGAATCATACAGCAAATCAAATTGAAAGCACAAGCAGCTTTTGCTGATGAAAACAATATGCAAATTGATTATAATCTGTGAGCCAGTTCAGGTGTTTCTGCATGTTTTATGTTACGTTACACTAATAGCGACTATAACACTTAAACGTAGTGGTTTTCTTGAAGATACATCTGTACTGGATCACAGAACATAGGCATGCTGCATATCATTTTAATCAGCAGAAGCAGATTGTTCTAATAAGATGCATTTTAGTGTAAAAAGACGCATTAAAAGATGCATGATGCTACCAAGTCACACAGCACTCCTATGACCTTAGACTCAAAACATTTCTCTCAACATCCTATCACTTGAAATTTCTGCTATACAGTAGAAATTGTATTGTACACATAACAGGGGGCAAGTTTCACATAATGAGAGATCATGTTAGGTTCAATACTTTTTAAAATACACTACTTTGTACTTTCCTTCTCCCTTACTCTATGTGTATGAACACCCAAGTTCCTAAACCACCTCCCCCCACCATCACACAATTAAAATTCATCTGCATTGAGCTCATTATATTGCTCACCAACACCCCACCTTCTTTTGCTTCTATTCAATGCTGCCGCATGCTGAGCCTGCTAATGACAAGGTATTCATTGTCTGCTTTAATTGCATACTTCACATCAAATACACAACAGGTGATGTTCTCAACATGAATAGACTGTTTAGGCTAGTGGGTACTTTCTGTGCTTTGCACATTGAGGTCTGTGGTTCAAATCAAGGAAGGGGAGTTTTTTTTCCTTTTCTTTTGAATCTTTATATTTAGATTAAAAATAAATCACTTTGTGGTGTGTGTGAATTCTGTTATGGCATGGTGTGATTCGGTAGCGCGAGCATCTTTAATGCAACTTTTTACCTTCAATTACATATGAATCATACAGCGAATCAAATTGAAAGCACAAGCAGCTTTTGCTGATGAAAACAATATGCAAATTGATTATAATCTGTGAGCCAGTTCAGGTGTTTCTGCATGTTTTATGTTACGTTACACTAATAGCGACTATAACACTTAAACGTAGTGGTTTTCTTGAAGATACATCTGTTCTGGATCACAGAACATAGGCATGCTGCATATCATTTTAATCAGCAGAAGCAGATTGTTCTAATAAGATGCATTTTAGTGTAAAAAGACGCATTAAAAGATGCACGATGCTACCAAGTCACAAAGCAGTCCTATGACCTTAGACTCAAAACATTTCTCTCAACATCCTATCACTTGAAATTTCTGCTATACAATAGAAATTGTATTTTACACGTAACAGGGGGCAAGATTCACATAATGAGAGATCATGTTAGGTTCAATACTTTTTAAAATACACTACTTTGTACTTTCCTTCTCCCTTACTCTCTGTGTATGGACTCCCAAGTTCCTAAACCACCTCCCCCCACCGTCACACAATTATAATTCATCTGCATTGAGCTCATTATATGGCTCACCAAAACCTGACCTTCTTTTGCTTCTATTCAATGCTGCCGCATGCTGAGCCTGCTATTGACAAGGTATACATTGTCTACTTTAATTGCACACTTCACATCACATACACAACAGGTGATGTTCTCAACATGGATAGACTGTTTAGTCTAGTGGGTACTGTCTGCGCTTTGCACCTTGAGGTATGGGGTTCGGATCATGGAAGGGGAGTTTTTTTTCCTTTTCTTTTGAATCTTTATTTTTAGATAAAAAATAAAGCACTTACTGGTGTGTTTGAATTCTGTTATGGCATGGTGTTACTCGGTAGCGCGAGCATCTTTAATGCAACTTTTTACCTTCAATTACATCTGAATCATACAGCGAATCAAATTGAAAGCACTAGCAGCTTTTGCTGATGAAAACAATATGCAAAATGATTATAATCTGTTAGCCAGTTCAGGTGTTTCTGCATGTTTTATGTTACATTACACTAATAGCGACTATAACACTTAAACGTCGTGGTTTTCTTGAAGATACATCTGTACTGGATCACAGAACATAGGCATGCTGCATATCATTTTA
Organism: Taudactylus pleione; assembly: GCA_031769625.1. NCBI lineage: Eukaryota > Metazoa > Chordata > Amphibia > Anura > Myobatrachidae > Taudactylus > Taudactylus pleione. The sequence goes on from JAUIMM010000759.1 coordinate 7,402,591, forward strand.
ATCATCAGAAGCAGATTGTTCTAATAAGATGCATATTAGGGTAAAAAGATGCATTAAAAGATGCACGATGCTACCAAGTCACACAGCACTCCTATGACCTTAGACTCAAAACATTTCTCTCAACATCCTATCACTTGAAATTTCAGCTATACTGTAGAAATTGTTTTGTACACATAACAGTGGGTAAGTTTCACATAATGAGAGATCATGTTAGGTTCAATACTTTTTAAAATACACTACTTTGTACTTTCCTTCTCACTTCCTCTCTGTGTATGGACACCCAAGTTCCTAAACCACCTCCCCCCACCATCACACAATTATAATTCATCTGCATTGAGCTCATTATATGGCTCACCAACACCCCACCTTCTTTTGCTTCTATTCAATGCTGCCGCATGCTGAGCCTGCTATTGACAAGGTATACATTGTCTACTTTAATTGCACACTTCACATCACATACACAACAGGTGATGTTCTCAACATGGATAGACTGTTTAGTCTAGTGGGTACTGTCTGTGCTTTGCACCTTGAGTTATGGGGTTCGGATCATGGAAGGGGAGTTTTTTTTCCTTTTCTTTTGAATCTTTATTTTTAGATTAAAAATAAATCATTTGGTGGCGTGTGTGAATTCTGTTATGGCATGGTGTGACTCGGTAGTGCGAGCATCTTTAATGCAACTTTTTACCTTCAATTACATCTGAATCATACAGCGAATCAAATTGAAAGCACAAGCAGCTTTTGCTGATGAAAACAATATGCAAATTGATTATAATCTGTGAGCCAGTTCAGGTGTTTCTGCATGTTTTATGTTACGTTACACTAACAGCGACTATAACACTTAAACGTAGTGGTTTTCTTGAAGATACATCTGTACTGGATCACAGAACATAGGCATGCTGCATATCATTTTAATCAGCAGAAGCAGATTGTTCTAATAAGATGCATTTTAGTGTAAAAAGACGCATTAAAAGATGCATGATGCTACCAAGTCACACAGCACTCCTATGACCTTAGACTCAAAACATTTCTCTCAACATCCTATCACTTGAAATTTCTGCTATACAGTAGAAATTGTATTGTACACATAACAGGGGGCAAGTTTCACATAATGAGAGATCATGTTAGGTTCAATACTTTTTAAAATACACTACTTTGTACTTTCCTTCTCCCTTACTCTATGTGTATGGACACCCAAGTTCCTAAACCACCTCCCCCCACCATCACACAATTAAAATTCATCTGCATTGAGCTCATTATATTGCTCACCAACACCCCACCTTCTTTTGCTTCTATTCAATGCTGCCGCATGCTGAGCCTGCTAATGACAAGGTATTCATTGTCTGCTTTAATTGCATACTTCACATCAAATACACAACAGGTGATGTTCTCAACATGGATAGACTGTTTAGGCTAGTGGGTACTTTCTGTGCTTTGCACATTGAGGTCTGGGGTTTAAATCAAGGAAGGGGAGGTTTTTTTCCTTTTCTTTTGAATCTTTATATTTAGATTTAAAATAAATCACTTTGTGGTGTGTGTGAATTCTGTTATGGCATGGTGTGACTCGGTAGCGCGAGTATCTTTAATGCAACTTTTTACCTTCAATTACATCTGAATCATACAGCGAATCAAATTGAAAGCACAAGCAGCTATTGTCGATGAAAACAATATGCAAATTGATTATAATCTGTGAGCCAGTTCAGGTGTTTCTGCATGATTTATGTTATGTTACACTAATAGCGACTATAACACTTAAACGTAGTGGTTTTCTTGAAGATACATCTGTACTGGATCACAGAACATAGGCATGCTGCATATCATTTTAATCAGCAGAAGCAGATTGTTCTCATAAGATGCATTTTAGTGTAAAAAGATGCATTAAAAGATGCACGATGCTACCAAGTCACAAAGCAGTCCTAAGACCTTAGACTCAAAACATTTCTCTCAACATCCTATCACTTGAAATTTCTGCTATACAGTGGAAATTGTATTGTACACATAACAGGGGGCAAGTTTCACATAATGAGAGATCATGTTAGGTTCAATACTTATTAAAATACACTACTTTGTACTTTCCTTCTCCCTTACTCTATATGAATGGACACCCAAGTTCCTAAACCACCTCCCCCCACCATCACACAATTAAAATTCATCTGCATTGAGCTCATTATATTGCTCACCAACACACCACCTTCTTTTGCTTCTATTCAATGCTGCCGCATGCTGAGCCTGCTAATGACAAGGTATTCATTGTCTGCTTTAATTGCATACTTCACATCAAATACACAACAGGTGATGTTCTCAACATGTATAGACTGTTTAGGCTAGTGGGTACTTTCTGTGCTTTGCACATTGAGGTCTGGGGTTCAAATCATGGAAGGGGAGTTTTTTTTCCTTTTCTTTTGAATCTTTATATTTAGATTAAAAATAAATCACATTGTGGTGTGTGTGAATTCTGTTATGGCATGGTGTGATTCGGTAGCGCGAGCATCTTTAATGCAACTTTTTACCTTCAATTACATATGAATCATACAGCGAATCAAATTGAAAGCACAAGCAGCTTTTGCTGATGAAAACAATATGCAAATTGATTATAATCTGTGAGCCAGTTCAGGTGTTTCTGCATGTTTTATGTTACGTTACACTAATAGCGACTATAACACTTAAACGTAGTGGTTTTCTTGAAGATACATCTGTTCTGGATCACAGAACATAGGCATGCTGCTTATCATTTTAATCAGCAGAAGCAGATTGTTGTAATAAGATGCATTTTAGTGTAAAAAGACGCATTAAAAGATGCACGATGCTACCAAGTCACAAAGCAGTCCTATGACCTTAGACTCAAAACATTTCTCACAACATCCTATCACTTGAAATTTCTGCTATACAGTAGAAATTGTATTGAACACATAACAGGGGGCAAGCTTCACATAATGAGAGATCATGTTAGGTTCAATACTTTTTAAAATACACTACTTTGTACTTTCCTTCTCCCTTACTCTATGTGTATGGACACCCAAGTTCCTAAACCACCTCCCCCCACCATCACACAATTAAAATTCATCTGCATTGAACTCATTATATTGCTCACCAACACCCCACCTTCTTTTGCTTCTATTCAATGCTGCCGCATGCTGAGCCTGCTAATGACAAGGTATTCATTGTCTGCTTTAATTGCATACTTCACATCAAATACACAACAGGTGATGTTCTCAACATGGATAGACTGTTTAGGCTAGTGGGTACTTTCTGTGCTTTGCACATTGAGGTCTGGGGTTCAAATCAAGGAAGGGGAGTATTTTTTCCTTTTCTTTTGAATCTTTATATTTAGATTTAAAATAAATCACTTTGTGGTGTGTGTGAATTCTGTTATGGCATGGTGTGACTCGGTAGCGCGAGTATCTTTAATGCAACTTTTTACCTTCAATTACATCTGAATCATACAGCGAATCAAATTGAAAGCACAAGCAGCTTTTGTCGATGAAAACAATATGCAAATTGATTATAATCTGTGAGCCAGTTCAGGTGTTTCTGCATGATTTATGTTATGTTACACTAATAGCGACTATAACACTTAAACGTAGTGGTTTTCTTGAAGATACATCTGTACTGGATCACAGAACATAGGCATGCTGCATATCATTTTAATCAGCAGAAGCAGATTGTTCTAATAAGATGCATTTTAGTGTAAAAAGACGCATTAAAAGATGCACGATGCTACCAAGTCACACAGCACTCCTATGACCTTAGACTCAAAGAAATTTCTCTCAACATCCTTACACTTGAAATTTCTGCTATACAGTAGAAATTGTATTGTACACATAACAGGGGGCAAGTTTCACATAATGAGAGATCATGTTAGGTTCAATACTTTTTAAAATACACTACTTTGTACTTTCCTTCTCCCTTACTCTATGTGTATGGACACCCAAGTTCCTAAACCACCTCCCCCCACCATCACACAATTAAAATTCATCTGCATTGATCTCATTATATGGCTCACCAACACCCCACCTTCTTTTGCTTCTATTCAATGCTGCCGCATGCTGAGCCTGCTAATGACAAGGTATTCATTGTCTGCTTTAATTGCATACTTCACTTCAAATACACAACAGGTGATGTTCTCAACATGGATAGACTGTTTAGGCTAGTGGGTACTTTCTGTGCTTTGCACATTGAGGTCTGGGGTTCGGATCATGGAAGGGGAGTTTTTTTTCCTTTTCTTTTGAATCTTTATTTTTAGATTAAAAATAAATCACTTGGTGGTGTTTGTGAATTCTGTTATGGCATGGTGTGATTCGGTAGCGTGAGCATCTTTAATGCAACTTTTTACCTTCAATTACATCTGAATCATACAGCGAATCAAATTGAAAGCACTAGCAGCTTTTGCTAATGAAAACAATATGCAAATTGATTATATTCTGTGAGCCAGTTCAGGTGTTTCTGCATGTTTTATGTTACGTTACACTAATACCGACTATAACACTTAAACGTAGTGGTTTTCTTGAAGATACATCTGTTCTGGATCACAGAACATAGGCATGCTGCATATCATTTTAATCAGCAGAAGCAGATTGTTCTAATAAGATGCATTTTAGTGTAAAAAGACGCATTAAAAGATGCTCGATGCTACCAAGTCACAAAGCAGTCCTAAGACCTTAGACTCAAAACATTTCTCTCAACATCCTATCACTTGAAATTTCTGCTATACAGTGGAAATTGTATTGTACACATAACAGGGGGCAAGTTTCACATAATGAGAGATCATGTTAGGTTCAATACTTTTTAAAATACACTACTTTGTACTTTCCTTCTCCCTTACTCTATGTGAATGGACACCCAAGTTCCTAAACCACCTCCCCCCACCATCACACAATTAAAATTCATCTGCATTGAGCTCATTATATTGCTCACCAACACCCCACCTTCTTTTGCTTCTATTCAATGCTGCCGCATGCTGAGCCTGCTAATGACAAGGTATTCATTGTCTGCTTTAATTGCATACTTCACATCAAATACACAACAGGTGATGTTCTCAACATGGATAGACTGTTTAGGCTAGTGGGTACTTTCTGTGCTTTGCACATTGAGGTCTGGGGTTCAAATCATGGAAGGGGAGTTTTTATTCCTTTTCTTTTGAATCTTTATATTTAGATTAAAAATAAATCACTTTGTGGTGTGTGTGAATTCTGTTATGGCATGGTGTGATTCGGTAGCGCGAGCATCTTTAATGCAACTTTTTACCTTCAATTACATATGAATCATACAGCGAATCAAATTGAAAGCACAAGCAGCTTTTGCTGATGAAAACAATATGCAAATTGATTATAATCTGTGAGCCAGTTCAGGTGTTTCTGCATGTTTTATGTTACGTTACACTAATAGCGACTATAACACTTAAACGTAGTGGTTTTCTTGAAGATACATCTGTACTGGATCACAGAACATAGGCATGCTGCATATCATTTTAATCAGCAGAAGCAGATTGTTCTAATAAGATGCATTTTAGTGTAAAAAGACGCATTAAAAGATGCATGATGCTACCAAGTCACACAGCACTCCTATGACCTTAGACTCAAAACATTTCTCTCAACATCCTATCACTTGAAATTTCTGCTATACAGTAGAAATTGTATTGTACACATAACAGGGGGCAAGTTTCACATAATGAGAGATCATGTTAGGTTCAATACTTTTTAAAATACACTACTTTGTACTTTCCTTCTCCCTTACTCTATGTGTATGGACACCCAAGTTCCTAAACCACCTCCCCCCACCATCACACAATTAAAATTCATCTGCATTGAGCTCATTATATGGCTCACCAACACCCCACCTTCTTTTGCTTCTATTCAATGCTGCCGCATGCTGAGCCTGCTAATGACAAGGTATTCATTGTCTGCTTTAATTGCATACTTCACTTCAAATACACAACAGGTGATGTTCTCAACATGGATAGACTGTTTAGGCTAGTGGGTACTTTCTGTGCTTTGCACATTGAGGTCTGGGGTTCGGATCATGGAAGGGGAGTTTTTTTTCCTTTTCTTTTGAATCTTTATTTTTAGATTAAAAATAAATCACTTGGTGGTGTTTGTGAATTCTGTTATGGCATGGTGTTATTCGGTAGCGTGAGCATCTTTAATGCAACTTTTTACCTTCAATTACATCTGAATCATACAGCGAATCAAATTGAAAGCACTAGCAGCTTTTGCTAATGAAAACAATATGCAAATTGATTATATTCTGTGAGCCAGTTCAGGTGTTTCTGCATGTTTTATGTTACGTTACACTAATACCGACTATAACACTTAAACGTAGTGGTTTTCTTGAAGATACATCTGTTCTGGATCACAGAACATAGGCATGCTGCATATCATTTTAATCAGCAGAAGCAGATTGTTCTAATAAGATGCATTTTAGTGTAAAAAGACGCATTAAAAGATGCTCGATGCTACCAAGTCACAAAGCAGTCCTAAGACCTTAGACTCAAAACATTTCTCTCAACATCCTATCACTTGAAATTTCTGCTATACAGTGGAAATTGTATTGTACACATAACAGGGGGCAAGTTTCACATAATGAGAGATCATGTTAGGTTCAATACTTTTTAAAATACACTACTTTGTACTTTCCTTCTCCCTTACTCTATGTGAATGGACACCCAAGTTCCTAAACCACCTCCCCCCACCATCACACAATTAAAATTCATCTGCATTGAGCTCATTATATTGCTCACCAACACCCCACCTTCTTTTGCTTCTATTCAATGCTGCCGCATGCTGAGCCTGCTAATGACAAGGTATTCATTGTCTGCTTTAATTGCATACTTCACATCAAATACACAACAGGTGATGTTCTCAACATGGATAGACTGTTTAGGCTAGTGGGTACTTTCTGTGCTTTGCACATTGAGGTCTGGGGTTCAAATCATGGAAGGGGAGTTTTTATTCCTTTTCTTTTGAATCTTTATATTTAGATTAAAAATAAATCACTTTGTGGTGTGTGTGAATTCTGTTATGGCATGGTGTGATTCGGTAGCGCGAGCATCTTTAATGCAACTTTTTACCTTCAATTACATATGAATCATACAGCGAATCAAATTGAAAGCACAAGCAGCTTTTGCTGATGAAAACAATATGCAAATTGATTATAATCTGTGAGCCAGTTCAGGTGTTTCTGCATGTTTTATGTTACGTTACACTAATAGCGACTATAACACTTAAACGTAGTGGTTTTCTTGAAGATACATCTGTACTGGATCACAGAACATAGGCATGCTGCATATCATTTTAATCAGCAGAAGCAGATTGTTCTAATAAGATGCATTTTAGTGTAAAAAGACGCATTAAAAGATGCATGATGCTACCAAGTCACACAGCACTCCTATGACCTTAGACTCAAAACATTTCTCTCAACATCCTATCACTTGAAATTTCTGCTATACAGTAGAAATTGTATTGTACACATAACAGGGGGCAAGTTTCACATAATGAGAGATCATGTTAGGTTCAATACTTTTTAAAATACACTACTTTGAACTTTCCTTCTCCCTTACTCTATGTGTATGGACACCCAAGTTCCTAAACCACCTCCCCCCACCATCACACAATTAAAATTCATCTGCATTGAACTCATTATATTGCTCACCAACACCCCACCTTCTTTTGCTTCTATTCAATGCTGCCGCATGCTGAGCCTGCTAATGACAAGGTATTCATTGTCTGCTTTAATTGCATACTTCACATCAAATACACAACAGGTGATGTTCTCAACATGGATAGACTGTTTAGGCTAGTGGGTACTTTCTGTGCTTTGCACATTGAGGTCTGGGGTTCAAATCAAGGAAGGGGAGTATTTTTTCCTTTTCTTTTGAATCTTTATATTTAGATTTAAAATAAATCACTTTGTGGTGTGTGTGAATTCTGTTATGGCATGGTGTGACTCGGTAGCGCGAGTATCTTTAATGCAACTTTTTACCTTCAATTACATCTGAATCATACAGCGAATCAAATTGAAAGCACAAGCAGCTTTTGTCGATGAAAACAATATGCAAATTGATTATAATCTGTGAGCCAGTTCAGGTGTTTCTGCATGATTTATGTTATGTTACACTAATAGCGACTATAACACTTAAACGTAGTGGTTTTCTTGAAGATACATCTGTACTGGATCACAGAACATAGGCATGCTGCATATCATTTTAATCAGCAGAAGCAGATTGTTCTAATAAGATGCATTTTAGTGTAAAAAGACGCATTAAAAGATGCACGATGCTACCAAGTCACACAGCACTCCTATGACCTTAGACTCAAAAAAATTTCTCTCAACATCCTTACACTTGAAATTTCTGCTATACAGTAGAAATTGTATTGTACACATAACAGGGGGCAAGTTTCACATAATGAGAGATCATGTTAGGTTCAATACTTTTTAAAATACACTACTTTGTACTTTCCTTCTCCCTTACTCTATGTGTATGGACACCCAAGTTCCTAAACCACCTCCCCCCACCATCACACAATTAAAATTCATCTGCATTGAGCTCATTATATGGCTCACCAACACCCCACCTTCTTTTGCTTCTATTCAATGCTGCCGCATGCTGAGCCTGCTAATGACAAGGTATTCATTGTCTGCTTTAATTGCATACTTCACTTCAAATACACAACAGGTGATGTTCTCAACATGGATAGACTGTTTAGGCTAGTGGGTACTTTCTGTGCTTTGCACATTGAGGTCTGGGGTTCGGATCATGGAAGGGGAGTTTTTTTTCCTTTTCTTTTGAATCTTTATTTTTAGATTAAAAATAAATCACTTGGTGGTGTTTGTGAATTCTGTTATGGCATGGTGTGATTCGGTAGCGTGAGCATCTTTAATGCAACTTTTTATCTTCAATTACATCTGAATCATACAGCGAATCAAATTGAAAGCACTAGCAGCTTTTGCAAATGAAACCAATATGCAAATTGATTATATTCTGTGAGCCAGTTCAGGTGTTTCTGCATGTTTTATGTTACGTTACACTAATACCGACTATAACACTTAAACGTAGTGGTTTTCTTGAAGATACATCTGTTCTGGATCACAGAACATAGGCATGCTGCATATCATTTTAATCAGCAGAAGCAGATTGTTCTAATAAGATGCATTTTAGTGTAAAAAGACGCATTAAAAGATGCTCGATGCTACCAAGTCACAAAGCAGTCCTAAGACCTTAGACTCAAAACATTTCTCTCAACATCCTATCACTTGAAATTTCTGCTATACAGTGGAAATTGTATTGTACACATAACAGGGGGCAAGTTTCACATAATGAGAGATCATGTTAGGTTCAATACTTTTTAAAATACACTACTTTGTACTTTCCTTCTCCCTTACTCTATGTGAATGGACACCCAAGTTCCTAAACCACCTCCCCCCACCATCACACAATTAAAATTCATCTGCATTGAGCTCATTATATTGCTCACCAACACCCCACCTTCTTTTGCTTCTATTCAATGCTGCCGCATGCTGAGCCTGCTAATGACAAGATATTCATTGTCTGCTTTAATTGCATACTTCACATCAAATACACAACAGGTGATGTTCTCAACATGTATAGACTGTTTAGGCTAGTGGGTACTTTCTGTGCTTTGCACATTGAGGTCTGGGGTTCAAATCATGGAAGGGGAGTTTTTTTTCCTTTTCTTTTGAATCTTTATATTTAGATTAAAAATAAATCACATTGTGGTGTGTGTGAATTCTGTTATGGCATGGTGTGATTCGGTAGCGCGAGCATCTTTAATGCAACTTTTTACCTTCAATTACATATGAATCATACAGCGAATCAAATTGAAAGCACAAGCAGCTTTTGCTGATGAAAACAATATGCAAATTGATTATAATCTGTGAGCCAGTTCAGGTGTTTCTGCATGTTTTATGTTACGTTACACTAATAGCGACTATAACACTTAAACGTAGTGGTTTTCTTGAAGATACATCTGTTCTGGATCACAGAATATAGGCATGCTGCTTATCATTTTAATCAGCAGAAGCAGATTGTTCTAATAAGATGCATTTTAGTGTAAAAAGATGCATTAAAAGATGCACGATGCTACCAAGTCACAAAGCAGTCCTATGACCTTAGACTCAAAACATTTCTCACAACATCCTATCACTTGAAATTTCTGCTATACAGTAGAAATTGTATTGAACACATAACAGGGGGCAAGCTTCACATAATGAGAGATCATGTTAGGTTCAATACTTTTTAAAATACACTACTTTGTACTTTCCTTCTCCCTTACTCTATGTGAATGGACACCCAAGTTCCTAAACCACCTCCCCCACCATCACACAATTAAAATTCATCTGCATTGAGCTCATTATATTGCTCACCAACACACCACCTTCTTTTGCTTCTATTCAATGCTGCCGCATGCTGAGCCTGCTAATGACAAGGTATTCATTGTCTGCTTTAATTGCATACTTCACATCAAATACACAACAGGTGATGTTCTCAACATGGATAGACTGTTTAGGCTAGTGGGTACTTTCTGTGCTTTGCACATTGAGGTCTGGGGTTCAAATCATGGAAGGGGAGTTTTTATTCCTTTTCTTTTGAATCTTTATATTTAGATTAAAAATAAATCACTTTGTGGTGTGTGTGAATTCTGTTATGGCATGGTGTGATTCGGTAGCGCGAGCATCTTTAATGCAACTTTTTACCTTCAATTACATCTGAATCATACAGCGAATCAAATTGAAAGCACAAGCAGCTTTTGCTGATGAAAACAATATGCAAAGTGATTATAATCTGTGAGCCAGTTCAGGTGTTTCTGCATGTTTTATGTTACGTTACACTAATAGCGACTATAACACTTAAACGTAGTGGTTTTCTTGAAGATACATCTGTTCTGGATCACAGAACATAGGCATGCTGCTTATCATTTTAATCAGCAGAAGCAGATTGTTCTAATAAGATGCATTTTAGTGTAAAAAGATGCATTAAAAGATGCACGATGCTACCAAGTCACAAAGCAGTCCTATGACCTTAGACTCAAAACATTTCTCACAACATCCTATCACTTGAAATTTCTGCTATACAGTAGAAATTGTATTGAACACATAACAGGGGGCAAGCTTCACATAATGAGAGATCATGTTAGGTTCAATACTTTTTAAAATACACTACTTTGTACTTTCCTTCTCCCTTACTCTATGTGAATGGACACCCAAGTTCCTAAACCACCTCCCCCACCATCACACAATTAAAATTCATCTGCATTGAGCTCATTATATTGCTCACCAACACACCACCTTCTTTTGCTTCTATTCAATGCTGCCGCATGCTGAGCCTGCTAATGACAAGGTATTCATTGTCTGCTTTAATTGCATACTTCACATCAAATACACAACAGGTGATGTTCTCAACATGGATAGACTGTTTAGGCTAGTGGGTACTTTCTGTGCTTTGCACATTGAGGTCTGGGGTTCAAATCATGGAAGGGGAGTTTTTATTCCTTTTCTTTTGAATCTTTATATTTAGATTAAAAATAAATCACTTTGTGGTGTGTGTGAATTCTGTTATGGCATGGTGTGATTCGGTAGCGCGAGCATCTTTAATGCAACTTTTTACCTTCAATTACATCTGAATCATACAGCGAATCAAATTGAAAGCACAAGCAGCTTTTGCTGATGAAAACAATATGCAAATTGATTATAATCTGTGAGCCAGTTCAGGTGTTTCTGCATGTTTTATGTTATGTTACACTAATAGCGACTATAACACTTAAACGTAGTGGTTTTCTTGAAGATACATCTGTACTGGATCACAGAACATAGGCATGCTGCATATCATTTTAATCAGCAGAAGCAGATTGTTCTAATAAGATGCATTTTAGTGTAAAAAGACGCATTAAAAGATGCATGATGCTACCAAGTCACACAGCACTCCTATGACCTTAGACTCAAAACATTTCTCTCAACATCCTATCACTTGAAATTTCTGCTATACAGTAGAAATTGTATTGTACACATAACAGGGGGCAAGTTTCACATAATGAGAGATCATGTTAGGTTCAATACTTTTTAAAATACACTACTTTGTACTTTCCTTCTCCCTTACTCTATGTGTATGGACTCCCAAGTTCCTAAACCACCTCCCCCCACCATCACACAATTAAAATTCATCTGCATTGAACTCATTATATTGCTCACCAACACCCCACCTTCTTTTGCTTCTATTCAATGCTGCCGCATGCTGAGCCTGCTAATGACAAGGTATTCATTGTCTGCTTTAATTGCATACTTCACATCAAATACACAACAGGTGATGTTCTCAACATGGATAGACTGTTTAGGCTAGTGGGTACTTTCTGTGCTTTGCACATTGAGGTCTGGGGTTCAAATCAAGGAAGGGGAGTATTTTTTCCTTTTCTTTTGAATCTTTATATTTAGATTTAAAATAAATCACTTTGTGGTGTGTGTGAATTCTGTTATGGCATGGTGTGACTCGGTAGCGCGAGTATCTTTAATGCAACTTTTTACCTTCAATTACATCTGAATCATACAGCGAATCAAATTGAAAGCACAAGCAGCTTTTGTCGATGAAAACAATATGCAAATTGATTATAATCTGTGAGCCAGTTCAGGTGTTTCTGCATGATTTATGTTATGTTACACTAATAGCGACTATAACACTTAAACGTAGTGGTTTTCTTGAAGATACATCTGTACTGGATCACAGAACATAGGCATGCTGCATATCATTTTAATCAGCAGAAGCAGATTGTTCTAATAAGATGCATTTTAGTGTAAAAAGACGCATTAAAAGATGCACGATGCTACCAAGTCACACAGCACTCCTATGACCTTAGACTCAAAACATTTCTCTCAACATCCTATCACTTGAAATTTCTGCTATACAGTGGAAATTGTATTGTACACATAACAGGGGGCAAGTTTCACATAATGAGAGATCATGTTAGGTTCAATACTTTTTAAAATACACTACTTTGTACTTTCCTTCTCCCTTACTCTATGTGAATGGACACCCAAGTTCCTAAACCACCTCCCCCCACCATCACACAATTAAAATTCATCTGCATTGAGCTCATTATATTGCTCACCAACACACCACCTTCTTTTGCTTCTATTCAATGCTGCCGCATGCTGAGCCTGCTAATGACAAGGTATTCATTGTCTGCTTTAATTGCATACTTCACATCAAATACACAACAGGTGATGTTCTCAACATGTATAGACTGTTTAGGCTAGTGGGTACTTTCTGTGCTTTGCACATTGAGGTCTGGGGTTCAAATCATGGAAGGGGAGTTTTTTTTCCTTTTCTTTTGAATCTTTATATTTAGATTAAAAATAAATCACATTGTGGTGTGTGTGAATTCTGTTATGGCATGGTGTGATTCGGTAGCGCGAGCATCTTTAATGCAACTTTTTACCTTCAATTACATATGAATCATACAGCGAATCAAATTGAAAGCACAAGCAGCTTTTGCTGATGAAAACAATATGCAAATTGATTATAATCTGTGAGCCAGTTCAGGTGTTTCTGCATGTTTTATGTTACGTTACACTAATAGCGACTATAACACTTAAACGTAGTGGTTTTCTTGAAGATACATCTGTTCTGGATCACAGAACATAGGCATGCTGCTTATCATTTTAATCAGCAGAAGCAGATTGTTCTAATAAGATGCATTTTAGTGTAAAAAGACGCATTAAAAGATGCACGATGCTACCAAGTCACAAAGCAGTCCTAAGACCTTAGACTCAAAACATTTCTCTCAACATCCTATCACTTGAAATTTCTGCTATACAGTGGAAATTGTATTGTACACTTAACAGGGGGCAAGTTTCACATAATGAGAGATCATGTTAGGTTCAATACTTATTAAAATACACTACTTTGTACTTTCCTTCTCCCTTACTCTATATGAATGGACACCCAAGTTCCTAAACCACCTCCCCCCACCATCACACAATTAAAATTCATCTGCATTGAGCTCATTATATTGCTCACCAACACACCACCTTCTTTTGCTTCTATTCAATGCTGCCGCATGCTGAGCCTGGTAATGACAAGGTATTCATTGTCTGCTTTAATTGCATACTTCACATCAAATACACAACAGGTGATGTTCTCAACATGTATAGACTGTTTAGGCTAGTGGGTACTTTCTGTGCTTTGCACATTGAGGTCTGGGGTTCAAATCATGGAAGGGGAGTTTTTATTCCTTTTCTTTTGAATCTTTATATTTAGATTAAAAATAAATCACTTTGTGGTGTGTGTGAATTCTGTTATGGCATGGTGTGATTCGGTAGCGCGAGCATCTTTAATGCAACTTTTTACCTTCAATTACATCTGAATCATACAGCGAATCAAATTGAATGCACAAGCAGCTTTTGCTGATGAAAACAATATGCAAAGTGATTATAATCTGTGAGCCAGTTCAGGTGTTTCTGCATGTTTTATGTTACGTTACACTAATAGCGACTATAACACTTAAACGTAGTGGTTTTCTTGAAGATACATCTGTACTGGATCACAGAACATAGGCATGCTGCATATCATTTTAATCAGCAGAAGCAGATTGTTCTAATAAGATGCATTTTAGTGTAAAAAGACGCATTAAAAGATGCATAATGCTACCAAGTCACACAGCACTCCTATGACCTTAGACTCAAAACATTTCTCTCAACATCCTATCACTTGAAATTTCTGCTATACAGTAGAAATTGTATTGTACACATAACAGGGGGCAAGTTTCACATAATGAGAGATCATGTTAGGTTCAATACTTTTTAAAATACACTACTTTGTACTTTCCTTCTCCCTTACTCTATGTGAATGGACACCCAAGTTCCTAAACCACCTCCCCCCACCATCACACAATTAAAATTCATCTGCATTGAGCTCATTATATTGCTCACCAACACACCACCTTCTTTTGCTTCTATTCAATGCTGCCGCATGCTGAGCCTGCTAATGACAAGGTATTCATTGTCTGCTTTAATTGCATACTTCACATCAAATACACAACAGGTGATGTTCTCAACATGTATAGACTGTTTAGGCTAGTGGGTACTTTCTGTGCTTTGCACATTGAGTTCTGGGGTTCAAATCATGGAAGGGGAGTTTTTTTTCCTTTTCTTTTGAATCTTTATATTTAGATTAAAAATAAATCACATTGTGGTGTGTGTGAATTCTGTTATGGCATGGTGTGATTCGGTAGCGTGAGCATCTTTAATGCAACTTTTTACCTTCAATTACATATGAATCATACAGCGAATCAAATTGAAAGCACAAGCAGCTTTTGCTGATGAAAACAATATGCAAATTGATTATAATCTGTGAGCCAGTTCAGGTGTTTCTGCATGTTTTATGTTACGTTACACTAATAGCGACTATAACACTTAAACGTAGTGGTTTTCTTGAAGATACATCTGTTCTGGATCACAGAACATAGGCATGCTGCTTATCATTTTAATCAGCAGAAGCAGAATGTTCTAATAAGATGCATTTTAGTGTAAAAAGACGCATTAAAAGATGCACGATGCTACCAAGTCACAAAGCAGTCCTATGACCTTAGACTCAAAACATTTCTCTCAACATCCTATCACTTGAAATTTCTGCTATACAGTAGAAATTGTATTGAACACATAACAGGGGGCAAGCTTCACATAATGAGAGATCATGTTAGGTTCAATACTTTTTAAAATACACTACTTTGTACTTTCCTTCTCCCTTACTCTATGTGTATGAACAACCAAGTTCCTAAAACACCTCCCCCCACCATCACACAATTAAAATTCATCTGCATTGAGCTCATTATATTGCTCACCAACACCCCACCATGTTTTGCTTATATTCAATGCTGCCGCATGCTGAGCCTGCTAATGACAAGGTATTCATTGTCTGCTTTAATTGCATACTTCACATCAAATACACAACAGGTGATGTTCTCAACATGGATAGACTATTTAGGCTAGTGGGTACTTTCTGTGCTTTGCACATTGAGGTCTGGGGTTCAAATCATGGAAGGTGAGTTTTTATTCCTTTTCTTTTGAATCTTTATATTTAGATTAAAAATAAATCACTTTGTGGTGTGTGTGAATTCTGTTATGGCATGGTGTGATTCGGTAGCGCGAGCATCTTTAATGCAACTTTTTACCTTCAATTACATATGAATCATACAGCGAATCAAATTGAAAGCACTAGCAGCTTTTGCTGATGAAAACAATATGCAAATTGATTATAATCTGTGAGCCAGTTCAGCTGTTTCTGCATGTTTTATGTTACGTTACACTAATAGCAACTATAACACTTAAACGTAGTGGTTTTCTTGAAGATAAATCTGTACTGGATCACAGAACAAAGTCATGCTGCATATCATTTTAATCAGCAGAAGCAGATTGTTCTAATAAGATGCATTTTAGTGTAAAAAGACGCATTAAAAGATGCACGATGCTACCTAGTCACAAAGCAGTCCTAAGACCTTAGACTCAAAACATTTCTCTCAACATCCTATCACTTGAAATTTCTGCTATACAGTGGAAATTGTATTGTACACATAACAGGGGGCAAGTTTCACATAATGAGAGATCATGTTAGGTTCAATACTTTTTAAAATACACTACTTTGTACTTTCCTTCTCCCTTACTCTATGTGAATGGACACCCAAGTTCCTAAACCACCTCCCCCCACCATCACACAATTAAAATTCCTCTGCATTGAGCTCATTATATTGCTCACCAACACACCACCTTCTTTTGCTTCTATTCAATGCTGCCGCATGCTGAGCCTGCTAATGACAAGGTATTCATTGTCTGCTTTAATTGCATACTTCACATCAAATACACAACAGGTGATGTTCTCAACATGTATAGACTGTTTAGGCTAGTGGGTACTTTCTGTGCTTTGCACTTTGAGGTCTGGGGTTCAAATCATGGAAGGGGAGTTTTTTTTCCTTTTCTTTTGAATCTTTATATTTAGATTAAAAATAAATCACATTGTGGTGTGTGTGAATTCTGTTATGGCATGGTGTGATTCGGTAGCGCGAGCATCTTTAATGCAACTTTTTACCTTCAATTACATATGAATCATACAGCGAATCAAATTGAAAGCACAAGCAGCTTTTGCTGATGAAAACAATATGCAAATTGATTATAATCTGTGAGCCAGTTCAGGTGTTTCTGCATGTTTTATATTACGTTACACTAATAGCGACTATAACACTTAAACGTAGTGGTTTTCTTGAAGATACATCTGTTCTGGATCACAGAACATAGGCATGCTGCATATCATTTTAATCAGCAGAAGCAGATTGTTCTAATAAGATGCATTTTAGTGTAAAAAGACTCATTCAAAGATGCACGATGCTACCAAGTCACAAAGCAGTCCTATGACCTTAGACTCAAAACATTTCTCTCAACATCCTATCACTTGAAATTTCTGCTATACAGTAGAAATTGTATTGAACACATAACAGGGGGCAAGCTTCACATAATGAGAGATCATGTTAGGTTCAATACTTTTTAAAATACACTACTTTGTACTTTCCTTCTCCCTTACTCTATGTGTATGAACAACCAAGTTCCTAAAACACCTCCCCCCACCATCACACAATTAAAATTCATCTGCATTGAGCTCATTATATTGCTCACCAACACCCCACCATGTTTTGCTTCTATTCAATGCTGCCGCATGCTGAGCCTGCTCATGACAAGGTATTCATTGTCTGCTTTAATTGCATACTTCACATCAAATACACAACAGGTGATGTTCTCAACATGGATAGACTGTTTAGGCTAGTGGGTACTTTCTGTGCTTTGCACATTGAGGTCTGGGGTTCAAATCATGGAAGGGGAGTTTTTATTCCTTTTCTTTTGAATCTTTATATTTAGATTAAAAATAAATCACTTTGTGGTGTGTGTGAATTCTGTTATGGCATGGTGTGATTCGGTAGCGCGAGCATCTTTAATGCAACTTTTTACCTTCAATTACATATGAATCATACAGCGAATCAAATTAAAAGCACAAGCAGCTTTTGCTGATGAAAACAATATGCAAATTGATTATAATCTGTGAGCCAGTTCAGCTGTTTCTGCATGTTTTATGTTACGTTACACTAATAGCAACTATAACACTTAAACGTAGTGGTTTTCTTGAAGATACATCTGTACTGGATCACAGAACAAAGTCATGCTGCATATCATTTTAATCAGCAGAAGCAGATTGTTCTAATAAGATGCATTTTAGTGTAAAAAGATGCATTAAAAGATGCACGATGCTACCAAGTCACAAAGCAGTCCTAAGACCTTAGACTCAAAACATTTCTCTCAACATCCTATCACTTGAAATTTCTGCTATACAGTGGAAATTGTATTGTACACATAACAGGGGGCAAGTTTCACATAATGAGAGATCATGTTAGGTTCAATACTTTTTAAAATACACTACTTTGTACTTTCCTTCTCCCTTACTCTATGTGAATGGACACCCAAGTTCCTAAACCACCTCCCCCCACCATCACACAATTAAAATTCATCTGCATTGAGCTCATTATATTGCTCACCAACACACCACCTTCTTTTGCTTCTATTCAATGCTGCCGCATGCTGAGCCTGCTAATGACAAGGTATTCATTGTCTGCTTTAATTGCATACTTCACATCAAATACACAACAGGTGATGTTCTCAACATGTATAGACTGTTTAGGCTAGTGGGTACTTTCTGTGCTTTGCACATTGAGGTCTGGGGTTCAAATCATGGAAGGGGAGTTTTTTTTCCTTTTCTTTTGAATCTTTATATTTAGATTAAAAATAAATCACATTGTGGTGTGTGTGAATTCTGTTATGGCATGGTGTGATTCGGTAGCGCGAGCATCTTTAATGCAACTTTTTACCTTCAATTACATATGAATCATACAGCGAATCAAATTGAAAGCACAAGCAGCTTTTGCTGATGAAAACAATATGCAAATTGATTATAATCTGTGAGCCAGTTCAGGTGTTTCTGCATGTTTTATGTTACGTTACACTAATAGCGACTATAACACTTAAACGTAGTGGTTTTCTTGAAGATACATCTGTTCTGGATCACAGAACATAGGCATGCTGCTTATCATTTTAATCAGCAGAAGCAGATTGTTCTAATAAGATGCATTTTAGTGTAAAAAGACGCATTAAAAGATGCACGATGCTACCAAGTCACAAAGCAGTCCTAAGACCTTAGACTCAAAACATTTCTCTCAACATCCTATCACTTGAAATTTCTGCTATACAGTGGAAATTGTATTGTACACTTAACAGGGGGCAAGTTTCACATAATGAGAGATCATGTTAGGTTCAATACTTATTAAAATACACTACTTTGTACTTTCCTTCTCCCTTACTCTATATGAATGGACACCCAAGTTCCTAAACCACCTCCCCCCACCATCACACAATTAAAATTCATCTGCATTGAGCTCATTATATTGCTCACCAACACACCACCTTCTTTTGCTTCTATTCAATGCTGCCGCATGCTGAGCCTGGTAATGACAAGGTATTCATTGTCTGCTTTAATTGCATACTTCACATCAAATACACAACAGGTGATGTTCTCAACATGTATAGACTGTTTAGGCTAGTGGGTACTTTCTGTGCTTTGCACATTGAGGTCTGGGGTTCAAATCATGGAAGGGGAGTTTTTATTCCTTTTCTTTTGAATCTTTATATTTAGATTAAAAATAAATCACTTTGTGGTGTGTGTGAATTCTGTTATGGCATGGTGTGATTCGGTAGCGCGAGCATCTTTAATGCAACTTTTTACCTTCAATTACATCTGAATCATACAGCGAATCAAATTGAAAGCACAAGCAGCTTTTGCTGATGAAAACAATATGCAAAGTGATTATAATCTGTGAGCCAGTTCAGGTGTTTCTGCATGTTTTATGTTACGTTACACTAATAGCGACTATAACACTTAAACGTAGTGGTTTTCTTGAAGATACATCTGTACTGGATCACAGAACATAGGCATGCTGCATATCATTTTAATCAGCAGAAGCAGATTGTTCTAATAAGATGCATTTTAGTGTAAAAAGACGCATTAAAAGATGCATGATGCTACCAAGTCACACAGCACTCCTATGACCTTAGACTCAAAACATTTCTCTCAACATCCTATCACTTGAAATTTCTGCTATACAGTAGAAATTGTATTGTACACATAACAGGGGGCAAGTTTCACATAATGAGAGATCATGTTAGGTTCAATACTTTTTAAAATACACTACTTTGTACTTTCCTTCTCCCTTACTCTATGTGAATGGACACCCAAGTTCCTAAACCACCTCCCCCCACCATCACACAATTAAAATTCATCTGCATTGAGCTCATTATATTGCTCACCAACACACCACCTTCTTTTGCTTCTATTCAATGCTGCCGCATGCTGAGCCTGCTAATGACAAGGTATTCATTGTCTGCTTTAATTGCATACTTCACATCAAATACACAACAGGTGATGTTCTCAACATGTATAGACTGTTTAGGCTAGTGGGTACTTTCTGTGCTTTGCACATTGAGTTCTGGGGTTCAAATCATGGAAGGGGAGTTTTTTTTCCTTTTCTTTTGAATCTTTATATTTAGATTAAAAATAAATCACATTGTGGTGTGTGTGAATTCTGTTATGGCATGGTGTGATTCGGTAGCGTGAGCATCTTTAATGCAACTTTTTACCTTCAATTACATATGAATCATACAGCGAATCAAATTGAAAGCACAAGCAGCTTTTGCTGATGAAAACAATATGCAAATTGATTATAATCTGTGAGCCAGTTCAGGTGTTTCTGCATGTTTTATGTTACGTTACACTAATAGCGACTATAACACTTAAACGTAGTGGTTTTCTTGAAGATACATCTGTTCTGGATCACAGAACATAGGCATGCTGCTTATCATTTTAATCAGCAGAAGCAGAATGTTCTAATAAGATGCATTTTAGTGTAAAAAGACGCATTAAAAGATGCACGATGCTACCAAGTCACAAAGCAGTCCTATGACCTTAGACTCAAAACATTTCTCTCAACATCCTATCACTTGAAATTTCTGCTATACAGTAGAAATTGTATTGAACACATAACAGGGGGCAAGCTTCACATAATGAGAGATCATGTTAGGTTCAATACTTTTTAAAATACACTACTTTGTACTTTCCTTCTCCCTTACTCTATGTGTATGAACAACCAAGTTCCTAAAACACCTCCCCCCACCATCACACAATTAAAATTCATCTGCATTGAGCTCATTATATTGCTCACCAACACCCCACCATGTTTTGCTTATATTCAATGCTGCCGCATGCTGAGCCTGCTAATGACAAGGTATTCATTGTCTGCTTTAATTGCATACTTCACATCAAATACACAACAGGTGATGTTCTCAACATGGATAGACTGTTTAGGCTAGTGGGTACTTTCTGTGCTTTGCACATTGAGGTCTGGGGTTCAAATCATGGAAGGGGAGTTTTTATTCCTTTTCTTTTGAATCTTTATATTTAGATTAAAAATAAATCACTTTGTGGTGTGTGTGAATTCTGTTATGGCATGGTGTGATTCGGTAGCGCGAGCATCTTTAATGCAACTTTTTACCTTCAATTACATATGAATCATACAGCGAATCAAATTAAAAGCACAAGCAGCTTTTGCTGATGAAAACAATATGCAAATTGATTATAATCTGTGAGCCAGTTCAGCTGTTTCTGCATGTTTTATGTTACGTTACACTAATAGCAACTATAACACTTAAACGTAGTGGTTTTCTTGAAGATACATCTGTACTGGATCACAGAACAAAGTCATGCTGCATATCATTTTAATCAGCAGAAGCAGATTGTTCTAATAAGATGCATTTTAGTGTAAAAAGACGCATTAAAAGATGCACGATGCTACCAAGTCACACAGTACTCCTATGACCTTAGACTCAAAACATTTCTCTCAACATCCTATCACTTGAAATTTCTGCTATACAGTAGAAATTGTATTGTACACATAACAGGCGGCAAGTTTCACATAATGAGAGATCATGTTAGGTTCAATACTTTTTAAAATACACTACTTTGTACTTTCCTTCTCCCTTCCTCTCTGTGTATGGACACCCAAGTTCCTAAACCACCTCCCCCCACCATCACACAATTATAATTCATCTGCATTGAGCTCATTATATCGCTCACCAACACCCCACCTTCTTTTGCTTCTATTCAATGCTGCCGCATGCTGAGCCTGCTAATGACAAGGTATTCATTGTCTGATTTAATTGCATACTTCACATCAAATACACAACAGGTGATGTTCTCAACATGGATAGACTGTTTAGGCTAGTGGGTACTGTCTGTGCTTTGCACATTGAGGTATGTGGTTCGGATCATGGAAGGGGAGTTTTTTTTCCTTTTCTTTTGAATCTTTATTTTTAGATTAAAAATAAATCACTTGGTGGTGTGTGTGAATTCTGTTATGGCATGGTGTGATTCGGTAGCGCGAGCATCTTTAATGCAACTTTTTACCTTCAATTACATCTGAATCATACAGCGAATCAAATTGAAAGCACAAGCAGCTTTTGCTGATGAAAACAATATGCAAATTGATTATAATCTGTGAGCCAGTTCAGGTGTTTCTGCATGTTTTATGTTACGTTACACTAATAGCGACTATAACACTTAAACGTAGTGGTTTTCTTGAAGATACATCTGTTCTGGATCACAGAACATAGGCATGCTGCTTATCATTTTAATCAGCAGAAGCAGATTGTTCTAATAAGATGCATTTTAGTGTAAAAAGACGCATTAAAAGATGCACGATGCTACCAAGTCACAAAGCAGTCCTATGACCTTAGACTCAAAACATTTCTCTCAACATCCTATCACTTGAAATTTCTGCTATACAGTAGAAATTGTATTGAACACATAACAGGGGGCAAGCTTCACATAATGAGAGATAATGTTAGGTTCAATACTTTTTAAAATACACTACTTTGTACTTTCCTTCTCCCTTACTCTATGTGTATGAACAACCAAGTTCCTAAAACACCTCCCCCCACCATCACACAATTAAAATTCATCTGCATTGAGCTCATTATATTGCTCACCAACACCCCACCATGTTTTGCTTCTATTCAATGCTGCCGCATGCTGAGCCTGCTAATGACAAGGTATTCATTGTCTGCTTTAATTGCATACTTCACATCAAATACACAACAGGTGATGTTCTCAACATGGATAGACTGTTTAGGCTAGTGGGTACTTTCTGTGCTTTGCACATTGAGGTCTGGGGTTCAAATCATGGAAGGGGAGTTTTTATTCCTTTTCTTTTGAATCTTTATATTTAGATTAAAAATAAATCACTTTGTGGTGTGTGTGAATTCTGTTATGGCATGGTGTGATTCGGTAGCGCGAGCATCTTTAATGCAACTTTTTACCTTCAATTACATATGAATCATACAGCGAATCAAATTGAAAGCACAAGCAGCTTTTGCTGATGAAAACAATATGCAAATTGATTATAATCTGTGAGCCAGTTCAGGTGTTTCTGCATGTTTTATGTTACGTTAAACTAATAGCAACTATAACACTTAAACGTAGTGGTTTTCTTGAAGATACATCTGTACTGGATCACAGAACAAAGTCATGCTGCATATCATTTTAATCAGCAGAAGCAGATTGTTCTAATAAGATGCATTTTAGTGTAAAAAGACGCATTAAAAGATGCACGATGCTACCAAGTCACACAGCTCTCCTATGACCTTAGACTCAAAACATTTCTCTCAACATCCTATCACTTGAAATTTCTGCTATACAGTAGAAATTGTATTGTACACATAACAGGCGGCAAGTTTCACATAATGAGAGATCATGTTAGGTTCAATACTTTTTAAAATACACTACTTTGTACTTTCCTTCTCCCTTCCTCTCTGTGTATGGACACCCAAGTTCCTAAACCACCTCCCCCCACCATCACACAATTATAATTCATCTGCATTGAGCTCATTATATCGCTCACCAACACCCCACCTTCTTTTGCTTCTATTCAATGCTGCCGCATGCTGAGCCTGCTAATGACAAGGTATTCATTGTCTGCTTTAATTGCATACTTCACATCAAATACACAACAGGTGATGTTCTCAACATGGATAGACTGTTTAGGCTAGTGGGTACTGTCTGTGCTTTGCACATTGAGGTATGGGGTTCGGATCATGGAAGGGGAGTTTTTTTTCCTTTTCTTTTGAATCTTTATTTTTAGATTAAAAATAAATCACTTGGTGGTGTGTGTGAATTCAGTTATGGCATGGTGTAACTCAGTAGTGCGAGCATCTTTAATGCAACTTTTTACCTTCAATTACATATGAATCATACAGCGAATCAAATTGAAAGCACAAGCAGCTTTTGCTGATGAAAACAATATGCAAATTGATTATAATCTGT
Organism: Taudactylus pleione; assembly: GCA_031769625.1. Lineage (NCBI taxonomy): Eukaryota > Metazoa > Chordata > Amphibia > Anura > Myobatrachidae > Taudactylus > Taudactylus pleione. The sequence goes on from JAUIMM010000759.1 coordinate 7,427,054, forward strand.
GAGCCAGTTCAGGTGTTTCTGCATGTTTTATGTTACGTTACACTAATAGCGACTATAACACTTAAACGTAGTGGTTTTCTTGAAGATACATCTGTTCTGGATCACAGAACATAGGCATGCTGCATATCATTTTAATCAGCAGAAGCAGATTGTTCTAATAAGATGCATTTTAGTGTAAAAAGACGCATTAAAAGATGCATGATGCTACCAAGTCACAAAGCAGTCCTAAGACCTTAGACTCAAAACATTTCTCTCAACATCCTATCACTTGAAATTTCTGCTATACAGTGGAAATTGTATTGTACACATAACAGGGGGCAAGTTTCACATAATGAGAGATCATGTTAGGTTCAATACTTTTTAAAATACACTACTTTGTACTTTCCTTCTCCCTTACTCTATGTGTATGAACAACCAAGTTCCTAAAACACCTCCCCCCACCATCACACAATTAAAATTCATCTGCATTGAGCTCATTATATTGCTCACCAACACCCCACCATGTTTTGCTTCTATTCAATGCTGCCGCATGCTGAGCCTGCTAATGACAAGGTATTCATTGTCTGCTTTAATTGCATACTTCACATCAAATACACAACAGGTGATGTTCTCAACATGGATAGACTGTTTAGGCTAGTGGGTACTTTCTGTGCTTTGCACATTGAGGTCTGGGGTTCAAATCATGGAAGGGCAGTTTTTATTCCTTTTCTTTTGAATCTTTATATTTAGATTAAAAATAAATCACTTTGTGGTGTGTGTGAATTCTGTTATGGCATGGTGTGATTCGGTAGCGCGAGCATCTTTAATGCAACTTTTTACCTTCAATTACATATGAATCATACAGCGAATCAAATTGAAAGCACAAGCAGCTTTTGCTGATGAAAACAATATGCAAATTGATTATAATCTGTGAGCCAGTTCAGGTGTTTCTGCATGTTTTATGTTACGTTACACTAATAGCAACTATAACACTTAAACGTAGTGGTTTTCTTGAAGATACATCTGTACTGGATCACAGAACAAAGTCATGCTGCATATCATTTTAATCAGCAGAAGCAGATTGTTCTAATAAGATGCATTTTAGTGTAAAAAGACGCATTAAAAGATGCTCGATGCTACCAAGTCACAAAGCAGTCCTAAGACCTTAGACTCAAAACATTTCTCTCAACATCCTATCACTTGAAATTTCTGCTATACAGTGGAAATTGTATTGTACACATAACAGGGGGCAAGTTTCACATAATGAGAGATCATGTTAGGTTCAATACTTTTTAAAATACACTACTTTGTACATTCCTTCTCCCTTACTCTATGTGTATGGACACCCAAGTTCCTAAACCACCTCCCCCCACCATCACACAATTAAAATTCATCTGCATTGAGCTCATTATATTGCTCACCAACACCCCACCTTCTTTTGCTTCTATTCAATGCTGCCGCATGCTGAGCCTGCTAATGACAAGGTATTCATTGTCTGCTTTAATTGCATACTTCACATCAAATACACAACAGGTGATGTTCTCAACATGGATAGACTGTTTAGGCTAGTGGGTACTTTCTGTGCTTTGCACATTGAGGTCTGGGGTTCAAATCAAGGAAGGGGAGTATTTTTTCCTTTTCTTTTGAATCTTTATATTTAGATTTAAAATAAATCACTTTGTGGTGTGTGTGAATTCTGTTATGGCATGGTGTGATTCGGTAGCGTGAGCATCTTTAATGCAACTTTTTACCTTCAATTACATCTGAATCATACAGCGAATCAAATTGAAAGCACTAGCAGCTTTTGCTAATGAAAACAATATGCAAATTGATTATATTCTGTGAGCCAGTTCAGGTGTTTCTGCATGTTTTATGTTACGTTACACTAATACCGACTATAACACTTAAACGTAGTGGTTTTCTTGAAGATACATCTGTTCTGGATCACAGAACATAGGCATGCTGCATATCATTTTAATCAGCAGAAGCAGATTGTTCTAATAAGATGCATTTTAGTGTAAAAAGACGCATTAAAAGATGCTCGATGCTACCAAGTCACAAAGCAGTCCTAAGACCTTAGACTCAAAACATTTCTCTCAACATCCTATCACTTGAAATTTCTGCTATACAGTAGAAATTGTATTGTACACATAACAGGGGGCAAGTTTCACATAATGAGAGATCATGTTAGGTTCAATACTTTTTAAAATACACTACTTTGTACTTTCCTTCTCCCTTACTCTATGTGAATGGACACCCAAGTTCCTAAACCACCTCCCCCCACCATCACACAATTAAAATTCATCTGCATTGAGCTCATTATATTGCTCACCAACACACCACCTTCTTTTGCTTCTATTCAATGCTGCCGCATGCTGAGCCTGCTAATGACAAGGTATTCATTGTCTGCTTTAATTGCATACTTCACATCAAATACACAACAGGTGATGTTCTCAACATGTATAGACTGTTTAGGCTAGTGGGTACTTTCTGTGCTTTGCACATTGAGGTCTGGGGTTCAAATCATGGAAGGGGAGTTTTTTTTCCTTTTCTTTTGAATCTTTATATTTAGATTAAAAATAAATCACATTGTGGTGTGTGTGAATTCTGTTATGGCATGGTGTGATTCGGTAGCGCGAGCATCTTTAATGCAACTTTTTACCTTCAATTACATATGAATCATACAGCGAATCAAATTGAAAGCACAAGCAGCTTTTGCTGATGAAAACAATATGCAAATTGATTATAATCTGTGAGCCAGTTCAGGTGTTTCTGCATGTTTTATGTTACGTTACACTAATAGCGACTATAACACTTAAACGTAGTGGTTTTCTTGAAGATACATCTGTTCTGGATCACAGAACATAGGCATGCTGCTTATCATTTTAATCAGCAGAAGCAGAATGTTCTAATAAGATGCATTTTAGTGTAAAAAGACGCATTAAAAGATGCACGATGCTACCAAGTCACAAAGCAGTCCTATGACCTTAGACTCAAAACATTTCTCTCAACATCCTATCACTTGAAATTTCTGCTATACAGTAGAAATTGTATTGAACACATAACAGGGGGCAAGCTTCACATAATGAGAGATCATGTTAGGTTCAATACTTTTTAAAATACACTACTTTGTACTTTCCTTCTCCCTTACTCTATGTGTATGAACAACCAAGTTCCTAAAACACCTCCCCCCACCATCACACAATTAAAATTCATCTGCATTGAGCTCATTATATTGCTCACCAACACCCCACCATGTTTTGCTTATATTCAATGCTGCCGCATGCTGAGCCTGCTAATGACAAGGTATTCATTGTCTGCTTTAATTGCATACTTCACATCAAATACACAACAGGTGATGTTCTCAACATGGATAGACTGTTTAGGCTAGTGGGTGCTTTCTGTGCTTTGCACATTGAGGTCTGGGGTTCAAATCATGGAAGGGGAGTTTTTATTCCTTTTCTTTTGAATCTTTATATTTAGATTAAAAATAAATCACTTTGTGGTGTGTGTGAATTCTGTTATAGCATGGTGTGATTCGGTAGCGCGAGCATCTTTAATGCAACTTTTTACCTTCAATTACATATGAATCATACAGCGAATCAAATTGAAAGCACTAGCAGCTTTTGCTTATGAAAACAATATGCAAATTGATTATAATCTGTGAGCCAGTTCAGCTGTTTCTGCATGTTTTATGTTACGTTACACTAATAGCAACTATAACACTTAAACGTAGTGGTTTTCTTGAAGATAAATCTGTACTGGATCACAGAACAAAGTCATGCTGCATATCATTTTAATCAGCAGAAGCAGATTGTTCTAATAAGATGCATTTTAGTGTAAAAAGACGCATTAAAAGATGCACGATGCTACCTAGTCACAAAGCAGTCCTAAGACCTTAGACTCAAAACATTTCTCTCAACATCCTATCACTTGAAATTTCTGCTATACAGTGGAAATTGTATTATACACATAACAGGGGGCAAGTTTCACATAATGAGAGATCATGTTAGGTTCAATACTTTTTAAAATACACTACTTTGTACTTTCCTTCTCCCTTACTCTATGTGAATGGACACCCAAGTTCCTAAACCACCTCCCCCCACAATCACACAATTAAAATTCATCTGCATTGAGCTCATTATATTGCTCACCAACACACCACCTTCTTTTGCTTCTATTCAATGCTGCCGCATGCTGAGCCTGCTAATGACAAGGTATACATTGTCTGCTTTAATTGCATACTTCACATCAAATACACAACAGGTGATGTTCTCAACATGTATAGACTGTTTAGGCTAGTGGGTACTTTCTGTGCTTTGCACATTGAGGTCTGGGGTTCAAATCATGGAAGGGGAGTTTTTTTTCCTTTTCTTTTGAATCTTTATATTTAGATTAAAAATAAATCACATTGTGGTGTGTGTGAATTCTGTTATGGCATGGTGTGATTCGGTAGCGCGAGCATCTTTAATGCAACTTTTTACCTTCAATTACATATGAATCATACAGCGAATCAAATTGAAAGCACAAGCAGCTTTTGCTGATGAAAACAATATGCAAATTGATTATAATCTGTGAGCCAGTTCAGGTGTTTCTGCATGTTTTATGTTACGTTACACTAATAGCGACTATAACACTTAAACGTAGTGGTTTTCTTGAAGATACATCTGTTCTGGATCACAGAACATAGGCATGCTGCATATCATTTTAATCAGCAGAAGCAGATTGTTCTAATAAGATGCATTTTAGTGTAAAAAGACGCATTAAAAGATGCATGATGCTACCAAGTCACAAAGCAGTCCTAAGACCTTAGACTCAAAACATTTCTCTCAACATCCTATCACTTGAAATTTCTGCTATACAGTAGAAATTGTATTGTACACATAACAGGGGGCAAGTTTCACATAATGAGAGATCATGTTAGGTTCAATACTTTTTAAAATACACTACTTTGTACTTTCCTTCTCCCTTCCTCTCTGTGTATGGACACCCAAGTTCCTAAACCACCTCCCCCCACCATCACACAATTATAATTCATCTGCATTGAGCTCATTATATCGCTCACCAACACCCCACCTTCTTTTGCTTCTATTCAATGCTGCCGCATGCTGAGCCTGCTAATGACAAGGTATTCATTGTCTGCTTTAATTGCATACTTCACATCAAATACACAACAGGTGATGTTCTCAACATGGATAGACTGTTTAGGCTAGTGGGTACTGTCTGTGCTTTGCACATTGAGGTATGGGGCTCGGATCATGGAAGGGGAGTTTTTTTTCCTTTTCTTTTGAATCTTTATTTTTAGATTAAAAATAAATCACTTGGTGGTGTGTGTGAATTCAGTTATGGCATGGTGTAACTCAGTAGCGCGAGCATCTTTAATGCAACTTTTTACCTTCAATTACATATGAATCATACAGCGAATCAAATTGAAAGCATAAGCAGCTTTTGCTGATGAAAACAATATGCAAATTGATTATAATCTGTGAGCCAGTTCAGGTGTTTCTGCATGTTTTATGTTACGTTACACTAATAGCAACTATAACACTTAAACGTAGTGGTTTTCTTGAAGATACATCTGTACTGGATCACAGAACAAAGTCATGCTGCATATCATTTTAATCAGCAGAAGCAGATTGTTCTAATAAGATGCATTTTAGTGTAAAAAGACGCATTAAAAGATGCTCGATGCTACCAAGTCACAAAGCAGTCCTAAGACCTTAGACTCAAAACATTTCTCTCAACATCCTATCACTTGAAATTTCTGCTATACAGTGGAAATTGTATTGTACACATAACAGGGGGCAAGTTTCACATAATGAGAGATCATGTTAGGTTCAATACTTTTTAAAATACACTACTTTGTACATTCCTTCTCCCTTACTCTATGTGTATGGACACCCAAGTTCCTAAACCACCTCCCCCCACCATCACACAATTAAAATTCATCTGCATTGAGCTCATTATATTGCTCACCAACACCCCACCTTCTTTTGCTTCTATTCAATGCTGCCGCATGCTGAGCCTGCTAATGACAAGGTATTCATTGTCTGCTTTAATTGCATACTTCACATCAAATACACAACAGGTGATGTTCTCAACATGGATAGACTGTTTAGGCTAGTGGGTACTTTCTGTGCTTTGCACATTGAGGTCTGGGGTTCAAATCAAGGAAGGGGAGTATTTTTTCCTTTTCTTTTGAATCTTTATATTTAGATTTAAAATAAATCACTTTGTGGTGTGTGTGAATTCTGTTATGGCATGGTGTGATTCGGTAGCGTGAGCATCTTTAATGCAACTTTTTACCTTCAATTACATCTGAATCATACAGCGAATCAAATTGAAAGCACTAGCAGCTTTTGCTAATGAAAACAATATGCAAATTGATTATATTCTGTGAGCCAGTTCAGGTGTTTCTGCATGTTTTATGTTACGTTACACTAATACCGACTATAACACTTAAACGTAGTGGTTTTCTTGAAGATACATCTGTTCTGGATCACAGAACATAGGCATGCTGCATATCATTTTAATCAGCAGAAGCAGATTGTTCTAATAAGATGCATTTTAGTGTAAAAAGACGCATTAAAAGATGCTCGATGCTACCAAGTCACAAAGCAGTCCTAAGACCTTAGACTCAAAACATTTCTCTCAACATCCTATCACTTGAAATTTCTGCTATACAGTAGAAATTGTATTGTACACATAACAGGGGGCAAGTTTCACATAATGAGAGATCATGTTAGGTTCAATACTTTTTAAAATACACTACTTTGTACTTTCCTTCTCCCTTACTCTATGTGAATGGACACCCAAGTTCCTAAACCACCTCCCCCCACCATCACACAATTAAAATTCATCTGCATTGAGCTCATTATATTGCTCACCAACACACCACCTTCTTTTGCTTCTATTCAATGCTGCCGCATGCTGAGCCTGCTAATGACAAGGTATTCATTGTCTGCTTTAATTGCATACTTCACATCAAATACACAACAGGTGATGTTCTCAACATGTATAGACTGTTTAGGCTAGTGGGTACTTTCTGTGCTTTGCACATTGAGGTCTGGGGTTCAAATCATGGAAGGGGAGTTTTTTTTCCTTTTCTTTTGAATCTTTATATTTAGATTAAAAATAAATCACATTGTGGTGTGTGTGAATTCTGTTATGGCATGGTGTGATTCGGTAGCACGAGCATCTTTAATGCAACTTTTTACCTTCAATTACATCTGAATCATACAGCGAATCAAATTGAAAGCACTAGCAGCTTTTGCTAATGAAAACAATATGCAAATTGATTATATTCTGTGAGCCAGTTCAGGTGTTTCTGCATGTTTTATGTTACGTTACACTAATACCGACTATAACATTTAAACGTAGTGGTTTTCTTGAAGATACATCTGTTCTGGATCACAGAACATAGGCATGCTGCATATCATTTTAATCAGCAGAAGCAGATTGTTCTAATAAGATGCATTTTAGTGTAAAAAGACGCATTAAAAGATGCTCGATGCTACCAAGTCACAAAGCAGTCCTAAGACCTTAGACTCAAAACATTTCTCTCAACATCCTATCACTTGAAATTTCTGCTATACAGTAGAAATTGTATTGTACACATAACAGGGGGCAAGTTTCACATAATGAGAGATCATGTTAGGTTCAATACTTTTTAAAATACACTACTTTGTACTTTCCTTCTCCCTTACTCTATGTGAATGGACACCCAAGTTCCTAAACCACCTCCCCCCACCATCACACAATTAAAATTCATCTGCATTGAGCTCATTATATTGCTCACCAACACACCACCTTCTTTTGCTTCTATTCAATGCTGCCGCATGCTGAGCCTGCTAATGACAAGGTATTCATTGTCTGCTTTAATTGCATACTTCACATCAAATACACAACAGGTGATGTTCTCAACATGTATAGACTGTTTAGGCTAGTGGGTACTTTCTGTGCTTTGCACATTGAGGTCTGGGGTTCAAATCATGGAAGGGGAGTTTTTTTTCCTTTTCTTTTGAATCTTTATATTTAGATTAAAAATAAATCACATTGTGGTATGTGTGAATTCTGTTATGGCATGGTGTGATTCGGTAGCGCGAGCATCTTTAATGCAACTTTTTACCTTCAATTACATATGAATCATACAGCGAATCAAATTGAAAGCACAAGCAGCTTTTGCTGATGAAAACAATATGCAAATTGATTATAATCTGTGAGCCAGTTCAGGTGTTTCTGCATGTTTTATGTTACGTTACACTAATAGCGACTATAACACTTAAACGTAGTGGTTTTCTTGAAGATACATCTGTTCTGGATCACAGAACATAGGCATGCTGCTTATCATTTTAATCAGCAGAAGCAGAATGTTCTAATAAGATGCATTTTAGTGTAAAAAGACGCATTAAAAGATGCACGATGCTACCAAGTCACAAAGCAGTCCTATGACCTTAGACTCAAAACATTTCTCTCAACATCCTATCACTTGAAATTTCTGCTATACAGTAGAAATTGTATTGAACACATAACAGGGGGCAAGCTTCACATAATGAGAGATCATGTTAGGTTCAATACTTTTTAAAATACACTACTTTGTACTTTCCTTCTCCCTTACTCTATGTGTATGAACAACCAAGTTCCTAAAACACCTCCCCCCACCATCACACAATTAAAATTCATCTGCATTGAGCTCATTATATTGCTCACCAACACCCCACCATGTTTTGCTTATATTCAATGCTGCCGCATGCTGAGCCTGCTAATGACAAGGTATTCATTGTCTGCTTTAATTGCATACTTCACATCAAATACACAACAGGTGATGTTCTCAACATGGATAGACTGTTTAGGCTAGTGGGTGCTTTCTGTGCTTTGCACATTGAGGTCTGGGGTTCAAATCATGGAAGGGGAGTTTTTATTCCTTTTCTTTTGAATCTTTATATTTAGATTAAAAATAAATCACTTTGTGGTGTGTGTGAATTCTGTTATAGCATGGTGTGATTCGGTAGCGCGAGCATCTTTAATGCAACTTTTTACCTTCAATTACATATGAATCATACAGCGAATCAAATTGAAAGCACTAGCAGCTTTTGCTGATGAAAACAATATGCAAATTGATTATAATCTGTGAGCCAGTTCAGCTGTTTCTGCATGTTTTATGTTACGTTACACTAATAGCAACTATAACACTTAAACGTAGTGGTTTTCTTGAAGATAAATCTGTACTGGATCACAGAACAAAGTCATGCTGCATATCATTTTAATCAGCAGAAGCAGATTGTTCTAATAAGATGCATTTTAGTGTAAAAAGACGCATTAAAAGATGCACGATGCTACCTAGTCACAAAGCAGTCCTAAGACCTTAGACTCAAAACATTTCTCTCAACATCCTATCACTTGAAATTTCTGCTATACAGTGGAAATTGTATTATACACATAACAGGGGGCAAGTTTCACATAATGAGAGATCATGTTAGGTTCAATACTTTTTAAAATACACTACTTTGTACTTTCCTTCTCCCTTACTCTATGTGAATGGACACCCAAGTTCCTAAACCACCTCCCCCCACCATCACACAATTAAAATTCATCTGCATTGAGCTCATTATATTGCTCACCAACACACCACCTTCTTTTGCTTCTATTCAATGCTGCCGCATGCTGAGCCTGCTAATGACAAGGTATACATTGTCTGCTTTAATTGCATACTTCACATCAAATACACAACAGGTGATGTTCTCAACATGTATAGACTGTTTAGGCTAGTGGGTACTTTCTGTGCTTTGCACATTGAGGTCTGGGAATCGAATCATGGAAGGGGAGTTTTTTTTCCTTTTCTTTTGAATCTTTATATTTAGATTAAAAATAAATCACATTGTGGTGTGTGTGAATTCTGTTATGGCATGGTGTGATTCGGTAGCGCGAGCATCTTTAATGCAACTTTTTACCTTCAATTACATATGAATCATACAGCGAATCAAATTGAAAGCACAAGCAGCTTTTGCTGATGAAAACAATATGCAAATTGATTATAATCTGTGAGCCAGTTCAGGTGTTTCTGCATGTTTTATGTTACGTTACACTAATAGCGACTATAACACTTAAACGTAGTGGTTTTCTTGAAGATACATCTGTTCTGGATCACAGAACATAGGCATGCTGCATATCATTTTAATCAGCAGAAGCAGATTGTTCTAATAAGATGCATTTTAGTGTAAAAAGACTCATTAAAAGATGCACGATGCTACCAAGTCACAAAGCAGTCCTATGACCTTAGACTCAAAACATTTCTCTCAACATCCTATCTCTTGAAATTTCTGCTATACAGTAGAAATTGTATTGAACACATAACAGGGGGCAAGCTTCACATAATGAGAGATCATGTTAGGTTCAATACTTTTTAAAATACACTACTTTGTACTTTCCTTCTCTCTTACTCTATGTGTATGAACAACCAAGTTCCTAAAACACCTCCCCCCACCATCACACAATTAAAATTCATCTGCATTGAGCTCATTATATTGCTCACCAACACCCCACCATGTTTTGCTTCTATTCAATGCTGCCGCATGCTGAGCCTGCTAATTACAAGGTATTCATTGTCTGCTTTAATTGCATACTTCACATCAAATACACAACAGGTGATGTTCTCAACATGGATAGACTGTTTAGGCTAGTGGGTACTTTCTGTGCTTTGCACATTGAGGTCTGGGGTTCAAATCATGGAAGGGGAGTTTTTATTCCTTTTCTTTTGAATCTTTATATTTAGATTAAAAATAAATCACTTTGTGGTGTGTGTGAATTCTGTTATGGCATGGTGTGATTCGGTAGCGCGAGCATCTTTAATGCAACTTTTTACCTTCAATTACATATGAATCATACAGCGAATCAAATTAAAAGCACAAGCAGCTTTTGCTGATGAAAACAATATGCAAATTGATTATAATCTGTGAGCCAGTTCAGGTGTTTCTGCATGTTTTATGTTACGTTACACTAATAGCAACTATAACACTTAAACGTAGTGGTTTTCTTGAAGATACATCTGTACTGGATCACAGAACAAAGTCATGCTGCATATCATTTTAATCAGCAGAAGCAGATTGTTCTAATAAGATTCATTTTAGTGTAAAAAGTCGCATTAAAAGATGCACGATGCTACCAAGTCACACAGCACTCCTATGACCTTAGACTCAAAACATTTCTCTCAACATCCTATCACTTGAAATTTCTGCTATACAGTAGAAATTGTATTGTACACATAACAGGCGGCAAGTTTCACATAATGAGAGATTATGTTAGGTTCAATACTTTTTAAAATACACTACTTTGTACTTTCCTTCTCCCTTCCTCTCTGTGTATGGACACCCAAGTTCCTAAACCACCTCCCCCCACCATCACACAATTATAATTCATCTGCATTGAGCTCATTATATCGCTCACCAACACCCCACCTTCTTTTGCTTCTATTCAATGCTGCCGCATGCTGAGCCTGCTAATGACAAGGTATTCATTGTCTGCTTTAATTGCATACTTCACATCAAATACACAACAGGTGATGTTCTCAACATGGATAGACTGTTTAGGCTAGTGGGTACTGTCTGTGCTTTGCACATTGAGGTATGGGGTTCGGATCATGGAAGGGGAGTTTTTTTTCCTTTTCTTTTGAATCTTTATTTTTAGATTAAAAATAAATCACTTGGTGGTGTGTGTGAATTCAGTTATGGCATGGTGTGACTCGGTAGCGCGAGCATCTTTAATGCAACTTTTTACCTTCAATTACATATGAATCATACAGCGAATCAAATTGAAAGCACAAGCAGCTTTTGCTGATGAAAACAATATGCAAATTGATTATAATCTGTGAGCCAGTTCAGGTGTTTCTGCATGTTTTCTGTTACGTTACACTAATAGCGACTATAACACTTAAACGTAGTGGTTTTCTTGAAGATACATCTGTTCTGGATCACAGAAAATAGGCATGCTGCATATCATTTTAATCAGCAGAAGCAGATTGTTCTAATAAGATGCATTTTAGTGTAAAAAGACTCATTAAAAGATGCACGATGCTACCAAGTCACAAAGCAGTCCTATGACCTTAGACTCAAAACATTTCTCTCAACATCCTATCTCTTGAAATTTCTGCTATACAGTAGAAATTGTATTGAACACATAACAGGGGGCAAGCTTCACATAATGAGAGATCATGTTAGGTTCAATACTTTTTAAAATACACTACTTTGTACTTTCCTTCTCCCTTACTCTATGTGTATGAACAACCAAGTTCCTAAAACACCTCCCCCCACCATCACACAATTAAAATTCATCTGCATTGAGCTCATTATATTGCTCACCAACACCCCACCATGTTTTGCTTCTATTCAATGCTGCCGCATGCTGAGCCTGCTAATGACAAGGTATTCATTGTCTGCTTTAATTGCATACTTCACATCAAATACACAACAGGTGATGTTCTCAACATGGATAGACTGTTTAGGCTAGTGGGTGCTTTCTGTGCTTTGCACATTGAGGTCTGGGGTTCAAATCATGGAAGGGGAGTTTTTATTCCTTTTCTTTTGAATCTTTATATTTAGATTAAAAATAAATCACTTTGTGGTGTGTGTGAATTCTGTTATAGCATGGTGTGATTCGGTAGCGCGAGCATCTTTAATGCAACTTTTTACCTTCAATTACATATGAATCATACAGCGAATCAAATTGAAAGCACTAGCAGCTTTTGCTGATGAAAACAATATGCAAATTGATTATAATCTGTGAGCCAGTTCAGCTGTTTCTGCATGTTTTATGTTACGTTACACTAATAGCAACTATAACACTTAAACGTAGTGGTTTTCTTGAAGATAAATCTGTACTGGATCACAGAACAAAGTCATGCTGCATATCATTTTAATCAGCAGAAGCAGATTGTTCTAATAAGATGCATTTTAGTGTAAAAAGACGCATTAAAAGATGCACGATGCTACCTAGTCACAAAGCAGTCCTAAGACCTTAGACTCAAAACATTTCTCTCAACATCCTATCACTTGAAATTTCTGCTATACAGTGGAAATTGTATTATACACATAACAGGGGGCAAGTTTCACATAATGAGAGATCATGTTAGGTTCAATACTTTTTAAAATACACTACTTTGTACTTTCCTTCTCCCTTACTCTATGTGAATGGACACCCAAGTTCCTAAACCACCTCCCCCCACCATCACACAATTAAAATTCATCTGCATTGAGCTCATTATATTGCTCACCAACACACCACCTTCTTTTGCTTCTATTCAATGCTGCCGCATGCTGAGCCTGCTAATGACAAGGTATACATTGTCTGCTTTAATTGCATACTTCACATCAAATACACAACAGGTGATGTTCTCAACATGTATAGACTGTTTAGGCTAGTGGGTACTTTCTGTGCTTTGCACATTGAGGTCTGGGAATCGAATCATGGAAGGGGAGTTTTTTTTCCTTTTCTTTTGAATCTTTATATTTAGATTAAAAATAAATCACATTGTGGTGTGTGTGAATTCTGTTATGGCATGGTGTGATTCGGTAGCGCGAGCATCTTTAATGCAACTTTTTACCTTCAATTACATATGAATCATACAGCGAATCAAATTGAAAGCACAAGCAGCTTTTGCTGATGAAAACAATATGCAAATTGATTATAATCTGTGAGCCAGTTCAGGTGTTTCTGCATGTTTTATGTTACGTTACACTAATAGCGACTATAACACTTAAACGTAGTGGTTTTCTTGAAGATACATCTGTTCTGGATCACAGAACATAGGCATGCTGCATATCATTTTAATCAGCAGAAGCAGATTGTTCTAATAAGATGCATTTTAGTGTAAAAAGACTCATTAAAAGATGCACGATGCTACCAAGTCACAAAGCAGTCCTATGACCTTAGACTCAAAACATTTCTCTCAACATCCTATCTCTTGAAATTTCTGCTATACAGTAGAAATTGTATTGAACACATAACAGGGGGCAAGCTTCACATAATGAGAGATCATGTTAGGTTCAATACTTTTTAAAATACACTACTTTGTACTTTCCTTCTCTCTTACTCTATGTGTATGAACAACCAAGTTCCTAAAACACCTCCCCCCACCATCACACAATTAAAATTCATCTGCATTGAGCTCATTATATTGCTCACCAACACCCCACCATGTTTTGCTTCTATTCAATGCTGCCGCATGCTGAGCCTGCTAATTACAAGGTATTCATTGTCTGCTTTAATTGCATACTTCACATCAAATACACAACAGGTGATGTTCTCAACATGGATAGACTGTTTAGGCTAGTGGGTACTTTCTGTGCTTTGCACATTGAGGTCTGGGGTTCAAATCATGGAAGGGGAGTTTTTATTCCTTTTCTTTTGAATCTTTATATTTAGATTAAAAATAAATCACTTTGTGGTGTGTGTGAATTCTGTTATGGCATGGTGTGATTCGGTAGCGCGAGCATCTTTAATGCAACTTTTTACCTTCAATTACATATGAATCATACAGCGAATCAAATTAAAAGCACAAGCAGCTTTTGCTGATGAAAACAATATGCAAATTGATTATAATCTGTGAGCCAGTTCAGGTGTTTCTGCATGTTTTATGTTACGTTACACTAATAGCAACTATAACACTTAAACGTAGTGGTTTTCTTGAAGATACATCTGTACTGGATCACAGAACAAAGTCATGCTGCATATCATTTTAATCAGCAGAAGCAGATTGTTCTAATAAGATTCATTTTAGTGTAAAAAGTCGCATTAAAAGATGCACGATGCTACCAAGTCACACAGCACTCCTATGACCTTAGACTCAAAACATTTCTCTCAACATCCTATCACTTGAAATTTCTGCTATACAGTAGAAATTGTATTGTACACATAACAGGCGGCAAGTTTCACATAATGAGAGATTATGTTAGGTTCAATACTTTTTAAAATACACTACTTTGTACTTTCCTTCTCCCTTCCTCTCTGTGTATGGACACCCAAGTTCCTAAACCACCTCCCCCCACCATCACACAATTATAATTCATCTGCATTGAGCTCATTATATCGCTCACCAACACCCCACCTTCTTTTGCTTCTATTCAATGCTGCCGCATGCTGAGCCTGCTAATGACAAGGTATTCATTGTCTGCTTTAATTGCATACTTCACATCAAATACACAACAGGTGATGTTCTCAACATGGATAGACTGTTTAGGCTAGTGGGTACTGTCTGTGCTTTGCACATTGAGGTATGGGGTTCGGATCATGGAAGGGGAGTTTTTTTTCCTTTTCTTTTGAATCTTTATTTTTAGATTAAAAATAAATCACTTGGTGGTGTGTGTGAATTCAGTTATGGCATGGTGTGACTCGGTAGCGCGAGCATCTTTAATGCAACTTTTTACCTTCAATTACATATGAATCATACAGCGAATCAAATTGAAAGCACAAGCAGCTTTTGCTGATGAAAACAATATGCAAATTGATTATAATCTGTGAGCCAGTTCAGGTGTTTCTGCATGTTTTCTGTTACGTTACACTAATAGCGACTATAACACTTAAACGTAGTGGTTTTCTTGAAGATACATCTGTTCTGGATCACAGAAAATAGGCATGCTGCATATCATTTTAATCAGCAGAAGCAGATTGTTCTAATAAGATGCATTTTAGTGTAAAAAGACTCATTAAAAGATGCACGATGCTACCAAGTCACAAAGCAGTCCTATGACCTTAGACTCAAAACATTTCTCTCAACATCCTATCTCTTGAAATTTCTGCTATACAGTAGAAATTGTATTGAACACATAACAGGGGGCAAGCTTCACATAATGAGAGATCATGTTAGGTTCAATACTTTTTAAAATACACTACTTTGTACTTTCCTTCTCCCTTACTCTATGTGTATGAACAACCAAGTTCCTAAAACACCTCCCCCCACCATCACACAATTAAAATTCATCTGCATTGAGCTCATTATATTGCTCACCAACACCCCACCATGTTTTGCTTCTATTCAATGCTGCCGCATGCTGAGCCTGCTAATGACAAGGTATTCATTGTCTGCTTTAATTGCATACTTCACATCAAATACACAACAGGTGATGTTCTCAACATGGATAGACTGTTTAGGCTAGTGGGTGCTTTCTGTGCTTTGCACATTGAGGTCTGGGGTTCAAATCATGGAAGGGGAGTTTTTATTCCTTTTCTTTTGAATCTTTATATTTAGATTAAAAATAAATCACTTTGTGGTGTGTGTGAATTCTGTTATAGCATGGTGTGATTCGGTAGCGCGAGCATCTTTAATGCAACTTTTTACCTTCAATTACATATGAATCATACAGCGAATCAAATTGAAAGCACTAGCAGCTTTTGCTGATGAAAACAATATGCAAATTGATTATAATCTGTGAGCCAGTTCAGCTGTTTCTGCATGTTTTATGTTACGTTACACTAATAGCAACTATAACACTTAAACGTAGTGGTTTTCTTGAAGATAAATCTGTACTGGATCACAGAACAAAGTCATGCTGCATATCATTTTAATCAGCAGAAACAGATTGTTCTAATAAGATGCATTTTAGTGTAAAAAGACGCATTAAAAGATGCACGATGCTACCTAGTCACAAAGCAGTCCTAAGACCTTAGACTCAAAACATTTCTCTCAACATCCTATCACTTGAAATTTCTGCTATACAGTGGAAATTGTATTGTACACATAACAGGGGGCAAGTTTCACATAATGAGAGATCATGTTAGGTTCAATACTTTTTAAAATACACTACTTTGTACTTTCCTTCTCCCTTACTCTATGTGAATGGACACCCAAGTTCCTAAACCACCTCCCCCCACCATCACACAATTAAAATTCATCTGCATTGAGCTCATTATATTGCTCACCAACACACCACCTTCTTTTGCTTCTATTCAATGCTGCCGCATGCTGAGCCTGCTAATGACAAGGTATACATTGTCTGCTTTAATTGCATACTTCACATCAAATACACAACAGGTGATGTTCTCAACATGTATAGACTGTTTAGGCTAGTGGGTACTTTCTGTGCTTTGCACATTGAGGTCTGGGGTTCAAATCATGGAAGGGGAGTTTTTTTTCCTTTTCTTTTGAATCTTTATATTTAGATTAAAAATAAATCACATTGTGGTGTGTGTGAATTCTGTTATGGCATGGTGTGATTCGGTAGCGCGAGCATCTTTAATGCAACTTTTTACCTTCAATTACATATGAATCATACAGCGAATCAAATTGAAAGCACAAGCAGCTTTTGCTGATGAAAACAATATGCAAATTGATTATAATCTGTGAGCCAGTTCAGGTGTTTCTGCATGTTTTATGTTACGTTACACTAATAGCGACTATAAAACTTAAACGTAGTGGTTTTCTTGAAGATACATCTGTTCTGGATCACAGAACATAGGCATGCTGCATATCATTTTAATCAGCAGAAGCAGATTGTTCTAATAAGATGCATTTTAGTGTAAAAAGACTCATTAAAAGATGCACGATGCTACCAAGTCACAAAGCAGTCCTATGACCTTAGACTCAAAACATTTCTCTCAACATCCTATCACTTGAAATTTCTGCTATACAGTAGAAATTGTATTGAACACATAACAGGCGGCAAGTTTCACATAATGAGAGATCATGTTAGGTTCAATACTTTTTAAAATACACTACTTTGTACTTTCCTTCTCCCTTCCTCTCTGTGTATGGACACCCAAGTTCCTAAACCACCTCCCCCCACCATCACACAATTATAATTCATCTGCATTGAGCTCATTATATCGCTCACCAATACCCCACCTTCTTTTGCTTCTATTCAATGCTGCCGCATGCTGAGCCTGCTAATGACAAGGTATTCATTGTCTGCTTTAATTGCATACTTCACATCAAATACACAACAGGTGATGTTCTCAACATGGATAGACTGTTTAGGCTAGTGGGTACTGTCTGTGCTTTGCACATTGAGGTATGGGGTTCGGATCATGGAAGGGGAGTTTTTTTTCCTTTTCTTTTGAATCTTTATTTTTAGATTAAAAATAAATCACTTGGTGGTGTGTGTGAATTCAGTTATGGCATGGTGTGACTCGGTAGCGCGAGCATCTTTAATGCAACTTTATACCTTCAATTACATATGAATCATACAGCGAATCAAATTGAAAGCACAAGCAGCTTTTGCTGATGAAAACAATATGCAAATTGATTATAATCTGTGAGCCAGTTCAGGTGTTTCTGCATGTTTTATGTTACGTTACACTAATAGCGACTATAACACTTAAACGTAGTGGTTTTCTTGAAGATACATCTGTTCTGGATCACAGAACATAGGCATGCTGCATATCATTTTAATCAGCAGAAGCAGATTGTTCTAATAAGATGCATTTTAGTGTAAAATGACGCATTAAAAGATGCATGATGCTACCAAGTCACAAAGCAGTCCTAAGACCTTAGACTCAAAACATTTCTCTCAACATCCTATCACTTGAAATTTCTGCTATACAGTGGAAATTGTATTGTACACATAACAGGGGGCAAGTTTCACATAATGAGAGATCATGTTAGGTTCAATACTTTTTAAAATACACTACTTTGTACTTTCCTTCTCCCTTCCTCTCTGTGTATGGACACCCAAGTTCCTAAACCACCTC
Organism: Taudactylus pleione; assembly: GCA_031769625.1. Lineage (NCBI taxonomy): Eukaryota > Metazoa > Chordata > Amphibia > Anura > Myobatrachidae > Taudactylus > Taudactylus pleione. Next base: position 7,445,708 of record JAUIMM010000759.1, read on the forward strand.
CCCCCACCATCACACAATTATAATTCATCTGCATTGAGCTCATTATATTGCTCACCAACACCCCACCTTCTTTTGCTTCTATTCAATGCTGCCGCATGCTGAGCCTGCTAATGACAAGGTATTCATTGTATGCTTTAATTGCATACTTCACATCAAATACACAACAGGTGATGTTCTCAACATGGATAGACTGTTTAGGCTAGTGGGTACTGTCTGTGCTTTGCACATTGAGGTATGGGGTTCGGATGATGGAAGGGGAGTTTTTTTTCCTTTTCTTTTGAATCTTTATTTTTAGATTAAAAATAAATCACTTGGTGGTGTGTGTGAATTCTGTTATGGCATGGTGTGACTCGGTAGCGCGAGCATCTTTAATGCAACTTTTTACCTTCAATTACATATGAATCATACAGCGAATCAAATTGAAAGCACAAGCAGCTTTTGCTGATGAAAACAATATGCAAATTGATTATAATCTGTGAGCCAGTTCAGGTGTTTCTGCATGTTTTATGTTACGTTACACTAATAGCGACTATAACACTTAAACGTAGTGGTTTTCTTGAAGATACATCTGTTCTGGATCACAGAACATAGGCATGCTGCATATCATTTTAATCAGCAGAAGCAGATTGTTCTAATAAGATGCATTTTAATGTAAAAAGACGCATTAAAAGATGCATGATGCTACCAAGTCACAAAGCAGTCCTAAGACCTTAGACTCAAAACATTTCTCTCAACATCCTATCACTTGAAATTTCTGCTATACAGTGGAAATTGTATTGTACACATAACAGGGGGCAAGTTTCACATAATGAGAGATCATGTTAGGTTCAATACTTTTTAAAATACACTACTTTGTACTTTCCTTCTCCCTTACTCTATGTGTATGAACAACCAAGTTCCTAAAACACCTCCCCCCTCCATCACACAATTAAAATTCATCTGCATTGAGCTCATTATATTGCTCACCAACACCCCACCATGTTTTGCTTCTATTCAATGCTGCCGCATGCTGAGCCTGCTAATGACAAGGTATTCATTGTCTGCTTTAATTGCATACTTCACATCAAATACACAACAGGTGATGTTCTCAACATGGATAGACTGTTTAGGCTAGTGGGTACTTTCTGTGCTTTGCACATTGAGGTCTGGGGTTCAAATCATGGAAGGGCAGTTTTTATTCCTTTTCTTTTGAATCTTTATATTTAGATTAAAAATAAATCACTTTGTGGTGTGTGTGAATTCTGTTATGGCATGGTGTGATTCGGTAGCGCGAGCATCTTTAATGCAACTTTTTACCTTCAATTACATATGAATCATACAGCGAATCAAATTGAAAGCACAAGCAGCTTTTGCTGATGAAAACAATATGCAAATTGATTATAATCTGTGAGCCAGTTCAGGTGTTTCTGCATGTTTTATGTTACGTTACACTAATAGCAACTATAACACTTAAACGTAGTGGTTTTCTTGAAGATACATCTGTACTGGATCACAGAACAAAGTCATGCTGCATATCATTTTAATCAGCAGAAGCAGATTGTTCTAATAAGATGCATTTTAGTGTAAAAAGACGCATTAAAAGATGCTCGATGCTACCAAGTCACAAAGCAGTCCTAAGACCTTAGACTCAAAACATTTCTCTCAACATCCTATCACTTGAAATTTCTGCTATACAGTGGAAATTGTATTGTACACATAACAGGGGGCAAGTTTCATATAATGAGAGATCATGTTAGGTTCAATACTTTTTAAAATACACTACTTTGTACTTTCCTTCTCCCTTACTCTATGTGAATGGACACCCAAGTTCCTAAGCCACCTCCCCCCACCATCACACAATTAAAATTCATCTGCATTGAGCTCATTATATTGCTCACCAACACACCACCTTCTTTTGCTTCTATTCAATGCTGCCGCATGCTGAGCCTGCTAATGACAAGGTATTCATTGTCTGCTTTAATTGCATACTTCACATCAAATACACAACAGGTGATGTTCTCAACATGTATAGACTGTTTAGGCTAGTGGGTACTTTCTGTGCTTTGCACATTGAGGTCTGGGGTTCAAATCATGGAAGGGGAGTTTTTTTTCCTTTTCTTTTGAACCTTTATATTTAGATTAAAAATAAATCACATTGTGGTGTGTGTGAATTCTGTTATGGCATGGTGTGATTCGGTAGCGCGAGCATCTTTAATGCAACTTTTTACCTTCAATTACATATGAATCATACAGCGAATCAAATTGAAAGCACAAGCAGCTTTTGCTGATGAAAACAATATGCAAATTGATTATAATCTGTGAGCCAGTTCAGGTGTTTCTGCATGTTTTATGTTACGTTACACTAATAGCGACTATAACACTTAAACGTAGTGGTTTTCTTGAAGATACATCTGTTCTGGATCACAGAACATAGGCATGCTGCTTATCATTTTAATCAGCAGAAGCAGATTGTTCTAATAAGATGCATTTTAGTGTAAAAAGACGCATTAAAAGATGCACGATGCTACCAAGTCACAAAGCAGTCCTATGACCTTAGACTCAAAACATTTCTCTCAACATCCTATCACTTGAAATTTCTGCTATACAGTAGAAATTGTATTGAACACATAACAGGGGGCAAGCTTCACATAATGAGAGATCATGTTAGGTTCAATACTTTTTAAAATACACTACTTTGTACTTTCCTTCTCCCTTACTCTATGTGTATGAACAACCAAGTTCCTAAAACACCTCCCCCCACCATCACACAATTAAAATTCATCTGCATTGAGCTCATTATATTGCTCACCAACACCCCACCATGTTTTGCTTATATTCAATGCTGCCGCATGCTGAGCCTGCTAATGACAAGGTATTCATTGTCTGCTTTAATTGCATACTTCACATCAAATACACAACAGGTGATGTTCTCAACATGGATAGACTGTTTAGGCTAGTGGGTACTTTCTGTGCTTTGCACATTGAGGTCTGGGGTTCAAATCATTGAAGGGGAGTTTTTATTCCTTTTCTTTTGAATCTTTATATTTAGATTAAAAATAAATCACTTTGTGGTGTGTGTGAATTCTGTTATAGCATGGTGTGATTCGGTAGCGCGAGCATCTTTAATGCAACTTTTTACCTTCAATTACATATGAATCATACAGCGAATCAAATTGAAAGCACTAGCAGCTTTTGCTGATGAAAACAATATGCAAATTGATTATAATCTGTGAGCCAGTTCAGCTGTTTCTGCATGTTTTATGTTACGTTACACTAATAGCGACTATAACACTTAAACATAGTGGTTTTCTTGAAGATACATCTGTTCTGGATCACAGAACATAGGCATGCTGCTTATCATTTTAATCAGCAGAAGCAGATTGTTCTAATAAGATGCATTTTAGTGTAAAAAGACGCATTAAAAGATGCACGATGCTACCAAGTCACACAGCACTCCTATGACCTTAGACTCAAAACATTTCTCTCAACATCCTATCACTTGAAATTTCTGCTATACAGTAGAAATTGTATTGTACACATAACAGGCGGCAAGTTTCACATAATGAGAGATCATGTTAGGTTCAATACTTTTTAAAATACACTACTTTGTACTTTCCTTCTCCCTTCCTCTCTGTGTATGGACACCCAAGTTCCTAAACCACCTCCCCCCACCATCACACAATTAAAATTCATCTGCATTGAGCTCATTATATCGCTCACCAACACCCCACCTTCTTTTGCTTCTATTCAATGCTGCCGCATGCTGAGCCTGCTAATGACAAGGTATTCATTGTCTGCTTTAATTGCATACTTCACATCAAATACACAACAGGTGATGTTCTCAACATGGATAGACTGTTTAGGCTAGTGGGTACTGTCTGTGCTTTGCACATTGAGGTATGGGGTTCGGATCATGGAAGGGGAGTTTTTTTTCCTTTTCCTTTGAATCTTTATTTTTAGATTAAAAATAAATCACTTGGTGGTGTGTGTGAATTCAGTTATGGCATGGTGTGACTCGGTAGCGCGAGCATCTTTAATGCAACTTTTTACCTTCAATTACATATGAATCATACAGCGAATCAAATTGAAAGCACAAGCAGCTTTTGCTGATGAAAACAATATGCAAATTGATTATAATCTGTGAGCCAGTTCAGGTGTTTCTGCATGTTTTATGTTAAGTTACACTAATAGCAACTATAACACTTAAACGTAGTGGTTTTCTTGAAGATACATCTGTACTGGATCACAGAACAAAGTCATGCTGCATATCATTTTAATCAGCAGAAGCAGATTGTTCTAATAAGATGCATTTTAGTGTAAAAAGACGCATTAAAAGATGCTCGATGCTACCAAGTCACAAAGCAGTCCTAAGACCTTAGACTCAAAACATTTCTCTCAACATCCTATCACTTGAAATTTCTGCTATACAGTGGAAATTGTATTGTACACATAACAGGGGGCAAGTTTCACATAATGAGAGATCATGTTAGGTTCAATACTTTTTAAAATACACTACTTTGTACTTTCCTTCTCCCTTACTCTATGTGAATGGACACCCAAGTTCCTAAACCACCTCCCCCCACCATCACACAATTAAAATTCATCTGCATTGAGCTCATTATATTGCTCACCAACACACCACCTTCTTTTGCTTCTATTCAATGCTGCCGCATGCTGAGCCTGCTAATGACAAGGTATTCATTGTCTGCTTTAATTGCATACTTCACATCAAATACACAACAGGTGATGTTCTCAACATGTATAGACTGTTTAGGCTAGTGGGTACTTTCTGTGCTTTGCACATTGAGGTCTGGGGTTCAAATCATGGAAGGGGAGTTTTTTTTCCTTTTCTTTTGAATCTTTATATTTAGATTAAAAATAAATCACATTGTGGTGTGTGTGAATTCTGTTATGGCATGGTGTGATTCGGTAGCGCGAGCATCTTTAATGCTACTTTTTACCTTCAATTACATATGAATCATACAGCGAATCAAATTGAAAGCACAAGCAGCTTTTGCTGATGAAAACAATATGCAAATTGATTATAATCTGTGAGCCAGTTCAGGTGTTTCTGCATGTTTTATGTTACGTTACACTAATAGCGACTATAACACTTAAACGTAGTGGTTTTCTTGAAGATACATCTGTTCTGGATCACAGAACATAGGCATGCTGCTTATCATTTTAATCAGCAGAAGCAGATTGTTCTAATAAGATGCATTTTAGTGTAAAAAGACGCATTAAAAGATGCACGATGCTACCAAGTCACAAAGCAGTCCTAAGACCTTAGACTCAAAACATTTCTCTCAACATCCTATCACTTGAAATTTCTGCTATACAGTGGAAATTGTATTGTACACATAACAGGGGGCAAGTTTCACATAATGAGAGATCATGTTAGGTTCAATACTTTTTAAAATACACTACTTTGTACTTTCCTTCTCCCTTACTCTATGTGAATGGACACCCAAGTTCCTAAACCACCTCCCCCCACCATCACACAATTAAAATTCATCTGCATTGAGCTCATTATATTGCTCACCAACACACCACCTTCTTTTGCTTCTATTCAATGCTGCCGCATGCTGAGCCTGCTAATGACAAGGTATTCATTGTCTGCTTTAATTGCATACTTCACATCAAATACACAACAGGTGATGTTCTCAACATGTATAGACTGTTTAGGCTAGTGGGTACTTTCTGTGCTTTGCACATTGAGGTCTGGGGTTCAAATCGTGGAAGGGGAGTTTTTTTTCCTTTTCTTTTGAATCTTTATATTTAGATTAAAAATAAATCACATTGTGGTGTGTGTGAATTCTGTTATGGCATGGTGTGATTCGGTAGCGCGAGCATCTTTAATGCAACTTTTTACCTTCAATTACATATGAATCATACAGCGAATCAAATTGAAAGCACAAGCAGCTTTTGCTGATGAAAACAATATGCAAATTGATTATAATCTGTGAGCCAGTTCAGGTGTTTCTGCATGTTTTATGTTACGTTACACTAATAGCGACTATAACACTTAAACGTAGTGGTTTTCTTGAAGATACATCTGTTCTGGATCACAGAACATAGGCATGCTGCATATCATTTTAATCAGCAGAAGCAGATTGTTCTAATAAGATGCATTTTAGTGTAAAAAGACTCATTAAAAGATGCACGATGCTACCAAGTCACAAAGCAGTCCTATGACCTTAGACTCAAAACATTTCTCTCAACATCCTATCACTTGAAATTTCTGCTATACAGTAGAAATTGTATTGAACACATAACAGGGGGCAAGCTTCACATAATGAGAGATCATGTTAGGTTCAATACTTTTTAAAATACACTACTTTGTACTTTCCTTCTCCCTTACTCTATGTGTATGAACAACCAAGTTCCTAAAACACCTCCCCCCACCATCACACAATTAAAATTCATCTGCATTGAGCTCATTATATTGCTCACCAACACCCCACCATGTTTTGCTTCTATTCAATGCTGCCGCATGCTGAGCCTGCTAATGACAAGGTATTCATTGTCTGCTTTAATTGCATACTTCACATCAAATACACAACAGGTGATGTTCTCAACATGGATAGACTGTTTAGGCTAGTGGGTACTTTCTGTGCTTTGCACATTGAGGTCTGGGGTTCAAATCATGGAAGGGGAGTTTTTATTCCTTTTCTTTTGAATCTTTATATTTAGATTAAAAATAAATCACTTTGTGGTGTGTGTGAATTCTGTTATGGCATGGTGTGATTCGGTAGCGCGAGCATCTTTAATGCAACTTTTTACCTTCAATTACATATGAATCATACAGCGAATCAAATTAAAAGCACAAGCAGCTTTTGCTGATGAAAACAATATGCAAATTGATTATAATCTGTGAGCCAGTTCAGGTGTTTCTGCATGTTTTATGTTACGTTACACTAATAGCAACTATAACACTTAAACGTAGTGGTTTTCCTGAAGATACATCTGTACTGGATCAAAGAACAAAGTCATGCTGCATATCATTTTAATCAGCAGAAGCAGATTGTTCTAATAAGATGCATTTTAGTGTAAAAAGACGCATTAAAAGATGCACGATGCTACCAAGTCACACAGCACTCCTATGACCTTAGACTCAAAACATTTCTCTCAACATCCTATCACTTGAAATTTCTGCTATACAGTAGAAATTGTATTGTACACATAACAGGCGGCAAGTTTCACATAATGAGAGATCATGTTAGGTTCAATACTTTTTAAAATACACTACTTTGTACTTTCCTTCTCCCTTCCTCTCTGTGTATGGACACCCAAGTTCCTAAAACACCTCCCCCCACCATCACACAATTAAAATTCATCTGCATTGAGCTCATTATATTGCTCACCAACACCCCACCATGTTTTGCTTCTATTCAATGCTGCCGCATGCTGAGCCTGCTAATGACAAGGTATTCATTGTCTGCTTTAATTGCATACTTCACATCAAATACACAACAGGTGATGTTCTCAACATGGAAAGACTGTTTAGGCTAGTGGGTACTTTCTGTGCTTTGCACATTGAGGTATGGGGTTCAAATCATGGAAGGGCAGTTTTTATTCCTTTTCTTTTGAATCTTTATATTTAGATTAAAAATAAATCACTTTGTGGTGTGTGTGAATTCTGTTATGGCATGGTGTGATTCGGTAGCGCGAGCATCTTTAATGCAACTTTTTACCTTCAATTACATATGAATCATACAGCGAATCAAATTGAAAGCACAAGCAGCTTTTGCTGATGAAAACAATATGCAAATTGATTATAATCTGTGAGCCAGTTCAGGTGTTTCTGCATGTTTTATGTTACGTTACACTAATAGCAACTTAAACACTTAAACGTAGTGGTTTTCTTGAAGATACATCTGTACTGGATCACAGAACAAAGTCATGCTGCATATCATTTTAATCAGCAGAAGCAGATTGTTCTAATAAGATGCATTTTAGTGTAAAAAGACGCATTAAAAGATGCACGATGCTACATAGTCACAAAGCAGTCCTAAGACCTTAGACTCAAAACATTTCTCTCAACATCCTATCACTTGAAATTTCTGCTATACAGTAGAAATTGTATTGTACACATAACAGGCGGCAAGTTTCACATAATGAGAGATCATGTTAGGTTCAATACTTTTTAAAATACACTACTTTGTACTTTCCTTCTCCCTTCCTCTCTGTGTATGGACACCCAAGTTCCTAAAACACCTCCCCCCACCATCACACAATTAAAATTCATCTGCATTGAGCTCATTATATTGCTCACCAACACCCCACCATGTTTTGCTTCTATTCAATGCTGCCGCATGCTGAGCCTGCTAATGACAAGGTATTCATTGTCTGCTTTAATTGCATACTTCACATCAAATACACAACAGGTGATGTTCTCAACATGGATAGACTGTTTAGGCTAGTGGGTACTTTCTGTGCTTTGCACATTGAGGTATGGGGTTCAAATCATGGAAGGGCAGTTTTTATTCCTTTTCTTTTGAATCTTTATATTTAGATTAAAAATAAATCACTTTGTGGTGTGTGTGAATTCTGTTATGGCATGGTGTGATTCGGTAGCGCGAGCATCTTTAATGCAACTTTTTACCTTCAATTACATATGAATCATACAGCGAATCAAATTGAAAGCACAAGCAGCTTTTGCTGATGAAAACAATATGCAAATTGATTATAATCTGTGAGCCAGTTCAGGTGTTTCTGCATGTTTTATGTTACGTTACACTAATAGCAACTTAAACACTTAAACGTAGTGGTTTTCTTGAAGATACATCTGTACTGGATCACAGAACAAAGTCATGCTGCATATCATTTTAATCAGCAGAAGCAGATTGTTCTAATAAGATGCATTTTAGTGTAAAAAGACGCATTAAAAGATGCACGATGCTACCTAGTCACAAAGCAGTCCTAAGACCTTAGACTCAAAACATTTCTCTCAACATCCTATCACTTGAAATTTCTGCTATACAGTGGAAATTGTATTGTACACATAACAGGGGGCAAGTTTCACATAATGAAAGATCATGTTAGGTTCAATACTTTTTAAAATACACTACTTTGTACTTTCCTTCTCCCTTACTCTATGTGTATGAACAACCAAGTTCCTAAAACACCTCCCCCCACCATCACACAATTAAAATTCATCTGCATTGAGCTCATTATATTGCTCACCAACACCCCACCAGGTTTTGCTTCTATTCAATGCTGCCGCATGCTGAGCCTGCTAATGACAAGGTATTCATTGTCTGCTTTAATTGCATAATTCACATCAAATACACAACAGGTGATGTTCTCAACATGGATAGACTGTTTAGGCTAGTGGGTACTTTCTGTGCTTTGCACATTGAGGTCTGGGGTTCAAATCATGGAAGGGCAGTTTTTATTCCTTTTCTTTTGAATCTTTATATTTAGATTAAAAATAAATCACTTTGTGGTGTGTGTGAATTCTGTTATGGCATGGTGTGATTCGGTAGCGCGAGCATCTTTAATGCAACTTTTTACCTTCAATTACATATGAATCATACAGCGAATCAAATTGAAAGCACAAGCAGCTTTTGCTGATGAAAACAATATGCAAATTGATTATAATCTGTGAGCCAGTTCAGGTGTTTCTGCATGTTTTATGTTACGTTACACTAATAGCAACTATAAAACTTAAACGTAGTGGTTTTCTTGAAGATACATCTGTACTGGATCACAGAACAAAGTCATGCTGCATATCATTTTAATCAGCAGAAGCAGATTGTTCTAATAAGATGCATTTTAGTGTAAAAAGACGCATTAAAAGATGCTCGGTGCTACCAAGTCACAAAGCAGTCCTAAGACCTTAGACTCAAAACATTTCTCTCAACATCCTATCACTTGAAATTTCTGCTATACAGTGGAAATTGTATTGTACACATAACAGGGGGCAAGTTTCACATAATGAGAGATCATGTTAGGTTCAATACTTTTTAAAATACACTACTTTGTACTTTCCTTCTCCCTTACTCTATGTGAATGGACACCCAAGTTCCTAAACCACCTCCCCCCACCATCACACAATTAAAATTCATCTGCATTGAGCTCATTATATTGCTCACCAACACACCACCTTCTTTTGCTTCTATTCAATGCTGCCGCATGCTGAGCCTGCTAATGACAAGGTATTCATTGTCTGCTTTAATTGCATACTTCACATCAAATACACAACAGGTGATGTTCTCAACATGGATAGACTGTTTAGGCTAGTGGGTACTTTCTGTGCTTTGCACATTGAGGTATGGGGTTCAAATCATGGAAGGGCAGTTTTTATTCCTTTTCTTTTGAATCTTTATATTTAGATTAAAAATAAATCACTTTGTGGTGTGTGTGAATTCTGTTATGGCATGGTGTGATTCGGTAGCGCGAGCATCTTTAATGCAACTTTTTACCTTCAATTACATATGAATCATACAGCGAATCAAATTGAAAGCACAAGCAGCTTTTGCTGATGAAAACAATATGCAAATTGATTATAATCTGTGAGCCAGTTCAGGTGTTTCTGCATGTTTTATGTTACGTTACACTAATAGCAACTTAAACACTTAAACGTAGTGGTTTTCTTGAAGATACATCTGTACTGGATCACAGAACAAAGTCATGCTGCATATCATTTTAATCAGCAGAAGCAGATTGTTCTAATAAGATGCATTTTAGTGTAAAAAGACGCATTAAAAGATGCACGATGCTACCTAGTCACAAAGCAGTCCTAAGACCTTAGACTCAAAACATTTCTCTCAACATCCTATCACTTGAAATTTCTGCTATACAGTGGAAATTGTATTGTACACATAACAGGGGGCAAGTTTCACATAATGAGAGATCATGTTAGGTTCAATACTTTTTAAAATACACTATTTTGTACTTTCCTTCTCCCTTACTCTATGTGTATGAACAACCAAGTTCCTAAAACACCTCCCCCCACCATCACACAATTAAAATTCATCTGCATTGAGCTCATTATATTGCTCACCAACACCCCACCAGGTTTTGCTTCTATTCAATGCTGCCGCATGCTGAGCCTGCTAATGACAAGGTATTCATTGTCTGCTTTAATTGCATAATTCACATCAAATACACAACAGGTGATGTTCTCAACATGGATAGACTGTTTAGGCTAGTGGGTACTTTCTGTGCTTTGCACATTGAGGTCTGGGGTTCAAATCATGGAAGGGCAGTTTTTATTCCTTTTCTTTTGAATCTTTATATTTAGATTAAAAATAAATCACTTTGTGGTGTGTGTGAATTCTGTTATGGCATGGTGTGATTCGGTAGCGCGAGCATCTTTAATGCAACTTTTTACCTTCAATTACATATGAATCATACAGCGAATCAAATTGAAAGCACAAGCAGCTTTTGCTGATGAAAACAATATGCAAATTGATTATAATCTGTGAGCCAGTTCAGGTGTTTCTGCATGTTTTATGTTACGTTACACTAATAGCAACTATAAAACTTAAACGTAGTGGTTTTCTTGAAGATACATCTGTACTGGATCACAGAACAAAGTCATGCTGCATATCATTTTAATCAGCAGAAGCAGATTGTTCTAATAAGATGCATTTTAGTGTAAAAAGACGCATTAAAAGATGCTCGATGCTACCAAGTCACAAAGCAGTCCTAAGACCTTAGACTCAAAACATTTCTCTCAACATCCTATCACTTGAAATTTCTGCTATACAGTGGAAATTGTATTGTACACATAACAGGGGGGAAATTTCACATAATGAGAGATCATGTTAGGTTCAATACTTTTTAAAATACACTACTTTGTACTTTCCTTCTCCCTTACTCTATGTGAATGGACACCCAAGTTCCTAAACCACCTCTCCCCACCATCACACAATTAAAATTCATCTGCATTGAGCTCATTATATTGCTCACCAACACACCACCTTCTTTTGCTTCTATTCAATGCTGCCGCATGCTGAGCCTGCTAATGACAAGGTATTCATTGTCTGCTTTAATTGCATACTTCACATCAAATACACAACAGGTGATGTTCTCAACATGTATAGACTGTTTAGGCTAGTGGGTACTTTCTGTGCTTTGCACATTGAGGTCTGGGGTTCAAATCATGGAAGGGGAGTTTTTTTTCCTTTTCTTTTGAATCTTTATATTTAGATTAAAAATAAATCACATTGTGGTGTGTGTGAATTCTGTTATGGCATGGTGTGATTCGGTAGCGCGAGCATCTTTAATGCTACTTTTTACCTTCAATTACATATGAATCATACAGCGAATCAAATTGAAAGCACAAGCAGCTTTTGCTGATGAAAACAATATGCAAATTGATTATAATCTGTGAGCCAGTTCAGGTGTTTCTGCATGTTTTATGTTACGTTACACTAATAGCGACTATAACACTTAAACGTAGTGGTTTTCTTGAAGATACATCTGTTCTGGATCACAGAACATAGGCATGCTGCTTATCATTTTAATCAGCAGAAGCAGATTGTTCTAATAAGATGCATTTTAGTGTAAAAAGACGCATTAAAAGATGCACGATGCTACCAAGTCACAAAGCAGTCCTATGACCTTAGACTCAAAACATTTCTCTCAACATCCTATCACTTGAAATTTCTGCTATACAGTAGAAATTGTATTGAACACATAACAGGGGGCAAGCTTCACATAATGAGAGATCATGTTAGGTTCAATACTTTTTAAAATACACTACTTTGTACTTTCCTTCTCCCTTACTCTATGTGAATGGACACCCAAGTTCCTAAACCACCTCCCCCCACCATCACACAATTAAAATTCATCTGCATTGAGCTCATTATATTGCTCACCAACACACCACCTTCTTTTGCTTCTATTCAATGCTGCCGCATGCTGAGCCTGCTAATGACAAGGTATTCATTGTCTGCTTTAATTGCATACTTCACATCAAATACACAACAGGTGATGTTCTCAACATGTGTAGACTGTTTAGGCTAGTGGGTACTTTCTGTGCTTTGCACATTGAGGTCTGGGGTTCAAATCATGGAAGGGGAGTTTTTTTTCCTTTTCTTTTGAATCTTTATATTTAGATTAAAAATAAATCACATTGTGGTGTGTGTGAATTCTGTTATGGCATGGTGTGATTCGGTAGCGCGAGCATCTTTAATGCAACTTTTTACCTTCAATTACATATGAATCATACAGCGAATCAAATTGAAAGCACAAGCAGCTTTTGCTGATGAAAACAATATGCAAATTGATTATAATCTGTGAGCCAGTTCAGGTGTTTCTGCATGTTTTATGTTACGCTACACTAATAGCGACTATAACACTTAAACGTAGTGGTTTTCTTGAAGATACATCTGTTCTGGATCACAGAACATAGGCATGCTGCATATCATTTTAATCAGCAGAAGCAGATTGTTCTAATAAGATGCATTTTAGTGTAAAAAGACTCATTAAAAGATGCACGATGCTACCAAGTCACAAAGCAGTCCTATGACCTTAGACTCAAAACATTTCTCTCAACATCCTATCACTTGAAATTTCTGCTATACAGTAGAAATTGTATTGAACACATAACAGGGGGCAAGCTTCACATAATGAGAGATCATGTTAGGTTCAATACTTTTTAAAATACACTACTTTGTACTTTCCTTCTCCCTTACTCTATGTGTATGAACAACCAAGTTCCTAAAACACCTCCCCCCACCATCACACAATTAAAATTCATCTGCATTGAGCTCATTATATTGCTCACCAACACCCCACCATGTTTTGCTTCTATTCAATGCTGCCGCATGCTGAGCCTGCTAATGACAAGGTATTCATTGTCTGCTTTAATTGCATACTTCACATCAAATACACAACAGGTGATGTTCTCAACATGGATAGACTGTTTAGGCTAGTGGGTACTTTCTGTGCTTTGCACATTGAGGTCTGGGGTTCAAATCATGGAAGGGGAGTTTTTATTCCTTTTCTTTTGAATCTTTATATTTAGATTAAAAATAAATCACTTTGTGGTGTGTGTGAATTCTGTTATGGCATGGTGTGATTCGGTAGCGCGAGCATCTTTAATGCAACTTTTTACCTTCAATTACATATGAATCATACAGCGAATCAAATTAAAAGCACAAGCAGCTTTTGCTGATGAAAACAATATGCAAATTGATTATAATCTGTGAGCCAGTTCAGGTGTTTCTGCATGTTTTATGTTACGTTACACTAATAGCAACTATAACACTTAAACGTAGTGGTTTTCTTGAAGATACATCTGTACTGGATCACAGAACAAAGTCATGCTGCATATCATTTTAATCAGCAGAAGCAGATTGTTCTAATAAGATGCATTTTAGTGTAAAAAGACGCATTAAAAGATGCACGATGCTACCAAGTCACACAGCACTCCTATGACCTTAGACTCAAAACATTTCTCTCAACATCCTATCACTTGAAATTTCTGCTATACAGTAGAAATTGTATTGTACACATAACAGGCGGCAAGTTTCACATAATGAGAGATCATGTTAGGTTCAATACTTTTTAAAATACACTACTTTGTACTTTCCTTCTCCCTTCCTCTCTGTGTATGGACACCCAAGTTCCTAAACCACCTCCCCCCACCATCACACAATTATAATTCATCTGCATTGAGCTCATTATATCGCTCACCAACACCCCACCTTCTTTTGCTTCTATTCAATTCTGCCGCATGCTGAGCCTGCTAATGACAAGGTATTCATTGTCTGCTTTAATTGCATACTTCACATCAAATACACAACAGGTGATGTTCTCAACATGGATAGACTGTTTAGGCTAGTGGGTACTGTCTGTGCTTTGCACATTGAGGTATGTGGTTCGGATCATGGAAGGGGAGTTTTTTTTCCTTTTCTTTTGAATCTTTATTTTTAGATTAAAAATAAATCACTTGGTGGTGTGTGTGAATTCTGTTATGGCATGGTGTGATTCGGTAGCGCGAGCATCTTTAATGCAACTTTTTACCTTCAATTACATCTGAATCATACAGCGAATCAAATTGAAAGCACTAGCAGCTTTTGCTGATGAAAACAATATGCAAATTGATTATAATCTGTGAGCCAGTTCAGGTGTTTCTGCATGTTTTATGTTACGTTACACTAATAGCGACTATAACACTTAAACGTCGTGGTTTTCTTGAAGATACATCTGTACTGGATCACAGAACATAGGCATGCTGCATATCATTTTAATCATCAGAAGCAGATTGTTCTAATAAGATGCATTTTAGGGTAAAAAGATGCATTAAAAGATGCACGATGCTACCAAGTCACACAGCACTCCTATGACCTTAGACTCAAAACATTTCTCTCAACATCCTATCACTTGAAATTTCAGCTATACTGTAGAAATTGTTTTGAACACATAACAGGGGGCAAGCTTCACATAATGAGAGATCATGTTAGGTTCAATACTTTTTAAAATACACTTCTTTGTACTTTCCTTCTCTCTTACTCTTTGTGTATGAACAACCAAGTTCCTAAAACACCTCCCCCCACCATCACACAATTAAAATTCATCTGCATTGAGCTCATTATATTGCTCACCAACACCCCACCATGTTTTGCTTCTATTCAATGCTGCCGCATGCTGAGCCTGCTAATGACAAGGTATTCATTGTCTGCTTTAATTGCATACTTCACATCAAATACACAACAGGTGATGTTCTCAACATGGATAGACTGTTTAGGCTAGTGGGTACTTTCTGTGCTTTGCACATTGAGGTCTGGGGTTCAAATCATGGAAGGGGAGTTTTTTTTCCTTTTCTTTTGAAT
The DNA here is from genome assembly GCA_031769625.1 of Taudactylus pleione. Lineage (NCBI taxonomy): Eukaryota > Metazoa > Chordata > Amphibia > Anura > Myobatrachidae > Taudactylus > Taudactylus pleione. The sequence goes on from JAUIMM010000759.1 coordinate 7,461,478, forward strand.
CTTTATATTTAGATTAAAAATAAATCACATTGTGGTGTGTGTGAATTCTCTTATGGCATGGTGTGATTCGGTAGCGCGAGCATCTTTAATGCAACTTTTTACCTTCAATTACATATGAATCATACAGCGAATCAAATTGAAAGCACAAGCAGCTTTTGCTGATGAAAACAATATGCAAATTGATTATAATCTGTGAGCCAGTTCAGGTGTTTCTGCATGTTTTATGTTACGTTACACTAATAGCGACTATAACACTTAAACGTAGTGGTTTTCTTGAAGATACATCTGTTCTGGATCACAGAACATAGGCATGCTGCATATCATTTTAATCAGCAGAAGCAGATTGTTCTAATAAGATGCATTTTAGTGTAAAAAGACTCATTAAAAGATGCACGATGCTACCAAGTCACAAAGCAGTCCTATGACCTTAGACTCAAAACATTTCTCTCAACATCCTATCACTTGAAATTTCTGCTATACAGTAGAAATTGTATTGAACACATAACAGGGGGCAAGCTTCACATAATGAGAGATCATGTTAGGTTCAATACTTTTTAAAATACAATACTTTGTACTTTCCTTCTCCCTTACTCTATGTGTATGAACAACCAAGTTCCTAAAACACCTCCCCCCACCATCACACAATTAAAATTCATCTGCATTGAGCTCATTATATTGCTCACTAACACCCCACCATGTTTTGCTTCTATTCAATGCTGCCGCATGCTGAGCCTGCTAATGACAAGGTATTCATTGTCTGCTTTAATTGCATACTTCACATCAAATACACAACAGGTGATGTTCTCAACATGGATAGACTGTTTAGGCTAGTGGGTACTTTCTGTGCTTTGCACATTGAGGTCTGGGGTTCAAATCATGGAAGGGGAGTTTTTATTCCTTTTCTTTTGAATCTTTATATTTAGATTAAAAATAAATCACTTTGTGGTGTGTGTGAATTCTGTTATGGCATGGTGTGATTCGGTAGCGCGAGCATCTTTAATGCAACTTTTTACCTTCAATTACATATGAATCATACAGCGAATCAAATTAAAAGCACAAGCAGCTTTTGCTGATGAAAACAATATGCAAATTGATTATAATCTGTGAGCCAGTTCAGGTGTTTCTGCATGTTTTATGTTACGTTACACTAATAGCAACTATAACACTTAAACGTAGTGGTTTTCTTGAAGATACATCTGTACTGGATCACAGAACAAAGTCATGCTGCATATCATTTTAATCAGCAGAAGCAGATTGTTCTAATAAGATGCATTTTAGTGTAAAAAGACGCATTAAAAGATGCACGATGCTACCAAGTCACACAGCACTCCTATGACCTTAGACTCAAAACATTTCTCTCAACATCCTATCACTTGAAATTTCTGCTATACAGTAGAAATTGTATTGTACACATAACAGGCGGCAAGTTTCACATAATGAGAGATCATGTTAGGTTCAATACTTTTTAAAATACACTACTTTGTACTTTCCTTCTCCCTTCCTCTCTGTGTATGGACACCCAAGTTCCTAAACCACCTCCCCCCACCATCACACAATTATAATTCATCTGCATTGAGCTCATTATATCGCTCACCAACACCCCACCTTCTTTTGCTTCTATTCAATGCTGCCGCATGCTGAGCCTGCTAATGACAAGGTATTCATTGTCTGCTTTAATTGCATACTTCACATCAAATACACAACAGGTGATGTTCTCAACATGGATAGACTGTTTAGGCTAGTGGGTACTGTCTGTGCTTTGCACATTGAGGTATGTGGTTCGGATCATGGAAGGGGAGTTTTTTTTCCTTTTCTTTTGAATCTTTATTTTTAGATTAAAAATAAATCACTTGGTGGTGTGTGTGAATTCTGTTATGGCATGGTGTGATTCGGTAGCGCGAGCATCTTTAATGCAACTTTTTACCTTCAATTACATCTGAATCATACAGCGAATCAAATTGAAAGCACTAGCAGCTTTTGCTGATGAAAACAATATGCAAATTGATTATAATCTGTGAGCCAGTTCAGGTGTTTCTGCATGTTTTATGTTTCGTTACACTAATAGCGACTATAACACTTAAACGTAGTGGTTTTCTTGAAGATACATCTGTTCTGGATCACAGAACATAGGCATGCTGCATATCATTTTAATCAGCAGAAGCAGATTGTTCTAATAAGATGCATTTTAGTGTAAAAAGACTCATTAAAAGATGCACGATGCTACCAAGTCACAAAGCAGTCCTATGACCTTAGACTCAAAACATTTCTCTCAACATCCTATCACTTGAAATTTCTGCTATACAGTAGAAATTGTATTGAACACATAACAGGGGGCAAGCTTCACATAATGAGAGATCATGTTAGGTTCAATACTTTTTAAAATACACTACTTTGTACTTTCCTTCTCCCTTACTCTATGTGTATGAACAACCAAGTTCCTAAAACACCTCCCCCCACCATCACACAATTAAAATTCATCTGCATTGAGCTCATTATATTGCTCACCAACACCCCACCAGGTTTTGCTTCTATTCAATGCTGCCGCATGCTGAGCCTGCTAATGACAAGGTATTCATTGTCTGCTTTAATTGCATACTTCACATCAAATACACAACAGGTGATGTTCTCAACATGGATAGACTGTTTAGGCTAGTGGGTACTTTCTGTGCTTTGCACATTGAGGTCTGGGGTTCAAATCATGGAAGGGGAGTTTTTATTCCTTTTCTTTTGAATCTTTATATTTAGATTAAAAATAAATCACTTTGTGGTGTGTGTGAATTCTGTTATGGCATGGTGTGATTCGGTAGCGCGAGCATCTTTAATGCAACTTTTTACCTTCAATTACATATGAATCATACAGCGAATCAAATTAAAAGCACAAGCAGCTTTTGCTGATGAAAACAATATGCAAATTGATTATAATCTGTGAGCCAGTTCAGGTGTTTCTGCATGTTTTATGTTACGTTACACTAATAGCAACTATAACACTTAAACGTAGTGGTTTTCTTGAAGATACATCTGTACTGGATCACAGAACAAAGTCATGCTGCATATCATTTTAATCAGCAGAAGCAGATTGTTCTAATAAGATGCATTTTAGTGTAAAAAGACGCATTAAAAGATGCACGATGCTACCAAGTCACACAGCACTCCTATGACCTTAGACTCAAAACATTTCTCTCAACATCCTATCACTTGAAATTTCTGCTATACAGTAGAAATTGTATTGTACACATAACAGGCGGCAAGTTTCACATAATGAGAGATCATGTTAGGTTCAATACTTTTTAAAATACACTACTTTGTACTTTCCTTCTCCCTTCCTCTCTGTGTATGGACACCCAAGTTCCTAAACCACCTCCCCCCACCATCACACAATTATAATTCATCTGCATTGAGCTCATTATATCGCTCACCAACACCCCACCTTCTTTTGCTTCTATTCAATTCTGCCGCATGCTGAGCCTGCTAATGACAAGGTATTCATTGTCTGCTTTAATTGCATACTTCACATCAAATACACAACAGGTGATGTTCTCAACATGGATAGACTGTTTAGGCTAGTGGGTACTGTCTGTGCTTTGCACATTGAGGTATGTGGTTCGGATCATGGAAGGGGAGTTTTTTTTCCTTTTTTTTTGAATCTTTATTTTTAGATTAAAAATAAATCACTTGGTGGTGTGTGTGAATTCTGTTATGGCATGGTGTGATTCGGTAGCGCGAGCATCTTTAATGCAACTTTTTACCTTCAATTACATCTGAATCATACAGCGAATCAAATTGAAAGCACTAGCAGCTTTTGCTGATGAAAACAATATGCAAATTGATTATAATCTGTGAGCCAGTTCAGGTGTTTCTGCATGTTTTATGTTACGTTACACTAATAGCGACTATAACACTTAAACGTCGTGGTTTTCTTGAAGATACATCTGTACTGGATCACAGAACATAGGCATGCTGCATATCATTTTAATCATCAGAAGCAGATTGTTCTAATAAGATGCATTTTAGGGTAAAAAGATGCATTAAAAGATGCACGATGCTACCAAGTCACACAGCACTCCTATGACCTTAGACTCAAAACATTTCTCTCAACATCCTATCACTTGAAATTTCAGCTATACTGTAGAAATTGTTTTGAACACATAACAGGGGGCAAGCTTCACATAATGAGAGATCATGTTAGGTTCAATACTTTTTAAAATACACTTCTTTGTACTTTCCTTCTCTCTTACTCTTTGTGTATGAACAACCAAGTTCCTAAAACACCTCCCCCCACCATCACACAATTAAAATTCATCTGCATTGAGCTCATTATATTGCTCACCAACACCCCACCATGTTTTGCTTCTATTCAATGCTGCCGCATGCTGAGCCTGCTAATGACAAGGTATTCATTGTCTGCTTTAATTGCATACTTCACATCAAATACACAACAGGTGATGTTCTCAACATGGATAGACTGTTTAGGCTAGTGGGTACTTTCTGTGCTTTGCACATTGAGGTCTGGGGTTCAAATCATGGAAGGGGAGTTTTTTTTCCTTTTCTTTTGAATCTTTATATTTAGATTAAAAATAAATCACATTGTGGTGTGTGTGAATTCTCTTATGGCATGGTGTGATTCGGTAGCGCGAGCATCTTTAATGCAACTTTTTACCTTCAATTACATATGAATCATACAGCGAATCAAATTGAAAGCACAAGCAGCTTTTGCTGATGAAAACAATATGCAAATTGATTATAATCTGTGAGCCAGTTCAGGTGTTTCTGCATGTTTTATGTTACGTTACACTAATAGCGACTATAACACTTAAACGTAGTGGTTTTCTTGAAGATACATCTGTTCTGGATCACAGAACATAGGCATGCTGCATATCATTTTAATCAGCAGAAGCAGATTGTTCTAATAAGATGCATTTTAGTGTAAAAAGACTCATTAAAAGATGCACGATGCTACCAAGTCACAAAGCAGTCCTATGACCTTAGACTCAAAACATTTCTCTCAACATCCTATCACTTGAAATTTCTGCTATACAGTAGAAATTGTATTGAACACATAACAGGGGGCAAGCTTCACATAATGAGAGATCATGTTAGGTTCAATACTTTTTAAAATACAATACTTTGTACTTTCCTTCTCCCTTACTCTATGTGTATGAACAACCAAGTTCCTAAAACACCTCCCCCCACCATCACACAATTAAAATTCATCTGCATTGAGCTCATTATATTGCTCACTAACACCCCACCATGTTTTGCTTCTATTCAATGCTGCCGCATGCTGAGCCTGCTAATGACAAGGTATTCATTGTCTGCTTTAATTGCATACTTCACATCAAATACACAACAGGTGATGTTCTCAACATGGATAGACTGTTTAGGCTAGTGGGTACTTTCTGTGCTTTGCACATTGAGGTCTGGGGTTCAAATCATGGAAGGGGAGTTTTTATTCCTTTTCTTTTGAATCTTTATATTTAGATTAAAAATAAATCACTTTGTGGTGTGTGTGAATTCTGTTATGGCATGGTGTGATTCGGTAGCGCGAGCATCTTTAATGCAACTTTTTACCTTCAATTACATATGAATCATACAGCGAATCAAATTAAAAGCACAAGCAGCTTTTGCTGATGAAAACAATATGCAAATTGATTATAATCTGTGAGCCAGTTCAGGTGTTTCTGCATGTTTTATGTTACGTTACACTAATAGCAACTATAACACTTAAACGTAGTGGTTTTCTTGAAGATACATCTGTACTGGATCACAGAACAAAGTCATGCTGCATATCATTTTAATCAGCAGAAGCAGATTGTTCTAATAAGATGCATTTTAGTGTAAAAAGACGCATTAAAAGATGCACGATGCTACCAAGTCACACAGCACTCCTATGACCTTAGACTCAAAACATTTCTCTCAACATCCTATCACTTGAAATTTCTGCTATACAGTAGAAATTGTATTGTACACATAACAGGCGGCAAGTTTCACATAATGAGAGATCATGTTAGGTTCAATACTTTTTAAAATACACTACTTTGTACTTTCCTTCTCCCTTCCTCTCTGTGTATGGACACCCAAGTTCCTAAACCACCTCCCCCCACCATCACACAATTATAATTCATCTGCATTGAGCTCATTATATCGCTCACCAACACCCCACCTTCTTTTGCTTCTATTCAATGCTGCCGCATGCTGAGCCTGCTAATGACAAGGTATTCATTGTCTGCTTTAATTGCATACTTCACATCAAATACACAACAGGTGATGTTCTCAACATGGATAGACTGTTTAGGCTAGTGGGTACTGTCTGTGCTTTGCACATTGAGGTATGTGGTTCGGATCATGGAAGGGGAGTTTTTTTTCCTTTTCTTTTGAATCTTTATTTTTAGATTAAAAATAAATCACTTGGTGGTGTGTGTGAATTCTGTTATGGCATGGTGTGATTCGGTAGCGCGAGCATCTTTAATGCAACTTTTTACCTTCAATTACATCTGAATCATACAGCGAATCAAATTGAAAGCACTAGCAGCTTTTGCTGATGAAAACAATATGCAAATTGATTATAATCTGTGAGCCAGTTCAGGTGTTTCTGCATGTTTTATGTTTCGTTACACTAATAGCGACTATAACACTTAAACGTCGTGGTTTTCTTGAAGATACATCTGTACTGGATCACAGAACATAGGCATGCTGCATATCATTTTAATCATCAGAAGCAGATTGTTCTAATAAGATGCATTTTAGGGTAAAAAGATGCATTAAAAGATGCACGATGCTACCAAGTCACACAGCACTCCTATGACCTTAGACTCAAAACATTTCTCTCAACATCCTATCACTTGAAATTTCAGCTATACTGTAGAAATTGTTTTGAACACATAACAGGGGGCAAGCTTCACATAATGAGAGATCATGTTAGGTTCAATACTTTTTAAAATACACTACTTTGTACTTTCCTTCTCCCTTACTCTTTGTGTATGAACAACCAAGTTCCTAAAACACCTCCCCCCACCATCACACAATTAAAATTCATCTGCATTGAGCTCATTATATTGCTCACCAACACCCCACCATGTTTTGCTTCTATTCAATGCTGCCGCATGCTGAGCCTGCTAATGACAAGGTATTCATTGTCTGCTTTAATTGCATACTTCACATCAAATACACAACAGGTGATGTTCTCAACATGGATAGACTGTTTAGGCTAGTGGGTACTTTGTGTGCTTTGCACATTGAGGTCTGGGGTTCAAATCATGGAAGGGGAGTTTTTATTCCTTTTCTTTTGAATCTTTATATTTAGATTAAAAATAAATCACTTTGTGGTGTGTGTGAATTCTGTTATGGCATGGTGTGATTCGGTAGCGTGAGCATCTTTAATGCAACTTTTTCCCTTCAATTACATATGAATCATACAGCGAATCAAATTGAAAGCACTAGCAGCTTTTGCTGATGAAAACAATATGCAAATTGATTATAATCTGTGAACCAGTTCAGCTGTTTCTGCATGTTTTATGTTACGTTACACTAATAGCAACTATAACACTTAAACGTAGTGGTTTTCTTGAAGATAAATCTGTACTGGATCACAGAACAAAGTCATGCTGCATATCATTTTAATCAGCAGAAGCAGATTGTTCTAATAAGATGCATTTTAGTGTAAAAAGACGCATTAAAAGATGCACGATGCTACCTAGTCACAAAGCAGTCCTAAGACCTTAGACTCAAAACATTTCTCTCAACATCCTATCACTTGAAATTTCTGCTATACAGTGGAAATTGTATTGTACACATAACAGGGGGCAAGTTTCACATAATGAGAGATCATGTTAGGTTCAATACTTTTTAAAATACACTACTTTGTACTTTCCTTCTCCCTTACTCTATGTGAATGGACACCCAAGTTCCTAAAACACCTCCCCCCACCATCACACAATTAAAATTCATCTGCATTGAGCTCATTATATTGCTCACCAACACCCCACCATGTTTTGCTTCTATTCAATGCTGCCGCATGCTGAGCCTGCTAATGACAAGGTATTCATTGTCTGCTTTAATTGCATACTTCACATCAAATACACAACAGGTGATGTTCTCAACATGGATAGACTGTTTAGGCTAGTGGGTACTTTCTGTGCTTTGCACATTGAGGTCTGGGGTTCAAATCATGGAAGGGGAGTTTTTATTCCTTTTCTTTTGAATCTTTATATTTAGATTAAAAATAAATCACTTTGTGGTGTGTGTGAATTCTGTTATGGCATGGTGTGATTCGGTAGCGCGAGCATCTTTAATGCAACTTTTTACCTTCAATTACATATGAATCATACAGCGAATCAAATTAAAAGCACAAGCAGCTTTTGCTGATGAAAACAATATGCAAATTGATTATAATCTGTGAGCCAGTTCAGGTGTTTCTGCATGTTTTATGTTACGTTACACTAATAGCAACTATAACACTTAAACGTAGTGGTTTTCTTGAAGATACATCTGTACTGGATCACAGAACAAAGTCATGCTGCATATCATTTTAATCAGCAGAAGCAGATTGTTCTAATAAGATGCATTTTAGTGTAAAAAGACGCATTAAAAGATGCACGATGCTACCAAGTCACACAGCACTCCTATGACCTTAGACTCAAAAAATTTCTCTCAACATCCTATCACTTGAAATTTCTGCTATACAGTAGAAATTGTATTGTACACATAACAGGCGGCAAGTTTCACATAATGAGAGATCATGTTAGGTTCAATACTTTTTAAAATACACTACTTTGTACTTTCCTTCTCCCTTCCTCTCTGTGTATGGACACCCAAGTTCCTAAACCACCTCCCCCCACCATCACACAATTATAATTCATCTGCATTGAGCTCATTATATCGCTCACCAACACCCCACCTTCTTTTGCTTCTATTCAATTCTGCCGCATGCTGAGCCTGCTAATGACAAGGTATTCATTGTCTGCTTTAATTGCATACTTCACATCAAATACACAACAGGTGATGTTCTCAACATGGATAGACTGTTTAGGCTAGTGGGTACTGTCTGTGCTTTGCACATTGAGGTATGTGGTTCGGATCATGGAAGGGGAGTTTTTTTTCCTTTTCTTTTGAATCTTTATTTTTAGATTAAAAATAAATCACTTGGTGGTGTGTGTGAATTCTGTTATGGCATGGTGTGATTCGGTAGCGCGAGCATCTTTAATGCAACTTTTTACCTTCAATTACATCTGAATCATACAGCGAATCAAATTGAAAGCACTAGCAGCTTTTGCTGATGAAAACAATATGCAAATTGATTATAATCTGTGAGCCAGTTCAGGTGTTTCTGCATGTTTTATGTTACGTTACACTAATAGCGACTATAACACTTAAACGTCGTGGTTTTCTTGAAGATACATCTGTACTGGATCACAGAACATAGGCATGCTGCATATCATTTTAATCATCAGAAGCAGATTGTTCTAATAAGATGCATTTTAGGGTAAAAAGATGCATTAAAAGATGCACGATGCTACCAAGTCACACAGCACTCCTATGACCTTAGACTCAAAACATTTCTCTCAACATTCTATCACTTGAAATTTCAGCTATACTGTAGAAATTGTTTTGAACACATAACAGGGGGCAAGCTTCACATAATGAGAGATCATGTTAGGTTCAATACTTTTTAAAATACACTACTTTGTACTTTCCTTCTCTCTTACTCTTTGTGTATGAACAACCAAGTTCCTAAAACACCTCCCCCCACCATCACACAATTAAAATTCATCTGCATTGAGCTCATTATATTGCTCACCAACACCCCACCATGTTTTGCTTCTATTCAATGCTGCCGCATGCTGAGCCTGCTAATGACAAGGTATTCATTGTCTGCTTTAATTGCATACTTCACATCAAATACACAACAGGTGATGTTCTCAACATGGATAGACTGTTTAGGCTAGTGGGTACTTTCTGTGCTTTGCACATTGAGGTCTGGGGTTCAAATCATGGAAGGGGAGTTTTTTTTCCTTTTCTTTTGAATCTTTATATTTAGATTAAAAATAAATCACATTGTGGTGTGTGTGAATTCTCTTATGGCATGGTGTGATTCGGTAGCGCGAGCATCTTTAATGCAACTTTTTACCTTCAATTACATATGAATCATACAGCGAATCAAATTGAAAGCACAAGCAGCTTTTGCTGATGAAAACAATATGCAAATTGATTATAATCTGTGAGCCAGTTCAGGTGTTTCTGCATGTTTTATGTTACGTTACACTAATAGCGACTATAACACTTAAACGTAGTGGTTTTCTTGAAGATACATCTGTTCTGGATCACAGAACATAGGCATGCTGCATATCATTTTAATCAGCAGAAGCAGATTGTTCTAATAAGATGCATTTTAGTGTAAAAAGACTCATTAAAAGATGCACGATGCTACCAAGTCACAAAGCAGTCCTATGACCTTAGACTCAAAACATTTCTCTCAACATCCTATCACTTGAAATTTCTGCTATACAGTAGAAATTGTATTGAACACATAACAGGGGGCAAGCTTCACATAATGAGAGATCATGTTAGGTTCAATACTTTTTAAAATACAATACTTTGTACTTTCCTTCTCCCTTACTCTATGTGTATGAACAACCAAGTTCCTAAAACACCTCCCCCCACCATCACACAATTAAAATTCATCTGCATTGAGCTCATTATATTGCTCACTAACACCCCACCATGTTTTGCTTCTATTCAATGCTGCCGCATGCTGAGCCTGCTAATGACAAGGTATTCATTGTCTGCTTTAATTGCATACTTCACATCAAATACACAACAGGTGATGTTCTCAACATGGATAGACTGTTTAGGCTAGTGGGTACTTTCTGTGCTTTGCACATTGAGGTCTGGGGTTCAAATCATGGAAGGGGAGTTTTTATTCCTTTTCTTTTGAATCTTTATATTTAGATTAAAAATAAATCACTTTGTGGTGTGTGTGAATTCTGTTATGGCATGGTGTGATTCGGTAGCGCGAGCATCTTTAATGCAACTTTTTACCTTCAATTACATATGAATCATACAGCGAATCAAATTAAAAGCACAAGCAGCTTTTGCTGATGAAAACAATATGCAAATTGATTATAATCTGTGAGCCAGTTCAGGTGTTTCTGCATGTTTTATGTTACGTTACACTAATAGCAACTATAACACTTAAACGTAGTGGTTTTCTTGAAGATACATCTGTACTGGATCACAGAACAAAGTCATGCTGCATATCATTTTAATCAGCAGAAGCAGATTGTTCTAATAAGATGCATTTTAGTGTAAAAAGACGCATTAAAAGATGCACGATGCTACCAAGTCACACAGCACTCCTATGACCTTAGACTCAAAACATTTCTCTCAACATCCTATCACTTGAAATTTCTGCTATACAGTAGAAATTGTATTGTACACATAACAGGCGGCAAGTTTCACATAATGAGAGATCATGTTAGGTTCAATACTTTTTAAAATACACTACTTTGTACTTTCCTTCTCCCTTCCTCTCTGTGTATGGACACCCAAGTTCCTAAACCACCTCCCCCCACCATCACACAATTATAATTCATCTGCATTGAGCTCATTATATCGCTCACCAACACCCCACCTTCTTTTGCTTCTATTCAATGCTGCCGCATGCTGAGCCTGCTAATGACAAGGTATTCATTGTCTGCTTTAATTGCATACTTCACATCAAATACACAACAGGTGATGTTCTCAACATGGATAGACTGTTTAGGCTAGTGGGTACTGTCTGTGCTTTGCACATTGAGGTATGTGGTTCGGATCATGGAAGGGGAGTTTTTTTTCCTTTTCTTTTGAATCTTTATTTTTAGATTAAAAATAAATCACTTGGTGGTGTGTGTGAATTCTGTTATGGCATGGTGTGATTCGGTAGCGCGAGCATCTTTAATGCAACTTTTTACCTTCAATTACATCTGAATCATACAGCGAATCAAATTGAAAGCACTAGCAGCTTTTGCTGATGAAAACAATATGCAAATTGATTATAATCTGTGAGCCAGTTCAGGTGTTTCTGCATGTTTTATGTTTCGTTACACTAATAGCGACTATAACACTTAAACGTCGTGGTTTTCTTGAAGATACATCTGTACTGGATCACAGAACATAGGCATGCTGCATATCATTTTAATCATCAGAAGCAGATTGTTCTAATAAGATGCATTTTAGGGTAAAAAGATGCATTAAAAGATGCACGATGCTACCAAGTCACACAGCACTCCTATGACCTTAGACTCAAAACATTTCTCTCAACATCCTATCACTTGAAATTTCAGCTATACTGTAGAAATTGTTTTGAACACATAACAGGGGGCAAGCTTCACATAATGAGAGATCATGTTAGGTTCAATACTTTTTAAAATACACTACTTTGTACTTTCCTTCTCCCTTACTCTTTGTGTATGAACAACCAAGTTCCTAAAACACCTCCCCCCACCATCACACAATTAAAATTCATCTGCATTGAGCTCATTATATTGCTCACCAACACCCCACCATGTTTTGCTTCTATTCAATGCTGCCGCATGCTGAGCCTGCTAATGACAAGGTATTCATTGTCTGCTTTAATTGCATACTTCACATCAAATACACAACAGGTGATGTTCTCAACATGGATAGACTGTTTAGGCTAGTGGGTACTTTGTGTGCTTTGCACATTGAGGTCTGGGGTTCAAATCATGGAAGGGGAGTTTTTATTCCTTTTCTTTTGAATCTTTATATTTAGATTAAAAATAAATCACTTTGTGGTGTGTGTGAATTCTGTTATGGCATGGTGTGATTCGGTAGCGTGAGCATCTTTAATGCAACTTTTTCCCTTCAATTACATATGAATCATACAGCGAATCAAATTGAAAGCACTAGCAGCTTTTGCTGATGAAAACAATATGCAAATTGATTATAATCTGTGAGCCAGTTCAGCTGTTTCTGCATGTTTTATGTTACGTTACACTAATAGCAACTATAACACTTAAACGTAGTGGTTTTCTTGAAGATAAATCTGTACTGGATCACAGAACAAAGTCATGCTGCATATCATTTTAATCAGCAGAAGCAGATTGTTCTAATAAGATGCATTTTAGTGTAAAAAGACGCATTAAAAGATGCACGATGCTACCTAGTCACAAAGCAGTCCTAAGACCTTAGACTCAAAACATTTCTCTCAACATCCTATCACTTGAAATTTCTGCTATACAGTGGAAATTGTATTGTACACATAACAGGGGGCAAGTTTCACATAATGAGAGATCATGTTAGGTTCAATACTTTTTAAAATACACTACTTTGTACTTTCCTTCTCCCTTACTCTATGTGAATGGACACCCAAGTTCCTAAAACACCTCCCCCCACCATCACACAATTAAAATTCATCTGCATTGAGCTCATTATATTGCTCACCAACACACCACCTTCTTTTGCTTCTATTCAATGCTGCCGCATGCTGAGCCTGCTAATGACAAGGTATTCATTGTCTGCTTTAATTGCATACTTCACATCAAATACACAACAGGTGATGTTCTCAACATGTATAGACTGTTTAGGCTAGTGGGTACTTTCTGTGCTTTGCACATTGAGGTCTGGGGTTCAAATCATGGAAGGGGAGTTTTTTTTCCTTTTCTTTTGAATCTTTATATTTAGATTAAAAATAAATCACATTGTGGTGTGTGTGAATTCTCTTATGGCATGGTGTGATTCGGTAGCGCGAGCATCTTTAATGCAACTTTTTACCTTCAATTACATATGAATCATACAGCGAATCAAATTGAAAGCACAAGCAGCTTTTGCTGATGAAAACAATATGCAAATTGATTATAATCTGTGAGCCAGTTCAGGTGTTTCTGCATGTTTTATGTTACGTTACACTAATAGCGACTATAACACTTAAACGTAGTGGTTTTCTTGAAGATACATCTGTTCTGGATCACAGAACATAGGCATGCTGCATATCATTTTAATCAGCAGAAGCAGATTGTTCTAATAAGATGCATTTTAGTGTAAAAAGACTCATTAAAAGATGCACGATGCTACCAAGTCACAAAGCAGTCCTATGACCTTAGACTCAAAACATTTCTCTCAACATCCTATCACTTGAAATTTCTGCTATACAGTAGAAATTGTATTGAACACATAACAGGGGGCAAGCTTCACATAATGAGAGATCATGTTAGGTTCAATACTTTTAAAAATACAATACTTTGTACTTTCCTTCTCCCTTACTCTATGTGTATGAACAACCAAGTTCCTAAAACACCTCCCCCCACCATCACACAATTAAAATTCATCTGCATTGAGCTCATTATATTGCTCACTAACACCCCACCATGTTTTGCTTCTATTCAATGCTGCCGCATGCTGAGCCTGCTAATGACAAGGTATTCATTGTCTGCTTTAATTGCATACTTCACATCAAATACACAACAGGTGATGTTCTCAACATGGATAGACTGTTTAGGCTAGTGGGTACTTTCTGTGCTTTGCACATTGAGGTCTGGGGTTCAAATCATGGAAGGGGAGTTTTTATTCCTTTTCTTTTGAATCTTTATATTTAGATTAAAAATAAATCACTTTGTGGTGTGTGTGAATTCTGTTATGGCATGGTGTGATTCGGTAGCGCGAGCATCTTTAATGCAACTTTTTACCTTCAATTACATATGAATCATACAGCGAATCAAATTAAAAGCACAAGCAGCTTTTGCTGATGAAAACAATATGCAAATTGATTATAATCTGTGAGCCAGTTCAGGTGTTTCTGCATGTTTTATGTTACGTTACACTAATAGCAACTATAACACTTAAACGTAGTGGTTTTCTTGAAGATACATCTGTACTGGATCACAGAACAAAGTCATGCTGCATATCATTTTAATCAGCAGAAGCAGATTGTTCTAATAAGATGCATTTTAGTGTAAAAAGACGCATTAAAAGATGCACGATGCTACCAAGTCACACAGCACTCCTATGACCTTAGACTCAAAACATTTCTCTCAACATCCTATCACTTGAAATTTCTGCTATACAGTAGAAATTGTATTGTACACATAACAGGCGGCAAGTTTCACATAATGAGAGATCATGTTAGGTTCAATACTTTTTAAAATACACTACTTTGTACTTTCCTTCTCCCTTCCTCTCTGTGTATGGACACCCAAGTTCCTAAACCACCTCCCCCCACCATCACACAATTATAATTCATCTGCATTGAGCTCATTATATCGCTCACCAACACCCCACCTTCTTTTGCTTCTATTCAATGCTGCCGCATGCTGAGCCTGCTAATGACAAGGTATTCATTGTCTGCTTTAATTGCATACTTCACATCAAATACACAACAGGTGATGTTCTCAACATGGATAGACTGTTTAGGCTAGTGGGTACTGTCTGTGCTTTGCACATTGAGGTATGTGGTTCGGATCATGGAAGGGGAGTTTTTTTTCCTTTTCTTTTGAATCTTTATTTTTAGATTAAAAATAAATCACTTGGTGGTGTGTGTGAATTCTGTTATGGCATGGTGTGATTCGGTAGCGCGAGCATCTTTAATGCAACTTTTTACCTTCAATTACATCTGAATCATACAGCGAATCAAATTGAAAGCACAAGCAGCTTTTGCTGATAAAAACAATATGCAAATTGATTATAATCTGTGAGCCAGTTCAGGTGTTTCTGCATGTTTTATGTTACGTTACACTAATAGCGACTATAACACTTAAATGTAGTGGTTTTCTTGAAGATACATCTGTTCTGGATCACAGAACATAGGCATGCTGCTTATCATTTTAATCAGCAGAAGCAGATTGTTCTAATAAGATGCATTTTAGTGTAAAAAGACGCATTAAAAGATGCACGATGCTACCAAGTCACAAAGCAGTCCTATGACCTTAGACTCAAAACATTTCTCTCAACATCCTATCACTTGAAATTTCTGATATACAGTAGAAATTGTATTGAACACATAACAGGGGGCAAGCTTCACATAATGAGAGATCATGTTAGGTTCAATACTTTTTAAAATACACTACTTTGTACTTTCCTTCTCCCTTACTCTATGTGTATGAACAACCAAGTTCCTAAAACACCTCCCCCCACCATCACACAATTAAAATTCATCTGCATTGAGCTCATTATATTGCTCACCAACACCCCACCATGTTTTGCTTCTATTCAATGCTGCCGCATGCTGAGCCTGCTAATGACAAGGTATTCATTGTCTGCTTTAATTGCATACTTCACATCAAATACACAACAGGTGATGTTCTCAACATGGATAGACTGTTTAGGCTAGTGGGTACTTTCTGTGCTTTGCACATTGAGGTCTGGGGTTCAAATCATGGAAGGGCAGTTTTTATTCCTTTTCTTTTGAATCTTTATATTTAGATTAAAAATAAATCACTTTGTGGTGTGTGTGAATTCTGTTATGGCATGGTGTGATTCGGTAGCGCGAGCATCTTTAATGCAACTTTTTACCTTCAATTACATATGAATCATACAGCGAATCAAATTGAAAGCACAAGCAGCTTTTGCTGATGAAAACCATATGCAAATTGATTATAATCTGTGAGCCAGTTCAGGTGTTTCTGCATGTTTTATGTTACGTTACACTAATAGCGACTATAACACTTAAACGTAGTGGTTTTCTTGAAGATACATCTGTTCTGGATCACAGAACATAGGCATGCTGCATATCATTTAATCAGCAGAAGCAGATTGTTCTAATAAGATGCATTTTAGTGTAAAAAGACTCATTAAAAGATGCACGATGCTACCAAGTCACAAAGCAGTCCTATGACCTTAGACTCAAAACATTTCTCTCAACATCCTATCACTTGAAATTTCTGCTATACAGTAGAAATTGTATTGAACACATAACAGGGGGCAAGCTTCACATAATGAGAGATCATGTTAGGTTCAATACTTTTTAAAATACACTACTTTGTACTTTCCTTCTCCCTTACTCTATGTGTATGAACAACCAAGTTCCTAAAACACCTCCCCCCACCATCACACAATTAAAATTCATCTGCATTGAGCTCATTATATTGCTCACCAACACCCCACCATGTTTTGCTTCTATTCAATGCTGCCGCATGCTGAGCCTGCTAATGACAAGGTATTCATTGTCTGCTTTAATTGCATACTTCACATCAAATACACAACAGGTGATGTTCTCAACATGGATAGACTGTTTAGGCTAGTGGGTACTTTCTGTGCTTTGCACATTGAGGTCTGGGGTTCAAATCATGGAAGGGCAGTTTTTATTCCTTTTCTTTTGAATCTTTATATTTAGATTAAAAATAAATCACTTTGTGGTGTGTGTGAATTCTGTTATGGCATGGTGTGATTCGGTAGCGCGAGCATCTTTAATGCAACTTTTTACCTTCAATTACATATGAATCATACAGCGAATCAAATTGAAAGCACAAGCAGCTTTTGCTGATGAAAACAATATGCAAATTGATTATAATCTGTGAGCCAGTTCAGGTGTTTCTGCATGTTTTATGTTACGTTACACTAATAGCAACTATAACACTTAAACGTAGTGGTTTTCTTGAAGATACATCTGTTCTGGATCACAGAACATAGGCATGCTGCATATCATTTTAATCAGCAGAAGCAGATTGTTCTAATAAGATGCATTTTAGTGTAAAAAGACGCATTAAAAGATGCACGATGCTACCTAGTCACAAAGCAGTCCTAAGACCTTAGACTCAAAACATTTCTCTCAACATCCTATCACTTGAAATTTCTGCTATACAGTGGAAATTGTATTGTACACATAACAGGGGGCAAGTTTCACATAATGAGAGATCATGTTAGGTTCAATACTTTTTAAAATACACTACTTTGTACTTTCCTTCTCCCTTACTCTATGTGAATGGACACCCAAGTTCCTAAACCACCTCCCCCCACCATCACAAAATTAAAATTCATCTGCATTGAGCTCATTATATTGCTCACCAACACACCACCTTCTTTTGCTTCTTTTCAATGCTGCCGCATGCTGAGCCTGCTAATGACAAGGTATTCATTGTCTGCTTTAATTGCATACTTCACATCAAATACACAACAGGTGATGTTCTCAACATGTATAGACTGTTTAGGCTAGTGGGTACTTTCTATGCTTTGCACATTGAGGTCTGGGGTTCAAATCATGGAAGGGGAGTTTTTTTTCCTTTTCTTTTGAATCTTTATATTTAGATTAAAAATAAATCACTTTGTGGTGTGTGTGAATTCTGTTATGGCATGGTGTGATTCGGTAGCGCGAGCATCTTTAATGCAACTTTTTACCTTCAATTACATATGAATCATACAGCGAATCAAATTGAAAGCACAAGCAGCTTTTGCTGATGAAAACCATATGCAAATTGATTATAATCTGTGAGCCAATTCAGGTGTTTCTGCATGTTTTATGTTACGTTACACTAAAAGCAACTATAACACTTAAACGTAGTGGTTTTCTTGAAGATACATCTGTACTGGATCACAGAACAAAGTCATGCTGCATATCATTTTAATCAGCAGAAGCAGATTGTTCTAATAAGATGCATTTTAGTGTAAAAAGACGCATTAAAAGATGCACGATGCTACCAAGTCACACAGCACTCCTATGATCTTAGACTCAAAACATTTCTCTCAACATCCTATCACTTGAAATTTCTGCTATACAGTAGAAATTGTATTGTACACATAACAGGCGGCAAGTTTCACATAATGAGAGATCATGTTAGGTTCAATACTTTTTAAAATACACTACTTTGTACTTTCCTTCTCCCTTCCTCTCTGTGTATGGACACCCAAGTTCCTAAACCACCTCCCCCCACCATCACACAATTATAATTCATCTGCATTGAGCTCATTATATCGCTCACCAACACCCCACCTTCTTTTGCTTCTATTCAATGCTGCCGCATGCTGAGCCTGCTAATGACAAGGTATTCATTGTCTGCTTTAATTGCATACTTCACATCAAATACACAACAGGTTATGTTCTCAACATGGATAGACTGTTTAGGCTAGTGGGTACTGTCTGTGCTTTGCACATTGAGGTATGGGGTTCGGATCATGGAAGGGGAGTTTTTTTTTCTTTTCTTTTGAATCTTTATTTTTAGATTAAAAATAAATCACTTGGTGGTGTGTGTGAATTCAGTTATGGCATGGTGTGACTCGGTAGCGCGAGCATCTTTAATGCAACTTTTTACCTTCAATTACATATGAATCATACAGCGAATCAAATTGAAAGCACAAGCAGCTTTTGCTGATGAAAACAATATGCAAATTGATTATAATCTGTGAGCCAGTTCAGGTTTTTCTGCATGTTTTATGTTACGTTACACTAATAGCGACTATAACACTTAAACGTAGTGGTTTTCTTGAAGATACATCTGTTCTGGATCACTGAACATAGGCATGCTGCATATCATTTTAATCAGCAGAAGCAGATTGTTCTAATAAGATGCATTTTAGTGTAAAAAGACGCATTAAAAGATGCATGATGCTACCAAGTCACACAGCACTCCTATGACCTTAGACTCAAAACATTTCTCTCAACATCCTATCACTTGAAATTTCTGCTATACAGTAGAAATTGTATTGTACACATAACAGGGGGCAGGTTTCACATAATGAGAGATCATGTTAGGTTCAATACTTTTTAAAATACACTACTTTGTACTTTCCTTCTCCCTTACTCTATGTGTATGGACACCCAAGTTCCTAAACCACCTCCCCCCACCATCACACAATTAAAATTCATCTGCATTGAGCTCATTATAATGCTCACCAACACCCCACCTTCTTTTGCTTCTATTCAATGCTGCCGCATGCTGAGCCTGCTAATGACAAGGTATTCATTGTCTGCTTTAATTGCATACTTCACATCAAATACACAACAGGTGATGTTCTCAACATGGATAGACTGTTTAGGCTAGTGGGTACTTTCTGTACTTTGCACATTGAGGTCTGGGGTTCGGATCATGGAAGGGGAGTTTTTTTTCCTTTTCTTTTGAATCTTTATTTTTAGATTAAAAATAAATCACTTGGTGGTGTGTGTGAATTCTGTTATGGCATGGTGTGATTCGGTAGCGCGAGCATCTTTAATGCAACTTTTTACCTTCAATTACATCTGAATCATACAGCAAATCAAATTGAAAGCACTAGCAGCTTTTGCTAATGAAAACAATATGCAAATTGATTATATTCTGTGAGCCAGTTCAGGTGTTTCTGCATGTTTTATGTTACGTTACACTAATACCGACTATAACACTTAAACGTAGTGGTTTTCTTGAAGATACATCTGTTCTGGATCACAGAACATAGGCATGCTGCATATCATTTTAATCAGCAGAAGCAGATTGTTCTAATAAGATGCATTTTAGTGTAAAAAGACGCATTAAAAGATGCACGATGCTACCAAGTCACAAAGCAGTCCTAAGACCTTAGACTCAAAACATTTCTCTCAACATCCTATCACTTGAAATTTCTGCAATACAGTGGAAATTGTATTGTACACATAACAGGGGGCAAGTTTCACATAATGAGAGATTATGTTAGGTTCAATACTTTTTAAAATACACTACTTTGTACTTTCCTTCTCCCTTACTCTATGTGAATGGACACCCAAGTTCCTAAACCACCTCCCCCCACCATCACACAATTAAAATTCATCTGCATTGAGCTCATTATATTGCTCACCAACACCCCACCTTCTTTTGCTTCTATTCAATGCTGCCGCATGCTGAGCCTGCTAATGACAAGGTATTCATTGTCTGCTTTAATTGCATACTTCACATCAAATACACAACAGGTGATGTTCTCAACATGTATAGACTGTTTATGCTAGTGGGTACTTTCTGTGCTTTGCACATTGAGGTCTGGGGTTCAAATCATGGAAGGGGAGTTTTTTTTCCTTTTCTTTTGAATCTTTATATTTAGATTAAAAATAAATCACATTGTGGTGTGTGTGAATTCTGTTATGGCATGGTGTGATTCGGTAGCGCGAGCATCTTTAATGCAACTTTTTACCTTCAATTACATATGAATCATACAGCGAATCAAATTGAAAGCACAAGCAGCTTTTGCTGATGAAAACAATATGCAAATTGATTATAATCTGTGAGCCAGTTCAGGTGTTTCTGCATGTTTTATGTTATGTTACACTAATAGCGACTATAACACTTAAACGTAGTGGTTTTCTTGAAGATACATCTGTTCTGGATCACAGAACATAGGCATGCTGCATATCATTTTAATCAGCAGAAGCAGATTGTTCTAATAAGATGCATTTTAGTGTAAAAAGACGCATTAAAAGATGCACGATGCTCCCAAGTCACAAAGCAGTCCTAAGACCTTAGACTCAAAACATTTCTCTCAACATCCTATCACTTGAAATTTCTGCTATACAGTGGAAATTGTATTGTACACATAACAGGGGGCAAGTTTCACATAATGAGAGATCATGTTAGGTTCAATACTTTTTAATATACACTACTTTGTACTTTCCTTCTCCCTTACTCTATGTGTATGAACAACCAAGTTCCTAAACCACCTCCCCCCACCATCGCACAATTAAAATTCATCTGCATTGAGCTCATTATATTGCTCACCAATACCCCACCATGTTTTGCTTCTATTCAATGCTGCCACATGCTGAGCCTGCTAATGACAAGGTATTCATTGTCTGCTTTAATTGCATACTTCACATCAAATACACAACAGGTGATGTTCTCAACATGGATAGACTGTTTAGGCTAGTGGGTACTTTCTGTGCTTTGCACATTGAGGTCTGGGGTTCAAATCATGGAAGGGGAGTTTTTATTCCTTTTCTTTTGAATCTTTATATTTAGATTAAAAATAAATCACTTTGTGGTGTGTGTGAATTCTGTTATGGCATGGTGTGATTCGGTAGCGCGAGCATCTTTAATGCAACTTTTTACCTTCAATTACATATGAATCATACAGCGAATCAAATTGAAAACAGAAGCAGCTTTTGCTGATGAAAACAATATGCAAATTGATTATAATCTGTGAGCCAGTTCATGTGTTTCTGCATGTTTTATGTTACGTTACACTAATAGCAACTATAACACTTAAACGTAGTGGTTTTCTTGAAGATACATCTGTACTGGATCACAGAACAAAGTCATGCTGCATATCATTTTAATCAGCAGAAGCAGATTGTTCTAATAAGATGCACTTTAGTGTAAAAAGACTCATTAAAAGATGCACGATGCTACCAAGTCACACAGCACTCCTATGACCTTAGACTCAAAACATTTCTCTCAACATCCTATCTCTTGAAATTTCTGCTATACAGTAGAAATTGTATTGTACACATAACAGGCGGCAAGTTTCACATAATGAGAGATCATGTTAGGTTCAATACTTTTTAAAATACACTACTTTGTACTTTCCTTCTCCCTTCCTATCTGTGTATGGACACCCAAGTTCCTAAACCACCTCCCCCCACCATCACACAATTAAAATTCATCTGCATTGAGCTCATTATATCGCTCACCAACACCCCACCTTCTTTTGCTTCTATTCAATGCTGCCGCATGCTGAGCCTGCTAATGACAAGGTATTCATTGTCTGCTTTAATTGCATACTTCACATCAAATACACAACAGGTGATGTTCTCAACATGGATAGACTGTTTAGGCTAGTGGGTACTGTCTGTGCTTTGCACATTGAGGTATGTGGTTCGGATCATGGAAGGGGAGTTTTTTTTCCTTTTCTTTTGAATCTTTATTTTTAGATTAAAAATAAATCACTTGGTGGTGTGTGTGAATTCTGTTATGGCATGGTGTGATTCGGTAGCGCGAGCATCTTTAATGCAACTTTTTACCTTCAATTACATATGAATCATACAGCGAATCAAATTGAAAGCACAAGCAGCTTTTGCTGATGAAAACAATATGCAAATTGATTATAATCTGTGAGCCAGTTCAGGTGTTTCTGCATGTTTTATGTTACGTTACACTAATAGCGACTATAACACTTAAACGTAGTGGTTTTCTTGAAGATACATCTGTTCTGGATCACAGAACATAGGCATGCTGCATATCATTTTAATCACCAGAAGCAGATTGTTCTAATAAGATGCTTTTTAGTGTAAAAAGACTCATTAAAAGATGCACGATGCTACCAAGTCACAAAGCAGTCCTATGACCTTAGACTCAAAACATTTCTCTCAACATCCTATCACTTGAAATTTCTGCTATACAGTAGAAATTGTATTGAACACATAACAGGGGGCAAGCTTCACATAATGAGAGATCATGTTAGGTTCAATACTTTTTAAAATACACTACTTTGTACTTTCCTTCTCCCTTACTCTATGTGTATGAACAACCAAGTTCCTAAAACACCTCCCCCCACCATCACACAATTAAAATTCATCTGCATTGAGCTCATTATATTGCTCACCAACACCCCACCATGTTTTGCTTCTATTCAATGCTGCCGCATGCTGAGCCTGCTAATGACAAGGTATTCATTGTCTGCTTTAATTGCATACTTCACATCAAATACACAACAGGTGATGTTCTCAACATGGATAGACTGTTTAGGCTAGTGGGTACTTTATGTGCTTTGCACATTGAGGTCTGGGGTTCAAATCATGGAAGGGCAGTTTTTATTCCTTTTCTTTTGAATCTTTATATTTAGATTAAAAATAAATTACTTTGTGGTGTGTGTGAATTCTGTTATGGCATGGTGTGATTCGGTAGCGCGAGCATCTTTAATGCAACTTTTTACCTTCAATTACATATGAATCATACAGCGAATCAAATTGAAAGCACAAGCAGCTTTTGCTGATGAAAACAATATGCAAATTGATTATAATCTGTGAGCCAGTTCAGGTGTTTCTGCATGTTTTATGTTACGTTACACTAATAGCAACTATAACACTTAAACGTAGTGGTTTTCTTGAAGATACATCTGTACTGGATCACAGAACAAAGTCATGCTGCATATCATTTTAATCAGCAGAAGCAGATTGTTCTAATAAGATGCATTTTAGTGTAAAAAGACGCATTAAAAGATGCACGATGCTACCAAGTCACACAGCACTCCTATGACCTTAGACTCAAAACATTTCTCTCAACATCCTTTCACTTGAAATTTCTGCTATACAGTAGAAATTGTATTGTACACATAACAGGCGGCAAGTTTCACATAATGAGAGATCATGTTAGGTTCAATACTTTTTAAAATACACTACTTTGTACTTTCCTTCTCCCTTCCTCTCTGTGTATGGACACCCAAGTTCCTAAACCACCTCCCCCCACCATCACACAATTATAATTCATCTGCATTGAGCTCATTATATCGCTCACCAACACCCCACCTTCTTTTGCTTCTATTCAATGCTGCCGCATGCTGAGCCTGCTAATGACAAGGTATTCATTGTCTGCTTTAATTGCATACTTCACATCAAATACACAACAGGTGATGTTCTCAACATGGATAGACTGTTTAGGCTAGTGGGTACTGTCTGTGCTTTGCACATTGAGGTATGGGGTTCGGATCATGGAAGGGGAGTTTTTTTTCCTTTTCTTTTGAATCTTTATTTTTAGATTAAAAATAAATCACTTGGTGGTGTGTGTGAATTCAGTTATGGCATGGTGTGACTCGGTAGCGCGAGCATCTTTAATGCAACTTTTTACCTTCAATTACATATGAATCATACAGCGAATCAAATTGAAAGCACAAGCAGCTTTTGCTGATGAAAACAATATGCAAATTGATTATAATCTGTGAGCCAGTTCAGGTGTTTCTGCATGTTTTATGTTACGTTACACTAATAGCGACTATAACACTTAAACGTAGTTGTTTTCTTGAAGATACATCTGTTCTGGATCACAGAACATAGGCATGCTGCATATCATTTTAATCAGCAGAAGCAGATTGTTCTAATAAGATGCATTTTAGTGTAAAAAGACGCATTAAAAGATGCACGATGCTACCTAGTCACAAAGCAGTCCTAAGACCTTAGACTCAAAACATTTCTCTCAACATCCTATCACTTGAAATTTCTGCTATACAGTGGAAATTGTATTGTACACATAACAGGGGGCAAGTTTCACATAATGAGAGATCATGTTAGGTTCAATACTTTTTAAAATACACTACTTTGTACTTTCCTTCTCCCTTACTCTATGTGAATGGACACCCAAGTTCCTAAACCACCTCCCCCCACCATCACACAAATAAAATTCATCTGCATTGAGCTCATTATATTGCTCACCAAAACACCACCTTCTTTTGCTTCTATTCAATGCTGCCGCATGCTGAGCCTGCTAATGACAAGGTATTCATTGTCTGCTTTAATTGCATACTTCACATCAAATACACAACAGGTGATGTTCTCAACATGGATAGACTGTTTAGGCTAGTGGGTACTTTCTGTACTTTGCACATTGAGGTCTGGGGTTCGGATCATGGAAGGGGAGTTTTTTTTCCTTTTCTTTTGAATCTTTATTTTTAGATTAAAAATAAATCACTTGGTGGTGTGTGTGAATTCTGTTATGGCATGGTGTGATTCGGTAGCGCGAGCATCTTTAATGCAACTTTTTACCTTCAATTACATCTGAATCATACAGCAAATCAAATTGAAAGCACTAGCAGCTTTTGCTAATGAAAACAATATGCAAATTGATTATATTCTGTGAGCCAGTTCAGGTGTTTCTGCATGTTTTATGTTACGTTACACTAATACCGACTATAACACTTAAACGTAGTGGTTTTCTTGAAGATACATCTGTTCTGGATCACAGAACATAGGCATGCTGCATATCATTTTAATCAGCAGAAGCAGATTGTTCTAATAAGATGCATTTTAGTGTAAAAAGACGCATTAAAAGATGCACGATGCTACCAAGTCACAAAGCAGTCCTAAGACCTTAGACTCAAAACATTTCTCTCAACATCCTATCACTTGAAATTTCTGCTATACAGTGGAAATTGTATTGTACACATAACAGGGGGCAAGTTTCACATAATGAGAGATTATGTTAAGTTCAATACTTTTTAAAATACACTACTTTGTACTTTCCTTCTCCCTTACTCTATGTGAATGGACACCCAAGTTCCTAAACCACCTCCCCCCACCATCACACAATTAAAATTCATCTGCATTGAGCTCATTATATTGCTCACCAACACCCCACCTTCTTTTGCTTCTATTCAATGCTGCCGCATGCTGAGCCTGCTAATGACAAGGTATTCATTGTCTGCTTTAATTGCATACTTCACATCAAATACACAACAGGTGATGTTCTCAACATGTATAGACTGTTTATGCTAGTGGGTACTTTCTGTGCTTTGCACATTGAGGTCTGGGGTTCAAATCATGGAAGGGGAGTTTTTTTTCCTTTTCTTTTGAATCTTTATATTTAGATTAAAAATAAATCACATTGTGGTGTGTGTGAATTCTGTTATGGCATGGTGTGATTCGGTAGCGCGAGCATCTTTAATGCAACTTTTTACCTTCAATTACATATGAATCATACAGCGAATCAAATTGAAAGCACAAGCAGCTTTTGCTGATGAAAACAATATGCAAATTGATTATAATCTGTGAGCCAGTTCAGGTGTTTCTGCATGTTTTATGTTACGTTACACTAATAGCGACTATAACACTTAAACGTAGTGGTTTTCTTGAAGATACATCTGTTCTGGATCACAGAACATAGGCATGCTGCATATCATTTTAATCAGCAGAAGCAGATTGTTCTAATAAGATGCATTTTAGTGTAAAAAGACGCATTAAAAGATGCACGATGCTACCAAGTCACAAAGCAGTCCTAAGACCTTAGACTCAAAACATTTCTCTCAACATCCTATCACTTGAAATTTCTGCTATACAGTGGAAATTGTATTGTACACATAACAGGGGGCAAGTTTCACATAATGAGAGATCATGTTAGGTTCAATACTTTTTAAAATACACTACTTTGTACTTTCCTTCTCCCTTACTCTATGTGTATGAACAACCAAGTTCCTAAACCACCTCCCCCCACCATCACACAATTAAAATTCATCTGCATTGAGCTCATTATATTGCTCACCAATACCCCACCATGTTTTGCTTCTATTCAATGCTGCCACATGCTGAGCCTGCTAATGACAAGGTATTCATTGTCTGCTTTAATTGCATACTTCACATCAAATACACAACAGGTGATGTTCTCAACATGGATAGACTGTTTAGGCTAGTGGGTACTTTCTGTGCTTTGCACATTGAGGTCTGGGGTTCAAATCATGGAAGGGGAGTTTTTTTTCCTTTTCTTTTGAATCTTTATTTTTAGATTAAAAATAAATCACTTGGTGGTGTGTGTGAATTCTGTTATGGCATGGTGTGACTCGGTAGCGCGAGCATCTTTAATGCAACTTTTTACCTTCAATTACATCTGAATCATACAGCGAATCAAATTGAAAGCACAAGCAGCATTTGCTGATGAATACAATATGCAAATTGATTATAATCTGTGAGCCAGTTCAGGTGTTTCTGCATGTTTTATGTTACGTTACACTAATAGCGACTATAACACTTAAACGTAGTGGTTTTCTTGAAGATACATCTGTTCTGGATCACAGAACATAGGCATGCTGCATATCATTTTAATCAGCAGAAGCAGATTGTTCTAATAAGATGCATTTTAGTGTAAAAAGACGCATTAAAAGATGCACGATGCTACCAAGTCACAAAGCAGTCCTATGACCTTAGACTCAAAACATTTCTCTCAACATTCTATCACTTGAAATTTCTGCTATACAGTAGAAATTGTATTGAACACATAACAGGGGGCAAGCTTCACATAATGAGAGATCATGTTAGGTTCAATACTTTTTAAAATACACTACTTTGTACTTTCCTTCTCCCTTACTCTATGTGTATGAACAACCAAGTTCCTAAACCACCTCCCCCCACCATCACACAATTAAAATTCATCTGCATTGAGCTCATTATATTGCTCACCAACACCCCACCTTCTTTTGCTTCTATTCAATGCTGCCGCATGCTGAGCCTGCTAATGACAAGGTATTCATTGTCTGCTTTAATTGCATACTTCACATCAAATACACAACAGGTGATGTTCTCAACATGGATAGACTGTTTAGGCTAGTGGGTACTTTCTGTGCTTTGCACATTGAGGTCTGAGGTTCTAATCATGGAAGGGGAGTTTTTTTTCCTTTTCTTTTGAATCTTTATATTTAGATTAAAAATAAATCACTTTGTGGTGTGTGTGAATTCTGTTATGGCATGGTGTGATTCGGTAGCGCGAGCATCTTTAATGCAACTTTTTACCTTCAATTACATATGAATCATACAGCGAATCAAATTGAAAGCACAAGCAGCTTTTGCTGATGAAAACAATATGCAAATTGATTATAATCTGTGAGCCAGTTCAGGTGTTTCTGCATGTTTTATGTTACGTTACACTAATAGCGACTATAACACTTTAACGTAGTGGTTTTCTTGAAGATACATCTGTTCTGGATCACAGAACATAGGCATGCTGCATATCATTTTAATCAGCAGAAGCAGATTGTTCTAATAAGATGCATTTTAGTGTAAAAAGACGCATTAAAAGATGCACGATGCTACCAAGTCACAAAGCAGTCCTATGACCTTAGACTCAAAACATTTCTCTCAACATCCTATCACTTGAAATTTCTGCTATACAATAGAAATTGTATTTTACACATAACAGGGGGCAAGATTCACATAATGAGAGATCATGTTAGGTTCAATACTTTTTAAAATACACTACTTTGTACTTTCCTTCTCCCTTACTCTCTGTGTATGGACACCCAAGTTCCTAAACCACCTCCCCCCACCGTCACACAATTATAATTCATCTGCATTGAGCTCATTATATGGCTCACCAACACCCGACCTTCTTTTGCTTCTATTCAATGCTGCCGCATGCTGAGCCTGCTATTGACAAGGTATACATTGTCTACTTTAATTGCACACTTCACATCACATACACAACAGGTGATGTTCTCAACATGGATAGACTGTTTAGTCTAGTGGGTACTGTCTGCGCTTTGCACCTTGAGGTATGGGGTTCGGATCATGGAAGGGGAGTTTTTTTTCCTTTTCTTTTGAATCTTTATTTTTAGATAAAAAATAAAGCACTTAGTGGTGTGTTTGAATTCTGTTATGGCATGGTGTGACTCGGTAGCGCGAGCATCTTTAATGCAACTTTTTACCTTCAATTACATCTGAATCATACAGCAAATCAAATTGAAAGCACAAGCAGCTTTTGCTGATGAAAACAATATGCAAATTGATTATAATCTGTGAGCCAGTTCAGGTGTTTCTGCATGTTTTATGTTACGTTACACTAATAGCGACTATAACACTTAAACGTAGTGGTTTTCTTGAAGATACATCTGTTCTGGATCACAGAACATAGGCATGCTGCATATCATTTTAATCAGCAGAAACAGATTGTTCTAATAAGATGCATTTTAGTGTAAAAAGACGCATTAAAAGATGCATGATGCTACCAAGTCACAAAGCAGTCCTAAGACCTTAGACTCAAAACATTTCTCTCAACATCCTATCACTTGAAATTTCTGCTATACAGTGGAAATTGTATTATACACGTAACAGGGGGCAAGTTTCACATAATGGGAGATCATGTTAGGTTCAATACTTTTTAAAATACACTACTTTGTACTTTCCTTCTCCCTTACTCTATGTGTATGAACAACCAAGTTCCTAAAACACCTCCCCCCACCATCACACAATTAAAATTCATCTGCATTGAGCTCATTATATTGCTCACCAACACCCCACCATGTTTTGCTTCTATTCAATGCTCCCGCATGCTGAGCCTGCTAATGACAAGGTATTCATTGTCTGCTTTAATTGCATACTTCACATCAAATACACAACAGGTGATGTTCTCAACATGGATAGACTGTTTAGGCTAGTGGGTACTTTCTGTGCTTTGCACATTGAGGTCTGGGGTTCAAATCATGGAAGGGCAGTTTTTATTCCTTTTCTTTTGAATCTTTATATTTAGATTAAAAATAAATCACTTTGTGGTGTGTGTGAATTCTGTTATGGCATGGTGTGATTCGGTAGCGCGAGCATCTTTAATGCAACTTTTTACCTTCAATTACATCTGAATCATACAGCAAATCAAATTGAAAGCACTAGCAGCTTTTGCTAATGAAAACAATATGCAAATTGATTATATTCTGTGAGCCAGTTCAGGTGTTTCTGCATGTTTTATGTTACGTTACACTAATACCGACTATAACACTTAAACGTAGTGGTTTTCTTGAAGATACATCTGTTCTGGATCACAGAACATAGGCATGCTGCATATCATTTTAATCAGCAGAAGCAGATTGTTCTAATAAGATGCATTTTAGTGTAAAAAGACGCATTAAAAGATGCACGATGCTACCAAGTCACAAAGCAGTCCTAAGACCTTAGACTCAAAACATTTCTCTCAACATCCTATCACTTGAAATTTCTGCTATACAGTGGAAATTGTATTGTACACATAACAGGGGGCAAGTTTCACATAATGAGAGATCATGTTAGGTTCAATACTTTTTAAAATACACTACTTTGTACTTTCCTTCTCCCTTACTCTATGTGAATGGACACCCAAGTTCCTAAACCACCTCCCCCCACCATCACACAATTAAAATTCATCTGCATTGAGCTCATTATATTGCTCACCAACACCCCACCTTCTTTTGCTTCTATTCAATGCTGCCGCATGCTGAGCCTGCTAATGACAAGGTATTCATTGTCTGCTTTAATTGCATACTTCACATCAAATACACAACAGGTGATGTTCTCAACATGTATAGACTGTTTATGCTAGTGGGTACTTTCTGTGCTTTGCACATTGAGGTCTGGGGTTCAAATCATGGAAGGGGAGTTTTTTTTCCTTTTCTTTTGAATCTTTATATTTAGATTAAAAATAAATCACATTGTGGTGTGTGTGAATTCTGTTATGGCATGGTGTGATTCGGTAGCGCGAGCATCTTTAATGCAACTTTTTACCTTCAATTACATATGAATCATACAGCGAATCAAATTGAAAGCACAAGCAGCTTTTGCTGATGAAAACAATATGCAAATTGATTATAATCTGTGAGCCAGTTCAGGTGTTTCTGCATGTTTTATGTTACGTTACACTAATAGCGACTATAACACTTAAACGTAGTGGTTTTCTTGAAGATACATCTGTTCTGGATCACAGAACATAGGCATGCTGCATATCATTTTAATCAGCAGAAGCAGATTGTTCTAATAAGATGCATTTTAGTGTAAAAAGACGCATTAAAAGATGCACGATGCTACCAAGTCACAAAGCAGTCCTAAGACCTTAGACTCAAAACATTTCTCTCAACATCCTATCACTTGAAATTTCTGCTATACAGTGGAAATTGTATTGTACACATAACAGGGGGCAAGTTTCACATAATGAGAGATCATGTTAGGTTCAATACTTTTTAAAATACACTACTTTGTACTTTCCTTCTCCCTTACTCTATGTGTATGAACAACCAAGTTCCTAAACCACCTCCCCCCACCATCACACAATTAAAATTCATCTGCATTGAGCTCATTATATTGCTCACCAACACCCCACCATGTTTTGCTTCTATTCAATGCTGCCACATGCTGAGCCTGCTAATGACAAGGTATTCATTGTCTGCTTTAATTGCATACTTCACATCAAATACACAACAGGTGATGTTCTCAACATGGATAGACTGTTTAGGCTAGTGGGTACTTTCTGTGCTTTGCACATTGAGGTCTGGGGTTCAAATCATGGAAGGGGAGTTTTTATTCCTTTTCTTTTGAATCTTTATATTTAGATTAAAAATAAATCACTTTGTGGTGTGTGTGAATTCTGTTATGGCATGGTGTGATTCGGTAGCGCGAGCATCTTTAATGCAACTTTTTACCTTCAATTACATATGAATCAGACAGCGAATCAAATTGAAAGCACAAGCAGCTTTTGCTGATGAAAACAATATGCAAATTGATTATAATCTGTGAGCCAGTTCAGGTGTTTCTGCATGTTTTATGTTACGTTACACTAATAGCAACTATAACACTTAAACGTAGTGGTTTTCTTGAAGATACATCTGTACTGGATCACAGAACAAAGTCATGCTGCATATCATTTTAATCAGCAGAAGCAGATTGTTCTAATAAGATGCATTTTAGTGTAAAAAGACGCATTAAAAGATGCATGATGCTACCTAGTCACAAAGCAGTCCTAAGACCTTAGACTCAAAACATTTCTCTCAACATCCTATCACTTGAAATTTCTGCTATACAGTGGAAATTGTATTGTACACATAACAGGGGGCAAGTTTCACATAATGAGAGATCATGTTAGGTTCAATACTTTTTAAAATACACTACTTTGTACTTTCCTTCTCCCTTCCTCTCTGTGTATGGACACCCAAGTTCCTAAACCACCTCCCCCCACCATCACACAATTATAATTCATCTGCATTGAGCTCATTATATCGCTCACCAACACCCCACCTTCTTTTGCTTCTATTCAATGCTGCCGCATGCTGAGCCTGCTAATGACAAGGTATTCATTGTCTGCTTTAATTGCATACTTCACATCAAATACACAACAGGTGATGTTCTCAACATGGATAGACTGTTTAGGCTAGTGGGTACTTTCTGTGCTTTGCACATTGAGGTCTGGGGTTCAAATCATGGAAGGGGAGTTTTTTTTCCTTTTCTTTTGAATCTTTATATTTAGATTAAAAATAAATCACTTTGTGGTGTGTGTGAATTCTGTTATGGCATGGTGTGATTCGGTAGCGCGAGCATCTTAAATGCAACTTTTTACCTTCAATTACATATGAATCATACAGCGAATCAAATTGAAAGCACAAGCAGCTTTTGCTGATGAAAACAATATGCAAATTGATTATAATCTGTGAGCCAGTTCAGGTGTTTCTGCATGTTTTATGTTACGTTACACTAATAGCGACTATAACACTTAAACGTAGTGGTTTTCTTGAAGATACATCTGTTCTGGATCACAGAACATAGGCATGATGCATATCATTTTAATCAGCAGAAGCAGATTGTTCTAATAAGATGCATTTTAGTGTAAAAAGACGCATTAAAAGATGCACGATGCTACCAAGTCACAAAGCAGTCCTATGACCTTAGACTCAAAACATTTCTCTCAACATCCTATCACTTGAAATTTCTGCTATACAATAGAAATTGTATTTTACACATAACAGGGGGCAAGATTCACATAATGAGAGATCATGTTAGGTTCAATACTTTTTAAAATACACTACTTTGTACTTTCCTTCTCCCTTACTCTCTGTGTATGGACACCCAAGTTCCTAAACCACCTCCGCCCACCGTCACACAATTATAATTCATCTGCATTGAGCTCATTATATGGCTCACCAACACCCGACCTTCTTTTGCTTCTATTCAATGCTGCCGCATGCTGAGCCTGCTATTGACAAGGTATACATTGTCTACTTTAATTGCACACTTCACATCACATACACAACAGGTGATGTTCTCAACATGGATAGACTGTTTAGACTAGTGGGTACTGTCTGCGCTTTGCACCTTGAGGTATGGGGTTCGGATCATGGAAGGGGAGTTTTTTTTCCTTTTCTTTTGAATCTTTATTTTTAGATAAAAAATAAAGCACTTAGTGGTGTGTTTGAATTCTGTTATGGCATGGTGTGACTCGGTAGCGCGAGCATCTTTAATGCAACTTTTTACCTTCAATTACATCTGAATCAAACAGTGAATCAAGTTGAAAGCACTAGCAGCTTTTGCTGATGAAAACAATATGCAAAATGATTATAATCTGTGAGCCAGTTCAGGTGTTTCTGCATGTTTTATGTTACATTACACTAATAGCGACTATAACACTTAAACGTCGTGGTTTTCTTGAAGATACATCTGTTCTGGATCACAGAACATAGGCATGCTGCATATCATTTTAATCAGCAGAAGCAGATTGTTCTAATAAGATGCATTTTAGTGTAAAAAGACGCATTAAAAGATGCACGATGCTACCAAGTCACAAAGCAGTCCTATGACCTTAGACTCA
This sequence comes from Taudactylus pleione, assembly GCA_031769625.1. NCBI lineage: Eukaryota > Metazoa > Chordata > Amphibia > Anura > Myobatrachidae > Taudactylus > Taudactylus pleione. The sequence goes on from JAUIMM010000759.1 coordinate 7,495,620, forward strand.
AAACATTTCTCTCAACATCCTATCACTTGAAATTTCTGCTATACAGTAGAAATTGTATTGAACACATAACAGGGGGCAAGCTTCACATAATGAGAGATCATGTTAGGTTCAATACTTTTTAAAATACACTACTTTGTACTTTCCTTCTCCCTTACTCTATGTGTATGAACAACCAAGTTCCTAAACCACCTCCCCCCACCATCACACAATTAAAATTCATCTGCATTGAGCTCATTATATTGCTCACCAACACCCCACCTTCTTTTGCTTCTATTCAATGCTCCCGCATGCTGAGCCTGCTAATGACAAGGTATTCATTGTCTGCTTTAATTGCATACTTCACATCAAATACACAACAGGTGATGTTCTCAACATGGATAGACTGTTTAGGCTAGTGGGTACTTTCTGTGCTTTGCACATTGAGGTCTGGGGTTCAAATCATGGAAGGGGATTTTTTTTCCTTTTCTTTTGAATCTTTATATTTAGATTAAAAATAAATCACTTTGTGGTGTGTGTGAATTCTGTTATGGCATGGTGTGATTCGGTAGCGCGAGCATCTTTAATGCAACTTTTTACCTTCAATTACATATGAATCATACAGCGAATCAAATTGAAAGCACAAGCAGCTTTTGCTGATGAAAACAATATGCAAATTGATTATAATCTGTGAGCCAGTTCAGGTGTTTCTGCATGTTTTATGTTACGTTACACTAATAGCGACTATAACACTTAAACGTAGTGGTTTTCTTGAAGATACATCTGTTCTGGATCACAGAACATAGGCATGCTGCATATCATTTTAATCAGCAGAAGCAGATTGTTCTAATAAGATGCATTTTAGTGTAAAAAGACGCATTAAAAGATGCACGATGCTACCAAGTCACAAAGCAGTCCTATGACCTTAGACTCAAAACATTTCTCTCAACATCCTATCACTTGAAATTTCTGCTATACAATAGAAATTGTATTTTACACATAACAGGGGGCAAGCTTCACATAATGAGAGATCATGTTAGGTTCAATACTTTTTAAAATACACTACTTTGTACTTTCCTTCTCCCTTACTCTCTGTGTATGGACACCCAAGTTCCTAAACCACCTCCCCCCACCGTCACACAATTATAATTCATCTGCATTGAGCTCATTATATGGCTCACCAACACCCGACCTTCTTTTGCTTCTATTCAATGCTGCCGCATGCTGAGCCTGCTATTGACAAGGTATACATTGTCTACTTTAATTGCACACTTCACATCACATACACAACAGGTGATGTTCTCAACATGGATAGACTGTTTAGACTAGTGGGTACTGTCTGCGCTTTGCACCTTGAGGTATGGGGTTCGGATCATGGAAGGGGAGTTTTTTTTCCTTTTCTTTTGAATCTTTATTTTTAGATAAAAAATAAAGCACTTAGTGGTGTGTTTGAATTCTGTTATGGCATGGTGTGACTCGGTAGCGCGAGCATCTTTAATGCAACTTTTTACCTTCAATTACATCTGAATCATACAGCGAATCAAGTTGAAAGCACTAGCAGCTTTTGCTGATGAAAACAATATGCAAAATGATTATAATCTGTGAGCCAGTTCAGGTGTTTCTGCATGTTTTATGTTACATTACACTAATAGCGACTATAACACTTAAACGTCGTGGTTTTCTTGAAGATACATCTGTTCTGGATCACAGAACATAGGCATGCTGCATATCATTTTAATCAGTAGAAGCAGATTGTTCTAATAAGATGCATTTTAGTGTAAAAAGACGCATTAAAAGATGCACGATGCTACCAAGTCACAAAGCAGTCCTATGACCTTAGACTCAAAACATTTCTCTCAACATCCTATCACTTGAAATTTCTGCTATACAGTAGAAATTGTATTGAACACATAACAGGGGGCAAGCTTCACATAATGAGAGATCATGTTAGGTTCAATACTTTTTAAAATACACTACTTTGTACTTTCCTTCTCCCTTACTCTATGTGTATGAACAACCAAGTTCCTAAACCACCTCCCCCCACCATCACACAATTAAAATTCATCTGCATTGAGCTCATTATATTGCTCACCAACACCCCACCTTCTTTTGCTTCTATTCAATGCTGCCGCATGCTGAGCCTGCTAATGACAAGGTATTCATTGTCTGCTTTAATTGCATACTTCACATCAAATACACAACAGGTGATGTTCTCAACATGGATAGACTGTTTAGGCTAGTGGGTACTTTCTGTGCTTTGCAAATTGAGGTCTGGGGTTCAAATCATGGAAGGGGATTTTTTTTCCTTTTCTTTTGAATCTTTATATTTAGATTAAAAATAAATCACTTTGTGGTGTGTGTGAATTCTGTTATGGCATGGTGTGATTCGGTAGCGCGAGCATCTTTAATGCAACTTTTTACCTTCAATTACATATGAATCATACAGCGAATCAAATTGAAAGCACAAGCAGCTTTTGCTGATGAAAACAATATGCAAATTGATTATAATCTGTGAGCCAGTTCAGGTGTTTCTGCATGTTTTATGTTACGTTACACTAATAGCGACTATAACACTTAAACGTAGTGGTTTTCTTGAAGATACATCTGTTCTGGATCACAGAACATAGGCATGCTGCATATCATTTTAATCAGCAGAAGCAGATTGTTCTAATAAGATGCATTTTAGTGTAAAAAGACGCATTAAAAGATGCACGATGCTACCAAGTCACAAAGCAGTCCTATGACCTTAGACTCAAAACATTTCTCTCAACATCCTATCACTTGAAATTTCTGCTATACAATAGAAATTGTATTTTACACATAACAGGGGGCAAGATTCACATAATGAGAGATAATGTTAGGTTCAATACTTTTTAAAATACACTACTTTGTACTTTCCTTCTCCCTTACTCTCTGTGTATGGACACCCAAGTTCCTAAACCACCTCCCCCCACCGTCACACAATTATAATTCATCTGCATTGAGCTCATTATATGGCTCACCAACACCCGACCTTCTTTTGCTTCTATTCAATGCTGCCGCATGCTGAGCCTGCTATTGACAAGGTATACATTGTCTACTTTAATTGCACACTTCACATCACATACACAACAGGTGATGTTCTCAACATGGATAGACTGTTTAGTCTAGTGGGTACTGTCTGCGCTTTGCACCTTGAGGTATGGGGTTCGGATCATGGAAGGGGAGTTTTTTTTCCTTTTCTTTTGAATCTTTATTTTTAGATAAAAAATAAAGCACTTAGTGGTGTGTTTGAATTCTGTTATGGCATGGTGTGACTCGGTAGCGCGAGCATCTTTAATGCAACTTTTTACCTTCAATTACATCTGAATCATACAGCGAATCAAATTGAAAGCACTAGCAGCTTTTGCTGATGAAAACAATATGCAAATTGATTATAATCTGTGAGCCAGTTCAGGTGTTTCTGCATGTTTTATGTTACGTTACACTAATAGCGACTATAACACTTAAACGTAGTGGTTTTCTTGAAGATACATCTGTACTGGATCACAGAACATAGGCATGCTGCATATCATTTTAATCAGCAGAAGCATTGTTCTAATAAGATGCATTTTAGTGTAAAAAGACGCATTAAAAGATGCACGATGCTACCAAGTCACACAGCACTCCTATGACCTTAGACTCAAAACATTTCTCTCAACATCGTATCACTTGAAATTTCTGCTATACAGTAGAAATTGTATTGTACACATAACAGGGGGCAAGTTTCACATAATGAGAGATCATGTTAGGTTCAATACTTTTTAAAATACTCTACTTTGTACTTTCCTTCTCCCTTACTCTATGTGTATGGACTCCCAAGTTCCTAAACCACCTCCCCCCACCATCACACAATTAAAATTCTTCTGCATTGAGCTCATTATATTGCTCACCAACACCCCACCTTCTTTTGCTTCTATTCAATGCTGCCTCATGCTGAGCCTGCTAATGACAAGGTATTCATTGTCTGCTTTAATTGCATACTTCACATCAAATACACAACAGGTGATGTTCTCAACATGGATAGACTGTTTAGTCTAGTGGGTACTTTCTGTGCTTTGCACATTGAGGTATGGGGTTCGGATCATGGAAGGGGAGATTTTTTTCCTTTTCTTTTGAATCTTTATTTTTAGATAAAAAATAAAGCACTTAGTGGTGTGTTTGAATTCTGTTATGGCATGGTGTGACTCGGTAGCGTGAGCATCTTTAATGCAACTTTTTACCTTCAATTACATCTGAATCATACAGCGAATCAAATTGAAAGCACTAGCAGCTTTTGCTGATGAAAACAATATGCAAAATGATTATAATCTGTGAGCCAGTTCAGCTGTTTCTGCATGTTTTATGTTACATTACACTAATAGCGACTATAACACTTAAACGTCGTGGTTTTCTTGAAGATACATCTGTACTGGATCACAGAACATAGGCATGCTGCATATCATTTTAATCATCAGAAGCAGATTGTTCTAATAAGATGCATTTTAGGGTAAAAAGATGCATTAAAAGATGCACAATGCTACCAAGTCACACAGCACTCCTATGACCTTAGACTCAAAACATTTCTCTCAACATCCTATCACTTGAAATTTCAGCTATACTGTAGAAATTGTTTTGTACACATAACAGGGGGTAAGTTTCACATAATGAGAGATCATGTTAGGTTCAATACTTTTTAAAATACACTACTTTGTACTTTCCTTCTCACTTCCTCTCTGTGTATGGACACCCAAGTTCCTAAACCACCTCCCCCCACCATCACACAATTATAATTCATCTGCATTGAGCTCATTATAATGCTCACCAACACCCCACCTTCTTTTGCTTCTATTCAATGCTGCCGCATGCTGAGCCTGCTATTGACAAGGTATACATTGTCTACTTTAATTGCACACTTCACAACACATACACAACAGGTGATGTTCTCAACATGGATAGACTGTTTAGTCTAGTGGGTACTGTCTGTGCTTTGCACCTTGAGTTATGGGGATCGGATCATGGAAGGGGAGTTTTTTTTCCTTTTCTTTTGAATCTTTATTTTTAGATTAAATATAAATCATTTGGTGGCGTGTGTGAATTCTGTTATGGCATGGTGTGACTCGGTAGCGTGAGTATCTTTAATGCAACTTTTTACCTTCAATTACATCTGAATCATACAGCGAATCAAATTGAAAGCACAAGCAGCTTTTGCTGATGAAAACAATATGCAAATTGATTATAATCTGTGAGCCAGTTCAGGTGTTTCTGCATGTTTTATGTTACGTTACACTAATAGCGACTATAACACTTAAACGTAGTGGTTTTCTTGAAGATACATCTGTACTGGATCACAGAACATAGGCATGCTGCATATCATTTTAATCAGCAGAAGCAGATTGTTCTAATAAGATGCATTTTAGTGTAAAAAGACGCATTAAAAGATGCATGATGCTACCAAGTCACAAAGCACTCCTATGACCTTAGACTCAAAACATTTCTCTCAACATCCTATCACTTGAAATTTCTGCTATACAGTAGAAATTGTATTGTACACATAACAGGGGGCAAGTTTCACATAATGAGAGATCATGTTAGGTTCAATACTTTTTAAAATACACTACTTTGTACTTTCCTTCTCCCTTACTCTATGTGTATGGACACCCAAGTTCCTAAACCACCTCCCCCCACCATCACACAATTAAAATTCATCTGCATTGAGCTCATTATATTGCTCACCAACACCCCACCTTCTTTTGCTTCTATTCAATGCTGCCGCATGCTGAGCCTGCTAATGACAAGATATTCATTGTCTGCTTTAATTGCATACTTCACATCAAATACACAACAGGTGATGCTCTCAACATGGATAGACTGTTTAGGCTAGTGGGTACTTTCTGTGCTTTGCACATTGAGGTCTGGGGTTCAAATCAAGGAAGGGGAGTTTTTTTTCCTTTTCTTTTGAATCTTTATATTTAGATTAAAAATAAATCACTTTGTGGTGTGTGTGAATTCTGTTATGGCATGGTGTGACTCGGTAGCGCGAGTATCTTTAATGCAACTTTTTACCTTCAATTACATCTGAATCATACAGCGAATCAAATTGAAAGCACAAGCAGCTTTTGTCGATGAAAACAATATGCAAATTGATTATAATCTGTGAGCCAGTTCAGGTGTTTCTGCATGATTTATGTTATGTTACACTAATAGCGACTATAACACTTAAACGTAGTGGTTTTCTTGAAGATACATCTGTTCTGGATCACAGAACATAGGCATGCTGCTTATCATTTTAATCAGCAGAAGCAGATTGTTCTAATAAGATGCATTTTAGTGTAAAAAGACGCATTAAAAGATGCACGATGCTACCAAGTCACAAAGCAGTCCTAAGACCTTAGACTCAAAACATTTCTCTCAACATCCTATCACTTGAAATTTCTGCTATACAGTGGAAATTGTATTGTACACATAACAGGGGGCAAGTTTCACATAATGAGAGATCATGTTAGGTTCAATACTATTTAAAATACACTACTTTGTACTTTCCTTCTCCCTTACTCTATGTGAATGGACACCCAAGTTCCAAAACCACCTCCCCCCACCATCACACAATTAAAATTCATCTGCATTGAGCTCATTATATTGCTCACCAACACACCACCTTCTTTTGCTTCTATTCAATGCTGCCGCATGCTGAGCCTGCTAATGACAAGGTATTCATTGTCTGCTTTAATTGCATACTTCACATCAAATACACAACAGGTGATGTTCTCAACATGTATAGACTGTTTAGGCTAGTGGGTACTTTCTGTGCTTTGCACATTGAGGTCTGGGGTTCAAATCGTGGAAGGGGAGTTTTTTTTCCTTTTCTTTTGAATCTTTATATTTAGATTAAAAATAAATCACATTGTGGTGTGTGTGAATTCTGTTATGGCATGGTGTGATTCGGTAGCGCGAGCATCTTTAATGCAACTTTTTACCTTCAATTACATATGAATCATACAGCGAATCAAATTGAAAGCACTAGCAGCTTTTGCTGATGAAAACAATATGCAAATTGATTATAATCTGTGAGCCAGTTCAGGTGTTTCTGCATGTTTTATGTTACGTTACACTAATAGCGACTATAACACTTAAACGTAGTGGTTTTCTTGAAGATACATCTGTTCTGGATCACAGAACATAGGCATGCTGCATATCATTTTAATCAGCAGAAGCAGATTGTTCTAATAAGATGCATTTTAGTGTAAAAAGACTCATTAAAAGATGCACGATGCTACCAAGTCACAAATCAGTCCTATGACCTTAGACTCAAAACATTTCTCTCAACATCCTATCACTTGAAATTTCTGCTATACAGTAGAAATTGTATTGAACACATAACAGGGGGCAAGCTTCACATAATGAGAGATCATGTTAGGTTCAATACTTTTTAAAATACACTACTTTGTACTTTCCTTCTCCCTTACTCTATGTGTATGAACAACCAAGTTCCTAAAACACCTCCCCCCACCATCACACAATTAAAATTCATCTGCATTGAGCTCATTATATTGCTCACCAACACCCCACCATGTTTTGCTTCTATTCAATGCTGCCGCATGCTGAGCCTGCTAATGACAAGGTATTCATTGTCTGCTTTAATTGCATACTTCACATCAAATACACAACAGGTGATGTTCTCAACATGGATAGACTGTTTAGGCTAGTGGGTACTTTCTGTGCTTTGCACATTGAGGTCTGGGGTTCGGATCATGGAAGGGGAGATTTTTTTCCTTTTCTTTTGAATCTTTATTTTTAGATTAAAAATAAATCAATTGGTGGTGTGTGTGAATTCTGTTATGGCATGGTGTGATTCGGTAGCGCGAGCATCTTTAATGCAACTTTTTACCTTCAATTACATCTGAATCATACAGCGAATCAAATTGAAAGCACTAGCAGCTTTTGCTGATGAAAACAATATGCAAATTGATAATATTCTGTGAGCCAGTTCAGGTGTTTCTGCATGTTTTATGTTACGTTACACTTCTAGCGACTATAACACTTAAACGTAGTGGTTTTCTTGAAGATACATCTGTTCTGGATCACAGAACATAGGCATGCTGCATATCATTTTAATCAGTAGAAGCAGATTGTTCTAATAAGATGCATTTTAGTGTAAAAAGACGCATTAAAAGATGCACGATGCTACCAAGTCACAAAGCAGTCCTATGACCTTAGACTCAAAACATTTCTCTCAACATCCTATCACTTGAAATTTCTGCTATACAGTAGAAATTGTATTGAACACATAACAGGGGGCAAGCTTCACATAATGAGAGATCATGTTAGGTTCAATACTTTTTAAAATACACTACTTTGTACTTTCCTTCTCCCTTACTCTATGTGTATGAACAACCAAGTTCCTAAACCACCTCCCCCCACCATCACACAATTAAAATTCATCTGCATTGAGCTCATTATATTGCTCACCAACACCCCACCTTCTTTTGCTTCTATTCAATGCTGCCGCATGCTGAGCCTGCTAATGACAAGGTATTCATTGTCTGCTTTAATTGCATACTTCACATCAAATACACAACAGGTGATGTTCTCAACATGGATAGACTGTTTAGGCTAGTGGGTACTTTCTGTGCTTTGCAAATTGAGGTCTGGGGTTCAAATCATGGAAGGGGATTTTTTTTCCTTTTCTTTTGAATCTTTATATTTAGATTAAAAATAAATCACTTTGTGGTGTGTGTGAATTCTGTTATGGCATGGTGTGATTCGGTAGCGCGAGCATCTTTAATGCAACTTTTTACCTTCAATTACATATGAATCATACAGCGAATCAAATTGAAAGCACAAGCAGCTTTTGCTGATGAAAACAATATGCAAATTGATTATAATCTGTGAGCCAGTTCAGGTGTTTCTGCATGTTTTATGTTACGTTACACTAATAGCGACTATAACACTTAAACGTAGTGGTTTTCTTGAAGATACATCTGTTCTGGATCACAGAACATAGGCATGCTGCATATCATTTTAATCAGCAGAAGCAGATTGTTCTAATAAGATGCATTTTAGTGTAAAAAGACGCATTAAAAGATGCACGATGCTACCAAGTCACAAAGCAGTCCTATGACCTTAGACTCAAAACATTTCTCTCAACATCCTATCACTTGAAATTTCTGCTATACAATAGAAATTGTATTTTACACATAACAGGGGGCAAGATTCACATAATGAGAGATAATGTTAGGTTCAATACTTTTTAAAATACACTACTTTGTACTTTCCTTCTCCCTTACTCTCTGTGTATGGACACCCAAGTTCCTAAACCACCTCCCCCCACCGTCACACAATTATAATTCATCTGCATTGAGCTCATTATATGGCTCACCAACACCCGACCTTCTTTTGCTTCTATTCAATGCTGCCGCATGCTGAGCCTGCTATTGACAAGGTATACATTGTCTACTTTAATTGCACACTTCACATCACATACACAACAGGTGATGTTCTCAACATGGATAGACTGTTTAGTCTAGTGGGTACTGTCTGCGCTTTGCACCTTGAGGTATGGGGTTCGGATCATGGAAGGGGAGTTTTTTTTCCTTTTCTTTTGAATCTTTATTTTTAGATAAAAAATAAAGCACTTAGTGGTGTGTTTGAATTCTGTTATGGCATGGTGTGACTCGGTAGCGCGAGCATCTTTAATGCAACTTTTTACCTTCAATTACATCTGAATCATACAGCGAATCAAATTGAAAGCACTAGCAGCTTTTGCTGATGAAAACAATATGCAAATTGATTATAATCTGTGAGCCAGTTCAGGTGTTTCTGCATGTTTTATGTTACGTTACACTAATAGCGACTATAACACTTAAACGTAGTGGTTTTCTTGAAGATACATCTGTACTGGATCACAGAACATAGGCATGCTGCATATCATTTTAATCAGCAGAAGCATTGTTCTAATAAGATGCATTTTAGTGTAAAAAGACGCATTAAAAGATGCACGATGCTACCAAGTCACACAGCACTCCTATGACCTTAGACTCAAAACATTTCTCTCAACATCGTATCACTTGAAATTTCTGCTATACAGTAGAAATTGTATTGTACACATAACAGGGGGCAAGTTTCACATAATGAGAGATCATGTTAGGTTCAATACTTTTTAAAATACTCTACTTTGTACTTTCCTTCTCCCTTACTCTATGTGTATGGACTCCCAAGTTCCTAAACCACCTCCCCCCACCATCACACAATTAAAATTCTTCTGCATTGAGCTCATTATATTGCTCACCAACACCCCACCTTCTTTTGCTTCTATTCAATGCTGCCTCATGCTGAGCCTGCTAATGACAAGGTATTCATTGTCTGCTTTAATTGCATACTTCACATCAAATACACAACAGGTGATGTTCTCAACATGGATAGACTGTTTAGTCTAGTGGGTACTTTCTGTGCTTTGCACATTGAGGTATGGGGTTCGGATCATGGAAGGGGAGATTTTTTTCCTTTTCTTTTGAATCTTTATTTTTAGATAAAAAATAAAGCACTTAGTGGTGTGTTTGAATTCTGTTATGGCATGGTGTGACTCGGTAGCGTGAGCATCTTTAATGCAACTTTTTACCTTCAATTACATCTGAATCATACAGCGAATCAAATTGAAAGCACTAGCAGCTTTTGCTGATGAAAACAATATGCAAAATGATTATAATCTGTGAGCCAGTTCAGCTGTTTCTGCATGTTTTATGTTACATTACACTAATAGCGACTATAACACTTAAACGTCGTGGTTTTCTTGAAGATACATCTGTACTGGATCACAGAACATAGGCATGCTGCATATCATTTTAATCATCAGAAGCAGATTGTTCTAATAAGATGCATTTTAGGGTAAAAAGATGCATTAAAAGATGCACAATGCTACCAAGTCACACAGCACTCCTATGACCTTAGACTCAAAACATTTCTCTCAACATCCTATCACTTGAAATTTCAGCTATACTGTAGAAATTGTTTTGTACACATAACAGGGGGTAAGTTTCACATAATGAGAGATCATGTTAGGTTCAATACTTTTTAAAATACACTACTTTGTACTTTCCTTCTCACTTCCTCTCTGTGTATGGACACCCAAGTTCCTAAACCACCTCCCCCCACCATCACACAATTATAATTCATCTGCATTGAGCTCATTATAATGCTCACCAACACCCCACCTTCTTTTGCTTCTATTCAATGCTGCCGCATGCTGAGCCTGCTATTGACAAGGTATACATTGTCTACTTTAATTGCACACTTCACAACACATACACAACAGGTGATGTTCTCAACATGGATAGACTGTTTAGTCTAGTGGGTACTGTCTGTGCTTTGCACCTTGAGTTATGGGGATCGGATCATGGAAGGGGAGTTTTTTTTCCTTTTCTTTTGAATCTTTATTTTTAGATTAAATATAAATCATTTGGTGGCGTGTGTGAATTCTGTTATGGCATGGTGTGACTCGGTAGCGTGAGTATCTTTAATGCAACTTTTTACCTTCAATTACATCTGAATCATACAGCGAATCAAATTGAAAGCACAAGCAGCTTTTGCTGATGAAAACAATATGCAAATTGATTATAATCTGTGAGCCAGTTCAGGTGTTTCTGCATGTTTTATGTTACGTTACACTAATAGCGACTATAACACTTAAACGTAGTGGTTTTCTTGAAGATACATCTGTACTGGATCACAGAACATAGGCATGCTGCATATCATTTTAATCAGCAGAAGCAGATTGTTCTAATAAGATGCATTTTAGTGTAAAAAGACGCATTAAAAGATGCATGATGCTACCAAGTCACAAAGCACTCCTATGACCTTAGACTCAAAACATTTCTCTCAACATCCTATCACTTGAAATTTCTGCTATACAGTAGAAATTGTATTGTACACATAACAGGGGGCAAGTTTCACATAATGAGAGATCATGTTAGGTTCAATACTTTTTAAAATACACTACTTTGTACTTTCCTTCTCCCTTACTCTATGTGTATGGACACCCAAGTTCCTAAACCACCTCCCCCCACCATCACACAATTAAAATTCATCTGCATTGAGCTCATTATATTGCTCACCAACACCCCACCTTCTTTTGCTTCTATTCAATGCTGCCGCATGCTGAGCCTGCTAATGACAAGATATTCATTGTCTGCTTTAATTGCATACTTCACATCAAATACACAACAGGTGATGCTCTCAACATGGATAGACTGTTTAGGCTAGTGGGTACTTTCTGTGCTTTGCACATTGAGGTCTGGGGTTCAAATCAAGGAAGGGGAGTTTTTTTTCCTTTTCTTTTGAATCTTTATATTTAGATTAAAAATAAATCACTTTGTGGTGTGTGTGAATTCTGTTATGGCATGGTGTGACTCGGTAGCGCGAGTATCTTTAATGCAACTTTTTACCTTCAATTACATCTGAATCATACAGCGAATCAAATTGAAAGCACAAGCAGCTTTTGTCGATGAAAACAATATGCAAATTGATTATAATCTGTGAGCCAGTTCAGGTGTTTCTGCATGATTTATGTTATGTTACACTAATAGCGACTATAACACTTAAACGTAGTGGTTTTCTTGAAGATACATCTGTTCTGGATCACAGAACATAGGCATGCTGCTTATCATTTTAATCAGCAGAAGCAGATTGTTCTAATAAGATGCATTTTAGTGTAAAAAGACGCATTAAAAGATGCACGATGCTACCAAGTCACAAAGCAGTCCTAAGACCTTAGACTCAAAACATTTCTCTCAACATCCTATCACTTGAAATTTCTGCTATACAGTGGAAATTGTATTGTACACATAACAGGGGGCAAGTTTCACATAATGAGAGATCATGTTAGGTTCAATACTATTTAAAATACACTACTTTGTACTTTCCTTCTCCCTTACTCTATGTGAATGGACACCCAAGTTCCAAAACCACCTCCCCCCACCATCACACAATTAAAATTCATCTGCATTGAGCTCATTATATTGCTCACCAACACACCACCTTCTTTTGCTTCTATTCAATGCTGCCGCATGCTGAGCCTGCTAATGACAAGGTATTCATTGTCTGCTTTAATTGCATACTTCACATCAAATACACAACAGGTGATGTTCTCAACATGTATAGACTGTTTAGGCTAGTGGGTACTTTCTGTGCTTTGCACATTGAGGTCTGGGGTTCAAATCGTGGAAGGGGAGTTTTTTTTCCTTTTCTTTTGAATCTTTATATTTAGATTAAAAATAAATCACATTGTGGTGTGTGTGAATTCTGTTATGGCATGGTGTGATTCGGTAGCGCGAGCATCTTTAATGCAACTTTTTACCTTCAATTACATATGAATCATACAGCGAATCAAATTGAAAGCACAAGCAGCTTTTGCTGATGAAAACAATATGCAAATTGATTATAATCTGTGAGCCAGTTCAGGTGTTTCTGCATGTTTTATGTTACGTTACACTAATAGCGACTATAACACTTAAACGTAGTGGTTTTCTTGAAGATACATCTGTTCTGGATCACAGAACATAGGCATGCTGCATATCATTTTAATCAGCAGAAGCAGATTGTTCTAATAAGATGCATTTTAGTGTAAAAAGACTCATTAAAAGATGCACGATGCTACCAAGTCACAAATCAGTCCTATGACCTTAGACTCAAAACATTTCTCTCAACATCCTATCACTTGAAATTTCTGCTATACAGTAGAAATTGTATTGAACACATAACAGGGGGCAAGCTTCACATAATGAGAGATCATGTTAGGTTCAATACTTTTTAAAATACACTACTTTGTACTTTCCTTCTCCCTTACTCTATGTGTATGAACAACCAAGTTCCTAAAACACCTCCCCCCACCATCACACAATTAAAATTCATCTGCATTGAGCTCATTATATTGCTCACCAACACCCCACCATGTTTTGCTTCTATTCAATGCTGCCGCATGCTGAGCCTGCTAATGACAAGGTATTCATTGTCTGCTTTAATTGCATACTTCACATCAAATACACAACAGGTGATGTTCTCAACATGGATAGACTGTTTAGGCTAGTGGGTACTTTCTGTGCTTTGCACATTGAGGTCTGGGGTTCAAATCATGGAAGGGGAGTTTTTATTCCTTTTCTTTTGAATCTTTATATTTAGATTAAAAATAAATCACTTTGTGGTGTGTGTGAATTCTGTTATGGCATGGTGTGATTCGGTAGCGCGAGCATCTTTAATGCAACTTTTTACCTTCAATTACATATGAATCATACAGCGAATCAAATTGAAAGCACAAGCAGCTTTTGCTGATGAAAACAATATGCAAATTGATTATAATATGTGAGCCAGTTCAGGTGTTTCTGCATGTTTTATGTTACGTTACACTAATAGCGACTATAACACTTAAACGTAGTGGTTTTCTTGAAGATACATCTGTTCTGGATCACAGAACATAGGCATGCTGCATATCATTTTAATCAGCAGAAGCAGATTGTTCTAATAAGATGCATTTTAGTGTAAAAAGACTCATTAAAAGATGCACGATGCTACCAAGTCACAAAGCAGTCCTATGACCTTAGACTCAAAACATTTCTCTCAACATCCTATCACTTGAAATTTCTGCTATACAGTAGAAATTGTATTGAACACATAACAGGGGGCAAGCTTCACATAATGAGAGATCATGTTAGGTTCAATACTTTTTAAAATACACTACTTTGTACTTTCCTTCTCCCTTACTCTATGTGTATGAACAACCAAGTTCCTAAAACACCTCCCCCCACCATCACACAATTAAAATTCATCTGCATTGAGCTCATTATATTGCTCACCAACACCCCACCATGTTTTGCTTCTATTCAATGCTGCCGCATGCTGAGCCTGCTAATGACAAGGTATTCATTGTCTGCTTTAATTGCATACTTCACATCAAATACACAACAGGTGATGTTCTCAACATGGATAGACTGTTTAGGCTAGTGGGTACTTTCTGTGCTTTGCACATTGAGGTCTGGGGTTCAAATCATGGAAGGGGAGTTTTTATTCCTTTTCTTTTGAATCTTTATATTTAGATTAAAAATAAATCACTTTGTGGTGTGTGTGAATTCTGTTATGGCATGGTGTGATTCGGTAGCGCGAGCATCTTTAATGCAACTTTTTACCTTCAATTACATATGAATCATACAGCGAATCAAATTAAAAGCACAAGCAGCTTTTGCTGATGAAAACAATATGCAAATTGATTATAATCTGTGAGCCAGTTCAGGTGTTTCTGCATGTTTTATGTTACGTTACACTAATAGCAACTATAACACTTAAACGTAGTGGTTTTCTTGAAGATACATCTGTACTGGATCAAAGAACAAAGTCATGCTGCATATCATTTTAATCAGCAGAAGCAGATTGTTCTAATAAGATGCATTTTAGTGTAAAAAGACGCATTAAAAGATGCACGATGCTACCAAGTCACACAGCACTCCTATGACCTTAGACTCAAAACATTTCTCTCAACATCCTATCACTTGAAATTTCTGCTATACAGTAGAAATTGTATTGTACACATAACAGGCGGCAAGTTTCACATAATGAGAGATCATGTTAGGTTCAATACTTTTTAAAATACACTACTTTGTACTTTCCTTCTCCCTTCCTCTCTGTGTATGGACACCCAAGTTCCTAAAACACCTCCCCCCAACATCACACAATTAAAATTCATCTGCATTGAGCACATTATATTGCTCACCAACACCCCACCATGTTTTGCTTCTATTCAATGCTGCCGCATGCTGAGCCTGCTAATGACAAGGTATTCATTGTCTGCTTTAATTGCATACTTCACATCAAATACACAACAGGTGATGTTCTCAACATGGATAGACTGTTTAGGCTAGTGGGTACTTTCTGTGCTTTGCACATTGAGGTATGGGGTTCAAATCATGGAAGGGCAGTTTTTATTCCTTTTCTTTTGAATCTTTATATTTAGATTAAAAATAAATCACTTTGTGGTGTGTGTGTGAATTCTGTTATGGCATGGTGTGATTCGGTAGCGCGAGCATCTTTAATGCAACTTTTTACCTTCAATTACATATGAATCATACAGCGAATCAAATTGAAAGCACAAGCAGCTTTTGCTGATGAAAACAATATGCAAATTGATTATAATCTGTGAGCCAGTTCAGGTGTTTCTGCATGTTTTATGTTACGTTACACTAATAGCAACTTAAACACTTAAACGTAGTGGTTTTCTTGAAGATACATCTGTACTGGATCACAGAACAAAGTCATGCTGCATATCATTTTAATCAGCAGAAGCAGATTGTTCTAATAAGATGCATTTTAGTGTAAAAAGACGCATTAAAAGATGCACGATGCTACATAGTCACAAAGCAGTCCTAAGACCTTAGACTCAAAACATTTCTCTCAACATCCTATCACTTGAAATTTCTGCTATACAGTAGAAATTGTATTGTACACATAACAGGCGGCAAGTTTCACATAATGAGAGATCATGTTAGGTTCAATACTTTTTAAAATACACTACTTTGTACTTTCCTTCTCCCTTCCTCTCTGTGTATGGACACCCAAGTTCCTAAAACACCTCCCCCCACCATCACACAATTAAAATTCATCTGCATTGAGCTCATTATATTGCTCACCAACACCCCACCATGTTTTGCTTCTATTCAATGCTGCCGCATGCTGAGCCTGCTAATGACAAGGTATTCATTGTCTGCTTTAATTGCATACTTCACATCAAATACACAACAGGTGATGTTCTCAACATGGATAGACTGTTTAGGCTAGTGGGTACTTTCTGTGCTTTGCACATTGAGGTATGGGGTTCAAATCATGGAAGGGCAGTTTTTATTCCTTTTCTTTTGAATCTTTATATTTAGATTAAAAATAAATCACTTTGTGGTGTGTGTGAATTCTGTTATGGCATGGTGTGATTCGGTAGCGCGAGCATCTTTAATGCAACTTTTTACCTTCAATTACATATGAATCATACAGCGAATCAAATTGAAAGCACAAGCAGCTTTTGCTGATGAAAACAATATGCAAATTGATTATAATCTGTGAGCCAGTTCAGGTGTTTCTGCATGTTTTATGTTACGTTACACTAATAGCAACTTAAACACTTAAACGTAGTGGTTTTCTTGAAGATACATCTGTACTGGATCACAGAACAAAGTCATGCTGCATATCATTTTAATCAGCAGAAGCAGATTGTTCTAATAAGATGCATTTTAGTGTAAAAAGACGCATTAAAAGATGCACGATGCTACCTAGTCACAAAGCAGTCCTAAGACCTTAGACTCAAAACATTTCTCTCAACATCCTATCACTTGAAATTTCTGCTATACAGTGGAAATTGTATTGTACACATAACAGGGGGCAAGTTTCACATAATGAGAGATCATGTTAGGTTCAATACTTTTTAAAATACACTACTTTGTACTTTCCTTCTCCCTTACTCTATGTGTATGAACAACCAAGTTCCTAAAACACCTCCCCCCACCATCACACAATTAAAATTCATCTGCATTGAGCTCATTATATTGCTCACCAACACCCCACCAGGTTTTGCTTCTATTCAATGCTGCCGCATGCTGAGCCTGCTAATGACAAGGTATTCATTGTCTGCTTTAATTGCATAATTCACATCAAATACACAACAGGTGATGTTCTCAACATGGATAGACTGTTTAGGCTAGTGGGTACTTTCTGTGCTTTGCACATTGAGGTCTGGGGTTCAAATCATGGAAGGGCAGTTTTTATTCCTTTTCTTTTGAATCTTTATATTTAGATTAAAAATAAATCACTTTGTGGTGTGTGTGAATTCTGTTATGGCATGGTGTGATTCGGTAGCGCGAGCATCTTTAATGCAACTTTTTACCTTCAATTACATATGAATCATACAGCGAATCAAATTGAAAGCACAAGCAGCTTTTGCTGATGAAAACAATATGCAAATTGATTATAATCTGTGAGCCAGTTCAGGTGTTTCTGCATGTTTTATGTTACGTTACACTAATAGCAACTATAAAACTTAAACGTAGTGGTTTTCTTGAAGATACATCTGTACTGGATCACAGAACAAAGTCATGCTGCATATCATTTTAATCAGCAGAAGCAGATTGTTCTAATAAGATGCATTTTAGTGTAAAAAGACGCATTAAAAGATGCTCGATGCTACCAAGTCACAAAGCAGTCCTAAGACCTTAGACTCAAAACATTTCTCTCAACATCCTATCACTTGAAATTTCTGCTATACAGTGGAAATTGTATTGTACACATAACAGGGGGCAAGTTTCACATAATGAGAGATCATGTTAGGTTCAATACTTTTTAAAATACACTACTTTGTACTTTCCTTCTCCCTTACTCTATGTGAATGGACACCCAAGTTCCTAAACCACCTCCCCCCACCATCACACAATTAAAATTCATCTGCATTGAGCTCATTATATTGCTCACCAACACACCACCTTCTTTTGCTTCTATTCAATGCTGCCACATGCTGAGCCTGCTAATGACAAGGTATTCATTGTCTGCTTTAATTGCATACTTCACATCAAATACACAACAGGTGATGTTCTCAACATGTATAGACTGTTTAGGCTAGTGGGTACTTTCTGTGCTTTGCACATTGAGGTCTGGGGTTCAAATCATGGAAGGGGAGTTTTTTTTCCTTTTCTTTTGAATCTTTATATTTAGATTAAAAATAAATCACATTGTGGTGTGTGTGAATTCTGTTATGGCATGGTGTGATTCGGTAGCGCGAGCATTTTTAATGCAACTTTTTACCTTCAATTACATATGAATCATACAGCGAATCAAATTGAAAGCACAAGCAGCTTTTGCTGATGAAAACAATATGCAAATTGATTATAATCTGTGAGCCAGTTCAGGTGTTTCTGCATGTTTTATGTTACGCTACACTAATAGCGACTATAACACTTAAACGTAGTGGTTTTCTTGAAGATACATCTGTTCTGGATCACAGAACATAGGCATGCTGCATATCATTTTAATCAGCAGAAGCAGATTGTTCTAATAAGATGCATTTTAGTGTAAAAAGACTCATTAAAAGATGCACGATGCTACCAAGTCACAAAGCAGTCCTATGACCTTAGACTCAAAACATTTCTCTCAACATCCTATCACTTGAAATTTCTGCTATACAGTAGAAATTGTATTGAACACATAGCAGGGGGCAAGCTTCACATAATGAGAGATCATGTTAGGTTCAATACTTTTTAAAATACACTACTTTGTACTTTCCTTCTCCCTTACTCTATGTGTATGAACAACCAGGTTCCTAAAACACCTCCCCCCACCATCACACAATTAAAATTCATCTGCATTGAGCTCATTATATTGCTCACCAACACCCCACCATGTTTTGCTTCTATTCAATGCTGCCGCATGCTGAGCCTGCTAATGACAAGGTATTCATTGTCTGCTTTAATTGCATACTTCACATCAAATACACAACAGGTGATGTTCTCAACATGGATAGACTGTTTAGGCTAGTGGGTACTTTCTGTGCTTTGCACATTGAGGTCTGGGGTTCAAATCATGGAAGGGGAGTTTTTATTCCTTTTCTTTTGAATCTTTATATTTAGATTAAAAATAAATCCCTTTGTGGTGTGTGTGAATTCTGTTATGGCATGGTGTGATTCGGTAGCGCGAGCATCTTTAATGCAACTTTTTACCTTCAATTACATATGAATCATACAGCGAATCAAATTAAAAGCACAAGCAGCTTTTGCTGATGAAAACAATATGCAAATTGATTATAATCTGTGAGCCAGTTCAGGTGTTTCTGCATGTTTTATGTTACGTTACACTAATAGCAACTATAACACTTAAACGTAGTGGTTTTCTTGAAGATACATCTGTACTGGATCACAGAACAAAGTCATGCTGCATATCATTTTAATCAGCAGAAGCAGATTGTTCTAATAAGATGCATTTTAGTGTAAAAAGACGCATTAAAAGATGCACGATGCTACCAAGTCACACAGCACTCCTATGACCTTAGACTCAAAACATTTCTCTCAACATCCTATCACTTGAAATTTCTGCTATACAGTAGAAATTGTATTGTACACATAACAGGCGGCAAGTTTCACATAATGAGAGATCATGTTAGGTTCAATACTTTTTAAAATACACTACTTTGTACTTTCCTTCTCCCTTCCTCTCTGTGTATGGACACCCAAGTTCCTAAACCACCTCCCCCCACCATCACACAATTATAATTCATCTGCATTGAGCTCATTATATCGCTCACCAACACACCACCTTCTTTTGCTTCTATTCAATGCTGCCGCATGCTGAGCCTGCTAATGACAAGGTATTCATTGTCTGCTTTAATTGCATACTTCACATCAAATACACAACAGGTGATGTTCTCAACATGGATAGACTGTTTAGGCTAGTGGGTACTGTCTGTGCTTTGCACATTGAGGTATGTGGTTCGGATCATGGAAGGGGAGTTTTTTTTCCTTTTCTTTTGAATCTTTATTTTTAGATTAAAAATAAATCACTTGGTGGTGTGTGTGAATTCTGTTATGGCATGGTGTGATTCGGTAGCGCGAGCATCTTTAATGCAACTTTTTACCTTCAATTACATCTGAATCATACAGCGAATCAAATTGAAAGCACTAGCAGCTTTTGCTGATGAAAACAATATGCAAATTGATTATAATCTGTGAGCCAGTTCAGGTGTTTCTGCATGTTTTATGTTACGTTACACTAATAGCGACTATAACACTTAAACGTCGTGGTTTTCTTGAAGATACATCTGTACTGGATCACAGAACATAGGCATGCTGCATATCATTTTAATCATCAGAAGCAGATTGTTCTAATAAGATGCATTTTAGGGTAAAAAGATGCATTAAAAGATGCACGATGCTACCAAGTCACACAGCACTCCTATGACCTTAGACTCAAAACATTTCTCTCAACATCCTATCACTTGAAATTTCAGCTATACTGTAGAAATTGTTTTGAACACATAACAGGGGGCAAGCTTCACATAATGAGAGATCATGTTAGGTTCAATACTTTTTAAAATACACTACTTTGTACTTTCCTTCTCCCTTACTCTTTGTGTATGAACAACCAAGTTCCTAAAACACCTCCCCCCACCATCACACAATTAAAATTCATCTGCATTGAGCTCATTATATTGCTCACCAACACCCCACCATGTTTTGCTTCTATTCAATGCTGCCGCATGCTGAGCCTGCTAATGACAAGGTATTCATTGTCTGCTTTAATTGCATACTTCACATCAAATACACAACAGGTGATGTTCTCAACATGGATAGACTGTTTAGGCTAGTGGGTACTTTGTGTGCTTTGCACATTGAGGTCTGGGGTTCAAATCATGGAAGGGGAGTTTTTATTCCTTTTCTTTTGAATCTTTATATTTAGATTAAAAATAAATCACTTTGTGGTGTGTGTGAATTCTGTTATGGCATGGTGTGATTCGGTAGCGTGAGCATCTTTAATGCAACTTTTTCCCTTCAATTACATATGAATCATACAGCGAATCAAATTGAAAGCACTAGCAGCTTTTGCTGATGAAAACAATATGCAAATTGATTATAATCTGTGAGCCAGTTCAGCTGTTTCTGCATGTTTTATGTTACGTTACACTAATAGCAACTATAACACTTAAACGTAGTGGTTTTCTTGAAGATAAATCTGTACTGGATCACAGAACAAAGTCATGCTGCATATCATTTTAATCAGCAGAAGCAGATTGTTCTAATAAGATGCATTTTAGTGTAAAAAGACGCATTAAAAGATGCACGATGCTACCTAGTCACAAAGCAGTCCTAAGACCTTAGACTCAAAACATTTCTCTCAACATCCTATCACTTGAAATTTCTGCTATACAGTGGAAATTGTATTGTACACATAACAGGGGGCAAGTTTCACATAATGAGAGATCATGTTAGGTTCAATACTTTTTAAAATACACTACTTTGTACTTTCCTTCTCCCTTACTCTATGTGAATGGACACCCAAGTTCCTAAAACACCTCCCCCCACCATCACACAATTAAAATTCATCTGCATTGAGCTCATTATATTGCTCACCAACACACCACCTTCTTTTGCTTCTATTCAATGCTGCCGCATGCTGAGCCTGCTAATGACAAGGTATTCATTGTCTGCTTTAATTGCATACTTCACATCAAATACACAACAGGTGATGTTCTCAACATGTATAGACTGTTTAGGCTAGTGGGTACTTTCTGTGCTTTGCACATTGAGGTCTGGGGTTCAAATCATGGAAGGGGAGTTTTTTTTCCTTTTCTTTTGAATCTTTATATTTAGATTAAAAATAAATCACATTGTGGTGTGTGTGAATTCTCTTATGGCATGGTGTGATTCGGTAGCGCGAGCATCTTTAATGCAACTTTTTACCTTCAATTACATATGAATCATACAGCGAATCAAATTGAAAGCACAAGCAGCTTTTGCTGATGAAAACAATATGCAAATTGATTATAATCTGTGAGCCAGTTCAGGTGTTTCTGCATGTTTTATGTTACGTTACACTAATAGCGACTATAACACTTAAACGTAGTGGTTTTCTTGAAGATACATCTGTTCTGGATCACAGAACATAGGCATGCTGCATATCATTTTAATCAGCAGAAGCAGATTGTTCTAATAAGATGCATTTTAGTGTAAAAAGACTCATTAAAAGATGCACGATGCTACCAAGTCACAAAGCAGTCCTATGACCTTAGACTCAAAACATTTCTCTCAACATCCTATCACTTGAAATTTCTGCTATACAGTAGAAATTGTATTGAACACATAACAGGGGGCAAGCTTCACATAATGAGAGATCATGTTAGGTTCAATACTTTTTAAAATACAATACTTTGTACTTTCCTTCTCCCTTACTCTATGTGTATGAACAACCAAGTTCCTAAAACACCTCCCCCCACCATCACACAATTAAAATTCATCTGCATTGAGCTCATTATATTGCTCACTAACACCCCACCATGTTTTGCTTCTATTCAATGCTGCCGCATGCTGAGCCTGCTAATGACAAGGTATTCATTGTCTGCTTTAATTGCATACTTCACATCAAATACACAACAGGTGATGTTCTCAACATGGATAGACTGTTTAGGCTAGTGGGTACTTTCTGTGCTTTGCACATTGAGGTCTGGGGTTCAAATCATGGAAGGGGAGATTTTATTCCTTTTCTTTTGAATCTTTATATTTAGATTAAAAATAAATCACTTTGTGGTGTGTGTGAATTCTGTTATGGCATGGTGTGATTCGGTAGCGCGAGCATCTTTAATGCAACTTTTTACCTTCAATTACATATGAATCATACAGCGAATCAAATTAAAAGCACAAGCAGCTTTTGCTGATGAAAACAATATGCAAATTGATTATAATCTGTGAGCCAGTTCAGGTGTTTCTGCATGTTTTATGTTACGTTACACTAATAGCAACTATAACACTTAAACGTAGTGGTTTTCTTGAAGATACATCTGTACTGGATCACAGAACAAAGTCATGCTGCATATCATTTTAATCAGCAGAAGCAGATTGTTCTAATAAGATGCATTTTAGTGTAAAAAGACGCATTAAAAGATGCACGATGCTACCAAGTCACACAGCACTCCTATGACCTTAGACTCAAAACATTTCTCTCAACATCCTATCACTTGAAATTTCTGCTATACAGTAGAAATTGTATTGTACACATAACAGGCGGCAAGTTTCACATAATGAGAGATCATGTTAGGTTCAATACTTTTTAAAATACACTACTTTGTACTTTCCTTCTCCCTTCCTCTCTGTGTATGGACACCCAAGTTCCTAAACCACCTCCCCCCACCATCACACAATTATAATTCATCTGCATTGAGCTTATTATATCGCTCACCAACACCCCACCTTCTTTTGCTTCTATTCAATGCTGCCGCATGCTGAGCCTGCTAATGACAAGGTATTCATTGTCTGCTTTAATTGCATACTTCACATCAAATACACAACAGGTGATGTTCTCAACATGGATAGACTGTTTAGGCTAGTGGGTACTGTCTGTGCTTTGCACATTGAGGTATGTGGTTCGGATCATGGAAGGGGAGTTTTTTTTCCTTTTCTTTTGAATCTTTATTTTTAGATTAAAAATAAATCACTTGGTGGTGTGTGTGAATTCTGTTATGGCATGGTGTGATTCGGTAGCGCGAGCATCTTTAATGCAACTTTTTACCTTCAATTACATCTGAATCATACAGCGAATCAAATTGAAAGCACAAGCAGCTTTTGCTGATAAAAACAATATGCAAATTGATTATAATCTGTGAGCCAGTTCAGGTGTTTCTGCATGTTTTATGTTACGTTACACTAATAGCGACTATAACACTTAAATGTAGTGGTTTTCTTGAAGATACATCTGTTCTGGATCACAGAACATAGGCATGCTGCTTATCATTTTAATCAGCAGAAGCAAATTGTTCTAATAAGATGCATTTTAGTGTAAAAAGACGCATTAAAAGATGCACGATGCTACCAAGTCACAAAGCAGTCCTATGACCTTAGACTCAAAACATTTCTCTCAACATCCTATCACTTGAAATTTCTGCTATACAGTAGAAATTGTATTGAACACATAACAGGGGGCAAGCTTCACATAATGAGAGATCATGTTAGGTTCAATACTTTTTAAAATACACTACTTTGTACTTTCCTTCTCCCTTACTCTATGTGTATGAACAACCAAGTTCCTAAAACACCTCCCCCCACCATCACACAATTAAAATTCATCTGCATTGAGCTCATTATATTGCTCACCAACACCCCACCATGTTTTGCTTCTATTCAATGCTGCCGCATGCTGAGCCTGCTAATGACAAGGTATTCATTGTCTGCTTTAATTGCATACTTCACATCAAATACACAACAGGTGATGTTCTCAACATGGATAGACTGTTTAGGCTAGTGGGTACTTTCTGTGCTTTGCACATTGAGGTCTGGGGTTCAAATCATGGAAGGGCAGTTTTTATTCCTTTTCTTTTGAATCTTTATATTTAGATTAAAAATAAATCACTTTGTGGTGTGTGTGAATTCTGTTATGGCATGGTGTGATTCGGTAGCGCGAGCATCTTTAATGCAACTTTTTACCTTCAATTACATATGAATCATACAGCGAATCAAATTGAAAGCACAAGCAGCTTTTGCTGATGAAAACCATATGCAAATTGATTATAATCTGTGAGCCAGTTCAGGTGTTTCTGCATGTTTTATGTTACGTTACACTAATAGCGACTATAACACTTAAACGTAGTGGTTTTCTTGAAGATACATCTGTTCTGGATCACAGAACATAGGCATGCTGCATATCATTTAATCAGCAGAAGCAGATTGTTCTAATAAGATGCATTTTAGTGTAAAAAGACTCATTAAAAGATGCACGATGCTACCAAGTCACAAAGCAGTCCTATGACCTTAGACTCAAAACATTTCTCTCAACATCCTATCACTTGAAATTTCTGCTATACAGTAGAAATTGTATTGAACACATAACAGGGGGCAAGCTTCACATAATGAGAGATCATGTTAGGTTCAATACTTTTTAAAATACAATACTTTGTACTTTCCTTCTCCCTTACTCTATGTGTATGAACAACCAAGTTCCTAAAACACCTCCCCCCACCATCACACAATTAAAATTCATCTGCATTGAGCTCATTATATTGCTCACTAACACCCCACCATGTTTTGCTTCTATTCAATGCTGCCGCATGCTGAGCCTGCTAATGACAAGGTATTCATTGTCTGCTTTAATTGCATACTTCACATCAAATACACAACAGGTGATGTTCTCAACATGGATAGACTGTTTAGGCTAGTGGGTACTTTCTGTGCTTTGCACATTGAGGTCTGGGGTTCAAATCATGGAAGGGGAGATTTTATTCCTTTTCTTTTGAATCTTTATATTTAGATTAAAAATAAATCACTTTGTGGTGTGTGTGAATTCTGTTATGGCATGGTGTGATTCGGTAGCGCGAGCATCTTTAATGCAACTTTTTACCTTCAATTACATATGAATCATACAGCGAATCAAATTAAAAGCACAAGCAGCTTTTGCTGATGAAAACAATATGCAAATTGATTATAATCTGTGAGCCAGTTCAGGTGTTTCTGCATGTTTTATGTTACGTTACACTAATAGCAACTATAACACTTAA
Source organism: Taudactylus pleione (assembly GCA_031769625.1). Taxonomy (NCBI): domain Eukaryota; kingdom Metazoa; phylum Chordata; class Amphibia; order Anura; family Myobatrachidae; genus Taudactylus; species Taudactylus pleione. Next base: position 7,521,856 of record JAUIMM010000759.1, read on the forward strand.
ACGTAGTGGTTTTCTTGAAGATACATCTGTACTGGATCACAGAACAAAGTCATGCTGCATATCATTTTAATCAGCAGAAGCAGATTGTTCTAATAAGATGCATTTTAGTGTAAAAAGACGCATTAAAAGATGCACGATGCTACCAAGTCACACAGCACTCCTATGACCTTAGACTCAAAACATTTCTCTCAACATCCTATCACTTGAAATTTCTGCTATACAGTAGAAATTGTATTGTACACATAACAGGCGGCAAGTTTCACATAATGAGAGATCATGTTAGGTTCAATACTTTTTAAAATACACTACTTTGTACTTTCCTTCTCCCTTCCTCTCTGTGTATGGACACCCAAGTTCCTAAACCACCTCCCCCCACCATCACACAATTATAATTCATCTGCATTGAGCTTATTATATCGCTCACCAACACCCCACCTTCTTTTGCTTCTATTCAATGCTGCCGCATGCTGAGCCTGCTAATGACAAGGTATTCATTGTCTGCTTTAATTGCATACTTCACATCAAATACACAACAGGTGATGTTCTCAACATGGATAGACTGTTTAGGCTAGTGGGTACTGTCTGTGCTTTGCACATTGAGGTATGTGGTTCGGATCATGGAAGGGGAGTTTTTTTTCCTTTTCTTTTGAATCTTTATTTTTAGATTAAAAATAAATCACTTGGTGGTGTGTGTGAATTCTGTTATGGCATGGTGTGATTCGGTAGCGCGAGCATCTTTAATGCAACTTTTTACCTTCAATTACATCTGAATCATACAGCGAATCAAATTGAAAGCACAAGCAGCTTTTGCTGATAAAAACAATATGCAAATTGATTATAATCTGTGAGCCAGTTCAGGTGTTTCTGCATGTTTTATGTTACGTTACACTAATAGCGACTATAACACTTAAATGTAGTGGTTTTCTTGAAGATACATCTGTTCTGGATCACAGAACATAGGCATGCTGCTTATCATTTTAATCAGCAGAAGCAGATTGTTCTAATAAGATGCATTTTAGTGTAAAAAGACGCATTAAAAGATGCACGATGCTACCAAGTCACAAAGCAGTCCTATGACCTTAGACTCAAAACATTTCTCTCAACATCCTATCACTTGAAATTTCTGCTATACAGTAGAAATTGTATTGAACACATAACAGGGGGCAAGCTTCACATAATGAGAGATCATGTTAGGTTCAATACTTTTTAAAATACACTACTTTGTACTTTCCTTCTCCCTTACTCTATGTGTATGAACAACCAAGTTCCTAAAACACCTCCCCCCACCATCACACAATTAAAATTAATCTGCATTGAGCTCATTATATTGCTCACCAACACCCCACCATGTTTTGCTTCTATTCAATGCTGCCGCATGCTGAGCCTGCTAATGACAAGGTATTCATTGTCTGCTTTAATTGCATACTTCACATCAAATACACAACAGGTGATGTTCTCAACATGGATAGACTGTTTAGGCTAGTGGGTACTTTCTGTGCTTTGCACATTGAGGTCTGGGGTTCAAATCATGGAAGGGCAGTTTTTATTCCTTTTCTTTTGAATCTTTATATTTAGATTAAAAATAAATCACTTTGTGGTGTGTGTGAATTCTGTTATGGCATGGTGTGATTCGGTAGCGCGAGCATCTTTAATGCAACTTTTTACCTTCAATTACATATGAATCATACAGCGAATCAAATTGAAAGCACAAGCAGCTTTTGCTGATGAAAACAATATGCAAATTGATTATAATCTGTGAGCCAGTTCAGGTGTTTCTGCATGTTTTATGTTACGTTACACTAATAGCAACTATAACACTTAAACGTAGTGGTTTTCTTGAAGATACATCTGTACTGGATCACAGAACAAAGTCATGCTGCATATCATTTTAATCAGCAGAAGCAGATTGTTCTAATAAGATGCATTTTAGTGTAAAAAGACGCATTAAAAGATGCACGATGCTACCAAGTCACACAGCACTCCTATGACCTTAGACTCAAAACATTTCTCTCAACATCCTTTCACTTGAAATTTCTGCTATACAGTAGAAATTGTATTGTACACATAACAGGCGGCAAGTTTCACATAATGAGAGATCATGTTAGGTTCAATACTTTTTAAAATACACTACTTTGTACTTTCCTTCTCCCTTCCTCTCTGTGTATGGACACCCAAGTTCCTAAACCACCTCCCCCCACCATCACACAATTATAATTCATCTGCATTGAGCTCATTATATCGCTCACCAACACCCCACCTTCTTTTGCTTCTATTCAATGCTGCCGCATGCTGAGCCTGCTAATGACAAGGTATTCATTGTCTGCTTTAATTGCATACTTCACATCAAATACACAACAGGTGATGTTCTCAACATGGATAGACTGTTTAGGCTAGTGGGTACTGTCTGTGCTTTGCACATTGAGGTATGGGGTTCGGATCATGGAAGGGGAGTTTTTTTTCCTTTTCTTTTGAATCTTTATTTTTAGATTAAAAATAAATCACTTGGTGGTGTGTGTGAATTCAGTTATGGCATGGTGTGACTCGGTAGCGCGAGCATCTTTAATGCAACTTTTTACCTTCAATTACATATGAATCATACAGCGAATCAAATTGAAAGCACAAGCAGCTTTTGCTGATGAAAACAATATGCAAATTGATTATAATCTGTGAGCCAGTTAAGGTGTTTCTGCATGTTTTATGTTACGTTACACTAATAGCGACTATAACACTTAAACGTAGTGGTTTTCTTGAAGATACATCTGTTCTGGATCACAGAACATAGGCATGCTGCATATCATTTTAATCAGCAGAAGCAGATTGTTCTAATAAGATGCATTTTAGTGTAAAAAGACGCATTAAAAGATGCACGATGCTACCTAGTCACAAAGCAGTCCTAAGACCTTAGACTCAAAACATTTCTCTCAACATCCTATCACTTGAAATTTCTGCTATACAGTGGAAATTGTATTGTACACATAACAGGGGGCAAGTTTCACATAATGAGAGATCATGTTAGGTTCAATACTTTTTAAAATACAATACTTTGTACTTTCCTTCTCCCTTACTCTATGTGAATGGACACCCAAGTTCCTAAACCACCTCCCCCCACCATCACACAATTAAAATTCATCTGCATTGAGCTCATTATATTGCTCACCAAAACACCACCTTCTTTTGCTTCTATTCAATGCTGCCGCATGCTGAGCCTGCTAATGACAAGGTATTCATTGTCTGCTTTAATTGCATACTTCACATCAAATACACAACAGGTGATGTTCTCAACATGGATAGACTGTTTAGGCTAGTGGGTACTTTCTGTACTTTGCACATTGAGGTCTGGGGTTCGGATCATGGAAGGGGAGTTTTTTTTCCTTTTCTTTTGAATCTTTATTTTTAGATTAAAAATAAATCACTTGGTGGTGTGTGTGAATTCTGTTATGGCATGGTGTGATTCGGTAGCGCGAGCATCTTTAATGCAACTTTTTACCTTCAATTACATCTGAATCATACAGCAAATCAAATTGAAAGCACTAGCAGCTTTTGCTAATGAAAACAATATGCAAATTGATTATATTCTGTGAGCCAGTTCAGGTGTTTCTGCATGTTTTATGTTACGTTACACTAATACCGACTATAACACTTAAATGTAGTGGTTTTCTTGAAGATACATCTGTTCTGGATCACAGAACATAGGCATGCTGCATATCATTTTAATCAGCAGAAGCAGATTGTTCTAATAAGATGCATTTTAGTGTAAAAAGACGCATTAAAAGATGCACGATGCTACCAAGTCACAAAGCAGTCCTAAGACCTTAGACTCAAAACATTTCTCTCAACATCCTATCACTTGAAATTTCTGCTATACAGTGGAAATTGTATTGTACACATAACAGGGGGCAAGTTTCACATAATGAGAGATTATGTTAAGTTCAATACTTTTTAAAATACACTACTTTGTACTTTCCTTCTCCCTTACTCTATGTGAATGGACACCCAAGTTCCTAAACCACCTCCCCCCACCATCACACAATTAAAATTCATCTGCATTGAGCTCATTATATTGCTCACCAACACCCCACCTTCTTTTGCTTCTATTCAATGCTGCCGCATGCTGAGCCTGCTAATGACAAGGTATTCATTGTCTGCTTTAATTGCATACTTCACATCAAATACACAACAGGTGATGTTCTCAACATGTATAGACTGTTTATGCTAGTGGGTACTTTCTGTGCTTTGCACATTGAGGTCTGGGGTTCAAATCAAGGAAGGGGAGTTTTTTTTCCTTTTCTTTTGAATCTTTATATTTAGATTAAAAATAAATCACATTGTGGTGTGTGTGAATTCTGTTATGGCATGGTGTGATTCGGTAGCGCGAGCATCTTTAATGCAACTTTTTACCTTCAATTACATATGAATCATACAGCGAATCAAATTGAAAGCACAAGCAGCTTTTGCTGATGAAAACAATATGCAAATTGATTATAATCTGTGAGCCAGTTCAGGTGTTTCTGCATGTTTTATGTTACGTTACACTAATAGCGACTATAACACTTAAACGTAGTGGTTTTCTTGAAGATACATCTGTTCTGGATCACAGAACATAGGCATGCTGCATATCATTTTAATCAGCAGAAGCAGATTGTTCTAATAAGATGCATTTTAGTGTAAAAAGACGCATTAAAAGATGCACGATGCTACCAAGTCACAAAGCAGTCCTAAGACCTTAGACTCAAAACATTTCTCTCAACATCCTATCACTTGAAATTTCTGCTATACAGTGGAAATTGTATTGTACACATAACAGGGGGCAAGTTTCACATAATGAGAGATCATGTTAGGTTCAATACTTTTTAAAATACACTACTTTGTACTTTCCTTCTCCCTTACTCTATGTGTATGAACAACCAAGTTCCTAAACCACCTCCCCCCACCATCACACAATTAAAATTCATCTGCATTGAGCTCATTATATTGCTCACCAATACCCCACCATGTTTTGCTTCTATTCAATGCTGCCACATGCTGAGCCTGCTAATGACAAGGTATTCTTTGTCTGCTTTAATTGCATACTTCACATCAAATACACAACAGGTGATGTTCTCAACATGGATAGACTGTTTAGGCTAGTGGGTACTTTCTGTGCTTTGCACATTGAGGTCTGGGGTTCAAATCATGAAAGGGGAGTTTTTATTCCTTTTCTTTTGAATCTTTATATTTAGATTAAAAATAAATCACTTTGTGGTGTGTGTGAATTCTGTTATGGCATGGTGTGATTCGGTAGCGCGAGCATCTTTAATGCAACTTTTTACCTTCAATTACATATGAATCATACAGCGAATCAAATTGAAAACAGAAGCAGCTTTAGCTGATGAAAACAATATGCAAATTGATTATAATCTGTGAGCCAGTTCATGTGTTTCTGCATGTTTTATGTTACGTTACACTAATAGCAACTATAACACTTAAACGTAGTGGTTTTCTTGAAGATACATCTGTACTGGATCACAGAACAAAGTCATGCTGCATATCATTTTAATCAGCAGAAGCAGATTGTTCTAATAAGATGCATTTTAGTGTAAAAAGACGCATTAAAAGATGCACGATGCTACCAAGTCACACAGCACTCCTATGACCTTAGACTCAAAACATTTCTCTCAACATCCTATCACTTGAAATTTCTGCTATACAGTAGAAATTGTATTGTACACATAACAGGCGGCAAGTTTCACATAATGAGAGATCATGTTAGGTTCAATACTTTTTAAAATACACTACTTTGTACTTTCCTTCTCCCTTACTCTCTGTGTATGGACACCCAAGTTCCTAAACCACCTCCCCCCACCATCACACAATTATAATTCATCTGCATTGAGCTCATTATGTCGCTCACCAACACCCCACCTTCTTTTGCTTCTATTCAATGCTGCCGCATGCTGAGCCTGCTAATGACAAGGTATTCATTGTCTGCTTTAATTGCATACTTCATATCAAATACACAACAGGTGATGTTCTCAACATGGATAGACTGTTTAGGCTAGTGGGTACTTTCTGTGCTTTGCACATTGAGGTCTGGGGTTCAAATCATGGAAGGGGAGTTTTTTTTCCTTTTCTTTTGAATCTTTATATTTAGATTAAAAATAAATCACTTTGTGGTGTGTGTGAATTCTGTTATGGCATGGTGTGATTCGGTAGCGCGAGCATCTTTAATGCAACTTTTTACCTTCAATTACATATGAATCATACAGCGAATCAAATTGAAAGCACAAGCAGCTTTTGCTGATGAAAACAATATGCAAATTGATTATAATCTGTGAGCCAGTTCAGGTGTTTCTGCATGTTTTATGTTACGTTACACTAATAGCGACTATAACACTTAAATGTAGTGGTTTTCTTGAAGATACATCTGTTCTGGATCACAGAACATAGGCATGCTGCATATCATTTTAATCAGCAGAAGCAGATTGTTCTAATAAGATGCATTTTAGTGTAAAAAGACGCATTAAAAGATGCACGATGCTACCAAGTCACAAAGCAGTCCTATGACCTTAGACTCAAAACATTTCTCTCAACATCCTATCACTTGAAATTTCTGCTATACAATAGAAATTGTATTTTACACATAACAGGGGGCAAGATTCACATAATGAGAGATCATGTTAGGTTCAATACTTTTTAAAATACACTACTTTGTACTTTCCTTCTCCCTTACTCTCTGTGTATGGACACCCAAGTTCCTAAACCACCTCCCCCCACCGTCACACAATTATAATTCATCTGCATTGAGCTCATTATATGGCTCACCAACACCCGACCTTCTTTTGCTTCTATTCAATGCTGCCGCATGCTGAGCCTGCTATTGACAAGGTATACATTGTCTACTTTAATTGCACACTTCACATCACATACACAACAGGTGATGTTCTCAACATGGATAGACTGTTTAGTCTAGTGGGTACTGTCTGCGCTTTGCACCTTGAGGTATGGGGTTCGGATCATGGAAGGGGAGTTTTTTTTCCTTTTCTTTTGAATCTTTATTTTTAGATAAAAAATAAAGCACTTAGTGGTGTGTTTGAATTCTGTTATGGCATGGTGTGACTCGGTAGCGCGAGCATCTTTAATGCAACTTTTTACCTTCAATTACATCTGAATCATACAGCAAATCAAATTGAAAGCACAAGCAGCTTTTGCTGATGAAAACAATATGCAAATTGATTATAATCTGTGAGCCAGTTCAGGTGTTTCTGCATGTTTTATGTTACGTTACACTAATAGCGACTATAACACTTAAACGTAGTGGTTTTCTTGAAGATACATCTGTTCTGGATCACAGAACATAGGCATGCTGCATATCATTTTAATCAGCAGAAGCAGATTGTTCTAATAAGATGCATTTTAGTGTAAAAAGACGCATTAAAAGATGCATGATGCTACCAAGTCACAAAGCAGTCCTAAGACCTTAGACTCAAAACATTTCTCTCAACATCCTATCACTTGAAATTTCTGCTATACAGTGGAAATTGTATTATACACGTAACAGGGGGCAAGTTTCACATAATGGGAGATCATGTTAGGTTCAATACTTTTTAAAATACACTACTTTGTACTTTCCTTCTCCCTTACTCTATGTGTATGAACAACCAAGTTCCTAAAACACCTCCCCCCACCATCACACAATTAAAATTCATCTGCATTGAGCTCATTATATTGCTCACCAACACCCCACCATGTTTTGCTTCTATTCAATGCTGCCGCATGCTGAGCCTGCTAATGACAAGGTATTCATTGTCTGCTTTAATTGCATACTTCACATCAAATACACAAAAGGTGATGTTCTCAACATGGATAGACTGTTTAGGCTAGTGGGTACTTTCTGTGCTTTGCACATTGAGGTCTGGGGTTCAAATCATGGAAGGGCAGTTTTTATTCCTTTTCTTTTGAATCTTTATATTTAGATTAAAAATAAATCACTTTGTGGTGTGTGTGAATTCTGTTATGGCATGGTGTGATTCGGTAGCGCGAGCATCTTTAATGCAACTTTTTACCTTCAATTACATATGAATCATACAGCGAATCAAATTGAAAGCACAAGCAGCTTTTGCTGATGAAAACAATATGCAAATTGATTATAATCTGTGAGCCAGTTCAGGTGTTTCTGCATGTTTTATGTTACGTTACACTAATAGCAACTATAACACTTAAACGTAGTGGTTTTCTTGAAGATACATCTGTACTGGATCACAGAACAAAGTCATGCTGCATATCATTTTAATCAGCAGAAGCAGATTGTTCTAATAAGATGCATTTTAGTGTAAAAAGACGCATTAAAAGATGCACGATGCTACCTAGTCACAAAGCAGTCCTAAGACCTTAGACTCAAAACATTTCTCTCAACATCCTATCACTTGAAATTTCTGCTATACAGTGGAAATTGTATTGTACACATAACAGGGGGCAAGTTTCACATAATGAGAGATCATGTTAGGTTCAATACTTTTTAAAATACACTACTTTGTACTTTCCTTCTCCCTTACTCTATGTGAATGGACACCCAAGTTCCTAAACCACCTCCCCCCACCATCACACACTTAAAATTCATCTGCATTGAGCTCATTATATTGCTCACCAACACACCACCTTCTTTTGCTTCTATTCAATGCTGCCGCATGCTGAGCCTGCTAATGACAAGGTATTCATTGTCTGCTTTAATTGCATACTTCACATCAAATACACAACAGGTGATGTTCTCAACATGTATAGACTGTTTAGGCTAGTGGGTACTTTCTATGCTTTGCACATTGAGGTCTGGGGTTCAAATCATGGAAGGGGAGTTTTTTTTCCTTTTCTTTTGAATCTTTATATTTAGATTAAAAATAAATCACATTGTGGTGTGTGTGAATTCTGTTATGGCATGGTGTGATTCGGTAGCGCGAGCATCTTTAATGCAACTTTTTACCTTCAATTACATATGAATCATACAGCGAATCAAATTGAAAGCACAAGCAGCTTTTGCTGATGAAAACAATATGCAAATTGATTATAATCTGTGAGCCAGTTCAGGTGTTTCTGCATGTTTTATGTTGCGTTACACTAATAGCGACTATAACACTTAAACGTAGTGGTTTTCTTGAAGATACATCTGTTCTGGATCACAGAACATAGGCATGCTGCATATCATTTTAATCAGCAGAAGCAGATTGTTCTAATAAGATGCATTTTAGTGTAAAAAGATGCATTAAAAGATGCACGATGCTACCAAGTCACAAAGCAGTCCTAAGACCTTAGACTCAAAACATTTCTCTCAACATCCTATCACTTGAAATTTCTGCTATACAGTGGAAATTGTATTGTACACATAACAGGGGGCAAGTTTCACATAATGAGAGATCATGTTAGGTTCAATACTTTTTAAAATACACTACTTTGTACTTTCCTTCTCCCTTACTCTATGTGTATGAACAACCAAGTTCCTAAACCACCTCCCCCCACCATCACACAATTAAAATTCATCTGCATTGAGCTCATTATATTGCTCACCAATACCCCACCATGTTTTGCTTCTATTCAATGCTGCCACATGCTGAGCCTGCTAATGACAAGGTATTCATTGACTGCTTTATTTGCATACTTCACATCAAATACACAACAGGTGATGTTCTCAACATGGATAGACTGTTTAGGCTAGTGGGTACTTTCTGTGCTTTGCACATTGAGGTCTGGGGTTCAAATCATGGAAGGGGAGTTTTTATTCCTTTTCTTTTGAATCTTTATATTTAGATTAAAAATAAATCACTTTGTGGTGTGTGTGAATTATGTTATGGCATGGTGTGATTCGGTAGCGCGAGCATCTTTAATGCAACTTTTTACCTTCAATTACATATGAATCATACAGCGAATCAAATTGAAAACAGAAGCAGCTTTAGCTGATGAAAACAATATGCAAATTGATTATAATCTGTGAGCCAGTTCATGTGTTTCTGCATGTTTTATGTTACGTTACACTAATAGCAACTATAACACTTAAACGTAGTGGTTTTCTTGAAGATACATCTGTACTGGATCACAGAACAAAGTCATGCTGCATATCATTTTAATCAGCAGAAGCAGATTGTTCTAATAAGATGCATTTTAGTGTAAAAAGACGCATTAAAAGATGCACGATGCTACCAAGTCACACAGCACTCCTATGACCTTAGACTCAAAACATTTCTCTCAACATCCTATCACTTGAAATTTCTGCTATACAGTAGAAATTGTATTGTACACATAACAGGCGGCAAGTTTCACATAATGAGAGATCATGTTAGGTTCAATACTTTTTAAAATACACTACTTTGTACTTTCCTTCTCCCTTACTCTCTGTGTATGGACACCCAAGTTCCTAAACCACCTCCCCCCACCATCACACAATTATAATTCATCTGCATTGAGCTCATTATATCGCTCACCAACACCCCACCTTCTTTTGCTTCTATTCAATGCTGCCGCATGCTGAGCCTGCTAATGACAAGGTATTCATTGTCTGCTTTAATTGCATACTTCATATCAAATACACAACAGGTGATGTTCTCAACATGGATAGACTGTTTAGGCTAGTGGGTACTTTCTGTGCTTTGCACATTGAGGTCTGGGGTTCAAATCATGGAAGGGGAGTTTTTTTTCCTTTTCTTTTGAATCTTTATATTTAGATTAAAAATAAATCACTTTGTGGTGTGTGTGAATTCTGTTATGGCATGGTGTGATTCGGTAGCGCGAGCATCTTTAATGCAACTTTTTACCTTCAATTACATATGAATCATACAGCGAATCAAATTGAAAGCACAAGCAGCTTTTGCTGATGAAAACAATATGCAAATTGATTATAATCTGTGAGCCAGTTCAGGTGTTTCTGCATGTTTTATGTTACGTTACACTAATAGCGACTATAACACTTAAACGTAGTGGTTTTCTTGAAGATACATCTGTTCTGGATCACAGAACATAGGCATGCTGCATATCATTTTAATCAGCAGAAGCAGATTGTTCTAATAAGATGCATTTTAGTGTAAAAAGACGCATTAAAAGATGCACGATGCTACCAAGTCACAAAGCAGTCCTATGACCTTAGACTCAAAACATTTCTCTCAACATCCTATCACTTGAAATTTCTGCTATACAATAGAAATTGTATTTTACACATAACAGGGGGCAAGATTCACATAATGAGAGATCATGTTAGGTTCAATACTTTTTAAAATACACTACTTTGTACTTTCCTTCTCCCTTACTCTCTGTGTATGGACACCCAAGTTCCTAAACCACCTCCCCCCACCGTCACACAATTATAATTCATCTGCATTGAGCTCATTATATGGCTCACCAACACCCGACCTTCTTTTGCTTCTATTCAATGCTGCCGCATGCTGAGCCTGCTATTGACAAGGTATACATTGTCTACTTTAATTGCACACTTCACATCACATACACAACAGGTGATGTTCTCAACATGGATAGACTGTTTAGTCTAGTGGGTACTGTCTGCGCTTTGCACCTTGAGGTATGGGGTTCGGATCATGGAAGGGGAGTTTTTTTTCCTTTTCTTTTGAATCTTTATTTTTAGATAAAAAATAAAGCACTTAGTGGTGTGTTTGAATTCTGTTATGGCATGGTGTGACTCGGTAGCGCGAGCATCTTTAATGCAACTTTTTACCTTCAATTACATCTGAATCATACAGCAAATCAAATTGAAAGCACAAGCAGCTTTTGCTGATGAAAACAATATGCAAATTGATTATAATCTGTGAGCCAGTTCAGGTGTTTCTGCATGTTTTATGTTACGTTACACTAATAGCGACTATAACACTTAAACGTAGTGGTTTTCTTGAAGATACATCTGTTCTGGATCACAGAACATAGGCATGCTGCATATCATTTTAATCAGCAGAAGCAGATTGTTCTAATAAGATGCATTTTAGTGTAAAAAGACGCATTAAAAGATGCATGATGCTACCAAGTCACAAAGCAGTCCTAAGACCTTAGACTCAAAACATTTCTCTCAACATCCTATCACTTGAAATTTCTGCTATACAGTGGAAATTGTATTATACACGTAACAGGGGGCAAGTTTCACATAATGGGAGATCATGTTAGGTTCAATACTTTTTAAAATACACTACTTTGTACTTTCCTTCTCCCTTACTCTATGTGTATGAACAACCAAGTTCCTAAAACACCTCCCCCCACCATCACACAATTAAAATTCATCTGCATTGAGCTCATTATATTGCTCACCAACACCCCACCATGTTTTGCTTCTATTCAATGCTGCCGCATGCTGAGCCTGCTAATGACAAGGTATTCATTGTCTGCTTTAATTGCATACTTCACATCAAATACACAAAAGGTGATGTTCTCAACATGGATAGACTGTTTAGGCTAGTGGGTACTTTCTGTGCTTTGCACATTGAGGTCTGGGGTTCAAATCATGGAAGGGCAGTTTTTATTCCTTTTCTTTTGAATCTTTATATTTAGATTAAAAATAAATCACTTTGTGGTGTGTGTGAATTCTGTTATGGCATGGTGTGATTCGGTAGCGCGAGCATCTTTAATGCAACTTTTTACCTTCAATTACATATGAATCATACAGCGAATCAAATTGAAAGCACAAGCAGCTTTTGCTGATGAAAACAATATGCAAATTGATTATAATCTGTGAGCCAGTTCAGGTGTTTCTGCATGTTTTATGTTACGTTACACTAATAGCAACTATAACACTTAAACGTAGTGGTTTTCTTGAAGATACATCTGTACTGGATCACAGAACAAAGTCATGCTGCATATCATTTTAATCAGCAGAAGCAGATTGTTCTAATAAGATGCATTTTAGTGTAAAAAGACGCATTAAAAGATGCACGATGCTACCTAGTCACAAAGCAGTCCTAAGACCTTAGACTCAAAACATTTCTCTCAACATCCTATCACTTGAAATTTCTGCTATACAGTGGAAATTGTATTGTACACATAACAGGGGGCAAGTTTCACATAATGAGAGATCATGTTAGGTTCAATACTTTTTAAAATACACTACTTTGTACTTTCCTTCTCCCTTACTCTATGTGAATGGACACCCAAGTTCCTAAACCACCTCCCCCCACCATCACACACTTAAAATTCATCTGCATTGAGCTCATTATATTGCTCACCAACACACCACCTTCTTTTGCTTCTATTCAATGCTGCCGCATGCTGAGCCTGCTAATGACAAGGTATTCATTGTCTGCTTTAATTGCATACTTCACATCAAATACACAACAGGTGATGTTCTCAACATGTATAGACTGTTTAGGCTAGTGGGTACTTTCTATGCTTTGCACATTGAGGTCTGGGGTTCAAATCATGGAAGGGGAGTTTTTTTTCCTTTTCTTTTGAATCTTTATATTTAGATTAAAAATAAATCACATTGTGGTGTGTGTGAATTCTGTTATGGCATGGTGTGATTCGGTAGCGCGAGCATCTTTAATGCAACTTTTTACCTTCAATTACATATGAATCATACAGCGAATCAAATTGAAAGCACAAGCAGCTTTTGCTGATGAAAACAATATGCAAATTGATTATAATCTGTGAGCCAGTTCAGGTGTTTCTGCATGTTTTATGTTACGTTACACTAATAGCGACTATAACACTTAAACGTAGTGGTTTTCTTGAAGATACATCTGTTCTGGATCACAGAACATAGGCATGCTGCATATCATTTTAATCAGCAGAAGCAGATTGTTCTAATAAGATGCATTTTAGTGTAAAAAGACTCATTAAAAGATGCACGATGCTACCAAGTCACAAAGCAGTCCTATGACCTTAGACTCAAAACATTTCTCTCAACATCCTATCACTTGAAATTTCTGCTATACAGTAGAAATTGTATTGAACACATAACAGGGGGCAAGCTTCACATAATGAGAGATCATGTTAGGTTCAATACTTTTTAAAATACACTACTTTGTACTTTCCTTCTCCCTTACTCTATGTGTATGAACAACCAAGTTCCTAAAACACCTCCCCCCACCATCACACAATTAAAATTCATCTGCATTGAGCTCATTATATTGCTCACCAACACCCCACCATGTTTTGCTTCTATTCAATGCTGCCGCATGCTGAGCCTGCTAATGACAAGGTATTCATTGTCTGCTTTAATTGCATACTTCACATCAAATACACAACAGGTGATGTTCTCAACATGGATAGACTGTTTAGGCTAGTGGGTACTTTCTGTGCTTTGCACATTGAGGTCTGGGGTTCAAATCATGGAAGGGGAGTTTTTATTCCTTTTCTTTTGAATCTTTATATTTAGATTAAAAATAAATCACTTGGTGGTGTGTGTGAATTATGTTATGGCATGGTGTGATTCGGTAGCGCGAGCATCTTTAATGCAACTTTTTACCTTCAATTACATATGAATCATACAGCGAATCAAATTGAAAACAGAAGCAGCTTTAGCTGATGAAAACAATATGCAAATTGATTATAATCTGTGAGCCAGTTCATGTGTTTCTGCATGTTTTATGTTACGTTACACTAATAGCAACTATAACACTTAAACGTAGTGGTTTTCTTGAAGATACATCTGTACTGGATCACAGAACAAAGTCATGCTGCATATCATTTTAATCAGCAGAAGCAGATTGTTCTAATAAGATGCATTTTAGTGTAAAAAGACGCATTAAAAGATGCACGATGCTACCAAGTCACACAGCACTCCTATGACCTTAGACTCAAAACATTTCTCTCAACATCCTATCACTTGAAATTTCTGCTATACAGTAGAAATTGTATTGTACACATAACAGGCGGCAAGTTTCACATAATGAGAGATCATGTTAGGTTCAATACTTTTTAAAATACACTACTTTGTACTTTCCTTCTCCCTTACTCTCTGTGTATGGACACCCAAGTTCCTAAACCACCTCCCCCCACCATCACACAATTATAATTCATCTGCATTGAGCTCATTATATCGCTCACCAACACCCCACCTTCTTTTGCTTCTATTCAATGCTGCCGCATGCTGAGCCTGCTAATGACAAGGTATTCATTGTCTGCTTTAATTGCATACTTCATATCAAATACACAACAGGTGATGTTCTCAACATGGATAGACTGTTTAGGCTAGTGGGTACTTTCTGTGCTTTGCACATTGAGGTCTGGGGTTCAAATCATGGAAGGGGAGTTTTTTTTCCTTTTCTTTTGAATCTTTATATTTAGATTAAAAATAAATCACTTTGTGGTGTGTGTGAATTCTGTTATGGCATGGTGTGATTCGGTAGCGCGAGCATCTTTAATGCAACTTTTTACCTTCAATTACATATGAATCATACAGCGAATCAAATTGAAAGCACAAGCAGCTTTTGCTGATGAAAACAATATGCAAATTGATTATAATCTGTGAGCCAGTTCAGGTGTTTCTGCATGTTTTATGTTACGTTACACTAATAGCGACTATAACACTTAAACGTAGTGGTTTTCTTGAAGATACATCTGTTCTGGATCACAGAACATAGGCATGCTGCATATCATTTTAATCAGCAGAAGCAGATTGTTCTAATAAGATGCATTTTAGTGTAAAAAGACGCATTAAAAGATGCACGATGCTACCAAGTCACAAAGCAGTCCTATGACCTTAGACTCAAAACATTTCTCTCAACATCCTATCACTTGAAATTTCTGCTATACAATAGAAATTGTATTTTACACATAACAGGGGGCAAGATTCACATAATGAGAGATCATGTTAGGTTCAATACTTTTTAAAATACACTACTTTGTACTTTCCTTCTCCCTTACTCTCTGTGTATGGACACCCAAGTTCCTAAACCACCTCCCCCCACCGTCACACAATTATAATTCATCTGCATTGAGCTCATTATATGGCTCACCAACACCCGACCTTCTTTTGCTTCTATTCAATGCTGCCGCATGCTGAGCCTGCTATTGACAAGGTATACATTGTCTACTTTAATTGCACACTTCACATCACATACACAACAGGTGATGTTCTCAACATGGATAGACTGTTTAGTCTAGTGGGTACTGTCTGCGCTTTGCACCTTGAGGTATGGGGTTCGGATCATGGAAGGGGAGTTTTTTTTCCTTTTCTTTTGAATCTTTATTTTTAGATTAAAAATAAATCACATTGTGGTGTGTGTGAATTCTGTTATGGCATGGTGTGACTCGGTAGCGCGAGCATCTTTAATGCAACTTTTTACCTTCAATTACATATGAATCATACAGCGAATCAAATTGAAAGCACAAGCAGCTTTTGCTGATGAAAACAATATGCAAATTGATTATAATCTGTGAGCCAGTTCAGGTGTTTCTGCATGTTTTATGTTACGTTACACTAATAGCGACTATAACACTTAAACGTAGTGGTTTTCTTGAAGATACATCTGTTCTGGATCACAGAACATAGGCATGCTGCATATCATTTTAATCAGCAGAAGCAGATTGTTCTAATAAGATGCATTTTAGTGTAAAAAGACGCATTAAAAGATGCACGATGCTACCTAGTCACAAAGCAGTCCTAAGACCTTAGACTCAAAACATTTCTCTCAACATCCTATCACTTGAAATTTCTGCTATACAGTGGAAATTGTATTGTACACATAACAGGGGGCAAGTTTCACATAATGAGAGATCATGTTAGGTTCAATACTTTTTAAAATACACTACTTTGTACTTTCCTTCTCCCTTACTCTATGTGAATGGACACCCAAGTTCCTAAACCACCTCCCCCCACCATCACACACTTAAAATTCATCTGCATTGAGCTCATTATATTGCTCACCAACACACCACCTTCTTTTGCTTCTATTCAATGCTGCCGCATGCTGAGCCTGCTAATGACAAGGTATTCATTGTCTGCTTTAATTGCATACTTCACATCAAATACACAACAGGTGATGTTCTCAACATGTATAGACTGTTTAGGCTAGTGGGTACTTTCTATGCTTTGCACATTGAGGTCTGGGGTTCAAATCATGGAAGGGGAGTTTTTTTTCCTTTTCTTTTGAATCTTTATATTTAGATTAAAAATAAATCACATTGTGGTGTGTGTGAATTCTGTTATGGCATGGTGTGATTCGGTAGCGCGAGCATCTTTAATGCAACTTTTTACCTTCAATTACATATGAATCATACAGCGAATCAAATTGAAAGCACAAGCAGCTTTTGCTGATGAAAACAATATGCAAATTGATTATAATCTGTGAGCCAGTTCAGGTGTTTCTGCATGTTTTATGTTACGTTACACTAATAGCGACTATAACACTTAAACGTAGTGGTTTTCTTGAAGATACATCTGTTCTGGATCACAGAACATAGGCATGCTGCATATCATTTTAATCAGCAGAAGCAGATTGTTCTAATAAGATGCATTTTAGTGTAAAAAGACTCATTAAAAGATGCACGATGCTACCAAGTCACAAAGCAGTCCTATGACCTTAGACTCAAAACATTTCTCTCAACATCCTATCACTTGAAATTTCTGCTATACAGTAGAAATTGTATTGAACACATAACAGGGGGCAAGCTTCACATAATGAGAGATCATGTTAGGTTCAATACTTTTTAAAATACACTACTTTGTACTTTCCTTCTCCCTTACTCTATGTGTATGAACAACCAAGTTCCTAAAACACCTCCCCCCACCATCACACAATTAAAATTCATCTGCATTGAGCTCATTATATTGCTCACCAACACCCCACCATGTTTTGCTTCTATTCAATGCTGCCGCATGCTGAGCCTGCTAATGACAAGGTATTCATTGTCTGCTTTAATTGCATACTTCACATCAAATACACAACAGGTGATGTTCTCAACATGGATAGACTGTTTAGGCTAGTGGGTACTTTCTGTGCTTTGCACATTGAGGTCTGGGGTTCAAATCATGGAAGGGGAGTTTTTATTCCTTTTCTTTTGAATCTTTATATTTAGATTAAAAATAAATCACTTGGTGGTGTGTGTGAATTCTGTTATGGCATGGTGTGATTCGGTAGCGCGAGCATCTTTAATGCAACTTTTTACCTTCAATTACATCTGAATCATACAGCAAATCAAATTGAAAGCACTAGCAGCTTTTGCTAATGAAAACAATATGCAAATTGATTATATTCTGTGAGCCAGTTCAGGTGTTTCTGCATGTTTTATGTTACGTTACACTAATACCGACTATAACACTTAAACGTAGTGGATTTCTTGAAGATACATCTGTTCTGGATCACAGAACATAGGCATGCTGCATATCATTTTAATCAGCAGAAGCAGATTGTTCTAATAAGATGCATTTTAGTGTAAAAAGACGCATTAAAAGATGCACGATGCTACCAAGTCACAAAGCAGTCCTAAGACCTTAGACTCAAAACATTTCTCTCAACATCCTATCACTTGAAATTTCTGCTATACAGTGGAAATTGTATTGTACACATAACAGGGGGCAAGTTTCACATAATGAGAGATCATGTTAGGTTCAATACTTTTTAAAATACACTACTTTGTACTTTCCTTCTCCCTTACTCTATGTGAATGGACACCCAAGTTCCTAAACCACCTCCCCCCACCATCACACAATTAAAATTCATCTGCATTGAGCTCATTATATTGCTCACCAACACCCCACCTTCTTTTGCTTCTATTCAATGCTGCCGCATGCTGAGCCTGCTAATGACAAGGTATTCATTGTCTGCTTTAATTGCATACTTCACATCAAATACACAACAGGTGATGTTCTCAACATGTATAGACTGTTTATGCTAGTGGGTACTTTCTGTGCTTTGCACATTGAGGTCTGGGGTTCAAATCATGGAAGGGGAGTTTTTTTTCCTTTTCTTTTGAATCTTTATATTTAGATTAAAAATAAATCACATTGTGGTGTGTGTGAATTCTGTTATGGCATGGTGTGATTCGGTAGCGCGAGCATCTTTAATGCAACTTTTTACCTTCAATTACATATGAATCATACAGCGAATCAAATTGAAAGCACAAGCAGCTTTTGCTGATGAAAACAATATGCAAATTGATTATAATCTGTGAGCCAGTTCAGGTGTTTCTGCATGTTTTATGTTACGTTACACTAATAGCGACTATAACACTTAAACGTAGTGGTTTTCTTGAAGATACATCTGTTCTGGATCACAGAACATAGGCATGCTGCATATCATTTTAATCAGCAGAAGCAGATTGTTCTAATAAGATGCATTTTAGTGTAAAAAGACGCATTAAAAGATGCACGATGCTACCAAGTCACAAAGCAGTCCTAAGACCTTAGACTCAAAACATTTCTCTCAACATCCTATCACTTGAAATTTCTGCTATACAGTGGAAATTGTATTGTACACATAACAGGGGGCAAGTTTCACATAATGAGAGATCATGTTAGGTTCAATACTTTTTAAAATACACTACTTTGTACTTTCCTTCTCCCTTACTCTATGTGTATGAACAACCAAGTTCCTAAACCACCTCCCCCCACCATCACACAATTAAAATTCATCTGCATTGAGCTCATTATATTGCTCACCAACACCCCACCATGTTTTGCTTCTATTCAATGCTGCCACATGCTGAGCCTGCTAATGACAAGGTATTCATTGTCTGCTTTAATTGCATACTTCACATCAAATACACAACAGGTGATGTTCTCAACATGGATAGACTGTTTAGGCTAGTGGGTACTTTCTGTGCTTTGCACATTGAGGTCTGGGGTTCAAATCATGGAAGGGGAGTTTTTATTCCTTTTCTTTTGAATCTTTATATTTAGATTAAAAATAAATCACTTTGTGGTGTGTGTGAATTCTGTTATGGCATGGTGTGATTCGGTAGCGCGAGCATCTTTAATGCAACTTTTTACCTTCAATTACATATGAATCAGACAGCGAATCAAATTGAAAGCACAAGCAGCTTTTGCTGATGAAAACAATATGCAAATTGATTATAATCTGTGAGCCAGTTCAGGTGTTTCTGCATGTTTTATGTTACGTTACACTAATAGCAACTATAACACTTAAACGTAGTGGTTTTCTTGAAGATACATCTGTACTGGATCACAGAACAAAGTCATGCTGCATATCATTTTAATCAGCAGAAGCAGATTGTTCTAATAAGATGCATTTTAGTGTAAAAAGACGCATTAAAAGATGCATGATGCTACCTAGTCACAAAGCAGTCCTAAGACCTTAGACTCAAAACATTTCTCTCAACATCCTATCACTTGAAATTTCTGCTATACAGTGGAAATTGTATTGTACACATAACAGGGGGCAAGTTTCACATAATGAGAGATCATGTTAGGTTCAATACTTTTTAAAATACACTACTTTGTACTTTCCTTCTCCCTTCCTCTCTGTGTATGGACACCCAAGTTCCTAAACCACCTCCCCCCACCATCACACAATTATAATTCATCTGCATTGAGCTCATTATATCGCTCACCAACACCCCACCTTCTTTTGCTTCTATTCAATGCTGCCGCATGCTGAGCCTGCTAATGACAAGGTATTCATTGTCTGCTTTAATTGCATACTTCATATCAAATACACAACAGGTGATGTTCTCAACATGGATAGACTGTTTAGGCTAGTGGGTACTGTCTGTGCTTTGCACATTGAGGTATGGGGTTCGGATCATGGAAGGGGAGTTTTTTTTCCTTTTCTTTTGAATCTTTATTTTTAGATTAAAAATAAATCACTTGGTGGTGTGTGTGAATTCTGTTATGGCATGGTGTGACTCGGTAGCGCGAGCATCTTTAATGCAACTTTTTACCTTCAATTACATCTGAATCATACAGCGAATCAAATTGAAAGCACAAGCAGCATTTGCTGATGAATACAATATGCAAATTGATTATAATCTGTGAGCCAGTTCAGGTGTTTCTGCATGTTTTATGTTACGTTACACTAATAGCGACTATATCACTTAAACGTAGTGGTTTTCTTGAAGATACATCTGTTCTGGATCACAGAACATAGGCATGCTGCATATTATTTTAATCAGCAGAAGCAGATTGTTCTAATAAGATGCATTTTAGTGTAAAAAGACGCATTAAAAGATGCACGATGCTACCAAGTCACAAAGCAGTCCTATGACCTTAGACTCAAAACATTTCTCTCAACATCCTATCACTTGAAATTTCTGCTATACAGTAGAAATTGTATTGAACACATAACAGGGGGCAAGCTTCACATAATGAGAGATCATGTTAGGTTCAATACTTTTTAAAATACACTACTTTGTACTTTCCTTCTCCCTTACTCTATGTGTATGAACAACCAAGTTCCTAAACCACCTCCCCCCACCATCACACAATTAAAATTCATCTGCATTGAGCTTATTATATTGCTCACCAACACCCCACCTTCTTTTGCTTCTATTCAATGCTGCCGCATGCTGAGCCTGCTAATGACAAGGTATTCATTGTCTGCTTTAATTGCATACTTCACATCAAATACACAACAGGTGATGTTCTCAACATGGATAGACTGTTTAGGCTAGTGGGTACTTTCTGTGCTTTGCACATTGAGGTCTGGGGTTCAAATCATGGAAGGGGAGTTTTTTTTCCTTTTCTTTTGAATCTTTATATTTAGATTAAAAATAAATCACTTTGTGGTGTGTGTGAATTCTGTTATGGCATGGTGTGATTCGGTAGCGCGAGCATCTTTAATGCAACTTTTTACCTTCAATTACATATGAATCATACAGCGAATCAAATTGAAAGCACAAGCAGCTTTTGCTGATGAAAACAATATGCAAATTGATTATAATCTGTGAGCCAGTTCAGGTGTTTCTGCATGTTTTATGTTACGTTACACTAATAGCGACTATAACACTTAAACGTAGTGGTTTTCTTGAAGATACATCTGTTCTGGATCACAGAACATAGGCATGATGCATATCATTTTAATCAGCAGAAGCAGATTGTTCTAATAAGATGTATTTTAGTGTAAAAAGACGCATTAAAAGATGCACGATGCTACCAAGTCACAAAGCAGTCCTATGACCTTAGACTCAAAACATTTCTCTCAACATCCTATCACTTGAAATTTCTGCTATACAATAGAAATTGTATTTTACACATAACAGGGGGCAAGATTCACATAATGAGAGATCATGTTAGGTTCAATACTTTTTAAAATACACTACTTTGTACTTTCCTTCTCCCTTACTCTCTGTGTATGGACACCCAAGTTCCTAAACCACCTCCGCCCACCGTCACACAATTATAATTCATCTGCATTGAGCTCATTATATGGCTCACCAACACCCGACCTTCTTTTGCTTCTATTCAATGCTGCCGCATGCTGAGCCTGCTATTGACAAGGTATACATTGTCTACTTTAATTGCACACTTCACATCACATACACAACAGGTGATGTTCTCAACATGGATAGACTGTTTAGACTAGTGGGTACTGTCTGCGCTTTGCACCTTGAGGTATGGGGTTCGGATCATGGAAGGGGAGTTTTTTTTCCTTTTCTTTTGAATCTTTATTTTTAGATAAAAAATAAAGCACTTAGTGGTGTGTTTGAATTCTGTTATGGCATGGTGTGACTCGGTAGCGCGAGCATCTTTAATGCAACTTTTTACCTTCAATTACATCTGAATCATACAGCGAATCAAGTTGAAAGCACTAGCAGCTTTTGCTGATGAAAACAATATGCAAAATGATTATAATCTGTGAGCCAGTTCAGGTGTTTCTGCATGTTTTATGTTACATTACACTAATAGCGACTATAACACTTAAACGTCGTGGTTTTCTTGAAGATACATCTGTTCTGGATCACAGAACATAGGCATGCTGCATATCATTTTAATCAGCAGAAGCAGATTGTTCTAATAAGATGCATTTTAGTGTAAAAAGACGCATTAAAAGATGCACGATGCTACCAAGTCACAAAGCAGTCCTATGACCTTAGACTCAAAACATTTCTCTCAACATCCTATCACTTGAAATTTCTGCTATACAGTAGAAATTGTATTGAACACATAACAGGGGGCAAGCTTCACATAATGAGAGATCATGTTAGGTTCAATACTTTTTAAAATACACTACTTTGTACTTTCCTTCTCCCTTACTCTATGTGTATGAACAACCAAGTTCCTAAACCACCTCCCCCCACCATCACACAATTAAAATTCATCTGCATTGAGCTCATTATATTGCTCACCAACACCCCACCTTCTTTTGCTTCTATTCAATGCTGCCGCATGCTGAGCCTGCTAATGACAAGGTATTCATTGTCTGCTTTAATTGCATACTTCACATCAAATACACAACAGGTGATGTTCTCAACATGGATAGACTGTTTAGGCTAGTGGGTACTTTCTGTGCTTTGCACATTGAGGTCTGGGGTTCAAATCATGGAAGGGGATTTTTTTTCCTTTTCTTTTGAATCTTTATATTTAGATTAAAAATAAATCACTTTGTGGTGTGTGTGAATTCTGTTATGGCATGGTGTGATTCGGTAGCGCGAGCATCTTTAATGCAACTTTTTACCTTCAATTACATATGAATCATACAGCGAATCAAATTGAAAGCACAAGCAGCTTTTGCTGATGAAAACAATATGCAAATTGATTATAATCTGTGAGCCAGTTCAGGTGTTTCTGCATGTTTTATGTTACGTTACACTAATAGCGACTATAACACTTAAACGTAGTGGTTTTCTTGAAGATACATCTGTTCTGGATCACAGAACATAGGCATGCTGCATATCATTTTAATCAGCAGAAGCAGATTGTTCTAATAAGATGCATTTTAGTGTAAAAAGACGCATTAAAAGATGCACGATGCTACCAAGTCACAAAGCAGTCCTATGACCGTAGACTCAAAACATTTCTCTCAACATCCTATCACTTGAAATTTCTGCTATAGAATAGAAATTGTATTTTACACATAACAGGGGGCAAGATTCACATAATGAGAGATCATGTTAGGTTCAATACTTTTTAAAATACACTACTTTGTACTTTCCTTCTCCCTTACTCTCTGTGTATGGACACCCAAGTTCCTAAACCACCTCCCCCCACCGTCACACAATTATAATTCATCTGCATTGAGCTCATTATATGGCTCACCAACACCCGACCTTCTTTTGCTTCTATTCAATGCTGCCGCATGCTGAGCCTGCTATTGACAAGGTATACATTGTCTACTTTAATTGCACACTTCACATCACATACACAACAGGTGATGTTCTCAACATGGATAGACTGTTTAGACTAGTGGGTACTGTCTGCGCTTTGCACCTTGAGGTATGGGGTTCGGATCATGGAAGGGGAGTTTTTTTTCCTTTTCTTTTGAATCTTTATTTTTAGATAAAAAATAAAGCACTTAGTGGTGTGTTTGAATTCTGTTATGGCATGGTGTGACTCGGTAGCGCGAGCATCTTTAATGCAACTTTTTACCTTCAATTACATCTGAATCATACAGCGAATCAAGTTGAAAGCACTAGCAGCTTTTGCTGATGAAAACAATATGCAAAATGATTATAATCTGTGAGCCAGTTCAGGTGTTTCTGCATGTTTTATGTTACATTACACTAATAGCGACTATAACACTTAAACGTCGTGGTTTTCTTGAAGATACATCTGTTCTGGATCACAGAACATAGGCATGCTGCATATCATTTTAATCAGTAGAAGCAGATTGTTCTAATAAGATGCATTTTAGTGTAAAAAGACGCATTAAAAGATGCACGATGCTACCAAGTCACAAAGCAGTCCTATGACCTTAGACTCAAAACATTTCTCTCAACATCCTATCACTTGAAATTTCTGCTATACAGTAGAAATTGTATTGAACACATAACAGGGGGCAAGCTTCACATAATGAGAGATCATGTTAGGTTCAATACTTTTTAAAATACACTACTTTGTACTTTCCTTCTCCCTTACTCTATGTGTATGAACAACCAAGTTCCTAAACCACCTCCCCCCACCATCACACAATTAAAATTCATCTGCATTGAGCTCATTATATTGCTCACCAACACCCCACCTTCTTTTGCTTCTATTCAATGCTGCCGCATGCTGAGCCTGCTAATGACAAGGTATTCATTGTCTGCTTTAATTGCATACTTCACATCAAATACACAACAGGTGATGTTCTCAACATGGATAGACTGTTTAGGCTAGTGGGTACTTTCTGTGCTTTGCACATTGAGGTCTGGGGTTCAAATCATGGAAGGGAATTTTTTTTCCTTTTCTTTTGAATCTTTATATTTAGATTAAAAATAAATCACTTTGTGGTGTGTGTGAATTCTGTTATGGCATGGTGTGATTCGGTAGCGCGAGCATCTTTAATGCAACTTTTTACCTTCAATTACATATGAATCATACAGCGAATCAAATTGAAAGCACAAGCAGCTTTTGCTGATGAAAACAATATGCAAATTGATTATAATCTGTGAGCCAGTTCAGGTGTTTCTGCATGTTTTATGTTACGTTACACTAATAGCGACTATAACACTTAAACGTAGTGGTTTTCTTGAAGATACATCTGTTCTGGATCACAGAACATAGGCATGCTGCATATCATTTTAATCAGCAGAAGCAGATTGTTCTAATAAGATGCATTTTAGTGTAAAAAGACGCATTAAAAGATGCACGATGCTACCAAGTCACAAAGCAGTCCTATGACCTTAGACTCAAAACATTTCTCTCAACATCCTATCACTTGAAATTTCTGCTATACAATAGAAATTGTATTTTACACATAACAGGGGGCAAGATTCACATAATGAGAGATAATGTTAGGTTCAATACTTTTTAAAATACACTACTTTGTACTTTCCTTCTCCCTTACTCTCTGTGTATGGACACCCAAGTTCCTAAACCACCTCCCCCCACCGTCACACAATTATAATTCATCTGCATTGAGCTCATTATATGGCTCACCAACACCCGACCTTCTTTTGCTTCTATTCAATGCTGCCGCATGCTGAGCCTGCTATTGACAAGGTATACATTGTCTACTTTAATTGCACACTTCACATCACATACACAACAGGTGATGTTCTCAACATGGATAGACTGTTTAGTCTAGTGGGTACTGTCTGCGCTTTGCACCTTGAGGTATGGGGTTCGGATCATGGAAGGGGAGTTTTTTTTCCTTTTCTTTTGAATCTTTATTTTTAGATAAAAAATAAAGCACTTAGTGGTGTGTTTGAATTCTGTTATGGCATGGTGTGACTCGGTAGCGCGAGCATCTTTAATGCAACTTTTTACCTTCAATTACATCTGAATCATACAGCGAATCAAATTGAAAGCACTAGCAGCTTTTGCTGATGAAAACAATATGCAAATTGATTATAATCTGTGAGCCAGTTCAGGTGTTTCTGCATGTTTTATGTTACGTTACACTAATAGCGACTATAACACTTAAACGTAGTGGTTTTCTTGAAGATACATCTGTACTGGATCACAGAACATAGGCATGCTGCATATCATTTTAATCAGCAGAAGCATTGTTCTAATAAGATGCATTTTAGTGTAAAAAGACGCATTAAAAGATGCACGATGCTACCAAGTCACACAGCACTCCTATGACCTTAGACTCAAAACATTTCTCTCAACATCGTATCACTTGAAATTTCTGCTATACAGTAGAAATTGTATTGTACACATAACAGGGGGCAAGTTTCACATAATGAGAGATCATGTTAGGTTCAATACTTTTTAAAATACTCTACTTTGTACTTTCCTTCTCCCTTACTCTATGTGTATGGACTCCCAAGTTCCTAAACCATCTCCCCCCACCATCACACAATTAAAATTCTTCTGCATTGAGCTCATTATATTGCTCACCAACACCCCACCTTCTTTTGCTTCTATTCAATGCTGCCTCATGCTGAGCCTGCTAATGACAAGGTATTCATTGTCTGCTTTAATTGCATACTTCACATCAAATACACAACAGGTGATGTTCTCAACATGGATAGACTGTTTAGTCTAGTGGGTACTTTCTGTGCTTTGCACATTGAGGTATGGGGTTCGGATCATGGAAGGGGAGATTTTTTTCCTTTTCTTTTGAATCTTTATTTTTAGATAAAAAATAAAGCACTTAGTGGTGTGTTTGAATTCTGTTATGGCATGGTGTGACTCGGTAGCGTGAGCATCTTTAATGCAACTTTTTACCTTCAATTACATCTGAATCATACAGCGAATCAAATTGAAAGCACTAGCAGCTTTTGCTGATGAAAACAATATGCAAAATGATTATAATCTGTGAGCCAGTTCAGCTGTTTCTGCATGTTTTATGTTACATTACACTAATAGCGACTATAACACTTAAACGTCGTGGTTTTCTTGAAGATACATCTGTACTGGATCACAGAACATAGGCATGCTGCATATCATTTTAATCATCAGAAGCAGATTGTTCTAATAAGATGCATTTTAGGGTAAAAAGATGCATTAAAAGATGCACGATGCTACCAAGTCACACAGCACTCCTATGACCTTAGACTCAAAACATTTCTCTCAACATCCTATCACTTGAAATTTCAGCTATACTGTAGAAATTGTTTTGTACACATAACAGGGGGTAAGTTTCACATAATGAGAGATCATGTTAGGTTCAATACTTTTTAAAATACACTACTTTGTACTTTCCTTCTCACTTCCTCTCTGTGTATGGACACCCAAGTTCCTAAACCACCTCCCCCCACCATCACACAATTATAATTCATCTGCATTGAGCTCATTATATGGCTCACCAACACCCCACCTTCTTTTGCTTCTATTCAATGCTGCCGCATGCTGAGCCTGCTATTGACAAGGTATACATTGTCTACTTTAATTGCACACTTCACAACACATACACAACAGGTGATGTTCTCAACATGGATAGACTGTTTAGTCTAGTGGGTACTGTCTGTGCTTTGCACCTTGAGTTATGGGGATCGGATCATGGAAGGGGAGTTTTTTTTCCTTTCCTTTTGAATCTTTATTTTTAGATTAAATATAAATCATTTGGTGGCGTGTGTGAATTCTGTTATGGCATGGTGTGACTCGGTAGCGTGAGTATCTTTAATGCAACTTTTTACCTTCAATTACATCTGAATCATACAGCGAATCAAATTGAAAGCACAAGCAGCTTTTGCTGATGAAAACAATATGCAAATTGATTATAATCTGTGAGCCAGTTCAGGTGTTTCTGCATGTTTTATGTTACGTTACACTAATAGCGACTATAACACCTAAACGTAGTGGTTTTCTTGAAGATACATCTGTACTGGATCACAGAACATAGGCATGCTGCATATCATTTTAATCAGCAGAAGCAGATTGTTCTAATAAGATGCATTTTAGTGTAAAAAGACGCATTAAAAGATGCATGATGCTACCAAGTCACAAAGCACTCCTATGACCTTAGACTCAAAACATTTCTCTCAACATCCTATCACTTGAAATTTCTGCTATACAGTAGAAATTGTATTGTACACATAACAGGGGGCAAGTTTCACATAATGAGAGATCATGTTAGGTTCAATACTTTTTAAAATACACTACTTTGTACTTTCCTTCTCCCTTACTCTATGTGTATGGACACCCAAGTTCCTAAACCACCTCCCCCCACCATCACACAATTAAAATTCATCTGCATTGAGCTCATTATATTGCTCACCAACACCCCACCTTCTTTTGCTTCTATTCAATGCTGCCGCATGCTGAGCCTGCTAATGACAAGATATTCATTGTCTGCTTTAATTGCATACTTCACATCAAATACACAACAGGTGATGTTCTCAACATGGATAGACTGTTTAGGCTAGTGGGTACTTTCTGTGCTTTGCACATTGAGGTCTGGGGTTCAAATCAAGGAAGGGGAGTTTTTTTTCCTTTTCTTTTGAATCTTTATATTTAGATTAAAAATAAATCACTTTGTGGTGTGTGTGAATTCTGTTATGGCATGGTGTGACTCGGTAGCGCGAGTATCTTTAATGCAACTTTTTACCTTCAATTACATCTGAATCATACAGCGAATCAAATTGAAAGCACAAGCAGCTTTTGTCGATGAAAACAATATGCAAATTGATTATAATCTGTGAGCCAGTTCAGGTGTTTCTGCATGATTTATGTTATGTTACACTAATAGCGACTATAACACTTAAACGTAGTGGTTTTCTTGAAGATACATCTGTACTGGATCACAGAACAAAGTCATGCTGCATATCATTTTAATCAGCAGAAGCAGATTGTTCTAATAAGATGCATTTTAGTGTAAAAAGACGCATTAAAAGATGCACGATGCTACCAAGTCACACAGCACTCCTATGACCTTAGACTCAAAACATTTCTCTCAACATCCTATCACTTGAAATTTCTGCTATACAGTAGAAATTGTATTGTACACATAACAGGCGGCAAGTTTCACATAATGAGAGATCATGTTAGGTTCAATACTTTTTAAAATACACTACTTTGTACTTTCCTTCTCCCTTCCTCTCTGTGTATGGACACCCAAGTTCCTAAACCACCTCCCCCCACCATCACACAATTATAATTCATCTGCATTGAGCTCATTATATTGGTCACCAACACCCCACCTTCTTTTGCTTCTATTCAATGCTGCCGCATGCTGAGCCTGCTAATGACAAGGTATTCATTGTCTGCTTTAATTGCATACTTCACATCAAATACACAACAGGTGATGTTCTCAACATGGATAGACTGTTTAGGCTAGTGGGTACTTTCTGTGCTTTGCACATTGAGGTCTGGGGTTCAAATCATGGAAGGGGATTTTTTTTCCTTTTCTTTTGAATCTTTATATTTAGATTAAAAATAAATCACTTTGTGGTGTGTGTGAATTCTGTTATGGCATGGTGTGATTCGGTAGCGCGAGCATCTTTAATGCAACTTTTTACCTTCAATTACATATGAATCATACAGCGAATCAAATTGAAAGCACAAGCAGCTTTTGCTGATGAAAACAATATGCAAATTGATTAGAATCTGTGAGCCAGTTCAGGTGTTTCTGCATGTTTTATGTTACGTTACACTAATAGCGACTATAACACTTAAACGTAGTGGTTTTCTTGAAGATACATCAGTTCTGGATCACAGAACATAGGCATGCTGCATATCATTTTAATCAGCAGAAGCAGATTGTTCTAATAAGATGCATTTTAGTGTAAAAAGACGCATTAAAAGATGCACGATGCTACCAAGTCACAAAGCAGTCCTATGACCTTAGACTCAAAACATTTCTCTCAACATCCTATCACTTGAAATTTCTGCTATACAATAGAAATTGTATTTTACACATAACAGGGGGCAAGATTCACATAATGAGAGATAATGTTAGGTTCAATACTTTTTAAAATACACTACTTTGTACTTTCCTTCTCCCTTACTCTCTGTGTATGGACACCCAAGTTCCTAAACCACCTCCCCCCACCGTCACACAATTATAATTCATCTGCATTGAGCTCATTATATGGCTCACCAACACCCGACCTTCTTTTGCTTCTATTCAATGCTGCCGCATGCTGAGCCTGCTATTGACAAGGTATACATTGTCTACTTTAATTGCACACTTCACATCACATACACAACAGGTGATGTTCTCAACATGGATAGACTGTTTAGTCTAGTGGGTACTGTCTGCGCTTTGCACCTTGAGGTATGGGGTTCGGATCATGGAAGGGGAGTTTTTTTTCCTTTTCTTTTGAATCTTTATTTTTAGATAAAAAATAAAGCACTTAGTGGTGTGTTTGAATTCTGTTATGGCATGGTGTGACTCGGTAGCGCGAGCATCTTTAATGCAACTTTTTACCTTCAATTACATCTGAATCATACAGCGAATCAAATTGAAAGCACTAGCAGCTTTTGCTGATGAAAACAATATGCAAATTGATTATAATCTGTGAGCCAGTTCAGGTGTTTCTGCATGTTTTATGTTACGTTACACTAATAGCGACTATAACACTTAAACGTAGTGGTTTTCTTGAAGATACATCTGTACTGGATCACAGAACATAGGCATGCTGCATATCATTTTAATCAGCAGAAGCATTGTTCTAATAAGATGCATTTTAGTGTAAAAAGACGCATTAAAAGATGCACGATGCTACCAAGTCACACAGCACTCCTATGACCTTAGACTCAAAACATTTCTCTCAACATCGTATCACTTGAAATTTCTGCTATACAGTAGAAATTGTATTGTACACATAACAGGGGGCAAGTTTCACATAATGAGAGATCATGTTAGGTTCAATACTTTTTAAAATACTCTACTTTGTACTTTCCTTCTCCCTTACTCTATGTGTATGGACTCCCAAGTTCCTAAACCACCTCCCCCCACCATCACACAATTAAAATTCTTCTGCATTGAGCTCATTATATTGCTCACCAACACCCCACCTTCTTTTGCTTCTATTCAATGCTGCCTCATGCTGAGCCTGCTAATGACAAGGTATTCATTGTCTGCTTTAATTGCATACTTCACATCAAATACACAACAGGTGATGTTCTCAACATGGATAGACTGTTTAGTCTAGTGGGTACTTTCTGTGCTTTGCACATTGAGGTATGGGGTTCGGATCATGGAAGGGGAGATTTTTTTCCTTTTCTTTTGAATCTTTATTTTTAGATAAAAAATAAAGCACTTAGTGGTGTGTTTGAATTCTGTTATGGCATGGTGTGACTCGGTAGCGTGAGCATCTTTAATGCAACTTTTTACCTTCAATTACATCTGAATCATACAGCGAATCAAATTGAAAGCACTAGCAGCTTTTGCTGATGAAAACAATATGCAAAATGATTATAATCTGTGAGCCAGTTCAGCTGTTTCTGCATGTTTTATGTTACATTACACTAATAGCGACTATAACACTTAAACGTCGTGGTTTTCTTGAAGATACATCTGTACTGGATCACAGAACATAGGCATGCTGCATATCATTTTAATCATCAGAAGCAGATTGTTCTAATAAGATGCATTTTAGGGTAAAAAGATGCATTAAAAGATGCACGATGCTACCAAGTCACACAGCACTCCTATGACCTTAGACTCAAAACATTTCTCTCAACATCCTATCACTTGAAATTTCAGCTATACTGTAGAAATTGTTTTGTACACATAACAGGGGGTAAGTTTCACATAATGAGAGATCATGTTAGGTTCAATACTTTTTAAAATACACTACTTTGTACTTTCCTTCACACTTCCTCTCTGTGTATGGACACCCAAGTTCCTAAACCACCTCCCCCCACCATCACACAATTATAATTCATCTGCATTGAGCTCATTATATGGCTCACCAACACCCCACCTTCTTTTGCTTCTATTCAATGCTGCCGCATGCTGAGCCTGCTATTGACAAGGTATACATTGTCTACTTTAATTGCACACTTCACAACACATACACAACAGGTGATGTTCTCAACATGGATAGACTGTTTAGTCTAGTGGGTACTGTCTGTGCTTTGCACCTTGAGTTATGGGGATCGGATCATGGAAGGGGAGTTTTTTTTCCTTTTCTTTTGAATCTTTATTTTTAGATTAAATATAAATCATTTGGTGGCGTGTGTGAATTCTGTTATGGCATGGTGTGACTCGGTAGCGTGAGTATCTTTAATGCAACTTTTTACCTTCAATTACATCTGAATCATACAGCGAATCAAATTGAAAGCACAAGCAGCTTTTGCTGATGAAAACAATATGCAAATTGATTATAATCTGTGAGCCAGTTCAGGTGTTTCTGCATGTTTTATGTTACGTTACACTAATAGCGACTATAACACTTAAACGTAGTGGTTTTCTTGAAGATACATCTGTACTGGATCACAGAACATAGGCATGCTGCATATCATTTTAATCAGCAGAAGCAGATTGTTCTAATAAGATGCATTTTAGTGTAAAAAGACGCATTAAAAGATGCATGATGCTACCAAGTCACAAAGCACTCCTATGACCTTAGACTCAAAACATTTCTCTCAACATCCTATCACTTGAAATTTCTGCTATACAGTAGAAATTGTATTGTACACATAACAGGGGGCAAGTTTCACATAATGAGAGATCATGTTAGGTTCAATACTTTTTAAAATACACTACTTTGTACTTTCCTTCTCCCTTACTCTATGTGTATGGACACCCAAGTTCCTAAACCACCTCCCCCCACCATCACACAATTAAAATTCATCTGCATTGAGCTCATTATATTGCTCACCAACACCCCACCTTCTTTTGCTTCTATTCAATGCTGCCGCATGCTGAGCCTGCTAATGACAAGATATTCATTGTCTGCTTTAATTGCATACTTCACATCAAATACACAACAGGTGATGTTCTCAACATGGATAGACTGTTTAGGCTAGTGGGTACTTTCTGTGCTTTGCACATTGAGGTCTGGGGTTCAAATCAAGGAAGGGGAGTTTTTTTTCCTTTTCTTTTGAATCTTTATATTTAGATTAAAAATAAATCACTTTGTGGTGTGTGTGAATTCTGTTATGGCATGGTGTGACTCGGTAGCGCGAGTATCTTTAATGCAACTTTTTACCTTCAATTACATCTGAATCATACAGCGAATCAAATTGAAAGCACAAGCAGCTTTTGTCGATGAAAACAATATGCAAATTGATTATAATCTGTGAGCCAGTTCAGGTGTTTCTGCATGATTTATGTTACGTTACACTAATAGCGACTATAACACTTAAACGTAGTGGTTTTCTTGAAGATACATCTGTACTGGATCACAGAACATAGGCATGCTGCATATCATTTTAATCAGCAGAAGCAGATTGTTCTAATAAGATGCATTTTAGTGTAAAAAGACGCATTAAAAGATGCACGATGCTACCAAGTCACAAAGTAGTCCTATGACCTTAGACTCAAAACATTTCTCTCAACATTTTATCACTTGAAATTTCTGCTATACAGTAGAAATTGTATTGAACACATAACAGGGGGCAAGCTTCACATAATGAGAGATCATGTTAGGTTCAATACTTTTTAAAATACACTACTTTGTACTTTCCTTCTCCCTTACTCTATGTGTATGAACAACCAAGTTCCTAAACCACCTCCCCCCACCATCACACAATTAAAATTCATCTGCATTGAGCTCATTATATTGCTCACCAACACCCCACCATGTTTTGCTTCTATTCAATGCTGCCACATGCTGAGCCTGCTAATGACAAGGTATTCATTGTCTGCTTTAATTGCATACTTCACATCAAATACACAACAGGTGATGTTCTCAACATGGATAGACTGTTTAGGCTAGTGGGTACTTTCTGTGCTTTGCACATTGAGGTCTGGGGTTCAAATCATGGAAGGGGAGTTTTTTTTCCTTTTCTTTTGAATCTTTATATTTAGATTAAAAATAAATCACTTTGTGGTGTGTGTGAATTCTGTTATGGCATGGTGTGATTCGGTAGCGCGAGCATCTTTAATGCAACTTTTTACCTTCAATTACATATGAATCATACAGCGAATCAAATTGAAAGCACAAGCAGCTTTTGCTGATGAAAACAATATGCAAATTGATTATAATCTGTGAGCCAGTTCAGGTGTTTCTGCATGTTTTATGTTACGTTACACTAATAGCGACTATAACACTTAAACGTAGTGGTTTTCTTGAAGATACATCTGTTCTGGATCACAGAACATAGGCATGCTGCATATTATTTTAATCAGCAGAAGTAGATTGTTCTAATAAGATGCATTTTAGTGTAAAAAGACGCATTAAAAGATGCACGATGCTACCAAGTCACAAAGCAGTCCTATGACCTTAGACTCAAAACATTTCTCTCAACATCCTATCAC
The DNA here is from genome assembly GCA_031769625.1 of Taudactylus pleione. NCBI lineage: Eukaryota > Metazoa > Chordata > Amphibia > Anura > Myobatrachidae > Taudactylus > Taudactylus pleione. The sequence goes on from JAUIMM010000759.1 coordinate 7,556,670, forward strand.
TTGAAATTTCTGCTATACAATAGAAATTGTATTTTACACATAACAGGGGGCAAGATTCACATAATGAGAGATCATGTTAGGTTCAATACTTTTTAAAATACACTACTTTGTACTTTCCTTCTCCCTTACTCTCTGTGTATGGACACCCAAGTTCCTAAACCACCTCCCCCCACCGTCATACAATTATAATTCATCTGCATTGAGCTCATTATATGGCTCACCAACACCCGACCTTCTTTTGCTTCTATTCAATGCTGCCGCATGCTGAGCCTGCTATTGACAAGGTATACATTGTCTACTTTAATTGCACACTTCACATCACATACACAACAGGTGATGTTCTCAACATGGATAGACTGTATAGTCTAGTGGGTACTGTCTGCGCTTTGCACCTTGAGGTATGGGGTTCGGATCATGGAAGGGGAGTTTTTTTTCCTTTTCTTTTGAATCTTTATTTTTAGATAAAAAATAAAGCACTTAGTGGTGTGTTTGAATTCTGTTATGGCATGGTGTGACTCGGTAGCGCGAGCATCTTTAATGCAACTTTTTACCTTCAATTACATCTGAATCATACAGCGAATCAAATTGAAAGCACTAGCAGCTTTTGCTGATGAAAACAATATGCAAAATGATTATAATCTGTGAGCCAGTTCAGGTGTTTCTGCATGTTTTATGTTACATTACACTAATAGCGACTATAACACTTAAACGTCGTGGTTTTCTTGAAGATACATCTGTACTGGATCACAGAACATAGGCATGCTGCATATCATTTTAATCATCAGAAGCAGATTGTCCTAATAAGATGCATTTTAGGGTAAAAAGATGCATTAAAAGATGCACGATGCTACCAAGTCACACAGCACTCCTATGACCTTAGACTCAAAACATTTCTCTCAACATCCTATCACTTGAAATTTCAGCTATACTGTAGAAATTGTTTTGTACACATAACAGGGGGCAAGTTTCACATAATGAGAGATCATGTTAGGTTCAATACTTTTTAAAATACACTACTTTGTACTTTCCTTCTCACTTCCTCTCTGTGTATGGACACCCAAGTTCCTAAACCACCTCCCCCCACCATCACACAATTATAATTCATCTGCATTGAGCTCATTATATGGCTCACCAACACCCCACCTTCTTTTGCTTCTATTAAATGCTGCCGCATGCTGAGCCTGCTATTGACAAGGTATACATTGTCTACTTTAATTGCACACTTCACATCACATACACAACAGGTGATGTTCTCAACATGGATAGACTGTTTAGTCTAGTGGGTACTGTCTGTGCTTTGCACCTTGAGTTATGGGGTTCGGATCATGGAAGGGGAGTTTTTTTTCCTTTTCTTTTGAATCTTTATTTTTAGATTATAAATAAATCATTTGGTGGCGTGTGTGAATTCTGTTATGGCATGGTGTGACTCGGTAGCGCGAGTATCTTTAATGCAACTTTTTACCTTCAATTACATCTGAATCATACAGCGAATCAAATTGAAAGCACAAGCAGCTTTTGCTGATGAAAACAATATGCAAATTGATTATAATCTGTGAGCCAGTTCAGGTGTTTCTGCATGTTTTATGTTACGTTACACTAATAGCGACTATAACACTTAAACGTAGTGGTTTTCTTGAAGATACATCTGTTCTGGATCACAGAACATAGGCATGCTGCATATCATTTTAATCAGCAGAAGCAGATTGTTCTAATAAGATGCATTTTAGTGTAAAAAGACGCATTAAAAGATGCACGATGCTACCAAGTCACAAAGCAGTCCTATGACCTTAGACTCAAAACATTTCTCTCAACATCCTATCACTTGAAATTTCTGCTATACAGTAGAAATTGTATTGAACACATAACAGGGGGCAAGCTTCACATAATGAGAGATCATGTTAGGTTCAATACTTTTTAAAATACACTACTTTGTACTTTCCTTCTCCCTTACTCTATGTGTATGAACAACCAAGTTCCTAAACCACCTCCCCCCACCATCACACAATTAAAATTCATCTGCATTGAGCTCATTATATTGCTCACCAACACCCCACCTTCTTTTGCTTCTATTCAATGCTGCCGCATGCTGAGCCTGCTAATGACAAGGTATTCATTGTCTGCTTTAATTGCATACTTCACATCAAATACACAACAGGTGATGTTCTCAACATGGATAGACTGTTTAGGCTAGTGGGTACTTTCTGTGCTTTGCACATTGAGGTCTGGGGTTCAAATCATGGAAGGGGATTTTTTTTCCTTTTCTTTTGAATCTTTATATTTAGATTAAAAATAAATCACTTTGTGGTGTGTGTGAATTCTGTTATGGCATGGTGTGATTCGGTAGCGCGAGCATCTTTAATGCAACTTTTTACCTTCAATTACATATGAATCATACAGCGAATCAAATTGAAAGCACAAGCAGCTTTTGCTGATGAAAACAATATGCAAATTGATTATAATCTGTGAGCCAGTTCAGGTGTTTCTGCATGTTTTATGTTACGTTACACTAATAGCGACTATAACACTTAAACGTAGTGGTTTTCTTGAAGATACATCTGTTCTGGATCACAGAACATAGGCATGCTGCATATCATTTTAATCAGCAGAAGCAGATTGTTCTAATAAGATGCATTTTAGTGTAAAAAGACGCATTAAAAGATGCACGATGCTACCAAGTCACAAAGCAGTCTTATGACCTTAGACTCAAAACATTTCTCTCAACATCCTATCACTTGAAATTTCTGCTATACAATAGAAATTGTATTTTACACATAACAGGGGGCAAGATTCACATAATGAGAGATCATGTTAGGTTCAATACTTTTTAAAATACACTACTTTGTACTTTCCTTCTCCCTTACTCTCTGTGTATGGACACCCAAGTTCCTAAACCACCTCCCCCCACCGTCACACAATTATAATTCATCTGCATTGAGCTCATTATATGGCTCACCAACACCCGACCTTCTTTTGCTTCTATTCAATGCTGCCGCATGCTGAGCCTGCTATTGACAAGGTATACATTGTCTACTTTAATTGCACACTTCACATCACATACACAACAGGTGATGTTCTCAACATGGATAGACTGTTTAGTCTAGTGGGTACTGTCTGCGCTTTGCACCTTGAGGTATGTGGTTCGGATCATGGAAGGGGAGTTTTTTTTCCTTTTCTTTTGAATCTTTATTTTTAGATAAAAAATAAAGCACTTAGTGGTGTGTTTGAATTCTGTTATGGCATGGTGTGACTCGGTAGCGCGAGCATCTTTAATGCAACTTTTTACCTTCAATTACATCTGAATCATACAGCGAATCAAATTGAAAGCACTAGCAGCTTTTGCTGATGAAAACAATATGCAAATTGATTATAATCTGTGAGCCAGTTCAGGTGTTTCTGCATGTTTTATGTTACGTTACACTAATAGCGACTATAACACCTAAACGTAGTGGTTTTCTTGAAGATACATCTGTACTGGATCACAGAACATAGGCATGCTGCATATCATTTTAATCAGCAGAAGCAGATTGTTCTAATAAGATGCATTTTAGTGTAAAAAGATGCATTAAAAGATGCACAATGCTACCAAGTCACACAGCACTCCTATGACCTTAGACTCAAAACATTTCTCTCAACATCCTATCACTTGAAATTTCTGCTATACAGTAGAAATTGTATTGTACACATAACAGGCGGCAAGTTTCACATAATGAGAGATCATGTTAGGTTCAATACTTTTTAAAATACACTACTTTGTACTTTCCTTCTCCCTTCCTCTCTGTGTATGGACACCCAAGTTCCTAAACCACCTCCCCCCACCATCACACAATTATAATTCATCTGCATTGAGCTCATTATATCGCTCACCAACACCCCACCTTCTTTTGCTTCTATTCAATGCTGCCGCATGCTGAGCCTGCTAATGACAAGGTATGCATTGTCTGCTTTAATTGCATACTTCACATCAAATACACAACAGTTGATGTTCTCAACATGGATAGACTGTTTAGGCTAGTTGGTACTGTCTGTGCTTTGCACATTGAGGTATGGGGTTCGGATCATGGAAGGGGAGTTTTTTTCCTTTTCTTTTGAATCTTTATTTTTAGATTAAAAATAAATCACTTGATGGTGTGTGTGAATTCTGTTATGGCATGGTGTGACTCGGTAGCGCGAGCATCTTTAATGCAACTTTTTACCTTCAATTACATCTGAATCATACAGCGAATCAAATTGAAAGCACAAGCAGCTTTTGCTGATGAAAACAATATGCAAATTGATTATAATCTGTGAGCCAGTTCAGGTGTTTCTGCATGTTTTATGTTACGTTACACTAATAGCGACTATAACACTTAAACGTAGTGGTTTTCTTGAAGATACATCTGTTCTGGATCACAGAACATAGGCATGCTGCATATCATTTTAATCAGCAGAAGCAGATTGTTCTAATAAGATGCATTTTAGTGTAAAAAGACGCATTAAAAGATGCACGATGCTACCAAGTCACAAAGCAGTCCTATGACCTTAGACTCAAAACATTTCTCTCAACATCCTATCACTTGAAATTTCTGCTATACAGTAGAAATTGTATTGAACACATAACAGGGGGCAAGCTTCACATAATGAGAGATCATGTTAGGTTCAATACTTTTTAAAATACACTACTTTGTACTTTCCTTCTCCCTTACTCTATGTGTATGAACAACCAAGTTCCTAAACCACCTCCCCCCACCATCACACAATTAAAATTCATCTGCATTGAGCTCATTATATTGCTCACCAACACCCCACCTTCTTTTGCTTCTATTCAATGCTGCCGCATGCTGAGCCTGCTAATGACAAGGTATTCATTGTCTGCTTTAATTGCATACTTCACATCAAATACACAACAGGTGATGTTCTCAACATGGATAGACTGTTTAGGCTAGTGGGTACTTTCTGTGCTTTGCACATTGAGGTCTGGGGTTCAAATCATGGAAGGGGATTTTTTTTCCTTTTCTTTTGAATCTTTATATTTAGATTAAAAATAAATCACTTTGTGGTGTGTGTGAATTCTGTTATGGCATGGTGTGATTCGGTAGCGCGAGCATCTTTAATGCAACTTTTTACCTTCAATTACATATGAATCATACAGCGAATCAAATTGAAAGCACAAGCAGCTTTTGCTGATGAAAACAATATGCAAATTGATTATAATCTGTGAGCCAGTTCAGGTGTTTCTGCATGTTTTATGTTACGTTACACTAATAGCGACTATAACACTTAAACGTAGTGGTTTTCTTGAAGATACATCTGTTCTGGATCACAGAACATAGGCATGCTGCATATCATTTTAATCAGCAGAAGCAGATTGTTCTAATAAGATGCATTTTAGTGTAAAAAGACGCATTAAAAGATGCACGATGCTACCAAGTCACAAAGCAGTCTTATGACCTTAGACTCAAAACATTTCTCTCAACATCCTATCACTTGAAATTTCTGCTATACAATAGAAATTGTATTTTACACATAACAGGGGGCAAGATTCACATAATGAGAGATCATGTTAGGTTCAATACTTTTTAAAATACACTACTTTGTACTTTCCTTCTCCCTTACTCTCTGTGTATGGACACCCAAGTTCCTAAACCACCTCCCCCCACCGTCACACAATTATAATTCATCTGCATTGAGCTCATTATATGGCTCACCAACACCCGACCTTCTTTTGCTTCTATTCAATGCTGCCGCATGCTGAGCCTGCTATTGACAAGGTATACATTGTCTACTTTAATTGCACACTTCACATCACATACACAACAGGTGATGTTCTCAACATGGATAGACTGTTTAGTCTAGTGGGTACTGTCTGCGCTTTGCACCTTGAGGTATGTGGTTCGGATCATGGAAGGGGAGTTTTTTTTCCTTTTCTTTTGAATCTTTATTTTTAGATAAAAAATAAAGCACTTAGTGGTGTGTTTGAATTCTGTTATGGCATGGTGTGACTCGGTAGCGCGAGCATCTTTAATGCAACTTTTTACCTTCAATTACATCTGAATCATACAGCGAATCAAATTGAAAGCACTAGCAGCTTTTGCTGATGAAAACAATATGCAAATTGATTATAATCTGTGAGCCAGTTCAGGTGTTTCTGCATGTTTTATGTTACGTTACACTAATAGCGACTATAACACCTAAACGTAGTGGTTTTCTTGAAGATACATCTGTACTGGATCACAGAACATAGGCATGCTGCATATCATTTTAATCAGCAGAAGCAGATTGTTCTAATAAGATGCATTTTAGTGTAAAAAGATGCATTAAAAGATGCACAATGCTACCAAGTCACACAGCACTCCTATGACCTTAGACTCAAAACATTTCTCTCAACATCCTATCACTTGAAATTTCTGCTATACAGTAGAAATTGTATTGTACACATAACAGGCGGCAAGTTTCACATAATGAGAGATCATGTTAGGTTCAATACTTTTTAAAATACACTACTTTGTACTTTCCTTCTCCCTTCCTCTCTGTGTATGGACACCCAAGTTCCTAAACCACCTCCCCCCACCATCACACAATTATAATTCATCTGCATTGAGCTCATTATATCGCTCACCAACACCCCACCTTCTTTTGCTTCTATTCAATGCTGCCGCATGCTGAGCCTGCTAATGACAAGGTATGCATTGTCTGCTTTAATTGCATACTTCACATCAAATACACAACAGTTGATGTTCTCAACATGGATAGACTGTTTAGGCTAGTTGGTACTGTCTGTGCTTTGCACATTGAGGTATGGGGTTCGGATCATGGAAGGGGAGTTTTTTTCCTTTTCTTTTGAATCTTTATTTTTAGATTAAAAATAAATCACTTGATGGTGTGTGTGAATTCTGTTATGGCATGGTGTGACTCGGTAGCGCGAGCATCTTTAATGCAACTTTTTACCTTCAATTACATCTGAATCATACAGCGAATCAAATTGAAAGCACAAGCAGCTTTTGCTGATGAAAACAATATGCAAATTGATTATAATCTGTGAGCCAGTTCAGGTGTTTCTGCATGTTTTATGTTACGTTACACTAATAGCGACTATAACACTTAAACGTAGTGGTTTTCTTGAAGATACATCTGTTCTGGATCACAGAACATAGGCATGCTGCATATCATTTTAATCAGCAGAAGCAGATTGTTCTAATAAGATGCATTTTAGTGTAAAAAGACGCATTAAAAGATGCACGATGCTACCAAGTCACAAAGCAGTCCTATGACCTTAGACTCAAAACATTTCTCTCAACATCCTATCACTTGAAATTTCTGCTATACAGTAGAAATTGTATTGAACACATAACAGGGGGCAAGCTTCACATAATGAGAGATCATGTTAGGTTCAATACTTTTTAAAATACACTACTTTGTACTTTCCTTCTCCCTTACTCTATGTGTATGAACAACCAAGTTCCTAAACCACCTCCCCCCACCATCACACAATTAAAATTCATCTGCATTGAGCTCATTATATTGCTCACCAACACCCCACCTTCTTTTGCTTCTATTCAATCCTGCCGCATGCTGAGCCTGCTAATGACAAGGTATTCATTGTCTGCTTTAATTGCATACTTCACATCAAATACACAACAGGTGATGTTCTCAACATGGATAGACTGTTTAGGCTAGTGGGTAGTTTCTGTGCTTTGCACATTGAGGTCTGGGGTTCAAATCATGGAAGGGGATTTTTTTTCCTTTTCTTTTGAATCTTTATATTTAGATTAAAAATAAATCACTTTGTGGTGTGTGTGAATTCTGTTATGGCATGGTGTGATTCGGTAGCGCGAGCATCTTTAATGCAACTTTTTACCTTCAATTACATATGAATCATACAGCGAATCAAATTGAAAGCACAAGCAGCTTTTGCTGATGAAAACAATATGCAAATTGATTATAATCTGTGAGCCAGTTCAGGTGTTTCTGCATGTTTTATGTTACGTTACACTAATAGCGACTATAACACTTAAACGTAGTGGTTTTCTTGAAGATACATCTGTTCTGGATCACAGAACATAGGCATGCTGCATATCATTTTAATCAGCAGAAGCAGATTGTTCTAATAAGATGCATTTTAGTGTAAAAAGACGCATTAAAAGATGCACGATGCTACCAAGTCACAAAGCAGTCTTATGACCTTAGACTCAAAACATTTCTCTCAACATCCTATCACTTGAAATTTCTGCTATACAATAGAAATTGTATTTTACACATAACAGGGGGCAAGATTCACATAATGAGAGATCATGTTAGGTTCAATACTTTTTAAAATACACTACTTTGTACTTTCCTTCTCCCTTACTCTCTGTGTATGGACACCCAAGTTCCTAAACCACCTCCCCCCACCGTCACACAATTATAATTCATCTGCATTGAGCTCATTATATGGCTCACCAACACCCGACCTTCTTTTGCTTCTATTCAATGCTGCCGCATGCTGAGCCTGCTATTGACAAGGTATACATTGTCTACTTTAATTGCACACTTCACATCACATACACAACAGGTGATGTTCTCAACATGGATAGACTGTTTAGTCTAGTGGGTACTGTCTGCGCTTTGCACCTTGAGGTATGTGGTTCGGATCATGGAAGGGGAGTTTTTTTTCCTTTTCTTTTGAATCTTTATTTTTAGATAAAAAATAAAGCACTTAGTGGTGTGTTTGAATTCTGTTATGGCATGGTGTGACTCGGTAGCGCGAGCATCTTTAATGCAACTTTTTACCTTCAATTACATCTGAATCATACAGCGAATCAAATTGAAAGCACTAGCAGCTTTTGCTGATGAAAACAATATGCAAATTGATTATAATCTGTGAGCCAGTTCAGGTGTTTCTGCATGTTTTATGTTACGTTACACTAATAGCGACTATAACACCTAAACGTAGTGGTTTTCTTGAAGATACATCTGTACTGGATCACAGAACATAGGCATGCTGCATATCATTTTAATCAGCAGAAGCAGATTGTTCTAATAAGATGCATTTTAGTGTAAAAAGATGCATTAAAAGATGCACAATGCTACCAAGTCACACAGCACTCCTATGACCTTAGACTCAAAACATTTCTCTCAACATCCTATCACTTGAAATTTCTGCTATACAGTAGAAATTGTATTGTACACATAACAGGCGGCAAGTTTCACATAATGAGAGATCATGTTAGGTTCAATACTTTTTAAAATACACTACTTTGTACTTTCCTTCTCCCTTCCTCTCTGTGTATGGACACCCAAGTTCCTAAACCACCTCCCCCCACCATCACACAATTATAATTCATCTGCATTGAGCTCATTATATCGCTCACCAACACCCCACCTTCTTTTGCTTCTATTCAATGCTGCCGCATGCTGAGCCTGCTAATGACAAGGTATGCATTGTCTGCTTTAATTGCATACTTCACATCAAATACACAACAGTTGATGTTCTCAACATGGATAGACTGTTTAGGCTAGTTGGTACTGTCTGTGCTTTGCACATTGAGGTATGGGGTTCGGATCATGGAAGGGGAGTTTTTTTCCTTTTCTTTTGAATCTTTATTTTTAGATTAAAAATAAATCACTTGATGGTGTGTGTGAATTCTGTTATGGCATGGTGTGACTCGGTAGCGCGAGCATCTTTAATGCAACTTTTTACCTTCAATTACATCTGAATCATACAGCGAATCAAATTGAAAGCACAAGCAGCTTTTGCTGATGAAAACAATATGCAAATTGATTATAATCTGTGAGCCAGTTCAGGTGTTTCTGCATGTTTTATGTTACGTTACACTAATAGCGACTATAACACTTAAACGTAGTGGTTTTCTTGAAGATACATCTGTTCTGGATCACAGAACATAGGCATGCTGCATATCATTTTAATCAGCAGAAGCAGATTGTTCTAATAAGATGCATTTTAGTGTAAAAAGACGCATTAAAAGATGCACGATGCTACCAAGTCACAAAGCAGTCCTATGACCTTAGACTCAAAACATTTCTCTCAACATCCTATCACTTGAAATTTCTGCTATACAGTAGAAATTGTATTGAACACATAACAGGGGGCAAGCTTCACATAATGAGAGATCATGTTAGGTTCAATACTTTTTAAAATACACTACTTTGTACTTTCCTTCTCCCTTACTCTATGTGTATGAACAACCAAGTTCCTAAACCACCTCCCCCCACCATCACACAATTAAAAATCATCTGCATTGAGCTCATTATATTGCTCACCAACACCCCACCTTCTTTTGCTTCTATTCAATGCTGCCGCATGCTGAGCCTGCTAATGACAAGGTATTCATTGTCTGCTTTAATTGCATACTTCACATCAAATACACAACAGGTGATGTTCTCAACATGGATAGACTGTTTAGGCTAGTGGGTACTTTCTGTGCTTTGCACATTGAGGTCTGGGGTTCAAATCATGGAAGGGGAGTTTTTTTTCCTTTTCTTTTGAATCTTTATATTTAGATTAAAAATAAATCACTTTGTGGTGTGTGTGAATTCTGTTATGGCATGGTGTGATTCGGTAGCGCGAGCATCTTTAATGCAACTTTTTACCTTCAATTACATCTGAATCATACAGCGAATCAAATTGAAAGCACAAGCAGCTTTTGCTGATGAAAACAATATGCAAATTGATTATAATCTGTGAGCCAGTTCAGGTGTTTCTGCATGTTTTATGTTACGTTACACTAATAGCGACTATAACACTTAAACGTAGTGGTTTTCTTGAAGATACATCTGTTCTGGATCACAGAACATAGGCATGCTGCATATCATTTTAATCAGCAGAAGTAGATTGTTCTAATAAGATGCATTTTAGTGTAAAAAACGCATTAAAAGATGCACGATGCTACCAAGTCACAAAGCAGTCCTATGACCTTAGACTCAAAACATTTCTCTCAACATCCTATCACTTGAAATTTCTGCTATACAATAGAAATTGTATTTTACACATAACAGGGGGCAAGATTCACATAATGAGAGATCATGTTAGGTTCAATACTTTTTAAAATACACTACTTTGTACTTTCCTTCTCCCTTACTCTCTGTGTATGGACACCCAAGTTCCTAAACCACCTCCCCCCACCGTCACACAATTATAATTCATCTGCATTGAGCTCATTATATGGCTCACCAACACCCGACCTTCTTTTGCTTCTATTCAATGCTGCCGCATGCTGAGCCTGCTATTGACAAGGTATACATTGTCTAGTTTAATTGCACACTTCACATCACATACACAACAGGTGATGTTCTCAACATGGATAGACTGTATAGTCTAGTGGGTACTGTCTGCGCTTTGCACCTTGAGGTATGGGGTTCGGATCATGGAAGGGGAGTTTTTTTTCCTTTTCTTTTGAATCTTTATTTTTAGATAAAAAATAAAGCACTTAGTGGTGTGTTTGAATTCTGTTATGGCATGGTGTGACTCGGTAGCGCGAGCATCTTTAATGCAACTTTTTACCTTCAATTACATCTGAATCATACAGCGAATCAAATTGAAAGCACTAGCAGCTTTTGCTGATGAAAACAATATGCAAAATGATTATAATCTGTGAGCCAGTTCAGGTGTTTCTGCATGTTTTATGTTACATTACACTAATAGCGACTATAACACTTAAACGTCGTGGTTTTCTTGAAGATACATCTGTACTGGATCACAGAACATAGGCATGCTGCATATCATTTTAATCATCAGAAGCAGATTGTCCTAATAAGATGCATTTTAGGGTAAAAAGATGCATTAAAAGATGCACGATGCTACCAAGTCACACAGCACTCCTATGACCTTAGACTCAAAACATTTCTCTCAACATCCTATCACTTGAAATTTCAGCTATACTGTAGAAATTGTTTTGTACACATAACAGGGGGCAAGTTTCACATAATGAGAGATCATGTTAGGTTCAATACTTTTTAAAATACACTACTTTGTACTTTCCTTCTCACTTCCTCTCTGTGTATGGACACCCAAGTTCCTAAACCACCTCCCCCCACCATCACACAATTATAATTCATCTGCATTGAGCTCATTATATGGCTCACCAACACCCCACCTTCTTTTGCTTCTATTCAATGCTGCCGCATGCTGAGCCTGCTATTGACAAGGTATACATTGTCTACTTTAATTGCACACTTCACATCACATACACAACAGGTGATGTTCTCAACATGGATAGACTGTTTAGTCTAGTGGGTACTGTCTGTGCTTTGCACCTTGAGTTATGGGGTTCGGATCATGGAAGGGGAGTTTTTTTTCCTTTTCTTTTGAATCTTTATTTTTAGATTATAAATAAATCATTTGGTGGCGTGTGTGAATTCTGTTATGGCATGGTGTGACTCGGTAGCGCGAGTATCTTTAATGCAACTTTTTACCTTCAATTACATCTGAATCATACAGCGAATCAAATTGAAAGCACAAGCAGCTTTTGCTGATGAAAACAATATGCAAATTGATTATAATCTGTGAGCCAGTTCAGGTGTTTCTGCATGTTTTATGTTACGTTACACTAATAGCGACTATAACACTTAAATGTCGTGGTTTTCTTGAAGATACATCTGTTCTGGATCACAGAACATAGGCATGCTGCATATCATTTTAATCAGCAGAAGCAGATTGTTCTAATAAGATGCATTTTAGTGTAAAAAGACGCATTAAAAGATGCACGATGCTACCAAGTCACAAAGCAGTCCTATGACCTTAGACTCAAAACATTTCTCTCAACATCCTATCACTTGAAATTTCTGCTATACAATAGAAATTGTATTTTACACATAACAGGGGGCAAGCTTCACATAATGAGAGATAATGTTAGGTTCAATACTTTTTAAAATACACTACTTTGTACTTTCCTTCTCCCTTACTCTCTGTGTATGGACACCCAAGTTCCTAAACCACCTCCCCCCACCGTCACACAATTATAATTCATCTGCATTGAGCTCATTATATGGCTCACCAACACCCGACCTTCTTTTGCTTCTATTCAATGCTGCCGCATGCTGAGCCTGCTATTGACAAGGTATACATTGTCTACTTTAATTGCACACTTCACATCACATACACAACAGGTGATGTTCTCAACATGGATAGACTGTTTAGTCTAGTGGGTACTGTCTGCGCTTTGCACCTTGAGGTATGGGGTTCGGATCATGGAAGGGGAGTTTTTTTTCCTTTTCTTTTGAATCTTTATTTTTAGATAAAAAATAAAGCACTTAGTGGTGTGTTTGAATTCTGTTATGGCATGGTGTGACTCGGTAGCGCGAGCATCTTTAATGCAACTTTTTACCTTCAATTACATCTGAATCATACAGCGAATCAAATTGAAAGCACTAGCAGCTTTTGCTGATGAAAACAATATGCAAATTGATTATAATCTGTGAGCCAGTTCAGGTGTTTCTGCATGTTTTATGTTACGTTACACTAATAGCGACTATAACACTTAAACGTAGTGGTTTTCTTGAAGATACATCTGTACTGGATCACAGAACATAGGCATGCTGCATATCATTTTAATCAGCAGAAGCATTGTTCTAATAAGATGCATTTTAGTGTAAAAAGACGCATTAAAAGATGCACGATGCTACCAAGTCACACAGCACTCCTATGACCTTAGACTCAAAACATTTCTCTCAACATCGTATCACTTGAAATTTCTGCTATACAGTAGAAATTGTATTGTACACATAACAGGGGGCAAGTTTCACATAATGAGAGATCATGTTAGGTTCAATACTTTTTAAAATACTCTACTTTGTACTTTCCTTCTCCCTTACTCTATGTGTATGGACTCCCAAGTTCCTAAACCACCTCCCCCCACCATCACACAATTAAAATTCTTCTGCATTGAGCTCATTATATTGCTCACCAACACCCCACCTTCTTTTGCTTCTATTCAATGCTGCCTCATGCTGAGCCTGCTAATGACAAGGTATTCATTGTCTGCTTTAATTGCATACTTCACATCAAATACACAACAGGTGATGTTCTCAACATGGATAGACTGTTTAGTCTAGTGGGTACTTTCTGTGCTTTGCACATTGAGGTATGGGGTTCGGATCATGGAAGGGGAGATTTTTTTCCTTTTCTTTTGAATCTTTATTTTTAGATAAAAAATAAAGCACTTAGTGGTGTGTTTGAATTCTGTTATGGCATGGTGTGACTCGGTAGCGTGAGCATCTTTAATGCAACTTTTTACCTTCAATTACATCTGAATCATACAGCGAATCAAATTGAAAGCACTAGCAGCTTTTGCTGATGAAAACAATATGCAAAATGATTATAATCTGTGAGCCAGTTCAGCTGTTTCTGCATGTTTTATGTTACATTACACTAATAGCGACTATAACACTTAAACGTCGTGGTTTTCTTGAAGATACATCTGTACTGGATCACAGAACATAGGCATGCTGCATATCATTTTAATCATCAGAAGCAGATTGTTCTAATAAGATGCATTTTAGGGTAAAAAGATGCATTAAAAGATGCACGATGCTACCAAGTCACACAGCACTCCTATGACCTTAGACTCAAAACATTTCTCTCAACATCCTATCAGTTGAAATTTCAGCTATACTGTAGAAATTGTTTTGTACACATAACAGGGGGTAAGTTTCACATAATGAGAGATCATGTTAGGTTCAATACTTTTTAAAATACACTACTTTGTACTTTCCTTCTCACTTCCTCTCTGTGTATGGACACCCAAGTTCCTAAACCACCTCCCCCCACCATCACACAATTATAATTCATCTGCATTGAGCTCATTATATGGCTCACCAACACCCCACCTTCTTTTGCTTCTATTCAATGCTGCCGCATGCTGAGCCTGCTATTGACAAGGTATACATTGTCTACTTTAATTGCACACTTCACAACACATACACAACAGGTGATGTTCTCAACATGGATAGACTGTTTAGTCTAGTGGGTACTGTCTGTGCTTTGCACCTTGAGTTATGGGGATCGGATCATGGAAGGGGAGTTTTTTTTCCTTTTCTTTTGAATCTTTATTTTTAGATTAAATATAAATCATTTGGTGGCGTGTGTGAATTCTGTTATGGCATGGTGTGACTCGGTAGCGTGAGTATCTTTAATGCAACTTTTTACCTTCAATTACATCTGAATCATACAGCGAATCAAATTGAAAGCACAAGCAGCTTTTGCTGATGAAAACAATATGCAAATTGATTATAATCTGTGAGCCAGTTCAGGTGTTTCTGCATGTTTTATGTTACGTTACACTAATAGCGACTATAACACTTAAACGTAGTGGTTTTCTTGAAGATACATCTGTACTGGATCACAGAACATAGGCATGCTGCATATCATTTTAATCAGCAGAAGCAGATTGTTCTAATAAGATGCATTTTAGTGTAAAAAGACGCATTAAAAGATGCATGATGCTACCAAGTCACAAAGCACTCCTATGACCTTAGACTCAAAACATTTCTCTCAACATCCTATCACTTGAAATTTCTGCTATACAGTAGAAATTGTATTGTACACATAACAGGGGGCAAGTTTCACATAATGAGAGATCATGTTAGGTTCAATACTTTTTAAAATACACTACTTTGTACTTTCCTTCTCCCTTACTCTATGTGTATGGACACCCAAGTTCCTAAACCACCTCCCCCCACCATCACACAATTAAAATTCATCTGCATTGAGCTCATTATATTGCTCACCAACACCCCACCTTCTTTTGCTTCTATTCAATGCTGCCGCATGCTGAGCCTGCTAATGACAAGATATTCATTGTCTGCTTTAATTGCATACTTCACATCAAATACACAACAGGTGATGTTCTCAACATGGATAGACTGTTTAGGCTAGTGGGTACTTTCTGTGCTTTGCACATTGAGGTCTGGGGTTCAAATCAAGGAAGGGGAGTTTTTTTTCCTTTTCTTTTGAATCTTTATATTTAGATTAAAAATAAATCACTTTGTGGTGTGTGTGAATTCTGTTATGGCATGGTGTGACTCGGTAGCGCGAGTATCTTTAATGCAACTTTTTACCTTCAATTACATCTGAATCATACAGCGAATCAAATTGAAAGCACAAGCAGCTTTTGTCGATGAAAACAATATGCAAATTGATTATAATCTGTGAGCCAGTTCAGGTGTTTCTGCATGATTTATGTTACGTTACACTAATAGCGACTATAACACTTAAACGTAGTGGTTTTCTTGAAGATACATCTGTACTGGATCACAGAACATAGGCATGCTGCATATCATTTTAATCAGCAGAAGCAGATTGTTCTAATAAGATGCATTTTAGTGTAAAAAGACGCATTAAAAGATGCACGATGCTACCAAGTCACAAAGTAGTCCTATGACCTTAGACTCAAAACATTTCTCTCAACATTTTATCACTTGAAATTTCTGCTATACAGTAGAAATTGTATTGAACACATAACAGGGGGCAAGCTTCACATAATGAGAGATCATGTTAGGTTCAATACTTTTTAAAATACACTACTTTGTACTTTCCTTCTCCCTTACTCTATGTGTATGAACAACCAAGTTCCTAAACCACCTCCCCCCACCATCACACAATTAAAATTCATCTGCATTGAGCTCATTATATTGCTCACCAACACCCCACCATGTTTTGCTTCTATTCAATGCTGCCACATGCTGAGCCTGCTAATGACAAGGTATTCATTGTCTGCTTTAATTGCATACTTCACATCAAATACACAACAGGTGATGTTCTCAACATGGATAGACTGTTTAGGCTAGTGGGTACTTTCTGTGCTTTGCACATTGAGGTCTGGGGTTCAAATCATGGAAGGGGAGTTTTTTTTCCTTTTCTTTTGAATCTTTATATTTAGATTAAAAATAAATCACTTTGTGGTGTGTGTGAATTCTGTTATGGCATGGTGTGATTCGGTAGCGCGAGCATCTTTAATGCAACTTTTTACCTTCAATTACATATGAATCATACAGCGAATCAAATTGAAAGCACAAGCAGCTTTTGCTGATGAAAACAATATGCAAATTGATTATAATCTGTGAGCCAGTTCAGGTGTTTCTGCATGTTTTATGTTACGTTACACTAATAGCGACTATAACACTTAAACGTAGTGGTTTTCTTGAAGATACATCTGTTCTGGATCACAGAACATAGGCATGCTGCATATTATTTTAATCAGCAGAAGTAGATTGTTCTAATAAGATGCATTTTAGTGTAAAAAGACGCATTAAAAGATGCACGATGCTACCAAGTCACAAAGCAGTCCTATGACCTTAGACTCAAAACATTTCTCTCAACATCCTATCACTTGAAATTTCTGCTATACAATAGAAATTGTATTTTACACATAACAGGGGGCAAGATTCACATAATGAGAGATCATGTTAGGTTCAATACTTTTTAAAATACACTACTTTGTACTTTCCTTCTCCCTTACTCTCTGTGTATGGACACCCAAGTTCCTAAACCACCTCCCCCCACCGTCATACAATTATAATTCATCTGCATTGAGCTCATTATATGGCTCACCAACACCCGACCTTCTTTTGCTTCTATTCAATGCTGCCGCATGCTGAGCCTGCTATTGACAAGGTATACATTGTCTACTTTAATTGCACACTTCACATCACATACACAACAGGTGATGTTCTCAACATGGATAGACTGTATAGTCTAGTGGGTACTGTCTGCGCTTTGCACCTTGAGGTATGGGGTTCGGATCATGGAAGGGGAGTTTTTTTTCCTTTTCTTTTGAATCTTTATTTTTAGATAAAAAATAAAGCACTTAGTGGTGTGTTTGAATTCTGTTATGGCATGGTGTGACTCGGTAGCGCGAGCATCTTTAATGCAACTTTTTACCTTCAATTACATCTGAATCATACAGCGAATCAAATTGAAAGCACTAGCAGCTTTTGCTGATGAAAACAATATGCAAAATGATTATAATCTGTGAGCCAGTTCAGGTGTTTCTGCATGTTTTATGTTACATTACACTAATAGCGACTATAACACTTAAACGTCGTGGTTTTCTTGAAGATACATCTGTACTGGATCACAGAACATAGGCATGCTGCATATCATTTTAATCATCAGAAGCAGATTGTCCTAATAAGATGCATTTTAGGGTAAAAAGATGCATTAAAAGATGCACGATGCTACCAAGTCACACAGCACTCCTATGACCTTAGACTCAAAACATTTCTCTCAACATCCTATCACTTGAAATTTCAGCTATACTGTAGAAATTGTTTTGTACACATAACAGGGGGCAAGTTTCACATAATGAGAGATCATGTTAGGTTCAATACTTTTTAAAATACACTACTTTGTACTTTCCTTCTCACTTCCTCTCTGTGTATGGACACCCAAGTTCCTAAACCACCTCCCCCCACCATCACACAATTATAATTCATCTGCATTGAGCTCATTATATGGCTCACCAACACCCCACCTTCTTTTGCTTCTATTAAATGCTGCCGCATGCTGAGCCTGCTATTGACAAGGTATACATTGTCTACTTTAATTGCACACTTCACATCACATACACAACAGGTGATGTTCTCAACATGGATAGACTGTTTAGTCTAGTGGGTACTGTCTGTGCTTTGCACCTTGAGTTATGGGGTTCGGATCATGGAAGGGGAGTTTTTTTTCCTTTTCTTTTGAATCTTTATTTTTAGATAAAAAATAAAGCACTTAGTGGTGTGTTTGAATTCTGTTATGGCATGGTGTGACTCGGTAGCGCGAGCATCTTTAATGCAACTTTTTACCTTCAATTACATCTGAATCATACAGCGAATCAAATTGAAAGCACTAGCAGCTTTTGCTGATGAAAACAATATGCAAATTGATTATAATCTGTGAGCCAGTTCAGGTGTTTCTGCATGTTTTATGTTACGTTACACTAATAGCGACTATAACACTTAAACGTAGTGGTTTTCTTGAAGATACATCTGTACTGGATCACAGAACATAGGCATGCTGCATATCATTTTAATCAGCAGAAGCAGATTGTTCTAATAAGATGCATTTTAGTGTAAAAAGATGCATTAAAAGATGCACAATGCTACCAAGTCACACAGCACTCCTATGACCTTAGACTCAAAACATTTCTCTCAACATCCTATCACTTGAAATTTCTGCTATACAGTAGAAATTGTATTGTACACATAACAGGCGGCAAGTTTCACATAATGAGAGATCATGTTAGGTTCAATACTTTTTAAAATACACTACTTTGTACTTTCCTTCTCCCTTCCTCTCTGTGTATGGACACCCAAGTTCCTAAACCACCTCCCCCCACCATCACACAATTATAATTCATCTGCATTGAGCTCATTATATCGCTCACCAACACCCCACCTTCTTTTGCTTCTATTCAATGCTGCCGCATGCTGAGCCTGCTAATGACAAGGTATGCATTGTCTGCTTTAATTGCATACTTCACATCAAATACACAACAGTTGATGTTCTCAACATGGATAGACTGTTTAGGCTAGTGGGTACTGTCTGTGCTTTGCACATTGAGGTATGGGGTTCGGATCATGGAAGGGGAGTTTTTTTCCTTTTCTTTTGAATCTTTATTTTTAGATTAAAAATAAATCACTTGATGGTGTGTGTGAATTCTGTTATGGCATGGTGTGACTCGGTAGCGCGAGCATCTTTAATGCAACTTTTTACCTTCAATTACATCTGAATCATACAGCGAATCAAATTGAAAGCACAAGCAGCTTTTGCTGATGAAAACAATATGCAAATTGATTATAATCTGTGAGCCAGTTCAGGTGTTTCTGCATGTTTTATGTTACGTTACACTAATAGCGACTATAACACTTAAACGTAGTGGTTTTCTTGAAGATACATCTGTTCTGGATCACAGAACATAGGCATGCTGCATATCATTTTAATCAGCAGAAGCAGATTGTTCTAATAAGATGCATTTTAGTGTAAAAAGACGCATTAAAAGATGCACGATGCTACCAAGTCACAAAGCAGTCCTATGACCTTAGACTCAAAACATTTCTCTCAACATCCTATCACTTGAAATTTCTGCTATACAGTAGAAATTGTATTGAACACATAACAGGGGGCAAGCTTCACATAATGAGAGATCATGTTAGGTTCAATACTTTTTAAAATACACTACTTTGTACTTTCCTTCTCCCTTACTCTATGTGTATGAACAACCAAGTTCCTAAACCACCTCCCCCCACCATCACACAATTAAAAATCATCTGCATTGAGCTCATTATATTGCTCACCAACACCCCACCTTCTTTTGCTTCTATTCAATGCTGCCGCATGCTGAGCCTGCTAATGACAAGGTATTCATTGTCTGCTTTAATTGCATACTTCACATCAAATACACAACAGGTGATGTTCTCAACATGGATAGACTGTTTAGGCTAGTGGGTACTTTCTGTGCTTTGCACATTGAGGTCTGGGGTTCAAATCATGGAAGGGGAGTTTTTTTTCCTTTTCTTTTGAATCTTTATATTTAGATTAAAAATAAATCACTTTGTGGTGTGTGTGAATTCTGTTATGGCATGGTGTGATTCGGTAGCGCGAGCATCTTTAATGCAACTTTTTACCTTCAATTACATCTGAATCATACAGCGAATCAAATTGAAAGCACAAGCAGCTTTTGCTGATGAAAACAATATGCAAATTGATTATAATCTGTGAGCCAGTTCAGGTGTTTCTGCATGTTTTATGTTACGTTACACTAATAGCGACTATAACACTTAAACGTAGTGGTTTTCTTGAAGATACATCTGTTCTGGATCACAGAACATAGGCATGCTGCATATCATTTTAATCAGCAGAAGTAGATTGTTCTAATAAGATGCATTTTAGTGTAAAAAACGCATTAAAAGATGCACGATGCTACCAAGTCACAAAGCAGTCCTATGACCTTAGACTCAAAACATTTCTCTCAACATCCTATCACTTGAAATTTCTGCTATACAATAGAAATTGTATTTTACACATAACAGGGGGCAAGATTCACATAATGAGAGATCATGTTAGGTTCAATACTTTTTAAAATACACTACTTTGTACTTTCCTTCTCCCTTACTCTCTGTGTATGGACACCCAAGTTCCTAAACCACCTCCCCCCACCGTCACACAATTATAATTCATCTGCATTGAGCTCATTATATGGCTCACCAACACCCGACCTTCTTTTGCTTCTATTCAATGCTGCCGCATGCTGAGCCTGCTATTGACAAGGTATACATTGTCTAGTTTAATTGCACACTTCACATCACATACACAACAGGTGATGTTCTCAACATGGATAGACTGTATAGTCTAGTGGGTACTGTCTGCGCTTTGCACCTTGAGGTATGGGGTTCG
The DNA here is from genome assembly GCA_031769625.1 of Taudactylus pleione. Taxonomy (NCBI): domain Eukaryota; kingdom Metazoa; phylum Chordata; class Amphibia; order Anura; family Myobatrachidae; genus Taudactylus; species Taudactylus pleione. Next base: position 7,578,022 of record JAUIMM010000759.1, read on the forward strand.
GATCATGGAAGGGGAGTTTTTTTTCCTTTTCTTTTGAATCTTTATTTTTAGATAAAAAATAAAGCACTTAGTGGTGTGTTTGAATTCTGTTATGGCATGGTGTGACTCGGTAGCGCGAGCATCTTTAATGCAACTTTTTACCTTCAATTACATCTGAATCATACAGCGAATCAAATTGAAAGCACTAGCAGCTTTTGCTGATGAAAACAATATGCAAAATGATTATAATCTGTGAGCCAGTTCAGGTGTTTCTGCATGTTTTATGTTACATTACACTAATAGCGACTATAACACTTAAACGTCGTGGTTTTCTTGAAGATACATCTGTACTGGATCACAGAACATAGGCATGCTGCATATCATTTTAATCATCAGAAGCAGATTGTCCTAATAAGATGCATTTTAGGGTAAAAAGATGCATTAAAAGATGCACGATGCTACCAAGTCACACAGCACTCCTATGACCTTAGACTCAAAACATTTCTCTCAACATCCTATCACTTGAAATTTCAGCTATACTGTAGAAATTGTTTTGTACACATAACAGGGGGCAAGTTTCACATAATGAGAGATCATGTTAGGTTCAATACTTTTTAAAATACACTACTTTGTACTTTCCTTCTCCCTTACTCTCTGTGTATGGACACCCAAGTTCCTAAACCACCTCCCCCCACCGTCACACAATTATAATTCATCTGCATTGAGCTCATTATATGGCTCACCAACACCCGACCTTCTTTTGCTTCTATTCAATGCTGCCGCATGCTGAGCCTGCTATTGACAAGGTATACATTGTCTACTTTAATTGCACACTTCACATCACATACACAACAGGTGATGTTCTCAACATGGATAGACTGTTTAGTCTAGTGGGTACTGTCTGCGCTTTGCACCTTGAGGTATGTGGTTCGGATCATGGAAGGGGAGTTTTTTTTCCTTTTCTTTTGAATCTTTATTTTTAGATAAAAAATAAAGCACTTAGTGGTGTGTTTGAATTCTGTTATGGCATGGTGTGACTCGGTAGCGGGAGCATCTTTAATGCAACTTTTTACCTTCAATTACATCTGAATCATACAGCGAATCAAATTGAAAGCACTAGCAGCTTTTGCTGATGAAAACAATATGCAAATTGATTATAATCTGTGAGCCAGTTCAGGTGTTTCTGCATGTTTTATGTTACGTTACACTAATAGCGACTATAACACTTAAACGTAGTGGTTTTCTTGAAGATACATCTGTACTGGATCACAGAACATAGGCATGCTGCATATCATTTTAATAAGCAGAAGCAGATTGTTCTAATAAGATGCATTTTAGTGTAAAAAGACGCATTAAAAGATGCACGATGCTACCAAGTCACACAGCACTCCTATGACCTTAGACTCACAACATTTCTCTCAACATCGTATCACTTGAAATTTCTGCTATACAGTAGAAATTGTATTGTACACATAACAGGGGGCAAGTTTCACATAATGAGAGATCATGTTAGGTTCAATACTTTTTAAAATACTCTACTTTGTACTTTCCTTCTCCCTTACTCTATGTGTATGGACTCGCAAGTTCCTAAACCACCTCCCCCCACCATCACACAATTAAAATTCATCTGCATTGAGCTCATTATATTGCTCACCAACACCCCACCTTCTTTTGCTTCTATTCAATGCTGCCTCATGCTGAGCCTGCTAATGACAAGGTATTCATTGTCTGCTTTAATTGCATACTTCACATCAAATACACAACAGGTGATGTTCTCAACATGGATAGACTGTTTAGGCTAGTGGGTACTTTCTGTGCTTTGCACATTGAGGTCTGGGGTTCGGATCATGGAAGGGGAGATTTTTTTCCTTTTCTTTTGAATCTTTATTTTTAGATTAAAAATAAATCACTTGGTGGTGTGTGTGAATTCTGTTATGGCATGGTGTGATTCGGTAGCGCGAGCATCTTTAATGCAACTTTTTACCTTCAATTACATCTGAATCATACAGCGAATCAAATTGAAAGCACTAGCAGCTTTTGCTGATGAAAACAATATGCAAATTGATAATATTCTGTGAGCCAGTTCAGGTGTTTCTGCATGTTTTATGTTACGTTACACTTCTAGCGACTATAACACTTAAACGTAGTGGTTTTCTTGAAGATACATCTGTTCTGGATCACAGAACATTGGCATGCTGCATATCATTTTAATCAGCAGAAGCAGATTGTTCTAATAAGATGCATTTTAGTGTAAAAAGACGCATTAAAAGATGCACGATGCTACCAAGTCACAAAGCAGTCCTATGACCTTAGACTCAAAACATTTCTCTCAACATCCTATCACTTGAAATTTCTGCTATACAGTAGAAATTGTATTGAACACATAACAGGGGGCAAGCTTCACATAATGAGATATCATGTTAGGTTCAATACTTTTTAAAATACACTACTTTGTACTTTCCTTCTCCCTTACTCTATGTGTATGAACAACCAAGTTCCTAAACCACCTCCCCCCACCATCACACAATTAAAATTCATCTGCATTGAGCTCATTATATTGCTCACCAACACCCCACCTTCTTTTGCTTCTATTCAATGCTGCTGCATGCTGAGCCTGCTAATGACAAGGTATTCATTGTCTGCTTTAATTGCATACTTCACATCAAATACACAACAGGTGATGTTCTCAACATGGATAGACTGTTTAGGCTAGTGGGTACTTTCTGTGCTTTGCACATTGAGGTCTGGGGTTCAAATCATGGAAGGGGAGTTTTTTTTCCTTTTCTTTTGAATCTTTATATTTAGATTAAAAATAAATCACTTTGTGGTGTGTGTGAATTCTGTTATGGCATGGTGTGATTCAGTAGCGCGAGCATCTTTAATGCAACTTTTTACCTTCAATTACATATGAATCATACAGCGAATCAAATTGAAAGCACAAGCAGCTTTTGCTGATGAAAACAATATGCAAATTGATTATAATCTGTGAGCCAGTTCAGGTGTTTCTGCATGTTTTATGTTACGTTACACTAATAGCGACTATAACACTTAAACGTAGTGGTTTTCTTGAAGATACATCTGTTCTGGATCACAGAACATAGGCATGCTGCATATCATTTTAATCAGCAGAAGTAGATTGTTCTAATAAGATGCATTTTAGTGTAAAAAGACGCATTAAAAGATGCACGATGCTACCAAGTCACAAAGCAGTCCTATGACCTTAGACTCAAAACATTTCTCTCAACATCCTATCACTTGAAATTTCTGCTATACAATAGAAATTGTATTTTACACATAACAGGGGGCAAGATTCACATAATGAGAGATCATGTTAGGTTCAATACTTTTTAAAATACACTACTTTGTACTTTCCTTCTCCCTTACTCTCTGTGTATGGACACCCAAGTTCCTAAACCACCTCCCCCCACCGTCACACAATTATAATTCATCTGCATTGAGCTCATTATATGGCTCACCAACACCCGACCTTCTTTTGCTTCTATTCAATGCTGCCGCATGCTGAGCCTGCTATTGACAAGGTATACATTGTCTACTTTAATTGCACACTTCACATCACATACACAACAGGTGATGTTCTCAACATGGATAGACTGTATAGTCTAGTGGGTACTGTCTGCGCTTTGCACCTTGAGGTATGGGGTTCGGATCATGGAAGGGGAGTTTTTTTTCCTTTTCTTTTGAATCTTTATTTTTAGATAAAAAATAAAGCACTTAGTGGTGTGTTTGAATTCTGTTATGGCATGGTGTGACTCGGTAGCGCGAGCATCTTTAATGCAACTTTTTACCTTCAATTACATCTGAATCATACAGCGAATCAAATTGAAAGCACTAGCAGCTTTTGCTGATGAAAACAATATGCAAAATGATTATAATCTGTGAGCCAGTTCAGGTGTTTCTGCATGTTTTATGTTACATTACACTAATAGCGACTATAACACTTAAACGTCGTGGTTTTCTTGAAGATACATCTGTACTGGATCACAGAACATAGGCATGCTGCATATCATTTTAATCATCAGAAGCAGATTGTCCTAATAAGATGCATTTTAGGGTAAAAAGATGCATTAAAAGATGCACGATGCTACCAAGTCACACAGCACTCCTATGACCTTAGACTCAAAACATTTCTCTCAACATCCTATCACTTGAAATTTCAGCTATACTGTAGAAATTGTTTTGTACACATAACAGGGGGCAAGTTTCACATAATGAGAGATCATGTTAGGTTCAATACTTTTTAAAATACACTACTTTGTACTTTCCTTCTCACTTCCTCTCTGTGTATGGACACCCAAGTTCCTAAACCACCTCCCCCCACCATCACACAATTATAATTCATCTGCATTGAGCTCATTATATGGCTCACCAACACCCCACCTTCTTTTGCTTCTATTCAATGCTGCCGCATGCTGAGCCTGCTATTGACAAGGTATACATTGTCTACTTTAATTGCACACTTCACATCACATACACAACAGGTGATGTTCTCAACATGGATAGACTGTTTAGTCTAGTGGGTACTGTCTGTGCTTTGCACCTTGAGTTATGGGGTTCGGATCATGGAAGGGGAGTTTTTTTTCCTTTTCTTTTGAATCTTTATTTTTAGATTATAAATAAATCATTTGGTGGCGTGTGTGAATTCTGTTATGGCATGGTGTGACTCGGTAGCGCGAGTATCTTTAATGCAACTTTTTACCTTCAATTACATCTGAATCATACAGCGAATCAAATTGAAAGCACAAGCAGCTTTTGCTGATGAAAACAATATGCAAATTGATTATAATCTCTGAGCCAGTTCAGGTGTTTCTGCATGTTTTATGTTACGTTACACTAATAGCGACTATAACACTTAAACGTAGTGGTTTTCTTGAAGATACATCTGTTCTGGATCACAGAACATAGGCATGCTGCATATCATTTTAATCAGCAGAAGCAGATTGTTCTAATAAGATGCATTTTAGTGTAAAAAGACGCATTAAAAGATGCACGATGCTACCAAGTCACAAAGCAGTCCTATGACCTTAGACTCAAAACATTTCTCTCAACATCCTATCACTTGAAATTTCTGCTATACAGTAGAAATTGTATTGAACACATAACAGGGGGCAAGCTTCACATAATGAGAGATCATGTTAGGTTCAATACTTTTTAAAATACACTACTTTGTACTTTCCTTCTCCCTTACTCTATGTGTATGAACAACCAAGTTCCTAAACCACCTCCCCCCACCATCACACAATTAAAATTCATCTGCATTGAGCTCATTATATTGCTCACCAACACCCCACCTTCTTTTGCTTCTATTCAATGCTGCCGCATGCTGAGCCTGCTAATGACAAGGTATTCATTGTCTGCTTTAATTGCATACTTCACATCAAATACACAACAGGTGATGTTCTCAACATGGATAGACTGTTTAGGCTAGTGGGTACTTTCTGTGCTTTGCACATTGAGGTCTGGGGTTCAAATCATGGAAGGGGATTTTTTTTCCTTTTCTTTTGAATCTTTATATTTAGATTAAAAATAAATCACTTTGTGGTGTGTGTGAATTCTGTTATGGCATGGTGTGATTCGGTAGCGCGAGCATCTTTAATGCAACTTTTTACCTTCAATTACATATGAATCATACAGCGAATCAAATTGAAAGCACAAGCAGCTTTTGCTGATGAAAACAATATGCAAATTGATTATAATCTGTGAGCCAGTTCAGGTGTTTCTGCATGTTTTATGTTACGTTACACTAATAGCGACTATAACACTTAAACGTAGTGGTTTTCTTGAAGATACATCTGTTCTGGATCACAGAACATAGGCATGCTGCATATCATTTTAATCAGCAGAAGCAGATTGTTCTAATAAGATGCATTTTAGTGTAAAAAGACGCATTAAAAGATGCACGATGCTACCAAGTCACAAAGCAGTCTTATGACCTTAGACTCAAAACATTTCTCTCAACATCCTATCACTTGAAATTTCTGCTATACAATAGAAATTGTATTTTACACATAACAGGGGGCAAGATTCACATAATGAGAGATCATGTTAGGTTCAATACTTTTTAAAATACACTACTTTGTACTTTCCTTCTCCCTTACTCTCTGTGTATGGACACCCAAGTTCCTAAACCACCTCCCCCCACCGTCACACAATTATAATTCATCTGCATTGAGCTCATTATATGGCTCACCAACACCCGACCTTCTTTTGCTTCTATTCAATGCTGCCGCATGCTGAGCCTGCTATTGACAAGGTATACATTGTCTACTTTAATTGCACACTTCACATCACATACACAACAGGTGATGTTCTCAACATGGATAGACTGTTTAGTCTAGTGGGTACTGTCTGCGCTTTGCACCTTGAGGTATGTGGTTCGGATCATGGAAGGGGAGTTTTTTTTCCTTTTCTTTTGAATCTTTATTTTTAGATAAAAAATAAAGCACTTAGTGGTGTGTTTGAATTCTGTTATGGCATGGTGTGACTCGGTAGCGTGAGCATCTTTAATGCAACTTTTTACCTTCAATTACATCTGAATCATACAGCGAATCAAATTGAAAGCACTAGCAGCTTTTGCTGATGAAAACAATATGCAAATTGATTATAATCTGTGAGCCAGTTCAGGTGTTTCTGCATGTTTTATGTTACGTTACACTAATAGCGACTATAACACTTAAACGTAGTGGTTTTCTTGAAGATACTTCTGTACTGGATCACAGAACATAGGCATGCTGCATATCATTTTAATAAGCAGAAGCAGATTGTTCTAATAAGATGCATGTTAGTGTAAAAAGACGCATTAAAAGATGCACGATGCTACCAAGTCACACAGCACTCCTATGACCTTAGACTCAAAACATTTCTCTCAACATCGTATCACTTGAAATTTCTGCTATACAGTAGAAATTGTATTGTACACATAACAGGGGGCAAGTTTCACATAATGAGAGATCATGTTAGGTTCAATACTTTTTAAAATACTCTACTTTGTACTTTCCTTCTCTCTTACTCTATGTGTATGGACTCGCAAGTTCCTAAACCACCTCCCCCCACCATCACACAATTAAAATTCATCTGCATTGAGCTCATTATATTGCTCACCAACACCCCACCTTCTTTTGCTTCTATTCAATGCTGCCTCATGCTGAGCCTGCTAATGACAAGGTATTCATTATCTGCTTTAATTGCATACTTCACATCAAATACACAACAGGTGATGTTCTCAACATGGATAGACTGTTTAGGCTAGTGGGTACTTTCTGTGCTTTGCACATTGAGGTCTGGGGTTCGGATCATGGAAGGGGAGATTTTTTTCCTTTTCTTTTGAATCTTTATTTTTAGATTAAAAATAAATCACTTGGTGGTGTGTGTGAATTCTGTTATGGCATGGTGTGATTCGGTAGCGCGAGCATCTTTAATGCAACTTTTTACCTTCAATTACATCTGAATCATACAGCGAATCAAATTGAAAGCACTAGCAGCTTTTGCTGATGAAAACAATATGCAAATTGATAATATTCTGTGAGCCAGTTCAGGTGTTTCTGCATGTTTTATGTTACGTTACACTTCTAGCGACTATAACACTTAAACGTAGTGGTTTTCTTGAAGATACATCTGTTCTGGATCACAGAACATTGGCATGCTGCATATCATTTTAATCAGCAGAAGCAGATTGTTCTAATAAGATGCATTTTAGTGTAAAAAGACGCATTAAAAGATGCACGATGCTACCAAGTCACAAAGCACTCCTATGACCTTAGACTCAAAACATTTCTCTCAACATCCTATCACTTGAAATTTCTGCTATACAATAGAAATTGTATTGTCCACATAACAGGGGGCAAGATTCACATAATGAGAGATCATGTTAGGTTCAATACTTTTTAAAATACACTACTTTGTACTTTCCTTCTCCCTTACTCTATGTGTATGGACACCCAAGTTCCTAAACCACCTCCCCCCACCATAACACAATTAAAATTCATCTGCATTGAGCTCATTATATTGCTCACCAACACCCCACCTTCTTTTGCTTCTATTCAATGCTGCCGCATGCTGAGCCTGCTAATGACAAGGTATTCATTGTCTACTTTAATTGCACACTTCACATCAAATACACAACAGGTGATGTTCTCAACATGGATAGACTGTTTAGTCTAGTGGGTACTGTCTGTGCTTTGCACCTTGAGTTATGGGGTTCGGATCATGGAAGGGGAGGTTTTTTTCCTTTTCTTTTGAATCTTTATTTTTAGATTAAAAATAAAGCACTTAGTGGTGTGTTTGAATTCTGTTATGGCATGGTGTGACTCGGTAGCGTGAGCATCTTTAATGCAACTTTTTACCTTCAATTACATCTGAATCATACAGCGAATCAAATTGAAAGCACTAGCAGCTTTTGCTGATGAAAACAATATGCAAAATGATTATAATCTGTGAGCCAGTTCAGCTGTTTCTGCATGTTTTATGTTACATTACACTAATAGCGACTATAACACTTAAATGTCGTGGTTTTCTTGAAGATACATCTGTACTGGATCACAGAACATAGGCATGCTGCATATCATTTTAATCATCAGAAGCAGATTGTTCTAATAAGATGCATTTTAGGGTAAAAAGATGCATTAAAAGATGTACGATGCTACCAAGTCACACAGCACTCCTATGACCTTAGACTCAAAACATTTCTCTCAACATCCTATCACTTGAAATTTCAGCTATACTGTAGAAATTGTTTTGTACACATAACAGGGGGTAAGTTTCACATAATGAGAGATCATGTTAGGTTCAATACTTTTTAAAATACACTACTTTGTACTTTCCTTCTCACTTCCTCTCTGTGTATGGACACCCAAGTTCCTAAACCACCTCCCCCCACCATCACACAATTATAATTCATCTGCATTGAGCTCATTATATGGCTCACCAACACCCCACCTTCTTTTGCTTCTATTCAATGCTGCCGCATGCTGAGCCTGCTATTGACAAGGTATACATTGTCTACTTTAATTGCACACTTCACATCACATACACAACAGGTGATGTTCTCAACATGGATAGACTGTTTAGTCTAGTGGGTACTGTCTGTGCTTTGCACCTTGAGTTATGGGGTTCGGATCATGGAAGGGGAGTTTTTTTTCCTTTTCTTTTGAATCTTTATATTTAGATTAAAAATAAATCATTTGGTGGCGTGTGTGAATTCTGTTATGGCATGGTGTGACTCGGTAGCGCGAGTATCTTTAATGCAACTTTTTACCTTCAATTACATCTGAATCATACAGCGAATCAAATTGAAAGCACAAGCAGCTTTTGCTGATGAAAACAATATGCAAATTGATTATAATCTGTGAGCCAGTTCAGGTGTTTCTGCATGTTTTATGTTACGTTACACTAATAGCGACTATAACACTTAAACGTAGTGGTTTTCTTGAAGATACATCTGTACTGGATCACAGAACATAGGCATGCTGCATATCATTTTAATCAGCAGAAGCAGATTGTTCTAATAAGATGCATTTTAGTGTAAAAAGACGCATTAAAAGATGCATGATGCTACCAAGTCACACAGCACTCCTATGACCTTAGACTCAAAACATTTCTCTCAAAATCCTATCACTTGAAATTTCTGCTATACAGTAGAAATTGTATTGTACACATAACAGGGGGCAAGTTTCACATAATGAGAGATCATGTTAGGTTCAATACTTTTTAAAATACACTACTTTGTACTTTCCTTCTCCCTTACTCTATGTGTATGGACACCCAAGTTCCTAAACCACCTCCCCCCACCATCACACAATTAAAATTCATCTGCATTGAGCTCATTATATTGCTCACCAACACCCCACCTTCTTTTGCTTCTATTCAATGCTGCCGCATGCTGAGCCTGCTAATGACAAGGTATTCATTGTCTGCTTTAATTGCATACTTCACATCAAATACACAATAGGTGATGTTCTCAACATGGATAGACTGTTTAGGCTAGTGGGTACTTTCTGTGCTTTGCAAATTGAGGTCTGGGGTTCAAATCAAGGAAGGGGAGTTTTTTTTCCTTTTCTTTTGAATCTTTATATTTAGATTAAAAATAAATCACTTTGTGGTGTGTGTGAATTCTGTTATGGCATGGTGTGACTCGGTAGCGCGAGTATCTTTAATGCAACTTTTTACCTTCAATTACATCTGAATCATACAGCGAATCAAATTGAAAGCACAAGCAGCTTTTGTCGATGAAAACAATATGCAAAATGATTATATTCTGTGAGCCAGTTCAGGTGTTTCTGCATGTTTTATGTTACGTTACACTAATACCGACTATAACACTTAAACGTAGTGGTTTTCTTGAAGATACATCTGTTCTGGATCACAGAACATAGGCATGCTGCATATCATTTTAATCAGCAGAAGCAGATTGTTCTAATAAGATGCATTTTAGTGTAAAAAGACGCATTAAAAGATGCACGATGCTACCAAGTCACAAAGCAGTCCTAAGACCTTAGACTCAAAACATTTCTCTCAACATCCTATCACTTGAAATTTCTGCTATACAGTGGAAATTGTATTGTACACATAACAGGGGGCAAGTTTCACATAATGAGAGATCATGTTAGGTTCAATACTTTTTAAAATACACTACTTTGTACTTTACTTCTCCCTTACTCTATGTGAATGGACACCCAAGTTCCTAAACCACCTCCCCCCACCATCACACAATTAAAATTCATCTGCATTGAGCTCATTATATTGCTCACCAACACCCCACCTTCTTTTGCTTCTATTCAATGCTGCCGCATACTGAGCCTGCTAATGACAAGGTATTCATTGTCTGCTTTAATTGCATACTTCACATCAAATACACAACAGGTGATGTTCTCAACATGGATAGACTGTTTAGGCTAGTGGGTACTTTCTGTGCTTTGCACATTGAGGTCTGGGGTTCAAATCATGGAAGGGGAGTTTTTTTTCCTTTTCTTTTGAATCTTTATATTTAGATTAAAAATAAATCACTTTGTGGTGTGTGTGAATTCTGTTATGGCATGGTGTGATTCGGTAGCGCGAGCATCTTTAATGCAACTTTTTACCTTCAATTACATCTGAATCATACAGCGAATCAAATTGAAAGCACAAGCAGCTTTTGCTGATGAAAACAATATGCAAATTGATTATAATCTGTGAGCCAGTTCAGGTGTTTCTGCATGTTTTATGTTACGTTACACTAATAGCGACTATAACACTTAAACGTAGTGGTTTTCTTGAAGATACATCTGTTCTGGATCACAGAACATAGGCATGCTGCATATCATTTTAATCAGCAGAAGTAGATTGTTCTAATAAGATGCATTTTAGTGTAAAAAACGCATTAAAAGATGCACGATGCTACCAAGTCACAAAGCAGTCCTATGACCTTAGACTCAAAACATTTCTCTCAACATCCTATCACTTGAAATTTCTGCTATACAATAGAAATTGTATTTTACACATAACAGGGGGCAAGATTCACATAATGAGAGATCATGTTAGGTTCAATACTTTTTAAAATACACTACTTTGTACTTTCCTTCTCCCTTACTCTCTGTGTATGGACACCCAAGTTCCTAAACCACCTCCCCCCACCGTCACACAATTATAATTCATCTGCATTGAGCTCATTATATGGCTCACCAACACCCGACCTTCTTTTGCTTCTATTCAATGCTGCCGCATGCTGAGCCTGCTATTGACAAGGTATACATTGTCTAGTTTAATTGCACACTTCACATCACATACACAACAGGTGATGTTCTCAACATGGATAGACTGTATAGTCTAGTGGGTACTGTCTGCGCTTTGCACCTTGAGGTATGGGGTTCGGATCATGGAAGGGGAGTTTTTTTTCCTTTTCTTTTGAATCTTTATTTTTAGATAAAAAATAAAGCACTTAGTGGTGTGTTTGAATTCTGTTATGGCATGGTGTGACTCGGTAGCGCGAGCATCTTTAATGCAACTTTTTACCTTCAATTACATCTGAATCATACAGCGAATCAAATTGAAAGCACTAGCAGCTTTTGCTGATGAAAACAATATGCAAAATGATTATAATCTGTGAGCCAGTTCAGGTGTTTCTGCATGTTTTATGTTACATTACACTAATCGCGACTATAACACTTAAACGTCGTGGTTTTCTTGAAGATACATCTGTACTGGATCACAGAACATAGGCATGCTGCATATCATTTTAATCATCAGAAGCAGATTGTCCTAATAAGATGCATTTTAGGGTAAAAAGATGCATTAAAAGATGCACGATGCTACCAAGTCACACAGCACTCCTATGACCTTAGACTCAAAACATTTCTCTCAACATCCTATCACTTGAAATTTCAGCTATACTGTAGAAATTGTTTTGTACACATAACAGGGGGCAAGTTTCACATAATGAGAGATCATGTTAGGTTCAATACTTTTTAAAATACACTACTTTGTACTTTCCTTCTCCCTTACTCTCTGTGTATGGACACCCAAGTTCCTAAACCACCTCCCCCCACCGTCACACAATTATAATTCATCTGCATTGAGCTCATTATATGGCTCACCAACACCCGACCTTCTTTTGCTTCTATTCAATGCTGCCGCATGCTGAGCCTGCTATTGACAAGGTATACATTGTCTACTTTAATTGCACACTTCACATCACATACACAACAGGTGATGTTCTCAACATGGATAGACTGTTTAGTCTAGTGGGTACTGTCTGCGCTTTGCACCTTGAGGTATGTGGTTCGGATCATGGAAGGGGAGTTTTTTTTCCTTTTCTTTTGAATCTTTATTTTTAGATAAAAAATAAAGCACTTAGTGGTGTGTTTGAATTCTGTTATGGCATGGTGTGACTCGGTAGCGTGAGCATCTTTAATGCAACTTTTTACCTTCAATTACATCTGAATCATACAGCGAATCAAATTGAAAGCACTAGCAGCTTTTGCTGATGAAAACAATATGCAAATTGATTATAATCTGTGAGCCAGTTCAGGTGTTTCTGCATGTTTTATGTTACGTTACACTAATAGCGACTATAACACTTAAACGTAGTGGTTTTCTTGAAGATACTTCTGTACTGGATCACAGAACATAGGCATGCTGCATATCATTTTAATAAGCAGAAGCAGATTGTTCTAATAAGATGCATGTTAGTGTAAAAAGACGCATTAAAAGATGCACGATGCTACCAAGTCACACAGCACTCCTATGACCTTAGACTCAAAACATTTCTCTCAACATCGTATCACTTGAAATTTCTGCTATACAGTAGAAATTGTATTGTACACATAACAGGGGGCAAGTTTCACATAATGAGAGATCATGTTAGGTTCAATACTTTTTAAAATACTCTACTTTGTACTTTCCTTCTCTCTTACTCTATGTGTATGGACTCGCAAGTTCCTAAACCACCTCCCCCCACCATCACACAATTAAAATTCATCTGCATTGAGCTCATTATATTGCTCACCAACACCCCACCTTCTTTTGCTTCTATTCAATGCTGCCTCATGCTGAGCCTGCTAATGACAAGGTATTCATTATCTGCTTTAATTGCATACTTCACATCAAATACACAACAGGTGATGTTCTCAACATGGATAGACTGTTTAGGCTAGTGGGTACTTTCTGTGCTTTGCACATTGAGGTCTGGGGTTCGGATCATGGAAGGGGAGATTTTTTTCCTTTTCTTTTGAATCTTTATTTTTAGATTAAAAATAAATCACTTGGTGGTGTGTGTGAATTCTGTTATGGCATGGTGTGATTCGGTAGCGCGAGCATCTTTAATGCAACTTTTTACCTTCAATTACATCTGAATCATACAGCGAATCAAATTGAAAGCACTAGCAGCTTTTGCTGATGAAAACAATATGCAAATTGATAATATTCTGTGAGCCAGTTCAGGTGTTTCTGCATGTTTTATGTTACGTTACACTTCTAGCGACTATAACACTTAAACGTAGTGGTTTTCTTGAAGATACATCTGTTCTGGATCACAGAACATTGGCATGCTGCATATCATTTTAATCAGCAGAAGCAGATTGTTCTAATAAGATGCATTTTAGTGTAAAAAGACGCATTAAAAGATGCACGATGCTACCAAGTCACAAAGCACTCCTATGACCTTAGACTCAAAACATTTCTCTCAACATCCTATCACTTGAAATTTCTGCTATACAATAGAAATTGTATTGTCCACATAACAGGGGGCAAGATTCACATAATGAGAGATCATGTTAGGTTCAATACTTTTTAAAATACACTACTTTGTACTTTCCTTCTCCCTTACTCTATGTGTATGGACACCCAAGTTCCTAAACCACCTCCCCCCACCATAACACAATTAAAATTCATCTGCATTGAGCTCATTATATTGCTCACCAACACCCCACCTTCTTTTGCTTCTATTCAATGCTGCCGCATGCTGAGCCTGCTAATGACAAGGTATTCATTGTCTACTTTAATTGCACACTTCACATCAAATACACAACAGGTGATGTTCTCAACATGGATAGACTGTTTAGTCTAGTGGGTACTGTCTGTGCTTTGCACCTTGAGTTATGGGGTTCGGATCATGGAAGGGGAGGTTTTTTTCCTTTTCTTTTGAATCTTTATTTTTAGATTAAAAATAAAGCACTTAGTGGTGTGTTTGAATTCTGTTATGGCATGGTGTGACTCGGTAGCGTGAGCATCTTTAATGCAACTTTTTACCTTCAATTACATCTGAATCATACAGCGAATCAAATTGAAAGCACTAGCAGCTTTTGCTGATGAAAACAATATGCAAAATGATTATAATCTGTGAGCCAGTTCAGCTGTTTCTGCATGTTTTATGTTACATTACACTAATAGCGACTATAACACTTAAATGTCGTGGTTTTCTTGAAGATACATCTGTACTGGATCACAGAACATAGGCATGCTGCATATCATTTTAATCATCAGAAGCAGATTGTTCTAATAAGATGCATTTTAGGGTAAAAAGATGCATTAAAAGATGTACGATGCTACCAAGTCACACAGCACTCCTATGACCTTAGACTCAAAACATTTCTCTCAACATCCTATCACTTGAAATTTCAGCTATACTGTAGAAATTGTTTTGTACACATAACAGGGGGTAAGTTTCACATAATGAGAGATCATGTTAGGTTCAATACTTTTTAAAATACACTACTTTGTACTTTCCTTCTCACTTCCTCTCTGTGTATGGACACCCAAGTTCCTAAACCACCTCCCCCCACCATCACACAATTATAATTCATCTGCATTGAGCTCATTATATGGCTCACCAACACCCCACCTTCTTTTGCTTCTATTCAATGCTGCCGCATGCTGAGCCTGCTATTGACAAGGTATACATTGTCTACTTTAATTGCACACTTCACATCACATACACAACAGGTGATGTTCTCAACATGGATAGACTGTTTAGTCTAGTGGGTACTGTCTGTGCTTTGCACCTTGAGTTATGGGGTTCGGATCATGGAAGGGGAGTTTTTTTTCCTTTTCTTTTGAATCTTTATATTTAGATTAAAAATAAATCATTTGGTGGCGTGTGTGAATTCTGTTATGGCATGGTGTGACTCGGTAGCGCGAGTATCTTTAATGCAACTTTTTACCTTCAATTACATCTGAATCATACAGCGAATCAAATTGAAAGCACAAGCAGCTTTTGCTGATGAAAACAATATGCAAATTGATTATAATCTGTGAGCCAGTTCAGGTGTTTCTGCATGTTTTATGTTACGTTACACTAATAGCGACTATAACACTTAAACGTAGTGGTTTTCTTGAAGATACATCTGTACTGGATCACAGAACATAGGCATGCTGCATATCATTTTAATCAGCAGAAGCAGATTGTTCTAATAAGATGCATTTTAGTGTAAAAAGACGCATTAAAAGATGCATGATGCTACCAAGTCACACAGCACTCCTATGACCTTAGACTCAAAACATTTCTCTCAAAATCCTATCACTTGAAATTTCTGCTATACAGTAGAAATTGTATTGTACACATAACAGGGGGCAAGTTTCACATAATGAGAGATCATGTTAGGTTCAATACTTTTTAAAATACACTACTTTGTACTTTCCTTCTCCCTTACTCTATGTGTATGGACACCCAAGTTCCTAAACCACCTCCCCCCACCATCACACAATTAAAATTCATCTGCATTGAGCTCATTATATTGCTCACCAACACCCCACCTTCTTTTGCTTCTATTCAATGCTGCCGCATGCTGAGCCTGCTAATGACAAGGTATTCATTGTCTGCTTTAATTGCATACTTCACATCAAATACACAATAGGTGATGTTCTCAACATGGATAGACTGTTTAGGCTAGTGGGTACTTTCTGTGCTTTGCAAATTGAGGTCTGGGGTTCAAATCAAGGAAGGGGAGTTTTTTTTCCTTTTCTTTTGAATCTTTATATTTAGATTAAAAATAAATCACTTTGTGGTGTGTGTGAATTCTGTTATGGCATGGTGTGACTCGGTAGCGCGAGTATCTTTAATGCAACTTTTTACCTTCAATTACATCTGAATCATACAGCGAATCAAATTGAAAGCACAAGCAGCTTTTGTCGATGAAAACAATATGCAAAATGATTATATTCTGTGAGCCAGTTCAGGTGTTTCTGCATGTTTTATGTTACGTTACACTAATACCGACTATAACACTTAAACGTAGTGGTTTTCTTGAAGATACATCTGTTCTGGATCACAGAACATAGGCATGCTGCATATCATTTTAATCAGCAGAAGCAGATTGTTCTAATAAGATGCATTTTAGTGTAAAAAGACGCATTAAAAGATGCACGATGCTACCAAGTCACAAAGCAGTCCTAAGACCTTAGACTCAAAACATTTCTCTCAACATCCTATCACTTGAAATTTCTGCTATACAGTGGAAATTGTATTGTACACATAACAGGGGGCAAGTTTCACATAATGAGAGATCATGTTAGGTTCAATACTTTTTAAAATACACTACTTTGTACTTTACTTCTCCCTTACTCTATGTGAATGGACACCCAAGTTCCTAAACCACCTCCCCCCACCATCACACAATTAAAATTCATCTGCATTGAGCTCATTATATTGCTCACCAACACCCCACCTTCTTTTGCTTCTATTCAATGCTGCCGCATACTGAGCCTGCTAATGACAAGGTATTCATTGTCTGCTTTAATTGCATACTTCACATCAAATACACAACAGGTGATGTTCTCAACATGGATAGACTGTTTAGGCTAGTGGGTACTTTCTGTGCTTTGCACATTGAGGTCTGGGGTTCAAATCATGGAAGGGGAGTTTTTTTTCCTTTTCTTTTGAATCTTTATATTTAGATTAAAAATAAATCACTTTGTGGTGTGTGTGAATTCTGTTATGGCATGGTGTGATTCGGTAGCGCGAGCATCTTTAATGCAACTTTTTACCTTCAATTACATCTGAATCATACAGCGAATCAAATTGAAAGCACAAGCAGCTTTTGCTGATGAAAACAATATGCAAATTGATTATAATCTGTGAGCCAGTTCAGGTGTTTCTGCATGTTTTATGTTACGTTACACTAATAGCGACTATAACACTTAAACGTAGTGGTTTTCTTGAAGATACATCTGTTCTGGATCACAGAACATAGGCATGCTGCATATCATTTTAATCAGCAGAAGTAGATTGTTCTAATAAGATGCATTTTAGTGTAAAAAACGCATTAAAAGATGCACGATGCTACCAAGTCACAAAGCAGTCCTATGACCTTAGACTCAAAACATTTCTCTCAACATCCTATCACTTGAAATTTCTGCTATACAATAGAAATTGTATTTTACACATAACAGGGGGCAAGATTCACATAATGAGAGATCATGTTAGGTTCAATACTTTTTAAAATACACTACTTTGTACTTTCCTTCTCCCTTACTCTCTGTGTATGGACACCCAAGTTCCTAAACCACCTCCCCCCACCGTCACACAATTATAATTCATCTGCATTGAGCTCATTATATGGCTCACCAACACCCGACCTTCTTTTGCTTCTATTCAATGCTGCCGCATGCTGAGCCTGCTATTGACAAGGTATACATTGTCTAGTTTAATTGCACACTTCACATCACATACACAACAGGTGATGTTCTCAACATGGATAGACTGTATAGTCTAGTGGGTACTGTCTGCGCTTTGCACCTTGAGGTATGGGGTTCGGATCATGGAAGGGGAGTTTTTTTTCCTTTTCTTTTGAATCTTTATTTTTAGATAAAAAATAAAGCACTTAGTGGTGTGTTTGAATTCTGTTATGGCATGGTGTGACTCGGTAGCGCGAGCATCTTTAATGCAACTTTTTACCTTCAATTACATCTGAATCATACAGCGAATCAAATTGAAAGCACTAGCAGCTTTTGCTGATGAAAACAATATGCAAAATGATTATAATCTGTGAGCCAGTTCAGGTGTTTCTGCATGTTTTATGTTACATTACACTAATCGCGACTATAACACTTAAACGTCGTGGTTTTCTTGAAGATACATCTGTACTGGATCACAGAACATAGGCATGCTGCATATCATTTTAATCATCAGAAGCAGATTGTCCTAATAAGATGCATTTTAGGGTAAAAAGATGCATTAAAAGATGCACGATGCTACCAAGTCACACAGCACTCCTATGACCTTAGACTCAAAACATTTCTCTCAACATCCTATCACTTGAAATTTCAGCTATACTGTAGAAATTGTTTTGTACACATAACAGGGGGCAAGTTTCACATAATGAGAGATCATGTTAGGTTCAATACTTTTTAAAATACACTACTTTGTACTTTCCTTCTCCCTTACTCTCTGTGTATGGACACCCAAGTTCCTAAACCACCTCCCCCCACCGTCACACAATTATAATTCATCTGCATTGAGCTCATTATATGGCTCACCAACACCCGACCTTCTTTTGCTTCTATTCAATGCTGCCGCATGCTGAGCCTGCTATTGACAAGGTATACATTGTCTACTTTAATTGCACACTTCACATCACATACACAACAGGTGATGTTCTCAACATGGATAGACTGTTTAGTCTAGTGGGTACTGTCTGCGCTTTGCACCTTGAGGTATGTGGTTCGGATCATGGAAGGGGAGTTTTTTTTCCTTTTCTTTTGAATCTTTATTTTTAGATAAAAAATAAAGCACTTAGTGGTGTGTTTGAATTCTGTTATGGCATGGTGTGACTCGGTAGCGGGAGCATCTTTAATGCAACTTTTTACCTTCAATTACATCTGAATCATACAGCGAATCAAATTGAAAGCACTAGCAGCTTTTGCTGATGAAAACAATATGCAAATTGATTATAATCTGTGAGCCAGTTCAGGTGTTTCTGCATGTTTTATGTTACGTTACACTAATAGCGACTATAACACTTAAACGTAGTGGTTTTCTTGAAGATACATCTGTACTGGATCACAGAACATAGGCATGCTGCATATCATTTTAATAAGCAGAAGCAGATTGTTCTAATAAGATGCATTTTAGTGTAAAAAGACGCATTAAAAGATGCACGATGCTACCAAGTCACACAGCACTCCTATGACCTTAGACTCACAACATTTCTCTCAACATCGTATCACTTGAAATTTCTGCTATACAGTAGAAATTGTATTGTACACATAACAGGGGGCAAGTTTCACATAATGAGAGATCATGTTAGGTTCAATACTTTTTAAAATACTCTACTTTGTACTTTCCTTCTCCCTTACTCTATGTGTATGGACTCGCAAGTTCCTAAACCACCTCCCCCCACCATCACACAATTAAAATTCATCTGCATTGAGCTCATTATATTGCTCACCAACACCCCACCTTCTTTTGCTTCTATTCAATGCTGCCTCATGCTGAGCCTGCTAATGACAAGGTATTCATTGTCTGCTTTAATTGCATACTTCACATCAAATACACAACAGGTGATGTTCTCAACATGGATAGACTGTTTAGGCTAGTGGGTACTTTCTGTGCTTTGCACATTGAGGTCTGGGGTTCGGATCATGGAAGGGGAGATTTTTTTCCTTTTCTTTTGAATCTTTATTTTTAGATTAAAAATAAATCACTTGGTGGTGTGTGTGAATTCTGTTATGGCATGGTGTGATTCGGTAGCGCGAGCATCTTTAATGCAACTTTTTACCTTCAATTACATCTGAATCATACAGCGAATCAAATTGAAAGCACTAGCAGCTTTTGCTGATGAAAACAATATGCAAATTGATAATATTCTGTGAGCCAGTTCAGGTGTTTCTGCATGTTTTATGTTACGTTACACTTCTAGCGACTATAACACTTAAACGTAGTGGTTTTCTTGAAGATACATCTGTTCTGGATCACAGAACATTGGCATGCTGCATATCATTTTAATCAGCAGAAGCAGATTGTTCTAATAAGATGCATTTTAGTGTAAAAAGACGCATTAAAAGATGCACGATGCTACCAAGTCACAAAGCAGTCCTATGACCTTAGACTCAAAACATTTCTCTCAACATCCTATCACTTGAAATTTCTGCTATACAGTAGAAATTGTATTGAACACATAACAGGGGGCAAGCTTCACATAATGAGATATCATGTTAGGTTCAATACTTTTTAAAATACACTACTTTGTACTTTCCTTCTCCCTTACTCTATGTGTATGAACAACCAAGTTCCTAAACCACCTCCCCCCACCATCACACAATTAAAATTCATCTGCATTGAGCTCATTATATTGCTCACCAACACCCCACCTTCTTTTGCTTCTATTCAATGCTGCTGCATGCTGAGCCTGCTAATGACAAGGTATTCATTGTCTGCTTTAATTGCATACTTCACATCAAATACACAACAGGTGATGTTCTCAACATGGATAGACTGTTTAGGCTAGTGGGTACTTTCTGTGCTTTGCACATTGAGGTCTGGGGTTCAAATCATGGAAGGGGAGTTTTTTTTCCTTTTCTTTTGAATCTTTATATTTAGATTAAAAATAAATCACTTTGTGGTGTGTGTGAATTCTGTTATGGCATGGTGTGATTCGGTAGCGCGAGCATCTTTAATGCAACTTTTTACCTTCAATTACATATGAATCATACAGCGAATCAAATTGAAAGCACAAGCAGCTTTTGCTGATGAAAACAATATGCAAATTGATTATAATCTGTGAGCCAGTTCAGGTGTTTCTGCATGTTTTATGTTACGTTACACTAATAGCGACTATAACACTTAAACGTAGTGGTTTTCTTGAAGATACATCTGTTCTGGATCACAGAACATAGGCATGCTGCATATCATTTTAATCAGCAGAAGTAGATTGTTCTAATAAGATGCATTTTAGTGTAAAAAGACGCATTAAAAGATGCACGATGCTACCAAGTCACAAAGCAGTCCTATGACCTTAGACTCAAAACATTTCTCTCAACATCCTATCACTTGAAATTTCTGCTATACAATAGAAATTGTATTTTACACATAACAGGGGGCAAGATTCACATAATGAGAGATCATGTTAGGTTCAATACTTTTTAAAATACACTACTTTGTACTTTCCTTCTCCCTTACTCTCTGTGTATGGACACCCAAGTTCCTAAACCACCTCCCCCCACCGTCACACAATTATAATTCATCTGCATTGAGCTCATTATATGGCTCACCAACACCCGACCTTCTTTTGCTTCTATTCAATGCTGCCGCATGCTGAGCCTGCTATTGACAAGGTATACATTGTCTACTTTAATTGCACACTTCACATCACATACACAACAGGTGATGTTCTCAACATGGATAGACTGTATAGTCTAGTGGGTACTGTCTGCGCTTTGCACCTTGAGGTATGGGGTTCGGATCATGGAAGGGGAGTTTTTTTTCCTTTTCTTTTGAATCTTTATTTTTAGATAAAAAATAAAGCACTTAGTGGTGTGTTTGAATTCTGTTATGGCATGGTGTGACTCGGTAGCGCGAGCATCTTTAATGCAACTTTTTACCTTCAATTACATCTGAATCATACAGCGAATCAAATTGAAAGCACTAGCAGCTTTTGCTGATGAAAACAATATGCAAAATGATTATAATCTGTGAGCCAGTTCAGGTGTTTCTGCATGTTTTATGTTACATTACACTAATAGCGACTATAACACTTAAACGTCGTGGTTTTCTTGAAGATACATCTGTACTGGATCACAGAACATAGGCATGCTGCATATCATTTTAATCATCAGAAGCAGATTGTCCTAATAAGATGCATTTTAGGGTAAAAAGATGCATTAAAAGATGCACGATGCTACCAAGTCACACAGCACTCCTATGACCTTAGACTCAAAACATTTCTCTCAACATCCTATCACTTGAAATTTCAGCTATACTGTAGAAATTGTTTTGTACACATAACAGGGGGCAAGTTTCACATAATGAGAGATCATGTTAGGTTCAATACTTTTTAAAATACACTACTTTGTACTTTCCTTCTCACTTCCTCTCTGTGTATGGACACCCAAGTTCCTAAACCACCTCCCCCCACCATCACACAATTATAATTCATCTGCATTGAGCTCATTATATGGCTCACCAACACCCCACCTTCTTTTGCTTCTATTCAATGCTGCCGCATGCTGAGCCTGCTATTGACAAGGTATACATTGTCTACTTTAATTGCACACTTCACATCACATACACAACAGGTGATGTTCTCAACATGGATAGACTGTTTAGTCTAGTGGGTACTGTCTGTGCTTTGCACCTTGAGTTATGGGGTTCGGATCATGGAAGGGGAGTTTTTTTTCCTTTTCTTTTGAATCTTTATTTTTAGATTATAAATAAATCATTTGGTGGCGTGTGTGAATTCTGTTATGGCATGGTGTGACTCGGTAGCGCGAGTATCTTTAATGCAACTTTTTACCTTCAATTACATCTGAATCATACAGCGAATCAAATTGAAAGCACAAGCAGCTTTTGCTGATGAAAACAATATGCAAATTGATTATAATCTCTGAGCCAGTTCAGGTGTTTCTGCATGTTTTATGTTACGTTACACTAATAGCGACTATAACACTTAAACGTAGTGGTTTTCTTGAAGATACATCTGTTCTGGATCACAGAACATAGGCATGCTGCATATCATTTTAATCAGCAGAAGCAGATTGTTCTAATAAGATGCATTTTAGTGTAAAAAGACGCATTAAAAGATGCACGATGCTACCAAGTCACAAAGCAGTCCTATGACCTTAGACTCAAAACATTTCTCTCAACATCCTATCACTTGAAATTTCTGCTATACAGTAGAAATTGTATTGAACACATAACAGGGGGCAAGCTTCACATAATGAGAGATCATGTTAGGTTCAATACTTTTTAAAATACACTACTTTGTACTTTCCTTCTCCCTTACTCTATGTGTATGAACAACCAAGTTCCTAAACCACCTCCCCCCACCATCACACAATTAAAATTCATCTGCATTGAGCTCATTATATTGCTCACCAACACCCCACCTTCTTTTGCTTCTATTCAATGCTGCCGCATGCTGAGCCTGCTAATGACAAGGTATTCATTGTCTGCTTTAATTGCATACTTCACATCAAATACACAACAGGTGATGTTCTCAACATGGATAGACTGTTTAGGCTAGTGGGTACTTTCTGTGCTTTGCACATTGAGGTCTGGGGTTCAAATCATGGAAGGGGATTTTTTTTCCTTTTCTTTTGAATCTTTATATTTAGATTAAAAATAAATCACTTTGTGGTGTGTGTGAATTCTGTTATGGCATGGTGTGATTCGGTAGCGCGAGCATCTTTAATGCAACTTTTTACCTTCAATTACATATGAATCATACAGCGAATCAAATTGAAAGCACAAGCAGCTTTTGCTGATGAAAACAATATGCAAATTGATTATAATCTGTGAGCCAGTTCAGGTGTTTCTGCATGTTTTATGTTACGTTACACTAATAGCGACTATAACACTTAAACGTAGTGGTTTTCTTGAAGATACATCTGTTCTGGATCACAGAACATAGGCATGCTGCATATCATTTTAATCAGCAGAAGCAGATTGTTCTAATAAGATGCATTTTAGTGTAAAAAGACGCATTAAAAGATGCACGATGCTACCAAGTCACAAAGCAGTCTTATGACCTTAGACTCAAAACATTTCTCTCAACATCCTATCACTTGAAATTTCTGCTATACAATAGAAATTGTATTTTACACATAACAGGGGGCAAGATTCACATAATGAGAGATCATGTTAGGTTCAATACTTTTTAAAATACACTACTTTGTACTTTCCTTCTCCCTTACTCTCTGTGTATGGACACCCAAGTTCCTAAACCACCTCCCCCCACCGTCACACAATTATAATTCATCTGCATTGAGCTCATTATATGGCTCACCAACACCCGACCTTCTTTTGCTTCTATTCAATGCTGCCGCATGCTGAGCCTGCTATTGACAAGGTATACATTGTCTACTTTAATTGCACACTTCACATCACATACACAACAGGTGATGTTCTCAACATGGATAGACTGTTTAGTCTAGTGGGTACTGTCTGTGCTTTGCACCTTGAGGTATGTGGTTCGGATCATGGAAGGGGAGTTTTTTTTCCTTTTCTTTTGAATCTTTATTTTTAGATAAAAAATAAAGCACTTAGTGGTGTGTTTGAATTCTGTTATGGCATGGTGTGACTCGGTAGCGTGAGCATCTTTAATGCAACTTTTTACCTTCAATTACATCTGAATCATACAGCGAATCAAATTGAAAGCACTAGCAGCTTTTGCTGATGAAAACAATATGCAAATTGATTATAATCTGTGAGCCAGTTCAGGTGTTTCTGCATGTTTTATGTTACGTTACACTAATAGCGACTATAACACTTAAACGTAGTGGTTTTCTTGAAGATACTTCTGTACTGGATCACAGAACATAGGCATGCTGCATATCATTTTAATAAGCAGAAGCAGATTGTTCTAATAAGATGCATGTTAGTGTAAAAAGACGCATTAAAAGATGCACGATGCTACCAAGTCACACAGCACTCCTATGACCTTAGACTCAAAACATTTCTCTCAACATCGTATCACTTGAAATTTCTGCTATACAGTAGAAATTGTATTGTACACATAACAGGGGGCAAGTTTCACATAATGAGAGATCATGTTAGGTTCAATACTTTTTAAAATACTCTACTTTGTACTTTCCTTCTCTCTTACTCTATGTGTATGGACTCGCAAGTTCCTAAACCACCTCCCCCCACCATCACACAATTAAAATTCATCTGCATTGAGCTCATTATATTGCTCACCAACACCCCACCTTCTTTTGCTTCTATTCAATGCTGCCTCATGCTGAGCCTGCTAATGACAAGGTATTCATTATCTGCTTTAATTGCATACTTCACATCAAATACACAACAGGTGATGTTCTCAACATGGATAGACTGTTTAGGCTAGTGGGTACTTTCTGTGCTTTGCACATTGAGGTCTGGGGTTCGGATCATGGAAGGGGAGATTTTTTTCCTTTTCTTTTGAATCTTTATTTTTAGATTAAAAATAAATCACTTGGTGGTGTGTGTGAATTCTGTTATGGCATGGTGTGATTCGGTAGCGCGAGCATCTTTAATGCAACTTTTTACCTTCAATTACATCTGAATCATACAGCGAATCAAATTGAAAGCACTAGCAGCTTTTGCTGATGAAAACAATATGCAAATTGATAATATTCTGTGAGCCAGTTCAGGTGTTTCTGCATGTTTTATGTTACGTTACACTTCTAGCGACTATAACACTTAAACGTAGTGGTTTTCTTGAAGATACATCTGTTCTGGATCACAGAACATTGGCATGCTGCATATCATTTTAATCAGCAGAAGCAGATTGTTCTAATAAGATGCATTTTAGTGTAAAAAGACGCATTAAAAGATGCACGATGCTACCAAGTCACAAAGCACTCCTATGACCTTAGACTCAAAACATTTCTCTCAACATCCTATCACTTGAAATTTCTGCTATACAATAGAAATTGTATTGTCCACATAACAGGGGGCAAGATTCACATAATGAGAGATCATGTTAGGTTCAATACTTTTTAAAATACACTACTTTGTACTTTCCTTCTCCCTTACTCTATGTGTATGGACACCCAAGTTCCTAAACCACCTCCCCCCACCATAACACAATTAAAATTCATCTGCATTGAGCTCATTATATTGCTCACCAACACCCCACCTTCTTTTGCTTCTATTCAATGCTGCCGCATGCTGAGCCTGCTAATGACAAGGTATTCATTGTCTACTTTAATTGCACACTTCACATCAAATACACAACAGGTGATGTTCTCAACATGGATAGACTGTTTAGTCTAGTGGGTACTGTCTGTGCTTTGCACCTTGAGTTATGGGGTTCGGATCATGGAAGGGGAGGTTTTTTTCCTTTTCTTTTGAATCTTTATTTTTAGATTAAAAATAAAGCACTTAGTGGTGTGTTTGAATTCTGTTATGGCATGGTGTGACTCGGTAGCGTGAGCATCTTTAATGCAACTTTTTACCTTCAATTACATCTGAATCATACAGCGAATCAAATTGAAAGCACTAGCAGCTTTTGCTGATGAAAACAATATGCAAAATGATTATAATCTGTGAGCCAGTTCAGCTGTTTCTGCATGTTTTATGTTACATTACACTAATAGCGACTATAACACTTAAATGTCGTGGTTTTCTTGAAGATACATCTGTACTGGATCACAGAACATAGGCATGCTGCATATCATTTTAATCATCAGAAGCAGATTGTTCTAATAAGATGCATTTTAGGGTAAAAAGATGCATTAAAAGATGTACGATGCTACCAAGTCACACAGCACTCCTATGACCTTAGACTCAAAACATTTCTCTCAACATCCTATCACTTGAAATTTCAGCTATACTGTAGAAATTGTTTTGTACACATAACAGGGGGTAAGTTTCACATAATGAGAGATCATGTTAGGTTCAATACTTTTTAAAATACACTACTTTGTACTTTCCTTCTCACTTCCTCTCTGTGTATGGACACCCAAGTTCCTAAACCACCTCCCCCCACCATCACACAATTATAATTCATCTGCATTGAGCTCATTATATGGCTCACCAACACCCCACCTTCTTTTGCTTCTATTCAATGCTGCCGCATGCTGAGCCTGCTATTGACAAGGTATACATTGTCTACTTTAATTGCACACTTCACATCACATACACAACAGGTGATGTTCTCAACATGGATAGACTGTTTAGTCTAGTGGGTACTGTCTGTGCTTTGCACCTTGAGTTATGGGGTTCGGATCATGGAAGGGGAGTTTTTTTTCCTTTTCTTTTGAATCTTTATATTTAGATTAAAAATAAATCATTTGGTGGCGTGTGTGAATTCTGTTATGGCATGGTGTGACTCGGTAGCGCGAGTATCTTTAATGCAACTTTTTACCTTCAATTACATCTGAATCATACAGCGAATCAAATTGAAAGCACAAGCAGCTTTTGCTGATGAAAACAATATGCAAATTGATTATAATCTGTGAGCCAGTTCAGGTGTTTCTGCATGTTTTATGTTACGTTACACTAATAGCGACTATAACACTTAAACGTAGTGGTTTTCTTGAAGATACATCTGTACTGGATCACAGAACATAGGCATGCTGCATATCATTTTAATCAGCAGAAGCAGATTGTTCTAATAAGATGCATTTTAGTGTAAAAAGACGCATTAAAAGATGCATGATGCTACCAAGTCACACAGCACTCCTATGACCTTAGACTCAAAACATTTCTCTCAAAATCCTATCACTTGAAATTTCTGCTATACAGTGGAAATTGTATTGTACACATAACAGGGGGCAAGTTTCACATAATGAGAGATCATGTTAGGTTCAATACTTTTTAAAATACACTACTTTGTACTTTACTTCTCCCTTACTCTATGTGAATGGACACCCAAGTTCCTAAACCACCTCCCCCCACCATCACACAATTAAAATTCATCTGCATTGAGCTCATTATATTGCTCACCAACACCCCACCTTCTTTTGCTTCTATTCAATGCTGCCGCATGCTGAGCCTGCTAATGACAAGGTATTCATTGTCTGCTTTAATTGCATACTTCACATCAAATACACAATAGGTGATGTTCTCAACATGGATAGACTGTTTAGGCTAGTGGGTACTTTCTGTGCTTTGCAAATTGAGGTCTGGGGTTCAAATCAAGGAAGGGGAGTTTTTTTTCCTTTTCTTTTGAATCTTTATATTTAGATTAAAAATAAATCACTTTGTGGTGTGTGTGAATTCTGTTATGGCATGGTGTGACTCGGTAGCGCGAGTATCTTTAATGCAACTTTTTACCTTCAATTACATCTGAATCATACAGCGAATCAAATTGAAAGCACAAGCAGCTTTTGTCGATGAAAACAATATGCAAATTGATTATATTCTGTGAGCCAGTTCAGGTGTTTCTGCATGTTTTATGTTACGTTACACTAATACCGACTATAACACTTAAACGTAGTGGTTTTCTTGAAGATACATCTGTTCTGGATCACAGAACATAGGCATGCTGCATATCATTTTAATCAGCAGAAGCAGATTGTTCTAATAAGATGCATTTTAGTGTAAAAAGACGCATTAAAAGATGCACGATGCTACCAAGTCACAAAGCAGTCCTAAGACCTTAGACTCAAAACATTTCTCTCAACATCCTATCACTTGAAATTTCTGCTATACAGTGGAAATTGTATTGTACACATAACAGGGGGCAAGTTTCACATAATGAGAGATCATGTTAGGTTCAATACTTTTTAAAATACACTACTTTGTACTTTACTTCTCCCTTACTCTATGTGAATGGACACCCAAGTTCCTAAACCACCTCCCCCCACCATCACACAATTAAAATTCATCTGCATTGAGCTCATTATATTGCTCACCAACACCCCACCTTCTTTTGCTTCTATTCAATGCTGCCGCATGCTGAGCCTGCTAATGACAAGGTATTCATTGTCTGCTTTAATTGCATACTTCACATCAAATACACAACAGGTGATGTTCTCAACATGGATAGACTGTTTAGGCTAGTGGGTACTGTCTGTGCTTTGCACATTGAGGTATGGGGTTCGGATCATGGAAGGGGAGTTTTTTTTCCTTTTCTTTTGAATCTTTATTTTTAGATTAAAAATAAATCACTTGGGGTGTATTTGAATTCTGTTATGGCATGGTGTGACTCGGTAGCGCGAGCATCTTTAATGCAACTTTTTACCTTCAATTACATCTGAATCATACAGCGAATCAAATTGAAAGCACTAGCAGCTTTTGCTGATGAAAACAATATGCAAAATGATTATAATCTGTGAGCCAGTTCAGGTGTTTCTGCATGTTTTATGTTACGTTACACTAATAGCGACTATAACACTTGAACGTAGTGGTTTTCTTGAAGATACATCTGTTCTGGATCACAGAACATAGGCATGCTGCATATCATTTTAATCAGCAGAAGCAGATTGTTCTAATAAGATGCATTTTAGTGTAAAAAGACGCATTAAAAGATGCACGATGCTACCAAGTCACACAGCACTCCTATGACCTTAGACTCAAAACATTTCTCTCAACATCCTATCACTTGAAATTTCTGCTATACAATAGAAATTGTATTGTCCACATAACAGGGGGCAAGATTCACATAATGAGAGATCATGTTAGGTTCAATACTTTTTAAAATACACTACTTTGTACTTTCCTTCTCACTTCCTCTCTGTGTATGGACACCCAAGTTCCTAAACCACCTCCCCCCACCATCACACAATTATAATTCATCTGCATTGAGCTCATTATATGGCTCACCAACACCCCACCTTCTTTTGCTTCTATTCAATGCTGCCGCATGCTGAGCCTGCTATTGACAAGGTATACATTGTCTACTTTAATTGCACACTTCACATCACATACACAACAGGTGATGTTCTCAACATGGATAGACTGTTTAGTCTAGTGGGTACTGTCTGTGCTTTGCACCTTGAGTTATGGGGTTCGGATCATGGAAGGGGAGTTTTTTTTCCTTTTCTTTTGAATCTTTATATTTAGATTAAAAATAAATCATTTGGTGGCGTGTGTGAATTCTGTTATGGCATGGTGTGACTCGGTAGCGCGAGTATCTTTAATGCAACTTTTTACCTTCAATTACATCTGAATCATACAGCGAATCAAATTGAAAGCACTAGCAGCTTTTGCTGATGAAAACAATATGCAAAATGATTATAGTCTGTGAGCCAGTTCAGGTGTTTCTGCATGTTTTATGTTACATTACACTAATAGCGACTATAACACTTAAACGTCGTGGTTTTCTTGAAGATACATCTGTACTGGATCACAGAACATAGGCATGCTGCATATCATTTTAATCATCAGAAGCAGATTGTCCTAATAAGATGTATTTTAGGGTAAAAAGATGCATTAAAAGATGCACGATGCTACCAAGTCACACAGCACTCCTATGACCTTAGACTCAAAACATTTCTCTCAACATCCTATCACTTGAAATTTCAGCTATACTGTAGAAATTGTTTTGTACACATAACAGGGGGCAAGTTTCACATAATGAGAGATCATGTTAGGTTCAATACTTTTTAAAATACACTACTTTGTACTTTCCTTCTCCCTTACTCTATGTGAATGGACACCCAAGTTCCTAAACCACCTCCCCCCACCATCACACAATTAAAATTCATCTGCATTGAGCTCATTATATTGCTCACCAACACCCCACCTTCTTTTGCTTCTATTCAATGCTGCCGCATGCTGAGCCTGCTAATGACAAGGTATTCATTGTCTGCTTTAATTGCATACTTCACATCAAATACACAATAGGTGATGTTCTCAACATGGATAGACTGTTTAGGCTAGTGGGTACTTTCTGTGCTTTGCAAATTGAGGTCTGGGGTTCAAATCAAGGAAGGGGAGTTTTTTTTCCTTTTCTTTTGAATCTTTATATTTAGATTAAAAATAAATCACTTTGTGGTGTGTTTGAATTCTGTTATGGCATGGTGTGACTCGGTAGCGCGAGTATCTTTAATGCAACTTTTTACCTTCAATTACATCTGAATCATACAGCGAATCAAATTGAAAGCACAAGCAGCTTTTGTCGATGAAAACAATATGCAAATTGATTATATTCTGTGAGCCAGTTAAGGTGTTTCTGCATGTTTTATGTTACGTTACACTAATACCGACTATAACACTTAAACGTAGTGGTTTTCTTGAAGATACATCTGTTCTGGATCACAGAACATAGGCATGCTGCATATCATTTTAATCAGCAGAAGCAGATTGTTCTAATAAGATGCATTTTAGTGTAAAAAGACGCATTAAAAGATGCACGATGCTACCAAGTCACAAAGCAGTCCTAAGACCTTAGACTCAAAACATTTCTCTCAAAATCCTATCACTTGAAATTTCTGCTATACAGTGGAAATTGTATTGTACACATAACAGGGGGCAAGTTTCACATAATGAGAGATCATGTTAAGTTCAATACTTTTTAAAATACACTACTTTGTACTTTACTTCTCCCTTACTCTATGTGAATGGACACCCAAGTTCCTAAACCACCTCCCCCCACCATCACACAATTAAAATTCATCTGCATTGAGCTCATTATATTGCTCACCAACACCCCACCTTCTTTTGCTTCTATTCAATGCTGCCGCATGCTGAGCCTGCTAATGACAAGGTATTCATTGTCTGCTTTAATTGCATACTTCACATCAAATACACAACAGGTGATGTTCTCAACATGGATAGACTGTTTAGGCTAGTGGGTACTGTCTGTGCTTTGCACATTGAGGTATGGGGTTCGGATCATGGAAGGGGAGTTTTTTTTCCTTTTCTTTTGAATCTTTATTTTTAGATTAAAAATAAATCACTTGGGGTGTATTTGAATTCTGTTATGGCATGGTGTGACTCGGTAGCGCGAGCATCTTTAATGCAACTTTTTACCTTCAATTACATCTGAATCATACAGCGAATCAAATTGAAAGCACTAGCAGCTTTTGCTGATGAAAACAATATGCAAAATGATTATAATCTATGAGCCAGTTCAGGTGTTTCTGCATGTTTTATGTTACGTTACACTAATAGCGACTATAACACTTAAACGTAGTGGTTTTCTTGAAGATACATCTGTTCTGGATCACAGAACATAGGCATGCTGCATATCATTTTAATCAGCAGAAGCAGATTGTTCTAATAAGATGCATTTTAGTGTAAAAAGACGCATTAAAAGATGCACGATGCTACCAAGTCACACAGCACTCCTATGACCTTAGACTCAAAACATTTCTCTCAACATCCTATCACTTGAAATTTCTGCTATACAATAGAAATTGTATTGTCCACATAACAGGGGGCAAGATTCACATAATGAGAGATCATGTTAGGTTCAATACTTTTTAAAATACACTACTTTGTACTTTCCTTCTCACTTCCTCTCTGTGTATGGACACCCAAGTTCCTAAACCACCTCCCCCCACCATCACACAATTATAATTCATCTGCATTGAGCTCATTATATGGCTCACCAACACCCCACCTTCTTTTGCTTCTATTCAATGCTGCCGCATGCTGAGCCTGCTATTGACAAGGTATACATTGTCTACTTTAATTGCACACTTCACATCACATACACAACAGGTGATGTTCTCAACATGGATAGACTGTTTAGTCTAGTGGGTACTGTCTGTGCTTTGCACCTTGAGTTATGGGGTTCGGATCATGGAAGGGGAGTTTTTTTTCCTTTTCTTTTGAATCTTTATTTTTAGATTATAAATAAATCATTTGGTGGCGTGTGTGAATTCTGTTATGGCATGGTGTGACTCGGTAGCGCGAGTATCTTTAATGCAACTTTTTACCTTCAATTACATCTGAATCATACAGCGAATCAAATTGAAAGCACAAGCAGCTTTTGCTGATGAAAACAATATGCAAATTGATTATAATCTGTGAGCCAGTTCAGGTGTTTCTGCATGTTTTATGTTACATTACACTAATAGCGACTATAACACTTAAACGTAGTGGTTTTCTTGAAGATACATCTGTTCTGGATCACAGAACATAGGCATGCTGCATATCATTTTAATCAGCAGAAGCAGATTGTTCTAATAAGATGCATTTTAGTGTAAAAAGACGCATTAAAAGATGCACGATGCTACCAAGTCACAAAGCAGTCCTATGACCTTAGACTCAAAACATTTCTCTCAACATCCTATCACTTGAAATTTCTGCTATACAGTAGAAATTGTATTGAACACATAACAGGGGGCAAGCTTCACATAATGAGAGATCATGTTAGGTTCAATACTTTTTAAAATACACTACTTTGTACTTTCCTTCTCCCTTACTCTATGTGTATGAACAACCAAGTTCCTAAACCACCTCCCCCCACCATCACACAATTAAAATTCATCTGCATTGAGCTCATTATATTGCTCACCAACACCCCACCTTCTTTTGCTTCTATTCAATGCTGCCGCATGCTGAGCCTGCTAATGACAAGGTATTCATTGTCTGCTTTAATTGCATACTTCACATCAAATACACAACAGGTGATGTTCTCAACATGGATAGACTGTTTAGGCTAGTGGGTACTTTCTGTGCTTTGCACATTGAGGTCTGGGGTTCAAATCATGGAAGGGGATTTTTTTTCCTTTTCTTTTGAATCTTTATATTTAGATTAAAAATAAATCACTTTGTGGTGTGTGTGAATTCTGTTATGGCATGGTGTGATTCGGTAGCGCGAGCATCTTTAATGCAACTTTTTACCTTCAATTACATATGAATCATACAGCGAATCAAATTGAAAGCACAAGCAGCTTTTGCTGATGAAAACAATATGCAAATTGATTATAATCTGTGAGCCAGTTCAGGTGTTTCTGCATGTTTTATGTTACGTTACACTAATAGCGACTATAACACTTAAACGTAGTGGTTTTCTTGAAGATACATCTGTTCTGGATCACAGAACATAGGCATGCTGCATATCATTTTAATCAGCAGAAGCAGATTGTTCTAATAAGATGCATTTTAGTGTAAAAAGACGCATTAAAAGATGCACGATGCTACCAAGTCACAAAGCAGTCTTATGACCTTAGACTCAAAACATTTCTCTCAACATCCTATCACTTGAAATTTCTGCTATACAATAGAAATTGTATTGTCCACATAACAGGGGGCAAGATTCACATAATGAGAGATCATGTTAGGTTCAATACTTTTTAAAATACACTACTTTGTACTTTCCTTCTCCCTTACTCTCTGTGTATGGACACCCAAGTTCCTAAACCACCTCCCCCCACCGTCACACAATTATAATTCATCTGCATTGAGCTCATTATATGGCTCACCAACACCCGACCTTCTTTTGCTTCTATTCAATGCTGCCGCATGCTGAGCCTGCTATTGAAAAGGTATACATTGTCTACTTTAATTGCACACTTCACATCACATACACAACAGGTGATGTTCTCAACATGGATAGACTGTTTAGTCTAGTGGGTACTGTCTGCGCTTTGCACCTTGAGGTATGTGGTTCAGATCATGGAAGGGGAGTTTTTTTTCCTTTTCTTTTGAATCTTTATTTTTAGATAAAAAATAAAGCACTTAGTGGTGTGTTTGAATTCTGTTATGGCATGGTGTGACTCGGTAGCGCGAGCATCTTTAATGCAACTTTTTACCTTCAATTACATCTGAATCATACAGCGAATCAAATTGAAAGCACTAGCAGCTTTTGCTGATGAAAACAATATGCAAATTGATTATAATCTGTGAGCCAGTTCAGGTGTTTCTGCATGTTTTATGTTACGTTACACTAATAGCGACTATAACACTTAAACGTAGTGGTTTTCTTGAAGATACATCTGTACTGGATCACAGAACATAGGCATGCTGCATATCATTTTAATAAGCAGAAGCAGATTGTTCTAATAAGATGCATTTTAGTGTAAAAAGACGCATTAAAAGATGCACGATGCTACCAAGTCACACAGCACTCCTATGACCTTAGACTCAAAACATTTCTCTCAACATCGTATCACTTGAAATTTCTGCTATACAGTAGAAATTGTATTGTACACATAACAGGGGGCAAGTTTCACATAATGAGAGATCATGTTAGGTTCAATACTTTTTAAAATACTCTACTTTGTACTTTCCTTCTCTCTTACTCTATGTGTATGGACTCGCAAGTTCCTAAACCACCTCCCCCCACCATCACACAATTAAAATTCATCTGCATTGAGCTCATTATATTGCTCACCAACACCCCACCTTCTTTTGCTTCTATTCAATGCTGCCTCATGCTGAGCCTGCTAATGACAAGGTATTCATTGTCTGCTTTAATTGCATACTTCACATCAAATACACAACAGGTGATGTTCTCAACATGGATAGACTGTTTAGGCTAGTGGGTACTTTCTGTGCTTTGCACATTGAGGTCTGGGGTTCGGATCATGGAAGGGGAGATTTTTTTCCTTTTCTTTTGAATCTTTATTTTTAGATTAAAAATAAATCACTTGGTGGTGTGTGTGAATTCTGTTATGGCATGGTGTGATTCGGTAGCGCGAGCATCTTTAATGCAACTTTTTACCTTCAATTACATCTGAATCATACAGCGAATCAAATTGAAAGCACTAGCAGCTTTTGCTGATGAAAACAATATGCAAATTGATAATATTCTGTGAGCCAGTTCAGGTGTTTCTGCATGTTTTATGTTACGTTACACTTCTAGCGACTATAACACTTAAACGTAGTGGTTTTCTTGAAGATACATCTGTTCTGGATCACAGAACATTGGCATGCTGCATATCATTTTAATCAGCAGAAGCAGATTGTTCTAATAAGATGCATTTTAGTGTAAAAAGACGCATTAAAAGATGCACGATGCTACCAAGTCACAAAGCACTCCTATGACCTTAGACTCAAAACATTTCTCTCAACATCCTATCACTTGAAATTTCTGCTATACAATAGAAATTGTATTGTCCACATAACAGGGGGCAAGATTCACATAATGAGAGATCATGTTAGGTTCAATACTTTTTAAAATACACTACTTTGTACTTTCCTTCTCCCTTACTCTATGTGTATGGACACCCAAGTTCCTAAACCACCTCCCCCAACCATAACACAATTAAAATTCATCTGCATTGAGCTCATTATATTGCTCACCAACACCCCACCTTCTTTTGCTTCTATTCAATGCTGCCGCATGCTGAGCCTGCTAATGACAAGGTATTCATTGTCTACTTTAATTGCACACTTCACATCAAATACACAACAGGTGATGTTCTCAACATGGATAGACTGTTTAGTCTAGTGGGTACTGTCTGTGCTTTGCACCTTGAGTTATGGGGTTCGGATCATGGAAGGGGAGTTTTTTTTCCTTTTCTTTTGAATCTTTATTTTTAGATTAAAAATAAAGCACTTAGTGGTGTGTTTGAATTCTGTTATGGCATGGTGTGACTCGGTAGCGTGAGCATCTTTAATGCAACTTTTTACCTTCAATTACATCTGAATCATACAGCGAATCAAATTGAAAGCACTAGCAGCTTCTGCTGATGAAAACAATATGCAAAATGATTATAATCTGTGAGCCAGTTCAGCTGTTTCTGCATGTTTTATGTTACATTACACTAATAGCGACTATAACACTTAAATGTCGTGGTTTTCTTGAAGATACATCTGTACTGGATCACAGAACATAGGCATGCTGCATATCATTTTAATCATCAGAAGCAGATTGTTCTAATAAGATGCATTTTATGGTAAAAAGATGCATTAAAAGATGTACGATGCTACCAAGTCACACAGCACTCCTATGACCTTAGACTCAAAACATTTCTCTCAACATCCTATCACTTGAAATTTCAGCTATACTGTAGAAATTGTTTTGTACACATAACAGGGGGTAAGTTTCACATAATGAGAGATCATGTTAGGTTCAATACTTTTTAAAATACACTACTTTGTACTTTCCTTCTCACTTCCTCTCTGTGTATGGACACCCAAGTTCCTAAACCACCTCCCCCCACCATCACACAATTATAATTCATCTGCATTGAGCTCATTATATGGCTCACCAACACCCCACCTTCTTTTGCTTCTATTCAATGCTGCCGCATGCTGAGCCTGCTATTGACAAGGTATACATTGTCTACTTTAATTGCACACTTCACATCACATACACAACAGGTGATGTTCTCAACATGGATAGACTGTTTAGTCTAGTGGGTACTGTCTGTGCTTTGCACCTTGAGTTATGGGGTTCGGATCATGGAAGGGGAGTTTTTTTTCCTTTTCTTTTGAATCTTTATATTTAGATTAAAAATAAATCATTTGGTGGCGTGTGTGAATTCTGTTATGGCATGGTGTGACTCGGTAGCGCGAGTATCTTTAATGCAACTTTTTACCTTCAATTACATCTGAATCATACAGCGAATCAAATTGAAAGCACAAGCAGCTTTTGCTGATGAAAACAATATGCAAATTGATTATAATCTGTGAGCCAGTTCAGGTGTTTCTGCATGTTTTATGTTACGTTACACTAATAGCGACTATAACACTTAAACGTAGTGGTTTTCTTGAAGATACATCTGTACTGGATCACAGAACATAGGCATGCTGCATATCATTTTAATCAGCAGAAGCAGATTGTTCTAATAAGATGCATTTTAGTGTAAAAAGACGCATTAAAAGATGCATGATGCTACCAAGTCACACAGCACTCCTATGACCTTAGACTCAAAACATTTCTCTCAAAATCCTATCACTTGAAATTTCTGCTATACAGTAGAAATTGTATTGTACACATAACAGGGGGCAAGTTTCACATAATGAGAGATCATGTTAGGTTCAATACTTTTTAAAATACACTACTTTGTACTTTCCTTCTCCCTTACTCTATGTGTATGGACACCCAAGTTCCTAAACCACCTCCCCCCACCATCACACAATTAAAATTCATCTGCATTGAGCTCATTATATTGCTCACCAACACCCCACCTTCTTTTGCTTCTATTCAATGCTGCCGCATGCTGAGCCTGCTAATGACAAGGTATTCATTGTCTGCTTTAATTGCATACTTCACATCAAATACACAATAGGTGATGTTCTCAACATGGATAGACTGTTTAGGCTAGTGGGTACTTTCTGTGCTTTGCAAATTGAGGTCTGGGGTTCAAATCAAGGAAGGGGAGTTTTTTTTCCTTTTCTTTTGAATCTTTATATTTAGATTAAAAATAAATCACTTTGTGGTGTGTGTGAATTCTGTTATGGCATGGTGTGACTCGGTAGCGCGAGTATCTTTAATGCAACTTTTTACCTTCAATTACATCTGAATCATACAGCGAATCAAATTGAAAGCACAAGCAGCTTTTGTCGATGAAAACAATATGCAAATTGATTATATTCTGTGAGCCAGTTCAGGTGTTTCTGCATGTTTTATGTTACGTTACACTAATACCGACTATAACACTTAAACGTAGTGGTTTTCTTGAAGATACATCTGTTCTGGATCACAGAACATAGGCATGCTGCATATCATTTTAATCAGCAGAAGCAGATTGTTCTAATAAGATGCATTTTAGTGTAAAAAGACGCATTAAAAGATGCACGATGCTACCAAGTCACAAAGCAGTCCTAAGACCTTAGACTCAAAACATTTCTCTCAACATCCTATCACTTGAAATTTCTGCTATACAGTGGAAATTGTATTGTACACATAGCAGGGGGCAAGTTTCACATAATGAGAGATCATGATAGGTTCAATACTTTTTAAAATACACTACTTTGTACTTTACTTCTCCCTTACTCTATGTGAATGGACACCCAAGTTCCTAAACCACCTCCCCCACCATCACACAATTAAAATTCATCTGCATTGAGCTCATTATATTGCTCACCAACACCCCAAATTCTTTTGCTTCTATTCAATGCTGCCGCATGCTGAGCCTGCTAATGACAAGGTATTCATTGTCTGCTTTAATTGCATACTTCACATCAAATACACAACAGGTGATGTTCTCAACATGGATAGACTGTTTAGGCTAGTGGGTACTGTCTGTGCTTTGCACATTGAGGTATGGGGTTCGGATCATGGAAGGGGAGTTTTTTTTCCTTTTCTTTTGAATCTTTATTTTTAGATTAAAAATAAATCACTTGGGGTGTATTTGAATTCTGTTATGGCATGGTGTGACTCGGTAGCGCGAGCATCTTTAATGCAACTTTTTACCTTCAATTACATCTGAATCATACAGCGAATCAAATTGAAAGCACTAGCAGCTTTTGCTGATGAAAACAATATGCAAAATGATTATAATCTGTGAGCCAGTTCAGGTGTTTCTGCATGTTTTATGTTACGTTACACTAATAGCGACTATAACACTTAAACGTAGTGGTTTTCTTGAAGATACATCTGTTCTGGATCACAGAACATAGGCATGCTGCATATCATTTTAATCAGCAGAAGCAGATTGTTCTAATAAGATGCATTTTAGTGTAAAAAGACGCATTAAAAGATGCACGATGCTACCAAGTCACACAGCACTCCTATGACCTTAGACTCAAAACATTTCTCTCAACATCCTATCACTTGAAATTTCTGCTATACAATAGAAATTGTATTGTCCACATAACAGGGGGCAAGATTCACATAATGAGAGATCATGTTAGGTTCAATACTTTTTAAAATACACTACTTTGTACTTTCCTTCTCACTTCCTCTCTGTGTATGGACACCCAAGTTCCTAAACCACCTCCCCCCACCATCACACAATTATAATTCATCTGCATTGAGCTCATTATATGGCTCACCAACACCCCACCTTCTTTTGCTTCTATTCAATGCTGCCGCATGCTGAGCCTGCTATTGACAAGGTATACATTGTCTACTTTAATTGCACACTTCACATCACATACACAACAGGTGATGTTCTCAACATGGATAGACTGTTTAGTCTAGTGGGTACTGTCTGTGCTTTGCACCTTGAGTTATGGGGTTCGGATCATGGAAGGGGAGTTTTTTTTCCTTTTCTTTTGAATCTTTATATTTAGATTAAAAATAAATCATTTGGTGGCGTGTGTGAATTCTGTTATGGCATGGTGTGACTCGGTAGCGCGAGCATCTTTAATGCAACTTTTTACCTTCAATTACATCTGAATCATACAGCGAATCAAATTGAAAGCACAAGCAGCTTTTGCTGATGAAAACAATATGCAAATTGATTATAATCTGTGAGCCAGTTCAGGTGTTTCTGCATGTTTTATGTTACGTTACACTAATAGCGACGATAACACTTAAACGTAGTGGTTTTCTTGAAGATACATCTGTACTGGATCACAGAACATAGGCATGCTGCATATCATTTTAATCAGCAGAAGCAGATTGTTCTAATAAGATGCATTTTAGTGTAAAAAGACGCATTAAAAGATGCATGATGCTACCAAGTCACACAGCACTCCTATGACCTTAGACTCAAAACATTTCTCTCAAAATCCTATCACTTGAAATTTCTGCTATACAGTAGAAATTGTATTGTACACATAACAGGGGGCAAGTTTCACATAATGAGAGATCATGTTAGGTTCAATACTTTTTAAAATACACTACTTTGTACTTTCCTTCTCCCTTACTCTATGTGTATGGACACCCAAGTTCCTAAACCACCTCCCCCCACCATCACACAATTAAAATTCATCTGCATTGAGCTCATTATATTGCTCACCAACACCCCACCTTCTTTTGCTTCTATTCAATGCTGCCGCATGCTGAGCCTGCTAATGACAAGGTATTCATTGTCTGCTTTAATTGCATACTTCACATCAAATACACAACAGGTGATGTTCTCAACATGGATAGACTGTTTAGGCTAGTGGGTACTTTCTGTGCTTTGCAAATTGAGGTCTGGGGTTCAAATCAAGGAAGGGGAGTTTTTTTTCCTTTTCTTTTGAATCTTTATATTTAGATTAAAAATAAATCACTTTGTGGTGTGTGTGAATTCTGTTATGGCATGGTGTGACTCGGTAGCGCGAGTATCTTTAATGCAACTTTTTACCTTCAATTACATCTGAATCATACAGCGAATCAAATTGAAAGCACAAGCAGCTTTTGTCGATGAAAACAATATGCAAATTGATTATATTCTGTGAGCCAGTTCAGGT
Organism: Taudactylus pleione; assembly: GCA_031769625.1. Classification (NCBI taxonomy): domain Eukaryota; kingdom Metazoa; phylum Chordata; class Amphibia; order Anura; family Myobatrachidae; genus Taudactylus; species Taudactylus pleione. The sequence continues at coordinate 7,619,255 of JAUIMM010000759.1, forward strand.
GTTTCTGCATGTTTTATGTTACGTTACACTAATACCGACTATAACACTTAAACGTAGTGGTTTTCTTGAAGATACATCTGTTCTGGATCACAGAACATAGGCATGCTGCATATCATTTTAATCAGCAGAAGCAGATTGTTCTAATAAGATGCATTTTAGTGTAAAAAGACGCATTAAAAGATGCACGATGCTACCAAGTCACAAAGCAGTCCTAAGACCTTAGACTCAAAACATTTCTCTCAACATCCTATCACTTGAAATTTCTGCTATACAGTGGAAATTGTATTGTACACATAACAGGGGGCAAGTTTCACATAATGAGAGATCATGTTAGGTTCAATACTTTTTAAAATACACTACTTTGTACTTTACTTCTCCCTTACTCTATGTGAATGGACACCCAAGTTCCTAAACCACCTCCCCCCACCATCACACAATTAAAATTCATCTGCATTGAGCTCATTATATTGCTCACCAACACCCCACCTTCTTTTGCTTCTATTCAATGCTGCCGCATGCTGAGCCTGCTAATGACAAGGTATTCATTGTCTGCTTTAATTGCATACTTCACATCAAATACACAACAGGTGATGTTCTCAACATGGATAGACTGTTTAGGCTAGTGGGTACTGTCTGTGCTTTGCACATTGAGGTATGGGGTTCGGATCATGGAAGGGGAGTTTTTTTTCCTTTTCTTTTGAATCTTTATTTTTAGATTAAAAATAAATCACTTGGGGTGTATCTGAATTCTGTTATGGCATGGTGTGACTCGGTAGCGCGAGCATCTTTAATGCAACTTTTTACCTTCAATTACATCTGAATCATACTGCAAATCAAATTGAAAGCACTAGCAGCTTTTGCTGATGAAAACAATATGCAAATTGATAATATTCTGTGAGCCTGTTCAGGTGTTTCTGCATGTTTTATGTTACGTTACACTAATAGCGACTATAACACTTAAACGTAGTGGTTTTCTTGAAGATACATCTGTTCTGGATCACAGAACATAGGCATGCTGCATATCATTTTAATCAGCAGAAGCAGGTTGTTCTAATAAGATGCATTTTAGTGTAAAAAGACGCATTAAAAGATGCACGATGCTACCAAGTCACACAGCACTCCTATGACCTTAGACTCAAAACATTTCTCTCAACATCCTATCACTTGAAATTTCTGCTATACAATAGAAATTGTATTGTCCACATAACAGGGGGCAAGATTCACATAATGAGAGATCATGTTAGGTTCAATACTTTTTAAAATACACTACTTTGTACTTTCCTTCTCCCTTACTCTATGTGTATGGACACCCAAGTTCCTAAACCACCTCCCCCCACCATCACACAATTAAAATTCATCTGCATTGAGCTCATTATATTGCTCACCAACACCCCACCTTCTTTTGCTTCTATTCAATGCTGCCGCATGCTGAGCCTGCTAATGACAAGGTATTCATTGTCTGCTTTAATTGCATACTTCACATCAAATACACAACAGGTGATGTTCTCAACATGGATAGACTGTTTAGTCTAGTGGGTACTGTCTGCGCTTTGCACCTTGAGGTATGGGGTTCGGATCATGGAAGGGGAGTTTTTTTTCCTTTTCTTTTGAATCTTTATTTTTAGATAAAAAATAAAGCACTTAGTGGTGTGTTTGAATTCTGTTATGGCATGGTGTGACTCGGTAGCGCGAGCATCTTTAATGCAACTTTTTACCTTCAATTACATCTGAATCATACAGCGAATCAAATTGAAAGCACTAGCAGCTTTTGCTGATGAAAACAATATGCAAAATGATTATAATCTGTGAGCCAGTTCAGGTGTTTCTGCATGTTTTATGTTACGTTACACTAATAGCGACTATAACACTTAAACGTAGTGGTTTTCTTGAAGATACATCTGTTCTGGATCACAGAACATAGGCATGCTGCATATCATTTTAATCAGCAGAAGCAGATTGTTCTAATAAGATGCATTTTAGTGTAAAAAGACGCATTAAAAGATGCACGATGCTACCAAGTCACACAGCACTCCTATGACCTTAGACTCAAAACATTTCTCTCAACATCCTATCAGTTGAAATTTCTGCTATACAATAGAAATTGTATTGTCCACATAACAGGGGGCAAGATTCACATAATGAGAGATCATGTTAGGTTCAATACTTTTTAAAATACACTACTTTGTACTTTCCTTCTCCCTTACTCTATGTGTATGGACACCCAAGTTCCTAAACCACCTCCCCCCACCATCACACAATTAAAATTCATCTGCATTGAGCTCATTATATTGCTCACCAACACCCCACCTTCTTTTGCTTCTATTCAATGCTGCCGCATGCTGAGCCTGCTAATGACAAGGTATTCATTGTCTGCTTTAATTGCATACTTCACATCAAATACACAACAGGTGATGTTCTCAACATGGATAGACTGTTTAGTCTAGTGGGTACTGTCTGCGCTTTGCACCTTGAGGTATGGGGTTCGGATCATGGAAGGGGAGTTTTTTTTCCTTTTCTTTTGAATCTTTATTTTTAGATAAAAAATAAAGCACTTAGTGGTGTGTTTGAATTCTGTTATGGCATGGTGTGACTCGGTAGCGCGAGCATCTCTAATGCAACTTTTTACCTTCAATTACATCTGAATCATACAGCGAATCAAATTGAAAGCACTAGCAGCTTTTGCTGATGAAAACAATATGCAAAATGATTATAATCTGTGAGCCAGTTCAGCTGTTTCTGCATGTTTTATATTACATTACACTAATAGCGACTATAACACTTAAACGTCGTGGTTTTCTTGAAGATACATCTGTACTGGATCACAGAACATAGGCATGCTGCATATCATTTTAATCATCAGAAGCAGATTGTTCTAATAAGATGCATTTTAGGGTAAAAAGATGCATTAAAAGATGCACGATGCTACCAAGTCACACAGCACTCCTATGACCTTAGACTCAAAACATTTCTCTCAACATCCTATCACTTGAAATTTCAGCTATACAGTAGAAATTGTATTGTACACATAACAGGGGGCAAGTTTCACATAATGAGAGATCATGTTAGGTTCAATACTTTTTAAAATACACTACTTTGTACTTTCCTTCTCCCTTACTCTATGTGTATGGACACCCAAGTTCCTAAACCACCTCCCCCCACCATCACACAATTAAAATTCATCTGCATTAAGCTCATTATATTGCTCACCAACACCCCACCTTATTTTGCTTCTATTCAATGCTGCCGCATGCTGAGCCTGCTAATGACAAGGTATTCATTGTCTGCTTTAATTGCATACTTCACATCAAATACACAACAGGTGATGTTCTCAACATGGATAGACTGTTTAGGCTAGTGGGTACTTTCTGTGCTTTGCACATTGAGGTCTGGGGTTCAAATCAAGGAAGGGGAGTTTTTTTTCCTTTTCTTTTGAATCTTTATATTTAGATTAAAAATAAATCACTTTGTGGTGTGTGTGAATTCTGTTATGGCATGGTGTGATTCGGTAGCGCGAGCATCTTTAATGCAACTTTTTACCTTCAATTACATATGAATCATACAGCGAATCAAATTGAAAGCACAAGCAGCTTTTGCTGATGAAAAAAATATGCAAATTGATTATAATCTGTGAGCCAGTTCAGGTGTTTCTGCATGTTATATGTTACGTTACACTAATAGCGACTATAACACTTAAACGTAGTGGTTTTCTTGAAGATACATCTGTTCTGGATCACAGAACATAGGCATGCTGCATATCATTTTAATCAGCAGAAGCAGATTGTTCTAATAAGATGCAATTTATTGTAAAAAGACGCATTAAAAGATGCACGATGCTACCAAGTCACAAAGCAGTCTTATGACCTTAGACTCAAAACATTTCTCTCAACATCCTATCACTTGAAATTTCTGCTATACAATAGAAATTGTATTTTACACATAACAGGGGGCAAGATTCAAAACTTTTTAAAATACACTACTTTGTACTTTCCTTCTCCCTTACTCTCTGTGTATGGACACCCAAGTTCCTAAACCACCTCCCCCCACCGTCACACAATTATAATTCATCTGCATTGAGCTCATTATATGGCTCACCAACACCCGACCTTCTTTTGCTTCTATTCAATGCTGCCGCATGCTGAGCCTGCTATTGACAAGGTATACATTGTCTACTTTAATTGCACACTTCACATCACATACACAACAGGTGATGTTCTCAACATGGATAGACTGTTTAGTCTAGTGGGTACTTTCTGTGCTTTGCACATTGAGGTCTGGGGTTCAAATCAAGGAAGGGGAGTTTTTTTTCCTTTTCTTTTGAATCTTTATATTTAGATTAAAAATAAATCACTTTGTGGTGTGTGTGAATTCTGTTATGGCATGGTGTGATTCGGTAGCGCGAGCATCTTTAATGCAACTTTTTACCTTCAATTACATATGAATCATACAGCGAATCAAATTGAAAGCACAAGCAGCTTTTGCTGATGAAAAAAATATGCAAATTGATTATAATCTGTGAGCCAGTTCAGGTGTTTCTGCATGTTATATGTTACGTTACACTAATAGCGACTATAACACTTAAACGTAGTGGTTTTCTTGAAGATACATCTGTTCTGGATCACAGAACATAGGCATGCTGCATATCATTTTAATCAGCAGAAGCAGATTGTTCTAATAAGATGCAATTTATTGTAAAAAGACGCATTAAAAGATGCACGATGCTACCAAGTCACAAAGCAGTCTTATGACCTTAGACTCAAAACATTTCTCTCAACATCCTATCACTTGAAATTTCTGCTATACAATAGAAATTGTATTTTACACATAACAGGGGGCAAGATTCACATAATGAGAGATCATGTTAGGTTCAAAACTTTTTAAAATACACTACTTTGTACTTTCCTTCTCCCTTACTCTCTGTGTATGGACACCCAAGTTCCTAAACCACCTCCCCCCACCGTCACACAATTATAATTCATCTGCATTGAGCTCATTATATGGCTCACCAACACCCGACCTTCTTTTGCTTCTATTCAATGCTGCCGCATGCTGAGCCTGCTATTGACAAGGTATACATTGTCTACTTTAATTGCACACTTCACATCACATACACAACAGGTGATGTTCTCAACATGGATAGACTGTTTAGTCTAGTGGGTACTGTCTGCGCTTTGCACCTTGAGGTATGTGGTTCGGATCATGGAAGGGGAGTTTTTTTTCCTTTTCTTTTGAATCTTTATATTTAGATTAAAAATAAATCACTTTGTGGTGTGTGTGAATTCTGTTATGGCATGGTGTGACTCGGTAGCGCGAGTATCTTTAATGCAACTTTTTACCTTCAATTACATCTGAATCATACAGCGAATCAAATTGAAAGCACAAGCAGCTTTTGTCGATGAAAACAATATGCAAATTGATTATATTCTGTGAGCCAGTTCAGGTGTTTCTGCATGTTTTATGTTACGTTACACTAATACCGACTATAACACTTAAACGTAGTGGTTTTCTTGAAGATACATCTGTTCTGGATCACAGAACATAGGCATGCTGCATATCATTTTAATCAGCAGAAGCAGATTGTTCTAATAAGATGCATTTTAGTGTAAAAAGACGCATTAAAAGATGCACGATGCTACCAAGTCACAAAGCAGTCCTAAGACCTTAGACTCAAAACATTTCTCTCAACATCCTATCACTTGAAATTTCTGCTATACAGTGGAAATTGTATTGTACACATAACAGGGGGCAAGTTTCACATAATGAGAGATCATGTTAGGTTCAATACTTTTTAAAATACACTACTTTGTACTTTACTTCTCCCTTACTCTATGTGAATGGACACCCAAGTTCCTAAACCACCTCCCCCCACCATCACACAATTAAAATTCATCTGCATTGAGCTCATTATATTGCTCACCAACACCCCACCTTCTTTTGCTTCTATTCAATGCTGCCGCATGCTGAGCCTGCTAATGACAAGGTATTCATTGTCTGCTTTAATTGCATACTTCACATCAAATACACAACAGGTGATGTTCTCAACATGGATAGACTGTTTAGGCTAGTGGGTACTGTCTGTGCTTTGCACATTGAGGTATGGGGTTCGGATCATGGAAGGGGAGTTTTTTTTCCTTTTCTTTTGAATCTTTATTTTTAGATTAAAAATAAATCACTTGGGGTGTATTTGAATTCTGTTATGGCATGGTGTGACTCGGTAGCGCGAGCATCTTTAATGCAACTTTTTACCTTCAATTACATCTGAATCATACTGCAAATCAAATTGAAAGCACTAGCAGCTTTTGCTGATGAAAACAATATGCAAATTGATAATATTCTGTGAGCCAGTTCAGGTGTTTCTGCATGTTTTATGTTACGTTACACTAATAGCGACTATAACACTTAAACGTAGTGGTTTTCTTGAAGATACATCTGTTCTGGATCACAGAACATAGGCATGCTGCATATCATTTTAATCAGCAGAAGCAGATTGTTCTAATAAGATGCATTTTAGTGTAAAAAGATGCATTAAAAGATGCACGATGCTACCAAGTCACACAGCACTCCTATGACCTTAGACTCAAAACATTTCTCTCAACATCCTATCACTTGAAATTTCTGCTATACAATAGAAATTGTATTGTCCACATAACAGGGGGCAAGATTCACATAATGAGAGATCATGTTAGGTTCAATACTTTTTAAAATACACTACTTTGTACTTTCCTTCTCCCTTACTCTATGTGTATGGACACCCAAGTTCCTAAACCACCTCCCCCCACCATCACACAATTAAAATTCATCTGCATTGAGCTCATTATATTGCTCACCAACACCCCACCTTCTTTTGCTTCTATTCAATGCTGCCGCATGCTGAGCCTGCTAATGACAAGGTATTCATTGTCTGCTTTAATTGCATACTTCACATCAAATACACAACAGGTGATGTTCTCAACATGGATAGACTGTTTAGTCTAGTGGGTACTGTCTGCGCTTTGCACCTTGAGGTATGGGGTTCGGATCATGGAAGGGGAGTTTTTTTTCCTTTTCTTTTGAATCTTTATTTTTAGATAAAAAATAAAGCACTTAGTGGTGTGTTTGAATTCTGTTATGGCATGGTGTGACTCGGTAGCGCGAGCATCTTTAATGCAACTTTTTACCTTCAATTACATCTGAATCATACAGCGAATCAAATTGAAAGCACTAGCAGCTTTTGCTGATGAAAACAATATGCAAAATGATTATAATCTGTGAGCCAGTTCAGGTGTTTCTGCATGTTTTATGTTACGTTACACTAATAGCGACTATAACACTTAAATGTAGTGGTTTTCTTGAAGATACATCTGTTCTGGATCACAGAACATAGGCATGCTGCATATCATTTTAATCAGCAGAAGCAGATTGTTCTAATAAGATGCATTTTAGTGTAAAAAGATGCATTAAAAGATGCACGATGCTACCAAGTCACACAGCACTCCTATGACCTTAGACTCAAAACATTTCTCTCAACATCCTATCACTTGAAATTTCTGCTATACAATAGAAATTGTATTGTCCACATAACAGGGGGCAAGATTCACATAATGAGAGATCATGTTAGGTTCAATACTTTTTAAAATACACTACTTTGTACTTTCCTTCTCCCTTACTCTATGTGTATGGACACCCAAGTTCCTAAACCACCTCCCCCCACCATCACACAATTAAAATTCATCTGCATTGAGCTCATTATATTGCTCACCAACACCCCACCTTCTTTTGCTTCTATTCAATGCTGCCGCATGCTGAGCCTGCTAATGACAAGGTATTCATTGTCTGCTTTAATTGCATACTTCACATCAAATACACAACAGGTGATGTTCTCAACATGGATAGACTGTTTAGTCTAGTGGGTACTGTCTGTGCTTTGCACCTTGAGGTATGGGGTTCGGATCATGGAAGGGGAGTTTTTTTTCCTTTTCTTTTGAATCTTTATTTTTAGATAAAAAATAAAGCACTTAGTGGTGTGTTTGAATTCTGTTATGGCATGGTGTGACTCGGTAGCGCGAGCATCTTTAATGCAACTTTTTACCTTCAATTACATCTGAATCATACAGCGAATCAAATTGAAAGCACTAGCAGCTTTTGCTGATGAAAACAATATGCAAAATGATTATAATCTGTGAGCCAGTTCAGGTGTTTCTGCATGTTTTATGTTACATTACACTAATAGCGACTATAACACTTAAACGTAGTGGTTTTCTTGAAGATACATCTGTTCTGGATCACAGAACATAGGCATGCTGCATATCATTTTAATCAGCAGAAGTAGATTGTTCTAATAAGATGCATTTTAGTGTAAAAAGACGCATTAAAAGATGCACGATGCTACCAAGTCACACAGCACTCCTATGACCTTAGACTCAAAACATTTCTCTCAACATCCTATCACTTGAAATTTCTGCTATACAATAGAAATTGTATTGTCCACATAACAGGGGGCAAGATTCACATAATGAGAGATCATGTTAGGTTCAATACTTTTTAAAATACACTACTTTGTACTTTCCTTCTCCCTTACTCTATGTGTATGGACACCCAAGTTCCTAAACCACCTCCCCCCACCATCACACAATTAAAATTCATCTGCATTGAGCTCATTATATTGCTCACCAACACCCCACCTTCTTTTGCTTCTATTCAATGCTGCCGCATGCTGAGCCTGCTAATGACAAGGTATTCATTGTCTGCTTTAATTGCATACTTCACATCAAATACACAACAGGTGATGTTCTCAACATGGATAGACTGTTTAGTCTAGTGGGTACTGTCTGCGCTTTGCACCTTGAGGTATGGGGTTCGGATCATGGAAGGGGAGTTTTTTTTCCTTTTCTTTTGAATCTTTATTTTTAGATAAAAAATAAAGCACTTAGTGGTGTGTTTGAATTCTGTTATGGCATGGTGTGACTCGGTAGCGCGAGCATATTTAATGCAACTTTTTACCTTCAATTACATCTGAATCATACAGCGAATCAAATTGAAAGCACTAGCAGCTTTTGCTGATGAAAACAATATGCAAAATGATTATAATCTGTGAGCCAGTTCAGCTGTTTCTGCATGTTTTATGTTACATTACACTAATAGCGACTATAACACTTAAACGTCGTGGTTTTCTTGAAGATACATCTGTACTGGATCACAGAACATAGGCATGCTGCATATCATTTTAATCATCAGAAGCAGATTGTTCTAATAAGATGCATTTTAGGGTAAAAAGATGCATTAAAAGATGCACGATGCTACCAAGTCACACAGCACTCCTATGACCTTAGACTCAAAACATTTCTCTCAACATCCTATCACTTGAAATTTCAGCTATACAGTAGAAATTGTATTGTACACATAACAGGGGGCAAGTTTCACATAATGAGAGATCATGTTAGGTTCAATACTTTTTAAAATACACTACTTTGTACTTTCCTTCTCCCTTACTCTATGTGTATGGACACCCAAGTTCCTAAACCACCTCCCCCCACCATCACACAATTAAAATTCATCTGCATTAAGCTAATTATATTGCTCACCAACACCCCAACTTCTTTTGCTTCTATTCAATGCTGCCGCATGCTGAGCCTGCTAATGACAAGGTATTCATTGTCTGCTTTAATTGCATACTTCACATCAAATACACAACAGGTGATGTTCTCAACATGGATAGACTGTTTAGGCTAGTGGGTACTTTCTGTGCTTTGCACATTGAGGTCTGGGGTTCAAATCAAGGAAGGGGAGTTTTTTTTCCTTTTCTTTTGAATCTTTTTATTTAGATTAAAAATAAATCACTTTGTGGTGTGTGTGAATTCTGTTATGGCATGGTGTGATTCGGTAGCGCGAGCATCTTTAATGCAACTTTTTACCTTCAATTACATATGAATCATACAGCGAATCAAATTGAAAGCACAAGCAGCTTTTGCTGATGAAAACAATATGCAAATTGATTATAATCTGTGAGCCAGTTCAGGTGTTTCTGCATGTTTTATGTTACGTTACACTAATAGCGACTATAACACTTAAACGTAGTGGTTTTCTTGAAGATACATCTGTTCTGGATCACAGAACATAGGCATGCTGCATATCATTTTAATCAGCAGAAGCAGATTGTTCTAATAAGATGCATTTTAGTGTAAAAAGACGCATTAAAAGATGCACGATGCTACCAAGTCACAAAGCAGTCTTATGACCTTAGACTCAAAACATTTCTCTCAACATCCTATCACTTGAAATTTCTGCTATACAATAGAAATTGTATTTTACACATAACAGGGGGCAAGATTCACATAATGAGAGATCATGTTAGGTTCAATACTTTTTAAAATACACTACTTTGTACTTTCCTTCTCCCTTACTCTCTGTGTATGGACACCCAAGTTCCTAAACCACCTCCCCCCACCGTCACACAATTATAATTCATCTGCATTGAGCTCATTATATGGCTCACCAACACCCGACCTTCTTTTGCTTCTATTCAATGCTGCTGCATGCTGAGCCTGCTATTGACAAGGTATACATTGTCTACTTTAATTGCACACTTCACATCACATACACAACAGGTGATGTTCTCAACATGGATAGACTGTTTAGTCTAGTGGGTACTGTCTGCGCTTTGCACCTTGAGGTATGTGGTTCGGATCATGGAAGGGGAGTTTTTTTTCCTTTTCTTTTGAATCTTTATTTTTAGATTAAAAATAAATCACTTGGTGGTGTGTGTGAATTCTGTTATGGCATGGTGTGATTCGGTAGCGCGAGCATCTTTAATGCAACTTTTTACCTTCAATTACATCTGAATCATACAGCGAATCAAATTGAAAGCACTAGCAGCTTTTGCTGATGAAAACAATATGCAAATTGATAATATTCTGTGAGCCAGTTCAGGTGTTTCTGCATGTTTTATGTTACGTTACACTTCTAGCGACTATAACACTTAAACGTAGTGGTTTTCTTGAAGATACATCTGTTCTGGATCACAGAACATTGGCATGCTGCATATCATTTTAATCAGCAGAAGCAGATTGTTCTAATAAGATGCATTTTAGTGTAAAAAGACGCATTAAAAGATGCACGATGCTACCAAGTCACAAAGCACTCCTATGACCTTAGACTCAAAACATTTCTCTCAACATCCTATCACTTGAAATTTCTGCTATACAATAGAAATTGTATTGTCCACATAACAGGGGGCAAGATTCACATAATGAGAGATCATGTTAGGTTCAATACTTTTTAAAATACACTACTTTGTACTTTCCTTCTCCCTTACTCTATGTGTATGGACACCCAAGTTCCTAAACCACCTCCCCCCACCATCACACAATTAAAATTCATCTGCATTGAGCTCATTATATTGCTCACCAACACCCCACCTTCTTTTGCTTCTATTCAATGCTGCCGCATGCTGAGCCTGCTAATGACAAGGTATTCATTGTCTACTTTAATTGCACACTTCACATCAAATACACAACAGGTGATGTTCTCAACATGGATAGACTGTTTAGTCTAGTGGGTACTGTCTGTGCTTTGCACCTTGAGTTATGGGGTTCGGATCATGGAAGGGGAGTTTTTTTTCCTTTTCTTTTGAATCTTTATTTTTAGATTAAATATAAATCATTTGGTGGCGTGTGTGAATTCTGTTATGGCATGGTGTGACTCGGTAGCGCGAGTATCTTTAATGCAACTTTTTACCTTCAATTACATCTGAATCATACAGCGAATCAAATTGAAAGCACAAGCAGCTTTTGCTGATGAAAACAATATGCAAATTGATTATAATCTGTGAGCCAGTTCAGGTGTTTCTGCATGTTTTATGTTACGTTACACTAATAGCGACTATAACACTTAAACGTAGTGGTTTTCTTGAAGATACATCTGTACTGGATCACAGAACATAGGCATGCTGCATATCATTTTAATCAGCAGAAGCAGATTGTTCTAATAAGATGCATTTTAGTGTAAAAAGACGCATTAAAAGATGCATGATGCTACCAAGTCACACAGCACTCCTATGACCTTAGACTCAAAACATTTCTCTCAACATCCTATCACTTGAAATTTCTGCTATACAGTAAAAATTGTATTGTAAACATAACAGGGGGCAAGTTTCACATAATGAGAGATCATGTTAGGTTCAATACGTTTTAAAATACACTACTTTGTACTTTCCTTCTCCCTTACTCTATGTGTATGGACACCCAAGTTCCTAAACCACCTCCCCCCACCATCACACAATTAAAATTCATCTGCATTAAGCTCATTATATTGCTCACCAACACCCCACCTTCTTTTGCTTCTATTCAATGCTGCCGCATGCTGAGCCTGCTAATGACAAGGTATTCATTGTCTGCTTTAATTGCATACTTCACATCAAATACACAACAGGTGATGTTCTCAACATGGATAGACTGTTTAGGCTAGTGGGTACTTTCTGTGCTTTGCACATTGAGGTCTGGGGTTCAAATCAAGGAAGGGGAGTTTTTTTTCCTTTTCTTTTGAATCTTTATATTTAGATTAAAAATAAATCACTTTGTGGTGTGTGTGAATTCTGTTATGGCATGGTGTGATTCGGTAGCGCGAGCATCTTTAATGCAACTTTTTACCTTCAATTACATATGAATCATACAGCGAATCAAATTGAAAGCACAAGCAGCTTTTGCTGATGAAAACAATATGCAAATTGATTATAATCTGTGAGCCAGTTCAGGTGTTTCTGCATGTTTTATGTTACGTTACACTAATAGCGACTATAACACTTAAACGTAGTGGTTTTCTTGAAGATACATCTGTTCTGGATCACAGAACATAGGCATGCTGCATATCATTTTAATCAGCAGAAGCAGATTGTTCTAATAAGATGCATTTTAGTGTAAAAAGACGCATTAAAAGATGCACGATGCTACCAAGTCACAAAGCAGTCTTATGACCTTAGACTCAAAACATTTCTCTCAACATCCTATCACTTGAAATTTCTGCTATACAATAGAAATAGTATTTTACACATAACAGGGGGCAAGATTCACATAATGAGAGATCATGTTAGGTTCAATACTTTTTAAAATACACTACTTTGTACTTTCCTTCTCCCTTACTCTCTGTGTATGGACACCCAAGTTCCTAAACCACCTCCCCCCACCGTCACACAATTATAATTCATCTGCATTGAGCTCATTATATGGCTCACCAACACCCGACCTTCTTTTGCTTCTATTCAATGCTGCCGCATGCTGAGCCTGCTATTGACAAGGTATACATTGTCTACTTTAATTGCACACTTCACATCACATACACAACAGGTGATGTTCTCAACATGGATAGACTGTTTAGTCTAGTGGGTACTGTCTGCGCTTTGCACCTTGAGGTATGTGGTTCGGATCATGGAAGTGGAGTTTTTTTCCTTTTCTTTTGAATCTTTATTTTTAGATAAAAAATAAAGCACTTAGTGGTGTGTTTGAATTCTGTTATGGCATGGTGTGACTCGGTAGCGCGAGCATCTTTAATGCAACTTTTTACCTTCAATTACATCTGAATCATACAGCGAATCAAATTGAAAGCACTAGCAGCTTTTGCTGATGAAAACAATATGCAAATTGATTATAATCTGTGAGCCAGTTCAGGTGTTTCTGCATGTTTTATGTTACGTTACACTAATAGCGACTATAACACTTAAACGTAGTGGTTTTCTTGAAGATACATCTGTACTGGATCACAGAACATAGGCATGCTGCATATCAATTTAATCAGCAGAAGCAGATTGTTCTAATAAGATGCATTTTAGTGTAAAAAGACGCATTAAAAGATGCACGATGCTACCAAGTCACACAGCACTCCTATGACCTTAGACTCAAAACATTTCTCTCAACATCGTATCACTTGAAATTTCTGCTATACAGTAGAAATTGTATTGTACACATAACAGGGGGCAAGTTTCACATAATGAGAGATCATGTTAGGTTCAATACTTTTTAAAATACTCTACTTTGTACTTTCCTTCTCCCTTACTCTATGTGTATGGACTCGCAAGTTCTTAAACCACCTCCCCCCACCATCACACAATTAAAATTCATCTGCATTGAGCTCATTATATTGCTCACCAACACCCCACCTTCTTTTGCTTCTATTCAATGCTGCCTCATGCAGAGCCTGCTAATGACAAAGTATTCATTGTCTGCTTTAATTGCATACTTCACATCAAATACACAACAGGTGATGTTCTCAACATGGATAGACTGTTTAGGCTAGTGGGTACTTTCTGTGCTTTGCACATTGAGGTCTGGGGTTCGGATCATGGAAGGGGAGATTTTTTTCCTTTTCTTTTGAATCTTTATTTTTAGATTAAAAATAAATCAATTGGTGGTGTGTGTGAATTCTGTTATGGCATGGTGTGATTCGGTAGCGCGAGCATCTTTAATGCAACTTTTTACCTTCAATTACATCTGAATCATACAGCGAATCAAATTGAAAGCACTAGCAGCTTTTGCTGATGAAAACAATATGCAAATTGATAATATTCTGTGAGCCAGTTCAGGTGTTTCTGCATGTTTTATGTTACGTTACACTTCTAGCGACTATAACACTTAAACGTAGTGGTTTTCTTGAAGATACATCTGTTCTGGATCACAGAACATTGGCATGCTGCATATCATTTTAATCATCAGAAGCAGATTGTTCTAATAAGATGCATTTTAGGGTAAAAAGATGCATTAAAAGATGTACGATGCTACCAAGTCACAAAGCACTCCTATGACCTTAGACTCAAAACATTTCTCTCAACATCCTATCACTTGAAATTTCTGCTATACAATAGAAATTGTATTGTCCACATAACAGGGGGCAAGATTCACATAATGAGAGATCATGTTAGGTTCAATACTTTTTAAAATACACTACTTTGTACTTTCCTTCTCCCTTACTCTCTGTGTATGGACACCCAAGTTCCTAAACCACCTCCCCCCACCATCACACAATTAAAATTCATCTGCATTGAGCTCATTATATTGCTCACCAACACCCCACCTTCTTTTGCTTCTATTCAATGCTGCCGCATGCTGAGCCTGCTAATGACAAGGTATTCATTGTCTACTTTAATTGCACACTTCACATCAAATACACAACAGGTGATGTTCTCAACATGGATAGACTGTTTATTCTAGTGGGTACTGTCTGTGCTTTGCACCTTGAGTTATGGGGTTCGGATCATGGAAGGGGAGTTTTTTTTCCTTTTCTTTTGAATCTTTATTTTTAGATTAAAAATAAAGCACTTAGTGGTGTGTTTGAATTCTGTTATGGCATGGTGTGACTCGGTAGCGTGAGCATCTTTAATGCAACTTTTTACCTTCAATTACATCTGAATCATACAGCGAATCAAATTGAAAGCACTAGCAGCTTTTGCTGATGAAAACAATATGCAAAATGATTATAATCTGTGAGCCAGTTCAGCTGTTTCTGCATGTTTTATGTTACATTACACTAATAGCGACTATAACACTTAAACGTCGTGGTTTTCTTGAAGATACATCTGTACTGGATCACAGAACATAGGCATGCTGCATATCATTTTAATCATCAGAAGCAGATTGTTCTAATAAGATGCATTTTAGGGTAAAAAGATGCATTAAAAGATGTACGATGCTACCAAGTCACACAGCAATCCTATGACCTTAGACTCAAAACATTTCTCTCAACATCGTATCACTTGAAATTTCTGCTATACAGTAGAAATTGTATTGTACACATAACAGGGGGCAAGTTTCACATAATGAGAGATCATGTTAGGTTCAATACTTTTTAAAATACACTACTTTGTACTTTCCTTCTCCCTTACTCTATGTGTATGGACACCCAAGTTCCTAAACCACCTCCCCCCACCATCACACAATTAAAATTCATCTGCATTGAGCTCATTATATTGCTCACCAACACCCCACCTTCTTTTGCTTCTAATCAATGCTGCCGCATGCTGAGCCTGCTAATGACAAGGTATTCATTGTCTACTTTAATTGCACACTTCACATCAAATACACAACAGGTGATGTTCTCAACATGGATAGACTGTTTAGTCTAGTGGGTACTGTCTGCGCTTTGCACCTTGAGGTATGTGGTTCGGATCATGGAAGGGGAGTTTTTTTTCCTTTTCTTTTGAATCTTTATTTTTAGATAAAAAATAAAGCACTTAGTGGTGTGTTTGAATTCTGTTATGGCATGGTGTGACTCGGTAGCGCGAGCATCTTTAATGCAACTTTTTACCTTCAATTACATCTGAATCATACAGCGAATCAAATTGAAAGCACTAGCAGCTTTTGCTGATGAAAACAATATGCAAATTGATTATAATCTGTGAGCCAGTTCAGGTGTTTCTGCATGTTTTATGTTACGTTACACTAATAGCGACTATAACACTTAAACGTAGTGGTTTTCTTGAAGATACATCTGTTCTGGATCACAGAACATAGGCATGCTGCATATCATTTTAATCAGCAGAAGCAGATTGTTCTAATAAGATGCATTTTAGTGTAAAAAGACGCATTAAAAGATGCACGATGCTACCAAGTCACAAAGCAGTCTTATGACCTTAGACTCAAAACTTTTCTCTCAACATCCTATCACTTGAAATTTCTGCTATACAATAGAAATTGTATTTTACACATAACAGGGGGCAAGATTCACATAATGAGAGATCATGTTAGGTTCAATCCTTTTTAAATACACTACTTTGTACTTTCCTTCTCCCTTACTCTCTGTGTATGGACACCCAAGTTCCTAAACCACCTCCCCCCACCGTCACACAATTATAATTCATCTGCATTGAGCTCATTATATGGCTCACCAACACCCGACCTTCTTTTGCTTCTAATCAATGCTGCCGCATGCTGAGCCTGCTATTGACAAGGTATACATTGTCTACTTTAATTGCACACTTCACATCACATACACAACAGGTGATGTTCTCAACATGGATAGACTGTTTAGTCTAGTGGGTACTGTCTGCGCTTTGCACCTTGAGGTATGTGGTTTGGATCATGGAAGGGGAGTTTTTTTTCCTTTTCTTTTGAATCTTTATTTTTAGATAAAAAATAAAGCACTTAGTGGTGTGTTTGAATTCTGTTATGGCATGGTGTGACTCGGTAGCGCGAGCATCTTTAATGCAACTTTTTACCTTCAATTACATCTGAATCATACAGCGAATCAAATTGAAAGCACTAGCAGCTTTTGCTGATGAAAACAATATGCAAATTGATTATAATCTGTGAGCCAGTTCAGGTGTTTCTGCATGTTTTATGTTACGTTACACTAATAGCTACTATAACACTTAAACGTAGTGGTTTTCTTGAAGATACATCTGTACTGGATCACAGAACATAGGCATGCTGCATATCATTTTAATCAGCAGAAGCAGATTGTTCTAATAAGATGCATTTTAGTGTAAAAAGACGCATTAAAAGATGCACGATGCTACCAAGTCACACAGCACTCCTATGACCTTAGACTCAAAACATTTCTCTCAACATCGTATCACTTGAAATTTCTGCTATACAGTAGAAATTGTATTGTACACATAACAGGGGGAAAGTTTCACATAATGAGAGATCATGTTAGGTTCAATACTTTTTAAAATACTCTACTTTGTACTTTCCTTCTCCCTTACTCTATGTGTATGGACTCGCAAGTTCCTAAACCACCTCCCCCCACCATCACACAATTAAAATTCATCTGCATTGAGCTCATTATATTGCTCACCAACACCCCACCTTCTTTTGCTTCTATTCAATGCTGCCTCATGCTGAGCCTGCTAATGACAAGGTATTCATTGTCTGCTTTAATTGCATACTTCACATCAAATACACAACAGGTGATGTTCTCAACATGGATAGACTGTTTAGGCTAGTGGGTACTTTCTGTGCTTTGCACATTGAGGTCTGGGGTTCGGATCATGGAAGGGGAGATTTTTTTCCTTTTCTTTTGAATCTTTATTTTTAGATTAAAAATAAATCAATTGGTGGTGTGTGTGAATTCTGTTATGGCATGGTGTGATTCGGTAGCGCGAGCATCTTTAATGCAACTTTTTACCTTCAATTACATCTGAATCATACAGCGAATCAAATTGAAAGCACTAGCAGCTTTTGCTGATGAAAACAATATGTAAATTGATAATATTCTGTGAGCCAGTTCAGGTGTTTCTGCATGTTTTATGTTACGTTACACTTCTAGCGACTATAACACTTAAACGTAGTGGTTTTCTTGAAGATACATCTGTTCTGGATCCCAGAACATTGGCATGCTGCATATCATTTTAATCATCAGAAGCAGATTGTTCTAATAAGATGCATTTTAGGGTAAAAAGATGCATTAAAAGATGTACGATGCTACCAAGTCACAAAGCACTCCTATGACCTTAGACTCAAAACATTTCTCTCAACATCCTATCACTTGAAATTTCTGCTATACAATAGAAATTGTATTGTCCACATAACAGGGGGCAAGATTCACATAATGAGAGATCATGTTAGGTTCAATACTTTTTAAAATACACTACTTTGTACTTTCCTTCTCCCTTACTCTATGTGTATGGACACCCAAGTTCCTAAACCACCTCCCCCCACCATCACACAATTAAAATTCATCTGCATTGAGCTCATTATATTGCTCACCAACACCCCACCTTCTTTTGCTTCTATTCAATGCTGCCGCATGCTGAGCCTGCTAATGACAAGGTATTCATTGTCTACTTTAATTGCACACTTCACATCAAATACACAACAGGTGATGTTCTCAACATGGATAGACTGTTTAGTCTAGTGGGTACTGTCTGTGCTTTGCACCTTGAGTTATGGGGTTCGGATCATGGAAGGGGAGTTTTTTTTCCTTTTCTTTTGAATCTTTATTTTTAGATTAAAAATAAAGCACTTAGTGGTGTGTTTGAATTCTGTTATGGCATGGTGTGACTCGGTAGCGTGAGCATCTTTAATGCAACTTTTTACCTTCAATTACATCTGAATCATACAGCGAATCAAATTGAAAGCACTAGCAGCTTTTGCTGATGAAAACAATATGCAAAATGATTATAATCTGTGAGCCAGTTCAGCTGTTTCTGCATGTTTTATGTTACATTACACTAATAGCGACTATAACACTTAAACGTCGTGGTTTTCTTGAAGTTACATCTGTACTGGATCACAGAACATAGGCATGCTGCATATCATTTTAATCATCAGAAGCAGATTGTTCTAATAAGATGCATTTTAGGGTAAAAAGATGCATTAAAAGATGTACGATGCTACCAAGTCACACAGCACTCCTATGACCTTAGACTCAAAACATTTCTCTCAACATCCTATCACTTGAAATTTCAGCTATACTGTAGAAATTGTTTTGTAAACATAACAGGGGGTAAGTTTCACATAATGAGAGATCATGTTAGGTTCAATACTTTTTAAAATACACTACTTTGTCCTTTCCTTCTCACTTCCTCTCTGTGTATGGACACCCAAGTTCCTAAACCACCTCCCCCCACCATCACACAATTATAATTCATCTGCATTGAGCTCATTATATGGCTCACCAACACCCCACCTTCTTTTGCTTCTATTCAATGCTGCCGCATGCTGAGCCTGCTATTGACAAGGTATACATTGTCTACTTTAATTGCACACTTCACATCACATACACAACAGGTGATGTTCTCAACATGGATAGACTGTTTAGTCTAGTGGGTACTGTCTGTGCTTTGCACCTTGAGTTATGGGGTTCAGATCATGGAAGGAGAGTTTTTTTTCCTTTTCTTTTGAATCTTTATATTTAGATTAAAAATAAATCATTTGGTGGCGTGTGTGAATTCTGTTATGGCATGGTGTGACTCGGTAGCGCGAGTATCTTTAATGCAACTTTTTACCTTCAATTACATCTGAATCATACAGCGAATCAAGTTGAAAGCACAAGCAGCTTTTGCTGATGAAAACAATATGCAAATTGATTATAATCTGTGAGCCAGTTCAGGTGTTTCTGCATGTTTTATGTTACGTTACACTAATAGCGACTATAACACTTAAACGTAGTGGTTTTCTTGAAGATACATCTGTACTGGATCACAGAACATAGGCATGCTGCATATCATTTTAATCAGCAGAAGCAGATTGTTCTAATAAGATGCATTTTAGTGTAAAAAGACGCATTAAAAGATGCACGATGCTACCAAGTCACACAGCACTCCTATGACCTTAGACTCAAAACATTTCTCTCAACATCGTATCACTTGAAATTTCTGCTATACAGTAGAAATTGTATTGTACACATAACAGGGGGCAAGTTTCACATAATGAGAGATCATGTTAGGTTCAATACTTTTTAAAATACACTACTTTGTACTTTCCTTCTCCCTTACTCTATGTGTATGGACACCCAAGTTCCTAAACCACCTCCCCCCACCATCACACAATTAAAATTCATCTGCATTGAGCTCATTATATTGCTCACCAACACCCCACCTTCTTTTGCTTCTATTCAATGCTGCCGCATGCTGAGCCTGCTAATGACAAGGTATTCATTGTCTACTTTAATTGCACACTTCACATCAAATACACAACAGGTGATGTTCTCAACATGGATAGACTGTTTAGTCTAGTGGGTACTGTCTGTGCTTTGCACCTTGAGTTATGGGGTTCGGATCATGGAAGGGGAGTTTTTTTTCCTTTTCTTTTGAATCTTTATTTTTAGATTAAAAATAAAGCACTTAGTGGTGTGTTTGAATTCTGTTATGGCATGGTGTGACTCGGTAGCGTGAGCATCTTTAATGCAACTTTTTACCTTCAATTACATCTGAATCATACAGCGAATCAAATTGAAAGCACTAGCAGCTTTTGCTGATGAAAACAATATGCAAAATGATTATAATCTGTGAGCCAGTTCAGCTGTTTCTGCATGTTTTATGTTACATTACACTAATAGCGACTATAACACTTAAACGTCGTGGTTTTCTTGAAGATACATCTGTACTGGATCACAGAACATAGGCATGCTGCATATCATTTTAATCATCAGAAGCAGATTGTTCTAATAAGATGCATTTTAGGGTAAAAAGATGCATTAAAAGATGTACGATGCTACCAAGTCACACAGCACTCCTATGACCTTAGACTCAAAACATTTCTCTCAACATCCTATCACTTGAAATTTCAGCTATACTGTAGAAATTGTTTTGTACACATAACAGGGGGTAAGTTTCACATAATGAGAGATCATGTTAGGTTCAATACTTTTTAAAATACACTACTTTGTACTTTCCTTCTCACTTCCTCTCTGTGTATGGACACCCAAGTTCCTAAACCACCTCCCCCCACCATCACACAATTATAATTCATCTGCATTGAGCTCATTATATGGCTCACCAACACCCCACCTTCTTTTGCTTCTATTCAATGCTGCCGCATGCTGAGCCTGCTATTGACAAGGTATACATTGTCTACTTTAATTGCACACTTCACATCACATACACAACAGGTGATGTTCTCAACATGGATAGACTGTTTAGTCTAGTGGGTACTGTCTGTGCTTTGCACCTTGAGTTATGGGGTTCGGATCATGGAAGGGGAGTTTTTTTTCCTTTTCTTTTGAATCTTTATATTTAGATTAAAAATATATCATTTGGTGGCGTGTGTGAATTCTGTTATGGCATGGTGTGACTCGGTAGCGCGAGTATCTTTAATGCAACTTTTTACCTTCAATTACATCTGAATCATACAGCGAATCAAATTGAAAGCACAAGCAGCTTTTGCTGATGAAAACAATATGCAAAATGATTATAATCTGTGAGCCAGTTCAGGTGTTTCTGCATGTTTTATGTTACGTTACACTAATAGCGACTATAACACTTAAACGTAGTGGTTTTCTTGAAGATACATCTGTACTGGATCACAGAACATAGGCATGCTGCATATCATTTTAATCAGCAGAAGCAGATTGTTCTAATAAGATGAATTTTAGTGTAAAAAGACGCATTAAAAGATGCATGATGCTACCAAGTCACACAGCACTCCTATGACCTTAGACTCAAAACATTTCTCTCAACATCCTATCACTTGAAATTTCTGCTATACAGTAGAAATTGTATTGTACACATAACAGGGGGCAAGTTTCACATAATGAGAGATCATGTTAGGTTCAATACTTTTTAAAATACACTACTTTGTACTTTCCTTCTCCCTTACTCTATGTGTATGGACACCCAAGTTCCTAAACCACCTCCCCCCACCATCACACAATTAAAATTCATCTGCATTGAGCTCATTATATTGCTCACCAACACCCCACCTTCTTTTGCTTCTATTCAATGCTGCCGCATGCTGAGCCTGCTAATGACAAGATATTCATTGTCTGCTTTAATTGCATACTTCACATCAAATACACAACAGGTGATGTTCTCAACATGGATAGACTGTTTAGGCTAGTGGGTACTGTCTGTGCTTTGCACATTGAGGTATGGGGTTCGGATCATGGAAGGGGAGTTTTTTTTCCTTTTCTTTTGAATCTTTATTTTTAGATTAAAAATAAATCACTTGGGGTGTGTTTGAATTCTGTTATGGCATGGTGTGACTCGGTAGCGCGAGCATCTTTAATGCAACTTTTTACCTTCAATTACATCTGAATCATACTGCAAATCAAATTGAAAGCACTAGCAGCTTTTGCTGATGAAAACAATATGCAAATTGATAATATTCTGTGAGCCAGTTCAGGTGTTTCTGCATGTTTTATGTTACGTTACACTAATAGCGACTATAACACTTAAACGTAGTGGTTTTCTTGAAGATACATCTGTTCTGGATCACAGAACATAGGCATGCTGCATATCATTTTAATCAGCAGAAGCAGATTGTTCTAATAAGATGCATTTTAGTGTAAAAAGACGCATTAAAAGATGCACGATGCTACCAAGTCACACAGCACTCCTATGACCTTAGACTCAAAACATTTCTCTCAACATCCTATCACTTGAAATTTCTGCTATACAATAGAAATTGTATTGTCCACATAACAGGGGGCAAGATTCACATAATGAGAGATCATGTTAGGTTCAATACTTTTTAAAATACACTACTTTGTACTTTCCTTCTCCCTTACTCTATGTGTATGGACACCCAAGTTCCTAAACCACCTCCCCCCACCATCACACAATTAAAATTCATCTGCATTGAGCTCATTATATTGCTCACCAACACCCCACCTTCTTTTGCTTCTATTCAATGCTGCCGCATGCTGAGCCTGCTAATGACAAGGTATTCATTGTCTGCTTTAATTGCATACTTCACATCAAATACACAACAGGTGATGTTCTCAACATGGATAGACTGTTTAGTCTAGTGGGTACTGTCTGCGCTTTGCACCTTGAGGTATGGGGTTCGGATCATGGAAGGGGAGTTTTTTTTCCTTTTCTTTTGAATCTTTATTTTTAGATAAAAAATAAAGCACTTAGTGGTGTGTTTGAATTCTGTTATGGCATGGTGTGACTCGGTAGCGTGAGCATCTTTAATGCAACTTTTTACCTTCAATTACATCTGAATCATACAGCGAATCAAATTGAAAGCACTAGCAGCTTTTGCTGATGAAAACAGTATGCAAAATGATTATAATCTGTGAGCCAGTTCAGGTGTTTCTGCATGTTTTATGTTACGTTACACTAATAGCGACTATAACACTTAAACGTAGTGGTTTTCTTGAAGATACATCTGTTCTGGATAACAGAACATAGGCATGCTGCATATCATTTTAATCAGCAGAAGCAGATAGTTCTAATAAGATGCATTTTAGTGTAAAAAGACGCATTAAAAAATGCACGATGCTACCAAGTCACACAGCACTCCTATGACCTTAGACTCAAAACATTTCTCTCAACATCCTATCACTTGAAATTTCTGCTATACAATAGAAATTGTATTGTCCACATAACAGGGGGCAAGATTCACATAATGAGAGATCATGTTAGGTTCAATACTTTTTAAAATACACTACTTTGTACTTTCCTTCTCCCTTACTCTATGTGTATGGACACCCAAGTTCCTAAACCACCTCCCCCCACCATCACACAATTAAAATTCATCTGCATTGAGCTCATTATATTGCTCACCAACACCCCACCTTCTTTTGCTTCTATTCAATGCTGCCGCATGCTGAGCCTGCTAATGACAAGGTATTCATTGTCTGCTTTAATTGCATACTTCACATCAAATACACAACAGGTGATGTTCTCAACATGGATAGACTGTTTAGTCTAGTGGGTACTGTCTGCGCTTTGCACCTTGAGGTATGGGGTTCGGATCATGGAAGGGGAGTTTTTTTTCCTTTTCTTTTGAATCTTTATTTTTAGATAAAAAATAAAGCACTTAGTGGTGTGTTTGAATTCTGTTATGGCATGGTGTGACTCGGTAGCGCGAGCATCTTTAATGCAACTTTTTACCTTCAATTACATCTGAATCATACAGCGAATCAAATTGAAAGCACTAGCAGCTTTTGCTGATGAAAACAATATGCAAAATGATTATAATCTGTGAGCCAGTTCAGGTGTTTCTGCATGTTTTATGTTACGTTACACTAATAGCGACTATAACACTTAAACGTAGTGGTTTTCTTGAAGATACATCTGTACTGGATCACAGAACATAGGCATGCTGCATATCATTTTAATCAGCAGAAGCAGATTGTTCTAATAAGATGCATTTTAGTGTAAAAAGATGCATTAAAAGATGCATGATGCTACCAAGTCACACAGCACTCCTATGACCTTAGACTCAAAACATTTCTCTCAACATCCTATCACTTGAAATTTCTGCTATACAGTAGAAATTGTATTGTACACATAACAGGGGGCAAGTTTCACATAATGAGAGATCATGTTAGGTTCAATACTTTTTAAAATACACTACTTTGTACTTTCCTTCTCCCTTACTCTATGTGTATGGACACCCAAGTTCCTAAACCACCTCCCCCCACCATCACACAATTAAAATTCATCTGCATTGAGCTCATTATATTGCTCACCAACACCCCACCTTCTTTTGCTTCTATTCAATGCTGCCGCATGCTGAGCCTGCTAATGACAAGGTATTCATTGTCTGCTTTAATTGCATACTTCACATCAAATACACAACAGGTGATGTTCTCAACATGGATAGACTGTTTAGGCTAGTGGGTACTGTCTGTGCTTTGCACATTGAGGTATGGGGTTCGGATCATGGAAGGGGAGTTTTTTTTCCTTTTCTTTTGAATCTTTATTTTTAGATTAAAAATAAATCACTTGGGGTGTGTTTGAATTCTGTTATGGCATGGTGTGACTCGGTAGCGCGAGCATCTTTAATGCAACTTTTTACCTTCAATTACATCTGAATCATACTGCAAATCAAATTGAAAGCACTAGCAGCTTTTGCTGATGAAAACAATATGCAAATTGATAATACTCTGTGAGCCAGTTCAGGTGTTTCTGCATGTTTTATGTTACGTTACACTAATAGCGACTATAACACTTAAACGTAGTGGTTTTCTTGAAGATACATCTGTTCTGGATCACAGAACATAGGCATGCTGCATATCATTTTAATCAGCAGAAGCAGATTGTTCTAATAAGATGCATTTTAGTGTAAAAAGACGCATTAAAAGATGCACGATGCTACCAAGTCACACAGCACTCCTATGACCTTAGACTCAAAACATTTCTCTCAACATCCTATCACTTGAAATTTCTGCTATACAATAGAAATTGTATTGTCCACATAACAGGGGGCAAGATTCACATAATGAGAGATCATGTTAGGTTCAATACTTTTTAAAATACACTACTTTGTACTTTCCTTCTCCCTTACTCTATGTGTATGGACACCCAAGTTCCTAAACCACCTCCCCCCACCATCACACAATTAAAATTCATCTGCATTGAGCTCATTATATTGCTCACCAACACCCCACCTTCTTTTGCTTCTATTCAATGCTGCCGCATGCTGAGCCTGCTAATGACAAGGTATTCATTGTCTGCTTTAATTGCATACTTCACATCAAATACACAACAGGTGATGTTCTCAACATGGATAGACTGTTTAGTCTAGTGGGTACTGTCTGCGCTTTGCACCTTGAGGTATGGGGTTCGGATCATGGAAGGGGAGTTTTTTTTCCTTTTCTTTTGAATCTTTATTTTTAGATAAAAAATAAAGCACTTAGTGGTGTGTTTGAATTCTGTTATGGCATGGTGTGACTCGGTAGCGCGAGCATCTTTAATGCAACTTTTTACCTTCAATTACATCTGAATCATACAGCGAATCAAATTGAAAGCACTAGCAGCTTTTGCTGATGAAAACAATATGCAAAATGATTATAATCTGTGAGACAGTTCAGGTGTTTCTGCATGTTTTATGTTACGTTACACTAATAGCGACTATAACACTTAAACGTAGTGGTTTTCTTGAAGATACATCTGTTCTGGATCACAGAACATAGGCATGCTGCATATCATTTTAATCAGCAGAAGCAGATAGTTCTAATAAGATGCATTTTAGTGTAAAAAGACGCATTAAAAAATGCACGATGCTACCAAGTCACACAGCACTCCTATGACCTTAGACTCAAAACATTTCTCTCAACATCCTATCACTTGAAATTTCTGCTATACAATAGAAATTGTATTGTCCACATAACAGGGGGCAAGATTCACATAATGAGAGATCATGTTAGGTTCAATACTTTTTAAAATACACTACTTTGTACTTTCCTTCTCCCTTACTCTATGTGTATGGACACCCAAGTTCCTAAACCACCTCCCCCCACCATCACACAATTAAAATTCATCTGCATTGAGCTCATTATATTGCTCACCAACACCCCACCTTCTTTTGCTTCTATTCAATGCTGCCGCATGCTGAGCCTGCTAATGACAAGGTATTCATTGTCTGCTTTAATTGCATACTTCACATCAAATACACAACAGGTGATGTTCTCAACATGGATAGACTGTTTAGTCTAGTGGGTACTGTCTGCGCTTTGCACCTTGAGGTATGGGGTTCGGATCATGGAAGGGGAGTTTTTTTTCCTTTTCTTTTGAATCTTTATTTTTAGATAAAAAATAAAGCACTTAGTGGTGTGTTTGAATTCTGTTATGGCATGGTGTGACTCGGTAGCGCGAGCATCTTTAATGCAACTTTTTACCTTCAATTACATCTGAATCATACAGCGAATCAAATTGAAAGCACTAGCAGCTTTTGCTGATGAAAACAATATGCAAAATGATTATAATCTGTGAGCCAGTTCAGGTGTTTCTGCATGTTTTATGTTACGTTACACTAATAGCGACTATAACACTTAAACGTAGTGGTTTTCTTGAAGATACATCTGTACTGGATCACAGAACATAGGCATGCTGCATATCATTTTAATCAGCAGAAGCAGATTGTTCTAATAAGATGCATTTTAGTGTAAAAAGATGCATTAAAAGATGCATGATGCTACCAAGTCACACAGCACTCCTATGACCTTAGACTCAAAACATTTCTCTCAACATCCTATCACTTGAAATTTCTGCTATACAGTAGAAATTGTATTGTACACATAACAGGGGGCAAGTTTCACATAATGAGAGATCATGTTAGGTTCAATACTTTTTAAAATACACTACTTTGTACTTTCCTTCTCCCTTACTCTATGTGTATGGACACCCAAGTTCCTAAACCACCTCCCCCCACCATCACACAATTAAAATTCATCTGCATTAAGCTCATTATATTGCTCACCAACACCCCACCTTCTTTTGCTTCTATTCAATGCTGCCGCATGCTGAGCCTGCTAATGACAAGGTATTCATTGTCTGCTTTAATTGCATACTTCACATCAAATACACAACAGGTGATGTTCTCAACATGGATAGACTGTTTAGGCTAGTGGGTAATTTCTGTGCTTTGCACATTGAGGTCTGGAGTTCAAATCAAGGAAGGGGAGTTTTTTTTCCTTTTCTTTTGAATCTTTATATTTAGATTAAAAATAAATCACTTTGTGGTGTGTGTGAATTCTGTTATGGCATGGTGTGATTCGGTAGCGTGAGCATCTTTAATGCAACTTTTTACCTTCAATTACATATGAATCATACAGCGAATCAAATTGAAAGCACAAGCAGCTTTTGCTGATGAAAACAATATGCAAATTGATTATAATCTGTGAGCCAGTTCAGTTGTTTCTGCATGTTTTATGTTACGTTACACTAATAGCGACTATAACACTTAAACGTAGTGGTTTTCTTGAAGATACATCTGTTCTGGATCACAGAACATAGGCATGCTGCATATCATTTTAATCAGCAGAAGCAGATTGTTCTAATAAGATGCATTTTAGTGTAAAAAGACGCATTAAAAGATGCACGATGCTACCAAGTCACAAAGCAGTCTTATGACCTTAGACTCAAAACATTTCTCTCAACATCCTATCACTTGAAATTTCTGCTATACAATAGAAATTGTATTGTCCACATAACAGGGGGCAAGATTCACATAATGAGAGATCATTTTAGGTTCAATACTTTTTAAAATACACTACTTTGTACTTTCCTTCTCCCTTACTCTCTGTTTATGGACACCCAAGTTCCTAAACCACCTCCCCCCACCGTCACACAATTATAATTCATCTGCATTGAGCTCATTATATGGCTCACCAACACCCGACCTTCTTTTGCTTCTATTCAATGCTGCCGCATGCTGAGCCTGCTATTGACAAGGTATACATTGTCTACTTTAATTGCACACTTCACATCACATACACAACAGGTGATGTTCTCAACATGGATAGACTGTTTAGTCTAGTGGGTACTGTCTGCGCTTTGCACCTTGAGGTATGTGGTTCGGATCATGGAAGGGGAGTTTTTTTTCCTTTTCTTTTGAATCTTTATTTTTAGATAAAAAATAAAGCACTTAGTGGTGTGTTTGAATTCTGTTATGGCATGGTGTGACTCGGTAGCGCGAGCATCTTTAATGCAACTTTTTACCTTCAATTACATCTGAATCATACAGCGAATCAAATTGAAAGCACTAGCAGCTTTTGCTGATGAAAACAATATGCAAATTGATTATAATCTGTGAGCCAGTTCAGGTGTTTCTGCATGTTTTATGTTACGTTACACTAATAGCGACTATAACACTTAAACGTAGTGGTTTTCTTGAAGATACATCTGTACTGGATCACAGAACATAGGCATGCTGCATATCATTTTAATCAGCAGAAGCAGATTGTTCTAATAAGATGCATTTTAGTGTAAAAAGACGCATTAAAAGATGCACGATGCTACCAAGTCACACAGCACTCCTATGACCTTAGACTCAAAACATTTCTCTCAACATCGTATCACTTGAAATTTCTGCTATACAGTAGAAATTGTATTGTACACATAACAGGGGGCAAGTTTCACATAATGAGAGATCATGTTAGGTTCAATACTTTTTAAAATACTCTACTTTGTACTTTCCTTCTCCCTTACTCTATGTGTATGGACTCGCAAGTTCCTAAACCACCTCCCCCCACCATCACACAATTAAAATTCATCTGCATTGAGCTCATTATAATGCTCACCAACACCCCACCTTCTTTTGCTTCTATTCAATGCTGCCTCATGCTGAGCCTGCTAATGACAAGGTATTCATTGTCTGCTTTAATTGCATACTTCACATCAAATACACAACAGGTGATGTTCTCAACATGGATAGACTGTTAAGGCTAGTGGGTACTTTCTGTGCTTTGCACATTGAGGTCTGGGGTTCGGATCATGGAAGGGGAGATTTTTTTCCTTTTCTTTTGAATCTTTATTTTTAGATTAAAAATAAATCACTTGGTGGTGTGTGTGAATTCTGTTATGGCATGGTGTGATTCGGTAGCGCGAGCATCTTTAATGCAACTTTTAACCTTCAATTACATCTGAATCATACAGCGAATCAAATTGAAAGCACTAGCAGCTTTTGCTGATGAAAACAATATGCAAATTGATAATATTCTGTGAGCCAGTTCAGGTGTTTCTGCATGTTTTATGTTACGTTACACTTCTAGCGACTATAACACTTAAACGTAGTGGTTTTCTTGAAGATACATCTGTTCTGGATCACAGAACATTGGCATGCTGCATATCATTTTAATCAGCAGAAGCAGATTGTTCTAATAAGATGCATTTTAGTGTAAAAAGACGCATTAAAAGATGCACGATGCTACCAAGTCACAAAGCACTCCTATGACCTTAGACTCAAAACATTTCTCTCAACATCCTATCACTTGAAATTTCTGCTATACAATAGAAATTGTATTGTCCACATAACAGGGGGCAAGATTCACATAATGAGAGATCATGTTAGGTTCAATACTTTTTAAAATACACTACTTTGTACTTTCCTTCTCCCTTACTCTATGTGTATGGACACCCAAGTTCCTAAACCACCTCCCCCCACCATCACACAATTAAAATTCATCTGCATTGAGCTCATTATATTGCTCACCAACACCCCACCTTCTTTTGCTTCTATTCAATGCTGCCGCATGCTGAGCCTGCTAATGACAAGGTATTCATTGTCTACTTTAATTGCACACTTCACATCAAATACACAACAGGTGATGTTCTCAACATGGATAGACTGTTTAGTCTAGTGGGTACTGTCTGTGCTTTGCACCTTGAGTTATGGGGTTCGGATCATGGAAGGGGAGTTTTTTTTCCTTTTCTTTTGAATCTTTATTTTTAGATTAAAAATAAAGCACTTAGTGGTGTGTTTGAATTCTGTTATGGCATGGTGTGACTCGGTAGCGTGAGCATCTTTAATGCAACTTTTTACCTTCAATTACATCTGAATCATACAGCGAATCAAATTGAAAGCACTAGCAGCTTTTGCTGATGAAAACAATATGCAAAATGATTATAATCTGTGAGCCAGTTCAGGTGTTTCTGCATGTTTTATGTTACGTTACACTAATAGCGACTATAACACTTAAACGTAGTGGTTTTCTTGAAGATACATCTGTTCTGGATCACAGAACATAGGCATGCTGCATATCATTTTAATCAGCAGAAGCAGATTGTTCTAATAAGATGCATTTTAGTGTAAAAAGACGCATTAAAAGATGCACGATGCTACCAAGTCACACAGCACTCCTATGACCTTAGACTCAAAACATTTCTCTCAACATCCTATCACTTGAAATTTCTGCTATACAATAGAAATTGTATTGTCCACATAACAGGGGGCAAGATTCACATAATGAGAGATCATGTTAGGTTCAATACTTTTTATAATACACTACTTTGTACTTTCCTTCTCCCTTACTCTATGTGTATGGACACCCAAGTTCCTAAACCACCTCCCCCCACCATCACACAATTAAAATTCATCTGCATTGAGCTCATTATATTGCTCACCAACACCCCACCTTCTTTTGCTTCTATTCAATGCTGCCGCATGCTGAGCCTGCTAATGACAAGGTATTCATTGTCTGCTTTAATTGCATACTTCACATCAAATACACAACAGGTGATGTTCTCAACATGGATAGACTGTTTAGTCTAGTGGGTACTGTCTGCGCTTTGCACCTTGAGGTATGGGGTTCGGATCATGGAAGGGGAGTTTTTTTTCCTTTTCTTTTGAATCTTTATTTTTAGATAAAAAATAAAGCACTTAGTGGTGTGTTTGAATTCTGTTATGGCATGGTGTGACTCGGTAGCGCGAGCATCTTTAATGCAACTTTTTACCTTCAATTACATCTGAATCATACAGCGAATCAAATTGAAAGCACTAGCAGCTTTTGCTGATGAAAACAATATGCAAAATGATTATAATCTGTGAGCCAGTTCAGCTGTTTCTGCATGTTTTATGTTACATTACACTAATAGCGACTATAACACTTAAACGTCATGGTTTTCTTGAAGATACATCTGTACTGGATCACAGAACATAGGCATGCTGCATATCATTTTAATCATCAGAAGCAGATTGTTCTAATAAGATGCATTTTAGGGTAAAAAGATGCATTAAAAGATGCACGATGCTACCAAGTCACACAGCACTCCTATGACCTTAGACTCAAAACATTTCTCTCAACATCCTATCACTTGAAATTTCAGCTATACTGTAGAAATTGTTTTGTACACATAACAGGGGGTAAGTTTCACATAATGAGAGATCATGTTAGGTTCAATACTTTTTAAAATACACTACTTTGTACTTTCCTTCTCACTTCCTCTCTGTGTATGGACACCCAAGTTCCTAAACCACCTCCCCCCACCATCACACAATTATAATTCATCTGCATTGAGCTCATTATATGGCTCACCAACACCCCACCTTCTTTTGCTTCTATTCAATGCTGCCGCATGCTGAGCCTGCTATTGACAAGGTATACATTGTCTACTTTAATTGCACACTTCACATCACATACACAACAGGTGATGTTCTCAACATGGATAGACTGTTTAGTCTAGTGGGTACTGTCTGTGCTTTGCACCTTGAGTTATGGGGTTCGGATCATGGAAGGGGAGTTTTTTTTCCTTTTCTTTTGAATCTTTATTTTTAGATTAAAAATAAATCATTTGGTGGCGTGTGTGAATTCTGTTATGGCATGGTGTGACTCGGTAGCGCGAGTATCTTTAATGCAACTTTTTACCTTCAATTACATCTGAATCATACAGCGAATCAAATTGAAAGCACAAGCAGCTTTTGCTGATGAAAACAATATGCAAATTTATTATAATCTGTGAGCCACTTCAGGTGTTTCTGCATGTTTTATGTTACGTTACACTAATAGCGACTATAACACTTAAACGTAGTGGTTTTCTTGAAGATACATCTGTACTGGATCACAGAACATAGGCATGCTGCATATCATTTTAATCAGCAGAAGCAGATTGTTCTAATAAGATGCATTTTAGTGTAAAAAGACGCATTAAAAGATGCATGATGCTACCAAGTCACACAGCACTCCTATGACCTTAGACTCAAAACATTTCTCTCAACATCCTATCACTTGAAATTTCTGCTATACAGTAGAAATTGTATTGTACACATAACTCTGGGCAAGTTTCACATAATGAGAGATCATGTTAGGTTCAATACTTTTTAAAATACACTACTTTGTACTTTCCTTCTCCCTTACTCTATGTGTATGGACACCCAAGTTCCTAAACCACCTCCCCCCACCATCACACAATAAAAATTCATCTGCATTAAGCTCATTATATTGCTCACCAACACCCCACCTTCTTTTGCTTCTATTCAATGCTGCCGCATGCTGAGCCTGCTAATGACAAGGTATTCATTGTCTGCTTTAATTGCATACTTCACATCAAATACACAACAGGTGATGTTCTCAACATGGATAGACTGTTTAGGCTAGTGGGTACTTTCTGTGCTTTGCACATTGAGGTCTGGGGTTCAAATCAAGGAAGGGGAGTTTTTTTTCCTTTTCTTTTGAATCTTTATATTTAGATTAAAAATAAATCACTTTGTGGTGTGTGTGAATTCTGTTATGGCATGGTGTGATTCGGTAGCGCGAGCATCATTAATGCAACTTTTTACCTTCAATTACATATGAATCATACAGCGAATCAAATTGAAAGCACAAGCAGCTTTTGCTGATGAAAACAATATGCAAATTGATTATAATCTGTGAGCCAGTTCAGGTGTTTCTGCATGTTTTATGTTACGTTACACTAATAGCGACTATAACACTTAAACGTAGTGGTTTTCTTGAAGATACATCTGTTCTGGATCACAGAACATAGGCATGCTGCATATCATTTTAATCAGCAGAAGCAGATTGTTCTAATAAGATGCATTTTAGTGTAAAAAGACGCATTTAAAGATGCACGATGCTACCAAGTCACAAAGCAGTCTTATGACCTTAGACTCAAAACATTTCTCTCAACATCCTATCACTTGAAATTTCTGCTATACAATAGAAATTGTATTTTACACATAACAGGGGGCAAGATTCACATAATGAGAGATCATGTTAGGTTCAATACTTTTTAAAATACACTACTTTGTACTTTCCTTCTCCCTTACTCTCTGTGTATGGACACCCAAGTTCCTAAACCACCTCCCCCCACCGTCACACAATTATAATTCATCTGCATTGAGCTCATTATATGGCTCACCAACACCCGACCTTCTTTTGCTTCTATTCAATGCTGCCGCATGCTGAGCCTGCTATTGACAAGGTATACATTGTCTACTTTAATTGCACACTTCACATCACATACACAACAGGTGATGTTCTCAACATGGATAGACTGTTTAGTCTAGTGGGTACTGTCTGCGCTTTGCACCTTGAGGTATGTGGTTCGGATCATGGAAGGGGAGTTTTTTTTCCTTTTCTTTTGAATCTTTATTTTTAGATAAAAAATAAAGCAATTAGTGGTGTGTTTGAATTCTGTTATGGCATGGTGTGACTCGGTAGCGCGAGCATCTTTAATGCAACTTTTTACCTTCAATTACATCTGAATCATACAGCGAATCAAATTGAAAGCACTAGCAGCTTTTGCTGATGAAAACAATATGCAAATTGATTATAATCTGTGAGCCAGTTCAGGTGTTTCTGCATGTTTTATGTTACGTTACACTAATATCGACTATAACACTTAAACGTAGTGGTTTTCTTGAAGATACATCTGTACTGGATCACAGAACATAGGCATGCTGCATATCATTTTAATCAGCAGAAGCAGATTGTTCTAATAAGATGCATTTTAGTGTAAAAAGACGCATTAAAAGATGCACGATGCTACCAAGTCACACAGCACTCCTATGACCTTAGACTCAAAACATTTCTCTCAACATCGTATCACTTGAAATTTCTGCTATACAGTAGAAATTGTATTGTACACATAACAGGGGGCAAGTTTCACATAATGAGAGATCATGTTAGGTTCAATACTTTTTAAAATACTCTACTTTGTACTTTCCTTCTCCCTTACTCTATGTGTATGGACTCGCAAGTTCCTAAACCACCTCCCCCCACCATCACACAATTAAAATTCATCTGCATTGAGCTCATTATATTGCTCACCAACACCCCACCTTCTTTTGCTTCTATTCAATGCTGCCTCATGCTGAGCCTGCTAATGACAAGGTATTCATTGTCTGCTTTAATTGCATACTTCACATCAAATACACAACAGGTGATGTTCTCAACATGGATAGACTGTTTAGGCTAGTGGGTACTTTCTGTGCTTTGCACATTGAGGTCTGGGGTTCGGATCATGGAAGGGGAGATTTTTTTCCTTTTCTTTTGAATCTTTATTTTTAGATTAAAAATAAATCACTTGGTGGTGTGTGTGAATTCTGTTATGGCATGGTGTGATTCGGTAGCACGAGCATCTTTAATGCAACTTTTTACCTTCAATTACATCTGAATCATACAGCGAATCAAATTGAAAGCACTAGCAGCTTTTGCTGATGAAAACAATATGCAAATTGATAATATTCTGTGAGCCAGTTCAGGTGTTTCTGCATGTTTTATGTTACGTTACACTTCTAGCGACTATAACACTTAAACGTAGTGGTTTTCTTGAAGATACATCTGTTCTGGATCACAGAACATTGGCATGCTGCATATCATTTTAATCAGCAGAAGCAGATTGTTCTAATAAGATGCATTTTAGTGTAAAAAGACGCATTAAAAGATGCACGATGCTACCAAGTCACAAAGCAGTCTTATGACCTTAGACTCAAAACATTTCTCTCAACATCCTATCACTTGAAATTTCTGCTATACAATAGAAATTGTATTGTCCACATAACAGGGGGCAAGATTCACATAATGAGAGATCATTTTAGGTTCAATACTTTTTAAAATACACTACTTTGTACTTTCCTTCTCCCTTACTCTCTGTGTATGGACACCCAAGTTCCTAAACCACCTCCCCCCACCGTCACACAATTATAATTCATCTGCATTGAGCTCATTATATGGCTCACCAACACCCGACCTTCTTTTGCTTCTATTCAATGCTGCCGCATGCTGAGCCTGCTATTGACAAGGTATACATTGTCTACTTTAATTGCACACTTCACATCACATACACAACAGGTGATGTTCTCAACATGGATAGACTGTTTAGTCTAGTGGGTACTGTCTGCGCTTTGCACCTTGAGGTATGTGGTTCGGATCATGGAAGGGGAGTTTTTTTTCCTTTTCTTTTGAATCTTTATTTTTAGATAAAAAATAAAGCACTTAGTGGTGTGTTTGAATTCTGTTATGGCATGGTGTGACTCGGTAGCACGAGCATCTTTAATGCAACTTTTTACCTTCAATTACATCTGAATCATACAGCGAATCAAATTGAAAGCACTAGCAGCTTTTGCTGATGAAAACAATATGCAAATTGATTATAATCTGTGAGCCAGTTCAGGTGTTTCTGCATGTTTTATGTTACGTTACACTAATAGCGACTATAACACTTAAACGTAGTGGTTTTCTTGAAGATACATCTGTACTGGATCACAGAACATAGGCATGCTGCATATCATTTTAATCAGCAGAAGCAGATTGTTCTAATAAGATGCATTTTAGTGTAAAAAGACGCATTAAAAGATGCACGATGCTACCAAGTCACAAAGCAGTCTTATGACCTTAGACTCAAAACATTTCTCTCAACATCCTATCACTTGAAATTTCTGCTATACAATAGAAATTGTATTGTCCACATAACAGGGGGCAAGATTCACATAATGAGAGATCATTTTAGGTTCAATACTTTTTAAAATACACTACTTTGTACTTTCCTTCTCCCTTACTCTCTGTTTATGGACACCCAAGTTCCTAAACCACCTCCCCCCACCGTCACACAATTATAATTCATCTGCATTGAGCTCATTATATGGCTCACCAACACCCGACCTTCTTTTGCTTCTATTCAATGCTGCCGCATGCTGAGCCTGCTATTGACAAGGTATACATTGTCTACTTTAATTGCACACTTCACATCACATACACAACAGGTGATGTTCTCAACATGGATAGACTGTTTAGTCTAGTGGGTACTGTCTGCGCTTTGCACCTTGAGGTATGTGGTTCGGATCATGGAAGGGGAGTTTTTTTTCCTTTTCTTTTGAATCTTTATTTTTAGATAAAAAATAAAGCACTTAGTGGTGTGTTTGAATTCTGTTATGGCATGGTGTGACTCGGTAGCGCGAGCATCTTTAATGCAACTTTTTACCTTCAATTACATCTGAATCATACAGCGAATCAAATTGAAAGCACTAGCAGCTTTTGCTGATGAAAACAATATGCAAATTGATTATAATCTGTGAGCCAGTTCAGGTGTTTCTGCATGTTTTATGTTACGTTACACTAATAGCGACTATAACACTTAAACGTAGTGGTTTTCTTGAAGATACATCTGTACTGGATCACAGAACATAGGCATGCTGCATATCATTTTAATCAGCAGAAGCAGATTGTTCTAATAAGATGCATTTTAGTGTAAAAAGACGCATTAAAAGATGCACGATGCTACCAAGTCACACAGCACTCCTATGACCTTAGACTCAAAACATTTCTCTCAACATCGTATCACTTGAAATTTCTGCTATACAGTAGAAATTGTATTGTACACATAACAGGGGGCAAGTTTCACATAATGAGAGATCATGTTAGGTTCAATACTTTTTAAAATACTCTACTTTGTACTTTCCTTCTCCCTTACTCTATGTGTATGGACTCGCAAGTTCCTAAACCACCTCCCCCCACCATCACACAATTAAAATTCATCTGCATTGAGCTCATTATAATGCTCACCAACACCCCACCTTCTTTTGCTTCTATTCAATGCTGCCTCATGCTGAGCCTGCTAATGACAAGGTATTCATTGTCTGCTTTAATTGCATACTTCACATCAAATACACAACAGGTGATGTTCTCAACATGGATAGACTGTTAAGGCTAGTGGGTACTTTCTGTGCTTTGCACATTGAGGTCTGGGGTTCGGATCATGGAAGGGGAGATTTTTTTCCTTTTCTTTTGAATCTTTATTTTTAGATTAAAAATAAATCACTTGGTGGTGTGTGTGAATTCTGTTATGGCATGGTGTGATTCGGTAGCGCGAGCATCTTTAATGCAACTTTTAACCTTCAATTACATCTGAATCATACAGCGAATCAAATTGAAAGCACTAGCAGCTTTTGCTGATGAAAACAATATGCAAATTGATAATATTCTGTGAGCCAGTTCAGGTGTTTCTGCATGTTTTATGTTACGTTACACTTCTAGCGACTATAACACTTAAACGTAGTGGTTTTCTTGAAGATACATCTGTTCTGGATCACAGAACATTGGCATGCTGCATATCATTTTAATCAGCAGAAGCAGATTGTTCTAATAAGATGCATTTTAGTGTAAAAAGACGCATTAAAAGATGCACGATGCTACCAAGTCACAAAGCACTCCTATGACCTTAGACTCAAAACATTTCTCTCAACATCCTATCACTTGAAATTTCTGCTATACAATAGAAATTGTATTGTCCACATAACAGGGGGCAAGATTCACATAATGAGAGATCATGTTAGGTTCAATACTTTTTAAAATACACTACTTTGTACTTTCCTTCTCCCTTACTCTATGTGTATGGACACCCAAGTTCCTAAACCACCTCCCCCCACCATCACACAATTAAAATTCATCTGCATTGAGCTCATTATATTGCTCACCAACACCCCACCTTCTTTTGCTTCTATTCAATGCTGCCGCATGCTGAGCCTGCTAATGACAAGGTATTCATTGTCTACTTTAATTGCACACTTCACATCAAATACACAACAGGTGATGTTCTCAACATGGATAGACTGTTTAGTCTAGTGGGTACTGTCTGTGCTTTGCACCTTGAGTTATGGGGTTCGGATCATGGAAGGGGAGTTTTTTTTCCTTTTCTTTTGAATCTTTATTTTTAGATTAAAAATAAAGCACTTAGTGGTGTGTTTGAATTCTGTTATGGCATGGTGTGACTCGGTAGCGTGAGCATCTTTAATGCAACTTTTTACCTTCAATTACATCTGAATCATACAGCGAATCAAATTGAAAGCACTAGCAGCTTTTGCTGATGAAAACAATATGCAAAATGATTATAATCTGTGAGCCAGTTCAGGTGTTTCTGCATGTTTTATGTTACGTTACACTAATAGCGACTATAACACTTAAACGTAGTGGTTTTCTTGAAGATACATCTGTTCTGGATCACAGAACATAGGCATGCTGCATATCATTTTAATCAGCAGAAGCAGATTGTTCTAATAAGATGCATTTTAGTGTAAAAAGACGCATTAAAAGATGCACGATGCTACCAAGTCACACAGCACTCCTATGACCTTAGACTCAAAACATTTCTCTCAACATCCTATCACTTGAAATTTCTGCTATACAATAGAAATTGTATTGTCCACATAACAGGGGGCAAGATTCACATAATGAGAGATCATGTTAGGTTCAATACTTTTTATAATACACTACTTTGTACTTTCCTTCTCCCTTACTCTATGTGTATGGACACCCAAGTTCCTAAACCACCTCCCCCCACCATCACACAATTAAAATTCATCTGCATTGAGCTCATTATATTGCTCACCAACACCCCACCTTCTTTTGCTTCTATTCAATGCTGCCGCATGCTGAGCCTGCTAATGACAAGGTATTCATTGTCTGCTTTAATTGCATACTTCACATCAAATACACAACAGGTGATGTTCTCAACATGGATAGACTGTTTAGTCTAGTGGGTACTGTCTGCGCTTTGCACCTTGAGGTATGGGGTTCGGATCATGGAAGGGGAGTTTTTTTTCCTTTTCTTTTGAATCTTTATTTTTAGATAAAAAATAAAGCACTTAGTGGTGTGTTTGAATTCTGTTATGGCATGGTGTGACTCGGTAGCGCGAGCATCTTTAATGCAACTTTTTACCTTCAATTACATCTGAATCATACAGCGAATCAAATTGAAAGCACTAGCAGCTTTTGCTGATGAAAACAATATGCAAAATGATTATAATCTGTGAGCCAGTTCAGCTGTTTCTGCATGTTTTATGTTACATTACACTAATAGCGACTATAACACTTAAACGTCATGGTTTTCTTGAAGATACATCTGTACTGGATCACAGAACATAGGCATGCTGCATATCATTTTAATCATCAGAAGCAGATTGTTCTAATAAGATGCATTTTAGGGTAAAAAGATGCATTAAAAGATGCACGATGCTACCAAGTCACACAGCACTCCTATGACCTTAGACTCAAAACATTTCTCTCAACATCCTATCACTTGAAATTTCAGCTATACTGTAGAAATTGTTTTGTACACATAACAGGGGGTAAGTTTCACATAATGAGAGATCATGTTAGGTTCAATACTTTTTAAAATACA
The DNA here is from genome assembly GCA_031769625.1 of Taudactylus pleione. Taxonomy (NCBI): domain Eukaryota; kingdom Metazoa; phylum Chordata; class Amphibia; order Anura; family Myobatrachidae; genus Taudactylus; species Taudactylus pleione. Next base: position 7,659,663 of record JAUIMM010000759.1, read on the forward strand.
CTACTTTGTACTTTCCTTCTCACTTCCTCTCTGTGTATGGACACCCAAGTTCCTAAACCACCTCCCCCCACCATCACACAATTATAATTCATCTGCATTGAGCTCATTATATGGCTCACCAACACCCCACCTTCTTTTGCTTCTATTCAATGCTGCCGCATGCTGAGCCTGCTATTGACAAGGTATACATTGTCTACTTTAATTGCACACTTCACATCACATACACAACAGGTGATGTTCTCAACATGGATAGACTGTTTAGTCTAGTGGGTACTGTCTGTGCTTTGCACCTTGAGTTATGGGGTTCGGATCATGGAAGGGGAGTTTTTTTTCCTTTTCTTTTGAATCTTTATTTTTAGATTAAAAATAAATCATTTGGTGGCGTGTGTGAATTCTGTTATGGCATGGTGTGACTCGGTAGCGCGAGTATCTTTAATGCAACTTTTTACCTTCAATTACATCTGAATCATACAGCGAATCAAATTGAAAGCACAAGCAGCTTTTGCTGATGAAAACAATATGCAAATTTATTATAATCTGTGAGCCACTTCAGGTGTTTCTGCATGTTTTATGTTACGTTACACTAATAGCGACTATAACACTTAAACGTAGTGGTTTTCTTGAAGATACATCTGTACTGGATCACAGAACATAGGCATGCTGCATATCATTTTAATCAGCAGAAGCAGATTGTTCTAATAAGATGCATTTTAGTGTAAAAAGACGCATTAAAAGATGCATGATGCTACCAAGTCACACAGCACTCCTATGACCTTAGACTCAAAACATTTCTCTCAACATCCTATCACTTGAAATTTCTGCTATACAGTAGAAATTGTATTGTACACATAACTCTGGGCAAGTTTCACATAATGAGAGATCATGTTAGGTTCAATACTTTTTAAAATACACTACTTTGTACTTTCCTTCTCCCTTACTCTATGTGTATGGACACCCAAGTTCCTAAACCACCTCCCCCCACCATCACACAATTAAAATTCATCTGCATTAAGCTCATTATATTGCTCACCAACACCCCACCTTCTTTTGCTTCTATTCAATGCTGCCGCATGCTGAGCCTGCTAATGACAAGGTATTCATTGTCTGCTTTAATTGCATACTTCACATCAAATACACAACAGGTGATGTTCTCAACATGGATAGACTGTTTAGGCTAGTGGGTACTTTCTGTGCTTTGCACATTGAGGTCTGGGGTTCAAATCAAGGAAGGGGAGTTTTTTTTCCTTTTCTTTTGAATCTTTATATTTAGATTAAAAATAAATCACTTTGTGGTGTGTGTGAATTCTGTTATGGCATGGTGTGATTCGGTAGCGCGAGCATCATTAATGCAACTTTTTACCTTCAATTACATATGAATCATACAGCGAATCAAATTGAAAGCACAAGCAGCTTTTGCTGATGAAAACAATATGCAAATTGATTATAATCTGTGAGCCAGTTCAGGTGTTTCTGCATGTTTTATGTTACGTTACACTAATAGCGACTATAACACTTAAACGTAGTGGTTTTCTTGAAGATACATCTGTTCTGGATCACAGAACATAGGCATGCTGCATATCATTTTAATCAGCAGAAGCAGATTGTTCTAATAAGATGCATTTTAGTGTAAAAAGACGCATTTAAAGATGCACGATGCTACCAAGTCACAAAGCAGTCTTATGACCTTAGACTCAAAACATTTCTCTCAACATCCTATCACTTGAAATTTCTGCTATACAATAGAAATTGTATTTTACACATAACAGGGGGCAAGATTCACATAATGAGAGATCATGTTAGGTTCAATACTTTTTAAAATACACTACTTTGTACTTTCCTTCTCCCTTACTCTCTGTGTATGGACACCCAAGTTCCTAAACCACCTCCCCCCACCGTCACACAATTATAATTCATCTGCATTGAGCTCATTATATGGCTCACCAACACCCGACCTTCTTTTGCTTCTATTCAATACTGCCGCATGCTGAGCCTGCTATTGACAAGGTATACATTGTCTACTTTAATTGCACACTTCACATCACATACACAACAGGTGATGTTCTCAACATGGATAGACTGTTTAGTCTAGTGGGTACTGTCTGCGCTTTGCACCTTGAGGTATGTGGTTCGGATCATGGAAGGGGAGTTTTTTTTCCTTTTCTTTTGAATCTTTATTTTTAGATAAAAAATAAAGCAATTAGTGGTGTGTTTGAATTCTGTTATGGCATGGTGTGACTCGGTAGCGCGAGCATCTTTAATGCAACTTTTTACCTTCAATTACATCTGAATCATACAGCGAATCAAATTGAAAGCACTAGCAGCTTTTGCTGATGAAAACAATATGCAAATTGATTATAATCTGTGAGCCAGTTCAGGTGTTTCTGCATGTTTTATGTTACGTTACACTAATAGCGACTATAACACTTAAACGTAGTGGTTTTCTTGAAGATACATCTGTACTGGATCACAGAACATAGGCATGCTGCATATCATTTTAATCAGCAGAAGCAGATTGTTCTAATAAGATGCATTTTAGTGTAAAAAGACGCATTAAAAGATGCACGATGCTACCAAGTCACACAGCACTCCTATGACCTTAGACTCAAAACATTTCTCTCAACATCGTATCACTTGAAATTTCTGCTATACAGTAGAAATTGTATTGTACACATAACAGGGGGCAAGTTTCACATAATGAGAGATCATGTTAGGTTCAATACTTTTTAAAATACTCTACTTTGTACTTTCCTTCTCCCTTACTCTATGTGTATGGACTCGCAAGTTCCTAAACCACCTCCCCCCACCATCACACAATTAAAATTCATCTGCATTGAGCTCATTATATTGCTCACCAACACCCCACCTTCTTTTGCTTCTATTCAATGCTGCCTCATGCTGAGCCTGCTAATGACAAGGTATTCATTGTCTGCTTTAATTGCATACTTCACATCAAATACACAACAGGTGATGTTCTCAACATGGATAGACTGTTTAGGCTAGTGGGTACTTTCTGTGCTTTGCACATTGAGGTCTGGGGTTCGGATCATGGAAGGGGAGATTTTTTTCCTTTTCTTTTGAATCTTTATTTTTAGATTAAAAATAAATCACTTGGTGGTGTGTGTGAATTCTGTTATGGCATGGTGTGATTCGGTAGCACGAGCATCTTTAATGCAACTTTTTACCTTCAATTACATCTGAATCATACAGCGAATCAAATTGAAAGCACTAGCAGCTTTTGCTGATGAAAACAATATGCAAATTGATAATATTCTGTGAGCCAGTTCAGGTGTTTCTGCATGTTTTATGTTACGTTACACTTCTAGCGACTATAACACTTAAACGTAGTGGTTTTCTTGAAGATACATCTGTTCTGGATCACAGAACATTGGCATGCTGCATATCATTTTAATCAGCAGAAGCAGATTGTTCTAATAAGATGCATTTTAGTGTAAAAAGACGCATTAAAAGATGCACGATGCTACCAAGTCACAAAGCAGTCTTATGACCTTAGACTCAAAACATTTCTCTCAACATCCTATCACTTGAAATTTCTGCTATACAATAGAAATTGTATTGTCCACATAACAGGGGGCAAGATTCACATAATGAGAGATCATTTTAGGTTCAATACTTTTTAAAATACACTACTTTGTACTTTCCTTCTCCCTTACTCTCTGTGTATGGACACCCAAGTTCCTAAACCACCTCCCCCCACCGTCACACAATTATAATTCATCTGCATTGAGCTCATTATATGGCTCACCAACACCCGACCTTCTTTTGCTTCTATTCAATGCTGCCGCATGCTGAGCCTGCTATTGACAAGGTATACATTGTCTACTTTAATTGCACACTTCACATCACATACACAACAGGTGATGTTCTCAACATGGATAGACTGTTTAGTCTAGTGGGTACTGTCTGCGCTTTGCACCTTGAGGTATGTGGTTCGGATCATGGAAGGGGAGTTTTTTTTCCTTTTCTTTTGAATCTTTATTTTTAGATAAAAAATAAAGCACTTAGTGGTGTGTTTGAATTCTGTTATGGCATGGTGTGACTCGGTAGCACGAGCATCTTTAATGCAACTTTTTACCTTCAATTACATCTGAATCATACAGCGAATCAAATTGAAAGCACTAGCAGCTTTTGCTGATGAAAACAATATGCAAATTGATTATAATCTGTGAGCCAGTTCAGGTGTTTCTGCATGTTTTATGTTACGTTACACTAATAGCGACTATAACACTTAAACGTAGTGGTTTTCTTGAAGATACATCTGTACTGGATCACAGAACATAGGCATGCTGCATATCATTTTAATCAGCAGAAGCAGATTGTTCTAATAAGATGCATTTTAGTGTAAAAAGACGCATTAAAAGATGCACGATGCTACCAAGTCACAAAGCAGTCTTATGACCTTAGACTCAAAACATTTCTCTCAACATCCTATCACTTGAAATTTCTGCTATACAATAGAAATTGTATTGTCCACATAACAGGGGGCAAGATTCACATAATGAGAGATCATTTTAGGTTCAATACTTTTTAAAATACACTACTTTGTACTTTCCTTCTCCCTTACTCTCTGTTTATGGACACCCAAGTTCCTAAACCACCTCCCCCCACCGTCACACAATTATAATTCATCTGCATTGAGCTCATTATATGGCTCACCAACACCCGACCTTCTTTTGCTTCTATTCAATGCTGCCGCATGCTGAGCCTGCTATTGACAAGGTATACATTGTCTACTTTAATTGCACACTTCACATCACATACACAACAGGTGATGTTCTCAACATGGATAGACTGTTTAGTCTAGTGGGTACTGTCTGCGCTTTGCACCTTGAGGTATGTGGTTCGGATCATGGAAGGGGAGTTTTTTTTCCTTTTCTTTTGAATCTTTATTTTTAGATAAAAAATAAAGCACTTAGTGGTGTGTTTGAATTCTGTTATGGCATGGTGTGACTCGGTAGCGCGAGCATCTTTAATGCAACTTTTTACCTTCAATTACATCTGAATCATACAGCGAATCAAATTGAAAGCACTAGCAGCTTTTGCTGATGAAAACAATATGCAAATTGATTATAATCTGTGAGCCAGTTCAGGTGTTTCTGCATGTTTTATGTTACGTTACACTAATAGCGACTATAACACTTAAACGTAGTGGTTTTCTTGAAGATACATCTGTACTGGATCACAGAACATAGGCATGCTGCATATCATTTTAATCAGCAGAAGCAGATTGTTCTAATAAGATGCATTTTAGTGTAAAAAGACGCATTAAAAGATGCACGATGCTACCAAGTCACACAGCACTCCTATGACCTTAGACTCAAAACATTTCTCTCAACATCGTATCACTTGAAATTTCTGCTATACAGTAGAAATTGTATTGTACACATAACAGGGGGCAAGTTTCACATAATGAGAGATCATGTTAGGTTCAATACTTTTTAAAATACTCTACTTTGTACTTTCCTTCTCCCTTACTCTATGTGTATGGACTCGCAAGTTCCTAAACCACCTCCCCCCACCATCACACAATTAAAATTCATCTGCATTGAGCTCATTATAATGCTCACCAACACCCCACCTTCTTTTGCTTCTATTCAATGCTGCCTCATGCTGAGCCTGCTAATGACAAGGTATTCATTGTCTGCTTTAATTGCATACTTCACATCAAATACACAACAGGTGATGTTCTCAACATGGATAGACTGTTAAGGCTAGTGGGTACTTTCTGTGCTTTGCACATTGAGGTCTGGGGTTCGGATCATGGAAGGGGAGATTTTTTTCCTTTTCTTTTGAATCTTTATTTTTAGATTAAAAATAAATCACTTGGTGGTGTGTGTGAATTCTGTTATGGCATGGTGTGATTCGGTAGCGCGAGCATCTTTAATGCAACTTTTAACCTTCAATTACATCTGAATCATACAGCGAATCAAATTGAAAGCACTAGCAGCTTTTGCTGATGAAAACAATATGCAAATTGATAATATTCTGTGAGCCAGTTCAGGTGTTTCTGCATGTTTTATGTTACGTTACACTTCTAGCGACTATAACACTTAAACGTAGTGGTTTTCTTGAAGATACATCTGTTCTGGATCACAGAACATTGGCATGCTGCATATCATTTTAATCAGCAGAAGCAGATTGTTCTAATAAGATGCATTTTAGTGTAAAAAGACGCATTAAAAGATGCACGATGCTACCAAGTCACAAAGCACTCCTATGACCTTAGACTCAAAACATTTCTCTCAACATCCTATCACTTGAAATTTCTGCTATACAATAGAAATTGTATTGTCCACATAACAGGGGGCAAGATTCACATAATGAGAGATCATGTTAGGTTCAATACTTTTTAAAATACACTACTTTGTACTTTCCTTCTCCCTTACTCTATGTGTATGGACACCCAAGTTCCTAAACCACCTCCCCCCACCATCACACAATTAAAATTCATCTGCATTGAGCTCATTATATTGCTCACCAACACCCCACCTTCTTTTGCTTCTATTCAATGCTGCCGCATGCTGAGCCTGCTAATGACAAGGTATTCATTGTCTACTTTAATTGCACACTTCACATCAAATACACAACAGGTGATGTTCTCAACATGGATAGACTGTTTAGTCTAGTGGGTACTGTCTGTGCTTTGCACCTTGAGTTATGGGGTTCGGATCATGGAAGGGGAGTTTTTTTTCCTTTTCTTTTGAATCTTTATTTTTAGATTAAAAATAAAGCACTTAGTGGTGTGTTTGAATTCTGTTATGGCATGGTGTGACTCGGTAGCGTGAGCATCTTTAATGCAACTTTTTACCTTCAATTACATCTGAATCATACAGCGAATCAAATTGAAAGCACTAGCAGCTTTTGCTGATGAAAACAATATGCAAAATGATTATAATCTGTGAGCCAGTTCAGCTGTTTCTGCATGTTTTATGTTACATTACACTAATAGCGACTATAACACTTAAACGTCATGGTTTTCTTGAAGATACATCTGTACTGGATCACAGAACATAGGCATGCTGCATATAATTTTAATCATCAGAAGCAGATTGTTCTAATAAGATGCATTTTAGGATAAAAAGATGCATTAAAAGATGCACGATGCTACCAAGTCACACAGCACTCCTATGACCTTAGACTCAAAACATTTCTCTCAACATCCTATCACTTGAAATTTCAGCTATACTGTAGAAATTGTTTTGTACACATAACAGGGGGTAAGTTTCACATAATGAGAGATCATGTTAGGTTCAATACTTTTTAAAATACACTACTTTGTACTTTCCTTCTCACTTCCTCTCTGTGTATGGACACCCAAGTTCCTAAACCACCTCCCCCCACCATCACACAATTATAATTCATCTGCATTGAGCTCATTATATGGCTCACCAACACCCCACCTTCTTTTGCTTCTATTCAATGCTGCCGCATGCTGAGCCTGCTATTGACAAGGTATACATTGTCTACTTTAATTGCACACTTCACATCACATACACAACAGGTGATGTTCTCAACATGGATAGACTGTTTAGTCTAGTGGGTACTGTCTGTGCTTTGCACCTTGAGTTATGGGGTTCGGATCATGGAAGGGGAGTTTTTTTTCCTTTTCTTTTGAATCTTTATTTTTAGATTAAAAATAAATCATTTGGTGGCGTGTGTGAATTCTGTTATGGCATGGTGTGACTCGGTAGCGCGAGTATCTTTAATGCAACTTTTTACCTTCAATTACATCTGAATCATACAGCGAATCAAATTGAAAGCACAAGCAGCTTTTGCTGATGAAAACAATATGCAAATTTATTATAATCTGTGAGCCACTTCAGGTGTTTCTGCATGTTTTATGTTACGTTACACTAATAGCGACTATAACACTTAAACGTAGTGGTTTTCTTGAAGATACATCTGTACTGGATCACAGAACATAGGCATGCTGCATATCATTTTAATCAGCAGAAGCAGATTGTTCTAATAAGATGCATTTTAGTGTAAAAAGACGCATTAAAAGATGCATGATGCTACCAAGTCACACAGCACTCCTATGACCTTAGACTCAAAACATTTCTCTCAACATCCTATCACTTGAAATTTCTGCTATACAGTAGAAATTGTATTGTACACATAACTCTGGGCAAGTTTCACATAATGAGAGATCATGTTAGGTTCAATACTTTTTAAAATACACTACTTTGTACTTTCCTTCTCCCTTACTCTATGTGTATGGACACCCAAGTTCCTAAACCACCTCCCCCCACCATCACACAATTAAAATTCATCTGCATTAAGCTCATTATATTGCTCACCAACACCCCACCTTCTTTTGCTTCTATTCAATGCTGCCGCATGCTGAGCCTGCTAATGACAAGGTATTCATTGTCTGCTTTAATTGCATACTTCACATCAAATACACAACAGGTGATGTTCTCAACATGGATAGACTGTTTAGGCTAGTGGGTACTTTCTGTGCTTTGCACATTGAGGTCTGGGGTTCAAATCAAGGAAGGGGAGTTTTTTTTCCTTTTCTTTTGAATCTTTATATTTAGATTAAAAATAAATCACTTTGTGGTGTGTGTGAATTCTGTTATGGCATGGTGTGATTCGGTAGCGCGAGCATCATTAATGCAACTTTTTACCTTCAATTACATATGAATCATACAGCGAATCAAATTGAAAGCACAAGCAGCTTTTGCTGATGAAAACAATATGCAAATTGATTATAATCTGTGAGCCAGTTCAGGTGTTTCTGCATGTTTTATGTTACGTTACACTAATAGCGACTATAACACTTAAACGTAGTGGTTTTCTTGAAGATACATCTGTTCTGGATCACAGAACATAGGCATGCTGCATATCATTTTAATCAGCAGAAGCAGATTGTTCTAATAAGATGCATTTTAGTGTAAAAAGACGCATTTAAAGATGCACGATGCTACCAAGTCACAAAGCAGTCTTATGACCTTAGACTCAAAACATTTCTCTCAACATCCTATCACTTGAAATTTCTGCTATACAATAGAAATTGTATTTTACACATAACAGGGGGCAAGATTCACATAATGAGAGATCATGTTAGGTTCAATACTTTTTAAAATACACTACTTTGTACTTTCCTTCTCCCTTACTCTCTGTGTATGGACACCCAAGTTCCTAAACCACCTCCCCCCACCGTCACACAATTATAATTCATCTGCATTGAGCTCATTATATGGCTCACCAACACCCGACCTTCTTTTGCTTCTATTCAATGCTGCCGCATGCTGAGCCTGCTATTGACAAGGTATACATTGTCTACTTTAATTGCACACTTCACATCACATACACAACAGGTGATGTTCTCAACATGGATAGACTGTTTAGTCTAGTGGGTACTGTCTGCGCTTTGCACCTTGAGGTATGTGGTTCGGATCATGGAAGGGGAGTTTTTTTTCCTTTTCTTTTGAATCTTTATTTTTAGATAAAAAATAAAGCAATTAGTGGTGTGTTTGAATTCTGTTATGGCATGGTGTGACTCGGTAGCGCGAGCATCTTTAATGCAACTTTTTACCTTCAATTACATCTGAATCATACAGCGAATCAAATTGAAAGCACTAGCAGCTTTTGCTGATGAAAACAATATGCAAATTGATTATAATCTGTGAGCCAGTTCAGGTGTTTCTGCATGTTTTATGTTACGTTACACTAATAGCGACTATAACACTTAAACGTAGTGGTTTTCTTGAAGATACATCTGTACTGGATCACAGAACATAGGCATGCTGCATATCATTTTAATCAGCAGAAGCAGATTGTTCTAATAAGATGCATTTTAGTGTAAAAAGACGCATTAAAAGATGCACGATGCTACCAAGTCACACAGCACTCCTATGACCTTAGACTCAAAACATTTCTCTCAACATCGTATCACTTGAAATTTCTGCTATACAGTAGAAATTGTATTGTACACATAACAGGGGGCAAGTTTCACATACTGAGAGATCATGTTAGGTTCAATACTTTTTAAAATACTCTACTTTGTACTTTCCTTCTCCCTTACTCTATGTGTATGGACTCGCAAGTTCCTAAACCACCTCCCCCCACCATCACACAATTAAAATTCATCTGCATTGAGCTCATTATATTGCTCACCAACACCCCACCTTCTTTTGCTTCTATTCAATGCTGCCTCATGCTGAGCCTGCTAATGACAAGGTATTCATTGTCTGCTTTAATTGCATACTTCACATCAAATACACAACAGGTGATGTTCTCAACATGGATAGACTGTTTAGGCTAGTGGGTACTTTCTGTGCTTTGCACATTGAGGTCTGGGGTTCGGATCATGGAAGGGGAGATTTTTTTCCTTTTCTTTTGAATCTTTATTTTTAGATTAAAAATAAATCACTTGGTGGTGTGTGTGAATTCTGTTATGGCATGGTGTGATTCGGTAGCACGAGCATCTTTAATGCAACTTTTTACCTTCAATTACATCTGAATCATACAGCGAATCAAATTGAAAGCACTAGCAGCTTTTGCTGATGAAAACAATATGCAAATTGATAATATTCTGTGAGCCAGTTCAGGTGTTTCTGCATGTTTTATGTTACGTTACACTTCTAGCGACTATAACACTTAAACGTAGTGGTTTTCTTGAAGATACATCTGTTCTGGATCACAGAACATTGGCATGCTGCATATCATTTTAATCAGCAGAAGCAGATTGTTCTAATAAGATGCATTTTAGTGTAAAAAGACGCATTAAAAGATGCACGATGCTACCAAGTCACAAAGCAGTCTTATGACCTTAGACTCAAAACATTTCTCTCAACATCCTATCACTTGAAATTTCTGCTATACAATAGAAATTGTATTGTCCACATAACAGGGGGCAAGATTCACATAATGAGAGATCATTTTAGGTTCAATACTTTTTAAAATACACTACTTTGTACTTTCCTTCTCCCTTACTCTCTGTGTATGGACACCCAAGTTCCTAAACCACCTCCCCCCACCGTCACACAATTATAATTCATCTGCATTGAGCTCATTATATGGCTCACCAACACCCGACCTTCTTTTGCTTCTATTCAATGCTGCCGCATGCTGAGCCTGCTATTGACAAGGTATACATTGTCTACTTTAATTGCACACTTCACATCACATACACAACAGGTGATGTTCTCAACATGGATAGACTGTTTAGTCTAGTGGGTACTGTCTGCGCTTTGCACCTTGAGGTATGTGGTTCGGATCATGGAAGGGGAGTTTTTTTTCCTTTTCTTTTGAATCTTTATTTTTAGATAAAAAATAAAGCACTTAGTGGTGTGTTTGAATTCTGTTATGGCATGGTGTGACTCGGTAGCACGAGCATCTTTAATGCAACTTTTTACCTTCAATTACATCTGAATCATACAGCGAATCAAATTGAAAGCACTAGCAGCTTTTGCTGATGAAAACAATATGCAAATTGATTATAATCTGTGAGCCAGTTCAGGTGTTTCTGCATGTTTTATGTTACGTTACACTAATAGCGACTATAACACTTAAACGTAGTGGTTTTCTTGAAGATACATCTGTACTGGATCACAGAACATAGGCATGCTGCATATCATTTTAATCAGCAGAAGCAGATTGTTCTAATAAGATGCATTTTAGTGTAAAAAGACGCATTAAAAGATGCACGATGCTACCAAGTCACACAGCACTCCTATGACCTTAGACTCAAAACATTTCTCTCAACATCGTATCACTTGAAATTTCTGCTATACAGTAGAAATTGTATTGTACACATAACAGGGGGCAAGTTTCACATAATGAGAGATCATGTTAGGTTCAATACTTTTTAAAATACTCTACTTTGTACTTTCCTTCTCCCTTACTCTATGTGTATGGACTCGCAAGTTCCTAAACCACCTCCCCCCACCATCACACAATTAAAATTCATCTGCATTGAGCTCATTATAATGCTCACCAACACCCCACCTTCTTTTGCTTCTATTCAATGCTGCCTCATGCTGAGCCTGCTAATGACAAGGTATTCATTGTCTGCTTTAATTGCATACTTCACATCAAATACACAACAGGTGATGTTCTCAACATGGATAGACTGTTAAGGCTAGTGGGTACTTTCTGTGCTTTGCACATTGAGGTCTGGGGTTCGGATCATGGAAGGGGAGATTTTATTCCTTTTCTTTTGAATCTTTATTTTTAGATTAAAAATAAATCACTTGGTGGTGTGTGTGAATTCTGTTATGGCATGGTGTGATTCGGTAGCGCGAGCATCTTTAATGCAACTTTTAACCTTCAATTACATCTGAATCATACAGCGAATCAAATTGAAAGCACTAGCAGCTTTTGCTGATGAAAACAATATGCAAAATGATTATAATCTGTGAGCCAGTTCAGGTGTTTCTGCATGTTTTATGTTACGTTACACTAATAGCGACTATAACACTTAAACGTAGTGGTTTTCTTGAAGATACATCTGTTCTGGATCACAGAACATAGGCATGCTGCATATCATTTTAATCAGCAGAAGCAGATTGTTCTAATAAGATGCATTTTAGTGTAAAAAGACGCATTAAAAGATGCACGATGCTACCAAGTCACACAGCACTCCTATGACCTTAGACTCAAAACATTTCTCTCAACATCCTATCACTTGAAATTTCTGCTATACAATAGAAATTGTATTGTCCACATAACAGGGGGCAAGATTCACATAATGAGAGATCATGTTAGGTTCAATACTTTTTATAATACACTACTTTGTACTTTCCTTCTCCCTTACTCTATGTGTATGGACACCCAAGTTCCTAAACCACCTCCCCCCACCATCACACAATTAAAATTCATCTGCATTGAGCTCATTATATTGCTCACCAACACCCCACCTTCTTTTGCTTCTATTCAATGCTGCCGCATGCTGAGCCTGCTAATGACAAGGTATTCATTGTCTGCTTTAATTGCATACTTCACATCAAATACACAACAGGTGATGTTCTCAACATGGATAGACTGTTTAGTCTAGTGGGTACTGTCTGCGCTTTGCACCTTGAGGTATGGGGTTCGGATCATGGAAGGGGAGTTTTTTTTCCTTTTCTTTTGAATCTTTATTTTTAGATAAAAAATAAAGCACTTAGTGGTGTGTTTGAATTCTGTTATGGCATGGTGTGACTCGGTAGCGCGAGCATCTTTAATGCAACTTTTTACCTTCAATTACATCTGAATCATACAGCGAATCAAATTGAAAGCACTAGCAGCTTTTGCTGATGAAAACAATATGCAAAATGATTATAATCTGTGAGCCAGTTCAGCTGTTTCTGCATGTTTTATGTTACATTACACTAATAGCGACTATAACACTTAAACGTCGTGGTTTTCTTGAAGATACATCTGTACTGGATCACAGAACATAGGCATGCTGCATATCGTTTTAATCATCAGAAGCAGATTGTTCTAATAAGATGCATTTTAGGGTAAAAAGATGCATTAAAAGATGCACGATGCTACCAAGTCACACAGCACTCCTATGACCTTAGACTCAAAACATTTCTCTCAACATCCTATCACTTGAAATTTCAGCTATACTGTAGAAATTGTTTTGTACACATAACAGGGGGTAAGTTTCACATAATGAGAGATCATGTTAGGTTCAATACTTTTTAAAATACACTACTTTGTACTTTCCTTCTCACTTCCTCTCTGTGTATGGACACCCAAGTTCCTAAACCACCTCCCCCCACCATCACACAATTATAATTCATCTGCATTGAGCTCATTATATGGCTCACCAACACCCCACCTTCTTTTGCTTCTATTCAATGCTGCCGCATGCTGAGCCTGCTATTGACAAGGTATACATTGTCTACTTTAATTGCACACTTCACATCACATACACAACAGGTGATGTTCTCAACATGGATAGACTGTTTAGTCTAGTGGGTACTGTCTGTGCTTTGCACCTTGAGTTATGGGGTTCGGATCATGGAAGGGGAGTTTTTTTTCCTTTTCTTTTGAATCTTTATTTTTAGATTAAAAATAAATCATTTGGTGGCGTGTGTGAATTCTGTTATGGCATGGTGTGACTCGGTAGCGCGAGTATCTTTAATGCAACTTTTTACCTTCAATTACATCTGAATCATACAGCGAATCAAATTGAAAGCACAAGCAGCTTTTGCTGATGAAAACAATATGCAAATTTATTATAATCTGTGAGCCACTTCAGCTGTTTCTGCATGTTTTATGTTACGTTACACTAATAGCGACTATAACACTTAAACGTAGTGGTTTTCTTGAAGATACATCTGTACTGGATCACAGAACATAGGCATGCTGCATATCATTTTAATCAGCAGAAGCAGATTGTTCTAATAAGATGCATTTTAGTGTAAAAAGACGCATTAAAAGATGCATGATGCTACCAAGTCACACAGCACTCCTATGACCTTAGACTCAAAACATTTCTCTCAACATCCTATCACTTGAAATTTCTGCTATACAGTAGAAATTGTATTGTACACATAACTCTGGGCAAGTTTCACATAATGAGAGATCATGTTAGGTTCAATACTTTTTAAAATACACTACTTTGTACTTTCCTTCTCCCTTACTCTATGTGTATGGACACCCAAGTTCCTAAACCACCTCCCCCCACCATCACACAATTAAAATTCATCTGCATTAAGCTCATTATATTGCTCACCAACACCCCACCTTCTTTTGCTTCTATTCAATGCTGCCGCATGCTGAGCCTGCTAATGACAAGGTATTCATTGTCTGCTTTAATTGCATACTTCACATCAAATACACAACAGGTGATGTTCTCAACATGGATAGACTGTTTAGGCTAGTGGGTACTTTCTGTGCTTTGCACATTGAGGTCTGGGGTTCAAATCAAGGAAGGGGAGTTTTTTTTCCTTTTCTTTTGAATCTTTATATTTAGATTAAAAATAAATCACTTTGTGGTGTGTGTGAATTCTGTTATGGCATGGTGTGATTCGGTAGCGCGAGCATCATTAATGCAACTTTTTACCTTCAATTACATATGAATCATACAGCGAATCAAATTGAAAGCACAAGCAGCTTTTGCTGATGAAACAATATGCAAATTGATTATAATCTGTGAGCCAGTTCAGGTGTTTCTGCATGTTTTATGTTACGTTACACTAATAGCGACTATAACACTTAAACGTAGTGGTTTTCTTGAAGATACATCTGTTCTGGATCGCAGAACATAGGCATGCTGCATATCATTTTAATCAGCAGAAGCAGATTGTTCTAATAAGATGCATTTTAGTGTAAAAAGACGCATTTAAAGATGCACGATGCTACCAAGTCACAAAGCAGTCTTATGACCTTAGACTCAAAACATTTCTCTCAACATCCTATCACTTGAAATTTCTGCTATACAATAGAAATTGTATTTTACACATAACAGGGGGCAAGATTCACATAATGAGAGATCATGTTAGGTTCAATACTTTTTAAAATACACTACTTTGTACTTTCCTTCTCCCTTACTCTCTGTGTATGGACACCCAAGTTCCTAAACCACCTCCCCCCACCGTCACACAATTATAATTCATCTGCATTGAGCTCATTATATGGCTCACCAACACCCGACCTTCTTTTGCTTCTATTCAATGCTGCCGCATGCTGAGCCTGCTATTGACAAGGTATACATTGTCTACTTTAATTGCACACTTCACATCACATACACAACAGGTGATGTTCTCAACATGGATAGACTGTTTAGTCTAGTGGGTACTGTCTGCGCTTTGCACCTTGAGGTATGTGGTTCGGATCATGGAAGGGGAGTTTTTTTTCCTTTTCTTTTGAATCTTTATTTTTAGATAAAAAATAAAGCAATTAGTGGTGTGTTTGAATTCTGTTATGGCATGGTGTGACTCGGTAGCGCGAGCATCTTTAATGCAACTTTTTACCTTCAATTACATCTGAATCATACAGCGAATCAAATTGAAAGCACTAGCAGCTTTTGCTGATGAAAACAATATGCAAATTGATTATAATCTGTGAGCCAGTTCAGGTGTTTCTGCATGTTTTATGTTACGTTACACTAATAGCGACTATAACACTTAAACGTAGTGGTTTTCTTGAAGATACATCTGTACTGGATCACAGAACATAGGCATGCTGCATATCATTTTAATCAGCAGAAGCAGATTGTTCTAATAAGATGCATTTTAGTGTAAAAAGACGGATTAAAAGATGCACGATGCTACCAAGTCACACAGCACTCCTATGACCTTAGACTCAAAACATTTCTCTCAACATCGTATCACTTGAAATTTCTGCTATACAGTAGAAATTGTATTGTACACATAACAGGGGGCAAGTTTCACATAATGAGAGATCATGTTAGGTTCAATACTTTTTAAAATACTCTACTTTGTACTTTCCTTCTCCCTTACTCTATGTGTATGGACTCGCAAGTTCCTAAACCACCTCCCCCCACCATCACACAATTAAAATTCATCTGCATTGAGCTCATTATATTGCTCACCAACACCCCACCTTCTTTTGCTTCTATTCAATGCTGCCTCATGCTGAGCCTGCTAATGACAAGGTATTCATTGTCTGCTTTAATTGCATACTTCACATCAAATACACAACAGGTGATGTTCTCAACATGGATAGACTGTTTAGGCTAGTGGGTACTTTCTGTGCTTTGCACATTGAGGTCTGGGGTTCGGATCATGGAAGGGGAGATTTTTTTCCTTTTCTTTTGAATCTTTATTTTTAGATTAAAAATAAATCACTTGGTGGTGTGTGTGAATTCTGTTATGGCATGGTGTGATTCGGTAGCACGAGCATCTTTAATGCAACTTTTTACCTTCAATTACATCTGAATCATACAGCGAATCAAATTGAAAGCACTAGCAGCTTTTGCTGATGAAAACAATATGCAAATTGATAATATTCTGTGAGCCAGTTCAGGTGTTTCTGCATGTTTTATGTTACGTTACACTTCTAGCGACTATAACACTTAAACGTAGTGGTTTTCTTGAAGATACATCTGTTCTGGATCACAGAACATTGGCATGCTGCATATCATTTTAATCAGCAGAAGCAGATTGTTCTAATAAGATGCATTTTAGTGTAAAAAGACGCATTAAAAGATGCACGATGCTACCAAGTCACAAAGCACTCCTATGACCTTAGACTCAAAACATTTCTCTCAACATCCTATCACTTGAAATTTCTGCTATACAATAGAAATTGTATTGTCCACATAACAGGGGGCAAGATTCACATAATGAGAGATCATGTTAGGTTCAATACTTTTTAAAATACACTACTTTGTACTTTCCTTCTCCCTTACTCTATGTGTATGGACACCCAAGTTCCTAAACCACCTCCCCCCACCATCACACAATTAAAATTCATCTGCATTGAGCTCATTATATTGCTCACCAACACCCCACCTTCTTTTGCTTCTATTCAATGCTGCCGCATGCTGAGCCTGCTAATGACAAGGTATTCATTGTCTACTTTAATTGCACACTTCACATCAAATACACAACAGGTGATGTTCTCAACATGGATAGACTGTATAGTCTAGTGGGTACTGTCTGTGCTTTGCACCTTGAGTTATGGGGTTCGGATCATGGAAGGGGAGTTTTTTTTCCTTTTCTTTTGAATCTTTATTTTTAGATTAAAAATAAAGCACTTAGTGGTGTGTTTGAATTCTGTTATGGCATGGTGTGACTCGGTAGCGTGAGCATCTTTAATGCAACTTTTTACCTTCAATTACATCTGAATCAAACAGCGAATCAAATTGAAAGCACTAGCAGCTTTTGCTGATGAAAACAATATGCAAAATGATTATAATCTGTGAGCCAGTTCAGCTGTTTCTGCATGTTTTATGTTACATTACACTAATAGCGACTATAACACTTAAACGTCGTGGTTTTCTTGAAGATACATCTGTACTGGATCACAGAACATAGGCATGCTGCATATCATTTTAATCATCAGAAGCAGATTGTTCTAATAAGATGCATTTTAGGGTAAAAAGATGCATTAAAAGATGTACGATGCTACCAAGTCACACAGCACTCCTATGACCTTAGACTCAAAACATTTCTCTCAACATCCTATCACTTGAAATTTCAGCTATACTGTAGAAATTGTTTTGTACACATAACAGGGGGCAAGTTTCACATAATGAGAGATCATGTTAGGTTCAATACTTTTTAAAATACACTACTTTGTACTTTCCTTCTCACTTCCTCTCTGTGTATGGACACCCAAGTTCCTAAACCACCTCCCCCCACCATCACACAATTATAATTCATCTGCATTGAGCTCATTATATGGCTCACCAACACCCCACCTTCTTTTGCTTCTATTCAATGCTGCCGCATGCTGAGCCTGCTATTGACAAGGTATACATTGTCTACTTTAATTGCACACTTCACATCACATACACAACAGGTGATGTTCTCAACATGGATAGACTGTTTAGTCTAGTGGGTACTGTCTGTGCTTTGCACCTTGAGTTATGGGGTTCGGATCATGGAAGGGGAGTTTTTTTTCCTTTTCTTTTGAATCTTTATATTTAGATTAAAAATAAATCATTTGGTGGCGTGTGTGAATTCTGTTATGGCATGGTGTGACTCGGTAGCGTGAGTATCTTTAATGCAACTTTTTACCTTCAATTACATCTGTATCATACAGCGAATCAAATTGAAAGCACAAGCAGCTTTTGCTGATGAAAACAATATGCAAATTGATTATAATCTGTGAGCCAGTTCAGGTGTTTCTGCATGTTTTATGTTACGTTACACTAATAGCGACTATAACACTTAAACGTAGTGGTTTTCTTGAAGATACATCTGTACTGGATCACAGAACATAGGCATGCTGCATATCATTTTAATCAGCAGAAGCAGATTGTTCTAATAAGATGCATTTTAGTGTAAAAAGACGCATTAAAAGATGCATGATGCTACCAAGTCACACAGCACTCCTATGACCTTAGACTCAAAACATTTCTCTCAACATCCTATCACTTGAAATTTCTGCTATACAGTAGAAATTGTATTGTACACATAACAGGGGCAAGTTTCACATAATGAGAGATCATGTTAGGTTCAATACTTTTTAAAATACACTACTTTGTACTTTCCTTCTCCCTTTCTCTATGTGTATGGACACCCAAGTTCCTAAACCACCTCCCCCCACCATCACACAATTAAAATTCATCTGCATTGAGCTCATTATATTGCTCACCAACACCCCACCTTCTTTTGCTTCTATTCAATGCTGCCGCATGCTGAGCCTGCTAATGACAAGGTATTCATTGTCTGCTTTAATTGCATACTTCACATCAAATACACAACAGGTGATGTTCTCAACATGGATAGACTGTTTAGGCTAGTGGGTACTGTCTGTGCTTTGCACATTGAGGTATGGGGTTCGGATCATGGAAGGGGAGTTTTTTTTCCTTTTCTTTTGAATCTTTATTTTTAGATTAAAAATAAATCACTTGGGGTGTGTTTGAATTCTGTTATGGCATGGTGTGACTCGGTAGCGCGAGCATCTTTAATGCAACTTTTTACCTTCAATTACATCTGAATCATACTGCAAATCAAATTGAAAGCACTAGCAGCTTTTGCTGATGAAAACAATATGCAAATTGATAATATTCTGTGAGCCAGTTCAGGTGTTTCTGCATGTTTTATGTTACGTTACGCTAATAGCGACTATAACACTTAAACGTAGTGGTTTTCTTGAAGATACATCTGTTCTGGATCACAGAACATAGGCATGCTGCATATCATTTTAATCAGCAGAAGCAGATTGTTCTAATAAGATGCATTTTAGTGTAAAAAGACGCATTAAAAGATGCACGATGCTACCAAGTCACACAGCACTCCTATGACCTTAGACTCAAAACATTTCTCTCAACATCCTATCACTTGAAATTTCTGCTATACAATAGAAATTGTATTGTCCACATAACAGGGGGCAAGATTCACATAATGAGAGATCATGTTAGGTTCAATACTTTTTAAAATACACTACTTTGTACTTTCCTTCTCCCTTACTCTATGTGTATGGACACCCAAGTTCCTAAACCACCTCCCCCCACCATCACACAATTAAAATTCATCTGCATTGAGCTCATTATATTGCTCACCAACACCCCACCTTCTTTTGCTTCTATTCAATGCTGCCGCATGCTGAGCCTGCTAATGACAAGGTATTCATTGTCTGCTTTAATTGCATACTTCACATCAAATACACAACAGGTGATGTTCTCAACATGGATAGACTGTTTAGTCTAGTGGGTACTGTCTGCGCTTTGCACCTTGAGGTATGGGGTTCGGATCATGGAAGGGGAGTTTTTTTTCCTTTTCTTTTGAATCTTTATTTTTAGATAAAAAATAAAGCACTTAGTGGTGTGTTTGAATTCTGTTATGGCATGGTGTGACTCGGTAGCGCGAGCATCTTTAATGCAACTTTTTACCTTCAATTACATCTGAATCATACACCGAATCAAATTGAAAGCACTAGCAGCTTTTGCTGATGAAAACAATATGCAAATTGATTATAATCTGTGAGCCAGTTCAGGTGTTTCTGCATGTTTTATGTTACGTTACACTAATAGCGACTATAACACTTAAACGTAGTGGTTTTCTTGAAGATACATCTGTACTGGATCACAGAACATAGGCATGCTGCATATCATTTTAATCAGCAGGAGCAGATTGTTCTAATAAGATGCATTTTAGTGTAAAAAGACGCATTAAAAGATGCACGATGCTACCAAGTCACACAGCACTCCTATGACCTTAGACTCAAAACATTTCTCTCAACATCGTATCACTTGAAATTTCTGCTATACAGTAGAAATTGTATTGTACACATAACAGGGGGCAAGTTTCACATAATGAGAGATCATGTTAGGTTCAATACTTTTTAAAATACTCTACTTTGTACTTTCCTTCTCCCTTACTCTATGTGTATGGACTCGCAAGTTCCTAAACCACCTCCCCCCACCATCACACAATTAAAATTCATCTGCATTGAGCTCATTATATTGCTCACCAACACCCCACCTTCTTTTGCTTCTATTCAATGCTGCCTCATGCTGAGCCTGCTAATGACAAGGTATTCATTGTCTGCTTTAATTGCATACTTCACATCAAATACACAACAGGTGATGTTCTCAACATGGATAGACTGTTTAGGCTAGTGGGTACTTTCTGTGCTTTGCACATTGAGGTCTGGGGTTCGGATCATGGAAGGGGAGATTTTTTTCCTTTTCTTTTGAATCTTTATTTTTAGATTAAAAATAAATCACTTGGTGGTGTGTGTGAATTCTGTTATGGCATGGTGTGATTCGGTAGCACGAGCATCTTTAATGCAACTTTTTACCTTCAATTACATCTGAATCATACAGCGAATCAAATTGAAAGCACTAGCAGCTTTTGCTGATGAAAACAATATGCAAATTGATAATATTCTGTGAGCCAGTTCAGGTGTTTCTGCATGTTTTATGTTACGTTACACTTCTAGCGACTATAACACTTAAACGTAGTGGTTTTCTTGAAGATACATCTGTTCTGGATCACAGAACATTGGCATGCTGCATATCATTTTAATCAGCAGAAGCAGATTGTTCTAATAAGATGCATTTTAGTGTAAAAAGACGCATTAAAAGATGCACGATGCTACCAAGTCACAAAGCACTCCTATGACCTTAGACTCAAAACATTTCTCTCAACATCCTATCACTTGAAATTTCTGCTATACAATAGAAATTGTATTGTCCACATAACAGGGGGCAAGATTCACATAATGAGAGATCATGTTAGGTTCAATACTTTTTAAAATACACTACTTTGTACTTTCCTTCTCCCTTACTCTATGTGTATGGACACCCAAGTTCCTAAACCACCTCCCCCCACCATCACACAATTAAAATTCATCTGCATTGAGCTCATTATATTGCTCACCAACACCCCACCTTCTTTTGCTTCTATTCAATGCTGCCGCATGCTGAGCCTGCTAATGACAAGGTATTCATTGTCTACTTTAATTGCACACTTCACATCAAATACACAACAGGTGATGTTCTCAACATGGATAGACTGTTTAGTCTAGTGGGTACTGTCTGTGCTTTGCAGCTTGAGTTATGGGGTTCGGATCATGGAAGGGGAGTTTTTTTTCCTTTTCTTTTGAATCTTTATTTTTAGATTAAAAATAAAGCACTTAGTGGTGTGTTTGAATTCTGTTATGGCATGGTGTGACTCGGTAGCGTGAGCATCTTTAATGCAACTTTTTACCTTCAATTACATCTGAATCATACAGCGAATCAAATTGAAAGCACTAGCAGCTTTTGCTGATGAAAACAATATGCAAAATGATTATAATCTGTGAGCCAGTTCAGCTGTTTCTGCATGTTTTATGTTACATTACACTAATAGCGACTATAACACTTAAACGTAGTGGTTTTCTTGAAGATACATCTGTACTGGATCACAGAACATAGGCATGCTGCATATCATTTTAATCATCAGAAGCAGATTGTTCTAATAAGATGCATTTTAGGGTAAAAAGATGCATTAAAAGATGTACGATGCTACCAAGTCACACAGTACTCCTATGACCTTAGACTCAAAACATTTCTCTCAACATCCTATCACTTGAAATTTCAGCTATACTGTAGAAATTGTTTTGTACACATAACAGGGGGCAAGTTTCACATAATGAGAGATCATGTTAGGTTCAATACTTTTTAAAATACACTACTTTGTACTTTCCTTCTCACTTCCTCTCTGTGTATGGACACCCAAGTTCCTAAACCACCTCCCCCCACCATCACACAATTATAATTCATCTGCATTGAGCTCATTATATGGCTCACCAACACCCCACCTTCTTTTGCTTCTATTCAATGCTGCCGCATGCTGAGCCTGCTATTGACAAGGTATACATTGTCTACTTTAATTGCACACTTCACATCACATACACAACAGGTGATGTTCTCAACATGGATAGACTGTTTAGTCTAGTGGGTACTGTCTGTGCTTTGCACCTTGAGTTATGGGGTTCGGATCATGGAAGGGGAGTTTTTTTTCCTTTTCTTTTGAATCTTTATAGTTAGATTAAGAATAAATCATTTGGTGGCGTGTGTGAATTCTGTTATGGCATGGTGTGACTCGGTAGCGTGAGTATCTTTAATGCAACTTTTTACCTTCAATTACATCTGAATCATACAGCGACTCAAATTGAAAGCACAAGCAGCTTTTGCTGATGAAAACAATATGCAAATTGATTATAATCTGTGAGCCAGTTCAGGTGTTTCTGCATGTTTTATGTTACGTTACACTAATAGCGACTATAACACTTAAACGTAGTGGTTTTCTTGAAGATACATCTGTACTGGATCACAGAACATAGGCATGCTGCATATCATTTTAATCAGCAGAAGCAGATTGTTCTAATAAGATGCATTTTAGTGTAAAAAGACGCATTAAAAGATGCATGATGCTACCAAGTCACACAGCACTCCTATGACCTTAGACTCAAAACATTTCTCTCAACATCCTATCACTTGAAATTTCTGCTATACAGTAGAAATTGTATTGTACACATAACAGGGGGCAAGTTTCACATAATGAGAGATCATGTTAGGTTCAATACTTTTTAAAATACACTACTTTGTACTTTCCTTCTCCCTTTCTCTATGTGTATGGACACCCAAGTTCCTAAACCACCTCCCCCCACCATCACACAATTAAAATTCATCTGCATTGAGCTCATTATATTGCTCACCAACACCCCACCTTCTTTTGCTTCTATTCAATGCTGCCGCATGCTGAGCCTGCTAATGACAAGGTATTCATTGTCTGCTTTAATTGCATACTTCACATCAAATACACAACAGGTGATGTTCTCAACATGGATAGACTGTTTAGGCTAGTGGGTACTTTCTGTGCTTTGCAAATTGAGGTCTGGGGTTCAAATCAAGGAAGGGGAGTTTTTTTTCCTTTTCTTTTGAATCTTTATATTTAGATTAAAAATAAATCACTTTGTGGTGTGTGTGAATTCTGTTATGGCATGGTGTGACTCGGTAGCGCGAGTATCTTTAATGCAACTTTTTACCTTCAATTACATATGAATCATACAGCGAATCAAATTGAAAGCACAAGCAGCTTTTGTCGATGAAAACAATATGCAAATTGATTATATTCTGTGAGCCAGTTCAGGTGTTTCTGCATGTTTTATGTTACGTTACACTAATACCGACTATAACACTTAAACGTAGTGGTTTTCTTGAAGATACATCTGTTCTGGATCACAGAACATAGGCATGCTGCATATCATTTTAATCAGCAGAAGCAGATTGTTCTAATAAGATGCATTTTAGTGTAAAAAGACGCATTAAAAGATACACGATGCTACCAAGTCACAAAGCAGTCCTAAGACCTTAGACTCAAAACATTTCTCTCAACATCCTATCACTTGAAATTTCTGCTATACAGTGGAAATTGTATTGTACACATAACAGGGGGCAAGTTTCACATAATGAGAGATCATGTTAGGTTCAATACTTTTTAAAATACACTACTTTGTACTTTTCTTCTCCCTTACTCTATGTGAATGGACACCCAAGTTCCTAAACCACCTCCCCCCACCATCACACAATTAAAATTCATCTGCATTGAGCTCATTATATTGCTCACCAACACCCCACCTTCTTTTGCTTCTATTCAATGCTGCCGCATGCTGAGCCTGCTAATGACAAGGTATTCATTGTCTGCTTTAATTGCATACTTCACATCAAATACACAACAGGTGATGTTCTCAACATGGATAGACTGTTTAGGCTAGTGGGTACTGTCTGTGCTTTGCACATTGAGGTATGGGGTTCGGATCATGGAAGGGGAGTTTTTTTTCCTTTTCTTTTGAATCTTTATTTTTAGATTAAAACTAAATCACTTGGGGTGTGTTTGAATTCTGTTATGGCATGGTGTGACTCGGTAGCGCGAGCATCTTTAATGCAACTTTTTACCTTCAATTACATCTGAATCATACTGCAAATCAAATTGAAAGCACTAGCAGCTTTTGCTGATGAAAACAATATGCAAATTGATAATATTCTGTGAGCCAGTTCAGGTGTTTCTGCATGTTTTATGTTACGTTACACTAATAGCGACTATAACACTTAAACGTAGTGGTTTTCTTGAAGATACATCTGTTCTGGATCACAGAACATAGGCATGCTGCATATCATTTTAATCAGCAGAAGCAGATTGTTCTAATAAGATGCATTTTAGTGTAAAAAGACGCATTAAAAGATGCACGATGCTACCAAGTCACACAGCACTCCTATGACCTTAGACTCAAAACATTTCTCTCAACATCCTATCACTTGAAATTTCTGCTATACAATAGAAATTGTATTGTCCACATAACAGGGGGCAAGATTCACATAATGAGAGATCATGTTAGGTTCAATACTTTTTAAAATACACTACTTTGTACTTTCCTTCTCCCTTACTCTATGTGTATGGACACCCAAGTTCCTAAACCACCTCCCCCCACCATCACACAATTAAAATTCATCTGCATTGAGCTCATTATATTGCTCACCAACACCCCACCTTCTTTTGCTTCTATTCAATGCTGCCGCATGCTGAGCCTGCTAATGACAAGGTATTCATTGTCTGCTTTAATTGCATACTTCACATCAAATACACAACAGGTGATGTTCTCAACATGGATAGACTGTTTAGTCTAGTGGGTACTGTCTGCGCTTTGCACCTTGAGGTATGGGGTTCGGATCATGGAAGGGGAGTTTTTTTTCCTTTTCTTTTGAATCTTTATTTTTAGATAAAAAATAAAGCACTTAGTGGTGTGTTTGAATTCTGTTATGGCATGGTGTGACTCAGTAGCGCGAGCATCTTTAATGCAACTTTTTACCTTCAATTACATCTGAATCATACAGCGAATCAAATTGAAAGCACTAGCAGCTTTTGCTGATGAAAACAATATGCAAAATGATTATAATCTGTGAGCCAGTTCAGGTGTTTCTGCATGTTTTATGTTACGTTACACTAATAGCGACTATAACACTTAAACGTAGTGGTTTTCTTGAAGATACATCTGTTCTGGATCACAGAACATAAGCATGCTGCATATCATTTTAATCAGCAGAAGCAGATTGTTCTAATAGGATGCATTTTAGTGTAAAAAGACGCATTAAAAGATGCACGATGCTACCAAGTCACACAGCACTCCTATGACCTTAGACTCAAAACATTTCTCTCAACATCCTATCACTTGAAATTTCTGCTATACAATAGAAATTGTATTGTCCACATAACAGGGGGCAAGATTCACATAATGAGAGATCATGTTAGGTTCAATACTTTTTAAAATACACTACTTTGTACTTTCCTTCTCCCTTACTCTATGTGTATGGACACCCAAGTTCCTAAACCACCTCCCCCCACCATCACACAATTAAAATTCATCTGCATTGAGCTCATTATATTGCTCACCAACACCCCACCTTCTTTTGCTTCTATTCAATGCTGCCGCATGCTGAGCCTGCTAATGACAAGGTATTCATTGTCTGCTTTAATTGCATACTTCACATCAAATACACAACAGGTGATGTTCTCAACATGGATAGACTGTTTAGTCTAGTGGGTACTGTCTGCGCTTTGCACCTTGAGGTATGGGGTTCGGATCATGGAAGGGGAGTTTTTTTTCCTTTTCTTTTGAATCTTTATTTTTAGATAAAAAATAAAGCACTTAGTGGTGTGTTTGAATTCTGTTATGGCATGGTGTGACTCGGTAGCGCGAGCATCTTTAATGCAACTTTTTACCTTCAATTACATCTGAATCATACAGCGAATCAAATTGAAAGCACTAGCAGCTTTTGCTGATGAAAACAATATGCAAAATGATTATAATCTGTGAGCCAGTTCAGCTGTTTCTGCATGTTTTATGTTACATTACACTAATAGCGACTATAACACTTAAACGTCGTGGTTTTCTTGAAGATACATCTGTACTGGATCACAGAACATAGGCATGCTGCATATCATTTTAATCATCAGAAGCAGATTGTTCTAATAAGATGCATTTTAGGGTAAAAAGATGCATTAAAAGATGCACGATGCTACCAAGCCACACAGCACTCCTATGACCTTAGACTCAATACATTTCTCTCAACATCCTATCACTTGAAATTTCAGCTATACTGTAGAAATTGTTTTGTACACATAACAGGGGGTAAGTTTCACATAATGAGAGATCATGTTAGGTTCAATACTTTTTAAAATACACTACTTTGTACTTTCCTTCTCACTTCCTCTCTGTGTATGGACACCCAAGTTCCTAAACCACCTCCCCCCACCATCACACAATTATAATTCATCTGCATTGAGCTCATTATATGGCTCACCAACACCCCACCTTCTTTTGCTTCTATTCAATGCTGCCGCATGCTGAGCCTGCTATTGACAAGGTATACATTGTCTACTTTAATTGCACACTTCACATCACATACACAACAGGTGATGTTCTCAACATGGATAGACTGTTTAGTCTAGTGGGTACTGTCTGTGCTTTGCACCTTGAGTTATGGGGTTCGGATCATGGAAGGGGAGTTTTTTTCCTTTTCTTTTGAATCTTTATTTTTAAATTAAAAATAAATCATTTGGTGGCGTGTGTGAATTCTGTTATGGCATGGTGTGACTCGGTAGCACGAGTATCTTTAATGCAACTTTTACCTTCAATTACATCTGAATCATACAGCGAATCAAATTGAAAGCACAAGCAGCTTTTGCTGATGAAAACAATATGCAAATTGATTATAATCTGTGAGCCAGTTCAGGTGTTTCTGCATGTTTTATGTTACGTTACACTAATAGCGACTATAACACTTAAACGTAGTGGTTTTCTTGAAGATACATCTGTACTGGATCACAGAACATAGGCATGCTGCATATCATTTTAATCAGCAGAAGCAGATTGTTCTAATAAGATGCATTTTAGTGTAAAAAGACGCATTAAAAGATGCATGATGCTACCAAGTCACACAGCACTCCTATGACCTTAGACTCAAAACATTTCTCTCAACATCCTATCACTTGAAATTTCTGCTATACAGTAGAAATTGTATTGTACACATAACAGGGGGCAAGTTTCACATAATGAGAGATCATGTTAGGTTCAATACTTTTTAAAATACACTACTTTGTACTTTCCTTCTCCCTTACTCTATGTGTATGGACACCCAAGTTCCTAAACCACCTCCCCCCACCATCACACAATTAAAATTCATCTGCATTAAGCTCATTATATTGCTCACCAACACCCCACCTTCTTTTGCTTCTATTCAATGCTGCCGCATACTGAGCCTGCTAATGACAAGGTATTCATTGTCTGCTTTAATTGCATACTTCACATCAAATACACAACAGGTGATGTTCTCAACATGGATAGACTGTTTAGGCTAGTGGATACTTTCTGTGCTTTGCACCTTGAGGTATGGGGTTCAGATCATGGAAGGGGAGTTTTTTTTCCTTTTCTTTTGAATCTTTATTTTTAGATAAAAAATAAAGCACTTAGTGGTGTGTTTGAATTCTGTTATGGCATGGTGTGACTCGGTAGCGCGAGCATCTTTAATGCAACTTTTTACCTTCAATTACATCTGAATCATACAGCGAATCAAATTGAAAGCACTAGCAGCTTTTGCTGATGAAAACAATATGCAAAATGATTATAATCTGTGAGCCAGTTCAGCTGTTTCTGCATGTTTTATGTTACATTACACTAATAGCGACTATAACACTTAAACGTCGTGGTTTTCTTGAAGATACATCTGTACTGGATCACAGAACATAGGCATGCTGCATATCATTTTAATCATCAGAAGCAGATTGTTCTAATAAGATGCATTTTAGGGTAAAAAGATGCATTAAAAGATGCACGATGCTACCAAGTCACACAGCACTCCTATGACCTTAGACTCAAAACATTTCTCTCAACATCCTATCACTTGAAATTTCAGCTATACTGTAGAAATTGTTTTGTACACATAAAAGGGGGTAAGTTTCACATAATGAGAGATCATGTTAGGTTCAATACTTTTTAAAATACACTACTTTGTACATTCCTTCTCACTTCCTCTCTGTGTATGGACACCCAAGTTCCTAAACCACCTCCCCCCACCATCACACAATTATAATTCATCTGCATTGAGCTCATTATATGGCTCACCAACACCCCACCTTCTTTTGCTTCTATTCAATGCTGCCGCATGCTGAGCCTGCTATTGACAAGGTATACATTGTCTACTTTAATTGCACACTTCACATCACATACACAACAGGTGATGTTCTCAACATGGATAGACTGTTTAGTCTAGTGGGTACTGTCTGTGCTTTGCACCTTGAGTTATGGGGTTCGGATCATGGAAGGGGAGTTTTTTTTCCTTTTCTTTTGAATCTTTATTTTTAAATTAAAAATAAATCATTTGGTGGCGTGTGTGAATTCTGTTATGGCATGGTGTGACTCGGTAGCGCGAGTATCTTTAATGCAACTTTTTACCTTCAATTACATCTGAATCATACAGCGAATCAAATTGAAAGCACAAGCAGCTTTTGCTGATGAAAACAATATGCAAATTGATTATAATCTGTGAGCCAGTTCAGGTGTTTCTGCATGTTTTATGTTACGTTACACTAATAGCGACTATAACACTTAAACGTAGTGGTTTTCTTGAAGATACATCTGTACTGGATCACAGAACATAGGCATGCTGCATATCATTTTAATCAGCAGAAGCAGATTGTTCTAATAAGATGCATTTTAGTGTAAAAAGACGCATTAAAAGATGCATGATGCTACCAAGTCACACAGCACTCCTATGACCTTAGACTCAAAACATTTCTCTCAACATCCTATCACTTGAAATTTCTGCTATACAGTAGAAATTGTATTGTACACATAACAGGGGGCAAGTTTCACATAATGAGAGATCATGTTAGGTTCAATACTTTTTAAAATACACTACTTTGTACTTTCCTTCTCCCTTACTCTATGTGTATGGACACCCAAGTTCCTAAACCACCTCCCCCCACCATCACACAATTAAAATTCATCTGCATTAAGCTCATTATATTGCTCACCAACACCCCACCTTCTTTTGCTTCTATTCAATGCTGCCGCATACTGAGCCTGCTAATGACAAGGTATTCATTGTCTGCTTTAATTGCATACTTCACATCAAATACACAACAGGTGATGTTCTCAACATGGATAGACTGTTTAGGCTAGTGGGTACTTTCTGTGCTTTGCACATTGAGGTCTGGGGTTCAAATCAAGGAAGGGGAGTTTTTTTTCCTTTTCTTTTGAATCTTTATATTTAGATTAAAAATAAATCACTTTGTGGTGTGTGTGAATTCTGTTATGGCATGGTGTGACTCGGTAGCGCGAGTATCTTTAATGCAACTTTTTACCTTCAATTACATCTGAATCATACAGCGAATCAAATTGAAAGCACAAGCAGCTTTTGTCGATGAAAACAATATGCAAATTGATTATAATCTGTGAGCCAGTTCAGGTGTTTCTGCATGATTTATGTTATGTTACACTAATAGCGACTATAACACTTAAACGTAGTGGTTTTCTTGAAGATACATCTGTACTGGATCACAGAACATAGGCATGCTGCATATCATTTTAATCAGCAGAAGCAGATTGTTCTAATAAGATGCATTTTAGGGTAAAAAGACGCATTAAAAGATGCACGATGCTACCAAGTCACACAGCACTCCTATGACCTTAGACTCAAAACATTTCTCTCAACATCCTATCACTTGAAATTTCTGCTATACAGTAGAAATTGTATTGTACACATAACAGGGGGCAAGTTTCACATAATGAGAGATCATGTTAGGTTCAATACTTTTTAAAATACACTACTTTGTACTTTCCTTCTCCCTTACTCTATGTGTATGGACACCCAAGTTCCTAAACCACCTCCCCCCACCATCACACAATTAAAATTCATCTGCATTGAGCTCATTATATTGCTCACCAACACCCCACCTTCTTTTGCTTCTATTCAATGCTGCCGCATGCTGAGCCTGCTAATGACAAGGTATTCATTGTCTGCTTTAATTGCATACTTCACATCAAATACACAACAGGTGATGTTCTCAACATGGATAGACTGTTTAGTCTAGTGGGTACTGTCTGCGCTTTGCACCTTGAGGTATGGGGTTCGGATCATGGAAGGGGAGTTTTTTTTTCCTTTTCTTTTGAATCTTTATTTTTAGATAAAAAATAAAGCACTTAGTGGTGTGTTTGAATTCTGTTATGGCATGGTGTGACTCGGTAGCGCGAGCATCTTTAATGCAACTTTTTACCTTCAATTACATCTGAATCATACAGCGAATCAAATTGAAAGCACTAGCAGCTTTTGCTGATGAAAACAATATGCAAAATGATTATAATCTGTGAGCCAGTTCAGGTGTTTCTACATGTTTTATGTTACGTTACACTAATAGCGACTATAACACTTAAACGTAGTGGTTTTCTTGAAGATACATCTGTTCTGGATCACAGAACATAGGCATGCTGCATATCATTTTAATCAGCAGAAGCAGATTGTTCTAATAAGATGCATTTTAGTGTAAAAAGACGCATTAAAAGATGCACGATGCTACCAAGTCACACAGCACTCCTATGACCTTAGACTCAAAACATTTCTCTCAACATCCTATCACTTGAAATTTCAGCTATACTGTAGAAATTGTTTTGTACACATAACAGGGGGCAAGTTTCACATAATGAGAGATCATGTTAGGTTCAATACTTTTTAAAATACACTACTTTGTACTTTCCTTCTCCCTTACTCTATGTGTATGGACACCCAAGTTCCTAAACCACCTCCCCCCACCATCACACAATTAAAATTCATCTGCATTAAGCTCATTATATTGCTCACCAACACCCCACCTTCTTTTGCTTCTATTCAATGCTGCCGCATGCTGAGCCTGCTAATGACAAGGTATTCATTGTCTGCTTTAATTGCATACTTCACATCAAATACACAACAGGTGATGTTCTCAACATGGATAGACTGTTTAGGCTAGTGGGTACTTTCTGTGCTTTGCACATTGAGGTCTGGGGTTCAAATCAAGGAAGGGGAGTTTTTTTTCCTTTTCTTTTGAATCTTTATATTTAGATTAAAAATAAATCACTTTGTGGTGTGTGTGAATTCTGTTATGGCATGGTGTGACTCGGTAGCGCGAGTATCTTTAATGCAACTTTCTACCTTCAATTACATCTGAATCATACAGCGAATCAAATTGAAAGCACAAGCAGCTTTTGTCGATGAAAACAATATGCAAATTGATTATAATCTGTGAGCCAGTTCAGGTGTTTCTGCATGATTTATGTTATGTTACACTAATAGCGACTATAACACTTAAACGTAGTGGTTTTCTTGAAGATACATCTGTACTGGATCACAGAACATAGGCATGCTGCATATCATTTTAATCAGCAGAAGCAGATTGTTCTAATAAGATGCATTTTAGGGTAAAAAGACGCATTAAAAGATGCACGATGCTACCAAGTCACACAGCACTCCTATGACCTTAGACTCAAAACATTTCTCTCAACATCCTATCACTTGAAATTTCTGCTATACAGTAGAAATTGTATTGTACACATAACAGGGGGCAAGTTTCACATAATGAGAGATCATGTTAGGTTCAATACTTTTTAAAATACACTACTTTGTACTTTCCTTCTCCCTTACTCTATGTGTATGGACACCCAAGTTCCTAAACCACCTCCCCCCACCATCACACAATTAAAATTCATCTGCATTGAGCTCATTATATTGCTCACCAACACCCCACCTTCTTTTGCTTCTATTCAATGCTGCCGCATGCTGAGCCTGCTAATGACAAGGTATTCATTGTCTGCTTTAATTGCATACTTCACATCAAATACACAACAGGTGATGTTCTCAACATGGATAGACTGTTTAGTCTAGTGGGTACTGTCTGCGCTTTGCACCTTGAGGTATGGGGTTCGGATCATGGAAGGGGAGTTTTTTTTCCTTTTCTTTTGAATCTTTATTTTTAGATAAAAAATAAAGCACTTAGTGGTGTGTTTGAATTCT
Organism: Taudactylus pleione; assembly: GCA_031769625.1. Classification (NCBI taxonomy): domain Eukaryota; kingdom Metazoa; phylum Chordata; class Amphibia; order Anura; family Myobatrachidae; genus Taudactylus; species Taudactylus pleione. The sequence goes on from JAUIMM010000759.1 coordinate 7,692,850, forward strand.
GTTATGGCATGGTGTGACTCGGTAGCGCGAGCATCTTTAATGCAACTTTTTACCTTCAATTACATCTGAATCATACAGCGAATCAAATTGAAAGCACTAGCAGCTTTTGCTGATGAAAACAATATGCAAAATGATTTTATTCTGTGAGCCAGTTCAGGTGTTTCTGCATGTTTTATGTTACGTTACACTAATAGCGACTATAACACTTAAACGTAGTGGTTTTCTTGAAGATACATCTGTTCTGGATCACAGAACATAGGCATGCTGCATATCATTTTAATCAGCAGAAGCAGATTGTTCTAATAAGATGCATTTTAGTGTAAAAAGACGCATTAAAAGATGCACGATGCTACCAAGTCACACAGCACTCCTATGACCTTAGACTCAAAACATTTCTCTCAACATCCTATCACTTGAAATTTCAGCTATACTGTAGAAATTGTTTTGTACACATAACAGGGGGTAAGTTTCACATAATGAGAGATCATGTTAGGTTCAATACTTTTTAAAATACACTACTTTGTACTTTCCTTCTCACTTCCTCTCTGTGTATGGACACCCAAGTTCCTAAACCACCTCCCCCCACCATCACACAATTATAATTCATCTGCATTGAGCTCATTATATGGCTCACCAACACCCCACCTTCTTTTGCTTCTATTCAATGCTGCCGCATGCTGAACCTGCTATTGACAAGGTATACATTGTCTACTTTAATTGCACACTTCACAACACATACACAACAGGTGATGTTCTCAACATGGATAGACTGTTTAGTCTAGTGGGTACTGTCTGTGCTTTGCATCTTGAGTTATGGGGTTCGGATCATGGAAGGGGAGTTTTTTTTCCTTTTCTTTTGAATCTTTATTTTTAGATTAAAAATAAATCATTTGGTGGCGTGTGTGAATTCTGTTATGGCATGGTGTGACTCGGTAGCGCAAGTATCTTTAATGCAACTTTTTACCTTCAATTACATCTGAATCATACAGCGAATCAAATTGAAAGCACAAGCAGCTTTTGCTGATGAAAACAATATGCAAATTGATTATAATCTGTGAGCCAGTTTAGGTGTTTCTGCATGTTTTATGTTACGTTACACTAATAGCGACTATAACACTTAAACGTAGTGGTTTTCTTGAAGATACATCTGTACTGGATCACAGAACATAGGCATGCTGCATATCATTTTAATCAGCAGAAGCAGATTGTTCTAATAAGATGCATTTTAGTGTAAAAAGACGCATTAAAAGATGCATGATGCTACCAAGTCACACAGCACTCCTATGACCTTAGACTCAAAACATTTCTCTCAACATCCTATCACTTGAAATTTCTGCTATACAGTAGAAATTGTATTGTACACATAACAGGGGGCAAGTTTCACATAATGAGAGATCATGTTAGGTTCAATACTTTTTAAAATACACTACTTTGTACTTTCCTTCTCCCTTACTCTATGTGTATGGACACCCAAGTTCCTAAACCACCTCCCCCCACCATCACACAATTAAAATTCATCTGCATTAAGCTCATTATATTGCTCACCAACACCCCACCTTCTTTTGCTTCTATTCAATGCTGCCGCATGCTGAGCCTGCTAATGACAAGGTATTCATTGTCTGCTTTAATTGCATACTTCACATCAAATACACAACAGGTGATGTTCTCAACATGGATAGACTGTTTAGGCTAGTGGGTACTTTCTGTGCTTTGCACATTGAGGTCTGGGGTTCAAATCAAGGAAGGGGAGTTTTTTTTCCTTTTCTTTTGAATCTTTATATTTAGATTAAAAATAAATCACTTTGTGGTGTGTGTGAATTCTGTTATGGCATGGTGTGACTCGGTAGCGCGAGTATCTTTAATGCAACTTTTTACCTTCAATTACATCTGAATCATACAGCGAATCAAATTGAAAGCACAAGCAGCTTTTGTTGATGAAAACAATATGCAAATTGATTATAATCTGTGAGCCAGTTCAGGTGTTTCTGCATGATTTATGTTATGTTACACTAATAGCGACTATAACACTTAAACGTAGTGGTTTTCTTGAAGATACATCTGTACTGGATCACAGAACATAGGCATGCTGCATATCATTTTAATCAGCAGAAGCAGATTGTTCTAATAAGATGCATTTTAGGGTAAAAAGACGCATTAAAAGATGCACGATGCTACCAAGTCACACAGCACTCCTATGACCTTAGACTCAAAACATTTCTCTCAACATCCTATCACTTGAAATTTCTGCTATACAGTAGAAATTGTATTGTACACATAACAGGGGGCAAGTTTCACATAATGAGAGATCATGTTAGGTTCAATACTTTTTAAAATACACTACTTTGTACTTTCCTTCTCCCTTACTCTATGTGTATGGACACCCAAGTTCCTAAACCACCTCCCCCCACCATCACACAATTAAAATTCATCTGCATTGAGCTCATTATATTGCTCACCAACACCCCACCTTCTTTTGCTTCTATTCAATGCTGCCGCATGCTGAGCCTGCTAATGACAAGGTATTCATTGTCTGCTTTAATTGCATACTTCACATCAAATACACAACAGGTGATGTTCTCAACATGGATAGACTGTTTAGTCTAGTGGGTACTGTCTGCGCTTTGCACCTTGAGGTATGGGGTTCAGATCATGGAAGGGGAGTTTTTTTTCCTTTTCTTTTGAATCTTTATATTTAGATAAAAAATAAAGCACTTAGTGGTGTGTTTGAATTCTGTTATGGCATGGTGTGACTCGGTAGCGCGAGCATCTTTAATGCAACTTTTTACCTTCAATTACATCTGAATCATACAGCGAATCAAATTGAAAGCACTAGCAGCTTTTGCTGATGAAAACAATATGCAAAATGATTATAATCTGTGAGCCAGTTCAGCTGTTTCTGCATGTTTTATGTTACATTACACTAATAGCGACTATAACACTTAAACGTCGTGGTTTTCTTGAAGATACATCTGTACTGGATCACAGAACATAGGCATGCTGCATATCATTTTAATCATCAGAAGCAGATTGTTCTAATAAGATGCATTTTAGGGTAAAAAGATGCATTAAAAGATGCACGATGCTACCAAGTCACACAGCACTCCTATGACCTTAGACTCAAAACATTTCTCTCAACATCCTATCACTTGAAATTTCAGCTATACTGTAGAAATTGTTTTGTACACATAACAGGGGGTAAGTTTCACATAATGAGAGATCATGTTAGGTTCAATACTTTTTAAAATACACTACTTTGTACTTTCCTTCTCACTTCCTCTCTGTGTATGGACACCCAAGTTCCTAAACCACCTCCCCCCACCATCACACAATTATAATTCATCTGCATTGAGCTCATTATATGGCTCACCAACACCCCACCTTCTTTTGCTTCTATTCAATGCTGCCGCATGCTGAGCCTGCTATTGACAAGGTATACATTGTCTACTTTAATTGCACACTTCACATCACATACACAACAGGTGATGTTCTCAACATGGATAGACTGTTTAGTCTAGTGGGTACTGTCTGTGCTTTGCACCTTGAGTTATGGGGTTCGGATCATGGAAGGGGAGTTTTTTTTCCTTTTCTTTTGAATCTTTATTTTTAAATTAAAAATAAATCATTTGGTGGCGTGTGTGAATTCTGTTATGGCATGGTGTGACTCGGTAGCGCGAGTATCTTTAATGCAACTTTTTACCTTCAATTACATCTGAATCATACAGCGAATCAAATTGAAAGCACAAGCAGCTTTTGCTGATGAAAACAATATGCAAATTGATTATAATCTGTGAGCCAGTTCAGGTGTTTCTGCATGTTTTATGTTACGTTACACTAATAGCGACTATAACACTTAAACGTAGTGGTTTTCTTGAAGATACATCTGTACTGGATCACAGAACATAGGCATGCTGCATATCATTTTAATCAGCAGAAGCAGATTGTTCTAATAAGATGCATTTTAGTGTAAAAAGACGCATTAAAAGATGCATGATGCTACCAAGTCACACAGCACTCCTATGACCTTAGACTCAAAACATTTCTCTCAACATCCTATCACTTGAAATTTCTGCTATACAGTAGAAATTGTATTGTACACATAACAGGGGGCAAGTTTCACATAATGAGAGATCATGTTAGGTTCAATACTTTTTAAAATACACTACTTTGTACTTTCCTTCTCCCTTACTCTATGTGTATGGACACCCAAGTTCCTAAACCACCTCCCCCCACCATCACACAATTAAAATTCATCTGCATTAAGCTCATTATATTGCTCACCAACACCCCACCTTCTTTTGCTTCTATTCAATGCTGCCGCATGCTGAGCCTGCTAATGACAAGGTATTCATTGTCTGCTTTAATTGCATACTTCACATCAAATACACAACAGGTGATGTTCTCAACATGGATAGACTGTTTAGGCTAGTGGGTACTTTCTGTGCTTTGCACATTGAGGTCTGGGGTTCAAATCAAGGAAGGGGAGTTTTTTTTCCTTTTCTTTTGAATCTTTATATTTAGATTAAAAATAAATCACTTTGTGGTGTGTGTGAATTCTGTTATGGCATGGTGTGACTCGGTAGCGCGAGTATCTTTAATGCAACTTTCTACCTTCAATTACATCTGAATCATACAGCGAATCAAATTGAAAGCACAAGCAGCTTTTGTCGATGAAAACAATATGCAAATTGATTATAATCTGTGAGCCAGTTCAGGTGTTTCTGCATGATTTATGTTATGTTACACTAATAGCGACTATAACACTTAAACATAGTGGTTTTCTTGAAGATACATCTGTACTGGATCACAGAACATAGGCATGCTGCATATCATTTTAATCAGCAGAAGCAGATTGTTCTAATAAGATGCATTTTAGGGTAAAAAGACGCATTAAAAGATGCACGATGCTACCAAGTCACACAGCACTCCTATGACCTTAGACTCAAAACATTTCTCTCAACATCCTATCACTTGAAATTTCTGCTATACAGTAGAAATTGTATTGTACACATAACAGGGGGCAAGTTTCACATAATGAGAGATCATGTTAGGTTCAATACTTTTTAAAATACACTACTTTGTACTTTCCTTCTCACTTCCTCTCTGTGTATGGACACCCAAGTTCCTAAACCACCTCCCCCCACCATCACACAATTATAATTCATCTGCATTGAGCTCATTATATGGCTCACCAACACCCCACCTTCTTTTGCTTCTATTCAATGCTGCCGCATGCTGAACCTGCTATTGACAAGGTATACATTGTCTACTTTAATTGCACACTTCACAACACATACACAACAGGTGATGTTCTCAACATGGATAGACTGTTTAGTCTAGTGGGTACTGTCTGTGCTTTGCACCTTGAGTTATGGGGTTCGGATCATGGAAGGGGAGTTTTTTTTCCTTTTCTTTTGAATCTTTATTTTTAGATTAAAAATAAATCATTTGGTGGCGTGTGTGAATTCTGTTATGGCATGGTGTGACTCGGTAGCGCGAGTATCTTTAATGCAACTTTTTACCTTCAATTACATCTGAATCATACAGCGAATCAAATTGAAAGCACAAGCAGCTTTTGCTGATGAAAACAATATGCAAATTGATTATAATCTGTGAGCCAGTTTAGGTGTTTCTGCATGTTTTATGTTACGTTACACTAATAGCGACTATAACACTTAAACGTAGTGGTTTTCTTGAAGATACATCTGTACTGGATCACAGAACATAGGCATGCTGCATATCATTTTAATCAGCAGAAGCAGATTGTTCTAATAAGATGCATTTTAGTGTAAAAAGACGCATTAAAAGATGCATGATGCTACCAAGTCACACAGCACTCCTATGACCTTAGACTCAAAACATTTCTCTCAACATCCTATCACTTGAAATTTCTGCTATACAGTAGAAATTGTATTGTACACATAACAGGGGGCAAGTTTCACATAATGAGAGATCATGTTAGGTTCAATACTTTTTAAAATACACTACTTTGTACTTTCCTTCTCCCTTACTCTATGTGTATGGACACCCAAGTTCCTAAACCACCTCCCCCCACCATCACACAATTAAAATTCATCTGCATTAAGCTCATTATATTGCTCACCAACACCCCACCTTCTTTTGCTTCTATTCAATGCTGCCGCATGCTGAGCCTGCTAATGACAAGGTATTCATTGTCTGCTTTAATTGCATACTTCACATCAAATACACAAAAGGTGATGTTCTCAACATGGATAGACTGTTTAGGCTAGTGGGTACTTTCTGTGCTTTGCACATTGAGGTCTGGGGTTCAAATCAAGGAAGGGGAGTTTTTTTTCCTTTTCTTTTGAATATTTATATTTAGATTAAAAATAAATCACTTTGTGGTGTGTGTGAATTCTGTTATGGCATGGTGTGATTCGGTAGCGTCAGTATCTTTAATGCAACTTTTTACCTTCAATTACATCTGAATCATACAGCGAATCAAATTGAAAGCACAAGCAGCTTTTGTCGATGAAAACAATATGCAAATTGATTATAATCTGTGAGCCAGTTCAGGTGTTTCTGCATGATTTATGTTATGTTACACTAATAGCGACTATAACACTTAAACGTAGTGGTTTTCTTGAAGATACATCTGTACTGGATCACAGAACATAGGCATGCTGCATATCATTTTAATCAGCAGAAGCAGATTGTTCTAATAAGATGCATTTTAGGGTAAAAAGACGCATTAAAAGATGCACGATGCTACCAAGTCACACAGCACTCCTATGACCTTAGACTCAAAACATTTCTCTCAACATCCTATCACTTGAAATTTCTGCTATACAGTAGAAATTGTATTGTACACATAACAGGGGGCAAGTTTCACATAATGAGAGATCATGTTAGGTTCAATACTTTTTAAAATACACTACTTTGTACTTTCCTTCTCCCTTACTCTATGTGTATGGACACCCAAGTTCCTAAACCACCTCCCCCCACCATCACACAATTAAAATTCATCTGCATTGAGCTCATTATATTGCTCACCAACACCCCACCTTCTTTTGCTTCTATTCAATGCTGCCGCATGCTGAGCCTGCTAATGACAAGGTATTCATTGTCTGCTTTAATTGCATACTTCACATCAAATACACAACAGGTGATGTTCTCAACATGGATAGACTGTTTAGGCTAGTGGGTACTTTCTGTGCTTTGCACATTGAGGTCTGGGGTTCAAATCATGGAAGGGGAGTTTTTTTTCCTTTTCTTTTGAATCTTTATTTTTAGATTAAAAATAAATCACTTGGTGGTGTGTGTGAATTCTGTTATGGCATGGTGTGATTCGGTAGCGTGAGCATCTTTAATGCAACTTTTTACCTTCAATTACATCTGAATCATACAGCGAATCAAATTGAAAGCACTAGCAGCTATTGCTAATGAAAACAATATGCAAATTGATTATATTCTGTGAGCCAGTTCAGGTGTTTCTGCATGTTTTATGTTACGTTACACTAATACCGACTATAACACTTAAACGTAGTGGTTTTCTTGAAGATACATCTGTTCTGGATTACAGAACATAGGCATGCTGCATATCATTTTAATCAGCAGAAGCAGATTGTTCTAATAAGATGCATTTTAGTGTAAAAAGATGCATTAAAAGATGCACGATGCTACCAAGTCACAAAGCAGTCCTAAGACCTTAGACTCAAAACATTTCTCTCAACATCCTATCACTTGAAATTTCTGCTATACAGTGGAAATTGTATTGTACACATAACAGGGGGCAAGTTTCACATAATGAGAGATCATTTTAGGTTCAATACTTTTTAAAATACACTACTTTGTACTTTCCTTCTCCCTTACTCTATGTGAATGGACACCCAAGTTCCTAAACCACCTCCCCCCACCATCACACAATTAAAATTCATCTGCATTGAGCTCATTATATTGCTCACCAACACCCCACCTTCTTTTGCTTCTATTCAATGCTGCCGCATGCTGAGCCTGCTAATGACAAGGTATTCATTGTCTGCTTTAATTGCATACTTCACATCAAATACACAACAGGTGATGTTCTCAACATGGATAGACTGTTTAGGCTAGTGGGTACTGTCTGTGCTTTGCACATTGAGGTCTGGGGTTCGGATCATGGAAGGGGAGTTTTTTTTCCTTTTCTTTTGAATCTTTATTTTTAGATTAAAAATAAATCACTTGGTGGTGTGTTTGAATTCTGTTATGGCATGGTGTGACTCGGTAGCGCGAGCATCTTTAATGCAACATTTTACCTTCAATTACATCTGAATCATACAGCAAATCAAATTGAAAGCACTAGCAGCTTTTGCTGATGAAAACAATATGCAAATTGATTATATTCTGTGAGCCAGTTCAGGTGTTTCTGCATGTTTTATGTTACGTTACACTAATAGCGACTATAACACTTAAACGTAGTGGTTTTCTTGAAGATACATCTGTTCTGGATCACATAACATAGGCATGCTGCATATCATTTTAATCAGTAGAAGCAGATTGTTCTAATAAGATGCATTTTAGTGTAAAAAGACGCATTAAAAGATGCACGATGCTACCAAGTCACACAGCACTCCTATGACCTTAGACTCAAAACATTTCTCTCAACATCCTATCACTTGAAATTTCTGCTATACAATAGAAATTGTATTGTCCACATAACAGGGGGCAAGATTCACATAATGAGAGATCATGTTAGGTTCAATACTTTTTAAAATACACACTTTGTACTTTCCTTCTCCCTTACTCTATGTGTATGGACACCCAAGTTCCTAAACCACCTCCCCCCACCATCACACAATTAAAATTCATCTGCATTGAGCTCATTATATTGCTCACCAACACCCCACCTTCTTTTGCTTCTATTCAATGCTGCCGCATGCTGAGCCTGCTAATGACAAGGTATTCATTGTCTGCTTTAATTGCATACTTCACATCAAATACACAACAGGTGATGTTCTCAACATGGATAGACTGTTTAGGCTAGTGGGTACTTTCTGTGCTTTGCACATTGAGGTCTGGGGTTCAAATCATGGAAGTTGAGTTTTTTTTCCTTTTCTTTTGAATCTTTATATTTAGATTAAAAATAAATCACTTTGTGGTGTGTGTGAATTCTGTTATGGCATGGTGTGATTCGGTAGCGCGAGCATCTTTAATGCAACTTTTTACCTTCAATTACATATGAATCATACAGCGAATCAAATTGAAAGCACAAGCAGCTTTTGCTGATGAAAACAATATGCAAATTGATTATAATCTGTGAGCCAGTTCAGGTGTTTCTGCATGTTTTATGTTACATTACACTAATAGCGACTATAACACTTAAACGTAGTGGTTTTCTTGAAGATACTTCTGTTCTGGATCACAGAACATAGGCATGCTGCATATCATTTTAATCAGCAGAAGCAGATTGTTCTAATAAGATGCATTTTAGTGTAAAAAGACGCATTAAAAGATGCACGATGCTACCAAGTCACAAAGCAGTCCTATGACCTTAGACTCAAAACATTTCTCTCAACATCCTATCACTTGAAATTTCTGCTATACAATAGAAATTGTATTGTCCACATAACAGGGGGCAAGATTCACATAATGAGAGATCATGTTAGGTTCAATACTTTTTAAAATACACTACTTTGTACTTTCCTTCTCCCTTACTCTATGTGTATGGACACCCAAGTTCCTAAACCACCTCCCCCCACCATCACACAATTAAAATTCATCTGCATTGAGCTCATTATATTGCTCACCAACACCCCACCTTCTTTTGCTTCTATTCAATGCTGCCGCATGCTGAGCCTGCTAATGACAAGGTATTCATTGTCTGCTTTAATTGCATACTTCACATCAAATACACAACAGGTGATGTTCTCAACATGGATAGACTGTTTAGGCTAGTGGGTACCTTCTGTGCTTTGCACATTGAGGTCTGGGGTTCGGATCATGGAAGGGGAGTTTTTTTTCCTTTTCTTTTGAATCTTTATTTTTAGATTAAAAATAAATCACTTGGTGGTGTGTGTGAATTCTGTTATGGCATGGTGTGATTCGGTAGCGCGAGCATCTTTAATGCAACTTTTTACCTTCAATTACATCTGAATCATACAGCGAATCAAATTGAAAGCACTAGCAGCTTTTGCTAAAGAAAACAATATGCAAATTGATTATATTCTGTGAGCCAGTTCAGGTGTTTCTGCATGTTTTATGTTACGTTACACTAATACCGACTATAACACTTAAACGTAGTGGTTTTCTTGAAGATACATCTGTTCTGGATCACAGAACATAGGCATGCTGCATATCATTTTAATCAGCAGAAGCAGATTGTTCTAATAAGATGCATTTTAGTGTAAAAAGACGCATTAAAAGATGCATGATGCTACCAAGTCACACAGCACTCCTATGACCTTAGACTCAAAACATTTCTCTCAACATCCTATCACTTGAAATTTCTGCTATACAGTAGAAATTGTATTGTACACATAACAGGGGGCAAGTTTCACATAATGAGAGATCATGTTAGGTTCAATACTTTTTAAAATACACTACTTTGTACTTTCCTTCTCCCTTACTCTATGTGTATGGACACCCAAGTTCCTAAACCACCTCCCCCCACCATCACACAATTAAAATTCATCTGCATTAAGCTCATTATATTGCTCACCAACACCCCACCTTCTTTTGCTTCTATTCAATGCTGCCGCATGCTGAGCCTGCTAATGACAAGGTATTCATTGTCTGCTTTAATTGCATACTTCACATCAAATACACAACAGGTGATGTTCTCAACATGGATAGACTGTTTAGGCTAGTGGGTACTTTCTGTGCTTTGCACATTGAGGTCTGGGGTTCAAATCAAGGAAGGGGAGTTTTTTTTCCTTTTCTTTTGAATCTTTATTTTTAGATTAAAAATAAATCATTTGGTGGCGTGTGTGAATTCTGTTATGGCATGGTGTGACTCGGTAGCGCGAGTATCTTTAATGCAACTTTTTACCTTCAATTACATCTGAATCATACAGCGAATCAAATTGAAAGCACAAGCAGCTTTTGCTGATGAAAACAATATGCAAATTGATTATAATCTGTGAGCCAGTTTAGGTGTTTCTGCATGTTTTATGTTACGTTACACTAATAGCGACTATAACACTTAAACGTAGTGGTTTTCTTGAAGATACATCTGTACTGGATCACAGAACATAGGCATGCTGCATATCATTTTAATCAGCAGAAGCAGATTGTTCTAATAAGATGCATTTTAGTGTAAAAAGACGCATTAAAAGATGCATGATGCTACCAAGTCACACAGCACTCCTATGACCTTAGACTCAAAACATTTCTCTCAACATCCTATCACTTGAAATTTCTGCTATACAGTAGAAATTGTATTGTACACATAAAAGGGGGCAAGTTTCACATAATGAGAGATCATGTTAGGTTCAATACTTTTTAAAATACACTACTTTGTACTTTCCTTCTCCCTTACTCTATGTGTATGGACACCCAAGTTCCTAAACCACCTCCCCCCACCATCACACAATTAAAATTCATCTGCATTAAGCTCATTATATTGCTCACCAACACCCCACCTTCTTTTGCTTCTATTCAATGCTGCCGCATGCTGAGCCTGCTAATGACAAGGTATTCATTGTCTGCTTTAATTGCATACTTCACATCAAATACACAACAGGTGATGTTCTCAACATGGATAGACTGTTTAGGCTAGTGGGTACTTTCTGTGCTTTGCACATTGAGGTCTGGGGTTCAAATCAAGGAAGGGGAGTTTTTTTTCCTTTTCTTTTGAATATTTATATTTAGATTAAAAATAAATCACTTTGTGGTGTGTGTGAATTCTGTTATGGCATGGTGTGACTCGGTAGCGCAAGTATCTTTAATGCAACTTTTTACCTTCAATTACATCTGAATCATACAGCGAATCAAATTGAAAGCACAAGCAGCTTTTGTCGATGAAAACAATATGCAAATTGATTATAATCTGTGAGCCAGTTCAGGTGTTTCTGCATGATTTATGTTATGTTACACTAATAGCGACTATAACACTTAAACGTAGTGGTTTTCTTGAAGATACATCTGTACTGGATCACAGAACATAGGCATGCTGCATATCATTTTAATCAGCAGAAGCAGATTTTTCTAATAAGATGCATTTTAGGGTAAAAAGACGCATTAAAAGATGCACGATGCTACCAAGTCACACAGCACTCCTATGACCTTAGACTCAAAACATTTCTCTCAACATCCTATCACTTGAAATTTCTGCTATACAGTAGAAATTGTATTGTACACATAACAGGGGGCAAGTTTCACATAATGAGAGATCATGTTAGGTTCAATACTTTTTAAAATACACTACTTTGTACTTTCCTTCTCCCTTACTCTATGTGTATGGACACCCAAGTTCCTAAACCACCTCCCCCCACCATCACACAATTAAAATTCATCTGCATTGAGCTCATTATATTGCTCACCAACACCCGACCTTCTTTTGCTTCTATTCAATGCTGCCGCATGCTGAGCCTGCTAATGACAAGGTATTCATTGTCTGCTTTAATTGCATACTTCACATCAAATACACAACAGGTGATGTTCTCAACATGGATAGACTGTTTAGGCTAGTGGGTACTTTCTGTGCTTCGCACATTGAGGTCTGGGGTTCAAATCATGGAAGGGGAGTTTTTTTTCCTTTTCTTTTGAATCTTTATTTTTAGATTAAAAATAAATCACTTGGTGGTGTGTGTGAATTCTGTTATGGCATGGTGTGATTCGGTAGCGCGAGCATCTTTAATGCAACTTTTTACCTTCAATTACATCTGAATCATACAGCGAATCAAATTGAAAGCACTAGCAGCTTTTGCTAATGAAAACAATATGCAAATTGATTATATTCTGTGAGCCAGTTCAGGTGTTTCTGCATGTTTTATGTTACGTTACACTAATACCGACTATAACACTTAAACGTAGTGGTTTTCTTGAAGATACATCTGTTCTGGATTACAGAACATAGGCATGCTGCATATCATTTTAATTAGCAGAAGCAGATTGTTCTAATAAGATGCATTTTAGTGTAAAAAGACGCATTAAAAGATGCACGATGCTACCAAGTCACAAAGCAGTCCTAAGACCTTAGACTCAAAACATTTCTCTCAACATCCTATCACTTGAAATTTCTGCTATACAGTGGAAATTGTATTGTACACATAACAGGGGGCAAGTTTCACATAATGAGAGATCATTTTAGGTTCAATACTTTTTAAAATACACTACTTTGTACTTTCCTTCTCCCTTACTCTATGTGAATGGACACCCAAGTTCCTAAACCACCTCCCCCCACCATCACACAATTAAAATTCATCTGCATTGAGCTCATTATATTGCTCACCAACACCCCACCTTCTTTTGCTTCTATTCAATGCTGCCGCATGCTGAGCCTGCTAATGACAAGGTATTCATTGTCTGCTTTAATTGCATACTTCACATCAAATACACAACAGGTGATGTTCTCAACATGGATAGACTGTTTAGGCTAGTGGGTACTGTCTGTGCTTTGCACATTGAGGTCTGGGGTTCGGATCATGGAAGGGGAGTTTTTTTTCCTTTTCTTTTGAATCTTTATTTTTAGATTAAAAATAAATCACTTGGTGGTGTGTTTGAATTCTGTTATGGCATGGTGTGACTCGGTAGCGCGAGCATCTTTAATGCAACTTTTTACCTTCAATTACATCTGAATCATACAGCAAATCAAATTGAAAGCACTAGCAGCTTTTGCTGATGAAAACAATATGCAAATTGATTATATTCTGTGAGCCAGTTCAGGTGTTTCTGCATGTTTTATGTTACGTTACACTAATAGCGACTATAACACTTAAACGTAGTGGTTTTCTTGAAGATACATCTGTTCTGGATCACATAACATAGGCATGCTGCATATCATTTTAATCAGCAGAAGCAGATTGTTCTAATAAGATGCATTTTAGTGTAAAAAGACGCATTAAAAGATGCACGATGCTACCAAGTCACACAGCACTCCTATGACCTTAGACTCAAAACATTTCTCTCAACATCCTATCACTTGAAATTTCTGCTATACAATAGAAATTGTATTGTCCACATAACAGGGGGCAAGATTCACATAATGAGAGATCATGTTAGGTTCAATACTTTTTAAAATACACACTTTTTACTTTCCTTCTCCCTTACTCTATGTGTATGGACACCCAAGTTCCTAAACCACCTCCCCCCACCATCACACAATTAAAATTCATCTGCATTGAGCTCATTATATTGCTCACCAACACCCCACCTTCTTTTGCTTCTATTCAATGCTGCCGCATGCTGAGCCTGCTAATGACAAGGTATTCATTGTCTGCTTTAATTGCATACTTCACATCAAATACACAACAGGTGATGTTCTCAACATGGATAGACTGTTTAGGCTAGTGGGTACTTTCTGTGCTTTGCACATTGAGGTCTGGGGTTCAAATCATGGAAGGGGAGTTTTTTTCCTTTTCTTTTGAATCTTTATATTTAGATTAAAAATAAATCACTTTGTGGTGTGTGTGAATTCTGTTATGGCATGGTGTGATTCGGTAGCGCGAGCATCTTTAATGCAACTTTTTACCTTCAATTACATATGAATCATACAGCGAATCAAATTGAAAGCACAAGCAGCTTTTGCTGATGAAAACAATATGCAAATTGATTATAATCTGTGAGCCAGTTCAGGTGTTTCTGCATGTTTTATGTTACATTACACTAATAGCGACTATAACACTTAAACGTAGTGGTTTTCTTGAAGATACTTCTGTTCTGGATCACAGAACATAGGCATGCTGCATATCATTTTAATCAGCAGAAGCAGATTGTTCTAATAAGATGCATTTTAGTGTAAAAAGACGCATTAAAAGATGCACGATGCTACCAAGTCACACAGCACTCCTATGACCTTAGACTCAAAACATTTCTCTCAACATCCTATCACTTGAAATTTCTGCTATACAATAGAAATTGTATTGTCCACATAACAGGGGGCAAGATTCACATAATGAGAGATCATGTTAGGTTCAATACTTTTTAAAATACACAACTTTGTACTTTCCTTCTCCCTTACTCTATGTGTATGGACACCCAAGTTCCTAAACCACCTCCCCCCACCATCACACAATTAAAATTCATCTGCATTGAGCTCATTATATTGCTCACCAACACCCCACCTTCTTTTGCTTCTATTCAATGCTGCCGCATGCTGAGCCTGCTAATGACAAGGTATTCATTGTCTGCTTTAATTGCATACTTCACATCAAATACACAACAGGTGATGTTCTCAACATGGATAGACTGTTTAGGCTAGTGGGTACTTTCTGTGCTTTGCACATTGAGTTCTGGTGTTCAAATCATGGAAGGGGAGTTTTTTTTCCTTTTCTTTTGAATCTTTATATTTAGATTAAAAATAAATCACTTTGTGGTGTGTGTGAATTCTGTTATGGCATGGTGTGATTCGGTAGCGCGAGCATCTTTAATGCAACTTTTTACCTTCAATTACATATGAATCATACAGCGAATCAAATTGAAAGCACAAGCAGCTTTTGCTGATGAAAACAATATGCAAATTGATTATATTCTGTGAGCCAGTTCAGGTGTTTCTGCATGTTTTATGTTACGTTACACTAATAGCGACTATAACACTTAAACTTAGTGGTTTTCTTGAAGATACATCTGTCCTGGATCACAGAACATAGGCATGCTGCATATCATTTTAATCAGCAGAAGCAGATTGTTCTAATAAGATGCATTTTAGTGTAAAAAGACGCAATAAAAGATGCACGATGTTACCAAGTCACAAAGCAGTCCTATGACCTTAGACTCAAAACATTTCTCTCAACATCCTATCACTTGAAATTTCTGCTATACAGTAGAAATTGTATTGAACACATAACAGGCGGCAAGTTTCACATAATGAGAGATCATGTTAGGTTCAATACTTTTTAAAATACACTACTTTGTACTTTCCTTCTCCCTTCCTCTCTGTGTATGGACACCCAAGTTCCTAAACCACCTCCCCCCACCATCACACAATTATAATTCATCTGCATTGAGCTCATTATATCGCTCACCAACACCCCACCTTCTTTTGCTTCTATTCAATGCTGCCGCATGCTGAGCCTGCTAATGACAAGGTATTCATTGTCTGCTTTAATTGCATACTTCACATCAAATAGACAACAGGTGATGTTCTCAACATGGATAGACTGTTTAGGCTAGTGGGTACTGTCTGTGCTTTGCACATTGAGGTATGGGGTTCGGATCATGGAAGGGGAGTTTTTTTTCCTTTTCTTTTGAATCTTTATTTTTAGATTACAAATAAATCACTTGGTGGTGTGTTTGAATTCTGTTATGGCATGGTGTGACTCGGTAGCACGAGCATCTTTAATGCAACTTTTTACCTTCAATTACATCTGAATCATACAGCAAATCAAATTGAAAGCACTAGCAGCTTTTGCTGATGAAAACAATATGCAAATTGATTATATTCTGTGAGCCAGTTCAGGTGTTTCTGCATGTTTTATGTTACGTTACACTAATAGCGACTATAACACTTAAACGTAGTGGTTTTCTTGAAGATACATCTGTTCTGGATCACAGAACATATGCATGCTGCATATCATTTTAATCAGCAGAAGCAGATTGTTCTAATAAGATGCATTTTAGTGTAAAAAGACGCATTAAAAGATGCACGATGCTACCAAGTCACAAAGCAGTCCTATGACCTTAGACTCAAAATATTTCTCTCAACATCCTATCACTTGAAATTTCTGCTATACAGTAGAAATTGTATTGTACACATAACAGGGGGCAAGTTTCACATAATGAGAGATCATGTTAGGTTCAATACTTTTTAAAATACACTACTTTGTACTTTCCTTCTCCCTTACTCTATGTGAATGGACACCCAAGTTCCTAAACCACCTCCCCACACCATCACACAATTAAAATTCATCTGCATTGAGCTCATTATATTGCTCACCAACACCACACCTTCTTTTGCTTCTATTCAATGCTGCCGCATGCTGAGCCTGCTAATGACAAGGTATTCATTGTCTGCTTTAATTGCATACTTCACATCAAATAGACAACAGGTGATGTTCTCAACATGGATAGACTGTTTAGGCTAGTGGGTACTGTCTGTGCTTTGCACATTGAGGTATGGGGTTCGGATCATGGAAGGGGAGTTTTTTTTCCTTTTCTTTTGAATCTTTATTTTTAGATTAAAAATAAATCACTTGGTGGTTTGTTTGAATTCTGTTATGGCATGGTGTGACTCGGTAGCACGAGCTTCTTTAATGCAACTTTTTACCTTCAATTACATCTGAATCATACAGCAAATCAAATTGAAAGCACTAGCAGCTTTTGCTGATGAAAACAATATGCAAATTGATTATATTCTGTGAGCCAGTTCAGGTGTTTCTGCATGTTTTATGTTACGTTACACTAATAGCGACTATAACACTTAAACGTAGTGGTTTTCTTGAAGATACATCTGTTCTGGATCACAGAACATAGGCATGCTGCATATCATTTTAATCAGCAGAAGCAGATTGTTCTAATAAGATGCATTTTAGTGTAAAAAGACGCATTAAAAGATGCACGATGCTACCAAGTCACAAAGCAGTCCTATGACCTTATACTCAAAATATTTCTCTCAACGTCCTATCACTTGAAATTTCTGCTATACAGTAGAAATTGTATTGTACACATAACAGGGGGCAAGTTTCACATAATGAGAGATCATGTTAGGTTCAATACTTTTAAAAATACACTACTTTGTACTTTCCTTCTCCCTTACTCTATGTGAATGGACACCCAAGTTCCTAAACCACCTCCCCACACCATCACACAATTAAAATTCATCTGCATTGAGCTCATTATATTGCTCACCAACACCCCACCTTCTTTTGCTTCTATTCAATGCTGCCGCATGCTGAGCCTGCTAATGACAAGGTATTCATTGTCTGCTTTAATTGCATACTTCACATCAAATACACAACAGGTGATTTTCTCAACATGGATAGACTGTTTAGGCTAGTGGGTACTTTCTGTGCTTTGCACATTGAGGTCTGGGGTTCAAATCATGGAAGGGGAGTTTTTTTTCCTTTTCTTTTGAATCTTTATATTTAGATTAAAAATAAATCACTTTGAGGTGTGTGTGAATTCTGTTATGGCATGGTGTGATTCGGTAGCGCGAGCATCTTTAATGCAACTTTTTACCTTCAATTACATATGAATCATACAGCGAATCAAATTGAAAGCACAAGCAGCTTTTGCTGATGAAAACAATATGCAAATTGATTATAATCTGTGAGCCAGTTCAGGTGTTTCTGCATGTTTTATGTTACGTTACACTAATAGCGAATATAACACTTAAACGTAGTGGTTTTCTTGAAGATACATCTGTTCTGGATCACAGAACATAGGCATGCTGCATATCATTTTAATCAGCAGAAGCAGATAGTTCTAATAAGATGCATTTTAGTGTACAAAGACGCATTAAAAGATGCACGATGCTACCAAGTCACAAAGCAGTCCTATGACCTTAGACTCAAAACATTTCTCTCAACATCCTATCACTTGAAATTTCTGCTATACAGTAGAAATTGTATTGAACACATAACAGGGGGCAAGCTTCACATAATGAGAGATCATGTTAGGTTCAATACTTTTTAAAATACACTACTTTGTACTTTCCTTCTCCCTTACTCTATGTGTATGGACACCCAAGTTCCTAAACCACCTCCCCACACCATCACACAATTAAAATTCATCTGCATTGAGCTCATTATATTGCTCACCAACACACCACCTTCTTTTGCTTCTATTCAATGCTGCCGCATGCTGAGCCTGCTAATGACAAGGTATTCATTGTCTGCTTTAATTGCATACTTCACATCAAATACACAACAGGTGATGTTCTCAACATGGATAGACTGTTTAGGCTAGTGGGTACTTTCTGTGCTTTGCACATTGAGGTCAGGGGTTCAAATAATTGAAGGGGAGTTTTTTTTCCTTTTCTTTTGAATCTTTATATTTAGATTAAAAATAAATCACTTTGTGGTGTGTGTGAATTCTGTTATGGCATGGTGTGATTCGGTAGCGCGACCATCTTTAATGCAACTTTTTACCTTCAATTACATATGAATCATACAGCGAATCAAATTGAAAGCACAAGCAGCTTTTGCTGATGAAAACAATATGCAAATTGATTATAATCTGTGAGCCAGTTCAGGTGTTTCTGCATGTTTTATGTTACGTTAGACTAATAGCGACTATAACACTTAAACGTAGTGGTTTTCTTGAAGATACATCTGTTCTGGATCACAGAACATAGGCATGCTGCATATCATTTTAATCAGCAGAAGCAGATTGTTCTAATAAGATGCATTTTAGTGTAAAAAGACGCATTAAAAGATGCACGATGCTACCAAGTCACAAAGCAGTCCTATGACCTTAGACTCAAAACATTTCTCTCAACATCCTATCACTTGAAATTTCTGCTATACAGTAGAAATTGTATTGAACACATAACAGGCGGCAAGTTTCACATAATGAGAGATCATGTTAGGTTCAATACTTTTTAAAATACACTACTTTGTACTTTCCTTCTCCCTTCCTCTCTGTGTATGGACACCCAAGTTCCTAAACCACCTCCCCCCACCATCACACAATTATAATTCATCTGCATTGAGCTCATTATATCGCTCACCAACACCCCACCTTCTTTTGCTTCTATTCAATGCTGCCGCATGCTGAGCCTGCTAATGACAAGGTATTCATTGTCTGCTTTAATTGCATACTTCACATCAAATAGACAACAGGTGATGTTCTCAACATGGATAGACTGTTTAGGCTAGTGGGTACTGTCTGTGCTTTGCACATTGAGGTATGGGGTTCGGATCATGGAAGGGGAGTTTTTTTTCCTTTTCTTTTTAATCTTTATTTTTAGATTAAAAATAAATCACTTGGTGGTGTGTTTGAATTCTGTTATGGCATGGTGTGACTCGGTAGCACGAGCATCTTTAATGCAACTTTTTACCTTCAATTACATCTGAATCATACAGCAAATCAAATTGAAAGCACTAGCAGCTTTTGCTGATGAAAACAATATGCAAATTGATTATATTCTGTGAGCCAGTTCAGGTGTTTCTGCATGTTTTATGTTACGTTACACTAATAGCGACAATAACACTTAAACGTAGTGGTTTTCTTGAAGATACATCTGTTCTGGATCACAGAACATAGGCATGCTGCATATCATTTTAATCAGCAGAAGCAGATTGTTCTAATAAGATGCATTTTAGTGTAAAAAGACGCATTAAAAGATGCACAATGCTACCAAGTCACAAAGCAGTCCTATGACCTTATACTCAAAATATTTCTCTCAACATCCTATCACTTGAAATTTCTGCTATACAGTAGAAATTGTATTGTACACATAACAGGGGGCAAGTTTCACATAATGAGAGATCATGTTAGGTTCAATACTTTTTAAAATACACTACTTTGTACTTTCCTTCTCCCTTACTCTATGTGAATGGACACCCAAGTTCCTAAACCACCTCCCCACACCATCACACAATTAAAATTCATCTGCATTGAGCTCATTATATTGCTCACCAACACCCCACCTTCTTTTGCTTCTATTCAATGCTGCCGCATGCTGAGCCTGCTAATGACAAGGTATTCATTGTCTGCTTTAATTGCATACTTCACATCAAATACACAACAGGTGATTTTCTCAACATGGATAGACTGTTTAGGCTAGTGGGTACTTTCTGTGCTTTGCACATTGAGGTCTGGGGTTCAAATCATGGAAGGGGAGTTTTTTTTCCTTTTCTTTTGAATCTTTATATTTAGATTAAAAATAAATCACTTTGAGGTGTGTGTGAATTCTGTTATGGCATGGTGTGATTCGGTAGCGCGAGCATCTTTAATGCAACTTTTTACCTTCAATTACATATGAATCATACAGCGAATCAAATTGAAAGCACAAGCAGCTTTTGCTGATGAAAACAATATGCAAATTGATTATAATCTGTGAGCCAGTTCAGGTGTTTCTGCATGTTTTATGTTACGTTACACTAATAGCGACTATAACACTTAAACGTAGTGGTTTTCTTGAAGATACATCTGTTCTGGATAACAGAACATAGGCATGCTGCATATCATTTTAATCAGCAGAAGCAGATTGTTCTAATAAGATGCATTTTAGTGTAAAAAGACGCATTAAAAGATGCACGATGCTACCAAGTCACAAAGCAGTCCTATGACCTTAGACTCAAAACATTTCTCTCAACATCCTATCACTTGAATTTTTTGCTATACAGTAGAAATTGTATTGTACACATAACAGGGGGCAAGTTTCACATAATGAGAGATCATGTTAGGTTCAATACTTTTTAAAATACACTACTTTGTACTTTCCTTCTCCCTTACTCTATGTGAATGGACACCCAAGTTCCTAAACCACCTCCCCACACCATCACACAATTAAAATTCATCTGCATTGAGCTCATTATATTGCTCACCAACACCCCACCTTCTTTTGCTTCTATTCAATGCTGCCGCATGCTGAGCCTGCTAATGACAAGGTATTCATTGTCTGCTTTATTTGCATACTTCACATCAAATACACAACAGGTGATGTTCTCAACATGGATAGACTGTTTAGGCTAGTGGGTACTTTCTGTGCTTTGCACATTGAGGTCTGGGGTTCAAATCATGGAAGGGGAGTTTTTTTTCCTTTTCTTTTGAATCTTTATATTTAGATTAAAAATAAATCACTTTGTGGTGTGTGTGAATTCTGTTATGGCATGGTGTGATTCGGTAGCGCGAGCATCTTTAATGCAACTTTTTACCTTCAATTACATATGAATCATACAGCGAATCAAATTGAAAGCACAAGCAGCTTTTGCTGATGAAAACAATATGCAAATTGATTATAATCTGTGAGCCAGTTCAGGTGTTTCTGCATGTTTTATGTTACGTTACACTAATAGCGACTATAACAATTAAACGTAGTGGTTTTCTTGAAGATACATCTGTTCTGGATCACAGAACATAGGCATGCTGCATATCATTTTAATCAGCAGAAGCAGATTGTTCTAATAAGATGCATTTTAGTGTAAAAAGACGCATTAAAAGATGCACGATGCTACCAAGTCACACAGCACTCCTATGACCTTAGACTCAAAACATTTCTCTCAACATCCTATCACTTGAAATTTCTGCTATACAATAGAAATTGTATTGTCCACATAACAGGGGGCAAGATTCACATAATGATAGATCATGTTAGGTTCAATACTTTTTAAAATACACAACTTTGTACTTTCCTTCTCCCTTACTCTATGTGTATGGACACCCAAGTTCCTAAACCACCTCCCCCCACCATCACACAATTAAAATTCATCTGCATTGAGCTCATTATATTGCTCACCAACACCCCACCTTCTTTTGCTTCTATTCAATGCTGCCGCATGCTGAGCCTGCTAATGACAAGGTATTCATTGTCTGCTTTAATTGCATACTTCACATCAAATACACAACAGGTGATGTTCTCAACATGGATAGACTGTTTAGGCTAGTGGGTACTTTCTGTGCTTTGCACATTGAGGTCTGGGGTTCAAATCATGGAAGGGGAGTTTTTTTTCCTTTTCTTTTGAATCTTTATATTTAGATTAAAAATAAATCACTTTGTGGTGTGTGTGAATTCTGTTATGGCATGGTGTGATTCGGTAGCGCGAGCATCTTTAATGCAACTTTTTACCTTCAATTACATATGAATCATACAGCGAATCAAATTGAAAGCACAAGCAGCTTTTGCTGATGAAAACAATATGCAAATTGATTATAATCTGTGAGCCAGTTCAGGTGTTTCTGCATGTTTTATGTTACGTTACACTAATAGCGACTATAACACTTAAACGTAATGGTTTTCTTGAAGATACTTCTGTTCTGGATCACAGAACATAGGCATGCTGCATATCATTTTAATCAGAAGAAGCAGATTGTTCTAATAAGATGCATTTTAGTGTAAAAAGACGCATTAAAAGATGCACGATGCTACAAAGTCACAAAGCAGTCATATGACCTTAGACTCAAAACATTTCTCTCAACATCCTATCACTTGAAATTTCTGCTATACAGTAAAAATTGTATTGAACACATAACAGGCGGCAAGTTTCACATAATGAGAGATCATGTTAGGTTCAATACTTTTTAAAATACACTACTTTGTACTTTCCTTCTCCCTTCCTCTCTGTGTATGGACACCCAAGTTCCTAAACCACCTCCCCCCACCATCACACAATTATAATTCATCTGCATTGAGCTCATTATATCGCTCACCAACACCCCACCTTCTTTTGCTTCTATTCAATGCTGCCGCATGCTGAGCCTGCTAATGACAAGGTATTCATTGTCTGCTTTAATTGCATACTTCACATCAAATACACAACAGGTGATGTTCTCAACATGGATAGACTGTTTAGGCTAGTGGGTACTGTCTGTGCTTTGCACATTGAGGTATGGGGTTCGGATCATGGAAGGGGAGTTTTTTTTCCTTTTCTTTTGAATCTTTATTTTTAGATTAAAAATAAATCACTTGGTGGTGTGTTTGAATTCTGTTATGGCATGGTGTGACTCGGTAGCGCGAGCATCTTTAATGCAACTTTTTACCTTCAATTACATCTGAATCATACAGCAAATCAAATTGAAAGCACTAGCAGCTTTTGCTGATGAAAACAATATGCAAATTGATTATATTCTGTGAGCCAGTTCAGGTGTTTCTGCATGTTTTATGTTACGTTACACTAATAGCGACTATAACACTTAAACGTAGTGGTTTTCTTGAAGATACATCTGTCCTGGATCACAGAACATAGGCATGCTGCATATCATTTTAATCAGCAGAAGCAGATTGTTCTAATAAGATGCATTTTAGTGTAAAAAGACGCATTAAAAGATGCACAATGCTACCAAGTCACACAGCACTCCTATGACCTTAGACTCAAAACATTTCTCTCAAAATCCTATCACTTTAAAATTTCTGCTATACAATAGAAATTGTATTGTCCACATAACAGGGGGCAAGATTCACATAATGAGAGATCATGTTAGGTTCAATACTTTTTAAAATACACTACTTTGTACTTTCCTTCTCCCTTACTCTATGTGTATGGACACCCAAGTTCCTAAACCACCTCCCCCCACCATCACACAATTAAAATTCATCTGCATTGAGCTCATTATATTGCTCACCAACACCCCACCTTCTTTTGCTTCTATTCAATGCTGCCGCATGCTGAGCCTGCTAATGACAAGGTATTCATTGTCTGCTTTAATTGCATACTTCACATCAAATACACAACAGGTGATGTTCTCAACATGGATAGACTGTTTAGGCTAGTGGGTACTTTCTGTGCTTTGCACATTGAGGTCTGGGGTTCAAATCATGGAAGGGGAGTTTTTTTTCCTTTTCTTTTGAATCTTTATATTTAGATTAAAAATAAATCACTTTGTGGTGTGTGTGAATTCTGTTATGGCATGGTGTGATTCGGTAGCGCGAGCATCTTTAATGCAACTTTTTACCTTCAATTACATATGAATCATACAGTGAATCAAATTGAAAGCACAAGCAGCTTTTGCTGATGAAAACAATATGCAAATTGATTATATTCTGTGAGCCAGTTCAGGTGTTTCTGCATGTTTTATGTTACGTTACACTAATAGCGACTATAACACTTAAACGTAGTGGTTTTCTTGAAGATACATCTGTCCTGGATCACAGAACATAGGCATGCTGCATATCATTTTAATCAGCAGAAGCAGATTGTTCTAATAAGATGCATTTTAGTGTAAAAAGACGCATTAAAAGATGCACGATGCTACCAAGTCACAAAGCAGTCCTATGACCTTAGACTCAAAACATTTCTCTCAACATCCTATCACTTGAAATTTCTGCTATACAGTAGAAATTGTATTGTACACATAACAGGGGGAAAGTTTCACATAATGAGAGATCATGTTAGGTTCAATACTTTTTAAAATACACTACTTTGTACTTTCCTTCTCCCTTTCTCTATGTGAATGGACACCCAAGTTCCTAAACCACCTCCCCACACCATCACACAATTAAAATTCATCTGCATTGAGCTCATTATATTGCTCACCAACACCACACCTTCTTTTGCTTCTATTCAATGCTGCCGCATGCTGAGCCTGCTAATGACAAGGTATTCATTGTCTGCTTTAATTGCATACTTCACATCAAATACATAACAGGTGATGTTCTCAACATGTATAGACTGTTTAGGCTAGTGGGTACTTTCTGTGCTTTGCACATTGAGGTCTGGGGTTCAAATCATGGAAGGGGAGTTTTTTTTCCTTTTCTTTTGAATCTTTATATTTAGATTCAAAATAAATCACTTTGTGGTGTGTGTGAATTCTGTTATGGCATGGTGTGATTCGGTAGCACGAGCATCTTTAATGCAACTTTTTACCTTCAATTACATATGAATCATACAGCGAATCAAATTGAAAGCACAAGCAGCTTTTGCTGATGAAAACAATATGCAAATTGATTATAATCTGTGAGCCAGTTCAGGTGTTTCTGCATGTTTTATGTTACGTTACACTAATAGCGACTATAACACTTAAACGTAGTGGTTTTCTTGAAGATACATCTGTTCTGGATCACAGAACATAGGCATGCTGCATATCATTTTAATCAGCAGAAGCAGATTGTTCTAATAAGATGCATTTTCGTGTACAAAGACGCATTAAAAGATGCACGATGCTACCAAGTTACAAAGCAGTCCTATGACCTTAGACTCAAAACATTTCTCTCAACATCCTATCACTTGAAATTTCTGCTATACAGTAGAAATTGTATTGAACACATAACAGGGGGCAAGCTTCACATAATGAGAGATCATGTTAGGTTCAATACTTTTTAAAATACACTACTTTGTACTTTCCTTCTCCCTTACTCTATGTGTATGGACACCCAAGTTCCTAAACCACCTCCCCCCACCATCACACAATTAAAATTCATCTGCATTGAGCTCATTATATTGCTCACCAACACCCCACCTTCTTTTGCTTCTATTCAATGCTGCCGCATGCTGAGCCTGCTAATGACAAGGTATTCATTGTCTGCTTTAATTGCATACTTCACATCAAATACACAACAGGTGATGTTCTCAACATGGATAGACTGTTTAGGCTAGTGGGTACTTTCTGTGCTTTGCACATTGAGGTCAGGGGTTCAAATCATGGAAGGGGAGTTTTTTTTCCTTTTCTTTTGAATCTTAATTTTTAGATTAAAAATAAATCACTTGGTGGTGTGTTTGAATTCTGTTATGGCATGGTGTGACTCGGTAGCGCGAGTATCTTTAATGCAACTTTTTACCTTCAATTACATCTGAATCATAAAGCGAATCAAATTGAAAGCACAAGCAGCTTTTGCTGATGAAAACACTATCAAATTGATTATATTCTGTGAGCCAGTTCAGGTGTTTCTGCATGTTTTATGTTACGTTACACTAATAGCGACTATAACACTTAAACGTAGTGGTTTTCTTGAAGATACATCTGTCCTGGATCACAGAACATAGGCATGCTGCATATCATTTTAATCAGCAGAAGCAGATTGTTCTAATAAGATGCATTTTAGTGTAAAAAGACGCATTAAAAGATGCACGATGCTACCAAGTCACAAAGCAGTCCTATGACCTTAGACTCAAAACATTTCTCTCAACATCCTATCACTTGAAATTTCTGCTATACAGTAGAAATTGTATTGTACACATAACAGGGGGAAAGTTTCACATAATGAGAGATCATGTTAGGTTCAATACTTTTTAAAATACACTACTTTTTACTTTCCTTCTCCCTTTCTCTATGTGAATGGACACCCAAGTTCCTAAACCACCTCCCCACACCATCACACAATTAAAATTCATCTGCATTGAGCTCATTATATTGCTCACCAACACCACACCTTCTTTTGCTTCTATTCAATGCTGCCGCATGCTGAGCCTGCTAATGACAAGGTATTCATTGTCTGCTTTAATTGCATACTTCACATCAAATACATAACAGGTGATGTTCTCAACATGTATAGACTGTTTAGGCTAGTGGGTACTTTCTGTGCTTTGCACATTGAGGTCTGGGGTTCAAATCATGGAAGGGGAGTTTTTTTTCCTTTTCTTTTGAATCTTTATATTTAGATTCAAAATAAATCACTTTGTGTGTGTGTGAATTCTGTTATGGCATGGTGTGATTCGGTAGCACGAGCATCTTTAATGCAACTTTTTACCTTCAATTACATATGAATCATACAGCGAATCAAATTGAAAGCACAAGCAGCTTTTGCTGATGAAAACAATATGCAAATTGATTATAATCTGTGAGCCAGTTCAGGTGTTTCTGCATGTTTTATGTTACGTTACACTAATAGCGACTATAACACTTAAACGTAGTGGTTTTCTTGAAGATACATCTGTTCTGGATCACAGAACATAGGCATGCTGCATATCATTTTAATCAGCAGAAGCAGATTGTTCTAATAAGATGCATTTTCGTGTACAAAGACGCATTAAAAGATGCACGATGCTACCAAGTTACAAAGCAGTCCTATGACCTTAGACTCAAAACATTTCTCTCAACATCCTATCACTTGAAATTTCTGCTATACAGTAGAAATTGTATTGAACACATAACAGGGGGCAAGCTTCACATAATGAGAGATCATGTTAGGTTCAATACTTTTTAAAATACACTACTTTGTACTTTCCTTCTCCCTTACTCTATGTGTATGGACACCCAAGTTCCTAAACCACCTCCCCCCACCATCACACAATTAAAATTCATCTGCATTGAGCTCATTATATTGCTCACCAACACCCCACCTTCTTTTGCTTCTATTCAATGCTGCCGCATGCTGAGCCTGCTAATGACAAGGTATTCATTGTCTGCTTTAATTGCATACTTCACATCAAATACACAACAGGTGATGTTCTCAACATGGATAGACTGTTTAGGCTAGTGGGTACTTTCTGTGCTTTGCACATTGAGGTCAGGGGTTCAAATCATGGAAGGGGAGTTTTTTTTCCTTTTCTTTTGAATCTTAATTTTTAGATTAAAAATAAATCACTTGGTGGTGTGTTTGAATTCTGTTATGGCATGGTGTGACTCGGTAGCGCGAGCATCTTTAATGCAACTTTTTACCTTCAATTACATCTGAATCATACAGCAAATCAAATTGAAAGCACTAGCAGCTTTTGCTGATGAAAACAATATGCAAATTGATTATATTCTGTGAGCCAGTTCAGGTGTTTCTGCATGTTTTATGTTACGTTACACTAATAGCGACTATAACACTTAAACGTAGTGGTTTTCTTGAAGATACATCTGTTCTGGATCACAGAACATAGGCATGCTGCATATCATTTTAATCAGCAGAAGCAGATTGTTCTAATAAGATGCATTTTAGTGTAAAAAGAAGCATTAAAAGATGCACGATGCTACCAAGTCACAAAGCAGTCCTATGACCTTAGACTCAAAATATTTCTCTCAACATCCTATCACTTGAAATTTCTGCTATACAGTAGAAATTGTATTGTACACATAACAGGGGGCAAGTTTCACATAATGAGAGATCATGTTAGGTTCAATACTTTTTAAAATACACTACTTTGTACTTTCCTTCTCCCTTACTCTATGTGAATGGACACCCAAGTTCCTAAACCACCTCCCCACACCATCACACAATTAAAATTCATCTGCATTGAGCTCATTATATTGCTCACCAACACCCCACCTTCTTTTGCTTCTATTCAATGCTGCCGCATGCTGAGCCTGCTAATGACAAGGTATTCATTGTCTGCTTTAATTGCATACTTCACATCAAATACACAACAGGTGATGTTCTCAACATGGATAGACTGTTTAGGCTAGTGGGTACTTTCTGTGCTTTGCACATTGAGGTCTGGGGTTCAAATCATGGAAGGGGAGTTTTTTTTCCTTTTCTTTTGAATCTTTATATTTAGATTAAAAATAAATCAATTGGTGGTGTGTGTGAATTCTGTTATGGCATGGTGTGATTCGGTAGCGCGAGCATCTTTAATGCAACTTTTTACCTTCAATTACATATGAATCATACAGCGAATCAAATTGAAAGCACAAGCAGCTTTTGCTGATGAAAACAATATGCAAATTGATTATAATCTGTGAGCCAGTTCAGGTGTTTCTGCATGTTTTATGTTACGTTACACTAATAGCGACTATAACACTTAAACGTAGTGGTTTTCTTGAAGATACATCTGTTCTGGATCACAGAACATAGGCATGCTGCATATCATTTTAATCAGCAGAAGCAGATTGTTCTAATAAGATGCATTTTAGTGTAAAAAGACGCATTAAAAGATGCACGATGCTACCAAGTCACAAAGCAGTCCTATGACCTTAGACTCAAAACATTTCTCTCAACATCCTATCACTTGAAATTTCTGCTATACAGTAGAAATTGTATTGAACACATAACAGGGGGCAAGCTTCACATAATGAGAGATCATGTTAGGTTCAATACTTTTTAAAATACACTACTTTGTACTTTCCTTCTCCCTTACTCTATGTGTATGAACAACCAAGTTCCTAAACCACCTCCCCCCACCATCACACAATTAAAATTCATCTGCATTGAGCTCATTATATTGCTCACCAACACCCCACCATGTTTTGCTTCTATTCAATGCTGCCGCATGCTGAGCCTGCTAATGACAAGGTATTCATTGTCTGCTTTAATTGCATACTTCACATCAAATACACAACAGGTGATGTTCTCAACATGGATAGACTGTTTAGGCTAGTGCGTACTTTCTGTGCTTTGCACATTGAGGTCTGGGGTTCAAATCATGGAAGGGGAGTTTTTATTCCTTTTCTTTTGAATCTTTATATTTAGATTAAAAATAAATCACTTTGTGGTGTGTGTGAATTCTGTTATGGCATGGTGTGATTCGGTAGCGCGAGCATCTTTAATGCAACTTTTTACCTTCAATTACATATGAATCATACAGCGAATCAAATTGAAAGCACAAGCAGCTTTTGCTGATGAAAACAATATGCAAATTGATTATAATCTGTGAGCCAGTTCAGGTGTTTCTGCATGTTTTATGTTACGTTACACTAATAGCGACTATAACACTTAAACGTAGTGGTTTTCTTGAAGATACATCTGTTCTGGATCACAGAACATAGGCATGCTGCATATCATTTTAATCAGCAGAAGCAGATTGTTCTAATAAGATGCATTTTAGTGTAAAAAGACTCATTAAAAGATGCACGATGCTACCAAGTCACAAAGCAGTCCTATGACCTTAGACTCAAAACATTTCTCTCAACATCCTATCACTTGAAATTTCTGCTATACAGTAGAAATTGTATTGTACACATAACAGGTGGCAAGTTTCACATAATGAGAGATCATGTTAGGTTCAATACTTTTTAAAATACACTACTTTGTACTTTCCTACTCCCTTACTCTATGTGAATGGACACCAAAGTTCCTAAACCACCTCCCCCCACCATCACACAATTAAAATTCATCTGCATTGAGCTCATTATATTGCTCACCAACACCCCACCTTCTTTTGCTTCTATTCAATGCTGCCGCATGCTGAGCCTGCTATTGACAAGTTATTCATTGTCTGCTTTAATTGCATACTTCACATCAAATACACAACAGGTGATGTTCTCAACATGTATAGACTGTTTAGGCTAGTGGGTACTTTCTGTACTTTGCACATTGAGGTCTGGGGTTCAAATCATGGAAGGGGAGGTTTTTTTCCTTTTCTTTTGAATCTTTATATTTAGATTAAAAATAAATCACTTTGTGGTGTGTGTGAATTCTGTTATGGCATGGTGT
The DNA here is from genome assembly GCA_031769625.1 of Taudactylus pleione. Classification (NCBI taxonomy): domain Eukaryota; kingdom Metazoa; phylum Chordata; class Amphibia; order Anura; family Myobatrachidae; genus Taudactylus; species Taudactylus pleione. The sequence continues at coordinate 7,723,835 of JAUIMM010000759.1, forward strand.
GATTCGGTGGCGCGAGCATCTTTAATGCAACTTTTTACCTTCAATTACATATGAATCATACAGCGAATCAAATTGAAAGCACAAGCAGCTTTTGCTGATGAAAACAATATGCAAATCGATTATAATCTGTGAGCCAGTTCAGGTGTTTCTGCATGTTTTATGTTACGTTACACTAATAGCGACTATAACACTAAAACGTAGTGGTTTTCTTGAATATTCATCTGTTCAGGATCACAGAACATAGGAATGCTGCATATCATTTTAATCATCAGAAGCAGATTGTTCTAATAAGATGCATTTTAGTGTAAAAAGACGCATTAAAAGATGCACGATGCTACCAAGTCACACAGCACTCCTATGACCTTAGACTCAAAACATTTCTCTCAACATCCTATCACTTGAAATTTCTGCTATACAGTAGAAATTGTATTGAACACATAACAGGGGGCAAGCTTCACATAATGAGAGATCATGTTAGGTTCAATACTTTTTAAAATACACTACTTTGTACTTTCCTTCTCCCTTACTCTATGTGTATGGACACCCAAGTTCCTAAACCACCTCCCCCCACCATCACACAATTAAAATTCATCTGCATTGAGCTCATTATATTGCTCACCAACACCCCACCATGTTTTACTTCTATTCAATGCTGCCGCATGCTGAGCCTGCTAATGACAAGGTATTCATTGTCTGCTTTAATTGCATACTTCACATCAAATACACAACAGGTGATGTTCTCAACATGGATAGACTGTTTAGGCTAGTGGGTACTTTCTGTGCTTTGCACATTGAGGTCTGGGGTTCAAATCATGGAAGGGGAGTTTTTTTTCCTTTTCTTTTGAATCTTTATATTTAGATTAAAAATAAATCACTTTGAGGTGTGTGTGAATTCTGTTATGGCATGGTGTGATTCGGTAGCGCGAGCATCTTTAATGCAACTTTTTACCTTCAATTACATATGAATCATACAGCGAATCAAATTGAAAGCACAAGCAGCTTTTGCTGATGAAAACAATATGCAAATTGATTATAATCTGTGAGCCAGTTCAGGTGTTTCTGCATGTTTTATGTTACGTTACACTAATAGCGACTATAACACTTAAACGTAGTGGTTTTCTTGAAGATACATCTGTTCTGGATCACAGAACATAGGCATGCTGCATATCATTTTAATCAGCAGAAGCAGATTGTTCTAATAAGATGCATTTTAGTGTAAAAAGACGCATTAAAAGATGCACGATGCTACCAAGTCACAAAGCAGTCCTATGACCTTAGGCTCAAAACATATCTCTCAACATCCTATCACTTGAAATTTCTGCTATACAGTAGAAATTGTATTGAACACATAACAGGGGGCAAGCTTCACATAATGAGAGATCATGTTAGGTTCAATACTTTTTAAAATACACTACTTTGTACTTTCCTTCTCCCTTACTCTATGTGTATGAACAACCAAGTTCCTAAACCACCTCCCCCCACCATCACACAATTAAAATTCATCTGCATTGAGCTCATTATATTGCTCACCAACACCCCACCATGTTTTGCTTCTATTCAATGCTGCCGCATGCTGAGCCTGCTAATGACAAGGTATTCATTGTCTGCTTTAATTGCATACTTCACATCAAATACACAACAGGTGATGTTCTCAACATGGATAGACTGTTTAGGCTAGTGTGTACTTTCTGTGCTTTGCACATTGAGGTCTGGGGTTCAAATCATGGAAGGGGAGTTTTTATTCCTTTTCTTTTGAATCTTTATATTTAGATTAAAAATAAATCACTTTGTGGTGTGTGTGAATTCTGTTATGGCATGGTGTGATTCGGTAGCGCGAGCATCTTTAATGCAACTTTTTACCTTCAATTACATATGAATCATACAGCGAATCAAATTGAAAGCACAAGCAGCTTTTGCTGATGAATAAAATATGCAAATTGATTATAATCTGTGAGCCAGTTCAGGTGTTTCTGCATGTTTTATGTTACGTTACACTAATAGCAACTATAACACTTAAACGTAGTGGTTTTCTTGAAGATACATCTGTACTGGATCACAGAACAAAGTCATGCTGCATATCATTTTAATCAGCAGAAGCAGATTGTTCTAATAAGTTGCATTTTAGTGTAAAAAGACGCATTAAAAGATGCACGATGCTACCAAGTCACAAAGCAGTCCTATGACCTTAGACTCAAAACATTTCTCTCAACATCCTATCACTTGAAATTTCTGCTATACAGTAGAAATTGTATTGTACACATAACAGGGGGCAAGTTTCACATAATGAGAGATCATGTTAGGTTCAATACTTTTTAAAATACACTACTTTGTACTTTCCTTCTCCCTTACTCTATGTGAATGGACACCCAAGTTCCTAAACCACCTCCCCACACCATCACACAATTAAAATTCATCTGCATTGAGCTCATTATATTGCTCACCAACACCCCACCTTCTTTTGCTTCTATTCAATGCTGCCGCATGCTGAGCCTGCTAATGACAAGGTATTCATTGTCTGCTTTAATTGCATACTTCACATCAAATACACAACAGGTGATGTTCTCAACATGGATAGACTGTTTAGGCTAGTGGGTACTTTCTGTGCTTTGCACATTGAGGTCTGGGGTTCAAATCATGGAAGGGGAGTTTTTTTTCCTTTTCTTTTGAATCTTTATATTTAGATTAAAAATAAATCACTTTGTGGTGTGTGTGAATTCTGTTATGGCATGGTGTGATTCGGTAGCGCGAGCATCTTTAATGCAACTTTTTACCTTCAATTACATATGAATCATACAGCGAATCAAATTGAAAGCACAAGCAGCTTTTGCTGATGAAAACAATATGCAAATTGATTATAATCTGTGAGCCAGTTCAGGTGTTTCTGCATGTTTTATGTTACGTTACACTAATAGCGACTATAACACTTAAACGTAGTGGTTTTCTTGAAGATACATCTGTTCTGGATCACAGAACATAGGCATGCTGCATATCATTTTAATCATCAGAAGCAGATTGTTCTAATAAGATGCATTTTAGTGTAAAAAGACGCATTAAAAGATGCACGATGCTACCAAGTCACACAGCACTCCTATGACCTTAGACTCAAAACATTTCTCTCAACATCCTATCACTTGAAATTTCTGCTATACAGTAGAAATTGTATTGAACACATAACAGGGGGCAAGCTTCACATAATGAGAGATCATGTTAGGTTCAATACTTTTTAAAATACACTACTTTGTACTTTCCTTCTCCCTTACTCTATGTGTATGGACACCCAAGTTCCTAAACCACCTCCCCCCACCATCACACAATTAAAATTCATCTGCATTGAGCTCATTATATTGCTCACCAACACCCCACCATGTTTTGCTTCTATTCAATGCTGCCGCATGCTGAGCCTGCTAATGACAAGGTATTCATTGTCTGCTTTAATTGCATACTTCACATCAAATACACAACAGGTGATATTCTCAACATGGATAGACTGTTTAGGCTAGTGGGTACTTTCTGTGCTTTGCACATTGAGGTCTGGGGTTCAAATCATGGAAGGGGAGTTTTTTTTTCCTTTTCTTTTGAATCTTTATATTTAGATTAAAAATAAATCACTTTGTGGTGTGTGTGAATTCTGTTATGGCATGGTGTGATTCGGTAGCGCGAGCATCTTTAATGCAACTTTTTACCTTCAATTACATATGAATCATACAGCGAATCAAATTGAAAGCACAAGCAGCTTTTGCTGATGAAAACAATATGCAAATTGATTATAATCTGTGAGCCAGTTCAGGTGTTTCTGCATGTTTTATGTTACGTTACACTAATAGCAACTATAACACTTAAACGTAGTGGTTTTCTTGAAGATACATCTGTACTGGATCACAGAACAAGGTCATGCTGCATATCATTTTAATCAGCAGAAGCAGATTGTTCTAATAAGATGCATTTTAGTGTAAAAAGACGCATTAAAAGATGCACGATGCAACCAAGTCACACAGCTCTCCTATGACCTTAGACTCAAAACATTTCTCTCAACATCCTATCACTTGAAATTTCTGCTATACAGTAGAAATTGTATTGTACACATAACAGGGGGCAAGTTTCACATAATGAGAGATCATGTTAGGTTCAATATTTTTTAATATACACTACTTTGTACTTTCCTTCTCCCTTCCTCTCTGTGTATGGACACCCAAGTTCCTAAACCACCTCCCCCCACCATCACACAATTATAATTCATCTGCATTGAGCTCATTATATCGCTCACCAACACCCCACCTTCTTTTGCTTCTATTCAATGCTGCCGCATGCTGAGCCTGCTAATGACAAGGTATTCGTTGTCTGCTTTAATTGCATACTTCACATCAAATACACAACAGGTGATGTTCTCAACATGGATAGACTGTTTAGGCTAGTGGGTACTGTCTGTGCTTTGCACATTGAGGTCTGGGGTTCGGATCATGGAAGGGGAGTTTTTTTTCCTTTTCTTTTGAATCTTTATTTTTAGATTAAAAATAAATCACTTGGTGGTGTGTTTGAATTCTGTTATGGCATGGTGTGACTCCGTAGCGCGAGCATCTTTAATGCAACTTTTTACCTTCAATTACATCTGAATCATACAGCGAATCAAATTGAAAGCACTAGCAGCTTTTGCTGATTAAAACAATATGCAAAGTGATTATAATCTGTGAGCCAGTTCAGGTGTTTCTGCATGTTTTATGTTACGTTACACTAATAGCGACTATAACACTTAAACGTAGTGGTTTTCTTGAAGATACACCTGCACTGGATCACAGAACATAGGCATGCTGCATATCATTTTAATCAGCAGAAGCAGATTGTTCTAATAAGATGCATTTTAGGGTAAAAAGATGCATTAAAAGATGCACGATGCTACCAAGTCACACAGCACTCCTATGACCTTAGACTCAAAACATTTCTCTCAACATCCTATCACTTGAAATTTCTGCTATACAGTAGAAATTGTATTGTACACAAAACAGGGGGCAAGATTCACATAATTAGAGATCATGTTAGGTTCAATACTTTTTAAAATACACTACTTTGTACTTTCCTTCTCCCTTACTCTCTGTGTATGGACACCCAAGTTCCTAAACCACCTCCCCCCACCATCACACAATTATAATTCATCTGCATTGAGCTCATTATATGGCTCACCAACACCTGACCTTCTTTTGCTTCTATTCAATGCTGCCGCATGCTGAGCCTGCTATTGACAAGGTATACATTGTCTACTTTAATTGCACACTTCACATCACATACACAACAGGTGATGTTCTCAACATGGATAGATTGTTTAGGCTAGTGGGTACTTTCTGTGCTTTGCACATTGAGGTCTGGGGTTCAAATCATGGAAGGGGAGTTTTTTTTCCTTTTCTTTTGAATCTTTATATTTAGATTAAAAATAAATCACTTTGTGGTGTGTGTGAATTCTGTTATGGCATGGTTTGATTCGGTAGCGCGAGCATCTTTAATGCAACTTTTTACCTTCAATTACATCTAAATCATACAGTAAATCAAATTGAAAGCACTAGCAGCTTTTGCTGATGAAAACAATATGCAAATTGATTATAATCTGTGAGCCAGTTCAGGTGTTTCTGCATGTTTTATGTTACGTTACACTAATAGCGACTATAACACTTAAACGTAGTGGTTTTCTTGAAGATACATCTGTTCTGGATCACAGAACATAGGCATGCTGCATATCATTTTAATCAGCAGAAACAGATTGTTCTAATAAGATGCATTTTAGTGTAAAAAGACGCATTAAAAGATGCACGATGCTACCAAGTCACAAAGCAGTCCTATGACCTTAGACTCAAAACATTTCTCTCAACATCCTATCACTTGAAATTTCTGCTATACAGTAGAAATTGTATTGTACACATAACAGGGGGCAAGTTTCACATAATGAGAGATCATGTTAGGTTCAATACTTTTTAAAATACACTACTTTGAACTTTCCTTCTCCCTTACTCTATGTGAATGGACACCCAAGTTCCTAAACCACCTCTCCCCACCATCACACAATTAAAATTCATCTGCATTGAGCTCATTATATTGCTCACCAACACCCCACCTTCTTTTGCTTCTATTCAATGCTGCCGCATGCTGAGCCTGCTAATGACAAGGTATTCATTGTCTGCTTTAATTGCATACTTCACATCAAATACACAACAGGTGATGTTCTCAACATGTATAGACTGTTTAGGCTAGTGGGTACTTTCTGTGCTTTGCACATTGAGGTTTTGGGTTCAAATCATGGAAGGGGAGTTTTTTTTCCTTTTCTTTTGAATCTTTATATTTAGATTAAAAATAAATCACTTTGTGGTGTGTGTGAATTCTGTTATGGCATGGTGTGATTCGGTAGCGCGAGCATCTTTAATGCAATTTTTTACCTTCAATTACATATGAATCATACAGCGAATCAAATTGAAAGCACAAGCAGCTTTTGCTGATGAAAACAATATGCAAATCGATTATAATCTGTGAGCCAGTTCAGGTGTTTCTGCATGTTTTATGTTACGTTACACTAATAGTGACTATAACACTTAAACGTAGTGGTTTTCTTGAAGATACATCTGTTCTGGATCACAGAACATAGGCATGCTGCATATCATTTTAATCATCAGAAGCAGATTGTTCTAATAAGATGCATTTTAGTGTAAAAAGACGCATTAAAAGATGCACGATGCTACCAAGTAACACAGCACTCCTATGACCTTAGACTCAAAACATTTCTCTCAGCATCCTATCACTTGAAATTTCTGCTATACAGTAGAAATTGTATTGAACACATAACAGGGGGCAAGCTTCACATAATGAGAGATCATGTTAGGTTCAATACTTTCTAAAATACACTACTTTGTACTTTCCTTCTCCCTTACTCTATGTGTATGGACACCCAAGTTCCTAAACCACCTCCCCCCACCATCACACAATTAAAATTCATCTGCATTGAGCTCATTATATTGCTCACCAACACCCCACCATGTTTTGCTTCTATTCAATGCTGCCGCATGCTGAGCCTGCTAATGACAAGGAATTCATTGTCTGCTTTAATTGCATACTTCACATCAAATACACAACAGGTGATGTTCTCAACATGGATAGACTGTTTAGGCTAGTGGGTACTTTCTGTGCTTTGCACATTGAGGTCTGGGGTTCAAATCATGGAAGGGGAGTTTTTTTTTCCTTTTCTTTTGAATCTTTATATTTAGATTAAAAATAAATCACTTTGTGGTGTGTGTGAATTCTGTTATGGCATGGTGTGATTCGGTAGCGCGAGCATCTTTAATGCAACTTTTTACCTTCAATTACATATGAATCATACAGCGAATCAAATTGAAAGCACAAGCAGCTTTTGCTGATGAAAACAATATGCAAATTGATTATAATCTGTGAGCCAGTTCAGGTGTTTCTGCATGTTTTATGTTACGTTACACTGATAGCAACTATAACACTTAAACGTAGTGGTTTTCTTGAAGATACATCTGTACTGGATCACAGAACAAGGTCATGCTGCATATCATTTTAATCAGCAGAAGCAGATTGTTCTAATAAGATGCATTTTAGTGTAAAAAGACGCATTAAAAGATGCACGATGCTACCAATTCACACAGCACTCCTATGACCTTAGACACAAAACATTTCTCTCAACATCCTATCACTTGTAATTTCTGCTATACAGTAGAAATTGTATTGTACACATAACAGGCGGCAAATTTCACATAATGAGAGATCATGTTAGGTTCAATACTTTTTAAAATACACTACTTTGTACTTTCCTTCTCCCTTCCTCTCTGTATATGGACACCCAAGTTCCTAAACCACCTCCCCCCACCATCACACAATTATAATTCATCTGCATTGAGCTCATTATATCGCTCACCAACACCCCACCTTCTTTTGCTTCTATTCAATGCTGCCGCATGCTGAGCCTGCTAATGACAAGGTATTCATTGTCTGCTTTAATTGCATACTTCACATCAAATACACAACAGGTGATGTTCTCAACATGGATAGACTGTTTAGGCTAGTGGGTACTGTCTGTGCTTTGCACATTGAGGTCTGGGGTTCGGATCATGGAAGGGGAGTTTTTTTTCCTTTTCTTTTGAATCTTTATATTTAGATTAAAAATAAATCACTTGGTGGTGTGTGTGAATTCTGTTATGGCACGGTGTGATTCGGTAGCACGAGCATCTTTAATGCAACATTTTACCTTCAATTACATCTGAATCATACAGCGAAACAAATTGAAAGCACAAGCAGCTTTTGCTGATGAAAACAATATGCAAATTGATTATAATCTGTGAGCCAGTTCAGGTGTTTCTGCATGTTTTATGTTACGTTACACTAATAGCGACAATAACACTTAAATGTAGTGGTTTTCTTGAAGATACATCTGTACTGGATCAAAGAACATAGGCATGCTGCATATCATTTTAATCAGCAGAAGCAGATTGTTCTAATAAGATGCATTTTAGGGTAAAAAGACGCATTAAAAGATGCACGATGCAACCAAGTCACACAGCTCTCCTATGACCTTAGACTCAAAACATTTCTCTCAACATCCTATCACTTGAAATTTCTGCTATACAGTAGAAATTGTATTGTACACATAACAGGGGGCAAGTTTCACATAATGAGAGATCATGTTAGGTTCAATATTTTTTAATATACACTACTTTGTACTTTCCTTCTCCCTTCCTCTCTGTGTATGGACACCCAAGTTCCTAAACCACCTCCCCCCACCATCACACAATTATAATTCATCTGCATTGAGCTCATTATATCGCTCACCAACACCCCACCTTCTTTTGCTTCTATTCAATGCTGCCGCATGCTGAGCCTGCTAATGACAAGGTATTCGTTGTCTGCTTTAATTGCATACTTCACATCAAATACACAACAGGTGATGTTCTCAACATGGATAGACTGTTTAGGCTAGTGGGTACTGTCTGTGCTTTGCACATTGAGGTCTGGGGTTCGGATCATGGAAGGGGAGTTTTTTTTCCTTTTCTTTTGAATCTTTATTTTTAGATTAAAAATAAATCACTTGGTGGTGTGTTTGAATTCTGTTATGGCATGGTGTGACTCCGTAGCGCGAGCATCTTTAATGCAACTTTTTACCTTCAATTACATCTGAATCATACAGCGAATCAAATTGAAAGCACTAGCAGCTTTTGCTGATTAAAACAATATGCAAAGTGATTATAATCTGTGAGCCAGTTCAGGTGTTTCTGCATGTTTTATGTTACGTTACACTAATAGCGACTATAACACTTAAACGTAGTGGTTTTCTTGAAGATACACCTGCACTGGATCACAGAACATAGGCATGCTGCATATCATTTTAATCAGCAGAAGCAGATTGTTCTAATAAGATGCATTTTAGTGTAAAAAGACGCATTAAAAGATGCACGATGCTACCAAGTCACACAGCACTCCTATGACCTTAGACTCAAAACATTTCTCTCAACATCCTATCACTTGAAATTTCTGCTATACAGTAGAAATTGTATTGAACACATAACAGGGGGCAAGCTTCACATAATGAGAGATCATGTTAGGTTCAATACTTTTTAAAATACACTACTTTGTACTTTCCTTCTCCCTTACTCTATGTGTATGGACACCCAAGTTCCTAAACCACCTCCCCCCACCATCACACAATTAAAATTCATCTGCATTGAGCTCATTATATTGCTCACCAACACCCCACCATGTTTTGCTTCTATTCAATGCTGCCGCATGCTGAGCCTGCTAATGACAAGGTATTCATTGTCTGCTTTAATTGCATACTTCACATCAAATACACAACAGGTGATATTCTCAACATGGATAGACTGTTTAGGCTAGTGGGTACTTTCTGTGCTTTGCACATTGAGGTCTGGGGTTCAAATCATGGAAGGGGAGTTTTTTTTTCCTTTTCTTTTGAATCTTTATATTTAGATTAAAAATAAATCACTTTGTGGTGTGTGTGAATTCTGTTATGGCATGGTGTGATTCGGTAGCGCGAGCATCTTTAATGCAACTTTTTACCTTCAATTACATATGAATCATACAGCGAATCAAATTGAAAGCACAAGCAGCTTTTGCTGATGAAAACAATATGCAAATTGATTATAATCTGTGAGCCAGTTCAGGTGTTTCTGCATGTTTTATGTTACGTTACACTAATAGCAACTATAACACTTAAACGTAGTGGTTTTCTTGAAGATACATCTGTACTGGATCACAGAACAAGGTCATGCTGCATATCATTTTAATCAGCAGAAGCAGATTGTTCTAATAAGATGCATTTTAGTGTAAAAAGACGCATTAAAAGATGCACGATGCAACCAAGTCACACAGCTCTCCTATGACCTTAGACTCAAAACATTTCTCTCAACATCCTATCACTTGAAATTTCTGCTATACAGTAGAAATTGTATTGTACACATAACAGGGGGCAAGTTTCACATAATGAGAGATCATGTTAGGTTCAATATTTTTTAATATACACTACTTTGTACTTTCCTTCTCCCTTCCTCTCTGTGTATGGACACCCAAGTTCCTAAACCACCTCCCCCCACCATCACACAATTATAATTCATCTGCATTGAGCTCATTATATCGCTCACCAACACCCCACCTTCTTTTGCTTCTATTCAATGCTGCCGCATGCTGAGCCTGCTAATGACAAGGTATTCGTTGTCTGCTTTAATTGCATACTTCACATCAAATACACAACAGGTGATGTTCTCAACATGGATAGACTGTTTAGGCTAGTGGGTACTGTCTGTGCTTTGCACATTGAGGTCTGGGGTTCGGATCATGGAAGGGGAGTTTTTTTTCCTTTTCTTTTGAATCTTTATTTTTAGATTAAAAATAAATCACTTGGTGGTGTGTTTGAATTCTGTTATGGCATGGTGTGACTCCGTAGCGCGAGCATCTTTAATGCAACTTTTTACCTTCAATTACATCTGAATCATACAGCGAATCAAATTGAAAGCACTAGCAGCTTTTGCTGATTAAAACAATATGCAAAGTGATTATAATCTGTGAGCCAGTTCAGGTGTTTCTGCATGTTTTATGTTACGTTACACTAATAGCGACTATAACACTTAAACGTAGTGGTTTTCTTGAAGATACACCTGCACTGGATCACAGAACATAGGCATGCTGCATATCATTTTAATCAGCAGAAGCAGATTGTTCTAATAAGATGCATTTTAGGGTAAAAAGATGCATTAAAAGATGCACGATGCTACCAAGTCACACAGCACTCCTATGACCTTAGACTCAAAACATTTCTCTCAACATCCTATCACTTGAAATTTCTGCTATACAGTAGAAATTGTATTGTACACAAAACAGGGGGCAAGATTCACATAATTAGAGATCATGTTAGGTTCAATACTTTTTAAAATACACTACTTTGTACTTTCCTTCTCCCTTACTCTCTGTGTATGGACACCCAAGTTCCTAAACCACCTCCCCCCACCATCACACAATTATAATTCATCTGCATTGAGCTCATTATATGGCTCACCAACACCTGACCTTCTTTTGCTTCTATTCAATGCTGCCGCATGCTGAGCCTGCTATTGACAAGGTATACATTGTCTACTTTAATTGCACACTTCACATCACATACACAACAGGTGATGTTCTCAACATGGATAGATTGTTTAGGCTAGTGGGTACTTTCTGTGCTTTGCACATTGAGGTCTGGGGTTCAAATCATGGAAGGGGAGTTTTTTTTCCTTTTCTTTTGAATCTTTATATTTAGATTAAAAATAAATCACTTTGTGGTGTGTGTGAATTCTGTTATGGCATGGTTTGATTCGGTAGCGCGAGCATCTTTAATGCAACTTTTTACCTTCAATTACATCTAAATCATACAGTAAATCAAATTGAAAGCACTAGCAGCTTTTGCTGATGAAAACAATATGCAAATTGATTATAATCTGTGAGCCAGTTCAGGTGTTTCTGCATGTTTTATGTTACGTTACACTAATAGCGACTATAACACTTAAACGTAGTGGTTTTCTTGAAGATACATCTGTTCTGGATCACAGAACATAGGCATGCTGCATATCATTTTAATCAGCAGAAACAGATTGTTCTAATAAGATGCATTTTAGTGTAAAAAGACGCATTAAAAGATGCACGATGCTACCAAGTCACAAAGCAGTCCTATGACCTTAGACTCAAAACATTTCTCTCAACATCCTATCACTTGAAATTTCTGCTATACAGTAGAAATTGTATTGTACACATAACAGGGGGCAAGTTTCACATAATGAGAGATCATGTTAGGTTCAATACTTTTTAAAATACACTACTTTGAACTTTCCTTCTCCCTTACTCTATGTGAATGGACACCCAAGTTCCTAAACCACCTCTCCCCACCATCACACAATTAAAATTCATCTGCATTGAGCTCATTATATTGCTCACCAACACCCCACCTTCTTTTGCTTCTATTCAATGCTGCCGCATGCTGAGCCTGCTAATGACAAGGTATTCATTGTCTGCTTTAATTGCATACTTCACATCAAATACACAACAGGTGATGTTCTCAACATGTATAGACTGTTTAGGCTAGTGGGTACTTTCTGTGCTTTGCACATTGAGGTTTTGGGTTCAAATCATGGAAGGGGAGTTTTTTTTCCTTTTCTTTTGAATCTTTATATTTAGATTAAAAATAAATCACTTTGTGGTGTGTGTGAATTCTGTTATGGCATGGTGTGATTCGGTAGCGCGAGCATCTTTAATGCAATTTTTTACCTTCAATTACATATGAATCATACAGCGAATCAAATTGAAAGCACAAGCAGCTTTTGCTGATGAAAACAATATGCAAATCGATTATAATCTGTGAGCCAGTTCAGGTGTTTCTGCATGTTTTATGTTACGTTACACTAATAGTGACTATAACACTTAAACGTAGTGGTTTTCTTGAAGATACATCTGTTCTGGATCACAGAACATAGGCATGCTGCATATCATTTTAATCATCAGAAGCAGATTGTTCTAATAAGATGCATTTTAGTGTAAAAAGACGCATTAAAAGATGCACGATGCTACCAAGTCACACAGCACTCCTATGACCTTAGACTCAAAACATTTCTCTCAGCATCCTATCACTTGAAATTTCTGCTATACAGTAGAAATTGTATTGAACACATAACAGGGGGCAAGCTTCACATAATGAGAGATCATGTTAGGTTCAATACTTTCTAAAATACACTACTTTGTACTTTCCTTCTCCCTTACTCTATGTGTATGGACACCCAAGTTCCTAAACCACCTCCCCCCACCATCACACAATTAAAATTCATCTGCATTGAGCTCATTATATTGCTCACCAACACCCCACCATGTTTTGCTTCTATTCAATGCTGCCGCATGCTGAGCCTGCTAATGACAAGGAATTCATTGTCTGCTTTAATTGCATACTTCACATCAAATACACAACAGGTGATGTTCTCAACATGGATAGACTGTTTAGGCTAGTGGGTACTTTCTGTGCTTTGCACATTGAGGTCTGGGGTTCAAATCATGGAAGGGGAGTTTTTTTTTCCTTTTCTTTTGAATCTTTATATTTAGATTAAAAATAAATCACTTTGTGGTGTGTGTGAATTCTGTTATGGCATGGTGTGATTCGGTAGCGCGAGCATCTTTAATGCAACTTTTTACCTTCAATTACATATGAATCATACAGCGAATCAAATTGAAAGCACAAGCAGCTTTTGCTGATGAAAACAATATGCAAATTGATTATAATCTGTGAGCCAGTTCAGGTGTTTCTGCATGTTTTATGTTACGTTACACTGATAGCAACTATAACACTTAAACGTAGTGGTTTTCTTGAAGATACATCTGTACTGGATCACAGAACAAGGTCATGCTGCATATCATTTTAATCAGCAGAAGCAGATTGTTCTAATAAGATGCATTTTAGTGTAAAAAGACGCATTAAAAGATGCACGATGCTACCAATTCACACAGCACTCCTATGACCTTAGACACAAAACATTTCTCTCAACATCCTATCACTTGTAATTTCTGCTATACAGTAGAAATTGTATTGTACACATAACAGGCGGCAAATTTCACATAATGAGAGATCATGTTAGGTTCAATACTTTTTAAAATACACTACTTTGTACTTTCCTTCTCCCTTCCTCTCTGTATATGGACACCCAAGTTCCTAAACCACCTCCCCCCACCATCACACAATTATAATTCATCTGCATTGAGCTCATTATATCGCTCACCAACACCCCACCTTCTTTTGCTTCTATTCAATGCTGCCGCATGCTGAGCCTGCTAATGACAAGGTATTCATTGTCTGCTTTAATTGCATACTTCACATCAAATACACAACAGGTGATGTTCTCAACATGGATAGACTGTTTAGGCTAGTGGGTACTGTCTGTGCTTTGCACATTGAGGTCTGGGGTTCGGATCATGGAAGGGGAGTTTTTTTTCCTTTTCTTTTGAATCTTTATATTTAGATTAAAAATAAATCACTTGGTGGTGTGTGTGAATTCTGTTATGGCATGGTGTGATTCGGTAGCACGAGCATCTTTAATGCAACATTTTACCTTCAATTACATCTGAATCATACAGCGAAACAAATTGAAAGCACAAGCAGCTTTTGCTGATGAAAACAATATGCAAATTGATTATAATCTGTGAGCCAGTTCAGGTGTTTCTGCATGTTTTATGTTACGTTACACTAATAGCGACAATAACACTTAAATGTAGTGGTTTTCTTGAAGATACATCTGTACTGGATCAAAGAACATAGGCATGCTGCATATCATTTTAATCAGCAGAAGCAGATTGTTCTAATAAGATGCATTTTAGGGTAAAAAGACGCATTAAAAGATGCACGATGCAACCAAGTCACACAGCTCTCCTATGACCTTAGACTCAAAACATTTCTCTCAACATCCTATCACTTGAAATTTCTGCTATACAGTAGAAATTGTATTGTACACATAACAGGGGGCAAGTTTCACATAATGAGAGATCATGTTAGGTTCAATATTTTTTAATATACACTACTTTGTACTTTCCTTCTCCCTTCCTCTCTGTGTATGGACACCCAAGTTCCTAAACCACCTCCCCCCACCATCACACAATTATAATTCATCTGCATTGAGCTCATTATATCGCTCACCAACACCCCACCTTCTTTTGCTTCTATTCAATGCTGCCGCATGCTGAGCCTGCTAATGACAAGGTATTCGTTGTCTGCTTTAATTGCATACTTCACATCAAATACACAACAGGTGATGTTCTCAACATGGATAGACTGTTTAGGCTAGTGGGTACTGTCTGTGCTTTGCACATTGAGGTCTGGGGTTCGGATCATGGAAGGGGAGTTTTTTTTCCTTTTCTTTTGAATCTTTATTTTTAGATTAAAAATAAATCACTTGGTGGTGTGTTTGAATTCTGTTATGGCATGGTGTGACTCCGTAGCGCGAGCATCTTTAATGCAACTTTTTACCTTCAATTACATCTGAATCATACAGCGAATCAAATTGAAAGCACTAGCAGCTTTTGCTGATTAAAACAATATGCAAAGTGATTATAATCTGTGAGCCAGTTCAGGTGTTTCTGCATGTTTTATGTTACGTTACACTAATAGCGACTATAACACTTAAACGTAGTGGTTTTCTTGAAGATACACCTGCACTGGATCACAGAACATAGGCATGCTGCATATCATTTTAATCAGCAGAAGCAGATTGTTCTAATAAGATGCATTTTAGGGTAAAAAGATGCATTAAAAGATGCACGATGCTACCAAGTCACACAGCACTCCTATGACCTTAGACTCAAAACATTTCTCTCAACATCCTATCACTTGAAATTTCTGCTATACAGTAGAAATTGTATTGTACACAAAACAGGGGGCAAGATTCACATAATTAGAGATCATGTTAGGTTCAATACTTTTTAAAATACACTACTTTGTACTTTCCTTCTCCCTTACTCTCTGTGTATGGACACCCAAGTTCCTAAACCACCTCCCCCCACCATCACACAATTATAATTCATCTGCATTGGGCTCATTATATGGCTCACCAACACCTGACCTTCTTTTGCTTCTATTCAATGCTGCCGCATGCTGAGCCTGCTATTGACAAGGTATACATTGTCTACTTTAATTGCACACTTCACATCACATACACAACAGGTGATGTTCTCAACATGGATAGATTGTTTAGGCTAGTGGGTACTTTCTGTGCTTTGCACATTGAGGTCTGGGGTTCAAATCATGGAAGGGGAGTTTTTTTTCCTTTTCTTTTGAATCTTTATATTTAGATTAAAAATAAATCACTTTGTGGTGTGTGTGAATTCTGTTATGGCATGGTGTGATTCGGTAGCGCGAGCATCTTTAATGCAACTTTTTACCTTCAATTACATC
This sequence comes from Taudactylus pleione, assembly GCA_031769625.1. Classification (NCBI taxonomy): domain Eukaryota; kingdom Metazoa; phylum Chordata; class Amphibia; order Anura; family Myobatrachidae; genus Taudactylus; species Taudactylus pleione. The sequence goes on from JAUIMM010000759.1 coordinate 7,740,288, forward strand.
TAAATCATACAGCAAATCAAATTGAAAGCACTAGCAGCTTTTGCTGATGAAAACAATATGCAAATTGATTATAATCTGTGAGCCAGTTCAGGTGTTTCTGCATGTTTTATGTTACGTTACACTAATAGCGACTATAACACTTAAACGTAGTGGTTTTCTTGAAGATACATCTGTTCTGGATCACAGAACATAGGCATGCTGCATATCATTTTAATCAGCAGAAGCAGATTGTTCTAATAAGATGCATTTTAGTGTAAAAAGACGCATTAAAAGATGCACGATGCTACCAAGTCACAAAGCAGTCCTATGACCTTAGACTCAAAACATTTCTCTCAACATCCTATCACTTGAAATTTCTGCTATACAGTAGAAATTGTATTGTACACATAACAGGGGGCAAGTTTCACATAATGATAGATCATGTTAGGTTCAATACTTTTTAAAATACACTACTTTGAACTTTCCTTCTCCCTTACTCTATGTGAATGGACACCCAAGTTCCTAAACCACCTCCCCCCACCATCACACAATTAAAATTCATCTGCATTGAGCTCATTATATTGCTCACCAACACCCCACCTTCTTTTGCTTCTATTCAATGCTGCCGCATGCTGAGCCTGCTAATGACAAGGTATTCATTGTCTGCTTTAATTGCATACTTCACATCAAATACACAACAGGTGATGTTCTCAACATGTATAGACTGTTTAGGCTAGTGGGTACTTTCTGTGCTTTGCACATTGAGGTTTTGGGTTCAAATCATGGAAGGGGAGTTTTTTTTCCTTTTCTTTTGAATCTTTATATTTAGATTAAAAATAAATCACTTTGTGGTGTGTGTGAATTCTGTTATGGCATGGTGTGATTCGGTAGCGCGAGCATCTTTAATGCAATTTTTTACCTTCAATTACATATGAATCATACAGCGAATCAAATTGAAAGCACAAGCAGCTTTTGCTGATGAAAACAATATGCAAATCGATTATAATCTGTGAGCCAGTTCAGGTGTTTCTGCATGTTTTATGTTACGTTACACTAATAGTGACTATAACACTTAAACGTAGTGGTTTTCTTGAAGATACATCTGTTCTGGATCACAGAACATAGGCATGCTGCATATCATTTTAATCATCAGAAGCAGATTGTTCTAATAAGATGCATTTTAGTGTAAAAAGACGCATTAAAAGATGCACGATGCTACCAAGTCACACAGCACTCCTATGACCTTAGACACAAAACATTTCTCTCAACATCCTATCACTTGTAATTTCTGCTATACAGTAGAAATTGTATTGTACACATAACAGGCGGCAAATTTCACATAATGAGAGATCATGTTAGGTTCAATACTTTTTAAAATACACTCCTTTGTACTTTCCTTCTCCCTTCCTCTCTGTATATGGACACCCAAGTTCCTAAACCACCTCCCCCCACCATCACACAATTATAATTCATCTGCATTGAGCTCATTATATCGCTCACCAACACCCCACCTTCTTTTGCTTCTATTCAATGCTGCCGCATGCTGAGCCTGCTAATGACAAGGTATTCATTGTCTGCTTTAATTGCATACTTCACATCAAATACACAACAGGTGATGTTCTCAACATGGATAGACTGTTTAGGCTAGTGGGTACTGTCTGTGCTTTGCACATTGAGGTCTGGGGTTCGGATCATGGAAGGGGAGTTTTTTTTCCTTTTCTTTTGAATCTTTATATTTAGATTAAAAATAAATCACTTGGTGGTGTGTGTGAATTCTGTTATGGCATGGTGTGATTCGGTAGCACGAGCATCTTTAATGCAACATTTTACCTTCAATTACATCTGAATCATACAGCGAAACAAATTGAAAGCACAAGCAGCTTTTGCTGATGAAAACAATATGCAAATTGATTATAATCTGTGAGCCAGTTCAGGTGTTTCTGCATGTTTTATGTTACGTTACACTAATAGCGACAATAACACTTAAATGTAGTGGTTTTCTTGAAGATACATCTGTACTGGATCAAAGAACATAGGCATGCTGCATATCATTTTAATCAGCAGAAGCAGATTGTTCTAATAAGATGCATTTTAGGGTAAAAAGACGCATTAAAAGATGCACGATGCAACCAAGTCACACAGCTCTCCTATGACCTTAGACTCAAAACATTTCTCTCAACATCCTATCACTTGAAATTTCTGCTATACAGTAGAAATTGTATTGTACACATAACAGGGGGCAAGTTTCACATAATGAGAGATCATGTTAGGTTCAATATTTTTTAATATACACTACTTTGTACTTTCCTTCTCCCTTCCTCTCTGTGTATGGACACCCAAGTTCCTAAACCACCTCCCCCCACCATCACACAATTATAATTCATCTGCATTGAGCTCATTATATCGCTCACCAACACCCCACCTTCTTTTGCTTCTATTCAATGCTGCCGCATGCTGAGCCTGCTAATGACAAGGTATTCGTTGTCTGCTTTAATTGCATACTTCACATCAAATACACAACAGGTGATGTTCTCAACATGGATAGACTGTTTAGGCTAGTGGGTACTGTCTGTGCTTTGCACATTGAGGTCTGGGGTTCGGATCATGGAAGGGGAGTTTTTTTTCCTTTTCTTTTGAATCTTTATTTTTAGATTAAAAATAAATCACTTGGTGGTGTGTTTGAATTCTGTTATGGCATGGTGTGACTCCGTAGCGCGAGCATCTTTAATGCAACTTTTTACCTTCAATTACATCTGAATTATACAGCGAATCAAATTGAAAGCACTAGCAGCTTTTGCTGATTAAAACAATATGCAAAGTGATTATAATCTGTGAGCCAGTTCAGGTGTTTCTGCATGTTTTATGTTACGTTACACTAATAGCGACTATAACACTTAAACGTAGTGGTTTTCTTGAAGATACACCTGCACTGGATCACAGAACATAGGCATGCTGCATATCATTTTAATCAGCAGAAGCAGATTGTTCTAATAAGATGCATTTTAGGGTAAAAAGATGCATTAAAAGATGCACGATGCTACCAAGTCACACAGCACTCCTATGACCTTAGACTCAAAACATTTCTCTCAACATCCTATCACTTGAAATTTCTGCTATACAGTAGAAATTGTATTGTACACAAAACAGGGGGCAAGATTCACATAATTAGAGATCATGTTAGGTTCAATACTTTTTAAAATACACTACTTTGTACTTTCCTTCTCCCTTACTCTCTGTGTATGGACACCCAAGTTCCTAAACCACCTCCCCCCACCATCACACAATTATAATTCATCTGCATTGGGCTCATTATATGGCTCACCAACACCTGACCTTCTTTTGCTTCTATTCAATGCTGCCGCATGCTGAGCCTGCTATTGACAAGGTATACATTGTCTACTTTAATTGCACACTTCACATCACATACACAACAGGTGATGTTCTCAACATGGATAGATTGTTTAGGCTAGTGGGTACTTTCTGTGCTTTGCACATTGAGGTCTGGGGTTCAAATCATGGAAGGGGAGTTTTTTTTCCTTTTCTTTTGAATCTTTATATTTAGATTAAAAATAAATCACTTTGTGGTGTGTGTGAATTCTGTTATGGCATGGTGTGATTCGGTAGCGCGAGCATCTTTAATGCAACTTTTTACCTTCAATTACATCTAAATCATACAGCAAATCAAATTGAAAGCACTAGCAGCTTTTGCTGATGAAAACAATATGCAAATTGATTATAATCTGTGAGCCAGTTCAGGTGTTTCTGCATGTTTTATGTTACGTTACACTAATAGCGACTATAACACTTAAACGTAGTGGTTTTCTTGAAGATACATCTGTTCTGGATCACAGAACATAGGCATGCTGCATATCATTTTAATCAGCAGAAGCAGATTGTTCTAATAAGATGCATTTTAGTGTAAAAAGACGCATTAAAAGATGCACGATGCTACCAAGTCACAAAGCAGTCCTATGACCTTAGACTCAAAACATTTCTCTCAACATCCTATCACTTGAAATTTCTGCTATACAGTAGAAATTGTATTGTACACATAACAGGGGGCAAGTTTCACATAATGAGAGATCATGTTAGGTTCAATACTTTTTAAAATACACTACTTTGAACTTTCCTTCTCCCTTACTCTATGTGAATGGACACCCAAGTTCCTAAACCACCTCCCCCCACCATCACACAATTAAAATTCATCTGCATTGAGCTCATTATATTGCTCACCAACACCCCACCTTCTTTTGCTTCTATTCAATGCTGCCGCATGCTGAGCCTGCTAATGACAAGGTATTCATTGTCTGCTTTAATTGCATACTTCACATCAAATACACAACAGGTGATGTTCTCAACATGTATAGACTGTTTAGGCTAGTGGGTACTTTCTGTGCTTTGCACATTGAGGTTTTGGGTTCAAATCATGGAAGGGGAGTTTTTTTTCCTTTTCTTTTGAATCTTTATATTTAGATTAAAAATAAATCACTTTGTGGTGTGTGTGAATTCTGTTATGGCATGGTGTGATTCGGTAGCGCGAGCATCTTTAATGCAATTTTTTACCTTCAATTACATATGAATCATACAGCGAATCAAATTGAAAGCACAAGCAGCTTTTGCTGATGAAAACAATATGCAAATCGATTATAATCTGTGAGCCAGTTCAGGTGTTTCTGCATGTTTTATGTTACGTTACACTAATAGTGACTATAACACTTAAACGTAGTTGTTTTCTTGAAGATACATCTGTTCTGGATCACAGAACATAGGCATGCTGCATATCATTTTAATCATCAGAAGCAGATTGTTCTAATAAGATGCATTTTAGTGTAAAAAGACGCATTAAAAGATGCACGATGCTACCAAGTCACACAGCACTCCTATGACCTTAGACTCAAAACATTTCTCTCAGCATCCTATCACTTGAAATTTCTGCTATACAGTAGAAATTGTATTGAACACATAACAGGGGGCAAGCTTCACATAATGAGAGATCATGTTAGGTTCAATACTTTCTAAAATACACTACTTTGTACTTTCCTTCTCCCTTACTCTATGTGTATGGACACCCAAGTTCCTAAACCACCTCCCCCCACCATCACACAATTAAAATTCATCTGCATTGAGCTCATTATATTGCTCACCAACACCCCACCATGTTTTGCTTCTATTCAATGCTGCCGCATGCTGAGCCTGCTAATGACAAGGAATTCATTGTCTGCTTTAATTGCATACTTCACATCAAATACACAACAGGTGATGTTCTCAACATGGATAGACTGTTTAGGCTAGTGGGTACTTTCTGTGCTTTGCACATTGAGGTCTGGGGTTCAAATCATGGAAGGGGAGTTTTTTTTCCTTTTCTTTTGAATCTTTATATTTAGATTAAAAATAAATCACTTGGTGGTGTGTGTGAATTCTGTTATGGCATGGTGTGATTCGGTAGCACGAGCATCTTTAATGCAACATTTTACCTTCAATTACATCTGAATCATACAGCGAAACAAATTGAAAGCACAAGCAGCTTTTGCTGATGAAAACAATATGCAAATTGATTATAATCTGTGAGCCAGTTCAGGTGTTTCTGCATGTTTTATGTTACGTTACACTAATAGCGACAATAACACTTAAATGTAGTGGTTTTCTTGAAGATACATCTGTACTGGATCAAAGAACATAGGCATGCTGCATATCATTTTAATCAGCAGAAGCAGATTGTTCTAATAAGATGCATTTTAGGGTAAAAAGACGCATTAAAAGATGCACGATGCAACCAAGTCACACAGCTCTCCTATGACCTTAGACTCAAAACATTTCTCTCAACATCCTATCACTTGAAATTTCTGCTATACAGTAGAAATTGTATTGTACACATAACAGGGGGCAAGTTTCACATAATGAGAGATCATGTTAGGTTCAATATTTTTTAATATACACTACTTTGTACTTTCCTTCTCCCTTCCTCTCTGTGTATGGACACCCAAGTTCCTAAACCACCTCCCCCCACCATCACACAATTATAATTCATCTGCATTGAGCTCATTATATCGCTCACCAACACCCCACCTTCTTTTGCTTCTATTCAATGCTGCCGCATGCTGAGCCTGCTAATGACAAGGTATTCGTTGTCTGCTTTAATTGCATTCTTCACATCAAATACACAACAGGTGATGTTCTCAACATGGATAGACTGTTTAGGCTAGTGGGTACTGTCTGTGCTTTGCACATTGAGGTCTGGGGTTCGGATCATGGAAGGGGAGTTTTTTTTCCTTTTCTTTTGAATCTTTATTTTTAGATTAAAAATAAATCACTTGGTGGTGTGTTTGAATTCTGTTATGGCATGGTGTGACTCCGTAGCGCGAGCATCTTTAATGCAACTTTTTACCTTCAATTACATCTGAATCATACAGCGAATCAAATTGAAAGCACTAGCAGCTTTTGCTGATTAAAACAATATGCAAAGTGATTATAATCTGTGAGCCAGTTCAGGTGTTTCTGCATGTTTTATGTTACGTTACACTAATAGCGACTATAACACTTAAACGTAGTGGATTTCTTGAAGATACACCTGCACTGGATCACAGAACATAGGCATGCTGCATATCATTTTAATCAGCAGAAGCAGATTGTTCTAATAAGATGCATTTTAGGGTAAAAAGATGCATTAAAAGATGCACGATGCTACCAAGTCACACAGCACTCCTATGACCTTAGACTCAAAACATTTCTCTCAACATCCTATCACTTGAAATTTCTGCTATACAGTAGAAATTGTATTGTACACAAAACAGGGGGCAAGATTCACATAATTAGAGATCATGTTAGGTTCAATACTTTTTAAAATACACTACTTTGTACTTTCCTTCTCCCTTACTCTCTGTGTATGGACACCCAAGTTCCTAAACCACCTCCCCCCACCATCACACAATTATAATTCATCTGCATTGAGCTCATTATATGGCTCACCAACACCTGACCTTCTTTTGCTTCTATTCAATGCTGCCGCATGCTGAGCCTGCTATTGACAAGGTATACATTGTCTACTTTAATTGCACACTTCACATCACATACACAACAGGTGATGTTCTCAACATGGATAGATTGTTTAGGCTAGTGGGTACTTTCTGTGCTTTGCACATTGAGGTCTGGGGTTCAAATCATGGAAGGGGAGTTTTTTTTCCTTTTCTTTTGAATCTTTATATTTAGATTAAAAATAAATCACTTTGTGGTGTGTGTGAATTCTGTTATGGCATGGTGTGATTCGGTAGCGCGAGCATCTTTAATGCAACTTTTTACCTTCAATTACATCTAAATCATACAGCAAATCAAATTGAAAGCACTAGCAGCTTTTGCTGATGAAAACAATATGCAAATTGATTATAATCTGTGAGCCAGTTCAGGTGTTTCTGCATGTTTTATGTTACGTTACACTAATAGCGACTATAACACTTAAACGTAGCGGTTTTCTTGAAGATACATCTGTTCTGGATCACAGAACATAGGCATGCTGCATATCATTTTAATCAGCAGAAGCAGATTGTTCTAATAAGATGCATTTTAGTGTAAAAAGACGCATTAAAAGATGCACGATGCTACCAAGTCACAAAGCAGTCCTATGACCTTAGACTCAAAACATTTCTCTCAACATCCTATCACTTGAAATTTCTGCTATACAGTAGAAATTGTATTGTACACATAACAGGGGGCAAGTTTCACATAATGAGAGATCATGTTAGGTTCAATACTTTTTAAAATACACTACTTTGAACTTTCCTTCTCCCTTACTCTATGTGAATGGACACCCAAGTTCCTAAACCACCTCCCCCCACCATCACACAATTAAAATTCATCTGCATTGAGCTCATTATATTGATCACCAACACCCCACCTTCTTTTGCTTCTATTCAATGCTGCCGCATGCTGAGCCTGCTAATGACAAGGTATTCATTGTCTGCTTTAATTGCATACTTCACATCAAATACACAACAGGTGATGTTCTCAACATGTATAGACTGTTTAGGCTAGTGGGTACTTTCTGTGCTTTGCACATTGAGGTTTTGGGTTCAAATCATGGAAGGGGAGTTTTTTTTCCTTTTCTTTTGAATCTTTATATTTAGATTAAAAATAAATCACTTGGTGGTGTGTGTGAATTCTGTTATGGCATGGTGTGATTCGGTAGCGCGAGCATCTTTAATGCAATTTTTTACCTTCAATTACATATGAATCATACAGCGAATCAAATTGAAAGCACAAGCAGCTTTTGCTGATGAAAACAATATGCAAATCGATTATAATCTGTGAGCCAGTTCAGGTGTTTCTGCATGTTTTATGTTACGTTACACTAATAGTGACTATAACACTTAAACGTAGTGGTTTTCTTGAAGATACATCTGTACTGGATCAAAGAACATAGGCATGCTGCATATCATTTTAATCAGCAGAAGCAGATTGTTCTAATAAGATGCATTTTAGGGTAAAAAGACGCATTAAAAGATGCACGATGCAACCAAGTCACACAGCTCTCCTATGACCTTAGACTCAAAACATTTCTCTCAACATCCTATCACTTGAAATTTCTGCTATACAGTAGAAATTGTATTGTACACATAACAGGGGGCAAGTTTCACATAATGAGAGATCATGTTAGGTTCAATATTTTTTAATATACACTACTTTGTACTTTCCTTCTCCCTTCCTCTCTGTGTATGGACACCCAAGTTCCTAAACCACCTCCCCCCACCATCACACAATTATAATTCATCTGCATTGAGCTCATTATATCGCTCACCAACACCCCACCTTCTTTTGCTTCTATTCAATGCTGCCGCATGCTGAGCCTGCTAATGACAAGGTATTCGTTGTCTGCTTTAATTGCATACTTCACATCAAATACACAACAGGTGATGTTCTCAACATGGATAGACTGTTTAGGCTAGTGGGTACTGTCTGTGCTTTGCACATTGAGGTCTGGGGTTTGGATCATGGAAGGGGAGTTTTTTTTCCTTTTCTTTTGAATCTTTATTTTTAGATTAAAAATAAATCACTTGGTGGTGTGTTTGAATTCTGTTATGGCATGGTGTGACTCCGTAGCGCGAGCATCTTTAATGCAACTTTTTACCTTCAATTACATCTGAATCATACAGCGAATCAAATTGAAAGCACTAGCAGCTTTTGCTGATTAAAACAATATGCAAAGTGATTATAATCTGTGAGCCAGTTCAGGTGTTTCTGCATGTTTTATGTTACGTTACACTAATAGCGACTATAACACTTAAACGTAGTGGTTTTCTTGAAGATACACCTGCACTGGATCACAGAACATAGGCATGCTGCATATCATTTTAATCAGCAGAAGCAGATTGTTCTAATAAGATGCATTTTAGGGTAAAAAGATGCATTAAAAGATGCACGATGCTACCAAGTCACACAGCACTCCTATGACCTTAGACTCAAAACATTTCTCTCAACATCCTATCACTTGAAATTTCTGCTATACAGTAGAAATTGTATTGTACACAAAACAGGGGGCAAGATTCACATAATTAGAGATCATGTTAGGTTCAATACTTTTTAAAATACACTACTTTGTACTTTCCTTCTCCCTTACTCTCTGTGTATGGACACCCAAGTTCCTAAACCACCTCCCCCCACCATCACACAATTATAATTCATCTGCATTGAGCTCATTATATGGCTCACCAACACCTGACCTTCTTTTGCTTCTATTCAATGCTGCCGCATGCTGAGCCTGCTATTGACAAGGTATACATTGTCTACTTTAATTGCACACTTCACATCACATACACAACAGGTGATGTTCTCAACATGGATAGATTGTTTAGGCTAGTGGGTACTTTCTGTGCTTTGCACATTGAGGTCTGGGGTTCAAATCATGGAAGGGGAGTTTTTTTTCCTTTTCTTTTGAATCTTTATATTTAGATTAAAAATAAATCACTTTGTGGTGTGTGTGAATTCTGTTATGGCATGGTGTGATTCGGTAGCGCGAGCATCTTTAATGCAACTTTTTACCTTCAATTACATCTAAATCATACAGCAAATCAAATTGAAAGCACTAGCAGCTTTTGCTGATGAAAACAATATGCAAATTGATTATAATCTGTGAGCCAGTTCAGGTGTTTCTGCATGTTTTATGTTACGTTACACTAATAGCGACTATAACACTTAAACGTAGTGGTTTTCTTGAAGATACATCTGTTCTGGATCACAGAACATAGGCATGCTGCATATCATTTTAATCAGCAGAAGCAGATTGTTCTAATAAGATGCATTATAGTGTAAAAAGACGCATTAAAAGATGCACGATGCTACCAAGTCACAAAGCAGTCCTATGACCTTAGACTCAAAACATTTCTCTCAACATCCTATCACTTGAAATTTCTGCTATACAGTAGAAATTGTATTGTACACATAACAGGGGGCAAGTTTCACATAATGAGAGATCATGTTAGGTTCAATACTTTTTAAAATACACTACTTTGAACTTTACTTTTCCCTTACTCTATGTGAATGGACACCCAAGTTCCTAAACCACCTCCCCCCACCATCACACAATTAAAATTCATCTGCATTGAGCTCATTATATTGCTCACCAACACCCCACCTTCTTTTGCTTCTATTCAATGCTGCCGCATGCTGAGCCTGCTAATGACAAGGTATTCATTGTCTGCTTTAATTGCATACTTCACATCAAATACACAACAGGTGATGTTCTCAACATGTATAGACTGTTTAGGCTAGTGGGTACTTTCTGTGCTTTGCACATTGAGGTTTTGGGTTCAAATCATGGAAGGGGAGTTTTTTTTCCTTTTCTTTTGAATCTTTATATTTAGATTAAAAATAAATCACTTTGTGGTGTGTGTGAATTCTGTTATGGCATGGTGTGATTCGGTAGAGCGAGCATCTTTAATGCAATTTTTTACCTTCAATTACATATGAATCATACAGCGAATCAAATTGAAAGCACAAGCAGCTTTTGCTGATGAAAACAATATGCAAATCGATTATAATCTGTGAGCCAGTTCAGGTGTTTCTGCATGTTTTATGTTACGTTACACTAATAGTGACTATAACACTTAAACGTAGTGGTTTTCTTGAAGATACATCTGTTCTGGATCACAGAACATAGGCATGCTGCATATCATTTTAATCATCAGAAGCAGATTGTTCTAATAAGATGCATTTTAGTGTAAAAAGACGCATTAAAAGATGCACGATGCTACCAAGTCACACAGCACTCCTATGACCTTAGACTCAAAACATTTCTCTCAGCATCCTATCACTTGAAATTTCTGCTATACAGTAGAAATTGTATTGAACACATAACAGGGGGCAAGCTTCACATAATGAGAGATCATGTTAGGTTCAATACTTTCTAAAATACACTACTTTGTACTTTCCTTCTCCCTTACTCTATGTGTATGGACACCCAAGTTCCTAAACCACCTCCCCCCACCATCACACAATTAAAATTCATCTGCATTGAGCTCATTATATTGCTCACCAACACCCCACCATGTTTTGCTTCTATTCAATGCTGCCGCATGCTGAGCCTGCTAATGACAAGGAATTCATTGTCTGCTTTAATTGCATACTTCACATCAAATACACAACAGGTGATGTTCTCAACATGGATAGACTGTTTAGGCTAGTGGGTACTTTCTGTGCTTTGCACATTGAGGTCTGGGGTTCAAATCATGGAAGGGGAGTTTTTTTTCCTTTTCTCTTGAATCTTTATATTTAGATTAAAAATAAATCACTTGGTGGTGTGTGTGAATTCTGTTATGGCATGGTGTGATTCGGTAGCACGAGCATCTTTAATGCAACATTTTACCTTCAATTACATCTGAATCATACAGCGAAACAAATTGAAAGCACAAGCAGCTTTTGCTGATGAAAACAATATGCAAATTGATTATAATCTGTGAGCCAGTTCAGGTGTTTCTGCATGTTTTATGTTACGTTACACTAATAGCGACAATAACACTTAAATGTAGTGGTTTTCTTGAAGATACATCTGTACTGGATCAAAGAACATAGGCATGCTGCATATCATTTTAATCAGCAGAAGCAGATTGTTCTAATAAGATGCATTTTAGGGTAAAAAGACGCATTAAAAGATGCACGATGCAACCAAGTCACACAGCTCTCCTATGACCTTAGACTCAAAACATTTCTCTCAACATCCTATCACTTGAAATTTCTGCTATACAGTAGAAATTGTATTGTACACATAACAGGGGGCAAGTTTCACATAATGAGAGATCATGTTAGGTTCAATATTTTTTAATATACACTACTTTGTACTTTCCTTCTCCCTTCCTCTCTGTGTATGGACACCCAAGTTCCTAAACCACCTCCCCCCACCATCACACAATTATAATTCATCTGCATTGAGCTCATTATATCGCTCACCAACACCCCACCTTCTTTTGCTTCTATTCAATGCTGCCGCATGCTGAGCCTGCTAATGACAAGGTATTCGTTGTCTGCTTTAATTGCATACTTCACATCAAATACACAACAGGTGATGTTCTCAACATGGATAGACTGTTTAGGCTAGTGGGTACTGTCTGTGCTTTGCACATTGAGGTCTGGCGTTCGGATCATGGAAGGGGAGTTTTTTTTCCTTTTCTTTTGAATCTTTATTTTTAGATTAAAAATAAATCACTTGGTGGTGTGTTTGAATTCTGTTATGGCATGGTGTGACTCCGTAGCGCGAGCATCTTTAATGCAACTTTTTACCTTCAATTACATCTGAATCATACAGCGAATCAAATTGAAAGCACTAGCAGCTTTTGCTGATTAAAACAATATGCAAAGTGATTATAATCTGTGAGCCAGTTCAGGTGTTTCTGCATGTTTTATGTTACGTTACACTAATAGCGACTATAACACTTAAACGTAGTGGTTTTCTTGAAGATACACCTGCACTGGATCACAGAACATAGGCATGCTGCATATCATTTTAATCAGCAGAAGCAGATTGTTCTAATAAGATGCATTTTAGGGTAAAAAGATGCATTAAAAGATGCACGATGCTACCAAGTCACACAGCACTCCTATGACCTTAGACTCAAAACATTTCTCTCAACATCCTATCACTTGAAATTTCTGCTATACAGTAGAAATTGTATTGTACACAAAACAGGGGGCAAGATTCACATAATGAGAGATCATGTTAGGTTCAATACTTTTTAAAATACACTACTTTGTACTTTCCTTCTCCCTTACTCTCTGTGTATGGACACCCAAGTTCCTAAACCACCTCCCCCCACCATCACACAATTATAATTCATCTGCATTGAGCTCATTATATGGCTCACCAACACCTGACCTTCTTTTGCTTCTATTCAATGCTGCCGCATGCTGAGCCTGCTATTGACAAGGTATACATTGTCTACTTTAATTGCACACTTCACATCACATACACAACAGGTGATGTTCTCAACATGGATAGATTGTTTAGGCTAGTGGGTACTTTCTGTGCTTTGCACATTGAGGTCTGGGGTTCAAATCATGGAAGGGGAGTTTTTTTTCCTTTTCTTTTGAATCTTTATATTTAGATTAAAAATAAATCACTTTGTGGTGTGTGTGAATTCTGTTATGGCATGGTGTGATTCGGTAGCGCGAGCATCTTTAATGCAACTTTTTACCTTCAATTACATCTAAATCATACAGCAAATCAAATTGAAAGCACTAGCAGCTTTTGCTGATGAAAACAATATGCAAATTGATTATAATCTGTGAGCCAGTTCAGGTGTTTCTGCATGTTTTAAGTTACGTTACACTAATAGCGACTATAACACTTAAACGTAGTGGTTTTCTTGAAGATACATCTGTTCTGGATCACAGAACATAGGCATGCTGCATATCATTTTAATCAGCAGAAGCAGATTGTTCTAATAAGATGCATTTTAGTGTAAAAAGACGCATTAAAAGATGCACGATGCTACCAAGTCACAAAGCAGTCCTATGACCTTAGACTCAAAACATTTCTCTCAACATCCTATCACTTGAAATTTCTGCTATACAGTAGAAATTGTATTGTACACATAACAGGGGGCAAGTTTCACATAATGAGAGATCATGTTAGGTTCAATACTTTTTAAAATACACTACTTTGAACTTTCCTTCTCCCTTACTCTATGTGAATGGACACCCAAGTTCCTAAACCACCTCCCCCCACCATCACACAATTAAAATTCATCTGCATTGAGCTCATTATATTGCTCACCAACACCCCACCTTCTTTTGCTTCTATTCAATGCTGCCGCATGCTGAGCCTGCTAATGACAAGGTATTCATTGTCTGCTTTAATTGCATACTTCACATCAAATACACAACAGGTGATGTTCTCAACATGTATAGACTGTTTAGGCTAGTGGGAACTTTCTGTGCTTTGCACATTGAGGTTTTGGGTTCAAATCATGGAAGGGGAGTTTTTTTTCCTTTTCTTTTGAATCTTTATATTTAGATTAAAAATAAATCACTTTGTGGTGTGTGTGAATTCTGTTATGGCATGGTGTGATTCGGTAGCGCGAGCATCTTTAATGCAATTTTTTACCTTCAATTACATATGAATCATACAGCGAATCAAATTGAAAGCACAAGCAGCTTTTGCTGATGAAAACAATATGCAAATCGATTATAATCTGTGAGCCAGTTCAGGTGTTTCTGCATGTTTTATGTTACGTTACACTAATAGTGACTATAACACTTAAACGTAGTGGTTTTCTTGAAGATACATCTGTTCTGGATCACAGAACATAGGCATGCTGCATATCATTTTAATCATCAGAAGCAGATTGTTCTAATAAGATGCATTTTAGTGTAAAAAGACGCATTAAAAGATGCACGATGCTACCAAGTCACACAGCACTCCTATGACCTTAGACTCAAAACATTTCTCTCAGCATCCTATCACTTGAAATTTCTGCTATACAGTAGAAATTGTATTGAACACATAACAGGGGGCAAGCTTCACATAATGAGAGATCATGTTAGGTTCAATACTTTCTAAAATACACTACTTTGTACTTTCCTTCTCCCTTACTCTATGTGTATGGACACCCAAGTTCCTAAACCACCTCCCCCCACCATCACACAATTAAAATTCATCTGCATTGAGCTCATTATATTGCTCACCAACACCCCACCATGTTTTGCTTCTATTCAATGCTGCCGCATGCTGAGCCTGCTAATGACAAGGAATTCATTGTCTGCTTTAATTGCATACTTCACATCAAATACACAACAGGTGATGTTCTCAACATGGATAGACTGTTTAGGCTAGTGGGTACTTTCTGTGCTTTGCACATTGAGGTCTGGGGTTCAAATCATGGAAGGGGAGTTTTTTTTTCCTTTTCTTTTGAATCTTTATATTTAGATTAAAAATAAATCACTTTGTGGTGTGTGTGAATTCTGTTATGGCATGGTGTGATTCGGTAGCGCGAGCATCTTTAATGCAACTTTTTACCTTCAATTACATATGAATCATACAGCGAATCAAATTGAAAGCACAAGCAGCTTTTGCTGATGAAAACAATATGCAAATTGATTATAATCTGTGAGCCAGTTCAGGTGTTTCTGCATGTTTTATGTTACGTTACACTGATAGCAACTATAACACTTAAACGTAGTGGTTTTCTTGAAGATACATCTGTACTGGATCACAGAACAAGGTCATGCTGCATATCATTTTAATCAGCAGAAGCAGATTGTTCTAATAAGATGCATTTTAGTGTAAAAAGACGCATTAAAAGATGCACGATGCTACCAAGTCACACAGCACTCCTATGACCTTAGACACAAAACATTTCTCTCAACATCCTATCACTTGTAATTTCTGCTATACAGTAGAAATTGTATTGTACACATAACAGGCGGCAAATTTCACATAATGAGAGATCATGTTAGGTTCAATACTTTTTAAAATACACTACTTTGTACTTTCCTTCTCCCTTCCTCTCTGTATATGGACACCCAAGTTCCTAAACCACCTTCCCCCACCATCACACAATTATAATTCATCTGCATTGAGCTCATTATATCGCTCACCAACACCCCACCTTCTTTTGCTTCTATTCAATGCTGCCGCATGCTGAGCCTGCTAATGACAAGGTATTCGTTGTCTGCTTTAATTGCATACTTCACATCAAATACACAACAGGTGATGTTCTCAACATGGATAGACTGTTTAGGCTAGTGGGTACTGTCTGTGCTTTGCACATTGAGGTCTGGGGTTCGGATCATGGAAGGGGAGTTTTTTTTCCTTTTCTTTTGAATCTTTATTTTTAGATTAAAAATAAATCACTTGGTGGTGTGTTTGAATTCTGTTATGGCATGGTGTGACTCCGTAGCGCGAGCATCTTTAATGCAACTTTTTACCTTCAATTACATCTGAATCATACAGCGAATCAAATTGAAAGCACTAGCAGCTTTTGCTGATTAAAACAATATGCAAAGTGATTATAATCTGTGAGCCAGTTCAGGTGTTTCTGCATGTTTTATGTTACGTTACACTAATAGCGACTATAACACTTAAACGTAGTGGTTTTCTTGAAGATACACCTGCACTGGATCACAGAACATAGGCATGCTGCATATCATTTTAATCAGCAGAAGCAGATTGTTCTAATAAGATGCATTTTAGGGTAAAAAGATGCAATAAAAGATGCACGATGCTACCAAGTCACACAGCACTCCTATGACCTTAGACTCAAAACATTTCTCTCAACATCCTATCACTTGAAATTTCTGCTATACAGTAGAAATTGTATTGTACACAAAACAGGGGGCAAGATTCACATAATGAGAGATCATGTTAGGTTCAATACTTTTTAAAATACACTACTTTGTACTTTCCTTCTCCCTTACTCTCTGTGTATGGACACCCAAGTTCCTAAACCACCTCCCCCCACCATCACACAATTATAATTCATCTGCATTGAGCTCATTATATGGCTCACCAACACCTGACCTTCTTTTGCTTCTATTCAATGCTGCCGCATGCTGAGCCTGCTATTGACAAGGTATACATTGTCTACTTTAATTGCACACTTCACATCACATACACAACAGGTGATGTTCTCAACATGGATAGATTGTTTAGGCTAGTGGGTACTTTCTGTGCTTTGCACATTGAGGTCTGGGGTTCAAATCATGGAAGGGGAGTTTTTTTTCCTTTTCTTTTGAATCTTTATTTTTAGATTAAAAATAAATCACTTTGTGGTGTGTGTGAATTCTGTTATGGCATGGTGTGATTCGGTAGCGCGAGCATCTTTAATGCAACTTTTTACCTTCAATTACATCTAAATCATACAGCAAATCAAATTGAAAGCACTAGCAGCTTTTGCTGATGAAAACAATATGCAAATTGATTATAATCTGTGAGCCAGTTCAGGTGTTTCTGCATGTTTTATGTTACGTTACACTAATAGCGACTATAACACTTAAACGTAGTGGTTTTCTTGAAGATACATCTGTTCTGGATCACAGAACATAGGCATGCTGCATATCATTTTAATCAGCAGAAGCAGATTGTTCTAATAAGATGCATTTTAGTGTAAAAAGACGCATTAAAAGATGCACGATGCTACCAAGTCACAAAGCAGTCCTATGACCTTAGACTCAAAACATTTCTCTCAACATCCTATCACTTGAAATTTCTGCTATACAGTAGAAATTGTATTGTACACATAACAGGGGGCAAGTTTCACATAATGAGAGATCATGTTAGGTTCAATACTTTTTAAAATACACTACTTTGAACTTTCCTTCTCCCTTACTCTATGTGAATGGACACCCAAGTTCCTAAACCACCTCCCCCCACCATCACACAATTAAAATTCATCTGCATTGAGCTCATTATATTGCTCACCAACACCCCACCTTCTTTTGCTTCTATTCAATGCTGCCGCATGCTGAGCCTGCTAATGACAAGGTATTCATTGTCTGCTTTAATTGCATACTTCACATCAAATACACAACAGGTGATGTTCTCAACATGTATAGACTGTTTAGGCTAGTGGGTACTTTCTGTGCTTTGCACATTGAGGTTTTGGGTTCAAATCATGGAAGGGGAGTTTTTTTTCCTTTTCTTTTGAATCTTTATATTTAGATTAAAAATAAATCACTTTGTGGTGTGTGTGAATTCTGTTATGGCATGGTGTGATTCGGTAGCGCGAGCATCTTTAATGCAATTTTTTACCTTCAATTACATATGAATCATACAGCGAATCAAATTGAAAGCACAAGCAGCTTTTGCTGATGAAAACAATATGCAAATCGATTATAATCTGTGAGCCAGTTCAGGTGTTTCTGCATGTTTTATGTTACGTTACACTAATAGTGACTATAACACTTAAACGTAGTGGTTTTCTTGAAGATACATCTGTTCTGGATCACAGAACATAGGCATGCTGCATATCATTTTAATCATCAGAAGCAGATTGTTCTAATAAGATGCATTTTAGTGTAAAAAGACGCATTAAAAGATGCACGATGCTACCAAGTCACACAGCACTCCTATGACCTTAGACTCAAAACATTTCTCTCAGCATCCTATCACTTGAAATTTCTGCTATACAGTAGAAATTGTATTGAACACATAACAGGGGGCAAGCTTCACATAATGAGAGATCATGTTAGGTTCAATACTTTCTAAAATACACTACTTTGTACTTTCCTTCTCCCTTACTCTATGTGTATGGACACCCAAGTTCCTAAACCACCTCCCCCCACCATCACACAATTAAAATTCATCTGCATTGAGCTCATTATATTGCTCACCAACACCCCACCATGTTTTGCTTCTATTCAATGCTGCCGCATGCTGAGCCTGCTAATGACAAGGAATTCATTGTCTGCTTTAATTGCATACTTCACATCAAATACACAACAGGTGATGTTCTCAACATGGATAGACTGTTTAGGCTAGTGGGTACTTTCTGTGCTTTGCACATTGAGGTCTGGGGTTCAAATCATGGAAGGGGAGTTTTTTTTTCCTTTTCTTTTGAATCTTTATATTTAGATTAAAAATAAATCACTTTGTGGTGTGTGTGAATTCTGTTATGGCATGGTGTGATTCGGTAGCGCGAGCATCTTTAATGCAACTTTTTACCTTCAATTACATATGAATCATACAGCGAATCAAATTGAAAGCACAAGCAGCTTTTGCTGATGAAAACAATATGCAAATTGATTATAATCTGTGAGCCAGTTCAGGTGTTTCTGCATGTTTTATGTTACGTTACACTGATAGCAACTATAACACTTAAACGTAGTGGTTTTCTTGAAGATACATCTGTACTGGATCACAGAACAAGGTCATGCTGCATATCATTTTAATCAGCAGAAGCAGATTGTTCTAATAAGATGCATTTTAGTGTAAAAAGACGCATTAAAAGATGCACGATGCTACCAAGTCACACAGCACTCCTATGACCTTAGACACAAAACATTTCTCTCAACATCCTATCACTTGTAATTTCTGCTATACAGTAGAAATTGTATTGTACACATAACAGGCGGCAAATTTCACATAATGAGAGATCATGTTAGGTTCAATACTTTTTAAAATACACTACTTTGTACTTTCCTTCTCCCTTCCTCTCTGTATATGGACACCCAAGTTCCTAAACCACCTCCCCCCACCATCACACAATTATAATTCATCTGCATTGAGCTCATTATATCGCTCACCAACACCCCACCTTCTTTTGCTTCTATTCAATGCTGCCGCATGCTGAGCCTGCTAATGACAAGGTATTCATTGTCTGCTTTAATTGCATACTTCACATCAAATACACAACAGGTGATGTTCTCAACATGGATAGACTGTTTAGGCTAGTGGGTACTGTCTGTGCTTTGCACATTGAGGTATGGGGTTTGGATCATGGAAGGGGAGTTTTTTTTTCCTTTTCTTTTGAATCTTTATTTTTAGATTAAAAATAAATCACTTGGTGGTGTGTTTGAATTCTGTTATGGCATGGTGTGACTCGGTAGCGCGAGCATCTTTAATGCAACTTTTTACCTTCAATTACATCTGAATCATACAGCGAATCAAATTGAAAGCACTAGCAGCTTTTGCTGATGAAAACAATATGCAAATTGATTATATTCTGTGAGCCAGTTCAGGTGTTTCTGCATGTTTTATGTTACGTTACACTAATAGCGACTATAACACTTAAACGTCGTGGCTTTCTTGAAGATACATCTGTACTGGATCACAGTATATAGGCATGCTGCATTTCATTTTAATCAGCAGAAGCAGATTGTTCTAATTAGATGCGTTTTAGGGTAAAAAGATGCATTAAAAGATGCACGATGCTACCAAGTCACACAGCACTCCTATGACCTTAGACTCAAAACATTTCTCTCAACATCCTATCACTTGAAATTTCTGCTATACAGTAGAAATTATTTTGTACACATAACAGGGGGCAAGTTTCACACAATGAGAGATCATGTTAGGTTCAATACTTTTTAAAATACACTACTTTGTACTTTCCTTCTCCCTTACTCTATGTGTATGGACACCCAAGTTCCTAAACCACCTCCCCCCACCATCACACAATTATAATTCATCTGCATTGAGCTCATTATATGGCTCACCAACACCCAACCTTCTTTTGCTTCTATTCAATGCTGCCGCATGCTGAGCCTGCTATTGACAAGGTATACATTGTCTACTTTAATTGCACACTTCACATCACATACACAACAGGTGATGTTCTCAACATGGATAGATTGTTTAGGCTAGTGGGTACTTTCTGTGCTTTGCACATTGAGGTCTGGGGTTCAAATCATGGAAGGGGAGTTTTTTTTCCTTTTCTTTTGAATCTTTATATTTAGATTAAAAATAAATCACTTTGTGGTGTGTGTGAATTCTGTTATGGCATGGTGTGATTCGGTAGCGCGAGCATCTTTAATGCAACTTTTTACCTTCAATTACATCTAAATCATACAGCAAATCAAATTGAAAGCACTAGCAGCTTTTGCTGATGAAAACAATATGCAAATTGATTATAATCTGTGAGCCAGTTCAGGTGTTTCTGCATGTTTTATGTTACGTTACACTAATAGCGACTATAACACTTAAACGTAGTGGTTTTCTTGAAGATACATCTGTTCTGGATCACAGAACATAGGCATGCTGCATATCATTTTAATCAGCAGAAGCAGATTGTTCTAATAAGATGCATTTTAGTGTAAAAAGACGCATTAAAAGATGCACGATGCTACCAAGTCACAAAGCAGTCCTATGACCTTAGACTCAAAACATTTCTCTCAACATCCTATCACTTGAAATTTCTGCTATACAGTAGAAATTGTATTGTACACATAACAGGGGGCAAGTTTCACATAATGAGAGATCATGTTAGGTTCAATACTTTTTAAAATACACTACTTTGAACTTTCCTTCTCCCTTACTCTATGTGAATGGACACCCAAGTTCCTAAACCACCTCCCCCCACCATCACACAATTAAAATTCATCTGCATTGAGCTCATTATATTGCTCACCAACACCCCACCTTCTTTTGCTTCTATTCAATGCTGCCGCATGCTGAGCCTGCTAATGACAAGGTATTCATTGTCTGCTTTAATTGCATACTTCACATCAAATACACAACAGGTGATGTTCTCAACATGTATAGACTGTTTAGGCTAGTGGGTACTTTCTGTGCTTTGCACATTGAGGTTTTGGGTTCAAATCATGGAAGGGGAGTTTTTTTTCCTTTTCTTTTGAATCTTTATATTTAGATTAAAAATAAATCACTTTGTGGTGTGTGTGAATTCTGTTATGGCATGGTGTGATTCGGTAGCGTGAGCATCTTTAATGCAATTTTTTACCTTCAATTACATATGAATCATACAGCGAATCAAATTGAAAGCACAAGCAGCTTTTGCTGATGAAAACAATATGCAAATCGATTATAATCTGTGAGCCAGTTCAGGTGTTTCTGCATGTTTTATGTTACGTTACACTAATAGTGACTATAACACTTAAACGTAGTGGTTTTCTTGAAGATACATCTGTTCTGGATCACAGAACATAGGCATGCTGCATATCATTTTAATCATCAGAAGCAGATTGTTCTAATAAGATGCATTTTAGTGTAAAAAGACGCATTAAAAGATGCACGATGCTACCAAGTCACACAGCACTCCTATGACCTTAGACTCAAAACATTTCTCTCAGCATCCTATCACTTGAAATTTCTGCTATACAGTAGAAATTGTATTGAACACATAACAGGGGGCAAGCTTCACATAATGAGAGATCATGTTAGGTTCAATACTTTCTAAAATACACTACTTTGTACTTTCCTTCTCCCTTACTCTATGTGTATGGACACCCAAGTTCCTAAACCACCTCCCCCCACCATCACACAATTAAAATTCATCTGCATTGAGCTCATTATATTGCTCACCAACACCCCACCATGTTTTGCTTCTATTCAATGCTGCCGCATGCTGAGCCTGCTAATGACAAGGAATTCATTGTCTGCTTTAATTGCATACTTCACATCAAATACACAACAGGTGATGTTCTCTACATGGATAGACTGTTTAGGCTAGTGGGTACTTTCTGTGCTTTGCACATTGAGGTCTGGGGTTCAAATCATGGAAGGGGAGTTTTTTTTTCCTTTTCTTTTGAATCTTTATATTTAGATTAAAAATAAATCACTTTGTGGTGTGTGTGAATTCTGTTATGGCATGGTGTGATTCGGTAGCGCGAGCATCTTTAATGCAACTTTTTACCTTCAATTACATATGAATCATACAGCGAATCAAATTGAAAGCACAAGCAGCTTTTGCTGATGAAAACAATATGCAAATTGATTATAATCTGTGAGCCAGTTCAGGTGTTTCTGCATGTTTTATGTTACGTTACACTGATAGCAACTATAACACTTAAACGTAGTGGTTTTCTTGAAGATACATCTGTACTGGATCACAGAACAAGGTCATGCTGCATATCATTTTAATCAGCAGAAGCAGATTGTTCTAATAAGATGCATTTTAGTGTAAAAAGACGCATTAAAAGATGCACGATGCTACCAAGTCACACAGCACTCCTATGACCTTAGACACAAAACATTTCTCTCAACATCCTATCACTTGTAATTTCTGCTATACAGTAGAAATTGTATTGTACACATAACAGGCGGCAAATTTCACATAATGAGAGATCATGTTAGGTTCAATACTTTTTAAAATACACTACTTTGTACTTTCCTTCTCCCTTCCTCTCTGTATATGGACACCCAAGTTCCTAAACCACCTCCCCCCACCATCACACAATTATAATTCATCTGCATTGAGCTCATTATATCGCTCACCAACACCCCACCTTCTTTTGCTTCTATTCAATGCTGCCGCATGCTGAGCCTGCTAATGACAAGGTATTCATTGTCTGCTTTAATTGCATACTTCACATCAAATACACAACAGGTGATGTTCTCAACATGGATAGACTGTTTAGGCTAGTGGGTACTGTCTGTGCTTTGCACATTGAGGTATGGGGTTTGGATCATGGAAGGGGAGTTTTTTTTCCTTTTCTTTTGAATCTTTATTTTTAGATTAAAAATAAATCACTTGGTGGTGTGTTTGAATTCTGTTATGGCATGGTGTGACTCGGTAGCGCGAGCATCTTTAATGCAACTTTTTACCTTCAATTACATCTGAATCATACAGCGAATCAAATTGAAAGCACTAGTGGCTTTTGCTGATGAAAACAATATGCAAATTGATTATATTCTGTGAGCCAGTTCAGGTGTTTCTGCATGTTTTATGTTACGTTACATTAATAGCGACTATAACACTTAAACGTCGTGGCTTTCTTGAAGATACATCTGTACTGGATCACAGTATATAGGCATGCTGCATTTCATTTTAATCAGCAGAAGCAGATTGTTCTAATTAGATGCGTTTTAGGGTAAAAAGATGCATTAAAAGATGCACGATGCTACCAAGTCACACAGCACTCCTATGACCTTAGACTCAAAACATTTCTCTCAACATCCTATCACTTGAAATTTCTGCTATACAGTAGAAATTATTTTGTACACATAACAGGGGGCAAGATTCACACAATGAGAGATCATGTTAGGTTCAATACTTTTTAAAATACACTACTTTGTACTTTCCTTCTCCCTTACTCTATGTGTATGGACACCCAAGTTCCTAAACCACCTCCCCCCACCATCACACAATTATAATTCATCTGCATTGAGCTCATTATATGGCTCACCAACACCCAACCTTCTTTTGCTTCTATTCAATGCTGCCGCATGCTGAGCCTGCTATTGACAAGGTATACATTGTCTACTTTAATTGCACACTTCACATCACATACACAACAGGTGATGTTCTCAACATGGATAGATTGTTTAGGCTAGTGGGTACTTTCTGTGCTTTGCACATTGAGGTCTGGGGTTCGGATCATGGAAGGGGAGTTTTTTTTCCTTTTCTTTTGAATCTTTATATTTAGATTAAAAATAAATCACTTTGTGGTGTGTGTGAATTCTGTTATGGCATGGTGTGATTCGGTAGCACGAGCATCTTTAATGCAACTTTTTACCTTCAATTACATCTAAATCATACAGCAAATCAAATTGAAAGCACTAGCAGCTTTTGCTGATGAAAACAATATGCAAATTGATTATAATCTGTGAGCCAGTTCAGGTGTTTCTGCATGTTTTATGTTACGTTACACTAATAGCGACTATAACACTTAAACGTAGTGGTTTTCTTGAAGATACATCTGTTCTGGATCACAGAACATAGGCATGCTGCATATCATTTTAATCAGCAGAAGCAGATTGTTCTAATAAGATGCATTTTAGTGTAAAAAGACGCATTAAAAGATGCACGATGCTACCAAGTCACAAAGCAGTCCTATGACCTTAGACTCAAAACATTTCTCTCAACATCCTATCACTTGAAATTTCTGCTATACAGTAGAAATTGTATTGTACACATAACAGGGGGCAAGTTTCACATAATGAGAGATCATGTTAGGTTCAATACTTTTTAAAATACACTACTTTGAACTTTCCTTCTCCCTTACTCTATGTGAATGGACACCCAAGTTCCTAAACCACCTCCCCCCACCATCACACAATTAAAATTCATCTGCATTGAGCTCATTATATTGCTCACCAACACCCCACCTTCTTTTGCTTCTATTCAATGCTGCCGCATGCTGAGCCTGCTAATGACAAGGTATTCATTGTCTGCTTTAATTGCATACTTCACATCAAATACACAACAGGTGATGTTCTCAACATGTATAGACTGTTTAGGCTAGTGGGTACTTTCTGTGCTTTGCACATTGAGGTTTTGGGTTCAAATCATGGAAGGGGAGTTTTTTTTCCTTTTCTTTTGAATCTTTATATTTAGATTAAAAATAAATCACTTTGTGGTGTGTGTGAATTCTGTTATGGCATGGTGTGATTCGGTAGCGCGAGCATCTTTAATGCAATTTTTTACCTTCAATTACATATGAATCATACAGCGAATCAAATTGAAAGCACAAGCAGCTTTTGCTGATGAAAACAATATGCAAATCGATTATAATCTGTGAGCCAGTTCAGGTGTTTCTGCATGTTTTATGTTACATTACACTAATAGTGACTATAACACTTAAACGTAGTGGTTTTCTTGAAGATACATCTGTTCTGGATCACAGAACATAGGCATGCTGCATATCATTTTAATCATCAGAAGCAGATTGTTCTAATAAGATGCATTTTAGTGTAAAAAGACGCATTAAAAGATGCACGATGCTACCAAGTCACACAGCACTCCTATGACCTTAGACTCAAAACATTTCTCTCAACATCCTATCACTTGAAATTTCTGCTATACAGTAGAAATTGTATTGAACACATAACAGGGGGCAAGCTTCACATAATGAGAGATCATGTTAGGTTCAATACTTTTTAAAATACACTACTTTGTACTTTCCTTCTCCCTTCCTCTCTGTATATGGACACCCAAGTTCCTAAACCACCTCCCCCCACCATCACACAATTATAATTCATCTGCATTGAGCTCATTATATCGCTCACCAACACCCCACCTTCTTTTGCTTCTATTCAATGCTGCCGCATGCTGAGCCTGCTAATGACAAGGTATTCATTGTCTGCTTTAATTGCATACTTCACATCAAATACACAACAGGTGATGTTCTCAACATGGATAGACTGTTTAGGCTAGTGGGTACTGTCTGTGCTTTGCACATTGAGGTATGGGGTTCGGATCATGGAAGGGGAGTTTTTTTTCCTTTTCTTTTGAATCTTTATTTTTAGATTAAAAATAAATCACTTGGTGGTGTGTTTGAATTCTGTTATGGCATGGTGTGACTCGGTAGCGCGAGCATCTTTAATGCAACTTTTTACCTTCAATTACATCTGAATCATACAGCGAATCAAATTGAAAGCACTAGTGGCTTTTGCTGATGAAAACAATATGCAAATTGATTATATTCTGTGAGCCAGTTCAGGTGTTTCTGCATGTTTTATGTTACGTTACATTAATAGCGACTATAACACTTAAACGTCGTGGCTTTCTTGAAGATACATCTGTACTGGATCACAGTATATAGGCATGCTGCATTTCATTTTAATCAGCAGAAGCAGATTGTTCTAATTAGATGCGTTTTAGGGTAAAAAGATGCATTAAAAGATGCACGATGCTACCAAGTCACACAGCACTCCTATGACCTTAGACTCAAAACATTTCTCTCAACATCCTATCACTTGAAATTTCTGCTATACAGTAGAAATTATTTTGTACACATAACAGGGGGCAAGATTCACACAATGAGAGATCATGTTAGGTTCAATACTTTTTAAAATACACTACTTTGTACTTTCCTTCTCCCTTACTCTATGTGTATGGACACCCAAGTTCCTAAACCACCTCCCCCCACCATCACACAATTATAATTCATCTGCATTGAGCTCATTATATGGCTCACCAACACCCAACCTTCTTTTGCTTCTATTCAATGCTGCCGCATGCTGAGCCTGCTATTGACAAGGTATACATTGTCTACTTTAATTGCACACTTCACATCACATACACAACAGGTGATGTTCTCAACATGGATAGATTGTTTAGGCTAGTGGGTACTTTCTGTGCTTTGCACATTGAGGTCTGGGGTTCGGATCATGGAAGGGGAGTTTTTTTTCCTTTTCTTTTGAATCTTTATATTTAGATTAAAAATAAATCACTTTGTGGTGTGTGTGAATTCTGTTATGGCATGGTGTGATTCGGTAGCGCGAGCATCTTTAATGCAACTTTTTACCTTCAATTACATCTAAATCATACAGCAAATCAAATTGAAAGCACTAGCAGCTTTTGCTGATGAAAACAATATGCAAATTGATTATAATCTGTGAGCCAGTTCAGGTGTTTCTGCATGTTTTATGTTACGTTACACTAATAGCGACTATAACACTTAAACGTAGTGGTTTTCTTGAAGATACATCTGTTCTGGATCACAGAACATAGGCATGCTGCATATCATTTTAATCAGCAGAAGCAGATTGTTCTAATAAGATGCATTTTAGTGTAAAAAGACGCATTAAAAGATGCACGATGCTACCAAGTCACAAAGCAGTCCTATGACCTTAGACTCAAAACATTTCTCTCAACATCCTATCACTTGAAATTTCTGCTATACAGTAGAAATTGTATTGTACACATAACAGGGGGCAAGTTTCACATAATGAGAGATCATGTTAGGTTCAATACTTTTTAAAATACACTACTTTGAACTTTCCTTCTCCCTTACTCTATGTGAATGGACACCCAAGTTCCTAAACCACCTCCCCCCACCATCACACAATTAAAATTCATCTGCATTGAGCTCATTATATTGCTCACCAACACCCCACCTTCTTTTGCTTCTATTCAATGCTGCTGCATGCTGAGCCTGCTAATGACAAGGTATTCATTGTCTGCTTTAATTGCATACTTCACATCAAATACACAACAGGTGATGTTCTCAACATGTATAGACTGTTTAGGCTAGTGGGTACTTTCTGTGCTTTGCACATTGAGGTTTTGGGTTCAAATCATGGAAGGGGAGTTTTTTTTCCTTTTCTTTTGAATCTTTATATTTAGATTAAAAATAAATCACTTTGTGGTGTGTGTGAATTCTGTTATGGCATGGTGTGATTCGGTAGCGCGAGCATCTTTAATGCAATTTTTTACCTTCAATTACATATGAATCATACAGCGAATCAAATTGAAAGCACAAGCAGCTTTTGCTGATGAAAACAATATGCAAATCGATTATAATTTGTGAGCCAGTTCAGGTGTTTCTGCATGTTTTATGTTACATTACACTAATAGTGACTATAACACTTAAACGTAGTGGTTTTCTTGAAGATACATCTGTTCTGGATCACAGAACATAGGCATGCTGCATATCATTTTAATCATCAGAAGCAGATTGTTCTAATAAGATGCATTTTAGTGTAAAAAGACGCATTAAAAGATGCACGATGCTACCAAGTCACAAAGCAGTCCTATGACCTTAGACTCAAAACATTTCTCTCAACATCCTATCACTTGAAATTTCTGCTATACAGTAGAAATTGTATTGAACACATAACAGGGGGCAAGCTTCACATAATGAGAGATCATGTTAGGTTCAATACTTTTTAAAATACACTACTTTGTACTTTCCTTCTCCCTTCCTCTCTGTATATGGACACCCAAGTTCCTAAACCACCTCCCCCCACCATCACACAATTATAATTCATCTGCATTGAGCTCATTATATCGCTCACCAACACCCCACCTTCTTTTGCTTCTATTCAATGCTGCCACATGCTGAGCCTGCTAATGACAAGGTATTCATTGTCTGCTTTAATTGCATACTTCACATCAAATACACAACAGGTGATGTTCTCAACATGGATAGACTGTTTAGGCTAGTGGGTACTGTCTGTGCTTTGCACATTGAGGTATGGGGTTCGGATCATGGAAGGGGAGTTTTTTTTCCTTTTCTTTTGAATCTTTATTTTTAGATTAAAAATAAATCACTTGGTGGTGTGTTTGAATTCTGTTATGGCATGGTGTGACTCGGTAGCGCGAGCATCTTTAATGCAACTTTTTACCTTCAATAACATCTGAATCATACAGCGAATCAAATTGAAAGCACTAGCAGCTTTTGCTGATGAAAACAATATGCAATTTGATTATATTCTGTGAGCCAGTTCAGGTGTTTCTGCATGTTTTATGTTACGTTACACTAATAGCGACTATAACACTTAAACGTCGTGGTTTTCTTGAAGATACATCTGTACTGGATCACAGTATATAGGCATGCTGCATTTCATTTTAATCAGCAGAAGCAGATTGTTCTAATTAGATGCGTTTTAGGGTAAAAAGATGCATTAAAAGATGCACGATGCTACCAAGTCACACAGCACTCCTATGACCTTAGACTCAAAACATTTCTCTCAACATCCTATCACTTGAAATTTCTGCTATACAGTAGAAATTATTTTGTACACATAACAGGGGGCAAGTTTCACACAATGAGAGATCATGTTAGGTTCAATACTTTTTAAAATACACTACTTTGTACTTTCCTTCTCCCTTACTCTATGTGTATGGACACCCAAGTTCCTAAACCACCTCCCCCCACCATCACACAATTATAATTCATCTGCATTGAGCTCATTATATGGCTCACCAACACCCAACCTTCTTTTGCTTCTATTCAATGCTGCCGCATGCTGAGCCTGCTATTGACAAGGTATACATTGTCTACTTTAATTGCACACTTCACATCACATACACAACAGGTGATGTTCTCAACATGGATAGATTGTTTAGGCTAGTGGGTACTTTCTGTGCTTTGCACATTGAGGTCTGGGGTTCAAATCATGGAAGGGGAGTTTTTTTTCCTTTTCTTTTGAATCTTTATATTTAGATTAAAAATAAATCACTTTGTGGTGTGTGTGAATTCTGTTATGGCATGGTGTGATTCGGTAGCGCGAGCATCTTTAATGCAACTTTTTACCTTCAATTACATCTAAATCATACAGCAAATCAAATTGAAAGCACTAGCAGCTTTTGCTGATGAAAACAATATGCAAATTGATTATAATCTGTGAGCCAGTTCAGGTGTTTCTGCATGTTTTATGTTACGTTACACTAATAGCGACTATAACACTTAAACATAGTGGTTCTCTTGAAGATACATCTGTTCTGGATCACAGAACATAGGCATGCTGCATATCATTTTAATCAGCAGAAGCAGATTGTTCTAATAAGATGCATTTTAGTGTAAAAAGACGCATTAAAAGATGCACGATGCTACCAAGTCACAAAGCAGTCCTATGACCTTAGACTCAAAACATTTCTCTCAACATCCTATCACTTGAAATTTCTGCTATACAGTAGAAATTGTATTGTACACATAACAGGGGGCAAGTTTCACATAATGAGAGATCATGTTAGGTTCAATACTTTTTAAAATACACTACTTTGAACTTTCCTTCTCCCTTACTCTATGTGAATGGACACCCAAGTTCCTAAACCACCTCCCCCCACCATCACACAATTAAAATTCATCTGCATTGAGCTCATTATATTGCTCACCAACACCCCACCTTCTTTTGCTTCTATTCAATGCTGCCGCATGCTGAGCCTGCTAATGACAAGGTATTCATTGTCTGCTTTAATTGCATACTTCACATCAAATACACAACAGGTGATGTTCTCAACATGTATACACTGTTTAGGCTAGTGGGTACTTTCTGTGCTTTGCACATTGAGGTTTTGGGTTCAAATCATGGAAGGGGAGTTTTTTTTCCTTTTCTTTTGAATCTTTATATTTAGATTAAAAATAAATCACTTTGTGGTGTGTGTGAATTCTGTTATGGCATGGTGTGATTCGGTAGCGCGAGCATCTTTAATGCAATTTTTTACCTTCAATTACATATGAATCATACAGCGAATCAAATTGAAAGCACAAGCAGCTTTTGCTGATGAAAACAATATGCAAATCGATTATAATCTGTGAGCCAGTTCAGGTGTTTCTGCATGTTTTATGTTACGTTACACTGATAGCAACTATAACACTTAAACGTAGTGGTTTTCTTGAAGATACATCTGTACTGGATCACAGAACAAGGTCATGCTGCATATCATTTTAATCAGCAGAAGCAGATTGTTCTAATAAGATGCATTTTAGTGTAAAAAGACGCATTAAAAGATGCACGATGCTACCAAGTCACACAGCACTCCTATGACCTTAGACACAAAACATTTCTCTCAACATCCTATCACTTGTAATTTCTGCTATACAGTAGAAATTGTATTGTACACATAACAGGCGGCAAATTTCACATAATGAGAGATCATGTTAGGTTCAATACTTTTTAAAATACACTACTTTGTACTTTCCTTCTCCCTTCCTCTCTGTATATGGACACCCAAGTTCCTAAACCACCTCCCCCCACCATCACACAATTAAAATTCATCTGCATTGAGCTCATTATATTGCTCACCAACACCCCACCTTCTTTTGCTTCTATTCAATGCTGCCGCATGCTGAGCCTGCTAATGACAAGGTATTCATTGTCTGCTTTAATTGCATACTTCACATCAAATACACAACAGGTGATGTTCTCAACATGTATAGACTGTTTAGGCTAGTGGGTACTTTCTGTGCTTTGCACATTGAGGTTTTGGGTTCAAATCATGGAAGGAGAGTTTTTTTTCCTTTTCTTTTGAATCTTTATATTTAGATTAAAAATAAATCACTTTGTGGTGTGTGTGAATTCTGTTATGGCATGGTGTGATTCGGTAGCGCGAGCATCTTTAATGCAATTTTTTACCTTCAATTACATATGAATCATACAGCGAATCAAATTGAAAGCACAAGCAGCTTTTGCTGATGAAAACAATATGCAAATCGATTATAATCTGTGAGCCAGTTCAGGTGTTTCTGCATGTTTTATGTTACATTACACCAATAGTGACTATAACACTTAAACGTAGTGGTTTTCTTGAAGATACATCTGTTCTGGATCACAGAACATAGGCATGCTGCATATCATTTTAATCATCAGAAGCAGATTGTTCTAATAAGATGCATTTTAGTGTAAAAAGACGCATTAAAAGATGCACGATGCTACCAAGTCACACAGCACTCCTATGACCTTAGACTCAAAACATTTCTCTCAACATCCTATCACTTGAAATTTCTGCTATACAGTAGAAATTGTATTGAACACATAACAGGGGGCAAGCTTCACATAATGAGAGATCATGTTAGGTTCAATACTTTTTAAAATACACTACTTTGTACTTTCCTTCTCCCTTCCTCTCTGTATATGGACACCCAAGTTCCTAAACCACCTCCCCCCACCATCACACAATTATAATTCATCTGCATTGAGCTCATTATATCGCTCACCAACACCCCACCTTCTTTTGCTTCTATTCAATGCTGCCGCATGCTGAGCCTGCTAATGACAAGGTATTCATTGTCTGCTTTAATTGCATACTTCACATCAAATACACAACAGGTGATGTTCTCAACATGGATAGACTGTTTAGGCTAGTGGGTACTGTCTGTGCTTTGCACATTGAGGTATGGGGTTCGGATCATGGAAGGGGAGTTTTTTTTCCTTTTCTTTTGAATCTTTATTTTTAGATTAAAAATAAATCACTTGGTGGTGTGTTTGAATTCTGTTATGGCATGGTGTGACTCGGTAGCGCGAGCATCTTTAATGCAACTTTTTACCTTCAATTACATCTGAATCATACAGCGAATCAAATTGAAAGCACTAGCAGCTTTTGCTGATGAAAACAATATGCAATTTGATTATATTCTGTGAGCCAGTTCAGGTGTTTCTGCATGTTTTATGTTACGTTACACTAATAGCGACTATAACACTTAAACGTCGTGGTTTTCTTGAAGATACATCTGTACTGGATCACAGTATATAGGCATGCTGCATTTCATTTTAATCAGCAGAAGCAGATTGTTCTAATTAGATGCGTTTTAGGGTAAAAAGATGCATTAAAAGATGCACGATGCTACCAAGTCACACAGCACTCCTATGACCTTAGACTCAAAACATTTCTCTCAACATCCTATCACTTGAAATTTCTGCTATACAGTAGAAATTATTTTGTACACATAACAGGGGGCAAGTTTCACACAATGAGAGATCATGTTAGGTTCAATACTTTTTAAAATACACTACTTTGTACTTTCCTTCTCCCTTACTCTATGTGTATGGACACCCAAGTTCCTAAACCACCTCCCCCCACCATCACACAATTATAATTCATCTGCATTGAGCTCATTATATGGCTCACCAACACCCAACCTTCTTTTGCTTCTATTCAATGCTGCCGCATGCTGAGCCTGCTATTGACAAGGTATACATTGTCTACTTTAATTGCACACTTCACATCACATACACAACAGGTGATGTTCTCAACATGGATAGATTGTTTAGGCTAGTGGGTACTTTCTGTGCTTTGCACATTGAGGTCTGGGGTTCAAATCATGGAAGGGGAGTTTTTTTTCCTTTTCTTTTGAATCTTTATATTTAGATTAAAAATAAATCACTTTGTGGTGTGTGTGAATTCTGTTATGGCATGGTGTGATTCGGTAGCGCGAGCATCTTTAATGCAACTTTTTACCTTCAATTACATCTAAATCATACAGCAAATCAAATTGAAAGCACTAGCAGCTTTTGCTGATGAAAACAATATGCAAATTGATTATAATCTGTGAGCCAGTTCAGGTGTTTCTGCATGTTTTATGTTACGTTACACTAATAGCGACTATAACACTTAAACATAGTGGTTTTCTTGAAGATACATCTGTTCTGGATCACAGAACATAGGCATGCTGCATATCATTTTAATCAGCAGAAGCAGATTGTTCTAATAAGATGCATTTTAGTGTAAAAAGACGCATTAAAAGATGCACGATGCTACCAAGTCACAAAGCAGTCCTATGACCTTAGACTCAAAACATTTCTCTCAACATCCTATCACTTGAAATTTCTGCTATACAGTAGAAATTGTATTGTACACATAACAGGGGGCAAGTTTCACATAATGAGAGATCATGTTAGGTTCAATACTTTTTAAAATACACTACTTTGAACTTTCCTTCTCCCTTACTCTATGTGAATGGACACCCAAGTTCCTAAACCACCTCCCCCCACCATCACACAATTAAAATTCATCTGCATTGAGCTCATTATATTGCTCACCAACACCCCACCTTCTTTTGCTTCTATTCAATGCTGCCGCATGCTGAGCCTGCTAATGACAAGGTATTCATTGTCTGCTTTAATTGCATACTTCACATCAAATACACAACAGGTGATGTTCTCAACATGTATAGACTGTTTAGGCTAGTGGGTACTTTATGTGCTTTGCACATTGAGGTTTTGGGTTCAAATCATGGAAGGGGAGTTTTTTTTCCTTTTCTTTTGAATCTTTATATTTAGATTAAAAATAAATCACTTTGTGGTGTGTGTGAATTCTGTTATGGCATGGTGTGATTCGGTAGCGCGAGCATCTTTAATGCAATTTTTTACCTTCAATTACATATGAATCATACAGCGAATCAAATTGAAAGCACAAGCAGCTTTTGCTGATGAAAACAATATGCAAATCGATTATAATCTGTGAGCCAGTTCAGGTGTTTCTGCATGTTTTATGTTACGTTACACTGATAGCAACTATAACACTTAAACGTAGTGGTTTTCTTGAAGATACATCTGTACTGGATCACAGAACAAGGTCATGCTGCATATCATTTTAATCAGCAGAAGCAGATTGTTCTAATAAGATGCATTTTAGTGTAAAAAGACGCATTAAAAGATGCACGATGCTACCAAGTCACACAGCACTCCTATGACCTTAGACACAAAACATTTCTCTCAACATCCTATCACTTGTAATTTCTGCTATACAGTAGAAATTGTATTGTACACATAACAGGCGGCAAATTTCACATAATGAGAGATCATGTTAGGTTCAATACTTTTTAAAATACACTACTTTGTACTTTCCTTCTCCCTTCCTCTCTGTATATGGACACCCAAGTTCCTAAACCACCTCCCCCCACCATCACACAATTAAAATTCATCTGCATTGAGCTCATTATATTGCTCACCAACACCCCACCTTCTTTTGCTTCTATTCAATGCTGCCGCATGCTGAGCCTGCTAATGACAAGGTATTCATTGTCTGCTTTAATTGCATACTTCACATCAAATACACAACAGGTGATGTTCTCAACATGGATAGACTGTTTAGGCTAGTGGGTACTGTCTGTGCTTTGCACATTGAGGTATGGGGTTCGGATCATGGAAGGGGAGTTTTTTTTCCTTTTCTTTTGAATCTTTATTTTTAGATTAAAAATAAATCACTTGGTGGTGTGTTTGAATTCTGTTATGGCATGGTGTGACTCGGTAGCGCGAGCATCTTTAATGCAACTTTTTACCTTCAATTACATCTGAATCATACAGCGAATCAAATTGAAAGCACTAGCAGCTTTTGCTGATGAAAACAATATGCAATTTGATTATATTCTGTGAGCCAGTTCAGGTGTTTCTGCATGTTTTATGTTACGTTACACTAATAGCGACTATAACACTTAAACGTCGTGGTTTTCTTGAAGATACATCTGTACTGGATCACAGTATATAGGCATGCTGCATTTCATTTTAATCAGCAGAAGCAGATTGTTCTAATTAGATGCGTTTTAGGGTAAAAAGATGCATTAAAAGATGCACGATGCTACCAAGTCACACAGCACTCCTATGACCTTAGACTCAAAACATTTCTCTCAACATCCTATCACTTGAAATTTCTGCTATACAGTAGAAATTATTTTGTACACATAACAGGGGGCAAGTTTCACACAATGAGAGATCATGTTAGGTTCAATACTTTTTAAAATACACTACTTTGTACTTTCCTTCTCCCTTACTCTATGTGTATGGACACCCAAGTTCCTAAACCACCTCCCCCCACCATCACACAATTATAATTCATCTGCATTGAGCTCATTATATGGCTCACCAACACCCAACCTTCTTTTGCTTCTATTCAATGCTGCCGCATGCTGAGCCTGCTATTGACAAGGTATACATTGTCTACTTTAATTGCACACTTCACATCACATACACAACAGGTGATGTTCTCAACATGGATAGATTGTTTAGGCTAGTGGGTACTTTCTGTGCTTTGCACATTGAGGTCTGGGGTTCAAATCATGGAAGGGGAGTTTTTTTTCCTTTTCTTTTGAATCTTTATATTTAGATTAAAAATAAATCACTTTGTGGTGTGTGTGAATTCTGTTATGGCATGGTGTGATTCGGTAGCGCGAGCATCTTTAATGCAACTTTTTACCTTCAATTACATCTAAATCATACAGCAAATCAAATTGAAAGCACTAGCAGCTTTTGCTGATGAAAACAATATGCAAATTGATTATAATCTGTGAGCCAGTTCAGGTGTTTCTGCATGTTTTATGTTACGTTACACTAATAGCGACTATAACACTTAAACATAGTGGTTTTCTTGAAGATACATCTGTTCTGGATCACAGAACATAGGCATGCTGCATATCATTTTAATCAGCAGAAGCAGATTGTTCTAATAAGATGCATTTTAGTGTAAAAAGACGCATTAAAAGATGCACGATGCTACCAAGTCACAAAGCAGTCCTATGACCTTAGACTCAAAACATTTCTCTCAACATCCTATCACTTGAAATTTCTGCTATACAGTAGAAATTGTATTGTACACATAACAGGGGGCAAGTTTCACATAATGAGAGATCATGTTAGGTTCAATACTTTTTAAAATACACTACTTTGAACTTTCCTTCTCCCTTACTCTATGTGAATGGACACCCAAGTTCCTAAACCACCTCCCCCCACCATCACACAATTAAAATTCATCTGCATTGAGCTCATTATATTGCTCACCAACACCCCACCTTCTTTTGCTTCTATTCAATGCTGCCGCATGCTGAGCCTGCTAATGACAAGGTATTCATTGTCTGCTTTAATTGCATACTTCACATCAAATACACAACAGGTGATGTTCTCAACATGTATAGACTGTTTAGGCTAGTGGGTACTTTCTGTGCTTTGCACATTGAGGTTTTGGGTTCAAATCATGGAAGGGGAGTTTTTTTTCCTTTTCTTTTGAATCTTTATATTTAGATTAAAAATAAATCACTTTGTGGTGTGTGTGAATTCTGTTATGGCATGGTGTGATTCGGTAGCGCGAGCATCTTTAATGCAATTTTTTACCTTCAATTACATATGAATCATACAGCGAATCAAATTGAAAGCACAAGCAGCTTTTGCTGATGAAAACAATATGCAAATCGATTATAATCTGTGAGCCAGTTCAGGTGTTTCTGCATGTTTTATGTTACGTTACACTGATAGCAACTATAACACTTAAACGTAGTGGTTTTCTTGAAGATACATCTGTACTGGATCACAGAACAAGGTCATGCTGCATATCATTTTAATCAGCAGAAGCAGATTGTTCTAATAAGATGCATTTTAGTGTAAAAAGACGCATTAAAAGATGCACGATGCTACCAAGTCACACAGCACTCCTATGACCTTAGACACAAAACATTTCTCTCAACATCCTATCACTTGTAATTTCTGCTATACAGTAGAAATTGTATTGTACACATAACAGGCGGCAAATTTCACATAATGAGAGATCATGTTAGGTTCAATACTTTTTAAAATACACTACTTTGTACTTTCCTTCTCCCTTCCTCTCTGTATATGGACACCCAAGTTCCTAAACCACCTCCCCCCACCATCACACAATTAAAATTCATCTGCATTGAGCTCATTATATTGCTCACCAACACCCCACCTTCTTTTGCTTCTATTCAATGCTGCCGCATGCTGAGCCTGCTAATGACAAGGTATTCATTGTCTGCTTTAATTGCATACTTCACATCAAATACACAACAGGTGATGTTCTCAACATGTATAGACTGTTTAGGCTAGTGGGTACTTTCTGTGCTTTGCACATTGAGGTTTTGGGTTCAAATCATGGAAGGGGAGTTTTTTTTCCTTTTCTTTTGAATCTTTATATTTAGATTAAAAATAAATCACTTTGTGGTGTGTGTGAATTCTGTTATGGCATGGTGTGATTCGGTAGCGCGAGCATCTTTAATGCAATTTTTTACCTTCAATTACATATGAATCATACAGCGAATCAAATTGAAAGCACAAGCAGCTTTTGCTGATGAAAACAATATGCAAATCGATTATAATCTGTGAGCCAGTTCAGGTGTTTCTGCATGTTTTATGTTACATTACACTAATAGTGACTATAACACTTAAACGTAGTGGTTTTCTTGAAGATACATCTGTTCTGGATCACAGAACATAGGCATGCTGCATATCATTTTAATCATCAGAAGCAGATTGTTCTAATAAGATGCATTTTAGTGTAAAAAGACGCATTAAAAGATGCACGATGCTACCAAGTCACACAGCACTCCTATGACCTTAGACTCAAAACATTTCTCTCAACATCCTATCACTTGAAATTTCTGCTATACAGTAGAAATTGTATTGAACACATAACAGGGGGCAAGCTTCACATAATGAGAGATCATGTTAGGTTCAATACTTTTTAAAATACACTACTTTGTACTTTCCTTCTCCCTTCCTCTCTGTATATGGACACCCAAGTTCCTAAACCACCTCCCCCCACCATCACACAATTATAATTCATCTGCATTGAGCTCATTATATCGCTCACCAACACCCCACCTTCTTTTGCTTCTATTCAATGCTGCCGCATGCTGAGCCTGCTAATGACAAGGTATTCATTGTCTGCTTTAATTGCATACTTCACATCAAATACACAACAGGTGATGTTCTCAACATGGATAGACTGTTTAGGCTAGTGGGTACTGTCTGTGCTTTGCACATTGAGGTATGGGGTTCGGATCATGGAAGGGGAGTTTTTTTTCCTTTTCTTTTGAATCTTTATTTTTAGATTAAAAATAAATCACTTGGTGGTGTGTTTGAATTCTGTTATGGCATGGTGTGACTCGGTAGCGCGAGCATCTTTAATGCAACTTTTTACCTTCAATTACATCTGAATCATACAGCGAATCAAATTGAAAGCACTAGCAGCTTTTGCTGATGAAAACAATATGCAATTTGATTATATTCTGTGAGCCAGTTCAGGTGTTTCTGCATGTTTTATGTTACGTTACACTAATAGCGACTATAACACTTAAACGTCGTGGTTTTCTTGAAGATACATCTGTACTGGATCACAGTATATAGGCATGCTGCATTTCATTTTAATCAGCAGAAGCAGATTGTTCTAATTAGATGCGTTTTAGGGTAAAAAGATGCATTAAAAGATGCACGATGCTACCAAGTCACACAGCACTCCTATGACCTTAGACTCAAAACATTTCTCTCAACATCCTATCACTTGAAATTTCTGCTATACAGTAGAAATTATTTTGTACACATAACAGGGGGCAAGTTTCACACAATGAGAGATCATGTTAGGTTCAATACTTTTTAAAATACACTACTTTGTACTTTCCTTCTCCCTTACTCTATGTGTATGGACACCCAAGTTCCTAAACCACCTCCCCCCACCATCACACAATTATAATTCATCTGCATTGAGCTCATTATATGGCTCACCAACACCCAACCTTCTTTTGCTTCTATTCAATGCTGCCGCATGCTGAGCCTGCTATTGACAAGGTATACATTGTCTACTTTAATTGCACACTTCACATCACATACACAACAGGTGATGTTCTCAACATGGATAGATTGTTTAGGCTAGTGGGTACTTTCTGTGCTTTGCACATTGAGGTCTGGGGTTCAAATCATGGAAGGGGAGTTTTTTTTCCTTTTCTTTTGAATCTTTATATTTAGATTAAAAATAAATCACTTTGTGGTGTGTGTGAATTCTGTTATGGCATGGTGTGATTCGGTAGCGCGAGCATCTTTAATGCAACTTTTTACCTTCAATTACATCTAAATCATACAGCAAATCAAATTGAAAGCACTAGAAGTTTTTACTGATGAAAACAATATGCAAATTGATTATAATCTGTGAGCCAGTTCAGGTGTTTCTGCATGTTTTATGTTACGTTACACTAATAGCGACTATAACACTTAAACATAGTGGTTTTCTTGAAGATACATCTGTTCTGGATCACAGAACATAGGCATGCTGCATATCATTTTAATCAGCAGAAGCAGATTGTTCTAATAAGATGCATTTTAGTGTAAAAAGACGCATTAAAAGATGCACGATGCTACCAAGTCACAAAGCAGTCCTATGACCTTAGACTCAAAACATTTCTCTCAACATCCTATCACTTGAAATTTCTGCTATACAGTAGAAATTGTATTGTACACATAACAGGGGGCAAGTTTCACATAATGAGAGATCATGTTAGGTTCAATACTTTTTAAAATACACTACTTTGAACTTTCCTTCTCCCTTACTCTATGTGAATGGACACCCAAGTTCCTAAACCACCTCCCCCCACCATCACACAATTAAAATTCATCTGCATTGAGCTCATTATATTGCTCACCAACACCCCACCTTCTTTTGCTTCTATTCAATGCTGCCGCATGCTGAGCCTGCTAATGACAAGGTATTCATTGTCTGCTTTAATTGCATACTTCACATCAAATACACAACAGGTGATGTTCTCAACATGTATAGACTGTTTAGGCTAGTGGGTACTTTCTGTGCTTTGCACATTGAGGTTTTGGGTTCAAATCATGGAAGGGGAGTTTTTTTTCCTTTTCTTTTGAATCTTTATATTTAGATTAAAAATAAATCACTTTGTGGTGTGTGTGAATTCTGTTATGGCATGGTGTGATTCGGTAGCGCGAGCATCTTTAATGCAATTTTTTACCTTCAATTACATATGAATCATACAGCGAATCAAATTGAAAGCACAAGCAGCTTTTGCTGATGAAAACAATATGCAAATCGATTATAATCTGTGAGCCAGTTCAGGTGTTTCTGCATGTTTTATGTTACGTTACACTGATAGCAACTATAACACTTAAACGTAGTGGTTTTCTTGAAGATACATCTGTACTGGATCACAGAACAAGGTCATGCTGCATATCATTTTAATCAGCAGAAGCAGATTGTTCTAATAAGATGCATTTTAGTGTAAAAAGACGCATTAAAAGATGCACGATGCTACCAAGTCACACAGCACTCCTATGACCTTAGACACAAAACATTTCTCTCAACATCCTATCACTTGTAATTTCTGCTATACAGTAGAAATTGTATTGTACACATAACAGGCGGCAAATTTCACATAATGAGAGATCATGTTAGGTTCAATACTTTTTAAAATACACTACTTTGTACTTTCCTTCTCCCTTCCTCTCTGTATATGGACACCCAAGTTCCTAAACCACCTCCCCCCACCATCACACAATTAAAATTCATCTGCATTGAGCTCATTATATTGCTCACCAACACCCCACCTTCTTTTGCTTCTATTCAATGCTGCCGCATGCTGAGCCTGCTAATGACAAGGTATTCATTGTCTGCTTTAATTGCATACTTCACATCAAATACACAACAGGTGATGTTCTCAACATGTATAGACTGTTTAGGCTAGTGGGTACTTTCTGTGCTTTGCACATTGAGGTTTTGGGTTCAAATCATGGAAGGGGAGTTTTTTTTCCTTTTCTTTTGAATCTTTATATTTAGATTAAAAATAAATCACTTTGTGGTGTGTGTGAATTCTGTTATGGCATGGTGTGATTCGGTAGCGCGAGCATCTTTAATGCAATTTTTTACCTTCAATTACATATGAATCATACAGCGAATCAAATTGAAAGCACAAGCAGCTTTTGCTGATGAAAACAATATGCAAATCGATTATAATCTGTGAGCCAGTTCAGGTGTTTCTGCATGTTTTATGTTACATTACACTAATAGTGACTATAACACTTAAACGTAGTGGTTTTCTTGAAGATACATCTGTTCTGGATCACAGAACATAGGCATGCTGCATATCATTTTAATCATCAGAAGCAGATTGTTCTAATAAGATGCATTTTAGTGTAAAAAGACGCATTAAAAGATGCACGATGCTACCAAGTCACAAAGCAGTCCTATGACCTTAGACTCAAAACATTTCTCTCAACATCCTATCACTTGAAATTTCTGCTATACAGTAGAAATTGTATTGTACACATAACAGGGGGCAAGTTTCACATAATGAGAGATCATGTTAGGTTCAATACTTTTTAAAATACACTACTTTGAACTTTCCTTCTCCCTTACTCTATGTGAATGGACACCCAAGTTCCTAAACCACCTCCCCCCACCATCACACAATTAAAATTCATCTGCATTGAGCTCATTATATTGCTCACCAACACCCCACCTTCTTTTGCTTCTATTCAATGCTGCCGCATGCTGAGCCTGCTAATGACAAGGTATTCATTGTCTGCTTTAATTGCATACTTCACATCAAATACACAACAGGTGATGTTCTCAACATGTATAGACTGTTTAGGCTAGTGGGTACTGTCTGTGCTTTGCACATTGAGGTATGGGGTTCGGATCATGGAAGGGGAGTTTTTTTTCCTTTTCTTTTGAATCTTTATTTTTAGATTAAAAATAAATCACTTGGTGGTGTGTTTGAATTCTGTTATGGCATGGTGTGACTCGGTAGCGCGAGCATCTTTAATGCAACTTTTTACCTTCAATTACATCTGAATCATACAGCGAATCAAATTGAAAGCACTAGCAGCTTTTGCTGATGAAAACAATATGCAATTTGATTATATTCTGTGAGCCAGTTCAGGTGTTTCTGCATGTTTTATGTTACGTTACACTAATAGCGACTATAACACTTAAACATAGTGGTTTTCTTGAAGATACATCTGTTCTGGATCACAGAACATAGGCATGCTGCATATCATTTTAATCAGCAGAAGCAGATTGTTCTAATAAGATGCATTTTAGTGTAAAAAGACGCATTAAAAGATGCACGATGCTACCAAGTCACAAAGCAGTCCTATGACCTTAGACTCAAAACATTTCTCTCAACATCCTATCACTTGAAATTTCTGCTATACAGTAGAAATTGTATTGTACACATAACAGGGGGCAAGTTTCACATAATGAGAGATCATGTTAGGTTCAATACTTTTTAAAATACACTACTTTGAACTTTCCTTCTCCCTTACTCTATGTGAATGGACACCCAAGTTCCTAAACCACCTCCCCCCACCATCACACAATTAAAATTCATCTGCATTGAGCTCATTATATTGCTCACCAACACCCCACCTTCTTTTGCTTCTATTCAATGCTGCCGCATGCTGAGCCTGCTAATGACAAGGTATTCATTGTCTGCTTTAATTGCATACTTCACATCAAATACACAACAGGTGATGTTCTCAACATGTATAGACTGTTTAGGCTAGTGGGTACTTTCTGTGCTTTGCACATTGAGGTTTTGGGTTCAAATCATGGAAGGGGAGTTTTTTTTCCTTTTCTTTTGAATCTTTATATTTAGATTAAAAATAAATCACTTTGTGGTGTGTGTGAATTCTGTTATGGCATGGTGTGATTCGGTAGCGCGAGCATCTTTAATGCAATTTTTTACCTTCAATTACATATGAATCATACAGCGAATCAAATTGAAAGCACAAGCAGCTTTTGCTGATGAAAACAATATGCAAATCGATTATAATCTGTGAGCCAGTTCAGGTGTTTCTGCATGTTTTATGTTACGTTACACTGATAGCAACTATAACACTTAAACGTAGTGGTTTTCTTGAAGATACATCTGTACTGGATCACAGAACAAGGTCATGCTGCATATCATTTTAATCAGCAGAAGCAGATTGTTCTAATAAGATGCATTTTAGTGTAAAAAGACGCATTAAAAGATGCACGATGCTACCAAGTCACACAGCACTCCTATGACCTTAGACACAAAACATTTCTCTCAACATCCTATCACTTGTAATTTCTGCTATACAGTAGAAATTGTATTGTACACATAACAGGCGGCAAATTTCACATAATGAGAGATCATGTTAGGTTCAATACTTTTTAAAATACACTACTTTGTACTTTCCTTCTCCCTTCCTCTCTGTATATGGACACCCAAGTTCCTAAACCACCTCCCCCCACCATCACACAATTAAAATTCATCTGCATTGAGCTCATTATATTGCTCACCAACACCCCACCTTCTTTTGCTTCTATTCAATGCTGCCGCATGCTGAGCCTGCTAATGACAAGGTATTCATTGTCTGCTTTAATTGCATACTTCACATCAAATACACAACAGGTGATGTTCTCAACATGTATAGACTGTTTAGGCTAGTGGGTACTTTCTGTGCTTTGCACATTGAGGTTTTGGGTTCAAATCATGGAAGGGGAGTTTTTTTTCCTTTTCTTTTGAATCTTTATATTTAGATTAAAAATAAATCACTTTGTGGTGTGTGTGAATTCTGTTATGGCATGGTGTGATTCGGTAGCGCGAGCATCTTTAATGCAATT
This sequence comes from Taudactylus pleione, assembly GCA_031769625.1. Taxonomy (NCBI): domain Eukaryota; kingdom Metazoa; phylum Chordata; class Amphibia; order Anura; family Myobatrachidae; genus Taudactylus; species Taudactylus pleione. The sequence continues at coordinate 7,784,912 of JAUIMM010000759.1, forward strand.
TTTTACCTTCAATTACATATGAATCATACAGCGAATCAAATTGAAAGCACAAGCAGCTTTTGCTGATGAAAACAATATGCAAATCGATTATAATCTGTGAGCCAGTTCAGGTGTTTCTGCATGTTTTATGTTACATTACACTAATAGTGACTATAACACTTAAACGTAGTGGTTTTCTTGAAGATACATCTGTTCTGGATCACAGAACATAGGCATGCTGCATATCATTTTAATCATCAGAAGCAGATTGTTCTAATAAGATGCATTTTAGTGTAAAAAGACGCATTAAAAGATGCACGATGCTACCAAGTCACACAGCACTCCTATGACCTTAGACTCAAAACATTTCTCTCAACATCCTATCACTTGAAATTTCTGCTATACAGTAGAAATTGTATTGAACACATAACAGGGGGCAAGCTTCACATAATGAGAGATCATGTTAGGTTCAATACTTTTTAAAATACACTACTTTGTACTTTCCTTCTCCCTTCCTCTCTGTATATGGACACCCAAGTTCCTAAACCACCTCCCCCCACCATCACACAATTATAATTCATCTGCATTGAGCTCATTATATCGCTCACCAACACCCCACCTTCTTTTGATTCTATTCAATGCTGCCGCATGCTGAGCCTGCTAATGACAAGGTATTCATTGTCTGCTTTAATTGCATACTTCACATCAAATACACAACAGGTGATGTTCTCAACATGGATAGACTGTTTAGGCTAGTGGGTACTGTCTGTGCTTTGCACATTGAGGTATGGGGTTCGGATCATGGAAGGGGAGTTTTTTTTCCTTTTCTTTTGAATCTTTATTTTTAGATTAAAAATAAATCACTTGGTGGTGTGTTTGAATTCTGTTATGGCATGGTGTGACTCGGTAGCGCGAGCATCTTTAATGCAACTTTTTACCTTCAATTACATCTGAATCATACAGCGAATCAAATTGAAAGCACTAGCAGCTTTTGCTGATGAAAACAATATGCAATTTGATTATATTCTGTGAGCCAGTTCAGGTGTTTCTGCATGTTTTATGTTACGTTACACTAATAGCGACTATAACACTTAAACGTCGTGGTTTTCTTGAAGATACATCTGTACTGGATCACAGTATATAGGCATGCTGCATTTCATTTTAATCAGCAGAAGCAGATTGTTCTAATTAGATGCGTTTTAGGGTAAAAAGATGCATTAAAAGATGCACGATGCTACCAAGTCACACAGCACTCCTATGACCTTAGACTCAAAACATTTCTCTCAACATCCTATCACTTGAAATTTCTGCTATACAGTAGAAATTATTTTGTACACATAACAGGGGGCAAGTTTCACACAATGAGAGATCATGTTAGGTTCAATACTTTTTAAAATACACTACTTTGTACTTTCCTTCTCCCTTACTCTATGTGTATGGACACCCAAGTTCCTAAACCACCTCCCCCCACCATCACACAATTATAATTCATCTGCATTGAGCTCATTATATGGCTCACCAACACCCAACCTTCTTTTGCTTCTATTCAATGCTGCCGCATGCTGAGCCTGCTATTGACAAGGTATACATTGTCTACTTTAATTGCACACTTCACATCACATACACAACAGGTGATGTTCTCAACATGGATAGATTGTTTAGGCTAGTGGGTACTTTCTGTGCTTTGCACATTGAGGTCTGGGGTTCAAATCATGGAAGGGGAGTTTTTTTTCCTTTTCTTTTGAATCTTTATATTTAGATTAAAAATAAATCACTTTGTGGTGTGTGTGAATTCTGTTATGGCATGGTGTGATTCGGTAGCGCGAGCATCTTTAATGCAACTTTTTACCTTCAATTACATCTAAATCATACAGCAAATCAAATTGAAAGCACTAGCAGCTTTTGCTGATGAAAACAATATGCAAATTGATTATAATCTGTGAGCCAGTTCAGGTGTTTCTGCATGTTTTATGTTACGTTACACTAATAGCGACTATAACACTTAAACGTAGTGGTTTTCTTGAAGATACATCTGTTCTGGATCACAGAACATAGGCATGCTGCATATCATTTTAATCAGCAGAAGCAGATTGTTCTAATAAGATGCATTTTAGTGTAAAAAGACGCATTAAAAGATGCACGATGCTACCAAGTCACAAAGCAGTCCTATGACCTTAGACTCAAAACATTTCTCTCAACATCCTATCACTTGAAATTTCTGCTATACAGTAGAAATTGTATTGTACACATAACAGGGGGCAAGTTTCACATAATGAGAGATCATGTTAGGTTCAATACTTTTTAAAATACACTACTTTGAACTTTCCTTCTCCCTTACTCTATGTGAATGGACACCCAAGTTCCTAAACCACCTCCCCCCACCATCACACAATTAAAATTCATCTGCATTGAGCTCATTATATTGCTCACCAACACCCCACCTTCTTTTGCTTCTATTCAATGCTGCCGCATGCTGAGCCTGCTAATGACAAGGTATTCATTGTCTGCTTTAATTGCATACTTCACATCAAATACACAACAGGTGATGTTCTCAACATGTATAGACTGTTTAGGCTAGTGGGTACTTTCTGTGCTTTGCACATTGAGGTTTTGGGTTCAAATCATGGAAGGGGAGTTTTTTTTCCTTTTCTTTTGAATCTTTATATTTAGATTAAAAATAAATCACTTTGTGGTGTGTGTGAATTCTGTTATGGCATGGTGTGATTCGGTAGCGCGAGCATCTTTAATGCAATTTTTTACCTTCAATTACATATGAATCATACAGCGAATCAAATTGAAAGCACAAGCAGCTTTTGCTGATGAAAACAATATGCAAATCGATTATAATCTGTGAGCCAGTTCAGGTGTTTCTGCATGTTTTATGTTACGTTACACTAATAGTGACTATAACACTTAAACGTAGTGGTTTTCTTGAAGATACATCTGTTCTGGATCACAGAACATAGGCATGCTGCATATCATTTTAATCATCAGAAGCAGATTGTTCTAATAAGATGCATTTTAGTGTAAAAAGACGCATTAAAAGATGCACGATGCTACCAAGTCACACAGCACTCCTATGACCTTAGACTCAAAACATTTCTCTCAGCATCCTATCACTTGAAATTTCTGCTATACAGTAGAAATTGTATTGAACACATAACAGGGGGCAAGCTTCACATAATGAGAGATCATGTTAGGTTCAATACTTTCTAAAATACACTACTTTGTACTTTCCTTCTCCCTTACTCTATGTGTATGGACACCCAAGTTCCTAAACCACCTCCCCCCACCATCACACAATTAAAATTCATCTGCATTGAGCTCATTATATTGCTCACCAACACCCCACCATGTTTTGCTTCTATTCAATGCTGCCGCATGCTGAGCCTGCTAATGACAAGGAATTCATTGTCTGCTTTAATTGCATACTTCACATCAAATACACAACAGGTGATGTTCTCAACATGGATAGACTGTTTAGGCTAGTGGGTACTTTCTGTGCTTTGCACATTGAGGTCTGGGGTTCAAATCATGGAAGGGGAGTTTTTTTTTCCTTTTCTTTTGAATCTTTATATTTAGATTAAAAATAAATCACTTTGTGGTGTGTGTGAATTCTGTTATGGCATGGTGTGATTCGGTAGCGCGAGCATCTTTAATGCAACTTTTTACCTTCAATTACATATGAATCATACAGCGAATCAAATTGAAAGCACAAGCAGCTTTTGCTGATGAAAACAATATGCAAATTGATTATAATCTGTGAGCCAGTTCAGGTGTTTCTGCATGTTTTATGTTACGTTACACTGATAGCAACTATAACACTTAAACGTAGTGGTTTTCTTGAAGATACATCTGTACTGGATCACAGAACAAGGTCATGCTGCATATCATTTTAATCAGCAGAAGCAGATTGTTCTAATAAGATGCATTTTAGTGTAAAAAGACGCATTAAAAGATGCACGATGCTACCAAGTCACACAGCACTCCTATGACCTTAGACACAAAACATTTCTCTCAACATCCTATCACTTGTAATTTCTGCTATACAGTAGAAATTGTATTGTACACATAACAGGCGGCAAATTTCACATAATGAGAGATCATGTTAGGTTCAATACTTTTTAAAATACACTACTTTGTACTTTCCTTCTCCCTTCCTCTCTGTATATGGACACCCAAGTTCCTAAACCACCTCCCCCCACCATCACACAATTATAATTCATCTGCATTGAGCTCATTATATCGCTCACCAACACCCCACCTTCTTTTGCTTCTATTCAATGCTGCCGCATGCTGAGCCTGGTAATGACAAGGTATTCATTGTCTGCTTTAATTGCATACTTCACATCAAATACACAACAGGTGATGTTCTCAACATGGATAGACTGTTTAGGCTAGTGGGTACTGTCTGTGCTTTGCACATTGAGGTATGGGGTTCGGATCATGGAAGGGGAGTTTTTTTTCCTTTTCTTTTGAATCTTTATTTTTAGATTAAAAATAAATCACTTGGTGGTGTGTTTGAATTCTGTTATGGCATGGTGTGTCTCGGTAGCGCGAGCATCTTTAATGCAACTTTTTACCTTCAATTACATCTGAATCATACAGCGAATCAAATTGAAAGCACTAGCAGCTTTTGCTGATGAAAACAATATGCAAATTGATTATATTCTGTGAGCCAGTTCAGGTGTTTCTGCATGTTTTATGTTACGTTACACTAATAGCGACTATAACACTTAAACGTCGTGGTTTTCTTGAAGATACATCTGTACTGGATCACAGTATATAGGCATGCTGCATTTCATTTTAATCAGCAGAAGCAGATTGTTCTAATTAGATGCGTTTTAGGGTAAAAAGATGCATTAAAAGATGCACGATGCTACCAAGTCACACAGCACTCCTATGACCTTAGACTCAAAACATTTCTCTCAACATCCTATCACTTGAAATTTCTGCTATACAGTAGAAATTATTTTGTACACATAACAGGGGGCAAGTTTCACACAATGAGAGATCATGTTAGGTTCAATACTTTTTAAAATACACTACTTTGTACTTTCCTTCTCCCTTACTCTATGTGTATGGACACCCAAGTTCCTAAACCACCTCCCCCCACCATCACACAATTATAATTCATCTGCATTGAGCTCATTATATGGCTCACCAACACCAAACCTTCTTTTGCTTCTATTCAATGCTGCCGCATGCTGAGCCTGCTATTGACAAGGTATACATTGTCTACTTTAATTGCACAATTCACATCACATACACAACAGGTGATGTTCTCAACATGGATAGATTGTTTAGGCTAGTGGGTACTTTCTGTGCTTTGCACATTGAGGTCTGGGGTTCAAATCATGGAAGGGGAGTTTTTTTTCCTTTTCTTTTGAATCTTTATATTTAGATTAAAAATAAATCACTTTGTGGTGTGTGTGAATTCTGTTATGGCATGGTGTGATTCGGTAGCGCGAGCATCTTTAATGCAACTTTTTACCTTCAATTACATCTAAATCATACAGCAAATCAAATTGAAAGCACTAGCAGCTTTTGCTGATGAAAACAATATGCAAATTGATTATAATCTGTGAGCCAGTTCAGGTGTTTCTGCATGTTTTATGTTACGTTACACTAATAGCGACTATAACACTTAAACGTAGTGGTTTTCTTGAAGATACATCTGTTCTGGATCACAGAACATAGGCATGCTGCATATCATTTTAATCAGCAGAAGCAGATTGTTCTAATAAGATGCATTTTAGTGTAAAAAGACGCATTAAAAGATGCACGATGCTACCAAGTCACAAAGCAGTCCTATGACCTTAGACTCAAAACATTTCTCTCAACATCCTATCACTTGAAATTTCTGCTATACAGTAGAAATTGTATTGTACACATAACAGGGGGCAAGTTTCACATAATGAGAGATCATGTTAGGTTCAATACTTTTTAAAATACACTACTTTGAACTTTCCTTCTCCCTTACTCTATGTGAATGGACACCCAAGTTCCTAAACCACCTCCCCCCACCATCACACAATTAAAATTCATCTGCATTGAGCTCATTATATTGCTCACCAACACCCCACCTTCTTTTGCTTCTATTCAATGCTGCCGCATGCTGAGCCTGCTAATGACAAGGTATTCATTGTCTGCTTTAATTGCATACTTCACATCAAATACACAACAGGTGATGTTCTCAACATGTATAGACTGTTTAGGCTAGTGGGTACTTTCTGTGCTTTGCACATTGAGGTTTTGGGTTCAAATCATGGAAGGGGAGTTTTTTTTCCTTTTCTTTTGAATCTTTATATTTAGATTAAAAATAAATCACTTTGTGGTGTGTGTGAATTCTGTTATGGCATGGTGTGATTCGGTAGCGCGAGCATCTTTAATGCAATTTTTTACCTTCAATTACATATGAATCATACAGCGAATCAAATTGAAAGCACAAGCAGCTTTTGCTGATGAAAACAATATGCAAATCGATTATAATCTGTGAGCCAGTTCAGGTGTTTCTGCATGTTTTATGTTACATTACACTAATAGTGACTATAACACTTAAACGTAGTGGTTTTCTTGAAGATACATCTGTTCTGGATCACAGAACATAGGCATGCTGCATATCATTTTAATCATCAGAAGCAGATTGTTCTAATAAGATGCATTTTAGTGTAAAAAGACGCATTAAAAGATGCACGATGCTACCAAGTCACAAAGCAGTCCTATGACCTTAGACTCAAAACATTTCTCTCAACATCCTATCACTTGAAATTTCTGCTATACAGTAGAAATTGTATTGAACACATAACAGGGGGCAAGCTTCACATAATGAGAGATCATGTTAGGTTCAATACTTTTTAAAATACACTACTTTGTACTTTCCTTCTCCCTTCCTCTCTGTATATGGACACCCAAGTTCCTAAACCACCTCCCCCCACCATCACACAATTATAATTCATCTGCATTGAGCTCATTATATCGCTCACCAACACCCCACCTTCTTTTGCTTCTATTCAATGCTGCCACATGCTGAGCCTGCTAATGACAAGGTATTCATTGTCTGCTTTAATTGCATACTTCACATCAAATACACAACAGGTGATGTTCTCAACATGGATAGACTGTTTAGGCTAGTGGGTACTGTCTGTGCTTTGCACATTGAGGTATGGGGTTCGGATCATGGAAGGGGAGTTTTTTTTCCTTTTCTTTTGAATCTTTATTTTTAGATTAAAAATAAATCACTTGGTGGTGTGTTTGAATTCTGTTATGGCATGGTGTGACTCGGTAGCGCGAGCATCTTTAATGCAACTTTTTACCTTCAATTACATCTGAATCATACAGCGAATCAAATTGAAAGCACTAGCAGCTTTTGCTGATGAAAACAATATGCAAATTGATTATATTCTGTGAGCCAGTTCAGGTGTTTCTGCATGTTTTATGTTACGTTACACTAATAGCGACTATAACACTTAAACGTCGTGGTTTTCTTGAAGATACATCTGTACTGGATCACAGTATATAGGCATGCTGCATTTCATTTTAATCAGCAGAAGCAGATTGTTCTAATTAGATGCGTTTTAGGGTAAAAAGATGCATTAAAAGATGCACGATGCTACCAAGTCACACAGCACTCCTATGACCTTAGACTCAAAACATTTCTCTCAACATCCTATCACTTGTAATTTCTGCTATACAGTAGAAATTGTATTGTACACATAACAGGCGGCAAATTTCACATAATGAGAGATCATGTTAGGTTCAATACTTTTTAAAATACACTACTTTGTACTTTCCTTCTCCCTTACTCTATGTGTATGGACACCCAAGTTCCTAAACCACCTCCCCCCACCATCACACAATTATAATTCATCTGCATTGAGCTCATTATATGGCTCACCAACACCCAACCTTCTTTTGCTTCTATTCAATGCTGCCGCATGCTGAGCCTGCTATTGACAAGGTATACATTGTCTACTTTAATTGCACACTTCACATCACATACACAACAGGTGATGTTCTCAACATGGATAGATTGTTTAGGCTAGTGGGTACTGTCTGTGCTTTGCACAATGAGGTATGGGGTTCGGATCATGGAAGGGGAGTTTTTTTTCCTTTTCTTTTGAATCTTTATTTTTAGATTAAAAATAAATCACTTGGTGGTGTGTTTGAATTCTGTTATGGCATGGTGTGACTCGGTAGCGCGAGCATCTTTAATGCAACTTTTTACCTTCAATTACATCTGAATCATACAGCGAATCAAATTGAAAGCACTAGCAGCTTTTGCTGATTAAAACAATATGCAAATTGATTATATTCTGTGATCCATTTCAGGTGTTTCTGAATGTTTTATGTTACGTTACACTAATAGCGACTATAACACTTAAACGTAGTGGTTTTCTTGAAGATACATCTGTACTGGATCACAGAACATAGGCATGCTGCATATCATTTTAATCAGCAGAAGCAGATTGTTCTAATAAGATGCATTTTAGGGTAAAAAGACGCATTAAAAGATGCACGATGCTACCAAGTCACACAGCACTCCTATGACCTTAGACTCAAAACATTTCTCTCAACATCCTATCACTTGAAATTTATGCTAAACAGTAGAAATTGTATTGTACACATAACAGGGGGCAAGTTTCACATAATGAGAGATCATGTTAGGTTCAATACTTTTTAAAATACACTACTTTGTACTTTCCTTCTCCCTTACTCTATGTGTATGGACACCCAAGTTCCTAAACCACCTCCCCCCACCATCACACAATTAAAGTTCATCTGCATTGAGCTCATTATATTGCTCACCAACACCCCACCTTCTTTTGCTTCTATTCAATGCTGCCGCATGCTGAGCCTGCTAATGACAAGGTATTCATTGTCTGCTTTAATTGCATACTTCACATCAAATACACAACAGGTGATGTTCTCAACATGGATAGACTGTTTAGGCTAGTGGGTACTTTCTGTGCTTTGCACATTGAGGTCTGGGGTTCGGATCATGGAAGGGGAGTTTTTTTTCCTTTCCTTTTGAATCTTTATTTTTAGATTAAAAATAAATCACTTGGTGGTGTGTGTGAATTCTGTTATGGCATGGTGTGATTCGGTAGCGCGAGCATCTTTAATGCAACTTTTTACCTTCAATTACATCTAAATCATACAGCGAATCAAATTGAAAGCACTTGCAGCTTTTGCTAATGAAAACAATATGCAAATTGATTATAATCTGTGAGCCAGTTCAGGTGTTTCTGCATGTTTTATGTTACGTTACACTAATAGCGACTATAACACTTAAACGTAGTGGTTTTCTTGAAGATACATCTGTACTGGATCACAGAACATAGGCATGCTGCATATCATTTTAATCAGCAGAAGCAGATTGTTCTAATAAGATGCATTTTAGGGTAAAAAGACGCATTAACAGATGCACGATGCTACCAAGTCACACAGCACTCCTATGACCTTAGACTCAAAACATTTCTCTCAACATCATATCACTTGAAATTTTTGCTATACAGTAGAAATTGTATTGTACACATAACAGGGGGCAAGTTTCACATAATGAGAGATCATGTTAGGTTCAATACTTTTTAAAATACACTACTTTGTACTTTCCTTCTCCCTTCCTCTCTGTGTATGGACACCCAAGTTCCTAAACAACCTCCCCCCACCATCACACAATTATAATTCATCTGCATTGAGCTCATTATATCGCTCACCAACACCCCACCTTCTTTTGCTTCTATTCAATGCTGCCGCATGCTGAGCCTGCTAATGACAAGGTATTCATTGTCTGCTTTAATTGCATACTTCACATCAAATACACAACAGGTGATGTTCTCAACATTGATAGACTGTTAGGCTACTGGGTACTGTCTGCACTTTGCACATTGAGGTCTGGGGTTCGAATCATGGAAGGGGAGTTTTTTTTTCCTTTTCTTTTGAATCTTTATATTTAGATTAAAAATAAATCACTCTGTGGTGTGTATGAATTCTATTATGGCATGGTGTGATTCGGTAGCGCGTGCATCTTTAATGCAACTTTTTACCTTCAATTACATCTGAATCATACAGCGAATCAAATTGAAAGCACAAGCAGCTTTTGCAGATAAAAACAATATGCAAATTGCCTATAATCTGAGAGCCAGTTCAGGTGTTTCTGCATGTTTTATGTTACATTACACTAATAGCAACTATAACACTTAAACGTAGTGGTTTTCTTGAAGATACACCTGTACTGGATCTCAGAACATAGGCATGCTGCATATCATTTTAATCAGCAGAAGCAGATTGTTCTAATAAGATGCATTTTAGTGTAAAAAAACGCATTAAAAGATGCACGATGCTACCAAGTCACATAGCACTCCTATGACCTTAGACTCAAAACATTTCTCTCAACATCCTATCACTTGAAATTTCTGCTATACAATAGAAATTGTATTGTCCACATAACAGGGGGCAAGATTCACATAATGAGAGATCATTTTAGGTTCAATACTTTTTAAAATACACTACTTTGTACTTTCCTTCTCCCTTACTCTATGTGTATGGACACCCAAGTTCCTAAACCACCTCCCCCCACCATCACACAATTATAATTCATCTGCATTGAGCTCATTATATCGCTCACAAACACCCCACCTTCTTTTGCTTCTATTCAATGCTGCCGCATGCTGAGCCTGCTAATGACAAGGTGTTCATTGTCTGCTTTAATTGCATACTTCACATCAAATACACAACAGGTGATGTTCTCAACATGGATAGACTGTTTAGTCTAGTGGGTACTGTCTGCGCTTTGCACCTTGAGGTATAGGGTTCGGATCATGGAAGGGGAGTTTTTTTTCCTTTTCTATTGAATCTTTATTTTTAGATTAAAAATAAATCACTTGGTGGTGTGTGTGAATTCTGTTATGGCATGGTGTGACTCGGTAGCATGAGTATCTTTAATGCAACTTTTTACCTTCAATTACATCTGAATCATACAGCGAATCAAATTGAAAGCACTAGCAGCTTTTGCTGATGAAAACAATATGCAAATTAATTATAATCTGTGAGCCAGTTCAGGTGTTTCTGCATGTTTTATGTTACGTTACACTAATAGCGACTATAACACTTAAACGTAGTGGTTTTCTTGAAGATACATCTGTACTGGATCACAGAACATAGGCATGCTGCATATCATTTTAATCAGCAGAAGCAGATTGTTCTAATAAGATGCATTTTAGGGTAAAAAGACGCATTTAAAGATGCACGATGCTACCAAGTCACAGCACTCCTATGACCTTAGACTCAAAACATTTCTCTCAACATCATATCACTTGAAATTTTTGCTATACAGTAGAAATTGTATTGTACACATAACAGGGGGCAAGTTTCACATAATGAGAGATCATGTTAGGTTCAATACTTTTTAAAATACACTACTTTGTACTTTCCTTCTCACTTCCACTCTGTGTATGGACACCCAAGTTCCTAAACAACCTCCCCCTACCATCACACAATTATAATTCATCTGCATTGAGCTCATTATATCGCTCACCAACACCCCACCTTCTTTTGCTTCTATTCAATGCTGCCGCATGCTGAGCCTGCTAATGACAAGGTATTCATTGTCTGCTTTAATTGCATACTTCACATCAAATACACAACAGGTGATGTTCTCAACATGGATAGACTGTTTAGGCTACTGGGTACTGTCTGCACTTTGCACATTGAGGTCTGGGGTTCGAATCATGGAAGGGGAGTTTTTTTTTCCTTTTCTTTTGAATCTTTATATTTAGATTAAAAATAAATCACTCTGTGGTGTGTATGAATTCTGTTATGGCATGGTGTGATTCGGTAGCGCGTGCATCTTTAATGCAACTTTTTACCTTCAATTACATCTGAATCATACAGCGAATCAAATTGAAAGCACAAGCAGCTTTTGCAGATAAAAACAATATGCAAATTGCCTATAATCTGAGAGCCAGTTCAGGTGTTTCTGCATGTTTTATGTTACATTACACTAATAGCGACTATAACACTTAAACGTAGTGGTTTTCTTGAAGATACACCTGTACTGGATCTCAGAACATAGGCATGCTGCATATCATTTTAATCAGCAGAAGCAGATTGTTCTAATAAGATGCATTTTAGTGTAAAAAAACGCATTAAAAGATGCACGATGCTACCAAGTCACACAGCACTCCTATGACCTTAGACTCAAAACATTTCTCTCAACATCCTATCACTTGAAATTTCTGCTATACAGTAGAAATTGTTTTGTACACATAACAGGGGGCAAGTTTCACATAATGAGAGATCATGTTAGGTTCAATACTTTTTAAAATACACTACTTTGTACTTTCCTTCTCACTTCCTCTCTGTGTATGGACACCCAAGTTCCTAAACCACCTCCCCCACCATCACACACTTATAATTCATCTGCATTGAGCTCATTATATGGCTCACCAACACCCAACCTTCTTTTGCTTCTATTCAATGTTGCCGCATGCTGAGCCTGCTATTGACAAGGTATACATTGTCTACTTTAATTGCACACTTCACATCACATACACAACAGGTGATGTTCTCAACATGGATAGACTGTTTTGTCTAGTGGGTACTGTCTGCGCTTTGCACCTTGAGGTATGGGGTTCGGATCATGGAAGGGGAGTTTTTTTTTCCTTTTCTTTTGAATCTTTATTTTTAGATTAAAAATAAATCACTTGGTGGTGTGTGTGAATTCTGTTATGGCATGGTGTGACTCGGTAGCGCGAGTATCTTTAATGCAACTTTTTACCTTCAATTACATCTGAATCATAAAGCGAATCAAATTGAAAGCACAAGCAGCTTTTGCTGATGAAAACAATATGCAAATTGATTATATTCTGTGAGCCAGTTCAGGTGTTTCTGCATGTTTTATGTTACGTTACACTAATAGCGACTATAACACTTAAACGTCGTGGTTTTCTTGAAGATACATCTGTACTGGATCACAGTATATAGGCATGCTGCATTTCTTTTTAATCAGCAGAAGCAGATTGTTCTAATTAGATGCGTTTTAGGGTAAAAAGATGCATTAAAAGACGCACGATGCTACCAAGTCACACAGCACTCCTATGACCTTAGACTCAAAACATTTCTCTCAACATCCTATCACTTGAAATTTCTGCTATACAGTAGAAATTATTTTGTACACATAACAGGGGGCAAGTTTCACATAATGAGAGATCATGTTACGTTCAATACTTTTTAAAATATACTACTTTGTACTTTCCTTCTCCCTTACTCTATGTGTATGGACACCCAAGTTCCTAAACCACCTCCCCCCACCATCACACAATTATAATTCATCTGCATTGAGCTCATTATATGGCTCACCAACACCCAACCTTCTTTTGCTTCTATTCAATGCTGCCGCATGCTGAGCCTGCTATTGACAAGGTATACATTGTCTACTTTAATTGCACACTTCACATCACATACACAACAGGTGATGTTCTCAACATGGATAGATTGTTTAGGCTAGTGGGTACTTTCTGTGCTTTGCACATTGAGGTCTGGGGTTCAAATCATGGAAGGGGAGTTTTTTTTCCTTTTCTTTTGAATCTTTATATTTAGATTAAAAATAAATCACTTTGTGGTGTGTGTGAATTCTGTTATGGCATGGTGTGATTCGGTAGCGCGAGCATCTTTAATGCAACATTTTACCTTCAATTACATCTGAATCATACAGCGAAACAAATTGAAAGCACAAGCAGCTTTTGCTGATGAAAACAATATGCAAATTGATTATAATCTGTGAGCCAGTTCAGGTGTTTCTGCATGTTTTATGTTACGTTACACTAATAGCGACAATAACACTTAAATGTAGTGGTTTTCTTGAAGATACATCTGTACTGGATCAAAGAACATAGGCATGCTGCATATCATTTTAATCAGCAGAAGCAGATTGTTCTAATAAGATGCATTTTAGTGTAAAAAGACGCATTAAAAGATGCACGATGCAACCAAGTCACACAGCTCTCCTATGACCTTAGACTCAAAACATTTCTCTCAACATCCTTTCACTTGAAATTTCTGCTATACTGTAGAAATTGTATTGTACACATAATAGGGGGCAAGTTTCACATAATGAGAGATCATGTTAGGTTCAATATTTTTTAATATACACTACTTTGTACTTTCCTTCTCCCTTCCTCTCTGTGTATGGACACCCAAGTTCCTAAACCACCTCCCCCCACCATCACACAATTATAATTCATCTGCATTGAGCTCATTATATCGCTCACCAACACCCCACCTTCTTTTGCTTCTATTCAAAGCTGCCGCATGCTGAGCCTGCTAATGACAAGGTATTCGTTGTCTGCTTTAATTGCATACTTCACATCAAATACACAACAGGTGATGTTCTCAACATGGATAGACTGTTTAGGCTAGTGGGTACTGTCTGTGCTTTGCACATTGAGGTCTGGGGTTCGGATCATGGAAGGGGAGTTTTTTTTCCTTTTCTTTTGAATCTTTATTTTTAGATTAAAAATAAATCACTTGGTGGTGTGTTTGAATTCTGTTATGGCATGGTGTGACTCGGTAGCGCGAGCATCTTTAATGCAACTTTTTACCTTCAATTACATCTGAATCATACAGCGAATCAAATTGAAAGCACTAGCAGCTTTTGCTGATTAAAACAATATGCAAATTGATTATATTCTGTGAGCCATTTCAGGTGTTTCTGAATGTTTTATGTTACGTTACACTAATAGCGACTATAACACTTAAACGTAGTGGTTTTCTTGAAGATACATCTGTACTGGATCACAGAACATAGGCATGCTGCATATCATTTTAATCAGCAGAAGCAGATTGTTCTAACAAGATGCATTTTAGGGTAAAAAGACGCATTAAAAGATGCACGATGCTACCAAGTCACACAGCACTCCTATGACCTTAGACTCAAAACATTTCTCTCAACATCCTATCACTTGAAATTTCTGCTATACAGTAGAAATTGTATTGTACACATAACAGGGGGCAAGTTTCACATAATGAGAGATCATGTTAGGTTCAATACTTTTTAAAATACACTACTTTGTACTTTCCTTCTCCCTTACTCTATGTGTATGGACACCCAAGTTCCTAAACCACCTCCCCCCACCATCACACAATTAAAGTTCATCTGCATTGAGCTCATTATATTGCTCACCAACACCCCACCTTCTTTTGCTTCTATTCAATGCTGCCGCATGCTGAGCCTGCTAATGACAAGGTATTCATTGTCTGCTTTAATTGCATACTTCACATCAAATACACAACAGGTGATGTTCTCAACATGGATAGACTGTTTAGGCTAGTGGGTACTTTCTGTGCTTTGCACATTGAGGTCTGGGGTTCGGATCATGGAAGGGGAGTTTTTTTTCCTTTCCTTTTGAATCTTTATTTTTAGATTAAAAATAAATCACTTGGTGGTGTGTGTGAATTCTGTTATGGCATGGAGTGATTCGGTAGCGCGAGCATCTTTAATGCAACTTTTTACCTTCAATTACATCTAAATCATACAGCGAATCAAATTGAAAGCACTTGCAGCTTTTGCTAATGAAAACAATATGCAAATTGATTATATTCTGTGAGCCAGTTCAGGTGTTTCTGCATGTTTTATGTTACGTTACACTAATAGCGACTATAACACTTAAACGTAGTGGTTTTCTTGAAGATACATCTGTTCTGGATCACAGAACATAGGCATGCTGCATATCATTTTAATCAGCAGAAGCAGATTGTTCTATTAAGATGCATTTTAGTGTAAAAAGACGCATTAAAAGATGCACGATGCTACCAAGTCACACAGCACTCCTATGACCTTAGACTCAAAACACTTCTCTCAACATCCTATCACTTGAAATTTCTGCTATACAATAGAAATTGTATTGTCCACATAACAGGGGGCAAGATTCACATAATGAGAGATCATTTTAGGTTCAATACTTTTTAAAATACACTACTTTGTACTTTCCTTCTCCCTTACTCTATGTGTATGGACACCCAAGTTCCTAAACCACCTCCCCCCACCATCACACAATTATAATTCATCTGCATTGAGCTCATTATATCGCTCACAAACACCCCACCTTCTTTTGCTTCTATTCAATGCTGCCGCATGCTGAGCCTGCTAATGACAAGGTGTTCATTGTCTGCTTTAATTGCATACTTCACATCAAATACACAACAGGTGATGTTCTCAACATGGATAGACTGTTTAGTCTAGTGGGTACTGTCTGTGCTTTGCACCTTGAGGTATAGGGTTCGGATCATGGAAGGGGAGTTTTTTTTCCTTTTCTTTTGAATCTTTATTTTTAGATTAAAAATAAATCACTTGGTGGTGTGTGTGAATTCTGTTATGGCATGGTGTGACTCGGTAGCATGAGTATCTTTAATGCAACTTTTTACCTTCAATTACATCTGAATCATACAGCGAATCAAATTGAAAGCACATGCAGCTTTTGCTGATGAAAACAATATGCAAATTTATTATAATCTGTGAGCCAGTTCAGGTGTTTCTGCATGTTTTATGTTACGTTACACTAATAGCGACTATAACACTTAAACGTAGTGGTTTTCTTGAAGATACATCTGTACTGGATCACAGAACATAGGCATGCTGCATATCATTTTAATCAGCAGAAGCAGATTGTTCTAATAAGATGCATTTTAGGGTAAAAAGACGCATTAAAAGATGCACGATGCTACCAAGTCACAGAGCACTCCTATGACCTTAGACTCAAAACATTTCTCTCAACATCATATCACTTGAAATTTTTGCTATACAGTAGAAATTGTATTGTACACATAACAGGGGGCAAGTTTCACATAATGAGAGATCATGTTAGGTTCAATACTTTTTAAAATACACTACTTTGTACTTTCCTTCTCCCTTCCTCTCTGTGTATGGACACCCAAGTTCCTAAACAACCTCCCCCCACCATCACACAATTATAATTCATCTGCATTGAGCTCATTATATCGCTCACCAACACCCCACCTTCTTTTGCTTCTATTCAATGCTGCCGCATGCTGAGCCTGCTAATGACAAGGTATTCATTGTCTGCTTTAATTGCATACTTCACATCAAATACACAACAGGTGATGTTCTCAACATGGATAGACTGTTTAGGCTAGTGGGTACTGTCTGCACTTTGCACATTGAGGTCTGGGGTTCGAATCATGGAAGGGGAGTTTTTTTTCCTTTTCATTTGAATCTTTATATTTAGATTAAAAATAAATCACTCTGTGGTGTGTATGAATTCTGTTATGGCATGGTGTGATTCGGTAGCGCGTGCATCTTTAATGCAACTATTTACCTTCAATTACATCTGAATCATACAGCGAATCAAATTGAAAGCACAAGCAGCTTTTGCTGATAAAAACAATATGCAAATTGCCTATAATCTGAGAGCCAGTTCAGGTGTTTCTGCATGTTTTATGTTACATTACACTAATAGCGACTATAACACTTAAACGTAGTGGTTTTCTTGAAGATACACCTGTACTGGATCTCAGAACATAGGCATGCTGCATATCATTTAAATCAGCAGAAGCAGATTGTTCTAATAAGATGCATTTTAGTGTAAAAAAACGCATTAAAAGATGCACGATGCTACCAAGTCACACAGCACTCCTATGACCTTAGACTCAAAACATTTCTCTCAACATCCTATCACTTGAAATTTCTGCTATACAATAGAAATTGTATTGTCCACATAACAGGGGGCAAGATTCACATAATGAGAGATCATTTTAGGTTCAATACTTTTTAAAATACACTACTTTGTACTTTCCTTCTCCCTTACTCTATGTGTATGGACACCCAAGTTCCTAAACCACCTCCCCCCACCATCACACAATTATAATTCATCTGCATTGAGCTCATTATATCGCTCACAAACACCCCACCTTCTTTTGCTTCTATTCAATGCTGCCGCATGCTGAGCCTGCTAATGACAAGGTGTTCATTGTCTGCTTTAATTGCATACTTCACATCAAATACACAACAGGTGATGTTCTCAACATGGATAGACTGTTTAGTCTAGTGGGTACTGTCTGCGCTTTGCACCTTGAGGTATAGGGTTCGGATCATGGAAGGGGAGTTTTTTTTCCTTTTCTATTGAATCTTTATTTTTAGATTAAAAATAAATCACTTGGTGGTGTGTGTGAATTCTGTTATGGCATGGTGTGACTCGGTAGCATGAGTATCTTTAATGCAACTTTTTACCTTCAATTACATCTGAATCATACAGCGAATCAAATTGAAAGCACATGCAGCTTTTGCTGATGAAAACAATATGCAAATTAATTATAATCTGTGAGCCAGTTCAGGTGTTTCTGCATGTTTTATGTTACGTTACACTAATAGCGACTATAACACTTAAACGTAGTGGTTTTCTTGAAGATACATCTGTACTGGATCACAGAACATAGGCATGCTGCATATCATTTTAATCAGCAGAAGCAGATTGTTCTAATAAGATGCATTTTAGGGTAAAAAGACGCATTAAAAGATGCACGATGCTACCAAGTCACAGCACTCCTATGACCTTAGACTCAAAACATTTCTCTCAACATCATATCACTTGAAATTTTTGCTATACAGTAGAAATTGTATTGTACACATAACAGGGGGCAAGTTTCACATAATGAGAGATCATGTTAGGTTCAATACTTTTTAAAATACACTACTTTGTACTTTCCTTCTCCCTTCCTCTCTGTGTATGGACACCCAAGTTCCTAAACAACCTCCCCCCACCATCACACAATTATAATTCATCTGCATTGAGCTCATTATATCGCTCACCAACACCCCACCTTCTTTTGCTTCTATTCAATGCTGCCGCATGCTGAGCCTGCTAATGACAAGGTATTCATTGTCTGCTTTAATTGCATACTTCACATCAAATACACAACAGGTGATGTTCTCAACATTGATAGACTGTTAGGCTACTGGGTACTGTCTGCACTTTGCACATTGAGGTCTGGGGTTCGAATCATGGAAGGGGAGTTTTTTTTTCCTTTTCTTTTGAATCTTTATATTTAGATTAAAAATAAATCACTCTGTGGTGTGTATGAATTCTGTTATGGCATGGTGTGATTCGGTAGCGCGTGCATCTTTAATGCAACTTTTTACCTTCAATTACATCTGAATCATACAGCGAATCAAATTGAAAGCACAAGCAGCTTTTGCAGATAAAAACAATATGCAAATTGCCTATAATCTGAGAGCCAATTCAGGTGTTTCTGCATGTTTTATGTTACATTACACTAATAGCGACTATAACACTTAAACGTAGTGGTTTTCTTGAAGATACACCTGTACTGGATCTCAGAACATAGGCATGCTGCATATCATTTTAATCAGCAGAAGCAGATTGTTCTAATAAGATGCATTTTAGTGTAAAAAAACGCATTAAAAGATGCACGATGCTACCAAGTCACACAGCACTCCTATGACCTTAGACTCAAAACATTTCTCTCAACATCCTATCACTTGAAATTTCTGCTATACAGTAGAAATTGTTTTGTACACATAACAGGGGGCAAGTTTCACATAATGAGAGATCATGTTAGGTTCAATATTTTTTAAAATACACTACTTTGTACTTTCCTTCTCACTTCCTCTCTGTGTATGGACACCCAAGTTCCTAAACCACCTCCCCCACCATCACACACTTATAATTCATCTGCATTGAGCTCATTATATGGCTCACCAACACCCAACCTTCTTTTGCTTCTATTCAATGTTGCCGCATGCTGAGCCTGCTATTGACAAGGTATACATTGTCTACTTTAATTGCACACTTCACATCACATACACAACAGGTGATGTTCTCAACATGGATAGACTGTTTTGTCTAGTGGGTACTGTCTGCGCTTTGCACCTTGAGGTATGGGGTTCGGATCATGGAAGGGGAGTTTTTTTTTCCTTTTCTTTTGAATCTTTATTATTAGATTAAAAATAAATCACTTGGTGGTGTGTGTGAATTCTGTTATGGCATGGTGTGACTCGGTAGCGCGAGTATCTTTAATGCAACTTTTTACCTTCAATTACATATGAATCATACAGCGAATCAAATTGAAAGCACATGCAGCTTTTGCTGATGAAAACAATATGCAAATTTATTATAATCTGTGAGCCAGTTCAGGTGTTTCTGCATGTTTTATGTTACGTTACACTAATAGCGACTATAACACTTAAACGTAGTGGTTTTCTTGAAGATACATCTGTACTGGATCACAGAACATAGGCATGCTGCATATCATTTTAATCAGTAGAAGCAGATTGTTCTAATAAGATGCATTTTAGGGTAAAAAGACGCATTAAAAGATGCACGATGCTACCAAGTCACACAGCACTCCTATGACCTTAGACTCAAAACATTTCTCTCAACATCTTATCACTTGAAATTTTTGCTATACAGTAGAAATTGTATTGTACACATAACAGGGGGCAAGTTTCACATAATGAGAGATCATGTTAGGTTCAATACTTTTTAAAATACACTACTTTGTACTTTCCTTCTCCCTTTCTCTCTGTGTATGGACACCCTAGTTCCTAAACCACCTCCCCCTACCATCACACAGTTTTAATTCAACTGCATTGAGCTCATTATATGGCTCACCAACACCCCACCTTCTTTTGCTTCTATTCAATGCTGCCACATGCTGAGCCTGCTATTGACAAGGTATACATTGTCTACTTTAATTGCACACTTCACATCACATACACAACTGGTGATGTTCTCAACATGGATAGACTGTTTAGTCTAGTGGGTACTGTCTGTGCTTTGCACCTTGAGGTATAGGGTTCGGATCATGGAAGGGGAGTTTTTTTTCCTTTTCTTTTGAATCTTTATTTTTAGATTAAAAATAAATCACTTGGTGGTGTGTGTGAATTCTGTTATGGCATGGTGTGACTCGGTAGCATGAGTATCTTTAATGCAACTTTTTACCTTCAATTACATCTGAATCATACAGCGAATCAAATTGAAAGCACATGCAGCTTTTGCTGATGAAAACAATATGCAAATTTATTATAATCTGTGAGCCAGTTCAGGTGTTTCTGCATGTTTTATGTTACGTTACACTAATAGCGACTATAACACTTAAACGTAGTGGTTTTCTTGAAGATACATCTGTACTGGATCACAGAACATAGGCATGCTGCATATCATTTTAATCAGCAGAAGCAGATTGTTCTAATAAGATGCATTTTAGGGTAAAAAGACGCATTAAAAGATGCACGATGCTACCAAGTCACAGAGCACTCCTATGACCTTAGACTCAAAACATTTCTCTCAACATCATATCACTTGAAATTTTTGCTATACAGTAGAAATTGTATTGTACACATAACAGGGGGCAAGTTTCACATAATGAGAGATCATGTTAGGTTCAATACTTTTTAAAATACACTACTTTGTACTTTCCTTCTCCCTTCCTCTCTGTGTATGGACACCCAAGTTCCTAAACAACCTCCCCCCACCATCACACAATTATAATTCATCTGCATTGAGCTCATTATATCGCTCACCAACACCCCACCTTCTTTTGCTTCTATTCAATGCTGCCGCATGCTGAGCCTGCTAATGACAAGGTATTCATTGTCTGCTTTAATTGCATACTTCACATCAAATACACAACAGGTGATGTTCTCAACATGGATAGACTGTTTAGGCTAGTGGGTACTGTCTGCACTTTGCACATTGAGGTCTGGGGTTCGAATCATGGAAGGGGAGTTTTTTTTCCTTTTCATTTCAATCTTTATATTTAGATTAAAAATAAATCACTCTGTGGTGTGTATGAATTCTGTTATGGCATGGTGTGATTCGGTAGCGCGTGCATCTTTAATGCAACTATTTACCTTCAATTACATCTGAATCATACAGCGAATCAAATTGAAAGCACAAGCAGCTTTTGCTGATAAAAACAATATGCAAATTGCCTATAATCTGAGAGCCAGTTCAGGTGTTTCTGCATGTTTTATGTTACATTACACTAATAGCGACTATAACACTTAAACGTAGTGGTTTTCTTGAAGATACACCTGTACTGGATCTCAGAACATAGGCATGCTGCATATCATTTAAATCAGCAGAAGCAGATTGTTCTAATAAGATGCATTTTAGTGTAAAAAAACGCATTAAAAGATGCACGATGCTACCAAGTCACACAGCACTCCTATGACCTTAGACTCAAAACATTTCTCTCAACATCCTATCACTTGAAATTTCTGCTATACAATAGAAATTGTATTGTCCACATAACAGGGGGCAAGATTCACATAATGAGAGATCATTTTAGGTTCAATACTTTTTAAAATACACTACTTTGTACTTTCCTTCTCCCTTACTCTATGTGTATGGACACCCAAGTTCCTAAACCACCTCCCCCCACCATCACACAATTATAATTCATCTGCATTGAGCTCATTATATCGCTCACAAACACCCCACCTTCTTTTGCTTCTATTCAATGCTGCCGCATGCTGAGCCTGCTAATGACAAGGTGTTCATTGTCTGCTTTAATTGCATACTTCACATCAAATACACAACAGGTGATGTTCTCAACATGGATAGACTGTTTAGTCTAGTGGGTACTGTCTGCGCTTTGCACCTTGAGGTATAGGGTTCGGATCATGGAAGGGGAGTTTTTTTTCCTTTTCTATTGAATCTTTATTTTTAGATTAAAAATAAATCACTTGGTGGTGTGTGTGAATTCTGTTATGGCATGGTGTGACTCGGTAGCATGAGTATCTTTAATGCAACTTTTTACCTTCAATTACATCTGAATCATACAGCGAATCAAATTGAAAGCACATGCAGCTTTTGCTGATGAAAACAATATGCAAATTAATTATAATCTGTGAGCCAGTTCAGGTGTTTCTGCATGTTTTATGTTACGTTACACTAATAGCGACTATAACACTTAAACGTAGTGGTTTTCTTGAAGATACATCTGTACTGGATCACAGAACATAGGCATGCTGCATATCATTTTAATCAGCAGAAGCAGATTGTTCTAATAAGATGCATTTTAGGGTAAAAAGACGCATTAAAAGATGCACGATGCTACCAAGTCACAGCACTCCTATGACCTTAGACTCAAAACATTTCTCTCAACATCATATCACTTGAAATTTTTGCTATACAGTAGAAATTGTATTGTACACATAACAGGGGGCAAGTTTCACATAATGAGAGATCATGTTAGGTTCAATACTTTTTAAAATACACTACTTTGTACTTTCCTTCTCCCTTCCTCTCTGTGTATGGACACCCAAGTTCCTAAACAACCTCCCCCCACCATCACACAATTATAATTCATCTGCATTGAGCTCATTATATCGCTCACCAACACCCCACCTTCTTTTGCTTCTATTCAATGCTGCCGCATGCTGAGCCTGCTAATGACAAGGTATTCATTGTCTGCTTTAATTGCATACTTCACATCAAATACACAACAGGTGATGTTCTCAACATGGATAGACTGTTAGGCTACTGGGTACTGTCTGCACTTTGCACATTGAGGTCTGGGGTTCGAATCATGGAAGGGGAGTTTTTTTTTCCTTTTCTTTTGAATCTTTATATTTAGATTAAAAATAAATCACTCTGTGGTGTGTATGAATTCTGTTATGGCATGGTGTGATTCGGTAGCGCGTGCATCTTTAATGCAACTTTTTACCTTCAATTACATCTGAATCATACAGCGAATCAAATTGAAAGCACAAGCAGCTTTTGCAGATAAAAACAATATGCAAATTGCCTATAATCTGAGAGCCAATTCAGGTGTTTCTGCATGTTTTATGTTACATTACACTAATAGCGACTATAACACTTAAACGTAGTGGTTTTCTTGAAGATACACCTGTACTGGATCTCAGAACATAGGCATGCTGCATATCATTTTAATCAGCAGAAGCAGATTGTTCTAATAAGATGCATTTTAGTGTAAAAAAACGCATTAAAAGATGCACGATGCTACCAAGTCACACAGCACTCCTATGACCTTAGACTCAAAACATTTCTCTCAACATCCTATCACTTGAAATTTCTGCTATACAGTAGAAATTGTTTTGTACACATAACAGGGGGCAAGTTTCACATAATGAGAGATCATGTTAGGTTCAATATTTTTTAAAATACACTACTTTGTACTTTCCTTCTCACTTCCTCTCTGTGTATGGACACCCAAGTTCCTAAACCACCTCCCCCACCATCACACACTTATAATTCATCTGCATTGAGCTCATTATATGGCTCACCAACACCCAACCTTCTTTTGCTTCTATTCAATGTTGCCGCATGCTGAGCCTGCTATTGACAAGGTATACATTGTCTACTTTAATTGCACACTTCACATCACATACACAACAGGTGATGTTCTCAACATGGATAGACTGTTTTGTCTAGTGGGTACTGTCTGCGCTTTGCACCTTGAGGTATGGGGTTCGGATCATGGAAGGGGAGTTTTTTTTTCCTTTTCTTTTGAATCTTTATTATTAGATTAAAAATAAATCACTTGGTGGTGTGTGTGAATTCTGTTATGGCATGGTGTGACTCGGTAGCGCGAGTATCTTTAATGCAACTTTTTACCTTCAATTACATATGAATCATACAGCGAATCAAATTGAAAGCACATGCAGCTTTTGCTGATGAAAACAATATGCAAATTTATTATAATCTGTGAGCCAGTTCAGGTGTTTCTGCATGTTTTATGTTACGTTACACTAATAGCGACTATAACACTTAAACGTAGTGGTTTTCTTGAAGATACATCTGTACTGGATCACAGAACATAGGCATGCTGCATATCATTTTAATCAGTAGAAGCAGATTGTTCTAATAAGATGCATTTTAGGGTAAAAAGACGCATTAAAAGATGCACGATGCTACCAAGTCACACAGCACTCCTATGACCTTAGACTCAAAACATTTCTCTCAACATCTTATCACTTGAAATTTTTGCTATACAGTAGAAATTGTATTGTACACATAACAGGGGGCAAGTTTCACATAATGAGAGATCATGTTAGGTTCAATACTTTTTAAAATACACTACTTTGTACTTTCCTTCTCCCTTTCTCTCTGTGTATGGACACCCTAGTTCCTAAACCACCTCCCCCTACCATCACACAGTTTTAATTCAACTGCATTGAGCTCATTATATGGCTCACCAACACCCCACCTTCTTTTGCTTCTATTCAATGCTGCCACATGCTGAGCCTGCTATTGACAAGGTATACATTGTCTACTTTAATTGCACACTTCACATCACATACACAACTGGTGATGTTCTCAACATGGATAGACTGTTTAGTCTAGTGGGTACTGTCTGTGCTTTGCACCTTGAGGTATAGGGTTCGGATCATGGAAGGGGAGTTTTTTTTCCTTTTCTTTTGAATCTTTATTTTTAGATTAAAAATAAATCACTTGGTGGTGTGTGTGAATTCTGTTATGGCATGGTGTGACTCGGTAGCATGAGTATCTTTAATGCAACTTTTTACCTTCAATTACATCTGAATCATACAGCGAATCAAATTGAAAGCACATGCAGCTTTTGCTGATGAAAACAATATGCAAATTTATTATAATCTGTGAGCCAGTTCAGGTGTTTCTGCATGTTTTATGTTACGTTACACTAATAGCGACTATAACACTTAAACGTAGTGGTTTTCTTGAAGATACATCTGTACTGGATCACAGAACATAGGCATGCTGCATATCATTTTAATCAGCAGAAGCAGATTGTTCTAATAAGATGCATTTTAGGGTAAAAAGACGCATTAAAAGATGCACGATGCTACCAAGTCACAGAGCACTCCTATGACCTTAGACTCAAAACATTTCTCTCAACATCATATCACTTGAAATTTTTGCTATACAGTAGAAATTGTATTGTACACATAACAGGGGGCAAGTTTCACATAATGAGAGATCATGTTAGGTTCAATACTTTTTAAAATACACTACTTTGTACTTTCCTTCTCCCTTCCTCTCTGTGTATGGACACCCAAGTTCCTAAACAACCTCCCCCCACCATCACACAATTATAATTCATCTGCATTGAGCTCATTATATCGCTCACCAACACCCCACCTTCTTTTGCTTCTATTCAATGCTGCCGCATGCTGAGCCTGCTAATGACAAGGTATTCATTGTCTGCTTTAATTGCATACTTCACATCAAATACACAACAGGTGATGTTCTCAACATGGATAGACTGTTTAGGCTAGTGGGTACTGTCTGCACTTTGCACATTGAGGTCTGGGGTTCGAATCATGGAAGGGGAGTTTTTTTTCCTTTTCATTTCAATCTTTATATTTAGATTAAAAATAAATCACTCTGTGGTGTGTATGAATTCTGTTATGGCATGGTGTGATTCGGTAGCGCGTGCATCTTTAATGCAACTATTTACCTTCAATTACATCTGAATCATACAGCGAATCAAATTGAAAGCACAAGCAGCTTTTGCTGATAAAAACAATATGCAAATTGCCTATAATCTGAGAGCCAGTTCAGGTGTTTCTGCATGTTTTATGTTACATTACACTAATAGCGACTATAACACTTAAACGTAGTGGTTTTCTTGAAGATACACCTGTACTGGATCTCAGAACATAGGCATGCTGCATATCATTTTAATCAGCAGAAGCAGATTGTTCTAATAAGATGCATTTTAGGGTAAAAAGACGCATTAAAATATGCACGATGCTACCAAGTCACACAGCACTCCTATGACCTTAGACTCAAAACATTTCTCTCAACATCTTATCACTTGAAATTTTTGCTATACAGTAGAAATTATTTTGTACACATAACAGGGGGCAAGTTTCACATAATGAGAGATCATGTTAGGTTCAATACTTTTTAAAATACACTACTTTGTACTTTCCTTCTCCCTTTCTCTCTGTGTATGGACACCCTAGTTCCTAAACCACCTCCCCCTACCATCACACAGTTTTAATTCATCTGCATTGAGCTCATTATATGGCTCACCAACACCCCACCTTCTTTTGCTTCTATTCA
The DNA here is from genome assembly GCA_031769625.1 of Taudactylus pleione. Taxonomy (NCBI): domain Eukaryota; kingdom Metazoa; phylum Chordata; class Amphibia; order Anura; family Myobatrachidae; genus Taudactylus; species Taudactylus pleione. The sequence goes on from JAUIMM010000759.1 coordinate 7,811,944, forward strand.
ATGCTGCCACATGCTGAGCCTGCTATTGACAAGGTATACATTGTCTACTTTAATTGCACACTTCACATCACATACACAACAGGTGATGTTCTCTACATGGATAGACTGTTTAGTCTAGTGGGTACTGTCTGCGCTTTGCACCTTGAGGTATAGGGTTCGGATCATGGAAGGGGATTTTTTTTTCCTTTTCTTTTGAATCTTTATTTTTAGATTAAAAATAAATCACTTGGTGGTGTGTGTGAATTCTGTTATGGCATGGTGTGACTCGGTAGCATGAGTATCTTTAATGCAACTTTTTACCTTCAATTACATCTGAATCATACAGCGAATCAAATTGAAAGCACATGCAGCTTTTGCTGATGAAAACAATATGCAAATTAATTATAATCTGTGAGCCAGTTCAGGTGTTTCTGCATGTTTTATGTTACGTTACACTAATAGCGACTATAACACTTAAACGTAGTGGTTTTCTTGAAGATACATCTGTACTGGATCACAGAACATAGGCATGCTGCATATCATTTTAATCAGCAGAAGCAGATTGTTCTAATAAGATGCATTTTAGGGTAAAAAGACGCATTAAAAGATGCACGATGCTACCAAGTCACACAGCACTCCTATGACCTTAGACTCAAAACATTTCTCTCAACATCATATCACTTGAAATTTTTGCTATACAGTAGAAATTGTATTGTACACATAACAGGGGGCAAGTTTCACATAATGAGAGATCATGTTAGGTTCAATACTTTTTAAAATACACTACTTTGTACTTTCCTACTCCCTTCCTCTCTGTGTATGGACACCCAAGTTCCTAAACCACCTCCCCCCACCATCACACAATTATAATTCATCTGCATTGAGCTCATTATATCGCTCACCAACACCCCACCTTCTTTTGCTTCTATTCAATGCTGCCGTATGCTGAGCCTGCTAATGACAAGGTATTCATTGTCTGCTTTAATTGCATACTTCACATCAAATACACAACAGGAGATGTTCTCAACATGGATAGACTGTTTAGGCTAGTGGGTACTGTCTGCACTTTGCACAATGAGGTCTGGGGTTTGAATCATGGAAGGGGAGTTTTTTTTTCCTTTTCTTTTGAAACTTTATATTTAGATTAAAAATAAATCACTTTGTGGTGTGTATGAATTCTATTATGGCATGGTGTGATTCGGTAGCGCGTGCATCTTTAATGCAACATTTTACCTTCAATTACATCTGAATCATACAGCGAATCAAATTGAAAGCACAAGCAGCTTTTGCTGATAAAAACAATATGCAAATTGCCTATAATCTGAGAGCCAGTTCAGGTGTTTCTGCATGTTTTATGTTACATTACACTAATAGCGACTATAACACTTAAACGTAGTGGTTTTCTTGAAGATACACCTGTACTGGATCTCAGAACATAGGCATGCTGCATATCATTTTAATCAGCAGAAGCAGATTGTTCTAATAAGATGCATTTTAGTGTAAAAAAACGCATTAAAAGATGCACGATGCTACCAAGTCACACAGCACTCCTATGACCTTAGACTCAAAACATTTCTCTCAACATCCTATCACTTGAAATTTCTGCTATACAGTAGAAATTGTTTTGTACACATAACAGGGGGCAAGTTTCACATAATGAGAGATCATGTTAGGTTCAATACTTTTTAAAATACACTACTTTGTACTTTCCTTCTCACTTCCTCTCTGTGTATGGACACCCAAGTTCCTAAACCTCCTCCCCCACCATCACACACTTATAATTCATCTGCATTGAGCTCATTATATGGCTCACCAACACACAACCTTCTTTTGCTTCTATTCAATGTTGCCGCATGCTGAGCCTGCTATTGACAAGGTATACATTGTCTACTTTAATTGCACACTTCACATCACATACACAACAGGTGATGTTCTCAACATGGATAGACTGTTTTGTCTAGTGGGTACTGTCTGCACTTTGCACCTTGAGGTATGGGGTTCGGATCATGGAAGGGGAGTTTTTTTTTCCTTTTCTTTTGAATCTTTATTTTTAGATTAAAAATAAATCACTTGGTGGTGTGTGTGAATTTTGTTATGGCATGGTGTGACTCGGTAGCGCGAGTATCTTTAATGCAACTTTTTACCTTCAATTACATCTGAATCATAAAGCGAATCAAATTGAAAGCACAAGCAGCTTTTGCTGATGAAAACACTATCAAATTGATTATAATCTGTGAGCCAGTTCAGGTGTTTCTGCATGTTTTATGTTACGTTACACTAATAGCGACTATAACACTTAAACGTAGTGGTTTTCTTGAAGATACATCTGTACTGGATCACAGAACATAGGCATGCTGCATATCATTTTAATCAGCAGAAGCAGATTGTTCTAATAAGATGCATTTTAGGGTAAAAAGACGCATTAAAAGATGCACGATGCTACCAAGTCACACAGCACTCCTATGACCTTAGACTCAAAACATTTCTCTCAACATCATATCACTTGAAATTTTTGCTATACAGTAGAAATTGTATTGTACACATAACAGGGGGCAAGTTTCACATAATGAGAGATCATGTTAATTTCAATACTTTTTAAAATACACTACTTTGTACTTTCCTTCTCCCTTCCTCTCTGTGTATGGACACCCAAGTTCCTAAACCACCTCCCCCCACCATCACACAATTATAATTCATCTGCATTGAGCTCATTATATCGCTCACCAACACCCCACCTTCTTTTGCTTCTATTCAATGCTGCCGTATGCTGAGCCTGCTAATGACAAGGTATTCATTGTCTGCTTTAATTGCATACTTCACATCAAATACACAACAGGAGATGTTCTCAACATGGATAGACTGTTTAGGCTAGTGGGTACTGTCTGCACTTTGCACATTGAGGTCTGGGGTTCGAATCATGGAAGGGGAGTTTTTTTCCTTTTATTTTGAATCTTTATATTTAGATTAAAAATAAATCACTTTGTGGTGTGTATGAATTCTGTTATGGCATGGTGTGATTCGGTAGCGCGTGCATCTTTAATGCAACTTTTTACCTTCAATTACATCTGAATCATACAGCGAATCAAATTGAAAGCACAAGCAGCTTTTGCTGATAAAAACAATATGCAAATTGCCTATAATCTGAGAGCCAGTTCAGGTGTTTCTGCATGTTTTATGTTACATTACACTAATAGCGACTATAACACTTAAACATAGTGGTTTTCTTGAAGATACACCTGTACAGGATCTCAGAACATAGGCATGCTGCATATCATTTTAATCAGCAGAAGCAGATTGTTCTAAAAAGATGCATTTTAGTGTAAAAAAACGCATTAAAAGATGCACAATGCTACCAAGTCACACAGCACTCCTATGACCTTAGACTCAAAACATTTCTCTCAACATCCTATCACTTGAAATTTCTGCTATACAGTAGAAATTGTTTTGTACACATAACAGGGGGCAAGTTTCACATAATGAGAGATCATGTTAGGTTCAATACTTTTTAAAATACACTACTTTGTACTTTCCTTCTCACTTCCTCTCTGTGTATGGACACCCAAGTTCCTAAACCACCTCCCCCACCATCACACACTTATAATTCATCTGCATTGAGCTCATTATATGGCTCACCAACACCCAACCTTCTTTTGCTTCTATTCAATGTTGCCGCATGCTGAGCCTGCTATTGACAAGGTATACATTGTCTACTTTAATTGCACACTTCACATCACAAACACAAAAGGTGATGTTCTCAACATGGATAGACTGTTTTGTCTAGTGGGTACTGTCTGCGCTTTGCACCTTGAGGTATGGGGTTCGGATCATGGAAGGGGAGTTTTTTTTTCCTTTTCTTTTGAATCTTTATATTTAGATTAAAAATAAATCACTTGGTGGTGTGTGTGAATTCTGTTATGGCATGGTGTGACTCGGTAGCGCGAGTATCTTTAATGCAACTTTTTACCTTCAATTACATCTGAATCATAAAGCGAATTAAATTGAAAGCACAAGCAGCTTTTGCTGATGAAAACACTATCAAATTGATTATAATCTGTGAGCCAGTTAAGGTGTTTCTGCATGTTTTATGTTAAGTTACATTAATAGCGACTATAACACTTAAACGTAGTGGTTTTCTTGAAGATACATCTGTACTGGATCACAGAACATAGGCATGCTGCATATCATTTTAATCAGCAGAAGCAGATTGTTCTAATAAGATGCATTTTAGAGTAAAAAGACGCATTAAAAGATGCACGATGCTACCAAGTCACACAGCACTCCTATGACCTTAGACTCAAAACATTTCTCTCAACATCCTATCACTTGAAATTTCTGCTATACAGTAGAAATTGTTTTGTACACATAACAGGGGGCAAGTTTCACATAATGAGAGATCATGTTAGGTTCAATACTTTTTAAAATACACTACTTTGGACTTTCCTTCTCACTTCCTCTCTGTGTATGGACACCCAAGTTCCTAAACCACCTCCCCCACCATCACACACTTATAATTCATCTGAATTGAGCTCATTATATGGCTCACCAACACCCAACCTTCTTTTGCTTCTATTCAATGTTGCCGCATGCTGAGCCTGCTATTGACAAGGTATACATTGTCTACTTTAATTGCACACTTCACATCACATACACAACAGGTGATGTTCTCAACATGGATAGACTGTTTTGTCTAGTGGGTACTGTCTGCGCTTTGCACCTTGAGGTATGGGGTTCGGATCATGGAAGGGGAGTTTTTTTTTCCTTTTCTTTTGAATCTTTATTTTTAGATTAAAAATAAATCACTTGGTGGTGTGTGTGAATTCTGTTATGGCATGGTGTGACTCGGTAGCGCAAGTATCTTTAATGCAACTTTTTACCTTCAATTACATCTGAATCATAAAGCGAATCAAATTGAAAGCACAAGCAGCTTTTGCTGATGAAAACACTATCAAATTGATTATAATCTGTGAGCCAGTTCAGGTGTTTCTGCATGTTTTATGTTACGTTACACTAATAGCGACTATAACACTTAAACGTAGTGGTTTTCTTGAAGATACATCTGTACTGGATCACAGAACATAGGCATGCTGCATATCATTTTAATCAGAAGAAGCAGATTGTTCTAATAAGATGCATTTTAGGGTAAAAAGACGCATTAAAAGATGCACGATGCTACCAAGTCACACAGCACTCCTATGACCTTAGACTCAAAACATTTCTCTCAACATCTTATCACTTGAAATTTTTGCTATACAGTAGAAATTGTATTGTACACATAACAGGGGGCAAGTTTCACATAATGAGAGATCATGTTAGGTTCAATACTTTTTAAAATACACTACTTTGTACTTTCCTTCTCCCTTTCTCTCTGTGTATGGACACCCTAATTCCTAAACCACCTCCCCCTACCATCACACAGTTTTAATTCATCTGCATTGAGCTCATTATATGGCTCACCAACAGCCCACCTTCTTTTGCTTCTATTCAATGCTGCCACATGCTGAGCCTGCTATTGACAAGGTATACATTGTCTACTTTAATTGCACACTTCACATCACATACACAACAGGTGATGTTCTCAACATGGATAGACTGTTTAGTCTAGTGGGTACTGTCTGCGCTTTGCACCTTGAGGTATAGGGTTCGGATCATGGAAGGGGATTTTTTTTTCCTTTTCTTTTGAATCTTTATTTTTAGATTAAAAATAAATCACTTGGTGGTGTGTGTGAATACAGTTATGGCATGGTGTGACTCGGTAGCATGAGTATCTTTAATGCAACTTTTTACCTTCAATTACATCTGAATCATACAGCGAATCAAATTGAAAGCACATGCAGCTTTTGCTGATGAAAACAATATGCAAATTAATTATAATCTGTGAGCCAGTTCAGGTGTTTCTGCATGTTTTATGTTACGTTACACTAATAGCGACTATAACACTTAAACGTAGTGGTTTTCTTGAAGATACATCTGTACTGGATCACAGAACATAGGCATGCTGCATATCATTTTAATCAGCAGAAGCAGATTGTTCTAATAAGATGCATTTTAGGGTAAAAAGACGCATTAAAAGATGCACGATGCTACCAAGTCACACAGCACTCCTATGACCTTAGACTCAAAACATTTCTCTCAACATCATATCACTTGAAATTTTTGCTATACAGTAGAAATTGTATTGTACACATAACAGGGGGCAAGTTTCACATAATGAGAGATCATGTTAGGTTCAATACTTTTTAAAATACACTACTTTGTACTTTCCTACTCCCTTCCTCTCTGTGTATGGACACCCAAGTTCCTAAACCACCTCCCCCCACCATCACACAATTATAATTCATCTGCATTGAGCTCATTATATCGCTCACCAACACCCCACCTTCTTTTGCTTCTATTCAATGCTGCCGCATGCTGAGCCTGCTAATGACAAGGTATTCATTGTCTGCTTTAATTGCATACTTCACATCAAATACACAACAGGTGATGTTCTCAACATGGATAGACTGTTTAGGCTAGTGGGTACTGTCTGCACTTTGCACAATGAGGTCTGGGGTTTGAATCATGGAAGGGGAGTTTTTTTTTCCTTTTCTTTTGAATCTTTATATTTAGATTAAAAATAAATCACTTTGTGGTGTGTATGAATTCTGTTATGGCATGGTGTGATTCGGTAGCGCGTGCATCTTTAATGCAACATTTTACCTTCAATTACATCTGAATCATACAGCGAATCAAATTGAAAGCACAAGCAGCTTTTGCTGATAAAAACAATATGCAAATTGCCTATAATCTGAGAGCCAGTTCAGGTGTTTCTGCATGTTTTATGTTACATTACACTAATAGCGACTATAACACTTAAACGTAGTGGTTTTCTTGAAGATACACCTGTACTGGATCTCAGAACATAGGCATGCTGCATATCATTTTAATCAGCAGAAGCAGATTGTTCTAATAAGATGCATTTTAGTGTAAAAAAACGCATTAAAAGATGCACGATGCTACCAAGTCACACAGCACTCCTATGACCTTAGACTCAAAACATTTCTCTCAACATCCTATCACTTGAAATTTCTGCTATACAGTAGAAATTGTTTTGTACACATAACAGGGGGCAAGTTTCACATAATGAGAGATCATGTCAGGTTCAATACTTTTTAAAATACACTACTTTGTACTTTCCTTCTCACTTCCTCTCTGTGTATGGACACCCAAGTTCCTAAACCTCCTCCCCCACCATCACACACTTATAATTCATCTGCATTGAGCTCATTATATGGCTCACCAACACACAACCTTCTTTTGCTTCTATTCAATGTTGCCGCATGCTGAGCCTGCTATTGACAAGGTATACATTGTCTACTTTAATTGCACACTTCACATCACATACACAACAGGTGATGTTCTCAACATGGATAGACTGTTTTGTCTAGTGGGTACTGTCTGCACTTTGCACCTTGAGGTATGGGGTTCGGATCATGGAAGGGGAGTTTTTTTTTCCTTTTCTTTTGAATCTTTATTTTTAGATTAAAAATAAATCACTTGGTGGTGTGTGTGAATTTTGTTATGGCATGGTGTGACTCGGTAGCGCGAGTATCTTTAATGCAACTTTTTACCTTCAATTACATCTGAATCATAAAGCGAATCAAATTGAAAGCACAAGCAGCTTTTGCTGATGAAAACACTATCAAATTGATTATAATCTGTGAGCCAGTTCAGGTGTTTCTGCATGTTTTATGTTACGTTACACTAATAGCGACTATAACACTTAAACGTAGTGGTTTTCTTGAAGATACATCTGTACTGGATCACAGAACATAGGCATGCTGCATATCATTTTAATCAGCAGAAGCAGATTGTTCTAATAAGATGCATTTTAGGGTAAAAAGACGCATTAAAAGATGCACGATGCTACCAAGTCACACAGCACTCCTATGACCTTAGACTCAAAACATTTCTCTCAACATCATATCACTTGAAATTTTTGCTATACAGTAGAAATTGTATTGTACACATAACAGGGGGCAAGTTTCACATAATGAGAGATCATGTTAGGTTCAATACTTTTTAAAATACACTACTTTGTACTTTCCTTCTCCCTTCCTCTCTGTGTATGGACACCCAAGTTCCTAAACCACCTCCCCCCACCATCACACAATTATAATTCATCTGCATTGAGCTCATTATATCGCTCACCAACACCCCACCTTCTTTTGCTTCTATTCAATGCTGCCGTATGCTGAGCCTGCTAATGACAAGGTATTCATTGTCTGCTTTAATTGCATACTTCACATCAAATACACAACAGGAGATGTTCTCAACATGGATAGACTGTTTAGGCTAGTGGGTACTGTCTGCACTTTGCACATTGAGGTCTGGGGTTCGAATCATGGAAGGGGAGTTTTTTTTCCTTTTATTTTGAATCTTTATATTTAGATTAAAAATAAATCACTTTGTGGTGTGTATGAATTCTGTTATGGCATGGTGTGATTCGGTAGCGCGTGCATCTTTAATGCAACTTTTTACCTTCAATTACATCTGAATCATACAGCGAATCAAATTGAAAGCACAAGCAGCTTTTGCTGATAAAAACAATATGCAAATTGACTATAATCTGAGAGCCAGTTCAGGTGTTTCTGCATGTTTTATGTTACATTACACTAATAGCGACTATAACACTTAAACATAGTGGTTTTCTTGAAGATACACCTGTACAGGATCTCAGAACATAGGCATGCTGCATATCATTTTAATCAGCAGAAGCAGATTGTTCTAATAAGATGCATTTTAGTGTAAAAAAACGCATTAAAAGATGCACAATGCTACCAAGTCACACAGCACTCCTATGACCTTAGACTCAAAACATTTCTCTCAACATCCTATCACTTGAAATTTCTGCTATACAGTAGAAATTGTTTTGTACACATAACAGGGGGCAAGTTTCACATAATGAGAGATCATGTTAGGTTCAATACTTTTTAAAATACACTACTTTGTACTTTCCTTCTCACTTCCTCTCTGTGTATGGACACCCAAGTTCCTAAACCACCTCCCCCACCATCACACACTTATAATTCATCTGCATTGAGCTCATTATATGGCTCACCAACACCCAACCTTCTTTTGCTTCTATTCAATGTTGCCGCATGCTGAGCCTGCTATTGACAAGGTATACATTGTCTACTTTAATTGCACACTTCACATCACAAACACAAAAGGTGATGTTCTCAACATGGATAGACTGTTTTGTCTAGTGGGTACTGTCTGCGCTTTGCACCTTGAGGTATGGGGTTCGGATCATGGAAGTGGAGTTTTTTTTTCCTTTTCTTTTGAATCTTTATATTTAGATTAAAAATAAATCACTTGGTGGTGTGTGTGAATTCTGTTATGGCATGGTGTGACTCGGTAGCGCGAGTATCTTTAATGCAACTTTTTACCTTCAATTACATCTGAATCATAAAGCGAATCAAATTGAAAGCACAAGCAGCTTTTGCTGATGAAAACACTATCAAATTGATTATAATCTGTGAGCCAGTTCAGGTGTTTCTGCATGTTTTATGTTACGTTACACTAATAGCGACTATAACACTTAAACGTAGTGGTTTTCTTGAAGATACATCTGTACTGGATCACAGAACATAGGCATGCTGCATATCATTTTAATCAGCAGAAGCAGATTGTTCTAATAAGATGCATTTTAGGGTAAAAAGACGCATTAAAAGATGCACGATGCTACCAAGTCACACAGCACTCCTATGACCTTAGACTCAAAACATTTCTCTCAACATCATATCACTTGAAATTTTTGCTATACAGTAGAAATTGTATTGTACACATAACAGGGGGCAAGTTTCACATAATGAGAGATCATGTTAGGTTCAATACTTTTTAAAATACACTACTTTGTACTTTCCTTCTCCCTTCCTCTCTGTGTATGGACACCCAAGTTCCTAAACCACCTCCCCCCACCATCACACAATTATAATTCATCTGCATTGAGCTCATTATATCGCTCACCAACACCCCACCTTCTTTTGCTTCTATTCAATGCTGCCGTATGCTGAGCCTGCTAATGACAAGGTATTCATTGTCTGCTTTAATTGCATACTTCACATCAAATACACAACAGGAGATGTTCTCAACATGGATAGACTGTTTAGGCTAGTGGGTACTGTCTGCACTTTGCACATTGAGGTCTGGGGTTCGAATCATGGAAGGGGAGTTTTTTTTCCTTTTATTTTGAATCTTTATATTTAGATTAAAAATAAATCACTTTGTGGTGTGTATGAATTCTGTTATGGCATGGTGTGATTCGGTAGCGCGTGCATCTTTAATGCAACTTTTTACCTTCAATTACATCTGAATCATACAGCGAATCAAATTGAAAGCACAAGCAGCTTTTGCTGATAAAAACAATATGCAAATTGACTATAATCTGAGAGCCAGTTCAGGTGTTTCTGCATGTTTTATGTTACATTACACTAATAGCGACTATAACACTTAAACATAGTGGTTTTCTTGAAGATACACCTGTACAGGATCTCAGAACATAGGCATGCTGCATATCATTTTAATCAGCAGAAGCAGATTGTTCTAATAAGATGCATTTTAGTGTAAAAAAACGCATTAAAAGATGCACAATGCTACCAAGTCACACAGCACTCCTATGACCTTAGACTCAAAACATTTCTCTCAACATCCTATCACTTGAAATTTCTGCTATACAGTAGAAATTGTTTTGTACACATAACAGGGGGCAAGTTTCACATAATGAGAGATCATGTTAGGTTCAATACTTTTTAAAATACACTACTTTGTACTTTCCTTCTCACTTCCTCTCTGTGTATGGACACCCAAGTTCCTAAACCACCTCCCCCACCATCACACACTTATAATTCATCTGCATTGAGCTCATTATATGGCTCACCAACACCCAACCTTCTTTTGCTTCTATTCAATGTTGCCGCATGCTGAGCCTGCTATTGACAAGGTATACATTGTCTACTTTAATTGCACACTTCACATCACAAACACAAAAGGTGATGTTCTCAACATGGATAGACTGTTTTGTCTAGTGGGTACTGTCTGCGCTTTGCACCTTGAGGTATGGGGTTCGGATCATGGAAGGGGAGTTTTTTATTCCTTTTCATTTGAATCTTTATATTTAGATTAAAAATAAATCACTTGGTGGTGTGTGTGAATTCTGTTATGGCATGGTGTGACTCGGTAGCGCGAGTATCTTTAATGCAACTTTTTACCTTCAATTACATCTGAATCATAAAGCGAATTAAATTGAAAGCACAATCAGCTTTTGCTGATGAAAACACTATCAAATTGATTATAATCTGTGAGCCAGTTAAGGTGTTTCTGCATGTTTTATGTTAAGTTACATTAATAGCGACTATAACACTTAAACGTAGTGGTTTTCTTGAAGATACATCTGTACTGGATCACAGAACATAGGCATGCTGCATATCATTTTAATCAGCAGAAGCAGATTGTTCTAATAAGATGCATTTTAGAGTAAAAAGACGCATTAAAAGATGCACAATGCTACCAAGTCACACAGCACTCCTATGACCTTAGACTCAAAACATTTCTCTCAACATCCTATCACTTTAAATTTTTGCTATACAGTAGAAATTGTATTGTACACATAACAGGGGGCAAGTTTCACTTAATGAGAGATCATGTTAGGTTCAATACTTTTTAAAATACACTACTTTGTACTTTCCTTCTCCCTTCCTCTCTGTGTATGGACACCCAAGTTCCTAAACCACCTCCCCCCACCATCACACAGTTATAATTCATCTGCATTGAGCTCATTATATCGCTCACCAACACCCCACCTTCTTTTGCTTCTATTCAATGCTGCCGCATGCTGAGCCTGCTAATGACAAGGTATTCATTGTCTGCTTTAATTGCATACTTCACATCAAATACACAACAGGTGATGTTCTCAACATGGATAGACTGCTTAGGCTAGTGGGTTCCTTCTGCACTTTGCACATTGAGGTCTGGGGTTCGAATCATGGAAGGGGAGTTTTTTTTCCTTTTCTTTTGAATCTTTATATTTAGATTAAAAATAAATCACTTTGTGGTGTGTGTGAATTCTGTTATGGCATGGTGTGATTCTGTAGCGCGAGCCTCTTTAATTCAACTTTTTACCTTCAATTACATATGAATCATACAGCGAATCAAATTGAAAGCACAAGCAGCTTTTGCTGATAAAAACAATATGCAAATTGCCAATAATCTGTGAGCCAGTTCAGGAGTTTCTGCATGTTTTATGTTACGTTACACTAATAGCTACTATAACACTTAAACGTAGTGGTTTTCTTGAAGATACATCTGTTCTGGATCACAGAACATAGGCATGCTGCATATCATTTTAATCAGCAGAAGCAGATTGTTCTAATATGATGCATTTTAGTGTAAAAAAATGCATTAAAAGATGCACGATGCTACCAAGTCACACAGCACTCCTATGACCATAGACTCAAAACATTTCTCTCAACATCCTATCACTTGAAATTTCTGCTATACAGTAGAAATTGTATTGTTCACATAACAGGGGGCAAGCTTCACATAATGAGAGATCATGTTAGGTTCAATACTTTTTAAAATACACTACTTTGTACTTTCCTTCTCCCTTACTTTATGTGTATGGACACCCAAGTTCCTAAACCACCTCCCCCCACCATCACAGAATTAAAATTCATCTGCATTGAGCTCATTATATTGCTCAACAACACCCCACCATCTTTTGCTTCTATTCAATGCTGACGCATGCTGAGCCTGCTAATGACAAGGTATTCATTGTCTGCTTTAATTGCATACTTCACATTAAATACACAACAGGTGATGTTCTCAACATGGATAAACTGTTTAGGCTAGTGGGTACTTTCTGTGCTTTGCACATTGAGGTCTGGGGTTCAAATCATGGAAGGGGAGTTTTTTTTCCTTTTCTTTTGAATCTTTATATTTAGATTAAAAATAAATCACTTTGTGGTGTGTGTGAATTCTGTTATGGCATGGTGTGATTCGGTAGCGCGAGCATCTTTAATGCAACTTTTTACCTTCAATTACATATGAATGATACAGCGAATCAAATTGAAAGCACTAGCAGCTTTTGCTGATGAAAACAATATGCAAATTGATTATATTCTGTGAGCCAGTTCAGGTGTTTCTGCATGTTTTATGTTATGTTACACTAATAGCGACTATAACACTTAAATGTCATGGTTTTCTTGAAGATACATCTGTACAGGATCACAGTATATAGGCATGCTGCATATCATTTTAATCAGAAGAAGCAGATTGTTCTAATAAGATGCATTTTAGGGTAAAAAGATGCATTAAAAGATGCAAGATGCTACAAAGTCACACAGCACTCCTATGACCTTAGACTCAAAACATTTCTCTCAACATCCTATCACTTGAAATTTCTGCTATACAGTAGAAATTGTTTTGTACACATAAAAAGGGGCAAGTTTCACATTATGAGAGATCATGTTAGGTTCAATACTTTTTAAAATACACTACTTTGTACTTTCCTTCTCACTTCCTCTCTGTGTATGGACACCCAAGTTCATAAACCACCTCCCCCCACCATCACACAATTATAATTCATCTGCATTGGCTCATTATATGGCTCACCAACACCCCACCTTCTTTTGCTTCTATTCAATGCTGCCGCATGCTGAGCCTGCTATTGACAAGGTATACATTGTCTACTTTAATTGCACACTTCACATCACATAAACATCAGGTGATGTTCTCAACATGGATAGATTGTTTAGGCTAGTGGGTACTTTCTGTGCTTTGCACATTGAGGTCTGGGGTTCAAATCATGGAAGGGGAGTTTTTTTTCCTTTTCTTTTGAATCTTTATATTTAAATTAAAAATAAATCACTTTGTGGTGTGTGTGAATTCTGTTATGGCATGGTGTGATTCGGTAGGGCGAGCATCTTTAATGCAACTTTTTACCTTCAATTACATCTGAATCATACAGCGAATCAAATTGAAAGCACAAGCAGCTTTTGCTGATGAAAACAATATGCAAATTGATTATAATCTGTGAGCCAGTTCAGGTGTTTCGGCATGTTTTATGTTACGTTACACTAATAGCGACTATAACACTTAAACGTAGTGGTTTTCTTGAAGATACATCTGTACTGGATCACAGAACATAGGCATGCTGCATATCATTTTAATCAACAGAAGCAGATTGTTCTAATAAGATGCATTTTAGGGTAAAAAGACGCATTAAAAGATGCACGATGCTACCAAGTCACACAGCACTCCTATGACCTTAGACTCAAAACAATTCTCTCAACATCCTATCACTTGAAATTTCTGCTATACAGTAGAAATTGTATTGTACACATAAAAGGGGGCAAGTTTCACATAATGAGAGATCATGTTAGGTTCAATACTTTTTAAAATACACTACTTTGTACTTTCCTTCTCTCTTACTCTATGTGTATGGACACCCAAGTTCCTAAACCACCTCCCCCCACCATCACACAATTAAAATTCATCTGCATTGAGCTCATTATATTGCTCACCAACTCCCCACCTTCTTTTGCTTCTATTCAATGCTGCCGCATGCTGAGCCTGCTAATGACAAGGTATTCATAGTCTGCTTTAATTGCATACTTCACATCAAATACACAACAGGTGATGTTCTCAACATGGATAGACTGTTTAGGCTAGTGGGTACTTTCTGTGCTTTGCACATTGAGGTCTGGGGTTCGGATCATGGAAGGGGAGTTTTTTTTCCTTTCCTTTTGAATCTTTATTTTTAGATTAAAAATAAATCACTTGGTGGTGTGTGTGAATTCTGTTATGGCATGGTGTTATTCGGTAGCGAGAGCATCTTTAATGCAACTTTTTACCTTCAATTACATCTGAATCATACAGCGAATCAAATTGAAAGCACTTGCAGCTTTTGCTAATGAAAACAATATGCAAATTGATTATATTCTGTGAGTCAGTTCAGGTGTTTCTGCATGTTTTATGTTACGTTACACTAATACCGACTATTACACTTAAACGTAGTGGTTTTCTTGAAGATACATCTGTTCTGGATCACAGAACATAGGCATGCTGCATATCATTTTAATCAGCAGAAGCAGATTGTTCTATTAAGATGCATTTTAGTGTAAAAAGACGCATTAAAAGATGCACGATGCTACCAAGTCACACAGCACTCCTATGACCTTAGACTCAAAACATTTCTCTCAACATCCTATCACTTGAAATTTCTGCTTTACAATAGAAATTGTATTGTCCACATAACAGGGGGCAAGATTCACATAATGAGAGATCATTTTAGGTTCAATACTTTTTAAAATACACTACTTTGTACTTTCCTTCTCCCTTACTCTATGTGTATGGACACCCAAGTTCCTAAACCACCTCCCCCCACCATCACACAATTAAAATTCATCTGCATTGAGCTCATTATATTGCTCACCAACACCCCACCTTCTTTTGCTTCTATTCAATGCTGCCGCATGCTGAGACTGCTAATGACAAGGTATTCATTGTCTGCTTTAATTGCATACTTCACATCAAATACACAACAGGTGATGTTCTCAACATGGATAGACTGTTTAGGCTAGTGGGTACTTTCTGTGCTTTGCACATTGAGGTCTGGGGTTCAAATCATGGAAGGGGAGTTTTTTTTCCTTTTCTTTTGAATCTTTATATTTAGATTAAAAATAAATCACTTTGTGGTGTGTGTGAATTCTGTTATGGCATGGTGTGATTCGGTAGCGCGAGCATCTTTAATGCAACTTTTTACCTTCAATTACATATGAATCATACAGCGAATCAAATTGAAAGCACATGCAGCTTTTGCTGATGAAAACAATATGCAAATTGATTATAATCTGTGAGCCAGTTCAGGTGTTTCTGCATGTTTTATGTTATGTAACACTAATAGCGACTATACACTTAAACGTAGTGGTTTTCTTGAAGATACATCTGTACTGGATCACAGAACATAGGCATGCTGCATATCATTTTAATCAGCAGAAGCAGATTGTTCTAATAAGATGCATTTTAAGGTAAAAAGACGCATTAAAAGATGCACGATGCTACCAAGTCACTCAGCACTCCTATGACCTTAGACTCAAAACATTTCTCTCAACATCCTATCACTTGAAATTTTTGCTATACAGTAGAAATTGTATTGTACACATAACAGGGGGCAAGTTTCACATAATGAGAGATCATGTTAGGTTCAATACTTTTTAAAATACACTACTTTGTACTTTCCTTCTCCCTTCCTCTCTGTGTATGGACACCCTAGTTCCTAAACCACCTCCCCCTACCATCACACAGTTTTAATTCATCTGCATTGAGCTCATTATATGGCTCACCAACACCCAACCTTCTTTTGCTTCTATTCAATGCTGCCACATGCTGAGCCTGCTATTGACAAGGTATACATTGTCTACTTTAATTGCACACTTCACATCACATACACAACAGGTGATGTTCTCAACATGGATAGACTGTTTAGTCTAGTGGGTACTGTCTGCGCTTTGCACCTTGAGGTATAGGGTTCGGATCATGGAAGGGGAGTTTTTTTTCCTTTTCTTTTGAATCTTTATTTATAGATTAAAAATAAATCACTTGGTGGTGTGTGTGAATTCTGTTATGGCATGGTGTGACTCGGTAGCACGAGTATCTTTAATGCAACTTTTTACCTTCAATTACATCTGAATCATACAGCGAATCAAATTGAAAGCACAAGCAGCTTTTGCTGATGAAAACAATATGCAAATTGATTATAATCTGTGAGCCAGTTCAGGTGTTTCGGCATGTTTTATGTTACGTTACACTAATAGCGACTATAACACTTAAACGTAGTGGTTTTCTTGAAGATACATCTGTACTGGATCACAGAACATAGGCATGCTGCATATCATTTTAATCAACAGAAGCAGATTGTTCTAACAAGATGCATTTTAGGGTAAAAAGACGCATTAAAAGATGCACGATGCTACCAAGTCACACAGCACTCCTATGACTTTAGACTCAAAACATTTCTCTCAACATCCTATCACTTGAAATTTCTGATATACAGTAGAAATTGTAATGTACACATAACAGGGGGCAAGTTTCACATAATGAGAGATCATGTTAGGTTCAATACTTTTTAAAATACACTACTTTGTACTTTCCTTCTCCCTTCCTCTCTGTGTATGGACACCCAAGTTCCTAAACCACCTCCCCCCACCATCACACAATTATAATTCATCTGCATTGAGCTCATTATATCGCTCACAAACACCCCACCTTCTTTTGCTTCTATTCAATGCTGCCGCATGCTGAGCCTGCTAATGACAAGGTGTTCATTGTCTGCTTTAATTGCATACTTCACATTAAATACACAACAGGTGATGTTCTCAACATGGATAAACTGTTTAGGCTAGTGGGTACTTTCTGTGCTTTGCACATTGAGGTCTGGGGTTCAAATCATGGAAGGGGAGTTTTTTTTCCTTTTCTTTTGAATCTTTATATTTAGATTAAAAATAAATCACTTTGTGGTGTGTGTGAATTCTGTTATGGCATGGTGTGATTCGGTAGCGCGAGCATCTTTAATGCAACTTTTTACCTTCAATTACATATGAATGATACAGCGAATCAAATTGAAAGCACTAGCAGCTTTTGCTGATGAAAACAATATGCAAATTGATTATATTCTGTGAGCCAGTTCAGGTGTTTCTGCATGTTTTATGTTATGTTACACTAATAGCGACTATAACACTTAAATGTCATGGTTTTCTTGAAGATACATCTGTACAGGATCACAGTATATAGGCATGCTGCATATCATTTTAATCAGCAGAAGCAGATTGTTCTAATAAGATGCATTTTAGGGTAAAAAGATGCATTAAAAGATGCACGATGCTACAAAGTCACACAGCACTCCTATGACCTTAGACTCAAAACATTTCTCTCAACATCCTATCACTTGAAATTTCTGCTATACAGTAGAAATTGTTTTGTACACATAACAAGGGGCAAGTTTCACATTATGAGAGATCATGTTAAGTTCAATACTTTTTAAAATACACTACTTTGTACTTTCCTTCTCACTTCCTCTCTGTGTATGGACACCCAAGTTCATAAACCACCTCCCCCCACCATCACACAATTATAATTCATCTGCATTGGCTCATTATATGGCTCACCAACACCCCACCTTCTTTTGCTTCTATTCAATGCTGCCGCATGCTGAGCCTGCTATTGACAAGGTATACATTGTCTACTTTAATTGCACACTTCACATCACATACACAACAGGTGATGTTCTCAACATGGATAGATTGTTTAGGCTAGTGGGTACTTTCTGTGCTTTGCAGATTGAGGTCTGGGGTTCAAATCATGGAAGGGGAGTTTTTTTTCCTTTTCTTTTGAATCTTTATATTTAAATTAAAAATAAATCACTTTGTGGTGTGTGTGAATTCTGTTATGGCATGGTGTGATTCGGTAGGGCGAGCATCTTTAATGCAACTTTTTACTTTCAATTACATCTGAATCATACAGCGAATCAAATTGAAAGCACAAGCAGCTTTTGCTGATGAAAACAATATGCAAATTGATTATAATCTGTGAGCCAGTTCAGGTGTTTCGGCATGTTTTATGTTACGTTACACTAATAGCGACTATAACACTTAAACGTAGTGGTTTTCTTGAAGATACATCTGTACTGGATCACAGAACATAGGCATGCTGCATATCATTTTAATCAGCAGAAGCAGATTGTTCTAATAAGATGCATTTTAGGGTAAAAAGACGCATTAAAAGATGCACGATGCTACCAAGTCACACAGCACTCCTATGACCTTAGACTCAAAACAATTCTCTCAACATCCTATCACTTGAAATTTCTGCTATACAGTAGAAATTGTATTGTACACATAAAAGGGGGCAAGTTTCACATAATGAGAGATCATGTTAGGTTCAATACTTTTTAAAATACACTACTTTGTACTTTCCTTCTCCCTTACTCTATGTGTATGGACACCCAAGTTCCTAAACCACCTCCCCCCACCATCACACAATTAAAATTCATCTGCATTGAGCTCATTATATTGCTCACCAACTCCCCACCTTCTTTTGCTTCTATTCAATGCTGCCGCATGCTGAGCCTGCTAATGACAAGGTATTCATAGTCTGCTTTAATTGCATACTTCACATCAAATACACAACAGGTGATGTTCTCAACATGGATAGACTGTTTAGGCTAGTGGGTACTTTCTGTGCTTTGCACATTGAGGTCTGGGGTTCGGATCATGGAAGGGGAGTTTTTTTTCCTTTCCTTTTGAATCTTTATTTTTAGATTAAAAATAAATCACTTGGTGGTGTGTGTGAATTCTGTTATGGCATGGTGTTATTCGGTAGCGAGAGCATCTTTAATGCAACTTTTTACCTTCAATTACATCTGAATCATACAGCGAATCAAATTGAAAGCACTTGCAGCTTTTGCTAATGAAAACAATATGCAAATTGATTATATTCTGTGAGTCAGTTCAGGTGTTTCTGCATGTTTTATGTTACGTTACACTAATACCGACTATTACACTTAAACGTAGTGGTTTTCTTGAAGATACATCTGTTCTGGATCACAGAACATTGGCATGCTGCATATCATTTTAATCAGCAGAAGCAGATTGTTCTATTAAGATGCATTTTAGTGTAAAAAGACGCATTAAAAGATGCACGATGCTACCAAGTCACACAGCACTCCTATGACCTTAGACTCAAAACATTTCTCTCAACATCCTATCACTTGAAATTTCTGCTTTACAATAGAAATTGTATTGTCCACATAACAGGGGGCAAGATTCACATAATGAGAGATCATTTTAGGTTCAATACTTTTTAAAATACACTACTTTGTACTTTCCTTCTCCCTTACTCTATGTGTATGGACACCCAAGTTCCTAAACCAACTCCCCCCACCATCACACAATTAAAATTCATCTGCATTGAGCGCATTATATTGCTCACCAACACCCCACCTTCTTTTGCTTCTATTCAATGCTGCCGCATGCTGAGACTGCTAATGACAAGGTATTCATTGTCTGCTTTAATTGCATACTTCACATCAAATACACAACAGGTGATGTTCTCAACATGGATAGACTGTTTAGGCTAGTGGGTACTTTCTGTGCTTTGCACATTGAGGTCTGGGGTTCAAATCATGGAAGGGGAGTTTTTTTTCCTTTTCTTTTGAATCTTTATATTTAGATTAAAAATAAATCACTTTGTGGTGTGTGTGAATTCTGTTATGGCATGGTGTGATTCGGTAGCGCGAGCATCTTTAATGCAACTTTTTACCTTCAATTACATATGAATCATACAGCGAATCAAATTGAAAGCACATGCAGCTTTTGCTGATGAAAACAATATGCAAATTGATTATAATCTGTGAGCCAGTTCAGGTGTTTCTGCATGTTTTATGTTACGTAACACTAATAGCGACTATACACTTAAACGTAGTGGTTTTCTTGAAGATACATCTGTACTGGATCACAGAACATAGGCATGCTGCATATCATTTTAATCAGCAGAAGCAGATTGTTCTAATAAGATGCATTTTAGGGTAAAAAGACGCATTAAAAGATGCACGATGCTACCAAGTCACTCAGCACTCCTATGACCTTAGACTCAAAACATTTCTCTCAACATCCTATCACTTGAAATTTTTGCTATACAGTAGAAATTGTATTGTACACATAACAGGGGGCAAGTTTCACATAATGAGAGATCATGTTAGGTTCAATACTTTTTAAAATACACTACTTTGTACTTTCCTTCTCCCTTCCTCTCTGTGTATGGACACCCAAGTTCCTAAACCACCTCCCCCCACCATCACACAGTTATAATTCATCTGCATTGAGCTCATTATATCGCTCACCAACACCCCACCTTCTTTTGCTTCTATTCAATGCTGCCGCATGCTGAGCCTGCTAATGACAAGGTATTCATTGTCTGCTTTAATTGCATACTTCACATCAAATACACAACAGGTGATGTTCTCAACATGGATAGACTGCTTAGGCTAGTGGGTTCCTTCTGCACTTTGCACATTGAGGTCTGGGGTTCGAATCATGGAAGGGGAGTTTTTTTTCCTTTTCTTTTGAATCTTTATATTTAGATTAAAAATAAATCACTTTGTGGTGTGTGTGAATTCTGTTATGGCATGGTGTGATTCTGTAGCGCGAGCCTCTTTAATTCAACTTTTTACCTTCAATTACATATGAATCATACAGCGAATCAAATTGAAAGCACAAGCAGCTTTTGCTGATAAAAACAATATGCAAATTGCCTATAATCTGAGAGCCAGTTCAGGTGTTTCTGCATGTTTTATGTTACATTACACTAATAGCGACTATAACACTTAAACATAGTGGTTTTCTTGAAGATACACCTGTACAGGATCTCAGAACATAGGCATGCTGCATATCATTTTAATCAGCAGAAGCAGATTGTTCTAATAAGATGCATTTTAGTGTAAAAAAACGCATTAAAAGATGCACAATGCTACCAAGTCACACAGCACTCCTATGACCTTAGACTCAAAACATTTCTCTCAACATCCTATCACTTGAAATTTCTGCTATACAGTAGAAATTGTTTTGTACACATAACAGGGGGCAAGTTTCACATAATGAGAGATCATGTTAGGTTCAATACTTTTTAAAATACACTACTTTGTACTTTCCTTCTCACTTCCTCTCTGTGTATGGACACCCAAGTTCCTAAACCACCTCCCCCACCATCACACACTTATAATTCATCTGCATTGAGCTCATTATATGGCTCACCAACACCCAACCTTCTTTTGCTTCTATTCAATGTTGCCGCATGCTGAGCCTGCTATTGACAAGGTATACATTGTCTACTTTAATTGCACACTTCACATCACAAACACAAAAGGTGATGTTCTCAACATGGATAGACTGTTTTGTCTAGTGGGTACTGTCTGCGCTTTGCACCTTGAGATATGGGGTTCGGATCATGGAAGGGGAGTTTTTTTTTCCTTTTCTTTTGAATCTTTATATTTAGATTAAAAATAAATCACTTGGTGGTGTGTGTGAATTCTGTTATGGCATGGTGTGACTCGGTAGCGCGAGTATCTTTAATGCAACTTTTTACCTTCAATTACATCTGAATCATAAAGCGAATTAAATTGAAAGCACAAGCAGCTTTTGCTGATGAAAACACTATCAAATTGATTATAATCTGTGAGCCAGTTAAGGTGTTTCTGCATGTTTTATGTTAAGTTACATTAATAGCGACTATAACACTTAAACGTAGTGGTTTTCTTGAAGATACATCTGTACTGGATCACAGAACATAGGCATGCTGCATATCATTTTAATCAGCAGAAGCAGATTGTTCTAATAAGATGCATTTTAGAGTAAAAAGACGCATTAAAAGATGCACGATGCTACCAAGTCACACAGCACTCCTATGACCTTAGACTCAAAACATTTCTCTCAACATCCTATCACTTGAAATTTCTGCTATACAGTAGAAATTGTTTTGTACACATAACAGGGGGCAAGTTTCACATAATGAGAGATCATGTTAGGTTCAATACTTTTTAAAATACACTACTTTGGACTTTCCTTCTCACTTCCTCTCTGTGTATGGACACCCAAGTTCCTAAACCACCTCCCCCACCATCACACACTTATAATTCATCTGAATTGAGCTCATTATATGGCTCACCAACACCCAACCTTCTTTTGCTTCTATTCAATGTTGCCGCATGCTGAGCCTGCTATTGACAAGGTATACATTGTCTACTTTAATTGCACACTTCACATCACATACACAACAGGTGATGTTCTCAACATGGATAGACTGTTTTGTCTAGTGGGTACTGTCTGCGCTTTGCACCTTGAGGTATGGGGTTCGGATCATGGAAGGGGAGTTTTTTTTTCCTTTTCTTTTGAATCTTTATTTTTAGATTAAAAATAAATCACTTGGTGGTGTGTGTGAATTCTGTTATGGCATGGTGTGACTCGGTAGCGCGAGTATCTTTAATGCAACTTTTTACCTTCAATTACATCTGAATCATAAAGCGAATCAAATTGAAAGCACAAGCAGCTTTTGCTGATGAAAACACTATCAAATTGATTATAATCTGTGAGCCAGTTCAGGTGTTTCTGCATGTTTTATGTTACGTTACACTAATAGCGACTATAACACTTAAACGTAGTGGTTTTCTTGAAGATACATCTGTACTGGATCACAGAACATAGGCATGCTGCATATCATTTTAATCAGCAGAAGCAGATTGTTCTAATAAGATGCATTTTAGGGTAAAAAGACGCATTAAAAGATGCACGATGCTACCAAGTCACACAGCACTCCTATGACCTTAGACTCAAAACATTTCTCTCAACATCTTATCACTTGAAATTTTTGCTATACAGTAGAAATTGTATTGTACACATAACAGGGGGCAAGTTTCACATAATGAGAGATCATGTTAGGTTCAATACTTTTTAAAATACACTACTTTGTACTTTCCTTCTCCCTTTCTCTCTGTGTATGGACACCCTAGTTCCTAAACCACCTCCCCCTACCATCACACAGTTTTAATTCATCTGCATTGAGCTCATTATATGGCTCACCAACAGCCCACCTTCTTTTGCTTCTATTCAATGCTGCCACATGCTGAGCCTGCTATTGACAAGGTATACATTGTCTACTTTAATTGCACACTTCACATCACATACACAACAGGTGATGTTCTCAACATGGATAGACTGTTTAGTCTAGTGGGTACTGTCTGCGCTTTGCACCTTGAGGTATAGGGTTCGGATCATGGAAGGGGATTTTTTTTTCCTTTTCTTTTGAATCTTTATTTTTAGATTAAAAATAAATCACTTGGTGGTGTGTGTGAATACAGTTATGGCATGGTGTGACTCGGTAGCATGAGTATCTTTAATGCAACTTTTTACCTTCAATTACATCTGAATCATACAGCGAATCAAATTGAAAGCACATGCAGCTTTTGCTGATGAAAACAATATGCAAATTAATTATAATCTGTGAGCCAGTTCAGGTGTTTCTGCATGTTTTATGTTACGTTACACTAATAGCGACTATAACACTTAAACGTAGTGGTTTTCTTGAAGATACATCTGTACTGGATCACAGAACATAGGCATGCTGCATATCATTTTAATCAGCAGAAGCAGATTGTTCTAATAAGATGCATTTTAGGGTAAAAAGACGCATTAAAAGATGCACGATGCTACCAAGTCACACAGCACTCCTATGACCTTAGACTCAAAACATTTCTCTCAACATCATATCACTTGAAATTTTTGCTATACAGTAGAAATTGTATTGTACACATAACAGGGGGCAAGTTTCACATAATGAGAGATCATGTTAGGTTCAATACTTTTTAAAATACACTACTTTGTACTTTCCTACTCCCTTCCTCTTTGTGTATGGACACCCAAGTTCCTAAACCACCTCCCCCCACCATCACACAATTATAATTCATCTGCATTGAGCTCATTATATCGCTCACCAACACCCCACCTTCTTTTGCTTCTATTCAATGCTGCCGCATGCTGAGCCTGCTAATGACAAGGTATTCATTGTCTGCTTTAATTGCATACTTCACATCAAATACACAACAGGTGATGTTCTCAACATGGATAGACTGTTTAGGCTAGTGGGTACTGTCTGCACTTTGCACAATGAGGTCTGGGGTTTGAATCATGGAAGGGGAGTTTTTTTTTCCTTTTCTTTTGAATCTTTATATTTAGATTAAAAATAAATCACTTTGTGGTGTGTATGAATTCTGTTATGGCATGGTGTGATTCGGTAGCGCGTGCATCTTTAATGCAACATTTTACCTTCAATTACATCTGAATCATACAGCGAATCAAATTGAAAGCACAAGCAGCTTTTGCTGATAAAAACAATATGCAAATTGCCTATAATCTGAGAGCCAGTTCAGGTGTTTCTGCATGTTTTATGTTACATTACACTAATAGCGACTATAACACTTAAACGTAGTGGTTTTCTTGAAGATACACCTGTACTGGATCTCAGAACATAGGCATGCTGCATATCATTTTAATCAGCAGAAGCAGATTGTTCTAATAAGATGCATTTTAGTGTAAAAAAACGCATTAAAAGATGCATGATGCTACCAAGTCACACAGCACTCCTATGACCTTAGACTCAAAACATTTCTCTCAACATCCTATCACTTGAAATTTCTGCTATACAGTAGAAATTGTTTTGTACACATAACAGGGGGCAAGTTTCACATAATGAGAGATCATGTCAGGTTCAATACTTTTTAAAATACACTACTTTGTACTTTCCTTCTCACTTCCTCTCTGTGTATGGACACCCAAGTTCCTAAACCTCCTCCCCCACCATCACACACTTATAATTCATCTGCATTGAGCTCATTATATGGCTCACCAACACACAACCTTCTTTTGCTTCTATTCAATGTTGCCGCATGCTGAGCCTGCTATTAACAAGGTATACATTGTCTACTTTAATTGCACACTTCACATCACATACACAACAGGTGATGTTCTCAACATGGATAGACTGTTTTGTCTAGTGGGTACTGTCTGCACTTTGCACCTTGAGGTATGGGGTTCGGATCATGGAAGGGGAGTTTTTTTTTCCTTTTCTTTTGAATCTTTATTTTTAGATTAAAAATAAATCACTTGGTGGTGTGTGTGAATTTTGTTATGGCATGGTGTGACTCGGTAGCGCGAGTATCTTTAATGCAACTTTTTACCTTCAATTACATCTGAATCATAAAGCGAATCAAATTGAAAGCACAAGCAGCTTTTGCTGATGAAAACACTATCAAATTGATTATAATCTGTGAGCCAGTTCAGGTGTTTCTGCATGTTTTATGTTACGTTACACTAATAGCGACTATAACACTTAAACGTAGTGGTTTTCTTGAAGATACATCTGTACTGGATCACAGAACATAGGCATGCTGCATATCATTTTAATCAGCAGAAGCAGATTGTTCTAATAAGATGCATTTTAGGGTAAAAAGACGCATTAAAAGATGCACGATGCTACCAAGTCACACAGCACTCCTATGACCTTAGACTCAAAACATTTCTCTCAACATCATATCACTTGAAATTTTTGCTATACAGTAGAAATTGTATTGTACACATAACAGGGGGCAAGTTTCACATAATGAGAGATCATGTTAGGTTCAATACTTTTTAAAATACACTACTTTGTACTTTCCTTCTCCCTTCCTCTCTGTGTATGGACACCCAAGTTCCTAAACCACCTCCCCCCACCATCACACAATTATAATTCATCTGCATTGAGCTCATTATATCGCTCACCAACACCCCACCTTCTTTTGCTTCTATTCAATGCTGCCGTATGCTGAGCCTGCTAATGACAAGGTATTCATTGTCTGCTTTAATTGCATACTTCACATCAAATACACAACAGGAGATGTTCTCAACATGGATAGACTGTTTAGGCTAGTGGGTACTGTCTGCACTTTGCACATTGAGGTCTGGGGTTCGAATCATGGAAGGGGAGTTTTTTTTCCTTTTATTTTGAATCTTTATATTTAGATTAAAAATAAATCACTTTGTGGTGTGTATGAATTCTGTTATGGCATGGTGTGATTCGGTAGCGCGTGCATCTTTAATGCAACTTTTTACCTTCAATTACATCTGAATCATACAGCGAATCAAATTGAAAGCACAAGCAGCTTTTGCTGATAAAAAACAATATGCAAATTGCCTATAATCTGAGAGCCAGTTCAGGTGTTTCTGCATGTTTTATGTTACATTACACTAATAGCGACTATAACACTTAAACATAGTGGTTTTCTTGAAGATACACCTGTACAGGATCTCAGAACATAGGCATGCTGCATATCATTTTAATCAGCAGAAGCAGATTGTTCTAATAAGATGCATTTTAGTGTAAAAAAACGCATTAAAAGATGCACAATGCTACCAAGTCACACAGCACTCCTATGACCTTAGACTCAAAACATTTCTCTCAACATCCTATCACTTGAAATTTCTGCTATACAGTAGAAATTGTTTTGTACACATAACAGGGGGCAAGTTTCACATAATGAGAGATCATGTTAGGTTCAATACTTTTTAAAATACACTACTTTGTACTTTCCTTCTCACTTCCTCTCTGTGTATGGACACCCAAGTTCCTAAACCACCTCCCCCACCATCACACACTTATAATTCATCTGCATTGAGCTCATTATATGGCTCACCAACACCCAACCTTCTTTTGCTTCTATTCAATGTTGCCGCATGCTGAGCCTGCTATTGACAAGGTATACATTGTCTACTTTAATTGCACACTTCACATCACAAACACAAAAGGTGATGTTCTCAACATGGATAGACTGTTTTGTCTAGTGGGTATTGTCTGCGCTTTGCACCTTGAGGTATGGGGTTCGGATCATGGAAGGGGAGTTTTTTTTTCCTTTTCTTTTGAATCTTTATATTTAGATTAAAAATAAATCACTTGGTGGTGTGTGTGAATTCTGTTATGGCATGGTGTGACTCGGTAGCGCGAGTATCTTTAATGCAACTTTTTACCTTCAATTACATCTGAATCATAAAGCGAATTAAATTGAAAGCACAATCAGCTTTTGCTGATGAAAACACTATCAAATTGATTATAATCTGTGAGCCAGTTAAGGTGTTTCTGCATGTTTTATGTTAAGTTACATTAATAGCGACTATAACACTTAAACGTAGTGGTTTTCTTGAAGATACATCTGTACTGGATCACAGAACATAGGCATGCTGCATATCATTTTAATCAGCAGAAGCAGATTGTTTTAATAAGATGCATTTTAGAGTAAAAAGACGCATTAAAAGATGCACGATGCTACCAAGTCACACAGCACTCCTATGACCTTAGACTCAAAACATTTCTCTCAACATCCTATCACTTTAAATTTTTGCTATACAGTAGAAATTGTATTGTACACATAACAGGGGGCAAGTTTCACTTAATGAGAGATCATGTTAGGTTCAATACTTTTTAAAATACACTACTTTGTACTTTCCTTCTCCCTTCCTCTCTGTGTATGGACACCCAAGTTCCTAAACCACCTCCCCCCACCATCACACAGTTATAATTCATCTGCATTGAGCTCATTATATCGCTCACCAACACCCCACCTTCTTTTGCTTCTATTCAATGCTGCCGCATGCTGAGCCTGCTAATGACAAGGTATTCATTGTCTGCTTTAATTGCATACTTCACATCAAATACACAACAGGTGATGTTCTCAACATGGATAGACTGCTTAGGCTAGTGGGTTCCTTCTGCACTTTGCACATTGAGGTCTGGGGTTCGAATCATGGAAGGGGAGTTTTTTTTCCTTTTCTTTTGAATCTTTATATTTAGATTAAAAATAAATCACTTTGTGGTGTGTGTGAATTCTGTTATGGCATGGTGTGATTCTGTAGCGCGAGCCTCTTTAATTCAACTTTTTACCTTCAATTACATATGAATCATACAGCGAATCAAATTGAAAGCACAAGCAGCTTTTGCTGATAAAAACAATATGCAAATTGCCAATAATCTGTGAGCCAGTTCAGGAGTTTCTGCATGTTTTATGTTACGTTACACTAATAGCTACTATAACACTTAAACGTAGTGGTTTTCTTGAAGATACATCTGTTCTGGATCACAGAACATAGGCATGCTGCATATCATTTTAATCAGCAGAAGCAGATTGTTCTAATATGATGCATTTTAGTGTAAAAAGATGCATTAAAAGATGCACGATGCTACCAAGTCACACAGCACTCCTATGACCATAGACTCAAAACATTTCTCTCAACATCCTATCACTTGAAATTTCTGCTATACAGTAGAAATTGTATTGTTCACATAACAGGGGGCAAGCTTCACATAATGAGAGATCATGTTAGGTTCAATACTTTTTAAAATACACTACTTTGTACTTTCCTTCTCCCTTACTTTATGTGTATGGACACCCAAGTTCCTAAACCACCTCCCCCCACCATCACAGAATTAAAATTCATCTGCATTGAGCTCATTATATTGCTCAACAACACCCCACCATCTTTTGCTTCTATTCAATGCTGCCGCATGCTGAGCCTGCTAATGACAAGGTATTCATTGTCTGCTTTAATTGCATACTTCACATTAAATACACAACAGGTGATGTTCTCAACATGGATAAACTGTTTAGGCTAGTGGGTACTTTCTGTGCTTTGCACATTGAGGTCTGGGGTTCAAATCATGGAAGGGGAGTTTTTTTTCCTTTTCTTTTGAATCTTTATATTTAGATTAAAAATAAATCACTTTGTGGTGTGTGTGAATTCTGTTATGGCATGGTGTGATTCGGTAGCGCGAGCATCTTTAATGCAACTTTTTACCTTCAATTACATATGAATGATACAGCGAATCAAATTGAAAGCACTAGCAGCTTTTGCTGATGAAAACAATATGCAAATTGATTATATTCTGTGAGCCAGTTCAGGTGTTTCTGCATGTTTTATGTTATGTTACACTAATAGCGACTATAACACTTAAATGTCATGGTTTTCTTGAAGATACATCTGTACAGGATCACAGTATATAGGCATGCTGCATATCATTTTAATCAGCAGAAGCAGATTGTTCAAATAAGATGCATTTTAGGGTAAAAAGATGCATTAAAAGATGCACGATGCTACAAAGTCACACAGCACTCCTATGACCTTAGACTCAAAACATTTCTCTCAACATCCTATCACTTGAAATTTCTGCTATACAGTAGAAATTGTTTTGTACACATAACAAGGGGCAAGTTTCACATTATGAGAGATCATGTTAGGTTCAATACTTTTTAAAATACACTACTTTGTACTTTCCTTCTCACTTCCTCTCTGTGTATGGACACCCAAGTTCATAAACCACCTCCCCCCACCATCACACAATTATAATTCATCTGCATTGGCTCATTATATGGCTCACCAACACCCCACCTTCTTTTGCTTCTATTCAATGCTGCCGCATGCTGAGCCTGCTATTGACAAGGTATACATTGTCTACTTTAATTGCACACTTCACATCACATAAACATCAGGTGATGTTCTCAACATGGATAGATTGTTTAGGCTAGTGGGTACTTTCTGTGCTTTGCACATTGAGGTCTGGGGTTCAAATCATGGAAGGGGAGTTTTTTTTCCTTTTCTTTTGAATCTTTATATTTAAATTAAAAATAAATCACTTTGTGGTGTGTGTGAATTCTGTTATGGCATGGTGTGATTCGGTAGGGCGAGCATCTTTAATGCAACTTTTTACCTTCAATTACATCTGAATCATACAGCGAATCAAATTGAAAGCACAAGCAGCTTTTGCTGATGAAAACAATATGCAAATTGATTATAATCTGTGAGCCAGTTCAGGTGTTTCGGCATGTTTTATGTTACGTTACACTAATAGCGACTATAACACTTAAACGTAGTGGTTTTCTTGAAGATACATCTGTACTGGATCACAGAACATAGGCATGCTGCATATCATTTTAATCAGCAGAAGCAGATTGTTCTAATAAGATGCATTTTAGGGTAAAAAGACGCATTAAAAGATGCACGATGCTACCAAGTCACACAGCACTCCTATGACCTTAGACTCAAAACAATTCTCTCAACATCCTATCACTTGAAATTTCTGCTATACAGTAGAAATTGTATTGTACACATAAAAGGGGGCAAGTTTCGCATAATGAGAGATCATGTTAGGTTCAATACTTTTTAAAATACACTACTTTGTACTTTCCTTCTCTCTTACTCTATGTGTATGGACACCCAAGTTCCTAAACCAAATCCCCCCACCATCACACAATTAAAATTCATCTGCATTGAGCTCATTATATTGCTCACCAACTCCCCACCTTCTTTTGCTTCTATTCAATGCTGCCGCATGCTGAGCCTGCTAATGACAAGGTATTCATAGTCTGCTTTAATTGCATACTTCACATCAAATACACAACAGGTGATGTTCTCAACATGGATAGACTGTTTAGGCTAGTGGGTACTTTCTGTGCTTTGCACATTGAGGTCTGGGGTTCGGATCATGGAAGGGGAGTTTTTTTTCCTTTCCTTTTGAATCTTTATTTTTAGATTAAAAATAAATCACTTGGTGGTGTGTGTGAATTCTGTTATGGCATGGTGTTATTCGGTAGCGAGAGCATCTTTAATGCAACTTTTTACCTTCAATTACATCTGAATCATACAGCGAATCAAATTGAAAGCACTTGCAGCTTTTGCTAATGAAAACAATATGCAAATTGATTATATTCTGTGAGTCAGTTCAGGTGTTTCTGCATGTTTTATGTTACGTTACACTAATACCGACTATTACACTTAAACGTAGTGGTTTTCTTGAAGATACATCTGTTCTGGATCACAGAACATAGGCATGCTGCATATCATTTTAATCAGCAGAAGCAGATTGTTCTATTAAGATGCATTTTAGTGTAAAAAGACGCATTAAAAGATGCACGATGCTACCAAGTCACACAGCACTCCTATGACCTTAGACTCAAAACATTTCTCTCAACATCCTATCACTTGAAATTTCTGCTTTACAATAGAAATTGTATTGTCCACATAACAGGGGGCAAGATTCACATAATGAGAGATAATTTTAGGTTCAATACTTTTTAAAATACACTACTTTGTACTTTCCTTCTCCCTTACTCTATGTGTATGGACACCCAAGTTCCTAAACCACCTCCCCCCACCATCACACAATTAAAATTCATCTGCATTGAGCTCATTATATTGCTCACCAACACCCCACCTTCTTTTGCTTCTATTCAATGCTGCCGCATGCTGAGACTGCTAATGACAAGGTATTCATTGTCTGCTTTAATTGCATACTTCACATCAAATACACAACAGGTGATGTTCTCAACATGGATAGACTGTTTAGGCTAGTGGGTACTTTCTGTGCTTTGCACATTGAGGTCTGGGGTTCAAATCATGGAAGGGGAGTTTTTTTTCCTTTTCTTTTGAATCTTTATATTTAGATTAAAAATAAATCACTTTGTGGTGTGTGTGAATTCTGTTATGGCATGGTGTGATTCGGTAGCGCGAGCATCTTTAATGCAACTTTTTACCTTCAATTACATATGAATCATACAGCGAATCAAATTGAAAGCACATGCAGCTTTTGCTGATGAAAACAATATGCAAATTGATTATAATCTGTGAGCCAGTTCAGGTGTTTCTGCATGTTTTATGTTACGTAACACTAATAGCGACTATACACTTAAATGTAGTGGTTTTCTTGAAGATACATCTGTACTGGATCACAGAACATAGGCATGCTGCATATCATTTTAATCAGCAGAAGCAGATTGTTCTAATAAGATGCATTTTAAGGTAAAAAGACGCATTAAAAGATGCACGATGCTACCAAGTCACTCAGCACTCCTATGACCTTAGACTCAAAACATTTCTCTCAACATCCTATCACTTGAAATTTTTGCTATACAGTAGAAATTGTATTGTACACATAACAGGGGGCAAGTTTCACATAATGAGAGATCATGTTAGGTTCAATACTTTTTAAAATACACTACTTTGTACTTTCCTTCTCCCTTCCTCTCTGTGTATGGACACCCTAGTTCCTAAACCACCTCCCCCTACCATCACACAGTTTTAATTCATCTGCATTGAGCTCATTATATGGCTCACCAACACCCAACCTTCTTTTGCTTCTATTCAATGCTGCCACATGCTGAGCCTGCTATTGACAAGGTATACATTGTCAACTTTAATTGCACACTTCACATCACATACACAACAGGTGATGTTCTCAACATGGATAGACTGTTTAGTCTAGTGGGTACTGTCTGCGCTTTGCACCTTGAGGTATAGGGTTCGGATCATGGAAGGGGAGTTTTTTTTCCTTTTCTTTTGAATCTTTATTTATAGATTAAAAATAAATCACTTGGTGGTGTGTGTGAATTCTGTTATGGCATGGTGTGACTCGGTAGCACGAGTATCTTTAATGCAACTTTTTACCTTCAATTACATCTGAATCATACAGCGAATCAAATTGAAAGCACAAGCAGCTTTTGCTGATGAAAACAATATGCAAATTGATTATAATCTGTGAGCCAGTTCAGGTGTTTCGGCATGTTTTATGTTACTTTACACTAATAGCGACTATAACACTTAAACGTAGTGGTTTTCTTGAAGATACATCTGTACTGGATCACAGAACATAGGCATGCTGCATATCATTTTAATCAACAGAAGCAGATTGTTCTAACAAGATGCATTTTAGGGTAAAAAGACGCATTAAAAGATGCACGATGCTACCAAGTCACACAGCACTCCTATGACCTTAGACTCAAAACATTTCTCTCAACATCCTATCACTTGAAATTTCTGCTATACAGTAGAAATTGTAATGTACACATAACAGGGGGCAAGTTTCACATAATGAGAGATCATGTTAGGTTCAATACTTTTTAAAATACACTACTTTGTACTTTCCTTCTCCCTTCCTCTCTGTGTATGGACACCCAAGTTCCTAAACCACCTCCCCCCACCATCACACAATTATAATTCATCTGCATTGAGCTCATTATATCGCTCACAAACACCCCACCTTCTTTTGCTTCTATTCAATGCTGCCGCATGCTGAGCCTGCTAATGACAAGGTGTTCATTGTCTGCTTTAATTGCATACTTCACATTAAATACACAACAGGTGATGTTCTCAACATGGATAAACTGTTTAGGCTAGTGGGTACTTTCTGTGCTTTGCACATTGAGGTCTGGGGTTCAAATCATGGAAGGGGAGTTTTTTTTCCTTTTCTTTTGAATCTTTATATTTAGATTAAAAATAAATCACTTTGTGGTGTGTGTGAATTCTGTTATGGCATGGTGTGATTCGGTAGCGCGAGCATCTTTAATGCAACTTTTTACCTTCAATTACATATGAATGATACAGCGAATCAAATTGAAAGCACTAGCAGCTTTTGCTGATGAAAACAATATGCAAATTGATTATATTCTGTGAGCCAGTTCAGGTGTTTCTGCATGTTTTATGTTATGTTACACTAATAGCGACTATAACACTTAAATGTCATGGTTTTCTTGAAGATACATCTGTACAGGATCACAGTATATAGGCATGCTGCATATCATTTTAATCAGCAGAAGCAGATTGTTCTAATAAGATGCATTTTAGGGTAAAAAGATGCATTAAAAGATGCACGATGCTACAAAGTCACACAGCACTCCTATGACCTTAGACTCAAAACATTTCTCTCAACATCCTATCACTTGAAATTTCTGCTATACAGTAGAAATTGTTTTGTACACATAACAAGGGGCAAGTTTCACATTATGAGAGATCATGTTAGGTTCAATACTTTTTAAAATACACTACTTTGTACTTTCCTTCTCACTTCCTCTCTGTGTATGGACACCCAAGTTCATAAACCACCTCCCCCCACCATCACACAATTATAATTCATCTGCATTGGCTCATTATATGGCTCACCAACACCCCACCTTCTTTTGCTTCTATTCAATGCTGCCGCATGCTGAGCCTGCTATTGACAAGGTATACATTGTCTACTTTAATTGCACACTTCACATCACATACACAACAGGTGATGTTCTCAACATGGATAGATTGTTTAGGCTAGTGGGTACTTTCTGTGCTTTGCACATTGAGGTCTGGGGTTCAAATCATGGAAGGGGAGTTTTTTTTCCTTTTCTTTTGAATCTTTATATTTAAATTAAAAATAAATCACTTTGTGGTGTGTGTGAATTCTGTTATGGCATGGTGTGATTCGGTAGGGCGAGCATCTTTAATGCAACTTTTTACTTTCAATTACATCTGAATCATACAGCGAATCAAATTGAAAGCACAAGCAGCTTTTGCTGATGAAAACAATATGCAAATTGATTATAATCTGTGAGCCAGTTCAGGTGTTTCGGCATGTTTTATGTTACGTTACACTAATAGCGACTATAACACTTAAACGTAGTGGTTTTCTTGAAGATACATCTGTACTGGATCACAGAACATAGGCATGCTGCATATCATTTTAATCAGCAGAAGCAGATTGTTCTAATAAGATGCATTTTAGGGTAAAAAGACGCATTAAAAGATGCACGATGCTACCAAGTCACACAGCACTCCTATGACCTTAGACTCAAAACAATTCTCTCAACATCCTATCACTTGAAATTTCTGCTATACAGTAGAAATTGTATTGTACACATAAAAGGGGGCAAGTTTCACATAATGAGAGATCATGTTAGGTTCAATACTTTTTAAAATACACTACTTTGTACTTTCCTTCTCCCTTACTCTATGTGTATGGACACCCAAGTTCCTAAACCACCTCCCCCCACCATCACACAATTAAAATTCATCTGCATTGAGCTCATTATATTGCTCACCAACTCCCCACCTTCTTTTGCTTCTATTCAATGCTGCCGCATGCTGAGCCTGCTAATGACAAGGTATTCATAGTCTGCTTTAATTGCATACTTCACATCAAATACACAACAGGTGATGTTCTCAACATGGATAGACTGTTTAGGCTAGTGGGTACTTTCTGTGCTTTGCACATTGAGGTCTGGGGTTCGGATCAGGGAAGGGGAGTTTTTTTTCCTTTCCTTTTGAATCTTTATTTTTAGATTAAAAATAAATCACTTGGTGGTGTGTGTGAATTCTGTTATGGCATGGTGTTATTCGGTAGCGAGAGCATCTTTAATGCAACTTTTTACCTTCAATTACATCTGAATCATACAGCGAATCAAATTGAAAGCACTTGCAGCTTTTGCTAATGAAAACAATATGCAAATTGATTATATTCTGTGAGTCAGTTCAGGTGTTTCTGCATGTTTTATGTTACGTTACACTAATACCGACTATTACACTTAAACGTAGTGGTTTTCTTGAAGATACATCTGTTCTGGATCACAGAACATAGGCATGCTGCATATCATTTTAATCAGCAGAAGCAGATTGTTCTATTAAGATGCATTTTAGTGTAAAAAGACGCATTAAAAGATGCACGATGCTACCAAGTCACACAGCACTCCTATGACCTTAGACTCAAAACATTTCTCTCAACATCCTATCACTTGAAATTTCTGCTTTACAATAGAAATTGTATTGTCCACATAACAGGGGGCAAGATTCACATAATGAGAGATCATTTTAGGTTCAATACTTTTTAAAATACACTACTTTGTACTTTCCTTCTCCCTTACTCTATGTGTATGGACACCCAAGTTCCTAAACCAACTCCCCCCACCATCACACAATTAAAATTCATCTGCATTGAGCGCATTATATTGCTCACCAACACCCCACCTTCTTTTGCTTCTATTCAATGCTGCCGCATGCTGAGACTGCTAATGACAAGGTATTCATTGTCTGCTTTAATTGCATACTTCACATCAAATACACAACAGGTGATGTTCTCAACATGGATAGACTGTTTAGGCTAGTGGGTACTTTCTGTGCTTTGCACATTGAGGTCTGGGGTTCAAATCATGGAAGGGGAGTTTTTTTTCCTTTTCTTTTGAATCTTTATATTTAGATTAAAAATAAATCACTTTGTGGTGTGTGTGAATTCTGTTATGGCATGGTGTGATTCGGTAGCGCGAGCATCTTTAATGCAACTTTTTACCTTCAATTACATATGAATCATACAGCGAATCAAATTGAAAGCACATGCAGCTTTTGCTGATGAAAACAATATGCAAATTGATTATAATCTGTGAGCCAGTTCAGGTGTTTCTGCATGTTTTATGTTACGTAACACTAATAGCGACTATACACTTAAACGTAGTGGTTTTCTTGAAGATACATCTGTACTGGATCACAGAACATAGGCATGCTGCATATCATTTTAATCAGCAGAAGCAGATTGTTCTAATAAGATGCATTTTAGGGTAAAAAGACGCATTAAAAGATGCACGATGCTACCAAGTCACTCAGCACTCCTATGACCTTAGACTCAAAACATTTCTCTCAACATCCTATCACTTGAAATTTTTGCTATACAGTAGAAATTGTATTGTACACATAACAGGGGGCAAGTTTCACATAATGAGAGATCATGTTAGGTTCAATACTTTTTAAAATACACTACTTTGTACTTTCCTTCTCCCTTCCTCTCTGTGTATGGACACCCTAGTTCCTAAACCACCTCCCCCTACCATCACACAGTTTTAATTCATCTGCATTGAGCTCATTATATGGCTCACCAACACCCAACCTTCTTTTGCTTCTATTCAATGCTGCCACATGCTGAGCCTGCTATTGACAAGGTATACATTGTCTACTTTAATTGCACACTTCACATCACATACACAACAGGTGATGTTCTCAACATGGATAGACTGTTTAGTCTAGTGGGTACTGTCTGCGCTTTGCACCTTGAGGTATAGGGTTCGGATCATGGAAGGGGAGTTTTTTTTCCTTTTCTTTTGAATCTTTATTTATAGATTAAAAATAAATCACTTGGTGGTGTGTGTGAATTCTGTTATGGCATGGTGTGACTCGGTAGCACGAGTATCTTTAATGCAACTTTTTACCTTCAATTACATCTGAATCATACAGCGAATCAAATTGAAAGCACAAGCAGCTTTTGCTGATGAAAACAATATGCAAATTGATTATAATCTGTGAGCCAGTTCAGGTGTTTCGGCATGTTTTATGTTACGTTACACTAATAGCGACTATAACACTTAAACGTAGTGGTTTTCTTGAAGATACATCTGTACTGGATCACAGAACATAGGCATGCTGCATATCATTTTAATCAACAGAAGCAGATTGTTCTAACAAGATGCATTTTAGGGTAAAAAGACGCATTAAAAGATGCACGATGCTTCCAAGTCACACAGCACTCCTATGACCTTAGACTCAAAACATTTCTCTCAACATCCTATCACTTGAAATTTCTGCTATACAGTAGAAATTGTATTGTACACATAACAGGGGGCAAGATTCACATAATGAGAGATCATTTTAGGTTCAATACTTTTTAAAATACACTACTTTGTACTTTCCTTCTCCCTTACTCTATGTGTATGGACACCCAAGTTCCTAAACCAACTCCCCCCACCATCACACAATTAAAATTCATCTGCATTGAGCGCATTATTTTGCTCACCAACACCCCACCTTCTTTTGCTTCTATTCAATGCTGCCGCATGCTGAGACTGCTAATGACAAGGTATTCATTGTCTGCTTTAATTGCATACTTCACATCAAATACACAACAGGTGATGTTCTCAACATGGATAGACTGTTTAGGCTAGTGGGTACTTTCTGTGCTTTGCACATTGAGGTCTGGGGTTCAAATCATGGAAGGGGAGTTTTTTTTCCTTTTCTTTTGAATCTTTATATTTAGATTAAAAATAAATCACTTTGTGGTGTGTGTGAATTCTGTTATGGCATGGTGTGATTCGGTAGCGCGAGCATCTTTAATGCAACTTTTTACCTTCAATTACATATGAATCATACAGCGAATCAAATTGAAAGCACATGCAGCTTTTGCTGATGAAAACAATATGCAAATTGATTATAATCTGTGAGCCAGTTCAGGTGTTTCTGCATGTTTTATGTTACGTAACACTAATAGCGACTATACACTTAAACGTAGTGGTTTTCTTGAAGATACATCTGTACTGGATCACAGAACATAGGCATGCTGCATATCATTTTAATCAGCAGAAGCAGATTGTTCTAATAAGATGCATTTTAGGGTAAAAAGACGCATTAAAAGATGCACGATGCTACCAAGTCACTCAGCACTCCTATGACCTTAGACTCAAAACATTTCTCTCAACATCCTATCACTTGAAATTTTTGCTATACAGTAGAAATTGTATTGTACACATAACAGGGGGCAAGTTTCACATAATGAGAGATCATGTTAGGTTCAATACTTTTTAAAATACACTACTTTGTACTTTCCTTCTCCCTTCCTCTCTGTGTATGGACACCCTAGTTCCTAAACCACCTCCCCCTACCATCACACAGTTTTAATTCATCTGCATTGAGCTCATTATATGGCTCACCAACACCCAACCTTCTTTTGCTTCTATTCAATGCTGCCACATGCTGAGCCTGCTATTGACAAGGTATACATTGTCTACTTTAATTGCACACTTCACATCACATACACAACAGGTGATGTTCTCAACATGGATAGACTGTTTAGTCTAGTGGGTACTGTCTGCGCTTTGCACCTTGAGGTATAGGGTTCGGATCATGGAAGGGGAGTTTTTTTTCCTTTTCTTTTGAATCTTTATTTATAGATTAAAAATAAATCACTTGGTGGTGTGTGTGAATTCTGTTATGGCATGGTGTGACTCGGTAGCACGAGTATCTTTAATGCAACTTTTTACCTTCAATTACATCTGAATCATACAGCGAATCAAATTGAAAGCACAAGCAGCTTTTGCTGATGAAAACAATATGCAAATTGATTATAATCTGTGAGCCAGTTCAGGTGTTTCGGCATGTTTTATGTTACGTTACACTAATAGCGACTATAACACTTAAACGTAGTGGTTTTCTTGAAGATACATCTGTACTGGATCACAGAACATAGGCATGCTGCATATCATTTTAATCAACAGAAGCAGATTGTTCTAACAAGATGCATTTTAGGGTAAAAAGACGCATTAAAAGATGCACGATGCTTCCAAGTCACACAGCACTCCTATGACCTTAGACTCAAAACATTTCTCTCAACATCCTATCACTTGAAATTTCTGCT
Organism: Taudactylus pleione; assembly: GCA_031769625.1. Classification (NCBI taxonomy): domain Eukaryota; kingdom Metazoa; phylum Chordata; class Amphibia; order Anura; family Myobatrachidae; genus Taudactylus; species Taudactylus pleione. Next base: position 7,851,775 of record JAUIMM010000759.1, read on the forward strand.
ATACAGTAGAAATTGTAATGTACACATAACAGGGGGCAAGTTTCACATAATGAGAGATCATGTTAGGTTCAATACTTTTTAAAATACACTACTTTGTACTTTCCTTCTCCCTTCCTCTCTGTGTATGGACACCCAAGTTCCTAAACCACCTCCCCCCACCATCACACAATTATAATTCATCTGCATTGAGCTCATTATATCGCTCACAAACACCCCACCTTCTTTTGCTTCTATTCAATGCTGCCGCATGCTGAGCCTGCTAATGACAAGGTGTTCATTGTCTGCTTTAATTGCATACTTCACATCAAATACACAACAGGTGATGTTCTCAACATGGATAGACTGTTTAGGCTAGTGGGTACTGTCTGTGCTTTGCAAATTGAGGTATGGGGTTCGGATCATGGAAGGGGAGTTTTTTTTCCTTTTCTTTTGAATCTTTATTTTTAGATTAAAAATAAATCACTTAGTGGTGTGTTTGAATTCTGTTATGGCATGGTGTGACTCGGTAGCGCGAGCATCTTTAATGCAACTTTTTACCTTCAATTACATCTGAATCATACAGCGAATCAAATTGAAAGCACTAGCAGCTTTTGCTGATGAAAACAATATGCAAATTGATTATATTCTGTGAGCCAGTTCAGGTGTTTCTGAATGTTTTATGTTACGTTACACTAATAGCGACTATAACACTTAAACGTAGTGGTTTTCTTGAAGATACATCTGTACTGGATCACAGAACATAGGCATGCTGCATATCATTTTAATCAGCAGAAGCAGATTGTTCTAATAAGATGCATTTTAGGGTAAAAAGACGCATTAAAAGATGCACGATGCTACCAAGTCACACAGCACTCCTATGACCTTAGACTCAAAACATTTCTCTCAACATCCTATCACTTGAAATTTCTGCTATACAGTAGAAATTGTATTGTACACATAAAAGGGGGCAAGTTTCACATAATGAGAGATCATGTTAGGTTCAATACTTTTTAAAATACACTACTTTGTACTTTCCTTCTCCCTTACTCTATGTGTATGGACACCCAAGTTCCTAAACCACCTCCCCCTACCATCACACAGTTTTAATTCATCTGCATTGAGCTCATTATATGGCTCACCAACACCCAACCTTCTTTTGCTTCTATTCAATGCTGCCACATGCTGAGCCTGCTATTGACAAGGTATACATTGTCTACTTTAATTGCACACTTCACATCACATACACAACAGGTGATGTTCTCAACATGGATAGACTGTTTAGTCTAGTGGGTACTGTCTGCGCTTTGCACCTTGAGGTATAGGGTTCGGATCATGGAAGGGGAGTTTTTTTTCCTTATCTTTTGAATCTTTATTTATAGATTAAAAATAAATCACTTGGTGGTGTGTTTGAATTCTGTTATGGCATGGTGTGACTCGGTAGCGCGAGCATCTTTAATGCAACTTTTTACCTTCAATTACATCTGAATCATACAGCGAATCAAATTGAAAGCACTAGCAGCTTTTGCTGATGAAAACAATATGCAAATTGATTATATTCTGTGAGCCAGTTCAGGTGTTTCTGAATGTTTTATGTTACGTTACACTAATAGCGACTATAACACTTAAACGTAGTGGTTTTCTTGAAGATACATCTGTACTGGATCACAGAACATAGGCATGCTGCATATCATTTTAATCAGCAGAAGCAGATTGTTCTAATAAGATGCATTTTAGGGTAAAAAGACGCATTAAAAGATGCACGATGCTACCAAGTCACACAGCACTCCTATGACCTTAGACTCAAAACATTTCTCTCAACATCCTATCACTTGAAATTTCTGCTATACAGTAGAAATTGTATTGTACACATAAAAGGGGGCAAGTTTCACATAATGAGAGATCATGTTAGGTTCAATACTTTTTAAAATACACTACTTTGTACTTTCCTTCTCCCTTACTCTATGTGTATGGACACCCAAGTTCCTAAACCACCTCCCCCTACCATCACACAGTTTTAATTCATCTGCATTGAGCTCATTATATGGCTCACCAACACCCAACCTTCTTTTGCTTCTATTCAATGCTGCCACATGCTGAGCCTGCTATTGACAAGGTATACATTGTCTACTTTAATTGCACACTTCACATCACATACACAACAGGTGATGTTCTCAACATGGATAGACTGTTTAGTCTAGTGGGTACTGTCTGCGCTTTGCACCTTGAGGTATAGGGTTCGGATCATGGAAGGGGAGTTTTTTTTCCTTATCTTTTGAATCTTTATTTATAGATTAAAAATAAATCACTTGGTGGTGTGTGTGAATTCTGTTATGGCATGGTGTGACTCGGTAGCACGAGTATCTTTAATGCAACTTTTTACCTTCAATTACATCTGAATCATACAGCGAATCAAATTGAAAGCACATGCAGCTTTTGCTGATGAAAACAATATGCAAATTAATTATAATCTGTGAGCCAGTTCAGGTGTTTCTGCATGTTTTATGTTACGTTACACTAATAGCGACTATAACACTTAAACGTAGTGGTTTTCTTGAAGATACATCTTTACTGGATCACAGAACATAGGCATGCTGCATATCATTTTAATCAGCAGAAGCAGATTGTTCTAATAAGATGCATTTTAGTGTAAAAAAACGCATTAAAAGATGCACGATGCTATCAAGTCACACAGCACTCCTATGACCTTAGACTCAAAACATTTCTCTCAACATCCTATCACTTGAAATTTCTGCTATACAGTAGAAATTGTTTTGTACACATAACAGGGGGCAAGTTTCACATAATGAGAGATCATGTTAGGTTCAATACTTTTTAAAATACACTACTTTGTACTTTTCTTCTCACTTCCTCTCTGTGTATGGACACCCAAGTTCCTAAACCACCTCCCCCACCATCACACAATTATAATTCATCTGCATTGAGCTCATTATATGGCTCACCAACACCCAACCTTCTTTTGCTTCTATTCAATGTTGCCGCATGCTGAGCCTGCTATTGACAAGGTATACAATGTCTACTTTAATTGCACACTTCACATCACATACACAACAGGTGATGTTCTCAACATGGATAGACTGTTTTGTCTAGTGGGTACTGTCTGCGCTTTGCACCTTGAGGTATGGGGTTCGGATCATGGAAGGGGAGTTTTTTTTTCCTTTTCTTTTGAATCTTTATTTTTAGAATAAAAATAAATCACTTGGTGGTGTGTGTGAATTCTGTTATGGCATGGTGTGACTCGGTAGCGCGAATATCTTTAATGCAACTTTTTACCTTCAATTACATCTGAATCATAAAGCGAATCAAATTGAAAGCACAAGCAGCTTTTGCTGATGAAAACACTATCAAATTGATTATAATCTGTGAGCCAGTTAAGGTGTTTCTGCATGTTTTATGTTAAGTTACATTAATAGCGACTATAACACTTAAACGTAGTGGTTTTCTTGAAGATACATCTGTACTGGATCACAGAACATAGGCATGCTGCATATCATTTTAATCAGCAGAAGCAGATTGTTCTAATAAGATGCATTTTAGAGTAAAAAGACGCATTAAAAGATGCACGATGCTACCAAGTCACACAGCACTCCTATGACCTTAGACTCAAAACATTTCTCTCAACATCCTATCACTTGAAATTTTTGCTATACAGTAGAAATTGTATTGTACACATAACAGGGGGCAAGTTTCACTTAATGAGAGATAATGTTAGGTTCAATACTTTTTAAAATACACTACTTTGTACTTTCCTTCTCCCTTCCTCTCTGTGTATGGACACCCAAGTTCCTAAACCACCTCCCCCCACCATCACACAGTTATAATTCATCTGCATTGAGCTCATTATATCGCTCACCAACACCCCACCTTCTTTTGCTTCTATTCAATGCTGCTGCATGCTGAGCCTGCTAATGACAAGGTATTCATTGTCTGCGTTAATTGCATACTTCACATCAAATACACAACAGGTGATGTTCTCAACATGGATAGACTGCTTAGGCTAGTGGGTTCCTTCTGCACTTTGCACATTGAGGTCTGGGGTTCGAATCATGGAAGGGGAGTTTTTTTTCCTTTTCTTTTGAATCTTTATATTTAGATTAAAAATAAATCACTTTGTGGTGTGTGTGAATTCTGTTATGGCATGGTGTGATTCTGTAGCGCGACCCTCTTTAATGTAACTTTTTACCTTCAATTACATCTGAATCATACAGCGAATCAAATTGAAAGCACAAGCAGCTTTTGCTGATAAAAACAATATGCAAATTGCCTATAATCTGTGAGCCAGTTCAGGTGTTTCTGCATGTTTTATGTTACGTTACACTAATATCAACTATAACACTTAAACGTAGTGGTTTTCTTGAAGATACATCTGTTCTGGATCACAGAACATAGGCATGCTGCATATCATTTTAATCAGCAGAAGCAGATTGTTCTAATAAGATGCATTTTAGTGTAAAAAGACGCATTAAAAGATGCACGATGCTACCAAGTCACACAGCACTCCTATGACCTTAGACTCAAAACATTTCTCTCAACATCCTATCACTTGAAATTTCTGCTTTACAATAGAAATTGTATTGTCCACATAACAGGGGGCAAGATTCACATAATGAGAGATCATTTTAGGTTCAATACTTTTTAAAATACACTACTTTGTACTTTCCTTCTCCCTTACTCTATGTGTATGGACACCCAAGTTCCTAAACCACCTCCCCCCACCATCACACAATTAAAATTCATCTGCATTGAGCTCATTATATTGCTCACCAACACCCCACCTTCTTTTGCTTCTATTCAATGCTGCCGCATGCTGAGACTGCTAATGACAAGGTATTCATTGTCTGCTTTAATTGCATACTTCACATCAAATACACAACAGGTGATGTTCTCAACATGGATAGACTGTTTAGGCTAGTGGGTACTTTCTGTGCTTTGCACATTGAGGTCTGGGGTTCAAATCATGGAAGGGGAGTTTTATTTCCTTTTCTTTTGAATCTTTATATTTAGATTAAAAATAAATCACTTTGTGGTGTGTGTGAATTCTGTTATGGCATGGTGTGATTCGGTAGGGCGAGCATCTTTAATGCAACTTTTTACCTTCAATTACATCTGAATCATACAGCGAATCAAATTGAAAGCACAAGCAGCTTTTGCTGATGAAAACAATATGCAAATTGATTATAATCTGTGAGCCAGTTCAGGTGTTTCGGCATGTTTTATGTTACGTTACACTAATAGCGACTATAACACTTAAACGTAGTGGTTTTCTTGAAGATACATCTGTACTGGATCACAGTACATAGGCATGCTGCATATCATTTTAATCAACAGAAGCAGATTGTTCTAACAAGATGCATTTTAGGGTAAAAAGACGCATTAAAAGATGCACGATGCTACCAAGTCACACAGCACTCCTATGACCTTAGACTCAAAACATTTCTCTCAACATCCTATCACTTGAAATTTCTGCTACACAGTAGAAATTGTAATGTACACATAACAGGGGGCAAGTTTCACATAATGAGAGATCATGTTAGGTTCAATACTTTTTAAAATACACTACTTTGTACTTTCCTTCTCCCTTCCTCTCTGTGTATGGACACCCAAGTTCCTAAACCACCTCCCCCCACCATCACACAATTATAATTCATCTGCATTGAGCTCATTATATCGCTCACAAACACCCCACCTTCTTTTGCTTCTATTCAATGCTGCCGCATGCTGAGCCTGCTAATGACAAGGTGTTCATTGTCTGCTTTAATTGCTTTCTTCACATCAAATACACAACAGGTGATGTTCTCAACATGGATAGACTGTTTAGGCTAGTGGGTACTGTCTGTGCTTTGCAAATTGAGGTATGGGGTTCGGATCATGGAAGGGGAGTTTTTTTTCCTTTTCTTTTGAATCTTTATTTTTAGATTAAAAATAAATCACTTGGTGGTGTGATTGAATTCTGTTATGGCATGGTGTGACTCGGTAGCGCGAGCATCTTTAATGCAACTTTTTACCTTCAATTACATATGAATCATACAGCGAATCAAATTGAAAGCACATGCAGCTTTTGCTGATGAAAACAATATGCAAATTGATTATAATCTGTGAGCCAGTTCAGGTGTTTCTGCATGTTTTATGTTACGTTACACTAATAGCGACTATAACACTTAAACGTAGTGGTTTTCTAGAAGATACATCTGTACTGGATCACAGAACATAGGCATGCTGCATATCATTTTAATCAGCAGAAGCAGATTGTTCTAATAAGATGCATTTTAGGGTAAAAAGACGCATTAAAAGATGCACGATGCTACCAAGTCACACAGCACTCCTATGACATTAGACTCAAAACATTTCTCTCAACATCCTATCACTTGAAATTTTTGCTATACAGTAGAAATTGTATTGTACACATAACAGGGGGCAAGTTTCACATAATGAGAGATCATGTTAGGTTCAATACTTTTTAAAATACACTACTTTGTACTTTCCTTCTCACTTCCTCTCTGTGTATGGACACCCAAGTTCCTAAACCACCTCCCCCACCATCACACAATTATAATTCATCTGCATTGAGCTCATTATATGGCTCACCAACACCCAACCTTCTTTTGCTTCTATTCAATGTTGCCGCATGCTGAGCCTGCTATTGACAAGGTATACAATGTCTACTTTAATTGCACACTTCACATCACATACACAACAGGTGATGTTCTCAACATGGATAGACTGTTTTGTCTAGTGGGTACTGTCTGCGCTTTGCACCTTGAGGTATGGGGTTCGGATCATGGAAGGGGAGTTTTTTTTTCCTTTTCTTTTGAATCTTTATTTTTAGATTAAAAATAAATCACTTGGTGGTGTGTGTGAATTCTGTTATGGCATGGTGTGACTCGGTAGCGCGAATATCTTTAATGCAACTTTTTACCTTCAATTACATCTGAATCATAAAGCGAATCAAATTGAAAGCACAAGCAGCTTTTGCTGATGAAAACACTATCAAATTGATTATAATCTGTGAGCCAGTTAAGGTGTTTCTGCATGTTTTATGTTAAGTTACATTAATAGCGACTATAACACTTAAACGTAGTGGTTTTCTTGAAGATACATCTGTACTGGATCACAGAACATAGGCATGCTGCATATCATTTTAATCAGCAGAAGCAGATTGTTCTAATAAGATGCATTTTAGAGTAAAAAGACGCATTAAAAGATGCACGATGCTACCAAGTCACACAGCACTCCTATGACCTTAGACTCAAAACATTTCTCTCAACATCCTATCACTTGAAATTTTTGCTATACAGTAGAAATTGTATTGTACACATAACAGGGGGCAAGTTTCACTTAATGAGAGATAATGTTAGGTTCAATACTTTTTAAAATACACTACTTTGTACTTTCCTTCTCCCTTCCTCTCTGTGTATGGACACCCAAGTTCCTAAACCACCTCCCCCCACCATCACACAGTTATAATTCATCTGCATTGAGCTCATTATATCGCTCACCAACACCCCACCTTCTTTTGCTTCTATTCAATGCTGCTGCATGCTGAGCCTGCTAATGACAAGGTATTCATTGTCTGCTTTAATTGCATACTTCACATCAAATACACAACAGGTGATGTTCTCAACATGGATAAACTGTTTAGGCTAGTGGGTACTGTCTGTGCTTTGCACATTGAGGTATGGGGTTCGGATCATGGAAGGGGAGTTTTTTTTCCTTTTCTTTTGAATCTTTACTTTTAGATTAAAAATAAATCACTTGGTGGTGTGTGTGAATTCTGTTATGGCATGGTGTGATTCGGTAGCGCGAGCATCTTTAATGCAACTTTTTACCTTCAATTACATATGAATCATACAGCGAATCAAATTGAAAGCACATGCAGCTTTTGCTGATGAAAACAATATGCAAATTGATTATAATCTGTGAGCCAGTTCAGGTGTTTCTGCATGTTTTATGTTACGTTACACTAATAGCGACTATAACACTTAAACGTAGTGGTTTTCTTGAAGATACATCTGTACTGGATCACAGAACATAGGCATGCTGCATATCATTTTAATCAGCAGAAGCAGATTGTTCTAATAAGATGCATTTTAGGGTAAAAAGACGCATTAAAAGATGCACGATGCTACCAAGTCACACAGCACTCCTATGACCTTAGACTCAAAACATTTCTCTCAACATCCTATCACTTGAAATTTTTGCTATACAGTAGAAATTGTATTGTACACATAACAGGGGGCAAGTTTCACATAATGAGAGATCATGTTAGGTTCAATACTTTTTAAAATACACTACTTTGTACTTTCCTTCTCACTTCCTCTCTGTGTATGGACACCCAAGTTCCTAAACCACCTCCCCCCACCATCACACAATTATAATTCATCTGCATTGGCTCATTATATGGCTCACCAACACCCCACCTTCTTTTGCTTCTATTCAATGCTGCCGCATGCTGAGCCTGCTATTGACAAGGTATACATTGTCTACTTTAATTGCACACTTCACATCACATACACAACAGGTGATGTTCTCAACATGGATAGATTGTTTAGGCTAGTGGGTACTTTCTGTGCTTTGCACATTGAGGTCTGGGGTTCAAATCATGGAAGGGGAGTTTTTTTTCCTTTTCTTTTGAATCTTTATATTTAAATTAAAAATAAATCACTTTGTGGTGTGTGTGAATTCTGTTATGGCATGGTGTGATTCGGTAGGGCGAGCATCTTTAATGCAACTTTTTACCTTCAATTACATCTGAATCATACAGCGAATCAAATTGAAAGCACAAGCAGCTTTTGCTGATGAAAACAATATGCAAATTGATTATAATCTGTGAACCAGTTCAGGTGTTTCGGCATGTTTTATGTTACGTTACACTAATAGCGACTATAACACTTAAACGTAGTGGTTTTCTTGAAGATACATCTGTACTGGATCACAGAACATAGGCATGCTGCATATCATTTTAATCAACAGAAGCAGATTGTTCTAACAAGATGCATTTTAGGGTAAAAAGACGCATTAAAAGATGCACGATGCTACCAAGTCACACAGCACTCCTATGACCTTAGACTCAAAACATTTCTCTCAACATCCTATCACTTGAAATTTCTGCTATACAGTAGAAATTGTAATGTACACATAACAGGGGGCAAGTTTCACATAATGAGAGATCATGTTAGGTTCAATACTTTTTAAAATACACTACTTTGTACTTTCCTTCTCCCTTCCTCTCTGTGTATGGACACCCAAGTTCCTAAACCACCTCCCCCCACCATCACACAATTATAATTCATCTGCATTGAGCTCATTATATCGCTCACAAACACCCCACCTTCTTTTGCTTCTATTCAATGCTGCCGCATGCTGAGCCTGCTAATGACAAGGTGTTCATTGTCTGCTTTAATTGCTTTCTTCACATCAAATACACAACAGGTGATGTTCTCAACATGGATAGACTGTTTAGGCTAGTGGGTACTGTCTGTGCTTTGCAAATTGAGGTATGGGGTTCGGATCATGGAAGGGGAGTTTTTTTTCCTTTTCTTTTGAATCTTTATTTTTAGATTAAAAATAAATCACTTTGTGGTGTGATTGAATTCTGTTATGGCATGGTGTGACTCGGTAGCGCGAGCATCTTTAATGCAACTTTTTACCTTCAATTACATATGAATCATACAGCGAATCAAATTGAAAGCACATGCAGCTTTTGCTGATGAAAACAATATGCAAATTGATTATAATCTGTGAGCCAGTTCAGGTGTTTCTCAATGTTTTATGTTACGTTACACTAATAGCGACTATAACACTTAAACGTAGTGGTTTTCTAGAAGATACATCTGTACTGGATCACAGAACATAGGCATGCTGCATATCATTTTAATCAGCAGAAGCAGATTGTTCTAATAAGATGCATTTTAGGGTAAAAAGACGCATTAAAAGATGCACGATGCTACCAAGTCACACAGCACTCCTATGACCTTAGACTCAAAACATTTCTCTCAACATCCTATCACTTGAAATTTCTGCTATACAGTAGAAATTGTAATGTACACATAACAGGGGGCAAGTTTCACATAATGAGAGATCATGTTAGGTTCAATACTTTTTAAAATACACTACTTTGTACTTTCCTTCTCCCTTCCTCTCTGTGTATGGACACCCAAGTTCCTAAACCACCTCCCCCCACCATCACACAATTATAATTCATCTGCATTGAGCTCATTATATCGCTCACCAACACCCCACCTTCTTTTGCTTCTATTCAATGCTGCCGCATGCTGAGCCTGCTAATGACAAGGTGTTCATTGTCTGCTTTAATTGCTTACTTCACATCAAATACACAACAGGTGATGTTCTCAACATGGATAGACTGTTTAGGCTAGTGGGTACTGTCGGTGCTTTGCAAATTGAGGTATGGGGTTCGGATCATGGAAGGGGAGTTTTTTTTCCTTTTCTTTTGAATCTTTATTTTTAGATTAAAAATAAATCACTTGGTGGTGTGTTTGAATTCTGTTATGGCATGGTGTGACTCGGTAGCGCGAGCATCTTTAATGCAACTTTTTACCTTCAATTACATCTGAATCATACAGCGAATCAAATTGAAAGCACTAGCAGCTTTTGCTGATGAAAACAATATGCAAATTGATTATATTCTGTGAGCCAGTTCAGGTGTTTCTGAATGTTTTATGTTACGTTAAACTAATAGCGACTATAACACTTAAACGTAGTGGTTTTCTTGAAGATACATCTGTACTGGATCACAGAACATAGGCATGCTGCATATCATTTTAATCAGCAGAAGCAGATTGTTCTAATAAGATGCATTTTAGGGTAAAAAGACGCATTAAAAGATGCACGATGCTACCAAGTCACACAGCACTCCTATGACCTTAGACTCAAAACATTTCTCTCAACATCCTATCACTTGAAATTTCTGCTATACAGTAGAAATTGTATTGTACACATAAAAGGGGGCAAGTTTCACATAATGAGAGATCATGTTAGGTTCAATACTTTTTAAAATACACTACTTTGTACTTTCCTTCTCCCTTACTCTATGTGTATGGACACCCAAGTTCCTAAACCACCTCCCCCTACCATCACACAGTTTTAATTCATCTGCATTGAGCTCATTATATGGCTCACCAACACCCAACCTTCTTTTGCTTCTATTCAATGCTGCCACATGCTGAGCCTGCTATTGACAAGGTATACATTGTCTACTTTAATTGCACACTTCACATCACATACACAACAGGTGATGTTCTCAACATGGATAGACTGTTTAGTCTAGTGGGTACTGTCTGCGCTTTGCACCTTGAGGTATAGGGTTCGGATCATGGAAGGGGAGTTTTTTTTCCTTATCTTTTGAATCTTTATTTATAGATTAAAAATAAATCACTTGGTGGTGTGTGTGAATTCTGTTATGGCATGGTGTGACTCGGTAGCACGAGTATCTTTAATGCAACTTTTTACCTTCAATTACATCTGAATCATACAGCGAATCAAATTGAAAGCACATGCAGCTTTTGCTGATGAAAACAATATGCAAATTAATTATAATCTGTGAGCCAGTTCAGGTGTTTCTGCATGTTTTATGTTACGTTACACTAATAGCGACTATAACACTTAAACGTAGTGGTTTTCTTGAAGATACATCTTTACTGGATCACAGAACATAGGCATGCTGCATATCATTTTAATCAGCAGAAGCAGATTGTTCTAATAAGATGCATTTTAGTGTAAAAAAACGCATTAAAAGATGCACGATGCTATCAAGTCACACAGCACTCCTATGACCTTAGACTCAAAACATTTCTCTCAACATCCTATCACTTGAAATTTCTGCTATACAGTAGAAATTGTTTTGTACACATAACAGGGGGCAAGTTTCACATAATGAGAGATCATGTTAGGTTCAATACTTTTTAAAATACACTACTTTGTACTTTCCTTCTCACTTCCTCTCTGTGTATGGACACCCAAGTTCCTAAACCACCTCCCCCACCATCACACAATTATAATTCATCTGCATTGAGCTCATTATATGGCTCACCAACACCCAACCTTCTTTTGCTTCTATTCAATGTTGCCGCATGCTGAGCCTGCTATTGACAAGGTATACAATGTCTACTTTAATTGCACACTTCACATCACATACACAACAGGTGATGTTCTCAACATGGATAGACTGTTTTGTCTAGTGGGTACTGTCTGCGCTTTGCACCTTGAGGTATGGGGTTCGGATCATGGAAGGGGAGTTTTTTTTTCCTTTTCTTTTGAATCTTTATTTTTAGAATAAAAATAAATCACTTGGTGGTGTGTGTGAATTCTGTTATGGCATGGTGTGACTCGGTAGCGCGAATATCTTTAATGCAACTTTTTACCTTCAATTACATCTGAATCATAAAGCGAATCAAATTGAAAGCACAAGCAGCTTTTGCTGATGAAAACACTATCAAATTGATTATAATCTGTGAGCCAGTTAAGGTGTTTCTGCATGTTTTATGTTAAGTTACATTAATAGCGACTATAACACTTAAACGTAGTGGTTTTCTTGAAGATACATCTGTACTGGATCACAGAACATAGGCATGCTGCATATCATTTTAATCAGCAGAAGCAGATTGTTCTAATAAGATGCATTTTAGAGTAAAAAGACGCATTAAAAGATGCACGATGCTACCAAGTCACACAGCACTCCTATGACCTTAGACTCAAAACATTTCTCTCAACATCCTATCACTTGAAATTTTTGCTCTACAGTAGAAATTGTATTGTACACATAACAGGGGGCAAGTTTCACTTAATGAGAGATAATGTTAGGTTCAATACTTTTTAAAATACACTACTTTGTACTTTCCTTCTCCCTTCCTCTCTGTGTATGGACACCCAAGTTCCTAAACCACCTCCCCCCACCATCACACAGTTATAATTCATCTGCATTGAGCTCATTATATCGCTCACCAACACCCCACCTTCTTTTGCTTCTATTCAATGCTGCTGCATGCTGAGCCTGCTAATGACAAGGTATTCATTGTCTGCGTTAATTGCATACTTCACATCAAATACACAACAGGTGATGTTCTCAACATGGATAGACTGCTTAGGCTAGTGGGTTCCTTCTGCACTTTGCACATTGAGGTCTGGGGTTCGAATCATGGAAGGGGAGTTTTTTTTCCTTTTCTTTTGAATCTTTATATTTAGATTAAAAATAAATCACTTTGTGTTGTGTGTGAATTCTGTTATGGCATGGTGTGATTCTGTAGCGCGACCCTCTTTAATGTAACTTTTTACCTTCAATTACATCTGAATCATACAGCGAATCAAATTGAAAGCACAAGCAGCTTTTGCTGATGAAAACAATATGCAAATTGATTATAATCTGTGAACCAGTTCAGGTGTTTCGGCATGTTTTATGTTACGTTACACTAATAGCGACTATAACACTTAAACGTAGTGGTTTTCTTGAAGATACATCTGTACTGGATCACAGAACATAGGCATGCTGCATATCATTTTAATCAACAGAAGCAGATTGTTCTAACAAGATGCATTTTAGGGTAAAAAGACGCATTAAAAGATGCACGATGCTACCAAGTCACACAGCACTCCTATGACCTTAGACTCAAAACATTTCTCTCAACATCCTATCACTTGAAATTTCTGCTATACAGTAGAAATTGTAATGTACACATAACAGGGGGCAAGTTTCACATAATGAGAGATCATGTTAGGTTCAATACTTTTTAAAATACACTACTTTGTACTTTCCTTCTCCCTTCCTCTCTGTGTATGGACACCCAAGTTCCTAAACCACCTCCCCCCACCATCACACAATTATAATTCATCTGCATTGAGCTCATTATATCGCTCACAAACACCCCACCTTCTTTTGCTTCTATTCAATGCTGCCGCATGCTGAGCCTGCTAATGACAAGGTGTTCATTGTCTGCTTTAATTGCTTTCTTCACATCAAATACACAACAGGTGATGTTCTCAACATGGATAGACTGTTTAGGCTAGTGGGTACTGTCTGTGCTTTGCAAATTGAGGTATGGGGTTCGGATCATGGAAGGGGAGTTTTTTTTCCTTTTCTTTTGAATCTTTATTTTTAGATTAAAAATAAATCACTTGGTGGTGTGATTGAATTCTGTTATGGCATGGTGTGACTCGGTAGCGCGAGCATCTTTAATGCAACTTTTTACCTTCAATTACATATGAATCATACAGCGAATCAAATTGAAAGCACATGCAGCTTTTGCTGATGAAAACAATATGCAAATTGATTATAATCTGTGAGCCAGTTCAGGTGTTTCTGCATGTTTTATGTTACGTTACACTAATAGCGACTATAACACTTAAACGTAGTGGTTTTCTAGAAGATACATCTGTACTGGATCACAGAACATAGGCATGCTGCATATCATTTTAATCAGCAGAAGCAGATTGTTCTAATAAGATGCATTTTAGGGTAAAAAGACGCATTAAAAGATGCACGATGCTACCAAGTCACACAGCACTCCTATGACATTAGACTCAAAACATTTCTCTCAACATCCTATCACTTGAAATTTTTGCTATACAGTAGAAATTGTATTGTACACATAACAGGGGGCAAGTTTCACATAATGAGAGATCATGTTAGGTTCAATACTTTTTAAAATACACTACTTTGTACTTTCCTTCTCACTTCCTCTCTGTGTATGGACACCCAAGTTCCTAAACCACCTCCCCCACCATCACACAATTATAATTCATCTGCATTGAGCTCATTATATGGCTCACCAACACCCAACCTTCTTTTGCTTCTATTCAATGTTGCCGCATGCTGAGCCTGCTATTGACAAGGTATACAATGTCTACTTTAATTGCACACTTCACATCACATACACAACAGGTGATGTTCTCAACATGGATAGACTGTTTTGTCTAGTGGGTACTGTCTGCGCTTTGCACCTTGAGGTATGGGGTTCGGATCATGGAAGGGGAGTTTTTTTTTCCTTTTCTTTTGAATCTTTATTTTTAGATTAAAAATAAATCACTTGGTGGTGTGTGTGAATTCTGTTATGGCATGGTGTGACTCGGTAGCGCGAATATCTTTAATGCAACTTTTTACCTTCAATTACATCTGAATCATAAAGCGAATCAAATTGAAAGCACAAGCAGCTTTTGCTGATGAAAACACTATCAAATTGATTATAATCTGTGAGCCAGTTAAGGTGTTTCTGCATGTTTTATGTTAAGTTACATTAATAGCGACTATAACACTTAAACGTAGTGGTTTTCTTGAAGATACATCTGTACTGGATCACAGAACATAGGCATGCTGCATATCATTTTAATCAGCAGAAGCAGATTGTTCTAATAAGATGCATTTTAGAGTAAAAAGACGCATTAAAAGATGCACGATGCTACCAAGTCACACAGCACTCCTATGACCTTAGACTCAAAACATTTCTCTCAACATCCTATCACTTGAAATTTTTGCTATACAGTAGAAATTGTATTGTACACATAACAGGGGGCAAGTTTCACTTAATGAGAGATAATGTTAGGTTCAATACTTTTTAAAATACACTACTTTGTACTTTCCTTCTCCCTTCCTCTCTGTGTATGGACACCCAAGTTCCTAAACCACCTCCCCCCACCATCACACAGTTATAATTCATCTGCATTGAGCTCATTATATCGCTCACCAACACCCCACCTTCTTTTGCTTCTATTCAATGCTGCTGCATGCTGAGCCTGCTAATGACAAGGTATTCATTGTCTGCTTTAATTGCATACTTCACATCAAATACACAACAGGTGATGTTCTCAACATGGATAAACTGTTTAGGCTAGTGGGTACTGTCTGTGCTTTGCACATTGAGGTATGGGGTTCGGATCATGGAAGGGGAGTTTTTTTTCCTTTTCTTTTGAATCTTTACTTTTAGATTAAAAATAAATCACTTGGTGGTGTGTGTGAATTCTGTTATGGCATGGTGTGATTCGGTAGCGCGAGCATCTTTAATGCAACTTTTACCTTCAATTACATATGAATCATACAGCGAATCAAATTGAAAGCACATGCAGCTTTTGCTGATGAAAACAATATGCAAATTGATTATAATCTGTGAGCCAGTTCAGGTGTTTCTGCATGTTTTATGTTACGTTACACTAATAGCGACTATAACACTTAAACGTAGTGGTTTTCTTGAAGATACATCTGTACTGGATCACAGAACATAGGCATGCTGCATATCATTTTAATCAGCAGAAGCAGATTGTTCTAATAAGATGCATTTTAGGGTAAAAAGACGCATTAAAAGATGCACGATGCTACCAAGTCACACAGCACTCCTATGACCTTAGACTCAAAACATTTCTCTCAACATCCTATCACTTGAAATTTTTGCTATACAGTAGAAATTGTATTGTACACATAACAGGGGGCAAGTTTCACATAATGAGAGATCATGTTAGGTTCAATACTTTTTAAAATACACTACTTTGTACTTTCCTTCTCACTTCCTCTCTGTGTATGGACACCCAAGTTCCTAAACCACCTCCCCCCACCATCACACAATTATAATTCATCTGCATTGGCTCATTATATGGCTCACCAACACCCCACCTTCTTTTGCTTCTATTCAATGCTGCCGCATGCTGAGCCTGCTATTGACAAGGTATACATTGTCTACTTTAATTGCACACTTCACATCACATACACAACAGGTGATGTTCTCAACATGGATAGATTGTTTAGGCTAGTGGGTACTTTCTGTGCTTTGCACATTGAGGTCTGGGGTTCAAATCATGGAAGGGGAGTTTTTTTTCCTTTTCTTTTGAATCTTTATATTTAAATTAAAAATAAATCACTTTGTGGTGTGTGTGAATTCTGTTATGGCATGGTGTGATTCGGTAGGGCGAGCATCTTTAATGCAACTTTTTACCTTCAATTACATCTGAATCATACAGCGAATCAAATTGAAAGCACAAGCAGCTTTTGCTGATGAAAACAATATGCAAATTGATTATAATCTGTGAGCCAGTTCAGGTGTTTCGGCATGTTTTATGTTACGTTACACTAATAGCGACTATAACACTTAAACGTAGTGGTTTTCTTGAAGATACATCTGTACTGGATCACAGAACATAGGCATGCTGCATATCATTTTAATCAACAGAAGCAGATTGTTCTAACAAGATGCATTTTAGGGTAAAAAGACGCATTAAAAGATGCACGATGCTACCAAGTCACACAGCACTCCTATGACCTTAGACTCAAAACATTTCTCTCAACATCCTATCACTTGAAATTTCTGCTATACAGTAGAAATTGTAATGTACACATAACAGGGGGCAAGTTTCACATAATGAGAGATCATGTTAGGTTCAATACTTTTTAAAATACACTACTTTGTACTTTCCTTCTCCCTTCCTCTCTGTGTATGGACACCCGAGTTCCTAAACCACCTCCCCCCACCATCACACAATTATAATTCATCTGCATTGAGCTCATTATATCGCTCACAAACACCCCACCTTCTTTTGCTTCTATTCAATGCTGCCGCATGCTGAGCCTGCTAATGACAAGGTGTTCATTGTCTGCTTTAATTGCTTTCTTCACATCAAATACACAACAGGTGATGTTCTCAACATGGATAGACTGTTTAGGCTAGTGGGTACTGTCTGTGCTTTGCAAATTGAGGTATGGGGTTCGGATCATGGAAGGGGAGTTTTTTTTCCTTTTCTTTTGAATCTTTATTTTTAGATTAAAAATAAATCACTTTGTGGTGTGATTGAATTCTGTTATGGCATGGTGTGACTCGGTAGCGCGAGCATCTTTAATGCAACTTTTTACCTTCAATTACATATGAATCATACAGCGAATCAAATTGAAAGCACATGCAGCTTTTGCTGATGAAAACAATATGCAAATTGATTATAATCTGTGAGCCAGTTCAGGTGTTTCTGCATGTTTTATGTTACGTTACACTAATAGCGACTATAACACTTAAACGTAGTGGTTTTCTAGAAGATACATCTGTACTGGATCACAGAACATAGGCATGCTGCATATCATTTTAATCAGCAAAAGCAGATTGTTCTAATAAGATGCATTTTAGGGTAAAAAGACGCATTAAAAGATGCACGATGCTACCAAGTCACACAGCACTCCTATGACCTTAGACTCAAAACATTTCTCTCAACATCCTATCACTTGAAATTTCTGCTATACAGTAGAAATTGTAATGTACACATAACAGGGGGCAAGTTTCACATAATGAGAGATCATGTTAGGTTCAATACTTTTTAAAATACACTACTTTGTACTTTCCTTCTCCCTTCCTCTCTGTGTATGGACACCCAAGTTCCTAAACCACCTCCCCCCACCATCACACAATTATAATTCATCTGCATTGAGCTCATTATATCGCTCACCAACACCCCACCTTCTTTTGCTTCTATTCAATGCTGCCGCATGCTGAGCCTGCTAATGACAAGGTGTTCATTGTCTGCTTTAATTGCTTACTTCACATCAAATACACAACAGGTGATGTTCTCAACATGGATAGACTGTTTAGGCTAGTGGGTACTGTCGGTGCTTTGCAAATTGAGGTATGGGGTTCGGATCATGGAAGGGGAGTTTTTTTTCCTTTCCTTTTGAATCTTTATTTTTAGATTAAAAATAAATCACTTGGTGGTGTGTGTGAATTCTGTTATGGCATGGTGTGATTCGGTAGCGCGAGCATCTTTAATGCAACTTTTTACCTTCAATTACATCTGAATCATACAGCGAATCAAATTGAAAGCACTTGCAGCTTTTGCTAATGAAAACAATATGCAAATTGATTATATTCTGTGAGCCAGTTCAGGTGTTTCTGCATGTTTTATGTTACGTTACACTAATACCGACTATAACACTTAAACGTAGTGGTTTTCTTGAAGATACATCTGTTCTGGATCACAGAACATAGGCATGCTGCATATCATTTTAATCAGCAGAAGCAGATTGTTCTATTAAGATGCATTTTAGTGTAAAAAGACGCATTAAAAGATGCACGATGCTACCAAGTCACACAGCACTCCTATGACCTTAGACTCAAAACATTTCTCTCAACATCCAATCACTTGAAATTTCTGCTATACAGTAGAAATTGTATTGTACACATAACAGGGGGCAAGTTTCACATAATGAGAGATCATGTTAGGTTCAATACTTTTTAAAATACACTACTTTGTACTTTCCTTCTCACTTCCTCTCTGTGTATGGACACCCAAGTTCCTAAACCACCTCCCCCACCATCACACAATTATAATTCATCTGC
Organism: Taudactylus pleione; assembly: GCA_031769625.1. Classification (NCBI taxonomy): domain Eukaryota; kingdom Metazoa; phylum Chordata; class Amphibia; order Anura; family Myobatrachidae; genus Taudactylus; species Taudactylus pleione. The sequence continues at coordinate 7,871,082 of JAUIMM010000759.1, forward strand.
ATTGAGCTCATTATATGGCTCACCAACACCCAACCTTCTTTTGCTTCTATTCAATGCTGCCACATGCTGAGCCTGCTATTGACAAGGTATACATTGTCTACTTTAATTGCACACTTCACATCACATACACAACAGGTGATGTTCTCAACATGGATAGACTGTTTAGTCTAGTGGGTACTGTCTGCGCTTTGCACCTTGAGGTATAGGGTTCGGATCATGGAAGGGGAGTTTTTTTTCCTTTTCTTTTGAATCTTTATTTATAGATTAAAAATAAATCACTTGGTGGTGTGTGTGAATTCTGTTATGACATGGTGTGACTCGGTAGCACGAGTATCTTTAATGCAACTTTTTACCTTCAATTACATCTGAATCATACAGCGAATCAAATTGAAAGCACATGCAGCTTTTGCTGATGAAAACAATATGCAAATTAATTATAATCTGTGAGCCAGTTCAGGTGTTTCTGCATGTTTTATGTTACGTTACACTAATAGCGACTATAACACTTAAACGTAGTGGTTTTCTTGAAGATACATCTTTACTGGATCACAGAACATAGGCATGCTGCATATCATTTTAATCAGCAGAAGCAGATTGTTCTAATAAGATGCATTTTAGTGTAAAAAAACGCATTAATAGATGCACGATGCTATCAAGTCACACAGCACTCCTATGACCTTAGACTCAAAACATTTCTCTCAACATCCTATCACTTGAAATTTCTGCTATACAGTAGAAATTGTTTTGTACAAATAACAGGGGGCAAGTTTCACATAATGAGAGATCATGTTAGGTTCAATACTTTTTAAAATACACTACTTTGTACTTTCCTTCTCACTTCCTCTCTGTGTATGGACACCCAAGTTCCTAAACCACCTCCCCCACCATCACACAATTATAATTCATCTGCATTGAGCTCATTATATGGCTCACCAACACCCAACCTTCTTTTGCTTCTATTCAATGTTGCCGCATGCTGAGCCTGCTATTGACAAGGTATACAATGTTTACTTTAATTGCACACTTCACATCACATACACAACAGGTGATGTTCTCAACATGGATAGACTGTTTTGTCTAGTGGGTACTGTCTGCGCTTTGCACCTTGAGGTATGGGGTTCGGATCATGGAAGGGGAGTTTTTTTTTCCTTTTCTTTTGAATCTTTATTTTTAGATTAAAAATAAATCACTTGGTGGTGTGTGTGAATTCTGTTATGGCATGGTGTGACTCGGTAGCGCGAATATCTTTAATGCAACTTTTTACCTTCAATTACATCTGAATCATAAAGCGAATCAAATTGAAAGCACAAGCAGCTTTTGCTGATGAAAACACTATCAAATTGATTATAATCTGTGAGCCAGTTAAGGTGTTTCTGCATGTTTTATGTTAAGTTACATTAATAGCGACTATAACACTTAAACGTAGTGGTTTTCTTGAAGATACATCTGTACTGGATCACAGAACATAGGCATGCTGCATATCATTTTAATCAGCAGAAGCAGATTGTTCTAATAAGATGCATTTTAGAGTAAAAAGACGCGTTAAAAGATGCACGATGCTACCAAGTCACACAGCACTCTTATGACCTTAGACTCAAAACATTTCTCTCAACATCCTATCACTTGAAATTTTTGCTATACAGTAGAAATTGTATTGTACACATAACAGGGGGCAAGTTTCACTTAATGAGAGATAATGTTAGGTTCAATACTTTTTAAAATACACTACTTTGTACTTTCCTTCTCCCTTCCTCTCTGTGTATGGACACCCAAGTTCCTAAACCACCTCCCCCCACCATCACACAGTTATAATTCATCTGCATTGAGCTCATTATATCGCTCACCAACACCCCACCTTCTTTTGCTTCTATTCAATGCTGCTGCATGCTGAGCCTGCTAATGACAAGGTATTCATTGTCTGCGTTAATTGCATACTTCACATCAAATACACAACAGGTGATGTTCTCAACATGGATAGACTGCTTAGCCTAGTGGGTTCCTTCTGCACTTTGCACATTGAGGTCTGGGGTTCGAATCATGGAAGGGGAGTTTTTTTTCCTTTTCTTTTGAATCTTTATATTTAGATTAAAAATAAATCACTTGGTGGTGTGTGTGAATTCTGTTATGGCATGGTGTGATTCGGTAGCGCGAGCATCTTTAATGCAACTTTTTACCTTCAATTACATATGAATCATACAGCGAATCAAATTGAAAGCACATGCAGCTTTTGCTGATGAAAACAATATGCAAATTGATTATAATCTGTGAGCCAGTTCAGGTGTTTCTGCATGTTTTATGTTACGTTACACTAATAGCGACTATAACACTTAAACGTAGTGGTTTTCTTGAAGATACATCTGTACTGGATCACAGAACATAGGCATGCTGCATATCATTTTAATCAGCAGAAGCAGATTGTTCTAATAAGATGCATTTTAGGGTAAAAAGACGCATTAAAAGATGCACGATGCTACCAAGTCACACAGCACTCCTATGACCTTAGACTCAAAACATTTCTCTCAACATCCTATCACTTGAAATTTTTGTTATACAGTAGAAATTGTATTGTACACATAACAGGGGGCAAGTTTCACATAATGAGAGATCATGTTAGGTTCAATACTTTTTAAAATACACTACTTTGTACTTTCCTTCTCACTTCCTCTCTGTGTATGGACACCCAAGTTCCTAAACCACCTCCCCCCACCATCACACAATTATAATTCATCTGCATTGGCTCATTATATGGCTCACCAACACCCCACCTTCTTTTGCTTCTATTCAATGCTGCCGCATGCTGAGCCTGCTATTGACAAGGTATACATTGTCTACTTTAATTGCACACTTCACATCACATACACAACAGGTGATGTTCTCAACATGGATAGATTGTTTAGGCTAGTGGGTACTTTCTGTGCTTTGCACATTGAGGTCTGGGGTTCAAATCATGGAAGGGGAGTTTTTTTTCCTTTTCTTTTGAATCTTTATATTTAAATTAAAAATAAATCACTTTGTGGTGTGTGTGAATTCTGTTATGGCATGGTGTGATTCGGTAGGGCGAGCATCTTTAATGCAACTTTTTACCTTCAATTACATCTGAATCATACAGCGAATCAAATTGAAAGCACAAGCAGCTTTTGCTGATGAAAACAATATGCAAATTGATTATAATCTGTGAGCCAGTTCAGGTGTTTCTGCATGTTTTATGTTACGTTACACTAATAGCGACTATAACACTTAAACGTAGTGGTTTTCTTGAAGATACATCTGTACTGGATCACAGAACATAGGCATGCTGCATATCATTTTAATCAGCAGAAGCAGATTGTTCTAATAAGATGCATTTTAGGGTAAAAAGACGCATTAAAAGATGCACGATGCTACCAAGTCACACAGCACTCCTATGACCTTAGACTCAAAACATTTCTCTCAACATCCTATCACTTGAAATTTTTGCTATACAGTAGAAATTGTATTGTACACATAACAGGGGGCAAGTTTCACATAATGAGAGATCATGTTAGGTTCAATACTTTTTAAAATACACTACTTTGTACTTTCCTTCTCACTTCCTCTCTGTGTATGGACACCCAAGTTCCTAAACCACCTCCCCCCACCATCACACAATTATAATTCATCTGCATTGGCTCATTATATGGCTCACCAACACCCCACCTTCTTTTGCTTCTATTCAATGCTGCCGCATGCTGAGCCTGCTATTGACAAGGTATACATTGTCTACTTTAATTGCACACTTCACATCACATACACAACAGGTGATGTTCTCAACATGGATAGATTGTTTAGGCTAGTGGGTACTTTCTGTGCTTTGCACATTGAGGTCTGGGGTTCAAATCATGGAAGGGGAGTTTTTTTTCCTTTTCTTTTGAATCTTTATATTTAAATTAAAAATAAATCACTTTGTGGTGTGTGTGAATTCTGTTATGGCATGGTGTGATTCGGTAGGGCGAGCATCTTTAATGCAACTTTTTACCTTCAATTACATCTGAATCATACAGCGAATCAAATTGAAAGCACAAGCAGCTTTTGCTGATGAAAACAATATGCAAATTGATTATAATCTGTGAGCCAGTTCAGGTGTTTCGGCATGTTTTATGTTACGTTACACTAATAGCGACTATAACACTTAAACGTAGTGGTTTTCTTGAAGATACATCTGTACTGGATCACAGAACATAGGCATGCTGCATATCATTTTAATCAGCAGAAGCAGATTGTTCTAATAAGATGCATTTTAGGGTAAAAAGACGCATTAAAAGATGCACGATGCTACCAAGTCACACAGCACTCCTATGACCTTAGACTCAAAACATTTCTCTCAACATCCTATCACTTGAAATTTTTGTTATACAGTAGAAATTGTATTGTACACATAACAGGGGGCAAGTTTCACATAATGAGAGATCATGTTAGGTTCAATACTTTTTAAAATACACTACTTTGTACTTTCCTTCTCACTTCCTCTCTGTGTATGGACACCCAAGTTCCTAAACCACCTCCCCCCACCATCACACAATTATAATTCATCTGCATTGGCTCATTATATGGCTCACCAACACCCCACCTTCTTTTGCTTCTATTCAATGCTGCCGCATGCTGAGCCTGCTATTGACAAGGTATACATTGTCTACTTTAATTGCACACTTCACATCACATACACAACAGGTGATGTTCTCAACATGGATAGATTGTTTAGGCTAGTGGGTACTTTCTGTGCTTTGCACATTGAGGTCTGGGGTTCAAATCATGGAAGGGGAGTTTTTTTTCCTTTTCTTTTGAATCTTTATATTTAAATTAAAAATAAATCACTTTGTGGTGTGTGTGAATTCTGTTATGGCATGGTGTGATTCGGTAGGGCGAGCATCTTTAATGCAACTTTTTACCTTCAATTACATCTGAATCATACAGCGAATCAAATTGAAAGCACAAGCAGCTTTTGCTGATGAAAACAATATGCAAATTGATTATAATCTGTGAGCCAGTTCAGGTGTTTCTGCATGTTTTATGTTACGTTACACTAATAGCGACTATAACACTTAAACATAGTGGTTTTCTTGAAGATACATCTGTACTGGATCACAGAACATAGGCATGCTGCATATCATTTTAATCAGCAGAAGCAGATTGTTCTAATAAGATGCATTTTAGGGTAAAAAGACGCATTAAAAGATGCACGATGCTACCAAGTCACACAGCACTCCTATGACCTTAGACTCAAAACATTTCTCTCAACATCCTATCACTTGAAATTTTTGCTATACAGTAGAAATTGTATTGTACACATAACAGGGGGCAAGTTTCACATAATGAGAGATCATGTTAGGTTCAATACTTTTTAAAATACACTACTTTGTACTTTCCTTCTCACTTCCTCTCTGTGTATGGACACCCAAGTTCCTAAACCACCTCCCCCCACCATCACACAATTATAATTCATCTGCATTGGCTCATTATATGGCTCACCAACACCCCACCTTCTTTTGCTTCTATTCAATGCAGCCGCATGCTGAGCCTGCTATTGACAAGGTATACATTGTCTACTTTAATTGCACACTTCACATCACATACACAACAGGTGATGTTCTCAACATGGATAGATTGTTTAGGCTAGTGGGTACTTTCTGTGCTTTGCACATTGAGGTCTGGGGTTCAAATCATGGAAGGGGAGTTTTTTTTCCTTTTCTTTTGAATCTTTATATTTAAATTAAAAATAAATCACTTTGTGGTGTGTGTGAATTCTGTTATGGCATGGTGTGATTCGGTAGGGCGAGCATCTTTAATGCAACTTTTTACCTTCAATTACATCTGAATCATACAGCGAATCAAATTGAAAGCACAAGCAGCTTTTGCTGATGAAAACAATATGCAAATTGATTATAATCTGTGAGCCAGTTCAGGTGTTTCGGCATGTTTTATGTTACGTTACACTAATAGCGACTATAACACTTAAACGTAGTGGTTTTCTAGAAGATACATCTGTACTGGATCACAGAACATAGGCATGCTGCATATCATTTTAATCAGCAGAAGCAGATTGTTCTAATAAGATGCATTTTAGGGTAAAAAGACGCATTAAAAGATGCACGATGCTACCAAGTCACACAGCACTCCTATGACATTAGACTCAAAACATTTCTCTCAACATCCTATCACTTGAAATTTTTGCTATACAGTAGAAATTGTATTGTACACATAACAGGGGGCAAGTTTCACATAATGAGAGATCATGTTAGGTTCAATACTTTTTAAAATACACTACTTTGTACTTTCCTTCTCACTTCCTCTCTGTGTATGGACACCCAAGTTCCTAAACCACCTCCCCCCACCATCACACAATTATAATTCATCTGCATTGGCTCATTATATGGCTCACCAACACCCCACCTTCTTTTGCTTCTATTCAATGCTGCCGCATGCTGAGCCTGCTATTGACAAGGTATACATTGTCTACTTTAATTGCACACTTCACATCACATACACAACAGGTGATGTTCTCAACATGGATAGATTGTTTAGGCTAGTGGGTATTTTCTGTGCTTTGCACATTGAGGTCTGGGGTTCAAATCATGGAAGGGGAGTTTTTTTTCCTTTTCTTTTGAATCTTTATATTTAAATTAAAAATAAATCACTTGGTGGTGTGTTTGAATTCTGTTATGGCATGGTGTGACTCGGTAGCGCGAGCATCTTTAATGCAACTTTTTACCTTCAATTACATCTGAATCATACAGCGAATCAAATTGAAAGCACTAGCAGCTTTTGCTGATGAAAACAATATGCAAATTGATTATATTCTGTGAGCCAGTTCAGGTGTTTCTGAATGTTTTATGTTACGTTACACTAATAGCGACTATAACACTTAAACGTAGTGGTTTTCTTGAAGATACATCTGTACTGGATCACAGAACATAGGCATGCTGCATATCATTTTAATCAGCAGAAGCAGATTGTTCTAATAAGATGCATTTTAGGGTAAAAAGACGCATTAAAAGATGCACGATGCTACCAAGTCACACAGCACTCCTATGACATTAGACTCAAAACATTTCTCTCAACATCCTATCACTTGAAATTTTTGCTATACAGTAGAAATTGTATTGTACACATAACAGGGGGCAAGTTTCACATAATGAGAGATCATGTTAGGTTCAATACTTTTTAAAATACACTACTTTGTACTTTCCTTCTCACTTCCTCTCTGTGTATGGACACCCAAGTTCCTAAACCACCTCCCCCCACCATCACACAATTATAATTCATCTGCATTGGCTCATTATATGGCTCACCAACACCCCACCTTCTTTTGCTTCTATTCAATGCTGCCGCATGCTGAGCCTGCTATTGACAAGGTATACATTGTCTACTTTAATTGCACACTTCACATCACATACACAACAGGTGATGTTCTCAACATGGATAGATTGTTTAGGCTAGTGGGTATTTTCTGTGCTTTGCACATTGAGGTCTGGGGTTCAAATCATGGAAGGGGAGTTTTTTTTCCTTTTCTTTTGAATCTTTATATTTAAATTAAAAATAAATCACTTGGTGGTGTGTTTGAATTCTGTTATGGCATGGTGTGACTCGGTAGCGCGAGCATCTTTAATGCAACTTTTTACCTTCAATTACATCTGAATCATACAGCGAATCAAATTGAAAGCACTAGCAGCTTTTGCTGATGAAAACAATATGCAAATTGATTATATTCTGTGAGCCAGTTCAGGTGTTTCTGAATGTTTTATGTTACGTTACACTAATAGCGACTATAACACTTAAACGTAGTGGTTTTCTTGAAGATACATCTGTACTGGATCACAGAACATAGGCATGCTGCATATCATTTTAATCAGCAGAAGCAGATTGTTCTAATAAGATGCATTTTAGGGTAAAAAGACGCATTAAAAGATGCACGATGCTACCAAGTCACACAGCACTCCTATGACCTTAGACTCAAAACATTTCTCTCAACATCCTATCACTTGAAATTTCTGCTATACAGTAGAAATTGTATTGTACACATAAAAGGGGGCAAGTTTCACATAATGAGAGATCATGTTAGGTTCAATACTTTTTAAAATACACTACTTTGTACTTTCCTTCTCCCTTACTCTATGTGTATGGACACCCAAGTTCCTAAACCACCTCCCCCCACCATCACACAATTAAAATTCATCTGCATTGAGCTCATTATATTGCTCACCAACACCCCACCTTCTTTTGCTTCTATTCAATGCTGCCGCATGCTGAGCCTGCTAATGACAAGGTATTCATTGTCTGCTTTAATTGCATACTTCACATCAAATACACAACAGGTGATGTTCTCAACATGGATAGACTGTTTAGGCTAGTGGGTACTTTCTGTGCTTTGCACATTGAGGTCTGGGGTTCGGATCATGGAAGGGGAGTTTTTTTTCCTTTCCTTTTGAATCTTTATTTTTAGATTAAAAATAAATCACTTGGTGGTGTGTGTGAATTCTGTTATGGCATGGTGTGATTCGGTAGCGCGAGCATCTTTAATGCAACTTTTTACCTTCAATTACATCTGAATCATACAGCGAATCAAATTGAAAGCACTTGCAGCTTTTGCTAATGAAAACAATATGCAAATTGATTATATTCTGTGAGCCAGTTCAGGTGTTTCTGCATGTTTTATGTTACGTTACACTAATACCGACTATAACACTTAAACGTAGTGGTTTTCTTGAAGATACATCTGTTCTGGATCACAGAACATAGGCATGCTGCATATCATTTTAATCAGCAGAAGCAGATTGTTCTATTAAGATGCATTTTAGTGTAAAAAGACGCATTAAAAGATGCACGATGCTACCAAGTCACACAGCACTCCTATGACCTTAGACTCAAAACATTTCTCTCAACATCCAATCACTTGAAATTTCTGCTATACAGTAGAAATTGTATTGTACACATAACAGGGGGCAAGTTTCACATAATGAGAGATCATGTTAGGTTCAATACTTTTTAAAATACACTACTTTGTACTTTCCTTCTCCCTTACTCTATGTGTATGGACACCCAAGTTCCTAAACCACCTCCCCCCACCATCACACAATTAAAATTCATCTGCATTGAGCTCATTATATCGCTCACCAACACCCCACCTTCTTTTGCTTCTATTCAATGCTGCCGCATGCTGAGCCTGCTAATGACAAGGTATTCATTGTCTGCTTTAATTGCATACTTCACATCAAATACACAACAGGTGATGTTCTCAACATGGATAGACTGCTTAGGCTAGTGGGTTCCTTCTGCACTTTGCACATTGAGGTCTGGGGTTCGAATAATGGAAGGGGAGTTTTTTTTCCTTTTCTTTTGAATCTTTATATTTAGATTAAAAATAAATCACTTTGTGGTGTGTGTGAATTCTGTTATGGCATGGTGTGATTCTGTAGCGCGAGCCTCTTTAATGCAACTTTTTACCTTCAATTACATCTGAATCATACAGCGAATCAAATTGAAAGCACAAGCAGCTTTTGCTGATAAAAACAATATGCAAATTGCCTATAATCTGTGAGCCAGTTCATGTGTTTCTGCATGTTTTATGTTACGATACACTAATAGCGAATATAACACTTAAACGTAGTGGTTTTCTTGAATATACATCTGTACTGGATCACAGAACATAGGCATGCTGCATATCATTTTAATCAGCAGAAGCAGATTGTTCTAATAAGATGCATTTTAGTGTAAAAAGACGCATTAAAAGATGCACGATGCTACCAAGTCACACAGCACTCCTATGACCTTAGACTCAATACATTTCTCTCAACATCCTATCACTTGAAATTTCTGCTATACAGTAGAAATTGTTTTGAACACATAACAGGGGGAAAGTTTCACATAATGAGAGATCATGTTAGGTTCAATACTTTTTAAAATACACTACTTTGTACTTTCCTTCTCACTTCCTCTCTGTGTATGGCCACCCAGGTTCCTAAACGACCTCCCCCCACCATCACACAATTATAATTCATCTGCATTGTGCTCATTATATGGCTCACCAACACCACACCTTCTTTTGCTTCTTTTCAATGCTGCCGCATGCTGAGCCTGCTATTGACAAGAAATACATTGTCTACTTTAATTGCACACTTCACATCACATACACAACAGGTGATGTTCTCAACATGGATAGACTGTTTAGTCTAGTGGGTACTGTCTGCGCTTTGCACCTTGAGGTCTGGGGTTCGGATCATGGAAAGGCAGTTTTTTTTCCATTTCTTTTGAATCTTTATTTTTAGATTAAAAATAAATCACCTGGTGTTGTGTTTGAATTCTGTTATGGCATGGTGTGACTCGGTAGCGTGAGCATCTTTAATGCAACTTTTTACCTTCAATTACATCTGAATCATACAGCGAATCAAATTGAAAGCACTAGCAGCTTTTGCTGATGAAAACACTATCAAATTGATTATAATCTGTGAGCCAGTTAAGGTGTTTCTGCATGTTTTATGTTACGTTACACTAATAGCGACTATAACACTTAAACGTAGTGGTTTTCTTGAAGATACATCTGTACTGGATCACAGAACATAGGCATGCTGCATATCATTTTAATCAGCAGAAGCAGATTGTTCTAATAAGATGCATTTTAGGGTAAAAAGACGCATTAAAAGATGCACGATGCTACCAAGTCACACAGCACTCCTATGACCTTAGACTCAAAACATTTCTCTCAACATCCTATCACTTGAAATTTTTGCTATACAGTAGAAATTGTATTGTACACATAACAGGGGGCAAGTTTCACATAATGAGAGATCATGTTAGGTTCAATACTTTTTAAAATACACTACTTTGTACTTTCCTTCTCCCTTCCTCTCTGTGTATGGACACCCAAGTTCCTAAACCACCTCCCCCCACCATCACACAATTATAATTCATCTGCATTGAGCTCATTATATCGCTCACCAACACCCCACCTTCTTTTGCTTCTATTCAATGCTGCCGCATGCTGAGCCTGCTAATGACAAGGTATTCATTGTCTGCTTTAATTGCATACTTCACATCAAATACACAACAGGTGATGTTCTCAGCATGGATAGACTGTTTAGGCTAGTGGGTACTGTCTGCGCTTTTCACATTGAGGTCTGGGGTTCGAATCATGAAAGGGGAGTTTTTTTTCCTTTTCTTTTGAATCTTTATATTTAGATTAAAAATAAATCACTTTGTGGTGTGTGTGAATTCTGTTATGGCATGGTGTGATTCGGTAGCGTGAGCATCTTTAATGCAACTTTTTACCTTCAATTACATCTGAATCATACAGCGAATCAAATTGAAAGCACAAGCAGCTTTTGCTGATAAAAACAATATGCAAATTAATTATAATCTGTGAGCCAGTTCAGGTGTTTCTGCATGTTTTATGTTACGTTACACTAATAGCGACTATAACACTTAAACGTAGTGGTTTTCTTGAAGATACATCTTTACTGGATCACAGAACATAGGCATGCTGCATATCATTTTAATCAGCAGAAGCAGATTGTTCTAATAAGATGCATTTTAGGGTAAAAAGACGCTATAAAAGATGCACGATGCTACCAAGTCACACAGCACTCCTATGACCTTAGACTCAAAACATTTCTCTCAACTTCATATCACTTGAAATTTTTGCTATACAGTAGAAATTGTATTGTACACATAACAGGGGGCAAGTTTCACATAATGAGAGATCATGTTAGGTTCAATACTTTTTAAAATACACTACTTTGTACTTTCCTTCTCCCTTCCTCTCTGTGTATGGACTCCCAAGTTCCTAAACCACCTCCCCCCACCATCACACAATTATAATTCATCTGCATTGAGCTCATTATATCGCTCACCAACACCCCACCTTCTTTTGCTTCTATTCAATGCAGCCGCATGCTGAGCCTGCTAATGACAAGGTATTCATTGTCTGCTTTAATTGCATACTTCACAACAAATACACAACAGGTGATGTTCTCAACATGGATAGACTGTTTAGGCAAGTGGGTACTGTCTGCGCTTTGCACAATGAGATCTGGGGTTCGGATCATGGAAGGGGAGTTTTTTTCCTTTTCTTTTGAATCTTTATATTTAGATTAAAAATAAATCACTTTGTGGTGTGTGTGAATTCTGTTATGGCATGGTGTGATTCGGTAGCGCGAGTATCTTTAATGCAACTTTTTACCTGCAATTACATCTGAATCATACAGCGAATCAAAATGAAAGCACAAGCAGCTTTTGCTGATAAAAACAATATGCAAATTGCCTTTAATCTGTGAGCCAGTTCAGAAGTTTCTGCATGTTTTATGTTACGTTACACTAATAGCGACTATAACACTTAAACGTAGTGGTTTTCTTGAAGATACACCTGTACTGGATCACAGAATATAGGCATGCTGCATATCATTTTAATCAGCAGAAGCAGATAGTTCTAATAAGATGCATTTTAGTGTAAAAAAACGCATTAAAAGATGCACGATGCTACCAAGTCACACAGCACTCCTATGACCTTAGACTCAAAACATTTCTCTCAACATCCTATCACTTGAAATTTCTGCTATACAGTAGAAATTGTTTTGTACACATAACAGGGGGCAAGTTTCACATAATGAGAGATCATGTTAGGTTCAATACTTTTTAAAATACACTACTTTGTACTTTCCTTCTCACTTCCTCTCTGTGTATGGCTACCCAAGTTTCTAAGCGACCTCCCCCCACCATCACACAATTATAATTCATCTGCATTGAGCTCATTATATGGCTCACCAACACCCCTACTTCTTATGCTTCTTTTCAATGCTGCCGCATGCTGAGCCTGCTAATGACAAGGTATTCATTGTCTGCTTTAATTGCATACTTCACATCAAAAATACAACAGGTGATGTTCTCAACATGGATAGACTGTTTAGGCTAGTGGGTACTGTCTGCGCTTTGCACATTGAGGTCTGGGATTTGAATCATGGAAGGGGAGTTTTTTTTCCTTTTCTTTTGAATCTTTATTTTTAGATTAAAAATAAATCACTTTGTGGTGTGTGTGAATTCTGTTATGGCATGGTGTGATTCAGTAGCGCGAGCATCTTTAATGCAACTTTTTACTTTCAATTACATCTGAATCATACAGCGAATCAAATTGAAAGCACAAGCAGCTTTTGCTGATAAAAACAATATGTTAATTGCCTATAATCTGTGAGCCAGTTCAGGTGTTTCTGCATGTTTTATGTTACGTTACACTAATAGCGACTATGACACTTAATCGTAGTGGTTTTCTTGAAGATACACCTGTACTGGATCACAGAACATAGGCATGCTGCATATCATTTTAATCAGCAGAAGCAGATAGTTCTAATAAGATGCATTTTAGTGTAAAAAAACGCATTAAAAGATGCACGATGCTACCAAGTCACACAGCACTCCTATGACCTTAGACTCAAAACATTTCTCTCAACATCATATCACTTGAAATTTTTGCTATACAGTAGAAATTGTATTGTACACATAACAGGGTGCAAGTTTCACATAATGAGAGATCATGTTAGGTTCAATACTTTTTAAAATACACTACTTTGTACTTTCATTCTCCCTTCCTCTCTGTGTATGGACACCCAAGTTCCTAAACCACCTCCCCCCAGCTTCACACAATTATAATTCATCTGCATTGAGCTCATTATATCGCTCACCAACACCCCACCTTCTTTTGCTTCTATTCAATGCTGCCGCATGCTGAGACTGCTAATGACAAGGTATTCATTGTCTGCTTTAATTGCATACCTCACATCAAATACACAACAGGTGATGTTCTCAACATGGATAGACTGTTTAGTCTAGTGGGTACTTTCTGCGCTTTGCACCTTGAGGTATGGGGTTCGGATCATGGAAGGGTATTTTTTTTTTCCTTTTCTTTTGAATCTTTATTTTTAGATTAAAATAAATCACTTGGTGGTGTGTGTGAATTCTGTTATGGCATGGTGTGACTCGGTAGCACGAGTATCTTTAATGCAACTTTTTACCTTCAATTACATCTGAATCATAAAGTGAATCAAATTGAAAGCACAAGCAGCTTTTGCTGATGAATACACTATCAAATTGATTATAATCTGTGAGCCAGTTAAGGTGTTTCTGCATGTTTTATGTTACGTTACACTAATAGCGACTATAACACTTAAACGTAGTGGTTTTCTTGAAGATACATCTGTACTGGATCACAGAACATAGGCATGCTGCATATCATTTTAATCAGCAGAAGCAGATTGTTCTAATAAGATGCATTTTAGTGTAAAAAGATGCATTAAAAGATGCACGATGCTACCAAGTCACACAGCACTCCTATGACCTTAGACTCAAAACATTTCTCTCAACATCCTATCACTTGAAATTTCTGCTATACAGTAGAAATTGTTTTGAACACATAACAGGGGGAAAGTTTCACATAATGAGAGATCATGTTAGGTTCAATACTTTTTAAAATACACTACTTTGTACTTTCCTTCTCACTTCCTCTCTGTGTATGGCCACCCAGGTTCCTAAACCACCTCCCCCCACCATCACACAATTATAATTCATCTGCATTGTGCTCATTATATGGCTCACCAACACCCCACCTTCTTTTGCTTCTTTTCAATGCTGCCGCATGCTGAGCCTGCTATTGACAAGAAATACATTGTCTACTTTAATTGCACACTTCACATCACATACACAACAGGTGATGTTCTCAACATGGATAGACTGTTTAGTCTAGTGGGTACTGTCTGCGCTTTGCACCTTGAGGTCTGGGGTTCGGATCATGGTAGGGCAGTTTTTTTTCCTTTTCTTTTGAATCTTTATTTTTAGATTAAAAATAAATCACCTGGTGTTGTGTTTGAATTCTGTTATGGCATGGTGTGACTCGGTAGCGCGAGCATCTTTAATGCAACTTTTTACCTTCAATTACATCTGAATCATACAGCGAATCAAATTGAAAGCACTAGCAGCTTTTGCTGATGAAAACACTATCAAATTGATTATAATCTGTGAGTCAGTTAAGGTGTTTCTGCATGTTTTATGTTACGTTACACTAATAGCGACTATAACACTTAAACGTAGTGGTTTTCTTGAAGATACATCTGTACTGGATCACAGAACATAGGCATGCTGCATATCATTTTAATCAGCAGAAGCAGATTGTTCTAATAAGATGCATTTTAGGGTAAAAAGACGCATTAAAAGATGCACGATGCTACCAAGTCACACAGCACTCCTATGACCTTAGACTCAAAACATTTCTCTCAACATCCTATCACTTGAAATTTTTGCTATACAGTAGAAATTGTATTGTACACATAACAGGGGGCAAGTTTCACATAATGAGAGATCATGTTAGGTTCAATACTTTTTAAAATACACTACTTTGTACTTTCCTTCTCCCTTCCTCTCTGTGTATGGACACCCAGGTTCCTAAACCACCTCCCCCCACCATCACACAATTATAATTCATCTGCATTGAGCTCATTATATAGCTCACCAACACCCCACCTTCTTTTGCTTCTTTTCAATGCTGCCGCATGCTGAGCCTGCTAATGACAAGGTATTCATTGTCTGCTTTAATTGCATACTTCACATCAAATACACAACAGGTGATGTTCTCAACATGGATAGACTGTTTAGGCTAGTGGGTACTGTCTGCGCTTTGCACATTGAGGTCTGGGGTTCAAATCATGGAAGGGGAGTTTTTTTTCCTTTTCTTTTGAATCTTTATATTTAGATTAAAAATAAATCACTTTGTGGTGTGTGTGAATTCTGTTATGGCATGGTGTGATTCAGTAGCGCGAGCATCTTTAATGCAACTTTTTACCTTCAATTACATCTGAATCATACAGCGAATCAAATTGAAAGCACAAGCAGCTTTTGCTGATAAAAACAATATGTAAATTGCCTATAATCTGTGAGCCAGTTCAGGTGTTTCTGCATGTTTTATGTTACGTTACACTAATAGCGACTATAACACTTAAACGTAGTGGTTTTCTTGAAGATACACCTGTACTGAATCACAGAACATAGGCATGCTGCATATCATTTTAATAAGCAGAAGCAGATAGTTCTAATAAGATGCATTTTAGTGTAAAAAAACGCATTAAAAGATGCACGATGCTACCAAGTCACACAGCACTCCTATGACCTTAGACTCAAAACATTTCTCTCAACATCCTATCACTTGAAATTTCTGCTATACAGTAGAAATTGTTTTGTACACATAACAGGGGGCAAGTTTCACATAATGAGAGATCATGTTAGGTTCAATACTTTTTAAAATACACTACTTTGTACTTTCCTTCTCACTTCCTCTCTGTGTATGGACACCCAAGTTCCTAAACCACCTCCCCCACCATCACACAATTATAATTCATCTGCATTGAGCTCATTATATGGCTCACCAACACCCCACCTTCTTTTGCTTCTATTCAATGTTGCCGCATGCTGAGCCTGCTATTGACAAGGTAAACATTGTCTACTTTAATTGCACACTTCACATCACATACACAACAGGTGATGTTCTCAACATGGATAGACTGTTTAGTCTAGTGGGTACTGTCTGCGCTTTGCACCTTGAGGTATGGGGTTTGGATCATGGAAGGGGAGTTTTTTTTTCCTTTTCTTTTGAATCTTTATTTTTAGATTAAAAATAAATCACTTGGTGGTGTGTGTGAATTCTGTTATGGCATGGTGTGACTCGGTAGCGCGAGTATCTTTAATGCAACTTTTTACCTTCAATTACATCTGAATCATACAGCAAATCAAATTGAAAGCACAAGCAGCTTTTGCTGATGAAAACACTATCAAATTGATTATAATCTGTGAGCCAGTTAAGGTGTTTCTGCATGTTTTATGTTACGTTACACTAATAGCGACTATAACACTTAAACGTAGTGGTTTTCTTGAAGATACATCTGTACTGGATCACAGAACATAGGCATGCTGCATATCATTTTAATCAGCAGAAGCAGATTGTTCTAACAAGATGCATTTTACGGTAAAAAGACGCATTAAAAGATGCACGATGCTACCAAGTCACACAGCACTCCTATGACCTTAGACTCAAAACATTTCTCTCAACATCCTATCACTTGAAATTTCTGCTATACAGTAGAAATTGTAATGTACACATAACAGGGGGCAAGTTTCACATAATGAGAGATTATGTTAGATTCAGTACTTTTTAAAATACACTACTTTGTACTTTCCTTCTCCCTTCCTCTCTGTGTATGGACACCCAAGTTCCTAAACCACCTCCCCCCACCATCACACAATTATAATTCATTTGCATTGAGCTCATTATATCGCTCACCAACACCCCACCTTCTTCTGCTTCTATTCAATGCTGCCGCATGCTGAGCCTGCTATTGACAAGGTATACATTGTCTATGTTAATTGCACACTTCACATCACATACACAACAGGTGATGTTCTCAACATGGATAGACTGTTTAGTCTAGTGGGTACTGTCTGCGCTTTGCACCTTGAGGTATGGGGTTCGGATCATGGAAGGGGAGTTTTTTTTCCTTTTCTTTTGAATCTTTATTTTTAGATTAAAAATAAATCACTTGGTGGTGTGTGTGAATTCTGTTATGGCATGGTGTGACTCGGTAGCACGAGTATCTTTAATGCAACTTTTTACCTTCAATTACATCTGAATCATACAGCGAATCAAATTGAAAGCACATGCAGCTTTTGCTGATGAAAACAATATGCAAATTAATTATAATCTGTGAGCCAGTTCAGGTGTTTCTGCATGTTTTATGTTACGTTACACTAATAGCGACTATAACACTTAAACGTAGTGGTTTTCTTGAAGATACATCTTTACTGGATCTCAGAACATGGTCATGCTGCATATCATTTTAATCAGCAGAAGCAGATTGTTCTAATAAGATGCATTTTAGGGTAAAAAGATGCATTAAAAGATGCACGATGCTACCAAGTCACACAGCACTCCTATGACCTTAGACTCAAAACATTTCTCTCAACATCCTATCACTTGAAATTTCTGCTATACAGTAGAAATTGTTTTGTACACATAACAGGGGGCAAGTTTCACATAATGAGAGATCATGTTAGGTTCAATACTTTTTAAAATACACTACTTTGAACTTTCCTTCTCACTTCCTCTCTGTGTATGGACACCCAAGTTCCTAAACCACCTCCCCCCACCATCACACAATTATAATTCATCTGCATTGGCTCATTATATGGCTCACCAACACCCCACCTTCTTTTGCTTCTATTCAATGCTGCCGCATGCTGAGCCTGCTATTGACAAGATATACATTGTCTACTTTAATTGCACACTTCACATCACATACACAACAGGTGATGTTCTCAACATGGAAAGATTGTTTAGGCTAGTGGGTACTTTCTGTGCTTTGCACATTGAGGTCTGGGGTTCAAATCATGGAAGGGGAGTTTTTTTTCCTTTTCTTTTGAATCTTTATATTTAGATTAAAAATAAATCACTTTGTGGTGTGTGTGAATTCTGTTATGGCATGGTGTGATTCGGTAGGGCGAGCATCTTTAATGCAACTTTTTACCTTTAATTACATCTGAATCATACAGCGAATCAAATTGAAAGCATAAGCAGCTTTTGCTGATGAAAACAATATGCAAATTGATTATAATCTGTGAGCCAGTTCAGGTGTTTCTGCATGTTTTATGTTACGTTACACTAATAGCGACTATAACACTTAAACGTAGTGGTTTTCTTGAAGATACATCTGTACTGGATCACAGAACATAGGCATGCTGCATATCATTTTAATCAGCAGAAGCAGATTGTTCTAACAAGATGCATTTTAGGGTAAAAAGAAGCATTAAAAGATGCACGATGCTACCAAGTCACACAGCACTCCTATGACCTTAGACTCAAAACATTTCTCTCAACATCCTATCACTTGAAATTTCTGCTATACAGTAGAAATTGTAATGTACACATAACAGGGGGCAAGTTTCACATAATGAGAGATCATGTTAGGTTCAATACTTTTTAAAATACACAACTTTGTACTTTCCTTCTCCCTTCCTCTCTGTGTATGGACACTCAAGTTCCTAAACCAACTCCCCCCACCATCACACAATTATAATTCATCTGCATTGAGCTCATTATATCGCTCACAGAAACCCCACCTTCTTTTGCTTCTATTCAATGCTGCCGCATGCTGAGCCTGCTAATGACAAGGTGTTCATTGTCTGCTTTAATTGCATACTTCACATCAAATACACAACAGGTGATGTTCTCAACATGGATAGACTGTTTAGGCTAGTGGGTACTGTCTGTGCTTTGCAAATTGAGGTATGGGGTTTGGATCATGGAAGGGGAGTTTTTTTTCCTTTTCTTTTGAATCTTTATTTTTAGATTAAAAATAAATCACTTGGTGGTGTGTTTGAATTCTGTTATGGCATGGTGTGACTCGGTAGCGCGAGCATCTTTAATGCAACTTTTTACCTTCAATTACATCTGAATCATACAGCAAATCAAATTGAAAGCACTAGCAGCTTTTGCTGATGAAAACAATATGCAAATTGATTATATTCTGTGAGCCAGTTCAGGTGTTTCTGCATGTTTTATGTTACGTTACACTAATAGCGACTATAACACTTAAACGTAGTGGTTTTCTTGAAGATACATCTGTACTGGATCACAGAACATAGGCATGCTGCATATCATTTTAATCAGCAGAAGCAGATTGTTCTAATAAGATGCATTTTAGGGTAAAAAGACGCATTAAAAGATGCACGATGCTACCAAGTCACACAGCACTCCTATGACCTTAGACTCAAAACATTTCTCTCAACATCCTATCACTTGAAATTTTTGCTATACAGTAGAAATTGTATTGTACACATAACAGGGGGCAAGTTTCACATAATGAGAGATCATGTTAGGTTCAATACTTTTTAAAATACACTACTTTGTACTTTCCTTCTCCCTTCCTCTCTGTGTATGGAAACCCTAGTTCCTAAACCACCTCCCCCTACCATCACACAGTTTTAATTCATCTGCATTGAGCTCATTATATATGGCTCACCAACACCCCACCTTCTTTTTGCTTCTATTCAATGCTGCCGCATGCTGAGCCTGCTATTGACAAGGTATTCATTGTCTACTTTAATTGCACACTTCACATCACATACACAACAGGTGATGTTCTCAACATGGATAGACTGTTTAGGCTAGTGGGTACTGTCTGCACTTTGCACATTGAGGTCTGGGGTTCGAATCATGGAAGGGGAGTTTTTTTTCCTTTTCAATTGAATCTTTATATTTAGATTAAAAATAAATCACTTTGTGGTGTGTATGAATTCTGTTATGGCATGGTGTGATTCGGTAGCTCGTGCATCTTTAATGCAACTTTTTACCTTCAATTACATCTGAATCATACAGCGAATCAAATTGAAAGCACAAGCAGCTTTTGCTGATAAAAACAATATGCAAATTGCCTATAATCTGTGAGCCAGTTCAGGTGTTTCTGCATGTTTTATGTTACGTTACACTAATAGCGACTATAACACTTAAACGTAGTGGTTTTCTTGAAGATACACCTGTACTGGATCTCAGAACATAGGCATGCTGCATATCATTTTAATCAGCAGAAGCAGATTGTTCTAATAAGATGCATTTTAGTGTAAAAAAACGCATTAAAAGATGCACGATGCTACCAAGTCACACAGCACTCCTATGACCTTAGACTCAAAACATTTCTCTCAACATCCTATCACTTGAAATTTCTGCTATACAGTAGAAATTGTTTTGTACACATAACAGGGGGCAAGTTTCACATAATGAGAGATCATGTTAGGTTCAATACTTTTTAAAATACACTACTTTGTACTTTCCTTCTCATTTCCTCTCTGTGTATGGACACCCAAGTTCCTAAACCACCTCCCCCACCATCACACAATTATAATTCATCTGCATTGAGCTCATTATATGGCTCACCAACACCCAACCTTCTTTTGCTTCTATTCAATGTTGCCGCATGCTGAGCCTGCTATTGACAAGGTATACATTGTCTACTTTAATTGCACACTTCACATCACATACACAACAGGTGATGTTCTCAACATGGATAGACTGTTTTGTCTAGTGGGTACTGTCTGCGCTTTGCACCTTGAGGTCTGGGGTTCGGATCATGGAAGGGGAGTTTTTTTTTCCTTTTCTTTTGAATCTTTATTTTTAGATTAAAAATAAATCACTTGGTGGTGTGTGTGAATTCTGTTATGGCATGGTGTGACTCGGTAGCGCGAGTATCTTTAATGCAACGTTTTACCTTCAATTACATCTGAATCATAAAGCGAATCAAATTGAAAGCACAAGCAGCTTTTGCTGATGAAAACACTATCAAATTGATTATAATCTGTGAGCCAGTTAAGGTGTTTCTGCATATTTTATGTTACGTTACATTAATAGCGACTATAACACTTAAACGTAGTGGTTTTCTTGAAGATACATCTGTACTGGATAACAGAACATAGGCATGCTGCATATCATTTTAATCAGCAGAAGCAGATTGTTCTAATAAGATGCATTTTAGGGTAAAAAGACGCATTAAAAGATGCACGATGCTACCAAGTCACACAGCACTCCTATGACCTTAGACTCAAAACATTTCTCTCAACATCCTATCACTTAAAATTTTTGCTATACAGTAGAAATTGTATTGTACACATAACAGGGGGCAAGTTCCACTTAATGAGAGATCATGTTAGGTTCAATACTTTTTAAAATACACTACTTTGTACTTTCCTTCTCCCTTCCTCTCTGTGTATGGACACCCAAGTTCCTAAACCACCTCCCACACCATCACACAGTTATAATTCATCTGCATTGAGCTCATTATATCGCTCACCAACACCCAACCTTCTTTTGCTTCTATTCAATACTGCCGCATGCTGAGCCTGCTAATGACAAGGTATTCATTGTCTGCTTTAATTGCAAACTTCACATCAAATACACAACAGGTGATGTTCTCAACATGGATAGACTGCTTAGGCTAGTGGGTTCCTTCTGCACTTTGCACATTGAGGTCTGGGGTTCGGATCATGGAAGGGCAGTTTTTTTTCCTTTTCTTTTGAATCTTTATTTTTAGATTAAAAATAAATCACTTGGTGGTGTGTGTGAATTCTGTTATGGCATGGTGTGACTCGGTAGCACGAGTATCTTTAATGCAACTTTTTACCTTCAATTACATCTGAATCATACAGCGAATCAAATTGAAAGCACATGCAGCTTTTGCTGATGAAAACAATATGCAAATTAATTATAATCTGTGAGCCAGTTCAGGTGTTTCTGCATGTTTTATGTTACGTTACACTAATAGCGACTATAACACTTAAACGTAGTGGTTTTCTTGAAGATACATCTTTACTGGATCTCAGAACATGGTCATGCTGCATATCATTTTAATCAGCAGAAGCAGATTGTTCTAATAAGATGCATTTTAGGGTAAAAAGATGCATTAAAAGATGCACGATGCTACCAAGTCACACAGCACTCCTATGACCTTAGACTCAAAACATTTCTCTCAACATCCTATCACTTGAAATTTCTGCTATACAGTAGAAATTGTTTTGTACACATAACAGGGGGCAAGTTTCACATAATGAGAGATCATGTTAGGTTCAATACTTTTTAAAATACACTACTTTGTACTTTCCTTCTCACTTCCTCTCTGTGTATGGACACCCAAGTTCCTAAACCACCTCCCCCCACCATCACACAATTATAATTCATCTGCATTGGCTCATTATATGGCTCACCAACACCCCACCTTCTTTTGCTTCTATTCAATGCTGCCGCATGCTGAGCCTGCTATTGACAAAATATACATTGTCTACTTTAATTGCACACTTCACATCACATACACAACAGGTGATGTTCTCAACATGGAAAGATTGTTTAGGCTAGTGGGTACTTTCTGTGCTTTGCACATTGAGGTCTGGGGTTCAAATCATGGAAGGGGAGTTTTTTTTCCTTTTCTTTTGAATCTTTATATTTAGATTAAAAATAAATCACTTTGTGGTGTGTGTGAATTCTGTTATGGCATGGTGTGATTCGGTAGGGCGAGCATCTTTAATGCAACTTTTTACCTTTAATTACATCTGAATCATACAGCGAATCAAATTGAAAGCATAAGCAGCTTTTGCTGATAAAAACAATATGCAAATTGATTATAATCTGTGAGCCAGTTCAGGTGTTTCTGCATGTTTTATGTTACGTTACACTAATAGCGACTATAACACTTAAACGTAGTGGTTTTCTTGAAGATACATCTGTACTGGATCACAGAACATAGGCATGCTGCATATCATTTTAATCAGCAGAAGCAGATTGTTCTAACAAGATGCATTTTATGGTAAAAAGAAGCATTAAAAGATGCACGATGCTACCAAGTCACACAGCACTCCTATGACCTTAGACTCAAAACATTTCTCTCAACATCCTATCACTTGAAATTTCTGCTATACAGTAGAAATTGTAATGTACACATAACAGGGGGCAAGTTTCACATAATGAGAGATCATGTTAGGTTCAATACTTTTTAAAATACACAACTTTGTACTTTCCTTCTCCCTTCCTCTCTGTGTATGGACACTCAAGTTCCTAAACCAACTCCCCCCACCATCACACAATTATAATTCATCTGCATTGAGCTCATTATATGGCTCACCAACACCCAACCTTCTTTTGCTTCTATTCAATGTTGCCGCATGCTGAGCCTGCTATTGACAAGGTATACATTGTCTACTTTAATTGCACACTTCACATCACATACACAACAGGTGATGTTCTCAACATGGATAGACTGTTTTGTCTAGTGGGTACTGTCTGCGCTTTGCACCTTGAGGTCTGGGGTTCGGATCATGGAAGGGGAGTTTTTTTTTCCTTTTCTTTTGAATCTTTATTTTTAGATTAAAAATAAATCACTTGGTGGTGTGTGTGAATTCTGTTATGGCATGGTGTGACTCGGTAGCGCGAGTATCTTTAATGCAACGTTTTACCTTCAATTATATCTGAATCATAAAGCGAATCAAATTGAAAGCACAAGCAGCTTTTGCTGATGAAAACACTATCAAATTGATTATAATCTGTGAGCCAGTTAAGGTGTTTCTGCATATTTTATGTTACGTTACATTAATAGCGACTATAACACTTAAACGTAGTGGTTTTCTTGAAGATACATCTGTACTGGATAACAGAACATAGGCATGCTGCATATCATTTTAATCAGCAGAAGCAGATTGTTCTAATAAGATGCATTTTAGGGTAAAAAGACGCATTAAAAGATGCACGATGCTACCAAGTCACACAGCACTCCTATGACCTTAGACTCAAAACATTTCTCTCAACATCCTATCACTTAAAATTTTTGCTATACAGTAGAAATTGTATTGTACACATAACAGGGGGCAAGTTCCACTTAATGAGAGATCATGTTAGGTTCAATACTTTTTAAAATACACTACTTTGTACTTTCCTTCTCCCTTCCTCTCTGTGTATGGATACCCAAGTTCCTAAACCACCTCCCACACCATCACACAGTTATAATTCATCTGCATTGAGCTCATTATATCGCTCACCAACACCCAACCTTCTTTTGCTTCTATTCAATACTGCCGCATGCTGAGCCTGCTAATGACAAGGTATTCATTGTCTGCTTTAATTGCAAACTTCACATCAAATACACAACAGGTGATGTTCTCAACATGGATAGACTGCTTAGGCTAGTGGGTTCCTTCTGCACTTTGCACATTGAGGTCTGGGGTTCGGATCATGGAAGGGCAGTTTTTTTTCCTTTTCTTTTGAATCTTTATTTTTAGATTAAAAATAAATCACCTGGTGTTGTGTTTGAATTCTGTTATGGCATGGTGTGACTCGGTAGCGCGAGCATCTTTAATGCAACTTTTTACCTTCAATTACATCTGAATCATACAGCAAATCAAATTGAAAGCACTAGCAGCTTTTGCTGATGAAAACACTATCAAATTGATTATAATCTGTGAGCCAGTTCAGGTGTTTCTGCATGTTTTATGTTACGTTACACTAATAGCGACTATAACACTTAAACGTAGTGGTTTTCTTGAAGATACATCTTTACTGGATCACAGAACATAGGCATGCTGCATATCATTTTAATCAGCAGAAGCAGATTGTTCTAATAAGATGCATTTTAGTGTAAAAAAACGCATTAAAAGATGCACGATGCTACCAAGTCACACAGCACTCCTATGACCTTAGACTCAAAACATTTCTCTCAACATCCTATCACTTGAAATTTCTGCTATACAGTAGAAATTGTTTTGTACACATAACAGGGGGCAAGTTTCACATAATGAGAGATCATGTTAGTTTCAATACTTTTTAAAATACACAACTTTGTACTTTCCTTCTCCCTTCCTCTCTGTGTATGGACACCCAAGTTCCTAAACCACCTCCCCCCACCATCACACAATTATAATTCATCTGCATTTAGCTCATTATATCGCTCACAAAAACCCCACCTTCTTTTGCTTCTATTCAATGCTGCCGCATGCTGAGCCTGCTAATGACAAGGTGTTCATTGTCTGCTTTAATTGCATACTTCACATCAAATACACAACAGGTGATGTTCTCAACATGGATAGACTGTTTAGGCTAGTGGGTACTGTCTGTGCTTTGCAAATTGATGTATGGGGTTCGGATCATGGAAGGGGAGTTTTTTTTCCTTTTCTTTTGAATCTTTATTTTTAGATTAAAAATAAATCACTTGGTGGTGTGTGTGAATTCTGTTATGGCATGGTGTGACTCGGTAGCATGAGTATCTTTAATGCAACTTTTTACCTTCAATTACATCTGAATCATACAGCGAATCAAATTGAAAGCACATGCAGCTTTTGCTGATGAAAACAATATGCAAATTAATTATAATCTGTGAGCCAGATCAGGTGTTTCTGCATGTTTTATGTTACGTTACACTAATAGCGACTATAACACTTAAACGTAGTGGTTTTCTTGAAGATACATCTTTTCTGGATCACAGAACATAGGCATGCTGCATATCATTTTAATCAGCAGAAGCAGATTGTTCTAATAAGATGCATTTTAGGGTAAAAAGACGCATTAAAAGATGCACGATACTACCAAGTCACACAGCACTCCTATGACCTTAGACTCAAAACATTTCTCTCAACTTAATATCACTTGAAATTTTTGCTATACAGTAGAAATTGTATTGTACACATAACAGGGGGCAAGTTTCACATAATGAGAGATCATGTTAGGTTCAATACTTTTTAAAATACACTACTTTGTACTTTCCTTCTCCCTTCCTCTCTGTGTATGGACACCCAAGTTCCTAAACCACCTCCCCCCACCATCACACAATTATAATTCATCTGCATTGAGCTCATTATATCGCTCACCAACACCCCACCTTCTTTTGCTTCTATTCAATGCTGCCGCATGCTGCGCCTGCTAATGACAAGGTATTCATTGTCTGCTTTAATTGCATACTTCACATCAAATACACAACAGGTGATGTTCTCAACATGGATAGACTGTTTAGGCTAGTGGGTACTGTCTGCACTTTGCACATTGAGGTCTGGGGTTCGAATCATGGAAGGGGAGTTTTTTTTCCTTTTCTTTTGAATTTTTATATTTAGATTAAAAATAAATCACTTTGTGGTGTGTATGAATTCTGTTATGGCATGGTGTGATTCGGTAGCGCGTACATCTTTAATGCAACTTTTTACCTTCAATTACATCTGAATCATACAGCAAATCAAATTGAAAGCACAAGCAGCTTTTGCTGATAAAAACAATATGCAAATTGCCTATAATCTGTGAGCCAGTTCAGGTGTTTCTGCATGTTTTATGTTACGTTACACTAATAGCGACTATAACACTTAAACGTAGTGGTTTTCTTGAAGATACACCTGTACTGGATCTCAGAACATAGGCATGCTGCATATCATTTTAATCAGCAGAAGCAGATTGTTCTAATAAGATGCATTTTAGTGTAAAAAAACGCATTAAAAGATGCACGATGCTACCAAGTCACACAGCACTCCTATGACCTTAGACTGAAAACATTTCTCTCATCATCCTATCACTTGAAATTTCTGTAATACAGTAGACATTGTTTTGTACACATAACAGGGGGCAAGTTTCACTTAATGAGAGATCATGTTAGGTTCAATACTTTTTAAAATACACTACTTTGTATTTTCCTTCTCATTTCCTCTCTGTGTATGGACACCCAAGTTCCTAAACCACCTCCCCCACCATCACACAATTATAATTCATCTGCATTGAGCTCATTATATGGCTCACCAACACCCAACCTTCTTTTGCTTCTATTCAATGTTGCCGCATGCTGAGCCTGCTATTGACAAGGTATACATTGTCTACTTTAATTGCACACTTCACATCACATACACAACAGGTGATGTTCTCAACATGGATAGACTGTTTTGTCTAGTGGGTACTGTCTGCGCTTTGCACCTTGAGGTATGGGGTTCGGATCATGGAAGGGGAGTTTTTTTTTCCTTTTCTTTTGAATCTTTATTTTTAGATTAAAAATAAATCACTTGGTGGTGTGTGTGAATTCTGTTATGGCATGGTGTGACTCGGTAGCGTGAGTATCTTTAATGCAACGTTTTACCTTCAATTACATCTGAATCATAAAGCGAATCAAATTGAAAGCACAAGCAGCTTTTGCTGATGAAAACACTATCAAATTGATTATAATCTGTGAGCCAGTTAAGGTGTTTCTGCATGTTTTATGTTACGTTACATTAATAGCGACTATAACACTTAAACGTAGTGGTTTTCTTGAAGATACATCTGTACTGGATCACAGAACATAGGCATGCTGCATATCATTTTAATCAGCAGAAGCAGATTGTTCTAATAAGATGCATTTTAGGGTAAAAAGACGCAAAAAAAGATGCACGATGCTACCAAGTCACACAGCACTCCTATGACCTTAGACTCAAAACATTTCTCTCAACTTCATATCACTTGAAATTTTTGCTATACAGTAGAAATTGTATTGTACACATAACAGGGGGCAAGTTTCACATAATGAGAGATCATGTTAGGTTCAATACTTTTTAAAATACACTACTTTGTACTTTCCTTCTCCCTTCCTCTCTGTGTATGGACACCCAAGTTCCTAAACCACCTCCCCCACCATCACACAAAATTATAATTCATCTGCATTGAGCTCATTATATCGCTCACCAACACCCCACCTTCTTTTGCTTCTATTCAATGCAGCCGCATGCTGAGCCTGCTAATGACAAGGTATTCATTGTCTGCTTTAATTGCATACTTCACATCAAATACACAACAGGTGATGTTCTCAACATGGATAGACTGTTTAGGCTAGTGGGTACTGTCTGCGCTTTGCACAATGAGGTCTGGGGTTCGAATCATGGAAGGGGAGTTTTTTTTCCTTTTCTTTTGAATCTTTATATTTAGATTAAAAATAAATCACTTTGTGGTGTGTGTGAATTCTGTTATGGCATGGTGTGATTCGGTAGCGCGAGTATCTTTAATGCAACTTTTTACCTTCAATTACATCTGAATCATACAGCGAATCAAATTGAAAGCACAAGCAGCTTTTGCTGATAAAAACAATATGCAAATTGCCTATAATCTGTGAGCCAGTTCAGGTGTTTCTGCATGTTTTATGTTACGTTACACTAATAGCGACTATAACACTTAAACGTAGTGGTTTTCTTGAAGATACACCTGTACTGGATCACAGAACATAGGCATGCTGCTTATCATTTTAATAAGCAGACGCAGATAGTTCTAATAAGATGCATTTTAGTGTAAAAAAACGCATTAAAAGATGCACGATGCTACCAAGTCACACAGCACTCCTATGACCTTAGACTCAAAACATTTCTCTCAACATCCTATCACTTGAAATTTCTGCTATACAGTAGAAATTGTTTTGTACACATAACAGGGGGCAAGTTTCACATAATGAGAGATCATGTTAGGTTCAATACTTTTTAAAATACACTACTTTGTACTTTCCTTCTCACTTCCTCTCTGTGTATGGCTACCCAAGTTTCTAAGTGACCTCCCCCCACCATCACACAATTATAGTTCAGCTGCATTGAGCTCATTATATGGCTCACCAACACCCCACCTTCTTTTGCTTCTTTTCAATGCTGCCGCATGCTGAGCCTGCTAATGACAAGGTATTCATTGTCTGCTTTAATTGCATACTTCACATCAAATACACAACAGGTGATGTTCTCAACATGGATAGACTGTTTAGGCTAGTGGGTACTGTCTGCGCTTTGCACATTGAGGTCTGGGGTTCGAAGCATGGAAGGGATGTTTTTTTCCTTTTCTTTTGAATCTTTATATTTAGATTAAAAATAAATCACTTTGTGGTGTGTGTGAATTCTGTTATGGCATGGTGTGATTCAGTAGCGCGAGCATCTTAAATGCAACTTTTTACCTTCAATTACATCTGAATCATACAGCGAATCAAATTGAAAGCACAAGCAGCTTTTGCTGATAAAAACAATATGTTAATTGCCTATAATCTGTGAGCCAGTTCAGGTGTTTCTGCATGTTTTATGTTACGTTACACTAATAGCGACTATAACACTTAAACGTAGTGGTTTTCTTGAAGATACACCTGTACTGGATCACAGAACATAGGCATGCTGCATACAATTTTAATCATCAGAAGCAGATTGTTCTAATAAGATGCATTTTAGTGTAAAAAAACGCATTAAAAGATGCACGATGCTACCAAGTCACACAGCACTCCTATGACCTTAGACTCAAAACATTTCTCTCAACATCCTATCACTTGAAATTTCTGCTATACAGTAGAAATTGTTTTGTACACATAACAGGGGGCAAGTTTCACATAATGAGAGATCATGTTAGGTTCAATACTTTTTAAAATACACTACTTTGTACTTTCCTTCTCACTTCCTCTCTGTGTATGGACACCCAAGTTCCTAAACCACCTCCCCCACCATCACACAATTATAATTCATCTGCATTGAGCTCATTATATGGCTCACCGACACCCCACCTTCTTTTGCTTCTATTCAATGTTGCCGCATGCTGAGCCTGCTATTGACAAGGTAAACATTGTCTACTTTAATTGCACACTTCACATCACATACACAACAGGTGATGTTCTCAACATGGATAGACTGTTTAGTCTAGTGGGTACTGTCTGCGCTTTGCACCTTGAGGTATGGGGTTTGGATCATGGAAGGGGAGGTTTTTTTTCCTTTTCTTTTGAATCTTTATTTTTAGATTAAAAATAAATCACTTGGTGGTGTGTGTGAATTCTGTTATGGCATGGTGTGACTCGGTAGCGCGAGTATCTTTAATGCAACTTTTTACCTTCAATTACATCTGAATCATACAGCGAATCAAATTGAAAGCACAAGCAGCTTTTGCTGATGAAAACACTATCAAATTGATTATAATCTGTGAGCCAGTTAAGGTGTTTCTGCATGTTTTATGTTACGTTACACTAATAGCGACGATAACACTTAAACGTAGTGGTTTTCTTGAAGATACATCTGTACTGGATCACAGAACATAGGCATGCTGCATATCATTTTAATCAGCAGAAGCAGATTGTTCTAACAAGATGCATTTTAGGGTAAAAAGACGCATTAAAAGATGCACGATGCTACCAAGTCACACAGCACTCCTATGACCTTAGACTCAAAACATTTCTCTCAACATCCTATCACTTGAAATTTCTGCTATACAGTAGAAATTGTAATGTACACATAACAGGGGGCAAGTTTCACATAATGAGAGATCATGTTAGGTTCAATACTTTTTAAAATACACAACTTTGTACTTTCCTTCTCCCTTCCTCTCTGTGTATGGACACCCTAGTTCCTAAACCACCTCCCCCCACCATCACACAATTATAATTCATCTGCATTGAGCTCATTATATCGCTCACAAAAACCCCACCTTCTTTTGCTTCTATTCAATGCTGCCGCATGCTGAGCCTGCTAATGACAAGGTGTTCATTGTCTGCTTTAATTGCATACTTCACATCAAATACACAACAGGTGATGTTCTCAACATGGATAGACTGTTTAGGCTAGTGGGTACTGTCTGTGCTTTGCAAATTGAGGTATGGGGTTCGAATCATGGAAGGGGAGTTTTTTTTCCTTTTCTTTTGAATCTTTATTTTTAGATTAAAAATAAATCACTTGGTGGTGTGTTTGAATTCTGTTATGGCATGGCGTGACTCGGTAGCGCGGGCATCTTTAATGCAACTTTTTACCTTCAATTACATCTGAATCATACAGCGAATCAAATTGAAAGCACTAGCAGCTTTTGCTGATGAAAACAATATGCAAATTGATTATATTCTGTGACTCAGTTCAGGTGTTTCTGCATGTTTTATGTTACGTTACACTAATAGCGACTATAACACTTAAACGTAGTGGTTTTCTTGAAGATACATCTGTACTGGATCACAGAACATAGGCATGCTGCATATCATTTTAATCAGCAGAAGCAGATTGTTCTAATAAGATGCATTTTAGGGTAAAAAGATGCATTAAAAGATGCACGATGCTACCAAGTCACACAGCACTCCTATGACCTTAGACTCAAAACATTTCTCTCAACATCCTATCACTTGAAATTTTTGCTATACAGTAGAAATTGTTTTGTACACATAACAGGGGGCAAGTTTCACATAATGAGAGATCATGTTAGGTTCAATACTTTTTAAAATACACTACTTTGTACTTTCCTTCTCCCTTCCTCTCTGTGTATGGACACCCTAGTTCCTAAACCACCTACCCCTACCATCACACAGTTTTAATTCATCTGCATTGAGCTCATTATATGGCTCACCAACACCCCACCTTCTTTTGCTTCTATTCAATGCTGCCGCATGCTGAGCCTGCTATTGACAAGGTATACATTGTCTACTTTAATTGCACACTTCACATCATATACACAACAGGTGATGTTCTCAACATGGATAGACTGTTTAGTCTAGTGGGTACTGTCTGCGCTTTGCACCTTGAGGTATGGGGTTCGGATCACGGAAGGGGAGTTTTTTTTCCTTTTCTTTTGAATCTTTATTTTTAGATTAAAAATAAATCACTTGGTGGTGTGTGTGAATTCTGTTATGGCATGGTGTGACTCGGTAGCACGAGTATCTTTAATGCAACTTTTTACCTTCAATTACATCTGAATCATACAGCGAATCAAACTGAAAGCACATGCAGCTTTTGCTGATGAAAACAATATGCAAATTAATTATAATCTGTGAGCCAGTTCAGGTGTTTCTGCATGTTTTATGTTACGTTACACTAATAGCGACTATAACACTTAAACGTAGTGGTTTTCTTGAAGATACATCTTTACTGGATCACAGAACATAGGCATGCTGCATATCATTTTAATCAGCAGAAGCAGATTGTTCTAATAAGATGCATTTTAGGGTAAAAAGACGCATTAAAAGATGCACGATGCTACCAAGTCACACAGCACTCCTATGACCTTAGACTCAAAACATTTCTCTCAACTTAATATCACTTGAAATTTTTGCTATACAGTAGAAATTGTATTGTACACATAACAGGGGGCAAGTTTCACATAATGAGAGATCATGTTAGGTTCAATACTTTTTAAAATACACTACTTTGTAATTTCCTTCTCCCTTCCTCTCTGTGTATGGACACCCAAGTTCCTAAACCACCTCCCCCCACCATCACACAATTATAATTCATCTGCATTGAGCTCATTATATCGCTCACCAACACCCCACCTTCTTTTGCTTCTATTCAATGCTGCCGCATGCTGAGCCTGCTAATGACAAGGTATTCATTGTCTGCTTTAATTGCATACTTCACATCAAATACACAACAGGTGATGTTCTCAACATGGATAGACTGTTTAGGCTAGTGGGTACTGTCTGCACTTTGCACATTGAGGTCTGGGGTTCGAATCATGGAAGGGGAGTTTTTTTTCCTTTTCTTTTGAATCTTTATATTTAGATTAAAAATAAATCACTTTGTGGTGTGTATGAATTCTGTTATGGCATGGTGTGATTCGGTAGCGCGTGCATCTTTAATGCAACTTTTTACCTTCAATTACATCTGAATCATACAGCGAATCAAATTGAAAGCACAAGCAGCTTTGCTGATAAAAACAATATGCAAATTGCCTATAATCTGTGAGCCAGTTCAGGTGTTTCTGCATGTTTTATGTTATGTTACACTAATAGCGACTATAACACTTAAACGTAGTGGTTTTCTTGAAGATACACCTGTACTGGATCTCAGAACATAGGCATGCTGCATATCATTTTAATCAGCAGAAGCAGATTGTTCTAATAAGATGCATTTTAGTGTAAAAAAACGCATTAAAAGATGCACGATGCTACCAAGTCACACAGCACTCCTATGACCTTAGACTGAAAACATTTCTCTCAACATCCTATCACTTGAAATTTCTGCTATACAGTAGAAATTGTTTTGTACACATAACAGGGGGCAAGTTTCACATAATGAGAGATCATGTTAGGTTCAATACTTTTTAAAATACACTACTTTGTATTTTCCTTCTCATTTCCTCTCTGTTTATGGACACCCAAGTTCCTAAACCACCTCCCCCACCATCACACAATTATAATTCATCTGCATTGAGCTCATTATATGGCTCACCAACACCCAACCTTCTTTTGCTTCTATTCAATGTTGCCGCATGCTGAGCCTGCTATTGACAAGGTATACATTGTCTACTTTAATTGCACACTTCACATCACATACACAACAGGTGATGTTCTCAACATGGATAGACTGTTTTGTCTAGTGGGTACTGTCTGCGCTTTGCACCTTGAGGTATGGGGTTCGGATCATGGAAGGGGAGTTTTTTTTTCCTTTTCTTTTGAATCTTTATTTTTAGATTAAAAATAAATCACTTGGTGGTGTGTGTGAATTCTGTTATGGCATGGTGTGACTCGGTAGCGTGAGTATCTTTAATGCAACGTTTTACCTTCAATTACATCTGAATCATAAAGCGAATCAAATTGAAAGCACAAGCAGCTTTTGCTGATGAAAACACTATCAAATTGATTATAATCTGTGAGCCAGTTAAGGTGTTTCTGCATGTTTTATGTTACGTTACATTAATAGCGACTATAACACTTAAACGTAGTGGTTTTCTTGAAGATACATCTGTACTGGATCACAGAACATAGGCATGCTGCATATCATTTTAATCAGCAGAAGCAGATTGTTCTAATAAGATGCATTTTAGGGTAAAAAGACGCAAAAAAAGATGCACGATGCTACCAAGTCACACAGCACTCCTATGACCTTAGACTCAAAACATTTCTCTCAACTTCATATCACTTGAAATTTTTGCTATACAGTAGAAATTGTATTGTACACATAACAGGGGGCAAGTTTCACATAATGAGAGATCATGTTAGGTTCAATACTTTTTAAAATACACTACTTTGTACTTTCCTTCTCCCTTCCTCTCTGTGTATGGACACCCAAGTTCCTAAACCACCTCCCCCACCATCACACAAAATTATAATTCATCTGCATTGAGCTCATTATATCGCTCACCAACACCCCACCTTCTTTTGCTTCTATTCAATGCAGCCGCATGCTGAGCCTGCTAATGACAAGGTATTCATTGTCTGCTTTAATTGCATACTTCACATCAAATACACAACAGGTGATGTTCTCAACATGGATAGACTGTTTAGGCTAGTGGGTACTGTCTGCGCTTTGCACAATGAGGTCTGGGGTTCGAATCATGGAAGGGGAGTTTTTTTTCCTTTTCTTTTGAATCTTTATATTTAGATTAAAAATAAATCACTTTGTGGTGTGTGTGAATTCTGTTATGGCATGGTGTGATTCGGTAGCGCGAGTATCTTTAATGCAACTTTTTACCTTCAATTACATCTGAATCATACAGCGAATCAAATTGAAAGCACAAGCAGCTTTTGCTGATAAAAACAATATGCAAATTGCCTATAATCTGTGAGCCAGTTCAGGTGTTTCTGCATGTTTTATGTTACGTTACACTAATAGCGACTATAACACTTAAACGTAGTGGTTTTCTTGAAGATACACCTGTACTGGATCACAGAACATAGGCATGCTGCTTATCATTTTAATAAGCAGACGCAGATAGTTCTAATAAGATGCATTTTAGTGTAAAAAAACGCATTAAAAGATGCACGATGCTACCAAGTCACACAGCACTCCTATGACCTTAGACTCAAAACATTTCTCTCAACATCCTATCACTTGAAATTTCTGCTATACAGTAGAAATTGTTTTGTACACATAACAGGGGGCAAGTTTCACATAATGAGAGATCATGTTAGGTTCAATACTTTTTAAAATACACTACTTTGTACTTTCCTTCTCACTTCCTCTCTGTGTATGGACACCCAAGTTTCTAAGTGACCTCCCCCCACCATCACACAATTATAGTTCAGCTGCATTGAGCTCATTATATGGCTCACCAACACCCCACCTTCTTTTGCTTCTTTTCAATGCTGCCGCATGCTGAGCCTGCTAATGACAAGGTATTCATTGTCTGCTTTAATTGCATACTTCACATCAAATACACAACAGGTGATGTTCTCAACATGGATAGACTGTTTAGGCTAGTGGGTACTGTCTGCGCTTTGCACATTGAGGTCTGGGGTTCGAAGCATGGAAGGGATGTTTTTTTCCTTTTCTTTTGAATCTTTATATTTAGATTAAAAATAAATCACTTTGTGGTGTGTGTGAATTCTGTTATGGCATGGTGTGATTCAGTAGCGCGAGCATCTTAAATGCAACTTTTTACCTTCAATTACATCTGAATCATACAGCGAATCAAATTGAAAGCACAAGCAGCTTTTGCTGATAAAAACAATATGTTAATTGCCTATAATCTGTGAGCCAGTTCAGGTGTTTCTGCATGTTTTATGTTACGTTACACTAATAGCGACTATAACACTTAAACGTAGTGGTTTTCTTGAAGATACACCTGTACTGGATCACAGAACATAGGCATGCTGCATATAATTTTAATCAGCAGAAGCAGATTGTTCTAATAAGATGCATTTTAGTGTAAAAAAACGCATTAAAAGATGCACGATGCTACCAAGTCACACAGCACTCCTATGACCTTAGACTCAAAACATTTCTCTCAACATCCTATCACTTGAAATTTCTGCTATACAGTAGAAATTGTTTTGTACACATAACAGGGGGCAAGTTTCACATAATGAGAGATCATGTTAGGTTCAATACTTTTTAAAATACACTACTTTGTACTTTCCTTCTCACTTCCTCTCTGTGTATGGACACCCAAGTTCCTAAACCACCTCCCCCACCATCACACAATTATAATTCATCTGCATTGAGCTCATTATATGGCTCACCAACACCCCACCTTCTTTTGCTTCTATTCAATGTTGCCGCATGCTGAGCCTGCTATTGACAAGGTAAACATTGTCTACTTTAATTGCACACTTCACATCACATACACAACAGGTGATGTTCTCAACATGGATAGACTGTTTAGTCTAGTGGGTACTGTCTGCGCTTTGCACCTTGAGGTATGGGGTTTGGATCATGGAAGGGGAGGTTTTTTTTCCTTTTCTTTTGAATCTTTATTTTTAGATTAAAAATAAATCACTTGGTGGTGTGTGTGAATTCTGTTATGGCATGGTGTGACTCGGTAGCGCGAGTATCTTTAATGCAACTTTTTACCTTCAATTACATCTGAATCATACAGCGAATCAAATTGAAAGCACAAGCAGCTTTTGCTGATGAAAACACTATCAAATTGATTATAATCTGTGAGCCAGTTAAGGTGTTTCTGCATGTTTTATGTTACGTTACACTAATAGCGACGATAACACTTAAACGTAGTGGTTTTCTTGAAGATACATCTGTACTGGATCACAGAACATAGGCATGCTGCATATCATTTTAATCAGCAGAAGCAGATTGTTCTAACAAGATGCATTTTAGGGTAAAAAGACGCATTAAAAGATGCACGATGCTACCAAGTCACACAGCACTCCTATGACCTTAGACTCAAAACATTTCTCTCAACATCCTATCACTTGAAATTTCTGCTATACAGTAGAAATTGTAATGTACACATAACAGGGGGCAAGTTTCACATAATGAGAGATCATGTTAGGTTCAATACTTTTTAAAATACACAACTTTGTACTTTCCTTCTCCCTTCCTCTCTGTGTATGGACACCCTAGTTCCTAAACCACCTCCCCCCACCATCACACAATTATAATTCATCTGCATTGAGCTCATTATATCGCTCACAAAAACCCCACCTTCTTTTGCTTCTATTCAATGCTGCCGCATGCTGAGCCTGCTATTGACAAGGTATACATTGTCTACTTTAATTGCACACTTCACATCATATACACAACAGGTGATGTTCTCAACATGGATAGACTGTTTAGTCTAGTGGGTACTGTCTGCGCTTTGCACCTTGAGGTATGGGGTTCGGATCATGGAAGGGGAGTTTTTTTTCCTTTTCTTTTGAATCTTTATTTTTAGATTAAAAATAAATCACTTGGTGGTGTGTGTGAATTCTGTTATGGCATGGTGTGACTCGGTAGCACGAGTATCTTTAATGCAACTTTTTACCTTCAATTACATCTGAATCATACAGCGAATCAAACTGAAAGCACATGCAGCTTTTGCTGATGAAAACAATATGCAAATTAATTATAATCTGTGAGCCAGTTCAGGTGTTTCTGCATGTTTTATGTTACGTTACACTAATAGCGACTATAACACTTAAACGTAGTGGTTTTCTTGAAGATACATCTTTACTGGATCACAGAACATAGGCATGCTGCATATCATTTTAATCAGCAGAAGCAGATTGTTCTAATAAGATGCATTTTAGGGTAAAAAGACGCATTAAAAGATGCACGATGCTACCAAGTCACACAGCACTCCTATGACCTTAGACTCAAAACATTTCTCTCAACTTAATATCACTTGAAATTTTTGCTATACAGTAGAAATTGTTTTGTACACATAACAGGGGGCAAGTTTCACATAATGAGAGATCATGTTAGGTTCAATACTTTTTAAAATACACTACTTTGTAATTTCCTTCTCCCTTCCTCTCTGTGTATGGACACCCAAGTTCCTAAACCACCTCCCCCCACCATCACACAATTATAATTCATCTGCATTGAGCTCATTATATCGCTCACCAACACCCCACCTTCTTTTGCTTCTATTCAATGCTGCCGCATGCTGAGCCTGCTAATGACAAGGTATTCATTGTCTGCTTTAATTGCATACTTCACATCAAATACACAACAGGTGATGTTCTCAACATGGATAGACTGTTTAGGCTAGTGGGTACTGTCTGCACTTTGCACATTGAGGTCTGGGGTTCGAATCATGGAAGGGGAGTTTTTTTTCCTTTTCTTTTGAATCTTTATATTTAGATTAAAAATAAATCACTTTGTGGTGTGTATGAATTCTGTTATGGCATGGTGTGATTCGGTAGCGCGTGCATCTTTAATGCAACTTTTTACCTTCAATTACATCTGAATCATACAGCGAATCAAATTGAAAGCACAAGCAGCTTTGCTGATAAAAACAATATGCAAATTGCCTATAATCTGTGAGCCAGTTCAGGTGTTTCTGCATGTTTTATGTTATGTTACACTAATAGCGACTATAACACTTAAACGTAGTGGTTTTCTTGAAGATACACCTGTACTGGATCTCAGAACATAGGCATGCTGCATATCATTTTAATCAGCAGAAGCAGATTGTTCTAATAAGATGCATTTTAGTGTAAAAAAACGCATTAAAAGATGCACGATGCTACCAAGTCACACAGCACTCCTATGACCTTAGACTGAAAACATTTCTCTCAACATCCTATCACTTGAAATTTCTGCTATACAGTAGAAATTGTTTTGTACACATAACAGGGGGCAAGTTTCACATAATGAGAGATCATGTTAGGTTCAATACTTTTTAAAATACACTACTTTGTACTTTCCTTCTCATTTCCTCTCTGTTTATGGACACCCAAGTTCCTAAACCACCTCCCCCACCATCACACAATTATAATTCATCTGCATTGAGCTCATTATATGGCTCACCAAAACCCAACCTTCTTTTGCTTCTATTCAATGTTGTCGCATGCTGAGCCTGCTATTGACCAGGTATACATTGTCTACTTTAATTGCACACTTCACATCACATACACAACAGGTGATGTTCTCAACATGGATAGACTGTTTTGTCTAGTGGGTACTGTCTGCGCTTTGCACCTTGAGGTATGGGGTTCGGATCATGGAAGGGGAGTTTTTTTTTCCTTTTCTTTTGAATCTTTATTTTTAGATTAAAAATAAATCACTTGGTGGTGTGTGTGAATTCTGTTATGGCATGGTGTGACTCGGTAGCGCAAGTATCTTTAATGCAATGTTTTACCTTCAATTACATCTGAATCATAAAGCGAATCAAATTGAAAGCACAAGCAGCTTTTGCTGATGAAAATACTATCAAATTGATTATAATCTGTGAGCCAGTTAAGGTGTTTCTGCATGTTTTATGTTACGTTACATTAATAGCGACTATAACACTTAAACGTAGTGGTTTTCTTGAAGATACATCTGTACTGGATCACAGAACATAGGCATGCTGCATATCATTTTAATCAGCAGAAGCAGATTGTTCTAATAAGATGCATTTTAGGGTAAAAAGACGCATTAAAAGATGCACGATGCTACCAAGTCACACAGCACTCCTATGACCTTAGACTCAAAACATTTCTCTCAACATCCTATCACTTAAAATTTTTGCTATACTGTAGAAATTGTATTGTACACATAACAGGGGGCAAGTTTCACTTAATGAGAGATCATGTTAGGTTCAATACTTTTTAAAATACACTACTTTGTACTTTCCTTCTCCCTTCCTCTCTGTGTATGGACACCCAAGTTCCTAAACCACCTCCCCCCACCATCACACAGTTATAATTCATCTGCATTGAGCTCATTATATCGCTCACCAACACCCCACCTTCTTTTGCTTCTATTCAATACTGCCGAATGCTGAGCCTGCTAATGACAAGGTATTCATTGTCTGCTTTAATTGCATACTTCACATCAAATACACAACAGGTGATGTTCTCAACATGGATAGACTGCTTAGGCTAGTGGGTTCCTTCTGCACTTTGCACATTGAGGTCTGGGGTTCGGATCATGGAAGGGCAGTTTTTTTTCCTTTTCTTTTGAATCTTTATTTTTAGATTAAAAATAAATCACCTGGTGTTGTGTTTGAATTCTGTTATGGCATGGTGTGACTCGGTAGCGCGAGCATCTTTAATGCAACTTTTTACCTTCAATTACATCTGAATCATACAGCGAATCAAATTGAAAGCACTAGCAGCTTTTGCTGATGAAAACACTATCAAATTGATTATAATCTGTGAGCCAGTTCAGGTGTTTCTGCATGTTTTATGTTACGTTACACTAATAGCGACTATAACACTTAAACGTAGTGGTTTTCTTGAAGATACATCTTTACTGGATCACAGAACATAGGCATGCTGCATATCATTTTAATCAGCAGAAGCAGATTGTTCTAATAAGATGCATTTTAGTGTAAAAAGACGCATTAAAAGATGCACGATGCTACCAAGTCACACAGCACTCCTATGACCTTAGACTCAAAACATTTCTCTCAACATCCTATCACTTGAAATTTCTGCTATACAGTAGAAATTGTATTGTACACATAACAGGGGGCAAGTTTCACTTAATGAGAGATCATGTTAGGTTCAATACTTTTTAAAATACACTACTTTGTACTTTCCTTCTCCCTTCCTCTCTGTGTATGGACACACAAGTTCCTAAACCACCTCCCCCCACCATCACACAATTATAATTCATCTGCATTGAGCTCATTATATCGCTCACCAACACCCCACCTTCTTTTGCTTCTATTCAATGCTGCCGCATGCTGAGCCTGCTAATGACAAGGTATTCATTGTCTGCTTTAATTGCATACTTCACATCAAATACACAACAGGTGATGTTCTCAACATGGATAGACTGTTTAGGCTAGTGGGTACTGTCTGCACTTTGCACATTGAGGTCTGGGGTTCGAATCATGAAGGGGAGTTTTTTTTCCTTTTCTTTTGATTCTTTATATTTAGATTAAAAATAAATCACTTTGTGGTGTGTATGAATTCTGTTATGGCATGGTGTGATTCGGTAGTGCGTGCATCTTTAATGCAACTTTTTACCTTCAATTACATCTGAATCATACAGCGAATCAAATTGAAAGCACAAGCAGCTTTTGCTGATAAAAACAATATGCAAATTGCCTATAATCTGTGAGCCAGTTCAGGTGTTTCTGCATGTTTTATGTTACGTTACACTAATAGCGACTATAACACTTAAACGTATTGGTTTTCTTGAAGATACACCTGTACTGGATCTCAGAACATAGGCATGCTGCATATCATTTTAATCAGCAGAAGCAGATTGTTCTAATAAGATGCATTTTAGTGTAAAAAAACGCATTAAAAGATGCACGATGCTACCAAGTCACACAGCACTCCTATGACCTTAGACTCAAAACATTTCTCTCAACATCCTATCACTTGAAATTTCTGCTATACAGTAGAAATTGTTTTGTACACATAACAGGGGGCAAGTTTCACATAATGAGAGATCATGTTAGGTTCAATACTTTTTAAAATACACTACTTTGTACTTTCCTTCTCATTTCCTCTCTGTGTATGGACACCCAAGTTCCTAAACCACCTCCCCCACCATCACACAATTATAATTCATCTGCATTGAGCTCATTATATGGCTCACCAACACCCAACCTTCTTTTGCTTCTATTCAATGTTGCCGCATGCTGAGCCTGCTATTGACAAGGTATACATTGTCTACTTTAATTGCACATTTCACATCACATACACAACAGGTGATGTTCTCAACATGGATAGACTGTTTTGTCTAGTGGGTACTGTCTGCGCTTTGCACCTTGAGGTATGGGGTTCGGATCATGGAAGGGGAGTTTTTTTTTCCTTTTCTTTTGAAACTTTATTTTTAGATTAAAAATAAATCACTTGGTGGTGTGTGTGAATTCTGTTATGGCAT
Source organism: Taudactylus pleione (assembly GCA_031769625.1). NCBI lineage: Eukaryota > Metazoa > Chordata > Amphibia > Anura > Myobatrachidae > Taudactylus > Taudactylus pleione. Next base: position 7,913,274 of record JAUIMM010000759.1, read on the forward strand.
GGTGTGACTCGGTAGCGCGAGTATCTTTAATGCAACTTTTTACCTTCAATTACATCTGAATCATAAAGCGAATCAAATTGAAAGCACATGCAGCTTTTGCTGATGAAAACACTATCAAATTGATTATAATCTGTGAGCCAGTTAAGGTGTTTCTGCATGTTTTATGTTACGTTACATTAGTAGCGACTATAACACTTAAACGTAGTGGTTTTCTTGAAGATACATCTGTACTGGATCACAGAACATAGGCATGCTGCATATCATTTTAATCAGCAGAAGCAGATTGTTCTAATAAGATGCATTTTAGGGTAAAAAGACGCATTAAAAGATGCACGATGCTACCAAGTCACACAGCACTCCTATGACCTTAGACTCAAAACATTTCTCTCAACATCCTATCACTTAAAATTTTTGCTATACAGTAGAAATTGTATTGTACACATAACAGGGGGCAAGTTTCACTTAATGAGAGATCATGTTAGGTTCAATACTTTTTAAAATACACTACTTTGTACTTTCCTTCTCCCTTCCTCTCTGTGTATGGACACCCAAGTTCCTAAACCACCTCCCCCCACCATCACACAATTATAATTCATCTGCATTGAGCTCATTATATCGCTCACCAACACCCCACCTTCTTTTGCTTCTATTCAATACTGCCGCATGCTGAGCCCGCTAATGACAAGGTATTCATTGTCTGCTTTAATTGCATACTTCACATCAAATACACAACAGGTGATGTTCTCAACATGGATAGACTGCTTAGGCTAGTGGGTTCTTTCTGCACTTTGCACATTGAGGTCTGGGGTTCGGATCATGGAAGGGCAGTTTTTTTTCCTTTTCTTTTGAATCTTTATTTTTAGATTAAAAATAAATCACCTGGTGTTGTGTTTGAATTCTGTTATGGCATGGTGTGACTCGGTAGCGCGAGCATCTTTAATGCAACTTTTTACCTTCAATTACATCTGAATCATACAGCGAATCAAATTGAAAGCACTAGCAGCTTTTGCTGATGAAAACAATATCAAATTGATTATAATCTGTGAGCCAGTTAAGGTGTTTCTGCATGTTTTATGTTACGTTACACTAATAGCGACTATAACACTTAAATGTAGTGGTTTTCTTGAAGATACATCTGTACTGGATCACAGAACATAGGCATGCTGCATATCATTTTAATCAGCAGAAGCAGATTGTTCTAATAAGATGCATTTTAGGGTAAAAAGACGCATTAAAAGATGCACGATGCTACCAAGTCACACAGCACTCCTATGACCTTAGACTCAAAACATTTCTCTCAACATCCTATCACTTGAAATTTTTGCTATACAGTAGAAATTGTATTGTACACATAACAGGGGGCAAGTTTCACATAATGAGAGATCATGTTAGGTTCAATACTTTTTAAAATACACTACTTTGTACTTTCCTTCTCCCTTCCTCTCTGTGTATGGACACCCAAGTTCCTAAACCACCTCCCCCCACCATCACACAATTATAATTCATCTGCATTGAGCTCATTATATCGCTCACCAACACCCCACCTTCTTTTGCTTCTATTCAATGCTGCCGCATGCTGAGCCTGCTAATGCCAAGGTATTCATTGTCTGCTTTAATTGCATACTTCACATCAAATACACAACAGGTGATGTTCTCAACATGGATAGACTGTTTAGGCTAGTGGGTACTGTCTGCGCTTTGCACATTGAGGTCTGGGGTTCGAATCATGGAAAGGGAGTTTTTTTTCCTTTTCTTTTGAATCTTTATATTTAGATTAAAAATAAATCACTTTGTGGTGTGTGTGAATTCTGTTATGGCATTGTGTGATTCGGTAGCGTGAGCATCTTTAATGCAACTTTTTACCTTCAATTACATCTGAATCATACAGCGAATCAAATTGAAAGCACAAGCAGCTTTTGCTGATAAAAACAATATGCAAATTAATTATAATCTGTGAGCCAGTTCAGGTGTTTCTGCATGTTTTATGTTACGTTACACTAATAGCGACTATAACACTTAAACGTAGTGGTTTTCTTGAAGATACATCTTTACTGGATCACAGAACATAGGCATGCTGCATATCATTTTAATCAGCAGAAGCAGATTGTTCTAATAAGATGCATTTTAGGGTAAAAAGACGCAATAAAAGATGCACGATGCTACCAAGTCACACAGCATTCCTATGACCTTAGACTCAAAACATTTCTCTCAACATCATATCACTTGAAATTTTTGCTATACAGTAGAAATTGTACTGTACACATAACAGGGGGCAAGTTTCACATAATGAGAGATCATGTTAGGTTCAATACTTTTTAAAATACACTACTTTGTACTTTCCTTCTCCATTCCTCTCTGTGTATGGACACCCAAGTTCCTATACCACCTCCCCCCACCATCACACAATTATAATTCATCTGCATTGAGCTCATTATATCGCTCACCAACACCCCACCTTCTTTTGCTTCTATTCAATGCAGCCGCATGCTGAGCCTGCTAATGACAAGGTATTCATTGTCTGCTTTTATTGCATACTTCACATCAAATACAAAACAGGTGATGTTCTCAACATGGATAGACTGTTTAGGCTAGTGGGTACTGTCTGCGCTTTGCACAATGAGGTCTGGGGTTCGAATCATGGAAGGGGAGTTTTTTTTCCTTTTCTTTTGAATCTTTATAATTAGATTAAAAATAAATCACTTTGTGGTGTGTGTGAATTCTGTTATGGCATGGTGTGATTCGGTAGCGCGAGTATCTTTAATGCAACTTTTTACCTTCAATTACATCTGAATCATACAGCGAATCAAATTGAAAGCATAAGCAGCTTTTGCTGATAAAAACAATATGCAAATTGCCTATAATCTGTGAGCCAGTTCAGGTGTTTCTGCATGTTTTATGTTACGTTACACTAATAGCGACTATAACACTTAAACGTAGTGGTTTTCTTGAAGATACATCTGTACTATATCACAGAACATAGGCATGCTGCATATCATTTTAATCAGCAGAAGCAGATTGTTCTAATAAGATGCATTTTAGGGTAAAAAGACGCATTAAAAGATGCACGATGCTACCAAGTCACACAGCACTCCTATGACCTTAGACTCAAAACATTTCTCTCAACATCCTATCACTTGAAATTTTTGCTATACAGTAGAAATTGTATTGTACACATAACAGGGGGCAAGTTTCACATAATGAGAGATCATGTTAGGTTCAATACTTTTTAAAATACACTACTTTGGACTTTCCTTCTCCCTTCCTCTCTGTGTATGGACACCCAAGTTCCTAAACCACCTCCCCCCACCATCACACAATTATAATTCATCTGCATTGAGCTCATTATATCGCTCACCAACACCCCACCTTCTTTTGCTTCTATTCAATGCTGCCGCATGCTGAGCCTGCTAATGCCAAGGTATTCATTGTCTGCTTTAATTGCATACTTCACATCAAATACACAACAGGTGATGTTCTCAACATGGATAGACTGTTTAGGCTAGTGGGTACTGTCTGCGCTTTGCACATTGAGGTCTGGGGTTCGAATCATGGAAGGGGAGTTTTTTTTCCTTTTCTTTTGAATCTTTATATTTAGATTAAAAATAAATCACTTTGTGGTGTGTGTGAATTCTGTTATGGCATTGTGTGATTCGGTAGCGTGAGCATCTTTAATGCAACTTTTTACCTTCAATTACATCTGAATCATACAGCGAATCAAATTGAAAGCACAAGCAGCTTTTGCTGATAAAAACAATATGCAAATTAATTATAATCTGTGAGCCAGTTCAGGTGTTTCTGCATGTTTTATGTTACGTTACACTAATAGCGACTATAACACTTAAACGTAGTGGTTTTCTTGAAGATACATCTTTACTGGATCACAGAACATAGGCATGCTGCATATCATTTTAATCAGCAGAAGCAGATTGTTCTAATAAGATGCATTTTAGGGTAAAAAGACGCAATAAAAGATGCACGATGCTACCAAGTCACACAGCACTCCTATGACCTTAGACTCAAAACATTTCTCTCAACATCATATCACTTGAAATTTTTGCTATACAGTAGAAATTGTACTGTACACATAACAGGGGGCAAGTTTCACATAATGAGAGATCATGTTAGGTTCAATACTTTTTAAAATACACTACTTTGTACTTTCCTTCTCCATTCCTCTCTGTGTATGGACACCCAAGTTCCTATACCACCTCCCCCCACCATCACACAATTATAATTCATCTGCATTGAGCTCATTATATCGCTCACCAACACCCAACCTTCTTTTGCTTCTATTCAATGCAGCCGCATGCTGAGCCTGCTAATGACAAGGTATTCATTGTCTGCTTTTATTGCATACTTCACATCAAATACAAAACAGGTGATGTTCTCAACATGGATAGACTGTTTAGGCTAGTGGGTACTGTCTGCGCTTTGCAAAATGAGGTCTGTTGTTCGAATCATGGAAGGGGAGTTTTTTTTCCTTTTCTTTTGAATCTTTATATTTAGATTAAAAATAAATCACTTTGTGGTGTGTGTGAATTCTGTTATGGCATGGTGTGATTCGGTAGCGCGAGTATCTTTAATGCAACTTTTTACCTTCAATTACATCTGAATCATACAGCGAATCAAATTGAAAGCACAAGCAGCTTTTGCTGATAAAAACAATATGCAAATTGCCTATAATCTGTGAGCCAGTTCAGGTGTTTCTGCATGTTTTATGTTACGTTACACTAATAGCGACTATAACACTTAAACGTAGTGGTTTTCTTGAAGATACACCTGTACTGGATCACAGAACATAGGCATGCTGCATATCATTTTAATCAGCAGAAGCAGATAGTTCAAATAAGATGCATTTTAGTGTAAAAAAACGCATTAAAAGATGCACGATGCTACCAAGTCACACAGCACTCCTATGACCTTAGACTCAAAACATTTCTCTCAACATCCTATCACTTGAAATTTCTGCTATACAGTAGAAATTGTTTTGTACACATAACAGGGGGCTAGTTTCACATAATGAGAGATCATGTTAGGTTCAATACTTTTTAAAATACACTACTTTGTACTTTCCTTCTCACTTCCTCTCTGTGTATGGCTACCCAAGTTTCTAAGCGACCTCCCCCCACCATCACACAATTATAATTCATCTGCATTGAGCTCATTATATGGCTCACCAACACCCCACCTTCTTTTGCTGCTATTCAATGTTGCCGCATGCTCAGCCTGCTATTGACAAGGTATACATTGTCTACTTTAATTGCACACTTCACATCACATACACAACAGGTGATGTTCTCAACATGGATAGACTGTTTAGTTTAGTGGGTACTGTCTGCGCTTTGCACCTTGAGGTATGGGGTTTGGATCATGGAAGGGGAGTTTTTTTTTCCTTTTCTTTTGAATCTTTATTTTTAGATTAAAAATAAATCACTTTGTGGTGTGTGTGAATTCTGTTATGGCATGGTGTGACTCGGTAGCGCGAGTATCTTTAATGCAACTTTTTACCTTCAATTACATCTGAATCATACAGCGAATCAAATTGAAAGCACAAGCAGCTTTTGCTGATGAAAACACTATCAAATTGATTGTAATCTGTGAGCAAGTTAAGGTGTTTCTGCATGTTTTATGTTACGTTACACTAATAGCGACTATAACACTTAAACGTAGTGGTTTTCTTGAAGATACATCTGTACTGGATCACAGAACATAGGCATGCTGCATATCATTTTAATCAGCAGAAGCAGATTGTTCTAATAAGATGCATTTTAGGGTAAAAAGACGCATTAAAAGATGCATGATGCTACCAAGTCACACAGCACTCCTATGACCTTAGACTCAAAACATTTCTCTCAACATCCTATCATTTGAAATTTTTGCTATACAGTAGAAATTGTATTGTACACATAACAGGGGGCAAGTTTCACATAATGAGAGATCATGTTAGGTTCAATACTTTTTAAAATACACTACTTTGTACTTTCCTTCTCCCTTCCTCTCTGTGTATGGACACCCAAGTTCCTAAACCACCTCCCCCCACCATCACACAATTATAATTCATCTGCATTGAGCTCATTATATCGCTCACCAACACCCCACCTTCTTTTGCTTCTATTCAATGCTGCCGCATGCTGAGCCTGCTAATGACAAGGTATTCATTGTCTGCTTTAATTGCATACTTCACATCAAATACACAACAGGTGATGTTCTCAGCATGGATAGACTGTTTAGGCTAGTGGGTACTGTCTGCGCTTTGCACATTGAGGTCTGGGGTTCGAATCATGGAAGGGGAGTTTTTTTTCCTTTTCTTTTGAATCTTTATATTTAGATTAAAAATAAATCACTTTGTGGTGTGTGTGAATTCTGTTATGGCATGGTGTGATTCGGTAGCGTGAGCATCTTTAATGCAACTTTTTACCTTCAATTACATCTGAATCATACAGCGAATCAAATTGAAAGCACTAGCAGCTTTTGCTGATGAAAACACTATCAAATTGATTATAATCTGTGAGCCAGTTCAGGTGTTTCTGCATGTTTTATGTTACGTTACACTAATAGCGACTATAACACTTAAACGTAGTGGTTTTCTTGAAGATACATCTTTACTGGATCACAGAACATAGGCATGCTGCATATCATTTTAATCAGCAGAAGCAGATTGTTCTAATAAGATGCATTTTAGGGAAAAAGACGCATTAAAAGATGCACGATGCTACCAAGTCACACAGCACTCCTATGACCTTAGACTCAAAACATTTCTCTCAACATCCTATCACTTAAAATTTTTGCTATACAGTAGAAATTGTATTGTACACATAACAGGGGGCAAGTTTCACTTAATGAGAGATCATGTTAGGTTCAATACTTTTTAAAATACACTACTTTGTACTTTCCTTCTCCCTTCCTCTCTGTGTATGGACACCCAAGTTCCTAAACCACCTCCCCCCACCATCACACAGTTATAATTCATCTGCATTGAGCTCATTATATCGCTCACCAACACCCCACCTTCTTTTGCTTCTATTCAATACTGCTGCATGCTGAGCCTGCTAATGACAAGGTATTCATTGTCTGCTTTAATTGCATACTTCACATCAAATACACAACAGGTGATGTTCTCAACATGGATAGACTGCTTAGGCTAGTGGGTTCCTTCTGCACTTTGCACATTGAGGTCTGGGGTTCGGATCATGGAAGGGCAGTTTTTTTTCCTTTTCTTTTGAATCTTTATTTTTAGATTAAAAATAAATCACCTGGTGTTGTGTTTGAATTCTGTTATGGCATGGTGTGACTCGGTAGCGCGAGCATCTTTAATGCAACTTTTTACCTTCAATTACATCTGAATCATACAGCGAATCAAATTGAAAGCACTAGCAGCTTTTGCTGATGAAAACACTATCAAATTGATTATAATCTGTGAGCCAGTTCAGGTGTTTCTGCATGTTTTATGTTACGTTACACTAATAGCGACTATAACACTTAAACGTAGTGGTTTTCTTGAAGATACATCTTTACTGGATCACAGAACATAGGCATGCTGCATATCATTTTAATCAGCAGAAGCAGATTGTTCTAATAAGATGCATTTTAGGGTAAAAAGACGCATTAAAAGATGCACGATGCTACCAAGTCACACAGCACTCCTATGACCTTAGACTCAAAACATTTCTCTCAACATCATATCACTTGAAATTTTTGCTATACAGTAGAAATTGTATTGTACACATAACAGGGGGCAAGTTTCACATAATGAGAGATCATGTTAGGTTCAATACTTTTTAAAATACACTACTTTGTACTTTCCGTCTCCCTTCCTCTCTGTGTATGGACACCCAAGTTCCTAAACCACCTCCCCCCACCATCACACAATTATAATTCATCTGCATTGAGCTCATTATATCGCTCACCAACACCCACCTTCTTTTGCTTCTATTCAATGCTGCCGCATGCTGAGCCTGCTAATGACAAGGTATTCATTGTCTGCTTTAATTGCATACTTCACATCAAATACACAACAGGTGATGTTCTCAACATGGATAGACTGTTTAGGCTAGTGGGTACTGTCTGCACTTTGCACATTGAGGTCTGGGGTTCGAATCATGAAGGGGAGTTTTTTTTCCTTTTCTTTTGAATCTTTATATTTAGATTAAAAATAAATCACTTTGTGGTTTGTATGAATTCTGTTATGGCATGGTGTGATTCGGTAGCGCGTGCTTCTTTAATGCAACTTTTTACCTTCAATTACATCTGAATCATACAGCGAATCAAATTGAAAGCACAAGCAGCTTTTGCTGATAAAAACAATATTCAAATTGCCTTTAATCTGTGAGCCAGTTCAGGTGTTTCTGCATGTTTTATGTTACGTTACACTAATAGCGACTATAACACTTAAACGTATTGGTTTTCTTGAAGATACACCTGTACTGGATCTCAGAACATAGGCATGCTGCATATCATTTTAATCAGCAGAAGCAGATTGTTCTAATAAGATGCATTTTAGTGTAAAAAAACGCATTAAAAGATGCACGATGCTACCAAGTCACACAGCACTCCTATGACCTTAGACTCAAAACATTTCTCTCAACATCCTATCACTTGAAATTTCTGCTATACAGTAGAAATTGTTTTGTACACATAACAGGGGGCAAGTTTCACATAATGAGAGATCATGTTAGGTTCAATACTTTTAAAATACACTACTTTGTACTTTCCTTCTCTCTTCCTCTCTGTGTATGGACACTCAAGTTCCTAAACCACCTCCCCCCACCATCACACAGTTATAATTCATCTGCATTGAGCTCATTATATCGCTCACCAACACCCCACCTTCTTTTGCTTCTATTCAATGCTGCCGCATGCTGAGCCTGCTAATGACAAGGTATTCATTGTCTGCTTTAATTGCATACTTCACATCAAATACACAACAGGTGATGTTCTCAACATGGATAGACTGCTTAGGCTAGTGGGTTCCTTCTGCACTTTGCACATTGAGGTCTGGGGTTCGGATCATGGAAGGGCAGTTTTTTTTCCTTTTCTTTTGAATCTTTATTTTTAGATTAAAAATAAATCACCTGGTGTTGTGTTTGAATTCTGTTATGGCATGGTGTGATTCAGTAGCGCGAGCATCTTTAATGCAACTTTTTACCTTCAATTACATCTGAATCATACAGCGAATCAAATTGAAAGCACTAGCAGCTTTTGCTGATGAAAACACTATCAAATTGATTATAATCTGTGAGCCAGTTCAGGTGTTTCTGCATGTTTTATGTTACGTTACACTAATAGCGACTATAACACTTAAACGTAGTGGTTTTCTTGAAGATACATCTTTACTGGATCACAGAACATAGGCATGCTGCATATCATTTTAATCAGCAGAAGCAGATTGTTCTAATAAGATGCATTTTAGGGTAAAAAGACGCATTAAAAGATGCACGATGCTACCAAGTCACACAGCACTCCTATGACCTTAGACTCAAAACATTTCTCTCAACATCATATCACTTGAAATTTTTGCTATACAGTAGAAATTGTATTGTACACATAACAGGGGGCAAGTTTCACATAATGAGAGATCATGTTAGGTTCAATACTTTTTAAAATACACTACTTTGTACTTTCCGTCTCCCTTCCTCTCTGTGTATGGACACCCAAGTTCCTAAACCACCTCCCCCCACCATCACACAATTATAATTCATCTGCATTGAGCTCATTATATCGCTCACCAACACCCACCTTCTTTTGCTTCTATTCAATGCTGCCGCATGCTGTGCCTGCTAATGACAAGGTATTCATTGTCTGCATTAATTGCATACTTCACATCAAATACACAACAGGTGATGTTCTCAACATGGATAGACTGTTTAGGCTAGTGGGTACTGTCTGCACTTTGCACATTGAGGTCTGGGGTTCGAATCATGAAGGGGAGTTTTTTTTCCTTTTCTTTTGAATCTTTATATTTAGATTAAAAATAAATCACTTTGTGGTGTGTATGAATTCTGTTATGGCATGGTGTGATTCGGTAGCGCGTTCATCTTTAATGCAACTTTTTACCTTCAATTACATCTGAATCATACAGCGAATCAAATTGAAAGCACAAGCAGCTTTTGCTGATAAAAACAATATTCAAATTGCCTTTAATCTGTGAGCCAGTTCAGGTGTTTCTGCATGTTTTATGTTACGTTACACTAATAGCGACTATAACACTTAAACGTATTGGTTTTCTTGAAGATACACCTGTACTGGATCTCAGAACATAGGCATGCTGCATATCATTTTAATCAGCAGAAGCAGATTGTTCTAATAAGATGCATTTTAGTGTAAAAAAACGCATTAAAAGATGCACGATGCTACCAAGTTACACAGCACTCCTATGACCTTAGACTCAAAACATTTCTCTCAACATCCTATCACTTGAAATTTCTGCTATACAGTAGAAATTGTTTTGTACACATAACAGGGGGCAAGTTTCACATAATGAGAGATCATGTTAGGTTCAATACTTTTTAAAATACACTACTTTGTACTTTCCTTCTCATTTCCTCTCTGTGTATGGACACCCAAGTTCCTAAACCACCTCCCCCACCATCACACAATTATAATTCATCTGCATTGAGCTCATTATATGGCTCACCAACACACAACCTTCTTTTGCTTCTATTCAATGTTGCCGCATGCTGAGCCTGCTATTGACAAGGTATACATTGTCTACTTTAATTGCACACTTCACATCACATACACAACAGGTGATGTTCTCAACATGGATAGACTGTTTTGTCTAGTGGGTACTGTCTGCGCTTTGCACCTTGAGGTATGGGGTTCGGATCATGGAAGGGGAGTTTTTTTTTCCTTTTCTTTTGAATCTTTATTTTTAGATTAAAAATAAATCACTTGGTGGTGTGAGTGAATTCTGTTATGGCATGGTGTGACTCGGTAGCGCGAGTATCATTAATGCAACTTTTTACCTTCAATTACATCTGAATCATAAAGCGAATCAAATTGAAAGCACAATCAGCTTTTGCTGATGAAAACACTATCAAATTGATTATAATCTGTGAGCCAGTTAAGGTGTTTCTGCATGTTTTATGTTACGTTACATTAATAGCGACTATAACACTTAAACGTAGTGGTTTTCTTGAAGATACATCTGTACTGGATCACAGAACATAGGCATGCTGCATATCATTTTAATCAGCAGAAGCAGATTGTTCTAATAAGATGCATTTTAGGGTAAAAAGACGCATTAAAAGATGCACGATGCTACCAAGTTACACAGCACTCCTATGACCTTAGACTCAAAACATTTCTCTCAACATCCTATCACTTGAAATTTTTGCTATACAGTAGAAATTGTATTGTACACATAACAGGGGGCAAGTTTCACTTAATGAGAGATCATGTTAGGTTCAATACTTTTTAAAATACACTACTTTGTACTTTCCTTCTCCCTTCCTCTCTGTGTATGGACACCCAAGTTCCTAAACCACCTCCCCCACCATCACACACTTATAATTCATCTGCATTGAGCTCATTATATGGCTCACCAACACCCCACCTTCTTTTGCTTCTATTCAATGTTGCCGCATGCTGAGCCTGCTATTGACAAGGTATACATTGTCTACTTTAATTGCACACTTCACATCACATACACAACAGGTGATGTTCTCAACATGGATAGACTGTTTTGTCTAGTGGGTACTGTCTGCGCTTTGCACCTTGAGGTATGGGGTTCGGATCATGGAAGGGGAGTTTTTTTTTCCTTTTCTTTTGAATCTTTATATTTAGATTAAAAATAAATCACTTGGTGGTGTGTGTGAATTCTGTTATGGCATTGTGTGATTCGGTAGCGTGAGCATCTTTAATGCAACTTTTTACCTTCAATTACATCTGAATCATAAAGCGAATCAAATTGAAAGCACAAGCAGCTTTTGCTGATGAAAACACTATCAAATTGATTATAATCTGTGAGCAAGTTCAGTTGTTTCTGCATGTTTTATGTTACGTTACACTAATAGCGACTATAACACTTAAACGTAGTGGTTTTCTTGAAGATACATCTGTACTGGATCACAGAACATAGGCATGCTGCATATCATTTTAATCAGCAGAAGCAGATTGTTCTAATAAGATGCATTTTAGGGTAAAAAGACGCATTAAAATATGCACGATGCTACCAAGTCACACAGCACTCCTATGACCTTAGACTCAAAACATTTCTCTCAACATCTTATCACTTGAAATTTTTGCTATACAGTAGAAATTATTTTGTACACATAACAGGGGGCAAGTTTCACATAATGAGAGATCATGTTAGGTTCAATACTTTTTAAAATACACTACTTTGTACTTTCCTTCTCCCTTTCTCTCTGTGTATGGACACCCTAGTTCCTAAACCACCTCCCCCTACCATCACACAGTTTTAATTCATCTGCATTGAGCTCATTATATGGCTCACCAACACCCCACCTTCTTTTGCTTCTATTCAATGCTGCCACATGCTGAGCCTGCTATTGACAAGGTATACATTGTCTACTTTAATTGCACACTTCACATCACATACACAACAGGTGATGTTCTCAACATGGATAGACTGTTTAGTCTAGTGGGTACTGTCTGCGCTTTGCACCTTGAGGTATAGGGTTCGGATCATGGAAGGGGATTTTTTTTTCCTTTTCTTTTGAATCTTTATTTTTAGATTAAAAATAAATCACTTGGTGGTGTGTGTGAATTCTGTTATGGCATGGTGTGACTCGGTAGCATGAGTATCTTTAATGCAACTTTTTACCTTCAATTACATCTGAATCATACAGCGAATCAAATTGAAAGCACATGCAGCTTTTGCTGATGAAAACAATATGCAAATTAATTATAATCTGTGAGCCAGTTCAGGTGTTTCTGCATGTTTTATGTTACGTTACACTAATAGCGACTATAACACTTAAACGTAGTGGTTTTCTTGAAGATACATCTGTACTGGATCACAGAACATAGGCATGCTGCATATCATTTTAATCAGCAGAAGCAGATTGTTCTAATAAGATGCATTTTAGGGTAAAAAGACGCATTAAAAGATGCACGATGCTACCAAGTCACACAGCACTCCTATGACCTTAGACTCAAAACATTTCTCTCAACATCATATCACTTGAAATTTTTGCTATACAGTAGAAATTGTATTGTACACATAACAGGGGGCAAGTTTCACATAATGAGAGATCATGTTAGGTTCAATACTTTTTAAAATACACTACTTTGTACTTTCCGTCTCCCTTCCTCTCTGTGTATGGACACCCAAGTTCCTAAACCACCTCCCCCCACCATCACACAATTATAATTCATCTGCATTGAGCTCATTATATCGCTCACCACACACACCCCACCTTCTTTTGCTTCTATTCAATGCTGCCGCATGCTGAGCCTGCTAATGACAAGGTATTCATTGTCTGCTTTAATTGCATACTTCACATCAAATACACAACAGGTGATGTTCTCAACATGGATAGACTGTTTAGGCTAGTGGGTACTGTCTGCACTTTGCACAATGAGGTCTGGGGTTTGAATCATGGAAGGGGAGTTTTTTTTTCCTTTTCTTTTGAATCTTTATATTTAGATTAAAAATAAATCACTTTGTGGTGTGTATGAATTCTGTTATGGCATGGTGTGATTCGGTAGCGCGTGCATCTTTAATGCAACATTTTACCTTCAATTACATCTGAATCATACAGCGAATCAAATTGAAAGCACAAGCAGCTTTTGCTGATAAAAACAATATGCAAATTGCCTATAATCTGAGAGCAAGTTCAGGTGTTTCTGCATGTTTTATGTTACATTACACTAATAGCGACTATAACACTTAAACGTAGTGGTTTTCTTGAAGATACACCTGTACTGGATCTCAGAACATAGGCATGCTGCATATCATTTTAATCAGCAGAAGCAGATTGTTCTAATAAGATGCATTTTAGTGTAAAAAAACGCATTAAAAGATGCACGATGCTACCAAGTCACACAGCACTCCTATGACCTTAGACTCAAAACATTTCTCTCAACATCCTATCACTTGAAATTTCTGCTATACAGTAGAAATTGTTTTGTACACATAACAGGGGGCAAGTTTCACATAATGAGAGATCATGTTAGGTTCAATACTTTTTAAAATACACTACTTTGTACTTTCCTTCTCACTTCCTCTCTGTGTATGGACACCCAAGTTCCTAAACCTCCTCCCCCACCATCACACACTTATAATTCATCTGCATTGAGCTCATTATATGGCTCACCAACACACAACCTTCTTTTGCTTCTATTCAATGTTGCCGCATGCTGAGCCTGCTATTGACAAGGTATACATTGTCTACTTTAATTGCACACTTCACATCACATACACAACAGGTGATGTTCTCAACATGGATAGACTGTTTTGTCTAGTGGGTACTGTCTGCGCTTTGCACCTTGAGGTATGGGGTTCGGATCATGGAAGGGGAGTTTTTTTTTCCTTTTCTTTTGAATCTTTATTTTTAGATTAAAAATAAATCACTTGGTGGTGTGTGTGAATTTTGTTATGGCATGGTGTGACTCGGTAGCGCGAGTATCTTTAATGCAACTTTTTACCTTCAATTACATCTGAATCATAAAGCGAATCAAATTGAAAGCACAAGCAGCTTTTGCTGATGAAAACACTATCAAATTGATTATAATCTGTGAGCCAGTTCAGGTGTTTCTGCATGTTTTATGTTACGTTACACTAATAGCGACTATAACACTTAAACGTAGTGGTTTTCTTGAAGATACATCTGTACTGGATCACAGAACATAGGCATGCTGCATATCATTTTAATCAGCAGAAGCAGATTGTTCTAATAAGATGCATTTTAGGGTAAAAAGACGCATTAAAAGATGCACGATGCTACCAAGTCACACAGCACTCCTATGACCTTAGACTCAAAACATTTCTCTCAACATCATATCACTTGAAATTTTTGCTATACAGTAGAAATTGTATTGTACACATAACAGGGGGCAAGTTTCACATAATGAGAGATCATGTTAGGTTCAATACTTTTTAAAATACACTACTTTGTACTTTCCTTCTCCCTTCCTCTCTGTGTATGGACACCCAAGTTCCTAAACCACCTCCCCCCACCATCACACAGTTATAATTCATCTGCATTGAGCTCATTATATCGCTCACCAACACCCCACCTTCTTTTGCTTCTATTCAATGCTGCCGTATGCTGAGCCTGCTAATGACAAGGTATTCATTGTCTGCTTTAATTGCATACTTCACATCAAATACACAACAGGAGATGTTCTCAACATGGATAGACTGTTTAGGCTAGTGGGTACTGTCTGCACTTTGCACAATGAGGTCTGGGGTTTGAATCATGGAAGGGGAGTTTTTTTTTCCTTTTCTTTTGAATCTTTATATTTAGATTAAAAATAAATCACTTTGTGGTGTGTATGAATTCTGTTATGGCATGGTGTGATTCGGTAGCGCGTGCATCTTTAATGCAACATTTTACCTTCAATTACATCTGAATCATACAGCGAATCAAATTGAAAGCACAAGCAGCTTTTGCTGATAAAAACAATATGCAAATTGCCTATAATCGGAGAGCCAGTTCAGGTGTTTCTGCATGTTTTATGTTACATTACACTAATAGCGACTATAACACTTAAACGTAGTGGTTTTCTTGAAGATACACCTGTACTGGATCTCAGAACATAGGCATGCTGCATATCATTTTAATCAGCAGAAGCAGATTGTTCTAATAAGATGCATTTTAGTGTAAAAAAACGCATTAAAAGATGCACGATGCTACCAAGTCACACAGCACTCCTATGACCTTAGACTCAAAACATTTCTCTCAACATCCTATCACTTGAAATTTCTGCTATACAGTAGAAATTGTTTTGTACACATAACAGGGGGCAAGTTTCACATAATGAGAGATCATGTTAGGTTCAATACTTTTTAAAATACACTACTTTGTACTTTCCTTCTCACTTCCTCTCTGTGTATGGACACCCAAGTTCCTAAACCTCCTCCCCCACCATCACACACTTATAATTCATCTGCATTGAGCTCATTATATGGCTCACCAACACACAACCTTCTTTTGCTTCTATTCAATGTTGCCGCATGCTGAGCCTGCTATTGACAAGGTATACATTGTCTACTTTAATTGCACACTTCACATCACATACACAACAGGTGATGTTCTCAACATGGATAGACTGTTTTGTCTAGTGGGTACTGTCTGCACTTTGCACCTTGAGGTATGGGGTTCGGATCATGGAAGGGGAGTTTTTTTTTCCTTTTCTTTTGAATCTTTATTTTTAGATTAAAAATAAATCACTTGGTGGTGTGTGTGAATTTTGTTATGGCATGGTGTGACTCGGTAGCGCGAGTATCTTTAATGCAACTTTTTACCTTCAATTACATCTGAATCATAAAGCGAATCAAATTGAAAGCACAAGCAGCTTTTGCTGATGAAAACACTATCAAATTGATTATAATCTGTGAGCCAGTTCAGGTGTTTCTGCATGTTTTATGTTACGTTACACTAATAGCGACTATAACACTTAAACGTAGTGGTTTTCTTGAAGATACATCTGTACTGGATCACAGAACATAGGCATGCTGCATATCATTTTAATCAGCAGAAGCAGATTGTTCTAATAAGATGCATTTTAGAGTAAAAAGACGCATTAAAAGATGCACGATGCTACCAAGTCACACAGCACTCCTATGACCTTAGACTCAAAACATTTCTCTCAACATCTTATCACTTGAAATTTTTGCTATACAGTAGAAATTGTATTGTACACATAACAGGGGGCAAGTTTCACATAATGAGAGATCATGTTAGGTTCAATACTTTTTAAAATACACTACTTTGTACTTTCCTTCTCCCTTTCTCTCTGTGTATGGACACCCTAGTTCCTAAACCACCTCCCCCTACCATCACACAGTTTTAATTCATCTGCATTGAGCTCATTATATGGCTCACCAACAGCCCACCTTCTTTTGCTTCTATTCAATGCTGCCACATGCTGAGCCTGCTATTGACAAGGTATACATTGTCTACTTTAATTGCACACTTCACATCACATACACAACAGGTGATGTTCTCAACATGGATAGACTGTTTAGTCTAGTGGGTACTGTCTGCGCTTTGCACCTTGAGGTATAGGGTTCGGATCATGGAAGGGGATTTTTTTTTCCTTTTCTTTTGAATCTTTATTTTTAGATTAAAAATAAATCACTTGGTGGTGTGTGTGAATACAGTTATGGCATGGTGTGACTCGGTAGCATGAGTATCTTTAATGCAACTTTTTACCTTCAATTACATCTGAATCATACAGCGAATCAAATTGAAAGCACATGCAGCTTTTGCTGATGAAAACAATATGCAAATTAATTATAATCTGTGAGCCAGTTCAGGTGTTTCTGCATGTTTTATGTTACGTTACACTAATAGCGACTATAACACTTAAACGTAGTGGTTTTCTTGAAGATACATCTGTACTGGATCACAGAACATAGGCATGCTGCATATCATTTTAATCAGCAGAAGCAGATTGTTCTAATAAGATGCATTTTAGGGTAAAAAGACGCATTAAAAGATGCACGATGCTACCAAGTCACACAGCACTCCTATGACCTTAGACTCAAAACATTTCTCTCAACATCATATCACTTGAAATTTTTGCTATACAGTAGAAATTGTATTGTACACATAACAGGGGGCAAGTTTCACATAATGAGAGATCATGTTAGGTTCAATACTTTTTAAAATACACTACTTTGTACTTTACTACTCCCTTCCTCTCTGTGTATGGACACCCAAGTTCCTAAACCACCTCCCCCCACCATCACACAATTATAATTCATCTGCATTGAGCTCATTATATCGCTCACCAACACCCCACCTTCTTTTGCTTCTATTCAATGCTGCCGCATGCTGAGCCTGCTAATGACAAGGTATTCATTGTCTGCTTTAATTGCATACTTCACATCAAATACACAACAGGTGATGTTCTCAACATGGATAGACTGTTTAGGCTAGTGGGTACTGTCTGCACTTTGCACAATGAGGTCTGGGGTTTGAATCATGGAAGGGGAGTTTTTTTTTCCTTTTCTTTTGAATCTTTATATTTAGATTAAAAATAAATCACTTTGTGGTGTGTATGAATTCTGTTATGGCATGGTGTGATTCGGTAGCGCGTGCATCTTTAATGCAACATTTTACCTTCAATTACATCTGAATCATACAGCGAATCAAATTGAAAGCACAAGCAGCTTTTGCTGATAAAAACAATATGCAAATTGCCTATAATCTGAGAGCCAGTTCAGGTGTTTCTGCATGTTTTATGTTACATTACACTAATAGCGACTATAACACTTAAACGTAGTGGTTTTCTTGAAGATACACCTGTACTGGATCTCAGAACATAGGCATGCTGCATATCATTTTAATCAGCAGAAGCAGATTGTTCTAATAAGATGCATTTTAGTGTAAAAAAACGCATTAAAAGATGCACGATGCTACCAAGTTACACAGCACTCCTATGACCTTAGACTCAAAACATTTCTCTCAACATCCTATCACTTGAAATTTCTGCTATACAGTAGAAATTGTTTTGTACACATAACAGGGGGCAAGTTTCACATAATGAGAGATCATGTCAGGTTCAATACTTTTTAAAATACACTACTTTGTACTTTCCTTCTCACTTCCTCTCTGTGTATGGACACCCAAGTTCCTAAACCTCCTCCCCCACCATCACACACTTATAATTCATCTGCATTGAGCTCATTATATGGCTCACCAACACACAACCTTCTTTTGCTTCTATTCAATGTTGCCGCATGCTGAGCCTGCTATTGACAAGGTATACATTGTCTACTTTAATTGCACACTTCACATCACATACACAACAGGTGATGTTCTCAACATGGATAGACTGTTTTGTCTAGTGGGTACTGTCTGCACTTTGCACCTTGAGGTATGGGGTTCGGATCATGGAAGGGGAGTTTTTTTTTCCTTTTCTTTTGAATCTTTATTTTTAGATTAAAAATAAATCACTTGGTGGTGTGTGTGAATTTTGTTATGGCATGGTGTGACTCGGTAGCGCGAGTATCTTTAATGCAACTTTTTACCTTCAATTACATCTGAATCATAAAGCGAATCAAATTGAAAGCACAAGCAGCTTTTGCTGATGAAAACACTATCAAATTGATTATAATCTGTGAGCCAGTTCAGGTGTTTCTGCATGTTTTATGTTACGTTACACTAATAGCGACTATAACACTTAAACGTAGTGGTTTTCTTGAAGATACATCTGTACTGGATCACAGAACATAGGCATGCTGCATATCATTTTAATCAGCAGAAGCAGATTGTTCTAATAAGATGCATTTTAGGGTAAAAAGACGCATTAAAAGATGCACGATGCTACCAAGTCACACAGCACTCCTATGACCTTAGACTCAAAACATTTCTCTCAACATCATATCACTTGAAATTTTTGCTATACAGTAGAAATTGTATTGTACACATAACAGGGGGCAAGTTTCACATAATGAGAGATCATGTTAGGTTCAATACTTTTTAAAATACACTACTTTGTACTTTCCTTCTCCCTTCCTCTCTGTGTATGGACACCCAAGTTCCTAAACCACCTCCCCCCACCATCACACAATTATAATTCATCTGCATTGAGCTCATTATATCGCTCACCAACACCCCACCTTCTTTTGCTTCTATTCAATGCTGCCGTATGCTGAGCCTGCTAATGACAAGGTATTCATTGTCTGCTTTAATTGCATACTTCACATCAAATACACAACAGGAGATGTTCTCAACATGGATAGACTGTTTAGGCTAGTGGGTACTGTCTGCACTTTGCACATTGAGGTCTGGGGTTCGAATCATGGAAGGGGAGTTTTTTTTCCTTTTATTTTGAATCTTTATATTTAGATTAAAAATAAATCACTTTGTGGTGTGTATGAATTCTGTTATGGCATGGTGTGATTCGGTAGCGCGTGCATCTTTAATGCAACTTTTTACCTTCAATTACATCTGAATCATACAGCGAATCAAATTGAAAGCACAAGCAGCTTTTGCTGATAAAAACAATATGCAAATTGCCTATAATCTGAGAGCCAGTTCAGGTGTTTCTGCATGTTTTATGTTACATTACACTAATAGCGACTATAACACTTAAACATAGTGGTTTTCTTGAAGATACACCTGTACAGGATCTCAGAACATAGGCATGCTGCATATCATTTTAATCAGCAGAAGCAGATTGTTCTAATAAGATGCATTTTAGTGTAAAAAAACGCATTAAAAGATGCACAATGCTACCAAGTCACACAGCACTCCTATGACCTTAGACTCAAAACATTTCTCTCAACATCCTATCACTTGAAATTTCTGCTATACAGTAGAAATTGTTTTGTACACATAACAGGGGGCAAGTTTCACATAATGAGAGATCATGTTAGGTTCAATACTTTTTAAAATACACTACTTTGTACTTTCCTTCTCACTTCCTCTCTGTGTATGGACACCCAAGTTCCTAAACCACCTCCCCCACCATCACACACTTATAATTCATCTGCATTGAGCTCATTATATGGCTCACCAACACCCAACCTTCTTTTGCTTCTATTCAATGTTGCCGCATGCTGAGCCTGCTATTGACAAGGTATACATTGTCTACTTTAATTGCACACTTCACATCACAAACACAAAAGGTGATGTTCTCAACATGGATAGACTGTTTTGTCTAGTGGGTACTGTCTGCGCTTTGCACCTTGAGGTATGGGGTTCGGATCATGGAAGGGGAGTTTTTTTTTCCTTTTCTTTTGAATCTTTATATTTAGATTAAAAATAAATCACTTGGTGGTGTGTGTGAATTCTGTTATGGCATGGTGTGACTCGGTAGCGCGAGTATCTTTAATGCAACTTTTTACCTTCAATTACATCTGAATCATAAAGCGAATCAAATTGAAAGCACAAGCAGCTTTTGCTGATGAAAACACTATCAAATTGATTATAATCTGTGAGCCAGTTCAGGTGTTTCTGCATGTTTTATGTTACGTTACACTAATAGCGACTATAACACTTAAACGTAGTGGTTTTCTTGAAGATACATCTGTACTGGATCACAGAACATAGGCATGCTGCATATCATTTTAATCAGCAGAAGCAGATTGTTCTAATAAGATGCATTTTAGGGTAAAAAGACGCATTAAAAGATGCACGATGCTACCAAGTCACACAGCACTCCTATGACCTTAGACTCAAAACATTTCTCTCAACATCATATCACTTGAAATTTTTGCTATACAGTAGAAATTGTATTGTACACATAACAGGGGGCAAGTTTCACATAATGAGAGATCATGTTAGGTTCAATACTTTTTAAAATACACTACTTTGTACTTTCCTTCTCCCTTCCTCTCTGTGTATGGACACCCAAGTTCCTAAACCACCTCCCCCCACCATCACACAATTATAATTCATCTGCATTGAGCTCATTATATCGCTCACCAACACCCCACCTTCTTTTGCTTCTATTCAATGCTGCCATATGCTGAGCCTGCTAATGACAAGGTATTCATTGTCTGCTTTAATTGCATACTTCACATCAAATACACAACAGGAGATGTTCTCAACATGGATAGACTGTTTAGGCTAGTGGGTACTGTCTGCACTTTGCACATTGAGGTCTGGGGTTCGAATCATGGAAGGGGAGTTTTTTTTCCTTTTATTTTGAATCTTTATATTTAGATTAAAAATAAATCACTTTGTGGTGTGTATGAATTCTGTTATGGCATGGTGTGATTCGGTAGCGCGTGCATCTTTAATGCAACTTTTTACCTTCAATTACATCTGAATCATACAGCGAATCAAATTGAAAGCACAAGCAGCTTTTGCTGATAAAAACAATATGCAAATTGCCTATAATCTGAGAGCCAGTTCAGGTGTTTCTGCATGTTTTATGTTACATTACACTAATAGCGACTATAACACTTAAACATAGTGGTTTTCTTGAAGATACACCTGTACAGGATCTCAGAACATAGGCATGCTGCATATCATTTTAATCAGCAGAAGCAGATTGTTCTAATAAGATGCATTTTAGTGTAAAAAAACGCATTAAAAGATGCACAATGCTACCAAGTCACACAGCACTCCTATGACCTTAGACTCAAAACATTTCTCTCAACATCCTATCACTTGAAATTTCTGCTATACAGTAGAAATTGTTTTGTACACATAACAGGGGGCAAGTTTCACATAATGAGAGATCATGTTAGGTTCAATACTTTTTAAAATACACTACTTTGTACTTTCCTTCTCACTTCCTCTCTGTGTATGGACACCCAAGTTCCTAAACCACCTCCCCCACCATCACACACTTATAATTCATCTGCATTGAGCTCATTATATGGCTCACCAACACCCAACCTTCTTTTGCTTCTATTCAATGTTGCCGCATGCTGAGCCTGCTATTGACAAGGTATACATTGTCTACTTTAATTGCACACTTCACATCACAAACACAAAAGGTGATGTTCTCAACATGGATAGACTGTTTTGTCTAGTGGGTACTGTCTGCGCTTTGCACCTTGAGGTATGGGGTTCGGATCATGGAAGGGGAGTTTTTTATTCCTTTTCATTTGAATCTTTATATTTAGATTAAAAATAAATCACTTGGTGGTGTGTGTGAATTCTGTTATGGCATGGTGTGACTCGGTAGCGCGAGTATCTTTAATGCAACTTTTTACCTTCAATTACATCTGAATCATAAAGCGAATTAAATTGAAAGCACAATCAGCTTTTGCTGATGAAAACACTATCAAATTGATTATAATCTGTGAGCCAGTTAAGGTGTTTCTGCATGTTTTATGTTAAGTTACATTAATAGCGACTATAACACTTAAACGTAGTGGTTTTCTTGAAGATACATCTGTACTGGATCACAGAACATAGGCATGCTGCATATCATTTTAATCAGCAGAAGCAGATTGTTCTAATAAGATGCATTTTAGAGTAAAAAGACGCATTAAAAGATGCACGATGCTACCAAGTCACACAGCACTCCTATGACCTTAGACTCAAAACATTTCTCTCAACATCCTATCACTTTAAATTTTTGCTATACAGTAGAAATTGTATTGTACACATAACAGGGGGCAAGTTTCACTTAATGAGAGATCATGTTAGGTTCAATACTTTTTAAAATACACTACTTTGTACTTTCCTTCTCCCTTCCTCTCTGTGTATGGACACCCAAGTTCCTAAACCACCTCCCCCCACCATCACACAGTTATAATTCATCTGCATTGAGCTCATTATATCGCTCACCAACACCCCACCTTCTTTTGCTTCTATTCAATGCTGCCGCATGCTGAGCCTGCTAATGACAAGGTATTCATTGTCTGCTTTAATTGCATACTTCACATCAAATACACAACAGGTGATGTTCTCAACATGGATAGACTGCTTAGGCTAGTGGGTTCCTTCTGCACTTTGCACATTGAGGTCTGGGGTTCGAATCATGGAAGGGGAGTTTTTTTTCCTTTTCTTTTGAATCTTTATATTTAGATTAAAAATAAATCACTTTGTGGTGTGTGTGAATTCTGTTATGGCATGGTGTGATTCTGTAGCGCGAGCCTCTTTAATTCAACTTTTTACCTTCAATTACATATGAATCATACAGCGAATCAAATTGAAAGCACAAGCAGCTTTTGCTGATAAAAACAATATGCAAATTGCCAATAATCTGTGAGCCAGTTCAGGAGTTTCTGCATGTTTTATGTTACGTTACACTAATAGCTACTATAACACTTAAACGTAGTGGTTTTCTTGAAGATACATCTGTTCTGGATCACAGAACATAGGCATGCTGCATATCATTTTAATCAGCAGAAGCAGATTGTTCTAATATGATGCATTTTAGTGTAAAAAGATGCATTAAAAGATGCACGATGCTACCAAGTCACACAGCACTCCTATGACCATAGACTCAAAACATTTCTCTCAACATCCTATCACTTGAAATTTCTGCTATACAGTAGAAATTGTATTGTTCACATAACAGGGGGCAAGCTTCACATAATGAGAGATCATGTTAGGTTCAATACTTTTTAAAATACACTACTTTGTACTTTCCTTCTCCCTTACTTTATGTGTATGGACACCCAAGTTCCTAAACCACCTCCCCCCACCATCACAGAATTAAAATTCATCTGCATTGAGCTCATTATATTGCTCAACAACACCCCACCATCTTTTGCTTCTATTCAATGCTGCCGCATGCTGAGCCTGCTAATGACAAGGTATTCATTGTCTGCTTTAATTGCATACTTCACATTAAATACACAACAGGTGATGTTCTCAACATGGATAAACTGTTTAGGCTAGTGGGTACTTTCTGTGCTTTGCACATTGAGGTCTGGGGTTCAAATCATGGAAGGGGAGTTTTTTTTCCTTTTCTTTTGAATCTTTATATTTAGATTAAAAATAAATCACTTTGTGGTGTGTGTGAATTCTGTTATGGCATGGTGTGATTCGGTAGCGCGAGCATCTTTAATGCAACTTTTTACCTTCAATTACATATGAATGATACAGCGAATCAAATTGAAAGCACTAGCAGCTTTTGCTGATGAAAACAATATGCAAATTGATTATATTCTGTGAGCCAGTTCAGGTGTTTCTGCATGTTTTATGTTATGTTACACTAATAGCGACTATAACACTTAAATGTCATGGTTTTCTTGAAGATACATCTGTACAGGATCACAGTATATAGGCATGCTGCATATCATTTTAATCAGCAGAAGCAGATTGTTCTAATAAGATGCATTTTAGGGTAAAAAGATGCATTAAAAGATGCAAGATGCTACAAAGTCACACAGCACTCCTATGACCTTAGACTCAAAACATTTCTCTCAACATCCTATCACTTGAAATTTCTGCTATACAGTAGAAATTGTTTTGTACACATAAAAAGGGGCAAGTTTCACATTATGAGAGATCATGTTAGGTTCAATACTTTTTAAAATACACTACTTTGTACTTTCCTTCTCACTTCCTCTCTGAGTATGGACACCCAAGTTCATAAACCACCTCCCCCCACCATCACACAATTATAATTCATCTGCATTGGCTCATTATATGGCTCACCAACACCCCACCTTCTTTTGCTTCTATTCAATGCTGCCGCATGCTGAGCCTGCTATTGACAAGGTATACATTGTCTACTTTAATTGCACACTTCACATCACATAAACATCAGGTGATGTTCTCAACATGGATAGATTGTTTAGGCTAGTGGGTACTTTCTGTGCTTTGCACATTGAGGTCTGGGGTTCAAATCATGGAAGGGGAGTTTTTTTTCCTTTTCTTTTGAATCTTTATATTTAAATTAAAAATAAATCACTTTGTGGTGTGTGTGAATTCTGTTATGGCATGGTGTGATTCGGTAGGGCGAGCATCTTTAATGCAACTTTTTACCTTCAATTACATCTGAATCATACAGCGAATCAAATTGAAAGCACAAGCAGCTTTTGCTGATGAAAACAATATGCAAATTGATTATAATCTGTGAGCCAGTTCAGGTGTTTCGGCATGTTTTATGTTACGTTACACTAATAGCGACTATAACACTTAAACGTAGTGGTTTTCTTGAAGATACATCTGTACTGGATCACAGAACATAGGCATGCTGCATATCATTTTAATCAGCAGAAGCAGATTGTTCTAATAAGATGCATTTTAGGGTAAAAAGACGCATTAAAAGATGCACGATGCTACCAAGTCACACAGCACTCCTATGACCTTAGACTCAAAACAATTCTCTCAACATCCTATCACTTGAAATTTCTGCTATACAGTAGAAATTGTATTGTACACATAAAAGGGGGCAAGTTTCACATAATGAGAGATCATGTTAGGTTCAATACTTTTTAAAATACACTACTTTGTACTTTCCTTCTCTCTTACTCTATGTGTATGGACACCCAAGTTCCTAAACCACCTCCCCCCACCATCACACAATTAAAATTCATCTGCATTGAGCTCATTATATTGCTCACCAACACCCCACCTTCTTTTGCTTCTATTCAATGCTGCCGCATGCTGAGCCTGCTATTGACAAGGTATACATTGTCTACTTTAATTGCACACTTCACATCACATAAACATCAGGTGATGTTCTCAACATGGATAGATTGTTTAGGCTAGTGGGTACTTTCTGTGCTTTGCACATTGAGGTCTGGGGTTCAAATCATGGAAGGGGAGTTTTTTTTCCTTTTCTTTTGAATCTTTATATTTAAATTAAAAATAAATCACTTTGTGGTGTGTGTGAATTCTGTTATGGCATGGTGTGATTCGGTAGGGCGAGCATCTTTAATGCAACTTTTTACCTTCAATTACATCTGAATCATACAGCGAATCAAATTGAAAGCACAAGCAGCTTTTGCTGATGAAAACAATATGCAAATTGATTATAATCTGTGAGCCAGTTCAGGTGTTTCGGCATGTTTTATGTTACGTTACACTAATAGCGACTATAACACTTAAACGTAGTGGTTTTCTTGAAGATACATCTGTACTGGATCACAGAACATAGGCATGCTGCATATCATTTTAATCAGCAGAAGCAGATTGTTCTAATAAGATGCATTTTAGGGTAAAAAGACGCATTAAAAGATGCACGATGCTACCAAGTCACACAGCACTCCTATGACCTTAGACTCAAAACAATTCTCTCAACATCCTATCACTTGAAATTTCTGCTATACAGTAGAAATTGTATTGTACACATAAAAGGGGGCAAGTTTCACATAATGAGAGATCATGTTAGGTTCAATACTTTTTAAAATACACTACTTTGTACTTTCCTTCTCTCTTACTCTATGTGTATGGACACCCAAGTTCCTAAACCACCTCCCCCCACCATCACACAATTAAAATTCATCTGCATTGAGCTCATTATATTGCTCACCAACTCCCCACCTTCTTTTGCTTCTATTCAATGCTGCCGCATGCTGAGCCTGCTAATGACAAGGTATTCATAGTCTGCTTTAATTGCATACTTCACATCAAATACACAACAGGTGATGTTCTCAACATGGATAGACTGTTTAGGCTAGTGGGTACTTTCTGTGCTTTGCACATTGAGGTCTGGGGTTCGGATCATGGAAGGGGAGTTTTTTTTCCTTTCCTTTTGAATCTTTATTTTTAGATTAAAAATAAATCACTTGGTGGTGTGTGTGAATTCTGTTATGGCATGGTGTTATTCGGTAGCGAGAGCATCTTTAATGCAACTTTTTACCTTCAATTACATCTGAATCATACAGCGAATCAAATTGAAAGCACTTGCAGCTTTTGCTAATGAAAACAATATGCAAATTGATTATATTCTGTGAGTCAGTTCAGGTGTTTCTGCATGTTTTATGTTACGTTACACTAATACCGACTATTACACTTAAACGTAGTGGTTTTCTTGAAGATACATCTGTTCTGGATCACAGAACATAGGCATGCTGCATATCATTTTAATCAGCAGAAGCAGATTGTTCTATTAAGATGCATTTTAGTGTAAAAAGACGCATTAAAAGATGCACGATGCTACCAAGTCACACAGCACTCCTATGACCTTAGACTCAAAACATTTCTCTCAACATCCTATCACTTGAAATTTCTGCTTTACAATAGAAATTGTATTGTCCACATAACAGGGGGCAAGATTCACATAATGAGAGATCATTTTAGGTTCAATACTTTTTAAAATACACTACTTTGTACTTTCCTTCTCCCTTACTCTATGTGTATGGACACCCAAGTTCCTAAACCACCTCCCCCCACCATCACACAATTAAAATTCATCTGCATTGAGCTCATTATATTGCTCACCAACACCCCACCTTCTTTTGCTTCTATTCAATGCTGCCGCATGCTGAGACTGCTAATGACAAGGTATTCATTGTCTGCTTTAATTGCATACTTCACATCAAATACACAACAGGTGATGTTCTCAACATGGATAGACTGTTTAGGCTAGTGGGTACTTTCTGTGCTTTGCACATTGAGGTCTGGGGTTCAAATCATGGAAGGGGAGTTTTTTTTCCTTTTCTTTTGAATCTTTATATTTAGATTAAAAATAAATCACTTTGTGGTGTGTGTGAATTCTGTTATGGCATGGTGTGATTCGGTAGCGCGAGCATCTTTAATGCAACTTTTTACCTTCAATTACATATGAATCATACAGCGAATCAAATTGAAAGCACATGCAGCTTTTGCTGATGAAAACAATATGCAAATTGATTATAATCTGTGAGCCAGTTCAGGTGTTTCTGCATGTTTTATGTTATGTAACACTAATAGCGACTATACACTTAAACATAGTGGTTTTCTTGAAGATACATCTGTACTGGATCACAGAACATAGGCATGCTGCATATCATTTTAATCAGCAGAAGCAGATTGTTCTAATAAGATGCATTTTAAGGTAAAAAGACGCATTAAAAGATGCACGATGCTACCAAGTCACTCAGCACTCCTATGACCTTAGACTCAAAACATTTCTCTCAACATCCTATCACTTGAAATTTTTGCTATACAGTAGAAATTGTATTGTACACATAACAGGGGGCAAGTTTCACATAATGAGAGATCATGTTAGGTTCAATACTTTTTAAAATACACTACTTTGTACTTTCCTTCTCCCTTCCTCTCTGTGTATGGACACCCTAGTTCCTAAACCACCTCCCCCTACCATCACACAGTTTTAATTCATCTGCATTGAGCTCATTATATGGCTCACCAACACCCAACCTTCTTTTGCTTCTATTCAATGCTGCCACATGCTGAGCCTGCTATTGACAAGGTATACATTGTCTACTTTAATTGCACACTTCACATCACATACACAACAGGTGATGTTCTCAACATGGATAGACTGTTTAGTCTAGTGGGTACTGTCTGCGCTTTGCACCTTGAGGTATAGGGTTCGGATCATGGAAGGGGAGTTTTTTTTCCTTTTCTTTTGAATCTTTATTTATAGATTAAAAATAAATCACTTGGTGGTGTGTGTGAATTCTGTTATGGCATGGTGTGACTCGGTAGCACGAGTATCTTTAATGCAACTTTTTACCTTCAATTACATCTGAATCATACAGCGAATCAAATTGAAAGCACAAGCAGCTTTTGCTGATGAAAACAATATGCAAATTGATTATAATCTGTGAGCCAGTTCAGGTGTTTCGGCATGTTTTATGTTACGTTACACTAATAGCGACTATAACACTTAAACGTAGTGGTTTTCTTGAAGATACATCTGTACTGGATCACAGAACATAGGCATGCTGCATATCATTTTAATCAACAGAAGCAGATTGTTCTAACAAGATGCATTTTAGGGTAAAAAGACGCATTAAAAGATGCACGATGCTACCAAGTCACACAGCACTCCTATGACTTTAGACTCAAAACATTTCTCTCAACATCCTATCACTTGAAATTTCTGATATACAGTAGAAATTGTAATGTACACATAACAGGGGGCAAGTTTCACATAATGAGAGATCATGTTAGGTTCAATACTTTTTAAAATACACTACTTTGTACTTTCCTTCTCCCTTCCTCTCTGTGTATGGACACCCAAGTTCCTAAACTACCTCCCCCCACCATCACACAATTATAATTCATCTGCATTGAGCTCATTATATCGCTCACAAACACCCCACCTTCTTTTGCTTCTATTCAATGCTGCCGCATGCTGAGCCTGCTAATGACAAGGTGTTCATTGTCTGCTTTAATTGCATACTTCACATTAAATACACAACAGGTGATGTTCTCAACATGGATAAACTGTTTAGGCTAGTGGGTACTTTCTGTGCTTTGCACATTGAGGTCTGGGGTTCAAATCATGGAAGGGGAGTTTTTTTTCCTTTTCTTTTGAATCTTTATATTTAGATTAAAAATAAATCACTTTGTGGTGTGTGTGAATTCTGTTATGGCATGGTGTGATTCGGTAGCGCGAGCATCTTTAATGCAACTTTTTACCTTCAATTACATATGAATGATACAGCGAATCAAATTGAAAGCACAAGCAGCTTTTGCTGATGAAAACAATATGCAAATTGATTATATTCTGTGAGCCAGTTCAGGTGTTTCTGCATGTTTTATGTTATGTTACACTAATAGCGACTATAACACTTAAATGTCATGGTTTTCTTGAAGATACATCTGTACAGGATCACAGTATATAGGCATGCTGCATATCATTTTAATCAGCAGAAGCAGATTGTTCTAATAAGATGCATTTTAGGGTAAAAAGATGCATTAAAAGATGCACGATGCTACAAAGTCACACAGCACTCCTATGACCTTAGACTCAAAACATTTCTCTCAACATCCTATCACTTGAAATTTCTGCTATACAGTAGAAATTGTTTTGTACACATAACAAGGGGCAAGTTTCACATTATGAGAGATCATGTTAGGTTCAATACTTTTTAAAATACACTACTTTGTACTTTCCTTCTCACTTCCTCTCTGTGTATGGACACCCAAGTTCATAAACCACCTCCCCCCACCATCACACAATTATAATTCATCTGCATTGGCTCATTATATGGCTCACCAACACCCCACCTTCTTTTGCTTCTATTCAATGCTGCCGCATGCTGAGCCTGCTATTGACAAGGTATACATTGTCTACTTTAATTGCACACTTCACATCACATACACAACAGGTGATGTTCTCAACATGGATAGATTGTTTAGGCTAGTGGGTACTTTCTGTGCTTTGCACATTGAGGTCTGGGGTTCAAATCATGGAAGGGGAGTTTTTTTTCCTTTTCTTTTGAATCTTTATATTTAAATTAAAAATAAATCACTTTGTGGTGTGTGTGAATTCTGTTATGGCATGGTGTGATTCGGTAGGGCGAGCATCTTTAATGCAACTTTTTACTTTCAATTACATCTGAATCATACAGCGAATCAAATTGAAAGCACAAGCAGCTTTTGCTGATGAAAACAATATGCAAATTGATTATAATCTGTGAGCCAGTTCAGGTGTTTCGGCATGTTTTATGTTACGTTACACTAATAGCGACTATAACACTTAAACGTAGTGGTTTTCTTGAAGATACATCTGTACTGGATCACAGAACATAGGCATGCTGCATATCATTTTAATCAGCAGAAGCAGATTGTTCTAATAAGATGCATTTTAGGGTAAAAAGACGCATTAAAAGATGCACAATGCTACCAAGTCACACAGCACTCCTATGACCTTAGACTCAAAACAATTCTCTCAACATCCTATCACTTGAAATTTCTGCTATACAGTAGAAATTGTATTGTACACATAAAAGGGGGCAAGTTTCACATAATGAGAGATCATGTTAGGTTCAATACTTTTTAAAATACACTACTTTGTACTTTCCTTCTCCCTTACTCTATGTGTATGGACACCCAAGTTCCTAAACCACCTCCCCCCACCATCACACAATTAAAATTCATCTGCATTGAGCTCATTATATTGCTCACCAACTCCCCACCTTCTTTTGCTTCTATTCAATGCTGCCGCATGCTGAGCCTGCTAATGACAAGGTATTCATAGTCTGCTTTAATTGCATACTTCACATCAAATACACAACAGGTGATGTTCTCAACATGGATAGACTGTTTAGGCTAGTGGGTACTTTCTGTGCTTTGCACATTGAGGTCTGGGGTTCGGATCATGGAAGGGGAGTTTTTTTTCCTTTCCTTTTGAATCTTTATTTTTAGATTAAAAATAAATCACTTGGTGGTGTGTGTGAATTCTGTTATGGCATGGTGTTATTCGGTAGCGAGAGCATCTTTAATGCAACTTTTTACCTTCAATTACATCTGAATCATACAGCGAATCAAATTGAAAGCACTTGCAGCTTTTGCTAATGAAAACAATATGCAAATTGATTATATTCTGTGAGTCAGTTCAGGTGTTTCTGCATGTTTTATGTTACGTTACACTAATACCGACTATTACACTTAAACGTAGTGGTTTTCTTGAAGATACATCTGTTCTGGATCACAGAACATAGGCATGCTGCATATCATTTTAATCAGCAGAAGCAGATTGTTCTATTAAGATGCATTTTAGTGTAAAAAGACGCATTAAAAGATGCACGATGCTACCAAGTCACACAGCACTCCTATGACCTTAGACTCAAAACATTTCTCTCAACATCCTATCACTTGAAATTTCTGCTTTACAATAGAAATTGTATTGTCCACATAACAGGGGGCAAGATTCACATAATGAGAGATCATTTTAGGTTCAATACTTTTTAAAATACACTACTTTGTACTTTCCTTCTCCCTTACTCTATGTGTATGGACACCCAAGTTCCTAAACCAACTCCCCCCACCATCACACAATTAAAATTCATCTGCATTGAGCGCATTATATTGCTCACCAACACCCCACCTTCTTTTGCTTCTATTCAATGCTGCCGCATGCTGAGACTGCTAATGACAAGGTATTCATTGTCTGCTTTAATTGCATACTTCACATCAAATACACAACAGGTGATGTTCTCAACATGGATAGACTGTTTAGGCTAGTGGGTACTTTCTGTGCTTTGCACATTGAGGTCTGGGGTTCAAATCATGGAAGGGGAGTTTTTTTTCCTTTTCTTTTGAATCTTTATATTTAGATTAAAAATAAATCACTTTGTGGTGTGTGTGAATTCTGTTATGGCATGGTGTGATTCGGTAGCGCGAGCATCTTTAATGCAACTTTTTACCTTCAATTACATATGAATCATACAGCGAATCAAATTGAAAGCACATGCAGCTTTTGCTGATGAAAACAATATGCAAATTGATTATAATCTGTGAGCCAGTTCAGGTGTTTCTGCATGTTTTATGTTACGTAACACTAATAGCGACTATACACTTAAACGTAGTGGTTTTCTTGAAGATACATCTGTACTGGATCACAGAACATAGGCATGCTGCATATCATTTTAATCAGCAGAAGCAGATTGTTCTAATAAGATGCATTTTAGGGTAAAAAGACGCATTAAAAGATGCACGATGCTACCAAGTCACTCAGCACTCCTATGACCTTAGACTCAAAACATTTCTCTCAACATCCTATCACTTGAAATTTTTGCTATACAGTAGAAATTGTATTGTACACATAACAGGGGGCAAGTTTCACATAATGAGAGATCATGTTAGGTTCAATACTTTTTAAAATACACTACTTTGTACTTTCCTTCTCCCTTCCTCTCTGTGTATGGACACCCAAGTTCCTAAACCACCTCCCCCCACCATCACACAATTATAATTCATCTGCATTGAGCTCATTATATCGCTCACCAACACCCCACCTTCTTTTGCTTCTATTCAATGCTGCCGTATGCTGAGCCTGCTAATGACAAGGTATTCATTGTCTGCTTTAATTGCATACTTCACATCAAATACACAACAGGAGATGTTCTCAACATGGATAGACTGTTTAGGCTAGTGGGTACTGTCTGCACTTTGCACATTGAGGTCTGGGGTTCGAATCATGGAAGGGGAGTTTTTTTTCCTTTTATTTTGAATCTTTATATTTAGATTAAAAATAAATCACTTTGTGGTGTGTATGAATTCTGTTATGGCATGGTGTGATTCGGTAGCGCGTGCATCTTTAATGCAACTTTTTACCTTCAATTACATCTGAATCATACAGCGAATCAAATTGAAAGCACAAGCAGCTTTTGCTGATAAAAACAATATGCAAATTGCCTATAATCTGTGAGCCAGTTCAGGTGTTTCTGCATGTTTTATGTTACATTACACTAATAGCGACTATAACACTTAAACATAGTGGTTTTCTTGAAGATACACCTGTACAGGATCTCAGAACATAGGCATGCTGCATATCATTTTAATCAGCAGAAGCAGATTGTTCTAATAAGATGCATTTTAGTGTAAAAAAACGCATTAAAAGATGCACAATGCTACCAAGTCACACAGCACTCCTATGACCTTAGACTCAAAACATTTCTCTCAACATCCTATCACTTGAAATTTCTGCTATACAGTAGAAATTGTTTTGTACACATAACAGGGGGCAAGTTTCACATAATGAGAGATCATGTTAGGTTCAATACTTTTTAAAATACACTACTTTGTACTTTCCTTCTCACTTCCTCTCTGTGTATGGACACCCAAGTTCCTAAACCACCTCCCCCACCATCACACACTTATAATTCATCTGCATTGAGCTCATTATATGGCTCACCAACACCCAACCTTCTTTTGCTTCTATTCAATGTTGCCGCATGCTGAGCCTGCTATTGACAAGGTATACATTGTCTACTTTAATTGCACACTTCACATCACAAACACAAAAGGTGATGTTCTCAACATGGATAGACTGTTTTGTCTAGTGGGTACTGTCTGCGCTTTGCACCTTGAGGTATGGGGTTCGGATCATGGAAGGGGAGTTTTTTTTTCCTTTTCTTTTGAATCTTTATATTTAGATTAAAAATAAATCACTTGGTGGTGTGTGTGAATTCTGTTATGGCATGGTGTGACTCGGTAGCGCGAGTATCTTTAATGCAACTTTTTACCTTCAATTACATCTGAATCATAAAGCGAATTAAATTGAAAGCACAAGCAGCTTTTGCTGATGAAAACACTATCAAATTGATTATAATCTGTGAGCCAGTTAAGGTGTTTCTGCATGTTTTATGTTAAGTTACATTAATAGCGACTATAACACTTAAACGTAGTGGTTTTCTTGAAGATACATCTGTACTGGATCACAGAACATAGGCATGCTGCATATCATTTTAATCAGCAGAAGCAGATTGTTCTAATAAGATGCATTTTAGAGTAAAAAGACGCATTAAAAGATGCACGATGCTACCAAGTCACACAGCACTCCTATGACCTTAGACTCAAAACATTTCTCTCAACATCCTATCACTTGAAATTTCTGCTATACAGTAGAAATTGTTTTGTACACATAACAGGGGGCAAGTTTCACATAATGAGAGATCATGTTAGGTTCAATACTTTTTAAAATACACTACTTTGGACTTTCCTTCTCACTTCCTCTCTGTGTATGGACACCCAAGTTCCTAAACCACCTCCCCCACCATCACACACTTATAATTCATCTGAATTGAGCTCATTATATGGCTCACCAACACCCAACCTTCTTTTGCTTCTATTCAATGTTGCCGCATGCTGAGCCTGCTATTGACAAGGTATACATTGTCTACTTTAATTGCACACTTCACATCACATACACAACAGGTGATGTTCTCAACATGGATAGACTGTTTTGTCTAGTGGGTACTGTCTGCGCTTTGCACCTTGAGGTATGGGGTTCGGATCATGGAAGGGGAGTTTTTTTTTCCTTTTCTTTTGAATCTTTATTTTTAGATTAAAAATAAATCACTTGGTGGTGTGTGTGAATTCTGTTATGGCATGGTGTGACTCGGTAGCGCGAGTATCTTTAATGCAACTTTTTACCTTCAATTACATCTGAATCATAAAGCGAATCAAATTGAAAGCACAAGCAGCTTTTGCTGATGAAAACACTATCAAATTGATTATAATCTGTGAGCCAGTTCAGGTGTTTCTGCATGTTTTATGTTACGTTACACTAATAGCGACTATAACACTTAAACGTAGTGGTTTTCTTGAAGATACATCTGTACTGGATCACAGAACATAGGCATGCTGCATATCATTTTAATCAGCAGAAGCAGATTGTTCTAATAAGATGCATTTTAGGGTAAAAAGACGCATTAAAAGATGCACGATGCTACCAAGTCACACAGCACTCCTATGACCTTAGACTCAAAACATTTCTCTCAACATCTTATCACTTGAAATTTTTGCTATACAGTAGAAATTGTATTGTACACATAACAGGGGGCAAGTTTCACATAATGAGAGATCATGTTAGGTTCAATACTTTTTAAAATACACTACTTTGTACTTTCCTTCTCCCTTTCTCTCTGTGTATGGACACCCTAGTTCCTAAACCACCTCCCCCTACCATCACACAGTTTTAATTCATCTGCATTGAGCTCATTATATGGCTCACCAACAGCCCACCTTCTTTTGCTTCTATTCAATGCTGCCACATGCTGAGCCTGCTATTGACAAGGTATACATTGTCTACTTTAATTGCACACTTCACATCACATACACAACAGGTGATGTTCTCAACATGGATAGACTGTTTAGTCTAGTGGGTACTGTCTGCGCTTTGCACCTTGAGGTATAGGGTTCGGATCATGGAAGGGGATTTTTTTTTCCTTTTCTTTTGAATCTTTATTTTTAGATTAAAAATAAATCACTTGGTGGTGTGTGTGAATACAGTTATGGCATGGTGTGACTCGGTAGCATGAGTATCTTTAATGCAACTTTTTACCTTCAATTACATCTGAATCATACAGCGAATCAAATTGAAAGCACATGCAGCTTTTGCTGATGAAAACAATATGCAAATTAATTATAATCTGTGAGCCAGTTCAGGTGTTTCTGCATGTTTTATGTTACGTTACACTAATAGCGACTATAACACTTAAACGTAGTGGTTTTCTTGAAGATACATCTGTACTGGATCACAGAACATAGGCATGCTGCATATCATTTTAATCAGCAGAAGCAGATTGTTCTAATAAGATGCATTTTAGGGTAAAAAGACGCATTAAAAGATGCACGATGCTACCAAGTCACACAGCACTCCTATGACCTTAGACTCAAAACATTTCTCTCAACATCATATCACTTGAAATTTTTGCTATACAGTAGAAATTGTATTGTACACATAACAGGGGGCAAGTTTCACATAATGAGAGATCATGTTAGGTTCAATACTTTTTAAAATACACTACTTTGTACTTTCCTACTCCCTTCCTCTCTGTGTATGGACACCCAAGTTCCTAAACCACCTCCCCCCACCATCACACAATTATAATTCATCTGCATTGAGCTCATTATATCGCTCACCAACACCCCACCTTCTTTTGCTTCTATTCAATGCTGCCGCATGCTGAGCCTGCTAATGACAAGGTATTCATTGTCTGCTTTAATTGCATACTTCACATCAAATACACAACAGGTGATGTTCTCAACATGGATAGACTGTTTAGGCTAGTGGGTACTGTCTGCACTTTGCACAATGAGGTCTGGGGTTTGAATCATGGAAGGGGAGTTTTTTTTTCCTTTTCTTTTGAATCTTTATATTTAGATTAAAAATAAATCACTTTGTGGTGTGTATGAATTCTGTTATGGCATGGTGTGATTCGGTAGCGCGTGCATCTTTAATGCAACATTTTACCTTCAATTACATCTGAATCATACAGCGAATCAAATTGAAAGCACAAGCAGCTTTTGCTGATAAAAACAATATGCAAATTGCCTATAATCTGAGAGCCAGTTCAGGTGTTTCTGCATGTTTTATGTTACATTACACTAATAGCGACTATAACACTTAAACGTAGTGGTTTTCTTGAAGATACACCTGTACTGGATCTCAGAACATAGGCATGCTGCATATCATTTTAATCAGCAGAAGCAGATTGTTCTAATAAGATGCATTTTAGTGTAAAAAAACGCATTAAAAGATGCACGATGCTACCAAGTCACACAGCACTCCTATGACCTTAGACTCAAAACATTTCTCTCAACATCCTATCACTTGAAATTTCTGCTATACAGTAGAAATTGTTTTGTACACATAACAGGGGGCAAGTTTCACATAATGAGAGATCATGTCAGGTTCAATACTTTTTAAAATACACTACTTTGTACTTTCCTTCTCACTTCCTCTCTGTGTATGGACACCCAAGTTCCTAAACCTCCTCCCCCACCATCACACACTTATAATTCATCTGCATTGAGCTCATTATATGGCTCACCAACACACAACCTTCTTTTGCTTCTATTCAATGTTGCCGCATGCTGAGCCTGCTATTAACAAGGTATACATTGTCTACTTTAATTGCACACTTCACATCACATACACAACAGGTGATGTTCTCAACATGGATAGACTGTTTTGTCTAGTGGGTACTGTCTGCACTTTGCACCTTGAGGTATGGGGTTCGGATCATGGAAGGGGAGTTTTTTTTTCCTTTTCTTTTGAATCTTTATTTTTAGATTAAAAATAAATCACTTGGTGGTGTGTGTGAATTTTGTTATGGCATGGTGTGACTCGGTAGCGCGAGTATCTTTAATGCAACTTTTTACCTTCAATTACATCTGAATCATAAAGCGAATCAAATTGAAAGCACAAGCAGCTTTTGCTGATGAAAACACTATCAAATTGATTATAATCTGTGAGCCAGTTCAGGTGTTTCTGCATGTTTTATGTTACGTTACACTAATAGCGACTA
The DNA here is from genome assembly GCA_031769625.1 of Taudactylus pleione. Classification (NCBI taxonomy): domain Eukaryota; kingdom Metazoa; phylum Chordata; class Amphibia; order Anura; family Myobatrachidae; genus Taudactylus; species Taudactylus pleione. Next base: position 7,951,708 of record JAUIMM010000759.1, read on the forward strand.
TAACACTTAAACGTAGTGGTTTTCTTGAAGATACATCTGTACTGGATCACAGAACATAGGCATGCTGCATATCATTTTAATCAGCAGAAGCAGATTGTTCTAATAAGATGCATTTTAGGGTAAAAAGACGCATTAAAAGATGCACGATGCTACCAAGTCACACAGCACTCCTATGACCTTAGACTCAAAACATTTCTCTCAACATCATATCACTTGAAATTTTTGCTATACAGTAGAAATTGTATTGTACACATAACAGGGGGCAAGTTTCACATAATGAGAGATCATGTTAGGTTCAATACTTTTTAAAATACACTACTTTGTACTTTCCTTCTCCCTTCCTCTCTGTGTATGGACACCCAAGTTCCTAAACCACCTCCCCCCACCATCACACAATTATAATTCATCTGCATTGAGCTCATTATATCGCTCACCAACACCCCACCTTCTTTTGCTTCTATTCAATGCTGCCGTATGCTGAGCCTGCTAATGACAAGGTATTCATTGTCTGCTTTAATTGCATACTTCACATCAAATACACAACAGGAGATGTTCTCAACATGGATAGACTGTTTAGGCTAGTGGGTACTGTCTGCACTTTGCACATTGAGGTCTGGGGTTCGAATCATGGAAGGGGAGTTTTTTTTCCTTTTATTTTGAATCTTTATATTTAGATTAAAAATAAATCACTTTGTGGTGTGTATGAATTCTGTTATGGCATGGTGTGATTCGGTAGCGCGTGCATCTTTAATGCAACTTTTTACCTTCAATTACATCTGAATCATACAGCGAATCAAATTGAAAGCACAAGCAGCTTTTGCTGATAAAAACAATATGCAAATTGCCTATAATCTGAGAGCCAGTTCAGGTGTTTCTGCATGTTTTATGTTACATTACACTAATAGCGACTATAACACTTAAACATAGTGGTTTTCTTGAAGATACACCTGTACAGGATCTCAGAACATAGGCATGCTGCATATCATTTTAATCAGCAGAAGCAGATTGTTCTAATAAGATGCATTTTAGTGTAAAAAAACGCATTAAAAGATGCACAATGCTACCAAGTCACACAGCACTCCTATGACCTTAGACTCAAAACATTTCTCTCAACATCCTATCACTTGAAATTTCTGCTATACAGTAGAAATTGTTTTGTACACATAACAGGGGGCAAGTTTCACATAATGAGAGATCATGTTAGGTTCAATACTTTTTAAAATACACTACTTTGTACTTTCCTTCTCACTTCCTCTCTGTGTATGGACACCCAAGTTCCTAAACCACCTCCCCCACCATCACACACTTATAATTCATCTGCATTGAGCTCATTATATGGCTCACCAACACCCAACCTTCTTTTGCTTCTATTCAATGTTGCCGCATGCTGAGCCTGCTATTGACAAGGTATACATTGTCTACTTTAATTGCACACTTCACATCACAAACACAAAAGGTGATGTTCTCAACATGGATAGACTGTTTTGTCTAGTGGGTACTGTCTGCGCTTTGCACCTTGAGGTATGGGGTTCGGATCATGGAAGTGGAGTTTTTTTTTCCTTTTCTTTTGAATCTTTATATTTAGATTAAAAATAAATCACTTGGTGGTGTGTGTGAATTCTGTTATGGCATGGTGTGACTCGGTAGCGCGAGTATCTTTAATGCAACTTTTTACCTTCAATTACATCTGAATCATAAAGCGAATCAAATTGAAAGCACAAGCAGCTTTTGCTGATGAAAACACTATCAAATTGATTATAATCTGTGAGCCAGTTCAGGTGTTTCTGCATGTTTTATGTTACGTTACACTAATAGCGACTATAACACTTAAACGTAGTGGTTTTCTTGAAGATACATCTGTACTGGATCACAGAACATAGGCATGCTGCATATCATTTTAATCAGCAGAAGCAGATTGTTCTAATAAGATGCATTTTAGGGTAAAAAGACGCATTAAAAGATGCACGATGCTACCAAGTCACACAGCACTCCTATGACCTTAGACTCAAAACATTTCTCTCAACATCATATCACTTGAAATTTTTGCTATACAGTAGAAATTGTATTGTACACATAACAGGGGGCAAGTTTCACATAATGAGAGATCATGTTAGGTTCAATACTTTTTAAAATACACTACTTTGTACTTTCCTTCTCCCTTCCTCTCTGTGTATGGACACCCAAGTTCCTAAACCACCTCCCCCCACCATCACACAATTATAATTCATCTGCATTGAGCTCATTATATCGCTCACCAACACCCCACCTTCTTTTGCTTCTATTCAATGCTGCCGTATGCTGAGCCTGCTAATGACAAGGTATTCATTGTCTGCTTTAATTGCATACTTCACATCAAATACACAACAGGAGATGTTCTCAACATGGATAGACTGTTTAGGCTAGTGGGTACTGTCTGCACTTTGCACATTGAGGTCTGGGGTTCGAATCATGGAAGGGGAGTTTTTTTTCCTTTTATTTTGAATCTTTATATTTAGATTAAAAATAAATCACTTTGTGGTGTGTATGAATTCTGTTATGGCATGGTGTGACTCGGTAGCGCGAGTATCTTTAATGCAACTTTTTACCTTCAATTACATCTGAATCATAAAGCGAATTAAATTGAAAGCACAATCAGCTTTTGCTGATGAAAACACTATCAAATTGATTATAATCTGTGAGCCAGTTAAGGTGTTTCTGCATGTTTTATGTTAAGTTACATTAATAGCGACTATAACACTTAAACGTAGTGGTTTTCTTGAAGATACATCTGTACTGGATCACAGAACATAGGCATGCTGCATATCATTTTAATCAGCAGAAGCAGATTGTTCTAATAAGATGCATTTTAGAGTAAAAAGACGCATTAAAAGATGCACGATGCTACCAAGTCACACAGCACTCCTATGACCTTAGACTCAAAACATTTCTCTCAACATCCTATCACTTTAAATTTTTGCTATACAGTAGAAATTGTATTGTACACATAACAGGGGGCAAGTTTCACTTAATGAGAGATCATGTTAGGTTCAATACTTTTTAAAATACACTACTTTGTACTTTCCTTCTCCCTTCCTCTCTGTGTATGGACACCCAAGTTCCTAAACCACCTCCCCCCACCATCACACAGTTATAATTCATCTGCATTGAGCTCATTATATCGCTCACCAACACCCCACCTTCTTTTGCTTCTATTCAATGCTGCCGCATGCTGAGCCTGCTAATGACAAGGTATTCATTGTCTGCTTTAATTGCATACTTCACATCAAATACACAACAGGTGATGTTCTCAACATGGATAGACTGCTTAGGCTAGTGGGTTCCTTCTGCACTTTGCACATTGAGGTCTGGGGTTCGAATCATGGAAGGGGAGTTTTTTTTCCTTTTCTTTTGAATCTTTATATTTAGATTAAAAATAAATCACTTTGTGGTGTGTGTGAATTCTGTTATGGCATGGTGTGATTCTGTAGCGCGAGCCTCTTTAATTCAACTTTTTACCTTCAATTACATATGAATCATACAGCGAATCAAATTGAAAGCACAAGCAGCTTTTGCTGATAAAAACAATATGCAAATTGCCAATAATCTGTGAGCCAGTTCAGGAGTTTCTGCATGTTTTATGTTATGTTACACTAATAGCTACTATAACACTTAAACGTAGTGGTTTTCTTGAAGATACATCTGTTCTGGATCACAGAACATAGGCATGCTGCATATCATTTTAATCAGCAGAAGCAGATTGTTCTAATATGATGCATTTTAGTGTAAAAAGATGCATTAAAAGATGCACGATGCTACCAAGTCACACAGCACTCCTATGACCATAGACTCAAAACATTTCTCTCAACATCCTATCACTTGAAATTTCTGCTATACAGTAGAAATTGTATTGTTCACATAACAGGGGGCAAGCTTCACATAATGAGAGATCATGTTAGGTTCAATACTTTTTAAAATACACTACTTTGTACTTTCCTTCTCCCTTACTTTATGTGTATGGACACCCAAGTTCCTAAACCACCTCCCCCACACCATCACAGAATTAAAATTCATCTGCATTGAGCTCATTATATTGCTCAACAACACCCCACCATCTTTTGCTTCTATTCAATGCTGCCGCATGCTGAGCCTGCTAATGACAAGGTATTCATTGTCTGCTTTAATTGCATACTTCACATTAAATACACAACAGGTGATGTTCTCAACATGGATAAACTGTTTAGGCTAGTGGGTACTTTCTGTGCTTTGCACATTGAGGTCTGGGGTTCAAATCATGGAAGGGGAGTTTTTTTTCCTTTTCTTTTGAATCTTTATATTTAGATTAAAAATAAATCACTTTGTGGTGTGTGTGAATTCTGTTATGGCATGGTGTGATTCGGTAGCGCGAGCATCTTTAATGCAACTTTTTACCTTCAATTACATATGAATGATACAGCGAATCAAATTGAAAGCACTAGCAGCTTTTGCTGATGAAAACAATATGCAAATTGATTATATTCTGTGAGCCAGTTCAGGTGTTTCTGCATGTTTTATGTTATGTTACACTAATAGCGACTATAACACTTAAATGTCATGGTTTTCTTGAAGATACATCTGTACAGGATCACAGTATATAGGCATGCTGCATATCATTTTAATCAGCAGAAGCAGATTGTTCAAATAAGATGCATTTTAGGGTAAAAAGATGCATTAAAAGATGCACGATGCTACAAAGTCACACAGCACTCCTATGACCTTAGACTCAAAACATTTCTCTCAACATCCTATCACTTGAAATTTCTGCTATACAGTAGAAATTGTTTTGTACACATAACAAGGGGCAAGTTTCACATTATGAGAGATCATGTTAGGTTCAATACTTTTTAAAATACACTACTTTGTACTTTCCTTCTCACTTCCTCTCTGTGTATGGACACCCAAGTTCATAAACCACCTCCCCCCACCATCACACAATTATAATTCATCTGCATTGGCTCATTATATGGCTCACCAACACCCCACCTTCTTTTGCTTCTATTCAATGCTGCCGCATGCTGAGCCTGCTATTGACAAGGTATACATTGTCTACTTTAATTGCACACTTCACATCACATAAACATCAGGTGATGTTCTCAACATGGATAGATTGTTTAGGCTAGTGGGTACTTTCTGTGCTTTGCACATTGAGGTCTGGGGTTCAAATCATGGAAGGGGAGTTTTTTTTCCTTTTCTTTTGAATCTTTATATTTAAATTAAAAATAAATCACTTTGTGGTGTGTGTGAATTCTGTTATGGCATGGTGTGATTCGGTAGGGCGAGCATCTTTAATGCAACTTTTTACCTTCAATTACATCTGAATCATACAGCGAATCAAATTGAAAGCACAAGCAGCTTTTGCTGATGAAAACAATATGCAAATTGATTATAATCTGTGAGCCAGTTCAGGTGTTTCGGCATGTTTTATGTTACGTTACACTAATAGCGACTATAACACTTAAACGTAGTGGTTTTCTTGAAGATACATCTGTACTGGATCACAGAACATAGGCATGCTGCATATCATTTTAATCAGCAGAAGCAGATTGTTCTAATAAGATGCATTTTAGGGTAAAAAGACGCATTAAAAGATGCACGATGCTACCAAGTCACACAGCACTCCTATGACCTTAGACTCAAAACAATTCTCTCAACATCCTATCACTTGAAATTTCTGCTATACAGTAGAAATTGTATTGTACACATAAAAGGGGGCAAGTTTCACATAATGAGAGATCATGTTAGGTTCAATACTTTTTAAAATACACTACTTTGTACTTTCCTTCTCTCTTACTCTATGTGTATGGACACCCAAGTTCCTAAACCAAATCCCCCCACCATCACACAATTAAAATTCATCTGCATTGAGCTCATTATATTGCTCACCAACTCCCCACCTTCTTTTGCTTCTATTCAATGCTGCCGCATGCTGAGCCTGCTAATGACAAGGTATTCATAGTCTGCTTTAATTGCATACTTCACATCAAATACACAACAGGTGATGTTCTCAACATGGATAGACTGTTTAGGCTAGTGGGTACTTTCTGTGCTTTGCACATTGAGGTCTGGGGTTCGGATCATGGAAGGGGAGTTTTTTTTCCTTTCCTTTTGAATCTTTATTTTTAGATTAAAAATAAATCACTTGGTGGTGTGTGTGAATTCTGTTATGGCATGGTGTTATTCGGTAGCGAGAGCATCTTTAATGCAACTTTTTACCTTCAATTACATCTGAATCATACAGCGAATCAAATTGAAAGCACTTGCAGCTTTTGCTAATGAAAACAATATGCAAATTGATTATATTCTGTGAGTCAGTTCAGGTGTTTCTGCATGTTTTATGTTACGTTACACTAATACCGACTATTACACTTAAACGTAGTGGTTTTCTTGAAGATACATCTGTTCTGGATCACAGAACATAGGCATGCTGCATATCATTTTAATCAGCAGAAGCAGATTGTTCTATTAAGATGCATTTTAGTGTAAAAAGACGCATTAAAAGATGCACGATGCTACCAAGTCACACAGCACTCCTATGACCTTAGACTCAAAACATTTCTCTCAACATCCTATCACTTGAAATTTCTGCTTTACAATAGAAATTGTATTGTCCACATAACAGGGGGCAAGATTCACATAATGAGAGATCATTTTAGGTTCAATACTTTTTAAAATACACTACTTTGTACTTTCCTTCTCCCTTACTCTATGTGTATGGACACCCAAGTTCCTAAACCACCTCCCCCCACCATCACACAATTAAAATTCATCTGCATTGAGCTCATTATATTGCTCACCAACACCCCACCTTCTTTTGCTTCTATTCAATGCTGCCGCATGCTGAGACTGCTAATGACAAGGTATTCATTGTCTGCTTTAATTGCATACTTCACATCAAATACACAACAGGTGATGTTCTCAACATGGATAGACTGTTTAGGCTAGTGGGTACTTTCTGTGCTTTGCACATTGAGGTCTGGGGTTCAAATCATGGAAGGGGAGTTTTTTTTCCTTTTCTTTTGAATCTTTATATTTAGATTAAAAATAAATCACTTTGTGGTGTGTGTGAATTCTGTTATGGCATGGTGTGATTCGGTAGCGCGAGCATCTTTAATGCAACTTTTTACCTTCAATTACATATGAATCATACAGCGAATCAAATTGAAAGCACATGCAGCTTTTGCTGATGAAAACAATATGCAAATTGATTATAATCTGTGAGCCAGTTCAGGTGTTTCTGCATGTTTTATGTTACGTAACACTAATAGCGACTATACACTTAAATGTAGTGGTTTTCTTGAAGATACATCTGTACTGGATCACAGAACATAGGCATGCTGCATATCATTTTAATCAGCAGAAGCAGATTGTTCTAATAAGATGCATTTTAAGGTAAAAAGACGCATTAAAAGATGCACGATGCTACCAAGTCACTCAGCACTCCTATGACCTTAGACTCAAAACATTTCTCTCAACATCCTATCACTTGAAATTTTTGCTATACAGTAGAAATTGTATTGTACACATAACAGGGGGCAAGTTTCACATAATGAGAGATCATGTTAGGTTCAATACTTTTTAAAATACACTACTTTGTACTTTCCTTCTCCCTTCCTCTCTGTGTATGGACACCCTAGTTCCTAAACCACCTCCCCCTACCATCACACAGTTTTAATTCATCTGCATTGAGCTCATTATATGGCTCACCAACACCCAACCTTCTTTTGCTTCTATTCAATGCTGCCACATGCTGAGCCTGCTATTGACAAGGTATACATTGTCAACTTTAATTGCACACTTCACATCACATACACAACAGGTGATGTTCTCAACATGGATAGACTGTTTAGTCTAGTGGGTACTGTCTGCGCTTTGCACCTTGAGGTATAGGGTTCGGATCATGGAAGGGGAGTTTTTTTTCCTTTTCTTTTGAATCTTTATTTATAGATTAAAAATAAATCACTTGGTGGTGTGTGTGAATTCTGTTATGGCATGGTGTGACTCGGTAGCACGAGTATCTTTAATGCAACTTTTTACCTTCAATTACATCTGAATCATACAGCGAATCAAATTGAAAGCACAAGCAGCTTTTGCTGATGAAAACAATATGCAAATTGATTATAATCTGTGAGCCAGTTCAGGTGTTTCGGCATGTTTTATGTTACGTTACACTAATAGCGACTATAACACTTAAACGTAGTGGTTTTCTTGAAGATACATCTGTACTGGATCACAGAACTTAGGCATGCTGCATATCATTTTAATCAGCAGAAGCAGATTGTTCTAATAAGATGCATTTTAGGGTAAAAAGACGCATTAAAAGATGCACGATGCTACCAAGTAACACAGCACTCCTATGACCTTAGACTCAAAACAATTCTCTCAACATCCTATCACTTGAAATTTCTGCTATACAGTAGAAATTGTATTGTACACATAAAAGGGGGCAAGTTTCACATAATGAGAGATCATGTTAGGTTCAATACTTTTTAAAATACACTACTTTGTACTTTCCTTCTCCCTTACTCTATGTGTATGGACACCCAAGTTCCTAAACCACCTCCCCCCACCATCACACAATTAAAATTCATCTGCATTGAGCTCATTATATTGCTCACCAACTCCCCACCTTCTTTTGCTTCTATTCAATGCTGCCGCATGCTGAGCCTGCTAATGACAAGGTATTCATAGTCTGCTTTAATTGCATACTTCACATCAAATACACAACAGGTGATGTTCTCAACATGGATAGACTGTTTAGGCTAGTGGGTACTTTCTGTGCTTTGCACATTGAGGTCTGGGGTTCGGATCAGGGAAGGGGAGTTTTTTTTCCTTTCCTTTTGAATCTTTATATTTAGATTAAAAATAAATCACTTTGTGGTGTGTGTGAATTCTGTTATGGCATGGTGTGATTCGGTAGCGCGAGCATCTTTAATGCAACTTTTTACCTTCAATTACATATGAATCATACAGCGAATCAAATTGAAAGCACATGCAGCTTTTGCTGATGAAAACAATATGCAAATTGATTATAATCTGTGAGCCAGTTCAGGTGTTTCTGCATGTTTTATGTTACGTAACACTAATAGCGACTATACACTTAAACGTAGTGGTTTTCTTGAAGATACATCTGTACTGGATCACAGAACATAGGCATGCTGCATATCATTTTAATCAGCAGAAGCAGATTGTTCTAATAAGATGCATTTTAGGGTAAAAAGACGCATTAAAAGATGCACGATGCTACCAAGTCACTCAGCACTCCTATGACCTTAGACTCAAAACATTTCTCTCAACATCCTATCACTTGAAATTTTTGCTATACAGTAGAAATTGTATTGTACACATAACAGGGGGCAAGTTTCACATAATGAGAGATCATGTTAGGTTCAATACTTTTTAAAATACACTACTTTGTACTTTCCTTCTCCCTTCCTCTCTGTGTATGGACACCCTAGTTCCTAAACCACCTCCCCCTACCATCACACAGTTTTAATTCATCTGCATTGAGCTCATTATATGGCTCACCAACACCCAACCTTCTTTTGCTTCTATTCAATGCTGCCACATGCTGAGCCTGCTATTGACAAGGTATACATTGTCTACTTTAATTGCACACTTCACATCACATACACAACAGGTGATGTTCTCAACATGGATAGACTGTTTAGTCTAGTGGGTACTGTCTGCGCTTTGCACCTTGAGGTATAGGGTTCGGATCATGGAAGGGGAGTTTTTTTTCCTTTTCTTTTGAATCTTTATTTATAGATTAAAAATAAATCACTTGGTGGTGTGTGTGAATTCTGTTATGGCATGGTGTGACTCGGTAGCACGAGTATCTTTAATGCAACTTTTTACCTTCAATTACATCTGAATCATACAGCGAATCAAATTGAAAGCACAAGCAGCTTTTGCTGATGAAAACAATATGCAAATTGATTATAATCTGTGAGCCAGTTCAGGTGTTTCGGCATGTTTTATGTTACGTTACACTAATAGCGACTATAACACTTAAACGTAGTGGTTTTCTTGAAGATACATCTGTACTGGATCACAGAACATAGGCATGCTGCATATCATTTTAATCAACAGAAGCAGATTGTTCTAACAAGATGCATTTTAGGGTAAAAAGACGCATTAAAAGATGCACGATGCTTCCAAGTCACACAGCACTCCTATGACCTTAGACTCAAAACATTTCTCTCAACATCCTATCACTTGAAATTTCTGCTATACAGTAGAAATTGTATTGTACACATAACAGGGGGCAAGATTCACATAATGAGAGATCATTTTAGGTTCAATACTTTTTAAAATACACTACTTTGTACTTTCCTTCTCCCTTACTCTATGTGTATGGACACCCAAGTTCCTAAACCAACTCCCCCCACCATCACACAATTAAAATTCATCTGCATTGAGCGCATTATATTGCTCACCAACACCCCACCTTCTTTTGCTTCTATTCAATGCTGCCGCATGCTGAGACTGCTAATGACAAGGTATTCATTGTCTGCTTTAATTGCATACTTCACATCAAATACACAACAGGTGATGTTCTCAACATGGATAGACTGTTTAGGCTAGTGGGTACTTTCTGTGCTTTGCACATTGAGGTCTGGGGTTCAAATCATGGAAGGGGAGTTTTTTTTCCTTTTCTTTTGAATCTTTATATTTAGATTAAAAATAAATCACTTTGTGGTGTGTGTGAATTCTGTTATGGCATGGTGTGATTCGGTAGCGCGAGCATCTTTAATGCAACTTTTTACCTTCAATTACATTTGAATCATACAGCGAATCAAATTGAAAGCACATGCAGCTTTTGCTGATGAAAACAATATGCAAATTGATTATAATCTGTGAGCCAGTTCAGGTGTTTCTGCATGTTTTATGTTACGTAACACTAATAGCGACTATACACTTAAACGTAGTGGTTTTCTTGAAGATACATCTGTACTGGATCACAGAACATAGGCATGCTGCATATCATTTTAATCAGCAGAAGCAGAATGTTCTAATAAGATGCATTTTAGGGTAAAAAGACGCATTAAAAGATGCACGATGCTACCAAGTCACTCAGCACTCCTATGACCTTAGACTCAAAACATTTCTCTCAACATCCTATCACTTGAAATTTTTGCTATACAGTAGAAATTGTATTGTACACATAACAGGGGGCAAGTTTCACATAATGAGAGATCATGTTAGGTTCAATACTTTTTAAAATACACTACTTTGTACTTTCCTTCTCCCTTCCTCTCTGTGTATGGACACCCTAGTTCCTAAACCACCTCCCCCTACCATCACACAGTTTTAATTCATCTGCATTGAGCTCATTATATGGCTCACCAACACCCAACCTTCTTTTGCTTCTATTCAATGCTGCCACATGCTGAGCCTGCTATTGACAAGGTATACATTGTCTACTTTAATTGCACACTTCACATCACATACACAACAGGTGATGTTCTCAACATGGATAGACTGTTTAGTCTAGTGGGTACTGTCTGCGCTTTGCACCTTGAGGTATAGGGTTCGGATCATGGAAGGGGAGTTTTTTTTCCTTATCTTTTGAATCTTTATTTATAGATTAAAAATAAATCACTTGGTGGTGTGTTTGAATTCTGTTATGGCATGGTGTGACTCGGTAGCGCGAGCATCTTTAATGCAACTTTTTACCTTCAATTACATCTGAATCATACAGCGAATCAAATTGAAAGCACTAGCAGCTTTTGCTGATGAAAACAATATGCAAATTGATTATATTCTGTGAGCCAGTTCAGGTGTTTCTGAATGTTTTATGTTACGTTACACTAATAGCGACTATAACACTTAAACGTAGTGGTTTTCTTGAAGATACATCTGTACTGGATCACAGAACATAGGCATGCTGCATATCATTTTAATCAGCAGAAGCAGATTGTTCTAATAAGATGCATTTTAGGGTAAAAAGACGCATTAAAAGATGCACGATGCTACCAAGTCACACAGCACTCCTATGACCTTAGACTCAAAACATTTCTCTCAACATCCTATCACTTGAAATTTCTGCTATACAGTAGAAATTGTATTGTACACATAAAAGGGGGCAAGTTTCACATAATGAGAGATCATGTTAGGTTCAATACTTTTTAAAATACACTACTTTGTACTTTCCTTCTCCCTTACTCTATGTGTATGGACACCCAAGTTCCTAAACCACCTCCCCCTACCATCACACAGTTTTAATTCATCTGCATTGAGCTCATTATATGGCTCACCAACACCCAACCTTCTTTTGCTTCTATTCAATGCTGCCACATGCTGAGCCTGCTATTGACAAGGTATACATTGTCTACTTTAATTGCACACTTCACATCACATACACAACAGGTGATGTTCTCAACATGGATAGACTGTTTAGTCTAGTGGGTACTGTCTGCGCTTTGCACCTTGAGGTATAGGGTTCGGATCATGGAAGGGGAGTTTTTTTTCCTTATCTTTTGAATCTTTATTTATAGATTAAAAATAAATCACTTGGTGGTGTGTGTGAATTCTGTTATGGCATGGTGTGACTCGGTAGCACGAGTATCTTTAATGCAACTTTTTACCTTCAATTACATCTGAATCATACAGCGAATCAAATTGAAAGCACATGCAGCTTTTGCTGATGAAAACAATATGCAAATTAATTATAATCTGTGAGCCAGTTCAGGTGTTTCTGCATGTTTTATGTTACGTTACACTAATAGCGACTATAACACTTAAACGTAGTGGTTTTCTTGAAGATACATCTTTACTGGATCACAGAACATAGGCATGCTGCATATCATTTTAATCAGCAGAAGCAGATTGTTCTAATAAGATGCATTTTAGTGTAAAAAAACGCATTAAAAGATGCACGATGCTATCAAGTCACACAGCACTCCTATGACCTTAGACTCAAAACATTTCTCTCAACATCCTATCACTTGAAATTTCTGCTATACAGTAGAAATTGTTTTGTACACATAACAGGGGGCAAGTTTCACATAATGAGAGATCATGTTAGGTTCAATACTTTTTAAAATACACTACTTTGTACTTTCCTTCTCACTTCCTCTCTGTGTATGGACACCCAAGTTCCTAAACCACCTCCCCCACCATCACACAATTATAATTCATCTGCATTGAGCTCATTATATGGCTCACCAACACCCAACCTTCTTTTGCTTCTATTCAATGTTGCCGCATGCTGAGCCTGCTATTGACAAGGTATACAATGTCTACTTTAATTGCACACTTCACATCACATACACAACAGGTGATGTTCTCAACATGGATAGACTGTTTTGTCTAGTGGGTACTGTCTGCGCTTTGCACCTTGAGGTATGGGGTTCGGATCATGGAAGGGGAGTTTTTTTTTCCTTTTCTTTTGAATCTTTATTTTTAGAATAAAAATAAATCACTTGGTGGTGTGTGTGAATTCTGTTATGGCATGGTGTGACTCGGTAGCGCGAATATCTTTAATGCAACTTTTTACCTTCAATTACATCTGAATCATAAAGCGAATCAAATTGAAAGCACAAGCAGCTTTTGCTGATGAAAACACTATCAAATTGATTATAATCTGTGAGCCAGTTAAGGTGTTTCTGCATGTTTTATGTTAAGTTACATTAATAGCGACTATAACACTTAAACGTAGTGGTTTTCTTGAAGATACATCTGTACTGGATCACAGAACATAGGCATGCTGCATATCATTTTAATCAGCAGAAGCAGATTGTTCTAATAAGATGCATTTTAGAGTAAAAAGACGCATTAAAAGATGCACGATGCTACCAAGTCACACAGCACTCCTATGACCTTAGACTCAAAACATTTCTCTCAACATCCTATCACTTGAAATTTTTGCTATACAGTAGAAATTGTATTGTACACATAACAGGGGGCAAGTTTCACTTAATGAGAGATAATGTTAGGTTCAATACTTTTTAAAATACACTACTTTGTACTTTCCTTCTCCCTTCCTCTCTGTGTATGGACACCCAAGTTCCTAAACCACCTCCCCCCACCATCACACAGTTATAATTCATCTGCATTGAGCTCATTATATCGCTCACCAACACCCCACCTTCTTTTGCTTCTATTCAATGCTGCTGCATGCTGAGCCTGCTAATGACAAGGTATTCATTGTCTGCGTTAATTGCATACTTCACATCAAATACACAACAGGTGATGTTCTCAACATGGATAGACTGCTTAGGCTAGTGGGTTCCTTCTGCACTTTGCACATTGAGGTCTGGGGTTCGAATCATGGAAGGGTAGTTTTTTTTCCTTTTCTTTTGAATCTTTATATTTAGATTAAAAATAAATCACTTTGTGGTGTGTGTGAATTCTGTTATGGCATGGTGTGATTCTGTAGCGCGACCCTCTTTAATGTAACTTTTTGCCTTCAATTACATCTGAATCATACAGCGAATCAAATTGAAAGCACAAGCAGCTTTTGCTGATAAAAACAATATGCAAATTGCCTATAATCTGTGAGCCAGTTCAGGTGTTTCTGCATGTTTTATGTTACGTTACACTAATATCAACTATAACACTTAAACGTAGTGGTTTTCTTGAAGATACATCTGTTCTGGATCACAGAACATAGGCATGCTGCATATCATTTTAATCAGCAGAAGCAGATTGTTCTAATAAGATGCATTTTAGTGTAAAAAGACGCATTAAAAGATGCACGATGCTACCAAGTCACACAGCACTCCTATGACCTTAGACTCAAAACATTTCTCTCAACATCCTATCACTTGAAATTTCTGCTTTACAATAGAAATTGTATTGTCCACATAACAGGGGGCAAGATTCACATAATGAGAGATCATTTTAGGTTCAATACTTTTTAAAATACACTACTTTGTACTTTCCTTCTCCCTTTCTCTATGTGTATGGACACCCAAGTTCCTAAACCACCTCCCCCCACCATCACACAATTAAAATTCATCTGCATTGAGCTCATTATATTGCTCACCAACACCCCACCTTCTTTTGCTTCTATTCAATGCTGCCGCATGCTGAGACTGCTAATGACAAGGTATTCATTGTCTTCTTTAATTGCATACTTCACATCAAATACACAACAGGTGATGTTCTCAACATGGATAGACTGTTTAGGCTAGTGGGTACTTTCTGTGCTTTGCACATTGAGGTCTGGGGTTCAAATCATGGAAGGGGAGTTTTATTTCCTTTTCTTTTGAATCTTTATATTTAGATTAAAAATAAATCACTTTGTGGTGTGTGTGAATTCTGTTATGGCATGGTGTGATTCGGTAGGGCGAGCATCTTTAATGCAACTTTTTACCTTCAATTACATCTGAATCATACAGCGAATCAAATTGAAAGCACATGCAGCTTTTGCTGATGAAAACAATATGCAAATTAATTATAATCTGTGAGCCAGTTCAGGTGTTTCTGCATGTTTTATGTTACGTTACACTAATAGCGACTATAACACTTAAACGTAGTGGTTTTCTTGAAGATACATCTTTACTGGATCACAGAACATAGGCATGCTGCATATCATTTTAATCAGCAGAAGCAGATTGTTCTAATAAGATGCATTTTAGTGTAAAAAAACGCATTAAAAGATGCACGATGCTATCAAGTCACACAGCACTCCTATGACCTTAGACTCAAAACATTTCTCTCAACATCCTATCACTTGAAATTTCTGCTATACAGTAGAAATTGTTTTGTACACATAACAGGGGGCAAGTTTCACATAATGAGAGATCATGTTAGGTTCAATACTTTTTAAAATACACTACTTTGTACTTTCCTTCTCACTTCCTCTCTGTGTATGGACACCCAAGTTCCTAAACCACCTCCCCCACCATCACACAATTATAATTCATCTGCATTGAGCTCATTATATGGCTCACCAACACCCAACCTTCTTTTGCTTCTATTCAATGTTGCCGCATGCTGAGCCTGCTATTGACAAGGTATACAATGTCTACTTTAATTGCACACTTCACATCACATACACAACAGGTGATGTTCTCAACATGGATAGACTGTTTTGTCTAGTGGGTACTGTCTGCGCTTTGCACCTTGAGGTATGGGGTTCGGATCATGGAAGGGGAGTTTTTTTTTCCTTTTCTTTTGAATCTTTATTTTTAGAATAAAAATAAATCACTTGGTGGTGTGTGTGAATTCTGTTATGGCATGGTGTGACTCGGTAGCGCGAATATCTTTAATGCAACTTTTTACCTTCAATTACATCTGAATCATAAAGCGAATCAAATTGAAAGCACAAGCAGCTTTTGCTGATGAAAACACTATCAAATTGATTATAATCTGTGAGCCAGTTAAGGTGTTTCTGCATGTTTTATGTTAAGTTACATTAATAGCGACTATAACACTTAAACGTAGTGGTTTTCTTGAAGATACATCTGTACTGGATCACAGAACATAGGCATGCTGCATATCATTTTAATCAGCAGAAGCAGATTGTTCTAATAAGATGCATTTTAGAGTAAAAAGACGCATTAAAAGATGCACGATGCTACCAAGTCACACAGCACTCCTATGACCTTAGACTCAAAACATTTCTCTCAACATCCTATCACTTGAAATTTTTGCTATACAGTAGAAATTGTATTGTACACATAACAGGGGGCAAGTTTCACTTAATGAGAGATAATGTTAGGTTCAATACTTTTTAAAATACACTACTTTGTACTTTCCTTCTCCCTTCCTCTCTGTGTATGGACACCCAAGTTCCTAAACCACCTCCCCCCACCATCACACAGTTATAATTCATCTGCATTGAGCTCATTATATCGCTCACCAACACCCCACCTTCTTTTGCTTCTATTCAATGCTGCTGCATGCTGAGCCTGCTAATGACAAGGTATTCATTGTCTGCGTTAATTGCATACTTCACATCAAATACACAACAGGTGATGTTCTCAACATGGATAGACTGCTTAGGCTAGTGGGTTCCTTCTGCACTTTGCACATTGAGGTCTGGGGTTCGAATCATGGAAGGGGAGTTTTTTTTCCTTTTCTTTTGAATCTTTATATTTAGATTAAAAATAAATCACTTTGTGGTGTGTGTGAATTCTGTTATGGCATGGTGTGATTCTGTAGCGCGACCCTCTTTAATGTAACTTTTTACCTTCAATTACATCTGAATCATACAGCGAATCAAATTGAAAGCACAAGCAGCTTTTGCTGATAAAAACAATATGCAAATTGCCTATAATCTGTGAGCCAGTTCAGGTGTTTCTGCATGTTTTATGTTACGTTACACTAATATCAACTATAACACTTAAACGTAGTGGTTTTCTTGAAGATACATCTGTTCTGGATCACAGAACATAGGCATGCTGCATATCATTTTAATCAGCAGAAGCAGATTGTTCTAATAAGATGCATTTTAGTGTAAAAAGACGCATTAAAAGATGCACGATGCTACCAAGTCACACAGCACTCCTATGACCTTAGACTCAAAACATTTCTCTCAACATCCTATCACTTGAAATTTCTGCTTTACAATAGAAATTGTATTGTCCACATAACAGGGGGCAAGATTCACATAATGAGAGATCATTTTAGGTTCAATACTTTTTAAAATACACTACTTTGTACTTTCCTTCTCCCTTACTCTATGTGTATGGACACCCAAGTTCCTAAACCACCTCCCCCCACCATCACACAGTTATAATTCATCTGCATTGAGCTCATTATATTGCTCACCAACACCCCACCTTCTTTTGCTTCTATTCAATGCTGCCGCATGCTGAGACTGCTAATGACAAGGTATTCATTGTCTGCTTTAATTGCATACTTCACATCAAATACACAACAGGTGATGTTCTCAACATGGATAGACTGTTTAGGCTAGTGGGTACTTTCTGTGCTTTGCACATTGAGGTCTGGGGTTCAAATCATGGAAGGGGAGTTTTATTTCCTTTTCTTTTGAATCTTTATATTTAGATTAAAAATAAATCACTTTGTGGTGTGTGTGAATTCTGTTATGGCATGGTGTGATTCGGTAGGGCGAGCATCTTTAAAGCAAATTTTTACCTTCAATTACATCTGAATCATACAGCGAATCAAATTGAAAGCACAAGCAGCTTTTGCTGATGAAAACAATATGCAAATTGATTATAATCTGTGAGCCAGTTCAGGTGTTTCGGCATGTTTTATGTTACGTTACACTAATAGCGACTATAACACTTAAACGTAGTGGTTTTCTTGAAGATACATCTGTACTGGATCACAGTACATAGGCATGCTGCATATCATTTTAATCAACAGAAGCAGATTGTTCTAACAAGATGCATTTTAGGGTAAAAAGACGCATTAAAAGATGCACGATGCTACCAAGTCACACAGCACTCCTATGACCTTAGACTCAAAACATTTCTCTCAACATCCTATCACTTGAAATTTCTGCTATACAGTAGAAATTGTAATGTACACATAACAGGGGGCAAGTTTCACATAATGAGAGATCATGTTAGGTTCAATACTTTTTAAAATACACTACTTTGTACTTTCCTTCTCACTTCCTCTCTGTGTATGGACACCCAAGTTCCTAAACCACCTCCCCCACCATCACACAATTATAATTCATCTGCATTGAGCTCATTATATGGCTCACCAACACCCAACCTTCTTTTGCTTCTATTCAATGTTGCCGCATGCTGAGCCTGCTATTGACAAGGTATACAATGTCTACTTTAATTGCACACTTCACATCACATACACAACAGGTGATGTTCTCAACATGGATAGACTGTTTTGTCTAGTGGGTACTGTCTGCGCTTTGCACCTTGAGGTATGGGGTTCGGATCATGGAAGGGGAGTTTTTTTTTCCTTTTCTTTTGAATCTTTATTTTTAGATTAAAAATAAATCACTTGGTGGTGTGTGTGAATTCTGTTATGGCATGGTGTGACTCGGTAGCGCGAATATCTTTAATGCAACTTTTTACCTTCAATTACATCTGAATCATAAAGCGAATCAAATTGAAAGCACAAGCAGCTTTTGCTGATGAAAACACTATCAAATTGATTATAATCTGTGAGCCAGTTAAGGTGTTTCTGCATGTTTTATGTTAAGTTACATTAATAGCGACTATAACACTTAAACGTAGTGGTTTTCTTGAAGATACATCTGTACTGGATCACAGAACATAGGCATGCTGCATATCATTTTAATCAGCAGAAGCAGATTGTTCTAATAAGATGCATTTTAGAGTAAAAAGACGCATTAAAAGATGCACAATGCTACCAAGTCACACAGCACTCCTATGACCTTAGACTCAAAACATTTCTCTCAACATCCTATCACTTGAAATTTTTGCTATACAGTAGAAATTGTATTGTACACATAACAGGGGGCAAGTTTCACTTAATGAGAGATAATGTTAGGTTCAATACTTTTTAAAATACACTACTTTGTACTTTCCTTCTCCCTTCCTCTCTGTGTATGGACACCCAAGTTCCTAAACCACCTCCCCCCACCATCACACAGTTATAATTCATCTGCATTGAGCTCATTATATCGCTCACCAACACCCCACCTTCTTTTGCTTCTATTCAATGCTGCTGCATGCTGAGCCTGCTAATGACAAGGTATTCATTGTCTGCTTTAATTGCATACTTCACATCAAATACACAACAGGTGATGTTCTCAACATGGATAAACTGTTTAGGCTAGTGGGTACTGTCTGTGCTTTGCACATTGAGGTATGGGGTTCGGATCATGGAAGGGGAGTTTTTTTTCCTTTTCTTTTGAATCTTTACTTTTAGATTAAAAATAAATCACTTGGTGGTGTGTGTGAATTCTGTTATGGCATGGTGTGATTCGGTAGCGCGAGCATCTTTAATGCAACTTTTTACCTTCAATTACATATGAATCATACAGCGAATCAAATTGAAAGCACATGCAGCTTTTGCTGATGAAAACAATATGCAAATTGATTATAATCTGTGAGCCAGTTCAGGTGTTTCTGCATGTTTTATGTTACGTTACACTAATAGCGACTATAACACTTAAACGTAGTGGTTTTCTTGAAGATACATCTGTACTGGATCACAGAACATAGGCATGCTGCATATCATTTTAATCAGCAGAAGCAGATTGTTCTAATAAGATGCATTTTAGGGTAAAAAGACGCATTAAAAGATGCACGATGCTACCAAGTCACACAGCACTCCTATGACCTTAGACTCAAAACATTTCTCTCAACATCCTATCACTTGAAATTTTTGCTATACAGTAGAAATTGTATTGTACACATAACAGGGGGCAAGTTTCACATAATGAGAGATCATGTTAGGTTCAATACTTTTTAAAATACACTACTTTGTACTTTCCTTCTCACTTCCTCTCTGTGTATGGACACCCAAGTTCCTAAACCACCTCCCCCCACCATCACACAATTATAATTCATCTGCATTGGCTCATTATATGGCTCACCAACACCCCACCTTCTTTTGCTTCTATTCAATGCTGCCGCATGCTGAGCCTGCTATTGACAAGGTATACATTGTCTACTTTAATTGCACACTTCACATCACATACACAACAGGTGATGTTCTCAACATGGATAGATTGTTTAGGCTAGTGGGTACTTTCTGTGCTTTGCACATTGAGGTCTGGGGTTCAAATCATGGAAGGGGAGTTTTTTTTCCTTTTCTTTTGAATCTTTATATTTAAATTAAAAATAAATCACTTTGTGGTGTGTGTGAATTCTGTTATGGCATGGTGTGATTCGGTAGGGCGAGCATCTTTAATGCAACTTTTTACCTTCAATTACATCTGAATCATACAGCGAATCAAATTGAAAGCACAAGCAGCTTTTGCTGATGAAAACAATATGCAAATTGATTATAATCTGTGAACCAGTTCAGGTGTTTTGGCATGTTTTATGTTACGTTACACTAATAGCGACTATAACACTTAAACGTAGTGGTTTTCTTGAAGATACATCTGTACTGGATCACAGAACATAGGCATGCTGCATATCATTTTAATCAACAGAAGCAGATTGTTCTAACAAGATGCATTTTAGGGTAAAAAGACGCATTAAAAGATGCACGATGCTACCAAGTCACACAGCACTCCTATGACCTTAGACTCAAAACATTTCTCTCAACATCCTATCACTTGAAATTTCTGCTATACAGTAGAAATTGTAATGTACACATAACAGGGGGCAAGTTTCACATAATGAGAGATCATGTTAGGTTCAATACTTTTTAAAATACACTACTTTGTACTTTCCTTCTCCCTTCCTCTCTGTGTATGGACACCCAAGTTCCTAAACCACCTCCCCCCACCATCACACAATTATAATTCATCTGCATTGAGCTCATTATATCGCTCACAAACACCCCACCTTCTTTTGCTTCTATTCAATGCTGCCGCATGCTGAGCCTGCTAATGACAAGGTGTTCATTGTCTGCTTTAATTGCTTTCTTCACATCAAATACACAACAGGTGATGTTCTCAACATGGATAGACTGTTTAGGCTAGTGGGTACTGTCTGTGCTTTGCAAATTGAGGTATGGGGTTCGGATCATGGAAGGGGAGTTTTTTTTCCTTTTCTTTTGAATCTTTATTTTTAGATTAAAAATAAATCACTTTGTGGTGTGATTGAATTCTGTTATGGCATGGTGTGACTCGGTAGCGCGAGCATCTTTAATGCAACTTTTTACCTTCAATTACATATGAATCATACAGCGAATCAAATTGAAAGCACATGCAGCTTTTGCTGATGAAAACAATATGCAAATTGATTATAATCTGTGAGCCAGTTCAGGTGTTTCTGCATGTTTTATGTTACGTTACACTAATAGCGACTATAACACTTAAACGTAGTGGTTTTCTAGAAGATACATCTGTACTGGATCACAGAACATAGGCATGCTGCATATCATTTTAATCAGCAGAAGCAGATTGTTCTAATAAGATGCATTTTAGGGTAAAAAGACGCATTAAAAGATGCACGATGCTACCAAGTCACACAGCACTCCTATGACCTTAGACTCAAAACATTTCTCTCAACATCCTATCACTTGAAATTTCTGCTATACAGTAGAAATTGTAATGTACACATAACAGGGGGCAAGTTTCACATAATGAGAGATCATGTTAGGTTCAATACTTTTTAAAATACACTACTTTGTACTTTCCTTCTCCCTTCCTCTCTGTGTATGGACACCCAAGTTCCTAAACCACCTCCCCCCACCATCACACAATTATAATTCATCTGCATTGAGCTCATTATATCGCTCACCAACACCCCACCTTCTTTTGCTTCTATTCAATGCTGCCGCATGCTGAGCCTGCTATTGACAAGGTATACATTGTCTACTTTAATTGCACACTTCACATCACATACACAACAGGTGATGTTCTCAACATGGATAGACTGTTTAGTCTAGTGGGTACTGTCTGCGCTTTGCACCTTGAGGTATAGGGTTCGGATCATGGAAGGGGAGTTTTTTTTCCTTATCTTTTGAATCTTTATTTATAGATTAAAAATAAATCACTTGGTGGTGTGTGTGAATTCTGTTATGGCATGGTGTGACTCGGTAGCACGAGTATCTTTAATGCAACTTTTTACCTTCAATTACATCTGAATCATACAGCGAATCAAATTGAAAGCACATGCAGCTTTTGCTGATGAAAACAATATGCAAATTAATTATAATCTGTGAGCCAGTTCAGGTGTTTCTGCATGTTTTATGTTACGTTACACTAATAGCGACTATAACACTTAAACGTAGTGGTTTTCTTGAAGATACATCTTTACTGGATCACAGAACATAGGCATGCTGCATATCATTTTAATCAGCAGAAGCAGATTGTTCTAATAAGATGCATTTTAGTGTAAAAAAACGCATTAAAAGATGCACGATGCTATCAAGTCACACAGCACTCCTATGACCTTAGACTCAAAACATTTCTCTCAACATCCTATCACTTGAAATTTCTGCTATACAGTAGAAATTGTTTTGTACACATAACAGGGGGCAAGTTTCACATAATGAGAGATCATGTTAGGTTCAATACTTTTTAAAATACACTACTTTGTACTTTCCTTCTCACTTCCTCTCTGTGTATGGACACCCAAGTTCCTAAACCACCTCCCCCACCATCACACAATTATAATTCATCTGCATTGAGCTCATTATATGGCTCACCAACACCCAACCTTCTTTTGCTTCTATTCAATGTTGCCGCATGCTGAGCCTGCTATTGACAAGGTATACAATGTCTACTTTAATTGCACACTTCACATCACATACACAACAGGTGATGTTCTCAACATGGATAGACTGTTTTGTCTAGTGGGTACTGTCTGCGCTTTGCACCTTGAGGTATGGGGTTCGGATCATGGAAGGGGAGTTTTTTTTTCCTTTTCTTTTGAATCTTTATTTTTAGAATAAAAATAAATCACTTGGTGGTGTGTGTGAATTCTGTTATGGCATGGTGTGACTCGGTAGCGCGAATATCTTTAATGCAACTTTTTACCTTCAATTACATCTGAATCATAAAGCGAATCAAATTGAAAGCACAAGCAGCTTTTGCTGATGAAAACACTATCAAATTGATTATAATCTGTGAGCCAGTTAAGGTGTTTCTGCATGTTTTATGTTAAGTTACATTAATAGCGACTATAACACTTAAACGTAGTGGTTTTCTTGAAGATACATCTGTACTGGATCACAGAACATAGGCATGCTGCATATCATTTTAATCAGCAGAAGCAGATTGTTCTAATAAGATGCATTTTAGAGTAAAAAGACGCATTAAAAGATGCACGATGCTACCAAGTCACACTGCACTCCTATGACCTTAGACTCAAAACATTTCTCTCAACATCCTATCACTTGAAATTTTTGCTATACAGTAGAAATTGTATTGTACACATAACAGGGGGCAAGTTTCACTTAATGAGAGATAATGTTAGGTTCAATACTTTTTAAAATACACTACTTTGTACTTTCCTTCTCCCTTCCTCTCTGTGTATGGACACCCAAGTTCCTAAACCACCTCCCCCCACCATCACACAGTTATAATTCATCTGCATTGAGCTCATTATATCGCTCACCAACACCCCACCTTCTTTTGCTTCTATTCAATGCTGCTGCATGCTGAGCCTGCTAATGACAAGGTATTCATTGTCTGCGTTAATTGCATACTTCACATCAAATACACAACAGGTGATGTTCTCAACATGGATAGACTGCTTAGGCTAGTGGGTTCCTTCTGCACTTTGCACATTGAGGTCTGGGGTTCGAATCATGGAAGGGGAGTTTTTTTTCCTTTTCTTTTGAATCTTTATATTTAGATTAAAAATAAATCACTTTGTGTTGTGTGTGAATTCTGTTATGGCATGGTGTGATTCTGTAGCGCGACCCTCTTTAATGTAACTTTTTACCTTCAATTACATCTGAATCATACAGCGAATCAAATTGAAAGCACAAGCAGCTTTTGCTGATAAAAACAATATGCAAATTGCCTATAATCTGTGAGCCAGTTCAGGTGTTTCTGCATGTTTTATGTTACGTTACACTAATATCAACTATAACACTTAAACGTAGTGGTTTTCTTGAAGATACATCTGTTCTGGATCACAGAACATAGGCATGCTGCATATCATTTTAATCAGCAGAAGCAGATTGTTCTAATAAGATGCATTTTAGTGTAAAAAGACGCATTAAAAGATGCACGATGCTACCAAGTCACACAGCACTCCTATGACCTTAGACTCAAAACATTTCTCTCAACATCCTATCACTTGAAATTTCTGCTTTACAATAGAAATTGTATTGTCCACATAACAGGGGGCAAGATTCACATAATGAGAGATCATTTTAGGTTCAATACTTTTTAAAATACACTACTTTGTACTTTCCTTCTCCCTTACTCTATGTGTATGGACACCCAAGTTCCTAAACCACCTCCCCCCACCATCACACAATTAAAATTCATCTGCATTGAGCTCATTATATTGCTCACCAACACCCCACCTTCTTTTGCTTCTATTCAATGCTGCCGCATGCTGAGACTGCTAATGACAAGGTATTCATTGTCTGCTTTAATTGCATACTTCACATCAAATACACAACAGGTGATGTTCTCAACATGGATAGACTGTTTAGGCTAGTGGGTACTTTCTGTGCTTTGCACATTGAGGTCTGGGGTTCAAATCATGGAAGGGGAGTTTTATTTCCTTTTCTTTTGAATCTTTATATTTAGATTAAAAATAAATCACTTTGTGGTGTGTGTGAATTCTGTTATGGCATGGTGTGATTCGGTAGGGCGAGCATCTTTAATGCAACTTTTTACCTTCAATTACATCTGAATCATACAGCGAATCAAATTGAAAGCACAAGCAGCTTTTGCTGATGAAAACAATATGCAAATTGATTATAATCTGTGAGCCAGTTCAGGTGTTTCGGCATGTTTTATGTTACGTTACACTAATAGCGACTATAACACTTAAACGTAGTGGTTTTCTTGAAGATACATCTGTACTGGATCACAGTACATAGGCATGCTGCATATCATTTTAATCAACAGAAGCAGATTGTTCTAACAAGATGCATTTTAGGGTAAAAAGACGCATTAAAAGATGCACGATGCTACCAAGTCACACAGCACTCCTATGACCTTAGACTCAAAACATTTCTCTCAACATCCTATCACTTGAAATTTCTGCTATACAGTAGAAATTGTAATGTACACATAACAGGGGGCAAGTTTCACATAATGAGAGATCATGTTAGGTTCAATACTTTTTAAAATACACTACTTTGTACTTTCCTTCTCCCTTCCTCTCTGTGTATGGACACCCAAGTTCCTAAACCACCTCCCCCCACCATCACACAATTATAATTCATCTTCATTGAGCTCATTATATCGCTCACAAACACCCCACCTTCTTTTGCTTCTATTCAATGCTGCCGCATGCTGAGCCTGCTAATGACAAGGTGTTCATTGTCTGCTTTAATTGCTTTCTTCACATCAAATACACAACAGGTGATGTTCTCAACATGGATAGACTGTTTAGGCTAGTGGGTACTGTCTGTGCTTTGCAAATTGAGGTATGGGGTTCGGATCATGGAAGGGGAGTTTTTTTTCCTTTTCTTTTGAATCTTTATTTTTAGATTAAAAATAAATCACTTGGTGGTGTGATTGAATTCTGTTATGGCATGGTGTGACTCGGTAGCGCGAGCATCTTTAATGCAACTTTTTACCTTCAATTACATATTAATCATACAGCGAATCAAATTGAAAGCACATGCAGCTTTTGCTGATGAAAACAATATGCAAATTGATTATAATCTGTGAGCCAGTTCAGGTGTTTCTGCATGTTTTATGTTACGTTACACTAATAGCGACTATAACACTTAAACGTAGTGGTTTTCTAGAAGATACATCTGTACTGGATCACAGAACATAGGCATGCTGCATATCATTTTAATCAGCAGAAGCAGATTGTTCTAATAAGATGCATTTTAGGGTAAAAAGACGCATTAAAAGATGCACGATGCTACCAAGTCACACAGCACTCCTATGACATTAGACTCAAAACATTTCTCTCAACATCCTATCACTTGAAATTTTTGCTATACAGTAGAAATTGTATTGTACACATAACAGGGGGCAAGTTTCACATAATGAGAGATCATGTTAGGTTCAATACTTTTTAAAATACACTACTTTGTACTTTCCTTCTCACTTCCTCTCTGTGTATGGACACCCAAGTTCCTAAACCACCTCCCCCACCATCACACAATTATAATTCATCTGCATTGAGCTCATTATATGGCTCACCAACACCCAACCTTCTTTTGCTTCTATTCAATGTTGCCGCATGCTGAGCCTGCTATTGACAAGGTATACAATGTCTACTTTAATTGCACACTTCACATCACATACACAACAGGTGATGTTCTCAACATGGATAGACTGTTTTGTCTAGTGGGTACTGTCTGCGCTTTGCACCTTGAGGTATGGGGTTCGGATCATGGAAGGGGAGTTTTTTTTTCCTTTTCTTTTGAATCTTTATTTTTAGATTAAAAATAAATCACTTGGTGGTGTGTGTGAATTCTGTTATGGCATGGTGTGACTCGGTAGCGCGAATATCTTTAATGCAACTTTTTACCTTCAATTACATCTGAATCATAAAGCGAATCAAATTGAAAGCACAAGCAGCTTTTGCTGATGAAAACACTATCAAATTGATTATAATCTGTGAGCCAGTTAAGGTGTTTCTGCATGTTTTATGTTAAGTTACATTAATAGCGACTATAACACTTAAACGTAGTGGTTTTCTTGAAGATACATCTGTACTGGATCACAGAACATAGGCATGCTGCATATCATTTTAATCAGCAGAAGCAGATTGTTCTAATAAGATGCATTTTAGAGTAAAAAGACGCATTAAAAGATGCACGATGCTACCAAGTCACACAGCACTCCTATGACCTTAGACTCAAAACATTTCTCTCAACATCCTATCACTTGAAATTTTTGCTATACAGTAGAAATTGTATTGTACACATAACAGGGGGCAAGTTTCACTTAATGAGAGATAATGTTAGGTTCAATACTTTTTAAAATACACTACTTTGTACTTTCCTTCTCCCTTCCTCTCTGTGTATGGACACCCAAGTTCCTAAACCACCTCCCCCCACCATCACACAGTTATAATTCATCTGCATTGAGCTCATTATATCGCTCACCAACACCCCACCTTCTTTTGCTTCTATTCAATGCTGCTGCATGCTGAGCCTGCTAATGACAAGGTATTCATTGTCTGCTTTAATTGCATACTTCACATCAAATACACAACAGGTGATGTTCTCAACATGGATAAACTGTTTAGGCTAGTGGGTACTGTCTGTGCTTTGCACATTGAGGTATGGGGTTCGGATCATGGAAGGGGAGTTTTTTTTCCTTTTCTTTTGAATCTTTACTTTTAGATTAAAAATAAATCACTTGGTGGTGTGTGTGAATTCTGTTATGGCATGGTGTGATTCGGTAGCGCGAGCATCTTTAATGCAACTTTTTACCTTCAATTACATATGAATCATACAGTGAATCAAATTGAAAGCACATGCAGCTTTTGCTGATGAAAACAATATGCAAATTGATTATAATCTGTGAGCCAGTTCAGGTGTTTCTGCATGTTTTATGTTACGTTACACTAATAGCGACTATAACACTTAAACGTAGTGGTTTTCTAGAAGATACATCTGTACTGGATCACAGAACATAGGCATGCTGCATATCATTTTAATCAGCAGAAGCAGATTGTTCTAATAAGATGCATTTTAGGGTAAAAAGACGCATTAAAAGATGCACGATGCTACCAAGTCACACAGCACTCCTATGACCTTAGACTCAAAACATTTCTCTCAACATCCTATCACTTGAAATTTTTGCTATACAGTAGAAATTGTATTGTACACATAACAGGGGGCAAGTTTCACATAATGAGAGATCATGTTAGGTTCAATACTTTTTAAAATACACTACTTTGTACTTTCCTTCTCACTTCCTCTCTGTGTATGGACACCCAAGTTCCTAAACCACCTCCCCCCACCATCACACAATTATAATTCATCTGCATTGGCTCATTATATGGCTCACCAACACCCCACCTTCTTTTGCTTCTATTCAATGCTGCCGCATGCTGAGCCTGCTATTGACAAGGTATACATTGTCTACTTTAATTGCACACTTCACATCACATACACAACAGGTGATGTTCTCAACATGGATAGATTGTTTAGGCTAGTGGGTACTTTCTGTGCTTTGCACATTGAGGTCTGGGGTTCAAATCATGGAAGGGGAGTTTTTTTTCCTTTTCTTTTGAATCTTTATATTTAAATTAAAAATAAATCACTTTGTGGTGTGTGTGAATTCTGTTATGGCATGGTGTGATTCGGTAGGGCGAGCATCTTTAATGCAACTTTTTACCTTCAATTACATCTGAATCATACAGCGAATCAAATTGAAAGCACAAGCAGCTTTTGCTGATGAAAACAATATGCAAATTGATTATAATCTGTGAGCCAGTTCAGGTGTTTCTGCATGTTTTATGTTACGTTACACTAATAGCGACTATAACACTTAAACGTAGTGGTTTTCTTGAAGATACATCTGTACTGGATCACAGAACATAGGCATGCTGCATATCATTTTAATCAGCAGAAGCAGATTGTTCTAATAAGATGCATTTTAGGGTAAAAAGACGCATTAAAAGATGCACGATGCTACCAAGTCACACAGCACTCCTATGACCTTAGACTCAAAACATTTCTCTCAACATCCTATCACTTGAAATTTTTGCTATACAGTAGAAATTGTATTGTACACATAACAGGGGGCAAGTTTCACATAATGAGAGATCATGTTAGGTTCAATACTTTTTAAAATACACTACTTTGTACTTTCCTTCTCACTTCCTCTCTGTGTATGGACACCCAAGTTCCTAAACCACCTCCCCCCACCATCACACAATTATAATTCATCTGCATTGGCTCATTATATGGCTCACCAACACCCCACCTTCTTTTGCTTCTATTCAATGCTGCCGCATGCTGAGCCTGCTATTGACAAGGTATACATTGTCTACTTTAATTGCACACTTCACATCACATACACAACAGGTGATGTTCTCAACATGGATAGATTGTTTAGGCTAGTGGGTACTTTCTGTGCTTTGCACATTGAGGTCTGGGGTTCAAATCATGGAAGGGGAGTTTTTTTTCCTTTTCTTTTGAATCTTTATATTTAAATTAAAAATAAATCACTTTGTGGTGTGTGTGAATTCTGTTATGGCATGGTGTGATTCGGTAGGGCGAGCATCTTTAATGCAACTTTTTACCTTCAATTACATCTGAATCATACAGCGAATCAAATTGAAAGCACAAGCAGCTTTTGCTGATGAAAACAATATGCAAATTGATTATAATCTGTGAGCCAGTTCAGGTGTTTCGGCATGTTTTATGTTACGTTACACTAATAGCGTCTATAACACTTAAACGTAGTGGTTTTCTAGAAGATACATCTGTACTGGATCACAGAACATAGGCATGCTGCATATCATTTTAATCAGCAGAAGCAGATTGTTCTAATAAGATGCATTTTAGGGTAAAAAGACGCATTAAAAGATGCACGATGCTACCAAGTCACACAGCACTCCTATGACATTAGACTCAAAACATTTCTCTCAACATCCTATCACTTGAAATTTTTGCTATACAGTAGAAATTGTATTGTACACATAACAGGGGGCAAGTTTCACATAATGAGAGATCATGTTAGGTTCAATACTTTTTAAAATACACTACTTTGTACTTTCCTTCTCACTTCCTCTCTGTGTATGGACACCCAAGTTCCTAAACCACCTCCCCCCACCATCACACAATTATAATTCATCTGCATTGGCTCATTATATGGCTCACCAACACCCCACCTTCTTTTGCTTCTATTCAATGCTGCCGCATGCTGAGCCTGCTATTGACAAGGTATACATTGTCTACTTTAATTGCACACTTCACATCACATACACAACAGGTGATGTTCTCAACATGGATAGATTGTTTAGGCTAGTGGGTATTTTCTGTGCTTTGCACATTGAGGTCTGGGGTTCAAATCATGGAAGGGGAGTTTTTTTTCCTTTTCTTTTGAATCTTTATATTTAAATTAAAAATAAATCACTTGGTGGTGTGTTTGAATTCTGTTATGGCATGGTGTGACTCGGTAGCGCGAGCATCTTTAATGCAACTTTTTACCTTCAATTACATCTGAATCATACAGCGAATCAAATTGAAAGCACTAGCAGCTTTTGCTGATGAAAACAATATGCAAATTGATTATATTCTGTGAGGCAGTTCTGGTGTTTCTGAATGTTTTATGTTACGTTACACTAATAGCGACTATAACACTTAAACGTAGTGGTTTTCTTGAAGATACATCTGTACTGGATCACAGAACATAGGCATGCTGCATATCATTTTAATCAGCAGAAGCAGATTGTTCTAATAAGATGCATTTTAGGGTAAAAAGACGCATTAAAAGATGCACGATGCTACCAAGTCACACAGCACTCCTATGACCTTAGACTCAAAACATTTCTCTCAACATCCTATCACTTGAAATTTCTGCTATACAGTAGAAATTGTATTGTACACATAAAAGGGGGCAAGTTTCACATAATGAGAGATCATGTTAGGTTCAATACTTTTTAAAATACACTACTTTGTACTTTCCTTCTCCCTTACTCTATGTGTATGGACACCCAAGTTCCTAAACCACCTCCCCCCACCATCACACAATTAAAATTCATCTGCATTGAGCTCATTATATTGTTCACCAACACCCCACCTTCTTTTGCTTCTATTCAATGCTGCCGCATGCTGAGCCTGCTAATGACAAGGTATTCATTGTCTGCTTTAATTGCATACTTCACATCAAATACACAACAGGTGATGTTCTCAACATGGATAGACTGTTTAGGCTAGTGGGTACTTTCTGTGCTTTGCACATTGAGGTCTGGGGTTCGGATCATGGAAGGGGAGTTTTTTTTCCTTTCCTTTTGAATCTTTATTTTTAGATTAAAAATAAATCACTTGGTGGTGTGTGTGAATTCTGTTATGGCATGGTGTGATTCGGTAGCGCGAGCATCTTTAATGCAACTTTTTACCTTCAATTACATCTGAATCATACAGCGAATCAAATTGAAAGCACTTGCAGCTTTTGCTAATGAAAACAATATGCAAATTGATTATATTCTGTGAGCCAGTTCAGGTGTTTCTGCATGTTTTATGTTACGTTACACTAATACCGACTTTAACACTTAAACGTAGTGGTTTTCTTGAAGATACATCTGTTCTGGATCACAGAACATAGGCATGCTGCATATCATTTTAATCAGCAGAAGCAGATTGTTCTATTAAGATGCATTTTAGTGTAAAAAGACGCATTAAAAGATGCACGATGCTACCAAGTCACACAGCACTCCTATGACCTTAGACTCAAAACATTTCTCTCAACATCCAATCACTTGATATTTCTGCTATACAGTAGAAATTGTATTGTACACATAACAGGGGGCAAGTTTCACATAATGAGAGATCATGTTAGGTTCAATACTTTTTAAAATACACTACTTTGTACTTTCCTTCTCCCTTACTCTATGTGTATGGACACCCAAGTTCCTAAACCACCTCCCCCCACCATCACACAATTAAAATTCATCTGCATTGAGCTCATTATATCGCTCACCAACACCCCACCTTCTTTTGCTTCTATTCAATGCTGCCGCATGCTGAGCCTGCTAATGACAAGGTATTCATTGTCTGCTTTAATTGCATACTTCACATCAAATACACAACAGGTGATGTTCTCAACATGGATAGACTGCTTAGGCTAGTGGGTTCCTTCTGCACTTTGCACATTGAGGTCTGGGGTTCGAATAAAGGAAGGGGAGTTTTTTTTCCTTTTCTTTTGAATCTTTATATTTAGATTAAAAATAAATCACTTTGTGGTGTGTGTGAATTCTGTTATGGCATGGTGTGATTCTGTAGCGCGAGCCTCTTTAATGCAACTTTTTACCTTCAATTACATCTGAATCATACAGCGAATCAAATTGAAAGCACAAGCAGCTTTTGCTGATAAAAACAATATGCAAATTGCCTATAATCTGTGAGCCAGTTCATGTGTTTCTGCATGTTTTATGTTACGATACACTAATAGCGAATATAACACTTAAACGTAGTGGTTTTCTTGAATATACATCTGTACTGGATCACAGAACATAGGCATGCTGCATATCATTTTAATCAGCAGAAGCAGATTGTTCTAATAAGATGCATTTTAGTGTAAAAAGATGCATTAAAAGATGCACGATGCTACCAAGTCACACAGCACTCCTATGACCTTAGACTCAATACATTTCTCTCAACATCCTATCACTTGAAATTTCTGCTATACAGTAGAAATTGTTTTGAACACATAACAGGGGGAAAGTTTCACATAATGAGAGATCATGTTAGGTTCAATACTTTTTAAAATACACTACTTTGTACTTTCCTTCTCACTTCCTCTCTGTGTATGGCCACCCAGGTTCCTAAACGACCTCCCCCCACCATCACACAATTATAATTCATCTGCATTGTGCTCATTATATGGCTCACCAACACCACACCTTCTTTTGCTTCTTTTCAATGCTGCCGCATGCTGAGCCTGCTATTGACAAGAAATACATTGTCTACTTTAATTGCACACTTCACATCACATACACAACAGGTGATGTTCTCAACATGGATAGACTGTTTAGTCTAGTGGGTACTGTCTGCGCTTTGCACCTTGAGGTCTGGGGTTCGGATCATGGAAAGGCAGTTTTTTTTCCATTTCTTTTGAATCTTTATTTTTAGATTAAAAATAAATCACCTGGTGTTGTGTTTGAATTCTGTTATGGCATGGTGTGACTCGGTAGCGTGAGCATCTTTAATGCAACTTTTTACCTTCAATTACATCTGAATCATACAGCGAATCAAATTGAAAGCACTAGCAGCTTTTGCTGATGAAAACACTATCAAATTGATTATAATCTGTGAGCCAGTTAAGGTGTTTCTGCATGTTTTATGTTACGTTACACTAATAGCGACTATAACACTTAAACGTAGTGGTTTTCTTGAAGATACATCTGTACTGGATCACAGAACATAGGCATGCTGCATATCATTTTAATCAGCAGAAGCAGATTGTTCTAATAAGATGCATTTTAGGGTAAAAAGACGCATTAAAAGATGCACGATGCTACCAAGTCACACAGCACTCCTATGACCTTAGACTCAAAACATTTCTCTCAACATCCTATCACTTGAAATTTTTGCTATACAGTAGAAATTGTATTGTACACATAACAGGGGGCAAGTTTCACATAATGAGAGATCATGTTAGGTTCAATACTTTTTAAAATACACTACTTTGTACTTTCCTTCTCCCTTCCTCTCTGTGTATGGACACCCAAGTTCCTAAACCACCTCCCCCCACCATCACACAATTATAATTCATCTGCATTGAGCTCATTATATCGCTCACCAACACCCCACCTTCTTTTGCTTCTATTCAATGCTGCCGCATGCTGAGCCTGCTAATGACAAGGTATTCATTGTCTGCTTTAATTGCATACTTCACATCAAATACACAACAGGTGATGTTCTCAGCATGGATAGACTGTTTAGGCTAGTGGGTACTGTCTGCGCTTTTCACATTGAGGTCTGGGGTTCGAATCATGAAAGGGGAGTTTTTTTTCCTTTTCTTTTGAATCTTTATATTTAGATTAAAAATAAATCACTTTGTGGTGTGTGTGAATTCTGTTATGGCATGGTGTGATTCGGTAGCGTGAGCATCTTTAATGCAACTTTTTACCTTCAATTACATCTGAATCATACAGCGAATCAAATTGAAAGCACAAGCAGCTTTTGCTGATAAAAACAATATGCAAATTAATTATAATCTGTGAGCCAGTTCAGGTGTTTCTGCATGTTTTATGTTACGTTACACT
Source organism: Taudactylus pleione (assembly GCA_031769625.1). Lineage (NCBI taxonomy): Eukaryota > Metazoa > Chordata > Amphibia > Anura > Myobatrachidae > Taudactylus > Taudactylus pleione. The sequence continues at coordinate 7,986,300 of JAUIMM010000759.1, forward strand.
AATAGCGACTATAACACTTAAACGTAGTGGTTTTCTTGAAGATACATCTTTACTGGATCACAGAACATAGGCATGCTGCATATCATTTTAATCAGCAGAAGCAGATTGTTCTAATAAGATGCATTTTAGGGTAAAAAGACGCTATAAAAGATGCACGATGCTACCAAGTCACACAGCACTCCTATGACCTTAGACTCAAAACATTTCTCTCAACTTCATATCACTTGAAATTTTTGCTATACAGTAGAAATTGTATTGTACACATAACAGGGGGCAAGTTTCACATAATGAGAGATCATGTTAGGTTCAATACTTTTTAAAATACACTACTTTGTACTTTCCTTCTCCCTTCCTCTCTGTGTATGGACTCCCAAGTTCCTAAACCACCTCCCCCCACCATCACACAATTATAATTCATCTGCATTGAGCTCATTATATCGCTCACCAACACCCCACCTTCTTTTGCTTCTATTCAATGCAGCCGCATGCTGAGCCTGCTAATGACAAGGTATTCATTGTCTGCTTTAATTGCATACTTCACAACAAATACACAACAGGTGATGTTCTCAACATGGATAGACTGTTTAGGCAAGTGGGTACTGTCTGCGCTTTGCACAATGAGATCTGGGGTTCGGATCATGGAAGGGGAGTTTTTTTCCTTTTCTTTTGAATCTTTATATTTAGATTAAAAATAAATCACTTTGTGGTGTGTGTGAATTCTGTTATGGCATGGTGTGATTCGGTAGCGCGAGTATCTTTAATGCAACTTTTTACCTGCAATTACATCTGAATCATACAGCGAATCAAAATGAAAGCACAAGCAGCTTTTGCTGATAAAAACAATATGCAAATTGCCTTTAATCTGTGAGCCAGTTCAGGTGTTTCTGCATGTTTTATGTTACGTTACACTAATAGCGACTATAACACTTAAACGTAGTGGTTTTCTTGAAGATACACCTGTACTGGATCACAGAATATAGGCATGCTGCATATCATTTTAATCAGCAGAAGCAGATAGTTCTAATAAGATGCATTTTAGTGTAAAAAAACGCATTAAAAGATGCACGATGCTACCAAGTCACACAGCACTCCTATGACCTTAGACTCAAAACATTTCTCTCAACATCCTATCACTTGAAATTTCTGCTATACAGTAGAAATTGTTTTGTACACATAACAGGGGGCAAGTTTCACATAATGAGAGATCATGTTAGGTTCAATACTTTTTAAAATACACTACTTTGTACTTTCCTTCTCACTTCCTCTCTGTGTATGGCTACCCAAGTTTCTAAGCGACCTCCCCCCACCATCACACAATTATAATTCATCTGCATTGAGCTCATTATATGGCTCACCAACACCCCTACTTCTTATGCTTCTTTTCAATGCTGCCGCATGCTGAGCCTGCTAATGACAAGGTATTCATTGTCTGCTTTAATTGCATACTTCACATCAAAAATACAACAGGTGATGTTCTCAACATGGATAGACTGTTTAGGCTAGTGGGTACTGTCTGCGCTTTGCACATTGAGGTCTGGGATTTGAATCATGGAAGGGGAGTTTTTTTTCCTTTTCTTTTGAATCTTTATTTTTAGATTAAAAATAAATCACTTTGTGGTGTGTGTGAATTCTGTTATGGCATGGTGTGATTCAGTAGCGCGAGCATCTTTAATGCAACTTTTTACCTTCAATTACATCTGAATCATACAGCGAATCAAATTGAAAGCACAAGCAGCTTTTGCTGATAAAAACAATATGTTAATTGCCTATAATCTGTGAGCCAGTTCAGGTGTTTCTGCATGTTTTATGTTACGTTACACTAATAGCGACTATGACACTTAATCGTAGTGGTTTTCTTGAAGATACACCTGTACTGGATCACAGAACATAGGCATGCTGCATATCATTTTAATCAGCAGAAGCAGATAGTTCTAATAAGATGCATTTTAGTGTAAAAAAACGCATTAAAAGATGCACGATGCTACCAAGTCACACAGCACTCCTATGACCTTAGACTCAAAACATTTCTCTCAACATCATATCACTTGAAATTTTTGCTATACAGTAGAAATTGTATTGTACACATAACAGGGTGCAAGTTTCACATAATGAGAGATCATGTTAGGTTCAATACTTTTTAAAATACACTACTTTGTACTTTCCTTCTCACTTCCTCTCTGTGTATGGACACCCAAGTTCCTAAACCACCTCCCCCCACCATCACACAATTATAATTCATCTGCATTGGCTCATTATATGGCTCACCAACACCGCACCTTCTTTTGCTTCTATTCAATGCTGCCGCATGCTGAGCCTGCTATTGACAAGGTATACATTGTCTACTTTAATTGCACACTTCACATCACATACACAACAGGTGATGTTCTCAACATGGATAGATTGTTTAGGCTAGTGGGTATTTTCTGTGCTTTGCACATTGAGGTCTGGGGTTCAAATCATGGAAGGGGAGTTTTTTTTCCTTTTCTTTTGAATCTTTATATTTAAATTAAAAATAAATCACTTGGTGGTGTGTTTGAATTCTGTTATGGCATGGTGTGACTCGGTAGCGCGAGCATCTTTAATGCAACTTTTTACCTTCAATTACATCTGAATCATACAGCGAATCAAATTGAAAGCACTAGCAGCTTTTGCTGATGAAAACAATATGCAAATTGATTATATTCTGTGAGGCAGTTCAGGTGTTTCTGAATGTTTTATGTTACGTTACACTAATAGCGACTATAACACTTAAACGTAGTGGTTTTCTTGAAGATACATCTGTACTGGATCACAGAACATAGGCATGCTGCATATCATTTTAATCAGCAGAAGCAGATTGTTCTAATAAGATGCATTTTAGGGTAAAAAGACGCATTAAAAGATGCACGATGCTACCAAGTCACACAGCACTCCTATGACCTTAGACTCAAAACATTTCTCTCAACATCCTATCACTTGAAATTTCTGCTATACAGTAGAAATTGTATTGTACACATAAAAGGGGGCAAGTTTCACATAATGAGAGATCATGTTAGGTTCAATACTTTTTAAAATACACTACTTTGTACTTTCCTTCTCCCTTACTCTATGTGTATGGACACCCAAGTTCCTAAACCACCTCCCCCCACCATCACACAATTAAAATTCATCTGCATTGAGCTCATTATATTGCTCACCAACACCCCACCTTCTTTTGCTTCTATTCAATGCTGCCGCATGCTGAGCCTGCTAATGACAAGGTATTCATTGTCTGCTTTAATTGCATACTTCACATCAAATACACAACAGGTGATGTTCTCAACATGGATAGACTGTTTAGGCTAGTGGGTACTTTCTGTGCTTTGCACATTGAGGTCTGGGGTTCGGATCATGGAAGGGGAGTTTTTTTTCCTTTCCTTTTGAATCTTTATTTTTAGATTAAAAATAAATCACTTGGTGGTGTGTGTGAATTCTGTTATGGCATGGTGTGATTCGGTAGCGCGAGCATCTTTAATGCAACTTTTTACCTTCAATTACATCTGAATCATACAGCGAATCAAATTGAAAGCACTTGCAGCTTTTGCTAATGAAAACAATATGCAAATTGATTATATTCTGTGAGCCAGTTCAGGTGTTTCTGCATGTTTTATGTTACGTTACACTAATACCGACTTTAACACTTAAACGTAGTGGTTTTCTTGAAGATACATCTGTTCTGGATCACAGAACATAGGCATGCTGCATATCATTTTAATCAGCAGAAGCAGATTGTTCTATTAAGATGCATTTTAGTGTAAAAAGACGCATTAAAAGATGCACGATGCTACCAAGTCACACAGCACTCCTATGACCTTAGACTCAAAACATTTCTCTCAACATCCAATCACTTGATATTTCTGCTATACAGTAGAAATTGTATTGTACACATAACAGGGGGCAAGTTTCACATAATGAGAGATCATGTTAGGTTCAATACTTTTTAAAATACACTACTTTGTACTTTCCTTCTCCCTTACTCTATGTGTATGGACACCCAAGTTCCTAAACCACCTCCCCCCACCATCACACAATTAAAATTCATCTGCATTGAGCTCATTATATCGCTCACCAACACCCCACCTTCTTTTGCTTCTATTCAATGCTGCCGCATGCTGAGCCTGCTAATGACAAGGTATTCATTGTCTGCTTTAATTGCATACTTCACATCAAATACACAACAGGTGATGTTCTCAACATGGATAGACTGCTTAGGCTAGTGGGTTCCTTCTGCACTTTGCACATTGAGGTCTGGGGTTCGAATAAAGGAAGGGGAGTTTTTTTTCCTTTTCTTTTGAATCTTTATATTTAGATTAAAAATAAATCACTTTGTGGTGTGTGTGAATTCTGTTATGGCATGGTGTGATTCTGTAGCGCGAGCCTCTTTAATGCAACTTTTTACCTTCAATTACATCTGAATCATACAGCGAATCAAATTGAAAGCACAAGCAGCTTTTGCTGTTAAAAACAATATGCAAATTGCCTATAATCTGTGAGCCAGTTCATGTGTTTCTGCATGTTTTATGTTATGATACACTAATAGCGAATATAACACTTAAACGTAGTGGTTTTCTTGAATATACATCTGTACTGGATCACAGAACATAGGCATGCTGCATATCATTTTAATCAGCAGAAGCAGATTGTTCTAATAAGATGCATTTTAGTGTAAAAAGACGCATTAAAAGATGCACGATGCTACCAAGTCACACAGCACTCCTATGACCTTAGACTCAATACATTTCTCTCAACATCCTATCACTTGAAATTTCTGCTATACAGTAGAAATTGTTTTGAACACATAACAGGGGGAAAGTTTCACATAATGAGAGATCATGTTAGGTTCAATACTTTTTAAAATACACTACTTTGTACTTTCCTTCTCACTTCCTCTCTGTGTATGGCCACCCAGGTTCCTAAACGAACTCCCCCCACCATCACACAATTATAATTCATCTGCATTGTGCTCATTATATGGCTCACCAACACCACACCTTCTTTTGCTTCTTTTCAATGCTGCCGCATGCTGAGCCTGCTATTGACAAGAAATACATTGTCTACTTTAATTGCACACTTCACATCACATACACAACAGGTGATGTTCTCAACATGGATAGACTGTTTAGTCTAGTGGGTACTGTCTGCGCTTTGCACCTTGAGGTCTGGGGTTCGGATCATGGAAAGGCAGTTTTTTTTCCATTTCTTTTGAATCTTTATTTTTAGATTAAAAATAAATCACCTGGTGTTGTGTTTGAATTCTGTTATGGCATGGTGTGACTCGGTAGCGTGAGCATCTTTAATGCAACTTTTTACCTTCAATTACATCTGAATCATACAGCGAATCAAATTGAAAGCACTAGCAGCTTTTGCTGATGAAAACACTATCAAATTGATTATAATCTGTGAGCCAGTTAAGGTGTTTCTGCATGTTTTATGTTACGTTACACTAATAGCGACTATAACACTTAAACGTAGTGGTTTTCTTGAAGATACATCTGTACTGGATCACAGAACATAGGCATGCTGCATATCATTTTAATCAGCAGAAGCAGATTGTTCTAATAAGATGCATTTTAGGGTAAAAAGATGCATTAAAAGATGCACGATGCTACCAAGTCACACAGCACTCCTATGACCTTAGACTCAAAACATTTCTCTCAACATCCTATCACTTGAAATTTTTGCTATACAGTAGAAATTGTATTGTACACATAACAGGGGGCAAGTTTCACATAATGAGAGATCATGTTAGGTTCAATACTTTTTAAAATACACTACTTTGTACTTTCCTTCTCCCTTCCTCTCTGTGTATGGACACCCAAGTTCCTAAACCACCTCCCCCCACCATCACACAATTATAATTCATCTGCATTGAGCTCATTATATCGCTCACCAACACCCCACCTTCTTTTGCTTCTATTCAATGCTGCCGCATGCTGAGCCTGCTAATGACAAGGTATTCATTGTCTGCTTTAATTGCATACTTCACATCAAATACACAACAGGTGATGTTCTCAGCATGGATAGACTGTTTAGGCTAGTGGGTACTGTCTGCGCTTTTCACATTGAGGTCTGGGGTTCGAATCATGAAAGGGGAGTTTTTTTTCCTTTTCTTTTGAATCTTTATATTTAGATTAAAAATAAATCACTTTGTGGTGTGTGTGAATTCTGTTATGGCATGGTGTGATTCGGTAGCGTGAGCATCTTTAATGCAACTTTTTACCTTCAATTACATCTGAATCATACAGCGAATCAAATTGAAAGCACAAGCAGCTTTTGCTGATAAAAACAATATGCAAATTAATTATAATCTGTGAGCCAGTTCAGGTGTTTCTGCATGTTTTATGTTACGTTACACTAATAGCGACTATAACACTTAAACGTAGTGGTTTTCTTGAAGATACATCTTTACTGGATCACAGAACATAGGCATGCTGCATATCATTTTAATCAGCAGAAGCAGATTGTTCTAATAAGATGCATTTTACGGTAAAAAGACGCTATAAAAGATGCACGATGCTACCAAGTCACACAGCACTCCTATGACCTTAGACTCAAAACATTTCTCTCAACTTCATATCACTTGAAATTTTTGCTATACAGTAGAAATTGTATTGTACACATAACAGGGGGCAAGTTTCACATAATGAGAGATCATGTTAGGTTCAATACTTTTTAAAATACACTACTTTGTACTTTCCTTCTCCCTTCCTCTCTGTGTATGGACTCCCAAGTTCCTAAACCACCTCCCCCCACCATCACACAATTATAATTCATCTGCATTGAGCTCATTATATCGCTCACCAACACCCCACCTTCTTTTGCTTCTATTCAATGCAGCCGCATGCTGAGCCTGCTAATGACAAGGTATTCATTGTCTGCTTTAATTGCATACTTCACAACAAATACACAACAGGTGATGTTCTCAACATGGATAGACTGTTTAGGCAAGTGGGTACTGTCTGCGCTTTGCACAATGAGATCTGGGGTTCGGATCATGGAAGGGGAGTTTTTTTCCTTTTCTTTTGAATCTTTATATTTAGATTAAAAATAAATCACTTTGTGGTGTGTGTGAATTCTGTTATGGCATGGTGTGATTCGGTAGTGCGAGTATCTTTAATGCAACTTTTTACCTGCAATTACATCTGAATCATACAGCGAATCAAAATGAAAGCACAAGCAGCTTTTGCTGATAAAAACAATATGCAAATTGCCTTTAATCTGTGAGCCAGTTCAGGTGTTTCTGCATGTTTTATGTTACGTTACACTAATAGCGACTATAACACTTAAACGTAGTGGTTTTCTTGAAGATACACCTGTACTGGATCACAGAATATAGGCATGCTGCATATCATTTTAATCAGCAGAAGCAGATAGTTCTAATAAGATGCATTTTAGTGTAAAAAAACGCATTAAAAGATGCACGATGCTACCAAGTCACACAGCACTCCTATGACCTTAGACTCAAAACATTTCTCTCAACATCCTATCACTTGAAATTTCTGCTATACAGTAGAAATTGTTTTGTACACATAACAGGGGGCAAGTTTCACATAATGAGAGATCATGTTAGGTTCAATACTTTTTAAAATACACTACTTTGTACTTTCCTTCTCACTTCCTCTCTGTGTATGGCTACCCAAGTTTCTAAGCGACCTCCCCCCACCATCAAACAATTATAATTCATCTGCATTGAGCTCATTATATGGCTCACCAACACCCCTACTTCTTATGCTTCTTTTCAATGCTGCCGCATGCTGAGCCTGCTAATGACAAGGTATTCATTGTCTGCTTTAATTGCATACTTCACATCAAAAATACAACAGGTGATGTTCTCAACATGGATAGACTGTTTAGGCTAGTGGGTACTGTCTGCGCTTTGCACATTGAGGTCTGGGATTTGAATCATGGAAGGGGAGTTTTTTTTCCTTTTCTTTTGAATCTTTATTTTTAGATTAAAAATAAATCACTTTGTGGTGTGTGTGAATTCTGTTATGGCATGGTGTGATTCAGTAGCGCGAGCATCTTTAATGCAACTTTTTACCTTCAATTACATCTGAATCATACAGCGAATCAAATTGAATGCACAAGCAGCTTTTGCTGATAAAAACAATATGTTAATTGCCTATAATCTGTGAGCCAGTTCAGGTGTTTCTGCATGTTTTATGTTACGTTACACTAATAGCGACTATGACACTTAATCGTAGTGGTTTTCTTGAAGATACACCTGTACTGGATCACAGAACATAGGCATGCTGCATATCATTTTAATCAGCAGAAGCAGATAGTTCAAATAAGATGCATTTTAGTGTAAAAAAACGCATTAAAAGATGCACGATGCTACCAAGTCACACAGCACTCCTATGACCTTAGACTCAAAACATTTCTCTCAACATCATATCACTTGAAATTTTTGCTATACAGTAGAAATTGTATTGTACACATAACAGGGTGCAAGTTTCACATAATGAGAGATCATGTTAGGTTCAATACTTTTTAAAATACACTACTTTGTACTTTCATTCTCCCTTCCTCTCTGTGTATGGACACCCAAGTTCCTAAACCACCTCCCCCCAGCTTCACACAATTATAATTCATCTGCATTGAGCTCATTATATCGCTCACCAACACCCCACCTTCTTTTGCTTCTATTCAATGCTGCCGCATGCTGAGCCTGCTAATGACAAGGTATTCATTGTCTGCTTTAATTGCATACCTCACATCAAATACACAACAGGTGATGTTCTCAACATGGATAGACTGTTTAGTCTAGTGGGTACTTTCTGCGCTTTGCACCTTGAGGTATGGGGTTCGGATCATGGAAGGGTAGTTTTTTTTTCCTTTTCTTTTGAATCTTTATTTTTAGATTAAAATAAATCACTTGGTGGTGTGTGTGAATTCTGTTATGGCATGGTGTGACTCGGTAGCACGAGTATCTTTAATGCAACTTTTTACCTTCAATTACATCTGAATCATAAAGTGAATCAAATTGAAAGCACAAGCAGCTTTTGCTGATGAATACACTATCAAATTGATTATAATCTGTGAGCCAGTTAAGGTGTTTCTGCATGTTTTATGTTACGTTACACTAATAGCGACTATAACACTTAAACGTAGTGGTTTTCTTGAAGATACATCTGTACTGGATCACAGAACATAGGCATGCTGCATATCATTTTAATCAGCAGAAGCAGATTGTTCTAATAAGATGCATTTTAGTGTAAAAAGATGCATTAAAAGATGCACGATGCTACCAAGTCACACAGCACTCCTATGACCTTAGACTCAAAACATTTCTCTCAACATCCTATCACTTGAAATTTCTGCTATACAGTAAAAATTGTTTTGAACACATAACAGGGGGAAAGTTTCACATAATGAGAGATCATGTTAGGTTCAATACTTTTTAAAATACACTACTTTGTACTTTCCTTCTCACTTCCTCTCTGTGTATGGCCACCCAGGTTCCTAAACCACCTCCCCCCACCATCACACAATTATAATTCATCTGCATTGTGCTCATTATATGGCTCACCAACACCCCACCTTCTTTTGCTTCTTTTCAATGCTGCCACATGCTGAGCCTGCTATTGACAAGAAATACATTGTCTACTTTAATTGCACACTTCACATCACATACACAACAGGTGATGTTCTCAACATGGATAGACTGTTTAGTCTAGTGGGTACTGTCTGCGCTTTGCACCTTGAGGTCTGGGGTTCGGATCATGGTAGGGCAGTTTTTTTTCCTTTTCTTTTGAATCTTTATTTTTAGATTAAAAATAAATCACCTGGTGTTGTGTTTGAATTCTGTTATGGCATGGTGTGACTCGGTAGCGCGAGCATCTTTAATGCAACTTTTTACCTTCAATTACATCTGAATCATACAGCGAATCAAATTGAAAGCACTAGCAGCTTTTGCTGATGAAAACACTATCAAATTGATTATAATCTGTGAGTCAGTTAAGGTGTTTCTGCATGTTTTATGTTACGTTACACTAATAGCGACTATAACACTTAAACGTAGTGGTTTTCTTGAAGATACATCTGTACTGGATCACAGAACATAGGCATGCTGCATATCATTTTAATCAGCAGAAGCAGATTGTTCTAATAAGATGCATTTTAGGGTAAAAAGACGCATTAAAAGATGCACGATGCTACCAAGTCACACAGCACTCCTATGACCTTAGACTCAAAACATTTCTCTCAACATCCTATCACTTGAAATTTTTGCTATACAGTAGAAATTGTATTGTACACATAACAGGGGGCAAGTTTCACATAATGAGAGATCATGTTAGGTTCAATACTTTTTAAAATACACTACTTTGTACTTTCCTTCTCCCTTCCTCTCTGTGTATGGACACCCAGGTTCCTAAACCACCTCCCCCCACCATCACACAATTATAATTCATCTGCATTGAGCTCATTATATAGCTCACCAACACCCCACCTTCTTTTGCTTCTTTTCAATGCTGCCGCATGCTGAGCCTGCTAATGACAAGGTATTCATTGTCTGCTTTAATTGCATACTTCACATCAAATACACAACAGGTGATGTTCTCAACATGGATAGACTGTTTAGGCTAGTGGGTACTGTCTGCGCTTTGCACATTGAGGTCTGGGGTTCAAATCATGGAAGGGGAGTTTTTTTTCCTTTTCTTTTGAATCTTTATATTTAGATTAAAAATAAATCACTTTGTGGTGTGTGTGAATTCTGTTATGGCATGGTGTGATTCAGTAGCGCGAGCATCTTTAATGCAACTTTTTACCTTCAATTACATCTGAATCATACAGCGAATCAAATTGAAAGCACAAGCAGCTTTTGCTGATAAAAACAATATGTAAATTGCCTATAATCTGTGAGCCAGTTCAGGTGTTTCTGCATGTTTTATGTTACGTTACACTAATAGCGACTATAACACTTAAACGTAGTGGTTTTCTTGAAGATACACCTGTACTGAATCACAGAACATAGGCATGCTGCATATCATTTTAATAAGCAGAAGCAGATAGTTCTAATAAGATGCATTTTAGTGTAAAAAAACGCATTAAAAGATGCACGATGCTACCAAGTCACACAGCACTCCTATGACCTTAGACTCAAAACATTTCTCTCAACATCCTATCACTTGAAATTTCTGCTATACAGTAGAAATTGTTTTGTACACATAACAGGGGGCAAGTTTCACATAATGAGAGATCATGTTAGGTTCAATACTTTTTAAAATACACTACTTTGTACTTTCCTTCTCACTTCCTCTCTGTGTATGGACACCCAAGTTCCTAAACCACCTCCCCCACCATCACACAATTATAATTCATCTGCATTGAGCTCATTATATGGCTCACCAACACCCCACCTTCTTTTGCTTCTATTCAATGTTGCCGCATGCTGAGCCTGCTATTGACAAGGTAAACATTGTCTACTTTAATTGCACACTTCACATCACATACACAACAGGTGATGTTCTCAACATGGATAGACTGTTTAGTCTAGTGGGTACTGTCTGCGCTTTGCACCTTGAGGTATGGGGTTTGGATCATGGAAGGGGAGTTTTTTTTTCCTTTTCTTTTGAATCTTTATTTTTAGATTAAAAATAAATCACTTGGTGGTGTGTGTGAATTCTGTTATGGCATGGTGTGACTCGGTAGCGCGAGTATCTTTAATGCAACTTTTTACCTTCAATTACATCTGAATCATACAGCAAATCAAATTGAAAGCACAAGCAGCTTTTGCTGATGAAAACACTATCAAATTGATTATAATCTGTGAGCCAGTTAAGGTGTTTCTGCATGTTTTATGTTACGTTACACTAATAGCGACTATAACACTTAAACGTAGTGGTTTTCTTGAAGATACATCTGTACTGGATCACAGAACATAGGCATGCTGCATATCATTTTAATCAGCAGAAGCAGATTGTTCTAACAAGATGCATTTTAGGGTAAAAAGACGCATTAAAAGATGCACGATGCTACCAAGTCACACAGCACTCCTATGACCTTAGACTCAAAACATTTCTCTCAACATCCTATCACTTGAAATTTCTGCTATACAGTAGAAATTGTAATGTACACATAACAGGGGGCAAGTTTCACATAATGAGAGATTATGTTAGATTCAGTACTTTTTAAAATACACTACTTTGTACTTTCCTTCTCCCTTCCTCTCTGTGTATGGACACCCAAGTTCCTAAACCACCTCCCCCCACCATCACACAATTATAATTCATTTGCATTGAGCTCATTATATCGCTCACCAACACCCCACCTTCTTCTGCTTCTATTCAATGCTGCCGCATGCTGAGCCTGCTATTGACAAGGTATACATTGTCTATGTTAATTGCACAATTCACATCACATACACAACAGGTGATGTTCTCAACATGGATAGACTGTTTAGACTAGTGGGTACTGTCTGCGCTTTGCACCTTGAGGTATGGGGTTCGGATCATGGAAGGGGAGTTTTTTTTCCTTTTCTTTTGAATCTTTATTTTTAGATTAAAAATAAATCACTTGGTGGTGTGTGTGAATTCTGTTATGGCATGGTGTGACTCGGTAGCACGAGTATCTTTAATGCAACTTTTTACCTTCAATTACATCTGAATCATACAGCGAATCAAATTGAAAGCACATGCAGCTTTTGCTGATGAAAACAATATGCAAATTAATTATAATCTGTGAGCCAGTTCAGGTGTTTCTGCATGTTTTATGTTACGTTACACTAATAGCGACTATAACACTTAAACGTAGTGGTTTTCTTGAAGATACATCTTTACTGGATCTCAGAACATGGTCATGCTGCATATCATTTTAATCAGCAGAAGCAGATTGTTCTAATAAGATGCATTTTAGGGTAAAAAGATGCATTAAAAGATGCACGATGCTACCAAGTCACACAGCACTCCTATGACCTTAGACTCAAAACATTTCTCTCAACATCCTATCACTTGAAATTTCTGCTATACAGTAGAAATTGTTTTGTACACATAACAGGGGGCAAGTTTCACATAATGAGAGATCATGTTAGGTTCAATACTTTTTAAAATACACTACTTTGAACTTTCCTTCTCACTTCCTCTCTGTGTATGGACACCCAAGTTCCTAAACCACCTCCCCCCACCATCACACAATTATAATTCATCTGCATTGGCTCATTATATGGCTCACCAACACCCCACCTTCTTTTGCTTCTATTCAATGCTGCCGCATGCTGAGCCTGCTATTGACAAGATATACATTGTCTACTTTAATTGCACACTTCACATCACATACACAACAGGTGATGTTCTCAACATGGAAAGATTGTTTAGGCTAGTGGGTACTTTCTGTGCTTTGCACATTGAGGTCTGGGGTTCAAATCATGGAAGGGGAGTTTTTTTTCCTTTTCTTTTGAATCTTTATATTTAGATTAAAAATAAATCACTTTGTGGTGTGTGTGAATTCTGTTATGGCATGGTGTGATTCGGTAGGGCGAGCATCTTTAATGCAACTTTTTACCTTTAATTACATCTGAATCATACAGCGAATCAAATTGAAAGCATAAGCAGCTTTTGCTGATGAAAACAATATGCAAATTGATTATAATCTGTGAGCCAGTTCAGGTGTTTCTGCATGTTTTATGTTACGTTACACTAATAGCGACTATAACACTTAAACGTAGTGGTTTTCTTGAAGATACATCTGTACTGGATCACAGAACATAGGCATGCTGCATATCATTTTAATCAGCAGAAGCAGATTGTTCTAACAAGATGCATTTTAGGGTAAAAAGAAGCATTAAAAGATGCACGATGCTACCAAGTCACACAGCACTCCTATGACCTTAGACTCAAAACATTTCTCTCAACATCCTATCACTTGAAATTTCTGCTATACAGTAGAAATTGTAATGTACACATAACAGGGGGCAAGTTTCACATAATGAGAGATCATGTTAGGTTCAATACTTTTTAAAATACACAACTTTGTACTTTCCTTCTCCCTTCCTCTCTGTGTATGGACACTCAAGTTCCTAAACCAACTCCCCCCACCATCACACAATTATAATTCATCTGCATTGAGCTCATTATATCGCTCACAGAAACCCCACCTTCTTTTGCTTCTATTCAATGCTGCCGCATGCTGAGCCTGCTAATGACAAGGTGTTCATTGTCTGCTTTAATTGCATACTTCACATCAAATACACAACAGGTGATGTTCTCAACATGGATAGACTGTTTAGGCTAGTGGGTACTGTCTGTGCTTTGCAAATTGAGGTATGGGGTTTGGATCATGGAAGGGGAGTTTTTTTTCCTTTTCTTTTGAATCTTTATTTTTAGATTAAAAATAAATCACTTGGTGGTGTGTTTGAATTCTGTTATGGCATGGTGTGACTCGGTAGCGCGAGCATCTTTAATGCAACTTTTTACCTTCAATTACATCTGAATCATACAGCAAATCAAATTGAAAGCACTAGCAGCTTTTGCTGATGAAAACAATATGCAAATTGATTATATTCTGTGAGCCAGTTCAGGTGTTTCTGCATGTTTTATGTTACGTTACACTAATAGCGACTATAACACTTAAACGTAGTGGTTTTCTTGAAGATACATCTGTACTGGATCACAGAACATAGGCATGCTGCATATCATTTTAATCAGCAGAAGCAGATTGTTCTAATAAGATGCATTTTAGGGTAAAAAGACGCATTAAAAGATGCACGATGCTACCAAGTCACACAGCACTCCTATGACCTTAGACTCAAAACATTTCTCTCAACATCCTATCACTTGAAATTTTTGCTATACAGTAGAAATTGTATTGTACACATAACAGGGGGCAAGTTTCACATAATGAGAGATCATGTTAGGTTCAATACTTTTTAAAATACACTACTTTGTACTTTCCTTCTCTCTTCCTCTCTGTGTATGGAAACCCTAGTTCCTAAACCACCTCCCCCTACCATCACACAGTTTTAATTCATCTGCATTGAGCTCATTATATATGGCTCACCAACACCCCACCTTCTTTTTGCTTCTATTCAATGCTGCCGCATGCTGAGCCTGCTATTGACAAGGTATTCATTGTCTACTTTAATTGCACACTTCACATCACATACACAACAGGTGATGTTCTCAACATGGATAGACTGTTTAGGCTAGTGGGTACTGTCTGCACTTTGCACATTGAGGTCTGGGGTTCGAATCATGGAAGGGGAGTTTTTTTTCCTTTTCAATTGAATCTTTATATTTAGATTAAAAATAAATCACTTTGTGGTGTGTATGAATTCTGTTATGGCATGGTGTGATTCGGTAGCTCGTGCATCTTTAATGCAACTTTTTACCTTCAATTACATCTGAATCATACAGCGAATCAAATTGAAAGCACAAGCAGCTTTTGCTGATAAAAACAATATGCAAATTGCCTATAATCTGTGAGCCAGTTCAGGTGTTTCTGCATGTTTTATGTTACGTTACACTAATAGCGACTATAACACTTAAACGTAGTGGTTTTCTTGAAGATACACCTGTACTGGATCTCAGAACATAGGCATGCTGCATATCATTTTAATCAGCAGAAGCAGATTGTTCTAATAAGATGCATTTTAGTGTAAAAAAACGCATTAAAAGATGCACGATGCTACCAAGTCACACAGCACTCCTATGACCTTAGACTCAAAACATTTCTCTCAACATCCTATCACTTGAAATTTCTGCTATACAGTAGAAATTGTTTTGTACACATAACAGGGGGCAAGTTTCACATAATGAGAGATCATGTTAGGTTCAATACTTTTTAAAATACACTACTTTGTACTTTCCTTCTCATTTCCTCTCTGTGTATGGACACCCAAGTTCCTAAACCACCTCCCCCACCATCACACAATTATAATTCATCTGCATTGAGCTCATTATATGGCTCACCAACACCCAACCTTCTTTTGCTTCTATTCAATGTTGCCGCATGCTGAGCCTGCTATTGACAAGGTATACATTGTCTACTTTAATTGCACACTTCACATCACATACACAACAGGTGATGTTCTCAACATGGATAGACTGTTTTGTCTAGTGGGTACTGTCTGCGCTTTGCACCTTGAGGTCTGGGGTTCGGATCATGGAAGGGGAGTTTTTTTTTCCTTTTCTTTTGAATCTTTATTTTTAGATTAAAAATAAATCACTTGGTGGTGTGTGTGAATTCTGTTATGGCATGGTGTGACTCGGTAGCGCGAGTATCTTTAATGCAACGTTTTACCTTCAATTACATCTGAATCATAAAGCGAATCAAATTGAAAGCACAAGCAGCTTTTGCTGATGAAAACACTATCAAATTGATTATAATCTGTGAGCCAGTTAAGGTGTTTCTGCATATTTTATGTTACGTTACATTAATAGCGACTATAACACTTAAACGTAGTGGTTTTCTTGAAGATACATCTGTACTGGATAACAGAACATAGGCATGCTGCATATCATTTTAATCAGCAGAAGCAGATTGTTCTAATAAGATGCATTTTAGGGTAAAAAGACGCATTAAAAGATGCACGATGCTACCAAGTCACACAGCACTCCTATGACCTTAGACTCAAAACATTTCTCTCAACATCCTATCACTTAAAATTTTTGCTATACAGTAGAAATTGTATTGTACACATAACAGGGGGCAAGTTCCACTTAATGAGAGATCATGTTAGGTTCAATACTTTTTAAAATACACTACTTTGTACTTTCCTTCTCCCTTCCTCTCTGTGTATGGACACCCAAGTTCCTAAACCACCTCCCACACCATCACACAGTTATAATTCATCTGCATTGAGCTCATTATATCGCTCACCAACACCCAACCTTCTTTTGCTTCTATTCAATACTGCCGCATGCTGAGCCTGCTAATGACAAGGTATTCATTGTCTGCTTTAATTGCAAACTTCACATCAAATACACAACAGGTGATGTTCTCAACATGGATAGACTGCTTAGGCTAGTGGGTTCCTTCTGCACTTTGCACATTGAGGTCTGGGGTTCGGATCATGGAAGGGCAGTTTTTTTTCCTTTTCTTTTGAATCTTTATTTTTAGATTAAAAATAAATCACTTGGTGGTGTGTGTGAATTCTGTTATGGCATGGTGTGACTCGGTAGCACGAGTATCTTTAATGCAACTTTTTACCTTCAATTACATCTGAATCATACAGCGAATCAAATTGAAAGCACATGCAGCTTTTGCTGATGAAAACAATATGCAAATTAATTATAATCTGTGAGCCAGTTCAGGTGTTTCTGCATGTTTTATGTTACGTTACACTAATAGCGACTATAACACTTAAACGTAGTGGTTTTCTTGAAGATACATCTTTACTGGATCTCAGAACATGGTCATGCTGCATATCATTTTAATCAGCAGAAGCAGATTGTTCTAATAAGATGCATTTTAGGGTAAAAAGATGCATTAAAAGATGCACGATGCTACCAAGTCACACAGCACTCCTATGACCTTAGACTCAAAACATTTCTCTCAACATCCTATCACTTGAAATTTCTGCTATACAGTAGAAATTGTTTTGTACACATAACAGGGGGCAAGTTTCACATAATGAGAGATCATGTTAGGTTCAATACTTTTTAAAATACACTACTTTGTACTTTCCTTCTCACTTCCTCTCTGTGTATGGACACCCAAGTTCCTAAACCACCTCCCCCCACCATCACACAATTATAATTCATCTGCATTGGCTCATTATATGGCTCACCAACACCCCACCTTCTTTTGCTTCTATTCAATGCTGCCGCATGCTGAGCCTGCTATTGACAAGATATACATTGTCTACTTTAATTGCACACTTCACATCACATACACAACAGGTGATGTTCTCAACATGGAAAGATTGTTTAGGCTAGTGGGTACTTTCTGTGCTTTGCACATTGAGGTCTGGGGTTCAAATCATGGAAGGGGAGTTTTTTTTCCTTTTCTTTTGAATCTTTATATTTAGATTAAAAATAAATCACTTTGTGGTGTGTGTGAATTCTGTTATGGCATGGTGTGATTCGGTAGGGCGAGCATCTTTAATGCAACTTTTTACCTTTAATTACATCTGAATCATACAGCGAATCAAATTGAAAGCATAAGCAGCTTTTGCTGATGAAAACAATATGCAAATTGATTATAATCTGTGAGCCAGTTCAGGTGTTTCTGCATGTTTTATGTTACGTTACACTAATAGCGACTATAACACTTAAACGTAGTGGTTTTCTTGAAGATACATCTGTACTGGATCACAGAACATAGGCATGCTGCATATCATTTTAATCAGCAGAAGCAGATTGTTCTAACAAGATGCATTTTATGGTAAAAAGAAGCATTAAAAGATGCACGATGCTACCAAGTCACACAGCACTCCTATGACCTTAGACTCAAAACATTTCTCTCAACATCCTATCACTTGAAATTTCTGCTATACAGTAGAAATTGTAATGTACACATAACAGGGGGCAAGTTTCACATAATGAGAGATCATGTTAGGTTCAATACTTTTTAAAATACACAACTTTGTACTTTCCTTCTCCCTTCCTCTCTGTGTATGGACACTCAAGTTCCTAAACCAACTCCCCCCACCATCACACAATTATAATTCATCTGCATTGAGCTCATTATATGGCTCACCAACACCCAACCTTCTTTTGCTTCTATTCAATGTTGCCGCATGCTGAGCCTGCTATTGACAAGGTATACATTGTCTACTTTAATTGCACACTTCACATCACATACACAACAGGTGATGTTCTCAACATGGATAGACTGTTTTGTCTAGTGGGTACTGTCTGCGCTTTGCACCTTGAGGTCTGGGGTTCGGATCATGGAAGGGGAGTTTTTTTTTCCTTTTCTTTTGAATCTTTATTTTTAGATTAAAAATAAATCACTTGGTGGTGTGTGTGAATTCTGTTATGGCATGGTGTGACTCGGTAGCGCGAGTATCTTTAATGCAACGTTTTACCTTCAATTATATCTGAATCATAAAGCGAATCAAATTGAAAGCACAAGCAGCTTTTGCTGATGAAAACACTATCAAATTGATTATAATCTGTGAGCCAGTTAAGGTGTTTCTGCATATTTTATGTTACGTTACATTAATAGCGACTATAACACTTAAACGTAGTGGTTTTCTTGAAGATACATCTGTACTGGATAACAGAACATAGGCATGCTGCATATCATTTTAATCAGCAGAAGCAGATTGTTCTAATAAGATGCATTTTAGGGTAAAAAGACGCATTAAAAGATGCACGATGCTACCAAGTCACACAGCACTCCTATGACCTTAGACTCAAAACATTTCTCTCAACATCCTATCACTTAAAATTTTTGCTATACAGTAGAAATTGTATTGTACACATAACAGGGGGCAAGTTCCACTTAATGAGAGATCATGTTAGGTTCAATACTTTTTAAAATACACTACTTTGTACTTTCCTTCTCCCTTCCTCTCTGTGTATGGACACCCAAGTTCCTAAACCACCTCCCACACCATCACACAGTTATAATTCATCTGCATTGAGCTCATTATATCGCTCACCAACACCCAACCTTCTTTTGCTTCTATTCAATACTGCCGCATGCTGAGCCTGCTAATGACAAGGTATTCATTGTCTGCTTTAATTGCAAACTTCACATCAAATACAC
Source organism: Taudactylus pleione (assembly GCA_031769625.1). NCBI lineage: Eukaryota > Metazoa > Chordata > Amphibia > Anura > Myobatrachidae > Taudactylus > Taudactylus pleione. The sequence continues at coordinate 8,005,974 of JAUIMM010000759.1, forward strand.
AACAGGTGATGTTCTCAACATGGATAGACTGCTTAGGCTAGTGGGTTCCTTCTGCACTTTGCACATTGAGGTCTGGGGTTCGGATCATGGAAGGGCAGTTTTTTTTCCTTTTCTTTTGAATCTTTATTTTTAGATTAAAAATAAATCACCTGGTGTTGTGTTTGAATTCTGTTATGGCATGGTGTGACTCGGTAGCGCGAGCATCTTTAATGCAACTTTTTACCTTCAATTACATCTGAATCATACAGCAAATCAAATTGAAAGCACTAGCAGCTTTTGCTGATGAAAACACTATCAAATTGATTATAATCTGTGAGCCAGTTCAGGTGTTTCTGCATGTTTTATGTTACGTTACACTAATAGCGACTATAACACTTAAACGTAGTGGTTTTCTTGAAGATACATCTTTACTGGATCACAGAACATAGGCATGCTGCATATCATTTTAATCAGCAGAAGCAGATTGTTCTAATAAGATGCATTTTAGTGTAAAAAAACGCATTAAAAGATGCACGATGCTACCAAGTCACACAGCACTCCTATGACCTTAGACTCAAAACATTTCTCTCAACATCCTATCACTTGAAATTTCTGCTATACAGTAGAAATTGTTTTGTACACATAACAGGGGGCAAGTTTCACATAATGAGAGATCATGTTAGTTTCAATACTTTTTAAAATACACAACTTTGTACTTTCCTTCTCCCTTCCTCTCTGTGTATGGACACCCAAGTTCCTAAACCACCTCCCCCCACCATCACACAATTATAATTCATCTGCATTTAGCTCATTATATCGCTCACAAAAACCCCACCTTCTTTTGCTTCTATTCAATGCTGCCGCATGCTGAGCCTGCTAATGACAAGGTGTTCATTGTCTGCTTTAATTGCATACTTCACATCAAATACACAACAGGTGATGTTCTCAACATGGATAGACTGTTTAGGCTAGTGGGTACTGTCTGTGCTTTGCAAATTGATGTATGGGGTTCGGATCATGGAAGGGGAGTTTTTTTTCCTTTTCTTTTGAATCTTTATTTTTAGATTAAAAATAAATCACTTGGTGGTGTGTGTGAATTCTGTTATGGCATGGTGTGACTCGGTAGCATGAGTATCTTTAATGCAACTTTTTACCTTCAATTACATCTGAATCATACAGCGAATCAAATTGAAAGCACATGCAGCTTTTGCTGATGAAAACAATATGCAAATTAATTATAATCTGTGAGCCAGATCAGGTGTTTCTGCATGTTTTATGTTACGTTACACTAATAGCGACTATAACACTTAAACGTAGTGGTTTTCTTGAAGATACATCTTTTCTGGATCACAGAACATAGGCATGCTGCATATCATTTTAATCAGCAGAAGCAGATTGTTCTAATAAGATGCATTTTAGGGTAAAAAGACGCATTAAAAGATGCACGATACTACCAAGTCACACAGCACTCCTATGACCTTAGACTCAAAACATTTCTCTCAACTTAATATCACTTGAAATTTTTGCTATACAGTAGAAATTGTATTGTACACATAACAGGGGGCAAGTTTCACATAATGAGAGATCATGTTAGGTTCAATACTTTTTAAAATACACTACTTTGTACTTTCCTTCTCCCTTCCTCTCTGTGTATGGACACCCAAGTTCCTAAACCACCTCCCCCCACCATCACACAATTATAATTCATCTGCATTGAGCTCATTATATCGCTCACCAACACCCCACCTTCTTTTGCTTCTATTCAATGCTGCCGCATGCTGAGCCTGCTAATGACAAGGTATTCATTGTCTGCTTTAATTGCATACTTCACATCAAATACACAACAGGTGATGTTCTCAACATGGATAGACTGTTTAGGCTAGTGGGTACTGTCTGCACTTTGCACATTGAGGTCTGGGGTTCGAATCATGGAAGGGGAGTTTTTTTTCCTTTTCTTTTGAATTTTTATATTTAGATTAAAAATAAATCACTTTGTGGTGTGTATGAATTCTGTTATGGCATGGTGTGATTCGGTAGCGCGTACATCTTTAATGCAACTTTTTACCTTCAATTACATCTGAATCATACAGCAAATCAAATTGAAAGCACAAGCAGCTTTTGCTGATAAAAACAATATGCAAATTGCCTATAATCTGTGAGCTAGTTCAGGTGTTTCTGCATGTTTTATGTTACGTTACACTAATAGCGACTATAACACTTAAACGTAGTGGTTTTCTTGAAGATACACCTGTACTGGATCTCAGAACATAGGCATGCTGCATATCATTTTAATCAGCAGAAGCAGATTGTTCTAATAAGATGCATTTTAGTGTAAAAAAACGCATTAAAAGATGCACGATGCTACCAAGTCACACAGCACTCCTATGACCTTAGACTGAAAACATTTCTCTCATCATCCTATCACTTGAAATTTCTGTAATACAGTAGACATTGTTTTGTACACATAACAGGGGGCAAGTTTCACTTAATGAGAGATCATGTTAGGTTCAATACTTTTTAAAATACACTACTTTGTATTTTCCTTCTCATTTCCTCTCTGTGTATGGACACCCAAGTTCCTAAACCACCTCCCCCACCATCACACAATTATAATTCATCTGCATTGAGCTCATTATATGGCTCACCAACACCCAACCTTCTTTTGCTTCTATTCAATGTTGCCGCATGCTGAGCCTGCTATTGACAAGGTATACATTGTCTACTTTAATTGCACACTTCACATCACATACACAACAGGTGATGTTCTCAACATGGATAGACTGTTTTGTCTAGTGGGTACTGTCTGCGCTTTGCACCTTGAGGTATGGGGTTCGGATCATGGAAGGGGAGTTTTTTTTTCCTTTTCTTTTGAATCTTTATTTTTAGATTAAAAATAAATCACTTGGTGGTGTGTGTGAATTCTGTTATGGCATGGTGTGACTCGGTAGCGTGAGTATCTTTAATGCAACGTTTTACCTTCAATTACATCTGAATCATAAAGCGAATCAAATTGAAAGCACAAGCAGCTTTTGCTGATGAAAACACTATCAAATTGATTATAATCTGTGAGCCAGTTAAGGTGTTTCTGCATGTTTTATGTTACGTTACATTAATAGCGACTATAACACTTAAACGTAGTGGTTTTCTTGAAGATACATCTGTACTGGATCACAGAACATAGGCATGCTGCATATCATTTTAATCAGCAGAAGCAGATTGTTCTAATAAGATGCATTTTAGGGTAAAAAGACGCAAAAAAAGATGCACGATGCTACCAAGTCACACAGCACTCCTATGACCTTAGACTCAAAACATTTCTCTCAACTTCATATCACTTGAAATTTTTGCTATACAGTAGAAATTGTATTGTACACATAACAGGGGGCAAGTTTCACATAATGAGAGATCATGTTAGGTTCAATACTTTTTAAAATACACTACTTTGTACTTTCCTTCTCCCTTCCTCTCTGTGTATGGACACCCAAGTTCCTAAACCACCTCCCCCACCATCACACAAAATTATAATTCATCTGCATTGAGCTCATTATATCGCTCACCAACACCCCACCTTCTTTTGCTTCTATTCAATGCAGCCGCATGCTGAGCCTGCTAATGACAAGGTATTCATTGTCTGCTTTAATTGCATACTTCACATCAAATACACAACAGGTGATGTTCTCAACATGGATAGACTGTTTAGGCTAGTGGGTACTGTCTGCGCTTTGCACAATGAGGTCTGGGGTTCGAATCATGGAAGGGGAGTTTTTTTTCCTTTTCCTTTGAATCTTTATATTTAGATTAAAAATAAATCACTTTGTGGTGTGTGTGAATTCTGTTATGGCATGGTGTGATTCGGTAGCGCGAGTATCTTTAATGCAACTTTTTACCTTCAATTACATCTGAATCATACAGCGAATCAAATTGAAAGCACAAGCAGCTTTTGCTGATAAAAACAATATGCAAATTGCCTATAATCTGTGAGCCAGTTCAGGTGTTTCTGCATGTTTTATGTTACGTTACACTAATAGCGACTATAACACTTAAACGTAGTGGTTTTCTTGAAGATACACCTGTACTGGATCACAGAACATAGGCATGCTGCTTATCATTTTAATAAGCAGACGCAGATAGTTCTAATAAGATGCATTTTAGTGTAAAAAAACGCATTAAAAGATGCACGATGCTACCAAGTCACACAGCACTCCTATGACCTTAGACTCAAAACATTTCTCTCAACATCCTATCACTTGAAATTTCTGCTATACAGTAGAAATTGTTTTGTACACATAACAGGGGGCAAGTTTCACATAATGAGAGATCATGTTAGGTTCAATACTTTTTAAAATACACTACTTTGTACTTTCCTTCTCACTTCCTCTCTGTGTATGGCTACCCAAGTTTCTAAGTGACCTCCCCCCACCATCACACAATTATAGTTCAGCTGCATTGAGCTCATTATATGGCTCACCAACACCCCACCTTCTTTTGCTTCTTTTCAATGCTGCCGCATGCTGAGCCTGCTAATGACAAGGTATTCATTGTCTGCTTTAATTGCATACTTCACATCAAATACACAACAGGTGATGTTCTCAACATGGATAGACTGTTTAGGCTAGTGGGTACTGTCTGCGCTTTGCACATTGAGGTCTGGGGTTCGAAGCATGGAAGGGATGTTTTTTTCCTTTTCTTTTGAATCTTTATATTTAGATTAAAAATAAATCACTTTGTGGTGTGTGTGAATTCTGTTATGGCATGGTGTGATTCAGTAGCGCGAGCATCTTAAATGCAACTTTTTACCTTCAATTACATCTGAATCATACAGCGAATCAAATTGAAAGCACAAGCAGCTTTTGCTGATAAAAACAATATGTTAATTGCCTATAATCTGTGAGCCAGTTCAGGTGTTTCTGCATGTTTTATGTTACGTTACACTAATAGCGACTATAACACTTAAACGTAGTGGTTTTCTTGAAGATACACCTGTACTGGATCACAGAACATAGGCATGCTGCATATAATTTTAATCATCAGAAGCAGATTGTTCTAATAAGATGCATTTTAGTGTAAAAAAACGCATTAAAAGATGCACGATGCTACCAAGTCACACAGCACTCCTATGACCTTAGACTCAAAACATTTCTCTCAACATCCTATCACTTGAAATTTCTGCTATACAGTAGAAATTGTTTTGTACACATAACAGGGGGCAAGTTTCACATAATGAGAGATCATGTTAGGTTCAATACTTTTTAAAATACACTACTTTGTACTTTCCTTCTCACTTCCTCTCTGTGTATGGCTACCCAAGTTTCTAAGTGACCTCCCCCCACCATCACACAATTATAGTTCAGCTGCATTGAGCTCATTATATGGCTCACCAACACCCCACCTTCTTTTGCTTCTTTTCAATGCTGCCGCATGCTGAGCCTGCTAATGACAAGGTATTCATTGTCTGCTTTAATTGCATACTTCACATCAAATACACAACAGGTGATGTTCTCAACATGGATAGACTGTTTAGGCTAGTGGGTACTGTCTGCGCTTTGCACATTGAGGTCTGGGGTTCGAAGCATGGAAGGGATGTTTTTTTCCTTTTCTTTTGAATCTTTATATTTAGATTAAAAATAAATCACTTTGTGGTGTGTGTGAATTCTGTTATGGCATGGTGTGATTCAGTAGCGCGAGCATCTTAAATGCAACTTTTTACCTTCAATTACATCTGAATCATACAGCGAATCAAATTGAAAGCACAAGCAGCTTTTGCTGATAAAAACAATATGTTAATTGCCTATAATCTGTGAGCCAGTTCAGGTGTTTCTGCATGTTTTATGTTACGTTACACTAATAGCGACTATAACACTTAAACGTAGTGGTTTTCTTGAAGATACACCTGTACTGGATCACAGAACATAGGCATGCTGCATATAATTTTAATCATCAGAAGCAGATTGTTCTAATAAGATGCATTTTAGTGTAAAAAAACGCATTAAAAGATGCACGATGCTACCAAGTCACACAGCACTCCTATGACCTTAGACTCAAAACATTTCTCTCAACATCCTATCACTTGAAATTTCTGCTATACAGTAGAAATTGTTTTGTACACATAACAGGGGGCAAGTTTCACATAATGAGAGATCATGTTAGGTTCAATACTTTTTAAAATACACTACTTTGTACTTTCCTTCTCACTTCCTCTCTGTGTATGGACACCCAAGTTCCTAAACCACCTCCCCCACCATCACACAATTATAATTCATCTGCATTGAGCTCATTATATGGCTCACCAACACCCCACCTTCTTTTGCTTCTATTCAATGTTGCCGCATGCTGAGCCTGCTATTGACAAGGTAAACATTGTCTACTTTAATTGCACACTTCACATCACATACACAACAGGTGATGTTCTCAACATGGATAGACTGTTTAGGCTAGTGGGTACTGTCTGTGCTTTGCAAATTGAGGTATGGGGTTCGAATCATGGAAGGGGAGTTTTTTTTCCTTTTCTTTTGAATCTTTATTTTTAGATTAAAAATAAATCACTTGGTGGTGTGTTTGAATTCTGTTATGGCATGGCGTGACTCGGTAGCGCGGGCATCTTTAATGCAACTTTTTACCTTCAATTACATCTGAATCATACAGCGAATCAAATTGAAAGCACTAGCAGCTTTTGCTGATGAAAACAATATGCAAATTGATTATATTCTTTGACTCAGTTCAGGTGTTTCTGCATGTTTTATGTTACGTTACACTAATAGCGACTATAACACTTAAACGTAGTGGTTTTCTTGAAGATACATCTGTACTGGATCACAGAACATAGGCATGCTGCATATCATTTTAATCAGCAGAAGCAGATTGTTCTAATAAGATGCATTTTAGGGTAAAAAGACGCATTAAAAGATGCACGATGCTACCAAGTCACACAGCACTCCTATGACCTTAGACTCAAAACATTTCTCTCAACATCCTATCACTTGAAATTTTTGCTATACAGTAGAAATTGTTTTGTACACATAACAGGGGGCAAGTTTCACATAATGAGAGATCATGTTAGGTTCAATACTTTTTAAAATACACTACTTTGTACTTTCCTTCTCCCTTCCTCTCTGTGTATGGACACCCTAGTTCCTAAACCACCTACCCCTACCATCACACAGTTTTAATTCATCTGCATTGAGCTCATTATATGGCTCACCAACACCCCACCTTCTTTTGCTTCTATTCAATGCTGCCGCATGCTGAGCCTGCTATTGACAAGGTATACATTGTCTACTTTAATTGCACACTTCACATCATATACACAACAGGTGATGTTCTCAACATGGATAGACTGTTTAGTCTAGTGGGTACTGTCTGCGCTTTGCACCTTGAGGTATGGGGTTCGGATCATGGAAGGGGAGTTTTTTTTCCTTTTCTTTTGAATCTTTATTTTTAGATTAAAAATAAATCACTTGGTGGTGTGTGTGAATTCTGTTATGGCATGGTGTGACTCGGTAGCACGAGTATCTTTAATGCAACTTTTTACCTTCAATTACATCTGAATCATACAGCGAATCAAACTGAAAGCACATGCAGCTTTTGCTGATGAAAACAATATGCAAATTAATTATAATCTGTGAGCCAGTTCAGGTGTTTCTGCATGTTTTATGTTACGTTACACTAATAGCGACTATAACACTTAAACGTAGTGGTTTTCTTGAAGATACATCTTTACTGGATCACAGAACATAGGCAAGCTGCATATCATTTTAATCAGCAGAAGCAGATTGTTCTAATAAGATGCATTTTAGGGTAAAAAGACGCATTAAAAGATGCACGATGCTACCAAGTCACCCAGCACTCCTATGACCTTAGACTCAAAACATTTCTCTCAACTTAATATCACTTGAAATTTTTGCTATACAGTAGAAATTGTATTGTACACATAACAGGGGGCAAGTTTCACATAATGAGAGATCATGTTAGGTTCAATACTTTTTAAAATACACTACTTTGTAATTTCCTTCTCCCTTCCTCTCTGTGTATGGACACCCAAGTTCCTAAACCACCTCCCCCCACCATCACACAATTATAATTCATCTGCATTGAGCTCATTATATCGCTCACCAACACCCCACCTTCTTTTGCTTCTATTCAATGCTGCCGCATGCTGAGCCTGCTAATGACAAGGTATTCATTGTCTGCTTTAATTGCATACTTCACATCAAATACACAACAGGTGATGTTCTCAACATGGATAGACTGTTTAGGCTAGTGGGTACTGTCTGCACTTTGCACATTGAGGTCTGGGGTTCGAATCATGGAAGGGGAGTTTTTTTTCCTTTTCTTTTGAATCTTTATATTTAGATTAAAAATAAATCACTTTGTGGTGTGTATGAATTCTGTTATGGCATGGTGTGATTCGGTAGCGCGTGCATCTTTAATGCAACTTTTTACCTTCAATTACATCTGAATCATACAGCGAAACAAATTGAAAGCACAAGCAGCTTTGCTGATAAAAACAATATGCAAATTGCCTATAATCTGTGAGCCAGTTCAGGTGTTTCTGCATGTTTTATGTTATGTTACACTAATAGCGACTATAACACTTAAACGTAGTGGTTTTCTTGAAGATACACCTGTACTGGATCTCAGAACATAGGCATGCTGCATATCATTTTAATCAGCAGAAGCAGATTGTTCTAATAAGATGCATTTTAGTGTAAAAAAACGCATTAAAAGATGCACGATGCTACCAAGTCACACAGCACTCCTATGACCTTAGACTGAAAACATTTCTCTCAACATCCTATCACTTGAAATTTCTGCTATACAGTAGAAATTGTTTTGTACACATAACAGGGGGCAAGTTTCACATAATGAGAGATCATGTTAGGTTCAATACTTTTTAAAATACACTACTTTGTATTTTCCTTCTCATTTCCTCTCTGTTTATGGACACCCAAGTTCCTAAACCACCTCCCCCACCATCACACAATTATAATTCATCTGCATTGAGCTCATTATATGGCTCACCAACACACAACCTTCTTTTGCTTCTATTCAATGTTGCCGCATGCTGAGCCTGCTATTGACAAGGTATACATTGTCTACTTTAATTGCACACTTCACATCACATACACAACAGGTGATGTTCTCAACATGGATAGACTGTTTTGTCTAGTGGGTACTGTCTGCGCTTTGCACCTTGAGGTATGGGGTTCGGATCATGGAAGGGGAGTTTTTTTTTCCTTTTCTTTTGAATCTTTATTTTTAGATTAAAAATAAATCACTTGGTGGTGTGTGTGAATTCTGTTATGGCATGGTGTGACTCGGTAGCGTGAGTATCTTTAATGCAACGTTTTACCTTCAATTACATCTGAATCATAAAGCGAATCAAATTGAAAGCACAAGCAGCTTTTGCTGATGAAAACACTATCAAATTGATTATAATCTGTGAGCCAGTTAAGGTGTTTCTGCATGTTTTATGTTACGTTACATTAATAGCGACTATAACACTTAAACGTAGTGGTTTTCTTGAAGATACATCTGTACTGGATCACAGAACATAGGCATGCTGCATATCATTTTAATCAGCAGAAGCAGATTGTTCTAATAAGATGCATTTTAGGGTAAAAAGACGCAAAAAAAGATGCACGATGCTACCAAGTCACACAGCACTCCTATGACCTTAGACTCAAAACATTTCTCTCAACTTCATATCACTTGAAATTTTTGCTATACAGTAGAAATTGTATTGTACACATAACAGGGGGCAAGTTTCACATAATGAGAGATCATGTTAGGTTCAATACTTTTTAAAATACACTACTTTGTACTTTCCTTCTCCCTTCCTCTCTGTGTATGGACACCCAAGTTCCTAAACCACCTCCCCCACCATCACACAAAATTATAATTCATCTGCATTGAGCTCATTATATCGCTCACCAACACCCCACCTTCTTTTGCTTCTATTCAATGCAGCCGCATGCTGAGCCTGCTAATGACAAGGTATTCATTGTCTGCTTTAATTGCATACTTCACATCAAATACACAACAGGTGATGTTCTCAACATGGATAGACTGTTTAGGCTAGTGGGTACTGTCTGCGCTTTGCACAATGAGGTCTGGGGTTCGAATCATGGAAGGGGAGTTTTTTTTCCTTTTCTTTTGAATCTTTATATTTAGATTAAAAATAAATCACTTTGTGGTGTGTGTGAATTCTGTTATGGCATGGTGTGATTCGGTAGCGCGAGTATCTTTAATGCAACTTTTTACCTTCAATTACATCTGAATCATACAGCGAATCAAATTGAAAGCACAAGCAGCTTTTGCTGATAAAAACAATATGCAAATTGCCTATAATCTGTGAGCCAGTTCAGGTGTTTCTGCATGTTTTATGTTACGTTACACTAATAGCGACTATAACACTTAAACGTAGTGGTTTTCTTGAAGATACACCTGTACTGGATCACAGAACATAGGCATGCTGCTTATCATTTTAATAAGCAGACGCAGATAGTTCTAATAAGATGCATTTTAGTGTAAAAAAACGCATTAAAAGATGCACGATGCTACCAAGTCACACAGCACTCCTATGACCTTAGACTCAAAACATTTCTCTCAACATCCTATCACTTGAAATTTCTGCTATACAGTAGAAATTGTTTTGTACACATAACAGGGGGCAAGTTTCACATAATGAGAGATCATGTTAGGTTCAATACTTTTTAAAATACACTACTTTGTACTTTCCTTCTCACTTCCTCTCTGTGTATGGCTACCCAAGTTTCTAAGTGACCTCCCCCCACCATCACACAATTATAGTTCAGCTGCATTGAGCTCATTATATGGCTCACCAACACCCCACCTTCTTTTGCTTCTTTTCAATGCTGCCGCATGCTGAGCCTGCTAATGACAAGGTATTCATTGTCTGCTTTAATTGCATACTTCACATCAAATACACAACAGGTGATGTTCTCAACATGGATAGACTGTTTAGGCTAGTGGGTACTGTCTGCGCTTTGCACATTGAGGTCTGGGGTTCGAAGCATGGAAGGGATGTTTTTTTCCTTTTCTTTTGAATCTTTATATTTAGATTAAAAATAAATCACTTTGTGGTGTGTGTGAATTCTGTTATGGCATGGTGTGATTCAGTAGCGCGAGCATCTTAAATGCAACTTTTTACCTTCAATTACATCTGAATCATACAGCGAATCAAATTGAAAGCACAAGCAGCTTTTGCTGATAAAAACAATATGTTAATTGCCTATAATCTGTGAGCCAGTTCAGGTGTTTCTGCATGTTTTATGTTACGTTACACTAATAGCGACTATAACACTTAAACGTAGTGGTTTTCTTGAAGATACACCTGTACTGGATCACAGAACATAGGCATGCTGCATATAATTTTAATCATCAGAAGCAGATTGTTCTAATAAGATGCATTTTAGTGTAAAAAAACGCATTAAAAGATGCACGATGCTACCAAGTCACACAGCACTCCTATGACCTTAGACTCAAAACATTTCTCTCAACATCCTATCACTTGAAATTTCTGCTATACAGTAGAAATTGTTTTGTACACATAACAGGGGGCAAGTTTCACATAATGAGAGATCATGTTAGGTTCAATACTTTTTAAAATACACTACTTTGTACTTTCCTTCTCACTTCCTCTCTGTGTATGGACACCCAAGTTCCTAAACCACCTCCCCCACCATCACACAATTATAATTCATCTGCATTGAGCTCATTATATGGCTCACCAACACCCCACCTTCTTTTGCTTCTATTCAATGTTGCCGCATGCTGAGCCTGCTATTGACAAGGTAAACATTGTCTACTTTAATTGCACACTTCACATCACATACACAACAGGTGATGTTCTCAACATGGATAGACTGTTTAGTCTAGTGGGTACTGTCTGCGCTTTGCACCTTGAGGTATGGGGTTTGGATCATGGAAGGGGAGGTTTTTTTTCCTTTTCTTTTGAATCTTTATTTTTAGATTAAAAATAAATCACTTGGTGGTGTGTGTGAATTCTGTTATGGCATGGTGTGACTCGGTAGCGCGAGTATCTTTAATGCAACTTTTTACCTTCAATTACATCTGAATCATACAGCGAATCAAATTGAAAGCATAAGCAGCTTTTGCTGATGAAAACACTATCAAATTGATTATAATCTGTGAGCCAGTTAAGGTGTTTCTGCATGTTTTATGTTACGTTACACTAATAGCGACGATAACACTTAAACGTAGTGGTTTTCTTGAAGATACATCTGTACTGGATCACAGAACATAGGCATGCTGCATATCATTTTAATCAGCAGAAGCAGATTGTTCTAATAAGATGCATTTTAGGGTAAAAAGACGCATTAAAAGATGCACGATGCTACCAAGTCACACAGCACTCCTATGACCTTAGACTCAAAACATTTCTCTCAACATCCTATCACTTAAAATTTTTGCTATACTGTAGAAATTGTATTGTACACATAACAGGGGGCAAGTTTCACTTAATGAGAGATCATGTTAGGTTCAATACTTTTTAAAATACACTACTTTGTACTTTCCTTCTCCCTTCCTCTCTGTGTATGGACACCCAAGTTCCTAAACCACCTCCCCCCACCATCACACAGTTATAATTCATCTGCATTGAGCTCATTATATCGCTCACCAACACCCCACCTTCTTTTGCTTCTATTCAATACTGCCGAATGCTGAGCCTGCTAATGACAAGGTATTCATTGTCTGCTTTAATTGCATACTTCACATCAAATACACAACAGGTGATGTTCTCAACATGGATAGACTGCTTAGGCTAGTGGGTTCCTTCTGCACTTTGCACATTGAGGTCTGGGGTTCGGATCATGGAAGGGCAGTTTTTTTTCCTTTTCTTTTGAATCTTTATTTTTAGATTAAAAATAAATCACCTGGTGTTGTGTTTGAATTCTGTTATGGCATGGTGTGACTCGGTAGCGCGAGCATCTTTAATGCAACTTTTTACCTTCAATTACATCTGAATCATACAGCGAATCAAATTGAAAGCACTAGCAGCTTTTGCTGATGAAAACACTATCAAATTGATTATAATCTGTGAGCCAGTTCAGGTGTTTCTGCATGTTTTATGTTACGTTACACTAATAGCGACTATAACACTTAAACGTAGTGGTTTTCTTGAAGATACATCTTTACTGGATCACAGAACATAGGCATGCTGCATATCATTTTAATCAGCAGAAGCAGATTGTTCTAATAAGATGCATTTTAGTGTAAAAAGACGCATTAAAAGATGCACGATGCTACCAAGTCACACAGCACTCCTATGACCTTAGACTCAAAACATTTCTCTCAACATCCTATCACTTTAAATTTCTGCTATACAGTAGAAATTGTATTGTACACATAACAGGGGGCAAGTTTCACTTAATGAGAGATCATGTTAGGTTCAATACTTTTTAAAATACACTACTTTGTACTTTCCTTCTCCCTTCCTCTCTGTGTATGGACACACAAGTTCCTAAACCACCTCCCCCCACCATCACACAATTATAATTCATCTGCATTGAGCTCATTATATCGCTCACCAACACCCCACCTTCTTTTGCTTCTATTCAATGCTGCCGCATGCTGAGCCTGCTAATGACAAGGTATTCATTGTCTGCTTTAATTGCATACTTCACATCAAATACACAACAGGTGATGTTCTCAACATGGATAGACTGTTTAGGCTAGTGGGTACTGTCTGCACTTTGCACATTTAGGTCTGGGGTTCGAATCATGAAGGGGAGTTTTTTTTCCTTTTCTTTTGATTCTTTATATTTAGATTAAAAATAAATCACTTTGTGGTGTGTATGAATTCTGTTATGGCATGGTGTGATTCGGTAGTGCGTGCATCTTTAATGCAACTTTTTACCTTCAATTACATCTGAATCATACAGCGAATCAAATTGAAAGCACAAGCAGCTTTTGCTGATAAAAACAATATGCAAATTGCCTATAATCTGTGAGCCAGTTCAGGTGTTTCTGCATGTTTTATGTTACGTTACACTAATAGCGACTATAACACTTAAACGTATTGGTTTTCTTGAAGATACACCTGTACTGGATCTCAGAACATAGGCATGCTGCATATCATTTTAATCAGCAGAAGCAGATTGTTCTAATAAGATGCATTTTAGTGTAAAAAAACGCATTAAAAGATGCACGATGCTACCAAGTCACACAGCACTCCTATGACCTTAGACTCAAAACATTTCTCTCAACATCCTATCACTTGAAATTTCTGCTATACAGTAGAAATTGTTTTGTACACATAACAGGGGGCAAGTTTCACATAATGAGAGATCATGTTAGGTTCAATACTTTTTAAAATACACTACTTTGTACTTTCCTTCTCATTTCCTCTCTGTGTATGGACACCCAAGTTCCTAAACCACCTCCCCCACCATCACACAATTATAATTCATCTGCATTGAGCTCATTATATGGCTCACCAACACCCAACCTTCTTTTGCTTCTATTCAATGTTGCCGCATGCTGAGCCTGCTATTGACAAGGTATACATTGTCTACTTTAATTGCACATTTCACATCACATACACAACAGGTGATGTTCTCAACATGGATAGACTGTTTTGTCTAGTGGGTACTGTCTGCGCTTTGCACCTTGAGGTATGGGGTTCGGATCATGGAAGGGGAGTTTTTTTTTCCTTTTCTTTTGAAACTTTATTTTTAGATTAAAAATAAATCACTTGGTGGTGTGTGTGAATTCTGTTATGGCATGGTGTGACTCGGTAGCGCGAGTATCTTTAATGCAACTTTTTACCTTCAATTACATCTGAATCATAAAGCGAATCAAATTGAAAGCACATGCAGCTTTTGCTGATGAAAACACTATCAAATTGATTATAATCTGTGAGCCAGTTAAGGTGTTTCTGCATGTTTTATGTTACGTTACATTAGTAGCGACTATAACACTTAAACGTAGTGGTTTTCTTGAAGATACATCTGTACTGGATCACAGAACATAGGCATGCTGCATATCATTTTAATCAGCAGAAGCAGATTGTTCTAATAAGATGCATTTTAGGGTAAAAAGACGCATTAAAAGATGCACGATGCTACCAAGTCACACAGCACTCCTATGACCTTAGACTCAAAACATTTCTCTCAACATCCTATCACTTAAAATTTTTGCTATACAGTAGAAATTGTATTGTACACATAACAGGGGGCAAGTTTCACTTAATGAGAGATCATGTTAGGTTCAATACTTTTTAAAATACACTACTTTGTACTTTCCTTCTCCCTTCCTCTCTGTGTATGGACACCCAAGTTCCTAAACCACCTCCCCCCACCATCACACAATTATAATTCATCTGCATTGAGCTCATTATATCGCTCACCAACACCCCACCTTCTTTTGCTTCTATTCAATACTGCCGCATGCTGAGCCCGCTAATGACAAGGTATTCATTGTCTGCTTTAATTGCATACTTCACATCAAATACACAACAGGTGATGTTCTCAACATGGATAGACTGCTTAGGCTAGTGGGTTCTTTCTGCACTTTGCACATTGAGGTCTGGGGTTCGGATCATGGAAGGGCAGTTTTTTTTCCTTTTCTTTTGAATCTTTATTTTTAGATTAAAAATAAATCACCTGGTGTTGTGTTTGAATTCTGTTATGGCATGGTGTGACTCGGTAGCGCGAGCATCTTTAATGCAACTTTTTACCTTCAATTACATCTGAATCATACAGCGAATCAAATTGAAAGCACTAGCAGCTTTTGCTGATGAAAACAATATCAAATTGATTATAATCTGTGAGCCAGTTAAGGTGTTTCTGCATGTTTTATGTTACGTTACACTAATAGCGACTATAACACTTAAATGTAGTGGTTTTCTTGAAGATACATCTGTACTGGATCACAGAACATAGGCATGCTGCATATCATTTTAATCAGCAGAAGCAGATTGTTCTAATAAGATGCATTTTAGGGTAAAAAGACGCATTAAAAGATGCACGATGCTACCAAGTCACACAGCACTCCTATGACCTTAGACTCAAAACATTTCTCTCAACATCCTATCACTTGAAATTTTTGCTATACAGTAGAAATTGTATTGTACACATAACAGGGGGCAAGTTTCACATAATGAGAGATCATGTTAGGTTCAATACTTTTTAAAATACACTACTTTGTACTTTCCTTCTCCCTTCCTCTCTGTGTATGGACACCCAAGTTCCTAAACCACCTCCCCCCACCATCACACAATTATAATTCATCTGCATTGAGCTCATTATATCGCTCACCAACACCCCACCTTCTTTTGCTTCTATTCAATGCTGCCGCATGCTGAGCCTGCTAATGCCAAGGTATTCATTGTCTGCTTTAATTGCATACTTCACATCAAATACACAACAGGTGATGTTCTCAACATGGATAGACTGTTTAGGCTAGTGGGTACTGTCTGCGCTTTGCACATTGAGGTCTGGGGTTCGAATCATGGAAAGGGAGTTTTTTTTCCTTTTCTTTTGAATCTTTATATTTAGATTAAAAATAAATCACTTTGTGGTGTGTGTGAATTCTGTTATGGCATTGTGTGATTCGGTAGCGTGAGCATCTTTAATGCAACTTTTTACCTTCAATTACATCTGAATCATACAGCGAATCAAATTGAAAGCACAAGCAGCTTTTGCTGATAAAAACAATATGCAAATTAATTATAATCTGTGAGCCAGTTCAGGTGTTTCTGCATGTTTTATGTTACGTTACACTAATAGCGACTATAACACTTAAACGTAGTGGTTTTCTTGAAGATACATCTTTACTGGATCACAGAACATAGGCATGCTGCATATCATTTTAATCAGCAGAAGCAGATTGTTCTAATAAGATGCATTTTAGGGTAAAAAGACGCAATAAAAGATGCACGATGCTACCAAGTCACACAGCATTCCTATGACCTTAGACTCAAAACATTTCTCTCAACATCATATCACTTGAAATTTTTGCTATACAGTAGAAATTGTACTGTACACATAACAGGGGGCAAGTTTCACATAATGAGAGATCATGTTAGGTTCAATACTTTTTAAAATACACTACTTTGTACTTTCCTTCTCCATTCCTCTCTGTGTATGGACACCCAAGTTCCTATACCACCTCCCCCCACCATCACACAATTATAATTCATCTGCATTGAGCTCATTATATCGCTCACCAACACCCCACCTTCTTTTGCTTCTATTCAATGCAGCCGCATGCTGAGCCTGCTAATGACAAGGTATTCATTGTCTGCTTTTATTGCATACTTCACATCAAATACAAAACAGGTGAGGTTCTCAACATGGATAGACTGTTTAGGCTAGTGGGTACTGTCTGCGCTTTGCACAATGAGGTCTGGGGTTCGAATCATGGAAGGGGAGTTTTTTTTCCTTTTCTTTTGAATCTTTATAATTAGATTAAAAATAAATCACTTTGTGGTGTGTGTGAATTCTGTTATGGCATGGTGTGATTCGGTAGCGCGAGTATCTTTAATGCAACTTTTTACCTTCAATTACATCTGAATCATACAGCGAATCAAATTGAAAGCATAAGCAGCTTTTGCTGATAAAAACAATATGCAAATTGCCTATAATCTGTGAGCCAGTTCAGGTGTTTCTGCATGTTTTATGTTACGTTACACTAATAGCGACTATAACACTTAAACGTAGTGGTTTTCTTGAAGATACATCTGTACTATATCACAGAACATAGGCATGCTGCATATCATTTTAATCAGCAGAAGCAGATTGTTCTAATAAGATGCATTTTAGGGTAAAAAGACGCATTAAAAGATGCACGATGCTACCAAGTCACACAGCACTCCTATGACCTTAGACTCAAAACATTTCTCTCAACATCCTATCACTTAAAATTTTTGCTATACAGTAGAAATTGTATTGTACACATAACAGGGGGCAAGTTTCACTTAATGAGAGATCATGTTAGGTTCAATACTTTTTAAAATACACTACTTTGTACTTTCCTTCTCCCTTCCTCTCTGTGTATGGACACCCAAGTTCCTAAACCACCTCCCCCCACCATCACACAATTATAATTCATCTGCATTGAGCTCATTATATCGCTCACCAACACCCCACCTTCTTTTGCTTCTATTCAATACTGCCGCATGCTGAGTCCGCTAATGACAAGGTATTCATTGTCTGCTTTAATTGCATACTTCACATCAAATACACAACAGGTGATGTTCTCAACATGGATAGACTGCTTAGGCTAGTGGGTTCCTTCTGCACTTTGCACATTGAGGTCTGGGGTTCGGATCATGGAAGGGCAGTTATTTTTCCTTTTCTTTTGAATCTTTATTTTTAGATTAAAAATAAATCACCTGGTGTTGTGTTTGAATTCTGTTATGGCATGGTGTGACTCGGTAGCGCGAGTATCTTTAATGCAACTTTTTACCTTCAATTACATCTGAATCATACAGCGAATCAAATTGAAAGCACTAGCAGCTTTTGCTGATGAAAACAATATCAAATTGATTTTAATCTGTGAGCCAGTTAAGGTGTTTCTGCATGTTTTATGTTACGTTACACTAATAGTGACTATAACACTTAAACGTAGTGGTTTTCTTGAAGATACATCTGTACTGGATCACAGAACATAGGCATGCTGCATATCATTTTAATCAGCAGAAGCAGATTGTTCTAATAAGATGCATTTTAGGGTAAAAAGACGCATTAAAAGATGCACGATGCTACCAAGTCACACAGCACTCCTATGACCTTAGACTCAAAACATTTCTCTCAACATCCTATCACTTGAAATTTTTGCTATACAGTAGAAATTGTATTGTACACATAACAGGGGGCAAGTTTCACATAATGAGAGATCATGTTAGGTTCAATACTTTTTAAAATACACTACTTTGTACTTTCCTTCTCCCTTCCTCTCTGTGTATGGACACCCAAGTTCCTAAACCACCTCCCCCCACCATCACACAATTATAATTCATCTGCATTGAGCTCATTATATCGCTCACCAACACCCCACCTTCTTTTGCTTCTATTCAATGCTGCCGCATGCTGAGCCTGCTAATGCCAAGGTATTCATTGTCTGCTTTAATTGCATACTTCACATCAAATACACAACAGGTGATGTTCTCAACATGGATAGACTGTTTAGGCTAGTTGGTACTGTCTGCGCTTTGCACATTGAGGTCTGGGGTTCGAATCATGGAAGGGGAGTTTTTTTTCCTTTTCTTTTGAATCTTTATATTTAGATTAAAAATAAATCACTTTGTGGTGTGTGTGAATTCTGTTATGGCATTGTGTGATTCGGTAGCGTGAGCATCTTTAATGCAACTTTTTACCTTCAATTACATCTGAATCATACAGCGAATCAAATTGAAAGCACAAGCAGCTTTTGCTGATAAAAACAATATGCAAATTAATTATAATCTGTGAGCCAGTTCAGGTGTTTCTGCATGTTTTATGTTACGTTACACTAATAGCGACTATAACACTTAAACGTAGTGGTTTTCTTGAAGATACATCTTTACTGGATCACAGAACATAGGCATGCTGCATATCATTTTAATCAGCAGAAGCAGATTGTTCTAATAAGATGCATTTTAGGGTAAAAAGACGCAATAAAAGATGCACGATGCTACCAAGTCACACAGCACTCCTATGACCTTAGACTCAAAATATTTCTCTCAACATCATATCACTTGAAATTTTTGCTATACAGTAGAAATTGTACTGTACACATAACAGGGGGCAAGTTTCACATAATGAGAGATCATGTTAGGTTCAATACTTTTTAAAATACACTACTTTGTACTTTCCTTCTCCATTCCTCTCTGTGTATGGACACCCAAGTTCCTATACCACCTCCCCCCACCATCACACAATTATAATTCATCTGCATTGAGCTCATTATATCGCTCACCAACACCCAACCTTCTTTTGCTTCTATTCAATGCAGCCGCATGCTGAGCCTGCTAATGACAAGGTATTCATTGTCTGCTTTTATTGCATACTTCACATCAAATACAAAACAGGTGATGTTCTCAACATGGATAGACTGTTTAGGCTAGTGGGTACTGTCTGCGCTTTGCAAAATGAGGTCTGTTGTTCGAATCATGGAAGGGGAGTTTTTTTTCCTTTTCTTTTGAATCTTTATATTTAGATTAAAAATAAATCACTTTGTGGTGTGTGTGAATTCTGTTATGGCATGGTGTGATTCGGTAGCGCGAGTATCTTTAATGCAACTTTTTACCTTCAATTACATCTGAATCATACAGCGAATCAAATTGAAAGCACAAGCAGCTTTTGCTGATAAAAACAATATGCAAATTGCCTATAATCTGTGAGCCAGTTCAGGTGTTTCTGCATGTTTTATGTTACGTTACACTAATAGCGACTATAACACTTAAACGTAGTGGTTTTCTTGAAGATACACCTGTACTGGATCACAGAACATAGGCATGCTGCATATCATTTTAATCAGCAGAAGCAGATAGTTCAAATAAGATGCATTTTAGTGTAAAAAAACGCATTAAAAGATGCACGATGCTACCAAGTCACACAGCACTCCTATGACCTTAGACTCAAAACATTTCTCTCAACATCCTATCACTTGAAATTTCTGCTATACAGTAGAAATTGTTTTGTACACATAACAGGGGGCTAGTTTCACATAATGAGAGATCATGTTAGGTTCAATACTTTTTAAAATACACTACTTTGTACTTTCCTTCTCACTTCCTCTCTGTGTATGGCTACCCAAGTTTCTAAGCGACCTCCCCCCACCATCACACAATTATAATTCATCTGCATTGAGCTCATTATATGGCTCACCAACACCCCACCTTCTTTTGCTGCTATTCAATGTTGCCGCATGCTCAGCCTGCTATTGACAAGGTATACATTGTCTACTTTAATTGCACACTTCACATCACATACACAACAGGTGATGTTCTCAACATGGATAGACTGTTTAGTTTAGTGGGTACTGTCTGCGCTTTGCACCTTGAGGTATGGGGTTTGGATCATGGAAGGGGAGTTTTTTTTTCCTTTTCTTTTGAATCTTTATTTTTAGATTAAAAATAAATCACTTTGTGGTGTGTGTGAATTCTGTTATGGCATGGTGTGACTCGGTAGCGCGAGTATCTTTAATGCAACTTTTTACCTTCAATTACATCTGAATCATACAGCGAATCAAATTGAAAGCACAAGCAGCTTTTGCTGATGAAAACACTATCAAATTGATTATAATCTGTGAGCAAGTTAAGGTGTTTCTGCATGTTTTATGTTACGTTACACTAATAGCGACTATAACACTTAAACGTAGTGGTTTCTTGAAGATACATCTGTACTGGATCACAGAACATAGGCATGCTGCATATCATTTTAATCAGCAGAAGCAGATTGTTCTAATAAGATGCATTTTAGGGTAAAAAGACGCATTAAAAGATGCACGATGCTACCAAGTCACACAGCACTCCTATGACCTTAGACTCAAAACATTTCTCTCAACATCCTATCATTTGAAATTTTTGCTATACAGTAGAAATTGTATTGTACACATAACAGGGGGCAAGTTTCACATAATGAGAGATCATGTTAGGTTCAATACTTTTTAAAATACACTACTTTGTACTTTCCTTCTCCCTTCCTCTCTGTGTATGGACACCCAAGTTCCTAAACCACCTCCCCCCACCATCACACAATTATAATTCATCTGCATTGAGCTCATTATATCGCTCACCAACACCCCACCTTCTTTTGCTTCTATTCAATGCTGCCGCATGCTGAGCCTGCTAATGACAAGGTATTCATTGTCTGCTTTAATTGCATACTTCACATCAAATACACAACAGGTGATGTTCTCAGCATGGATAGACTGTTTAGGCTAGTGGGTACTGTCTGCGCTTTGCACATTGAGGTCTGGGGTTCGAATCATGGAAGGGGAGTTTTTTTTCCTTTTCTTTTGAATCTTTATATTTAGATTAAAAATAAATCACTTTGTGGTGTGTGTGAATTCTGTTATGGCATGGTGTGATTCGGTAGCGTGAGCATCTTTAATGCAACTTTTTACCTTCAATTACATCTGAATCATACAGCGAATCAAATTGAAAGCACTAGCAGCTTTTGCTGATGAAAACACTATCAAATTGATTATAATCTGTGAGCCAGTTCAGGTGTTTCTGCATGTTTTATGTTACGTTACACTAATAGCGACTATAACACTTAAACGTAGTGGTTTTCTTGAAGATACATCTTTACTGGATCACAGAACATAGGCATGCTGCATATCATTTTAATCAGCAGAAGCAGATTGTTCTAATAAGATGCATTTTAGGGAAAAAGACGCATTAAAAGATGCACGATGCTACCAAGTCACACAGCACTCCTATGACCTTAGACTCAAAACATTTCTCTCAACATCCTATCACTTAAAATTTTTGCTATACAGTAGAAATTGTATTGTACACATAACAGGGGGCAAGTTTCACTTAATGAGAGATCATGTTAGGTTCAATACTTTTTAAAATACACTACTTTGTACTTTCCTTCTCCCTTCCTCTCTGTGTATGGACACCCAAGTTCCTAAACCACCTCCCCCCACCATCACACAGTTATAATTCATCTGCATTGAGCTCATTATATCGCTCACCAACACCCCACCTTCTTTTGCTTCTATTCAATACTGCTGCATGCTGAGCCTGCTAATGACAAGGTATTCATTGTCTGCTTTAATTGCATACTTCACATCAAATACACAACAGGTGATGTTCTCAACATGGATAGACTGCTTAGGCTAGTGGGTTCCTTCTGCACTTTGCACATTGAGGTCTGGGGTTCGGATCATGGAAGGGCAGTTTTTTTTCCTTTTCTTTTGAATCTTTATTTTTAGATTAAAAATAAATCACCTGGTGTTGTGTTTGAATTCTGTTATGGCATGGTGTGACTCGGTAGCGCGAGCATCTTTAATGCAACTTTTTACCTTCAATTACATCTGAATCATACAGCGAATCAAATTGAAAGCACTAGCAGCTTTTGCTGATGAAAACACTATCAAATTGATTATAATCTGTGAGCCAGTTCAGGTGTTTCTGCATGTTTTATGTTACGTTACACTAATAGCGACTATAACACTTAAACGTAGTGGTTTTCTTGAAGATACATCTTTACTGGATCACAGAACATAGGCATGCTGCATATCATTTTAATCAGCAGAAGCAGATTGTTCTAATAAGATGCATTTTAGGGTAAAAAGACGCATTAAAAGATGCACGATGCTACCAAGTCACACAGCACTCCTATGACCTTAGACTCAAAACATTTCTCTCAACATCATATCACTTGAAATTTTTGCTATACAGTAGAAATTGTATTGTACACATAACAGGGGGCAAGTTTCACATAATGAGAGATCATGTTAGGTTCAATACTTTTTAAAATACACTACTTTGTACTTTCCGTCTCCCTTCCTCTCTGTGTATGGACACCCAAGTTCCTAAACCACCTCCCCCCACCATCACACAATTATAATTCATCTGCATTGAGCTCATTATATCGCTCACCAACACCCACCTTCTTTTGCTTCTATTCAATGCTGCCGCATGCTGAGCCTGCTAATGACAAGGTATTCATTGTCTGCTTTAATTGCATACTTCACATCAAATACACAACAGGTGATGTTCTCAACATGGATAGACTGTTTAGGCTAGTGGGTACTGTCTGCACTTTGCACATTGAGGTCTGGGGTTCGAATCATGAAGGGGAGTTTTTTTTCCTTTTCTTTTGAATCTTTATATTTAGATTAAAAATAAATCACTTTGTGGTTTGTATGAATTCTGTTATGGCATGGTGTGATTCGGTAGCGCGTGCTTCTTTAATGCAACTTTTTACCTTCAATTACATCTGAATCATACAGCGAATCAAATTGAAAGCACAAGCAGCTTTTGCTGATAAAAACAATATTCAAATTGCCTTTAATCTGTGAGCCAGTTCAGGTGTTTCTGCATGTTTTATGTTACGTTACACTAATAGCGACTATAACACTTAAACGTATTGGTTTTCTTGAAGATACACCTGTACTGGATCTCAGAACATAGGCATGCTGCATATCATTTTAATCAGCAGAAGCAGATTGTTCTAATAAGATGCATTTTAGTGTAAAAAAACGCATTAAAAGATGCACGATGCTACCAAGTCACACAGCACTCCTATGACCTTAGACTCAAAACATTTCTCTCAACATCCTATCACTTGAAATTTCTGCTATACAGTAGAAATTGTTTTGTACACATAACAGGGGGCAAGTTTCACATAATGAGAGATCATGTTAGGTTCAATACTTTTAAAATACACTACTTTGTACTTTCCTTCTCTCTTCCTCTCTGTGTATGGACACTCAAGTTCCTAAACCACCTCCCCCCACCATCACACAGTTATAATTCATCTGCATTGAGCTCATTATATCGCTCACCAACACCCCACCTTCTTTTGCTTCTATTCAATGCTGCCGCATGCTGAGCCTGCTAATGACAAGGTATTCATTGTCTGCTTTAATTGCATACTTCACATCAAATACACAACAGGTGATGTTCTCAACATGGATAGACTGCTTAGGCTAGTGGGTTCCTTCTGCACTTTGCACATTGAGGTCTGGGGTTCGGATCATGGAAGGGCAGTTTTTTTTCCTTTTCTTTTGAATCTTTATTTTTAGATTAAAAATAAATCACCTGGTGTTGTGTTTGAATTCTGTTATGGCATGGTGTGATTCAGTAGCGCGAGCATCTTTAATGCAACTTTTTACCTTCAATTACATCTGAATCATACAGCGAATCAAATTGAAAGCACTAGCAGCTTTTGCTGATGAAAACACTATCAAATTGATTATAATCTGTGAGCCAGTTCAGGTGTTTCTGCATGTTTTATGTTACGTTACACTAATAGCGACTATAACACTTAAACGTAGTGGTTTTCTTGAAGATACATCTTTACTGGATCACAGAACATAGGCATGCTGCATATCATTTTAATCAGCAGAAGCAGATTGTTCTAATAAGATGCATTTTAGGGTAAAAAGACGCATTAAAAGATGCACGATGCTACCAAGTCACACAGCACTCCTATGACCTTAGACTCAAAACATTTCTCTCAACATCATATCACTTGAAATTTTTGCTATACAGTAGAAATTGTATTGTACACATAACAGGGGGCAAGTTTCACATAATGAGAGATCATGTTAGGTTCAATACTTTTTAAAATACACTACTTTGTACTTTCCGTCTCCCTTCCTCTCTGTGTATGGACACCCAAGTTCCTAAACCACCTCCCCCCACCATCACACAATTATAATTCATCTGCATTGAGCTCATTATATCGCTCACCAACACCCACCTTCTTTTGCTTCTATTCAATGCTGCCGCATGCTGAGCCTGCTAATGACAAGGTATTCATTGTCTGCATTAATTGCATACTTCACATCAAATACACAACAGGTGATGTTCTCAACATGGATAGACTGTTTAGGCTAGTGGGTACTGTCTGCACTTTGCACATTGAGGTCTGGGGTTCGAATCATGAAGGGGAGTTTTTTTTCCTTTTCTTTTGAATCTTTATATTTAGATTAAAAATAAATCACTTTGTGGTGTGTATGAATTCTGTTATGGCATGGTGTGATTCGGTAGCGCGTGCATCTTTAATGCAACTTTTTACCTTCAATTACATCTGAATCATACAGCGAATCAAATTGAAAGCACAAGCAGCTTTTGCTGATAAAAACAATATTCAAATTGCCTTTAATCTGTGAGCCAGTTCAGGTGTTTCTGCATGTTTTATGTTACGTTACACTAATAGCGACTATAACACTTAAACGTATTGGTTTTCTTGAAGATACACCTGTACTGGATCTCAGAACATAGGCATGCTGCATATCATTTTAATCAGCAGAAGCAGATTGTTCTAATAAGATGCATTTTAGTGTAAAAAAACGCATTAAAAGATGCACGATGCTACCAAGTTACACAGCACTCCTATGACCTTAGACTCAAAACATTTCTCTCAACATCCTATCACTTGAAATTTCTGCTATACAGTAGAAATTGTTTTGTACACATAACAGGGGGCAAGTTTCACATAATGAGAGATCATGTTAGGTTCAATACTTTTTAAAATACACTACTTTGTACTTTCCTTCTCATTTCCTCTCTGTGTATGGACACCCAAGTTCCTAAACCACCTCCCCCACCATCACACAATTATAATTCATCTGCATTGAGCTCATTATATGGCTCACCAACACACAACCTTCTTTTGCTTCTATTCAATGTTGCCGCATGCTGAGCCTGCTATTGACAAGGTATACATTGTCTACTTTAATTGCACACTTCACATCACATACACAACAGGTGATGTTCTCAACATGGATAGACTGTTTTGTCTAGTGGGTACTGTCTGCGCTTTGCACCTTGAGGTATGGGGTTCGGATCATGGAAGGGGAGTTTTTTTTTCCTTTTCTTTTGAATCTTTATTTTTAGATTAAAAATAAATCACTTGGTGGTGTGAGTGAATTCTGTTATGGCATGGTGTGACTCGGTAGCGCGAGTATCTTTAATGCAACTTTTTACCTTCAATTACATCTGAATCATAAAGCGAATCAAATTGAAAGCATAATCAGCTTTTGCTGATGAAAACACTATCAAATTGATTATAATCTGTGAGCCAGTTAAGGTGTTTCTGCATGTTTTATGTTACGTTACATTAATAGCGACTATAACACTTAAACGTAGTGGTTTTCTTGAAGATACATCTGTACTGGATCACAGAACATAGGCATGCTGCATATCATTTTAATCAGCAGAAGCAGATTGTTCTAATAAGATGCATTTTAGGGTAAAAAGACGCATTAAAAGATGCACGATGCTACCAAGTTACACAGCACTCCTATGACCTTAGACTCAAAACATTTCTCTCAACATCCTATCACTTAAAATTTTTGCTATACAGTAGAAATTGTATTGTACACATAACAGGGGGCAAGTTTCACTTAATGAGAGATCATGTTAGGTTCAATACTTTTTAAAATACACTACTTTGTACTTTCCTTCTCCCTTCCTCTCTGTGTATGGACACCCAAGTTCCTAAACCACCTCCCCCCACCATCACACAGTTATAATTCATCTGCATTGAGCTCATTATATCGCTCACCAACACCCCACCTTCTTTTGCTTCTATTCAATACTGCCGCATGCTGAGCCTGCTAATGACAAGGTATTCATTGTCTGCTTTAATTGCATACTTCACATCAAATACACAACAGGTGATGTTCTCAACATGGATAGACTGCTTAGGCTAGTGGGTTCCTTCTGCACTTTGCACATTGAGGTCTGGGGATCGGATAATGGAAGGGAAGTTTTTTTTCCTTTTCTTTTGAATCTTTATATTTAGATTAAAAATAAATCACTTTGTGGTGTGTGTGAATTCTGTTATGGCATTGTGTGATTCGGTAGCGTGAGCATCTTTAATGCAACTTTTTACCTTCAATTACATCTGAATCATACAGCGAATCAAATTGAAAGCACAAGCAGCTTTTGCTGATAAAAACAATATGCAAATTAATTATAATCTGTGAGCCAGTTCAGGTGTTTCTGCATGTTTTATGTTACGTTACACTAATAGCGACTATAACACTTAAACGTAGTGGTTTTCTTGAAGATACATCTTTACTGGATCACAGAACATAGGCATGCTGCATATCATTTAAATCAGCAGAAGCAGATTGTTCTAATAAGATGCATTTTAGGGTAAAAAGACGCAATAAAAGATGCACGATGCTACCAAGTCACACAGCACTGCTATGACCTTAGACTCAAAACATTTCTCTCAACATCATATCACTTGAAATTTTTGCTATACAGTAGAAATTGTATTGTACTCATAACAGGGGGCAAGTTTCACATAATGAGAGATCATGTTAGGTTCAATACTTTTTAAAATACACTACTTTGTACTTTCCTTCTCCCTTCCTCTCTGTGTATGGACACCCAAGTTCCTATACCACCTCCCCCCACCATCACACAATTATAATTCATCTGCATTGAGCTCATTATATGGCTCGCCAACACCCCACCTTCTTTTGCTTCTTTTCAATGCTGCCGCATGCTGAGCATGCTATTGACAAGGAATACATTGTCTACTTTAATTGCACACTTCACATCACATACACAACAGGTGATGTTATCAACATGGATAGACTGTTTAGTCTAGTGGGTACTGTCTGCGCTTTGCACCTTGAGGTCTGGGGTTCGGATCATGGAAGTGGAGTTTTTTTTACTTTTCTTTTGAATCTTTATTTTTAGATTAAAAATAAATCACCTGGTGTTGTGTTTGAATTCTGTTATGGCATGGTGTGACTCGGTAGCGCGTGCATCTTTAATACAACTTTTTACCTTCAATTACATCTGAATCATACAGCGAATCAAATTGAAAGCACTAGCAGCTTTTGCTGATGAAAACAATATGCAAATTGATTATAATCTGTGAGCCAGTTCAGGTGTTTCTGCATGTTTTATGTTACGTTACACTAATAGCGACTATAACACTTAAACGTCGTGGTTTTCTTGAAGATACATCTGTACTGGATCACAGAACATAGGCATGCTGCATATCATTTTAATCAGCATAAGCAGATTGTTCTAATAAGATGCATTTTAGGGTAAAAAGACGCATTAAAAGATGCATGATGCTACCAAGTCACACAGCACTCCTATGACCTTAGACTCAAAACATTTCTCTCAACATCATATCACTTGAAATTTTTGCTATACAGTAGAAATTGTATTGTACACATAACAGGGGGCAAGTTTCACATAATGAGAGATCATGTTAGGTTCAATACTTTTTAAAATACACTACTTTGTACTTTCCGTCTCCCTTCCTCTCTGTGTATGGACACCCAAGTTCCTAAACCACCTCCCCCCACCATCACACAATTATAATTCATCTGCATTGAGCTCATTATATCGCTCACCAACACCCACCTTCTTTTGCTTCTATTCAATGCTGCCGCATGCTGAGCCTGCTAATGACAAGGTATTCATTGTCTGCATTAATTGCATACTTCACATCAAATACACAACAGGTGATGTTCTCAACATGGATAGACTGTTTAGGCTAGTGGGTACTGTCTGCACTTTGCACATTGAGGTCTGGGGTTCGAATCATGAAGGGGAGTTTTTTTTCCTTTTCTTTTGAATCTTTATATTTAGATTAAAAATAAATCACTTTGTGGTGTGTATGAATTCTGTTATGGCATGGTGTGATTCGGTAGCGCGTGCATCTTTAATGCAACTTTTTACCTTCAATTACATCTGAATCATACAGCGAATCAAATTGAAAGCACAAGCAGCTTTTGCTGATAAAAACAATATTCAAATTGCCTTTAATCTGTGAGCCAGTTCAGGTGTTTCTGCATGTTTTATGTTACGTTACACTAATAGCGACTATAACACTTAAACGTATTGGTTTTCTTGAAGATACACCTGTACTGGATCTCAGAACATAGGCATGCTGCATATCATTTTAATCAGCAGAAGCAGATTGTTCTAATAAGATGCATTTTAGTGTAAAAAAACGCATTAAAAGATGCACGATGCTACCAAGTTACACAGCACTCCTATGACCTTAGACTCAAAACATTTCTCTCAACATCCTATCACTTGAAATTTCTGCTATACAGTAGAAATTGTTTTGTACACATAACAGGGGGCAAGTTTCACATAATGAGAGATCATGTTAGGTTCAATACTTTTTAAAATACACTACTTTGTACTTTCCTTCTCATTTCCTCTCTGTGTATGGACACCCAAGTTCCTAAACCACCTCCCCCACCATCACACAATTATAATTCATCTGCATTGAGCTCATTATATGGCTCACCAACACACAACCTTCTTTTGCTTCTATTCAATGTTGCCGCATGCTGAGCCTGCTATTGACAAGGTATACATTGTCTACTTTAATTGCACACTTCACATCACATACACAACAGGTGATGTTCTCAACATGGATAGACTGTTTTGTCTAGTGGGTACTGTCTGCGCTTTGCACCTTGAGGTATGGGGTTCGGATCATGGAAGGGGAGTTTTTTTTTCCTTTTCTTTTGAATCTTTATTTTTAGATTAAAAATAAATCACTTGGTGGTGTGAGTGAATTCTGTTATGGCATGGTGTGACTCGGTAGCGCGAGTATCTTTAATGCAACTTTTTACCTTCAATTACATCTGAATCATAAAGCGAATCAAATTGAAAGCACAATCAGCTTTTGCTGATGAAAACACTATCAAATTGATTATAATCTGTGAGCCAGTTAAGGTGTTTCTGCATGTTTTATGTTACGTTACATTAATAGCGACTATAACACTTAAACGTAGTGGTTTTCTTGAAGATACATCTGTACTGGATCACAGAACATAGGCATGCTGCATATCATTTTAATCAGCAGAAGCAGATTGTTCTAATAAGATGCATTTTAGGGTAAAAAGACGCATTAAAAGATGCACGATGCTACCAAGTTACACAGCACTCCTATGACCTTAGACTCAAAACATTTCTCTCAACATCCTATCACTTAAAATTTTTGCTATACAGTAGAAATTGTATTGTACACATAACAGGGGGCAAGTTTCACTTAATGAGAGATCATGTTAGGTTCAATACTTTTTAAAATACACTACTTTGTACTTTCCTTCTCCCTTCCTCTCTGTGTATGGACACCCAAGTTCCTAAACCACCTCCCCCCACCATCACACAGTTATAATTCATCTGCATTGAGCTCATTATATCGCTCACCAACACCCCACCTTCTTTTGCTTCTATTCAATACTGCCGCATGCTGAGCCTGCTAATGACAAGGTATTCATTGTCTGCTTTAATTGCATACTTCACATCAAATACACAACAGGTGATGTTCTCAACATGGATAGACTGCTTAGGCTAGTGGGTTCCTTCTGCACTTTGCACATTGAGGTCTGGGGATCGGATAATGGAAGGGAAGTTTTTTTTCCTTTTCTTTTGAATCTTTATATTTAGATTAAAAATAAATCACTTTGTGGTGTGTGTGAATTCTGTTATGGCATTGTGTGATTCGGTAGCGTGAGCATCTTTAATGCAACTTTTTACCTTCAATTACATCTGAATCATACAGCGAATCAAATTGAAAGCACAAGCAGCTTTTGCTGATAAAAACAATATGCAAATTAATTATAATCTGTGAGCCAGTTCAGGTGTTTCTGCATGTTTTATGTTACGTTACACTAATAGCGACTATAAC
This sequence comes from Taudactylus pleione, assembly GCA_031769625.1. Classification (NCBI taxonomy): domain Eukaryota; kingdom Metazoa; phylum Chordata; class Amphibia; order Anura; family Myobatrachidae; genus Taudactylus; species Taudactylus pleione. The sequence goes on from JAUIMM010000759.1 coordinate 8,037,296, forward strand.
ACTTAAACGTAGTGGTTTTCTTGAAGATACATCTTTACTGGATCACAGAACATAGGCATGCTGCATATCATTTTAATCAGCAGAAGCAGATTGTTCTAATAAGATGCATTTTAGGGTAAAAAGACGCAATAAAAGATGCACGATGCTACCAAGTCACACAGCACTCCTATGACCTTAGACTCAAAACATTTCTCTCAACATCATATCACTTGAAATTTTTGCTATACAGTAGAAATTGTATTGTACTCATAACAGGGGGCAAGTTTCACATAATGAGAGATCATGTTAGGTTCAATACTTTTTAAAATACACTACTTTGTACTTTCCTTCTCCCTTCCTCTCTGTGTATGGACACCCAAGTTCCTATACCACCTCCCCCCACCATCACACAATTATAATTCATCTGCATTGAGCTCATTATATGGCTCACCAACACCCCACCTTCTTTTGCTTCTTTTCAATGCTGCCGCATGCTGAGCATGCTATTGACAAGGAATACATTGTCTACTTTAATTGCACACTTCACATCACATACACAACAGGTGATGTTATCAACATGGATAGACTGTTTAGTCTAGTGGGTACTGTCTGCGCTTTGCACCTTGAGGTCTGGGGTTCGGATCATGGAAGTGGAGTTTTTTTTACTTTTCTTTTGAATCTTTATTTTTAGATTAAAAATAAATCACCTGGTGTTGTGTTTGAATTCTGTTATGGCATGGTGTGACTCGGTAGCGCGTGCATCTTTAATGCAACTTTTTACCTTCAATTACATCTGAATCATACAGCGAATCAAATTGAAAGCACTAGCAGCTTTTGCTGATGAAAACAATATGCAAATTGATTATAATCTGTGAGCCAGTTCAGGTGTTTCTGCATGTTTTATGTTACGTTACACTAATAGCGACTATAACACTTAAACGTCGTGGTTTTCTTGAAGATACATCTGTACTGGATCACAGAACATAGGCATGCTGCATATCATTTTAATCAGCATAAGCAGATTGTTCTAATAAGATGCATTTTAGGGTAAAAAGATGCATTAAAAGATGCACGATGCTACCAAGTCACACAGCACTACTATGACCTTAGACTCAAAACATTTCTCTAAACATCCTATCACTTGAAATTTCTGCTGTACAGTAGACATTGTATTGTACACAAAACAGGGGGCAAGTTTCACATGAGAGATCATGTTAGCTTCAATACATTTTAAAGTACACTACTTTGTACTTTCCTTCTCCCTTCCTCTCTGTGTATGGCAACCCAAGTTCCTATACCACATCCCCCCACCATCACACAATTATAATTCATCTGCATTGAGCTCATTATATGGCTCACCAACACCCCACCATCTTTTGCTTCTATTCAATGCTGCCGCATGCTGAGCCTGCTAATGACAAGGTATACATTGTCTACTTTAAATGCACACTTCACATCACATACACAACAGGTGATGTTCTCAACATGGATAGACTGTTAGTCTAGTGAGTACTGCCTGCGCTTTGGACCTTGAGGTCTGGGGTTCGGATCATGGAAGGGGAGTTTTTTTTCCTTTTCTTTTGAATCTTTATATTTAAATTAAAAATAAATCACTTTGTGGTGTGTTTGAATTCTGTTATGGCATGGTGTGATTCGTTAGCGCGAGCATCTTTAATGCAATTTTTTACCTTCAATTACATCTGATTCATACAGCGAATCAAATTGAAAGCAGAAGCAGCTTTTGCTGATAAAAACAATATGCAAATTGCCTATAATCTGTGAGCCAGTTCAGGTGTTTCTGCATGTTTTATGTTACGTTACACTAAAAGCGACTATAACACTTAAACGTAGTGGTTTTCTTGAAGATACATCTGTACTGGATCACAGAACATAGGCATGCTGCATATCATTTTAATCAGCAGAAGCAGATTGTTCTAATAAGATGCATTTTAGTGTAAAAAGACGCATTAATAGATGCACGATGCTACCAAGTCACACAGCACTCCTATGACCTTAGACTCAAAACATTTCTCTCAACATCCTATCACTTGAAATTTCTGCTATACAGTAGAAATTGTTTTGTACACATAACAGGGGGAAAGTTTCACATAATGAGAGATCATGTTAGGTTCAATACTTTTTAAAATACACTACTTTGTACTTTCCTTCTCACTTCCTCTCTGTGTATGGCCACCCAAGTTCCTAAACGACCTCCCCCCACCATCACACAATTATAATTCATCTGCATTGAGCTCATTATATGGCTCACCAACACCCCACCTTCTATTGCTTCTATTCAATGCTGCCACATGCTGAGCCTACTAAAGACAAGGTATTCATTGTCTGCTTTAATTGCACACTTCACATCACATACACAACAGGTGATGTTCTCAACATGGATAGACTGTTTAGTCTTTTGGGTACTGTCTGCGCTTTGCACCTTGAGGTCTGGGATTCGGATCATGGAAGTGGAGTTTTTTTTACTTTTCTTTTGAATCTTTATTTTTAGATTAAAAATAAATCACCTGGTGTTGTGTTTGAATTCTGTTATGGCATGGTGTGACTCGGTAGCACGAGCATCTTTAATGCAACTTTTTACCTTCAATTACATCTGAATCATACAGCGAATCAAATTGAAAGCACTAGCAGCTTTTGCTGATGAAAACAATATGCAAATTGATTATAATCTGTGAGCCAGTTCAGGTGTTTCTGCATGTTTTATGTTACGTTACCCTAATAGCGACTATAACACTTAAACGTCGTGGTTTTCTTGAAGATACATCTGTACTGGATCACAGAACATAGGCATGCTGCATATCATTTTAATCAGCAGAAGCAGATTGTTCTAATAAGATGCATTTTAGGGTAAAAAGACGCATTAAAAGATGCACGATGCTACCAAGTCACACAGCACTCATATGACCTTAGACTCAAAACATTTCTCTCAATATCCTATCACTTGAAATTTCTGCTATACAGTAGAAATTGTTTTGTACACATAACAGGGGGCACGTTTCACATAATGAGAGATCATGTTAGGTTCAATACTTTTTAAAATACACTACTTTGTACTTTCCTTCTCCCTTCCTCTCTGTGTATGGACACCCAAGTTCCTAAACCACCTCCCCCCACCATCACACAATTATAATTCATCTGCATTGAGCTCATTATATTGCTCACCAACACCCCACCTTCTTTTGCTTCTATTCAATGCTGCCGCATGCTGAGCCTGCTAATGACAAGGTATTCATTGTCTGCTTTAATTGCATACTTCACATCAAATACACAACAGGTGATGTTCTCAACATGGATAGACTGTTTAGGCTAGTGGGTACTGTCTGCGCTTTGCACATTGAGGTCTGGGGTTCGAATCATGGAAGGGAAGTTTTTTTTCCTTTTCTTTTGAATCTTTATATTTAGATTAAAAATAAATCACTTTGTGGTGTGTGTGAATTCTGTTATGGCATGGTGTGATTCGGTAGCGTGAGCATCTTTAATGCAACTTTTTACCTTCAATTACATCTGAATCATACAGCGAATCAAATTGAAAGCACAAGCAGCTTTTGCTGATAAAAACAATATGCAAATTAATTATAATCTGTGAGCCAGTTCAGGTGTTTCTGCATGTTTTATGTTACGTTACACTAATAGCGACTATAACACTTAAACGTAGTGGTTTTCTTGAAGATACATCTTTACTGGATCACAGAACACAGGCATGCTGCATATCATTTTAATCAGCAGAAGCAGATTGTTCTAATAAGATGCATTTTAGGGTAAAAAGATGCATTAAAAGATGCACGATGCTACCAAGTCACACAGCACTACTATGACCTTAGACTCAAAACATTTCTCTCAACATCCTATCACTTGAAATTTCTGCTGTACAGTAGACATTGTATTGTACACAAAACAGGGGGCAAGTTTCACATGAGAGATCATGTTAGCTTCAATACATTTTAAAGTACACTACTTTGTACTTTCCTTCTCCCTTCCTCTCTGTGTATGGACACCCAAGTTCCTATACCACATCCCCCCACCATCACACAATTATAATTCATCTGCATTGAGCTCATTATATGGCTCACCAACACCCCACCATCTTTTGCTTCTATTCAATGCTGCCGCATGCTGAGCCTGCTAATGACAAGGTATACATTGTCTACTTTAAATGCACACTTCACAGCACATACACAACAGGTGATGTTCTCAACATGGATAGACTGTTAGTCTAGTGGGTACTGCTTTGGACCTTGAGGTCTGGGGTTCGGATCATGGAAGGGGAGTTTTTTTTCCTTTTCTTTTGAATCTTTATATTTAAATTAAAAATAAATCACTTTGTGGTGTGTGTGAATTCTGTTATGGCATGGTGTGATTCGGTAGCGCGAGCATCTTTAATGCAACTTTTTACCTTCAATTACATTTGAATCATACAGCGAATCAAATTGAAAGCACAAGCAGCTTTTGCTGATAAAAACAATATGCAAATTAATTATAATCTGTGAGCCAGTTCAGGTGTTTCTGCATGTTTTATGTTACGTTACACTAATAGCGACTATAACACTTAAATGTAGTGGTTTTCTTGAAGATACATCTGTACTGGATCACAGAACATAGGCATGCTGCATATCATTTTAATCAGCATAAGCAGATTGTTCTAATAAGACGCATTTTAGGGTAAAAAGATGCATTAAAAGATGCACGATGCTACCAAGTCACACAGCACTACTATGACCTTAGACTCAAAACATTTCTCTCAACATCCTATCACTTGAAATTTCTGCTGTACAGTAGACATTGTATTGTACACAAAACAGGGGGCAAGTTTCACATGAGAGATCATGTTAGCTTCAATACATTTTAAAGTACACTACTTTGTACTTTCCTTCTCCCTTCCTCTCTGTGTATGGCCACCCAAGTTCCTATACCACATCCCCCCACCATCACACAATTATAATTCATCAGCATTGAGCTCATTATATGGCTCACCAACACCCCACCATCTTTTGCTTCTATTCAGTGCTGCCGCATGCTGAGCCTGCTAATGACAAGGTATACATTGTCTACTTTAAATGCACACTTCACATCACATACACAACAGGTGATGTTCTCAACATGGATAGACTGTTAGTCTAGTGGGTACTGCCTGCGCTTTGGACATTGAGGTCTGGGGTTCAGATCATGGAAGGGGAGTTTTTTTTCCTTTTCTTTTGCATCTTTATATTTAAATTAAAAATAAATCACTTTGTGGTGTGTGTGAATTCTGTTATGGCATGGTGTGATTCGGTAGCGCGAGCATCTTTAATGCAACTTTTTACCTTCAATTACATCTGAATCATACAGCGAATCAAATTGAAAGCAGAAGCAGCTTTTGCTGATAAAAACAATATGCAAATTGCCTATAATCTGTGAGCCAGTTCAGGTGTTTCTGCATGTTTTATGTTACGTTACACTAATAGCGACTATAACACTTAAACGTAGTGGTTTTCTTGAAGATACATCTGTACTGGATCACAGAACATAGGCATGCTGCATATCATTTTAATCAGCAGAAGCAGATTGTTCTAATAAGATGAATTTTAGTGTAAAAAGACGCATTAAAAGATGCACGATGCTACCAAGTCACACAGCACTCCTATGACCTTAGACTCAAAACATTTCTCTCAACATCCTATCACTTGAAATTTCTGCTATACAGTACAAATTATTTTGTACACATAACAGGGGGCAAGTTTCACATAATGAGAGATCATGTTAGGTTCAATACTTTTTGAAATACACTACTTTGTACTTTCCTTCTCACTTCCTCTCTGTGTATGGCTACCCAAGTTTCTAAACGACCTCCCCCCACCATCACACAATTATAATTCATCTGCATTGAGCTCATTATATGTCTCACCAACACCCCACCTTCTTTTGCTTCTTTTCAATGCTGCCGAATGCTGAGCCTGCTATTGACAAGGAATACATTGTCTACTTTAATTGCACACTTCACATCACATACACAACAGGTGATGTTCTCAACATGGATAGACTGTTTAGTCTAGTGGGTACTGTCTGCGCTTTGCACCTTGAGGTCTGGGGTTCGGATCATTGAAGGGGAGATTTTTTTCCTTTTCTTTTGAATCTTTATTTTTAGATTAAAAATAAATCACCTGGTGTTGTGTTTGAATTCTGTTATGGCATGGTGTGACTCGGTAGCGCGAGCATCTTTAATGCAACTTTTTACCTTCAATTACATCTGAATCATACAGCGAATCAAATTGAAAGCACTAGCAGCTTTTGCTGATGAAAACAATATGCAAATTGATTATAATCTGTGAGCCAGTTCAGGTGTTTCTGCATGTTTTATGTTACGTTACACTAATAGCGACTATAACACTTAAACGTCGTGGTTTTCTTGAAGATACATCTGTACTGGATCACAGAACATAGGCATGCTGCATATCATTTTAGTCAGCATAAGCAGCTTGTTCTAATAAGATGCATTTTAGGGTAAAAAGATGCATTAAAAGATGCACGATGCTACCAAGTCACACAGCACTACTATGACCTTAGACTCAAAACATTTCTCTCAACATCCTATCACTTGAAATTTCTGCTGTACAGTAGACATTGTATTGTACACAAAACAGGGGGCAAGTTTCACATGAGAGATCATGTTAGCTTCAATACATTTTAAAGTACACTACTTTGTACTTTCCTTCTCCCATCCTCTCTGTGTATGGCCACCCAAGTTCCTATACCACATCCCCCCACAATCACACAATTATAATTCATCTGCATTGAGCTCATTATATGGCTCACCAACACCCCACCATCTTTTGCTTCTATTCAATGCTGCCGCATGCTGAGCCTGCTAATGACAAGGTATACATTGTCTACTTTAAATGCACACTTCACATCACATACACAACAGGTGATGTTCTCAACATGGATAGACTGTTAGTCTAGTGGGTACTGCCTGCGCTTTGGACCTTGAGGTCTGGGGTTCGGATCATGGAAGGGGAGTTTTTTTTCCTTTTCTTTTGAATCTTTATATTTAAATTAAAAATAAATCACTTTGTGGTGTGTGTGAATTCTGTTATGGCATGGTGTGATTCGGTAGCGCGAGCATCTTTAATGCAACTTTTTACCTTCAATTACATCTGAATCATACAGCGAATCAAATTGAAAGCAGAAGCAGCTTTTGCTGATAAAAACAATATGCAAATTGCCTATAATCTGTGAGCCAGTTCAGGTGTTTCTGCATGTTTTATGTTACGTTACACTAATAGCGACTATAACACTTAAACTTAGTGGTTTTCTTGAAGATACATCTTTACTGGATCACAGAACATAGGCATGCTGCATATCATTTTAATCAGCAGAAGCAGATTGTTCTAATAAGATGCATTTTAGGGAAAAAGACGCATTAAAAGATGCACGATGCTACCAAGTCACACAGCACTCCTATGACCTTAGACTCAAAACATTTCTCTCAACATCCTATCACTTAAAATTTTTGCTATACAGTAGAAATTGTATTGTACACATAACAGGGGGCAAGTTTCACTTAATGAGAGATCATGTTAGGTTCAATACTTTTTAAAATACACTACTTTGTACTTTCCTTCTCCCTTCCTCTCTGTGTATGGACACCCAAGTTCCTAAACCACCTCCCCCCACCATCACACAGTTATAATTCATCTGCATTGAGCTCATTATATCGCTCACCAACACCCCACCTTCTTTTGCTTCTATTCAATACTGCTGCATGCTGAGCCTGCTAATGACAAGGTATTCATTGTCTGCTTTAATTGCATACTTCACATCAAATACACAACAGGTGATGTTCTCAACATGGATAGACTGCTTAGGCTAGTGGGTTCCTTCTGCACTTTGCACATTGAGGTCTGGGGTTCGGATCATGGAAGGGCAGTTTTTTTTCCTTTTCTTTTGAATCTTTATTTTTAGATTAAAAATAAATCACCTGGTGTTGTGTTTGAATTCTGTTATGGCATGGTGTGACTCGGTAGCGCGAGCATCTTTAATGCAACTTTTTACCTTCAATTACATCTGAATCATACAGCGAATCAAATTGAAAGCACTAGCAGCTTTTGCTGATGAAAACACTATCAAATTGATTATAATCTGTGAGCCAGTTCAGGTGTTTCTGCATGTTTTATGTTACGTTACACTAATAGCGACTATAACACTTAAACGTAGTGGTTTTCTTGAAGATACATCTTTACTGGATCACAGAACATAGGCATGCTGCATATCATTTTAATCAGCAGAAGCAGATTGTTCTAATAAGATGCATTTTAGGGTAAAAAGACGCATTAAAAGATGCACGATGCTACCAAGTCACACAGCACTCCTATGACCTTAGACTCAAAACATTTCTCTCAACATCATATCACTTGAAATTTTTGCTATACAGTAGAAATTGTATTGTACACATAACAGGGGGCAAGTTTCACATAATGAGAGATCATGTTAGGTTCAATACTTTTTAAAATACACTACTTTGCACTTTCCGTCTCCCTTCCTCTCTGTGTATGGACACCCAAGTTCCTAAACCACCTCCCCCCACCATCACACAATTATAATTCATCTGCATTGAGCTCATTATATCGCTCACCAACACCCACCTTCTTTTGCTTCTATTCAATGCTGCCGCATGCTGAGCCTGCTAATGACAAGGTATTCATTGTCTGCTTTAATTGCATACTTCACATCAAATACACAACAGGTGATGTTCTCAACATGGATAGACTGTTTAGGCTAGTGGGTACTGTCTGCACTTTGCACATTGAGGTCTGGGGTTCGAATCATGAAGGGGAGTTTTTTTTCCTTTTCTTTTGAATCTTTATATTTAGATTAAAAATAAATCACTTTGTGGTGTGTATGAATTCTGTTATGGCATGGTGTGATTCGGTAGCGCGTGCTTCTTTAATGCAACTTTTTACCTTCAATTACATCTGAATCATACAGCGAATCAAATTGAAAGCACAAGCAGCTTTTGCTAATAAAAACAATATTCAAATTGCCTTTAATCTGTGAGCCAGTTCAGGTGTTTCTGCATGTTTTATGTTACGTTACACTAATAGCGACTATAACACTTAAACGTATTGGTTTTCTTGAAGATACACCTGTACTGGATCTCAGAACATAGGCATGCTGCATATCATTTTAATCAACAGAAGCAGATTGTTCTAATAAGATGCATTTTAGTGTAAAAAAACGCATTAAAAGATGCACGATGCTACCAAGTCACACAGCACTCCTATGACCTTAGACTCAAAACATTTCTCTCAACATCCTATCACTTGAAATTTCTGCTATACAGTAGAAATTGTTTTGTACACATAACAGGGGGCAAGTTTCACATAATGAGAGATCATGTTACGTTCAATACTTTTTAAAATACACTACTTTGTACTTTCCTTCTCCCTTCCTCTCTGTGTATGGAAACCCAAGTTCCTAAACCACCTCCCCCCACCATCACACAGTTATAATTCATCTGCATTGAGCTCATTATATCGCTCACCAACACCCCACCTTCTTTTGCTTCTATTCAATACTGCCGCATGCTGAGCCTGCTAATCACAAGGTATTCATTGTCTGCTTTAATTGCATACTTCACATCAAATACACAACAGGTGATGTTCTCAACATGGATAGACTGCTTAGGCTAGTGGGTTCCTTCTGCACTTTGCACATTGAGGTCTGGGGTTCGGATCATGGAAGGGCAGTTTTTTTTCCTTTTCTTTTGAATCTTTATTTTTAGATTAAATATAAATCACCTGGTGTTGTGTTTGAATTCTGTTATGGCATGGTGTGACTCGGTAGCGCGAGCATCTTTAATGCAACTTTTTACCTTCAATTACATCTGAATCATACAGCGAATCAAATTGAAAGCACTAGCAGCTTTTGCTGATGAAAACACTATCAAATTGATTATAATCTGTGAGCCAGTTCAGGTGTTTCTGCATGTTTTATGTTACGTTACACTAATAGCGACTATAACACTTAAACGTAGTGGTTTTCTTGAAGATACATCTTTACTGGATCACAGAACATAGGCATGCTGCATATCATTTTAATCAGCAGAAGCAGATTGTTCTAATAAGATGCATTTTAGGGTAAAAAGACGCATTAAAAGATGCACGATGCTACCAAGTCACACAGCACTCCTATGACCTTAGACTCAAAACATTTCTCTCAACATCATATCACTTGAAATTTTTGCTATACAGTAGAAATTGTATTGTACACATAACAGGGGGCAAGTTTCACATAATGAGAGATCATGTTAGGTTCAATACTTTTTAAAATACACTACTTTGTACTTTCCGTCTCCCTTCCTCTCTGTGTATGGACACCCAAGTTCCTAAACCACCTCCCCCCACCATCACACAATTATAATTCATCTGCATTGAGCTCATTATATCGCTCACCAACACCCACCTTCTTTTGCTTCTATTCAATGCTGTCGCATGCTGAGCCTGCTAATGACAAGGTATTCATTGTCTGCTTTAATTGCATACTTCACATCAAATACACAACAGGTGATGTTCTCAACATGGATAGACTGTTTAGGCTAGTGGGTACTGTCTGCACTTTGCACATTGAGGTCTGGGGTTCGAATCATGAAGGGGAGTTTTTTTTCCTTTTCTTTTGAATCTTTATATTTAGATTAAAAATAAATCACGTTGTGGTGTGTATGAATTCTGTTATGGCATGGTGTGATTCGGTAGCGCGTGCATCTTTAATGCAACTTTTTACCTTCAATTACATCTGAATCATACAGCGAATCAAATTGAAAGCACAAGCAGCTTTTGCTGATAAAAACAATATTCAAATTGCCTTTAATCTGTGAGCCAGTTCAGGTGTTTCTGCATGTTTTATGTTACGTTAAACTAATAGCGACTATAACACTTAAACGTATTGGTTTTCTTGAAGATACACCTGTACTGGATCTCAGAACATAGGCATGCTGCATATCATTTTAATCAGCAGAAGCAGATTGTTCTAATAAGATGCATTTTAGTGTAAAAAAACGCATTAAAAGATGCACGATGCTACCAAGTCACACAGCACTCCTATGACCTTAGACTCAAAACATTTCTCTCAACATCCTATCACTTGAAATTTCTGCTATACAGTAGAAATTGTTTTGTACACATAACAGGGGGCAAGTTTCACATAATGAGAGATCATGTTAGGTTCAATACTTTTTAAAATACACTACTTTGTACTTTCCTTCTCATTTCCTCTCTGTGTATGGACACCCAAGTTCCTAAACCACCTCCCCCACCATCACACAATTATAATTCATCTGCATTGAGCTCATTATATGGCTCACCAACACACAACCTTCTTTTGCTTCTATTCAATGTTGCCGCATGCTGAGCCTGCTATTGACAAGGTATACATTGTCTACTTTAATTGCACACTTCACATCACATACACAACAGGTGATGTTCTCAACATGGATAGACTGTTTTGTCTAGTGGGTACTGTCTGCGCTTTGCACCTTGAGGTATGGGGTTCGGATCATGGAAGGGGAGTTTTTTTTCCCTTTTCTTTTGAATCTTTATTTTTAGATTAAAAATAAATCACTTGGTGGTGTGAGTGAATTCTGTTATGGCATGGTGTGACTCGGTAGCGCGAGTATCTTTAATGCAACTTTTTACCTTCAATTACATCTGAATCATAAAGCGAATCAAATTGAAAGCACAATCAGCTTTTGCTGATGAAAACACTATCAAATTGATTATAATCTGTGAGCCAGTTAAGGTGTTTCTGCATGTTTTATGTTACGTTACATTAATAGCGACTATAACACTTAAACATAGTGGTTTTCTTGAAGATACATCTGTACTGGATCACAGAACATAGGCATGCTGCATATCATTTTAATCAGCAGAAGCAGATTGTTCTAATAAGATGCATTTTAGGGTAAAAAGACGCATTAAAAGATGCACGATGCTACCAAGTTACACAGCACTCCTATGACCTTAGACTCAAAACATTTCTCTCAACATCCTATCACTTAAAATTTTTGCTATACAGTAGAAATTGTATTGTACACATAACAGGGGGCAAGTTTCACATAATGAGAGATCATGTTAGGTTCAATACTTTTTAAAATACACTACTTTGCACTTTCCGTCTCCCTTCCTCTCTGTGTATGGACACCCAAGTTCCTAAACCACCTCCCCCCACCATCACACAATTATAATTCATCTGCATTGAGCTCATTATATCGCTCACCAACACCCACCTTCTTTTGCTTCTATTCAATGCTGCCGCATGCTGAGCCTGCTAATGACAAGGTATTCATTGTCTGCTTTAATTGCATACTTCACATCAAATACACAACAGGTGATGTTCTCAACATGGATAGACTGTTTAGGCTAGTGGGTACTGTCTGCACTTTGCACATTGAAGTCTGGGGTTCGAATCATGAAGGGGAGTTTTTTTTCCTTTTCTTTTGAATCTTTATATTTAGATTAAAAATAAATCACTTTGTGGTGTGTATGAATTCTGTTATGGCATGGTGTGATTCGGTAGCGCGTGCTTCTTTAATGCAACTTTTTACCTTCAATTACATCTGAATCATACAGCGAATCAAATTGAAAGCACAAGCAGCTTTTGCTGATAAAAACAATATTCAAATTGCCTTTAATCTGTGAGCCAGTTCAGGTGTTTCTGCATGTTTTATGTTACGTTACACTAATAGCGACTATAACACTTAAACGTATTGGTTTTCTTGAAGATACACCTGTACTGGATCTCAGAACATAGGCATGCTGCATATCATTTTAATCAGCAGAAGCAGATTGTTCTAATAAGATGCATTTTAGTGTAAAAAAACGCATTAAAAGATGCACGATGCTACCAAGTCACACAGCACTCCTATGACCTTAGACTCAAAACATTTCTCTCAACATCCTATCACTTGAAATTTCTGCTATACAGTAGAAATTGTTTTGTACACATAACAGGGGGCAAGTTTCACATAATGAGAGATCATGTTAGGTTCAATACTTTTTAAAATACACTACTTTGTACTTTCCTTCTCCCTTCCTCTCTGTGTATGGACACCCAAGTTCCTAAACCACCTCCCCCCACCATCACACAGTTATAATTCATCTGCATTGAGCTCATTATATCGCTCACCAACACCCCACCTTCTTTTGCTTCTATTCAATACTGCCGCATGCTGAGCCTGCTAATCACAAGGTATTCATTGTCTGCTTTAATTGCATACTTCACATCAAATACACAACAGGTGATGTTCTCAACATGGATAGACTGCTTAGGCTAGTGGGTTCCTTCTGCACTTTGCACATTGAGGTCTGGGGTTCGGATCATGGAAGGGCAGTTTTTTTTCCTTTTCTTTTGAATCTTTATTTTTAGATTAAAAATAAATCACCTGGTGTTGTGTTTGAATTCTGTTATGGCATGGTGTGACTCGGTAGCGCGAGCATCTTTAATGCAACTTTTTACCTTCAATTACATCTGAATCATACAGCGAATCAAATTGAAAGCACTAGCAGCTTTTGCTGATGAAAACACTATCAAATTGATTATAATCTGTGAGCCAGTTCAGGTGTTTCTGCATGTTTTATGTTACGTTACACTAATAGCGACTATAACACTTAAACGTAGTGGTTTTCTTGAAGATACATCTTTACTGGATCACAGAACATAGGCATGCTGCATATCATTTTAATCAGCAGAAGCAGATTGTTCTAATAAGATGCATTTTAGGGTAAAAAGACGCATTAAAAGATGCACGATGCTACCAAGTCACACAGCACTCCTATGACCTTAGACTCAAAACATTTCTCTCAACATCATATCACTTGAAATTTTTGCTATACAGTAGAAATTGTATTGTACACATAACAGGGGGCAAGTTTCACATAATGAGAGATCATGTTAGGTTCAATACTTTTTAAAATACACTACTTTGTACTTTCCGTCTCCCTTCCTCTCTGTGTATGGACACCCAAGTTCCTAAACCACCTCCCCCCACCATCACACAATTATAATTCATCTGCATTGAGCTCATTATATCGCTCACCAACACCCACCTTCTTTTGCTTCTATTCAATGCTGCCGCATGCTGAGCCTGCTAATGACAAGGTATTCATTGTCTGCTTTAATTGCATACTTCACATCAAATACACAACAGGTGATGTTCTCAACATGGATAGACTGTTTAGGCTAGTGGGTACTGTCTGCACTTTGCACATTGAGGTCTGGGTTCGAATCATGAAGGGGAGTTTTTTTTCCTTTTCTTTTGAATCTTTATATTTAGATTAAAAATAAATCACTTTGTGGTGTGTATGAATTCTGTTATGGCATGGTGTGATTCGGTAGCGCGTGCATCTTTAATGCAACTTTTTACCTTCAATTACATCTGAATCATACAGCGAATCAAATTGAAAGCACAAGCAGCTTTTGCTGATAAAAACAATATTCAAATTGCCTTTAATCTGTGAGCCAGTTCAGGTGTTTCTGCATGTTTTATGTTACGTTAAACTAATAGCGACTATAACACTTAAACGTATTGGTTTTCTTGAAGATACACCTGTACTGGATCTCAGAACATAGGCATGCTGCATATCATTTTAATCAGCAGAAGCAGATTGTTCTAATAAGATGCATTTTAGTGTAAAAAAACGCATTAAAAGATGCACGATGCTACCAAGTCACACAGCACTCCTATGACCTTAGACTCAAAACATTTCTCTCAACATCCTATCACTTAAAATTTTTGCTATACAGTAGAAATTGTATTGTACACATAACAGGGGGCAAGTTTCACTTAATGAGAGATCATGTTAGGTTCAATACTTTTTAAAATACACTACTTTGTACTTTCCTTCTCCCTTCCTCTCTGTGTATGGACACCCAAGTTCCTAAACCACCTCCCCCCACCATCACACAGTTATAATTCATCTGCATTGAGCTCATTATATCGCTCACCAACACCCCACCTTCTTTTGCTTCTATTCAATACTGCCGCATGCTGAGCCTGCTAATGACAAGGTATTCATTGTCTGCTTTAATTGCATACTTCACATCAAATACACAACAGGTGATGTTCTCAACATGGATAGACTGCTTAGGCTAGTGGGTTCCTTCTGCACTTTGCACATTGAGGTCTGGGGATCGGATAATGGAAGGGAAGTTTTTTTTCCTTTTCTTTTAAATCTTTATATTTAGATTAAAAATAAATCACTTTGTGGTGTGTGTGAATTCTGTTATGGCATTGTGTGATTCGGTAGCGTGAGCATCTTTAATGCAACTTTTTACCTTCAATTACATCTGAATCATACAGCGAATCAAATTGAAAGCACAAGCAGCTTTTGCTGATAAAAACAATATGCAAATTAATTATAATCTGTGAGCCAGTTCAGGTGTTTCTGCATGTTTTATGTTACGTTACACTAATAGCGACTATAACACTTAAACGTAGTGGTTTTCTTGAAGATACATCTTTACTGGATCACAGAACATAGGCATGCTGCATATCATTTTAATCAGCAGAAGCAGATTGTTCTAATAAGATGCATTTTAGGGTAAAAAGACGCAATAAAAGATGCACGATGCTACCAAGTCACACAGCACTCCTATGACCTTAGACTCAAAACATTTCTCTCAACATCATATCACTTGTAATTTTTGCTATACAGTAGAAATTGTATTGTACTCATAACAGGGGGCAAGTTTCACATAATGAGAGATCATGTTAGGTTCAATACTTTTTAAAATACACTACTTTGTACTTTCCTTCTCCCTTCCTCTCTGTGTATGGACACCCAAGTTCCTATACTACCTCCCCCCACCATCACACAATTATAATTCATCTGCATTGAGCTCATTATATGGCTCGCCAACACCCCACTTTCTTTTGCTTCTTTTCAATGCTGCCGCATGCTGAGCATGCTATTGACAAGGAATACATTGTCTACTTTAATTGCACACTTCACATCACATACACAACAGGTGATGTTATCAACATGGATAGACTGTTTAGTCTAGTGGGTACTGTCTGCGCTTTGTACCTTGAGGTCTGGGGTTCGGATCATGGAAGTGGAGTTTTTTTTACTTTTCTTTTGAATCTTTATTTTTACATTAAAAATAAATCACCTGGTGTTGTGTTTGAATTCTGTTATGGCATGGTGTGACTCGGTAGCGCGAGCATCTTTAATGCAACTTTTTACCTTCAATTACATCTGAATCATACAGTGAATCAAATTGAAAGCACTAGCAGCTTTTGCTGATGAAAACAATATGCAAATTGATTATAATCTGTGAGCCAGTTCAGGTGTTTCTGCATGTTTTATGTTACGTTACACTAATAGCGACTATAACACTTAAACGTCGTGGTTTTCTTGAAGATACATCTGTACTGGATCACAGAACATAGGCATGCTGCATATCATTTTAATCAGCATAAGCAGATTGTTCTAATAAGATGCATTTTAGGGTAAAAAGATGCATTAAAAGATGCACGATGCTACCAAGTCACACAGCACTACTATGACCTTAGACTCAAAACATTTCTCTCAACATCCTATCACTTGAAATTTCTGCTGTACAGTAGACATTGTATTGTACACAAAACAGGGGGCAAGTTTCACATGAGAGATCATGTTAGCTTCAATACATTTTAAAGTACACTACTTTGTACTTTCCTTCTCCCATCCTCTCTGTGTATGGCCACCCAAGTTCCTATACCACATCCCCCCACAATCACACAATTATAATTCATCTGCATTGAGCTCATTATATGGCTCACCAACACCCCACCATCTTTTGCTTCTATTCAATGCTGCCGCATGCTGAGCCTGCTAATGACAAGGTATACATTGTCTACTTTAAATGCACACTTCACATCACATACACAACAGGTGATGTTCTCAACATGGATAGACTGTTAGTCTAGTGGGTACTGCCTGCGCTTTGGACCTTGAGGTCTGGGGTTCGGATCATGGAAGGGGAGTTTTTTTTCCTTTTCTTCTGAATCTTTATATTTAAATTAAAAATAAATCACTTTGTGGTGTGTGTGAATTCTGTTATGGCATGGTGTGATTCGGTAGCGCGAGCATCTTTAATGCAACTTTTTACCTTCAATTACATCTGAATCATACAGCGAATCAAATTGAAAGCAGAAGCAGCTTTTGCTGATAAAAACAATATGCAAATTGCCTATAATCTGTGAGCCAGTTCAGGTGTTTCTGCATGTTTTATGTTACGTTACACTAATAGCGACTATAACACTTAAACGTAGTGGTTTTCTTGAAGATACATCTGTACTGGATCACAGTACATAGGCATGCTGCATATCATTTTAATCAGCAGAAGCAGGTTGTTCTAATAAGATGAATTTTAGTGTAAAAAGACGCATTAAAAGATGCACGATGCTACCAAGTCACACAGCACTCCTATGACCTTAGACTCAAAACATTTCTCTCAATATCCTATCACTTGAAATTTCTGCTATACAGTAGAAATTGTTTTGTACACATAACAGGGGGCACGTTTCACATAATGAGAGATCATGTTAGGTTCAATACTTTTTAAAATACACTACTTTGTACTTTCCTTCTCACTTCCTCTCTGTGTATGGCTACCCAAGTTTCTAAGCGACCTCCCCCCACCATCACACAATTATAATTCATCTGCATTGAGCTCATTATATGGCTCACCAACACCCCACCTTCTTTTGCTGCTATTCAATGTTGCCGCATGCTCAGCCTGCTATTGACAAGGTATACATTGTCTACTTTAATTGCACACTTCACATCACATACACAACAGGTGATGTTCTCAACATGGATAGACTGTTTAGTCTAGTGGGTACTGTCTGCGCTTTGCACCTTGAGGTATGGGGTTTGGATCATGGAAGGGGAGTTTTTTTTTCCTTTTCTTTTGAATCTTTATTTTTAGATTAAAAATAAATCACTTGGTGGTGTGTGTGAATTCTGTTATGGCATGGTGTGACTCGGTAGCGCGAATATCTTTAATGCAACTTTTTACCTTCAATTACATCTGAATCATACAGCGAATCAAATTGAAAGCACAAGCAGCTTTTGCTGATGAAAACACTATCAAATTGATTATAATCTGTGAGCAAGTTAAGGTGTTTCTGCATGTTTTATGTTACGTTACACTAATAGCGACTATAACACTTAAACGTAGTGGTTTTCTTGAAGATACATCTGTACTGGATCACAGTACATAGGCATGCTGCATATCATTTTAATCAGCAGAAGCAGATTGTTCTAATAAGATGAATTTTAGTGTAAAAAGACGCATTAAAAGATGCACGATGCTACCAAGTCACACAGCACTCCTATGACCTTAGACTCAAAACATTTCTCTCAATATCCTATCACTTGAAATTTCTGCTATACAGTAGAAATTGTTTTGTACACATAACAGGGGGCACGTTTCACATAATGAGAGATCATGTTAGGTTCAATACTTTTTAAAATACACTACTTTGTACTTTCCTTCTCACTTCCTCTCTGTGTATGGCTACCCAAGTTTCTAAGCGACCTCCCCCCACCATCACACAATTATAATTCATCTGCATTGAGCTCATTATATGGCTCACCAACACCCCACCTTCTTTTGCTGCTATTCAATGTTGCCGCATGCTCAGCCTGCTATTGACAAGGTATACATTGTCTACTTTAATTGCACACTTCACATCACATACACAACAGGTGATGTTCTCAACATGGATAGACTGTTTAGTCTAGTGGGTACTGTCTGCGCTTTGCACCTTGAGGTATGGGGTTTGGATCATGGAAGGGGAGTTTTTTTTTCCTTTTCTTTTGAATCTTTATTTTTAGATTAAAAATAAATCACTTGGTGGTGTGTGTGAATTCTGTTATGGCATGGTGTGACTCGGTAGCGCGAATATCTTTAATGCAACTTTTTACCTTCAATTACATCTGAATCATACAGCGAATCAAATTGAAAGCACAAGCAGCTTTTGCTGATGAAAACACTATCAAATTGATTATAATCTGTGAGCAAGTTAAGGTGTTTCTGCATGTTTTATGTTACGTTACACTAATAGCGACTATAACACTTAAACGTAGTGGTTTTCTTGAAGATACATCTGTACTGGATCACAGAACATAGGCATGCTGCATATCATTTTAATCAGCAGAAGCAGATTGTTCTAATAAGATGCATTTTAGGGTAAAAAGACGCAATAAAAGATGCACGATGCTACCAAGTCACACAGCACTCCTATGACCTTAGACTCAAAACATTTCTCTCAACATCATATCACTTGTAATTTTTGCTATACAGTAGAAATTGTATTGTACTCATAACAGGGGGCAAGTTTCACATAATGAGAGATCATGTTAGGTTCAATACTTTTTAAAATACACTACTTTGTACTTTCCTTCTCCCTTCCTCTCTGTGTATGGACACCCAAGTTCCTATACTACCTCCCCCCACCATCACACAATTATAATTCATCTGCATTGAGCTCATTATATGGCTCGCCAACACCCCACCTTCTTTTGCTTCTTTTCAATGCTGCCGCATGCTGAGCATGCTATTGACAAGGAATACATTGTCTACTTTAATTGCACACTTCACATCACATACACAACAGGTGATGTTATCAACATGGATAGACTGTTTAGTCTAGTGGGTACTGTCTGCGCTTTGCACCTTGAGGTCTGGGGTTCGGATCATGGAAGTGGAGTTTTTTTTACTTTTCTTTTGAATCTTTATTTTTAGATTAAAAATAAATCACCTGGTGTTGTGTTTGAATTCTGTTATGGCATGGTGTGACTCGGTAGCGCGTGCATCTTTAATGCAACTTTTTACCTTCAATTACATCTGAATCATACAGCGAATCAAATTGAAAGCACTAGCAGCTTTTGCTGATGAAAACAATATGCAAATTGCCTATAATCTGTGAGCCAGTTCAGGTGTTTCTGCATGTTTTATGTTACGTTACACTAATAGCGACTATAACACTTAAACGTAGTGGTTTTCTTGAAGATACATCTGTACTGGATCACAGTACATAGGCATGCTGCATATCATTTTAATCAGCAGAAGCAGATTGTTCTAATAAGATGAATTTTAGTGTAAAAAGACGCATTAAAAGATGCACGATGCTACCAAGTCACACAGCACTCCTATGACCTTAGACTCAAAACATTTCTCTCAATATCCTATCACTTGAAATTTCTGCTATACAGTAGAAATTGTTTTGTACACATAACAGGGGGCACGTTTCACATAATGAGAGATCATGTTAGGTTCAATACTTTTTAAAATACACTACTTTGTACTTTCCTTCTCACTTCCTCTCTGTGTATGGCTACCCAAGTTTCTAAGCGACCTCCCCCCACCATCACACAATTATAATTCATCTGCATTGAGCTCATTATATGGCTCACCAACACCCCACCTTCTTTTGCTGCTATTAAATGTTGCCGCATGCTCAGCCTGCTATTGACAAGGTATACATTGTCTACTTTAATTGCACACTTCACATCACATACACAACAGGTGATGTTCTCAACATGGATAGACTGTTTAGTCTAGTGGGTACTGTCTGCGCTTTGCACCTTGAGGTATGGGGTTTGGATCATGGAAGGGGAGTTTTTTTTTCCTTTTCTTTTGAATCTTTATTTTTAGATTAAAAATAAATCACTTGGTGGTGTGTGTGAATTCTGTTATGGCATGGTGTGACTCGGTAGCGCGAGTATCTTTAATGCAACTTTTTACCTTCAATTACATCTGAATCATACAGCGAATCAAATTGAAAGCACAAGCAGCTTTTGCTGATGAAAACACTATCAAATTGATTATAATCTGTGAGCAAGTTAAGGTGTTTCTGCATGTTTTATGTTACGTTACACTAATAGCGACTATAACACTTAAACGTAGTGGTTTTCTTGAAGATACATCTGTACTGGATCACAGAACATAGGCATGCTGCATATCATTTTAATCAGCAGAAGCAGATTGTTCTAATAAGATGCATTTTAGGGTAAAAAGACGCATTAAAAGATGCACGATGCTACCAAGTCACACAGCACTCCTATGACCTTAGACTCAAAACATTTCTCTCAACATCCTATCACTTGAAATTTTTGCTATACAGTAGAAATTGTATTGTACACATAACAGGGGGCAAGTTTCACATAATGAGAGATCATGTTAGGTTCAATACTTTTTAAAATACCCTACTTTGTACTTTCCTTCTCCCTTCCTCTCTGTGTATGGACACCCAAGTTCCTAAACCACCTCCCCCCACCATCATACAATTATAATTCATCTGCATTGAGCTCATTATATCGCTCACCAACACCCCACCTTCTTTTGCTTCTATTCAATGCTGCCGCATGCTGAGCCTGCTAATGACAAGGTGTTCATTGTCTGCTTTAATTGCATACTTCACATCAAATACACAACAGGTGATGTTCTCAGCATGTATAGACTGTTTAGGCTAGTGGGTACTGTCTGCGCTTTGCACCTTGAGGTCTGGGGTTCGAATCATGGAAGGGGAGTTTTTTTTCCTTTTCTTTTGAATCTTTATATTTAGATTAAAAATAAATCACTTTGTGGTGTGTGTGAATTCTGTTATGGCATGGTGTGATTCGGTAGCGTGAGCATCTTTAATGCAACTTTTTACCTTCAATTACATCTGAATCATACAGCGAATCAAATTGAAAGCACAAGCAGCTTTTGCTGATAAAAACAATATGCAAATTAATTATAATCTGTGAGCCAGTTCAGGTGTTTCTGCATGTTTTATGTTATGTTACACTAATAGCGACTATAACACTTAAACGTAGTGGTTTTCTTGAAGATACATCTTTACTGGATCACAGAACATAGGCATGCTGCATATCATTTTAATCAGCAGAAGCAGATTGTTCTAATAAGATGCATTTTAGGGAAAAAGACGCATTAAAAGATGCACGATGCTACCAAGTCACACAGCACTCCTATGACCTTAGACTCAAAACATTTCTCTCAACATCCTATCACTTAAAATTTTTGCTATACAGTAGAAATTGTATTGTACACATAACAGGGGGCAAGTTTCACTTAATGAGAGATCATGTTAGATTCAATACTTTTTAAAATACACTACTTTGTACTTTCCTTCTCCCTTCCTCTCTGTATATGGACACCCAAGTTCCTAAACCACCTCCCCCCACCATCACACAGTTATAATTCATCTGCAATGAGCTCATTATATCGCTCACCAACACCCCACCTTCTTTTGCTTCTATTCAATACTGCCGCATGCTGAGCCTGCTAATGACAAGGTATTCATTGTCTGCTTTAATTGCACACTTCACATCAAATACACAACAGGTGATGTTCTCAACATGGATATACTGCTTAGGCTAGTGGGTTCCTTCTGCACTTTGCACATTGAGGTCTGGGGTTCGGATCATGGAAGGGCAGTTTTTTTCCTTTTCTTTTGAATCTTTATTTTTAGATTAAAAATAAATCACCTGGTGCTGTGTTTGAATTCTGTTATGGCATGGTGTGACTCGGTAGCGCGTGCATCTTTAATGCAACTTTTTACCTTCAATTACATCTGAATCATACAGCGAATCAAATTGAAAGCACTAGCAGCTTTTGCTGATGAAAACACTATCAAATTGATTATAATCTGTGAGCCAGTTCAGGTGTTTCTGCATGTTTTATGTTACGTTACACTAATAGCGACTATAACACTTAAACGTAGTGGTTTTCTTGAAGATACATCTTTACTGGATCACAGAACATAGGCATGCTGCATATCATTTTAATCAGCAGAAGCAGATTGTTCTAATAAGATGCATTTTAGGGTAAAAAGACGCATTAAAAGATGCACGATGCTACCAAGTCACACAGCACTCCTATGACCTTAGACTCAAAACATTTCTCTCAACATCATATCACTTGAAATTTTTGCTATACAGTAGAAATTGTATTGTACACATAACAGGGGGCAAGTTTCACATAATGAGAGATCATGTTAGGTTCAATACTTTTTAAAATACACTACTTTGTACTTTCCGTCTCCCTTCCTCTCTGTGTATGGACACCCAAGTTCCTAAACCACCTCCCCCCACCATCACACAATTATAATTCATCTGCATTGAGCTCATTATATCGCTCACCAACACCCACCTTCTTTTGCTTCTATTCAATGCTGCCGCATGCTGAGCCTGCTATTGACAAGGTATTCATTGTCTGCTTTAATTGCATACTTCACATCAAATACACAACAGGTGATGTTCTCAACATGGATAGACTGTTTAGGCTAGTGGGTACTGTCTGCACTTTGCACATTGAGGTCTGGGCTTCGAATCATGAAGGGGAGTTTTTTTTCCTTTTCTTTTGAATCTTTATATTTAGATTAAAAATAAATCACTTTGTGGTGTGTATGAATTCTGTTATGGCATGGTGTGATTCGGTAGCGCGTGCTTCTTTAATGCAACTTTTTACCTTCAATTACATCTGAATCATACAGCGAATCAAATTGAAAGCACAAGCAGCTTTTGCTGATAAAAACAATATTCAAATTGCCTTTAATCTGTGAGCCAGTTCAGGTGTTTCTGCATGTTTTATGTTACGTTACACTAATAGCGACTATAACACTTAAACGTATTGGTTTTCTTGAAGATACACCTGTACTGGATCTCAGAACATAGGCATGCTGCATATCATTTTAATCAGCAGAAGCAGATTGTTCTAATAAGATGCATTTTAGTGTAAAAAAACGCATTAAAAGATGCACGATGCTACCAAGTCACACACCACTCCTATGACCTTAGACTCAAAACATTTCTCTCAACATCCTATCACTTATTATTTTTGCTATACAGTAGAAATTGTATTGTACACATAACAGGGGGCAAGTTTCACTTAATGAGAGATCATGTTAGGTTCAATACTTTTTTAAAATACACTACTTTGTACTTTCCTTCTCCCTTCCTCTCTGTGTATGGACACCCAAGTTCCTAAACCACCTCCCCCCACCATCACACAGTTATAATTAATCTGCATTGAGCTCATTATATCGCTCACCAACACCCCACCTTATTTTGCTTCTATTCAATACTGCCGCATGCTGAGCCTGCTAATGACAAGGTATTCATTGTCTGCTTTAATTGCATACTTCACATCAAATACACAACAGGTGATGTTCTCAACATGGATAGACTGCTTAGGCTAGTGGGTTCCTTCTGCACTTTGCACATTGAGGTCTGGGGTTCGGATCATGGAAGGGCAGTTTTTTTTCCTTTTCTTTTGAATCTTTATTTTTAGATTAAAAATAAATCACCTGGTGTTGTGTTTGAATTCTGTTATGGCATGGTGTGACTCGGTAGCGCGAGCATCTTTAATGCAACTTTTTACCTTCAATTACATCTGAATCATACAGAGAATCAAATTGAAAGCACTAGCAGCTTTTGCTGATGAAAACACTATCAAATTGATTATAATCTGTGAGCCAGTTCAGGTGTTTCTGCATGTTTTATGTTACGTTACACTAATAGCGACTATAACACTTAAACGTAGTGGTTTTCTTGAAGATACATCTTTACTGGATCACAGAACATAGGCATGCTGCATATCATTTTAATCAGCAGAAGCAGATTGTTCTAATAAGATGCATTTTAGGGTAAAAAGACGCATTAAAAGATGCACGATGCTACCAAGTCACACAGCACTCCTATGACCTTAGACTCAAAACATTTCTCTCAACATCATATCACTTGAAATTTTTGCTATACAGTAGAAATTGTATTGTACACATAACAGGGGGCAAGTTTCACATAATGAGAGATCATGTTAGGTTCAATACTTTTTAAAATACACTACTTTGTACTTTCCGTCTCCCTTCCTCTCTGTGTATGGACACCCAAGTTCCTAAACCACCTCCCCCCACCATCACACAATTATAATTCATCTGCTTTGAGCTCATTATATTGCTCACCAACACCCACCTTCTTTTGCTTCTATTCAATGCTGCCGCATGCTGAGCCTGCTAATGACAAGGTATTCATTGTCTGCTTTTATTGCATACTTCACATCAAATACACAACAGGTGATGTTCTCAACATGGATAGACTGTTTAGGCTAGTGGGTACTGTCTGCACTTTGCACATTGAGGTCTGGGGTTCGAATCATGAAGGGGAGTTTTTTTTCCTTTTCTTTTGAATCTTTATATTTAGATTAAAAATAAATCACTTTGTGGTGTGTATGAATTCTGTTATGGCATGGTGTGATTCGGTAGCGCGTGCTTCTTTAATGCAACTTTTTACCTTCAATTACATCTGAATCATACAGCGAATCAAATTGAAAGCACAAGCAGCTTTTGCTGATAAAAACAATATTCAAATTGCCTTTAATCTGTGAGCCAGTTCAGGTGTTTCTGCATGTTTTATGTTACGTTACACTAATAGCGACTATAACACTTAAACGTATTGGTTTTCTTGAAGATACACCTGTACTGGATCTCAGAACATAGGCATGCTGCATATCATTTTAATCAGCAGAAGCAGATTGTTCTAATAAGATGCATTTTAGTGTAAAAAAACGCATTAAAAGATGCACGATGCTACCAAGTCACACAGCACTCCTATGACCTTAGACTCAAAACATTTCTCTCAACATCCTATCACTTGAAATTTCTGCTATACAGTAGAAATTGTTTTGTACACATAACAGGGGGCAAGTTTCACATAATGAGAGATCATGTTAGGTTCAATACTTTTTAAAATACACTACTTTGTAATTTCCTTCTCCCTTCCTCTCTGTGTATGGACACCCAAGTTCCTAAACCACCTCCCCCCACCATCACACAGTTATAATTCATCTGCATTGAGCTCATTATATCGCTCACCAACACCCCACCTTCTTTTGCTTCTATTCAATACTGCCGCATGCTGAGCCTGCTAATGACAAGGTATTCATTGTCTGCTTTAATTGCATACTTCACATCAAATACACAACAGGTGATGTTCTCAACATGGATAGACTGCTTAGGCTAGTGGGTTCCTTCTGCACTTTGCACATTGAGGTCTGGGGTTCGGATCATGGAAGGGCAGTTTTTTTTCCTTTTCTTTTGAATCTTTATTTTTAGATTAAAAATAAATCACCTGGTGTTGTGTTTGAATTCTGTTATGGCATGGTGTGACTCGGTAGCGCGAGCATCTTTAATGCAACTTTTTACCTTCAATTACATCTGAATCATACAGCGAATCAAATTGAAAGCACTAGCAGCTTTTGCTGATGAAAACACTATCAAATTGATTATAATCTGTGAGCCAGTTCAGGTGTTTCTGCATGTTTTATGTTACGTTACACTAATAGCGACTATAACACTTAAACGTAGTGGTTTTCTTTAAGATACATCTTTACTGGATCACAGAACATAGGCATGCTGCATATCATTTTATTCAGCAGAAGCAGATTGTTCTAATAAGATGCATTTTAGGGTAAAAAGACGCATTAAAAGATGCACGATGCTACCAAGTCACACAGCACTCCTATGACCTTAGACTCAAAACATTTCTCTCAACATCATATCACTTGAAATTTTTGCTATACAGTAGAAATTGTATTGTACACATAACAGGGGGCAAGTTTCACATAATGAGAGATCATGTTAGGTTCAATACTTTTTAAAATACACTACTTTGTACTTTCCGTCTCCCTTCCTCTCTGTGTATGGACACCCAAGTTCCTAAACCACCTCCCCCCACCATCACACAATTATAATTCATCTGCATTGAGCTCATTATATCGCTCACCAACACCCACCTTCTTTTGCTTCTATTCAATGCTGCCGCATGCTGAGCCTGCTAATAACAAGGTATTCATTGTCTGCTTTAATTGCATACTTCACATCAAATACACAACAGGTGATGTTCTCAACATGGATAGACTGTTTAGGCTAGTGGGTACTGTCTGCACTTTGCACATTGAGGTCTGGGGTTCGAATCATGAAGGGGAGTTTTTTTTCCTTTTCTTTTGAATCATTATATTTAGATTAAAAATAAATCACTTTGTGGTGTGTATGAATTCTGTTATGGCATGGTGTGATTCGGTAGCGCGTGCATCTTTAATGGAACTTTTTACCTTCAATTACATCTGAATCATACAGCGAATCAAATTGAAAGCAGAAGCAGCTTTTGCTGATAAAAACAATATGCAAATTGCCTATAATGTGTGAGCCAGTTCAGGTGTTTCTGCATGATTTATGTTACGTTACACTAATAGCGACTATAACACTTAAACGTAGTGGTTTTCTTGAAGATACATCTGTACTGGATCACAGAACATAGGCATGCTGCATATCATTTTAATCAGCTGAAGCAGATTGTTCTAATAAGATGAATTTTAGTGTAAAAAGACGCATTAAAAGATGCACGATGCTACCAAGTCACACAGCACTCCTATGACCTTAGACTCAAAACATTTCTCTCAATATCCTATCACTTGAAATTTCTGCTATACAGTAGAAATTGTTTTGTACACATAACAGGGGGCATGTTTCACATAATGAGAGATCATGTTAGGTTCAATACTTTTTAAAATACACTACTTTGTACTTTCCTTCTCCCTTCCTCTCTGTGTATGGACACCCAAGTTCCTAAACCACCTCCCCCCACCATCACACAATTATAATTCATCTGCATTGAGCTCATTATATCGCTCACCAACACCCCACCTTCTTTTGCTTCTATTCAATGCTGCCGCATGCTGAGCCTGCTAATGACAAGGTATTCATTGTCTGCTTTAATTGCATACTTCACATCAAATACACAACAGGTGATGTTCTCAACATGGATAGACTGTTTAGGCTAGTGGGTACTGTCTGCGCTTTGCACATTGAGGTCTGGGGTTCGAATCATGGAAGGGGAGTTTTTTTTCCTTTTCTTTTGATTCTTTATATTTAGATTAAAAATAAATCACTTTGTGGTGTGTGTGAATTCTGTTATGGCATGGTGTGATTCGGTAGCATGAGCATCTTTAATGCAACTTTTTACCTTCAATTACATCTGAATCATACAGCGAATCAAATTGAAAGCACAAGCAGCTTTTGCTGATAAAAACAATATGCAAATTGATTATAATCTGTGAGCCAGTTCAGGTGTTTCTGCTTGTTTTATGTTACGTTACACTAATAGCGACTATAACACTTAAATGTAGTGGTTTTCTTGAAGATACATCTGTACTGGATCACAGAACATAGGCATGCTGCATATCATTTTAATCAGCATAAGCAGATTGTTCTAATAAGACGCATTTTAGGGTAAAAAGATGCATTAAAAGATGCACGATGCTACCAAGTCACACAGCACTACTATGACCTTAGACTCAAAACATTTCTCTCAACATCCTATCACTTGAAATTTCTGCTGTACAGTAGACATTGTATTGTACACAAAACAGGGGGCAAGTTTCACATGAGAGATCATGTTAGCTTCAATACATTTTAAAGTACACTACTTTGTACTTTCCTTCTCCCTTCCTCTCTGTGTATGGCCACCCAAGTTCCTATACCACATCCCCCCACCATCACACAATTATAATTCATCAGCATTGAGCTCATTATATGGCTCACCACCACCCCACCATCTTTTGCTTCTATTCAGTGCTGCCGCATGCTGAGCCTGCTAATGACAAGGTATACATTGTCTACTTTAAATGCACACTTCACATCACATACACAACAGGTGATGTTCTCAACATGGATAGACTGTTAGTCTAGTGGGTACTGCCTGCGCTTTGGACCTTGAGGTCTGGGGTTCGGATCATGAAAGGGGAGTTTTTTTTCCTTATCTTTTGAATCTTTATATTTAAATTAAAAATAAATCACTTTGTGGTGTGTGTGAATTCTGTTATGGCATGGTGTGATTCGGTAGCGCGAGCATCTTTAATGCAACTTTTTACCTTCAATTACATCTGAATCATACAGCGAATCAAATTGAAAGCAGAAGCAGCTTTTGCTGATAAAAACAATATGCAAATTGCCTATAATCTGTGAGCCAGTTCAGGTGTTTCTGCATGTTTTATGTTACGTTACACTAATAGCGACTATAACACTTAAACGTAGTGGTTTTCTTGAAGATACATCTGTACTGGATCACAGAACATAGGCATGCTGCATATCATTTTAATCAGCAGAAGCAGATTGTTCTAATAAGATGAATTTTAGTGTAAAAAGACGCATTAAAAGATGCACGATGCTACCAAGTCACACAGCACTCCTATGACCTTAGACTCAAAACATTTCTCTCAACATCCTATCACTTGAAATTTCTGTTATACAGTACAAATTGTTTTGTACACATAACAGGGGGCAAGTTTCACATAATGAGAGATCATGTTAGGTTCAATACTTTTTGAAATACACTACTTTGTACTTTCCTTCTCACTTCCTCTCTGTGTATGGCTACCCAAGTTTCTAAACGACCTCCCCCCACCATCACACAATTATAATTCATCTGCATTGAACTCATTATATGTCTCACCAACACCCCACCTTCTTTTGCTTCTTTTCAATGCTGCCGCATGCTGAGCCTGCTATTGACAAGGAATACATTGTCTACTTTAATTGCACACTTCACATCACATACACAACAGGTGATGTTCTCAACATGGATAGACTGTTTAGTCTAGTGGGTACTGTCTGCGCTTTGCACCTTGAGGTCTGGGGTTCGGATCATTGAAGGGGAGTTTTTTTTCCTTTTCTTTTGAATCTTTATTTTTAGATTAAAAATAAATCACCTGGTGTTGTGTTTGAATTCTGTTATGGCATGGTGTGACTCGGTAGCGCGAGCATCTTTAATGCAACTTTTTACCTTCAATTACATCTGAATCATACAGCGAATCAAATTGAAAGCACAAGCAGCTTTTGCTGATGAAAACACTATCAAATTGATTATAATCTGTGAGCCAGTTAAGGTGTTTCTGCATGTTTTATGTTACGTTACACTAATAGCGACAATAACACTTAAACGTAGTGGTTTTCTTGAAGATACATCTGTACTGGATCACAGTACATAGGCATGCTGCATATCATTTTAATCAGCAGAAGCAGATTGTTCTAATAAGATGAATTTTAGTGTAAAAAGACGCATTAAAAGATGCACGATGCTACCAAGTCACACAGCA
Source organism: Taudactylus pleione (assembly GCA_031769625.1). Classification (NCBI taxonomy): domain Eukaryota; kingdom Metazoa; phylum Chordata; class Amphibia; order Anura; family Myobatrachidae; genus Taudactylus; species Taudactylus pleione. The sequence continues at coordinate 8,067,467 of JAUIMM010000759.1, forward strand.
CTCCTATGACCTTAGACTCAAAACATTTCTCTCAATATCCTATCACTTGAAATTTCTGCTATACAGTAGAAATTGTTTTGTACACATAACAGGGGGCACGTTTCACATAATGAGAGATCATGTTAGGTTCAATACTTTTTAAAATACACTACTTTGTACTTTCCTTCTCCCTTCCTCTCTGTGTATGGACACCCAAGTTCCTAAACCACCTCCCCCCACCATCACACAATTATAATTCATCTGCATTGAGCTCATTATATCGCTCACCAACACCCCACCTTCTTTTGCTTCTATTCAATGCTGCCGCATGCTGAGCCTGCTAATGACAAGGTATTCATTGTCTGCTTTAATTGCATACTTCACATCAAATACACAACAGGTGATGTTCTCAACATGGATAGACTGTTTAGGCTAGTGGGTACTGTCTGCGCTTTGCACATTGAGGTCTGGGGTTCGAATCATGGAAGGGGAGTTTTTTTTCCTTTTCTTTTGAATCTTTATATTTAGATTAAAAATAAATCACTTTGTGGTGTGTGTGAATTCTGTTATGGCATGGTGTGATTCGGTAGCGTGAGCATCTTTAATGCAACTTTTTACCTTCAATTACATCTGAATCATACAGCGAATCAAATTGAAAGCACAAGCAGCTTTTGCTGATAAAAACAATATGCAAATTAATTATAATCTGTGAGCCAGTTCAGGTGTTTCTGCATGTTTTATGTTACGTTACACTAATAGCGACTATAACACTTAAACGTAGTGGTTTTCTTGAAGATACATCTTTACTGGATCACAGAACATAGGCATGCTGCATATCATTTTAATCAGCAGAAGCAGATTGTTCTAATAAGATGCATTTTAGGGTAAAAAGATGCATTAAAAGATGCACGATGCTACCAAGTCACACAGCACTCCTATGACCTTAGACTCAAAACATTTCTCTCAACATCCTATCACTTGAAATTTCTGCTATACAGTAGAAATTGTTTTGTACACATAACAGGGGGCACGTTTCACATAATGAGAGATCATGTTAGGTTCAATACTTTTTAAAATACTCTACTTTGTACTTTCCTTCTCACTTCCTCTCTGTGCATGGCCACCCAAGTTCCTAAACGACCTCCCCCCACCATCACACAATTATAATTCATCTGCATTGAGCTCATTATATGGCTCATCAAAACCCCACCTTCTTTTGCTTCTTTTCAATGCTGCCGCATGCTGAGCATGCTATTGACAAGGAATACATTGTCTACTTTAATTGCACACTTCACATCACATACACAACAGGTGATGTTCTCAACATGGATAGACTGTTTAGTCTAGTGGGTACTGTCTGCGCTTTGCACCTTGAGGTCTGGGGTTCGGATCATAGAAGTGGAGTTTTTTTTACTTTTCTTTTAAATCTTTATTTTTAGATTAAAAATAAATCACCTGGTGTTGTGTTTGAATTCTGTTATGGCATGGTGTGATTCGGTAGCGCGAGCATTTTTAATGCAACTTTTTACTTTCAATTACATCTGAATCATACAGCGAATCAAATTGAAAGCAGAAGCAGCTTTTGCTGATAAAAACAATATGCAAATTGCTTATAATCTGTGAGCCAGTTCAGGTGTTTCTGCATGTTTTATGTTACGTTACACTAATAGCGACTTTAACACTTAAACGTAGTGGTTTTCTTGAAGATACATCTGTACTGGATCACAGAACATAGGCATGCTGCATATCATTTTAATCAGCAGAAGCAGATTGTTCTAATAAGATGAATTTTAGTGTAAAAAGATGCATTAAAAGATGCATGATGCTACCAAGTCACACAGCACTCCTATGACCTTAGACTCAAAACATTTCTCTAAATATCCTATCACTTGAAATTTCTGCTATACAGTAGAAATTGTTTTGTACACATAACAGGGTTCACGTTTCACATAATGAGAGATCATGTTAGGTTCAATACTTTTTAAAATACACTACTTTGTACTTTCCTTCTCCCTTCCTCTCTGTGTATGGACACCCAAGTTCCTAAACCACCTCCCCCCACCATCACACAATTATAATTCATCTGCATTGAGCTCATTATATCGCTCACCAACACCCCACCTTCTTTTGCTTCTATTCAATGCTGCCGCATGCTGAGCCTGCTAATGACAAGGTATTCATTGTCTGCTTTAATTGCATACTTCACATCAAATACACAACAGGTGATGTTCTCAACATGGATAGACTGTTTAGTCTAGTGGGTACTGTCTGCGCTTCGCACAATGAGGTCTGGGGTTCGAATCATGGAAGGGGAGTTTTTTTTCCTTTTCTTTTGAATCTTTATATTTAGATTAAAAATAAATCACTTTGTGGTGTGTGTGAATTCTGTTTTGGCATGGTGTGATTCGGTAGCGCGAGTATCTTTAATGCAACTTTTTACCTTCAATTACATCTGAATCATACAGCGAATCAAATTGAGAGCACAAGCAGCTTTTGCTGATAAAAACAATATGCAAATTGCCTATAATCTGTGAGCCAGTTCAGGTGTTTCTGCATGTTTTATGTTACGTTACACTAATAGCGACTATAACACTTAAACGTAGTGCTTTTCTTGAAGATACACCTGTATTGGATCACAGAACATAGGCATGCTGCATATCATTTTAATCAGCAGAAGCAGATAGTTCTAATAAGATGCATTTTAGTGTAAAAAAACGCATTAAAAGATGCACGATGCTACCAAGTCACACAGCACTCCTATGACCTTAGACTCAAAACATTTCTCTAAATATCCTATCACTTGAAATTTCTGCTATACAGTAGAAATAGTTTTGTACACATAACAGGGGGCACGTTTCACATAATGAGAGATCATGTTAGGTTCAATACTTTTTAAAAGACACTACTTTGTACTTTCCTTCTCCCTTCCTCTCTGTGTATGGACACCCAAGTTCCTAAACCACCTCCCCCCACCATCACACAATTATAATTCATCTGCATTGAGCTCATTATATCGCTCACCAACACCCCACCTTCTTTTGCTTCTATTCAATGCTGCCGCATGCTGAGCCTGCTAATGACAAGGTATTCATTGTCTGCTTTAATTGCATACTTCACATCAAATACACAACAGGTGATGTTCTCAACATGGATAGACTGTTTAGGCTAGTGGGTACTGTCTGCGCTTTGCACATTGAGGTCTGGGGTTCGAATCATGGAAGGGGAGTTTTTTTTCCTTTTCTTTTGAATCTTTATATTTAGATTAAAAATAAATCACTTTGTGGTGTGTGTGAATTCTGTTATGGCATGGTGTGATTCAGTAGCGTGAGCATCTTTAATGCAACTTTTTACCTTCAATTACATCTGAATCATACAGCGAATCAAATTGAAAGCACAAGCAGCTTTTGCTGATTAAAACAATATGTTAATTGCCTATAATCTGTGAGCCAGTTCAGGTGTTTCTGCATGTTTTATGTTACATTACACTAATAGCAATTATAACACTTAAATTTAGTGGTTTTCTTGAAGATACACCTGTTCTGGATCACAGAACATAGGCATGCTGCATATCATTTTAATCAGCAGAATCAGATTGTTCTAATAAGATGCATTTTAGGATAAAAAGATGCATTAAAAGATGCACGATGCTACCAAGTCACACAGCACTCCTATGACCTTAGACTCAAAACATTTCTCTCAACATCCTATCACTTGAAATTTCTGCTATACAGTAGAAATTGTTTTGTACACATAACAGGGTGCACATTTCACATAACGAGAGATCATGTTAGGTTCAATACTTTTTAAAATACACTACTTTGTACTTTCCTTCTCCCTTCCTCTCTGTGTATGGACACCCAAGTTCCTAAACCACCTCCCCCCACCATCACACAATTATAATTCATCTGCATTGAGCTCATTATATCGCTCACCAACACCCAACCTTCTTTTGCTTCTATTCAATGCAGCCGCATGCTGAGCCTGCTAATGACAAGGTATTCATTGTCTGCTTTAATTGCATACTTCACATCAAATACACAACAGATGATGTTCTCAACATTGATAGACTGTTTAGGCTAGTGGGTACTGTCTGCGCTTTGCACAATGAGGTCTGGGGTTCGAATCATGGAAGGGGAGTTTTTTTTCCTTTTCTTTTGAATCTTTATATTTAGATTAAAAATAAATCACTTTGTGGTGTGTGTGAATTCTGTTATGGCATGGTGTGATTCGGTAGCGTGAGTATCTTTAATGCAACTTTTTACCTTCAATTACATCTGAATCATACAGCGAATCAAATTGAAAGCACAAGCAGCTTTTGCTGATAAAAACAATATGCAAATTGCCTATAATCTGTGAGCCAGTTCAGGTGTTTCTGCATGTTTTATGTTACGTTACACTAATAGCGACTATAACACTTAAACGTAGTGGTTATCTTGAAGATACACCTGTATTGGATCACAGAACATAGGCATGCTGCATATCATTTTAATCAGCAGAAGCAGATAGTTCTATAAAGATGCATTTTAGTGTAAAAAAAACGCATTAAAAGATGCACGATGCTACCAAGTCACACAGCACTCCTATGACCTTAGACTCAAAACATTTCTCTCAACATCCTATCACTTGAAATTTCTGCTATACAGTAGAAATTGTTTTGTACACATAACAGGGGGCAAGTTTCACATAATGAGAGATCATGTTAGGTTCAATACTTTTTAAAATACACTACTTTGTACTTTCCTTCTCACTTCCTCTCTGTGTATGGATACCCAAGTTTCTAAGCGACTTCCCCCCACCATCACACAATTATAATTCATCTGCATTGAGATCATTATATGGCTCACCAACACCCCACCTTCTTTTGCTGCTATTCAATGTTGCCGCATGCTGAGCCTGCTATTGACAAGGTATACATTGTCTACTTTAATTGCACACTTCACATCACATACACAACAGGTGATGTTCTCAACATGGATAGACTGTTTAGTCTAGTGGGTACTGTCTGCGCTTTGCACCTTGAGGTATGGGGTTTGGATCATGGAAAGGGAGTTTTTTTTTCCTTTTCTTTTGAATCTTTATTTTTAGATTAAAAATAAATCACTTGGTGGTGTGTGTGAATTCTGTTATGGCATGGTGTGACTCGGTAGCGCGAGTATCTTTCATGCAACTTTTTACCTTCAATTACATCTGAATCATACAGCGAATCAAATTGAAAGCACAAGCAGCTTTTGCTGATGAAAACACTATCAAATTGATTATAATCTGTGAGCCAGTTCAGGTGTTTCTGCATGTTTTATGTTACGTTACACTAATAGCGACTATAACACTTAAACGTCATGGATTTCTTGAAGATACATCTGTACTGGATCACAGAACATAGGCATGCTGCATATCATTTTAATCAGCATAAGCAGATTGTTCTAATAAGATGCATTTTAGGGTAAAAAGATGCATTAAAAGATGCACGATGCTACCAAGTCACACAGCACTACTATGACCTTAGACTCAAAACATTTCTCTCAACATCCTATCACGTGAAATTTCTGCTGTACAGTAGACATTGTATTGTACACAAAACAGGGGGCAAGTTTCACTTGAGAGATCATGTTAGCTTCAATACATTTTAAACTACACTACTTTGTACTTTCCTTCTCCCTTCCTCTCTGTGTATGGCAACCCAAGTTCCTATACCACATCCCCCCACCATTAAACAATTATAATTCATCTGCATTGAGCTCATTATATGGCTCACCAACACCCCACCATCTTTTGCTTCTATTCAATGCTGCCGCATGCTGAGCCTGCTAATGACAAGGTATACATTGTCTACTTTAAATGCACACTTCACATCACATACACAACAGGTGATGTTCTCAACATGGATAGACTGTTAGTCTAGTGGGTACTGCCTGCGCATTGGACCTTGAGGTCTGGGGTTCGGATCATGGAAGGGGAGTTTTTTTTCCTTTTCTTTTGAATCTTTATATTTAGATTAAAAATAAATCAACTGGTGTTGTGTTTGAATTCTGTTATGGCATGGTGTGACTCAGTAGCACGAGCATCTTTAATGCAACTTTTTACCTTCAATTACATCTGAATCATACAGCGAATCAAATTGAAAGCACTAGCAGCTTTTGCTGATGAAAACAATATGCAAATTGATTATAATCTGTGAGCCAGTTCAGGTGTTTCTGCATGTTTTATGTTACGTTACACTAATAGCGACTATAACACTTAAACGTAGTGGTTTTCTTGAAGCTATATCTGTACTGGATCACAGAACATAGGCATGCTGCATATCATTTTAATCAGCATAAGCAGATTGTTCTAATAAAATGCATTTTAGGGTAAAAAGATGCATTAAAAGATGCACGATGCTACCAAGTCACACAGTACTACTATGACCTTATACTCAAAACATTTCTCTCAACATCCTATCACTTGAAATTTCTGCTATACAGTAGACATTGTATTGTACACATAACAGGGTGCAAGTTTCACATAATGAGAGATCATGTTAGGTTCAATACTTTTAAAATACACTACTTTGTACTTTCCTTCTTCCTTCCTCTCTGTGTATGGCCACCCAAGTTCCTAAACGACCTCCCCCGACCATCACACAATTATAATTCATCTGCATTGAGCTCATTATATGGCTCACCAACACCCCACCTTCTATTGCTTCTATTCAATGCTGCCACATGCTGAGCCTGCTAAAGACAAGGTATTCATTGTCTGCTTTAATTGCATACTTCACATCAAATACACAACAGTGATGTTCTCAACATGGATAGACTGTTTAGTCTAGTGGGTACTGTCTGCGCTTTGCACCTTGAGGTATGGGGTTCAGATCATGGAAGGGGAGTTTTTTTTCCTTTTCTTTTGAATCTTTATTTTTAGATTAAAAATAAATAACTTGGTGGTGAGTGTGAATTGTGTTATGACATGGTGTGACTCGGTAGCACGAGCATCTTTAATTCAACTTTTTACCTTCAATTACATCTGGATCATACAGCGAATCAAATTGAAAGCACAAGCAGCTTTTGCTGATGAAAACAATATGCAAATTGATTATAATCTGTGAGCCAGTTCAGGTTTTTCTGCATGTTTTATGTTACATTACACTAATAGCAACTATAACACTTAAATTTAGTGGTTTTCTTGAAGATACACCTGTTCTGGATCACAGAACATAGGCATACTGCATATCATTTTAATCAGCAGAAGCAGATTGTTCTAATAAGATGCATTTTAGGATAAAAAGATGCATTAAAAGATGCACGATGCTACCAAGTCACACAGCACTCCTATGACCTTAGACTCAAAACATTTCTCTCAACATCCTATCACTTGAAATTTCTGCTATACAGTAGAAATTGTTTTGTACACATAACAGGGAGCAAGTTTCACATAATGAGAGATCATGTTAGGTTCAATACTTTTTAAAATACACTACTTTGTACTTTCCTTCTCACTTCCTCTCTGTGTATGGCTACCCAAGTTTCTAAACGACCTCCCCCCACCATCACACAATTATAATTCATCTGCATTGAGCTCATTATATGGCTCACCAACACCCCACCTTCTTTTGCTTCTTTTCAATGCTGCCGCATGCTGAGCCTGCTATTGACAAGGAATACATTGTCTACTTTAATTGCACACTTCACATCACATACACAACAGGTGATGTTCTCAACATGGATAGACTGCTTAGTCTAGTGGGTACTGTCTGCACTTTGCACCTTGAGGTCTGGGGTTCGGATCATGAAAGGGGAGTTTTTTTTCCTTTTCTTTTGAATCTTTATTTTTAGATTAAAAATAAATCACCTGGTGTTGTGTTTGAATTCTGTTATGGCATGGTGTGACTCGGTAGCGCGAGCATCTTTAATGCAACTTTTTACCTTCAATTACATCTTAATCATACAGCGAATCAAATTGAAAGCATCAGCAGCTTTTGCTGATGAAAACACTATCAAATTGATTATAATCTGTGAGCCAGTTAAGGTGTTTCTGCATGTTTTATGTTACGTTACACTAATAGCGACTATAACACTTAAACGTAGTGGTTTTCTTGAAGATACATCTGTACTGGATCACAGAACATAGGCATGCTGCATATCATTTTAATCAGCAGAAGCAGATTGTTCTAATAAGATGAATTTTAGTGTAAAAAGACGCATTAAAAGATGCACGATGCTACCAAGTCACACAGCACTCCTATGACCTTAGACTCAAAACATTTCTCTCAACATCCTATCACTTGAAATTTCTGCTGTACAGTAGACATTGTATTGTACACAAAACAGGGGGCAAGTTTCACATGAGAGATCATGTTAGCTTCAATACATTTTAAAGTACACTACTTTGTACTTTCCTTCTCCCTTCCTCTCTGTGTATGGCCACCCAAGTTCCTATACCACATCCCACCACCATCACACAATTATAATTCATCTGCATTGAGCTCATTATATGGCTCACCAACACCCCACCATCTTTTGCTTCTATTCAATGCTGCCGCATGCTGAGCCTGCTAATGACAAGGTATACATTGTCTACTTTAAATGCACACTTCACATCACATACACAACAGGTGATGTTCTCAACTTGGATAGACTGTTAGTCTAGTGGGTACTGTCTGCGCTTTGCACCTTGAGGTCAGGGGCTCGGATCATGGAAGTGGAGTTTTTTTTACTTTTCTTTTGAATCTTTATTTTTAGATTAAAAATAAATCACCTGGTGTTGTGTTTGAATTCTGTTATGGCATGGTGTGACTCGGTAGCGCGAGCATCTTTAATGCAACTTTTTACCTTCAATTACATCTGAATCATACAGCGAATCAAATTGAAAGCACTAGCAGCTTTTGCTGATGAAAACAATATGCAAATTGATTAAAATCTGTGAGCCAGTTCAGGTGTTTCTGCATGTTTTATGTTACGTTACACTAATAGCGACTATAACACTTAAACGTCGTGGTTTTCTTGAAGATACATCTGTACTGGATCACAGAACATAGGCATGCTGCATATCATTTTAATCAGCATAAGCAGATTGTTCTAATAAGATGCATTTTAGGGTAAAAAGATGCATTAAAAGATGCACGATGCTACCAAGTCACACAGCACTACTATGACCTTAGACTCAAAACATTTCTCTCAACATCCTATCACTTGAAATTTCTGCTGTACAGTAGACATTGTATTGTACACAAAACAGGGGGCAAGTTTCACATGAGAGATCATGTTAGCTTCAATACATTTTAAAGTACACTACTTTGTACTTTCCTTCTCCCTTCCTCTCTGTGTATGGCCACCCAAGTTCCTATACCACATCCCCCACCATCACACAATTATAATTCATCTGCATTGAGCTCATTATATGGCTCACCAACACCCCACCTTCTTTTGCTTCTTTTCAATGCTGCCGCATGCTGAGCCTGCTATTGACAAGGAATACATTGTCTACTTTAATTTCACACTTCACATCACATACACAACAGGTGATGTTCTCAACATGGATAGACTGTTTAGTCTAGTGGGTACTGTCTGCGCTTTGCACCTTGAGGTCTGGGGTTCGGATCATGGAAGGGGAGTTTTTTTTCCTTTTCTTTTGAATCTTTATTTTTAGATTAAAAATAAATCACCTGGTGTTGTGTTTGAATTCTGTTATGGCATGGTGTGACTCGGTAGCGCGAGCATCTTTAATGCAACTTTTTACCTTCAAATACATCTGAATCATACAGCGAATCAAATTGAAAGCACAAGCAGCTTTTGCTGATGAAAACACTATCAAATTGATTATAATCTGTGAGCCAGTTAAGGTGTTTCTGGATGTTTTATGTTACGTTACACAAATAGCGACTATAACACTTAAACGTAGTGGTTTTCTTGAAGATACATCTGTACTGGATCACAGAACATAGGCATGCTGCATATCATTTTAATCAGCAGAAGCAGATTGTTCTAATAAGATGAATATTAGTGTAAAAAGACGCATTAAAAGATGCACGATGCTACCAAGTCACACAGCACTCCTATGACCTTAGACTCAAAACATTTCTCTCAACATCCTATCACTTGAAATTTCTGCTATACAGTAGAAATTGTTTTGTACACATAACAGGGGGCACGTTTCACATAATGAGAGATCATGTTAGGTTCAATACATTTTAAAATACTCTACTTTGTACTTTCCTTCTCACTTCCTCTCTGTGCATGGCCACCCAAGTTCCTAAACGACCTCCCCCCACCATCACACAATTATAATTCATCTGCATTGAGCTCATTATATGGCTCACCAACACCCCACCTTCTTTTGCTTCTTTTCAATGCTGCCGCATGCTGAGCATGCTATTGACAAGGAATACATTGTCTACTTTAATTGCACACTTCATATCACATACACAACAGGTGATGTTCTCAACATGGATAGACTGTTTAGTCTAGTGGGTACTGTCTGCGCTTTGCACCTTGAGGTCTGGGGTTCGGATCATGGAAGTGGAGTTTTTTTTACTTTTCTTTTGAATCTTTATTTTTAGATGAAAAATAAATCACCTGGTGTTGTGTTTGAATTCTGTTATGGCATGGTGTGACTCGGTAGCACGAGCATCTTTAATGCAACTTTTTACATTCAATTACATCTGAATCATACAGCGAATCAAATTGAAAGCACAAGCAGCTTTTGCTGATGAAAACACTATCAAATTGATTATAATCTGTGAGCCAGTTCAGGTGTTTCTGCATGTTTTATGTTACGTTACACTTATAGCGACTATAACACTTAAACGTTGTGGTTTTCTTGAAGATACATCTGTACTGGATCACAGAACATAGGCATGCTGCATATCATTTTAATCAGCATAAGCAGATTATTCTAATAAGATGCATTTTAGGGTAAAAAGATGCATTAAAAGATGCACGATGCTACCAAGTCACACAGCACTACTATGACCTTAGACTCAAAACATTTCTCTCAACATCCTATCACTTGAAATTTCTGCTGTACAGTAGACATTGTATTGTACACAAAACAGGGGGCAAGTTTCACATGAGAGATCATGTTAGCTTCAATACATTTTAAAGTACACTACTTTGTACTTTCCTTCTCCCTTCCTCTCTGTGTATGGCCACCCAAGTTCCTATACCACATCCCCCCACCATCACACAATTATAATTCATCTGCATTGAGCTCATTATATGGCTCACCAACACCCCACCATCTTTTGCTTCTATTCAATGCTGCCGCATGCTGAGCCTGCTAATGACAAGGTATACATTGTCTACTTTAAATGCACACTTCACATCACATACACAACAGGTGATGTTCTCAACATGGATAGACTGTTAGTCTAGTGGGTACTGCCTGCGCTTTAGACCTTGAGGTCTGGGGTTCGGATCATGGAAGGGGAGTTTTTTTTCCTTTTCTTTTGAATCTTTATATTTAAATTAAAAATAAATCACTTTGTCCTGTGTGTGAATTCTGTTATGGCATGGTGTGATTCGGTAGCGCGAGCATCTTTAATGCAACTTTTTACCTTCAATTACATCTGAATCATACAGCGAATCAAATTGAAAGCAGAAGCAGCTTTTGCTGATAAAAACAATATGCAAATTGATTATAATCTGTGAGCCAGTTCAGGTGTTTCTGCATGTTTTATGTTACATTACACTAATAGCGACTATAACACTTAAACGAAGTGGTTTTCTTGAAGATACATCTGTACTGGATCACAGAACATAGGCATGCTGCTTATCATTTTAATCAGCAGAAGCAGATTGTTCTAATAAGATGAATTTTAGTGTAAAAAGACGCATTAAAAGATGCACGATGCTACCAAGTCACACAGCACTCCTATGACCTTAGACTCAAAACATTTCTCTCAACATCCTATCACTTGAAATTTCTGCTATACAGTAGAAATTGTTTTGTACACATAACAGGGTGCACGTTTCACATAACGAGAGATCATGTTAGGTTCAATACTTTTTAAAATACACTACTTTGTACTTTCCTTCTCCCTTCCTCTCTGTGTATGGACACCCAAGTTCCTAAACCACCTCCCCCCACCATCACACAATTATAATTCATCTGCATTGAGCTCATTATATCGCTCACCAACACCCCACCTTCTTTTGCTTCTATTCAATGCAGCCGCATGCTGAGCCTGCTAATGACAAGGTATTCATTGTCTGCTTTAATTGCATACTTCACATCAAATACACAACAGGTGATGTTCTCAACATGGATAGACTGTTTAGGCTAGTGGGTACTGTCTGCGCTTTGCACAATGAGGTCTGGGGTTCGAATCATGGAAGGGGAGTTTTTTTTCCTTTTCTTTTGAATCTTTATATTTAGATTAAAAATAAATCACTTTGTGGTGTGTGTGAATTCTGTTATGGCATGGTGTGATTCGGTAGCGCGAGTATCTTTAATGCAACTTTTTACCTTCAATTACATCTGAATCATACAGCGAATCAAATTGAAAGCACAAGCAGCTTTTGCTGATAAAAACAATATGCAAATTGCCTATAATCTGTGATCCAGTTCAGGTGTTTCTGCATGTTTTATGTTACGTTACACTAATAGCGACTATAACACTTAAACGTAGTGGTTTTCTTGAAGATACACCTGTATTGGATCACAGAACATATGCATGCTGCATATCATTTTAATCAGCAGAAGCAGATAGTTCTAATAAGATGCATTTTAGTGTAAAAAACGCATTAAAAGATGCACGATGCTACCAAGTCACACAGCACTCCTATGACCTTAGACACAAAACATTTCTCTCAACATCCTATCACTTGAAATTTCTGCTATACAGTAGAAATTGTTTTGTACACATAACAGGGGGCAAGTTTCACATAATGAGAGATCATGTTAGGTTCAATACTTTTTAAAATACTCTACTTTGTACTTTCCTTCTCACTTCCTCTCTGTGCATGGCCACCCAAGTTCCTAAACGACCTCCCCCCACCATCACACAATTATAATTCATCTGCATTGAGCTCATTATATGGCTCACCAACACCCCACCTTCTTTTGCTTCTTTTCAATGCTGCCGCATGCTGAGCATGCTATTGACAAGGAATACATTGTCTACTTTAATTGCACACTTCACATCACATACACAACAGGTGATGTTCTCAACATGGATAGACTGTTTAGTCTAGTGGGTACTGTCTGCGCTTTGCACCTTGAAGTCAGGGGCTCGGATCATGGAAGTGGAGGTTTTTTTACTTTTCTTTTGAATCTTTATTTTTAGATTAAAAATAAATCACCTGGTGTTGTGTTTGAATTCTGTTATGGCATGGTGTGACTCGGTAGCGCGAGCATCTTTAATGCAACTTTTTACCTTCAATTACATCTGAATCATACAGCGAATCAAATTGAAAGCACAAGCAGCTTTTGCTGATGAAAACACTATCAAATTGATTATAATCTGTGAGCCAGTTAAGGTGTTTCTGCATGTTTTATGTTACGTTACACAAATAGCGACTATAACACTTAAACGTAGTGGTTTTCTTGAAGATACATCTGTACTGGATCACAGAACATAGGCATGCTGCATATCATTTTAATCAGCAGAAGCAGATTGTTCTAATAAGATGAATATTAGTGTAAAAAGACGCATTAAAAGATGCACGATGCTACCAAGTCACACAGCACTCCTATGACCTTAGACTCAAAACATTTCTCTCAACATCCTATCACTTGAAATTTCTGCTATACAGTAGAAATTGTTTTGTACACATAACAGGGGGCACGTTTCACATAATGAGAGATCATGTTAGGTTCAATACATTTTAAAATACTCTACTTTGTACTTTCCTTCTCACTTCCTCTCTGTGCATGGCCACCCAAGTTCCTATACGACCTCCCCCCACCATCACACAATTATAATTCATCTGCATTGAGCTCATTATATGGCTCACCAACACCCCACCTTCTTTTGCTTCTTTTCAATGCTGCCGCATGCTGAGCATGCTATTGACAAGGAATACATTGTCTACTTTAATTGCACACTTCATATCACATACACAACAGGTGATGTTCTCAACATGGATAGACTGTTTAGTCTAGTGGGTACTGTCTGCGCTTTGCACCTTGAGGTCTGGGGTTCGGATCATGGAAGTGGAGTTTTTTTTACTTTTCTTTTGAATCTTTATTTTTAGATTAAAAATAAATCACCTGGTGTTGTGTTTGAATTCTGTTATGGCATGGTGTGACTCGGTAGCACGAGCATCTTTAATGCAACTTTTTACCTTCAATTACATCTGAATCATACAGCGAATCAAATTGAAAGCACAAGCAGCTTTTGCTGATGAAAACACTATCAAATTGATTATAATCTGTGAGCCAGTTCAGGTGTTTCTGCATGTTTTATGTTACGTTACACTAATAGCGACTATAACACTTAAACGTCGTGGTTTTCTTGAAGATACATCTGTACTGGATCACAGAACATAGGCATGCTGCATATCATTTTAATCAGCATAAGCAGATTGTTCTAATAAGATGCACTTTAGGGTAAAAAGATGCATTAAAAGATGCACGATGCTACCAAGTCACACAGCACTACTATGACCTTAGACTCAAAACATTTCTCTCAACATCCTATCACTTGAAATTTCTGCTGTACAGTAGACATTGTATTGTACACAAAACAGGGGTCAAGTTTCACATGAGAGATTATGTTAGCTTCAATACATTTTAAAGTACACTACTTTGTACTTTCCTTCTCCCTTCCTCTCTGTGTATGGCCACCCAAGTTCCTATACCACATCCCCCCACCATCACACAATTATAATTCATCTGCATTGAGCTCATTATATGGCTCACCAACACCCCACCATCTTTTGCTTCTATTCAATGCTGCCGCATGCTGAGCCTGCTAATGACAAGGTATACATTGTCTACTTTAAATGCACACTTCACATCACATACACAACAGGTGATGTTCTCAACATGGATAGACTGTTAGTCTAGTGGGTACTGCCTGCGCTTTAGACCTTGAGGTCTGGGGTTCGGATCATGGAAGGGGAGTTTTTTTTCCTTTTCTTTTGACTCTTTATATTTAAATTAAAAATAAATCACTTTGTGGTGTGTGTGAATTCTGTTATGGCATGGTGTGATTCGGTAGCGCGAGCATCTTTAATGCAACTTTTTACCTTCAATTACATCTGAATCATACAGCGAATCAAATTGAAAGCAGAAGCAGCTTTTGCTGATAAAAACAATATGCAAATTGATTATAATCTGTGAGCCAGTTCAGGTGTTTCTGCATGTTTTATGTTACATTACACTAATAGCGACTATAACACTTAAACGAAGTGGTTTTCTTGAAGATACATCTGTACTGGATCACAGAACATAGGCATGCTGCTTATCATTTTAATCAGCAGAAGCAGATTGTTCTAATAAGATGAATTTTAGTGTAAAAAGACGCATTAAAAGATGCACGATGCTACCAAGTCACACAGCACTCCTATGACCTTAGACTCAAAACATTTCTCTCAACATCCTATCACTTGAAATTTCTGCTATACAGTAGAAATTGTTTTGTACACATAACAGGGTGCACGTTTCACATAACGAGAGATCATGTTAGGTTCAATACTTTTTAAAATACACTACTTTGTACTTTCCTTCTCCCTTCCTCTCTGTGTATGGACACCCAAGTTCCTAAACCACCTCCCCCCACCATCACACAATTATAATTCATCTGCATTGAGCTCATTATATCGCTCACCAACACCCCACCTTCTTTTGCTTCTATTCAATGCAGCCGCATGCTGAGCCTGCTAATGACAAGGTATTCATTGTCTACTTTAAATGCACACTTCACATCACATACACAACAGGTGATGTTCTCAACTTGGATAGACTGTTAGTCTAGTGGGTACTGTCTGCGCTTTGCACCTTGAGGTCAGGGGCTCGGATCATGGAA
Organism: Taudactylus pleione; assembly: GCA_031769625.1. Taxonomy (NCBI): domain Eukaryota; kingdom Metazoa; phylum Chordata; class Amphibia; order Anura; family Myobatrachidae; genus Taudactylus; species Taudactylus pleione. Next base: position 8,083,392 of record JAUIMM010000759.1, read on the forward strand.
GTGGAGTTTTTTTTACTTTTCTTTTGAATCTTATTTTTAGATTAAAAATAAATCACCTGGTGTTGTGTTTGAATTCTGTTATGGCATGGTGTGACTCGGTAGCGCGAGCATCTTTAATGCAACTTTTTACCTTCAATTACATCTGAATCATACAGCGAATCAAATTGAAAGCACTAGCAGCTTTTGCTGATGAAAACAATATGCAAATTGATTATAATCTGTGAGCCAGTTCAGGTGTTTCTGCATGTTTTATGTTACGTTACACTAATAGCGACTATAACACTTAAACGTCGTGGTTTTCTTGAAGATACATCTGTACTGGATCACAGAACATAGGCATGCTGCATATCATTTTAATCAGCATAAGCAGATTGTTCTAATAAGATGCATTTTAGGGTAAAAAGATGCATTAAAAGATGCACGATGCTACCAAGTCACACAGCACTACTATGACCTTAGACTCAAAACATTTCTCTCAACATCCTATCACTTGAAATTTCTGCTGTACAGTAGACATTGTATTGTACACAAAACAGGGGGCAAGTTTCACATGAGAGATCATGTTAGCTTCAATACATTTTAAAGTACACTACTTTGTACTTTCCTTCTCCCTTCCTCTCTGTGTATGGCCACCCAAGTTCCTATACCACATCCCCCCACCATCACACAATTATAATTCATCTGCATTGAGCTCATTATATGGCTCACCAACACCCCACCTTCTTTTGCTTCTTTTCAATGCTGCCGCATGCTGAGCCTGCTATTGACAAGGAATACATTGTCTACTTTAATTTCACACTTCACATCACATACACAACAGGTGATGTTCTCAACATGGATAGACTGTTTAGTCTAGTGGGTACTGTCTGCGCTTTGCACCTTGAGGTCTGGGGTTCGGATCATGGAAGGGGAGTTTTTTTTCCTTTTCTTTTGAATCTTTATTTTTAGATTAAAAATAAATCACCTGGTGTTGTGTTTGAATTCTGTTATGGCATGGTGTGACTCGGTAGCGCGAGCATCTTTAATGCAACTTTTTACCTTCAAATACATCTGAATCAGACAGCGAATCAAATTGAAAGCACAAGCAGCTTTTGCTGATGAAAACACTATCAAATTGATTATAATCTGTGAGCCAGTTAAGGTGTTTCTGCATGTTTTATGTTACGTTACACAAATAGCGACTATAACACTTAAACGTAGTGGTTTTCTTGAAGATACATCTGTACTGGATCACAGAACATAGGCATGCTGCATATCATTTTAATCAGCAGAAGCAGATTGTTCTAATAAGATGAATATTAGTGTAAAAAGACGCATTAAAAGATGCACGATGCTACCAAGTCACACAGCACTCCTATGACCTTAGACTCAAAACATTTCTCTCAACATCCTATCACTTGAAATTTCTGCTATACAGTAGAAATTGTTTTGTACACATAACAGGGGGCACGTTTCACATAATGAGAGATCATGTTAGGTTCAATACATTTTAAAATACTCTACTTTGTACTTTCCTTCTCACTTCCTCTCTGTGCATGGCCACCCAAGTTCCTAAACGACCTCCCCCCACCATCACACAATTATAATTCATCTGCATTGAGCTCATTATATGGCTCACCAACACCCCACCTTCTTTTGCTTCTTTTCAATGCTGCCGCATGCTGAGCATGCTATTGACAAGGAATACATTGTCTACTTTAATTGCACACTTCATATCACATACACAACAGGTGATGTTCTCAACATGGATAGACTGTTTAGTCTAGTGGGTACTGTCTGCGCTTTGCACCTTGAGGTCTGGGGTTCGGATCATGGAAGTGGAGTTTTTTTTACTTTTCTTTTGAATCTTTATTTTTAGATTAAAAATAAATCACCTGGTGTTGTGTTTGAATTCTGTTATGGCATGGTGTGACTCGGTAGCACGAGCATCTTTAATGCAACTTTTTACCTTCAATTACATCTGAATCATACAGCGAATCAAATTGAAAGCACAAGCAGCTTTTGCTGATGAAAACACTATCAAATTGATTATAATCTGTGAGCTAGTTCAGGTGTTTCTGCATGTTTTATGTTACGTTACACTAATAGCGACTATAACACTTAAACGTCGTGGTTTTCTTGAAGATACATCTGTACTGGATCACAGAACATAGGCATGCTGCATATCATTTTAATCAGCATAAGCAGATTGTTCTAATAAGATGCATTTTAGGGTAAAAAGATGCATTAAAAGATGCACGATGCTACCAAGTCACACAGCACTACTATGACCTTAGACTCAAAACATTTCTCTCAACATCCTATCACTTGAAATTTCTGCTGTACAGTAGACATTGTATTGTACACAAAACAGGGGGCAAGTTTCACATGAGAGATCATGTTAGCTTCAATACATTTTAAAGTACACTACTTTGTACTTTCCTTCTCCCTTCCTCTCTGTGTATGGCCACCCAAGTTCCTATACCACATCCCACCACCATCACACAATTATAATTCATCTGCATTGAGCTCATTATATGGCTCACCAACACCCCACCATCTTTTGCTTCTATTCAATGCTGCCGCATGCTGAGCCTGCTAATGACAAGGTATACATTGTCTACTTTAAATGCACACTTCACATCACATACACAACAGGTGATGTTCTCAACTTGGATAGACTGTTAGTCTAGTGGGTACTGCCTGCGCTTTGGACCTTGAGGTCTGGGGTTTGGATCATGGAAGGGGAGTTTTTTTTCCTTTTCTTTTGAATCTTTATATTTAAATTAAAAATAAATCACTTTGTGATGTGTGTGAATTCTGTTATGGCATGGTGTGATTCGGTAGCACGAGCATCTTTAATGCAACTTTTTACCTTCAATTACATCTGAATCATACAGCGAATCAAATTGAAAGCACTATCAGCTTTTGCTGACAAAAACAATATGCAAATTGCCTATAATCTGTGAGTCAGTTCAGGTGTTTCTGCATGTTTTATGTTACGTTACACTAATAGCGACTATAACACTTAAACGTAGTGGTTTTCTTGAAGATACATCTGTACTGGATCACAGAACATAGGCATGCTGCATATCATTTTAATCAGCAGAAGCAGATTGTTCTAATAAGATGAATTTTAGTGTAAAAAGACGCATTAAAAGATGCACGATGCTACCAAGTCACACAGCACTCCTACGACCTTAGACTCAAAACATTTCTCTCAACATCCTATCACTTGAAATGTCTGCTATACAGTAGAAATTGTTTTGTACACATAACAGGGGGCACGTTTCACATAATGAGAGATAATGTTAGGTTCAATACTTTTTAAAATACTCTACTTTGTACTTTCCTTCTCACATCCTCTCTGTGCATGGCCACCCAAGTTCCTAAACGACCTCCCCCCACCATCACACAATTATAATTCATATGCATTGAGCTCATTATATGGCTCACCAACACCCCACCTTCTTTTGCTTCTTTTCAATGCTGCCGCATGCTGAGCATGCTATTGACAAGGAATACATTGTCTACTTTAATTGCACACTTCACATCACATACACAACAGGTGATGTTCTCAACATGGATAGACTGTTTAGTCTAGTGGGTACTGTCTGCGCTTTGCACCTGGAGGTCAGGGGCTCGGATCATGGAAGTTGGGTTTTTTTACTTTTCTTTTGAATCTTTATTTTTAGATTAAAAATAAATCACCTGGTGTTGTGTTTGAATTCTGTTATGGCATGGTGTGACTCGGTAGCGCGAGCATCTTTAATGCAACTTTTTACCTTCAATTACATCTGAATCATACAGCGAATCAAATTGAAAGCACTAGCAGCTTTTGCTGATGAAAACAATATGCAAATTGATTATAATCTGTGAGCCAGTTCAGGTGTTTCTGCATGTTTTATGTTACGTTACACTAATAGCGACTATAACACTTAAACGTCGTGGTTTTCTTGAAGATACATCTGTACTGGATCACAGAACATAGGCATGCTGCATATCATTTTAATCAGCATAAGCAGATTGTTCTAATAAGATGCATTTTAGGGTAAAAAGATGCATTAAAAGATGCACAATGCTACCAAGTCACACAGCACTACTATGACCTTAGACTCAAAACATTTCTCTCAACATCCTATCACTTGAAATTTCTGCTGTACAGTAGACATTGTATTGTACACAATACAGGGGGCAAGTTTCACATGAGAGATCATGTTAGCTTCAATACATTTTAAAGTACACTACTTTGTACTTTCCTTCTCCCTTCCTCTCTGTGTATGGCCACCCAAGTTCCTATACCACATCCCCCCACCATCACACAATTATAATTCATCTGCATTGAGCTCATTATATGGCTCACCAACACCCCACCTTCTTTTGCTTCTTTTCAATGCTGCCGCATGCTGAGCCTGCTATTGACAAGGAATACATTGTCTACTTTAATTGCACACTTCACATCACATACACAACAGGTGATGTTCTCAACATGGATTGACTGTTTAGTCTAGTGGGTACTGTCTGCGCTTTGCACCATGAGGTCTGGGGTTCGGATCATGGAAGGGGAGTTTTTTTTCCTTTTCTTTTGAATCTTTATTTTTAGATTAAAAATAAATCACCTGGTGTTGTGTTTGAATTCTGTTATGGCATTGTGTGATTCGGTAGCGTGAGCATCTTTAATGCAACTTTTTACCTTCAATTACATCTGAATCATACAGCGAATCAAATTGAAAGCACAAGCAGCTTTTGCTGATGAAAACACTATCAAATTGATTATAATCTGTGAGCCAGTTAAGGTGTTTCTGCATGTTTTATGTTACGTTACACAAATAGCGACTATAACACTTAAACGTAGTGGTTTTCTTGAAGATACATCTGTACTGGATCACAGAACATAGGCATGCTGCATATCATTTTAATCAGCAGAAGCAGATTGTTCTAATAAGATGAATATTAGTGTAAAAAGACGCATTAAAAGATGCACGATGCTACCAAGTCACACAGCACTCCTATGACCTTAGACTCAAAACATTTCTCTCAACATCCTATCACTTGAAATTTCTGCTATACAGTAGAAATTGTTTTGTACACATAACAGGGGGCACGTTTCACATAATGAGAGATCATGTTAGGTTCAATACATTTTAAAATACTCTACTTTGTACTTTCCTTCTCACTTCCTCTCTGTGCATGGCCACCCAAGTTCCTATACGACCTCCCCCCACCATCACACAATTATAATTCATCTGCATTGAGCTCATTATATGGCTCACCAACACCCCACCTTCTTTTGCTTCTTTTCAATGCTGCAGCATGCTGAGCATGCTATTGACAAGGAATACATTGTCTACTTTAATTGCACACTTCATATCACATACACAACAGGTGATGTTCTCAACATGGATAGACTGTTTAGTCTAGTGGGTACTGTCTGCGCTTTGCACCTTGAGGTCCGGGTTCGGATCATGGAAGTGGAGTTTTTTTTACTTTTCTTTTGAATCTTTATTTTTAGATTAAAAATAAATCACCTGGTGTTGTGTTTGAATTCTGTTATGGCATGGTGTGACTCGGTAGCACGAGCATCTTTAATGCAACTTTTTACCTTCAATTACATCTGAATCATACAGCGAATCAAATTGAAAGCACAAGCAGCTTTTGCTGATGAAAACACTATCAAATTGATTATAATCTGTGAGCCAGTTCAGGTGTTTCTGCATGTTTTATGTTACGTTACACTAATAGCGACTATAACACTTAAACGTCGTGGTTTTCTTGAAGATACATCTGTACTGGATCACAGAACATAGGCATGCTGCATATCATTTTAATCAGCATAAGCAGATTGTTCTAATAAGATGCATTTTAGGGTAAAAAGATGCATTAAAAGATGCACGATGCTACCAAGTCACACAGCACTACTATGACCTTAGACTCAAAACATTTCTCTCAACATCCTATCACTTGAAATTTCTGCTGTACAGTAGACATTGTATTGTACACAAAACAGGGGGCAAGTTTCACATGAGAGATTATGTTAGCTTCAATACATTTTAAAGTACACTACTTTGTACTTTCCTTCTCCCTTCCTCTCTGTGTATGGCCACCCAAGTTCCTATACCACATCCCCCCACCATCACACAATTATAATTCATCTGCATTGAGCTCATTATATGGCTCACCAACACCCCACCATCTTTTGCTTCTATTCAATGCTGCCGCATGCTGAGCCTGCTAATGACAAGGTATACATTGTCTACTTTAAATGCACACTTCACATCACATACACAACAGGTGATGTTCTCAACATGGATAGACTGTTAGTCTAGTGGGTACTGCCTGCGCTTTAGACCTTGAGGTCTGGGGTTCGGATCATGGAAGGGGAGTTTTTTTTCCTTTTCTTTTGACTCTTTATATTTAAATTAAAAATAAATCACTTTGTGGTGTGTGTGAATTCTGTTATGGCATGGTGTGATTCGGTAGCGCGAGCATCTTTAATGCAACTTTTTACCTTCAATTACATCTGAATCATACAGCGAATCAAATTGAAAGCAGAAGCAGCTTTTGCTGATAAAAACAATATGCAAATTGATTATAATCTGTGAGCCAGTTCAGGTGTTTCTGCATGTTTTATGTTACATTACACTAATAGCGACTATAACACTTAAACGAAGTGGTTTTCTTGAAGATACATCTGTACTGGATCACAGAACATAGGCATGCTGCTTATCATTTTAATCAGCAGAAGCAGATTGTTCTAATAAGATGAATTTTAGTGTAAAAAGACGCATTAAAAGATGCACGATGCTACCAAGTCACACAGCACTCCTATGACCTTAGACTCAAAACATTTCTCTCAACATCCTATCACTTGAAATTTCTGCTATACAGTAGAAATTGTTTTGTACACATAACAGGGTGCACGTTTCACATAACGAGAGATCATGTTAGGTTCAATACTTTTTAAAATACACTACTTTGTACTTTCCTTCTCCCTTCCTCTCTGTGTATGGACACCCAAGTTCCTAAACCACCTCCCCCCACCATCACACAATTATAATTCATCTGCATTGAGCTCATTATATCGCTCACCAACACCCCACCTTCTTTTGCTTCTATTCAATGCAGCCGCATGCTGAGCCTGCTAATGACAAGGTATTCATTGTCTACTTTAAATGCACACTTCACATCACATACACAACAGGTGATGTTCTCAACTTGGATAGACTGTTAGTCTAGTGGGTACTGTCTGCGCTTTGCACCTTGAGGTCAGGGGCTCGGATCATGGAAGTGGAGTTTTTTTTACTTTTCTTTTGAATCTTATTTTTAGATTAAAAATAAATCACCTGGTGTTGTGTTTGAATTCTGTTATGGCATGGTGTGACTCGGTAGCGCGAGCATCTTTAATGCAACTTTTTACCTTCAATTACATCTGAATCATACAGCGAATCAAATTGAAAGCATTAGCAGCTTTTGCTGATGAAAACAATATGCAAATTGATTATAATCTGTGAGCCAGTTCAGGTGTTTCTGCATGTTTTATGTTACGTTACACTAATAGCGACTATAACACTTAAACGTCGTGGTTTTCTTGAAGATACATCTGTACTGGATCACAGAACATAGGCATGCTGCATATCATTTTAATCAGCATAAGCAGATTGTTCTAATAAGATGCATTTTAGGGTAAAAAGATGCATTAAAAGATGCACGATGCTACCAAGTCACACAGCACTACTATGACCTTAGACTCAAAACATTTCTCTCAACATCCTATCACTTGAAATTTCTGCTATACAGTAGAAATTGTTTTGTACACATAACAGGGGGCACGTTTCACATAATGAGAGATCATGTTAGGTTCAATACATTTTAAAATACTCTACTTTGTACTTTCCTTCTCACTTCCTCTCTGTGCATGGCCACCCAAGTTCCTAAACGACCTCCCCCCACCATCACACAATTATAATTCATCTGCATTGAGCTCATTATATGGCTCACCAACACCCCACCTTCTTTTGCTTCTTTTCAATGCTGCCGCATGCTGAGCATGCTATTGACAAGGAATACATTGTCTACTTTAATTGCACACTTCATATCACATACACAACAGGTGATGTTCTCAACATGGATAGACTGTTTAGTCTAGTGGGTACTGTCTGCGCTTTGCACCTTGAGGTCTGGGGTTCGGATCATGGAAGTGGAGTTTTTTTTACTTTTCTTTTGAATCTTTATTTTTAGATTAAAAATAAATCACCTGGTGTTGTGTTTGAATTCTGTTATGGCATGGTGTGACTCGGTAGCACGAGCATCTTTAATGCAACTTTTTACCTTCAATTACATCTGAATCATACAGCGAATCAAATTGAAAGCACAAGCAGCTTTTGCTGATGAAAACACTATCAAATTGATTATAATCTGTGAGCCAGTTCAGGTGTTTCTGCATGTTTTATGTTACGTTACACTAATAGCGACTATAACACTTAAACGTCGTGGTTTTCTTGAAGATACATCTGTACTGGATCACAGAACATAGGCATGCTGCATATCATTTTAATCAGCATAAGCAGATTGTTCTAATAAGATGCATTTTAGGGTAAAAAGATGCATTAAAAGATGCACGATGCTACCAAGTCACACAGCACTACTATGACCTTAGACTCAAAACATTTCTCTCAACATCCTATCACTTGAAATTTCTGCTGTACAGTAGACATTGTATTGTACACATAACAGGGGGCAAGTTTCACATGAGAGATCATGTTAGCTTCAATACATTTTAAAGTACACTACTTTGTACTTTCCTTCTCCCTTCCTCTCTGTGTATGGCCACCCAAGTTCCTATACCACATCCCACCACCATCACACAATTATAATTCATCTGCATTGAGCTCATTATATGGCTCACCAACACCCCACCATCTTTTGCTTCTATTCAATGCTGCCGCATGCTGAGCCTGCTAATGACAAGGTATACATTGTCTACTTTAAATGCACACTTCACATCACATACACAACAGGTGATGTTCTCAACTTGGATAGACTGTTAGTCTAGTGGGTACTGCCTGCGCTTTGGACCTTGAGGTCTGGGGTTTGGATCATGGAAGGGGAGTTTTTTTTCCTTTTCTTTTGAATCTTTATATTTAAATTAAAAATAAATCACTTTGTGATGTGTGTGAATTCTGTTATGGCATGGTGTGATTCGGTAGCACGAGCATCTTTAATGCAACTTTTTACCTTCAATTACATCTGAATCATACAGCGAATCAAATTGAAAGCACTATCAGCTTTTGCTGACAAAAACAATATGCAAATTGCCTATAATCTGTGAGTCAGTTCAGGTGTTTCTGCATGTTTTATGTTACGTTACACTAATAGCGACTATAACACTTAAACGTAGTGGTTTTCTTGAAGATACATCTGTACTGGATCACAGAACATAGGCATGCTGCATATCATTTTAATCAGCAGAAGCAGATTGTTCTAATAAGATGAATTTTAGTGTAAAAAGACGCATTAAAAGATGCACGATGCTACCAAGTCACACAGCACTCCTATGACCTTAGACTCAAAACATTTCTCTCAACATCCTATCACTTGAAATGTCTGCTATACAGTAGAAATTGTTTTGTACACATAACAGGGGGCACGTTTCACATAATGAGAGATAATGTTAGGTTCAATACTTTTTAAAATACTCTACTTTGTACTTTCCTTCTCACATCCTCTCTGTGCATGGCCACCCAAGTTCCTAAACGACCTCCCCCCACCATCACACAATTATAATTCATATGCATTGAGCTCATTATATGGCTCACCAACACCCCACCTTCTTTTGCTTCTTTTCAATGCTGCCGCATGCTGAGCATGCTATTGACAAGGAATACATTGTCTACTTTAATTGCACACTTCACATCACATACACAACAGGTGATGTTCTCAACATGGATAGACTGTTTAGTCTAGTGGGTACTGTCTGCGCTTTGCACCTGGAGGTCAGGGGCTCGGATCATGGAAGTTGGGTTTTTTTACTTTTCTTTTGAATCTTTATTTTTAGATTAAAAATAAATCACCTGGTGTTGTGTTTGAATTCTGTTATGGCATGGTGTGACTCGGTAGCGCGAGCATCTTTAATGCAACTTTTTACCTTCAATTACATCTGAATCATACAGCGAATCAAATTGAAAGCACTAGCAGCTTTTGCTGATGAAAACAATATGCAAATTGATTATAATCTGTGAGCCAGTTCAGGTGTTTCTGCATGTTTTATGTTACGTTACACTAATAGCGACTATAACACTTAAACGTCGTGGTTTTCTTGAAGATACATCTGTACTGGATCACAGAACATAGGCATGCTGCATCTCATTTTAATCAGCATAAGCAGATTGTTCTAATAAGATGCATTTTAGGGTAAAAAGATGCATTAAAAGATGCACGATGCTACCAAGTCACACAGCACTACTATGACCTTAGACTCAAAACATTTCTCTCAACATCCTATCACTTGAAATTTCTGCTGTACAGTAGACATTGTATTGTACACAAAACAGGGGGCAAGTTTCACATGAGAGATCATGTTAGCTTCAATACATTTTAAAGTACACTACTTTGTACTTTCCTTCTCCCTTCCTCTCTGTGTATGGCCACCCAAGTTCCTATACCACATCCCCCCACCATCACACAATTATAATTCATCTGCATTGAGCTCATTATATGGCTCACCAACACCCCACCTTCTTTTGCTTCTTTTCAATGCTGCCGCATGCTGAGCCTGCTATTGACAAGGAATACATTGTCTACTTTAATTGCACACTTCACATCACATACACAACAGGTGATGTTCTCAACATGGATAGACTGTTTAGTCTAGTGGGTACTGTCTGCGCTTTGCACCATGAGGTCTTGGGTTCGGATCATGGAAGGGGAGTTATTTTTCCTTTTCTTTTGAATCTTTATTTTTAGATTAAAAATAAATCACCTGGTGTTGTGTTTGAATTCTGTTATGGCATGGTGTGACTCGGTAGCGCGAGCATCTTTAATGCAACTTTTTACCTTCAATTACATCTGAATCATACAGCGAATCAAATTGAAAGCACAAGCAGCTTTTGCTGATGAAAACACTATCAAATTGATTATAATCTGTGAGCCAGTTAAGGTGTTTCTGCATGTTTTATGTTATGTTACACTTATAGCGACTATAACACTTAAACGTTGTGGTTTTCTTGAAGATACATCTGTACTGGATCACAGAACATAGGCATGCTGCATATCATTTTAATCAGCAGAAGCAGATTGTTCTAATAAGATGAATATTAGTGTAAAAAGACGCATTAAAAGATGCACGATGCTACCAAGTCACACAGCACTCCTATGACCTTAGACTCAAAACATTTCTCTCAACATCCTATCACTTGAAATTTCTGCTATACAGTAGAAATTGTTTTGTACACATAACAGGGGGCACGTTTCACATAATGAGAGATCATGTTAGGTTCAATACATTTTAAAATACTCTACTTTGTACTTTCCTTCTCACTTCCTCTCTGTGCATGGCCACCCAAGTTCCTAAACGACCTCCCCCCACCATCACACAATTATAATTCATCTGCATTGAGCTCATTATATGGCTCACCAACACCCCACCTTCTTTTGCTTCTTTTCAATGCTGCCGCATGCTGAGCATGCTATTGACAAGGAATACATTGTCTACTTTAATTGCACACTTCATATCACATACACAACAGGTGATGTTCTCAACATGGATAGACTGTTTAGTCTAGTGGGTACTGTCTGCGCTTTGCACCTTGAGGTCTGGGGTTCGGATCATGGAAGTGGAGTTTTTTTTTACTTTTCTTTTGAATCTTTATTTTTAGATGAAAAATAAATCACCTGGTGTTGTGTTTGAATTCTGTTATGGCATGGTGTGACTCGGTAGCACGAGCATCTTTTTATGCAACTTTTTACCTTCAATTACATCTGAATCATACAGCGAATCAAATTGAAAGCACAAGCAGCTTTTGCTGATGAAAACACTATCAAATTGATTATAATCTGTGAGCCAGTTAAGGTGTTTCTGCATGTTTTATGTTATGTTACACTTATAGCGACTATAACACTTAAACGTTGTGGTTTTCTTGAAGATACATCTGTACTGGATCACAGAACATAGGCATGCTGCATATCATTTTAATCAGCATAAGCAGATTGTTCTAATAAGATGCATTTTAGGGTAAAAAGATGCATTAAAAGATGCACGATGCTACCAAGTCACACAGCACTACTATGACCTTAGACTCAAAACATTTCTCTCAACATCCTATCACTTGAAATTTCTGCTGTACAGTAGACATTGTATTGTACACAAAACAGGGGACAAGTTTCACATGAGAGATCATGTTAGCTTCAATACATTTTAAAGTACACTACTTTGTACTTTCCTTCTCCCTTCCTCTCTGTGTATGGCCACCCAAGTTCCTATACAACATCCCCCACCATCACACAATTATAATTCATCTGCATTGAGCTCATTATATGGCTCACCAACACCCCACCATCTTTTGCTTCTATTCAATGCTGCCGCATGCTGAGCCTGCTAATGACAAGGTATACATTGTCTACTTTAAATGCACACTTCACATCACATACACAACAGGTGATGTTCTCAACATGGATAGACTGTTAGTCTAGTGGGTACTGCCTGCGCTTTAGACGTTGAGGTCTGGGGTTCGGATCATGGAAGGGGAGTTTTTTTTCCTTTTCTTTTGAATCTTTATATTTAAATTAAAAATAAATCACTTTGTGGTGTGTGTGAATTCTGTTATGGCATGGTGTGATTCGGTAGCGCGAGCATCTTTAATGCAACTTTTTACCTTCAATTACATCTGAATCATACACCGAATCAAATTGAAAGCAGAAGCAGCTTTTGCTGATAAAAACAATATGCAAATTGATTATAATCTGTGAGCCAGTTCAGGTGTTTCTGCATGTTTTATGTTACATTACACTAATAGCGACTATAACACTTAAACGAAGTGGTTTTCTTGAAGATACATCTGTACTGGATCACAGAACATAGGCATGCTGCTTATCATTTTAATCAGCAGAAGCAGATTGTTCTAATAAGATGAATTTTAGTGTAAAAAGACGCATTAAAAGATGCACGATGCTACCAAGTCACACAGCACTCCTATGACCTTAGACTCAAAACATTTCTCTCAACATCCTATCACTTGAAATTTCTGCTATACAGTAGAAATTGTTTTGTACACATAACAGGGTGCACGTTTCACATAACGAGAGATCATGTTAGGTTCAATACTTTTTAAAATACACTACTTTGTACTTTCCTTCTCCCTTCCTCTCTGTGTATGGACACCCAAGTTCCTAAACCACCTCCCCCCACCATCACACAATTATAATTCATCTGCATTGAGCTCATTATATCGCTCACCAACACCCCACCTTCTTTTGCTTCTATTCAATGCAGCCGCATGCTGAGCCTGCTAATGACAAGGTATTCATTGTCTGCTTTAATTGCATACTTCACATCAAATACACAACAGGTGATGTTCTCAACATGGATAGACTGTTTAGGCTAGTGGGTACTGTCTGCGCTTTGCACAATGAGGTCTGGGGTTCGAATCATGGAAGGGGAGTTTTTTTTCCTTTTCTTTTGAATCTTTATATTTAGATTAAAAATAAATCACTTTGTGGTGTGTGTGAATTCTGTTATGGCATGGTGTGATTCGGTAGCGCGAGTATCTTTAATGCAACTTTTTACCTTCAATTACATCTGAATCATACAGCGAATCAAATTGAAAGCACAAGCAGCTTTTGCTGATAAAAACAATATGCAAATTGCCTATAATCTGTGAGCCAGTTCAGGTGTTTCTGCATGTTTTATGTTACGTTACACTAATAGCGACTATAACACTTAAACGTAGTGGTTTTCTTGAAGATACACCTGTATTGGATCACAGAACATAGGCATGCTGCATATCATTTTAATCAGCAGAAGCAGATAGTTCTAATAAGATGCATTTTAGTGTAAAAAACGCATTAAAAGATGCACGATGCTACCAAGTCACACAGCACTCCTATGACCTTAGACTCAAAACATTTCTCTCAACATCCTATCACTTGAAATTTCTGCTATACAGTAGAAATTGTTTTGTACACATAACAGGGGGCAAGTTTCACATAATGAGAGATCATGTTAGGTTCAATACTTTTTAAAATACTCTACTTTGTACTTTCCTTCTCACTTCCTCTCTGTGCATGGCCACCCAAGTTCCTAAACGACCTCTCCCCACCATCACACAATTATAATTCATCTGCATTGAGCTCATTATATGGCTCACCAACACCCCACCTTCTTTTGCTTCTTTTCAATGCTGCAGCATGCTGAGCATGCTATTGACAAGGAATACATTGTCTACTTTAATTGCACACTTCATATCACATACACAACAGGTGATGTTCTCAACATGGATAGACTGTTTAGTCTAGTGGGTACTGTCTGCGCTTTGCACCTTGAGGTCTGGGGTTCGGATCATGGAAGTGGAGATTTTTTTTACTTTTCTTTTGAATCTTTATTTTTAGATGAAAAATAAATCACCTGGTGTTGTGTTTGAATTCTGTTATGGCATGGTGTGACTCGGTAGCACGAGCATCTTTAATGCAACTTTTTACCTTCAATTACATCTGAATCATACAGCGAATAAAATTGAAAGCACAAGCAGCTTTTGCTGATGAAAACACTATCAAATTGATTATAATCTGTGAGCCAGTTAAGGTGTTTCTGCATGTTTTATGTTACGTTACACTTATAGCGACTATAACACTTAAACGTTGTGGTTTTCTTGAAGATACATCTGTACTGGATCACAGAACATAGGCATGCTGCATATCATTTTAATCAGCATAAGCAGATTGTTCTAATAAGATGCATTTTAGGGTAAAAAGATGCATTAAAAGATGCACGATGCTACCAAGTCACACAGCACTACTATGACCTTAGACTCAAAACATTTCTCTCAACATCCTATCACTTGAAATTTCTGCTGTACAGTAGACATTGTATTGTACACAAAACAGGGGACAAGTTTCACATGAGAGATCATGTTAGCTTCAATACATTTTAAAGTACACTACTTTGTACTTTCCTTCTCCCTTCCTCTCTGTTCATGGCCACCCAAGTTCCTATACAACATCCCCCCACCATCACACAATTATAATTCATCTGCATTGAGCTCATTATATGGCTCACCAACACCCCACCATCTTTTGCTTCTATTCAATGCTGCCGCATGCTGAGCCTGCTAATGACAAGGTATACATTGTCTACTTTAAATGCACACTTCACATCACATACACAACAGGTGATGTTCTCAACATGGATAGACTGTTAGTCTAGTGGGTACTGCCTGCGCTTTAGACCTTGAGGTCTGGGGTTCGGATCATGGAAGGGGAGTTTTTTTTCCTTTTCTTTTGAATCTTTATATTTAAATTAAAAATAAATCACTTTGTGGTGTGTGTGAATTCTGTTATGGCATGGTGTGATTCGGTAGCGCGAGCATCTTTAATGCAACTTTTTACCTTCAATTACATCTGAATCATACACCGAATCAAATTGAAAGCAGAAGCAGCTTTTGCTGATAAAAACAATATGCAAATTGATTATAATCTGTGAGCCAGTTCAGGTGTTTCTGCATGTTTTATGTTACATTACACTAATAGCGACTATAACACTTAAACGAAGTGGTTTTCTTGAAGATACATCTGTACTGGATCACAGAACATAGGCATGCTGCTTATCATTTTAATCAGCAGAAGCAGATTGTTCTAATAAGATGAATTTTAGTGTAAAAAGACGCATTAAAAGATGCACGATGCTACCAAGTCACACAGCACTCCTATGACCTTAGACTCAAAACATTTCTCTCAACATCCTATCACTTGAAATTTCTGCTATACAGTAGAAATTGTTTTGTACACATAACAGGGTGCACGTTTCACATAACGAGAGATCATGTTAGGTTCAATACTTTTTAAAATACACTACTTTGTACTTTCCTTCTCCCTTCCTCTCTGTGTATGGACACCCAAGTTCCTAAACCACCTCCCCCCACCATCACACAATTATAATTCATCTGCATTGAGCTCATTATATCGCTCACCAACACCCCACCTTCTTTTGCTTCTATTCAATGCAGCCGCATGCTGAGCCTGCTAATGACAAGGTATTCATTGTCTGCTTTAATTGCATACTTCACATCAAATACACAACAGGTGATGTTCTCAACATGGATAGACTGTTTAGGCTAGTGGGTACTGTCTGCGCTTTGCACAATGAGGTCTGGGGTTCGAATCATGGAAGGGGAGTTTTTTTTCCTTTTCTTTTGAATCTTTATATTTAGATTAAAAATAAATCACTTTGTGGTGTGTGTGAATTCTGTTATGGAATGGTGTGATTCGGTAGCGCGAGTATCTTTAATGCAACTTTTTACCTTCAATTACATCTGAATCATACAGCGAATCAAATTGAAAGCACAAGCAGCTTTTGCTGATAAAAACAATATGCAAATTGCCTATAATCTGTGAGCCAGTTCAGGTGTTTCTGCATGTTTTATGTTACGTTACACTAATAGCGACTATAACACTTAAACGTAGTGGTTTTCTTGAAGATACACCTGTATTGGATCACAGAACATAGGCATGCTGCATATCATTTTAATCAGCAGAAGCAGATAGTTCTAATAAGATGCATTTTAGTGTAAAAAACGCATTAAAAGATGCACGATGCTACCAAGTCACACAGCACTCCTATGACCTTAGACTCAAAACATTTCTCTCAACATCCTATCACTTGAAATTTCTGCTATACAGTAGAAATTGTTTTGTACACATAACAGGGGGCAAGTTTCACATAATGAGAGATCATGTTAGGTTCAATACTTTTTAAAATACTCTACTTTGTACTTTCCTTCTCACTTCCTCTCTGTGCATGGCCACCCAAGTTCCTAAACGACCTCCCCCCACCATCACACAATTATAATTCATCTGCATTGAGCTCATTATATGGCTCACCAACACCCCACCTTCTTTTGCTTCTTTTCAATGCTGCCGCATGCTGAGCATGCTATTGACAAGGAATACATTGTCTACTTTAATTGCACACTTCACATCACATACACAACAGGTGATGTTCTCAACATGGATAGACTGTTTAGTCTAGTGGGTACTGTCTGCACTTTGCACCTTGAGGTCAGGGGCTCGGATCATGGAAGTGGAGTTTTTTTTACTTTTCTTTTGAATCTTTATTTTTAGATTAAAAATAAATCACCTGGTGTTGTGTTTGAATTCTGTTATGGCATGGTGTGACTCGGTAGCGCGAGCATCTTTAATGCAACTTTTTACCTTCAATTACATCTGAATCATACAGCGAATCAAATTGAAAGCACTAGCAGCTTTTGCTGATGAAAACAATATGCAAATTGATTATAATCTGTGAGCCAGTTCAGGTGTTTCTGCATGTTTTATGTTACGTTACACTAATAGCGACTATAACACTTAAACGTCGTGGTTTTCTTGAAGATACATCTGTACTGGATCACAGAACATAGGCATGCTGCATATCATTTTAATCAGCATAAGCAGATTGTTCTAATAAGATGCATTTTAGGGTAAAAAGATGCATTAAAAGATGCACGATGCTACCAAGTCACACAGCACTACTATGACCTTAGACTCAAAACATTTCTCTCAACATCCTATCACTTGAAATTTCTGCTGTACAGTAGACATTGTATTGTACACAAAACAGGGGGCAAGTTTCACATGAGAGATCATGTTAGCTTCAATACATTTTAAAGTACACTACTTTGTACTTTCCTTCTCCCTTCCTCTCTGTGTATGGCCACCCAAGTTCCTATACCACATCCCCCCACCATCACACAATTATAATTCATCTGCATTGAGCTCATTATATGGCTCACCAACACCCCACCTTCTTTTGCTTCTTTTCAATGCTGCCGCATGCTGAGCCTGCTATTGACAAGGAATACATTGTCTACTTTAATTGCACACTTCACTTCACATACACAACAGGTGATGTTCTCAACATAGATAGACTGTTTAGTCTAGTGGGTACTGTCTGCGCTTTGCACCTTGAGGTCTGGGGTTCGGATCATGGAAGGGGAGTTTTTTTTCCTTTTCTTTTGAATCTTTATTTTTAGATTAAAAATAAATCACCTGGTGTTGTGTTTGAATTCTGTTATGGCATGGTGTGACTCGGTAGCGCGAGCATCTTTAATGCAACTTTTTACCTTCAATTACATCTGAATCATACAGCGAATCAAATTGAAAGCACAAGCAGCTTTTGCTGATGAAAACACTATCAAATTGATTATAATCTGTGAGCCAGTTAAGGTGTTTCTGCATGTTTTATGTTACGTTACACAAATAGCGACTATAACACTTAAACGTAGTGGTTTTCTTGAAGATACATCTGTACTGGATCACAGAACATAGGCATGCTGCATATCATTTTAATCAGCAGAAGCAGATTGTTCTAATAAGATGAATATAAGTGTAAAAAGAAGCATTAAAAGATGCACGATGCTACCAAGTCACACAGCACTCCTATGACCTTAGACTCAAAACATTTCTCTCAACATCCTATCACTTGAAATTTCTGCTATACAGTAGAAATTGTTTTGTACACATAACAGGGGGCACGTTTCACATAATGAGAGATCATGTTAGGTTCAATACATTTTAAAATACTCTACTTTGTACTTTCCTTCTCACTTCCTCTCTGTGCATGGCCACACAAGTTCCTAAACGACCTCCCCCCACCATCACACAATTATAATTCATCTGCATTGAGCTCATTATATGGCTCACCAACACCCCACCTTCTTTTGCTTCTTTTCAATGCTGCCGCATGCTGAGCATGCTATTGACAAGGAATACATTGTCTACTTTAATTGCACACTTCATATCACATACACAACAGGTGATGTTCTCAACATGGATAGACTGTTTAGTCTAGTGGGTACTGTCTGCGCTTTGCACCTTGAGGTCTGGGGTTCGGATCATGGAAGTGGAGTTTTTTTTACTTTTCTTTTGAATCTTTATTTTTAGATTAAAAATAAATCACCTGGTGTTGTGTTTGAATTCTGTTATGGCATGGTGTGACTCGGTAGCACGAGCATCTTTAATGCAACTTTTTACCTTCAATTACATCTGAATCATACAGCGAATCAAATTGAAAGCACAAGCAGCTTTTGTTGCTGAAAACACTATCAAATTGATTATAATCTGTGAGCCAGTTCAGGTGTTTCTGCATGTTTTATGTTATGTTACACTAATAGCGACTATAACACTTAAACGTCGTGGATTTCTTGAAGATACATCTGTACTGGATCACAGAACATAGGCATGCTGCATATCATTTTAATCAGCATAAGCAGATTGTTCTAATAAGATGCATTTTAGGGTAAAAAGATGCATTAAAAGATGCACGATGCTACCAAGTCACACAGCACTACTATGACCTTAGACTCAAAACATTTCTCTCAACATCCTATCACTTGAAATTTCTGCTGTACAGTAGACATTGTATTGTACACAAAACAGGGGGCAAGTTTCACATGAGAGATCATGTTAGCTTCAATACATTTTAAACTACACTACTTTGTACTTTCCTTCTCCCTTCCTCTCTGTGTATGGCAACCCAAGTTCCTATACCACATCCCCCCACCATCACACAATTATAATTCATCTGCATTGAGCTCATTATATGGCTCACCAACACCCCACCATCTTTTGCTTCTATTCAATGCTGCCGCATGCTGAGCCTGCTAATGACAAGGTATACATTGTCTACTTTAAATGCACACTTCACATCACATACACAACAGGTGATGTTCTCAACATGGATAGACTGTTAGTCTAGTGGGTACTGCCTGCGCATTGGACCTTGAGGTCTGGGGTTCGGATCATGGAAGGGGAGTTTTTTTTCCTTTTCTTTTGAATCTTTATATTTAGATTAAAAATAAATCACCTGGTGTTGTGTTTGAATTCTGTTATGGCATGGTGTGACTCGGTAGTGCGAGCATCTTTAATGCAACTTTTTACCTTCAATTACATCTGAATCATACAGCGAATCAAATTGAAAGCACTAGCAGCTTTTGCTGATGAAAACAATATGCAAATTGATTATAATCTGTGAGCCAGTTCAGGTGTTTCTGCATGTTTTATGTTACGTTACACTAATAGCGACTATAACACTTAAACGTAGTGGTTTTCTTGAAGATATATCTGTACTGGATCACAGAACATAGGCATGCTGCATATCATTTTAATCAGCATAAGCAGATTGTTCTAATAAAATGCATTTTAGGGTAAAAAGATGCATTAAAAGATGCACGATGCTACCAAGTCACACAGTACTACTATGACCTTATACTCAAAACATTTCTCTCAACATCCTATCACTTGAAATTTCTGCTATACAGTAGACATTGTATTGTACACATAACAGGGTGCAAGTTTCACATAATGAGAGATCATGTTAGGTTCAATACTTTTAAAATACACTACTTTGTACTTTCCTTCTTCCTTCCTCTCTGTGTATGGCCACCCAAGTTCCTAAACGACCTCCCCCCACCATCACACAATTATAATTCATCTGCATTGAGCTCATTATATGGCTCACCAACACCCCACCTTCTATTGCTTCTATTCAATGCTGCCACATGCTGAGCCTGCTAAAGACAAGGTATTCATTGTCTGCTTTAATTGCATACTTCATATCAAATACACAACAGGTGATGTTCTCAACATGGATAGACTGTTTAGTCTAGTGGGTACTGTCTGCGCTTTGCACCTTGAGGTATGGGGTTCAGATCATGGAAGGGGAGTTTTTTTTCCTTTTCTTTTGAATCTTTATTTTTAGATTAAAAATAAATAACTTGGTGGTGTGTGTGAATTGTGTTATGACATGGTGTGACTCGGTAGCGCGAGCATCTTTAATGCAACTTTTTACCTTCAATTACATCTGGATCATACAGCGAATCAAATTGAAAGCACAAGCAGCTTTTGCTGATAAAAACAATATGCAAATTGATTATAATCTGTGAGCCAGTTCAGGTGCTTCTGCATGTTTTATGTTATGGTACACTAATAGCGACTATAACACTTAAACGTTGTGGTTTTCTTGAAGATACATCTGTACTGGATCACAGAACATAGGCATGCTGCATATCATTTTAATCAGCATAAGCAGATTGTTCTAATAAGATGCATTTTAGGGTAAAAAGATGCATTAAAAGATGCACGATGCTACCAAGTCACACAGCACTACTATGACCTTTGACTCAAAACATTTCTCTCAACATCCTATCACTTGAAATTTCTGCTATACAGTAGAAATTGTTTTGTACACATAACAGGGTGCAAGTTTCACATAATGAGAGATCATGTTAGGTTCAATACTTTTTAAAAAACACTACTTTGTACTTTCCTTCTCACTTCCTCTCTGTGTAAGGCTACCCAAGTTTCTAAACGACCTCCCCCCACCATCACACAATTATAATTCATCTGCATTGAGCTCATTATATGGCTCACCAACACCCCACCTTCTTTTGCTTCTTTTCAATGCTGCCGCATGCTGAGCCTGCTATTGACAAGGAATACATTGTCTACTTTAATTGCACACTTCACATCACATACACAACAGGTGATGTCCTCAACATGGATAGACTGCTTAGTCTAGTGGGTACTGTCTGCGCTTTGCACCTTGAGGTCTGGGGTTCGGATCATGGAAGGGGAGTTTTTTTTCCTTTTCTTTTGAATCTTTATTTTTAGATTAAAAATAAATCACCTGGTGTTGTGTTTGAATTCTGTTATGGCATGGTGTGACTCGGTAGCCCGAGCATCTTTAATGCAACTTTTTACCTTCAATTACATCTGAATCATACAGCGAATCAAATTGAAAGCACCAGCAGCTTTTGCTGATGAAAACACTATCAAATTGATTATAATCTGTGAGCCAGTTAAGGTGTTTCTGCATGTTTTATGTTACGTTACACTAATAGCGACTATAACACTTAAACGTAGTGGTTTTCTTGAAGATACATCTGTACTGGATCACAGAACATAGGCATGCTGCATATCATTTTAATCAGCAGAAGCAGATTGTTCTAATAAGATGAATTTTAGTGTAAAAAGACGCATTAAAAGATGCACGATGCTACCAAGTCACACAGCACTCCTATGACCTTAGACTCAAAACATTTCTCTCAACATCCTATCACTTGAAATTTCTGCTGTACAGTAGACATTGTATTGTACACAAAACAGGGGGCAAGTTTCACATGAGAGATCATGTTAGCTTCAATACATTTTAAAGTACACTACTTTGTACTTTCCTTCTCCCTTCCTCTCTGTGTATGGCCAGTCAAGTTCCTATACCACATCCCCCCACCATCACACAATTATAATTCATCTGCATTGAGCTCATTATATGGCTCACCAACACCCCACCATCTTTTGCTTCTATTCAATGCTGCCGCATGCTGAGCCTGCTAATGACAAGGTATACATTGTCTACTTTAATTGCACACTTCACATCACATACACAACAGGTGATGTTCTCAACATGGATAGACTGTTTAGTCTAGTGGGTACTGTCTGCGCTTTGCACCTTGAGGTATGGGGTTTGGATCATGGAAGGGGAGTTTTTTTTTCCTTTTCTTTTGAATCTTTATTTTTAGATTAAAAATAAATCACTTGGTGGTGTGTGTGAATTCTGTTATGGCATGGTGTGACTCGGTAGCGTGAGTATCTTTCATGCAACTTTTTACCTTCAATTACATCTGAATCATACAGCGAATCAAATTGAAAGCACTAGCAGCTTTTGCTGATGAAAACAGTATGCAAATTGATTATAATCTGTGAGCCAGTTCAGGTGTTTCTGCATGTTTTATGTTACGTTACACTAATAGCGACTAGAACACTTAAACGTAGTGGTTTTCTTGAAGATATATCTGTACTGGATCACAGAACATAGGCATGCTGCATATCATTTTAATCAGCATAAGCAGATTGTTCTAATAAAATGCATTTTAGGGTAAAAAGATGCATTAAAAGATGCACGATGCTACCAAGTCACACAGTACTACTATGACCTTATACTCAAAACATTTCTCTCAACATCCTATCACTTGAAATTTCTGCTATACAGTAGACATTGTATTGTACACATAACAGGGTGCAAGTTTCACATAATGAGAGATCATGTTAGGTTCAATACTTTTAAAATACACTACTTTGTACTTTCCTTCTTCCTTCCTCTCTGTGTATGGCCACCCAAGTTCCTAAACGACCTCCCCCCACCATCACACAATTATAATTCATCTGCATTGAGCTCATTATATGGCTCAACAACACCCCACCTTCTATTGCTTCTATTCAATGCTGCCACATGCTGAGCCTGCTAAAGACATTGTATCCATTGTCTGCTTTAATTGCATACTTCACATCAAATACACAACAGGTGATGTTCTCAACATGGATAGACTGTTTAGTCTAGTGGGTACTGTCTGCGCTTTGCACCTTGAGGTATGGGGTTCAGATCATGGAAGGGGAGTTATTTTTCCTTTTCTTTTGAATCTTTATTTTTAGATTAAAAATAAATAACTTGGTGGTGTGTGTGAATTGTGTTATGACATGGTGTGACTCGGTAGCGCGAGCATCTTTAATGCAACTTTTTACCTTCAATTACATCTGGATCATACAGCGAATCAAATTGAAAGCACAAGCAGCTTTTGCTGATGAAAACAATATGCAAATTGATTATAATCTGTGAGCCAGTTCAGGTTTTTCTGCATGTTTTATGTTACATTACACTAATAGCAACTATAACACTTAAATTTAGTGGTTTTCTTGAAGATACACCTGTTCTGGATCACAGAACATAGGCATGCTGCATATCATTTTAATCAGCAGAAGCAGATTGTTCTAATAAGATGCATTTTAGGATAAAAAGATGCATTAAAAGATGCACGATGCTACCAAGTCACACAGTGACCTTAGACTCAAAACATTTCTCTCAACATCCTATCACTTGAAATTTCTGCTATACAGTAGAAATTGTTTTGTACACATAACAGGGGGCAAGTTTCACATAATGAGAGATCATGTTAGGTTCAATACTTTTTAAAATACACTACTTTGTACTTTCCTTCTCACTTCCTCTCTGTGTATGGCTACCCAAGTTTCTAAACGACCTCCCCCCACCGTCACACAATTGTAATTCATCTGCATTGAGCTCATTATATGGCTCACCAACACCCCACCTTCTTTTGCTTCTTTTCAATGCTGCCACATGCTGAGCCTGCTATTGACAAGGAATACATTGTCTACTTTAATTGCACACTTCACATCACATACACAACAGGTGATGTTCTCAACATGGATAGACTGCTTAGTCTAGTGGGTACTGTCTGCGCTTTGCACCTTGAGGTCTGGGGTTCGGATCATGAAAGGGGAGTTTTTTTTCCTTTTCTTTTGAATCTTTATTTTTAGATTAAAAATAAATCACCTGGTGTTGTGTTTGAATTCTGTTATGGCATGGTGTGACTCGGTAGCGCGAGCATCTTTAATGCAACTTTTTACCTTCAATTACATCTGAATCATACAGCGAATCAAATTGAAAGCACAAGCAGCTTTTGCTGATGAAAACACTATCAAATTGATTATAATCTGTGAGCCAGTTAAGGTGTTTCTGCATGTTTTATGTTACGTTACACTAATAGCGACTATAACACTTAAACGTAGTGGTTTTCTTGAAGATACATCTGTACTGGATCACAGAACATAGGCATGCTGCATATCATTTTAATCAGCAGAAGCAGATTGTTCTAATAAGATGAATTTTAGTGTAAAAAGACGCATTAAAAGATGCACGATGCTACCAAGTCACACAGCACTCCTATGACCTTAGACTCAAAACATTTCTCTCAACATCCTATCACTTGAAATTTCTGCTATACAGTAGAAATTGTTTTGTACACATAACAGGGGGCACGTTTCACATAATGAGAGATCATGTTAGGTTCAATACTTTTTAAAATACTCTACTTTGTACTTTCCTTCTCACTTCCTCTCTGTGCATGGCCACCCAAGTTCCTAAACGACCTCCCCCCACCATCACACAATTATAATTCATCTGCATTGAGCTCATTATATGGCTCACCAACACCCCACCTTCTTTTGCTTCTTTTCAATGCTGCCGCATGCTGAGCATGCTATTGACAAGGAATACATTGTCTACTTTAATTGCACACTTCACATTACATACACAACAGGTGATGTTCTCAACATGGATAGACTGTTTAGTCTAGTGGGTACTGTCTGCGCTTTGCACCTTGAGGTCTGGGGTTCGGATCATGGAAGTGGAGTTTTTTTTACTTTTCTTTTGAATCTTTATTTTTAGATTAAAAATAAATCACCTGGTGTTGTGTTTGAATTCTGTTATGGCATGGTGTGACTCGGTAGCGCGAGCATCTTTAATGCAACTTTTTACCTTCAATTACATCTGAATCATACAGCGAATCAAAATGAAAGCACAAGCAGCTTTTGCTGATGAAAACAATATGCAAATTGATTATAATCTGTGAGCCAGTTCAGGTGCTTCTGCATGTTTTATGTTACGGTACACTAATAGCGACTATAACACTTAAACGTTGTGGTTTTCTTGAAGATACATCTGTACTGGATCACAGAACATAGGCATGCTGCATATCATTTTAATCAGCATAAGCAGATTGTTCTAATAAGATGCATTTTAGGGTAAAAAGATGCATTAAAAGATGCACGATGCTACCAAGTCACACAGCACTACTATGACCTTAGACTCAAAACATTTCTCTCAACATCCTATCACTTGAAATTTCTGCTGTACAGTAGACATTGTATTGTACACAAAACAGGGGGCAAGTTTCACATGGGAGAACATGTTAGCTTCAATACATTTTAAAGTACACTACTTTGTACTTTCCTTCTCCCTTCCTCTCTGTGTATGGCCACCCAAGTTCCTATACCACATCCCCCCACCATCACACAATTATAATTCATCTGCATTGAGCTCATTATATGGCTCACCAACACCCCACCATCTTTTGCTTCTATTCAATGCTGCCGCATGCTGAGCCTGCTAATGACAAGGTATACATTGTCTACTTTAAATGCACACTTCACATCACATACACAACAGGTGATGTTCTCAACTTGGATAGACTGTTAGTCTAGTGGGTACTGCCTGCGCTTTGGACCTTGAGGTCTGGGGTTTGGATCATGGAAGGGGAGTTTTTTTTCCTTTTCTTTTGAATCTTTATATTTAAATTAAAAATAAATCACTTTGTGGTGTGTGTGAATTCTGTTATGGCATGGTGTGATTCGGTAGCGCGAGCATCTTTAATGCAACTTTTTACCTTCAATTACATCTGAATCATACAGCGAATCAAATTGAAAGCACTATCAGCTTTTGCTGATAAAAACAATATGCAAATTGCCTATAATCTGTGAGTCAGTTCAGGTGTTTCTGCATGTTTTATGTTACGTTACACTAATAGCGACTATAACACTTAAACATAGTGGTTTTCTTGAAGATACATCTGTACTGGATCACAGAACATAGGCATGCTGCATATCATTTTAATCAGCAGAAGCAGATTGTTCTAATAAGATGAATTTTAGTGTAAAAAGACGCATTAAAAGATGCACGATGCTACCAAGTCACACAGCACTCCTATGACCTTAGACTCAAAACATTTCTCTCAACATCCTATCACTTGAAATTTCTGCTATACAGTAGAAATTGTTTTGTACACATAACAGGGGGCACGTTTCACATAATGAGAGATCATGTTAGGTTCAATACTTTTTAAAATACTCTACTTTGTACTTTCCTTCTCACTTCCTCTCTGTGCATGGCCACCCAAGTTCCTAAACGACCTCCCCCCACCATCACACAATTATAATTCATCTGCATTGAGCTCATTATATGGCTCACCAACACCCCACCTTCTTTTGCTTCTTTTCAATGCTGCCGCATGCTGAGCATGCTATTGACAAGGAATACATTGTCTACTTTAATTGCACACTTCACATCACATACACAACAGGTGATGTTCTCAACATGGATAGACTGTTTAGTCTAGTGGGTACTGTCTGCGCTTTGCACCTTGAGGTCTGGGGTTCGGATCATGGAAGTGGAGTTTTTTTTACTTTTCTTTTGAATCTTTATTTTTAGATTAAAAATAAATCACCTGGTGTTGTGTTTGAATTCTGTTATGACATGGTGTGACTCGGTAGCGCGAGCATCTTTAATGCAACTTTTTACCTTCAATTACATCTGAATCATACAGCGAATCAAAATGAAAGCACAAGCAGCTTTTGCTGATGAAAACAATATGCAAATTGATTATAATCTGTGAGCCAGTTCAAGTGCTTCTGCATGTTTTATGTTATGGTACACTAATAGCGACTATAACACTTAAACGTTGTGGTTTTCTTGAAGATACATCTGTACTGGATCACAGAACATAGGCATGCTGCATATCATTTTAATCAGCATAAGCAGATTGTTCTAATAAGATGCATTTTAGGGTAAAAAGATGCATTAAAAGATGCACGATGCTACCAAGTCACACAGCACTACTATGACCTTAGACTCAAAACATTTCTCTCAACATCCTATCACTTGAAATTTCTGCTGTACAGTAGACATTGTATTGTACACAAAACAGGGGGCAAGTTTCACATGGGAGATCATGTTAGCTTCAATACATTTTAAAGTACACTACTTTGTACTTTCCTTCTCCCTTCCTCTCTGTGTATGGCCACCCAAGTTCCTATACCACATCCCCCCACCATCACACAATTATAATTCATCTGCATTGAGCTCATTATATGGCTCACCAACACCCCACCATCTTTATCTTCTATTCAATGCTGCTGCATGCTGAGCCTGCTAATGACAAGGTATACATTGTCTACTTTAAATGCACACTTCACATCACATACACAACAGGTGATGTTCTCAACTTGGATAGACTGTTAGTCTAGTGGGTACTGCCTGCGCTTTGGACCTTGAGGTCTGGGGTTTGGATCATGGAAGGGGAGTTTTTTTTCCTTTTCTTTTGAATCTTTATATTTAAATTAAAAATAAATCACTTTGTGGTGTGTGTGAATTCTGTTATGGCATGGTGTGATTCGGTAGCGCGAGCATCTTTAATGCAACTTTTTACCTTCAATTACATCTGAATCATACAGCGAATCAAATTGAAAGCACTATCAGCTTTTGCTGATAAAAACAATATGCAAATTGCCTATAATCTGTGAGTCAGTTCAGGTGTTTCTGCATGTTTTATGTTACGTTACACTAATAGCGACTATAACACTTAAACATAGTGGTTTTCTTGAAGATACATCTGTACTGGATCACAGAACATAGGCATGCTGCATATCATTTTAATCAGCAGAAGCAGATTGTTCTAATAAGATGAATTTTAGTGTAAAAAGACGCATTAAAAGATGCACGATGCTACCAAGTCACACAGCACTCCTATGACCTTAGACTCAAAACATTTCTCTCAACATCCTATCACTTGAAATTTCTGCTATACAGTAGAAATTGTTTTGTACACATAACAGGGGGCACGTTTCACATAATGAGAGATAATGTTAGGTTCAATACTTTTAAAATACACTACTTTGTACTTTCCTTCTCCCTTCCTCTCTGTGTATGGCCACCCAAGTTCCTAAACGACCTCCCCCCACAATCACACAATTATAATTCATCTGCATTGAGCTCATTATATGGCTCACCAACACCCCACCTTCTTTTGCTTCTTTTCAATGCTGCCGCATGCTGAGCATGCTATTGACAAGGAATACATTGTCTACTTTAATTGCACACTTCACATCACATACACAACAGGTGATGTTCTCAACATGGATAGACTGTTAGACTAGTGGGTACTGCCTGCGCTTTGGACCTTGAGGTCTGGGGTTCGGATCATGGAAGGGGAGTTTTTTTTCCTTTTCTTTTGAATCTTTATTTTTAGATTAAAAATAAATAACTTGGTGGTGTGTGTGAATTGTGTTATGACATGGTGTGACTCGGTAGCGCGAGCATCTTTAATGCAACTTTTTACCTTCAATTACATCTGGATCATACAGCGAATCAAATTGAAAGCACAAGCAGCTTTTGCTGATGAAAACAATATGCATATTGATTATAATCTGTGAGCCAGTTCAGGTTTTTCTGCATGTTTTATGTTACATTACACTAATAGCAACTATAACACTTAAATTTAGTAGTTTTCTTGAAGATACACCTGTTCTGGATCACAGAACATAGGCATGCTGCATATCATTTTAATCAGCAGAAGCAGATTGTTCTAATAAGATGCATTTTAGGATAAAAAGATGCATTAAAAGATGCACGATGCTACCAAGTCACACAGCACTCCTATGACCTTAGACTCAAAACATTTCTCTCAACATCCTATCACTTGAAATTTCTGCTATACAGTAGAAATTGTTTTGTACACATAACAGGGGGCAAGTTTCACATAATGAGAGATCATGTTAGGTTCAATACTTTTTAAAATACACTACTTTGTACTTTCCTTCTCACTTCCTCTCTGTGTATGGCTACCCAAGTTTCTAAACGACCTCCCCCCACCATCACACAATTATAATTCATCTGCATTGAGCTCATTATATGGCTCACCAACACCCCACCTTCTTTTGCTTCTTTTCAATGCTGCCGCATGCTGAGCCTGCTATTGACAAGGAATACATTGTCTACTTTATTTGCACACTTCACATCACATACACAACAGGTGATGTTCTCAACATGGATAGACTGCTTAGTCTAGTGGGTACTGTCTGCGCTTTGCACCTTGAGGTCTGGGGTTCGGATCATGGAAGGGGAGTTTTTTTTCCTTTTCTTTTGAATCTTTATTTTTAGATTAAAAATAAATCACCTGGTGTTGTGTTTGAATTCTGTTATGGCATGGTGTGATTCGGTAGCGCGAGCATCTTTAATGCAACTTTTTACCTTCAATTACATCTGAATCATACAGCGAATCAAATTGAAAGCACTAGCAGCTTTTGCTGATAAAAACAATATGCAAATTGCCTATAATCTGTGAGTCCGTTCAGGTGTTTCTGCATGTTTTATGTTACGTTACACTAATAGCGACTATAACACTTAAACGTAGTGGTTTTCTTGAAGATACATCTGTACTGGATCACAGAACATAGGCATGCTGCATATCATTTTAATCAGCAGAAGCAGATTGTTCTAATAAGATGAATTTTAGTGTAAAAAGACGCATTAAAAGATGCACGATGCTACCAAGTCACACAGCACTCCTATGTCCTTAGACTCAAAACATTTCTCTCAACATCCTATCACTTGAAATTTCTGCTATACAGTAGAAATTGTTTTGTACACATAACAGGGGGCACGTTTCACATAATGAGAGATCATGTTAGGTTCAATACTTTTTAAAATACTCTACTTTGTACTTTCCTTCTCACTTCCTCTCTGTGCATCGCCACCCAAGTTCCTAAACGACCTCCCCCCACCATCACACAATTATAATTCATCTGCATTGAGCTCATTATATGGCTCACCAACACCCCACCTTCTTTTGCTTCTTTTCAATGCTGCCGCATGCTGAGCATGCTATTGACAAGGAATACATTGTCTACTTTAATTGCACACTTCACATCACATACACAACAGGTGATGTTCTCAACATGGATAGACTGTTTAGTCTAGTGGGTACTGTCTGCGCTTTGCACCTTGAGGTCTGGGGTTCGGATCATGGAAGTGGAGTTTTTTTTACTTTTCTTTTGAATCTTTATTTTTAGATTAAAAATAAATCACCTGGTGTTGTGTTTGAATTCTGTTATGGCATGGTGTGACTCGGTAGCGCGAGCATCTTTAATGCAACTTTTTACCTTCAATTACATCTGAATCATACAGCGAATCAAATTGAAAGCACTAGCAGCTTTTGCTGATGAAAACAATATGCAAATTGATTATAATCTGTGAGCCAGTTCAGGTGTTTCTGCATGTTTTATGTTACGTTACACTAATAGCGACTATAACACTTAAACGTCGTGGTTTTCTTGAAGATACATCTGTACTGGATCACAGAACATAGGTATGCTGCATATCATTTTAATCAGCATAAGCAGATTGTTCTAATAAGATGCATTTTAGGGTAAAAAGATGCATTAAAAGATGCACGATGCTACCAAGTCACACAGCACTACTATGACCTTAGACTCAAAACATTTCTCTCAACATCCTATCACTTGAAATTTCTGCTGTACAGTAGACATTGTATTGCACACAAAACAGGGGGCGAGTTTCACATGAGAGATCATGTTAGCTTCAATACATTTTAAAGTACACTACTTTGTACTTTCCTTCTCCCTTCCTCTCTGTGTATGGCCACCCAAGTTCCTATACCACATCCCCCCACCATCACACAATTATAATTCTTCTGCATTGAGCTCATTATTTGGCTCACCAACACCCCACCATCTTTTGCTTCTATTCAATGCTGCCGCATGCTGAGCCTGCTAATGACAAGGTATACATTGTCTACTTTAAATGCACACTTCACATCACATACACAACAGGTGATGTTCTCAACATGGATAGACTGTTAGTCTAGTGGGTACTGCCTGCGCTTTGGACCTTGAGGTCTGGGGTTCGGATCATGGAAGGGGAGTTTTTTTTCCTTTTCTTTTGAATCTTTATATTTAAATTAAAAATAAATCACTTTGTGGTGTGTGTGAATTCTGTTATGGCATGGTGTGATTCGGTAGCGCGAGCATCTTTAATGCAACTTTTTACCTTCAATTACATCTGAATCATACAGCGAATCAAATTGAAAGCACAAGCAGCTTTTGCTGATAAAAACAATATGCAAATTGCCTATAATCTGTGAGCCAGTTCAGGTGTTTCTGCATGTTTTATGTTACGTTACACTAATAGCGACTATAACACTTAAACGTAGTGGTTTTCTTGAAGATACATCTGTACTGGATCACAGAACATAGGCATGCTGCATATCATTTTAATCAGCAGAAGTAGATTGTTCTAATAAGATGCATTTTAGGGTAAAAAGACGCATTAAAAGATGCACGATGCTACCAAGTCACACAGCACTCCTATGACCTTAGACTCAAAACATTTCTCTCAACATCCTATCACTTGAAATTTCTGCTATACAGTAGAAATTGTTTTGTACACATAACAGGGGGCAAGTTTCACATAATGAGAGATCATGTTAGGTTCAATACTTTTTAAAATACACTACTTTGTACTTTCCTTCTCACTTCCTCTCTGTGTATGGCTACCCAGGTTTCTAAACGACCTCCCCCCACCATCACACAATTATAATTCATCTGCATTGAGCTCATTATATGGCTCACCAACACCCCACCTTCTTTTGCTTCTTTTCAATGCTGCCGCAAGCTGAGCCTGCTATTGACATTGAATACATTGTCTACTTTAATTGCACACTTCACATCACATACACAACAGGTGATGTTCTCAACATAGATAGACTGTTTAGTCTAGTGGGTACTGTCTGCGCTTTGCACCTTGAGGTCTGGGGTTCGGATCATGGAAGGGGAGTTTTTTTTTCCTTTTCTTTTGAATCTTTATTTTTAGATTAAAAATAAATCACCTGGTGTTGTGTTTGAATTCTGTTATGGCATGGTGTGACTCGGTAGCGCGAGCATCTTTAATGCAACTTTTTACCTTCAATTACATCTGAATCATACAGCGAATCAAATTGAAAGCTCTAGCAGCTTTTGCTGATGAAAACAATATGCAAATTGATTATAATCTGTGAGCCAGTTCAGGTGTTTCTGCATGTTTTATGTTACGTTACACTAATAGCGACTATAACACTTAAACATCGTGGTTTTCTTGAAGATATATCTGTACTGGATCACAGAACATAGGCATGCTGCATATCATTTTAATCAGCATAAGCAGATTGTTCTAATAAAATGCATTTTAGGGTAAAAAGATGCATTAAAAGATGCACGATGCTACCAAGTCACACAGCACTCCTATGACCTTAGACTCAAAACATTTCTCTCAACATCCTATCACTTGAAATTTCTGCTATACAGTAGACATTGTATTGTGCACATAACAGGGTGCAAGTTTCACATAATGAGAGATCATGTTAGGTTCAATACTTTTAAAATACACTACTTTGTACTTTCCTTCTCCCTTCCTCTCTGTGTATGGCCACCCAAGTTCCTAAACGACCTCCCCCCACCATCACACAATTATAATTCATCTGCATTGAGCTCATTATATGGCTCACCAACACCCCACCTTCTATTGCTTCTATTCAATGCTGCCACATGCTGAGCCTGCTAAAGACAAGGTATTCATTGTCTGCTTTAATTGCATACTTCACATCAAATACACAACAGTGATGTTCTCAACATGGATAGACTGTTTAGTCTAGTGGGTACTGTCTGCGCTTTGCACCTTGAGGTATGGGGTTCAGATCATGGAAGGGGAGTTTTTTTTCCTTTTCTTTTGAATCTTTATTTTTAGATTAAAAATAAATAACTTGGTGGTGTGTGTGAATTGTGTTATGACATGGTGTGACTCGGTAGCGTGAGCATCTTTAATGCAACTTTTTACCTTCAATTACATCTGGATCATACAGCGAATCAAATTGAAAGCACAAGCAGCTTTTGCTGATGAAAACAATATGCAAATTGATAATAATCTGTGAGCCAGTTCAGGTGTTTCTGCATGTTTAATGTTACATTACACTAATAGCAACTTTAACACTTAAATTTAGTGGTTTTCTTGAAGATACACCTGTTCTGGATCACAGAACATAGGCATGCTGCATATCATTTTAATCAGCAGAAGCAGATTGTTCTAATAAGATGCATTTTAGGATAAAAAGATGCATTAAAAGATGCACGATGCTACCAAGTCACACAGCACTCCTATGACCTTAGACTCAAAACATTTCTCTCAACATCCTATCACTTGAAATTTCTGCTATACAGTAGAAATTGTTTTGTACACATAACAGGGGGCAAGTTTCACATAATGAGAGATCATGTTAGGTTCAATACTTTTTAAAATACACTACTTTGTACTTTCCTTCTCACTTCCTCTCTGTGTATGGCTACCCAAGTTTCTAAACGACCTCCCCCCACCATCACACAATTATAATTCATCTGCATTGAGCTCATTATATTGCTCACCAACACCCCACCTTCTTTTGCTTCTTTTCAATGCTGCTGCATGCTGAGCCTGCTATTGACAAGGAATACATTGTCTACTTTAATTGCACACTTCACATCACATACACAACAGGTGATGTTCTCAACATGGATAGACTGTTTAGTCTAGTGGGTACTGTCTGCGCTTTGCACCTTGAGGTCTGGGGTTCGGATCATGGAAGGGGAGTTTTTTTTCCTTTTCTTTTGAATCTTTATTTTTAGATTAAAAATAAATCACCTGGTGTTGTGTTTGAATTCTGTTATGGCATGGTGTGACTCGGTAGCGCGAGCATCTTTAATGCAATTTTTTACCTTCAATTACATCTGAATCATACAGCGAATCAAATTGAAAGCACAAGCAGCTTTTGCTGATAAAAACAATATGCAAATTGCCTATAATCTGTGAGCCAGTTCAGGTGTTTCTGCATGTTTTATGTTACGTTACACTAATAGCGACTTTAACACTTAATCGTAGTGGTTTTCTTGAAGATACATCTGTACTGGATCACAGAACATAGGCATGCTGCATATCATTTTAATCAGCAGAAGCAGATTGTTCTAATAAGATGCATTTTAGTGTAAAAAGACGCATTAAAAGATGCACGATGCTACCAAGTCACACAGCACTCCTATGACCTTAGACTCAAAACATTTCTCTCAACATCATATCACTTGAAATTTTTGCTATATAGTAGAAATTGTATTGTACACATAAGAGGGGGCAAGTTTCACATAATGAGACATCATGTTAGGTTCAATACTTTTAAAATACACTACTTTGTACTTTCCTTCTCCCTTCCTCTCTGTGTATGGCCACCCAAGTTCCTAAACGACCTCCCCCCACCATCACACAATTATAGTTCATCTGCATTGAGCTCATTAAAAGGCTCACCAATACCCCACCTTCTATTGCTTCTATTCAATGCTGCCACATGCTGAGCCTGCTAAAGACAAGGTATTCATTGTCTGCTTTAATTGCATACTTCACATCAAATACACAACAGGTGATGTTCTCAACATGGATAGACTGTTTAGTCTAGTGGGTACTGTCTGCGCTTTGCACCTTGGGGTATGGGGTTCAGATCATGGAAGGGGAGTTTTTTTTCCTTTTCTTTTGAATCTTTATTTTTAGATTAAAAATAAATAATTTGGTGGTGTGTGTGAATTGTGTTATGACATGGTGTGACTCGGTAGCGCGAGCATCTTTAATGCAACTTTTTACCTTCAATTACATCTGGATCATACAGCGAATCAAATTGAAAGCACAAGCAGCTTTTGCTGATGAAAACAATATGCATATTGATTATAATCTGTGAGCCAGTTCAGGTTTTTCTGCATGTTTTATGTTACATTACACTAATAGCAACTATAACACTTAAATTTAGTAGTTTTCTTGAAGATACACCTGTTCTGGATCACAGAACATAGGCATGCTGCATATCATTTTAATCAGCAGAAGCAGATTGTTCTAATAAGATGCATTTTAGGATAAAAAGATGCATTAAAAGATGCACGATGCTACCAAGTCACACAGCACTCCTATGACCTTAGACTCAAAACATTTCTCTCAACATCCTATCACTTGAAATTTCTGCTATACAGTAGAAATTGTTTTGTACACATAACAGGGGGCAAGTTTCACATAATGAGAGATCATGTTAGGTTCAATACTTTTTAAAATACACTACTTTGTACTTTCCTTCTCACTTCCTCTCTGTGTATGGCTACCCAAGTTTCTAAACGACCTCCCCCCACCATCACACAATTATAATTCATCTGCATTGAGCTCATTATATGGCTCACCAACACCCCACCTTCTTTTGCTTCTTTTCAATGCTGCCGCATGCTGAGCCTGCTATTGACAAGGAATACATTGTCTACTTTATTTGCACACTTCACATCACATACACAACAGGTGATGTTCTCAACATGGATAGACTGCTTAGTCTAGTGGGTACTGTCTGCGCTTTGCACCTTGAGGTCTGGGGTTCGGATCATGGAAGGGGAGTTTTTTTTCCTTTTCTTTTGAATCTTTATTTTTAGATTAAAAATAAATCACCTGGTGTTGTGTTTGAATTCTGTTATGGCATGGTGTGATTCGGTAGCGCGAGCATCTTTAATGCAACTTTTTACCTTCAATTACATCTGAATCATACAGCGAATCAAATTGAAAGCACTAGCAGCTTTTGCTGATAAAAACAATATGCAAATTGCCTATAATCTGTGAGTCCGTTCAGGTGTTTCTGCATGTTTTATGTTACGTTACACTAATAGTGACTATAACACTTAAACGTAGTGGTTTTCTTGAAGATACATCTGTACTGGATCACAGAACATAGGCATGCTGCATATCATTTTAATCAGCAGAAGCAGATTGTTCTAATAAGATGAATTTTAGTGTAAAAAGACGCATTAAAAGATGCACGATGCTACCAAGTCACACAGCACTCCTATGTCCTTAGACTCAAAACATTTCTCTCAACATCCTATCTCTTGAAATTTCTGCTATACAGTAGAAATTGTTTTGTACACATAACAGGGGGCACGTTGCACATAATGAGAGATCATGTTAGGTTCAATACTTTTTAAAATACTCTACTTTGTACTTTCCTTCTCACTTCCTCTCTGTGCATCGCCACCCAAGTTCCTAAACGACCTCCCCCCACCATCACACAATTATAATTCATCTGCATTGAGCTCATTATATGGCTCACCAACACCCCACCTTCTTTTGCTTCTTTTCAATGCTGCCGCATGCTGAGCATGCTATTGACAAGGAATACATTGTCTACTTTAATTGCACACTTCACATCACATACACAACAGGTGATGTTCTCAACATGGATAGACTGTTTAGTCTAGTGGGTACTGTCTGCGCTTTGCACCTTGAGGTCTGGGGTTCGGATCATGGAAGTGGAGTTTTTTTTACTTTTCTTTTGAATCTTTATTTTTAGATTAAAAATAAATCACCTGGTGTTGTGTTTGAATTCTGTTATGGCATGGTGTGACTCGGTAGCGCGAGCATCTTTAATGCAACTTTTTACCTTCAATTACATCTGAATCATACAGCGAATCAAATTGAAAGCACTAGCAGCTTTTGCTGATGAAAACAATATGCAAATTGATTATAATCTGTGAGCCAGTTCAGGTGTTTCTGCATGTTTTATGTTACGTTACACTAATAGCGACTATAACACTTAAACGTCGTGGTTTTCTTGAAGATACATCTGTACTGGATCACAGAACATAGGTATGCTGCTTATCATTTTAATCAGCATAAGCAGATTGTTCTAATAAGATGCATTTTAGGGTAAAAAGATGCATTAAAAGATGCACGATGCTACCAAGTCACACAGCACTACTATGACCTTAGACTCAAAACATTTCTCTCAACATCCTATCACTTGAAATTTCTGCTGTACAGTAGACATTGTATTGCACACAAAACAGGGGGCAAGTTTCACATG
This sequence comes from Taudactylus pleione, assembly GCA_031769625.1. NCBI lineage: Eukaryota > Metazoa > Chordata > Amphibia > Anura > Myobatrachidae > Taudactylus > Taudactylus pleione. The sequence goes on from JAUIMM010000759.1 coordinate 8,121,215, forward strand.
AGAGATCATGTTAGCTTCAATACATTTTAAAGTACACTACTTTGTACTTTCCTTCTCCCTTCCTCTCTGTGTATGGCCACCCAAGTTCCTATACCACATCCCCCCACCATCACACAATTATAATTCTTCTGCATTGAGCTCATTATTTGGCTCACCAACACCCCACCATCTTTTGCTTCTATTCAATGCTGCCGCATGCTGAGCCTGCTAATGACAAGGTATACATTGTCTACTTTAAATGCACACTTCACATCACATACACAACAGGTGATGTTCTCAACATGGATAGACTGTTAGTCTAGTGGGTACTGCCTGCGCTTTGGACCTTGAGGTCTGGGGTTCGGATCATGGAAGGGGAGTTTTTTTTCCTTTTCTTTTGAATCTTTATATTTAAATTAAAAATAAATCACTTTGTGGTGTGTGTGAATTCTGTTATGGCATGGTGTGATTCGGTAGCGCGAGCATCTTTAATGCAACTTTTTACCTTCAATTACATCTGAATCATACAGCGAATCAAATTGAAAGCAGAAGCAGCTTTTGCTGATAAAAACAATATGCAAATTGCCTATAATCTGTGAGCCAGTTCAGGTGTTTCTGCATGTTTTATGTTACGTTACACTAATAGCGACTATAACACTTAAACGTAGTGGTTTTCTTGAAGATACATCTGTACTGGATCACAGAACATAGGCATGCTGCATATCATTTTAATCAGCAGAAGTAGATTGTTCTAATAAGATGCATTTTAGGGTAAAAAGACGCATTAAAAGATGCACGATGCTACCAAGTCACACAGCACTCCTATGACCTTAGACTCAAAACATTTCTCTCAACATCCTATCACTTGAAATTTCTGCTATACAGTAGAAATTGTTTTGTACACATAACAGGGGGCAAGTTTCACATAATGAGAGATCATGTTAGGTTCAATACTTTTTAAAATACACTACTTTGTACTTTCCTTCTCACTTCCTCTCTGTGTATGGCTACCCAGGTTTCTAAACGATCTCCCCCCACCATCACACAATTATAATTCATCTGCACTGAGCTCATTATATGGCTCACCAACACCCCACCTTCTTTTGCTTCTTTTCAATGCTGCCGCATGCTGAGCCTGCTATTGACATTGAATACATTGTCTACTTTAATTGCACACTTCACATCACATACACAACAGGTGATGTTCTCAACATAGATAGACTGTTTAGTCTAGTGGGTACTGTCTGCGCATTGCACCTTGAGGTCTGGGGTTCGGATCATGGAAGGGGAGTTTTTTTCCTTTTCTTTTGAATCTTTATTTTTAGATTAAAAATAAATCACCTGGTGTTGTGTTTGAATTCTGTTATGGCATGGTGTGACTCGGTAGCGCGAGCATCTTTAATGCAACTTTTTACCTTCAATTACATCTGAATCATACAGCGAATCAAATTGAAAGCACAAGCAGCTTTTGCTGATGAAAACAATATGCAAATTGATTATAATCTGTGAGCCAGTTCAGGTGTTTCTGCATGTTTTATGTTACGTTACACTAATAGCGACTATAACACTTAAACATCGTGGTTTTCTTGAAGATATATCTGTACTGGATCACAGAACATAGGCATGCTGCATATCATTTTAATCAGCATAAGCAGATTGTTCTAATAAAATGCATTTTAGGGTAAAAAGATGCATTAAAAGATGCACGATGCTACCAAGTCACACAGCACTCCTATGACCTTAGACTCAAAACATTTCTCTCAACATCCTATCACTTGAAATTTCTGCTATACAGTAGACATTGTATTGTGCACATAACAGGGTGCAAGTTTCACATAATGAGAGATCATGTTAGGTTCAATACTTTTAAAATACACTACTTTGTACTTTCCTTCTCCCTTCCTCTCTGTGTATGGCCACCCAAGTTCCTAAACGACCTCCCCCCACCATCACACAATTATAATTCATCTGCATTGAGCTCATTATATGGCTCACCAACACCCCACCTTCTATTGCTTCTATTCAATGCTGCCACATGCTGAGCCTGCTAAAGACAAGGTATTCATTGTCTGCTTTAATTGCATACTTCACATCAAATACACAACTGTGATGTTCTCAACATGGATAGACTGTTTAGTCTAGTGGGTACTGTCTGCGCTTTGCACCTTGAGGTATGGGGTTCAGATCATGGAAGGGGAGTTTTTTTTCCTTTTCTTTTGAATCTTTATTTTTAGATTAAAAATAAATAACTTGGTGGTGTGTGTGAATTGTGTTATGACATGGTGTGACTCGGTAGCGTGAGCATCTTTAATGCAACTTTTTACCTTCAATTACATCTGGATCATACAGCGAATCAAATTGAAAGCACAAGCAGCTTTTGCTGATGAAAACAATATGCAAATTGATAATAATCTGTGAGCCAGTTCAGGTGTTTCTGCATGTTTAATGTTACATTACACTAATAGCAACTTTAACACTTAAATTTAGTGGTTTTCTTGAAGATACACCTGTTCTGGATCACAGAACATAGGCATGCTGCATATCATTTTAATCAGCAGAAGCAGATTGTTCTAATAAGATGCATTTTAGGATAAAAAGATGCATTAAAAGATGCACGATGCTACCAAGTCACACAGCACTCCTATGACCTTAGACTCAAAACATTTCTCTCAACATCCTATCACTTGAAATTTCTGCTATACAGTAGAAATTGTTTTGTACACATAACAGGGGGCAAGTTTCACATAATGAGAGATCATGTTAGGTTCAATACTTTTTAAAATACACTACTTTGTACTTTCCTTCTCACTTCCTCTCTGTGTATGGCTACCCAAGTTTCTAAACGACCTCCCCCCACCATCTCACAATTATAATTCATCTGCATTGAGCTCATTATATTGCTCACCAACACCCCACCTTCTTTTGCTTCTTTTCAATGCTGCTGCATGCTGAGCCTGCTATTGACAAGGAATACATTGTCTACTTTAATTGCACACTTCACATCACATACACAACAGGTGATGTTCTCAACATGGATAGACTGTTTAGTCTAGTGGGTACTGTCTGCGCTTTGCACCTTGAGGTCTGGGGTTCGGATCATGGAAGGGGAGTTTTTTTTCCTTTTCTTTTGAATCTTTATTTTTAGATTAAAAATAAATCACCTGGTGTTGTGTTTGAATTCTGTTATGGCATGGTGTGACTCGGTAGCGCGAGCATCTTTAATGCAATTTTTTACCTTCAATTACATCTGAATCATACAGCGAATCAAATTGAAAGCACAAGCAGCTTTTGCTGATAAAAACAATATGCAAATTGCCTATAATCTGTGAGCCAGTTCAGGTGTTTCTGCATGTTTTATGTTACGTTACACTAATAGCGACTTTAACACTTAATCGTAGTGGTTTTCTTGAAGATACATCTGTACTGGATCACAGAACATAGGCATGCTGCATATCATTTTAATCAGCAGAAGCAGATTGTTCTAATAAGATGCATTTTAGTGTAAAAAGACGCATTAAAAGATGCACGATGCTACCAAGTCACACAGCACTCCTATGACCTTAGACTCAAAACATTTCTCTCAACATCATATCACTTGAAATTTTTGCTATATAGTAGAAATTGTATTGTACACTTAAGAGGGGGCAAGTTTCACATAATGAGACATCATGTTAGGTTCAATACTTTTAAAATACACTACTTTGTACTTTCCTTCTCCCTTCCTCTCTGTGTATGGCCACCCAAGTTCCTAAACGACCTCCCCCCACCATCACACAATTATAGTTCATCTGCATTGAGCTCATTAAAAGGCTCACCAATACCCCACCTTCTATTGCTTCTATTCAATGCTGCCACATGCTGAGCCTGCTAAAGACAAGGTATTCATTGTCTGCTTTAATTGCATACTTCACATCAAATACACAACAGGTGATGTTCTCAACATGGATAGACTGTTTAGTCTAGTGGGTACTGTCTGCGCTTTGCACCTTGGGGTATGGGGTTCAGATCATGGAAGGGGAGTTTTTTTTCCTTTTCTTTTGAATCTTTATTTTTAGATTAAAATTAAATAACTTGGTGGTGTGTGTGAATTGTGTTATGACATGGTGTGACTCGGTAGCGTGAGTATCTTTATTGCAACTTTTTACCTTCAATTACATCTGGATCATACAGCGAATCAAATTGAAAGCACAAGCAGCTTTTGCTGATGAAAACAATATGCAAATTGATTATAATCTGTGAGCCAGTTCAGGTGTTTCTGCATGTTTTATGTTACATTACACTAATAGCAACTATAACACTTAAATTTAGTGGTTTTCTTGAAGATACACCTGTTCTGGATCACAGAACATAGGCATGCTGCATATCATTTTAATCAGCAGAAGCAGATTGTTCTAATAAGATGCATTTTAGGATAAAAAGATGCATTAAAGATGCACGATGCTACCAAGTCACACAGCACTCCTATGACCTTAGACTCAAAACATTTCTCTCAACATCCTATCACTTGAAATTTCTGCTATACAGTAGAAATTGTTTTGTACACATAACAGGGGGCAAGTTTCACATAATGAGAGATCATGTTAGGTTCAATACTTTTTAAAATACACTACTTTGTACTTTCCTTCTCACTTCCTCTCTGTGTATGGCTACCCAGTTTCTAAACGACCTCCCCCCACCATCACACAATTATAATTCATCTGCATTGAGCTCATTATATGGCTCACCAACACCCCACCTTCTTTTGCTTCTTTTCAATGCTGCCGCATGCTGAGCCTGCTATTGACAAGGAATACATTGTCTTCTTTAATTGCACACTTCACATCACATACACAACAGGTGATGTTCTCAACATAGATAGACAGTTTAGTCTAGTTGGTACTGTCTGCGCTTTGCACCTTGAGGTTTGGGGTTCGGATCATGGAAGGGGAGTTTTTTTTCCTTTTCTTTTGAATCTTTATTTTTAGATTAAAAATAAATCACCTGGTGTTGTGTTTGAATTCTGTTATGGCATGGTGTGACTCGGTAGCGCGAGCATCTTTAATGCAACTTTTTACCTTCAATTACATCTGAATCATACAGCGAATCAAATTGAAAGCACAAGCAGCTTTTGCTGATAAAAACAATATGCAAATTGCCTATTATCTGTGAGCCAGTTCAGGTGTTTCTGCATGTTTTATGTTATGTTACACTAATAGCGAGTATAACACTTAAACGTCGTGGTTTTCTTGAAGATACATCTGTACTGGATCACAGAACATAGGCATGCTGCATATCATTTTAATCAGCATAAGCAGATTGTTCTAATAAGATGCATTTTAGGGTAAAAAGATGCATTAAAAGATGCACGATGCTACCAAGTCACACAGCACTACTATGACCTTAGACTCAAAACATTTCTCTCAACATCCTATCACTTGAAATTTCTGCTGTACAGTAGACATTGTATTGTACACAAAACAGGGGGCAAGTTTCACATGAGAGATCATGTTAGCTTCAATACATTTTAATATACACTACTTTGTACTTTCCTTCTCCCTTCCTCTCTGTGAATGGCCACCCAAGTTCCTATACCACCTCCCCCCACCATCACACAATTATAATTCATCTGCATTGAGCTCATTATACGGCTCACCAACACCCCACCATCTTTTGCTTCTATTCAATGTTGCCGCATGCTGAGCCTGCTAATGACAAGGTATACATTGTCTACTTTAAAAGCACACTTCACATCACATACACAACAGGTGATGTTCTCAACATGGATAGACTGTTAGTCTAGTGGGTACTGCCTGCGCTTTGGACCTTGAGGTCTGGGGTTTGGATCATGGAAGGGGAGTTTTTTTTCCTTTTCTTTTGAATCTTTATATTTAAATTAAAAATAAATCACTTTGTGGTGTGTGTGAATTCTGTTATGGCATGGTGTGATTCGGTAGCGCGAGCATCTTTAATTCAACTTTTTACCTTCAATTACATCTGAATCATACAGCGAATCACATTGAAAGCACTATCAGCTTTTGCTGACAAAAACAATATGCAAATTGCCTATAATCTGTGAGTCAGTTCAGGTGTTTCTGCATGTTTTATGTTACGTTACACTAATAGCGACTATAACACTTAAACGTAGTGGTTTTCTTGAAGATACATCTGTACTGGATCACAGAACATAGGCATGCTGCATATCATTTTAATCAGCATAAGCAGATTGTTCTAATAAGATGCATTTTAGGGTAAAAAGATGCATTAAAAGATGCACGATGCTACCAAGTCACACAGCACTACTATGACCTTAGACTCAAAACATTTCTCTCAACATCCTATCACTTGAAATTTTTGCTGTACAGTAGATATTGTATTGTACACAAAACAGGGGGCAAGTTTCACATGAGATATCATGTTAGCTTCAATACATTTTAAAATACACTACTTTGTACTTTCCTTCTCCCTTCCTCTCTGTGAATGGCCACCCAAGTTCCTATACCACCTCCCCCCACCATCACACAATTATAATTCATCTGCATTGAGCTCATTATATGGCTCACCAACACCCCACCATCTTTTGCTTCTATTCAATGCTGCCGCATGCTGAGCCTGCTAATGACAAGGTATACAATGTCTACTTTAAAAGCACACTTCACATCACATACACAACAGGTGATGTTCTCAACATGGATAGACTGTTAGTCTAGTGGGTACTGCCTGTGATTTGGACCTTGAGGTCTGGTGTTCGGATCATGGAAGGGGAGTTTTTTTTCCTTTTCTTTTGAATCTTTATATTTAGATTAAAAATAAATCACTTTGTGGTTTGTGTGAATTCTGTTATGGCATGGTGTGATTCGGTAGCGCGAGCATCTTTAATGCAACTTTTTACCTTCAATTACATCTGAATCATACAGCGAATCAAATTGAAAGCAGAAGCAGCTTTTGCTGATAAAAACAATATGCAAATTGCCTATAATCTGTGAGCCAGTTCAGGTGTTTCTGCATGTTTTATGTTACATTACACTAATAGCGACTATAACACTTAAACGTAGTGGTTTTCTTGAAGATTCATCTGTACTGGATCACAGAACATAGGCATGCTGCATATCATTGTAATCAGCAGAAGCAGATTGTTCTAATAAGATGCATTTTAGTGTAAAAAGATGCATTAAAAGATGCACGATGCTACCAAGTCACACAGCACTCCTATGACCTTAGACTCAAAACATTTCTCTCAACATCCTATCACTTGAAATTTCTGCTATACAGTAGAAATTGTTTTGTACACATAACAGGGGGCACGTTTCACATAATGAGAGATCATGTTAGGTTCAATACTTTTTAAAATACACTACTTTGTACTTTCCTTCTCACTTCCTCTCTGTGCATGGCCACCCAAGTTCCTAAACGACCTCCCCCCACCATCACACAATTATAATTCATCTGCATTGAGCTCATTATATGGCTCACCAACACCCCACCTTCTTTTGCTTCTTTTCAATGCTGCCGCATGCTGAGCCTGCTATTGTCAAGGAATACATTGTCTACTTTAATTGCACACTTCACATCACATACACAACAGGTGATGTTCTCAACATGGATAGACTGTTTAGTCTAGTGGGTACTGTCTGCGCTTTGCACCTTGAGGTCTGGGGTTCGGATCATGGCAGGGGAGTTTTTTTTTCCTTTTCTTTTGAATCTTTATTTTTAGATTAAAAATAAATCACCTGGTGTTGTGTTTGAATTCTGTTATGGCATGGTGTGACTCGGTAGTGCGAGCAATTTTTAATGCAACTTTTTACCTTCAATTACATCTGAATCATACAGCGAATCAAATTGAAAGCACTAGCAGCTTTTGCTGATGAAAACAATATGCAAATTGATTATAATCTGTGAGCCAGTTCAGGTGTTTCTGCATGTTTTATGTTACGTTACACTAATAGCGACTATAACACTTAAACGTAGTGGTTTTCTTGAAGATACATCTGTACTGGATCACAGAACATAGGCATGCTTCATATCATTTTAATCAGCAGAAGCAGATTGTTCTAATAAGATGCATTTTAGTGTAAAAAGACGCATTAAAAGATGCACGATGCTACCAAGTCACACAGCACTCCTATGACCTTAGACTCAAAACATTTCTCTCAACATCATATCACTTGAATTTTTTGCTATACAGTAGAAATTGTATTGTACACATAACAGGGGGCAAGTTTCACATAATGAGAGATCATGTTAGGTTCAATACTTTTAAAATACACTACTTTGTACTTTCCTTCTCCCTTCCTCTCTGTGTATGGCCACCCAAGTTCCTAAACGACCTCCCCCCACCATCACACAATTATAGTTCATCTGCATTGAGCTCATTAAAAGGCTCACCAATACCCCACCTTCTATTGCTTCTATTCAATGCTGCCACATGCTGAGCCTGCTAAAGACAAGGTATTCATTGTCTGCTTTAATTGCATACTTCACAACAAATACACAACAGGTGATGTTCTCAACATGGATAGACTGTTTAGTCTAGTGGGTACTGTCTGCGCTTTGCACCTTGGGGTATGGGGTTCAGATCATGGAAGGGGAGTTTTTTTTCCTTTTCTTTTGAATCTTTATTTTTAGATTAAAATTAAATAACTTGGTGGTGTGTGTGAATTGTGTTATGACATGGTGTGACTCGGTAGCGTGAGCATCTTTATTGCAACTTTTTACCTTCAATTACATCTGGATCATACAGTGAATCAAATTGAAAGCACAAGCAGCTTTTGCTGATGAAAACAATATGCAAATTGATTATAATCTGTGAGCCAGTTCAGGTGTTTCTGCATGTTTTATGTTACATTACACTAATAGCAACTATAACACTTAAATTTAGTGGTTTTCTTGAAGATACACCTGTTCTGGATCACAGAACATAGGCATGCTGCATATCATTTTAATCAGCAGAAGCAGATTGTTCTAATAAGATGCATTTTAGGATAAAAAGATGCATTAAAAGATGCATGATGCTACCAAGTCACACAGCACTCCTATGACCTTAGACTCAAAACATTTCTCTCAACATCCTATCACTTGAAATTCCTGCTATACAGTAGAAATTGTTTTGTACACATAACAGGGGGCAAGTTTCACATAATGAGAGATCATGTTAGGTTCAATACTTTTTAAAATACACTACTTTGTACTTTCCTTCTCACTTCCTCTCTGTGTATGGCTACCCAGGTTTCTAAACGACCTCCCCCCACCATCACACAATTATAATTTATCTGCATTGAGCTCATTATATGGCTCACCAACACCCCACCTTCTTTTGCTTCTTTTCAATGCTGCCGCATGCTGAGCCTGCTATTGACAAGGAATACATTGTCTACTTTAATTGCACACTTCACATCACATACACAACAGGTGATGTTCTCAACATAGATAGACTGTATAGTCTAGTGGGTACTGTCTGCGCTTTGCACCTTGAGGTCTGGGGTTCGGATCATGGAAGGGGAGTTTTTTTTTCCTTTTCTTTTGAATCTTTATTTTTAGATTAAAAATAAATCACCTGGTGTTGTGTTTGAATTCTGTTATGGCATGGTGTGACTCGGTAGCGCGAGCATCTTTAATGCAACTTTTTACCTTCAATTACATCTGAATCATACAGCAAATCAAATTGAAAGCACTAGCAGCTTTTGCTGATGAAAACAATATGCAAATTGATTATAATCTGTGAGCCAGTTCAGGTGTTTCTGCATGTTTTATGTTATGTTACACTAATAGCAACTATAACACTTAAACATAGTGGTTTTCTTGAAAATACATCTGTACTGGATCACAGAACATAGGCATGCTGCATATCATTTTAATCAGCATAAGCAGATTGTTCTAATAAGATGCATTTTAGGGTAAAAAGATGCATTAAAAGATGCACGATGCTACCAAGTCACACAGCACTACTATGACCTTAGACTCAAAACATTTCTCTCAACATCCTATCACTTGAAATTTTTGCTGTACAGTAGATATTGTATTGTACACAAAACAGGGGGCAAGTTTCACATGAGAGATCATGTTAGCTTCAATACATTTTAAAATACACTACTTTGTACTTTCCTTCTCCCTTCCTCTCTGTGAATGGCCACCCAAGTTCCTATACCACCTCCCCCCACCATCACACAATTATAATTCATCTGCATTGAGCTCATTATATGGCTCACCAACACCCCACCATCTTTTGCTTCTATTCAATGCTGCCGCATGCTGAGCCTGCTAATGACAAGGTATACAATGTCTACTTTAAAAGCACACTTCACATCACATACACAACAGGTGATGTTCTCAACATGGATAGACTGTTAGTCTAGTGGGTACTGCCTGTGATTTGGACCTTGAGGTCTGGTGTTCGGATCATGGAAGGGGAGTTTTTTTTTCCTTTTCTTTTGAATCTTTATATTTAGATTAAAAATAAATCACTTTGTGGTTTGTGTGAATTCTGTTATGGCATGGTGTGATTCGGTAGCGCGAGCATCTTTAATGCAACTTTTTACCTTCAATTACATCTGAATCATACAGCGAATCAAATTGAAAGCAGAAGCAGCTTTTGCTGATAAAAACAATATGCAAATTGCCTATAATCTGTGAGCCAGTTCAGGTGTTTCTGCATGTTTTATGTTACGTTACACTAACAGCGACTATAACACTTAAACGTAGTGGTTTTCTTGAAGATTCATCTGTACTGGATCACAGAACATAGGCATGCTGCATATCATTGTAATCAGCAGAAGCAGATTGTTCTAATAAGATGCATTTTAGTGTAAAAAGATGCATTAAAAGATGCACGATGCTACCAAGTCACACAGCACTCCTATGACCTTAGACTCAAAACATTTCTCTCAACATCCTATCACTTGAAATTTCTGCTATACAGTAGAAATTGTTTTGTACACATAACAGGGGGCACGTTTCACATAATGAGAGATCATGTTAGGTTCAATACTTTTTAAAATACACTACTTTGTACTTTCCTTCTCACTTCCTCTCTGTGCATGGCCACCCAAGTTCCTAAACGACCTCCCCCCACCATCACACAATTATAATTCATCTGCATTGAGCTCATTATATGGCTCACCAACACCCCACCTTCTTTTGCTTCTTTTCAATGCTGCCGCATGCTGAGCCTGCTATTGTCAAGGAATACATTGTCTACTTTAATTGCACACTTCACATCACATACACAACAGGTGATGTTCTCAACATGGATAGACTGTTTAGTCTAGTGGGTACTGTCTGCGCTTTGCACCTTGAGGTCTGGGGTTCGGATCATGGCAGGGGAGTTTTTTTTTCCTTTTCTTTTGAATCTTTATTTTTAGATTAAAAATAAATCACCTGGTGTTGTGTTTGAATTCTGTTATGGCATGGTGTGACTCGGTAGTGCGAGCAATTTTTAATGCAACTTTTTACCTTCAATTACATCTGAATCATACAGCGAATCAAATTGAAAGCACTAGCAGCTTTTGCTGATGAAAACAATATGCAAATTGATTATAATCTGTGAGCCAGTTCAGGTGTTTCTGCATGTTTTATGTTACGTTACACTAATAGCGACTATAACACTTAAACGTAGTGGTTTTCTTGAAGATACATCTGTACTGGATCACAGAACATAGGCATGCTTCATATCATTTTAATCAGCAGAAGCAGATTGTTCTAATAAGATGCATTTTAGTGTAAAAAGACGCATTAAAAGATGCACGATGCTACCAAGTCACACAGCACTCCTATGACCTTAGACTCAAAACATTTCTCTCAACATCATATCACTTGAATTTTTTGCTATACAGTAGAAATTGTATTGTACACATAACAGGGGGCAAGTTTCACATAATGAGAGATCATGTTAGGTTCAATACTTTTAAAATACACTACTTTGTACTTTCCTTCTCCCTTCCTCTCTGTGTATGGCCACCCAAGTTCCTAAACGACCTCCCCCCACCATCACACAATTATAGTTCATCTGCATTGAGCTCATTAAAAGGCTCACCAATACCCCACCTTCTATTGCTTCTATTCAATGCTGCCACATGCTGAGCCTGCTAAAGACAAGGTATTCATTGTCTGCTTTAATTGCATACTTCACAACAAATACACAACAGGTGATGTTCTCAACATGGATAGACTGTTTAGTCTAGTGGGTACTGTCTGCGCTTTGCACCTTGGGGTATGGGGTTCAGATCATGGAAGGGGAGTTTTTTTTCCTTTTCTTTTGAATCTTTATTTTTAGATTAAAATTAAATAACTTGGTGGTGTGTGTGAATTGTGTTATGACATGGTGTGACTCGGTAGCGTGAGCATCTTTATTGCAACTTTTTACCTTCAATTACATCTGGATCATACAGTGAATCAAATTGAAAGCACAAGCAGCTTTTGCTGATGAAAACAATATGCAAATTGATTATAATCTGTGAGCCAGTTCAGGTGTTTCTGCATGTTTTATGTTACATTACACTAATAGCAACTATAACACTTAAATTTAGTGGTTTTCTTGAAGATACACCTTTTCTGGATCACAGAACATAGGCATGCTGCATATCATTTTAATCAGCAGAAGCAGATTATTCTAATAAGATGCATTTTAGGATAAAAAGATGCATTAAAAGATGCATGATGCTACCAAGTCACACAGCACTCCTATGACCTTAGACTCAAAACATTTCTCTCAACATCCTATCACTTGAAATTCCTGCTATACAGTAGAAATTGTTTTGTACACATAACAGGGGGCAAGTTTCACATAATGAGAGATCATGTTAGGTTCAATACTTTTTAAAATACACTACTTTGTACTTTCCTTCTCACTTCCTCTCTGTGTATGGCTACCCAGGTTTCTAAACGACCTCCCCCCACCATCACACAATTATAATTTATCTGCATTGAGCTCATTATATGGCTCACCAACACCCCACCTTCTTTTGCTTCTTTTCAATGCTGCCGCATGCTGAGCCTGCTATTGACAAGGAATACATTGTCTACTTTAATTGCACACTTCACATCACATACACAACAGGTGATGTTCTCAACATAGATAGACTGTTTAGTCTAGTGGGTACTGTCTGCGCTTTGCACCTTGAGGTCTGGGGTTCGGATCATGGAAGGGGAGTTTTTTTTTCCTTTTCTTTTGAATCTTTATTTTTAGATTAAAAATAAATCACCTGGTGTTGTGTTTGAATTCTGTTATGGCATGGTGTGACTCGGTAGCGCGAGCATCTTTAATGCAACTTTTTACCTTCAATTACATCTGAATCATACAGCAAATCAAATTGAAAGCACTAGCAGCTTTTGCTGATGAAAACAATATGCAAATTGATTATAATCTGTGAGCCAGTTCAGGTGTTTCTGCATGTTTTATGTTATGTTACACTAATAGCAACTATAACACTTAAACATAGTGGTTTTCTTGAAAATACATCTGTACTGGATCACAGAACATAGGCATGCTGCATATCATTTTAATCAACATAAGCAGATTGTTCTAATAAGATGCATTTTAGGGTAAAAAGATGCATTAAAAGATGCACGATGCTACCAAGTCACACAGCACTACTATGACCTTAGACTCAAAACATTTCTCTCAACATCCTATCACTTGAAATTTTTGCTGTACAGTAGATATTGTATTGTACACAAAACAGGGGGCAAGTTTCACATGAGAGATCATGTTAGCTTCAATACATTTTAAAATACACTACTTTGTACTTTCCTTCTCCCTTCCTCTCTGTGAATGGCCACCCAAGTTCCTATACCACCTCCCCCCACCATCACACAATTATAATTCATCTGCATTGAGCTCATTATATGGCTCACCAACACCCCACCATCTTTTGCTTCTATTCAATGCTGCCGCATGCTGAGCCTGCTAATGACAAGGTATACAATGTCTACTTTAAAAGCACACTTCACATCACATACACAACAGGTGATGTTCTCAACATGGATAGACTGTTAGTCTAGTGGGTACTGCCTGTGATTTGGACCTTGAGGTCTGGTGTTCGGATCATGGAAGGGGAGTTTTTTTTTCCTTTTCTTTTGAATCTTTATATTTAGATTAAAAATAAATCACTTTGTGGTTTGTGTGAATTCTGTTATGGCATGGTGTGATTCGGTAGCGCGAGCATCTTTAATGCAACTTTTTACCTTCAATTACATCTGAATCATACAGCGAATCAAATTGAAAGCAGAAGCAGCTTTTGCTGATAAAAACAATATGCAAATTGCCTATAATCTGTGAGCCAGTTCAGGTGTTTCTGCATGTTTTATGTTACGTTACACTAATAGCGACTATAACACTTAAACGTAGTGGTTTTCTTGAAGATTCATCTGTACTGGATCACAGAACATAGGCATGCTGCATATCATTGTAATCAGCAGAAGCAGATTGTTCTAATAAGATGCATTTTAGTGTAAAAAGATGCATTAAAAGATGCACGATGCTACCAAGTCACACAGCACTCCTATGACCTTAGACTCAAAACATTTCTCTCAACATCCTATCACTTGAAATTTCTGCTATACAGTAGAAATTGTTTTGTACACATAACAGGGGGCACGTTTCACATAATGAGAGATCATGTTAGGTTCAATACTTTTTAAAATACACTACTTTGTACTTTCCTTCTCACTTCCTCTCTGTGCATGGCCACCCAAGTTCCTAAACGACCTCCCCCCACCATCACACAATTATAATTCATCTGCATTGAGCTCATTATATGGCTCACCAACACCCCACCTTCTTTTGCTTCTTTTCAATGCTGCCGCATGCTGAGCCTGCTATTGTCAAGGAATACATTGTCTACTTTAATTGCACACTTCACATCACATACACAACAGGTGATGTTCTCAACATGGATAGACTGTTTAGTCTAGTGGGTACTGTCTGCGCTTTGCACCTTGAGGTCTGGGGTTCGGATCATGGCAGGGGAGTTTTTTTTTCCTTTTCTTTTGAATCTTTATTTTTAGATTAAAAATAAATCACCTGGTGTTGTGTTTGAATTCTGTTATGGCATGGTGTGACTCGGTAGTGCGAGCAATTTTTAATGCAACTTTTTACCTTCAATTACATCTGAATCATACAGCGAATCAAATTGAAAGCACTAGCAGCTTTTGCTGATGAAAACAATATGCAAATTGATTATAATCTGTGAGCCAGTTCAGGTGTTTCTGCATGTTTTATGTTACGTTACACTAATAGCGACTATAACACTTAAACGTAGTGGTTTTCTTGAAGATACATCTGTACTGGATCACAGAACATAGGCATGCTGCATATCATTTTAATCAGCAGAAGCAGATTGTTCTAATAAGATGCATTTTAGTGTAAAAAGACGCATTAAAAGATGCACGATGCTACCAAGTCACACAGCACTCCTATGACCTTAGACTCAAAACATTTCTCTCAACATCATATCACTTG
The DNA here is from genome assembly GCA_031769625.1 of Taudactylus pleione. NCBI lineage: Eukaryota > Metazoa > Chordata > Amphibia > Anura > Myobatrachidae > Taudactylus > Taudactylus pleione. The sequence goes on from JAUIMM010000759.1 coordinate 8,136,624, forward strand.
AATTTTTTGCTATACAGTAGAAATTGTATTGTACACATAACAGGGGGCAAGTTTCACATAATGAGAGATCATGTTAGGTTCAATACTTTTAAAATACACTACTTTGTACTTTCCTTCTCCCTTCCTCTCTGTGTATGGCCACCAAAGTTCCTAATCGACCTCCCCCCACCATCACACAATTATAATTCATCTGCATTGAGCTCATTATATGGCTCACCAACACCCCACCTTCTATTGCTTCTATTCAATGCTGCCACATGCTGAGCCTGCTAAAGACAAGGTATTCATTGTCTGCTTTAATTGCATACATCACATAAAATACACAACAGGTGATGTTCTCAACATGGATAGACTGTTTAGTCTAGTGGGTACTGTCTGCGCTTTGCACCTTGAGGTATGGGGTTCAGATCATGGAAGGGGAGTTTTTTTTCCTTTTCTTTTTAATCTTTATTTTTAGATTAAAAATAAATAACTTGGTGGTGTGTGTGAATTGTGTTATGACATGGTGTGACTCGGTAGCGTGAGCATCTTTAATGCAACTTTTTACCTTCAATTACATCTGGATCATACAGCAAATCAAATTGAAAGCACAAGCAGCTTTTGCTGATGAAAACAATATGCAAATTGATTATAATCTGTGAGCCAGTTCAGGTGTTTCTGCATGTTTTATGTTACATTACACTAATAGCAACTATAACACTTAAATTTAGTGGTTTTCTTGAAGATACACCTGTTCTGGATCACAGAACATAGGCATGCTGCATATCATTTTAATCAGCAGAAGCAGATTGTTCTAATAAGATGCATTTTAGGGTAAAAGATGCATTAAAGATGCACGATGCTACCAAGTCACACAGCACTCCTATGACCTTAGACTCAAAACATTTCTCTCAACATCCTATCACTTGAAATTTCTGCTATACAGTAGAAATTGTTTTGTACACATAACAGGGGGCAAGTTTCACATAATGAGAGATCATGTTAGGTTCAATACTTTTTAAAATACACTACTTTGTACTTTCCTTCTCACTTCCTCTCTGTGTATGGCTACCCAGTTTCTAAACGACCTCCCCCCACCATCACACAATTATAATTCATCTGCATTGAGCTCATTATATGGCTCACCAACACCCCACCTTCTTTTGCTTCTTTTCAATGCTGCCGCATGCTGAGCCTGCTATTGACAAGGAATACATTGTCTTCTTTAATTGCACACTTCACATCACATACACAACAGGTGATGTTCTCAACATAGATAGACAGTTTAGTCTAGTTGGTACTGTCTGCGCTTTGCACCTTGAGGTTTGGGGTTCGGATCATGGAAGGGGAGTTTTTTTTCCTTTTCTTTTGAATCTTTATTTTTAGATTAAAAATAAATTACCTGGTGTTGTGTTTGAATTCTGTTATGGCATGGTGTGACTCGGTAGCGCGAGCATCTTTAATGCAACTTTTTACCTTCAATTACATCTGAATCATACAGCGAATCAAATTGAAAGCACTAGCAGCTTTTGCTGATGAAAACAATATGCAAATTGATTATAATCTGTGAGCCAGTTCAGGTGTTTCTGCATGTTTTATGTTACGTTACACTAATAGCGACTATAACACTTAAACATAGTGGTTTTCTTGAAGATACATCTGTACTGGATCACAGAACATAGGCATGCTGCATATCATTTTAATCAGCAGAAGCAGATTGTTCTAATAAGATGCATTTTAGGGTAAAAAGACGCATTAAAAGATGCACGATGCTACCAAGTCACACAGCACTCCTATGACCTTAGACTTAAAACATTTCTCTCAACATCGTATCACTTGAAATTTTTGCTATACAGTAGAAATTGTATTGTACACATAACAGGGGGCAAGTTTCACTTAATGAGAGATCATGTTAGGTTCAATACTTTTTAAAATACTCTACTTTGTACTTTCCTTCTCCCTTCCTCTCTGTGTATGGACACCCAAGTTCCTAAACCACCTCCCCCCACCATCACACAATTATAATTCATCTGCATTGAGCTCATTATATCGCTCACCAACACCCCACCTTCTTTTGCTTCTATTCAATGCTGCCACATGCTGAGCCTGCTAATGACAAGGTATTCAATGTCTGCTTTAATTGCATACTTCACATCAAATTCACAACAGGTGATGTTCTCAACATGGATAGACTGTTTAGGCTAGTGGGTTCCTTCTGCACTTTGCACATTGAGGTCTAGGGTTCGAATCATGGAAGGGGAGTTTTTTTTCCTTTTCTTTTGAATCTTTATATTTAGATTAAAAATAAATCACTTTGTGGTGTGTGTGAATTCTGTTATGGCATGGTGTGATTCGGTAGCGCGAGCATCTTTAATGCAACTTTTTACCTTCAATTACATCTGAATCATACAGCGAATCAAATTGAAAGCACAAGCAGCTTTTGCTGATAAAAACAATATGCAAATTGCCTATTATCTGTGAGCCAGTTCAGGTGTTTCTGCATGTTTTATGTTATGTTACACTAATAGCGAGTATAACACTTAAACGTCGTGGTTTTCTTGAAGATACATCTGTACTGGATCACAGAACATAGGCATGCTGCATATCATTTTAATCAGCATAAGCAGATTGTTCTAATAAGATGCATTTTAGGGTAAAAAGATGCATTAAAAGATGCACGATGCTACCAAGTCACACAGCACTACTATGACCTTAGACTCAAAACATTTCTCTCAACATCCTATCACTTGAAATTTCTGCTGTACAGTAGACATTGTATTGTACACAAAACAGGGGGCAAGTTTCACATGAGAGATCATGTTAGCTTCAATACATTTTAAAATACACTACTTTGTACTTTCCTTCTCCCTTCCTCTCTGTGAATGGCCACCCAAGTTCCTATACCACCTCCCCCCACCATCACACAATTATAATTCATCTGCATTGAGCTCATTATACGGCTCACCAACACCCCACCATCTTTTGCTTCTATTCAATGCTGCCGCATGCTGAGCCTGCTAATGACAAGGTATACATTGTCTACTTTAAAAGCACACTTCACATCACATACACAACAGGTGATGTTCTCAACATGGATAGACTGTTAGTCTAGTGGGTACTGCCTGTGCTTTGGACCTTGAGGTATGGGGTTTGGATCATGGAAGGGGAGTTTTTTTTCCTTTTCTTTTGAATCTTTATATTTAAATTAAAAATAAATCACTTTGTGGTGTGTGTGAATTCTGTTATGGCATGGTGTGATTCGGTAGCGCGAGCATCTTTAATGCAACTTTTTACCTTCAATTACATCTGAATCATACAGCGAATCTATTGAAAGCACTATCAGCTTTTGCTGACAAAAACAATATGCAAATTGCCTATAATCTGTGAGTCAGTTCAGGTGTTTCTGCATGTTTTATGTTACGTTACACTAATAGCGACTATAACACTTAAACGTAGTGGTTTTCTTGAAGATACATCTGTACTGGATCACAGAACATAGGCATGCTGCATATCATTTTAATCAGCATAAGCAGATTGTTCTAATAAGATGCATTTTAGGGTAAAAAGATGCATTAAAAGATGCACGATGCTACCAAGTCACACAGCACTACTATGACCTTAGACTCAAAACATTTCTCTCAACATCTTATCACTTGAAATTTCTGCTGTACAGTATACATTGTATTGTACACATAACAGGGGGCAAATTTCACATAATGAGAGATCATGTTAGGTTCAATACTTTTAAAATACACTACTTTGTACTTTCCTTCTCCCTTCCTCTCTGTGTATGGCCACCAAAGTTCCTAAACGACCTCCCCCCACCATCACACAATTATAATTCATCTGCATTGAGCTCATTATATGGCTCACCAACACCCCACCTTCTATTGCTTCTATTCAATGCTGCCACATGCTGAGCCTGCTAAAGACAAGGTATTCATTGTCTGCTTTAATTGCATACATCACATAAAATACACAACAGGTGATGTTCTCAACATGGATAGACTGTTTAGTCTAGTGGGTACTGTCTGCGCTTTGCACCTTGAGGTATGGGGTTCAGATCATGGAAGGGGAGTTTTTTTTCCTTTTCTTTTGAATCTTTATATTTAGATTAAAAATAAATAACTTGGTGGTGTGTGTGAATTGTGTTATGACATGGTGTGACTCGGTAGCGTGAGCATCTTTAATGCAACTTTTTACCTTCAATTACACCTGGATCATACAGCGAATCAAATTGAAAGCACAAGCAGCTTTTGCTGATGAAAACAATATGCAAATTGATTATAATCTGTGAGCCAGTTCAGGTGTTTCTGCATGTTTTATGTTACATTACACTAATAGCAACTATAACACTTAAATTTAGTGGTTTTCTTGAAGATACACCTGTTCTGGATCACAGAACATAGGCATGCTGCATATCATTTTAATGAGCAGAAGCAGATTGTTCTAATAAGATGCATTTTAGGATAAAAAGATGCATTAAAAGATGCACAATGCTACCAAGTCACACAGCACTCCTATGACCTTAGACTCAAAACATTTCTCTCAACATCCTATCACTTGAAATTTCTGCTATACAGTAGAAATTGTTTTGTACACATAACAGGGGGCAAGTTTCACATAATGAGAGATCATGTTAGGTTCAATACTTTTTAAAATACACTACTTTGTACTTTCCTTCTCACTTCCTCTCTGTGTATGGCTACCCAGTTTCTAAACGACCTCCCCCCACCATCACACAATTATAATTCATCTGCATTGAGCTCATTATATGGCTCACCAACACCCCACCTTCTTTTGCTTCTTTTCAATGCTGCCGCATGCTGAGCCTGCTATTGACAAGGAATACATTGTCTTCTTTAATTGCACACTTCACATCACATACACAACAGGTGATGTTCTCAACATAGATAGACAGTTTAGTCTAGTTGGTACTGTCTGCGCTTTGCACCTTGAGGTTTGGGGTTCGGATCATGGAAGGGGAGTTTTTTTTCCTTTTCTTTTGAATCTTTATTTTTAGATTAAAAATAAATCACCTGGTGTTGTGTTTGAATTCTGTTATGGCATGGTGTGACTCGGTAGCGCGAGCATCTTTAATGCAACTTTTTACCTTCAATTACATCTGAATCATACAGCGAATCAAATTGAAAGCACTAGCAGCTTTTGCTGATGAAAACAATATGCAAATTGATTATAATCTGTGAGCCAGTTCAGGTGTTTCTGCATGTTTTATGTTAAGTTACACTAATAGCGACTATAACACTTAAACATAGTGGTTTTCTTGAAGATACATCTGTACTGGATCACAGAACATAGGCATGCTGCATATCATTTTAATCAGCAGAAGCAGATTGTTCTAATAAGATGCATTTTAGGGTAAAAAGACGCATGAAAAGATGCACGATGCTACCAAGTCACACAGCACTAATATGACCTTAGACTTAAAACATTTCTCTCAACATCGTATCACTTGAAATTTTTGCTATACAGTAGAAATTGTATTGTACACATAACAGGGGGCAAGTTTCACTTAATGAGAGATCATGTTAGGTTCAATACTTTTTAAAATACTCTACTTTGTACTTTCCTTCTCACTTCCTCTCTGTGTATGGACACCCAAGTTCCTAAACCACCTCCCCCCACCATCACACAATTATAATTCATCTGCATTGAGCTCATTATATTGCTCACCAACACCCCACCTTCTTTTGCTTCTATTCAATGCTGCCACATGCTGAGCCTGCTAATGACAAGGTATTCATTGTCTGCTTTAATTGCATACTTCACATCAAATTCACAACAGGTGATGTTCTCAACATGGATAGACTGTTTAGGCTAGTGGGTTCCTTCTGCACTTTGCACATTGAGGTCTAGGGTTCGAATCATGGAAGGGGAGTTTTTTTTCCTTTTCTTTTGAATCTTTATATTTAGATTAAAAATAAATCACTTTGTGGTGTGTGTGAATTCTGTTATGGCATGGTGTGATTCGGTAGCGCGAGCATCTTTAATGCAACTTTTTACCTTCAATTACATCTGAATCATACAGCGAATCAAATTGAAAGCACAAGCAGCTTTTGCTGATAAAAACAATATGCAAATTGCCTATTATCTGTGAGCCAGTTCAGGTGTTTCTGCATGTTTTATGTTATGTTACACTAATAGCGAGTATAACACTTAAACGTCGTGGTTTTCTTGAAGATACATCTGTACTGGATCACAGAACATAGGCATGCTGCATATCATTTTAATCAGCATAAGCAGATTGTTCTAATAAGATGCATTTTAGGGTAAAAAGATGCATTAAAAGATGCACGATGCTACCAAGTCACACAGCACTACTATGACCTTAGACTCAAAACATTTCTCTCAACATCCTATCACTTGAAATTTCTGCTGTACAGTAGACATTGTATTGTACACAAAACAGGGGGCAAGTTTCACATGAGAGATCATGTTAGCTTCAATACATTTTAAAATACACTACTTTGTACTTTCCTTCTCCCTTCCTCTCTGTGAATGGCCACCCAAGTTCCTATACCACCTCCCCCCACCATCACACAATTATAATTCATCTGCATTGAGCTCATTATACGGCTCACCAACACCCCACCATCTTTTGCTTCTATTCAATGCTGCCGCATGCTGAGCCTGCTAATGACAAGGTATACATTGTCTACTTTAAAAGCACACTTCACATCACATACACAACAGGTGATGTTCTCAACATGGATAGACTGTTAGTCTAGTGGGTACTGCCTGCGCTTTGGACCTTGAGGTCTGGGGTTCGGATCATGGAAGGGGAGTTTTTTTTCCTTTTCTTTTGAATCTTTATATTTAGATTAAAAATAAATCACATTGTGGTTTTTGTGAATTCTGTTATGGCATGGTGTGATTCGGTAGTGCGAGCATCTTTAATGCAACTTTTTACCTTCAATTACATCTGAATCATACAGCGAATCAAATTGAAAGCAGAAGCAGCTTTTGCTGATAAAAACAATATGCAAATTGCCTATAATCTGTGAGCCAGTTCAGGTGTTTCTGCATGTTTTATGTTACGTTACACTAATAGCGACTATAACACTTAAACATAGTGGTTTTCTTGAAGATACATCTGTACTGGATCACAGAACATAGGCATGCTGCATATCATTTTAATCAGCAGAAGCAGTTTGTTCTAATAAGATGCATTTTAGTGTAAAAAGACGCATTAAAAGATGCACGATGCTACCAAGTCACACAGCACTCCTATGACCTTAGACTCAAAACATTTCTCTCAACATCCTATCACTTGAAATTTCTGCTTTACAGTATAAATTGTATTGTACACATAACAGGGGGCAAGTTTCACATATTGAGAGATCATGTTAGGTTCAATACTTTTTAAAATACACTACTTTGTACATTCCTTCTCCCTTCCTCTCTGTGTATGGACACCCAAGTTCCTAAACCACCTCCCCCCACCATCACACAATTATAATTCATCTGCATTGAGCTCATTATATCGCTCACCAACACCCCACCTTCTTTTGCTTCTATTCAATGCTGCCACATGCTGAGCCTGCTAATGACAAGGTATTCATTGTCTGCTTTAATTGCATACTTCACATCAAATACACAACAGGTGATGTTCTCAATATGGATAGACTGTTTAGACTACTGGGTTCCTTCTGCACTTTGCACATTGAGGTATGGGGTTCAGATCATGGAAGGGGAGTTTTTTTTCCTTTTCTTTTGAATCTTTATTTTTAGATTAAAAATAAATAACTTGGTGGTGTGTGTGAATTGTGTTATGACATGGTGTGACTCGGTAGCGTGAGCATCTTTAATGCAACTTTTTACCTTCAATTACATCTGGATCATACAGCGAATCAAATTGAAAGCACAAGCAGCTTTTGCTGATGAAAACAATATGCAAATTGATTATAATCTGTGAGCCAGTTCAGGTGTTTCTGCATGTTTTATGTTACATTACACTAATAGCAACTATAACACTTAAATTTAGTGGTTTTCTTGAAGATACACCTGTTCTGGATCACAGAACATAGGCATGCTGCATATCATTTTAATCAGCAGAAGCAGATTGTTCTAATAAGATGCATTTTTAGATAAAAAGATGCATTAAAAGATGCACGATGCTACCAAGTCACACAGCACTCCTATGACCTTAGACTCAAAACATTTCTCTCAACATCCTATCACTTGAAATTTCTGCTATACAGTAGAAATTGTTTTGTACACATAACAGGGGGCAAGATTCACATAATGAGAGATCATGTTAGGTTCAATACTTTTTAAAATACACTACTTTGTACTTTCCTTCTCACTTCCTCTCTGTGTATGGCTACCCAGGTTTCTAAACGACCTCCCCCCACCATCACACAATTATAATTCATCTGCATTGAGCTCATTATATGGCTCACCAGCACCCCACCTTCTTTTGCTTCTTTTCAATGCTGCCGCATGCTGAGCCTGCTATTGACAAGGAATACATTGTCTTCTTTAATTGCACACTTCACATCACATACACAACAGGTGATGTTCTCAACATAGATAGACAGTTTAGTCTAGTTGGTACTGTCTGCGCTTTGCACCTTGAGGTTTGGGGTTCGGATCATGGAAGGGGAGTTTTTTTTCCTTTTCTTTTGAATCTTTATTTTTAGATTAAAAATAAATCACCTGGTGTTGTGTTTGAATTCTGTTATGGCATGGTGTGACTCGGTAGCGCGAGCATCTTTAATGCAACTTTATACCTTCAATTACATCTGAATCATACAGCGAATCAAATTGAAAGCACTAGCATCTTTTGCTGATGAAAACAATATGCAAATTGATTATAATCTGTGAGCCAGTTCAGGTGTTTCTGCATGTTTTATGTTACGTTACACTTATAGCGACTATAACACTTAATTGTCGTGGTTTTCCTGAAGATACATCTGTACTGGATCACAGAACATAGGCATGCTGCATATCATTTTAATCAGCATAAGCAGATTGTTCTAATAAGATGCATTTTAGGGTAAAAAGATGCATTAAAAGATGCACGATGCTACCAAGTCACACAGCACTACTATGACCTTAGACTCAAAACATTTCTCTCAACATCCTATCACTTGAAATTTCTGCTGTACAGTAGACATTGTATTGTACACAAAACAGGGGGCAAGTTTCACATGAGAGATCATGTTAGCTTCAATACATTTTAAAATACACTACTTTCTACATTCCTTCTCCCTTCCTCTCTGTGTATGGCCACCGAAATTCCTATACCACCTCCCCCCACAATCACACAATTATAATTCATCTGCATTGAGCTCATTATATGGCTCACCAACACCCCACCATCTTTTGCTTCTATTCAATGCTGCTGCATGCTGAGCCTGCTAATGACAAGGTATACATTGTCTACTTTAAATGCACACTTCACATCACATACACAACAGGTGATGTTCTCAACATGGATAGACTGTTAGTCTAGTGGGTACTGTCTGCGCTCTGCACCTTGAGGTCTGGGGTTTGGATCATGGAAGGGGAGTTTTTTTCCTTTTCTTTTGAATCTTTATTTTTAGATTAAAAATAAATCACCTGGTGTTGTGTTTGAATTCTGTTATGGCATGGTGTGACTCGGTAGCGCGAGCATCTTTAATGCAACTTTTTACCTTCAATTACATCTGAATCATACAGCGAATCAAATTGAAAGCACTAGCAGCTTTTGCTGATGAAAACAATATGCAAATTGATTATAATCTGTGAGCCAGTTCAGGTGTTTCTGCATGTTTTATGTTATGTTACACTAAAAGCGACTATAACACTTAAATGTCGTGGTTTTCTTGAAGATACATCTGTACTGGATCACAGAACATAGGCATGCTGCATTTCATTTTAATCAGCATAAGCAGATTGTTCTAATAAAATGCATTTTAGGGTAAAAAGATGCATTAAAAGATGCACGATGCTACCAAGTCACACAGCACTACTATGAACTTAGACTCAAAACATTTCTCTCAACATCCTATCACTTGAAATTTCTGCTATACAGTAGACATTGTATTGTACACATAACAGGGGGCAAGTTTCACATAATGAGAGATCATGTTAGGTTCAATACTTTTAAAATACACTACTTTGTACTTTCCTTCTCCCTTCCTCTCTGTGTATGGCCACCCAAGATCCTAAACGACCTCCCCCCACCATCACACAATTATAATTAATCTGCATTGAGCTCATTATATGGCTCACCAACACCCCACCATCTTTTGCTTCTATTCAATGCTGCCGCATGCTGAGCCTGCTAATGACAAGGTATACATTGTCTACTTTAAATGCACACTTCACATCACATACACAACAGGTGATGTTCTCAACATGGATAGACTGTTTAGTCTAGTAGGTACTGCCTGCGCTTTGGACCTTGAGGTCTGGGGTTCGGATCATGGAAGGGGAGTTTTTTTTCCTTTTCTTTTGAATCTTTATTTTTAGATTAAAAATAAATAACTTGGTGGTGTGTGTGAATTGTGTTATGACATGGTGTGACTCGGTAGCGTGAGCATCTTTAATGCAACTTTTTACATTCAATTACATGTGGATCATACAGCGAATCAAATTGAAAGCACAAGCAGCTTTTGCTGATGAAAACAATATGCAAATTGATTATAATCTGTGAGCCAGTTCAGGTGTTTCTGCATGTTTTATGTTACATTACACTAATAGCAACTATAACACTTAAACATAGTGGTTTTCTTGAAGATACACCTGTTCTGGATCACAGAACATAGGCATGCTGCATATCATTTTAATCAGCAGAAGCAGATTGTTCTAATAAGATGCATTTTAGGGTAAAAAGACGCATTAAAAGATGCACGATGCTACCAAGTCACACAGCACTCCTATGACCTTAGACTCAAAACATTTCTCTCAACATCCTATCACTTGAAATTTTTGCTATACAGTAGAAATTGTATTGTACACATAACAGGGGGCAAGTTTCACTTAATGAGAGATCATGTTAGGTTCAATACTTTTTAAAATACACTACTTTGTACTTTCCTTCTCCATTCCTCTCTGTGTATGGACACCCAAGTTCCTAAACCACCTCCCCCCACCATCACACAATTATAATTCATCTGCATTGAGCTCATTATATCGCTCACCAACACCCCACCTTCTTTTGCTTCTTTTCAATGCTGCCGCATGCTGAGCCTGCTATTGACAAGGAATACATTGTCTACTTTAATTGCACACTTCACATCACATACACAACATGTGATGTTCTCAACATGGATAGACTGTTTAGTCTAGTGGGTACTGTCTGCGCTTTGCACCTTGAGGTCTGGGGTTCAGATCATGGAAGGGGAGTTTGTTTCCTTTTCTTTTGAATCTTTATTTTTAGATTAAAAATAAATCACCTGGTGTTGTGTTTGAATTCTGTTATGGCATGGTGTGACTCGGTAGGGCGAGCATCTTTAATGCAACTTTTTACCTTCAATTACATCTGAATCATACAGCAAATCAAATTGAAAGCACTAGCAGCTTTTGCTGATGAAAACAATATGCAAATTGATTATAATCTGTGAGCCAGTTCAGGTGTTTCTGCATGTTTTATGTTACGTTACACTAATAGCGACTATAACACTTAATTGTCGTGGTTTTCCTGAAGATACATCTGTACTGGATCACAGAACATAGGCATGCTGCATATCATTTTAATCAGCATAAGCAGATTGTTCTAATAAGATGCATTTTAGGGTAAAAAGATGCATTAAAAGATGCACGATGCTACCAAGTCACACAACACTACTATGACCTTAGACTCAAAACATTTCTCTCAACATCCAATCACTTGAAATTTCTGCTGTACAGTAGACATTGTATTGTACACAAAACAGGGGGCAAGTTTCACATGAGAGATCATGTTAGCTTCAATACATTTTAAAATACACTATTTTGTACATTCCTTCTCCCTTCCTCTCTGTGTATGGCCACCGAAATTCCTATACCACCTCCCCCCACAATCACACAATTATAATTCATCTGCATTGAGCTCATTATATGGCTCACCAACACCCCACCATCTTTTGCTTCTATTCAATGCTGCTGCATGCTGAGCCTGCTAATGACAAGGTATACATTGTCTACTTTAAATGCACACTTCACATCACATACACAACAGGTGATGTTCTCAACATGGATAGACTGTTAGTCTAGTGGGTACTGTCTGCGCTCTGCACCTTGAGGTCTGGGGTTCGGATCATGGAAGGGGAGTTTTTTTCCTTTTCTTTTGAATCTTTATTTTTAGATTAAAAATAAATCACCTGGTATTGTGTTTGAATTCTGTTATGGCATGGTGTGACTCGGTAGCGTGAGCATCTTTAATGCAACTTTTTACCTTCAATTACATCTGAATCATACAGCGAATGAAATTGAAAGCACTTGCAGCTTTTGCTGATGAAAACAATATGCAAATTGATTATAATCTGTGAGCCAGTTCAGGTGTTTCTGCATGTTTTATGTTACGTTACACTAAAAGCGACTATAACACTTAAACGTCGTGGTTTTCTTGAAGATACATCTGTACTGGATCACAGAACATAGGCATGCTGCATTTCATTTTAATCAGCATAAGCAGATTGTTCTAATAAAATGCATTTTAGGGTAAAAAGATGCATTAAAAGATGCACGATGCTACCAAGTCACACAGCACTACTATGAACTTAGACTCAAAACATTTCTCTCAACATCCTATCACTTGAAATTTCTGCTATACAGTAGATATTGTATTGTACACATAACAGGGGGCAAGTTTCACATAATGAGAGATCATGTTAGCTGCAATACTTTTAAAATACACTACTTTGTACTTTCCTTCTCCCTTCCTCTCTGTGTATGGCCACCCAAGTTCCTAAACGACCTCCCCCCACCATCACACAATTATAATTAATCTTCATTGAGCTCATTATATGGCTCACCAACACCCCACCATCTTTTGCTTCTATTCAATGCTGCCGCATGCTGAGCCTGCTAATGACAAGGTATACATTGTCTACTTTAAATGCACACTTCACATCACAAACACAACAGGTGATGTTCTCAACATGGATAGACTGTTTAGTCTAGTAGGTACTGCCTGCGCTTTGGACCTTGAGGTCTGGGGTTTGGATCATGGAAGGGGAGTTTTTTTTCATTTTCTTTTGAATCTTTATTTTTAGATTAAAAATAAATAACTTGGTGGTGTGTGTGAATTGTGTTATGACATGGTGTGACTCGGTAGCGTGAGCATCTTTAATGCAACTTTTTACCTTCAATTACATCTGGATCAAACAGCGAATCAAATTGAAAGCACAAGCAGCTTGTGCTGATGAAAACAATTTGCAAATTGATTATAATCTGTGAGCCAGTTCAGGCGTTTCTGCATGTTTTATGTTACATTACACTAATAGCAACTATAACACTTAAACGTAGTGGTTTTTTTGAAGATACAACTGTTCTGGATCACAGAACATAGGCATGCTGCATATCATTTTAATCAGCAGAAGCAGATTGTTCTAATAAGATGCATTTTAGGGTAAAAAGACGCATTAAAAGATGCACGATGCTACCAAGTCACACAGCACTCCTATGACCTTAGACTCAAAACATTTCTCTCAACATCCTATCACTTGAAATTTTTGCTATACAGTAGAAATTGTATTGTACACATAACAGGGGGCAAGTTTCACTTAATGAGAGATCATGTTAGCTTCAATACTTTTTAAAATACACTACTTTGTACTTTCCTTCTCCCTTCCTCTCTGTGTATGGACACCCAAGTTCCTAAACCACCTCCCCCCACCATCACACAATTATAATTCATCTGCATTGAGCTCATTATATCGCTCACCAACACCCCACCTTCTTTTGCTTCTTTTCAATGCTACCGAATGCTGAGCCTGCTATTGACAAGGAATACATTGTCTACTTTAATTGCACACTTCACATCACATACACAACAGGTGATGTTCTCAACATGGATAGACTGTTTAGTCTAGTAGGTACTGCCTGCGCTTTGGACCTTGAGGTCTGGGGTTTGGATCATGGAAGGGGAGTTTTTTTTCCTTTTCTATTGAATCTTTATTTTTAGATTAAAAATAAATAACTTGGTGGTGTGTGTGAATTGTGTTATGGCATGGTGTGACTCGGTAGCGTGAGCATCTTTAATGCAACTTTTTACCTTCAATTACATGTGGATCATACAGCGAATCAAATTGAAAGCACAAGCAGCTTTTGCTGATGAAAACAATATGCAAATTGATTATAATCTGTGAGCCAGTTCAGGTGTTTCTGCATGTTTTATGTTACATTACACTAATAGCAACTATAACACTTAAACATAGTGGTTTTCTTGAAGATACATCTGTTCTGGATCACAGAACATAGGCATGCTGCATATCATTTTAATCAGCAGAAGCAGATTGTTCTAATAAGATGCATTTTAGGGTAAAAAGATGCATTAAAAGATGCACGATGCTACCAAGTCACACAGCACTACTATGACCTTAGACTCAAAACATTTCTCTCAACATCCTATCACTTGAAATTTCTACTATACAGTAGAAATTGTTTTGTACACATAACAGGGGGCAAGTTTCACATAATGAGAGATCATGTTAAGTTCAATACTTTTTAAAATACACTACTTTGTACTTTCCTTCTCACTTCCTCTCTGTGTATGGACACCCAAGTTCCTAAACCACCTCCCCCCACCATCACACAATTATAATTCATCTGCATTGAGCTCATTATATGGCTCACCAACACCCCACCTTCTTTTGCTTCTTTTAAATGCTGCCGCATGCTGAGCCTGCTATTGACAAGGAATACATTGTCTACTTTAATTGCACACTTCACATCACATACACAACAGGTGATGTTCTCAACATGGACAGACTGTTTAGTCTAGTGGGTACTGTCTGCGCTTTGCACCTTGAGGTCTGGGGTTCGGATCATGGGAGGGGAGTTTTTTTAACTTTTCTTTTGAATCTTTATTTTTAGATTAAAAATAAATCACCTCGTGTTGTGTTTGAATTCTGTTATGGCATGGTGTGACTCGGTAGCGCGAGCATCTTTAATGCAACTTTTTACCTTCAATTACATCTGAATCATACAGCGAATCAAATTGAAAGCACTAGCAGCTTTTGCTGATGAAAACAATATGCAAATTGATTATAATCTGTGAGCCAGTTCAGGTGTTTCTGCATGTTTTATGTTACGTTACACTAATAGCGACTATAACACTTAAACGTCATGGTTTTCTTGAAGATACATCTGTACTGGATCACAGAACATAGGCATGCTGCATATCATTTTAATCAGCATAAGCAGATTGTTCTAATAAAATGCATTTTAGGGTAAAAAGATGCATTAAAAGATGCACGATGCTACCAAGTCACACAGCACTACTATGACCTTAGACTCAAAACATTTCTCTCAACATCCTATAATTTGAAATTTCTGCTATACAGTAGACATTGTGTTGTACACATAACAGGGGGCAAGTTTCACATAATGTGATATCATGTTAGGTTCAATACTTTTAAAATACACTACTTTGTACTTTCCTTCTCCCTTCCTCTCTGTGTATGGCCACCCAAGTTCCTAAACGACCTCCCCCCACCATCACACAATTATAATTCATCTGCATTGAGCTCATTATATGGCTCACCAACACCCCACCTTCTATTGCTTCTATTCAATGCCGCCACATGCTGAGCTGGCTAAAGACAAGGTATTCATTGTCTGCTTTAATTGCATACTTCACATCAAATACACAACAGGTGATGTTCTCAACATGGATAGACTGTTTAGTCTAGTGGGTACTGTCTGCGCTTTGCACCTTGAGGTATGGGGTTCGGATCATGGAAGGGGAGTTTTTTTTTCTTTTCTTTTGAATCTTTATTTTTAGATTAAAAATAAATAACTTGGTGGTGTGTGTGAATTGTGTTATGACATGGTGTGACTCGGTAGCGTGAGCATCTTTAATGCAACTTTTTACCTTCAATTACATCTGGATCAAACAGCGAATCAAATTGAAAGCACAAGCAGCTAGTGCTGATGAAAACAATTTGCAAATTGATTATAATCTGTGAGCCAGTTCAGGCGTTTCTGCATGTTTTATGTTACATTACACTAATAGCAACTATAACACTTAAACGTAGTGGTTTTTTTGAAGATACACCTGTTCTGGATCACAGAACATAGGCATGCTGCATATCATTTTAATCAGCAGAAGCAGATTGTTCTAATAAGATGCATTTTAGGGTAAAAAGACGCATTAAAAGATGCACGATGCTACCAAGTCAAACAGCACTCCTATGACCTTAGACTCAAAACATTTCTCTCAACATCCTATCACTTGAAATTTTTGCTATACAGTAGAAATTGTATTGTACACATAACAGGGGGCAAGTTTCACTTAATGAGAGATCATGTTAGGTTCAATACTTTTTAAAATACACTACTTTGTACTTTCCTTCTCCCTTCCTCTCTGTGTATGGACACCCAAGTTCCTAAACCACCTCCCCCCACCATCACACAATTATAATTCATCTGCATTGAGCTCATTATATCGCTCTCCAACACCCCACCTTCTTTTGCTTCTTTTCAATGCTACCGAATGCTGAGCCTGCTATTGACAAGGAATACATTGTCTACTTTAATTGCACACTTCACATCACATACACAACATGTGATGTTTTCAACATGGATAGACAGTTTAGTCTAGTGGGTACTGTCTGCACTTTGCACCTTGAGGTCTGGGGTTCGGATCATGGAAGGGGAGTTTTTTTTCCTTTTCTTTTGAATCTTTATTTTTAGATTAAAAATAAATCACCTGGTGTTGTGTTTGAATTCTGTTATGGCATGGTGTGACTCGGTAGTGCGAGCATCTTTAATGCAACTTTTTACCTTCAATTACATCTGAATCATACAGCGAATCAAATTGAAAGCACTAGCAGCTTTTGCTGATGAAAACAATATGCAAATTGATTATAATCTGTGAGCCAGTTCAGGTGTTTCTGCATGTTTTATGTTACGTTACACTAATAGTGACTATAACACTTAAACGTCGTGGTTTTCTTGAAGATACATCTGTACTGGATCACAGAACATAGACATGCTGCATTTCATTTTAATCAGCATAAGCAGATTGTTCTAATAAAATGCATTTTAGGGTAAAAAGATGCATTAAAAGATGCACGATGCTACCAAGTCACACAGCACTACTATGAACTTAGACTCAAAACATTTCTCTCAACATCCTATCACTTGAAATTTCTGCTATGCAGTAGACATTGTATTGTACACATAACAGGGGGCAAGTTTCACATAATGAGAGATCATGTTAGGTTCAATACTTTTAAAATACACTACTTTGTACTTTCCTTCTCCCTTCCTCTCTGTGTATGGATACCCAAGTTCCTAAACGACCTCCCCCCACCATCACACAATTATAATTAATCTGCATTGAGCTCATTATATGGCTCACCAACACCCCACCATCTTTTGCTTCTATTCAATGCTGCCGCATGCTGAGCCTGCTAATGACAAGGTATACATTGTCTACTTTAAATGCACACTTCACATCACATACACAACAGGTGATGTTCTCAACATGGATAGACTGTTTAGTCTAGTAGGTACTGCCTGCGCTATGGACCTTGAGGTCTGGGGTTCGGATCATGGAAGGGGAGTTTTTTTTCCTTTTCTTTTGAATCTTTATTTTTAGATTAAAAATAAATAACTTGGTGGTGTGTGTGAATTGTGTTATGACATGGTGTGACTCGGTAGCGTGAGCATCTTTAATGCAACTTTTTACCTTCAATTACATCTGGATCAAACAGCGAATCAAATTGAAAGCACAAGCAGCTTGTGCTGATGAAAACAATTTGCAAATTGATTATAATCTGTGAGCCAGTTCAGGCGTTTCGGCATGTTTTATGTTACATTACACTAATAGCAACTATAACACTTAAATGTAGTGGTTTTTTTGAAGATACACCTGTTCTGGATCACAGAACATAGGCATGCTGCATATCATTTTAATCAGCAGAAGCAGATTGTTCTAATAAGATGCATTTTAGGGTAAAAAGACGCATTAAAAGATGCACGATGCTACCAAGTCACACAGCATTCCTATGACCTTAGACTCAAAACATTTCTCTCAACATCCTATCACTTGAAATTTTTGCTATACAGTAGAAATTGTATTGTACACATAACAGGGGGCAAGTTTCACTTAATGAGAGATCATGTTAGGTTCAATACTTTTTAAAATACACTACTTTGTACTTTCCTTCTCCCTTCCTCTCTGTGTATGGACACCCAAGTTCCTAAACCACCTCCCCCCACCATCACACAATTATAATTCATCTGCATTGAGCTCATTATATCGCTCTCCAACACCCCACCTTCTTTTGCTTCTTTTCAATGCTACCGAATGCTGAGCCTGCTATTGACAAGGAATACATTGTCTACTTTAATTGCACACTTCACATCACATACACAACATGTGATGTTCTCAACATGGATAGACTGTTTAGTCTAGTGGGTACTGTCTGCGCTTTGCACCTTGAGGTCTGGGGTTCGGATCATGGAAGGGGAGTTTTTTTTCCTTTTCTTTTGAATCTTTATTTTTAGATTAAAAATAAATCACCTGGTGTTGTGTTTGAATTCTGTTATGGCATGGTGTGACTCGGTAGTGCGAGCATCTTTAATGCAACTTTTTACCTTCAATTACATCTGAATCATACAGCGAATCAAATTGAAAGCACTAGCAGCTTTTGCTGATGAAAACAATATGCAAATTGATTATAATCTGTGAGCCAGTTCAGGTGTTTCTGCATGTTTTATGTTACGTTACACTAATAGCGACTATAACACTTAAACGTCGTGGTTTTCTTGAAGATACATCTGTACTGGATCACAGAACATAGGCATGCTGCATTTCATTTTAATCAGCATAAGCAGATTGTTCTAATAAAATGCATTTTAGGGTAAAAAGATGCATTAAAAGATGCACGATGCTACCAAGTCACACAGCACTACTATGAACTTAGACTCAAAACATTTCTCTCAACATCCTATCACTTGAAATTTCTGCTATGCAGTAGACATTGTATTGTACACATAACAGGGGGCAAGTTTCACATAATGAGAGATCATGTTAGGTTCAATACTTTTAAAATACACTACTTTGTACTTTCCTTCTCCCTTCCTCTCTGTGTATGGCCACCCAAGTTCCTAAACGACCTCCCCCCACCATCACACAATTATAATTAATCTGCATTGAGCTCATTATATGGCTCACCAACACCCCACCATCTTTTGCTTCTATTCAATGCTGCCGCATGCTGAGCCTGCTAATGACAAGGTATACATTGTCTACTTTAAATGCACACTTCACATCACATACACAACAGGTGATGTTCTCAACATGGATAGACTGTTTAGTCTAGTAGGTACTGCCTGCGCTTTGGACCTTGAGGTCTGGGGTTCGGATCATGGAAGGGGAGTTTTTTTTCCTTTTCTTTTGAATCTTTATTTTTAGATTAAAAATAAATAACTTGGTGGTGTGTGTGAATTGTGTTATGACATGGTGTGACTCGGTAGCGTGAGCATCTTAAATGCAACTTTTTACCTTCAATTACATGTGGATCATACAGCGAATCAAATTGAAAGCACAAGCAGCTTTTGCTGATGAAAACAATATGCAAATTGATTATAATCTGTGAGTCAGTTCAGGTGTTTCTGCATGTTTTATGTTACATTACACTAATAGCAACTATAACACTTAAACATAGTGGTTTTCTTGAAGACACACCTGTTCTGGATCACAGAACATAGGCATGCTGCATATCATGTTAATCAGCAGAAGCAGATTGTTCTAATAAGATGCATTTTAGGGTAAAAAGATGCATTAAAAGACGCACGATGCTACCAAGTCACACAGCACTCCTATGACCTTAGACTCAAAACATTTCTCTCAACATCCTATCACTTGAAATTTCTACTATACAGTAGAAATTGTTTTGTACACATAACAGGGGGCAAGTTTCACATAATGAGAGATCATGTTAAGTTCAATACTTTTTAAAATACACTACTTTGTACTTTCCTTCTCACTTCCTCTCTGTGTATGGACACCCAAGTTCCTAAACCACCTCCCCCCACCATCACACAATTATAATTCATCTGCATTGAGCTCATTATATGGCTCACCAACACCCCACCTTCTTTTGCTTCTTTTAAATGCTGCCGCATGCTGAGCCTGCTATTGACAAGGAATACATTGTCTACTTTAATTGCACACTTCACATCACATACACAACAGGTGATGTTCTCAACATGGATAGACTGTTTAGTCTAGTGGGTACTGTCTGCACTTTGCACCTTGAGGTCTGGGGTTCGGATCATGGAAGGGGAGTTTTTTTAACTTTTCTTTTGAATCTTTATTTTTAGATTAAAAATAAATCACCTCGTGTTGTGTTTGAATTCTGTTATGGCATGGTGTGACTCGGTAGCGCGAGCATCTTTAATGCAACTTTTTACCTTCAATTACATCTGAATCATACAGCGAATCAAATTGAAAGCACTAGCAGCTTTTGCTGATGAAAACAATATGCAAATTGATTATAATCTGTGAGCCAGTTCAGGCGTTTCTGCATGTTTTATGTTACATTACACTAATAGCAACTTTAACACTTAAACGTAGTGGTTTTCTTGAAGATACACCTGTTCTGGATCACAGAACATAGGCATGCTGCATATCATTTTAATCAGCAGAAGCAGATTGTTCTAATAAGATGCATTTTAGGGTAAAAAGATGCATTAAAAGATGCACGATGCTACCAAGTCACACAGCACTCCTATGACCTTAGACTCAAAACATTTCTCTCAACATCCTATCACTTGAAATTTTTGCTATACAGTAGAAATTGTATTGTACACATAACAGGGGGCAAGTTTCACTTAATGAGAGATCATGTTAGGTTCAATACTTTTTAAAATACACTACTTTGTACTTTCCTTCTCCCTTCCTCTCTGTGTATGGACACGCAAGTTCCTAAACCACCTCCCCCCACCGTCACACAATTATAATTCATCTGCATTGAGCTCATTATATGGCTCACCAACACCCCACCTTCTATTGCTTCTATTCAATGCTGCCACATGCTGAGCCTGCTAAAGACAAGGTATTCATTGTCTGCTTTAATTGCATACTTCACATCAAATACACAACAGGTGATGTTCTCAACATGGATAGACTGTTTAGTCTAGTAGGTACTGCCTGCGCTTTGGACCTTGAGGTCTTGGGTTCGGATCATGGAAGGGGAGTTTTTTTTCCTTTTCTTTTGAATCTTTATTTTTAGATTAAAAATAAATAACTTGGTGGTGTGTGTGAATTGTGTTATGACATGGTGTGACTCGGTAGCGTGAGCATCTTTAATGCAACTTTTTACCTTCAATTACATCTGAATCATACAGCGAATCAAATTGAAAGCACAAGCAGCTTTTGCTGATGAAAACAATATGCAAATTGATTATAATCTGTGAGCCAGTTCAGGTGTTTCTGCATGTTTTATGTTACATTACACTAATAGCAACTATAACACTTAAACATAGTGGTTTTCTTGAAGATACACCTGTTCTGGATCACAGAACATAGGCATGCTGCATATCATTTTAATCAGCAGAAGCAGATTGTTCTAATAAGATGCATTTTAGTGTAAAAAGATGCATTAAAAGACGCACGATGCTACCAAGTCACACAGCACTCCTATGACCTTAGACTCAAAACATTTCTCTCAACATCCTATCACTTGAAATTTCTACTATACAGTAGAAATTGTTTTGTACACATAACAGGGGGCAAGATTCACATAATGAGAGATCATGTTAAGTTCAATACTTTTTAAAATACACTACTTTGTACTTTCCTTCTCACTTCCTCTCTGTGTATGGACACCCAAGTTCCTAAACCACCTCCCCCCACCATCACACAATTATAATTCATCTGCATTGAGCTCATTATATGGCTCACCAACACCCCACCTTCTTTTGCTTCTTTTCAATGCTGCCTCATGCTGAGCCTGCTATTGACAAGGAATATTTTGTCTACTTTAATTGCACACTTCACATCACATACACAACAGGTGATGTTCTTAACACGGATAGACTGTTTAGTCTAGTGGGTACTGTCTGCGCTTTGCACCTTGAGGTCTGGGGTTCGGATCATGGAAGGGGAGTTTTTTTTCCTTTTCTTTTGAATCTTTATTTTTAGATTAAAAATAAATCACCTGGTGTTGTGTTTGAATTCTGTTATGGCATGGTGTGACTCGGTAGCGCGAGCATCTTTAATGCAACTTTTTACCTTCAATTACATCTGAATCATACAGCGAATCAAATTGAAAGCACTAGCAGCTTTTGCTGATGAAAACAGTATGCAAATTGATTATAATCTGTGAGCCAGTTCAGGTGTTTCTGCATGTTTTATGTTACGTTACACTAATAGCGACTATAACACTTAAACGTCATGGTTTTCTTGAAGATACATCTGTACTGGATCACAGAACATAGGCATGCTGCATATCATTTTAATCAGCATAAGCAGATTGTTCTAATAAAATGCATTTTAGGGTAAAAAGATGCATTAAAAGATGCACGATGCTACCAAGACACACAGCACTACTATGACCTTAGACTCAAAACATTTCTCTCAACATCCTATCACTTGAAATTTCTGCTATACAGTAGACATTGTATTGTACACATAACAGGGGGCAAGTTTCACATAATGTGATATCATGTTTGGTTCAATACTTTTAAAATACACTACTTTGTACTTTCCTTCTCCCTTCCTCTCTGTGTATGGCCACCCAAGTTCCTAAACGACCTCCCCCCACCATCACACAATTATAATTCATCTGCATTGAGCTCATTATATGGCTCACCAATACCCCATCTTCTATTGCTTCTATTCAATGCCGCCACATGCTGAGCCGGCTAAAGACAAGGTATTCATTGTCTGCTTTAATTGCATACTTCACATCAAATAAACAACAGGTGATGTTCTCAACATGGATAGACTGTTTAGTCTAGTGGGTACTGTCTGCGCTTTGCACCTTGAGGTATGGGGTTCGGATCATGGAAGGGGAGTTTTTTTTCCTTTTCTTTTGAATCTTTATTTTTAGATTAAAAATAAATAACTTGGTGGTGTGTGTGAATTGTGTTATGACATGGTGTGACTCGGTAGCGTGAGCATCTTTAATGCAACTTTTTACCTTCAATTACATCTGGATCATACAGCGAATCAAATTGAAAGCACAAGCTGCTTTTGCTGATGAAAACAATATGCAAATTGATTATAATCTGTGAGCCAGTTCAGGCGTTTCTGCATGTTTTATGTTACATTACACTAATAGCAACTATAACACTTAAACGTAGTGGTTTTCTAGAAGATACACCTGTTCTGGATCACAGAACATAGGCATGCTGCATATCATTTTAATCAGCAGAAGCAGATTGTTCTAATAAGATGCATTTTAGGGTAAAAAGATGCATTAAAAGATGCACGATGCTACCAAGTCACACAGCACTCCTATGACCTTAGACTCAAAACATTTCTCTCAACATCCTATCACTTGAAATTTCTGCTATACAGTAGAAATTGTTTTGTACACATAACAGGGGGCAAGTTTCACATAATGAGAGATCATGTTAGGTTCAATACTATTTAAAATACACTACTTTGTACTTTCCTTCTCACTTCCTCTCTGTGTATGGACACCCAAGTTCCTAAACCACCTCCCCCCACCATCACACAATTATAATTCATCTGCATTGAGCTCATTATATGGCTCACCAACACCCCACCTTCTTTTGCTTCTATTCAATGCTGCCACATGCTGAGCCTGCTAATGACAAGGTAATCATTGTCTGCTTTAATTGCATACTTCACATCAAATAAACAACAGGTGATGTTCTCAACATGGATAGACTGTTTAGTCTAGTGGGTACTGTCTGCGCTTTGCACCTTGAGGTATGGGGTTTGGATCATGGAAGGGGAGTTTTTTTTCCTTTTCTTTTGAATCTTTATATTTAGATTAAAAATAAATCACTTTGTGGTGTGTGTGAATTCTGTTATGACATGGTGTGATTCGGTAGTGCGAGCATCTTTAATGCAACTTTTTACCTTCAATTACATCTGAATCATACAGCGAATCTAATTGAAAGCACAATCAGCTTTTGCTGATAAAAACAATATGCAAATTGCCTATAATCTGTGAGCCAGTTCAGGTGTTTCTGCATGTTTTATGTTACGTTACACTAATAGCGACTATAACACTTAAACGTCATGGTTTTCTTGAAGATACATCTGTACTGGATCACAGAACATAGGCATGCTGCATATCATTTTAATCAGCAGAAGCAGATTGTTCTAATAAGATGCATTTTAGGGTAAAAAGATGCATTAAAAGACGCACAATGCTACCAAGTCACACAGCACTCCTATGACCTTAGACTCAAAACATTTCTCTCAACATCCTATCACTTGAAATTTCTACTATACAGTAGAAATTGTTTTGTTTACATAACAGGGGGCAAGTTTCATATAATGAGAGATCATGTTAAGTTCAATACTTTTTAAAATACACTACTTTGTACTTTCCTTCTCACTTCCTCTCTGTGTATGGACACCCAAGTTCCTAAACCACCTCCCCCCACCATCACACAATTATAATTCATCTGCATTGAGCTCATTATATGGCTCACCAACACCCCACCTTCTTTTGCTTCTTTTCAATGCTGCCTCATGCTGAGCCTGCTATTGACAAGGAATATTTTGTCTACTTTAATTGCACACTTCACATCACATACACAACAGGTGATGTTCTTAACACGGATAGACTGTTTAGTCTAGTGGGTACTGTCTGCGCTTTGCACCTTGAGGTCTGGGGTTCGGATCATGGAAGGGGAGTTTTTTTTCCTTTTCTTTTGAATCTTTATTTTTAGATTAAAAATAAATCACCTGGTGTTGTGTTTGAATTCTGTTATGGCATGGTGTGACTCGGTAGCGCGAGCATCTTTAATGCAACTTTTTACCTTCAATTACATCTGAATCATACAGCGAATCAAATTGAAAGCACTAGCAGCTTTTGCTGATGAAAACAGTATGCAAATTGATTATAATCTGTGAGCCAGTTCAGGCGTTTCTGCATGTTTTATGTTACATTACACTAATAGCAACTATAACACTTAAACGTAGTGGTTTTCTAGAAGATACACCTGTTCTGGATCACAGAACATAGGCATGCTGCATATCATTTTAATCAGCAGAAGCAGATTGTTCTAATAAGATGCATTTTAGGGTAAAAAGATGCATTAAAAGATGCACGATGCTACCAAGTCACACAGCACTCCTATGACCTTAGACTCAAAACATTTCTCTCAACATCCTATCACTTGAAATTTCTGCTATACAGTAGAAATTGTTTTGTACACATAACAGGGGGCAAGTTTCACATAATGAGAGATCATGTTAGGTTCAATACTATTTAAAATACACTACTTTGTACTTTCCTTCTCACTTCCTCTCTGTGTATGGACACCCAAGTTCCTAAACGACCTCCCCCCACCATCACACAATTATAATTCATCTGCATTGAGCTCATTATATGGCTCACCAACACCCCACCTTCTTTTGCTTCTATTCAATGCTGCCACATGCTGAGCCTGCTAATGACAAGGTAATCATTGTCTGCTTTAATTGCATACTTCACATCAAATAAACAACAGGTGATGTTCTCAACATGGATAGACTGTTTAGTCTAGTGGGTACTGTCTGCGCTTTGCACCTTGAGGTATGGGGTTTGGATCATGGAAGGGGAGTTTTTTTTCCTTTTCTTTTGAATCTTTATATTTAGATTAAAAATAAATCACTTTGTGGTGTGTGTGAATTCTGTTATGACATGGTGTGATTCGGTAGCGCGAGCATCTTTAATGCAACTTTTTACCTTCAATTACATCTGAATCATACAGCGAATCTAATTGAAAGCACAATCAGCTTTTGCTGATAAAAACAATATGCAAATTGCCTATAATCTGTGAGCCAGTTCAGGTGTTTCTGCATGTTTTATGTTACGTTACACTAATAGCGACTATAACACTTAAACGTCATGGTTTTCTTGAAGATACATCTGTACTGGATCACAGAACATAGGCATGCTGCATATCATTTTAATCAGCAGAAGCAGATTGTTCTAATAAGATGCATTTTAGGGTAAAAAGATGCATTAAAAGACGCACAATGCTACCATGTCACACAGCACTCCTATGACCTTAGACTCAAAACATTTCTCTCAACATCCTATCACTTGAAATTTCTACTATACAGTAGAAATTGTTTTGTTTACATAACAGGGGGCAAGTTTCATATAATGAGAGATCATGTTAAGTTCAATACTTTTTAAAATACACTACTTTGTACTTTCCTTCTCACTTCCTCTCTGTGTATGGACACCCAAGTTCCTAAACCACCTCCCCCCACCATCACACAATTATAATTCATCTGCATTGAGCTCATTATATGGCTCACCAACACCCCACCTTCTTTTGCTTCTTTTCAATGCTGCCTCATGCTGAGCCTGCTATTGACAAGGAATATTTTGTCTACTTTAATTGCATACTTCACATCAAATACACAACAGGTGATGTTCTCATTGACTGTTTAGTCTAGTGGGTACTGTCTGCGCTTTGCACCTTGAGGTATGGGGTTCGGATCATGGAAGGGGAGTTTTTTTTCCTTTTCTTTTGAATCTTTATTTTTAGATTAAAAATAAATAACTTGGTGGTGTGTGTGAATTGTGTTATGACATGGTGTGACTCGGTAGCGTGAGCATCTTTAATGCAACTTTTTACCTTCAATTAAATCTGGATCATACAGCGAATCAAATTGAAAGCACAAGCAGCTTTTGCTGATGAAAACAATATGCAAATTGATTATAATCTGTGAGCCAGTTCAGGCGTTTCTGCATGTTTTATGTTACATTACACTAATAGCAACTATAACACTTAAACGTAGTGGTTTTCTTGAAGATACACCTGTTCTGGATCACAGAACATAGGCATGCTGCATATCATTTTAATCAGCAGAAGCAGATTGTTCTAATAAGATGCATTTTAGGGTAAAAAGATGCATTAAAAGACGCACGATGCTACCAAGTCACACAGCACTCCTATGACCTTAGACTCAAAACATTTCTCTCAACATCCTATCACTTGAAATTTTTGCTATACAGTAGAAATTGTATTGTACACATAACAGGGGGCAAGTTTCACTTAATGAGAGATCATGTTAGGTTCAATACTTTTTAAAATACACTACTTTGTACTTTCCTTCTCCCTTCCTCTCTGTGTATGGACACCCAAGTTCCTAAACCACCTCCCCCCACCATCACACAATTATAATTCATCTGCATTGAGCTCATTATATCGCTCACCAACACCCCACCTTCTTTTGCTTCTATTCAATGCTGCCACATGCTGAGCCTGCTAATGACAAGGTATTCATTGTCTGCTTTAATTGCATGCTTCACATCAAATACACAACAGGTGATGTTCTCAACATGGATAGACTGTTTAGGCTAGTTGGTTCCTTCTGCACTTTGCACATTGAGGTCTGGGGTTCGAATCATGGAAGGGGAGTTTTTTTTCCTTTTCTTTTGAATCTTTATATTTAGATTAAAAATAAATCACTTTGTGGTGTGTGTGAATTCTGTTATGACATGGTGTGATTCGGTAGCGCGAGCATCTTTAATGCAACTTTTTACCTTCAATTACATCTGAATCATACAGCGAATCTAATTGAAAGCACAAGCAGCTTTTGCTGATAAAAACAATATGCAAATTGCCTATAATCTGTGAGCCAGTTCAGGTGTTTCTGCATGTTTTATGTTACGTTACACTAATAGCGACTATAACACTTAAACGTCATGGTTTTCTTGAAGATACATCTGTACTGGATCACAGAACATAGGCATGCTGCATATCATTTTAATCAGCAGAAGCAGATTGTTCTAATAAGATGCATTTTAGGGTAAAAAGATGCATTAAAAGACGCACGATGCTACCAAGTCACACAGCACTCCTATGACCTTAGACTCAAAACATTTCTCTCAACATCCTATCACTTGAAATTTCTACTATACAGTAGAAATTGTTTTGTACACATAACAGGGGGCAAGTTTCATATAATGAGAGATCATGTTAAGTTCAATACTTTTTAAAATACACTACTTTGTACTTTCCTTCTCACTTCCTCTCTGTGTATGGACACCCAAGTTCCTAAACCACCTCCCCCCACCATCACACAATTATAATTCATCTGCATTGAGCTCATTATATGGCTCACCAACACCCCACCTTCTTTTGCTTCTTTTCAATGCTGCCTCATGCTGAGCCTGCTATTGACAAGGAATATTTTGTCTACTTTAATTGCACACTTCACATCACATACACAACAGGTGATGTTCTCAACACGGATAGACTGTTTAGTCTAGTGGGTACTGTCTGCGCTTTGCACCTTGAGGTCTGGGGTTCGGATCATGGAAGGGGAGTTTTTTTTCCTTTTCTTTTGAATCTTTATTTTTAGATTAAAAATAAATCACCTCATGTTGTGTTTGAATTCTGTTATGGCATTGTGTGACTCGGTAGCGCGAGCATCTTTAATGCAACTTTTTACCTTCAATTACATCTGAATCATACAGCGAATCAAATTGAAAGCACTAGCAGCTTTTGCTGATGAAAACAATATGCAAATTGATTATAATCTGTGAGCCAGTTCAGGTGTTTCTGCATGTTTTATGTTACGTTACACTAATAGCGACTATAACACTTAAACGTCATGGTTTTCTTGAAGATACATCTGTACTGGATCACAGAACATAGGCATGCTGCATATCAATTTAATCAGCATAAGCAGATTGTTCTAATAAAATGCATTTTAGGGTAAAAAGATGCATTAAAAGATGCACGATGCTACCAAGTCACACAGCACTACTATGACCTTAGACTCAAAACATTTCTCTCAACATCCTATCACTTGAAATTTCTGCTATACAGTAGACATTGTTTTGTACACATAACAGGGGGCAAGTTTCACATAAAGTGATATCATGTTAGGTTCAATACTTTTAAAATACACTACTTTGTACTTTCCTTCTCCCTTCCTCTCTGTGTATGGCACCCAAGTTCCTAAACGACCTCCCCCCACCATCACACAATTATAATTCATCTGCATTGAGCTCATTATATGGCTCACCAACACCCCACCTTCTATTTCTTCTGTTCAATGCCGCCACATGCTGAGCCGGCTAAAGACAAGGTATTCATTGTCTGCTTTAATTGCATACTTCACATCAAATACACAACAGGTGATGTTCTCATTGACTGTTTAGTCTAGTGGGTACTGTCTGCGCTTTGCACCTTGAGGTATGGGGTTCGGATCATGGAAGGGGAGTTTTTTTTCCTTTTCTTTTGAATCTTTATTTTTAGATTAAAAATAAATAACTTGGTGGTGTGTGTGAATTGTGTTATGACATGGTGTGACTCGGTAGCGTGAGCATCTTTAATGCAACTTTTTACCTTCAATTACATCTGGATCATACAGCGAATCAAATTGAAAGCACAAGCAGCTTTTGCTGATGAAAACAATATGCAAATTGATTATAATCTGTGAGCCAGTTCAGGCGTTTCTGCATGTTTTATGTTACATTACACTAATAGCAACTATAACACTTAAACGTAGTGGTTTTCTTGAAGATACACCTGTTCTGGATCACAGAACATAGGCATGCTGCATATCATTTTAATCAGCAGAAGCAGATTGTTCTAATAAGATGCATTTTAGGGTAAAAAAAAAATTAAAAGAAGCACGATGCTACCAAGTCACACAGCACTCCTATGACCTTAGACTCAAAACATTTCTCTCAACATCCTATCACTTGAAATTTTTGCTATACAGTAGAAATTGTATTGTACACATAACAGGGGGCAAGTTTCACTTAATGAGAGATCATGTTAGGTTCAATACTTTTTAAAATACACTACTTTGTACTTTCCTTCTCCCTTCCTCTCTGTGTATGGACACCCAAGTTCCTAAACCACCTCCCCCCACCATCACACAATTATAATTCATCTGCATTGAGCTCATTATATCGCTCACCAACACCCCACCTTCTTTTGCTTCTATTCAATGCTGCCACATGCTGAGCCTGCTAATGACAAGGTATTCATTGTCTGCTTTAATTGCATACTTCACATCAAATACACAACAGGTGATGTTCTCAACATGGATAGACTGTTTAGGCTAGTGGGTTACTTCTGCACTTTGCACATTGAGGTCTGGGGTTCGAATCATGGAAGGGGAGTTTTTTTTCCTTTTCTTTTGAATCTTTATATTTAGATTAAAAATAAATCACTTTGTGGTGTGTGTGAATTCTGTTATGACATGGTGTGATTCGGTAGCGCGTGCATCTTTAATGCAACTTTTTACCTTCAATTACATCTGAATCATACAGCGAATCAAATTGAAAGCACAAGCAGCTTTTGCTGATAAAAACAATATGCAAATTGCCTATAATCTGTGAGCCAGTTCAGGTGTTTCTGCATGTTTTATGTTACGTTACACTAATAGCGACTATAACACTTAAACGTCATGGTTTTCTTGAAGATACATCTGTACTGGATCACAGAACATAGGCATGCTGCATATCATTTTAATCAGCAGAAGCAGATTGTTCTAATAAGATGCATTTTAGGGTAAAAAGATGCATTAAAAGACGCACGATGCTACCAAGTCACACAGCACTCTAATGACCTTAGACTCAAAACATTTCTCTCAACATCCTATCACTTGAAATTTCTACTATACAGTAGAAATTGTTTTGTACACATAACAGGGGGCAAGTTTCATATAATGAGAGATCATGTTAAGTTCAATACTTTTTAAAATACACTACTTTGTACTTTCCTTCTCACTTCCTCTCTGTGTATGGACACCCAAGTTCCTAAACCACCTCCCCCCACCATCACACAATTATAATTCATCTGCATTGAGCTCATTATATGGCTCACCAACACCCCACCTTCTTTTGCTTCTTTTAAATGCTGCCGCATGCTGAGCCTGCTATTGACAAGGAATATTTTGTCTACTTTAATTGCACACTTCACATCACATACACAACAGGTGATGTTCTCAACACGGATAGACTGTTTAGTCTAGTGGGTACTGTCTGCGCTTTGCACCTTGAGGTCTGGGGTTCGGATCATGGAAGGGGAGTTTTTTTTCCTTTTCTTTTGAATCTTTATTTTTAGATTAAAAATAAAACACCTTGTGTTGTGTTTGAATTCTGTTATGGCATGGTGTGACTCGGTAGCGCGAGCATCTTTAATGCAACTTTTTACCTTCAATTACATCTGAATCATACAGCAAATCAAATTGAAAGCACTAGCAGCTTTTGCTGATGAAAACAATATGCAAATTGATTATAATCTGTGAGCCAGTTCAGGTGTTTCTGCATGTTTTATGTTACGTTACACTAATAGCGACTATAACACTTAAACGTCATGGTTTTCTTGAAGATACATCTGTACTGGATCACAGAACATAGGCATGCTGCATATCATTTTAATCAGCATAAGCAGATTGTTCTAATAAAATGCATTTTAGGGTAAAAAGATGCATTAAAAGATGCACGATGCTACCAAGTCACACAGCACTCCTATGACCTTAGACTCAAAACATTTCTCTCAACATCCTATCACTTGAAATTTTTGCTATACAGTAGACATTGTATTGTACACATAACAGGGGGCAAGTTTCACTTAATGAGAGATCATGTTAGGTTCAATACTTTTTAAAATACACTACTTTGTACTTTCCTTCGCCCTTCCTCTCTGTGTATGGACACCCAAGTTCCTAAACCACCTCCCCCCACCATCACACAATTATAATTCATCTGCATTGAGCTCATTATATCGCTCACCAACACCCCACCTTCTTTTGCTTCTATTCAATGCTGACGCATGCTGAGCCTGCTAATGACAAGGTATTCATTGTCTGATTTAATTGCATACTTCACATCAAATACACAACAGGTGATGTTCTCAACATGGATAGACTGTTTAGGCTAGTGGGTACTGTCTGCGCTTTGCACATTGAGGTGTGGGGTTCGAATAATGGAAGGGGAGTTTTTTTTCCTTTTCTTTTGAATCTTTATATTTAGATTAAAAATAAATCACTTTGTGGTGTGTGTGAATTCTGTTATGGCATGGTGTGATTCAGTAGCGCGAGCATCTTTAATGCAACTTTTTACCTTCAATTACATCTGAATCATACAGCGAATCAAATTGAAAGCACAAGCTGCTTTTGCTGATAAAAACAATATGCAAATTGCCTATAATTTGTGAGCCAGTTCAGGTGTTTCTGCATGTTTTATGTTACGTTACACTAATAGCGACTATAACACTTAAACGTAGTGGTTTTCTTGAAGATACACCTGTACTGGATCACAGAACATAGGCATGCTGGATATCATTTTAATCAGCAGAAGCAGATTGTTCTAATAAGATGCATTTTAGGGTAAAAAGACGCATTAAAAGATGCACGATGCTACCAAGTCACACAGCACTCCTATGACCTTAGACTCAAAACATTTCTCTCAACATCCTATCACTTGATATTTCTGCTATACAGTAGAAATTGTTTTGTACACATAACAGGGGGCACGTTTCACATAATGAGAGATCATGTTAGGTTCAATACTTTTTAAAATACACTACTTTGTACTTTCCTTCTCACTTCCTCTCTGTGCATGGCCACCCAAGTTCCTAAACGACCTCCCCCCACCATCACACAATTATAATTCATCTGCATTGAGCTCATTATATGGCTCACCAACACCCCACCTTCTTTTGCTTCTTTTCAATGCTGCCGCATGCTGAGCCTGCTATTGACAAGGAATACATTGTCTACTTTAATTGCACACTTCACATCACATACACAACATGTGATGTTCTCAACATGGATAGACTGTTTAGTCTAGTGGGTACTGTCTGCGCTTTGCACCTTGAGGTCTGGGGTTCGGATCATGGAAGGGGAGTTTTTTTTTCCTTTTCTTTTGAATCTTTATTTTTAGATTAAAAATAAATCACCTGGTGTTGTGTTTGAATTCTGTTATGGCATGGTGTGACTCGGTAGCGCAAGCATCTTTAATGCAACTTTTTACCTTCAATTACATCTGAATCATACAGCGAATCAAATTGAAAGCACTAGCAGCTTTTGCTGATGAAAACAATATGCAAATTGATTATAATCTGTGAGCCAGTTCAGGTGTTTCTGCATGTTTTATGTTACGTTACACTAATAGCGACTATAACACTTAATTGTCGTGGTTTTCCTGAAGATACATCTGTACTGGATCACAGAACATAGGCATGCTGCATATCATTTTAATCAGCAGAAGCAGATTGTTCTAATAAGATGCATTTTAGGGTAAAAAGATGCATTAAAAGATGCACGATGCTACCAAGTCACACAGCACTACTATGACCTTAGACTCAAAACATTTCTCTCAACATCCTATCACTTGAAATTTCTGCTGTACAGTAGACATTGTATTGTATACAAAACAGGGGGCAAGTTTCACATGAGAGATCATGTTAGCTTCAATACATTTTAAAATACACTACTTTGTACATTCCTTCTCCCTTCCTCTCTGTGTATGGCCACCCAAGTTCCTATACCACCTCCCCCCACCATCACACAATTATAATTCATCAGCATTGAGCTCATTATATGGCTCACCAACACCCCACCATCTTTTGCTTCTATTCAATGCTGCTGCATGCTGAGCCTGCTAATGACAAGGTATACATTGTCTACTTTAAATGCACACTTCACATCACATACACAACAGGTGATGTTCTCAACATGGATAGACTGTTTAGTCTAGTGGGTACTGTCTGCGCTTTGCACCTTGAGGTATGGGGTTCGGATCATGGAAGGGGAGTTTTTTTTCCTTTTCTTTTGAATCTTTATTGTTAGATTAAAAATAAATAACTTGGTGGTGTGTGTGAATTCTGTTATGACATGGTGTGATTCGGTAGCGCGAGCATCTTTAATGCAACTTTTTACCTTCAATTACATCTGAATCATACAGCGAATCTAATTGAAAGCACAAGCAGCTTTTGCTGATAAAAACAATATGCAAATTGCCTATAATCTGTGAGCCAGTTCAGGTGTTTCTGCATGTTTTATGTTACGTTACACTAATAGCGACTATAACACTTAAACGTCATGGTTTTCTTGAAGATACATCTGTACTGGATCACAGAACATAGGCATGCTGCATATCATTTTAATCAGCAGAAGCAGATTGTTCTAATAAGATGCATTTTAGGGTAAAAAGATGCATTAAAAGACGCACGATGCTACCAAGTCACACAGCACTCCTATGACCTTAGACTCAAAACATTTCTCTCAACATCCTATCACTTGAAATTTCTACTATACAGTAGAAATTGTTTTGTACACATAACAGGGGGCAAGTTTCATATAATGAGAGATCATGTTAAGTTCAATACTTTTTAAAATACACTACTTTGTACTTTCCTTCTCACTTCCTCTCTGTGTATGGACACCCAAGTTCCTAAACCACCTCCCCCCACCATCACACAATTATAATTCATCTGCATTGAGCTCATTATATGGCTCACCAACACCCCACCTTCTTTTGCTTCTTTTCAATGCTGCCTCATGCTGAGCCTGCTATTGACAAGGAATATTTTGTCTACTTTAATTGCACACTTCACATCACATACACAACAGGTGATGTTCTCGACACGGATACACTGTTTAGTCTAGTGGGTACTGTCTGCGCTTTGCACCTTGAGGTCTGGGGTTCGGATCATGGAAGGGGAGTTTTTTTTCCTTTTCTTTTGAATCTTTATTTTTAGATTAAAAATAAATCACCTCATGTTGTGTTTGAATTCTGTTATGGCATGGTGTGACTCGGTAGCGCGAGCATCTTTAATGCAACTTTTTACCTTCAATTACATCTGAATCATACAGCGAATCAAATTGAAAGCACTAGCAGCTTTTGCTGATGAAAACAATATGCAAATTGATTATAATCTGTGAGCCAGTTCAGGTGTTTCTGCATGTTTTATGTTACGTTACACTAATAGCGACTATAACACTTAAACGTCATGGTTTTCTTGAAGATACATCTGTACTGGATCACAGAACATAGGCATGCTGCATATCAATTTAATCAGCATAAGCAGATTGTTCTAATAAAATGCATTTTAGGGTAAAAAGATCCATTAAAAGATGCACGATGCTACCAAGTCACACAGCACTACTATGACCTTAGACTCAAAACATTTCTCTCAACATCCTATCACTTGAAATTTCTGCTATACAGTAGACATTGTTTTGTACACATAACAGGGGGCAAGTTTCACATAATGTGATATCATGTTAGGTTCAATACTTTTAAAATACACTACTTTGTACTTTCCTTCTCCCTTCCTCTCTGTGTATGGCCACCCAAGTTCCTAAACGACCTCCCCCCACCATCACACAATTATAATTCATCTGCATTGAGCTCATTATATGGCTCACCAACACCCCACCTTCTATTGCTTCTGTTCAATGCCGCCACATGCTGAGCCGGCTAAAGACAAGGTATTCATTGTCTGCTTTAATTGCATACTTCACATCAAATACACAACAGGTGATGTTCTCATTGACTGTTTAGTCTAGTGGGTACTGTCTGCGCTTTGCACCTTGAGGTATGGGGTTCGGATCATGGAAGGGGAGTTTTTTTTCCTTTTCTTTTGAATCTTTATTTTTAGATTAAAAATAAATAACTTGGTGGTGTGTGTGAATTGTGTTATGACATGGTGTGACTCGGTAGCGTGAGCATCTTTAATGCAACTTTTTACCTTCAATTACATCTGGATCATACAGTGAATCAAATTGAAAGCACAAGCAGCTTTTGCTGATGAAAACAATATGCAAATTGATTATAATCTGTGAGCCAGTTCAGGCGTTTCTGCATGTTTTATGTTACATTACACTAATAGCAACTATAACACTTAAACGTAGTGGTTTTCTTGAAGATACACCTGTTCTGGATCACAGAACATAGGCATGCTGCATATCATTTTAATCAGCAGAAGCAGATTGTTCTAATAAGATGCATTTTAGAGTAAAAAAAAAATTAAAAGATGCACGATGCTACCAAGTCACACAGCACTCCTATGACCTTAGACTCAAAACATTTCTCTCAACATCCTATCACTTGAAATTTTTGCTATACAGTAGAAATTGTATTGTACACATAACAGGGGGCAAGTTTCACTTAATGAGAGATCATGTTAGGTTCAATACTTTTTAAAATACACTACTTTGTACTTTCCTTCTCCCTTCCTCTCTGTGTATGGACACCCAAGTTCCTAAACCACCTCCCCCCACCATCACACAATTATAATTCATCTGCATTGAGCTCATTATATCGCTCACCAACACCCCACCTTCTTTTGCTTCTATTCAATGCTGCCACATGCTGAGCCTGCTAATGACAAGGTATTCATTGTCTGCTTTAATTGCATACTTCACATCAAATACACAACAGGTGATGTTCTCAACATGGATAGACTGTTTAGGCTAGTGGGTTACTTCTGCACTTTGCACATTGAGGTCTGGGGTTCGAATCATGGAAGGGGAGTTTTTTTTCCTTTTCTTTTGAATCTTTATATTTAGATTAAAAATAAATCACTTTGTGGTGTGTGTGAATTCTGTTATGACATGGTGTGATTCGGTAGCGCGTGCATCTTTAATGCAACTTTTTACCTTCAATTACATCTGAATCATACAGCGAATCAAATTGAAAGCACAAGCAGCTTTTGCTGATAAAAACAATATGCAAATTGCCTATAATCTGTGAGCCAGTTCAGGTGTTTCTGCATGTTTTATGTTACGTTACACTAATAGTGACTATAACACTTAAACGTCATGGTTTTCTTGAAGATACATCTGTACTGGATCACAGAACATAGGCATGCTGCATATCATTTTAATCAGCAGAAGCAGATTGTGCTAATAAGATGCATTTTAGGGTAAAAAGATGCATTAAAAGACGCACAATGCTACCAAGTCACACAGCACCCCTATGACCTTAGACTCAAAACATTTCTCTCAACATCCTATCACTTGAAATTTCTACTATATAGTAGAAATTGTTTTGTACACATAACAGGTGGCAAGTTTCATATAATGAGAGATCATGTTAAGTTCAATACTTTTTAAAATACACTACTTTGTACTTTCCTTCTCACTTCCTCTCTGTGTATGGACACCCAAGTTCCTAAACCACCTCCCCCCACCATCACACAATTATAATTCATCTGCATTGAGCTCATTATATCGCTCACCAACACCCCACCTTCTTTTGCTTCTTTTAAATGCTGCCGCATGCTGAGCCTGCTATTGACAAGGAATATTTTGTCTACTTTAATTGCACACTTCACATCACATACACAACAGGTGATGTTCTCAACACGGATCGACTGTTTAGTCTAGTGGGTACTGTCTGCGCTTTGCACCTTGAGGTCTGGGGTTCGGATCATGGAAGGGGAGTTTTTTTTCCTTTTCTTTTGAATCTTTATTTTTAGATTAAAAATAAAACACCTCGTGTTGTGTTTGAATTCTGTTATGGCATGGTGTGACTCGGTAGCGCGAGCATCTTTAATGCAACTTTTTACCTTCAATTACATCTGAATCATACAGCAAATCAAATTGAAAGCACTAGCAGCTTTTGCTGATGAAAACAATATGCAAATTGATTATAATCTGTGAGCCAGTTCAGGTGTTTCTGCATGTTTTATGTTACGTTACACTAATAGCGACTATAACACTTAAACGTCATGGTTTTCTTGAAGATACATCTGTACTGGATCACAGAACATAGGCATGCTGCATATCATTTTAATCAGCATAAGCAGATTGTTCTAATAAAATGCATTTTAGGGTAAAAAGATGCATTAAAAGATGCACGATGCTACCAAGTCACACAGCACTCCTATGACCTTAGACTCAAAACATTTCTCTCAACATCCTATCACTTGAAATTTTTGCTATACAGTAGACATTGTATTGTACACATAACAGGGGGCAAGTTTCACTTAATGAGAGATCATGTTAGGTTCAATACTTTTTAAAATACACTACTTTGTACTTTCCTTCGCCCTTCCTCTCTGTGTATGGACACCCAAGTTCCTAAACCACCTCCCCCCACCATCACACAATTATAATTCATCTGCATTGAGCTCATTATATCGCTCACCAACACCCCACCTTCTTTTGCTTCTATTCAATGCTGCCGCATGCTGAGCCTGCTAATGACAAGGTATTCATTGTCTGATTTAATTGCATACTTCACATCAAATACACAACAGGTGATGTTCTCAACATGGATAGACTGTTTAGGCTAGTGGGTACTGTCTGCGCTTTGCACATTGAGGTGTGGGGTTCGAATAATGGAAGGGGAGTTTTTTTTCCTTTTCTTTTGAATCTTTATATTTAGATTAAAAATAAATCACTTTGTGGTGTGTGTGAATTCTGTTATGGCATGGTGTGATTCAGTAGCGCGAGCATCTTTAATGCAACTTTTTACCTTCAATTACATCTGAATCATACAGCGAATCAAATTGAAAGCACAAGCTGCTTTTGCTGATAAAAACAATATGCAAATTGCCTATAATATGTGAGCCAGTTCAGGTGTTTCTGCATGTTTTATGTTACCTTACACTAATAGCGACTATAACACTTAAACGTAGTGGTTTTCTTGAAGATACACCTGTACTGGATCACAGAACATAGGCATGCTGGATATCATTTTAATCAGCAGAAGCAGATTGTTCTAATAAGATGCATTTTAGGGTAAAAAGACGCATTAAAAGATGCACGATGCTACCAAGTCACACAGCACTCCTATGACCTTAGACTCAAAACATTTCTCTCAACATCCTATCACTTGATATTTCTGCTATACAGTAGAAATTGTTTTGTACACATAACAGGGGGCACGTTTCACATAATGAGAGATCATGTTAGGTTCAATACTTTTTAAAATACACTACTTTGTACTTTCCTTCTCACTTCCTCTCTGTGCATGGCCACCCAAGTTCCTAAACGACCTCCCCCCACCATCACACAATTATAATTCATCTGCATTGAGCTCATTATATGGCTCACCAACACCCCACCTTCTTTTGCTTCTTTTCAATGCTGCCGCATGCTGAGCCTGCTATTGACAAGGAATACATTGTCTACTTTAATTGCACACTTCACATCACATACACAACATGTGATGTTCTCAACATGGATAGACTGTTTAGTCTAGTGGGTACTGTCTGCGCTTTGCACCTTGAGGTCTGGAGTTCGGATCATGGAAGGGGAGTTTTTTTTTCCTTTTCTTTTGAATCTTTATTTTTAGATTAAAAATAAATCAGCTGGTGTTGTGTTTGAATTCTGTTATGGCATGGTGTGACTCGGTAGCGCAAGCATCTTTAATGCAACTTTTTACCTTCAATTACATCTGAATCATACAGCGAATCAAATTGAAAGCACTAGCAGCTTTTGCTGATGAAAACAATATGCAAATTGATTATAATCTGTGAGCCAGTTCAGGTGTTTCTGCATGTTTTATGTTACGTTACACTAATAGCGACTATAACACTTAATTGTCGTGGTTTTCCTGAAGATACATCTGTACTGGATCACAGAACATAGGCATGCTGCATATCATTTTAATCAGCAGAAGCAGATTGTTCTAATAAGATGCATTTTAGGGTAAAAAGATGCATTAAAAGATGCACGATGCTACCAAGTCACACAGCACTACTATGACCTTAGACTCAAAACATTTCTCTCAACATCCTATCACTTGAAATTTCTGCTGTACAGTAGACATTGTATTGTATACAAAACAGGGGGCAAGTTTCACATGAGAGATCATGTTAGCTTCAATACATTTTAAAATACACTACTTTGTACATTCCTTCTCCCTTCCTCTCTGTGTATGGCCACCCAAGTTCCTATACCACCTCCCCCCACCATCACACAATTATAATTCATCAGCATTGAGCTCATTATATGGCTCACCAACACCCCACCATCTTTTGCTTCTATTCAATGCTGCTGCATGCTGAGCCTGCTAATGACAAGGTATACATTGTCTACTTTAAATGCACACTTCACATCACATACACAACAGGTGATGTTCTCAACATGGATAGACTGTTTAGTCTAGTGGGTACTGTCTGCGCTTTGCACCTTGAGGTATGGGGTTCGGATCATGGAAGGGGAGTTTTTTTTCCTTTTCTTTTGAATCTTTATTGTTAGATTAAAAATAAATAACTTGGTGGTGTGTGTGAATTCTGTTATGACATGGTGTGATTCGGTAGCGCGAGCATCTTTAATGCAACTTTTTACCTTCAATTACATCTGAATCATACAGCGAATCTAATTGAAAGCACAAGCAGCTTTTGCTGATAAAAACAATATGCAAATTGCCTATAATCTGTGAGCCAGTTCAGGTGTTTCTGCATGTTTTATGTTACGTTACACTAATAGCGACTATAACACTTAAACGTCATGGTTTTCTTGAAGATACATCTGTACTGGATCACAGAACATAGGCATGCTGCATATCATTTTAATCAGCAGAAGCAGATTGTTCTAATAAGATGCATTTTAGGGTAAAAAGATGCATTAAAAGATGCACGATGCTACCAAGTCACACAGCACTCCTATGACCTTAGACTCAAAACATTTCTCTCAACATCCTATCACTTGAAATTTCTACTATACAGTAGAAATTGTTTTGTACACATAACAGGGGGCAAGTTTCATATAATGAGAGATCATGTTAAGTTCAATACTTTTTAAAATACACTACTTTGTACTTTCCTTCTCACTTCCTCTCTGTGTATGGACACCCAAGTTCCTAAACCACCTCCCCCCACCATCACACAATTATAATTCATCTGCATTGAGCTCATTATATGGCTCACCAACACCCCACCTTCTTTTGCTTCTTTTCAATGCTGCCTCATGCTGAGCCTGCTATTGACAAGGAATATTTTGTCTACTTTAATTGCACACTTCACATCACATACACAACAGGTGATGTTCTCGACACGGATACACTGTTTAGTCTAGTGGGTACTGTCTGCGCTTTGCACCTTGAGGTCTGGGGTTCGGATCATGGAAGGGGAGTTTTTTTTCCTTTTCTTTTGAATCTTTATTTTTAGATTAAAAATAAATCACCTCATGTTGTGTTTGAATTCTGTTATGGCATGGTGTGACTCGGTAGCGCGAGCATCTTTAATGCAACTTTTTACCTTCAATTACATCTGAATCATACAGCGAATCAAATTGAAAGCACTAGCAGCTTTTGCTGATGAAAACAATATGCAAATTGATTATAATCTGTGAGCCAGTTCAGGTGTTTCTGCATGTTTTATGTTACGTTACACTAATAGCGACTATAACACTTAAACGTCATGGTTTTCTTGAAGATACATCTGTACTGGATCACAGAACATAGGCATGCTGCATATCAATTTAATCAGCATAAGCAGATTGTTCTAATAAAATGCATTTTAGGGTAAAAAGATCCATTAAAAGATGCACGATGCTACCAAGTCACACAGCACTACTATGACCTTAGACTCAAAACATTTCTCTCAACATCCTATCACTTGAAATTTCTGCTATACAGTAGACATTGTTTTGTACACATAACAGGGGGCAAGTTTCACATAATGTGATATCATGTTAGGTTCAATACTTTTAAAATACACTACTTTGTACTTTCCTTCTCCCTTCCTCTCTGTGTATGGCCACCCAAGTTCCTAAACGACCTCCCCCCACCATCACACAATTATAATTCATCTGCATTGAGCTCATTATATGGCTCACCAACACCCCACCTTCTATTGCTTCTGTTCAATGCCGCCACATGCTGAGCCGGCTAAAGACAAGGTATTCATTGTCTGCTTTAATTGCATACTTCACATCAAATACACAACAGGTGATGTTCTCATTGACTGTTTAGTCTAGTGGGTACTGTCTGCGCTTTGCACCTTGAGGTATGGGGTTCGGATCATGGAAGGGGAGTTTTTTTTCCTTTTCTTTTGAATCTTTATTTTTAGATTAAAAATAAATAACTTGGTGGTGTGTGTGAATTGTGTTATGACATGGTGTGACTCGGTAGCGTGAGCATCTTTAATGCAACTTTTTACCTTCAATTACATCTGGATCATACAGTGAATCAAATTGAAAGCACAAGCAGCTTTTGCTGATGAAAACAATATGCAAATTGATTATAATCTGTGAGCCAGTTCAGGCGTTTCTGC
This sequence comes from Taudactylus pleione, assembly GCA_031769625.1. Taxonomy (NCBI): domain Eukaryota; kingdom Metazoa; phylum Chordata; class Amphibia; order Anura; family Myobatrachidae; genus Taudactylus; species Taudactylus pleione. The sequence continues at coordinate 8,179,122 of JAUIMM010000759.1, forward strand.
ATGTTTTATGTTACATTACACTAATAGCAACTATAACACTTAAACGTAGTGGTTTTCTTGAAGATACACCTGTTCTGGATCACAGAACATAGGCATGCTGCATATCATTTTAATCAGCAGAAGCAGATTGTTCTAATAAGATGCATTTTAGAGTAAAAAAAAAATTAAAAGATGCACGATGCTACCAAGTCACACAGCACTCCTATGACCTTAGACTCAAAACATTTCTCTCAACATCCTATCACTTGAAATTTTTGCTATACAGTAGAAATTGTATTGTACACATAACAGGGGGCAAGTTTCACTTAATGAGAGATCATGTTAGGTTCAATACTTTTTAAAATACACTACTTTGTACTTTCCTTCTCCCTTCCTCTCTGTGTATGGACACCCAAGTTCCTAAACCACCTCCCCCCACCATCACACAATTATAATTCATCTGCATTGAGCTCATTATATCGCTCACCAACACCCCACCTTCTTTTGCTTCTATTCAATGCTGCCACATGCTGAGCCTGCTAATGACAAGGTATTCATTGTCTGCTTTAATTGCATACTTCACATCAAATACACAACAGGTGATGTTCTCAACATGGATAGACTGTTTAGGCTAGTGGGTTACTTCTGCACTTTGCACATTGAGGTCTGGGGTTCGAATCATGGAAGGGGAGTTTTTTTTCCTTTTCTTTTGAATCTTTATATTTAGATTAAAAATAAATCACTTTGTGGTGTGTGTGAATTCTGTTATGACATGGTGTGATTCGGTAGCGCGTGCATCTTTAATGCAACTTTTTACCTTCAATTACATCTGAATCATACAGCGAATCAAATTGAAAGCACAAGCAGCTTTTGCTGATAAAAACAATATGCAAATTGCCTATAATCTGTGAGCCAGTTCAGGTGTTTCTGCATGTTTTATGTTACGTTACACTAATAGTGACTATAACACTTAAACGTCATGGTTTTCTTGAAGATACATCTGTACTGGATCACAGAACATAGGCATGCTGCATATCATTTTAATCAGCAGAAGCAGATTGTTCTAATAAGATGCATTTTAGGGTAAAAAGATGCATTAAAAGACGCACAATGCTACCAAGTCACACAGCACCCCTATGACCTTAGACTCAAAACATTTCTCTCAACATCCTATCACTTGAAATTTCTACTATATAGTAGAAATTGTTTTGTACACATAACAGGTGGCAAGTTTCATATAATGAGAGATCATGTTAAGTTCAATACTTTTTAAAATACACTACTTTGTACTTTCCTTCTCACTTCCTCTCTGTGTATGGACACCCAAGTTCCTAAACCACCTCCCCCCACCATCACACAATTATAATTCATCTGCATTGAGCTCATTATATCGCTCACCAACACCCCACCTTCTTTTGCTTCTTTTAAATGCTGCCGCATGCTGAGCCTGCTATTGACAAGGAATATTTTGTCTACTTTAATTGCACACTTCACATCACATACACAACAGGTGATGTCCTCAACACGGATAGACTGTTTAGTCTAGTGGGTACTGTCTGCGCTTTGCACCTTGAGGTCTGGGGTTCGGATCATGGAAGGGGAGTTTTTTTTCCTTTTCTTTTGAATCTTTATTTTTAGATTAAAAATAAAACACCTTGTGTTGTGTTTGAATTCTGTTATGGCATGGTGTGACTCGGTAGCGCGAGCATCTTTAATGCAACTTTTTACCTTCAATTACATCTGAATCATACAGCAAATCAAATTGAAAGCACTAGCAGCTTTTGCTGATGAAAACAATATGCAAATTGATTATAATCTGTGAGCCAGTTCAGGTGTTTCTGCATGTTTTATGTTACGTTACACTAATAGCGACTATAACACTTAAACGTCATGGTTTTCTTGAAGATACATCTGTACTGGATCACAGAACATAGGCATGCTGCATATCATTTTAATCAGCATAAGCAGATTGTTCTAATAAAATGCATTTTAGGGTAAAAAGATGCATTAAAAGATGCACGATGCTACCAAGTCACACAGCACTCCTATGACCTTAGACTCAAAACATTTCTCTCAACATCCTATCACTTGAAATTTTTGCTATACAGTAGACATTGTATTGTACACATAACAGGGGGCAAGTTTCACTTAATGAGAGATCATGTTAGGTTCAATACTTTTTAAAATACACTACTTTGTACTTTCCTTCGCCCTTCCTCTCTGTGTATGGACACCCAAGTTCCTAAACCACCTCCCCCCACCATCACACAATTATAATTCATCTGCATTGAGCTCATTATATCGCTCACCAACACCCCACCTTCTTTTGCTTCTATTCAATGCTGCCGCATGCTGAGCCTGCTAATGACAAGGTATTCATTGTCTGATTTAATTGCATACTTCACATCAAATACACAACAGGTGATGTTCTCAACATGGATAGACTGTTTAGGCTAGTGGGTACTGTCTGCGCTTTGCACATTGAGGTGTGGGGTTCGAATAATGGAAGGGGAGTTTTTTTTCCTTTTCTTTTGAATCTTTATATTTAGATTAAAAATAAATCACTTTGTGGTGTGTGTGAATTCTGTTATGGCATGGTGTGATTCAGTAGCGCGAGCATCTTTAATGCAACTTTTTACCTTCAATTACATCTGAATCATACAGCAAATCAAATTGAAAGCACAAGCTGCTTTTGCTGATAAAAACAATATGCAAATTGCCTATAATATGTGAGCCAGTTCAGGTGTTTCTGCATGTTTTATGTTACCTTACACTAATAGCGACTATAACACTTAAACGTAGTGGTTTTCTTGAAGATACACCTGTACTGGATCACAGAACATAGGCATGCTGGATATCATTTTAATCAGCAGAAGCAGATTGTTCTAATAAGATGCATTTTAGGGTAAAAAGACGCATTAAAAGATGCACGATGCTACCAAGTCACACAGCACTCCTATGACCTTAGACTCAAAACATTTCTCTCAACATCCTATCACTTGATATTTCTGCTATACAGTAGAAATTGTTTTGTACACATAACAGGGGGCACGTTTCACATAATGAGAGATCATGTTAGGTTCAATACTTTTTAAAATACACTACTTTGTACTTTCCTTCTCACTTCCTCTCTGTGCATGGCCACCCAAGTTCCTAAACGACCTCCCCCCACCATCACACAATTATAATTCATCTGCATTGAGCTCATTATATGGCTCACCAACACCCCACCTTCTTTTGCTTCTTTTCAATGCTGCCGCATGCTGAGCCTGCTATTGACAAGGAATACATTGTCTACTTTAATTGCACACTTCACATCACATACACAACATGTGATGTTCTCAACATGGATAGACTGTTTAGTCTAGTGGGTACTGTCTGCGCTTTGCACCTTGAGGTCTGGAGTTCGGATCATGGAAGGGGAGTTTTTTTTTCCTTTTCTTTTGAATCTTTATTTTTAGATTAAAAATAAATCAGCTGGTGTTGTGTTTGAATTCTGTTATGGCATGGTGTGACTCGGTAGCGCAAGCATCTTTAATGCAACTTTTTACCTTCAATTACATCTGAATCATACAGCGAATCAAATTGAAAGCACTAGCAGCTTTTGCTGATGAAAACAATATGCAAATTGATTATAATCTGTGAGCCAGTTCAGGTGTTTCTGCATGTTTTATGTTACGTTACACTAATAGCGACTATAACACTTAATTGTCGTGGTTTTCCTGAAGATACATCTGTACTGGATCACAGAACATAGGCAAGCTGCATATCATTTTAATCAGCAGAAGCAGATTGTTCTAATAAGATGCATTTTAGGGTAAAAAGATGCATTAAAAGATGCACGATGCTACCAAGTCACACAGCACTACTATGACCTTAGACTCAAAACATTTCTCTCAACATCCTATCACTTGAAATTTCTGCTGTACAGTAGACATTGTATTGTATACAAAACAGGGGGCAAGTTTCACATGAGAGATCATGTTAGCTTCAATACATTTTAAAATACACTACTTTGTACATTCCTTCTCCCTTCCTCTCTGTGTATGGCCACCCAAGTTCCTATACCACCTCCCCCCACCATCACACAATTATAATTCATCAGCATTGAGCTCATTATATGGCTCACCAACACCCCACCATCTTTTGCTTCTATTCAATGCTGCTGCATGCTGAGCCTGCTAATGACAAGGTATACATTGTCTACTTTAAATGCACACTTCACATCACATACACAACAGGTGATGTTCTCAACATGGATAGACTGTTTAGTCTAGTGGGTACTGTCTGCGCTTTGCACCTTGAGGTATGGGGTTCGGATCATGGAAGGGGAGTTTTTTTTCCTTTTCTTTTGAATCTTTATTGTTAGATTAAAAATAAATAACTTGGTGGTGTGTGTGAATTGTGTTATGACATGGTGTGACTCGGTAGCGTGAGCATCTTTAATGCAACTTTTTACCTTCAATTACATCTGGATCATACAGCGAATCAAATTGAAAGCACAAGCAGCTTTTGCTGATGAAAACAATATGCAAATTGATTATAATCTGTGAGCCAGTTCAGGCGTTTCTGCATGTTTTATGTTACATTACACTAATAGCAACTATAACACTTAAACGTAGTGGTTTTCTTGAAGATACACCTGTTCTGGATCACAGAACATAGGCATGCTGCATATCATTTTAATCAGCAGAAGCAGATTGTTCTAATAAGATGCATTTTAGGGTAAAAAGATGCATTAAAAGACGCACGATGCTACCAAGTCACACAGCACTCCTATGACCTTAGACTCAAAACATTTCTCTCAACATCCTATCACTTGAAATTGTTGCTATACAGTAGAAATTGTATTGTACACATAACAGGGGGCAAGTTTCACTTAATGAGAGATCATGTTAGGTTCAATACTTTTTAAAATACACTACTTTGTACTTTCCTTCTCCCTTCCTCTCTGTGTATGGACACCCAAGTTCCTAAACCACCTCCCCCCACCATCACACAATTATAATTCATCTGCATTGATCTCATTATATCGCTCACCAACACCCCACCTTCTTTTGCTTCTATTCAATGCTGCCACATGCTGAGCCTGCTAATGACAAGGTATTCATTGTCTGCTTTAATTGCATGCTTCATATCAAATACACAACAGGTGATGTTCTCAACATGGATAGACTGTTTAGGCTAGTGGGTTCCTTCTGCACTTTGCACATTGAGGTCTGGGGTTCGAATCATGGAAGGGGAGTCTTTTTTCCTTTTCTTTTGAATCTTTATATTTAGATTAAAAATAAATCACTTTGTGGTGTGTGTGAATTCTGTTATGACATGGTGTGATTCGGTAGCGCGAGCATCTTTAATGCAACTTTTTACCTTCAATTACATCTGAATCATACAGCGAATCAAATTGAAAGCACAAGCAGCTTTTGCTGATAAAAACAATATGCAAATTGCCTATAATCTGTGAGCCAGTTCAGGTGTTTCTGCATGTTTTATGTTACGTTACACTAATAGCGACTATAACACTTAAACGTCATGGTTTTCTTGAAGATACATCTGTACTGGATCACAGAACATAGGCATGCTGCATATCATTTTAATCAGCAGAAGCAGATTGTTCTAATAAGATGCATTTTAGGGTAAAAAGATGCATTAAAAGACGCACAATGCTACCAAGTCACACAGCACTCCTATGACCTTAGACTCAAAACATTTCTCTCAACATCCTATCACTTGAAATTTCTACTATACAGTAGAAATTGTTTTGTACACATAACAGGGGGCAAGTTTCATATAATGAGAGATCATGTTAAGTTCAATACTTTTTAAAATACACTACTTTGTACTTTCCTTCTCACTTCCTCTCTGTGTATGGACACCCAAGTTCCTAAACCACCTCCCCCCACCATCACACAATTATAATTCATCTGCATTGAGCTCATTATATGGCTCACCAACACCCCACCTTCTTTTGCTTCTTTTCAATGCTGCCGCATGCTGAGCCTGCTATTGACAAGGAATATTTTGTCTACTTTAATTGCACACTTCACATCACATACACAACAGGTGATGTTCTCAACACGGATAGACTGTTTAGTCTAGTGGGTACTGTCTGCGCTTTGCACCTTGAGGTCTGGGGTTCGGATCATGGAAGGGGGGGAGTTTTTTTTCCTTTTCTTTTGAATCTTTATTTTTAGATTAAAAATAAATCACCTGGTGTTGTGTTTGAATTCTGTTATGGCATGGTGTGACTCGGTAGCGCGAGCATCTTTAATGCAACTTTTTACCTTCAATTACATCTGAATCATACAGCAAATCAAATTGAAAGCACTAGCAGCTTTTGCTGATGAAAACAATATGCAAATTGATTATAATCTGTGAGCCAGTTCAGGTGTTTCTGCATGTTTTATGTTACGTTACACTAATAGCGACTATAACACTTAAACGTCATGGTTTTCTTGAAGATACATCTGTACTGGATCACAGAACATAGGCATGCTGCATATCATTTTAATCAGCATAAGCAGATTGTTCTAATAAAATGCATTTTAGGGTAAAAAGATGCATTAAAAGATGCACGATGCTACCAAGTCACACAGCACTCCTATGACCTTAGACTCAAAATATTTCTCTCAACATCCTATCACTTGAAATTTTTGCTATACAGTAGACATTGTATTGTACACATAACAGGGGGCAAGTTTCACTTAATGAGAGATCATGTTAGGTTCAATACTTTTTAAAATACACTACTTTGTACTTTCCTTCGCCCTTCCTCTCTGTGTATGGACACCCAAGTTCCTAAACCACCTCCCCCCACCATCACACAATTATAATTCATCTGCATTGAGCTCATTATATCGCTCACCAACACCCCACCTTCTTTTGCTTCTATTCAATGCTGCCGCATGCTGAGCCTGCTAATGACAAGGTATTCATTGTCTGATTTAATTGCATACTTCACATCAAATACACAACAGGTGATGTTCTCAACATGGATAGACTGTTTAGGCTAGTGGGTACTGTCTGCGCTTTGCACATTGAGGTGTGGGGTTCGAATAATGGAAGGGGAGTTTTTTTTCCTTTTCTTTTGAATCTTTATATTTAGATTAAAAATAAATCACTTTGTGGTGTGTGTGAATTCTGTTATGGCATGGTGTGATTCAGTAGCGCGAGCATCTTTAATGCAACTTTTTACCTTCAATTACATCTGAATCATACAGCGAATCAAATTGAAAGCACAAGCTGCTTTTGCTGATAAAAACAATATGCAAATTGCCTATAATATGTGAGCCAGTTCAGGTGTTTCTGCATGTTTTATGTTACCTTACACTAATAGCGACTATAACACTTAAACGTAGTGGTTTTCTTGAAGATACACCTGTACTGGATCACAGAACATAGGCATGCTGGATATCATTTTAATCAGCAGAAGCAGATTGTTCTAATAAGATGCATTTTAGGGTAAAAAGACGCATTAAAAGATGCACGATGCTACCAAGTCACACAGCACTCCTATGACCTTAGACTCAAAACATTTCTCTCAACATCCTATCACTTGATATTTCTGCTATACAGTAGAAATTGTTTTGTACACATAACAGGGGGCACGTTTCACATAATGAGAGATCATGTTAGGTTCAATACTTTTTAAAATACACTACTTTGTACTTTCCTTCTCACTTCCTCTCTGTGCATGGCCACCCAAGTTCCTAAACGACCTCCCCCCACCATCACACAATTATAATTCATCTGCATTGAGCTCATTATATGGCTCACCAACACCCCACCTTCTTTTGCTTCTTTTCAATGCTGCCGCATGCTGAGCCTGCTATTGACAAGGAATACATTGTCTACTTTAATTGCACACTTCACATCACATACACAACATGTGATGTTCTCAACATGGATAGACTGTTTAGTCTAGTGGGTACTGTCTGCGCTTTGCACCTTGAGGTCTGGGGTTCGGATCATGGAAGGGGAGTTTTTTTTTCCTTTTCTTTTGAATCTTTATTTTTAGATTAAAAATAAATCACCTGGTGTTGTGTTTGAATTCTGTTATGGCATGGTGTGACTCGGTAGCGCAAGCATCTTTAATGCAACTTTTTACCTTCAATTACATCTGAATCATACAGCGAATCAAATTGAAAGCACTAGCAGCTTTTGCTGATGAAAACAATATGCAAATTGATTATAATCTGTGAGCCAGTTCAGGTGTTTCTGCATGTTTTATGTTACGTTACACTAATAGCGACTATAACACTTAATTGTCGTGGTTTTCCTGAAGATACATCTGTACTGGATCACAGAACATAGGCATGCTGCATATCATTTTAATCAGCAGAAGCAGATTGTTCTAATAAGATGCATTTTAGGGTAAAAAGATGCATTAAAAGATGCACGATGCTACCAAGTCACACAGCACTACTATGACCTTAGACTCAAAACATTTCTCTCAACATCCTATCACTTGAAATTTCTGCTGTACAGTAGACATTGTATTGTATACAAAACAGGGGGCAAGTTTCACATGAGAGATCATGTTAGCTTCAATACATTTTAAAATACACTACTTTGTACATTCCTTCTCCCTTCCTCTCTGTGTATGGCCACCCAAGTTCCTATACCACCTCCCCCCACCATCACACAATTATAATTCATCAGCATTGAGCTCATTATATGGCTCACCAACACCCCACCATCTTTTGCTTCTATTCAATGCTGCTGCATGCTGAGCCTGCTAATGACAAGGTATACATTGTCTACTTTAAATGCACACTTCACATCACATACACAACAGGTGATGTTCTCAACATGGATAGACTGTTTAGTCTAGTGGGTACTGTCTGCGCTTTGCACCTTGAGGTATGGGGTTCGGATCATGGAAGGGGAGTTTTTTTTCCTTTTCTTTTGAATCTTTATTGTTAGATTAAAAATAAATAACTTGGTGGTGTGTGTGAATTGTGTTATGACATGGTGTGACTCGGTAGCGTGAGCATCTTTAATGCAACTTTTTACCTTCAATTACATCTGGATCATACAGCGAATCAAATTGAAAGCACAAGCAGCTTTTGCTGATGAAAACAATATGCAAATTGATTATAATCTGTGAGCCAGTTCAGGCGTTTCTGCATGTTTTATGTTACATTACACTAATAGCAACTATAACACTTAAACGTAGTGGTTTTCTTGAAGATACACCTGTTCTGGATCACAGAACATAGGCATGCTGCATATCATTTTAATCAGCAGAAGCAGATTGTTCTAATAAGATGCATTTTAGGGTAAAAAGATGCATTAAAAGACGCACGATGCTACCAAGTCACACAGCACTCCTATGACCTTAGACTCAAAACATTTCTCTCAACATCCTATCACTTGAAATTGTTGCTATACAGTAGAAATTGTATTGTACACATAACAGGGGGCAAGTTTCACTTAATGAGAGATCATGTTAGGTTCAATACTTTTTAAAATACACTACTTTGTACTTTCCTTCTCCCTTCCTCTCTGTGTATGGACACCCAAGTTCCTAAACCACCTCCCCCCACCATCACACAATTATAATTCATCTGCATTGATCTCATTATATCGCTCACCAACACCCCACCTTCTTTTGCTTCTATTCAATGCTGCCACATGCTGAGCCTGCTAATGACAAGGTATTCATTGTCTGCTTTAATTGCATGCTTCATATCAAATACACAACAGGTGATGTTCTCAACATGGATAGACTGTTTAGGCTAGTGGGTTCCTTCTGCACTTTGCACATTGAGGTCTGGGGTTCGAATCATGGAAGGGAAGTCTTTTTTCCTTTTCTTTTGAATCTTTATATTTAGATTAAAAATAAATCACTTTGTGGTGTGTGTGAATTCTGTTATGACATGGTGTGATTCGGTAGCGCGAGCATCTTTAATGCAACTTTTTACCTTCAATTACATCTGAATCATACAGCGAATCAAATTGAAAGCACAAGCAGCTTTTGCTGATAAAAACAATATGCAAATTGCCTATAATCTGTGAGCCAGTTCAGGTGTTTCTGCATGTTTTATGTTACGTTACACTAATAGCGACTATAACACTTAAACGTCATGGTTTTCTTGAAGATACATCTGTACTGGATCACAGAACATAGGCATGCTGCATATCATTTTAATCAGCAGAAGCAGATTGTTCTAATAAGATGCATTTTAGGGTAAAAAGATGCATTAAAAGACGCACAATGCTACCAAGTCACACAGCACTCCTATGACCTTAGACTCAAAACATTTCTCTCAACATCCTATCACTTGAAATTTCTACTATACAGTAGAAATTGTTTTGTACACATAACAGGGGGCAAGTTTCACATAATGAGAGATCATGTTAGGTTCAATACTTTTTAAAATACACTACTTTGTACTTTCCTTCTCACTTCCTCTCTGTGTATGGCCACCCAAATTCCTAAACGACCTCCCCCCACCATTACACAATTATAATTCATCTGCATTGAGCTCATTATATGGCTCACCAACACCCCACCTTCTTTTGCTTCTATTCAATGCTGCCGCATGCTGAGCCTGCTATTGACAAGGAATACATTGTCTACTTTAATTGCACACTTCACATCACATACACAACAGGTGATGTTCTCAACATGGATAGACTGTTTAGTTTAGTGGGTACTGTCTGCGCTTTGCACCTTGAGGTCTGGGGTTCGGATCATGGAAGGGGAGTTTTTTTTCCTTTTCTTTTGAATCTTTATTTTTAGATTAAAAATAAATCACCTGGTGTTGTGTTTGAATTCTGTTATGGCATGGTGTGACTCGGTAGCGCGAGCATCTTTAATGCAACTTTTTACCTACAATTACATCTGAATCATACAGCGAATCAAATTGAAAGCACTAGCAGCTTTTGCTGATGAAAACAATATGCAAATTGATTATAATCTGTGAGCCAGTTCAGGTGTTTCTGCATGTTTTATGTTACTTTACACTAATAGCGACTATAACACTTAAACGTCGTGGTTTTCTTGAAGATACATCTGTACTGGATCACAGAACATAGGCATGCTACATTTCATTTTAATCAGCATAAGCAGATTGTTCTAATAAAATGCATTTTAGGGTAAAAAGATGCATTAAAAGATGCACGATGCTACCAAGTCACACAGCACTACTATGACCTTAGACTCAAAACATTTCTCTCAACATCCTATCACTTGAAATTTCTGCTGTCCAGTAGACATTGTATTGTACACAAAACAGGGGGCAAGTTTCACATGAGAGATCATGTTAGCTTCAATACATTTTAAAATACACTACTTTGTACATTCCTTCTCCCTTCCTCTCTGTGTATGGCCACCCAAGTTCCTATACCACCTCCCCCCACCATCACACACTTATAATTCATCTGCATTGAGCTCATTATATGGCTCACCAACACCCCACCATCTTTTGCTTCTATTCAATGCTGCTGCATGCTGAGCCTGCTAATGACAAGGTATACATTGTCTACTTTAAATGCACACTTCACATCACATACACAACAGGTGATGTTCTCAACATGGATAGACTGTTAGTCTAGTGGGTACTGCCTGCGCTTTGGACCTTGAGGTCTGGGGTTCGGATCATGGAAGGGGAGTTTTTTTCCTTTTCTTTTGAATCTTTATATTTAGATTAAAAATAAATCACTTTGTGGTGTGTGTGAATTCTGTTATGGCATGGTGTGATTCGGTAGCGCGAGCATCTTTAATGCAACTTTTTACCTTCAATTACATCTGAATCATACAGCGAATCAAATTGAAAGCACAAGCAGCTTTTGCTGATAAAAACAATATGCAAATTGCCTATAATCTGTGAGCCAGTTCAGGTGTTTCTGCATGTTTTATGTTACGTTACACTAATAGCGACTATAACACTTAAACGTAGTGGTTTTCTTGAAGATACATCTGTACTGGATCACAGAACATAGGCATGCTGAATATCACTTTAATCAGCAGAAGCAGATTGTTCTAATAAGATGCATTTTAGTGTAAAAAGAAGCATTAAAAGATGCACGATGCTACCAAGTCACACAGCACTCCTATGACCTTAGACTCAAAACATTTCTCTCAACATCCTATCACTTGAAATTTCTGCTATATAGTAGAAATTGTTTTGTACACATAACAGGGGGCAAGTTTCACATAATGAGAGATCATGTTAGGTTCAATACTTTTTAAAATACACTACTTTGTACTTTCCTTCTCACTTCCTCTCTGTGTATGGCCACCCAAATTCCTAAACGACCTCCCCCCACCATTACACAATTATAATTCATCTGCATTGAGCTCATTATATGGCTCACCAACACCCCACCTTCTTTTGCTTCTATTCAATGCTGCCGCATGCTGAGCCTGCTATTGACAAGGAATACATTGTCTACTTTAATTGCACACTTCACATCACATACACAACAGGTGATGTTCTCAACATGGATAGACTGTTTAGTTTAGTGGGTACTGTCTGCGCTTTGCACCTTGAGGTCTGGGGTTCGGATCATGGAAGGGGAGTTTTTTTTCCTTTTCTTTTGAATCTTTATTTTTAGATTAAAAATAAATTACCTGGTGTTGTGTTTGAATTCTGTTATGGCATGGTGTGACTCGGTAGCGCGAGCATCTTTAATGCAACTTTTTACCTACAATTACATCTGAATCATACAGCGAATCAAATTGAAAGCACTAGCAGCTTTTGCTGATGAAAACAATATGCAAATTGATTATAATCTGTGAGCCAGTTCAGGTGTTTCTGCATGTTTTATGTTACGTTACACTAATAGCGACTATAACACTTAAACGTCGTGGTTTTCTTGAAGATACATCTGTACTGGATCACAGAACATAGGCATGCTACATTTCATTTTAATCAGCATAAGCAGATTGTTCTAATAAAATGCATTTTAGGGTAAAAAGATGCAATAAAAGATGCACGATGCTACCAAGTCACACAGCACTACTATGAACTTAGACTTAAAACATTTCTCTCAACATCCTATCACTTGAAATTTCTGCTATACAGTAGTCATTGTATTGTACACATAACAGGGGGCAAGTTTCACATAATGAGAGATCATGTTAGGTTCAATACTTTTAAAATACACTACTTTGTACTTTCCTTCTCCCTTCCTCTTTGTGTATGGCCACCCAAGTTCCTAAACCACCTCCCCCCACCATCACACAATTATAATTAATCTGCATTGAGCTCATTATATGGCTCACCAACACCCCACCATCTTTTGCTTCTATTCAATGCTGCCGCATGCTGAGCCTGCTAATGACAAGGTATACATTGTCTACTTTAAATGCACACTTCACATCACATACACAACAGGTGATGTTCTCAACATGGATAGACTGTTTAGTCTAGTAGGTACTGCCTGCGCTTTGGACCTTGAGGTCTGGGGTTCGGATCATGGAAGGGGTGTTTTTTTTCCTTTTCTTTTGAATCTTTATTTTTAGATTAAAAATAAATAACTTGGTGGTGTGTGTGAATTGTGTTATGACATGGTGTGACTCGGTAGCGTGAGCATCTTTAATGCAACTTTTTACCTTCAATTACATGTGGATCATACAGCGAATCAAATTGAAAGCACAAGCAGCTTTTGCTGATGAAAACAATATGCAAATTGATTATAATCTGTGAGCCAGTTCAGGTGTTTCTGCATGTTTTATGTTACATTACACTAATAGCAACTATAACACTTAAACATAGTGGTTTTCTTGAAGATACACCTGTTCTTGATCACAGAACATAGGCATGCTGCATATCATTTTAATCAGCAGAAGCAGATTGTTCTAATAAGATGCATTTTAGGGTAAAAAGATGCATTAAAAGACGCACGATGCTACCAAGTCACACAGCACTCCTATGACCTTAGACTCAAAACATTTCTCTCAACATCCTATCACTTGAAATTTTTGCTATACAGTAGAAATTGTATTGTACACATAACAGGGGGCAAGTTTCACTTAATGAGAGATCATGTTAGGTTCAATACTTTTTAAAATACACTACTTTGTACTTTCCTTCTCCCTTCCTCTCTGTGTATGGACACCCAAGTTCCTAAACCACCTCCCCCCACCATCACACAATTATAATTCATCTGCATTGAGCTCATTATATCGCTCACCAACACCCCACCTTCTTTTGCTTCTATTCAATGCTGCCACATGCTGAGCCTGCTAATGACAAGGTATTCATTGTCTGCTTTAATTGCATACTTCACATCAAATACACAACAGGTGATGTTCTCAACATGGATAGACTGTTAAGGCTAGTGGGCTCCTTCTGCACTTTGCACATTGAGGTCTGGGGTTCGAATCATGGAAGGGGAGTTTTTTTTCCTTTTCTTCTGAATCTTTATATTTAGATTAAAAATAAATCACTTTGTGGTGTGTGTGAATTCTGTTATGACATGGTGTGATTCGGTAGCGCGAGCATCTTTAATGCAACTTTTTACCTTCAATTACATCTGAATCATACAGCGAATCAAATTGAAAGCACAAGCAGCTTTTGCTGATAAAAACAATATGCAAATTGCCTATAATCTGTGAGCCAGTTCAGGTGTTTCTGCATGTTTTATGTTACGTTACACTAATAGCGACTATAACACTTAAACGTAGTGGTTTTCTTGAAGATACATCTGTAGTGGATCACAGAACATAGGCATGCTGCATACCATTTTAATCAGCAGAAGCAGATTGTTCTAATAAGATGCAATTTATGGTAAAAAGATGCATTAAAAGACGCACGATGCTACCAAGTCACACAGCACTCCTATGACCTTAGACTCAAAACATTTCTCTCAACATCCTATCACTTGAAATTTCTACTATACAGTAGAAATTGTTTTGTACACATAACAGGGGGCAAGTTTCACATAATGAGAGATCATGTTAAGTTCAATACTTTTTAAAATACACTACTTTCTACTTTCCTTTTCACTTCCTCTCTGTGTATGGACACCCAAGTTCCTAAACCACCTCCCCCCACCATCACAGAATTATAATTCATCTGCATTGAGCTCATTATATAACTCACCAACACCCCACCTTCTTTTGCTTCTTTTCAATGCTGCCGCATGCTGAGCCTGCTATTGACATTGAATACATTGTCTACTTTAATTGCACACTTCACATCACATACACAACAGGTAATGTTCTCAACATGGATAGACTGTTTAGTCTAGTGGGTACTGTCTGCACTTTGCACCTTGAGGTCTGGGGTTCGGATCATGGAAGGGGAGTTTTTTTTCCTTTTCTTTTGAATCTTTATTTTTAGATTAAAAATAAATCACCTGGTGTTGTGTTTGAATTCTGTTATGGCATGGTGTGACTCGGTAGCGCGAGCATCTTTAATGCAACTTTTTACCTTCAATTACATCTGAATCATACAGCGAATCAAATTGAAAGCACTAGCTGCTTTTGCTGATGAAAACAATATGCAAATTGATTATAATCTGTGAGCCAGTTCAGGTGTTTCTGCATGTTTTATGTTACGTTACACTAATAGCGACTATAACACTTAAACGTAGTGGTTTTCTTGAAGATACATCTGTACTGGATCACAGAACATAGGCATGCTGAATATCATTTTAATCAGCAGAAGCAGATTGTTCTAATAAGATGCATTTTAGGATAAAAAGATGCATTAAAAGATGCACGATGCTACCAAGTCACACAGCACTCCTATGACCTTAGACTCAAAACATTTCTCTCAACATCCTATCACTTGAAATTTCTGCTATACAGTAGAAATTGTTTTGTACACATAACAGGGGGCAAGTTTCACATAATGAGAGATCATGTTAGGTTCAATACTTTTTAAAATACACTACTTTGTACTTTCCTTCTCACTTCCTCTCTGTGTATGGACACCCAAGTTCCTAAACCACCTCCCCCCACCATCACAGAATTATAAGTCATCTGCATTGAGCTCATTATATAACTCACCAACACCCCACCTTCTTTTGCTTCTTTTCAATGCTGCCGCATGCTGAGCCTGCTATTGACAAGGAATACATTGTCTACTTTAATTGCACACTTCACATCACATACACAACAGGTAATGTTCTCAACATGGATAGACTGTTTAGTCTAGTGGGTACTGTCTGCGCTTTGCACCTTGAGGTCTGGGGTTCGGATCATGGAAGGGGAGTTTTTTTTCCTTTTCTTTTGAATCTTTATTTTTAGATTAAAAATAAATCACCTGGTGTTGTGTTTGAATTCTGTTATGACATGGTGTGACTCGGTAGCGTGAGCATCTTTAATGCAACTTTTTACCTTCAATTACATCTGAATCATACAGCGAATCAAATTGAAAGCACAAGCAGCTTTTGCTGATGAAAACAATATGCAAATTGATTATAATCTGTGAGCCAGTTAAGGTGTTTCTGCATGTTTTATGTTACATTACACTAATAGCAACTATAACACTTAAACATAGTGGTTTTCTTGAAGATACACCTGTTCTGGATCACAGAACATAGGCATGCTGCATATCATTTTAATCAGCAGAAGCAGATTGTTCTAATAAGATGCGTTTTAGGATAAAAAGATGCAATAAAAGAAGCACGATGCTACCAAGTCACACAGCACTCCTATGACCTTAGACTCAAAACATTTCTCTCAACATCCTATCACTTGAAATTTCTACTATACAGTAGAAATTGTTTTGTACACATAACAGGGGGCAAGTTTCACATAATGAGAGATCATGTTAGGTTCAATACTTTTTAAAATACACTACTTTGTACTTTCCTTCTCACTTCCTCTCTGTATATGGACACCCAAGTTCCTAAACCACCTCCCCCCACCATCACACAATTATAATTCATCTGCATTGAGCTCATTATATGGCTCACCAACACCCCACCTTCTTTTGCTTCTATTCAATGCTGCCACATGCTGAGCCTGCTAATGACAAGGTATTCATTGTCTGCTTTAATTGCATACTTCACATCACATACACAACAGGTGATGTTCTCAACATGGATAGACTGTTTAGTCTAGTAGGTACTGCCTGTGCTTTGGACCTTGAGGTATGGGGTTCGGATCATGGAAGGGGAGTTTTTTTTCCTTTTCTTTTGAATCTTTATTTTTAGATTAAAAATAAATAACTTGGTGGTGTGTGTGAATTGTGTTATGACATGGTGTGACTCGGTAGCATGAGCATCTTTAATGCAACTTTTTACCTTCAATTACATGTGGATCATGCAGCGAATCAAATTGAAAGCACAAGCAGCTTTTGCTGATGAAAACAATATGCAAATTGATTATAATCTGTGAGCCAGTTCAGGTGTTTCTGCATGTTTTATGTTACATTACACTAATAGCAACTATAACACTTAAACGTAGTGGTTTTCTTGAAGATACACCTGTTCTGGATCACAGAACATAGGCATGCTGCATATCATTTTAATCAGCAGAAGCAGATTGTTCTAATAAGATGCATTTTAGGATAAAAAGATGCATTAAAAGATGCACGATGCTACCAAGTCACACAGCACTCCTATGACCTTAGACTCAAAACATTTCTCTCAACATCCTATCACTTGAAATTTCTGCTATATAGTAGAAATTGTATTGTACACATAACAGGGGGCAAGTTTCACATAATGAGAGATCATGTTAGGTTCAATTCTTTTTAAAATACACTACTTTGTACTTTCCTTCTCACTTCCTCTCTGTATATGGACACCCAAATTCCTAAACCACCTCCCCCCACCATCACACAATTATAATTCATCTGCATTGAGCTCATTATATGGCTCACCAACACCCCACCTTCTATTGCTTCTATTCAATGCTGCCACATGCTGAGCCTGCTAAAGACAAGGTATTCATTGTCTGCTTTAATTGCATACTTCACATCAAATACACAACAGGTGATGTTCTCAACATGGATAGACTGTTTAGTCTAGTAGGTACTGCCTGCGCTTTGGACCTTGAGGTCTGGGGTTCGGATCATGGAAGGGGAGTTTTTTTTCCTTTTCTTTTGAATCTTTATTTTTAGATTAAAAATAAATAACTTGGTGGTGTGTGTGAATTGTGTTATGACATGGTGTGACTCGGTAGCGTGTGCATCTTTAATGCAACTTTTTACCTTCAATTACATGTGGATCATACAGCGAATCAAATTGAAAGCTCAAGCAGCTTTTGCTGATGAAAACAATATGCAAATTGATTATAATCTGTGAGCCAGTTCAGGTGTTTCTGCATGTTTTATGTTACGTTACACTAATAGCGACTATAACACTTAAACGTAGTGGTTTTCTTGAAGATACATCTGTACTGGATCACAGAACATAGGCATGCTGAATATCATTTTAATCAGCAGAAGCAGATTGTTCTAATAAGATGCATTTTAGGATAAAAAGATGCATTAAAAGATGCACGATGCTACCAAGTCACACAGCACTCCTATGACCTTAGACTCAAAACATTTCTCTCAACATCCTATCACTTGAAATTTCTGCTATACAGTAGAAATTGTTTTGTACACATAACAGGGGGCAAGTTTCACATAATGAGAGATCATGTTAGGTTCAATACTTTTTAAAATACACTACTTTGTACTTTCCTTCTCACTTCCTCTGTGTGTATGGACACCCAAGTTCCTAAACCACCTCCCCCCACCATCACAGAATTATAATTCATCTGCATTGAGCTCATTATATAACTCACCAACACCCCACCTTCTTTTGCTTCTTTTCAATGCTGCCGAATGCTGAGCCTGCTATTGACAAGGAATACATTGTCTACTTTAATTGCACACTTCACATCACATACACAACAGGTAATGTTCTCAACATGGATAGACTGTTTAGTCTAGTGGGTACTGTCTGCGCTTTGCACCTTGAGGTCTGGGGTTCGGATCATGGAAGGGGAGTTTTTTTAACTTTTCTTTTGAATCTTTATTTTTAGATTAAAAATAAATCACCTGGTGTTGTGTTTGAATTCTGTTATGACATGGTGTGACTCGATAGCGTGAGCATCTTTAATGCAACTTTTTACCTTCAATTACATCTCAATCATACAGCGAATCAAATTGAAAGCACAAGCAGCTTTTGCTGATGAAAACAATATGCAAATTGATTATAATCTGTGAGCCAGTTCAGGTGTTTCTGCATGTTTTATGTTACATTACACTAATAGCAACTATAACACTTAAACGTAGTGGTTTTCTTGAAGATACACCTGTTCTGGATCACAGAACATAGGCATGCTGCATATAATTTTAATCAGCAGAAGCAGATTGTTCTAATAAGATGCATTTTAGGATAAAAAGATGCATTAAAAGATGCACGATGCTACCAAGTCACACAGCACTCCTATGACCTTAGACTCAAAACATTTCTCTCAACATCCTATCACTTGAAATTTCTGCTATATAGTAGAAATTGTATTGTACACATAACAGGGGGCAAGTTTCACATAATGAGAGATCATGTTAGGTTCAATTCTTTTTAAAATACACTACTTTGTACTTTCCTTCTCACTTCCTCTCTGTATATGGACACCCAAATTCCTAAACCACCTCCCCCCACCATCACACAATTATAATTCATCTGCATTGAGCTCATTATATGGCTCACCAACACCCCACCTTCTATTGCTTCTATTCAATGCTGCCACATGCTGAGCCTGCTAAAGACAAGGTATTCATTGTCTGCTTTAATTGCATACTTCACATCAAATACACAACAGGTGATGTTCTCAACATGGATAGACTGTTTAGTCTAGTAGGTACTGCCTGCGCTTTGGACCTTGAGGTCTGGGGTTCGGATCATGGAAGGGGAGTTTTTTTTCCTTTTCTTTTGAATCTTTATTTTTAGATTAAAAATAAATAACTTGGTGGTGTGTGTGAATTGTGTTATGACATGGTGTGACTCGGTAGCGTGTGCATCTTTAATGCAACTTTTTACCTTCAATTACATGTGGATCATACAGCGAATCAAATTGAAAGCTCAAGCAGCTTTTGCTGATGAAAACAATATGCAAATTGATTATAATCTGTGAGCCAGTTCAGGTGTTTCTGCATGTTTTATGTTACGTTACACTAATAGCGACTATAACACTTAAACGTAGTGGTTTTCTTGAAGATACATCTGTACTGGATCACAGAACATAGGCATGCTGAATATCATTTTAATCAGCAGAAGCAGATTGTTCTAATAAGATGCATTTTAGGATAAAAAGATGCATTAAAAGATGCACGATGCTACCAAGTCACACAGCACTCCTATGACCTTAGACTCAAAACATTTCTCTCAACATCCTATCACTTGAAATTTCTGCTATACAGTAGAAATTGTTTTGTACACATAACAGGGGGCAAGTTTCACATAATGAGAGATCATGTTAGGTTCAATACTTTTTAAAATACACTACTTTGTACTTTCCTTCTCACTTCCTCTGTGTGTATGGACACCCAAGTTCCTAAACCACCTCCCCCCACCATCACAGAATTATAATTCATCTGCATTGAGCTCATTATATAACTCACCAACACCCCACCTTCTTTTGCTTCTTTTCAATGCTGCCGAATGCTGAGCCTGCTATTGACAAGGAATACATTGTCTACTTTAATTGCACACTTCACATCACATACACAACAGGTAATGTTCTCAACATGGATAGACTGTTTAGTCTAGTGGGTACTGTCTGCGCTTTGCACCTTGAGGTCTGGGGTTCGGATCATGGAAGGGGAGTTTTTTTAACTTTTCTTTTGAATCTTTATTTTTAGATTAAAAATAAATCACCTGGTGTTGTGTTTGAATTCTGTTATGACATGGTGTGACTCGATAGCGTGAGCATCTTTAATGCAACTTTTTACCTTCAATTACATCTCAATCATACAGCGAATCAAATTGAAAGCACAAGCAGCTTTTGCTGATGAAAACAATATGCAAATTGATTATAATCTGTGAGCCAGTTCAGGTGTTTCTGCATGTTTTATGTTACATTACACTAATAGCAACTATAACACTTAAACGTAGTGGTTTTCTTGAAGATACACCTGTTCTGGATCACAGAACATAGGCATGCTGCATATAATTTTAATCAGCAGAAGCAGATTGTTCTAATAAGATGCATTTTAGGATAAAAAGATGCATTAAAAGATGCACGATGCTACCAAGTCACACAGCACTCCTATGACCTTAGACTCAAAACATTTCTCTCAACATCCTATCACTTGAAATTTCTGCTATACAGTAGAAATTGTTTTGTACACATAACAGGGGGCAAGTTTCACATAATGAGAGATCATGTTAGGTTCAATACTTTTTAAAATACACTACTTTGTACTTTCCTTCTCACTTCCTCTCTGTGTATGGACACCCAAGTTCCTAAACCACCTCCCCCCACCATCACAGAATTATAAGTCATCTGCATTGAGCTCATTATATAACTCACCAACACCCCACCTTCTTTTGCTTCTTTTCAATGCTGCCGCATGCTGAGCCTGCTATTGACAAGGAATACATTGTCTACTTTAATTGCACACTTCACATCACATACACAACAGGTAATGTTCTCAACATGGATAGACTGTTTAGTCTAGTGGGTACTGTCTGCGCTTTGCACCTTGAGGTCTGGGGTTCGGATCATGGAAGGGGAGTTTTTTTTCCTTTTCTTTTGAATCTTTATTTTTAGATTAAAAATAAATCACCTGGTGTTGTGTTTGAATTCTGTTATGACATGGTGTGACTCGGTAGCGTGAGCATCTTTAATGCAACTTTTTACCTTCAATTACATCTGAATCATACAGCGAATCAAATTGAAAGCACAAGCAGCTTTTGCTGATGAAAACAATATGCAAATTGATTATAATCTGTGAGCCAGTTAAGGTGTTTCTGCATGTTTTATGTTACATTACACTAATAGCAACTATAACACTTAAACATAGTGGTTTTCTTGAAGATACACCTGTTCTGGATCACAGAACATAGGCATGCTGCATATCATTTTAATCAGCAGAAGCAGATTGTTCTAATAAGATGCGTTTTAGGATAAAAAGATGCATTAAAAGAAGCACGATGCTACCAAGTCACACAGCACTCCTATGACCTTAGACTCAAAACATTTCTCTCAACATCCTATCACTTGAAATTTCTACTATACAGTAGAAATTGTTTTGTACACATAACAGGGGGCAAGTTTCACATAATGAGAGATCATGTTAAGTTCAATACTTTTTAAAATACACTACTTTGTACTTTCCTTCTCACTTCCTCTCTGTGTATGGACACCCAAGTTCCTAAACCACCTCCCCCCACCATCACAGAATTATAATTCATCTGCATTGAGCTCATTATATAACTCACCAACACCCCACCTTCTTTTGCTTCTTTTCAATGCTGCCGCATGCTGAGCCTGCTATTGACAAGGAATACATTGTCTACTTTAATTGCACACTTCACATCACATACACAACAGGTAATGTTCTCAACATGGATAGACTGTTTAGTCTAGTGGGTACTGTCTGCGCATTGCACCTTGAGGTCTGGGGTTCAGATCATGGAAGGGGAGTTTTTTTTCCTTTTCTTTTGAATCTTTATTTTTAGATTAAAAATAAATCACCTGGTGTTGTGTTTGAATTCTGTTATGGCATGGTGTGACTCGGTAGCGCGAGCATCTTTAATGCAACTTTTTACCTTCAATTACATCTGAATCATACAGCGAATCAAATTGAAAGCACTAGCAGCTTTTGCTGATGAAAACAATATGCAAATTGATTATAATCTGTGAGCCAGTTCAGGTGTTTCTGCATGTTTTATTTTACGTTACACTAATAGCGACTATAACACTTAAACGTAGTGGTTTTCTTGAAGATACATCTGTACTGGATCACAGAACATAGGCATGCTGAATATCATTTTAATCAGCAGAAGCAGATTGTTCTAATAAGATGCATTTTAGGATAAAAAGATGCATTAAAAGATGCATGATGCTACCAAGTCACACAGCACTCCTATGACCTTAGACTCAAAACATTTCTCTCAACATCCTATCACTTGAAATTTCTGCTATACAGTAGAAATTGTTTTGTACACATAACAGGGGGCAAGTTTCACATAATGAGAGATCATGTTAGGTTCAATACTTTTTAAAATACACTACTTTGTACTTTCCTTCTCACTTCCTCTCTGTGTATGGACACCCAAGTTCCTAAACCACCTCCCCACACCATCACACAATTATAATTCATCTGCATTGAGCTCATTATATGGCTCACCAACACCCCACCTTCTTTTGCTTCTATTCAATGCTGCCACATGCTGAGCCTGCTAATGACAAGGTATTCATTGTCTGCTTTAATTGCATACTTCACATCACATACACAACAGGTGATGTTCTCAACATGGATAGACTGTTTAGTCTAGTAGGTACTGCCTGTGCTTTGGACCTTGAGGTATGGGGTTCGGATCATGGAAGGGGAGTTTTTTTTCCTTTTCTTTTGAATCTTTATTTTTAGATTAAAAATAAATAACTTGGTGGTGTGTGTGAATTGTGTTATGACATGGTGTGACTCGGTAGCATGAGCATCTTTAATGCAACTTTTTACCTTCAATTACATGTGGATCATGCAGCGAATCAAATTGAAAGCACAAGCAGCTTTTGCTGATGAAAACAATATGCAAATTGATTATAATCTGTGAGCCAGTTCAGGTGTTTCTGCATGTTTTATGTTACATTACACTAATAGCAACTATAACACTTAAACGTAGTGGTTTTCTTGAAGATACACCTGTTCTGGATCACAGAACATAGGCATGCTGCATATCATTTTAATCAGCAGAAGCAGATTGTTCTAATAAGATGCATTTTAGGATAAAAAGATGCATTAAAAGATGCACGATGCTACCAAGTCACACAGCACTCCTATGACCTTAGACTCAAAACATTTCTCTCAACATCCTATCACTTGAAATTTCTGCTATATAGTAGAAATTGTATTGTACACATAACAGGGGGCAAGTTTCACATAATGAGAGATCATGTTAGGTTCAATTCTTTTTAAAATACACTACTTTGTACTTTCCTTCTCACTTCCTCTCTGTATATGGACACCCAAATTCCTAAACCACCTCCCCCCACCATCACACAATTATAATTCATCTGCATTGAGCTCATTATATGGCTCACCAACACCCCACCTTCTATTGCTTCTATTCAATGCTGCCACATGCTGAGCCTGCTAAAGACAAGGTATTCATTGTCTGCTTTAATTGCATACTTCACATCAAATACACAACAGGTGATGTTCTCAACATGGATAGACTGTTTAGTCTAGTAGGTACTGCCTGCGC
Organism: Taudactylus pleione; assembly: GCA_031769625.1. NCBI lineage: Eukaryota > Metazoa > Chordata > Amphibia > Anura > Myobatrachidae > Taudactylus > Taudactylus pleione. The sequence goes on from JAUIMM010000759.1 coordinate 8,203,431, forward strand.
TTTGGACCTTGAGGTCTGGGGTTCGGATCATGGAAGGGGAGTTTTTTTTCCTTTTCTTTTGAATCTTTATTTTTAGATTAAAAATAAATAACTTGGTGGTGTGTGTGAATTGTGTTATGACATGGTGTGACTCGGTAGCGTGTGCATCTTTAATGCAACTTTTTACCTTCAATTACATGTGGATCATACAGCGAATCAAATTGAAAGCTCAAGCAGCTTTTGCTGATGAAAACAATATGCAAATTGATTATAATCTGTGAGCCAGTTCAGGTGTTTCTGCATGTTTTATGTTACGTTACACTAATAGCGACTATAACACTTAAACGTAGTGGTTTTCTTGAAGATACATCTGTACTGGATCACAGAACATAGGCATGCTGAATATCATTTTAATCAGCAGAAGCAGATTGTTCTAATAAGATGCATTTTAGGATAAAAAGATGCATTAAAAGATGCATGATGCTACCAAGTCACACAGCACTCCTATGACCTTAGACTCAAAACATTTCTCTCAACATCCTATCACTTGAAATTTCTGCTATACAGTAGAAATTGTTTTGTACACATAACAGGGGGCAAGTTTCACATAATGAGAGATCATGTTAGGTTCAATACTTTTTAAAATACACTACTTTGTACTTTCCTTCTCACTTCCTCTGTGTGTATGGACACCCAAGTTCCTAAACCACCTCCCCCCACCATCACAGAATTATAATTCATCTGCATTGAGCTCATTATATAACTCACCAACACCCCACCTTCTTTTGCTTCTTTTCAATGCTGCCGAATGCTGAGCCTGCTATTGACAAGGAATACATTGTCTACTTTAATTGCACACTTCACATCACATACACAACAGGTAATGTTCTCAACATGGATAGACTGTTTAGTCTAGTGGGTACTGTCTGCGCTTTGCACCTTGAGGTCTGGGGTTCGGATCATGGAAGGGGAGTTTTTTTAACTTTTCTTTTGAATCTTTATTTTTAGATTAAAAATAAATCACCTGGTGTTGTGTTTGAATTCTGTTATGACATGGTGTGACTCGGTAGCGTGAGCATCTTTAATGCAACTTTTTACCTTCAATTACATCTCAATCATACAGCGAATCAAATTGAAAGCACAAGCAGCTTTTGCTGATGAAAACAATATGCAAATTGATTATAATCTGTGAGCCAGTTCAGGTGTTTCTGCATGTTTTATGTTACATTACACTAATAGCAACTATAACACTTAAACGTAGTGGTTTTCTTGAAGATACACCTGTTCTGGATCACAGAACATAGGCATGCTGCATATAATTTTAATCAGCAGAAGCAGATTGTTCTAATAAGATGCATTTTAGGATAAAAAGATGCATTAAAAGATGCACGATGCTACCAAGTCACACAGCACTCCTATGACCTTAGACTCAAAACATTTCTCTCAACATCCTATCACTTGAAATTTCTGCTATACAGTAGAAATTGTTTTGTACACATAACAGGGGGCAAGTTTCACATAATGAGAGATCATGTTAGGTTCAATACTTTTTAAAATACACTACTTTGTACTTTCCTTCTCACTTCCTCTCTGTGTATGGACACCCAAATTCCTAAACCACCTCCCCCCACCATCACACAATTATAATTCATCTGCATTGAGCTCATTATATGGCTCACCAACACCCCACCTTCTATTGCTTCTATTCAATGCTGCCACATGCTGAGCCTGCTAAAGACAAGGTATTCATTGTCTGCTTTAATTGCATACTTCACATCAAATACACAACAGGTGATGTTCTCAACATGGATAGACTTTTTAGTCTAGTGGGTACTGTCTGCGCTTTGGACCTTGAGGTCTGGGGTTCGGATCATGGAAGGGGAGTTTTTTTTCCTTTTCTTTTGAATCTTTATTTTTAGATTAAAAATAAATAACTTGGTGGTGTGTGTGAATTGTGTTATGACATGGTGTGACTCGGTAGCGTGTGCATCTTTAATGCAACTTTTTACCTTCAATTACATGTGGATCATACAGCGAATCAAATTGAAAGCTCAAGCAGCTTTTGCTGATGAAAACAATATGCAAATTGATTATAATCTGTGAGCCAGTTCAGGTGTTTCTGCATGTTTATTGTTACATTACACTAATAGCAACTATAACACTTAAACATAGTGGTTTTCTTGAAGATACATCTGTACTGGATCACAGAACATAGGCATGCTGAATATCATTTTAATCAGCAGAAGCAGATTGTTCTAATAAGATGCATTTTAGGATAAAAAGATGCATTAAAAGATGCACGATGCTACCAAGTCACACAGCACTCCTATGACCTTAGACTCAAAACATTTCTCTCAACATCCTATCACTTGAAATTTCTGCTATACAGTAGAAATTGTTTTGTACACATAACAGGGGGCAAGTTTCACATAATGAGAGATCATGTTAGGTTCAATACTTTTTAAAATACACTACTTTGTACTTTCCTTCTCACTTCCTCTCTGTGTATGGACACCCAAGTTCCTAAACCACCTCCCCCCACCATCACAGAATTATAATTCATCTGCATTGAGCATATTATATAACTCACCAACACCCCACCTTCTTTTGCTTCTTTTCAATGCTGCCGCATGCTGAGCCTGCTATTGACAAGGAATACATTGTCTACTTTAATTGCACACTTCACATCACATACACAACAGGTAATGTTCTCAACATGGATAGACTGTTTAGTCTAGTGGGTACTGTCTGCGCTTTGCACCTTGAGGTCTGGGGTTCGGATCATGGAAGGGGAGTTTTTTTAACTTTTCTTTTGAATCTTTATTTTTAGATTAAAAATAAATCACCTGGTGTTGTGTTTGAATTCTGTTATGACATGGTGTGACTCGGTAGCGTGAGCATCTTTAATGCAACTTTTTACCTTCAATTACATCTCAATCATACAGCGAATCAAATTGAAAGCACAAGCAGCTTTTGCTGATGAAAACAATATGCAAATTGATTATAATCTGTGAGCCAGTTCAGGTGTTTCTGCATGTTTTATGTTACATTACACTAATAGCAACTATAACACTTAAACGTAGTGGTTTTCTTGAAGATACACCTGTTCTGGATCACAGAACATAGGCATGCTGCATACCATTTTAATCAGCAGAAGCAGATTGTTCTAATAAGATGCATTTTAGGATAAAAAGATGCATTAAAAGATGCACAATGCTACCAAGTCACACAGCACTCCTATGACCTTAGACTCAAAACATTTCTCTCAACATCCTATCACTTGAAATTTCTGCTATACAGTAGAAATTGTTTTGTACACATAACAGGGGGCAAGTTTCACATAATGAGAGATCATGTTAGGTTCAATACTTTTTAAAATACACTACTTTGTACTTTCCTTCTCACTTCCTCTCTGTGTATGGACACCCAAATTCCTAAACCACCTCCCCCCACCATCACACAATTATAATTCATCTGCATTGAGCTCATTATATGGCTCACCAACACCCCACCTTCTATTGCTTCTATTCAATGCTGCCACATGCTGAGCCTGCTAAAGACAAGGTATTCATTGTCTGCTTTAATTGCATACTTCACATCAAATACACAACAGGTGATGTTCTCAACATGGATAGACTGTTTAGTCTAGTGGGTACTGTCTGCGCTTTGGACCTTGAGGTCTGGGGTTCGGATCATGGAAGGGGAGTTTTTTTTCCTTTTCTTTTGAATCTTTATTTTTAGATTAAAAATAAATAACTTGGTGGTGTGTGTGAATTGTGTTATGACATGGTGTGACTCGGTAGCGTGAGCATCTTTAAAGCAACTTTTTACCTTCAATTACATGTGGATCATACAGCGAATCAAATTGAAAGCACAAGCAGCTTTTGCTGATGAAAACAATATGCAAATTGATTATAATCTGTGAGCCAGTTAAGGTGTTTCTGCATGTTTTATGTTACATTACACTAATAGCAACTATAACACTTAAACATAGTGGTTTTCTTGAAGATACACCTGTTCTGGATCACAGAACATAGGCATGCTGCATATCATTTTAATCAGCAGAAGCAGATTGTTCTAATAAGATGCGTTTTAGGATAAAAAGATGCATTAAAAGAAGCACGATGCTACCAAGTCACACAGCACTCCTATGACCTTAGACTCAAAACATTTCTCTCAACATCCTATCACTTGAAATTTCTACTATACAGTAGAAATTGTTTTGTACACATAACAGGGGGCAAGTTTCACATAATGAGAGATCATGTTAAGTTCAATACTTTTTAAAATACACTACTTTGTACTTTCCTTCTCACTTCCTCTCTGTGTATGGACACCCAAGTTCCTAAACCACCTCCCCCCACCATCACAGAATTATAATTCATCTGCATTGAGCTCATTATATAACTCACCAACACCCCACCTTCTTTTGCTTCTTTTCAATGCTGCCGCATGCTGAGCCTGCTATTGACAAGGAATACATTGTCTACTTTAATTGCACACTTCACATCACATACACAACAGGTAATGTTCTCAACATGGATAGACTGTTTAGTCTAGTGGGTACTGTCTGCGCTTTGCACCTTGAGGTCTGGGGTTCGGATCATGGAAGGGGAGTTTTTTTTCCTTTTCTTTTGAATCTTTATTTTTAGATTAAAAATAAATCACCTGGTGTTGTGTTTGAATTCTGTTATGACATGGTGTGACTCGGTAGCGAGAGCATCTTTAATGCAACTTTTTACCTTCAATTACATCTGAATCATACAGCGAATCAAATTGAAAGCACAAGCAGCTTTTGCTGATGAAAACAATATGCAAATTGATTATAATCTGTGAGCCAGTTCAGGTGTTTCTGCATGTTTTATGTTACATTACACTAATAGCAACTATAACACTTAAACGTAGTGGTTTTCTTGAAGATACACCTGTTCTGGATCACAGAACATAGGTATGCTGCATATCATTTTAATCAGCAGAAGCAGATTGTTCTAATAAGATGCATTTTAGTGTAAAAAGACGCATTAAAAAATGCACGATGCTACCAAGTCACACAGCACTCCTATGACATTAGACTCAAAACAAATCTCTCAACATCCTATTACTTGAAATTTCTGCTATACAGTAGACATTGTATTGTACACATAACAGGGGGCAAGTTTCACATAATGTGAGATCATGTTAGGTTCAATACTTTTAAAATTCACTACTTTGAACTTTCCTTCTCCCTTCCTCTCTGTGTATGGCCACCCAAGTTCCTAAACGACCTCCCCCCACCATCACACAATTATAATTCATCTGCATTGAGCTCATTATATGGCTCACCAACACCCCACCTTCTATTGCTTCTATTCAATGCCGCCACATGCTGAGCCTGCTAATGACAAGGTATTCATTGTCTGCTTTAATTGCATACTTCACATCACATACACAACAGGTGATGTTCTCAACATGGATAGACTGTTTAGTCTAGTAGGTACTGCCTGCGCTTTGGACCTTGAGGTCTGGGGTTCGGATCATGGAAGGGGAGTTTTTTTTCCTTTTCTTTTGAATCTTTATTTTTAGATTAAAAATAAATAACTTGGTGGTGTGTGTGAATTGTGTTATGACATGGTGTGACTCGGTAGCGTGAGCATCTTTAATGCAACTTTTTACCTTCAATTACATGTGGATCATGCAGCGAATCAAATTGAAAGCACAAGCAGCTTTTGCTGATGAAAACAATATGCAAATTGATTATAATCTGTGAGCCAGTTCAGGTGTTTCTGCATGTTTTATGTTACATTACACTAATAGCAACTATAACACTTAAACGTAGTGGTCTTCTTGAAGATACACCTGTTCTGGATCACAGAACATAGGCATGCTGCATATCATTTTAATCAGCAGAAGCAGATTGTTCTAATAAGATGCATTTTAGGATAAAAAGATGCATTAAAAGATGCACGATGCTACCAAGTCACACAGCACTCCTATGACCTTAGACTCAAAACATTTCTCTCAACATCCTATCACTTGAAATTTCTGCTATACAGTAGAAATTGTTTTGTACACATAACAGGGGGCAAGTTTCACATAATGAGAGATCATGTTAGGTTCAATACTTTTTAAAATACACTACTTTGTACTTTCCTTCTCACTTCCTCTCTGTGTATGGACACCCAAATTCATAAATCACATCCCCCCACCATCACACAATTATAATTCATCTGCATTGAGCTCATTATATGGCTCACCAACACCCCACCTTCTATTGCTTCTATTCAATGCTGCCACATGCTGAGCCTGCTAAAGACAAGGTATTCATTGTCTGCTTTAATTGCATACTTCACATCAAATACACAACAGGTGATGTTCTCAACATGGATAGACTGTTTAGTCTAGTGGGTACTGCCTGCACTTTGGACCTTGAGGTCTGGGGTTCGGATCATGGAAGGGGAGGTTTTTTTCCTTTTCTTTTGAATCTTTATTTTTAGATTAAAAATAAATAACTTGGTGGTGTGTGTGAATTGTGTTATGACATGGTGTGACTCGGTAGCGTGAGCATCTTTAAAGCAACTTTTTACCTTCAATTACATGTGGATCATACAGCGAATCAAATTGAAAGCACAAGCAGCTTTTTCTGATGAAAACAATATGCAAATTGATTATAATCTTTGAGCCAGTTCAGGTGTTTCTGCATGTTTTATGTTACATTACACTAATAGCAACTATAACACTTAAACATAGGGGTTTTCTTGAAGATACACCTGTTCTGGATCACAGAACATAGGCATGCTGCATATCATTTTAATCAGCAGAAGCAGATTGTTCTAATAAGATGCGTTTTAGGATAAAAAGATGCATTAAAAGAAGCACGATGCTACCAAGTCACACAGCACTCCTATGACCTTAGACTCAAAACATTTCTCTCAACATCCTATCACTTGAAATTTCTACTATACAGTAGAAATTGTTTTGTACACATAACAGGGGGCAAGTTTCACATAATGAGAGATCATGTTAAGTTCAATACTTTTTAAAATACACTACTTTGTACTTTCCTTCTCACTTCCTCTCTGTGTATGGACACCCAAGTTCCTAAACCACCTCCCCCCACCATCACAGAATTATAATTCATCTGCATTGAGCTCATTATATAACTCACCAACACCCCACCTTCTTTTGCTTCTTTTCAATGCTGCCGCATGCTGAGCCTGCTATTGACAAGGAATACATTGTCTACTTTAATTGCACACTTCACATCACATACACAACAGGTAATGTTCTCAACATGGATAGACTGTTTAGTCTAGTGGGTACTGTCTGCGCTTTGCACCTTGAGGTCTGGGGTTCGGATCATGGAAGGGGAGTTTTTTTTCCTTTTCTTTTGAATCTTTATTTTTAGATTAAAAATAAATCACCTGGTGTTGTGTTTGAATTCTGTTATGACATGGTGTGACTCGGTAGCGAGAGCATCTTTAATGCAACTTTTTACCTTCAATTACATCTGAATCATACAGCGAATCAAATTGAAAGCACAAGCAGCTTTTGCTGATGAAAACAATATGCAAATTGATTATAATCTGTGAGCCAGTTCAGGTGTTTCTGCATGTTTTATGTTACATTACACTAATAGCAACTATAACACTTAAACGTAGTGGTTTTCTTGAAGATACACCTGTTCTGGATCACAGAACATAGGTATGCTGCATATCATTTTAATCAGCAGAAGCAGATTGTTCTAATAAGATGCATTTTAGTGTAAAAAGACGCATTAAAAAATGCACGATGCTACCAAGTCACACAGCACTCCTATGACATTAGACTCAAAACAAATCTCTCAACATCCTATTACTTGAAATTTCTGCTATACAGTAGACATTGTATTGTACACATAACAGGGGGCAAGTTTCACATAATGTGAGATCATGTTAGGTTCAATACTTTTAAAATTCACTACTTTGAACTTTCCTTCTCCCTTCCTCTCTGTGTATGGCCACCCAAGTTCCTAAACGACCTCCCCCCACCATCACACAATTATAATTCATCTGCATTGAGCTCATTATATGGCTCACCAACACCCCACCTTCTATTGCTTCTATTCAATGCCGCCACATGCTGAGCCTGCTAATGACAAGGTATTCATTGTCTGCTTTAATTGCATACTTCACATCACATACACAACAGGTGATGTTCTCAACATGGATAGACTGTTTAGTCTAGTAGGTACTGCCTGCGCTTTGGACCTTGAGGTCTGGGGTTCGGATCATGGAAGGGGAGTTTTTTTTCCTTTTCTTTTGAATCTTTATTTTTAGATTAAAAATAAATAACTTGGTGGTGTGTGTGAATTGTGTTATGACATGGTGTGACTCGGTAGCGTGAGCATCTTTAATGCAACTTTTTACCTTCAATTACATGTGGATCATGCAGCGAATCAAATTGAAAGCACAAGCAGCTTTTGCTGATGAAAACAATATGCAAATTGATTATAATCTGTGAGCCAGTTCAGGTGTTTCTGCATGTTTTATGTTACATTACACTAATAGCAACTATAACACTTAAACGTAGTGGTCTTCTTGAAGATACACCTGTTCTGGATCACAGAACATAGGCATGCTGCATATCATTTTAATCAGCAGAAGCAGATTGTTCTAATAAGATGCATTTTAGGATAAAAAGATGCATTAAAAGATGCACGATGCTACCAAGTCACACAGCACTCCTATGACCTTAGACTCAAAACATTTCTCTCAACATCCTATCACTTGAAATTTCTGCTATACAGTAGAAATTGTTTTGTACACATAACAGGGGGCAAGTTTCACATAATGAGAGATCATGTTAGGTTCAATACTTTTTAAAATACACTACTTTGTACTTTCCTTCTCACTTCCTCTCTGTGTATGGACACCCAAATTCATAAATCACATCCCCCCACCATCACACAATTATAATTCATCTGCATTGAGCTCATTATATGGCTCACCAACACCCCACCTTCTATTGCTTCTATTCAATGCTGCCACATGCTGAGCCTGCTAAAGACAAGGTATTCATTGTCTGCTTTAATTGCATACTTCACATCAAATACACAACAGGTGATGTTCTCAACATGGATAGACTGTTTAGTCTAGTGGGTACTGCCTGCACTTTGGACCTTGAGGTCTGGGGTTCGGATCATGGAAGGGGAGGTTTTTTTCCTTTTCTTTTGAATCTTTATTTTTAGATTAAAAATAAATAACTTGGTGGTGTGTGTGAATTGTGTTATGACATGGTGTGACTCGGTAGCGTGAGCATCTTTAAAGCAACTTTTTACCTTCAATTACATGTGGATCATACAGCGAATCAAATTGAAAGCACAAGCAGCTTTTTCTGATGAAAACAATATGCAAATTGATTATAATCTTTGAGCCAGTTCAGGTGTTTCTGCATGTTTTATGTTACATTACACTAATAGCAACTATAACACTTAAACATAGGGGTTTTCTTGAAGATACACCTGTTCTGGATCACAGAACATAGGCATGCTGCATATCATTTTAATCAGCAGAAGCAGATTGTTCTAATAAGATGCATTTTAGGGTAAAAAGATGCATTAAAAGACGCACGATGCTACCAAGTCACACAGCACTCCTATGACCTTAGACTCAAAACATTTCTCTCAACATCCTATCACTTGAAATTTCTACTATACAGTAGAAATTGTTTTGTACACATATCAGGGGGCACGTTTCACATAATGAGAGATCATGTTAAGTTCAATACTTTTTAAAATACACTACTTTGTACTTTCCTTCTCACTTCCTCTCTGTGTATGGACACCCAAGTTCCTAAACCACCTCCCCCCACCATCACAGAATTATAATTCATCTGCATTGAGCTCATTATATAACTCACCAACACCCCACCTTCTTTTGCTTCTTTTCAATGCTGCTGCATGCTGAGCCTGCTATTGACAAGGAATACATTGTCTACTTTAATTGCACACTTCACATCACATACACAACAGGTGATGTTCTCAACATGGATAGACTGTTTAGTCTAGTGGGTACTGTCTGCGCTTTACACCTTGAGGTCTGGGGTTCGGATCATGGAAGGGGAGTTTTTTTTCCTTTTCTTTTGAATCTTTATTTTTAGATTAAAAATAAATCACCTGGTGTTGTGTTTGAATTCTGTTATGACATGGTGTGACTCGGTAGCGTGAGCATCTTTAATGCAACTTTTTACCTTCAATTACATCTGAATCATACAGCGAAGCAAATTGAAAGCACAAGCAGCTTTTGCTGATGAAAACAATATGCAAATTGATTATAATCTGTGAGCCAGTTCAGGTGTTTCTGCATGTTTTATGTTACATTACACTAATAGCAACTATAACACTTAAACTTAGTGGTTTTCTTGAAGATACACCTGTTCTGGATCACAGAACATAGGCATGCTGCATATAATTTTAATCAGCAGAAGCAGATTGTTCTAATAAGATGCATTTTAGGATAAAAAGATGCATTAAAAGATGCACGATGCTACCAAGTCACACAGCACTCCTATGACCTTAGACTCAAAACATTTCTCTCAACATCCTATCACTTGAAATTTCTGCTATACAGTAGAAATTGTTTTGTACACATAACAGGGGGCAAGTTTCACATAATGAGAGATCATGTTAGGTTCAATACTTTTTAAAATACACTACTTTGTACTTTCCTTCTCACTTCCTCTCTGTGTATGGACACCCAAGTTCCTAAACCACCTCCCCCCACCATCACACAATTATAATTCATCTGCATTGAGCTCATTATATGGCTCACCAACACCCCACCTTCTTTTGCTTCTATTCAATGCTGCCACATGCTGAGCCTGCTAATGACAAGGTATTCATTGTCTGCTTTAATTGCATACTTCACATCACATACACAACAGGTGATGTTCTCAACATGGATAGACTGTTTAGTCTAGTAGGTACTGCCTGTGCTTTGGACCTTGAGGTATGGGGTTCAGATCATGGAAGGGGAGTTTTTTTTCCTTTTCTTTTGAATCTTTATTTTTAGATTAAAAATAAATAACTTGGTGGTGTGTGTGAATTGTGTTATGACATGGTGTGACTCGGTAGCATGAGCATCTTTAATGCAACTTTTTACCTTCAATTACATGTGGATCATGCAGCGAATCAAATTGAAAGCACAAGCAGCTTTTTCTGATGAAAACAATATGCAAATTGATTATAATCTGTGAGCCAGTTCAGGTGTTTCTGCATGTTTTATGTTACATTACACTAATAGCAACTATAACACTTAAACGTAGTGGTTTTCTTGAAGATACACCTGTTCTGGATCACAGAACATAGGCATGCTGCATATCATTTTAATCAGCAGAAGCAGATTGTTCTAATAAGATGCATTTTAGGATAAAAAGATGCATTAAAAGATGCACGATGCTACCAAGTCACACAGCACTCCTATGACCTTAGACTCAAAACATTTCTCTCAACATCCTATCACTTGAAATTTCTGCTATACAGTAGAAATTGTTTTGTACACATAACAGGGGGCAAGTTTCACATAATGAGAGATCATGTTAGGTTCAATTCTTTTTTAAATACACTACTTTGTACTTTCCTTCTCACTTCCTCTCTGTATATGGACACCCAAATTCCTAAACCACCTCCCCCCACCATCACACAATTATAATTCATCTGCATTGAGCTCATTATATGGCTCACCAACACCCCACCTTCTATTGCTTCTATTCAATGCTGCCACATGCTGAGCCTGCTAAAGACAAGGTATTCATTGTCTGCTTTAATTGCATACTTCACATCACATACACAACAGGTGATGTTCTCAACATGGATAGACTGTTTAGTCTAGTAGGTACTGCCTGCGCTTTGGACCTTGAGGTCTGGGGTTCGGATCATGGAAGGGGAGTTTTTTTTCCTTTTCTTTTGAATCTTTATTTTTAGATTAAAAATAAATAACTTGGTGGTGTGTGTGAATTGTGTTATGACATGGTGTGACTCGGTAGCGTGAGCATCTTTAATGCAACTTTTTACCTTCAATTACATGTGGATCATGCAGCGAATCAAATTGAAAGCACAAGCAGCTTTTGCTGATGAAAACAATATGCAAATTGATTATAATCTGTGAGCCAGTTCAGGTGTTTCTGCATGTTTTATGTTACATTACACTAATAGCAACTATAACACTTAAACGTAGTGGTCTTCTTGAATATACACCTGTTCTGGATCACAGAACATAGGCATGCTGCATATCATTTTAATCAGCAGAAGCAGATTGTTCTAATAAGATGCATTTTAGGATAAAAAGATGCATTAAAAGATGCACGATGCTACCAAGTCACACAGCACTCCTATGACCTTAGACTCAAAACATTTCTCTCAACATCCTATCACTTGAAATTTCTGCTATACAGTAGAAATTGTTTTGTACACATAACAGGGGGCAAGTTTCACATAATGAGAGATCATGTTAGGTTCAATACTTTTTAAAATACACTACTTTGTACTTTCCTTCTCACTTCCTCTCTGTGTATGGACACCCAAATTCATAAATCACATCCCCCCACCATCACACAATTATAATTCATCTGCATTGAGCTCATTATATGGCTCACCAACACCCCACCTTCTATTGCTTCTATTCAATGCTGCCACATGCTGAGCCTGCTAAAGACAAGGTATTCATTGTCTGCTTTAATTGCATACTTCACATCAAATACACAACAGGTGATGTTCTCAACATGGATAGACTGTTTAGTCTAGTGGGTACTGCCTGCACTTTGGACCTTGAGGTCTGGGGTTCGGATCATGGAAGGGGAGGTTTTTTTCCTTTTCTTTTGAATCTTTATTTTTAGATTAAAAATAAATAACTTGGTGGTGTGTGTGAATTGTGTTATGACATGGTGTGACTCGGTAGCGTGAGCATCTTTAAAGCAACTTTTTACCTTCAATTACATGTGGATCATACAGCGAATCAAATTGAAAGCACAAGCAGCTTTTGCTGATGAAAACAATATGCAAATTGATTATAATCTTTGAGCCAGTTCAGGTGTTTCTGCATGTTTTATGTTACATTACACTAATAGCAACTATAACACTTAAACATAGGGGTTTTCTTGAAGATACACCTGTTCTGGATCACAGAACATAGGCATGCTGCATATCATTTTAATCAGCAGAAGCAGATTGTTCTAATAAGATGCATTTTAGGGTAAAAAGATGCATTAAAAGACGCACGATGCTACCAAGTCACACAGCACTCCTATGACCTTAGACTCAAAACATTTCTCTCAACATCCTATCACTTGAAATTTCTACTATACAGTAGAAATTGTTTTGTACACATATCAGGGGGCACGTTTCACATAATGAGAGATCATGTTAAGTTCAATACTTTTTAAAATACACTACTTTGTACTTTCCTTCTCACTTCCTCTCTGTGTATGGACACCCAAGTTCCTAAACCACCTCCCCCCACCATCACAGAATTATAATTCATCTGCATTGAGCTCATTATATAACTCACCAACACCCCACCTTCTTTTGCTTCTTTTCAATGCTGCCGCATGCTGAGCCTGCTATTGACAAGGAATACATTGTCTACTTTAATTGCACACTTCACATCACATACACAACAGGTGATGTTCTCAACATGGATAGACTGTTTAGTCTAGTGGGTACTGTCTGCGCTTTACACCTTGAGGTCTGGGGTTCGGATCATGGAAGGGGAGTTTTTTTTCCTTTTCTTTTGAATCTTTATTTTTAGATTAAAAATAAATCACCTGGTGTTGTGTTTGAATTCTGTTATGACATGGTGTGACTCGGTAGCGTGAGCATCTTTAATGCAACTTTTTACCTTCAATTACATCTGAATCATACAGCGAAGCAAATTGAAAGCACAAGCAGCTTTTGCTGATGAAAACAATATGCAAATTGATTATAATCTGTGAGCCAGTTCAGGTGTTTCTGCATGTTTTATGTTACATTACACTAATAGCAACTATAACACTTAAACTTAGTGGTTTTCTTGAAGATACACCTGTTCTGGATCACAGAACATAGGCATGCTGCATATAATTTTAATCAGCAGAAGCAGATTGTTCTAATAAGATGCATTTTAGGATAAAAAGATGCATTAAAAGATGCACGATGCTACCAAGTCACACAGCACTCCTATGACCTTAGACTCAAAACATTTCTCTCAACATCCTATCACTTGAAATTTCTGCTATACAGTAGAAATTGTTTTGTACACATAACAGGGGGCAAGTTTCACATAATGAGAGATCATGTTAGGTTCAATACTTTTTAAAATACACTACTTTGTACTTTCCTTCTCACTTCCTCTCTGTGTATGGACACCCAAGTTCCTAAACCACCTCCCCCCACCATCACACAATTATAATTCATCTGCATTGAGCTCATTATATGGCTCACCAACACCCCACCTTCTTTTGCTTCTATTCAATGCTGCCACATGCTGAGCCTGCTAATGACAAGGTATTCATTGTCTGCTTTAATTGCATACTTCACATCACATACACAACAGGTGATGTTCTCAACATGGATAGACTGTTTAGTCTAGTAGGTACTGCCTGTGCTTTGGACCTTGAGGTATGGGGTTCGGATCATGGAAGGGGAGTTTTTTTTCCTTTTCTTTTGAATCTTTATTTTTAGATTAAAAATAAATAACTTGGTGGTGTGTGTGAATTGTGTTATGACATGGTGTGACTCGGTAGCATGAGCATCTTTAATGCAACTTTTTACCTTCAATTACATGTGGATCATGCAGCGAATCAAATTGAAAGCACAAGCAGCTTTTTCTGATGAAAACAATATGCAAATTGATTATAATCTGTGAGCCAGTTCAGGTGTTTCTGCATGTTTTATGTTACATTACACTAATAGCAACTATAACACTTAAACGTAGTGGTTTTCTTGAAGATACACCTGTTCTGGATCACAGAACATAGGCATGCTGCATATAATTTTAATCAGCAGAAGCAGATTGTTCTAATAAGATGCATTTTAGGATAAAAAGATGCATTAAAAGATGCACGATGCTACCAAGTCACACAGCACTCCTATGACCTTAGACTCAAAACATTTCTCTCAACATCCTATCACTTGAAATTTCTGCTATACAGTAGAAATTGTTTTGTACACATAACAGGGGGCAAGTTTCACATAATGAGAGATCATGTTAGGTTCAATTCTTTTTAAAATACACTACTTTGTACTTTCCTTCTCACTTCCTCTCTGTATATGGACACCCAAATTCCTAAACCACCTCCCCCCACCATCACACAATTATAATTCATCTGCATTGAGCTCATTATATGGCTCACCAACACCCCACCTTCTATTGCTTCTATTCAATGCTGCCACATGCTGAGCCTGCTAAAGACAAGGTATTCATTGTCTGCTTTAATTGCATACTTCACATCAAATACACAACAGGTGATGTTCTCAACATGGATAGACTGTTTAGTCTAGTAGGTACTGCCTGCGCTTTGGACCTTGAGGTCTGGGGTTCGGATCATGGAAGGGGAGTTTTTTTTCCTTTTCTTTTGAATCTTTATTTTTAGATTAAAAATAAATAACTTGGTGGTGTGTGTGAATTGTGTTATGACATGGTGTGACTCGGTAGCGTGTGCATCTTTAATGCAACTTTTTACCTTCAATTACATGTGGATCATACAGCGAATCAAATTGAAAGCTCAAGCAGCTTTTGCTGATGAAAACAATATGCAAATTGATTATAATCTGTGAGCCAGTTCAGGTGTTTCTGCATGTTTTATGTTACATTACACTAATAGCAACTATAACACTTAAACATAGTGGTTTTCTTGAAGATACACCTGTTCTGGATCACAGAACATAGGCATGCTGCATATCATTTTAATCAGCAGAAGCAGATTGTTCTAATAAGATGCAATTTATGGTTAAAAGATGCATTAAAAGACGCACGATGCTACCAAGTCACACAGCACTCCTATGACCTTAGACTCAAAACATTTCTCTCAACATCCTATCACTTGAAATTTCTACTATACAGTAGAAATTGTTTTCTACACATAACAGGGGGCAAGTTTCACATAATGAGAGATCATGTTAAGTTCAATACTTTTTAAAATACACTACTTTCTACTTTCCTTTTCACTTCCTCTCTGTGTATGGACACCCAAGTTCCTAAACCACCTCCCCCCACCATCACAGAATTATAATTCATCTGCATTGAGCTCATTATATAACTCACCAACACCCCACCTTCTTTTGCTTCTTTTCAATGCTGCCACATGCTGAGCCTGCTATTGACAAGGAATACATTGTCTACTTTAATTGCACACTTCACATCACATACACAACAGGTAATGTTCTCAACATGGATAGACTGTTTAGTCTAGTGGGTACTGTCTGCGCTTTGCACCTCGAGGTCTGGGGTTCGGATCATGGAAGGGGAGTTTTTTTTCCTTTTCTTTTGAATCTTTATTTTTAGATTAAAAATAAATCACCTGGTGTTGTGTTTGAATTCTGTTATGGCATGGTGTGACTCGGTAGCGCGAGCATCTTTAATGCAACTTTTTACCTTCAATTACATCTGAATCATACAGCGAATCAAATTGAAAGCACTAGCAGCTTTTGCTGATGAAAACAATATGCAAATTGATTATAATCTGTGAGCCAGTTCAGGTGTTTCTGCATGTTTTATGTTACGTTACACTAATAGCGACTATAACACTTAAACGTAGTGGTTTTCTTGAAGATACATCTGTACTGGATCACAGAACATAGGCATGCTGAATATCATTTTAATCAGCAGAAGCAGATTGTTCTAATAAGATGCATTTTAGGATAAAAAGATGCATTAAAAGATGCACGATGCTACCAAGTCACACAGCACTCCTATGACCTTAGACTCAAAACATTTCTCTCAACATCCTATCACTTGAAATTTCTGCTATACAGTAGAAATTGTTTTGTACACATAACAGGGGGCAAGTTTCACATAATGAGAGATCATGTTAGGTTCAATACTTTTTAAAATACACTACTTTGTACTTTCCTTCTCACTTCCTCTCTGTGTATGGACACCCAAGTTCCTAAACCACCTCCCCCCACCATCACAGAATTATAATTCATCTGCATTGAGCTCATTATATAACTCACCAACACCCCACCTTCTTTTGCTTCTTTTCAATGCTGCCGCATGCTGAGCCTGCTATTGACAAGGAATACATTGTCTACTTTAATTGCACACTTCACATCACATACACAACAGGTAATGTTCTCAACATGGATAGACTGTTTAGTCTAGTGGGTACTGTCTGCGCTTTGCACCTTGAGGTCTGGGGTTCGGATCATGGAAGGGGAGTTTTTTTTCCTTTTCTTTTGAATCTTTATTTATAGATTAAAAATAAATCACTTGGTGGTGTGTGTGAATTGTGTTATGACATGGTGTGACTCGGTAGCGTGAGCATCTTTAAAGCAACTTTTTACCTTCAATTACATGTGGATCATACAGCGAATCAAATTGAAAGCACAAGCAGCTTTTGCTGATGAAAACAATATGCAAATTGATTATAATCTGTGAGCCAGTTAAGGTGTTTCTGCATGTTTTATGTTACATTACACTAATAGCAACTATAACACTTAAACATAGTGGTTTTCTTGAAGATACACCTGTTCTGGATCACAGAACATAGGCATGCTGCATATCATTTTAATCAGCAGAAGCAGATTGTTCTAATAAGATGCGTTTTAGGATAAAAAGATGCATTAAAAGAAGCACGATGCTACCAAGTCACACAGCACTCCTATGACCTTAGACTCAAAACATTTCTCTCAACATCCTATCACTTGAAATTTCTACTATACAGTAGAAATTGTTTTGTACACATAACAGGGGGCAAGTTTCACATAATGAGAGATCATGTTAAGTTCAATACTTTTTAAAATACACTACTTTGTACTTTCCTTCTCACTTCCTCTCTGTGTATGGACACCCAAGTTCCTAAACCACCTCCCCCCACCATCACAGAATTATATTTCATCTGCATTGAGCTTATTATATAACTCACCAACACCCCACCTTCTTTTGCTTCTTTTCAATGCTGCCGCATGCTGAGCCTGCTATTGACAAGGAATACATTGTCTACTTTAATTGCACACTTCACATCACATACACAACAGGTAATGTTCTCAACATGGATAGACTGTTTAGTCTAGTGGGTACTGTCTGCGCTTTGCACCTTGAGGTCTGGGGTTCGGATCATGGAAGGGGAGTTTTTTTTCCTTTTCTTTTGAATCTTTATTTTTAGATTAAAAATAAATCACCTGGTGTTGTGTTTGAATTCTGTTATGGCATGGTGTGACTCGGTAGCGCGAGCATCTTTAATGCAACTTTTTACCTTCAATTACATCTGAATCATACAGCGAATCAAATTGAAAGCACTAGCAGCTTTTGCTGATGAAAACAATATGCAAATTGATTATAATCTGTGAGCCAGTTCAGGTGTTTCTGCATGTTTTATGTTACGTTACACTAATAGCGACTATAACACTTAAACGTTGTTTTTTTCTTGAAGATACATCTGTACTGGATCACAGAACATAGGCATGCTGCATATCATTTTAATCAGCAGAAGCAGATTGTTCTAATAAGATGCATTTTAGTGTAAAAAGACGCATTAGAAAATGCACGATGCTACCAAGTCACACAGCACTCCTATGACATTAGACTCAAAACAAATCTCTCAACATCCTATTACTTGAAATTTCTGCTACACAGTAGACATTGTATTGTACACATAACAGGGGGCAAGTTTCACATAATGTGAGATCATGTTAGGTTCAATTCTTTTTAAAATACACTACTTTGTACTTTCCTTCTCACTTCCTCTCTGTATATGGACACCCAAATTCCTAAACCACCTCCCCCCACCATCACACAATTATAATTCATCTGCATTGAGCTCATTATATGGCTCACCAACACCCCACCTTCTATTGCTTCTATTCAATGCTGCCACATGCTGAGCCTGCTAAAGACAAGGTATTCATTGTCTGCTTTAATTGCATACTTCACATCAAATACACAACAGGTGATGTTCTCAACATGGATAGACTGTTTAGTCTAGTAGGTACTGCCTGCGCTTTGGACCTTGAGGTCTGGGGTTCGGATCATGGAAGGGGAGTTTTTTTTCCTTTTCTTTTGAATCTTTATTTTTAGATTAAAAATAAATAACTTGGTGGTGTGTGTGAATTGTGTTATGACATGGTGTGACTCGGTAGCGTGTGCATCTTTAATGCAACTTTTTACCTTCAATTACATGTGGATCATACAGCGAATCAAATTGAAAGCTCAAGCAGCTTTTGCTGATGAAAACAATATGCAAATTGATTATAATCTGTGAGCCAGTTCAGGTGTTTCTGGATGTTTTATGTTACATTACACTAATAGCAACTATAACACTTAAACATAGTGGTTTTCTTGAAGATACACCTGTTCTGGATCACAGAACATAGGCATGCTGCATATCATTTTAATCAGCAGAAGCAGATTGTTCTAATAAGATGCAATTTATGGTAAAAAGATGCATTAAAAGACGCACGATGCTACCAAGTCACACAGCACTCCTATGACCTTAGACTCAAAACATTTCTCTCAACATCCTATCACTTGAAATTTCTACTATACAGTAGAAATTGTTTTGTACACATAACAGGGGGCAAGTTTCACATAATGAGAGATCATGTTAAGTTCAATACTTTTTAAAATACACTACTTTCTACTTTCCTTTTCACTTCCTCTCTGTGTATGGACACCCAAGTTCCTAAACCACCTCCCCCCACCATCACAGAATTATAATTCATCTGCATTGAGCTCATTATATAACTCACCAACACCCCACCTTCTTTTGCTTCTTTTCAATGCTGCCGCATGCTGAGCCTGCTATTGACAAGGAATACATTGTCTACTTTAATTGCACACTTCACATCACATACACAACAGGTAAT
Source organism: Taudactylus pleione (assembly GCA_031769625.1). Classification (NCBI taxonomy): domain Eukaryota; kingdom Metazoa; phylum Chordata; class Amphibia; order Anura; family Myobatrachidae; genus Taudactylus; species Taudactylus pleione. The sequence goes on from JAUIMM010000759.1 coordinate 8,223,424, forward strand.
GTTCTCAACATGGATAGACTGTTTAGTCTAGTGGGTACTGTCTGCGCTTTGCACCTTGAGGTCTGGGGTTCGGATCATGGAAGGGGAGTTTTTTTTCCTTTTCTTTTGAATCTTTATTTTTAGATTAAAAATAAATCACCTGGTGTTGTGTTTGAATTCTGTTATGGCATGGTGTGACTCGGTAGCGCGAGCATCTTTAATGCAACTTTTTACCTTCAATTACATCTGAATCATACAGCGAATCAAATTGAAAGCACTAGCAGCTTTTGCTGATGAAAACAATATGCAAATTGATTATAATCTGTGAGCCAGTTCAGGTGTTTCTGCATGTTTTATGTTACGTTACACTAATAGCGACTATAACACTTAAACGTAGTGGTTTTCTTGAAGATACATCTGTACTGGATCACAGAACATAGGCATGCTGAATATCATTTTAATCAGCAGAAGCAGATTGTTCTAATAAGATGCATTTTAGGATAAAAAGATGCATTAAAAGATGCACGATGCTACCAAGTCACACAGCACTCCTATGACCTTAGACTCAAAACATTTCTCTCAACATCCTATCACTTGAAATTTCTGCTATACAGTAGAAATTGTTTTGTACACATAACAGGGGGCAAGTTTCACATAATGAGAGATCATGTTAGGTTCAATACTTTTTAAAATACACTACTTTGTACTTTCCTTCTCACTTCCTCTCTGTGTATGGACACCCAAGTTCCTAAACCACCTCCCCCCACCATCACACAATTATAATTCATCTGCATTGAGCTCATTATATGGCTCACCAACACCCCACCTTCTTTTGCTTCTATTCAATGCTGCCACATGCTGAGCCTGCTAATGACAAGGTAATCATTGTCTGCTTTAATTGCATACTTCACATCAAATACACAACAGGTGATGTTCTCAACATGGATAGACTGTTTAGTCTAGTGGGTACTGTCTGCGCTTTGCACCTTGAGGTATGGGGTTTGGATCATGGAAGGGGAGTTTTTTTTCCTTTTCTTTTGAATCTTTATTTTTAGATTAAAAATAAATCACTTGGTGGTGTGTTTGAATGCTGTTATGGCATGGTGTGACTCGGTAGCGCGAGAATCTTTAATGCAACTTTTTACCTTCAATTACATCTGAATCATGCAGCGAATCAAATTGAAAGCACAAGCAGCTTTTGCTGATGAAAACAATATGCAAATTGATTATAATCTGTGAGCCAGTTCAGGTGTTTCTGCATGTTTTATTTTTCCATTACACTAATAGCGACTATAACACTTAAACGTAGTGGTTTTCTTGAAGATACATCTATACTGGATCACAGAACATAGGCATGCTGAATGTCATTTTAATCAGCAGAAGCAGATTGTTCTAATAAGATGCATTTTAGGGTAAAAAGATGCATTAAAAGACGCACGATGCTACCAAGTCACACAGCACTCCTATGACCTTAGACTCAAAACATTTCTCTCAACATCCTATCACTTGAAATTTCTGCTATACAGTAGAAATTGTTTTGTACACATAACAAGGGGCAAGTTTCACATAATGAGAGATCATGTTAGGTTCAATACTTTTTAAAATACACTACTTTGTACTTTCCTTCTCACTTCCTCTCTGTGTATGGACACCCAAGTTCCTAAACCACCTCCCCCCACCATCACACAATTATAATTCATCTGCATTGAGCTCATTATATGGCTCACCAACACCCCACCTTCTTTTGCTTCTATTCAATGCTGCCACATGCTGAGCCTGCTAATGACAAGGTATTCATTGTCTGCTTTAATTGCATACTTCACATCACATACACAACAGGTGATGTTCTCAACATGGATAGACTGTTTAGTCTAGTAGGTACTGCCTGTGCTTTGGACCTTGAGGTATGGGGTTCGGATCATGGAAGGGGAGTTTTTTTTCCTTTTCTTTTGAATCTTTATTTTTAGATTAAAAATAAATAACTTGGTGGTGTGTGTGAATTGTGTTATGACATGGTGTGACTCGGTAGCGTGAGAATCTTTAATGCAACTTTTTACCTTCAATTACATCTGAATCATGCAGCGAATCAAATTGAAAGCACAAGCAGCTTTTGCTGATGAAAACAATATGCAAATTGATTATAATCTGTGAGCCAGTTCAGGTGTTTCTGCATGTTTTATTTTTCCATTACACTAATAGCGACTATAACACTTAAACGTAGTGGTTTTCTTGAAGATACATCTATACTGGATCACAGAACATAGGCATGCTGAATGTCATTTTAATCAGCAGAAGCAGATTGTTCTAATAAGATGCATTTTAGGGTAAAAAGATGCATTAAAAGACGCACGATGCTACCAAGTCACACAGCACTCCTATGACCTTAGACTCAAAACATTTCTCTCAACATCCTATCACTTGAAATTTCTGCTATACAGTAGAAATTGTTTTGTACACATAACAAGGGGCAAGTTTCACATAATGAGAGATCATGTTAGGTTCAATACTTTTTAAAATACACTACTTTGTACTTTCCTTCTCACTTCCTCTCTGTGTATGGACACCCAAGTTCCTAAACCACCTCCCCCCACCATCACACAATTATAATTCATCTGCATTGAGCTCATTATATGGCTCACCAACACCCCACCTTCTTTTGCTTCTATTCAATGCTGCCACATGCTGAGCCTGCTAATGACAAGGTATTCATTGTCTGCTTTAATTGCATACTTCACATCACATACACAACAGGTGATGTTCTCAACATGGATAGACTGTTTAGTCTAGTAGGTACTGCCTGTGCTTTGGACCTTGAGGTATGGGGTTCGGATCATGGAAGGGGAGTTTTTTTTCCTTTTCTTTTGAATCTTTATTTTTAGATTAAAAATAAATAACTTGGTGGTGTGTGTGAATTGTGTTATGACATGGTGTGACTCGGTAGCGTGAGCATCTTTAATGCAACTTTTTACCTTCAATTACATGTGGATCATGCAGCGAATCAAATTGAAAGCACAAGCAGCTTTTGCTGATGAAAACAATATGCAAATTGATTATAATCTGTGAGCCAGTTCAGGTGTTTCTGCATGTTTTATGTTACATTACACTAATAGCAACTATAACACTTAAACGTAGTGGTTTTCTTGAAGATACACCTGTTCTGGATCACAGAACATAGGCATGCTGCATATCATTTTAATCAGCAGAAGCAGATTGTTCTAATAAGATGCATTTTAGGATAAAAAGATGCATTAAAAGATGCACGATGCTACCAAGTCACACAGCACTCCTATGACCTTAGACTCAAAACATTTCTCTCAACATCCTATCACTTGAAATTTCTGCTATACAGTAGAAATTGTTTTTTACACATAACAGGGGGCAAGTTTCACATAATGAGAGATCATGTTAGGTTCAATTCTTTTTAAAATACACTACTTTGTACTTTCCTTCTCACTTTCTCTCTGTATATGGACACCCAAATTCCTAAACCACCTCCCCCCACCATCACACAATTATAATTCATCTGCATTGAGCTCATTATATGGCTCACCAACACCCCACCTTCTATTGCTTCTATTCAATGCTGCCACATGCTGAGCCTGCTAAAGACAAGGTATTCATTGTCTGCTTTAATTGCATACTTCACATCAAATACACAACAGGTGATGTTCTCAACATGGATAGACTGTTTAGTCTAGTAGGTACTGCCTGCGCTTTGGACCTTGAGGTCTGGGGTTCGGATCATGGAAGGGGAGTTTTTTTTTCCTTTTCTTTTGAATCTTTATTTTTAGATTAAAAATAAATAACTTGGTGGTGTGTGTGAATTGTGTTATGACATGGTGTGACTCGGTAGCATGTGCATCTTTAATGCAACTTTTTACCTTCAATTACATGTGGATCATACAGCGAATCAAATTGAAAGCTCAAGCAGCTTTTGCTGATGAAAACAATATGCAAATTGATTATAATCTGTGAGCCAGTTCAGGTGTTTCTGCATGTTTTATGTTACATTACACTAATAGCAACTATAACACTTAAACATAGTGGTTTTCTTGAAGATACACCTGTTCTGGATCACAGAACATAGGCATGCTGCATATCATTTTAATCAGCAGAAGCAGATTGTTCTAATAAGATGCAATTTATGGTTAAAAGATGCATTAAAAGACGCACGATGCTACCAAGTCACACAGCACTCCTATGACCTTAGACTCAAAACATTTCTCTCAACATCCTATCACTTGAAATTTCTACTATACAGTAGAAATTGTTTTGTACACATAACAGGGGGCAAGTTTCACATAATGAGAGATCATGTTAAGTTCAATACTTTTTAAAATACACTACTTTCTACTTTCCTTTTCACTTCCTCTCTGTGTATGGACACCCAAGTTCCTAAACCACCTCCCCCCACCATCACAGAATTATAATTCATCTGCATTGAGCTCATTATATAACTCACCAACACCCCACCTTCTTTTGCTTCTTTTCAATGCTGCCGCATGCTGAGCCTGCTATTGACAAGGAATACATTGTCTACTTTAATTGCACACTTCACATCACATACACAACAGGTAATGTTCTCAACATGGATAGACTGTTTAGTCTAGTGGGTACTGTCTGCGCTTTGCACCTTGAGGTCTGGGGTTCGGATCATGGAAGGGGAGTTTTTTTTCCTTTTCTTTTGAATCTTTATTTTTAGATTAAAAATAAATCACCTGGTGTTGTGTTTGAATTCTGTTATGGCATGGTGTGACTCGGTAGCGCGAGCATCTTTAATGCAACTTTTTACCTTCAATTACATCTGAATCATACAGCGAATCAAATTGAAAGCACAAGCAGCTTTTGCTGATGAAAACAATATGCAAATTGATTATAATCTGTGAGCCAGTTCAGGTGTTTCTGCATGTTTTATGTTACGTTACACTAATAGCGACTATAACACTTAAACGTAGTGGTTTTCTTGAAGATACATCTGTACTGGATCACAGAACATAGGCATGCTGAATATCATTTTAATCAGCAGAAGCAGATTGTTCTAATAAGATGCATTTTAGGATAAAAAGATGCATTAAAAGATGCACGATGCTACCAAGTCACACAGCACTCCTATGACCTTAGACTCAAAACATTTCTCTCAACATCCTATCACTTGAAATTTCTGCTATACAGTAGAAATTGTTTTGTACACATAACAGGGGGCAAGTTTCACATAATGAGAGATCATGTTAGGTTCAATACTTTTTAAAATACACTACTTTGTACTTTCCTTCTCACTTCCTCTCTGTGTATGGACACCCAAGTTCCTAAACCACCTCCCCCCACCATCACACAATTATAATTCATCTGCATTGAGCTCATTATATGGCTCACCAACACCCCACCTTCTTTTGCTTCTATTCAATGCTGCCACATGCTGATCCTGCTAATGACAAGGTATTCATTGTCTGCTTTAATTGCATACTTCACATCACATACACAACAGGTGATGTTCTCAACATGGATAGACTGTTTAGTCTAGTAGGTACTGCCTGTGCTTTGGACCTTGAGGTATGGGGTTCGGATCATGGAAGGGGAGTTTTTTTTCCTTTTCTTTTGAATCTTTATTTTTAGATTAAAAATAAATAACTTGGTGGTGTGTGTGAATTGTGTTATGACATGGTGTGACTCGGTAGCATGAGCATCTTTAATGCAACTTTTTACCTTCAATTACATGTGGATCATGCAGCGAATCAAATTGAAAGCACAAGCAGCTTTTTCTGATGAAAACAATATGCAAATTGATTATAATCTGTGAGCCAGTTCAGGTGTTTCTGCATGTTTTATGTTACATTACACTAATAGCAACTATAACACTTAAACGTAGTGGTTTTCTTGAAGATACACCTGTTCTGGATCACAGAACATAGGCATGCTGCATATCATTTTAATCAGCAGAAGCAGATTGTTCTAATAAGATGCATTTTAGGATAAAAAGATGCATTAAAAGATGCACGATGCTACCAAGTCACACAGCACTCCTATGACCTTAGACTCAAAACATTTCTCTCAACATCCTATCACTTGAAATTTCTGCTATACAGTAGAAATTGTTTTGTACACATAACAGGGGGCAAGTTTCACATAATGAGAGATCATGTTAGGTTCAATTCTTTTTAAAATACACTACTTTGTACTTTCCTTCTCACTTCCTCTCTGTATATGGACACCCAAATTCCTAAACCACCTCCCCCCACCATCACACAATTATAATTCATCTGCATTGAGCTCATTATATGGCTCACCAACACCCCACCTTCTATTGCTTCTATTCAATGCTGCCACATGCTGAGCCTGCTAAAGACAAGGTATTCATTGTCTGCTTTAATTGCATACTTCACATCAAATACACAACAGGTGATGTTCTCAACATGGATAGACTGTTTAGTCTAGTAGGTACTGCCTGCGCTTTGGACCTTGAGGTCTGGGGTTCGGATCATGGAAGGGGAGTTTTTTTTCCTTTTCTTTTGAATCTTTATTTTTAGATTAAAAATAAATAACTTGGTGGTGTGTGTGAATTGTGTTATGACATGGTGTGACTCGGTAGCGTGTGCATCTTTAATGCAACTTTTTACCTTCAATTACATGTGGATCATACAGCGAATCAAATTGAAAGCTCAAGCAGCTTTTGCTGATGAAAACAATATGCAAATTGATTATAATCTGTGAGCCAGTTCAGGTGTTTCTGCATGTTTTATGTTACATTACACTAATAGCAACTATAACACTTAAACATAGTGGTTTTCTTGAAGATACACCTGTTCTGGATCACAGAACATAGGCATGCTGCATATCATTTTAATCAGCAGAAGCAGATTGTTCTAATAAGATGCAATTTATGGTTAAAAGATGCATTAAAAGACGCACGATGCTACCAAGTCACACAGCACTCCTATGACCTTAGACTCAAAACATTTCTCTCAACATCCTATCACTTGAAATTTCTACTATACAGTAGAAATTGTTTTGTACACATAACAGGGGGCAAGTTTCACATAATGAGAGATCATGTTAAGTTCAATACTTTTTAAAATACACTACTTTCTACTTTCCTTTTCACTTCCTCTCTGTGTATGGACACCCAAGTTCCTAAACCACCTCCCCCCACCATCACAGAATTATAATTCATCTGCATTGAGCTCATTATATAACTCACCAACACCCCACCTTCTTTTGCTTCTTTTCAATGCTGCCACATGCTGAGCCTGCTATTGACAAGGAATACATTGTCTACTTTAATTGCACACTTCACATCACATACACAACAGGTAATGTTCTCAACATGGATAGACTGTTTAGTCTAGTGGGTACTGTCTGCGCTTTGCACCTTGAGGTCTGGGGTTCGGATCATGGAAGGGGAGTTTTTTTTCCTTTTCTTTTGAATCTTTATTTTTAGATTAAAAATAAATCACCTGGTGTTGTGTTTGAATTCTGTTATGGCATGGTGTGACTCGGTAGCGCGAGCATCTTTAATGCAACTTTTTACCTTCAATTACATCTGAATCATACAGCGAATCAAATTGAAAGCACTAGCAGCTTTTGCTGATGAAAACAATATGCAAATTGATTATAATCTGTGAGCCAGTTCAGGTGTTTCTGCATGTTTTATGTTACGTTACACTAATAGCGACTATAACACTTAAACGTAGTGGTTTTCTTGAAGATACATCTGTACTGGATCACAGAACATAGGCATGCTGAATATCATTTTAATCAGCAGAAGCAGATTGTTCTAATAAGATGCATTTTAGGATAAAAAGATCCATTAAAAGATGCACGATGCTACCAAGTCACACAGCACTCCTATGACCTTAGACTCAAAACATTTCTCTCAACATCCTATCACTTGAAATTTCTGCTATACAGTAGAAATTGTTTTGTACACATAACAGGGGGCAAGTTTCACATAATGAGAGATCATGTTAGGTTCAATACTTTTTAAAATACACTACTTTGTACTTTCCTTCTCACTTCCTCTCTGTGTATGGACACCCAAGTTCCTAAACCACCTCCCCCCACCATCACAGAATTATAATTCATCTGCATTGAGCTCATTATATAACTCACCAACACCCCACCTTCTTTTGCTTCTTTTCAATGCTGCCACATGCTGAGCCTGCTATTGACAAGGAATACATTGTCTACTTTAATTGCACACTTCACATCACATACACAACAGGTAATGTTCTCAACATGGATAGACTGTTTAGTCTAGTGGGTACTGTCTGCGCTTTGCACCTTGAGGTCTGGGGTTCGGATCATGGAAGGGGAGTTTTTTTTCCTTTTCTTTTGAATCTTTATTTTTAGATTAAAAATAAATCACCTGGTGTTGTGTTTGAATTCTGTTATGGCATGGTGTGACTCGGTAGCGCGAGCATCTTTAATGCAACTTTTTACCTTCAATTACATCTGAATCATACAGCGAATCAAATTGAAAGCACTAGCAGCTTTTGCTGATGAAAACAATATGCAAATTGATTATAATCTGTGAGCCAGTTCAGGTGTTTCTGCATGTTTTATGTTACGTTACACTAATAGCGACTATAACACTTAAACGTAGTGGTTTTCTTGAAGATACATCTGTACTGGATCACAGAACATAGGCATGCTGAATATCATTTTAATCAGCAGAAGCAGATTGTTCTAATAAGATGCATTTTAGGATAAAAAGATCCATTAAAAGATGCACGATGCTACCAAGTCACACAGCACTCCTATGACCTTAGACTCAAAACATTTCTCTCAACATCCTATCACTTGAAATTTCTGCTATACAGTAGAAATTGTTTTGTACACATAACAGGGGGCAAGTTTCACATAATGAGAGATCATGTTAGGTTCAATACTTTTTAAAATACACTACTTTGTACTTTCCTTCTCACTTCCTCTCTGTGTATGGACACCCAAGTTCCTAAACCACCTCCCCCCACCATCACAGAATTATAATTCATCTGCATTGAGCTCATTATATAACTCACCAACACCCCACCTTCTTTTGCTTCTTTTCAATGCTGCCGCATGCTGAGCCTGCTATTGACAAGGAATACATTGTCTACTTTAATTGCACACTTCACATCACATACACAACAGGTAATGTTCTCAACATGGATAGACTGTTTAGTCTAGTGGGTACTGTCTGCGCTTTGCACCTTGAGGTCTGGGGTTCGGATCATGGAAGGGTAGTTTTTTTTCCTTTTCTTTTGAATCTTTATTTATAGATTAAAAATAAATCACCTGGTGTTGTGTTTGAATTCTGTTATGACATGGTGTGACTCGGTAGCGTGAGCATCTTTAATGCAACTTTTTACCTTCAATTACATCTGAATCATACAGCGAATCAAATTGAAAGCACAAGCAGCTTTTGCTGATGAAAACAATATGCAAATTGATTATAATCTGTGAGCCAGTTCAGGTGTTTCTGCATGTTTTATGTTACATTACACTAATAGCAACTATAACACTTAAACGTAGTGGTTTTCTTGAAGATACACCTGTTCTGGATCACAGAACATAGGCATGCTGCATATAATTTTAATCAGCAGAAGCAGATTGTTCTAATAAGATGCATTTTAGGATAAAAAGATGCATTAAAAGATGCACGATGCTACCAAGTCACACAGCACTCCTATGACCTTAGACTCAAAACATTTCTCTCAACATCCTATCACTTGAAATTTCTGCTATACAGTAGAAATTGTTTTGTACACATAACAGGGGGCAAGTTTCACATAATGAGAGATCATGTTAGGTTCAATACTTTTTAAAATACACTACTTTGTACTTTCCTTCTCACTTCCTCTCTGTGTATGGACACCCAAATTCCTAAACCACCTCCCCCCACCATCACACAATTATAATTCATCTGCATTGAGCTCATTATATGGCTCACCAACACCCCACCTTCTATTGCTTCTATTCAATGCTGCCACATGCTGAGCCTGCTAAAATCAAGGTATTCATTGTCTGCTTTAATTGCATACTTCACATCAAATACACAACAGGTGATGTTCTCAACATGGATAGATTGTTTAGTCTAGTGGGTACTGCCTGCGCTTTGGACCTTGAGGTCTGGGGTTCGGATCATGGAAGGGGAGTTTTTTTTCCTTTTCTTTTGAATCTTTATTTTTAGATTAAAAATAAATAACTTGGTGGTGTGTGTGAATTGTGTTATGACATGGTGTGACTCGGTAGCGTGTGCATCTTTAAAGCAACTTTTTACCTTCAATTACATGTGGATCATACAGCGAATCAAATTGAAAGCACAAGCAGCTTTTGCTGATGAAAACAATATGCAAATTGATTATAATCTGTGAGCCAGTTAAGGTGTTTCTGCATGTTTTATGTTACATTACACTAATAGCAACTATAACACTTAAACATAGTGGTTTTCTTGAAGATACACCTGTTCTGGATCACAGAACATAGGCATGCTGCATATCATTTTAATCAGCAGAAGCAGATTGTTCTAATAAGATGCGTTTTAGGATAAAAAGATGCATTAAAAGAAGCACGATGCTACCAAGTCACACAGCACTCCTATGACCTTAGACTCAAAACATTTCTCTCAACATCCTATCACTTGAAATTTCTACTATACAGTAGAAATTGTTTTCTACACATAACAGGGGGCAATTTTCACATAATGAGAGATCATGTTAAGTTCAATACTTTTTAAAATACACTACTTTGTACTTTCCTTCTCACTTCCTCTCTGTGTATGGACACCCAAGTTCCTAAACCACCTCCCCCCACCATCACAGAATTATAATTCATCTGCATTGAGCTCATTATATAACTCACCAACACCCCACCTTCTTTTGCTTCTTTTCAATGCTGCCGCATGCTGAGCCTGCTATTGACAAGGAATACATTGTCTACTTTAATTGCACACTTCACATCACATACACAACAGGTAATGTTCTCAACATGGATAGACTGTTTAGTCTAGTGGGTACTGTCTGCGCTTTGCACCTTGAGGTCTGGGGTTCGGATCATGGAAGGGGAGTTTTTTTTCCTTTTCTTTTGAATCTTTATTTTTAGATTAAAAATAAATCACCTGGTGTTGTGTTTGAATTCTGTTATGGCATGGTGTGACTCGGTAGCGCGAGCATCTTTAATGCAACTTTTTACCTTCAATTACATCTGAATCATACAGCGAATCAAATTGAAAGCACTAGCAGCTTTTGCTGATGAAAACAATATGCAAATTGATTATAATCTGTGAGCCAGTTCAGGTGTTTCTGCATGTTTTATGTTACGTTACACTAATAGCGACTATAACACTTAAACGTAGTGGTTTTCTTGAAGATACATCTGTACTGGATCACAGAACATAGGCATGCTGAATATCATTTTAATCAGCAGAAGCAGATTGTTCTAATAAGATGCATTTTAGGATAAAAAGATGCATTAAAAGATGCACGATGCTACCAAGTCACACAGCACTCCTATGACCTTAGACTCAAAACATTTCTCTCAACATCCTATCACTTGAAATTTCTGCTATACAGTAGAAATTGTTTTGTACACATAACAGGGGGCAAGTTTCACATAATGAGAGATCATGTTAGGTTCAATACTTTTTAAAATACACTACTTTGTACTTTCCTTCTCACTTCCTCTCTGTGTATGGACACCCAAGTTCCTAAACCACCTCCCCCCACCATCACACAATTATAATTCATCTGCATTGAGCTCATTTTATGGCTCACCAACACCCCACCTTCTTTTGCTTCTATTCAATGCTGCCACATGCTGAGCCTGCTAAAGACAAGGTATTCATTGTCTGCTTTAATTGCATACTTCACATCAAATACACAACAGGTGATGTTCTCAACATGGATAGACTGTTTAGTCTAGTAGATACTGCCTGCGCTTTGGACCTTGAGGTCTGGGGTTCGGATCATGGAAGGGGAGTTTTTTTTCCTTTACTTTTGAATCTTTATTTTTAGATTAAAAATAAATAACTTGGTGGTGTGTGTGAATTGTGTTATGACATGGTGTGACTCGGTAGCGTGAGCATCTTTAATGCAACTTTTTACCTTCAATTACATGTGGATCATACAGCGAATCAAATTGAAAGCACAAGCAGCTTTTGCTGATGAAAACAATATGCAAATTGATTATAATCTGTGAGCCAGTTCAGGTGTTTCTGCATGTTTTATGTTACATTACACTAATAGCAACTATAACACTTAAACATAGTGGTTTTCTTGAAGATACACCTGTTCTGGATCACAGAACATAGGCATGCTGCATATCATTTTAATCAGCAGAAGCAGATTGTTCTAATAAGATGCATTTTAGGGTAAAAAGATGCATTAAAAGACGCACGATGCTACCAAGTCACACATCACTCCTATGACCTTAGACTCAAAACATTTCTCTCAACATCCTATCACTTGAAATTTCTACTATACAGTAGAAATTGTTTTGTACCCATAACAGGGGGCAAGTTTCACATAATGAGAGATCATGTTAAGTTCAATACTTTTTAAAATACACTACTTTATACTTTCCTTCTCACTTCCTCTCTGTGTATGGACACCCAAGTTCCTAAACCACCTCCCCCCACAATCACAGAATTATAATTCATCTGCATTGAGCTCATTATATGGCTCACCAACACCCCACCTTCTTTTGCTTCTTTTCAATGCTGCCGCATGCTGAGCCTGCTATTGACAAGGAATACATTGTCTACTTTAATTGCACACTTCACATCACATACACAACAGGTAATGTTCTCAACATGGATAGACTGTTTAGTCAAGTGGGTACTGTCTGCGCTTTGCACCTTGAGGTCTGGGGTTCGGATCATGGAAGGGGAGTTTTTTTTCCTTTTCTTTTGAATCTTTATTTTTAGATTAAAAATAAATAACTTGGTGGTGTGTGTGAATTGTGTTATGGCATGGTGTGACTCAGTAGCGCGAGCATCTTTAATGCAACTTTTTACCTTCAATTACATCTGAATCATACAGCGAATCAAATTGAAAGCACTAGCAGCTTTTGCTGATGAAAACAATATGCAAATTGATTATAATCTGTGAGCCAGTTCAGGTGTTTCTGCATGTTTTATGTTACTTTACACTAATAGCGACTATAACACTTAAACGTAGTGGTTTTCTTGAAGATACATCTGTACTGGATCACAGAACATAGGCATGCTGCATATCATTTTAATCAGCATAAGCAGATTGTTCTAATAAAATGCATTTTAGGGTAAAAAGATGCATTAAAAGATGCACGATGCTACCAAGTCACACAGCACTACTATGACCTTAGACTCAAAACATTTCTCTCAACATCCTATCACTTGAAATTTCTGCTATACAGTAGACATTGTATTGTACACATAACAGGGGGCATGTTTCACATAATGTGATATCATGTTAGGTTCAATACTTTTAAAATACACTACTTTGTACTTTCCTTCTCCCTTCCTCTCTGTGTATGGCCACCCAAGTTCCTAAACGACCTCCCCCCACCATCACACAATTATAATTCATCTGCATTGAGCTCATTATAAGGCTCACCAACACCCCACCTTCTTTTGCTTCTATTCAATGCCGCCACATGCTGAGCCGGCTAAAGACAAGGTATTCATTGTCTGCTTTAATTGCATACTTCACATCAAATACACAACAGGTGATGTTCTCAACATGGATAGACTGTTTAGTCTAGTGGGTACTGTCTGCGCTTTGCACCTTGTGGTATGGGGTTCGGATCATGGAAGGGGAGTTTTTTTTCCTTTTCTTTTGAATCTTTATTTTTAGATTAAAAATAAATCACCTGGTGTTGTGTTTGAATTCTGTTATGGCATGGTGTGACTCGGTAGCGCGAGCATCTTTAATGCAACTTTTTACCTTCAGTTACATCTGAATCATACAGCGAATCAAATTGAAAGCACTAGCAGCTTTTGCTGATGAAAACAATAAGCAAATTGATTATAATCTGTGAGCCAGTTCAGGTGTTTCTGCATGTTTTATGTTACATTACACTAATAGCAACTATAACACTTAAACGTAGTGGTTTTCTTGAAGATACACCTGTTCTGGATCACAGAACATAGGCATGCTGCATATCATTTTAATCAGCAGAAGCAGATTGTTCTAATAAGATGCATTTTAGGATAAAAAGATGCATTAAAAGATGCACGATGCTACCAAGTCACACAGCACTCCTATGACCTTAGACTCAAAACATTTCTCTCAACATCCTATCACTTGAAATTTCTGCTATACAGTAGAAATTGTTTTGTACACATAACAGGGGGCAAGTTTCACATAATGAGAGATCATGTTAGGTTCAATACTTTTTAAAATACACTACTTTGTACTTTCCTTCTCACTTCCTCTCTGTGTATGGACACCCAAGTTCCTAAACCACCTCCCCCCACCATCACACAATTATAATTCATCTGCATTGAGCTCATTATATGGCTCACCAACACCCCACCTTCTTTTGCTTCTATTCAATGCTGCCACATGCTGAGCCTGCTAATGACAAGGTAATCATTGTCTGCTTTAATTGCATACTTCACATCAAATACACAACAGGTGATGTTCTCAACATGGATAGACTGTTTAGTCTAGTGGGTACTGTCTGCGCTTTGCACCTTGAGGTATGGGGTTTGGATCATGGAAGGGGAGTTTTTTTTCCTTTTCTTTTGAATCTTTATTTTTAGATTAAAAATAAATCACTTGGTGGTGTGTTTGAATGCTGTTATGGCATGGTGTGACTCGGTAGCGCGAGAATCTTTAATGCAACTTTTTACCTTCAATTACATCTGAATCATGCAGCGAATCAAATTGAAAGCACAAGCAGCTTTTGCTGATGAAAACAATATGCAAATTGATTATAATCTGTGAGCCAGTTCAGGTGTTTCTGCATGTTTTATTTTTCCATTACACTAATAGCGACTATAACACTTAAACGTAGTGGTTTTCTTGAAGATACATCTATACTGGATCACAGAACATAGGCATGCTGAATGTCATTTTAATCAGCAGAAGCAGATTGTTCTAATAAGATGCATTTTAGGATAAAAAGAAGCATTAAAAGATGCACGATGCTACCAAGTCACACAGCACTCCTATGACCTTAGACTCAAAACATTTCTCTCAACATCCTATCACTTGAAATTTCTGCTATACAGTAGAAATTGTTTTGTACACATAACAGGGGGCAAGTTTCACATAATGAGAGATCATGTTAGGTTCAATACTTTTTAAAATACACTACTTTGTACTTTCCTTCTCACTTCCTCTCTGTGTATGGACACCCAAATTCCTAAACCACCTCCCCCCACCATCACACAATTATAATTCATCTGCATTGAGCTCATTATATGACTCACCAACACCCCACCTTCTATTGCTTCTATTCAATGCTGCCACATGCTGAGCCTGCTAAAGACAAGGTATTCATTGTCTGCTTTAATTGCATACTTCACATCACATACACAACAGGTGATGTTCTCAACATGGATAGACTGTTAAGTCTAGTAGGTACTGCCTGCGCTTTGGACCTTGAGGTCTGGGGTTCGGATCATGGAAGGGGAGTTTTTTTTCCTTTTCTTTTGAATCTTTATTTTTAGATTAAAAATAAATAACTTGGTGGTGTGTGTGAATTGTGTTATGACATGGTGTGACTCGGTAGCGTGAGCATCTTTAATGCAACTTTTTACCTTCAATTACATGTGGATCATACAGCGAATCAAATTGAAAGCACAAGCAGCTTTTGCTGATGAAAACAATATGCAAATTGATTATAATCTGTGAGCCAGTTCAGGTGTTTCTGCATGTTTTATGTTACATTACACTAATAGCAACTATAACACTTAAACATAGTGGTTTTCTTGAAGATACACCTGTTCTGGATCACAGAACATAGGCATGCTGCATATCATTTTAATCAGCAGAAGCAGATTGTTCTAATAAGATGCATTTTAGGGTAAAAAGATGCATTAAAAGACGCACGATGCTACCAAGTCACACATCACTCCTATGACCTTAGACTCAAAACATTTCTCTCAACATCCTATCACTTGAAATTTCTACTATACAGTAGAAATTGTTTTGTACCCATAACAGGGGGCAAGTTTCACATAATGAGAGATCATGTTAAGTTCAATACTTTTTAAAATACACTACTTTATACTTTCCTTCTCACTTCCTCTCTGTGTATGGACACCCAAGTTCCTAAACCACCTCCCCCCACAATCACAGAATTATAATTCATCTGCATTGAGCTCATTATATGGCTCACCAACACCCCACCTTCTTTTGCTTCTTTTCAATGCTGCCGCATGCTGAGCCTGCTATTGACAAGGAATACATTGTCTACTTTAATTGCACACTTCACATCACATACACAACAGGTAATGTTCTCAACATGGATAGACTGTTTAGTCAAGTGGGTACTGTCTGCGCTTTGCACCTTGAGGTCTGGGGTTCGGATCATGGAAGGGGAGTTTTTTTTCCTTTTCTTTTGAATCTTTATTTTTAGATTAAAAATAAATAACTTGGTGGTGTGTGTGAATTGTGTTATGGCATGGTGTGACTCAGTAGCGCGAGCATCTTTAATGCAACTTTTTACCTTCAATTACATCTGAATCATACAGCGAATCAAATTGAAAGCACTAGCAGCTTTTGCTGATGAAAACAATATGCAAATTGATTATAATCTGTGAGCCAGTTCAGGTGTTTCTGCATGTTTTATGTTACATTACACTAATAGCAACTATAACACTTAAACGTAGTGGTTTTCTTGAAGATACACCTGTTCTTGATCACAGAACATAGGCATGCTGCATATCATTTTAATCAGCAGAAGCAGATTGTTCTAATAAGATGTATTTTAGGATAAAAAGATGCATTAAAAGATGCACGATGCTACCAAGTCACACAGCACTCCTATGACCTTAGACTCAAAACATTTCTCTCAACATCCTATCACTTGAAATTTCTGCTATACAGTAGAAATTGTTTTGTACACATAACAGGGGGCAAGTTTCACATAATGAGAGATCATGTTAGGTTCAATACTTTTTAAAATACACTACTTTGTACTTTCCTTCTCACTTCCTCTCTGTGTATGGACACCCAAATTCCTAAACCACCTCCCCCCACCATCACACAATTATAATTCATCTGCATTGAGCTCATTATATGGCTCACCAACACCCCACCTTCTATTGCTTCTATTCATTGCTGCCACATGCTGAGCCTGCTAAAGACAAGGTATTCATTGTCTGCTTTAATTGCATACTTCACATCAAATACACAACAGGTGATGTTCTCAACATGGATAGACTGTTTAGTCTAGTAGGTACTGCCTGCGCTTTGGACCTTGAGGTCTGGGGTTCGGATCATGGAAGGGGAGTTTTTTTTCCTTTTCTTTTGAATCTTTATTTTTAGATTAAAAATAAATCACCTGGTGTTGTGTTTGAATTCTGTTATGGCATGGTGTGACTCGGTAGCGTGAGCATCTTTAATGCAACTTTTTACCTTCAATTACATCTGAATCATACAGCGAATCAAATTGAAAGCACTAGCAGCTTTTGCTGATGAAAACAATATGCAAATTGATTATAATCTGTGAGCCAGTTCAGGTGTTTCTGCATGTTTTATGTTACGTTACACTAATAGCGACTATAACACTTAAACGTAGTGGTTTTCTTGAAGATACATCTGTACTGGATCACAGAACATAGGCATGCTGCATATCATTTTAATCAGCATAAGCAGATTGTTCTAATAAAATGCATTTTAGGGTAAAAAGATGCATTAAAAGATGCACGATGCTACCAAGTCACACAGCACTACTATGACCTTAGACTCAAAACATTTCTCTCAACATCCTATCACTTGAAATTTCTGCTATACAGTAGACATTGTATTGTACACATAACAGGGGGCATGTTTCACATAATGTGATATCATGTTAGGTTCAATACTTTTAAAATACACTACTTTGTACTTTCCTTCTCCCTTCCTCTCTGTGTATGGCCACCCAAGTTCCTAAACGACCTCCCCCCACATCACACAATTATAATTCATCTGCATTGAGCTCATTATAAGGCTCACCAACACCCCACCTTCTTTTGCTTCTATTCAATGCCGCCACATGCTGAGCCGGCTAAAGACAAGGTATTCATTGTCTGCTTTAATTGCATACTTCACATCAAATACACAACAGGTGATGTTCTCAACATGGATAGACTGTTTAGTCTAGTGGGTACTGTCTGCGCTTTGCACCTTGTGGTATGGGGTTTGGATCATGGAAGGGGAGTTTTTTTTCCTTTTCTTTTGAATCTTTATTTTTAGATTAAAAATAAATCACCTGGTGTTGTGTTTGAATTCTGTTATGGCATGGTGTGACTCGGTAGCGCGAGCATCTTTAATGCAACTTTTTACCTTCAGTTACATCTGAATCATACAGCGAATCAAATTGAAAGCACTAGCAGATTTTGCTGATGAAAACAATAAGCAAATTGATTATAATCTGTGAGCCAGTTCAGGTGTTTCTGCATGTTTTATGTTACATTACACTAATAGCAACTATAACACTTAAACGTAGTGGTTTTCTTGAAGATACACCTGTTCTGGATCACAGAACATAGGCATGCTGCATATCATTTTAATCAGCAGAAGCAGATTGTTCTAATAAGATGCATTTTAGGATAAAAAGATGCATTAAAAGATGCACGATGCTACCAAGTCACACAGCTCTCCTATGACCTTAGACTCAAAACATTTCTCTCAAAATACTATCACTTGAAATTTCTGCTATACAGTAGAAATTGTTTTGTACACATAACAGGGGGCAATTTTAACATAATGAGAGATCATGTTAGGTTCAATACTTTTTAAAATACACTACTTTGTACTTTCCTTCTCACTTCCTCTCTGTGTATGGACACCCAAATTCCTAAACCAACTCCCCCCACCATCACACAATTATAATTCATCTGCATTGAGCTCATTATATGGCTCACCAACACCCCACCTTCTATTGCTTCTATTCAATGCTGCCACATGCTGAGCCTGCTAAAGACAAGGTATTCATTGTCTGCTTTAATTGCATACTTCACATCAAATACACAACAGGTGATGTTCTCAACATGGATAGACTGTTTAGTCTAGTAGGTACTGCCTGCGCTTTGGACCTTGAGGTCTGGGGTTCGGATCATGGAAGGGGAGTTTTTTTTCCTTTTCTTTTGAATCTTTATTTTTAGATTAAAAATAAATAACTTGGTGGTGTGTGTGAATTGTGTTATGACATGGTGTGACTCGGTAGCGTGAGCATCTTTAATGCAACTTTTTACCTTCAATTACATGTGGATCATACAGCGAATCAAATTGAAAGCACAAGCAGCTTTTGCTGATGAAAACAATATGCAAATTGATTATAATCTGTGAGCCAGTTCAGGTGTTTCTGCATGTTTTATGTTACATTACACTAATAGCAACTATAACACTTAAACATAGTGGTTTTCTTGAAGATACACCTGTTCTGGATCACAGAACATAGGCATGCTGCATATCATTTTAATCAGCAGAAGCAGATTGTTCTAATAAGATGCATTTTAGGGTAAAAAGATGCATTAAAAGACGCACGATGCTACCAAGTCACACAGCACTCCTATGACCTTAGACTCAAAACATTTCTCTCAACATCCTATCACTTGAAATTTCTACTATACAGTAGAAATTGTTTTGTACACATAACAGGGGGCAAGTTTCACATAATGAGAGATCATGTTAAGTTCAATACTTTTTAAAATACACTACTTTCTACTTTCCTTTTCACTTCCTCTCTATGTATGGACACCCAAGTTCCTAACCCACCTCCCCCCACCATCACAGAATTATAATTCATCTGCATTGAGCTCATTATATAACTCACCAACACCCCACCTTCTTTTGCTTCTTTTCAATGCTGCCGCATGCTGAGCCTGCTATTGACAAGGAATACATTGTCTACTTTAATTGCACACTTCACATCACATACACAACAGGTAATGTTCTCAACATGGATAGACTGTTTAGTCTAGTGGGTACTGTCTGCGCTTTGCACCTTGAGGTCTGGGGTTCGGATCATGGAAGGGGAGTTTTTTTTCCTTTTCTTTTGAATCTTTATTTTTAGATTAAAAATAAATCACCTGGTGTTGTGTTTGAATTCTGTTATGGCATGGTGTGACTCGGTAGCGCGAGCATCTTTAATGCAACTTTTTACCTTCAATTACATCTGAATCATACAGCGAATCAAATTGAAAGCACTAGCAGCTTTTGCTGATGAAAACAATATGCAAATTGATTATAATCTGTGAGCCAGTTCAGGTGTTTCTGCATGTTTTATGTTACGTTACACTAATAGCGACTATAACACTTAAACGTAGTGGTTTTCTTGAAGATACATCTGTACTGGATCACAGAACATAGGCATGCTGAATATCATTTTAATCAGCAGAAGCAGATTGTTCTAATAAGATGCATTTTAGGATAAAAAGATGCATTAAAAGATGCACGATGCTACCAAGTCACACAGCACTCCTATGACCTTAGACTCAAAACATTTCTCTCAACATCCTATCACTTGAAATTTCTGCTATACAGTAGAAATTGTTTTGTACACATAACAGGGGGCAAGTTTCACATAATGAGAGATCATGTTAGGTTCAATACTTTTTAAAATACACTACTTTGTACTTTCCTTCTCA
Source organism: Taudactylus pleione (assembly GCA_031769625.1). Classification (NCBI taxonomy): domain Eukaryota; kingdom Metazoa; phylum Chordata; class Amphibia; order Anura; family Myobatrachidae; genus Taudactylus; species Taudactylus pleione. Next base: position 8,244,164 of record JAUIMM010000759.1, read on the forward strand.
CTTCCTCTCTGTGTATGGACACCCAAGTTCCTAAACCACCTCCCCCCAACATCACACAATTATAATTCATCTGCATTGAGCTCATTATATGGCTCACCAACACCCCACCTTCTTTTGCTTCTATTCAATGCTGCCACATGCTGAGCCTGCTAATGACAAGGTAATCATTGTCTGCTTTAATTGCATACTTCACATCAAATACACAACAGGTGATGTTCTCAACATGGATAGACTGTTTAGTCTAGTGGGTACTGTCTGCGCTTTGCACCTTGAGGTATGGGGTTTGGATCATGGAAGGGGAGTTTTTTTTCCTTTTCTTTTGAATCTTTATTTTTAGATTAAAAATAAATCACTTGGTGGTGTGTTTGAATGCTGTTATGGCATGGTGTGACTCGGTAGCGCGAGAATCTTTAATGCAACTTTTTACCTTCAATTACATCTGAATCATGCAGCGAATCAAATTGAAAGCACAAGCAGCTTTTGCTGATGAAAACAATATGCAAATTGATTATAATCTGTGAGCCAGTTCAGGTGTTTCTGCATGTTTTATTTTTCCATTACACTAATAGCGACTATAACACTTAAACGTAGTGGTTTTCTTGAAGATACATCTATACTGGATCACAGAACATAGGCATGCTGAATGTCATTTTAATCAGCAGAAGCAGATTGTTCTAATAAGATGCATTTTAGGATAAAAAGAAGCATTAAAAGATGCACGATGCTACCAAGTCACACAGCACTCCTATGACCTTAGACTCAAAACATTTCTCTCAACATCCTATCACTTGAAATTTCTGCTATACAGTAGAAATTGTTTTGTACACATAACAGGGGGCAAGTTTCACATAATGAGAGATCATGTTAGGTTCAATACTTTTTAAAATACACTACTTTGTACTTTCCTTCTCACTTCCTCTCTGTGTATGGACACCCAAATTCCTAAACCACCTCCCCCCACCATCACACAATTATAATTCATCTGCATTGAGCTCATTATATGGCTCACCAACACCCCACCTTCTATTGCTTCTATTCCATGCTGCCACATGCTGAGCCTGCTAAAGACAAGGTATTCATTGTCTGCTTTAATTGCATACTTCACATCAAATACACAACAGGTGATGTTCTCAACATGGATAGACTGTTTAGTCTAGTAGGTACTGCCTGCGCTTTGGACCTTGAGGTCTGGGGTTCGGATCATGGAAGGGGAGTTTTTTTTCCTTTTCTTTTGAATCTTTATTTTTAGATTAAAAATAAATAACTTGGTGGTGTGTGTGAATTGTGTTATGACATGGTGTGACTCGGTAGCGTGAGCATCTTTAATGCAACTTTTTACCTTCAATTACATGTGGATCATACAGCGAATCAAATTGAAAGCACAAGCAGCTTTTGCTGATGAAAACAATATGCAAATTGATTATAATCTGTGAGCCAGTTCAGGTGTTTCTGCATGTTTTATGTTACATTACACTAATAGCAACTATAACACTTAAACATAGTGGTTTTCTTGAAGATACACCTGTTCTGGATCACAGAACATAGGCATGCTGCATATCATTTTAATCAGCAGAAGCAGATTGTTCTAATAAGATGCATTTTAGGGTAAAAAGATGCATTAAAAGACGCACGATGCTACCAAGTCACACATCACTCCTATGACCTTAGACTCAAAACATTTCTCTCAACATCCTATCACTTGAAATTTCTACTATACAGTAGAAATTGTTTTGTACCCATAACAGGGGGCAAGTTTCACATAATGAGAGATCATGTTAAGTTCAATACTTTTTAAAATACACTACTTTATACTTTCCTTCTCACTTCCTCTCTGTGTATGGACACCCAAGTTCCTAAACCACCTCCCCCCACAATCACAGAATTATAATTCATCTGCATTGAGCTCATTATATGGCTCACCAACACCCCACCTTCTTTTGCTTCTTTTCAATGCTGCCGCATGCTGAGCCTGCTATTGACAAGGAATACATTGTCTACTTTAATTGCACACTTCACATCACATACACAACAGGTAATGTTCTCAACATGGATAGACTGTTTAGTCAAGTGGGTACTGTCTGCGCTTTGCACCTTGAGGTCTGGGGTTCGGATCATGGAAGGGGAGTTTTTTTTCCTTTTCTTTTGAATCTTTATTTTTAGATTAAAAATAAATAACTTGGTGGTGTGTGTGAATTGTGTTATGGCATGGTGTGACTCAGTAGCGCGAGCATCTTTAATGCAACTTTTTACCTTCAATTACATCTGAATCATACAGCGAATCAAATTGAAAGCACTAGCAGCTTTTGCTGATGAAAACAATATGCAAATTGATTATAATCTGTGAGCTAGTTCAGGTGTTTCTGCATGTTTTATGTTACATTACACTAATAGCAACTATAACACTTAAACGTAGTGGTTTTCTTGAAGATACACCTGTTCTTGATCACAGAACATAGGCATGCTGCATATCATTTTAATCAGCAGAAGCAGATTGTTCTAATAAGATGTATTTTAGGATAAAAAGATGCATTAAAAGATGCACGATGCTACCAAGTCACACAGCACTCCTATGACCTTAGACTCAAAACATTTCTCTCAACATCCTATCACTTGAAATTTCTGCTATACAGTAGAAATTGTTTTGTACACATAACAGGGGGCAAGTTTCACATAATGAGAGATCATGTTAGGTTCAATACTTTTTAAAATACACTACTTTGTACTTTCCTTCTCACTTCCTCTCTGTGTATGGACACCCAAATTCCTAAACCACCTCCCCCCACCATCATACAATTATAATTCATCTGCATTGAGCTCATTATATGGCTCACCAACACCCCACCTTCTATTGCTTCTATTCATTGCTGCCACATGCTGAGCCTGCTAAAGACAAGGTATTCATTGTCTGCTTTAATTGCATACTTCACATCAAATACACAACAGGTGATGTTCTCAACATGGATAGACTGTTTAGTCTAGTAGGTACTGCCTGCGCTTTGGACCTTGAGGTCTGGGGTTCGGATCATGGAAGGGGAGTTTTTTTTCCTTTTCTTTTGAATCTTTATTTTTAGATTAAAAATAAATCACCTGGTGTTGTGTTTGAATTCTGTTATGGCATGGTGTGACTCGGTAGCGTGAGCATCTTTAATGCAACTTTTTACCTTCAATTACATCTGAATCATACAGCGAATCAAATTGAAAGCACTAGCAGCTTTTGCTGATGAAAACAATATGCAAATTGATTATAATCTGTGAGCCAGTTCAGGTGTTTCTGCATGTTTTATGTTACGTTACACTAATAGCGACTATAACACTTAAACGTAGTGGTTTTCTTGAAGATACATCTGTACTGGATCACAGAACATAGGCATGCTGCATATCATTTTAATCAGCATAAGCAGATTGTTCTAATAAAATGCATTTTAGGGTAAAAAGATGCATTAAAAGATGCACGATGCTACCAAGTCACACAGCACTACTATGACCTTAGACTCAAAACATTTCTCTCAACATCCTATCACTTGAAATTTCTGCTATACAGTAGACATTGTATTGTACACATAACAGGGGGCATGTTTCACATAATGTGATATCATGTTAGGTTCAATACTTTTAAAATACACTACTTTGTACTTTCCTTCTCCCTTCCTCTCTGTGTATGGCCACCCAAGTTCCTAAACGACCTCCCCCCACCATCACACAATTATAATTCATCTGCATTGAGCTCATTATAAGGCTCACCAACACCCCACCTTCTTTTGCTTCTATTCAATGCCGCCACATGCTGAGCCGGCTAAAGACAAGGTATTCATTGTCTGCTTTAATTGCATACTTCACATCAAATACACAACAGGTGATGTTCTCAACATGGATAGACTGTTTAGTCTAGTGTGTACTGTCTGCGCTTTGCACCTTGTGGTTTGGGGTTCGGATCATGGAAGGGGAGTTTTTTTTCCTTTTCTTTTGAATCTTTATTTTTAGATTAAAAATAAATCACCTGGTGTTGTGTTTGAATTCTGTTATGGCATGGTGTGACTCGGTAGCGCGAGCATCTTTAATGCAACTTTTTACCTTCAGTTACATCTGAATCATACAGCGAATCAAATTGAAAGCACTAGCAGCTTTTGCTGATGAAAACAATAAGCAAATTGATTATAATCTGTGAGCCAGTTCAGGTGTTTCTGCATGTTTTATGTTACATTACACTAATAGCAACTATAACACTTAAACGTAGTGGTTTTCTTGAAGATACACCTGTTCTGGATCACAGAACATAGGCATGCTGCATATCATTTTAATCAGCAGAAGCAGATTGTTCTAATAAGATGCATTTTAGGATAAAAAGATGCATTAAAAGATGCACGATGCTACCAAGTCACACAGCTCTCCTATGACCTTAGACTCAAAACATTTCTCTCAAAATACTATCACTTGAAATTTCTGCTATACAGTAGAAATTGTTTTGTACACATAACAGGGGGCAATTTTAACATAATGAGAGATCATGTTAGGTTCAATACTTTTTAAAATACACTACTTTGTACTTTCCTTCTCACTTCCTCTCTGTGTATGGACACCCAAATTCCTAAACCAACTCCCCCCACCATCACACAATTATAATTCATCTGCATTGAGCTCATTATATGGCTCACCAACACCCCACCTTCTATTGCTTCTATTCAATGCTGCCACATGCTGAGCCTGCTAAAGACAAGGTATTCATTGTCTGCTTTAATTGCATACTTCACATCAAATACACAACAGGTGATGTTCTCAACATGGATAGACTGTTTAGTCTAGTAGGTACTGCCTGCGCTTTGGACCTTGAGGTCTGGGGTTCGGATCATGGAAGGGGAGTTTTTTTTCCTTTTCTTTTGAATCTTTATTTTTAGATTAAAAATAAATAACTTGGTGGTGTGTGTGAATTGTGTTATGACATGGTGTGACTCGGTAGCGTGAGCATCTTTAATGCAACTTTTTACCTTCAATTACATGTGGATCATACAGCGAATCAAATTGAAAGCACAAGCAGCTTTTGCTGATGAAAACAATATGCAAATTGATTATAATCTGTGAGCCAGTTCAGGTGTTTCTGCATGTTTTATGTTACATTACACTAATAGCAACTATAACACTTAAACATAGTGGTTTTCTTGAAGATACACCTGTTCTGGATCACAGAACATAGGCATGCTGCATATCATTTTAATCAGCAGAAGCAGATTGTTCTAATAAGATGCATTTTAGGGTAAAAAGATGCATTAAAAGACGCACGATGCTACCAAGTCACACAGCACTCCTATGACCTTAGACTCAAAACATTTCTCTCAACATCCTATCACTTGAAATTTCTACTATACAGTAGAAATTGTTTTGTACACATAACAGGGGGCAAGTTTCACATAATGAGAGATCATGTTAAGTTCAATACTTTTTAAAATACACTACTTTCTACTTTCCTTTTCACTTCCTCTCTGTGTATGGACACCCAAGTTCCTAACCCACCTCCCCCCACCATCACAGAATTATAATTCATCTGCATTGAGCTCATTATATAACTCACCAACACCCCACCTTCTTTTGCTTCTTTTCAATGCTGCCGCATGCTGAGCCTGCTATTGACAAGGAATACATTGTCTACTTTAATTGCACACTTCACATCACATACACAACAGGTAATGTTCTCAACATGGATAGACTGTTTAGTCTAGTGGGTACTGTCTGCGCTTTGCACCTTGAGGTCTGGGGTTCGGATCATGGAAGGGGAGTTTTTTTTCCTTTTCTTTTAAATCTTTATTTTTAGATTAAAAATAAATCACCTGGTGTTGTGTTTGAATTCTGTTATGGCATGGTGTGACTCGGTAGCGCGAGCATCTTTAATGCAACTTTTTACCTTCAATTACATCTGAATCATACAGCGAATCAAATTGAAAGCACTAGCAGCTTTTGCTGATGAAAACAATATGCAAATTGATTATAATCTGTGAGCCAGTTCAGGTGTTTCTGCATGTTTTATGTTACGTTACACTAATAGCGACTATAACACTTAAACGTAGTGGTTTTCTTGAAGATACATCTGTACTGGATCACAGAACATAGGCATGCTGAATATCATTTTAATCAGCAGAAGCAGATTGTTCTAATAAGATGCATTTTAGGATAAAAAGATGCATTAAAAGATGCACGATGCTACCAAGTCACACAGCACTCCTATGACCTTAGACTCAAAACATTTCTCTCAACATCCTATCACTTGAAATTTCTGCTATACAGTAGAAATTGTTTTGTACACATAACAGGGGGCAAGTTTCACATAATGAGAGATCATGTTAGGTTCAATACTTTTTAAAATACACTACTTTGTACTTTCCTTCTCACTTCCTCTCTGTGTATGGACACCCAAGTTCCTAAACCACCTCCCCCCACCATCACACAATTATAATTCATCTGCATTGAGCTCATTATATGGCTCACCAACACCCCACCTTCTTTTGCTTCTATTCAATGCTGCCACATGCTGAGCCTGCTAATGACAAGGTAATCATTGTCTGCTTTAATTGCATACTTCACATCAAATACACAACAGGTGATGTTCTCAACATGGATAGACTGTTTAGTCTAGTGGGTACTGTCTGCGCTTTGCACCTTGAGGTATGGGGTTTGGATCATGGAAGGGGAGTTTTTTTTCCTTTTCTTTTGAATCTTTATTTTTAGATTAAAAATAAATCACTTGGTGGTGTGTTTGAATGCTGTTATGGCATGGTGTGACTCGGTAGCGCGAGAATCTTTAATGCAACTTTTTACCTTCAATTACATCTGAATCATGCAGCGAATCAAATTGAAAGCACAAGCAGCTTTTGCTGATGAAAACAATATGCAAATTGATTATAATCTGTGAGCCAGTTCAGGTGTTTCTGCATGTTTTATTTTTCCATTACACTAATAGCGACTATAACACTTAAACGTAGTGGTTTTCTTGAAGATACATCTATACTGGATCACAGAACATAGGCATGCTGAATGTCATTTTAATCAGCAGAAGCAGATTGTTCTAATAAGATGCATTTTAGGATAAAAAGAAGCATTAAAAGATGCACGATGCTACCAAGTCACACAGCACTCCTATGACCTTAGACTCAAAACATTTCTCTCAACATCCTATCACTTGAAATTTCTGCTATACAGTAGAAATTGTTTTGTACACATAACAGGGGGCAAGTTTCACATAATGAGAGATCATGTTAGGTTCAATACTTTTTAAAATACACTACTTTGTACTTTCCTTCTCACTTCCTCTCTGTGTATGGACACCCAAATTCCTAAACCACCTCCCCCCACCATCACACAATTATAATTCATCTGCATTGAGCTCATTATATGGCTCACCAACACCCCACCTTCTATTGCTTCTATTCAATGCTGCCACATGCTGAGCCTGCTAAAGACAAGGTATTCATTGTCTGCTTTAATTGCATACTTCACATCAAATACACAACAGGTGATGTTCTCAACATGGATAGACTGTTTAGTCTAGTAGGTACTGCCTGCGCTTTGGACCTTGAGGTCTGGGGTTCGGATCATGGAAGGGGAGTTTTTTTTCCTTTTCTTTTGAATCTTTATTTTTAGATTAAAAATAAATAACTTGGTGGTGTGTGTGAATTGTGTTATGACATGGTGTGACTCGGTAGCGTGAGCATCTTTAATGCAACTTTTTACCTTCAATTACATGTGGATCATACAGCGAATCAAATTGAAAGCACAAGCAGCTTTTGCTGATGAAAACAATATGCAAATTGATTATAATCTGTGAGCCAGTTCAGGTGTTTCTGCATGTTTTATGTTACATTACACTAATAGCAACTATAACACTTAAACATAGTGGTTTTCTTGAAGATACACCTGTTCTGGATCACAGAACATAGGCATGCTGCATATCATTTTAATCAGCAGAAGCAGATTGTTCTAATAAGATGCATTTTAGGGTAAAAAGATGCATTAAAAGACGCACGATGCTACCAAGTCACACAGCACTCCTATGACCTTAGACTCAAAACATTTCTCTCAACATCCTATCACTTGAAATTTCTACTATACAGTAGAAATTGTTTTGTACCCATAACAGGGGGCAAGTTTCACATAATGAGAGATCATGTTAAGTTCAATATTTTTTAAAATACACTACTTTATACTTTCCTTCTCACTTCCTCTCTGTGTATGGACACCCAAGTTCCTAAACCACCTCCCCCCACAATCACAGAATTATAATTCATCTGCATTGAGCTCATTATATGGCTCACCAACACCCCACCTTCTTTTGCTTCTTTTCAATGCTGCCGCATGCTGAGCCTGCTATTGACAAGGAATACATTGTCTACTTTAATTGCACACTTCACATCACATACACAACAGGTAATGTTCTCAACATGGATAGACTGTTTAGTCAAGTGGGTACTGTCTGCGCTTTGCACCTTGAGGTCTGGGGTTCGGATCATGGAAGGGGAGTTTTTTTTCCTTTTCTTTTGAATCTTTATTTTTAGATTAAAAATAAATAACTTGGTGGTGTGTGTGAATTGTGTTATGGCATGGTGTGACTCAGTAGCGCGAGCATCTTTAATGCAACTTTTTACCTTCAATTACATCTGAATCATACAGCGAATCAAATTGAAAGCACTAGCAGCTTTTGCTGATGAAAACAATATGCAAATTGATTATAATCTGTGAGCCAGTTCAGGTGTTTCTGCATGTTTTATGTTACGTTACACTAATAGCGACTATAACACTTAAACGTAGTGGTTTTCTTGAAGATACATCTGTACTGGATCACAGAACATAGGCATGCTGCATATCATTTTAATCAGCATAAGCAGATTGTTCTAATAAAATGCATTTTAGGGTAAAAAGATGCATTAAAAGATGCACGATGCTACCAAGTCACACAGCACTACTATGACCTTAGACTCAAAACATTTCTCTCAACATCCTATCACTTGAAATTTCTGCTATACAGTAGACATTGTATTGTACACATAACAGGGGGCAAGTTTCACATAATGTGATATCATGTTAGGTTCAATACTTTTAAAATACACTACTTTGTACTTTCCTTCTCCCTTCCTCTCTGTGTATGGCCACCCAAGTTCCTAAACGACCTCCCCCCACCATCACACAATTATAATTCATCTGCATTGAGCTCATTATAAGGCTCACCAACACCCCACCTTCTATTGCTTCTATTCAATGCCGCCACATGCTGAGACGGCTAAAGACAAGGTATTCATTGTCTGCTTTAATTGCATACTTCACATCAAATACACAACAGGTGATGTTCTCAACATGGATAGACTGTTTAGTCTAGTGGGTACTGTCTGCGCTTTGCACCTTGTGGTATGGGGTTCGGATCATGGAAGGGGAGTTTTTTTTCCTTTTCTTTTGAATCTTTATTTTTAGATTAAAAATAAATCACCTGGTGTTGTGTTTGAATTCTGTTATGGCATGGTGTGACTCGGTAGCGCGAGCATCTTTAATGCAACTTTTTACCTTCAGTTACATCTGAATCATACAGCGAATCAAATTGAAAGCACTAGCAGCTTTTGCTGATGAAAACAATAAGCAAATTGATTATAATCTGTGAGCCAGTTCAGGTTTTTCTGCATGTTTTATGTTACATTACACTAATAGCAACTATAACACTTAAACGTAGTGGTTTTCTTGAAGATACACCTGTTCTGGATCACAGAACATAGGCATGCTGCATATCATTTTAATCAGCAGAAGCAGATTGTTCTAATAAGATGCATTTTAGGATAAAAAGATGCATTAAAAGATGCACGATGCTACCAAGTCACACAGCTCTCCTATGACCTTAGACTCAAAACATTTCTCTCAAAATCCTATCACTTGAAATTTCTGCTATACAGTAGAAATTGTTTTGTACACATAACAGGGGGCAATTTTAACATAATGAGAGATCATGTTAGGTTCAATACTTTTTAAAATACACTACTTTGTACTTTCCTTCTCACTTCCTCTCTGTGTATGGACACCCAAATTCCTAAACCAACTCCCCCCACCATCACACAATTATAATTCATCTGCATTGAGCTCATTATATGGCTCACCAACACCCCACCTTCTATTGCTTCTATTCAATGCTGCCACATGCTGAGCCTGCTAAAGACAAGGTATTCATTGTCTGCTTTAATTGCATACTTCACATCAAATACACAACAGGTGATGTTCTCAACATGGATAGACTGTTTAGTCTAGTAGGTACTGCCTGCGCTTTGGACCTTGAGGTCTGGGGTTCGGATCATGGAAGGGGAGTTTTTTTTCCTTTTCTTTTGAATCTTTATTTTTAGATTAAAAATAAATAACTTGGTGGTGTGTGTGAATTGTGTTATGACATGGTGTGACTCGGTAGCGTGAGCATCTTTAATGCAACTTTTTACCTTCAATTACATGTGGATCATACAGCGAATCAAATTGAAAGCACAAGCAGCTTTTGCTGATGAAAACAATATGCAAATTGATTATAATCTGTGAGCCAGTTCAGGTGTTTCTGCATGTTTTATGTTACATTACACTAATAGCAACTATAACACTTAAACATAGTGGTTTTCTTGAAGATACACCTGTTCTGGATCACAGAACATAGGCATGCTGCATATCATTTTAATCAGCAGAAGCAGATTGTTCTAATAAGATGCATTTTAGGGTAAAAAGATGCATTAAAAGACGCACGATGCTACCAAGTCACACAGCACTCCTATGACCTTAGACTCAAAACATTTCTCTCAACATCCTATCACTTGAAATTTCTACTATACAGTAGAAATTGTTTTGTACACATAACAGGGGGCAAGTTTCACATAATGAGAGATCATGTTAAGTTCAATACTTTTAAAATACACTTCTTTGTACTTTCCTTCTCACTTCCTCTCTGTGTATGGACACCCAAGTTCCTAAACCACCTCCCCCCACCATCACACAATTATAATTCATCTGCATTGAGCTCATTATATGGCTCACCAACACCCCACCTTCTTTTGCTTCTATTCAAAGCTGCCACATGCTGAGCCTGCTAATGACAAGGAAATCATTGTCTGCTTTAATTGCATACTTCACATCAAATACACAACAGGTGATGTTCTCAACATGGATAGACTGTTTAGTCTAGTGGGTACTGTCTGCGCTTTGCACCTTGAGGTATGGGGTTTGGATCATAGAAGGGGAGTTTTTTTTCCTTTTCTTTTGAATCTTTATTTTTAGACTAAAAATAAATCACTTGGTGGTGTGTTTGAATGCTGTTATGGCATGGTGTGACTCGGTAGCGCGAGAATCTTTAATGCAACTTTTTACCTTCAATTACATCTGAATCATACAGTGAATCAAATTGAAAGCACAAGCAGCTTTTGCTGATGAAAACAATATGCAAATTGATTATAATCTGTGAGCCAGTTCAGGTGTTTCTGCATGTTTTATGTTACGTTACACTAATAGCGACTATAACACTTAAACGTTGTTTTTTTCTTGAAGATACATCTGTACTGGAAAACAGAACATAGGCATGCTGCATATCATTTTAATCAGCAGAAGCAGATTGTTCTAACAAGATGCATTTTAGTGTAAAAAGACGCATTAAAAAATGCACGATGCTACCAAGTCACACAGCACTCCTATGACATTAGACTCAAAACAAATCTCTCAACATCCTATTACTTGAAATTTCTGCTATACAGTAGACATTGTATTGTACACATAACAGGGGGCAAGTTTCACATAATGTGAGATCATGTTAGGTTCAATACTTTTAAAATACACTACTTTGTACTTTCCTTCTCCCTTCCTCTCTGTGTATGGCCACCCAAGTTCCTAACGACCTCCCCCCACCATCACACAATTATAATTCATCTGCATTGAGCTCATTATATGGCTCACCAACACCCCACCTTCTATTGCTTCATTTCAATGCTGCCGCATGCTGAGCCTGCTATTGACAAGGAATACATTGTCTACTTTAATTGCACACTTCACATCACATACACAACAGGTAATGTTCTCAACATGGATAGACTGTTTAGTCTAGTGGGTACTGTCTGCGCTTTGCACCTTGAGGTCTGGGGTTTGGATCATGGAAGGGGAGTTTTTTTTCCTTTTCTTTTGAATCTTTATTTTTAGATTAAAAATAAATCACCTGGTGTTGTGTTTGAATTCTGTTATGGCATGGTGTGACTCGGTAGCGCGAGCATCTTTAATGCAACTTTTTACCTTCAATTACATCTGAATCATACAGCGAATCAAATTGAAAGCACTAGCAGCTTTTGCTGATGAAAACAATATGCAAATTGATTATAATCTGTGAGCCAGTTCAGGTGTTTCTGCATGTTTTATGTTACGTTACACTAATAGCGACTATAACACTTAAACGTAGTGGTTTTCTTGAAGATACATCTGTACTGGATCACAGAACATAGGCATGCTGAATGTCATTTTAATCAGCAGAAGCAGATTGTTCTAATAAGATGCATTTTAGGATAAAAAGATGCATTAAAAGATGCACGATGCTACCAAGTCACACAGCACTCCTATGACCTTAGACTCAAAACTTTTCTCTCAACATCCTATCACTTGAAATTTCTGCTATACAGTAGAAATTGTTTTGTACACATAACAGGGGGCAAGTTTCACATAATGAGAGATCATGTTAGGTTCAATACTTTTTAAAATACACTACTTTGTACTTTCCTTCTCACTTCCTCTCTGTGTATGGACACCCAAGTTCCTAAACCACCTCCCCCCACCATCACACAATTATAATTCATCTGCATTGAGCTCATTATATGGCTCACCAACACCCCACCTTCTTTTGCTTCTATTCAATGCTGCCACATGCTGAGCCTGCTAATGACAAGGTAATCATTGTCTGCTTTAATTGCATACTTCACATCAAATACACAACAGGTGATGTTCTCAACATGGATAGACTGTTTAGTCTAGTGGGTACTGTCTGCGCTTTGCACCTTGAGGTATGGGGTTTGGATCATGGAAGGGGAGTTTTTATTCCTTTTCTTTTGAATCTTTATTTTTAGATTAAAAATAAATCACTTGGTGGTGTGTTTGAATGCTGTTATGGCATGGTGTGACTCGGTAGCGCGAGAATCTTTAATGCAACTTTTTACCTTCAATTACATCTGAATCATGCAGCGAATCAAATTGAAAGCACAAGCAGCTTTTGCTGATGAAAACAATATGCAAATTGATTATAATCTGTGAGCCAGTTCAGGTGTTTCTGCATGTTTTATTTTTCCATTACACTAATAGCGACTATAACACTTAAACGTAGTGGTTTTCTTGAAGATACATCTATACTGGATCACAGAACATAGGCATGCTGAATGTCATTTTAATCAGCAGAAGCAGATTGTTCTAATAAGATGCATTTTAGGATAAAAAGAAGCATTAAAAGATGCACGATGCTACCAAGTCACACAGCACTCCTATGACCTTAGACTCAAAACATTTCTCTCAACATCCTATCACTTGAAATTTCTGCTATACAGTAGAAATTGTTTTATACACATAACAGGGGGCAAGTTTCACATAATGAGAGATCATGTTAGGTTCAATACTTTTTAAAATACACTACTTTGTACTTTCCTTCTCACTTCCTCTCTGTGTATGGACACCCAAATTCCTAAACCACCTCCCCCCACCATCACACAATTATAATTCATCTGCATTGAGCTCATTATATGGCTCACCAACACCCCACCTTCTATTGCTTCTATTCAATGCTGCCACATGCTGAGCCTGCTAAAGACAAGGTATTCATTGTCTGCTTTAATTGCATACTTCACATCAAATACACAACAGGTGATGTTCTCAACATGGATAGACTGTTTAGTCTAGTAGGTACTGCCTGCGCTTTGGACCTTGAGGTCTGGGGTTCGGATCATGGAAGGGGAGTTTTTTTTCCTTTTCTTTTGAATCTTTATTTTTAGATTAAAAATAAATAACTTGGTGGTGTGTGTGAATTGTGTTATGACATGGTGTGACTCGGTAGCGTGAGCATCTTTAATGCAACTTTTTACCTTCAATTACATGTGGATCATACAGCGAATCAAATTGAAAGCACAAGCAGCTTTTGCTGATGAAAACAATATGCAAATTGATTATAATCTGTGAGCCAGTTCAGGTGTTTCTGCATGTTTTATGTTACATTACACTAATAGCAACTATAACACTTAAACATAGTGGTTTTCTTGAAGATACACCTGTTCTGGATCACAGAACATAGGCATGCTGCATATCATTTTAATCAGCAGAAGCAGATTGTTCTAATAAGATGCATTTTAGGGTAAAAAGATGCATTAAAAGACGCACGATGCTACCAAGTCACACAGCACTCCTATGACCTTAGACTCAAAACATTTCTCTCAACATCCTATCACTTGAAATTTCTACTATACAGTAGAAATTGTTTTGTACCCATAACAGGGGGCAAGTTTCACATAATGAGAGATCATGTTAAGTTCAATACTTTTTAAAATACACTACTTTATACTTTCCTTCTCACTTCCTCTCTGTGTATGGACACCCAAGTTCCTAAACCACCTCCCCCCACCATCACACAATTATAATTCATCTGCATTGAGCTCATTATATGGCTCACCAACACCCCACCTTCTATTGCTTCTATTCAATGCTGCCACATGCTGAGCCTGCTAAAGACAAGGTATTCATTGTCTGCTTTAATTGCATACTTCACATCAAATACACAACAGGTGATGTTCTCAACATGGATAGACTGTTTAGTCTAGTAGGTACTGCCTGCGCTTTGGACCTTGAGGTCTGGGGTTCGGATCATGGAAGGGGAGTTTTTTTTCCTTTTCTTTTGAATCTTTATTTTTAGATTAAAAATAAATAACTTGGTGGTGTGTGTGAATTGTGTTATGACATGGTGTGACTCGGTAGCGTGAGCATCTTTAATGCAACTTTTTACCTTCAATTACATGTGGATCATACAGCGAATCAAATTGAAAGCACAAGCAGCTTTTGCTGATGAAAACAATATGCAAATTGATTATAATCTGTGAGCCAGTTCAGGTGTTTCTGCATGTTTTATGTTACATTACACTAATAGCAACTATAACACTTAAACATAGTGGTTTTCTTGAAGATACACCTGTTCTGGATCACAGAACATAGGCATGCTGCATATCATTTTAATCAGCAGAAGCAGATTGTTCTAATAAGATGCATTTTAGGGTAAAAAGATGCATTAAAAGACGCACGATGCTACCAAGTCACACAGCACTCCTATGACCTTAGACTCAAAACATTTCTCTCAACATCCTATCACTTGAAATTTCTACTATACAGTAGAAATTGTTTTGTACCCATAACAGGGGGCAAGTTTCACATAATGAGAGATCATGTTAAGTTCAATACTTTTTAAAATACACTACTTTATACTTTCCTTCTCACTTCCTCTCTGTGTATGGACACCCAAGTTCCTAAACCACCTCCCCCCACAATCACAGAATTATAATTCATCTGCATTGAGCTCATTATATGGCTCACCAACACCCCACCTTCTTTTGCTTCTTTTCAATGCTGCCGCATGCTGAGCCAGCTATTGACAAGGAATACATTGTCTACTTTAATTGCACACTTCACATCACATACACAACAGGTAATGTTCTCAACATGGATAGACTGTTTAGTCAAGTGGGTACTGTCTGCGCTTTGCACCTTGAGGTCTGGGGTTCGGATCATGGAAGGGGAGTTTTTTTTCCTTTTCTTTTGAATCTTTATTTTTAGATTAAAAATAAATAACTTGGTGGTGTGTGTGAATTGTGTTATGGCATGGTGTGACTCAGTAGCGCGAGCATCTTTAATGCAACTTTTTACCTTCAATTACATCTGAATCATACAGCGAATCAAATTGAAAGCACTAGCAGCTTTTGCTGATGAAAACAATATGCAAATTGATTATAATCTGTGAGCCAGTTCAGGTGTTTCTGCATGTTTTATGTTACGTTACACTAATAGCGACTATAACACTTAAACGTAGTGGTTTTCTTGAAGATACATCTGTACTGGATCACAGAACATAGGCATGCTGCATATCATTTTAATCAGCATAAGCAGATTGTTCTAATAAAATGCATTTTAGGGTAAAAAGATGCATTAAAAGATGCACGATGCTACCAAGTCACACAGCACTACTATGACCTTAGACTCAAAACATTTCTCTCAACATCCTATCACTTGAAATTTCTGCTATACAGTAGACATTGTATTGTACACATAACAGGGGGCAAGTTTCACATAATGTGATATCATGTTAGGTTCAATACTTTTAAAATACACTACTTTGTACTTTCCTTCTCCCTTCCTCTCTGTGTATGGCCACCCAAGTTCCTAAACGACCTCCCCCCACCATCACACAATTATAATTCATCTGCATTGAGCTCATTATAAGGCTCACCAACACCCCACCTTCTATTGCTTCTATTCAATGCCGCCACATGCTGAGACGGCTAAAGACAAGGTATTCATTGTCTGCTTTAATTGCATACTTCACATCAAATACACAACAGGTGATGTTCTCAACATGGATAGACTGTTTAGTCTAGTGGGTACTGTCTGCGCTTTGCACCTTGTGGTATGGGGTTCGGATCATGGAAGGGGAGTTTTTTTTCCTTTTCTTTTGAATCTTTATTTTTAGATTAAAAATAAATCACCTGGTGTTGTGTTTGAATTCTGTTATGGCATGGTGTGACTCGGTAGCGCGAGCATCTTTAATGCAACTTTTTACCTTCAGTTACATCTGAATCATACAGCGAATCAAATTGAAAGCACTAGCAGCTTTTGCTGATGAAAACAATAAGCAAATTGATTATAATCTGTGAGCCAGTTCAGGTGTTTCTGCATGTTTTATGTTACATTACACTAATAGCAACTATAACACTTAAACGTAGTGGTTTTCTTGAAGATACACCTGTTCTGGATCACAGAACATAGGCATGCTGCATATCATTTTAATCAGCAGAAGCAGATTGTTCTAATAAGATGCATTTTAGGATAAAAAGATGCATTAAAAGATGCACGATGCTACCAAGTCACACAGCTCTCCTATGACCTTAGACTCAAAACATTTCGCTCAAAATCCTATCACTTGAAATTTCTGCTATACAGTAGAAATTGTTTTGTACACATAACAGGGGGCAATTTTAACATAATGAGAGATCATGTTAGGTTCAATACTTTTTAAAATACACTACTTTGTACTTTCCTTCTCACTTCCTCTCTGTGTATGGACACCCAAATTCATAAACCAACTCCCCCCACCATCACACAATTATAATTCATCTGCATTGAGCTCATTATATGGCTCACCAACACCCCACCTTCTATTGCTTCTATTCAATGCTGCCACATGCTGAGCCTGCTAAAGACAAGGTATTCATTGTCTGCTTTAATTGCATACTTCACATCAAATACACAACAGGTGATGTTCTCAACATGGATAGACTGTTTAGTCTAGTAGGTACTGCCTGCGCTTTGGACCTTGAGGTCTGGGGTTCGGATCATGGAAGGGGAGTTTTTTTTCCTTTTCTTTTGAATCTTTATTTTTAGATTAAAAATAAATAACTTGGTGGTGTGTGTGAATTGTGTTATGACATGGTGTGACTCGGTAGCGTGAGCATCTTTAATGCAACTTTTTACCTTCAATTACATGTGGATCATACAGCGAATCAAATTGAAAGCACAAGCAGCTTTTGCTGATGAAAACAATATGCAAATTGATTATAATCTGTGAGCCAGTTCAGGTGTTTCTGCATGTTTTATGTTACATTACACTAATAGCAACTATAACACTTAAACATAGTGGTTTTCTTGAAGATACACCTGTTCTGGATCACAGAACATAGGCATGCTGCATATCATTTTAATCAGCAGAAGCAGATTGTTCTAATAAGATGCATTTTAGGGTAAAAAGATGCATTAAAAGACGCACGATGCTACCAAGTCACACAGCACTCCTATGACCTTAGACTCAAAACATTTCTCTCAACATCCTATCACTTGAAATTTCTACTCTACAGTAGAAATTGTTTTGTACACATAACAGGGGGCAAGTTTCACATAATGAGAGATCATGTTAAGTTCAATACTTTTAAAATACACTTCTTTGTACTTTCCTTCTCACTTCCTCTCTGTGTATGGACACCCAAGTTCCTAAACCACCTCCCCCCACCATCACACAATTATAATTCATCTGCATTGAGCTCATTATATGGCTCACCAACACCCCACCTTCTTTTGCTTCTATTCAAAGCTGCCACATGCTGAGCCTGCTAATGACAAGGAAATCATTGTCTGCTTTAATTGCATACTTCACATCAAATACACAACAGGTGATGTTCTCAACATGGATAGACTGTTTAGTCTAGTGGGTACTGTCTGCGCTTTGCACCTTGAGGTATGGGGTTTGGATCATGGAAGGGGAGTTTTTTTTCCTTTTCTTTTGAATCTTTATTTTTAGATTAAAAATAAATCACTTGGTGGTGTGTTTGAATGCTGTTATGGCATGGTGTGACTCGGTAGCGCGAGAATCTTTAATGCAACTTTTTACCTTCAATTACATCTGAATCATGCAGTGAATCAAATTGAAAGCACAAGCAGCTTTTGCTGATGAAAACAATATGCAAATTGATTATAATCTGTGAGCCAGTTCAGGTGTTTCTGCATGTTTTATGTTACGTTACACTAATAGCGACTATAACACTTAAACGTTGTTTTTTTCTTGAAGATACATCTGTACTGGAAAACAGAACATAGGCATGCTGCATATCATTTTAATCAGCAGAAGCAGATTGTTCTAACAAGATGCATTTTAGTGTAAAAAGACGCATTAAAAAATGCACGATGCTACCAAGTCACACAGCACTCCTATGACATTAGACTCAAAACAAATCTCTCAACATCCTATTACTTGAAATTTCTGCTATACAGTAGACATTGTATTGTACACATAACAGGGGGCAAGTTTCACATAATGTGAGATCATGTTAGGTTCAATACTTTTAAAATACACTACTTTGTACTTTCCTTCTCCCATCCTCTCTGTGTATGGCCACCCAAGTTCCTAACGACCTCCCCCCACCATCACACAATTATAATTCATCTGCATTGAGCTCATTATATGGCTCACCAACACCCCACCTTCTATTGCTTCTTTTCAATGCTGCCGCATGCTGAGCCTGCTATTGACAAGGAATACATTGTCTACTTTAATTGCACACTTCACATCACATACACAACAGGTAATGTTCTCAACATGGATAGACTGTTTAGTCTAGTGGGTACTGTCTGCGCTTTGCACCTTGAGGTCTGGGGTTCGGATCATGGAAGGGGAGTTTTTTTTCCTTTTCTTTTGAATCTTTATTTTTAGATTAAAAATAAATCACCTGGTGTTGTGTTTGAATTCTGTTATGGCATGGTGTGACTCGGTAGCGTGAGCATCTTTAATGCAACTTTTTACCTTCAATTACATCTGAATCATACAGCGAATCAAATTGAAAGCACTAGCAGCTTTTGCTGATGAAAACAATATGCAAATTGATTATAATCTGTGAGCCAGTTCAGGTGTTTCTGCATGTTTTATGTTACGTTACACTAATAGCGACTATAACACTTAAACGTAGTGGTTTTCTTGAAGATACATCTGTACTGGATCACAGAACATAGGCATGCTGAATGTCATTTTAATCAGCAGAAGCAGATTGTTCTAATAAGATGCATTTTAGGATAAAAAGATGCATTAAAAGATGCACGATGCTACCAAGTCACACAGCACTCCTATGACCTTAGACTCAAAACTTTTCTCTCAACATCCTATCACTTGAAATTTCTGCTATACAGTAGAAATTGTTTTGTACACATAACAGGGGGCAAGTTTCACATAATGAGAGATCATGTTAGGTTCAATACTTTTTAAAATACACTACTTTGTACTTTCCTTCTCACTTCCTCTCTGTGTATGGACACCCAAGTTTCTAAACCACCTCCCCCCACCATCACACAATTATAATTCATCTGCATTGAGCTCATTATATGGCTCACCAACACCCCACCTTCTATTGCTTCTATTCAATGCTGCCACATGCTGAGCCTGCTAAAGACAAGGTATTCATTGTCTGCTTTAATTGCATACTTCACATCAAATACACAACAGGTGATGTTCTCAACATGGATAGACTGTTTAGTCTAGTAGGTACTGCCTGCGCTTTGGACCTTGAGGTTTGGGGTTCGGATCATGGAAGGGGAGTTTTTTTTCCTTTGCTTTTGAATTTTTATTTTTAGATTAAAAATAAATAACTTGGTGGTGTGTGTGAATTGTGTTATGACATGGTGTGACTCGGTAGCGTGAGCATCTTTAATGCAACTTTTTACCTTCAATTACATGTGGATCATACAGCGAATCAAATTGAAAGCACAAGCAGCTTTTGCTGATGAAAACAATATGCAAATTGATTATAATCTGTGAGCCAGTTCACGTGTTTCTGCATGTTTTATGTTACGTTACACTAATAGCGACTATAACACTTAAACATAGTGGTTTTCTTGAAGATACATCTGTACTGGATCACAGAACATAGGCATGCTGAATGTCATTTTAATCAGCATAAGCAGATTGTTCTAATAAGATGCATTTTAGGATAAAAAGATGCATTAAAAGATGCACGATGCTATCAAGTCACACAGCACTCCTATGACCTTAGACTCAAAACATTTCTCTCAACATCCTATCACTTGAAATTTCTGCTATACAGTAGAAATTGTTTTGTACACATAACAGGGGGCAAGTTTCACATAATGAGAGATCATGTTAGGTTCAATACTTTTTAAAATACACTACTTTGTACTTTCCTTCTCACTTCCTCTCTGTGTATGGACACCCAAGTTCCTAAACCACCTCCCCCCACCATCACACAATTATAATTCATCTGCATTGAGCTCATTATATGGCTCACCAACACCCCACCTTCTTTTGCTTCTAATCAATGCTGCCACATGCTGAGCCTGCTAATGACAAGGTAATCATTGTCTGCTTTAATTGCATACTTCACATCAAATACACAACAGGTGATGTTCTCAACATGGATAGACTGTTTAGTCTAGTGGGTACTGTCTGCGCTTTGCACCTTGAGGTATGGGGTTCGGATCATGGAAGCAGAGTTTTTTTTCCTTTTCTTTTGAATCTTTATTTATAGATTAAAAATAAATCACTTGGTGGTGTGTTTGAATTCTGTTATGGCATGGTGTGACTCGGTAGCGCGAGAATCTTTAATGCAACTTTTTACCTTCAATTACATCTGAATCATACAGTGAATCAAATTGAAAGCACAAGCAGCTTTTGCTGATGAAAACAATATGCAAATTGATTATAATCTGTGAGCCAGTTCAGGTGTTTCTGCATGTTTTATGTTACGTTACACTAATAGCGACTATAACACTTAAACGTTGTTTTTTTCTTGAAGATACATCTGTACTGGATCAAAGAACATAGGCATGCTGCATATCATTTTAATCAGCAGAAGCAGATTGTTCTAATAAGATGCATTTTAGTGTAAAAAGACGCATTAAAAAATGCACGATGCTACCAAGTCACACAGCACTCCTATGACATTAGACTCAAAACAAATCTCTCAACATCCTATTACTTGAAATTTCTGCTATACAGTAGACATTGTATTGTACACATAACAGGGGGCAAGTTTCACATAATGTGAGATCATGTTAGGTTCAATACTTTTAAAATACACTACTTTGTACTTTCCTTCTCCCTTCCTCTCTGTGTATGGCCACCCAAGTTCCTAAACGACCTCCCCCCACCATCACACAATTATAATTCATCTGCATTGAGCTCATTATATGGCTCACCAACACCCCACCTTCTATTGCTTCTATTCAATGCTGCCACATGCTGAGCCTGCTAATGACAAGGTATTCATTGTCTGCTTTAATTGCATACTTCACATCACATACACAACAGGTGATGTTCTCAACATGGATAGACTGTTTAGTCTAGTAGGTACTGCCTGCGCTTTGGACCTTGAGGTATGGGGTTCGGATCATGGAAGGGGAGTTTTTTTTCCTTTTCTTTTGAATCTTTATTTTTAGATTAAAAATAAATAACTTGGTGGTGTGTGTGAATTGTGTTATGACATGGTGTGACTCGGTAGCGTGAGCATCTTTAATGCAACTTTTTACCTTCAATTACATGTGGATCATGCAGCGAATCAAATTGAAAGCACAAGCAGCTTTTGCTGATGAAAACAATATGCAAATTGATTATAATCTGTGAGCCAGTTCAGGTGTTTCTGCATGTTTTATGTTACATTACACTAATAGCAACTATAACACTTAAACGTAGTGGTTTTCTTGAAGATATACCTGTTCTGGATCACAGAACATAGGCATGCTGCATATCATTTTAATCAGCAGAAGCAGATTGTTCTAATAAGATGCATTTTAGGATAAAAAGATGCATTAAAAGATGCACGATGCTACCATGTCACACAGCACTCCTATGACCTTAGACTCAAAACATTTCTCTCAACATCCTATCACTTGAAATTTCTGCTATACAGTTGAAATTGTTTTGTACACATAACAGGGGGCAAGTTTCACATAATGAGAGATCATGTTAGGTTCAATACTTTTTAAAATACACTACTTTGTACTTTCCTTCTCACTTCCTCTCTGTGTATGGACACCCAAGTTCCTAAACCACCTCCCCCCACCATCACAGAATTATAATTCATCTGCATTGAGCTCATTATATGGCTCACCAACACCCCACCTTCTTTTGCTTCTTTTCAATGCTGCCGCATGCTGAGCCTGCTATTGACAAGGAATACATTGTCTACTTTAATTGCACACTTCACATCACATACACAACAGGTAATGTTCTCAACATGGATAGACTGTTTAGTCTAGTGGGTACTGTCTGCACTTTGCACCTTGAGGTCTGGGGTTCGGATCATGGAAGGGGAGTTTTTTTTCCTTTTCTTTTGAATCTTTATTTTTAGATTAAAAATAAATCACCTGGTGTTGTGTTTGAATTCTGTTATGGCATGGTGTGACTCGGTAGCGCGAGCATCTTTAATGCAACTTTTTACCTTCAATTACATCTAAATCATACAGCGAATCAAATTGAAAGCACTAGCAGCTTTTGCTGATGAAAACAATATGCAAATTGATTATAATCTGTGAGCCAGTTCAGGTGTTTCTGCATGTTTTATGTTACGTTACACTAATAGCGACTATAACACTTAAACGTAGTGGTTTTCTTGAAGATACATCTGTACTGGATCACAGAACATAGGCATGCTGAATGTCATTTTAATCAGCATAAGCAGATTGTTCTAATAAGATGCATTTTAGGAAAAAAAGATGCATTAAAAGATGCACGATGCTACCAAGTCACACAGCACTCCTATGACCTTAGACTCAAAACATTTCTCTCAACATCCTATCACTTGAAATTTCTGCTATACAGTAGAAATTGTTTTGTACACATAACAGGGGGCAAGTTTCACATAATGAGAGATCATGTTAGGTTCAATACTTTTTAAAATACACTACTTTGTACTTTCCTTCTCACTTCCTCTCTGTGTATGGACACCCAAGTTCCTAAACCACCTCCCCCCACCATCACACAATTATAATTCATCTGCATTGAGCTCATTATATGGCTCACCAACACCCCACCTTCTTTTGCTTCTAATCAATGCTGCCACATGCTGAGCCTGCTAATGACAAGGTAATCATTGTCTGCTTTAATTGCATACTTCACATCAAATACACAACAGGTGATGTTCTCAACATGGATAGACTGTTTAGTCTAGTGGGTACTGTCTGCGCTTTGCACCTTGAGGTATGGGGATTGGATCATGGAAGGGGAGTTTTTTTTCCTTTTCTTTTGAATCTTTATTTTTAGATTAAAAATAAATCACTTGGTTGTGTGTTTGAATTCTGTTATGGCATGGTGTGACTCGGTAGCGCGAGAATCTTTAATGCAACTTTTTACCTTCAATTACATCTGAATCATACAGTGAATCAAATTGAAAGCACAAGCAGCTTTTGCTGATGAAAACAATATGCAAATTGATTATAATCTGTGAGCCAGTTCAGGTGTTTCTGCATGTTTTATGTTACGTTACACTAATAGCGACTATAACACTTAAACGTTGTTTTTTTCTTGAAGATACATCTGTACTGGATCACAGAACATAGGCATGCTGCATATCATTTTAATCAGCAGAAGCAGATTGTTCTAATAAAATGCATTTTAGGGTAAAAAGATGCATTAAAAGATGCACGATGCTACCAAGTCACACAGCACTACTATGAACTTAGACTCAAAACATTTCTCTCAACATCCTATCACTTGAAATTTATGCTCTACAGTAGACATTGTATTGTACACATAACAGGGGGCAAGTTTCACATAATGTGAGATCATGTTAGGTTCAATACTTTTAAAATACACTACTTTGTACTTTCCTTCTCCCTTCCTCTCTGTGTATGGCCACCCAAGTTCCTAAACGACCTCCCCCCACCATCACACAATTATAATTCATCTGCATTGAGCTCATTATATGGCTCACCAACACCCCACCTTCTATTGCTTCTATTCAATGCTGCCACATGCTGAGCCTGCTAATGACAAGGTATTCATTGTCTGCTTTAATTGCATACTTCACATCACATACACAACAGGTGTTGTTCTCAACATGGATAGACTGTTTAGTCTAGTAGGTACTGCCTGCGCTTTGGACCTTGAGGTATGGGGTTCGGATCATGGAAGCAGAGTTTTTTTTCCTTTTCTTTTGAATCTTTATTTTTAGATTAAAAATAAATAACTTGGTGGTGTGTGTGAATTGTGTTATGACATGGTGTGACTCGGTAGCGTGAGCATCTTTAATGCAACTTTTTACCTTCAATTACATGTGGATCATGCAGCGAATCAAATTGAAAGCACAAGCAGCTTTTGCTGATGAAAACAATATGCAAATTGATTATAATCTGTGAGCCAGTTCAGGTGTTTCTGCATGTTTTATGTTACATTACACTAATAGCAACTATAACACTTAAACGTAGTGGTTTTCTTGAAGATACACCTGTTCTGGATCACAGAACATAGGCATGCTGCATATCATTTTAATCAGCAGAAGCAGATTGTTCTAATAAGATGCATTTTAGGATAAAAAGATGCATTAAAAGATGCACGATGCTACCAAGTCACACAGCACTACTATGACCTTAGACTCAAAACATTTCTCTCAACATCCTATCACTTGAAATTTCTGCTATACAGTAGAAATTGTTTTGTACACATAACAGGGGGCAAGTTTCAAATAATGAGAGATCATGTTAGGTTCAATACTTTTTAAAATACACTACTTTGTACTTTCCTTCTCACTTCCTCTCTGTGTATGGACACCCAAATTCCTAAACCACCTCCAACCACCATCACACAATTATAATTCATCTGCATTGAGCTCATTATATGGCTCACCAACACCCCACCTTCTATTGCTTCTATTCATTGCTGCCACATGCTGAGCCTGCTAAAGACAAGGTATTCATTGTCTGCTTTAATTGCATACTTCACATCAAATACACAACAGGTGATGTTCTCAACATGGATAGACTGTTTAGTCTAGTAGGTACTGCCTGCGCTTTGGACCTTGAGGTCTGGGGTTCGGATCATGGAAGGGGAGTTTTTTTTACTTTTCTTTTGAATCTTTATTTTTAGATTAAAAATAAATAACTTGGTGGTGTGTGTGAATTGTGTTATGACATGGTGTGACTCGGTAGCGTGAGCATCTTTAATGCAACTTTTTACCTTCAATTACATGTGGATCATACAGCGAATCAAATTGAAAGCACAAGCAGCTTTTGCTGATGAAAACAATATGCAAATTGATTATAATCTGTGAGCCAGTTCAGGTGTTTCTGCTTGTTTTATGTTACATTACACTAGTAGCAACTATAACACTTAAACATAGTGGTTTTCTTGAAGATACACCTGTTCTGGATCACAGAACATAGGCATGCTGCATATCATTTTAATCAGCAGAAGCAGATTGTTCTAATAAGATGCATTTTAGGGTAAAAAGATGCATTAAAAGACGCACGATGCTACCAAGTCACACAGCACTCCTATGACCTTAGACTCAAAACATTTCTCTCAACATCCTATCACTTGAAATTTCTACTATACAGTAGAAATTGTTTTGTACACATAACAGGGGGCAAGTTTCACATAATGAGAGATCATGTTAAGTTCAATACTTTTTAAAATACACTACTTTGTACTTTCCTTCTCACTTCCTCTCTGTGTATGGACACCCAAGTTCCTAAACCACCTCCCCCCACCATCACACAATTATAATTCATCTGCATTGAGCTCATTATATGGCTCACCAACACCCCACCTTCTTTTGCTTCTTTTCAATACTGCCGCATGCTGAGCCTGCTATTGACAAGGAATACATTGTCTGCTTTAATTGCATACTTCACATCACATACACAACAGGTGATGTTCTCAACATGGATAGACTGTTTAGTCTAGTAGGTACTGCCTGCGCTTTGGACCTTGAGGTATGGGGTTCGGATCATGGAAGCGGAGTTTTTTTTCCTTTTCTTTTGAATCTTTATTTTTAGATTAAAAATAAATAACTTGGTGGTGTGTGTGAATTGTGTTATGACATGGTGTGACTCGGTAGCGTGAGCATCTTTAATGCAACTTTTTACCTTCAATTACATGTGGATCATGCAGCGAATCAAATTGAAAGTTACAAGCAGCTTTTGCTGATGAAAACAATATGCAAATTGATTATAATCTGTGAGCCAGTTCAGGTGTTTCTGCATGTTTTATGTTACATTACACTAATAGCAACTATAACATTTAAACGTAGTGGTTTTCTTGAAGATACACCTGTTCTGGATCACAGAACATAGGCATGCTGCATATCATTTTAATCAGCAGAAGCAGATTGTTCTAATAAGATGCATTTTAGGATAAAAAGATGCATTAAAAGATGCACGATGCTACCAAGTCACACAGCACTCCTATGACCTTAGACTCAAAACATTTCTCTCAACATCCTATCACTTGAAATTTCTGCTATACAGTAGAAATTATTTTGTACACATAACAGGGGGCAAGTTTCACATAATGAGAGATCATGTTAGGTTCAATACTTTTTAAAATACACTACTTTGTACTTTCCTTCTCACTTCCTCTCTGTGTATGGACACCCAAGTTCCTAAACCACCTCCCCCCACCATCACACAATTATAATTCATCTGCATTGAGCTCATTATATGGCTCACCAACACCCCACCTTCTTTTGCTTCTAATCAATGCTGCCACATGCTGAGCCTGCTAATGACAAGGTAATCATTGTCTGCTTTAATTGCATACTTCACATCAAATACACAACAGGTGATGTTCTCAACATGGATAGACTGTTTAGTCTAGTGGGTACTGTCTGCGCTTTGCACCTTGAGGTATGGGGTTTGGATCATGGAAGGGGAGTTTTTTTTCCTTTTCTTTTGAATCTTTATTTTTAGATTAAAAATAAATCACATGGTGGTGTGTTTGAATTCTGTTATGGCATGGTGTGACTCGGTAGCGCGAGAATCTTTAATGCAACTTTTTACCTTCAATTACATCTGAATCATACAGTGAATCAAATTGAAAGCACAAGCAGCTTTTGCTGATGAAAACAATATGCAAATTGATTATAATCTGTGAGCCAGTTCAGGTGTTTCTGCATGTTTTATGTTACATTACACTAATAGCGACTATAACACTTAAACGTTGTTTTTTTCTTGAAGATACATCTGTACTGGATCACAGAACATAGGCATGCTGCATATCATTTTAATCAGCAGAAGCAGATTGTTCTAATAAGATGCATTTTAGTGTAAAAAGACGCATTAAAAAATGCACGATGCTACCAAGTCACACAGCACTCCTATGACATTAGACTCAAAACAAATCTCTCAACATCCTATTACTTGAAATTTATGCTACACAGTAGACATTGTATTGTACACATAACAGGGGGCAAGTTTCACATAATGTGAGATCATGTTAGGTTCAATACTTTTAAAATACACTACTTTGTACTTTCCTTCTCCCTTCCTCTCTGTGTATGGCCACCCAAGTTCCTAAACGACCTCCCCCCACCATCACACAATTATAATTCATCTGCATTGAGCTCATTATATGGCTCACCAACACCCCACCTTCTATTGCTTCTATTCATTGCTGCCACATGCTGAGCCTGCTAAAGACAAGGTATTCATTGTCTGCTTTAATTGCATACTTCACATCACATACACAACAGTTGATGTTCTCAACATGGATAGACTGTTTAGTCTAGTAGGTACTGCCTGCGCTTTGGACCTTGAGGTATGGGGTTCGGATCATGGAAGCAGAGTTTTTTTTCCTTTTCTTTTGAATCTTTATTTTTAGATTAAAAATAAATAACTTGGTGGTGTGTGTGAATTGTGTTATGACATGGTGTGACTCGGTAGCGTGAGCATATTTAATGCAACTTTTTACCTTCAATTACATGTGGATCATGCAGCGAATCAAATTGAAAGCACAAGCAGCTTTTGCTGATGAAAACAATATGCAAATTGATTATAATCTGTGAGCCAGTTCAGGTGTTTCTGCATGTTTTATGTTACATTACACTAATAGCAACTATAACACTTAAACGTAGTGGTTTTCTTGAAGATACACCTGTTCTGGATCACAGAACATAGGCATGCTGCATATCATTTTAATCAGCAGAAGCAGATTGTTCTAATAAGATGCATTTTAGGGTAAAAAGATGCATTAAAAGATGCACGATGCTACCAAGTCACACAGCACTCCTATGACCTTAGACTCAAAACATTTCTCTCAACATACTATCACTTGAAATTTCTTCTATACAGTAGAAATTGTTTTGTACACATAACAGGGGGCAAGTTTCACATAATGAGAGATCATGTTAGGTTCAATACTTTTTAAAATACACTACTTTGTACTTTCCTTCTCACTTCCTCTCTGTGTATGGACACCCAAGTTCCTAAACCACCTCCCCCCACCATCACACAATTATAATTCATCTGCATTGAGCTCATTATATGGCTCACCAACACCCCACCTTCTTTTGCTTCTTTTCAATGCTGCCGCATGCTGAGCCTGCTATTGACAAGGAATACATTGTCTACTTTAATTGCACACTTCACATCACATACACAACAGGTAATGTTCTCAACATGGATAGACTGTTTAGTCTAGTGGGTACTGTCTGCGCTTTGCACCTTGAGGTCTGGGGTTCGGATAATGAAAGGGGAGTTTTTTTTCCTTTTCTTTTGAATCTTTATTTTTAGATTAAAAATAAATCACCTGGTGTTGTGTTTGAATTCTGTTATGGCATGGTGTGACTCGGTAGCGCGAGCATCTTTAATGCAACTTTTTACCTTCAATTACATCTGAATCATACAGCGAATCAAATTGAAAGCACTAGCAGCTTTTGATGATGACAACAATATGCAAATTGATTATAATCTGTGAGTCAGTTCAGGTGTTTCTGCATGTTTTATGTTACGTTACACTAATAGCGACTATAACACTTAAACGTAGTGGTTTTCTTGAAGATACATCTGTACTGGATCACAGAAAATAGGCATGCTGAATGTCATTTTAATCAGCATAAGCAGATTGTTCTAATAAGATGCATTTTAGGATAAAACGATGCATTAAAAGATGCACGATGCTACCAAGTCACACAGCACTCCTATGACCTTAGACTCAAAACATTTCTCTCAACATCCTATCACTTGAAATTTCTGCTATACAGTAGAAATTGTTTTGTACACATAACAGGGGGCAAGTTTCACATAATAAGAGATCATGTTAGGTTCAATACTTTTTAAAATACACTACTTTGTACTTTCCTTCTCACTTCCTCTCTGTGTATGGACACCCAAGTTCCTAAACCACCTCCCCCCACCATCACACAATTATAATTCATCTGCATTGAGCTCATTATATGGCTCACCAACACCCCACCTTCTTTTGCTTCTAATCAATGCTGCCACATGCTGAGCCTGCTAATGACAAGGTAATCATTGTCTGCTTTAATTGCATACTTCACATCAAATACACAACAGGTGATGTTCTCAACATGGATATACTGTTTAGTCTAGTGGGTACTGTCTGCGCTTTGCACCTTGAGGTATGGGGTTTGGATCATGGAAGGGGAGTTTTTTTTCCTTTTCTTTTGAATCTTTATTTTTAGATTAAAAATAAATCACTTGGTGGTGTGTTTGAATTCTGTTATGGCATGGTGTGACTCGGTAGCGCGAGAATCTTTAATGCAACTTTTTACCTTCAATTACATCTGAATCATACAGTGAATCAAATTGAAAGCACAAGCAGCTTTTGCTGATGAAAACAATATGCAAATTGATTATAATCTGTGAGCCAGTTCAGGTGTTTCTGCATGTTTTATGTTACGTTACACTAATAGCGACTATAACACTTAAACGTTGTTTTTTTCTTGAAGATACATCTGTACTGGATCACAGAACATAGGCATGCTGCATATCATTTTAATCAGCAGAAGCAGATTGTTCTAATAAGATGCATTTTAGTGTAAAAAGACGCATTAAAAAATGCACGATGCTACCAAGTCACACAGCACTCCTATGACATTAGACTCAAAACAAATCTCTCAACATCCTATTACTTGAAATTTCTGCTATACAGTAGACATTGTATTGTACACATAACAGGGGGCAAGTTTCACATAATGTGAGATCATGTTAGGTTCAATACTTTTAAAATACACTACTTTGTACTTTCCTTCTCCCTTCCTCTCTGTGTATGGCCACCCAAGTTCCTAAACGACCTCCCCCCACCATCACACAATTATAATTCATCTGCATTGAGCTCATTATATGGCTCACCAACACCCCACCTTCTATTGCTTCTATTCAATGCTGCCACATGCTGAGCCTGCTAATGACAAGGTATTCATTGTCTGCTTTAATTGCATACTTCACATCACATACACAACAGGTGATGTTCTCAACATGGATAGACTGTTTAGTCTAGTAGGTACTGCCTGCGCTTTGGACCTTGAGGTATGGGGTTCGGATCATGGAAGGGGAGTTTTTTTTCCTTTTCTTTTGAATCTTTATTTTTAGATTAAAAATAAATAACTTGGTGGTGTGTGTGAATTGTGTTATGACATGGTGTGACTCGGTAGCGTGAGCATCTTTAATGCAACTTTTTACCTTCAATTACATGTGGATCATGCAGCGAATCAAATTGAAAGCACAAGCAGCTTTTGCTGATGAAAACAATATGCAAATTGATTATAATCTGTGAGCCAGTTCAGGTGTTTCTGCATGTTTTATGTTACATTACACTAATAGCAACTATAACACTTAAACGTAGTGGTTTTCTTGAAGATACACCTGTTCTGGATCACAGAACATAGGCATGCTGCATATCATTTTAATCAGCAGAAGCAGATTGTTCTAATAAGATGCATTTTAGGATAAAAAGATGCATTAAAAGATGCACGATGCTACCAAGTCACACAGCACTCCTATGACCTTGGACTCAAAACATTTCTCTCAACATCCTATCACTTGAAATTTCTGCTATACAGTAGAAATTGTTTTGTACACATAACAGGGGGCAAGTTTCACATAATGAGAGATCATGTTAGGTTCAATACTTTTTAAAATACACTACTTTGTACTTTCCTTCTCACTTCCTCTCTGTGTATGGACACCCAAATTCCTAAACCACCTCCCCCCACCATCACACAATTATAATTCATCTGCATTGAGCTCATTATATGGCTCACCAACACACCACCTTCTATTGCTTCTATTCATTGCTGCCACATGCTGAGCCTGCTAAAGACAAGGTATTCATTGTCTGCTTTAATTGCATACTTCACATCAAATACACAACAGGTGATGTTCTCAACATGGATAGACTGTTTAGTCTAGTAGGTACTGCCTGCGCTTTGGACCTTGAGGTCTGGGGTTCGGATCATGGAAGGGGAGTTTTTTTTCCTTTTCTTTTGAATCTTTATTTTTAGATTAAAAATAAATAACTTGGTGGTGTGTGTGAATTGTGTTATGACATGGTGTGACTCGGTAGCGTGAGCATCTTTAATGCAACTTTTTACCTTCAATTACATGTGGATCATACAGCGAATCAAATTGAAAGCACAAGCAGCTTTTGCTGATGAAAACAATATGCAAATTGATTATAATCTGTGAGCCAGTTCAGGTGTTTCTGCATGATTTATGTTACGTTACACTAATAGCGACTATAACACTTAAACGTCATGGTTTTCTTGAAGATACATCTGTACTGGATCACAGAACATAGGCATGCTGCATATCATTTTAATCAGCATAAGCAGATTGTTCTAATAAAATGCATTTTAGGGTAAAAAGATGCATTAAAAGATGCACGATGCTACCAAGTCACACAGCACTACTATGACCTTAGACTCAAAACATTTCTCTCAACATCCTATCACTTGAAATTTATGCTATACAGTAGACATTGTTTTGTACACATAACAGGTGGCAAGTTTCACATAATGTGATATCATGTTAGGTTCAATACTTTTAAAATACACTACTTTGTACTTTACTTCTCCCTTCCTCTCTGTGTATGGCCACCCAAGTTCCTAAACGACCTCCCCCCACCATCACACAATTATAATTCATCTGCATTGAGCTCATTATAAGGCTCACCAACACCCCACTTTCTATTGCTTCTATTCAATGCCGCCACATGCTGAGGCGGCTAAAGACAAGGTATTCATTGTCTGCTTTAATTGCATACTTCACATCAAATACACAACAGGTGATGTTCTCAACATGGATAGACTGTTTAGTCTAGCGGGTACTGCCTGCGCTTTGGACCTTGAGGTCTGGGGTTCGGATCATGGAAGGGGAGTTTTTTTCCTTTTCTTTTGAATCTTTATTTTTAGATTAAAAATAAATCACCTGGTGTTGTGTTTGAATTCTGTTATGGCATGGTGTGACTCGGTAGCGCGAGCATCTTTAATGCAATTTTTACCTTCAATTACATCTGAATCATACAGCGAATCAAATTGAAAGCACTAGCAGCTTTTGCTGATGAAAACAATAAGCAAATTGATTATAATCTGTGAGCCAGTTCAGGTGTTTCTGCATGTTTTATGTTACGTTACACTAATAGCGACTATAACACTTAATTGTCGTGGTTTTCCTGAAGATACATCTGTACTGGATCACAGAACATAGGCATGCTGCATATCATTTTAATCAGCATAAGCAGATTGTTCTAATAAGATCCATTTTAGGGTAAAAAGATGCATTAAAAGATGCACGATGCTTCCAAGTCACACAGCACTACTATGACCTTAGACTCAAAACATTTCTCTCAACATCCTATCACTTGAAATTTCTGCTGTACAGTAGACATTGTTTTGTACACAAAACAGGGGGCAAGTTTCACATGAGAGATCATGTTAGCTTCAATACATTTTAAAATACACTACTTTGTACATTCCTTCTCCCTTCCTCTCTTTTTGTATGGCCACCCAAGTTCCTATACCACCTCCCCCCACCATCACACAATTTTAATTCATCTGCATTGAGCTCATTATAGTGCTCACCAACACCCCACCTTCTTTTGCTTCTATTCAATGCTGCTGCATGCTGAGCCTGCTAATGACAAGGTATACATTGTCTACTTTAAATGCACACTTCACATCACATACACAACAGGTGATGTTCTCAACATGGATAGACTGTTAGTCTAGTGGGTACTGCCTGTGCTTTGGACCTTGAGGTCTGGGGTTCGGATCATGGAAGGGAAGTTTTTTTTCCTTTTCTTTTGAATCTTTATATTTAGATTAAAAATAAATCACTTTGTGGTGTGTTTGAATTCTGTTATGGCATGGTGTGACTCGGTAGCGCGAGAATCTTTAATGCAACTTTTTACCTTCAATTACATCTGAATCATACAGTGAATCAAATTGAAAGCACAAGCAGCTTTTGCTGATGAAAACAATATGCAAATTGATTATAATCTGTGAGCCAGTTCAGGTGTTTCTGCATGTTTTATGTTACGTTACACTAATAGCGACTATAACACTTAAACGTTGTTTTTTTCTTGAAGATACATCTGTACTGGATCACAGAACATAGGCATGCTGCATATCATTTTAATCAGCAGAAGCAGATTGTTCTAATAAGATGCATTTTAGTGTAAGTAGACGCATTAAAAAATGCACGATGCTACCAAGTCACACAGCACTCCTATGACCTTAGACTCAAAACAAATCTCTCAACATCCTATCACTTGAAATTTCTGCTATACAGTAGACATTGTATTGTACACATAACAGGGGGCAAGTTTCACATAATGTGAGATCATGTTAGGTTCAATACTTTTAAAATACACTACTTTGTACTTTCCTTCTCCCTTCCTCTCTGTGTATGGCCACCCAAGTTCCTAAACGACCTCCCCCCACCATCACACAATTATAATTCATCTGCATTGAGCTCATTATATGGCTCACCAACACCCCACCTTCTATTGCTTCTATTCAATGCTGCCACATGCTGAGCCTGCTAATGACAAGGCATTCATTGTCTGCTTTAATTGCATACTTCACATCACATACACAACAGGTGATGTTCTCAACATGGATAGACTGTTTAGTCTAGTAGGTACTGCCTGCGCTTTGGACCTTGAGGTATGGGGTTCGGATCATGGAAGCGGAGTTTTTTTTCCTTTTCTTTTGAATCTTTATTTTTAGATTAAAAATAAATAACTTGGTGGTGTGTGTGAATTGTGTTATGACATGGTGTGACTCGGTAGCGTGAGCATCTTTAATGCAACTTTTTACCTTCAATTACATGTGGATCATGCAGCGAATCAAATTGAAAGCACAAGCAGCTTTTGCTGATGAAAACAATATGCAAATTGATTATAATCTGTGAGCCAGTTCAGGTGTTTCTGCATGTTTTATGTTACGTTACACTAATAGCGACTATAACACTTAAACATAGTGGTTTTCTTGAAGATACACCTGTTCTGGATCACAGAACATAGGCATGCTGCATATCATTTTAATCAGCAGAAGCAGATTGTTCTAATAAGATGCATTTTAGGATAAAAAGATGCATTAAAAGATGCACGATGCTACCAAGTCACACAGCACTCCTATGACCTTAGACTCAAAACATTTCTCTCAACATCCTATCACTTGAAATTTCTGCTATACAGTAGAAATTGTTTTGTACACATAACAGGGGGCAAGTTTCACATAATGAGAGATCATGTTAGGTTCAATACTTTTTAAAATACACTACTTTGTACTTTCCTTCTCACTTCCTCTCTGTGTATGGACACCCAAGTTTCTAAACCACCTCCCCCCACCATCACACAATTATAATTCATCTGCATTGAGCTCATTATATGGCTCACCAACACCCCACCTTCTATTGCTTCTATTCAATGCTGCCACATGCTGAGCCTGCTAAAGACAAGGTATTCATTGTCTGCTTTAATTGCATACTTCACATCAAATACACAACAGGTGATGTTCTCAACATGGATAGACTGTTTAGTCTAGTAGGTACTGCCTGCGCTTTGGACCTTGAGGTTTGGGGTTCGGATCATGGAAGGGGAGTTTTTTTTCCTTTGCTTTTGAATTTTTATTTTTAGATTAAAAATAAATAACTTGGTGGTGTGTGTGAATTGTGTTATGACATGGTGTGACTCGGTAGCGTGAGCATCTTTAATGCAACTTTTTACCTTCAATTACATGTGGATCATACAGCGAATCAAATTGAAAGCACAAGCAGCTTTTGCTGATGAAAACAATATGCAAATTGATTATAATCTGTGAGCCAGTTCACGTGTTTCTGCATGTTTTATGTTACGTTACACTAATAGCGACTATAACACTTAAACATAGTGGTTTTCTTGAAGATACATCTGTACTGGATCACAGAACATAGGCATGCTGAATGTCATTTTAATCAGCATAAGCAGATTGTTCTAATAAGATGCATTTTAGGATAAAAAGATGCATTAAAAGATGCACGATGCTATCAAGTCACACAGCACTCCTATGACCTTAGACTCAAAACATTTCTCTCAACATCCTATCACTTGAAATTTCTGCTATACAGTAGAAATTGTTTTGTACACATAACAGGGGGCAAGTTTCACATAATGAGAGATCATGTTAGGTTCAATACTTTTTAAAATACACTACTTTGTACTTTCCTTCTCACTTCCTCTCTGTGTATGGAAACCCAAGTTCCTAAACCACCTCCCCCCACCATCACACAATTATAATTCATCTGCATTGAGCTCATTATATGGCTCACCAACACCCCACCTTCTTTTGCTTCTAATCAATGCTGCCACATGCTGAGCCTGCTAATGACAAGGTAATCATTGTCTGCTTTAATTGCATACTTCACATCAAATACACAACAGGTGATGTTCTCAACATGGATAGACTGTTTAGTCTAGTGGGTACTGTCTGCGCTTTGCACCTTGAGGTATGGGGTTTGGATCATGGAAGGGGAGTTTTTTTTCCTTTTCTTTTGAATCTTTATTTATAGATTAAAAATAAATCACTTGGTGGTGTGTTTGAATTCTGTTATGGCATGGTGTGACTCGGTAGCGCGAGAATCTTTAATGCAACTTTTTACCTTCAATTACATCTGAATCATACAGTGAATCAAATTGAAAGCACAAGCAGCTTTTGCTGATGAAAACAATATGCAAATTGATTATAATCTGTGAGCCAGTTCAGGTGTTTCTGCATGTTTTATGTTACGTTACACTAATAGCGACTATAACACTTAAACGTTGTTTTTTTCTTGAAGATACATCTGTACTGGATCAAAGAACATAGGCATGCTGCATATCATTTTAATCAGCAGAAGCAGATTGTTCTAATAAGATGCATTTTAGTGTAAAAAGACGCATTAAAAAATGCACGATGCTACCAAGTCACACAGCACTCCTATGACATTAGACTCAAAACAAATCTCTCAACATCCTATTACTTGAAATTTCTGCTATACAGTAGACATTGTATTGTACACATAACAGGGGGCAAGTTTCACATAATGTGAGATCATGTTAGGTTCAATACTTTTAAAATACACTACTTTGTACTTTCCTTCTCCCTTCCTCTCTGTGTATGGCCACCCAAGTTCCTAAACGACCTCCCCCCACCATCACACAATTATAATTCATCTGCATTGAGCTCATTATATGGCTCACCAACACCCCACCTTCTATTGCTTCTATTCAATGCTGCCACATGCTGAGCCTGCTAATGACAAGGTATTCATTGTCTGCTTTAATTGCATACTTCACATCACATACACAACAGGTGATGTTCTCAACATGGATAGACTGTTTAGTCTAGTAGGTACTGCCTGCGCTTTGGACCTTGAGGTATGGGGTTCGGATCATGGAAGGGGAGTTTTTTTTCCTTTTCTTTTGAATCTTTATTTTTAGATTAAAAATAAATAACTTGGTGGTGTGTGTGAATTGTGTTATGACATGGTGTGACTCGGTAGCGTGAGCATCTTTAATGCAACTTTTTACCTTCAATTACATGTGGATCATGCAGCGAATCAAATTGAAAGCACAAGCAGCTTTTGCTGATGAAAACAATATGCAAATTGATTATAATCTGTGAGCCAGTTCAGGTGTTTCTGCATGTTTTATGTTACATTACACTAATAGCAACTATAACACTTAAACGTAGTGGTTTTCTTGAAGATATACCTGTTCTGGATCACAGAACATAGGCATGCTGCATATCATTTTAATCAGCAGAAGCAGATTGTTCTAATAAGATGCATTTTAGGATAAAAAGATGCATTAAAAGATGCACGATGCTACCATGTCACACAGCACTCCTATGACCTTAGACTCAAAACATTTCTCTCAACATCCTATCACTTGAAATTTCTGCTATACAGTTGAAATTGTTTTGTACACATAACAGGGGGCAAGTTTCACATAATGAGAGATCATGTTAGGTTCAATACTTTTTAAAATACACTACTTTGTACTTTCCTTCTCACTTCCTCTCTGTGTATGGACACCCAAGTTCCTAAACCACCTCCCCCCACCATCACAGAATTATAATTCATCTGCATTGAGCTCATTATATGGCTCACCAACACCCCACCTTCTTTTGCTTCTTTTCAATGCTGCCGCATGCTGAGCCTGCTATTGACAAGGAATACATTGTCTACTTTAATTGCACACTTCACATCACATACACAACAGGTAATGTTCTCAACATGGATAGACTGTTTAGTCTAGTGGGTACTGTCTGCACTTTGCACCTTGAGGTCTGGGGTTCGGATCATGGAAGGGGAGTTTTTTTTCCTTTTCTTTTGAATCTTTATTTTTAGATTAAAAATAAATCACCTGGTGTTGTGTTTGAATTCTGTTATGGCATGGTGTGACTCGGTAGCGCGAGCATCTTTAATGCAACTTTTTACCTTCAATTACATCTAAATCATACAGCGAATCAAATTGAAAGCACTAGCAGCTTTTGCTGATGAAAACAATATGCAAATTGATTATAATCTGTGAGCCAGTTCAGGTGTTTCTGCATGTTTTATGTTACGTTACACTAATAGCGACTATAACACTTAAACGTAGTGGTTTTCTTGAAGATACATCTGTACTGGATCACAGAACATAGGCATGCTGAATGTCATTTTAATCAGCATAAGCAGATTGTTCTAATAAGATGCATTTTAGGAAAAAAAGATGCATTAAAAGATGCACGATGCTACCAAGTCACACAGCACTCCTATGACCTTAGACTCAAAACATTTCTCTCAACATCCTATCACTTGAAATTTCTGCTATACAGTAGAAATTGTTTTGTACACATAACAGGGGGCAAGTTTCACATAATGAGAGATCATGTTAGGTTCAATACTTTTTAAAATAAACTACTTTGTACTTTCCTTCTCACTTCCTCTCTGTGTATGGACACCCAAGTTCCTAAACCACCTCCCCCCACCATCACACAATTATAATTCATCTGCATTGAGCTCATTATATGGCTCACCAACACCCCACCTTCTTTTGCTTCTAATCAATGCTGCCACATGCTGAGCCTGCTAATGACAAGGTAATCATTGTCTGCTTTAATTGCATACTTCACATCAAATACACAACAGGTGATGTTCTCAACATGGATAGACTGTTTAGTCTAGTGGGTACTGTCTGCGCTTTGCACCTTGAGGTATGGGGATTGGATCATGGAAGGGGAGTTTTTTTTCCTTTTCTTTTGAATCTTTATTTTTAGATTAAAAATAAATCACTTGGTTGTGTGTTTGAATTCTGTTATGGCATGGTGTGACTCGGTAGCGCGAGAATCTTTAATGCAACTTTTTACCTTCAATTACATCTGAATCATACAGTGAATCAAATTGAAAGCACAAGCAGCTTTTGCTGATGAAAACAATATGCAAATTGATTATAATCTGTGAGCCAGTTCAGGTGTTTCTGCATGTTTTATGTTACGTTACACTAATAGCGACTATAACACTTAAACGTTGTTTTTTTCTTGAAGATACATCTGTACTGGATCACAGAACATAGGCATGCTGCATATCATTTTAATCAGCAGAAGCAGATTGTTCTAATAAGATGCATTTTAGTGTAAAAAGACGCATTAAAAAATGCACGATGCTACCAAGTCACACAGCACTCCTATGACATTAGACTCAAAACAAATCTCTCAACATCCTATTACTTGAAATTTATGCTACACAGTAGACATTGTATTGTACACATAACAGGGGGCAAGTTTCACATAATGTGAGATCATGTTAGGTTCAATACTTTTAAAATACACTACTTTGTACTTTCCTTCTCCCTTCCTCTCTGTGTATGGCCACCCAAGTTCCTAAACGACCTCCCCCCACCATCACACAATTATAATTCATCTGCATTGAGCTCATTATATGGCTCACCAACACCCCACCTTCTATTGCTTCTATTCATTGCTGCCACATGCTGAGCCTGCTAAAGACAAGGTATTCATTGTCTGCTTTAATTGCATACTTCACATCACATACACAACAGTTGATGTTCTCAACATGGATAGACTGTTTAGTCTAGTAGGTACTGCCTGCGCTTTGGACCTTGAGGTATGGGGTTCGGATCATGGAAGCAGAGTTTTTTTTCCTTTTCTTTTGAATCTTTATTTTTAGATTAAAAATAAATAACTTGGTGGTGTGTGTGAATTGTGTTATGACATGGTGTGACTCGGTAGCGTGAGCATATTTAATGCAACTTTTTACCTTCAATTACATGTGGATCATGCAGCGAATCAAATTGAAAGCACAAGCAGCTTTTGCTGATGAAAACAATATGCAAATTGATTATAATCTGTGAGCCAGTTCAGGTGTTTCTGCATGTTTTATGTTACATTACACTAATAGCAACTATAACACTTAAACGTAGTGGTTTTCTTGAAGATACACCTGTTCTGGATCACAGAACATAGGCATGCTGCATATCATTTTAATCAGCAGAAGCAGATTGTTCTAATAAGATGCATTTTAGGGTAAAAAGATGCATTAAAAGATGCACGATGCTACCAAGTCACACAGCACTCCTATGACCTTAGACTCAAAACATTTCTCTCAACATACTATCACTTGAAATTTCTTCTATACAGTAGAAATTGTTTTGTACACATAACAGGGGGCAAGTTTCACATAATGAGAGATCATGTTAGGTTCAATACTTTTTAAAATACACTACTTTGTACTTTCCTTCTCACTTCCTCTCTGTGTATGGACACCCAAGTTCCTAAACCACCTCCCCCCACCATCACACAATTATAATTCATCTGCATTGAGCTCATTATATGGCTCACCAACACCCCACCTTCTTTTGCTTCTTTTCAATGCTGCCGCATGCTGAGCCTGCTATTGACAAGGAATACATTGTCTACTTTAATTGCACACTTCACATCACATACACAACAGGTAATGTTCTCAACATGGATAGACTGTTTAGTCTAGTGGGTACTGTCTGCGCTTTGCACCTTGAGGTCTGGGGTTCGGATAATGAAAGGGGAGTTTTTTTTCCTTTTCTTTTGAATCTTTATTTTTAGATTAAAAATAAATCACCTGGTGTTGTGTTTGAATTCTGTTATGGCATGGTGTGACTCGGTAGCGCGAGCATCTTTAATGCAACTTTTTACCTTCAATTACATCTGAATCATACAGCGAATCAAATTGAAAGCACTAGCAGCTTTTGATGATGACAACAATATGCAAATTGATTATAATCTGTGAGTCAGTTCAGGTGTTTCTGCATGTTTTATGTTACGTTACACTAATAGCGACTATAACACTTAAACGTAGTGGTTTTCTTGAAGATACATCTGTACTGGATCACAGAAAATAGGCATGCTGAATGTCATTTTAATCAGCATAAGCAGATTGTTCTAATAAGATGCATTTTAGGATAAAACGATGCATTAAAAGATGCACGATGCTACCAAGTCACACAGCACTCCTATGACCTTAGACTCAAAACATTTCTCTCAACATCCTATCACTTGAAATTTCTGCTATACAGTAGAAATTGTTTTGTACACATAACAGGGGGCAAGTTTCACATAATAAGAGATCATGTTAGGTTCAATACTTTTTAAAATACACTACTTTGTACTTTCCTTCTCACTTCCTCTCTGTGTATGGACACCCAAGTTCCTAAACCACCTCCCCCCACCATCACACAATTATAATTCATCTGCATTGAGCTCATTATATGGCTCACCAACACCCCACCTTCTTTTGCTTCTAATCAATGCTGCCACATGCTGAGCCTGCTAATGACAAGGTAATCATTGTCTGCTTTAATTGCATACTTCACATCAAATACACAACAGGTGATGTTCTCAACATGGATATACTGTTTAGTCTAGTGGGTACTGTCTGCGCTTTGCACCTTGAGGTATGGGGTTTGGATCATGGAAGGGGAGTTTTTTTTCCTTTTCTTTTGAATCTTTATTTTTAGATTAAAAATAAATCACTTGGTGGTGTGTTTGAATTCTGTTATGGCATGGTGTGACTCGGTAGCGCGAGAATCTTTAATGCAACTTTTTACCTTCAATTACATCTGAATCATACAGTGAATCAAATTGAAAGCACAAGCAGCTTTTGCTGATGAAAACAATATGCAAATTGATTATAATCTGTGAGCCAGTTCAGGTGTTTCTGCATGTTTTATGTTACGTTACACTAATAGCGACTATAACACTTAAACGTTGTTTTTTTCTTGAAGATACATCTGTACTGGATCACAGAACATAGGCATGCTGCATATCATTTTAATCAGCAGAAGCAGATTGTTCTAATAAGATGCATTTTAGTGTAAAAAGACGCATTAAAAAATGCACGATGCTACCAAGTCACACAGCACTCCTATGACATTAGACTCAAAACAAATCTCTCAACATCCTATTACTTGAAATTTCTGCTATACAGTAGACATTGTATTGTACACATAACAGGGGGCAAGTTTCACATAATGTGAGATCATGTTAGGTTCAATACTTTTAAAATACACTACTTTGTACTTTCCTTCTCCCTTCCTCTCTGTGTATGGCCACCCAAGTTCCTAAACGACCTCCCCCCACCATCACACAATTATAATTCATCTGCATTGAGCTCATTATATGGCTCACCAACACCCCACCTTCTATTGCTTCTATTCAATGCTGCCACATGCTGAGCCTGCTAATGACAAGGTATTCATTGTCTGCTTTAATTGC
The DNA here is from genome assembly GCA_031769625.1 of Taudactylus pleione. Lineage (NCBI taxonomy): Eukaryota > Metazoa > Chordata > Amphibia > Anura > Myobatrachidae > Taudactylus > Taudactylus pleione. The sequence goes on from JAUIMM010000759.1 coordinate 8,287,147, forward strand.
ATACTTCACATCACATACACAACAGGTGATGTTCTCAACATGGATAGACTGTTTAGTCTAGTAGGTACTGCCTGCGCTTTGGACCTTGAGGTATGGGGTTCGGATCATGGAAGGGGAGTTTTTTTTCCTTTTCTTTTGAATCTTTATTTTTAGATTAAAAATAAATAACTTGGTGGTGTGTGTGAATTGTGTTATGACATGGTGTGACTCGGTAGCGTGAGCATCTTTAATGCAACTTTTTACCTTCAATTACATGTGGATCATGCAGCGAATCAAATTGAAAGCACAAGCAGCTTTTGCTGATGAAAACAATATGCAAATTGATTATAATCTGTGAGCCAGTTCAGGTGTTTCTGCATGTTTTATGTTACATTACACTAATAGCAACTATAACACTTAAACGTAGTGGTTTTCTTGAAGATACACCTGTTCTGGATCACAGAACATAGGCATGCTGCATATCATTTTAATCAGCAGAAGCAGATTGTTCTAATAAGATGCATTTTAGGATAAAAAGATGCATTAAAAGATGCACGATGCTACCAAGTCACACAGCACTCCTATGACCTTAGACTCAAAACATTTCTCTCAACATCCTATCACTTGAAATTTCTGCTATACAGTAGAAATTGTTTTGTACACATAACAGGGGGCAAGTTTCACATAATGAGAGATCATGTTAGGTTCAATACTTTTTAAAATACACTACTTTGTACTTTCCTTCTCACTTCCTCTCTGTGTATGGACACCCAAATTCCTAAACCACCTCCCCCCACCATCACACAATTATAATTCATCTGCATTGAGCTCATTATATGGCTCACCAACACACCACCTTCTATTGCTTCTATTCATTGCTGCCACATGCTGAGCCTGCTAAAGACAAGGTATTCATTGTCTGCTTTAATTGCATACTTCACATCAAATACACAACAGGTGATGTTCTCAACATGGATAGACTGTTTAGTCTAGTAGGTACTGCCTGCGCTTTGGACCTTGAGGTCTGGGGTTCGGATCATGGAAGGGGAGTTTTTTTTCCTTTTCTTTTGAATCTTTATTTTTAGATTAAAAATAAATAACTTGGTGGTGTGTGTGAATTGTGTTATGACATGGTGTGACTCGGTAGCGTGAGCATCTTTAATGCAACTTTTTACCTTCAATTACATGTGGATCATACAGCGAATCAAATTGAAAGCACAAGCAGCTTTTGCTGATGAAAACAATATGCAAATTGATTATAATCTGTGAGCCAGTTCAGGTGTTTCTGCATGATTTATGTTACGTTACACTAATAGCGACTATAACACTTAAACGTCATGGTTTTCTTGAAGATACATCTGTACTGGATCACAGAACATAGGCATGCTGCATATCATTTTAATCAGCATAAGCAGATTGTTCTAATAAAATGCATTTTAGGGTAAAAAGATGCATTAAAAGATGCACGATGCTACCAAGTCACACAGCACTACTATGACCTTAGACTCAAAACATTTCTCTCAACATCCTATCACTTGAAATTTATGCTATACAGTAGACATTGTTTTGTACACATAACAGGTGGCAAGTTTCACATAATGTGATATCATGTTAGGTTCAATACTTTTAAAATACACTACTTTGTACTTTACTTCTCCCTTCCTCTCTCTGTATGGCCACCCAAGTTCCTAAACGACCTCCCCCCACCATCACACAATTATAATTCATCTGCATTGAGCTCATTATAAGGCTCACCAACACCCCACTTTCTATTGCTTCTATTCAATGCCGCCACATGCTGAGGCGGCTAAAGACAAGGTATTCATTGTCTGCTTTAATTGCATACTTCACATCAAATACACAACAGGTGATGTTCTCAACATGGATAGACTGTTTAGTCTAGCGGGTACTGCCTGCGCTTTGGACCTTGAGGTCTGGGGTTCGGATCATGGAAGGGGAGTTTTTTTCCTTTTCTTTTGAATCTTTATTTTTAGATTAAAAATAAATCACCTGGTGTTGTGTTTGAATTCTGTTATGGCATGGTGTGACTCGGTAGCGCGAGCATCTTTAATGCAATTTTTACCTTCAATTACATCTGAATCATACAGCGAATCAAATTGAAAGCACTAGCAGCTTTTGCTGATGAAAACAATAAGCAAATTGATTATAATCTGTGAGCCAGTTCAGGTGTTTCTGCATGTTTTATGTTACGTTACACTAATAGCGACTATAACACTTAATTGTCGTGGTTTTCCTGAAGATACATCTGTACTGGATCACAGAACATAGGCATGCTGCATATCATTTTAATCAGCATAAGCAGATTGTTCTAATAAGATCCATTTTAGGGTAAAAAGATGCATTAAAAGATGCACGATGCTTCCAAGTCACACAGCACTACTATGACCTTAGACTCAAAACATTTCTCTCAACATCCTATCACTTGAAATTTCTGCTGTACAGTAGACATTGTTTTGTACACAAAACAGGGGGCAAGTTTCACATGAGAGATCATGTTAGCTTCAATACATTTTAAAATACACTACTTTGTACATTCCTTCTCCCTTCCTCTCTTTTTGTATGGCCACCCAAGTTCCTATACCACCTCCCCCCACCATCACACAATTTTAATTCATCTGCATTGAGCTCATTATAGTGCTCACCAACACCCCACCTTCTTTTGCTTCTATTCAATGCTGCTGCATGCTGAGCCTGCTAATGACAAGGTATACATTGTCTACTTTAAATGCACACTTCACATCACATACACAACAGGTGATGTTCTCAACATGGATAGACTGTTAGTCTAGTGGGTACTGCCTGTGCTTTGGACCTTGAGGTCTGGGGTTCGGATCATGGAAGGGAAGTTTTTTTTCCTTTTCTTTTGAATCTTTATATTTAGATTAAAAATAAATCACTTTGTGGTGTGTTTGAATTCTGTTATGGCATGGTGTGACTCGGTAGCGCGAGAATCTTTAATGCAACTTTTTACCTTCAATTACATCTGAATCATACAGTGAATCAAATTGAAAGCACAAGCAGCTTTTGCTGATGAAAACAATATGCAAATTGATTATAATCTGTGAGCCAGTTCAGGTGTTTCTGCATGTTTTATGTTACGTTACACTAATAGCGACTATAACACTTAAACGTTGTTTTTTTCTTGAAGATACATCTGTACTGGATCACAGAACATAGGCATGCTGCATATCATTTTAATCAGCAGAAGCAGATTGTTCTAATAAGATGCATTTTAGTGTAAGTAGACGCATTAAAAAATGCACGATGCTACCAAGTCACACAGCACTCCTATGACCTTAGACTCAAAACAAATCTCTCAACATCCTATCACTTGAAATTTCTGCTATACAGTAGACATTGTATTGTACACATAACAGGGGGCAAGTTTCACATAATGTGAGATCATGTTAGGTTCAATACTTTTAAAATACACTACTTTGTACTTTCCTTCTCCCTTCCTCTCTGTGTATGGCCACCCAAGTTCCTAAACGACGTCCCCCCACCATCACACAATTATAATTCATCTGCATTGAGCTCATTATATGGCTCACCAACACCCCACCTTCTATTGCTTCTATTCAATGCTGCCACATGCTGAGCCTGCTAATGACAAGGCATTCATTGTCTGCTTTAATTGCATACTTCACATCACATACACAACAGGTGATGTTCTCAACATGGATAGACTGTTTAGTCTAGTAGGTACTGCCTGCGCTTTGGACCTTGAGGTATGGGGTTCGGATCATGGAAGCGGAGTTTTTTTTCCTTTTCTTTTGAATCTTTATTTTTAGATTAAAAATAAATAACTTGGTGGTGTGTGTGAATTGTGTTATGACATGGTGTGACTCGGTAGCGTGAGCATCTTTAATGCAACTTTTTACCTTCAATTACATGTGGATCATGCAGCGAATCAAATTGAAAGCACAAGCAGCTTTTGCTGATGAAAACAATATGCAAATTGATTATAATCTGTGAGCCAGTTCAGGTGTTTCTGCATGTTTTATGTTACGTTACACTAATAGCGACTATAACACTTAAACATAGTGGTTTTCTTGAAGATACACCTGTTCTGGATCACAGAACATAGGCATGCTGCATATCATTTTAATCAGCAGAAGCAGATTGTTCTAATAAGATGCATTTTAGGATAAAAAGATGCATTAAAAGATGCACGATGCTACCAAGTCACACAGCACTCCTATGACCTTAGACTCAAAACATTTCTCTCAACATCCTATCACTTGAAATTTCTGCTATACAGTAGAAATTGTTTTGTACACATAACAGGGGGCAAGTTTCACATAATGAGAGATCATGTTAGGTTCAATACTTTTTAAAATACACTACTTTGTACTTTCCTTCTCACTTCCTCTCTGTGTATGGACACCCAAATTCCTAAACCACCTCCCCCCACCATCACACAATTATAATTCATCTGCATTGAGCTCATTATATGGCTCACCAACACCCCACCTTCTATTGCTTCTATTCAATGCTGCCACATGCTGAGCCTGCTAAAGACAAGGTATTCATTGTCTGCTTTAATTGCATTCTTCACATCAAATACACAACAGGTGATGTTCTCAACATGGATAGACTGTTTAGTCTAGTAGGTACTGCCTGCACTTTGGACCTTGAGGTCTGGGGTTCGGATCATGGAAGGGGAATTTTTTTTCCTTTTCTTTTGAATCTTTATTTTTAGATTAAAAATAAATAACTTGGTGGTGTGTGTGAATTGTGTAATGACATGGTGTGACTCGGTAGCGTGAGCATCTTTAATGCAACTTTTTACCTTCAATTACATGTGGATCATACAGCGAATCAAATTGAAAGCACAAGCAGCTTTTGCTGATGAAAACAATATGCAAATTGATTATAATCTGTGAGCCAGTTCAGGTGTTTCTGCATGTTTTATGTTACATTACACTAATAGCAACTATAACACTTAAACATAGTGGTTTTCTTGAAGATACACCTGTTCTGGATCACAGAACATAGGCATGCTGCATATCATTTTAATCAGCAGAAGCAGATTGTTCTAATAAGATGCATTTTAGGATAAAAAGATGCATTAAAAGATGCACGATGCTACCAAGTCACACAGCACTCCTATGACCTTAGACTCAAAACATTTCTCTCAACATCCTATCACTTGAAATTTCTGCTATACAGTAGAAATTGTTTTGTACACATAACAGGGGGCAAGTTTCACATAATGAGAGATCATGTTAGGTTCAATACTTTTTAAAATACACTACTTTGTACTTTCCTTCTCACTTCCTCTCTGTGTATGGACACCCAAGTTCCTAAACCACCTCCCCCCACCATCACACAATTATAATTCATCTGCATTGCGCTCATTATATGGCTCACCAACGCCCAACCTTCTTTTGCTTCTATTCAATGCTGCCACATGCTGAGCCTGCTAATGACAAGGTAATCATTGTCTGCTTTAATTGCATACTTCTCATCAAATACACAACAGGTGATGTTCTCAACATGGATAGACTGTTTAGTCTAGTGGGTACTGTCTGCGCTTTGCACCTTGAGGTCTGGGGTTCGGATCATGGAAGGGGAGTTTTTTTTCCTTTTCTTTTGAATCTTTATTTTTAGATTAAAAATAAATCACCTGGTGTTGTGTTTGAATTCTGTTATGGCATGGTGTGACTCGGTAGCGCGAGCATCTTTAATGCAACTTTTTACCTTCAATTACATCTGAATCATACAGCGAATCAAATTGAAAGCACTAGCAGCTTTTGCTGATGAAAACAATATGCAAATTGATTATAATCTGTGAGCCAGTTCAGGTGTTTCTGCATGTTTTATGTTACGTTACACTAATAGCGACTATAACACTTAAACGTAGTGGTTTTCTTGAAGATACACCTGTTCTGGATCACAGAACATAGGCATGCTGCATATCATTTTAATCAGCAGAAGCAGATTGTTCTAATAAGATGCATTTTAGGGTAAAAAGATGCATTAAAAGACGCACAATGCTACCAAGTCAAACAGCACTCCTATGACCTTAGACTCAAAACATTTCTCTCAACATCCTATCACTTGAAATTTCTGCTATACAGTAGACATTGTATTGTACACATAACAGGGGGCAAGTTTCACATAATGTGAGATCATGTTAGGTTCAATACTTTTAAAATACACTACTTTGTACTTTCCTTCTCCCTTCCTCTCTGTGTATGGCCACCCAAGTTCCTAAACGACCTCCCCCCACCATTACACAATTATAATTCATCTTCATTGAGATCATTATTTGGCTCACCAACACCCCACCTTCTTTTGCTTCTTTTCAATGCTGCCGCATGCTGAGCCAGCTATTGACAAGGTATACATTGTCTACTTTAATTGCACACTTCACATCACATACACAACAGGTGATGTTCTCAACATGGATAGACTGTTTAGTCTAGTGGGTACTGTCTGCGCTTTGCACCTTGAGGTATGGGGTTCGGATCTTGGAAGGGAGTTTTTTTTCCTTATCTTTTGAATCTTTATTTTTAGATTAAAAATAAATCACTTGGTGGTGCGTGTGAATTCTGTTATGTCATGGTGTGACTCGGTAGCGCGAGAATCTTTAATGCAACTTTTTACCTTCAATTACATCTGAATCATACAGTGAATCAAATTGAAAGCACAAGCAGCTTTTGCTGATGAAAACAATATGCAAATTGATTATAATCTGTGAGCCAGTTCAGGTGTTTCTGCATGTTTTATGTTACATTACACTAATAGCGACTATAACACTTAAACGTTGTTTTTTTCTTGAAGATACATCTGTACTGGATCACAGAACATAGGCATGCTGCATATCATTTTAATCAGCAGAAGCAGATTGTTCTAATAAGATGCATTTTAGTGTAAAAAGATGCATTAAAAAATGCACGATGCTACCAAGTCACACAGCACTCCTATGACATTAGACTCAAAACAAATCTCTCAACATCCTATTACTTGAAATTTATGCTATACAGTAGACATTGTATTGTACACATAACAGGGGGCAAGTTTCACATAATGTGAGATCATGTTAGGTTCAATACTTTTAAAATACACTACTTTGTACTTTCCTTCTCCCTTCCTCTCTGTGTATGGCCACCCAAGTTCCTAAACGACCTCCCCCCACCATCACACAATTATAATTCATCTGCATTGAGCTCATTATATGGCTCACCAACACCCCACCTTCTATTGCTTCTATTCATTGCTGCCACATGCTGAGCCTGCTAAAGACAAGGTATTCATTGTCTGCTTTAATTGCATACTTCACATCACATACACAACAGTTGATGTTCTCAACATGGATAGACTGTTTAGTCTAGTAGGTACTGCCTGCGCTTTGGACCTTGAGGTATGGGGTTCGGATCATGGAAGCAGAGTTTTTTTTCCTTTTCTTTTGAATCTTTATTTTTAGATTAAAAATAAATAACTTGGTGGTGTGTGTGAATTGTGTTATGACATGGTGTGACTCGGTAGCGTGAGCATATTTAATGCAACTTTTTACCTTCAATTACATGTGGATCATGCAGCGAATCAAATTGAAAGCACAAGCAGCTTTTGCTGATGAAAACAATATGCAAATTGATTATAATCTGTGAGCCAGTTCAGGTGTTTCTGCATGTTTTATGTTACATTACACTAATAGCAACTATAACACTTAAACGTAGTGGTTTTCTTGAAGATACACCTGTTCTGGATCACAGAACATAGGCATGCTGCATATCATTTTAATCAGCAGAAGCAGATTGTTCTAATAAGATGCATTTTAGGGTAAAAAGATGCATTAAAAGATGCACGATGCTACCAAGTCACACAGCACTCCTATGACCTTAGACTCAAAACATTTCTCTCAACATACTATCACTTGAAATTTCTTCTATACAGTAGAAATTGTTTTGTACACATAACAGGGGGCAAGTTTCACATAATGAGAGATCATGTTAGGTTCAATACTTTTTAAAATACACTACTTTGTACTTTCCTTCTCACTTCCTCTCTGTGTATGGACACCCAAGTTCCTAAACCACCTCCCCCCACCATCACACAATTATAATTCATCTGCATTGAGCTCATTATATGGCTCACCAACACCCCACCTTCTTTTGCTTCTTTTCAATGCTGCCGCATGCTGAGCCTGCTATTGACAAGGAATACATTGTCTACTTTAATTGCACACTTCACATCACATACACAACAGGTAATGTTCTCAACATGGATAGACTGTTTAGTCTAGTGGGTACTGTCTGCGCTTTGCACCTTGAGGTCTGGGGTTCGGATAATGAAAGGGGAGTTTTTTTTCCTTTTCTTTTGAATCTTTATTTTTAGATTAAAAATAAATCACCTGGTGTTGTGTTTGAATTCTGTTATGGCATGGTGTGACTCGGTAGCGCGAGCATCTTTAATGCAACTTTTTACCTTCAATTACATCTGAATCATACAGCGAATCAAATTGAAAGCACTAGCAGCTTTTGATGATGACAACAATATGCAAATTGATTATAATCTGTGAGTCAGTTCAGGTGTTTCTGCATGTTTTATGTTACGTTACACTAATAGCGACTATAACACTTAAACGTAGTGGTTTTCTTGAAGATACATCTGTACTGGATCACAGAAAATAGGCATGCTGAATGTCATTTTAATCAGCATAAGCAGATTGTTCTAATAAGATGCATTTTAGGATAAAACGATGCATTAAAAGATGCACGATGCTACCAAGTCACACAGCACTCCTATGACCTTAGACTCAAAACATTTCTCTCAACATCCTATCACTTGAAATTTCTGCTATACAGTAGAAATTGTTTTGTACACATAACAGGGGGCAAGTTTCACATAATAAGAGATCATGTTAGGTTCAATACTTTTTAAAATACACTACTTTGTACTTTCCTTCTCACTTCCTCTCTGTGTATGGACACCCAAGTTCCTAAACCACCTCCCCCCACCATCACACAATTATAATTCATCTGCATTGAGCTCATTATATGGCTCACCAACACCCCACCTTCTTTTGCTTCTAATCAATGCTGCCACATGCTGAGCCTGCTAATGACAAGGTAATCATTGTCTGCTTTAATTGCATACTTCACATCAAATACACAACAGGTGATGTTCTCAACATGGATATACTGTTTAGTCTAGTGGGTACTGTCTGCGCTTTGCACCTTGAGGTATGGGGTTTGGATCATGGAAGGGGAGTTTTTTTTCCTTTTCTTTTGAATCTTTATTTTTAGATTAAAAATAAATCACTTGGTGGTGTGTTTGAATTCTGTTATGGCATGGTGTGACTCGGTAGCGCGAGAATCTTTAATGCAACTTTTTACCTTCAATTACATCTGAATCATACAGTGAATCAAATTGAAAGCACAAGCAGCTTTTGCTGATGAAAACAATATGCAAATTGATTATAATCTGTGAGCCAGTTCAGGTGTTTCTGCATGTTTTATGTTACGTTACACTAATAGCGACTATAACACTTAATTGTCGTGGTTTTCCTGAAGATACATCTGTACTGGATCACAGAACATAGGCATGCTGCATATCATTTTAATCAGCAGAAGCAGATTGTTCTAATAAGATGCATTTTAGTGTAAAAAGACGCATTAAAAAATGCACGATGCTACCAAGTCACACAGCACTCCTATGACATTAGACTCAAAACAAATCTCTCAACATCCTATTACTTGAAATTTCTGCTATACAGTAGACATTGTATTGTACACATAACAGGGGGCAAGTTTCACATAATGTGAGATCATGTTAGGTTCAATACTTTTAAAATACACTACTTTGTACTTTCCTTCTCCCTTCCTCTCTGTGTATGGCCACCCAAGTTCCTAAACGACCTCCCCCCACCATCACACAATTATAATTCATCTGCATTGAGCTCATTATATGGCTCACCAACACCCCACCTTCTATTGCTTCTATTCAATGCTGCCACATGCTGAGCCTGCTAATGACAAGGTATTCATTGTCTGCTTTAATTGCATACTTCACATCACATACACAACAGGTGATGTTCTCAACATGGATAGACTGTTTAGTCTAGTAGGTACTGCCTGCGCTTTGGACCTTGAGGTATGGGGTTCGGATCATGGAAGGGGAGTTTTTTTTCCTTTTCTTTTGAATCTTTATTTTTAGATTAAAAATAAATAACTTGGTGGTGTGTGTGAATTGTGTTATGACATGGTGTGACTCGGTAGCGTGAGCATCTTTAATGCAACTTTTTACCTTCAATTACATGTGGATCATGCAGCGAATCAAATTGAAAGCACAAGCAGCTTTTGCTGATGAAAACAATATGCAAATTGATTATAATCTGTGAGCCAGTTCAGGTGTTTCTGCATGTTTTATGTTACATTACACTAATAGCAACTATAACACTTAAACGTAGTGGTTTTCTTGAAGATACACCTGTTCTGGATCACAGAACATAGGCATGCTGCATATCATTTTAATCAGCAGAAGCAGATTGTTCTAATAAGATGCATTTTAGGATAAAAAGATGCATTAAAAGATGCACGATGCTACCAAGTCACACAGCACTCCTATGACCTTAGACTCAAAACATTTCTCTCAACATCCTATCACTTGAAATTTCTGCTATACAGTAGAAATTGTTTTGTACACATAACAGGGGGCAAGTTTCACATAATGAGAGATCATGTTAGGTTCAATACTTTTTAAAATACACTACTTTGTACTTTCCTTCTCACTTCCTCTCTGTGTATGGACACCCAAATTCCTAAACCACCTCCCCCCACCATCACACAATTATAATTCATCTGCATTGAGCTCATTATATGGCTCACCAACACACCACCTTCTATTGCTTCTATTCATTGCTGCCACATGCTGAGCCTGCTAAAGACAAGGTATTCATTGTCTGCTTTAATTGCATACTTCACATCAAATACACAACAGGTGATGTTCTCAACATGGATAGACTGTTTAGTCTAGTAGGTACTGCCTGCGCTTTGGACCTTGAGGTCTGGGGTTCGGATCATGGAAGGGGAGTTTTTTTTCCTTTTCTTTTGAATCTTTATTTTTAGATTAAAAATAAATAACTTGGTGGTGTGTGTGAATTGTGTTATGACATGGTGTGACTCGGTAGCGTGAGCATCTTTAATGCAACTTTTTACCTTCAATTACATGTGGATCATACAGCGAATCAAATTGAAAGCACAAGCAGCTTTTGCTGATGAAAACAATATGCAAATTGATTATAATCTGTGAGCCAGTTCAGGTGTTTCTGCATGATTTATGTTACGTTACACTAATAGCGACTATAACACTTAAACGTCATGGTTTTCTTGAAGATACATCTGTACTGGATCACAGAACATAGGCATGCTGCATATCATTTTAATCAGCATAAGCAGATTGTTCTAATAAAATGCATTTTAGGGTAAAAAGATGCATTAAAAGATGCACGATGCTACCAAGTCACACAGCACTACTATGACCTTAGACTCAAAACATTTCTCTCAACATCCTATCACTTGAAATTTATGCTATACAGTAGACATTGTATTGTACACATAACAGGTGGCAAGTTTCACATAATGTGATATCATGTTAGGTTCAATACTTTTAAAATACACTACTTTGTACTTTACTTCTCCCTTCCTCTCTGTGTATGGCCACCCAAGTTCCTAAACGACCTCCCCCCACCATCACACAATTATAATTCATCTGCATTGAGCTCATTATAAGGCTCACCAACACCCCACTTTCTATTGCTTCTATTCAATGCCGCCACATGCTGAGGCGGCTAAAGACAAGGTATTCATTGTCTGCTTTAATTGCATACTTCACATCAAATACACAACAGGTGATGTTCTCAACATGGATAGACTGTTTAGTCTAGCGGGTACTGCCTGCGCTTTGGACCTTGAGGTCTGGGGTTCGGATCATGGAAGGGGAGTTTTTTTCCTTTTCTTTTGAATCTTTATTTTTAGATTAAAAATAAATCACCTGGTGTTGTGTTTGAATTCTGTTATGGCATGGTGTGACTCGGTAGCGCGAGCATCTTTAATGCAATTTTTACCTTCAATTACATCTGAATCATACAGCGAATCAAATTGAAAGCACTAGCAGCTTTTGCTGATGAAAACAATAAGCAAATTGATTATAATCTGTGAGCCAGTTCAGGTGTTTCTGCATGTTTTATGTTACGTTACACTAATAGCGACTATAACACTTAATTGTCGTGGTTTTCCTGAAGATACATCTGTACTGGATCACAGAACATAGGCATGCTGCATATCATTTTAATCAGCATAAGCAGATTGTTCTAATAAGATCCATTTTAGGGTAAAAAGATGCATTAAAAGATGCACGATGCTTCCAAGTCACACAGCACTACTATGACCTTAGACTCAAAACATTTCTCTCAACATCCTATCACTTGAAATTTCTGCTGTACAGTAGACATTGTTTTGTACACAAAACAGGGGGCAAGTTTCACATGAGAGATCATGTTAGCTTCAATACATTTTAAAATACACTACTTTGTACATTCCTTCTCCCTTCCTCTCTTTTTGTATGGCCACCCAAGTTCCTATACCACCTCCCCCCACCATCACACAATTTTAATTCATCTGCATTGAGCTCATTATAGTGCTCACCAACACCCCACCTTCTTTTGCTTCTATTCAATGCTGCTGCATGCTGAGCCTGCTAATGACAAGGTATACATTGTCTACTTTAAATGCACACTTCACATCACATACACAACAGGTGATGTTCTCAACATGGATAGACTGTTAGTCTAGTGGGTACTGCCTGTGCTTTGGACCTTGAGGTCTGGGGTTCGGATCATGGAAGGGAAGTTTTTTTTCCTTTTCTTTTGAATCTTTATATTTAGATTAAAAATAAATCACTTTGTGGTGTGTTTGAATTCTGTTATGGCATGGTGTGACTCGGTAGCGCGAGAATCTTTAATGCAACTTTTTACCTTCAATTACATCTGAATCATACAGTGAATCAAATTGAAAGCACAAGCAGCTTTTGCTGATGAAAACAATATGCAAATTGATTATAATCTGTGAGCCAGTTCAGGTGTTTCTGCATGTTTTATGTTACGTTACACTAATAGCGACTATAACACTTAAACGTTGTTTTTTTCTTGAAGATACATCTGTACTGGATCACAGAACATAGGCATGCTGCATATCATTTTAATCAGCAGAAGCAGATTGTTCTAATAAGATGCATTTTAGTGTAAGTAGACGCATTAAAAAATGCACGATGCTACCAAGTCACACAGCACTCCTATGACCTTAGACTCAAAACAAATCTCTCAACATCCTATCACTTGAAATTTCTGCTATACAGTAGACATTGTATTGTACACATAACAGGGGGCAAGTTTCACATAATGTGAGATCATGTTAGGTTCAATACTTTTAAAATACACTACTTTGTACTTTCCTTCTCCCTTCCTCTCTGTGTATGGCCACCCAAGTTCCTAAACGACCTCCCCCCACCATCACACAATTATAATTCATCTGCATTGAGCTCATTATATGGCTCACCAACACCCCACCTTCTATTGCTTCTATTCAATGCTGCCACATGCTGAGCCTGCTAATGACAAGGCATTCATTGTCTGCTTTAATTGCATACTTCACATCACATACACAACAGGTGATGTTCTCAACATGGATAGACTGTTTAGTCTAGTAGGTACTGCCTGCGCTTTGGACCTTGAGGTATGGGGTTCGGATCATGGAAGCGGAGTTTTTTTTCCTTTTCTTTTGAATCTTTAATTTTAGATTAAAAATAAATAACTTGGTGGTGTGTGTGAATTGTGTTATGACATGGTGTGACTCGGTAGCGTGAGCATCTTTAATGCAACTTTTTACCTTCAATTACATGTGGATCATGCAGCGAATCAAATTGAAAGCACAAGCAGCTTTTGCTGATGAAAACAATATGCAAATTGATTATAATCTGTGAGCCAGTTCAGGTGTTTCTGCATGTTTTATGTTACGTTACACTAATAGCGACTATAACACTTAAACATAGTGGTTTTCTTGAAGATACACCTGTTCTGGATCACAGAACATAGGCATGCTGCATATCATTTTAATCAGCAGAAGCAGATTGTTCTAATAAGATGCATTTTAGGATAAAAAGATGCATTAAAAGATGCACGATGCTACCAAGTCACACAGCACTCCTATGACCTTAGACTCAAAACATTTCTCTCAACATCCTATCACTTGAAATTTCTGCTATACAGTAGAAATTGTTTTGTACACATAACAGGGGGCAAGTTTCACATAATGAGAGATCATGTTAGGTTCAATACTTTTTAAAATACACTACTTTGTACTTTCCTTCTCACTTCCTCTCTGTGTATGGACACCCAAATTCCTAAACCACCTCCCCCCACCATCACACAATTATAATTCATCTGCATTGAGCTCATTATATGGCTCACCAACACCCCACCTTCTATTGCTTCTATTCAATGCTGCCACATGCTGAGCCTGCTAATGACAAGGTAATCATTGTCTGCTTTAATTGCATACTTCTCATCAAATACACAACAGGTGATGTTCTCAACATGGATAGACTGTTTAGTCTAGTGGGTACTGTCTGCGCTTTGCACCTTGAGGTCTGGGGTTCGGATCATGGAAGGGGAGTTTTTTTTCCTTTTCTTTTGAATCTTTATTTTTAGATTAAAAATAAATCACCTGGTGTTGTGTTTGAATTCTGTTATGGCATGGTGTGACTCGGTAGCGCGAGCATCTTTAATGCAACTTTTTACCTTCAATTACATCTGAATCATACAGCGAATCAAATTGAAAGCACTAGCAGCTTTTGCTGATGAAAACAATATGCAAATTGATTATAATCTGTGAGCCAGTTCAGGTGTTTCTGCATGTTTTATGTTACGTTACACTAATAGCGACTATAACACTTAAACGTAGTGGTTTTCTTGAAGATACACCTGTTCTGGATCACAGAACATAGGCATGCTGCATATCATTTTAATCAGCAGAAGCAGATTGTTCTAATAAGATGCATTTTAGGGTAAAAAGATGCATTAAAAGACGCACAATGCTACCAAGTCAAACAGCACTCCTATGACCTTAGACTCAAAACATTTCTCTCAACATCCTATCACTTGAAATTTCTGCTATACAGTAGACATTGTATTGTACACATAACAGGGGGCAAGTTTCACATAATGTGAGATCATGTTAGGTTCAATACTTTTGAAATACACTACTTTGTACTTTCCTTCTCCCTTCCTCTCTGTGTATGGCCACCCAAGTTCCTAAACGACCTCCCCCCACCATTACACAATTATAATTCATCTTCATTGAGATCATTATTTGGCTCACCAACACCCCACCTTCTTTTGCTTCTTTTCAATGCTGCCGCATGCTGAGCCAGCTATTGACAAGGTATACATTGTCTACTTTAATTGCACACTTCACATCACATACACAACAGGTGATGTTCTCAACATGGATAGACTGTTTAGTCTAGTGGGTACTGTCTGCGCTTTGCACCTTGAGGTATGGGGTTCGGATCTTGGAAGGGAGTTTTTTTTCCTTATCTTTTGAATCTTTATTTTTAGATTAAAAATAAATCACTTGGTGGTGCGTGTGAATTCTGTTATGTCATGGTGTGACTCGGTAGCGCGAGCATCTTTAATGCAACTTTTTACCTTCAATTACACCTGAATCATACAGCGAAGCAAATTGAAAGCAGAAGCAGCTTTTGCTGATGAAAACAATATGCAAATTGATTATAATCTGTGAGCCAGTTCAGGTGTTTCTGCATGTTTTATGTTACGTTACACTAATAGCAACTATAACACTTAAACGTAGTGGTTTTCTTGAAGATACACCTGTACTGGATCACAGAACATAGGCATGCTGCATATCATTTTAATCAGCAGAAGCAGATTGTTCTAATAAGATGCATTTTAGTGTAAAAAGACGCATTAAAAGATGCACGATGCTATCAAGTCACACAGCACTCCTATGACCTTAGACTCAAAACATTTTTCTCAACATCCTATCACTTGAAATTTCTGCTATACAGTAGAAATTGTTTTGTACACATAACAGGGGGCAAGTTTCACATAATGAGAGATCATGTTAGGTTCAATACTTTTTAAAATACACTACTTTGTACTTTGCTTCTCACTTCCTCTCTGTGTATGGACACCCAAGTTCCTAAACCACCTCCCCCCACCATCACACAATTATAATTCATCTGCATTGAGCTCATTATATGGCTCACCAACACCCCACCATCTTTTGCTTCTATTCAATGCTGCCGCATGCTGAGCCTGCTAATGACAAGGTAATCATTGTCTGCTTTAATTGCATACTTCTCATCAAATACACAACAGTTGATGTTCTCAACATGGATAGACTGTTTAGTCTAGTAGGTACTGCCTGCGCTTTGGACCTTGAGGTCTGGGGTTCGGATCATGGAAGGGGAGTTTTTTTTCCTTTTCTTTTGAATCTTTATTTTTAGATTAAAAATAAATAACTTGGTGGTGTGTGTGAATTGTGTTATGACATGGTGTGACTCGGTAGCGTGAGCATCTTTAATGCAACTTTTTACCTTCAATTACATGTGGATCATACAGCAAATCAAATTGAAAGCACAAGCAGCTTTTGCTGATGAAAACAATATGCAAATTGATTATAATCTGTGAGCCAGATCAGGTGTTTCTGCATGTTTTATGTTACATTACACTAATAGCAACTATAACACTTAAACATAGTGGTTTTCTTGAAGATACACCTGTTCTGGATCACAGAACATAGGCATGCTGCATATCATTTTAATCAGCAGAAGCAGATTGTTCTAATAAGATGCATTTTAGGGTAAAAAGATGCATTAAAAGACGCACGATGCTACCAAGTCACACAGCACTCCTATGACCTTAGACTCAAAACATTTCTCTCAACATCCTATCACTTGAAATTTCTGCTATACAGTATAAATTGTTTTGTACACATAACAGGGGGCAAGTTTCACATAATGAGAGATCATGTTAAGTTCAATACTTTTTAAAATACACTACTTTGTACTTTCCTTCTCCCTTCCTCTCTGTGTATGGCCACCCAAGTTCCTAAACGACCTCCCCCCACCATTACACAATTATAATTCATCTGCATTGAGATCATTATTTGGCTCACCAACACCCCACCTTCTTTTGCTTCTTTTCAATGCTGCCGCATGCTGAGCCAGCTATTGACAAGGTATACATTGTCTACTTTAATTGCACACTTCACATCACATACACAACAGGTGATGTTCTCAACATGGATAGACTGTTTAGTCTAGTGGGTACTGTCTGCGCTTTGCACCTTGAGGTATGGGGTTCGGATCTTGGAAGGGAGTTTTTTTTCCTTATCTTTTGAATCTTTATTTTTAGATTAAAAATAAATCACTTGGTGGTGCGTGTGAATTCTGTTATGTCATGGTGTGACTCGGTAGCGTGAGCATCTTTAATGCAACTTTTTACCTTCAATTACACCTGAATCATACAGCGAAGCAAATTGAAAGCAGAAGCAGCTTTTGCTGATGAAAACAATATGCAAATTGATTATAATCTGTGAGCCAGTTCAGGTGTTTCTGCATGTTTTATGTTACGTTACACTAATAGCAACTATAACACTTAAACGTAGTGGTTTTCTTGAAGATACACCTGTACTGGATCACAGAACATAGGCATGCTGCATATCATTTTAATCAGCAGAAGCAGATTGTTCTAATAAGATGCATATTAGTGTAAAAAGACGCATTAAAAGATGCACGATGCTATCAAGTCACACAGCACTCCTATGACCTTAGACTCAAAACATTTTTCTCAACATCCTATCACTTGAAATTTCTGCTATACAGTAGAAATTGTTTTGTACACATAACAGGGGGCAAGTTTCACATAATGAGAGATAATGTTAGGTTCAATACTTTTTAAAATACACTACTTTGTACTTTGCTTCTCACTTCCTCTCTGTGTATGGACACCCAAGTTCCTAAACCACCTCCCCCCACCATCACACAATTATAATTCATCTGCATTGAGCTCATTATATGGCTCACCAACACCCCACCATCTTTTGCTTCTATTCAATGCTGCCGCATGCTGAGCCTGCTAATGACAAGGTAATCATTGTCTGCTTTAATTGCATACTTCTCATCAAATACACAACAGTTGATGTTCTCAACATGGATAGACTGTTTAGTCTAGTAGGTACTGCCTGCGCTTTGGACCTTGAGGTCTGGGGTTCGGATCATGGAAGGGGAGTTTTTTTTCCTTTTCTTTTGAATCTTTATTTTTAGATTAAAAATAAATAACTTGGTGGTGTGTGTGAATTGTGTTATGACATGGTGTGACTCGGTAGCGTGAGCATCTTTAATGCAACTTTTTACCTTCAATTACATGTGGATCATACAGCGAATCAAATTGAAAGCACAAGCAGCTTTTGCTGATGAAAACAATATGCAAATTGATTATAATCTGTGAGCCAGTTCAGGTGTTTCTGCATGTTTTATGTTACATTACACTAATAGCAACTATAACACTTAAACATAGTGGTTTTCTTGAAGATACACCTGTTCTGGATCACAGAACATAGGCATGCTGCATATCATTTTAATCAGCAGAAGCAGATTGTTCTAATAAGATGCATTTTAGGGTAAAAAGATGCATTAAAAGACGCACGATGCTACCAAGTCACACAGCACTCCTATGACCTTAGACTCAAAACATTTCTCTCAACATCCTATCACTTGAAATTTCTGCTATACAGTATAAATTGTTTTGTACACATAACAGGGGGCAAGTTTCACATAATGAGAGATCATGTTAAGTTCAATACTTTTTAAAATACACTACTTTGTACTTTCCTTCTCCCTTCCTCTCTGTGTATGGCCACCCAAGTTCCTAAACAACCTCCCCCCACCATTACACAATTATAATTCATCTGCATTGAGATCATTATTTGGCTCACCAACACCCCACCTTCTTTTGCTTCTTTTCAATGCTGCCGCATGCTGAGCCAGCTATTGACAAGGTATACATTGTCTACTTTAATTGCACACTTCACATCACATACACAACAGGTGATGTTCTCAACATGGATAGACTGTTTAGTCATAGGTGTACTGTCTGCGCTTTGCACCTTGAGGTATGGGGTTCGGATCTTGGAAGGGAGTTTTTTTTCCTTATCTTTTGAATCTTTATTTTTAGATTAAAAATAAATCACTTGGTGGTGCGTGTGAATTCTGTTATGGCATGGTGTGACTCGGTAGCGCGAGCATCTTTAATGCAACTTTTTACCTTCAATTACACCTGAATCATACAGCGAAGCAAATTGAAAGCAGAAGCATCTTTTGCTGATGAAAACAATATGCAAATTGATTATAATCTGTGAGCCAGTTCAGGTGTTTCTGCATGTTTTATGTTACGTTACACTAATAGCAACTATAACACTTAAACGTAGTGGTTTTCTTGAAGATACACCTGTACTGGATCACAGAACATAGGCATGCTGCATATCATTTTAATCAGCAGAAGCAGATTGTTCTAATAAGATGCATTTTAGTGTAAAAAGACGCATTAAAAGATGCACGATGCTATCAAGTCACACAGCACTACTATGACTTTAGACTCAAAACATTTCTCTCAACATCCTATCACTTGAAATTTCTGCTATACAGTAGACATTGTATTGTACACATAACAGGGGGCAAGTTTCACATAATGTGAGATCATGTTATGTTCAATACTTTTAAAATACACTACTTTGTACTTTCCTCCTCCCTTCCTCTCTGTGTATGGCCACCCAAGTTCCTATACCACCTCCCCCCACCATCACACAATTATAATTAATCTGCATTGAGCCCATTATATGGCTCAACAACACCCCACCATCTTTTGCTTCTATTCAATGCTGCCGCATGCTGAGCCTGTTAATGACAAGGTATACATTGTCTACTTTAAATGCACACTTCACATCACAAACACAACAGGTGATGTTCTCAACATGGATAGATTGTTTAGTCTAGTAGGTACTGCCTGCGCTTTGGACCTTGAGTTCTGGGGTTCGGATCATGGAAGGGGAGTTTTTTTTCCTATTCTTTTGAATCTTTATTTTTAGATTAAAAATAAATAACTTGGTGGTGTGTGTGAATTGTGTTATGACATGGTGTGACTCGGTAGCGTGAGCATCTTTAATGCAACTTTTTACCTTCAATTACATGTGGATCATACAGCGAATCAAATTGAAAGCACAAGCAGCTTTTGCTGATGAAAACAATATGCAAATTGATTATAATCTGTGAGCCAGTTCAGGTGTTTCTGCATGTTTTATGTTACCTTACACTAATAGCAACTATAACTCTTAAACGTAGTGGTTTTCTTGAAGATACACCTGTTCTGGATCACAGAACATAGGCATGCTGCATATCATTTTAATCAGCAGAAGCAGATTGTTCTAATAAGATGCACTTTAGTGTAAAAAGACGCATTAAAAGCTGCACGATGCTACCAAGTCACACAGCACTCCTATGACCTTAGACTCAAAACATTTCTCTCAACATCCTATCACTTGAAATTTCTGCTATACAGTATAAATTGTTTTGTACACATAACAGGGGGCAAGTTTCACATAATGAGAGATCATGTTAAGTTCAATACTTTTTAAAATACACTACTTTGTACTTTCCTTCTCACTTCCTCTCTGTGTATGGACACCCAAGTTCCTAAACCACCTCCCCCCACCATCACACAATTATAATTCATCTGCATTGAGCTCATTATATGGCTCACCAACACCCCTCCTTCTTTTGCTTCTTTTCAATGCTGCCGCATGCTGAGCCTGCTATTGACAAGGAATACATTGTCTACTTTAATTGCATACTTCACATCACATACACAACAGGTGATGTTCTCAACATGGATAGACTGTTTAGTCTAGTGGGTACTGTCTGCGCTTTGCACCTTGAGGTCTGGGGTTCGGATCATGGAAGGGGAGTTTTTTTTCCTTTTCTTTTGAATCTTTATTTTTAGATTAAAAATAAATCACATGGTGTTGTGTTTGAATTCTGTTATGGCATGGTGTGACTCGGTAGCGCGAGCATCTTTAATGCAACTTTTTACCTTCAATTACATCTGAATCATACAGCGAATCAAATTGAAAGCACTAGCAGCTTTTGCTGATGAAAACAATATGCAAATTGATTATAATCTGTGAGCCAGTTCAGGTGTTTCTGCATGTTTTATGTTACGTTACACTAATAGCGACTATAACACTTAAACGTAGTGGTTTTCTTGAAGATACACCTGTTCTGGATCACAGAACATAGGCATGCTGCATATCATTTTAATCAGCAGAAGCAGATTGTTCTAATAAGATGCATTTTAGGGTAAAAAGATGCATTAAAAGACGCACAACGCTACCAAGTCACACAGCACTCCTATGACCTTAGACTCAAAACATTTCTCTCAACATCCTATCACTTGAAATTTCTGCTATACAGTATAAATCGTTTTGTACACATAACAGGGAGCAAGTTTCACATAATGAGAGATCATGTTAAGTTCAATACTTTTTAAAATACACTACTTTGTACTTTCCTTCTCACTTCCTCTCTGTGTATGGACACCCAAGTTCCTAAACCACCTCCCCCCACCATCACACAATTATAATTCATCTGCATTGAGCTCATTATATGGCTCACCAACACCCCACCTTCTTTTGCTTCTACTCAATGCTGCCACATGCTGAGCCTGCTAATGACAAGGTATTCATTGTCTGCTTTAATTGCATACTTCACATCAAATACAAAACAGGTGATGCTCTCAACATGTATAGACTGTTTAGTCTAGTGGGTACTGTCTGCGCTTTGCACCTTGAGGTATTGGGTTCGGATCATGGAAGGGGAGTTTTTTTTCCTTTTCTTTTGAATCTTTATTTTTAGATTAAAAATAAATCACTTGGTGGTGTGTTTGAATTCTGTTATGGCATGGTGTGACTCGGTAGCGCGAGAATCTTTAATGCAACTTTTTACCTTCAATTACATCTGATTCATACAGCGAATCAAATTGAAAGCACAAGCAGCTTTTGCTGATGAAAACAATATGCAAATTGGTTATAATCTGTGAGCCAGTTCAGGTGTTTCTGCATGTTTTATGTTACGTTACACTAATAGCGACTATAACACTTAAACGTAGTGGTTTTATTGAAGATACATCTTTACTGGATCACAGAACATAGGCATGCAGCATATCATTTTAATCAGCAGAAGCCGATTGTTCTAATAAGATGCATTTTAGGGTAAAAAGAGGCATTAAAAGATGCACGATGCTACCAAGTCACACAGCACTACTATGACCTTAGACTTTAAACATTTCTCTCAACATCCTATCACTTGAAATTTCTGCTGTACAGTAGACATTGTATTGTACACATAACAGGGGGCAAGTTTCACAAAATGAGAGATCATGTTAGCTTCAATACATTTTAAATTACACTACTTTGTACTTTCCTTCTCCCTTCCTCTCTGTGTATGGCCACCCATATTCCTATACCACCTCCCCCCACCATCACACAATTATAATTAATCTGCATTGAGCTCATTATATGGCTCACCAACACCCCACCATCTTTTGCTTCTATTCAATGCTGCCGCATGCTGAGCCTGCTAATGACAAGGTATACATTGTCTACTTTAATTGCACACTTCACATCACATACACAACAGGTGATGTTCTCAACATGGATAGACTGTTTAGTCTAGTGGGTACTGCCTGCGCTTTGGACCTTGAGTTCTGGGGTTCGGATCATGGAAGGGTAGTTTTTTTTCCTTTTCTTTTGAATCTTTATTTTTAAATTAAAAATAAATATCTTGGTGGTGTGTGTGAATTGTGTTATGACATGGTGTGACTCGGTAGCGTGAGAATCTTTAATGCAACTTTTTACCTTCAATTACATCTGGATCATACAGCGAATCAAATTGAAAGCACAAGCAGCTTTTGCTGATGAAAACAATATGCAAATTGATTATAATCTGTGAACCAGTTCAGGTGTTTCTGCATGTTTTAAGTTACGTTACACTAAAAGCAACTATAACACTTAAACGTAGTGGTTTTCTTGAAGATACATCTGTACTGGATCACAGAACATAGGCATGCTGCATATCATTTTAATCAGCAGAAGCAAAT
The DNA here is from genome assembly GCA_031769625.1 of Taudactylus pleione. NCBI lineage: Eukaryota > Metazoa > Chordata > Amphibia > Anura > Myobatrachidae > Taudactylus > Taudactylus pleione. The sequence continues at coordinate 8,310,386 of JAUIMM010000759.1, forward strand.
TGTTCTAATAAGATGCATTTTAGGGTAAAAAGATGCATTAAAAGATGCACGATGCTACCAAGTCACACAGCTATCCTATGACCTTAGACTCAAAACATTTCTCTCAACATCCTATCACTTGAAATTTCTGCTATACAGTAGAAATTGTATTATACACAAAACAGGGGGCAAGTTTCACATAATGAGAGATCATGTTAGGTTCAATACTTTTTAAAATACACTACTTTGTACTTTCCTTCTCCCATCCTCTCTGTGAATGGACACCCAAGTTCCTAAACCACCTCCCCCCACCATCACACAATTATAGTTCATCTGCATTGAGCTCATTATATTGCTCACCAACACCCCACCTTCTTTTGCTTCTATTCAATGCTGCCGCATGCTGAGCCTGCTATTGACAAGGTATACATTGTCTACTTTAATTGCACACTTCACATCACATACACAACAGGTGATGTTCTCAACATGGATAGACTGTTTTGTCTAGTGGGTACTGTCTATGCTTTGCACCTTGAGGTATGGGGTTCGGATCATGGAAGGGAAGTATTTTTTCTTTTTCTTTTGAATCTTTATTTTTAGATTAAAAATAAATCACTTGGTGGTGTGTGTGAATTCTGCTATGGCATGGTGTGACTCGGTAGCGCGAGTATCTTTAATGCAACTTTTTACCTTCAATTACATCTGAATCATACAGTGAATCAAATTGAAAGCACAAGCAGCTTTTGCTGAGGAAAACAATATGCAAATTGATTATAATCTGTGAGCCAGTTCAGGTGTTTCTGCATGTTTTATGTTACGTTACACTAATAGCGACTATAACACTTAAGCATAGTGGTTTTCTTGAAGATACATCTGTACTGGATCACAGAACATAGGCATGCTGCATATCATTTTAATCAGCAGAAGCAGATTGTTCTAATAAGATGCATTTTAGTGTAAAAAGACGCATTAAAAGATGCACGATGCTACCAAGTCACACAGCACTCCGATGACCTTAGACTCAAAACATTTCTCTCAACATCCTTTCACTTGAAATTTCTGCTGTACAGTAGAAATTGTATTATACACATAACAGGGGGCAAGTTTCACATAATGAGAGATCATGTTAGGTTCAATACTTTTTAAAATACACTACTTTGTACTTTCCTTCTCCCTTCCTCTCTGTGTATGGACACCCAACTTCCTAAACCACCTCCCCCCACCATCACACAATTATAATTCATCTGCATTGAGCTCATTATATGGCTCACCAACACCCCTCCTTCTTTTGCTTCTTTTCAATGCTGCCGCATGCTGAGCCTGCTATTGACAAGGAATACATTGTCTACTTTAATTGCATACTTCACATCACATACACAACAGGTGATGTTCTCAACATGGATAGACTGTTTAGTCTAGTGGGTACTGTCTGCACTTTGCACCTTGAGGTCTGGGGTTCGGATCATGGAAGGGGAGTTTTTTTTCCTTTTCTTTTGAATCTTTATTTTTAGATTAAAAATAAATCACATGGTGTTGTGTTTGAATTCTGTTATGGCATGGTGTGACTCGGTAGCGCGAGCATCTTTAATGCAACTTTTTACCTTCAATTACATCTGAATCATACAGCGAATCAAATTGAAAGCACTAGCAGCTTTTGCTGATGAAAACAATATGCAAATTGATTATAATCTGTGAGCCAGTTCAGGTGTTTCTGCATGTTTTATGTTACGTTACACTAATAGCGACTATAACACTTAAACGTACTGGTTTTCTTGAAGATACACCTGTTCTGGATCACAGAACATAGGCATGCTGCATATCATTTTAATCAGCAGAAGCAGATTGTTCTAATAAGATGCATTTTAGGGTAAAAAGATGCATTAAAAGACGCACAACGCTACCAAGTCACACAGCACTCCTATGACCTTAGACTCAAAACATTTCTCTCAACATCCTATCACTTGAAATTTCTGCTATACAGTATAAATTGTTTTGTACACATAACAGGGGGCAAGTTTCACATAATGAGAGATCATGTTAAGTTCAATACTTTTTAAAATACACTACTTTGTACTTTCCTTCTCACTTCCTCTCTGTGTATGGACACCCAAGTTCCTAAACCACCTCCCCCCACCATCACACAATTATAATTCATCTGCATTGAGCTCATTATATGGCTCACCAACACCCCACCTTCTTTTGCTTCTACTCAATGCTGCCACATGCTGAGCCTGCTAATGACAAGGTATTCATTGTCTGCTTTAATTGCATACTTCACATCAAATACACAACAGGTGATGCTCTCAACATGGATAGACTGTTTAGTCTAGTGGGTACTGTCTGCGCTTTGCACCTTGAGGTCTGGGGTTCGGATCATGGAAGGGGAGTTTTTTTTCCTTTTCTTTTGAATCTTTATTTTTAGATTAAAAATAAATCACATGGTGTTGTGTTTGAATTCTGTTATGGCATGGTGTGACTCGGTAGCGCGAGCATCTTTAATGCAACTTTTTACCTTCAATTACATCTGAATCATACAGCGAATCAAATTGAAAGCACTAGCAGCTTTTGCTGATGAAAACAATATGCAAATTGATTATAATCTGTGAGCCAGTTCAGGTGTTTCTGCATGTTTTATGTTACGTTACACTAATAGCGACTATAACACTTAAACGTAGTGGTTTTCTTGAAGATACACCTGTTCTGGATCACAGAACATAGGCATGCTGCATATCATTTTAATCAGCAGAAGCAGATTGTTCTAATAAGATGCATTTTAGGGTAAAAAGATGCATTAAAAGACGCACAACGCTACCAAGTCACACAGCACTCCTATGACCTTAGACTCAAAACATTTCTCTCAACATCCTATCACTTGAAATTTCTGCTATACAGTATAAATTGTTTTGTACAAATAACAGGGGGCAAGTTTCACATAATGAGAGATCATGTTAAGTTCAATACTTTTTAAAATACACTACTTTGTACTTTCCTTCTCACTTCCTCTCTGTGTATGGACACCCAAGTTCCTAAACCACCTCCCCCCACCATCACACAATTATAATTCATCTGCATTGAGCTCATTATATGGCTCACCAACACCCCACCTTCTTTTGCTTCTACTCAATGCTGCCACATGCTGAGCCTGCTAATGACAAGGTATTCATTGTCTGCTTTAATTGCATACTTCACATCAAATACACAACAGGTGATGCTCTCAACATGTATAGACTGTTTAGTCTAGTGGGTACTGTCTGCGCTTTGCACCTTGAGGTATTGGGTTCGGATCATGGAAGGGGAGTTTTTTTTCCTTTTCTTTTGAATCTTTATTTTTAGATTAAAAATAAATCACTTGGTGGTGTGTTTGAATTCTGTTATGGCATGGTGTGACTCGGTAGTGCAAGAATCTTTAATGCAACTTTTTACCTTCAATTACATCTGATTCATACAGCGAATCAAATTGAAAGCACAAGCAGCTTTTGCTGATGAAAACAATATGCAAATTGATTATAATCTGTGAGCCAGTTCAGGTGTTTCTGCATGTTTTATGTTACATTACACTAATAGCGACTATAACACTTAAACGTAGTGGTTTTCTTGAAGATACATCTTTACTGGATCACAGAACATAGGCATGCAGCATATCATTTTAATCAGCAGAAGCCGATTGTTCTAATAAGATGCATTTTAGGGTAAAAAGAGGCATTAAAAGATGCACGATGCTACCAAGTCACACAGCACTACTATGACCTTAGACTTTAAATATTTCTCTCAACATCCTATCACTTGAAATTTCTGCTGTACAGTAGACATTGTATTGTACACATAACAGGGGGCAAGTTTCACATAATGAGAGATCATGTTAGCTTCAATACATTTTAAATTACACTACTTTGTACTTTCCTTCTCCCTTCCTCTCTGTGTATGGCCACCCATGTTCCTATACCACCTCCCCCCACCATCACACAATTATAATTAATCTGCATTGAGCTCATTATATGGCTCACCAACACCCCACCATCTTTTGCTTCTATTCAATGCTGCCGCATGCTGAGCCTGCTAATGACAAGGTATACATTGTCTACTTTAATTGCACACTTCACATCACATACACAACAGGTGATGTTCTCAACATGGATAGACTGTTTAGTCTAGTGGGTACTGCCTGCGCTTTGGACCTTGAGTTCTGGGATTCGGATCATGGAAGGGGAGTTTTTTTTCCTTTTCTTTTGAATCTTTATTTTTAAATTAAAAATAAATATCTTGGTGGTGTGTGTGAATTGTGTTATGACATGGTGTGACTCGGTAGCGTGAGAATCTTTAATGCAACTTTTTATCTTCAATTACATCTGGATCATACAGCGAATCAAATTGAAAGCACAAGCAGCTTTTGCTGATGAAAACAATATGCAAATTGATTATAATCTGTGAGCCAGTTCAGGTGTTTCTGCATGTTTTAAGTTACGTTACACTAAAAGCAACTATAACACTTAAACGTAGTGGTTTTCTTGAAGATACATCTGTACTGGATCACAGAACATAGGCATGCTGCATATCATTTTAATCAGCAGAAGCAGATTGTTCTAATAAGATGCATTTTAGGGTAAAAAGATGCATTAAAAGATGCACGATGCTACCAAGTCACACAGCTATCCTATGACCTTAGACTCAAAACATTTCTCTCAACATCCTATCACTTGAAATTTCTGCTATACAGTAGAAATTGTATTATACACAAAACAGGGGGCAAGTTTCACATAATGAGAGATCATGTTAGGTTCAATACTTTTTAAAATACACTACTTTGTACTTTCCTTCTCCCTTCCTCTCTGTGAATGGACACCCAAGTTCCTAAACCACCTCCCCCCACCATCACACAATTATAATTCATCTGCATTGAGCTCATTATATTGCTCACCAACACCCCACCTTCTTTTGCTTCTATTCAATGCTGCCGCATGCTGAGCCTGCTATTGACAAGGTATACATTGTCTACTTTAATTGCATACTTCACATCACATACACAACAGGTGATGTTCTCAACATGTATAGACTGTTTAGTCTAGTGGGTACTGTCTGCGCTTTGCACCTTGAGGTCTGGGGTTCGGATCATGGAAGGGGAGTTTTTTTTCCTTTTCTTTTGAATCTTTATTTTTAGATTAAAAATAAATCACATGGTGTTGTGTTTGAATTCTGTTATGGCATGGTGTGACTCGGTAGCGCGAGCATCTTTAATGCAACTTTTTACCTTCAATTACATCTGAATCATACAGCGAATCAAATTGAAAGCACTAGCAGCTTTTGCTGATGAAAACAATATGCAAATTGATTATAATCTGTGAGCCAGTTCAGGTGTTTCTGCATGTTTTATGTTACGTTACACTAATAGCGACTATAACACTTAAACGTAGTGGTTTTCTTGAAGATACACCTGTTCTGGATCACAGAACATAGGCATGCTGCATATCATTTTAATCAGCAGAAGCAGATTGTTCTAATAAGATGCATTTTAGGGTAAAAAGATGCATTAAAAGACGCACAACGCTACCAAGTCACACAGCACTCCTATGACCTTAGACTCAAAACATTTCTCTCAACATCCTATCACTTGAAATTTCTGCTATACAGTATAAATTGTTTTGTACACATAACAGGGGGCAAGTTTCACATAATGAGAGATCATGTTAAGTTCAATACTTTTTAAAATACACTACTTTGTACTTTCCTTCTCACTTCCTCTCTGTGTATGGACACCCAAGTTCCTAAACCACCTCCCCCCACCATCACACAATTATAATTCATCTGCATTGAGCTCATTATATGGCTCACCAACACCCCACCTTCTTTTGCTTCTACTCAATGCTGCCACATGCTGAGCCTGCTAATGACAAGGTATTCATTGTCTGCTTTAATTGCATACTTCACATCAAATACACAACAGGTGATGCTCTCAACATGTATAGACTGTTTAGTCTAGTGGGTACTGTCTGCGCTTTGCACCTTGAGGTATTGGGTTCGGATCATGGAAGGGGAGTTTTTTTTCCTTTTCTTTTGAATCTTTATTTTTAGATTAAAAATAAATCACTTGGTGGTGTGTTTGAATTCTGTTATGGCATGGTGTGACTCGGTAGCGCGAGAATCTTTAATGCAACTTTTTACCTTCAATTACATCTGATTCATACAGCGAATCAAATTGAAAGCACAAGCAGCTTTTGCTGATGAAAACAATATGCAAATTGGTTATAATCTGTGAGCCAGTTCAGGTGTTTCTGCATGTTTTATGTTACGTTACACTAATAGCGACTATAACACTTAAACGTAGTGGTTTTCTTGAAGATACATCTTTACTGGATCACAGAACATAGGCATGCAGCATATCATTTTAATCAGCAGAAGCCGATTGTTCTAATAAGATGCATTTTAGGGTAAAAAGAGGCATTAAAAGATGCACGATGCTACCAAGTCACACAGCACTACTATGACCTTAGACTTTAAACATTTCTCTCAACATCCTATCACTTGAAATTTCTGCTGTACAGTAGACATTGTATTGTACACATAACAGGGGGCAAGTTTCACATAATGAGAGATCATGTTAGCTTCAATACATTTTAAATTACACTACTTTGTACTTTCCTTCTCCCTTCCTCTCTGTGTATGGCCACCCATGTTCCTATACCACCTCCCCCCACCATCACACAATTATAATTAATCTGCATTGAGCTCATTATATGGCTCACCAACACCCCACCATCTTTTGCTTCTATTCAATGCTGCCGCATGCTGAGCCTGCTAATGACAAGGTATACATTGTCTACTTTAATTGCACACTTCACATCACATACACAACAGGTGATGTTCTCAACATGGATAGACTGTTTAGTCTAGTGGGTACTGCCTGCGCTTTGGACCTTGAGTTCTGGGGTTCGGATCATGGAAGGGGAGTTTTTTTTCCTTTTCTTTTGAATCTTTATTTTTAAATTAAAAATAAATATCTTGGTGGTGTGTGTGAATTGTGTTATGACATGGTGTGACTCGGTAGCGTGAGAATCTTTAATGCAACTTTTTACCTTCAATTACATCTGGATCATACAGCGAATCAAATTGAAAGCACAAGCAGCTTTTGCTGATGAAAACAAGATGCAAATTGATTATAATCTGTGAGCCAGTTCAGGTGTTTCTGCATGTTTTAAGTTACGTTACACTAAAAGCAACTATAACACTTAAACGTAGTGGTTTTCTTGAAGATACATCTGTACTGGATCACAGAACATAGGCATGCTGCATATCATTTTAATCAGCAGAAGCAGATTGTTCTAATAAGATGCATTTTAGGGTAAAAAGATGCATTAAAAGATGCACGATGCTACCAAGTCACACAGCTATCCTATGACCTTAGACTCAAAACATTTCTCTCAACATCCTATCACTTGAAATTTCTGCTATACAGTAGAAATTGTATTATACACAAAACAGGGGGCAAGTTTCACATAATGAGAGATCATGTTAGGTTCAAAACTTTTTAAAATACACTACTTTGTACTTTCCTTCTCCCTTCCTCTCTGTGAATGGACACCCAAGTTCCTAAACCACCTCCCCCCACCATCACACAATTATAATTCATCTGCATTGAGCTCATTATATTGCTCACCAACACCCCACCTTCTTTTGCTTCTATTCAATGCTGCCGCATGCTGAGCCTGCTAATGACAAGGTATACATTGTCTACTTTAATTGCACACTTCACATCACATACACAACAGGTGATGTTCTCAACATGGATAGACTGTTTTGTCTAGTGGGTACTGTCTACGCTTTGCACCTTGAGGTATGGGGTTCGGATCATGGAAGGGAAGTATTTTTTCTTTTTCTTTTGAATCTTTATTTTTAGATTAAAAATAAATCACTTGGTGGTGTGTGTGAATTCTGCTATGGCATGGTGTGACTCGGTAGCGCGAGTATCTTTAATGCAACTTTTTACCTTCAATTACATCTGAATCATACAGTGAATCAAATTGAAAGCACAAGCAGCTTTTGCTGAGGAAAACAATATGCAAATTGATTATAATCTGTGAGCCAGTTCAGGTGTTTCTGCATGTTTTATGTTACGTTACACTAATAGCGACAATAACACTTAAGCGTAGTGGTTTTCTTGAAGATACATCTGTACTGGATCACAGAACATAGGCATGCTGCATATCATTTTAATCAGCAGAAGCAGATTGTTCTAATAAGATGCATTTTAGTGTAAAAAGACGCATTAAAAGATGCACGATGCTACCAAGTCACACAGCACTCCGATGACCTTAGACTCAAAACATTTCTCTCAACATCCTTTCACTTGAAATTTCTGCTGTACAGTAGAAATTGTATTATACACATAACAGGGGGCAAGTTTCACATAATGAGAGATCATGTTAGGTTCAATACTTTTTAAAATACACTACTTTGTACTTTCCTTCTCCCTTCCTCTCTGTGTATGGACACCCAACTTCCTAAACCACCTCCCCCCACCATCACACAATTATAATTCATCTGCATTGAGCTCATTATATGGCTCACCAACACCCCTCCTTCTTTTGCTTCTTTTCAATGCTGCCGCATGCTGAGCCTGCTATTGACAAGGAATACATTGTCTACTTTAATTGCATACTTCACATCACATACACAACAGGTGATGTTCTCAACATGGATAGACTGTTTAGTCTAGTGGGTACTGTCTGCGCTTTGCACCTTGAGGTCTGGGGTTCGGATCATGGAAGGGAGTTTTTTTTCCTTTTCTTTTGAATCTTTATTTTTAGATTAAAAATAAATCACATGGTGTTGTGTTTGAATTCTGTTATGGCATGGTGTGACTCGGTAGCGCGAGCATCTTTAATGCAACTTTTTACCTTCAATTACATCTGAATCATACAGCGAATCAAATTGAAAGCACTAGCAGCTTTTGCTGATGAAAACAATATGCAAATTGATTATAATCTGTGAGCCAGTTCAGGTGTTTCTGCATGTTTTATGTTACGTTACACTAATAGCGACTATAACACTTAAACGTAGTGGTTTTCTTGAAGATACACCTGTTCTGGATCACAGAACATAGGCATGCTGCATATCATTTTAATCAGCAGAAGCAGATTGTTCTAATAAGATGCATTTTAGGGTAAAAAGATGCATTAAAAGACGCACAACGCTACCAAGTCACACAGCACTCCTATGACCTTAGACTCAAAACATTTCTCTCAACATCCTATCACTTGAAATTTCTGCTATACAGTATAAATTGTTTTGTACAAATAACAGGGGGCAAGTTTCACATAATGAGAGATCATGTTAAGTTCAATACTTTTTAAAATACACTACTTTGTACTTTCCTTCTCACTTCCTCTCTGTGTATGGACACCCAAGTTCCTAAACCACCTCCCCCCACCATCACACAATTATAATTCATCTGCATTGAGCTCATTATATGGCTCACCAACACCCCACCTTCTTTTGCTTCTACTCAATGCTGCCACATGCTGAGCCTGCTAATGACAAGGTATTCATTGTCTGCTTTAATTGCATACTTCACATCAAATACACAACAGGTGATGCTCTCAACATGTATAGACTGTTTAGTCTAGTGGGTACTGTCTGCGCTTTGCACCTTGAGGTATTGGGTTCGGATCATGGAAGGGGAGTTTTTTTTCCTTTTCTTTTGAATCTTTATTTTTAGATTAAAAATAAATCACTTGGTGGTGTGTTTGAATTCTGTTATGGCATGGTGTGACTCGGTAGCGCAAGAATCTTTAATGCAACTTTTTACCTTCAATTACATCTGATTCATACAGCGAATCAAATTGAAAGCACAAGCAGCTTTTGCTGATGAAAACAATATGCAAATTGATTATAATCTGTGAGCCAGTTCAGGTGTTTCTGCATGTTTTATGTTACGTTACACTAATAGCGACTATAACACTTAAACGTAGTGGTTTTCTTGAAGATACATCTTTACTGGATCACAGAACATAGGCATGCAGCATATCATTTTAATCAGCAGAAGCCGATTGTTCTAATAAGATGCATTTTAGGGTAAAAAGAGGCATTAAAAGATGCACGATGCTACCAAGTCACACAGCACTACTATGACCTTAGACTTTAAACATTTCTCTCAACATCCTATCACTTGAAATTTCTGCTGTACAGTAGACATTGTATTGTACACATAACAGGGGGCAAGTTTCACATAATGAGAGATCATGTTAGCTTCAATACATTTTAAATTACACTACTTTGTACTTTCCTTCTCCCTTCCTCTCTGTGTATGGCCACCCATGTTCCTATACCACCTCCCCCCACCATCACACAATTATAATTAATCTGCATTGAGCTCATTATATGGCTCACCAACACCCCACCATCTTTTGCTTCTATTCAATGCTGCCGCATGCTGAGCCTGCTAATGACAAGGTATACATTGTCTACTTTAATTGCACACTTCACATCACATACACAACAGGTGATGTTCTCAACATGGATAGACTGTTTAGTCTAGTGGGTACTGCCTGCGCTTTGGACCTTGAGTTCTGGGGTTCGGATCATGGAAGGGGAGTTTTTTTTCCTTTTCTTTTGAATCTTTATTTTTAAATTAAAAATAAATATCTTGGTGGTGTGTGTGAATTGTGTTATGACATGGTGTGACTCGGTAGCGTGAGAATCTTTAATGCAACTTTTTATCTTCAATTACATCTGGATCATACAGCGAATCAAATTGAAAGCACAAGCAGCTTTTGCTGATGAAAACAATATGCAAATTGATTATAATCTGTGAGCCAGTTCAGGTGTTTCTGCATGTTTTAAGTTACGTTACACTAAAAGCAACTATAACACTTAAACGTAGTGGTTTTCTTGAAGATACATCTGTACTGGATCACAGAACATAGGCATGCTGCATATCATTTTAATCAGCAGAAGCAGATTGTTCTAATAAGATGCATTTTAGGGTAAAAAGATGCATTAAAAGATGCACGATGCTACCAAGTCACACAGCTATCCTATGACCTTAGACTCAAAACATTTCTCTCAACATCCTATCACTTGAAATTTCTGCTATACAGTAGAAATTGTATTATACACAAAACAGGGGGCAAGTTTCACATAATGAGAGATCATGTTAGGTTCAATACTTTTTAAAATACACTACTTTGTACTTTCCTTCTCCCTTCCTCTCTGTGAATGGACACCCAAGTTCCTAAACCACCTCCCCCCACCATCACACAATTATAATTCATCTGCATTGAGCTCATTATATTGCTCACCAACACCCCACCTTCTTTTGCTTCTATTCAATGCTGCCGCATGCTGAGCCTGCTATTGACAAGGTATACATTGTCTACTTTAATTGCATACTTCACATCACATACACAACAGGTGATGTTCTCAACATGGATAGACTGTTTAGTCTAGTGGGTACTGTCTGCGCTTTGCACCTTGAGGTCTGGGGTTCGGATCATGGAAGGGGAGTTTTTTTTCCTTTTCTTTTGAATCTTTATTTTTAGATTAAAAATAAATCACATGGTGTTGTGTTTGAATTCTGTTATGGCATGGTGTGACTCGGTAGCGCGAGCATCTTTAATGCAACTTTTTACCTTCAATTACATCTGAATCATACAGCGAATCAAATTGAAAGCACTAGCAGCTTTTGCTGATGAAAACAATATGCAAATTGATTATAATCTGTGAGCCAGTTCAGGTGTTTCTGCATGTTTTATGTTACGTTACACTAATAGCGACTATAACACTTAAACGTAGTGGTTTTCTTGAAGATACACCTGTTCTGGATCACAGAACATAGGCATGCTGCATATCATTTTAATCAGCAGAAGCAGATTGTTCTAATAAGATGCATTTTAGGGTAAAAAGATGCATTAAAAGACGCACAACGCTACCAAGTCACACAGCACTCCTATGACCTTAGACTCAAAACATTTCTCTCAACATCCTATCACTTGAAATTTCTGCTATACAGTATAAATTGTTTTGTACACATAACAGGGGGCAAGTTTCACATAATGAGAGATCATGTTAAGTTCAATACTTTTTAAAATACACTACTTTGTACTCTCCTTCTCACTTCCTCTCTGTGTATGGACACCCAAGTTCCTAAACCACCTCCCCCCACCATCACACAATTATAATTCAACTGCATTGAGCTCATTATATGGCTCACCAACACCCCACCTTCTTTTGCTTCTACTCAATGCTGCCACATGCTGAGCCTGCTAATGACAAGGTATTCATTGTCTGCTTTAATTGCATACTTCACATCAAATACACAACAGGTGATGCTCTCAACATGTATAGACTGTTTAGTCTAGTGGGTAATGTCTGCGCTTTGCACCTTGAGGTATTGGGTTCGGATCATGGAAGGGGAGTTTTTTTTCCTTTTCTTTTGAATCTTTATTTTTAGATTAAAAATAAATCACTTGGTGGTGTGTTTGAATTCTGTTATGGCATGGTGTGACTCGGTAGCGCAAGAATCTTTAATGCAGCTTTTTACCTTCAATTACATCTGATTCATACAGCGAATCAAATTGAAAGCACAAGCAGCTTTTGCTGATGAAAACAATATGCAAATTGATTTAATCTGTGAGCCAGTTCAGGTGTTTCTGCATGTTTTATGTTACGTTACACTAATAGCGACTATAACACTTAAACGTAGTGGTTTTCTTGAAGATACATCTTTACTGGATCACAGAACATAGGCATGCAGCATATCATTTTAATCAGCAGAAGCCGATTGTTCTAATAAGATGCATTTTAGGGTAAAAAGAGGCATTAAAAGATGCACGATGCTACCAAGTCACACAGCACTACTATGACCTTAGACTTTAAATATTTCTCTCAACATCCTATCACTTGAAATTTCTGCTGTACAGTAGACATTGTATTGTACACATAACAGGGGGCAAGTTTCACATAATGAGAGATCATGTTAGCTTCAATACATTTTAAATTACACTACTTTGTACTTTCCTTCTCCCTTCCTCTCTGTGTATGGCCACCCATGTTCCTATACCACCTCCCCCCACCATCACACAATTATAATTAATCTGCATTGAGCTCATTATATGGCTCACCAACACCCCACCATCTTTTGCTTCTATTCAATGCTGCCGCATGCTGAGCCTGCTAATGACAAGGTATACATTGTCTACTTTAATTGCACACTTCACATCACATACACAACAGGTGATGTTCTCAACATGGATAGACTGTTTAGTCTAGTGGGTACTGCCTGCGCTTTGGACCTTGAGTTCTGGGGTTCGGATCATGGAAGGGGAGTTTTTTTTCCTTTTCTTTTGAATCTTTATTTTTAAATTAAAAATAAATATCTTGGTGGTGTGTGTGAATTGTGTTATGACATGGTGTGACTCGGTAGCGTGAGAATCTTTAATGCAACTTTTTATCTTCAATTACATCTGGATCATACAGCGAATCAAATTGAAAGCACAAGCAGCTTTTGCTGATGAAAACAATATGCAAATTGATTATAATCTGTGAGCCAGTTCAGGTGTTTCTGCATGTTTTAAGTTACGTTACACTAAAAGCAACTATAACACTTAAACGTAGTGGTTTTCTTGAAGATACATCTGTACTGGATCACAGAACATAGGCATGCTGCATATCATTTTAATCAGCAGAAGCAGATTGTTCTAATAAGATGCATTTTAGGGTAAAAAGATGCATTAAAAGATGCACGATGCTACCAAGTCACACAGCTATCCTATGACCTTAGACTCAAAACATTTCTCTCAACATCCTATCACTTGAAATTTCTGCTATACAGTAGAAATTTTATTATACACAAAACAGGGGGCAAGTTTCACATAATGAGAGATCATGTTAGGTTCAATACTTTTTAAAATACACTACTTTGTACTTTCCTTCTCCCTTCCTCTCTGTGAATGGACACCCAAGTTCCTAAACCACCTCCCCCCACCATCACACAATTATAATTCATCTGCATTGAGCTCATTATATTGCTCACCAACACCCCACCTTCTTTTGCTTCTATTCAATGCTGCCGCATGCTGAGCCTGCTATTGACAAGGTATACATTGTCTACTTTAATTGCACACTTCACATCACATACACAATAGGTGATGTTCTCAACATGGATAGACTGTTTTGTCTAGTGGGTACTGTCTACGCTTTGCACCTTGAGGTATGGGGTTCGGATCATGGAAGGGAAGTATTTTTTCTTTTTCTTTTGAATCTTTATTTTTAGATTAAAAATAAATCACTTGGTGGTGTGTGTGAATTCTGCTATGGCATGGTGTGACTCGGTAGCGCGAGTATCTTTAATGCAACTTTTTACCTTCAATTACATCTGAATCATACAGTGAATCAAATTGAAAGCACAAGCAGCTTTTGCTGAGGAAAACAATATGCAAATTGATTATAATCTGTGAGCCAGTTCAGGTGTTTCTGCATGTTTTATGTTACGTTACACTAATAGCGACTATAACACTTAAGCGTAGTGGTTTTCTTGAAGATACATCTGTACTGGATCACAGAACATAGGCATGCTGCATATCATTTTAATCAGCAGAAGCAGATTGTTCTAATAAGATGCATTTTAGTGTAAAAAGACGCATTAAAAGATGCACGATGCTACCAAGTCACACAGCACTCCGATGACCTTAGACTCAAAACATTTCTCTCAACATCCTTTCACTTGAAATTTCTGCTGTACAGTAGAAATTGTATTATACACATAACAGGGGGCAAGTTTCACATAATGAGAGATCATGTTAGGTTCAATACTTTTTAAAATACACTACTTTGTACTTTCCTTCTCCCTTCCTCTCTGTGTATGGACACCCAACTTCCTAAACCACCTCCCCCACCATCACACAATTATAATTCATCTGCATTGAGCTCATTATATGGCTCACCAACACCCCTCCTTCTTTTGCTTCTTTTCAATGCTGCCGCATGCTGAGCCTGCTATTGACAAGGAATACATTGTCTACTTTAATTGCATACTTCACATCACATACACAACAGGTGATGTTCTCAACATGTATAGACTGTTTAGTCTAGTGGGTACTGTCTGCGCTTTGCACCTTGAGGTCTGGGGTTCGGATCATGGAAGGGGAGTTTTTTTTCCTTTTCTTTTGAATCTTTATTTTTAGATTAAAAATAAATCACATGGTGTTGTGTTTGAATTCTGTTATGGCATGGTGTGACTCGGTAGCGCGAGCATCTTTAATGCAACTTTTTACCTTCAATTACATCTGAATCATACAGCGAATCAAATTGAAAGCACTAGCAGCTTTTGCTGATGAAAACAATATGCAAATTGATTATAATCTGTGAGCCAGTTCAGGTGTTTCTGCATGTTTTATGTTACGTTACACTAATAGCGACTATAACACTTAAACGTAGTGGTTTTCTTGAAGATACACCTGTTCTGGATCACAGAACATAGGCATGCTGCATATCATTTTAATCAGCAGAAGCAGATTGTTCTAATAAGATGCATTTTAGGGTAAAAAGATGCATTAAAAGACGCACAACGCTACCAAGTCACACAGCACTCCTATGACCTTAGACTCAAAACATTTCTCTCAACATCCTATCACTTGAAATTTCTGCTATACAGTATAAATTGTTTTGTACACATAACAGGGGGCAAGTTTCACATAATGAGAGATCATGTTAAGTTCAATACTTTTTAAAATACACTACTTTGTACTTTCCTTCTCACTTCCTCTCTGTGTATGGACACCCAAGTTCCTAAACCACCTCCCCCCACCATCACACAATTATAATTCATCTGCATTGAGCTCATTATATGGCTCACCAACACCCCACCTTCTTTTGCTTCTACTCAATGCTGCCACATGCTGAGCCTGCTAATGACAAGGTATTCATTGTCTGCTTTAATTGCATACTTCACATCAAATACACAACAGGTGATGCTCTCAACATGTATAGACTGTTTAGTCTAGTGGGTACTGTCTGCGCTTTGCACCTTGAGGTATTGGGTTCGGATCATGGAAGGGGAGTTTTTTTTCCTTTTCTTTTGAATCTTTATTTTTAGATAAAAAATAAATCACTTGGTGGTGTGTTTGAATTCTGTTATGGCATGGTGTGACTCGGTAGCGCAAGAATCTTTAATGCAACTTTTTACCTTCAATTACATCTGATTCATACAGCGAATCAAATTGAAAGCACAAGCAGCTTTTGCTGATGAAAACAATATGCAAATTGATTATAATCTGTGAGCCAGTTCAGGTGTTTCTGCATGTTTTATGTTACGTTACACTAATAGCGACTATAACACTTAAACGTAGTGGTTTTCTTGAAGATACATCTTTACTGGATCACAGAACATAGGCATGCAGCATATCATTTTAATCAGCAGAAGCCGATTGTTCTAATAAGATGCATTTTAGTGTAAAAAGAGGCATTAAAAGATGCACGATGCTACCAAGTCACACAGCACTACTATGACCTTAGACTTTAAACATTTCTCTCAACATCCTATCACTTGAAATTTCTGCTGTACAGTAGACATTGTATTGTACACATAACAGGGGGCAAGTTTCACATAATGAGAGATCATGTTAGCTTCAATACATTTTAAATTACACTACTTTGTACTTTCCTTCTCCCTTCCTCTCTGTGTATGGCCACCCATGTTCCTATACCACCTCCCCCCACCATCACACAATTATAATTAATCTGCATTGAGCTCATTATATGGCTCACCAACACCCCACCATCTTTTGCTTCTATTCAATGCTGCCGCATGCTGAGCCTGCTAATGACAAGGTATACATTGTCTACTTTAATTGCACACTTCACATCACATACACAACAGGTGATGTTCTCAACATGGATAGACTGTTTAGTCTAGTGGGTACTGCCTGCGCTTTGGACCTTGAGTTCTGGGGTTCGGATCATGGAAGGGGAGTTTTTTTTCCTTTTCTTTTGAATCTTTATTTTTAAATTAAAAATAAATATCTTGGTGGTGTGTGTGAATTGTGTTATGACATGGTGTGACTCGGTAGCGTGAGAATCTTTAATGCAACTTTTTATCTTCAATTACATCTGGATCATACAGCGAATCAAATTGAAAGCACAAGCAGCTTTTGCTGATGAAAACAATATGCAAATTGATTATAATCTGTGAGCCAGTTCAGGTGTTTCTGCATGTTTTAAGTTACGTTACACTAAAAGCAACTATAACACTTAAACGTAGTGGTTTTCTTGAAGATACATCTGTACTGGATCACAGAACATAGGCATGCTGCATATCATTTTAATCAGCAGAAGCAGATTGTTCTAATAAGATGCATTTTAGGGTAAAAAGATGCATTAAAAGATGCACGATGCTACCAAGTCACACAGCTATCCTATGACCTTAGACTCAAAACATTTCTCTCAACATCCTATCACTTGAAATTTCTGCTATACAGTAGAAATTGTATTATACACAAAACAGGGGGCAAGTTTCACATAATGAGAGATCATGTTAGGTTCAAAACTTTTTAAAATACACTACTTTGTACTTTCCTTCTCCCTTCCTCTCTGTGAATGGACACCCAAGTTCCTAAACCACCTCCCCCCACCATCACACAATTATAATTCATCTGCATTGAGCTCATTATATTGCTCACCAACACCCCACCTTCTTTTGCTTCTATTCAATGCTGCCGCATGCTGAGCCTGCTATTGACAAGGTATACATTGTCTACTTTAATTGCATACTTCACATCACATACACAACAGGTGATGTTCTCAACATGGATAGACTGTTTAGTCTAGTGGGTACTGTCTGCGCTTTGCACCTTGAGGTCTGGGGTTCGGATAATGGAAGGGGAGTTTTTTTTCCTTTTCTTTTGAATCTTTATTTTTAGATTAAAAATAAATCACATGGTGTTGTGTTTGAATTCTGTTATGGCATGGTGTGACTCGGTAGCGCGAGCATCTTTAATGCAACTTTTTACCTTCAATTACATCTGAATCATACAGCGAATCAAATTGAAAGCACTAGCAGCTTTTGCTGATGAAAACAATATGCAAATTGATTATAATCTGTGAGCCAGTTCAGGTGTTTCTGCATGTTTTATGTTACGTTACACTAATAGCGACTATAACACTTAAACGTAGTGGTTTTCTTGAAGATACACCTGTTCTGGATCACAGAACATAGGCATGCTGCATATCATTTTAATCAGCAGAAGCAGATTGTTCTAATAAGATGCATTTTAGGGTAAAAAGATGCATTAAAAGACGCACAACGCTACCAAGTCACACAGCACTCCTATGACCTTAGACTCAAAACATTTCTCTCAACATCCTATCACTTGAAATTTCTGCTATACAGTATAAATTGTTTTGTACACATAACAGGGGGCAAGTTTCACATAATGAGAGATCATGTTAAGTTCAAAATTTTTTAAAATACACTACTTTGTACTCTCCTTCTCACTTCCTCTCTGTGTATGGACACCCAAGTTCCTAAACCACCTCCCCCCACCATCACACAATTATAATTCATCTGCATTGAGCTCATTATATGGCTCACCAACACCCCACCTTCTTTTGCTTCTACTCAATGCTGCCACATGCTGAGCCTGCTAATGACAAGGTATTCATTGTCTGCTTTAATTGCATACTTCACATCAAATACACAACAGGTGATGCTCTCAACATGTATAGACTGTTTAGTCTAGTGGGTACTGTCTGCGCTTTGCACCTTGAGGTATTGGGTTCGGATCATGGAAGGGGAGTTTTTTTTCCTTTTCTTTTGAATCTTTATTTTTAGATTAAAAATAAATCACTTGGTGGTGTGTTTGAATTCTGTTATGGCATGGTGTGACTCGGTAGCGCAAGAATCTTTAATGCAACTTTTTACCTTCAATTACATCTGATTCATACAGCGAATCAAATTGAAAGCACAAGCAGCTTTTGCTGATGAAAACAATATGCAAATTGATTATAATCTGTGAGCCAGTTCAGGTGTTTCTGCATGTTTTATGTTACGTTACACTAATAGCGACTATAACACTTAAACGTAGTGGTTTTCTTGAAGATACATCTTTACTGGATCACAGAACATAGGCATGCAGCATATCATTTTAATCAGCAGAAGCCGATTGTTCTAATAAGATGCATTTTAGGGTAAAAAGAGGCATTAAAAGATGCACGATGCTACCAAGTCACACAGCACTACTATGACCTTAGACTTTAAATATTTCTCTCAACATCCTATCACTTGAAATTTCTGCTGTACAGTAGACATTGTATTGTACACATAACAGGGGGCAAGTTTCACATAATGAGAGATCATGTTAGCTTCAATACATTTTAAATTACACTACTTTGTACTTTCCTTCTCCCTTCCTCTCTGTGTATGGCCACCCATGTTCCTATACCACCTCCCCCCACCATCACACAATTATAATTAATCTGCATTGAGCTCATTATATGGCGCACCAACACCCCACCATCTTTTGCTTCTATTCAATGCTGCCGCATGCTGAGCCTGCTAATGACAAGGTATACATTGTCTACTTTAATTGCACACTTCACATCACATACACAACAGGTGATGTTCTCAACATGGATAGACTGTTTAGTCTAGTGGGTACTGCCTGCGCTTTGGACCTTGAGTTCTGGGGTTCGGATCATGGAAGGGGAGTTTTTTTTCCTTTTCTTTTGAATCTTTATTTTTAAATTAAAAATAAATATCTTGGTGGTGTGTGTGAATTGTGTTATGACATGGTGTGACTCGGTAGCGTGAGAATCTTTAATGCAACTTTTTATCTTCAATTACATCTGGATCATACAGCGAATCAAATTGAAAGCACAAGCAGCTTTTGCTGATGAAAACAATATGCAAATTGATTATAATCTGTGAGCCAGTTCAGGTGTTTCTGCATGTTTTAAGTTACGTTACACTAAAAGCAACTATAACACTTAAACGTAGTGGTTTTCTTGAAGATACATCTGTACAGGATCACAGAACATAGGCATGCTGCATATCATTTTAATCAGCAGAAGCAGATTGTTCTAATAAGATGCATTTTAGGGTAAAAAGATGCATTAAAAGATGCACGATGCTACCAAGTCACACAGCTATCCTATGACCTTAGACTCAAAACATTTCTCTCAACATCCTATCACTTGAAATTTCTGCTATACAGTAGAAATTGTATTATACACAAAACAGGGGGCAAGTTTCACATAATGAGAGATCATGTTAGGTTCAATACTTTTTAAAATACACTACTTTGTACTTTCCTTCTCCCTTCCTCTCTGTGAATGGACACCCAAGTTCCTAAACCACCTCCCCCCACCATCACACAATTATAATTCATCTGCATTGAGCTCATTATATTGCTCACCAACACCCCACCTTCTTTTGCTTCTATTCAATGCTGCCGCATGCTGAGCCTGCTATTGACAAGGTATACATTGTCTACTTTAATTGCACACTTCACATCACATACACAATAGGTGATGTTCTCAACATGGATAGACTGTTTTGTCTAGTGGGTACTGTCTACGCTTTGCACCTTGAGGTATGGGGTTCGGATCATGGAAGGGAAGTATTTTTTCTTTTTCTTTTGAATCTTTATTTTTAGATTAAAAATAAATCACTTGGTGGTGTGTGTGAATTCTGCTATGGCATGGTGTGACTCGGTAGCGCGAGTATCTTTAATGCAACTTTTTACCTTCAATTACATCTGAATCATACAGTGAATCAAATTGAAAGCACAAGCAGCTTTTGCTGAGGAAAACAATATGCAAATTGATTATAATCTGTGAGCCAGTTCAGGTGTTTCTGCATGTTTTATGTTACGTTACACTAATAGCGACTATAACACTTAAGCGTAGTGGTTTTCTTGAAGATACATCTTTACTGGATCACAGAACATAGGCATGCAGCATATCATTTTAATCAGCAGAAGCCGATTGTTCTAAAAAGATGCATTTTAGGGTAAAAAGAGGCATTAAAAGATGCACGATGCTACCAAGTCACACAGCACTACTATGACCTTAGACTTTAAACATTTCTCTCAACATCCTATCACTTGAAATTTCTGCTGTACAGTAGACATTGTATTGTACACATAACAGGGGGCAAGTTTCACATAATGAGAGATCATGTTAGCTTCAATACATTTTAAATTACACTACTTTGTACTTTCCTTCTCCCTTCCTCTCTGTGTATGGCCACCCATGTTCCTATACCACCTCCCCCCACCATCACACAATTATAATTAATCTGCATTGAGCTCATTATATGGCTCACCAACACCCCACCATCTTTTGCTTCTATTCAATGCTGCCGCATGCTGAGCCTGCTAATGACAAGGTATACATTGTCTACTTTAATTGCACACTTCACATCACATACACAACAGGTGATGTTCTCAACATGGATAGACTGTTTAGTCTAGTGGGTACTGCCTGCGCTTTGGACCTTGAGTTCTGGGGTTCGGATCATGGAAGGGGAGTTTTTTTTCCTTTTCTTTTGAATCTTTATTTTTAAATTAAAAATAAATAACTTGGTGGTGTGTGTGAATTGTGTTATGACATGGTGTGACTCGGTAGCGTGAGAATCTTTAATGCAACTTTTTATCTTCAATTACATCTGGATCATACAGCGAATCAAATTGAAAGCACAAGCAGCTTTTGCTGATGAAAACAATATGCAAATTGATTATAATCTGTGAGCCAGTTCAGGTGTTTCTGCATGTTTTAAGTTACGTTACACTAAAAGCAACTATAACACTTAAACGTAGTGGTTTTCTTGAAGATACATCTGTACTGGATCACAGAACATAGGCATGCTGCATATCATTTTAATCAGCAGAAGCAGATTGTTCTAATAAGATGCATTTTAGGGTAAAAAGATGCATTAAAAGATGCACGATGCTACCAAGTCACACAGCTATCCTATGACCTTAGACTCAAAACATTTCTCTCAACATCCTATCACTTGAAATTTCTGCTATACAGTAGAAATTGTATTATACACAAAACAGGGGGCAAGTTTCACATAATGAGAGATCATGTTAGGTTCAATACTTTTTAAAATACACTACTTTGTACTTTCCTTCTCCCTTCCTCTCTGTGAATGGACACCCAAGTTCCTAAACCACCTCCCCCCACCATCACACAATTATAATTCATCTGCATTGAGCTCATTATATTGCTCACCAACACCCCACCTTCTTTTGCTTCTATTCAATGCTGCCGCATGCTGAGCCTGCTATTGACAAGGTATACATTGTCTACTTTAATTGCATACTTCACATCACATACACAACAGGTGATGTTCTCAACATGGATAGACTGTTTAGTCTAGTGGGTACTGTCTGCGCTTTGCACCTTGAGGTCTGGGGTTCGGATCATGGAAGGGGAGTTTTTTTTCCTTTTCTTTTGAATCTTTATTTTTAGATTAAAAATAAATCACATGGTGTTGTGTTTGAATTCTGTTATGGCATGGTGTGACTCGGTAGCGCGAGCATCTTTAATGCAACTTTTTACCTTCAATTACATCTGAATCATACAGCGAATCAAATTGAAAGCACTAGCAGCTTTTGCTGATGAAAACAATATGCAAATTGATTATAATCTGTGAGCCAGTTCAGGTGTTTCTGCATGTTTTATGTTACGTTACACTAATAGCGACTATAACACTTAAACGTACTGGTTTTCTTGAAGATACACCTGTTCTGGATCACAGAACATAGGCATGCTGCATATCATTTTAATCAGCAGAAGCAGATTGTTCTAATAAGATGCATTTTAGGGTAAAACGATGCATTAAAAGACGCACAACGCTACCAAGTCACACAGCACTCCTATGACCTTAGACTCAAAACATTTCTCTCAACATCCTATCACTTGAAATTTCTGCTATACAGTATAAATTGTTTTGTACACATAACAGGGGGCAAGTTTCACATAATGAGAGATCATGTTAAGTTCAATACTTTTTAAAATACACTACTTTGTACTCTCCTTCTCACTTCCTCTCTGTGTATGGACACCCAAGTTCCTAAACCACCTCCCCCCACCATCACACAATTATAATTCATCTGCATTGAGCTCATTATATGGCTCACCAACACCCCACCTTCTTTTGCTTCTACTCAATGCTGCCACATGCTGAGCCTGCTAATGACAAGGTATTCATTGTCTGCTTTAATTGCATACTTCACATCAAATACACAACAGGTGATGCTCTCAACATGTATAGACTGTTT
Source organism: Taudactylus pleione (assembly GCA_031769625.1). NCBI lineage: Eukaryota > Metazoa > Chordata > Amphibia > Anura > Myobatrachidae > Taudactylus > Taudactylus pleione. The sequence continues at coordinate 8,333,638 of JAUIMM010000759.1, forward strand.
AGTCTAGTGGGTACTGTCTGCGCTTTGCACCTTGAGGTATTGGGTTCGGATCATGGAAGGGGAGTTTTTTTTCCTTTTCTTTTGAATCTTTATTTTTAGATTAAAAATAAATCACTTGGTGGTGTGTTTGAATTCTGTTATGGCATGGTGTGACTCGGGAGCGCAAGAATCTTTAATGCAACTTTTTACCTTCAATTACATCTGATTCATACAGCGAATCAAATTGAAAGCACAAGCAGCTTTTGCTGATGAAAACAATATGCAAATTGGTTATAATCTGTGAGCCAGTTCAGGTGTTTCTGCATGTTTTATGTTACGTTACACTAATAGCGACTATAACACTTAAACGTAGTGGATTTCTTGAAGATACATCTTTACTGGATCACAGAACATAGGCATGCAGCATATCATTTTAATCAGCAGAAGCCGATTGTTCTAATAAGATGCATTTTAGGGTAAAAAGAGGCATTAAAAGATGCACGATGCTACCAAGTCACACAGCACTACTATGACCTTAGACTTTAAACATTTCTCTCAACATCCTATCACTTGAAATTTCTGCTGTACAGTAGACATTGTATTGTACACATAACAGGGGGCAAGTTTCACATAATGAGAGATCATGTTAGCTTCAATACATTTTAAATTACACTACTTTGTACTTTCCTTCTCCCTTCCTCTCTGTGTATGGCCACCCATGTTCCTTTACCACCTCCCCCCACCATCACACAATTATAATTTATCTGCATTGAGCTCATTATATGGCTCACCAACACCCCACCATCTTTTGCTACTTTTCAATGCTGCCGCATGCTGAGCCTGCTAATGACAAGGTATACATTGTCTACTTTAATTGCACACTTCACATCACATACACAACAGGTGATGTTCTCAACATGGATAGACTGTTTAGTCTAGTGGGTACTGCCTGCGCTTTGGACCTTGAGTTCTGGGGTTCGGATCATGGAAGGGGAGTTTTTTTTCCTTTTCTTTTGAATCTTTATTTTTAAATTAAAAATAAATATCTTGGTGGTGTGTGTGAATTGTGTTATGACATGGTGTGACTCGGTAGCGTGAGAATCTTTAATGCAACTTTTTACCTTCAATTACATCTGAATCATACAGCGAATCAAATTGAAAGCACAAGCAGCTTTTGCTGATGAAAACAATATGCAAATTGATTATAATCTGTGAGCCAGTTCAGGTGTTTCTGCATGTTTTATGTTACGTTACACTAATAGCGACTATAACACTTAAATGTAGTGGTTTTCTTGAAGATACATCTGTACTGGATCACAGAACATAGGCATGCTGCATATCATTTTAATCAGCAGAAGCAGTTTGTTCTAATAAGATGCACTTTAGTGTAAAAAGACGCATTAAAAGATGCACGATGCTACCAAGTCACACAGCACTCCTATGACCTTAGACTCAAAACAAATCTCTCAACATCCTATCACTTGAAATTTCTGCTATACAATAGAAATTGTATTTAACACATAACAGGGGGCAAGTTTCCCATAATGAGATATCATGTTAGGTTCAATACTTTTTAAAATACACTACTTTGTACTTTCCTTCTCACTTCCTCTCTGTGTATGGACACCCAAGTTCCTAATCCACCTCCCCCACCATCACACAATTATAATTCATCTGCATTGAGCTCATTATATGGCTCACCAACACACCACCTTCTTTTGCTTCTATTCAATGCTGCCGCATGCTAAGCCTGCGATTGACAAGGTATACATTGTCTACTTTAATTGCACACTTCACATCAAAAACACAACAGGTGATGTTCTCAACATGGATAGACTGTTTAGGCTAGTGGGTACTGTCTGTGCTTTGCACATTGAGGTATGGGGTTCGGATCATGGAAGGGGAGTTTTTTTTCCTTTTCTTTTGAATCTTTATTTTTAGATTAAAAATAAATCACTTGGTGGTGTGTGTGAATTCTGTTATGGCATGGTGTGACTCGGTAGCGCGAGTTTCTTTAATGCAAGTTTTTACCTTCAATTACATCTGAATCATACAGCGAATCAAATTGAAAGCACAAGCAGCTTTTGCTGATGAAAACAATATGCAAATTGATTAGAATCTGTGAGCCAGTTCAGGTGTTTCTGCATGTTTTATGTTACGTTACACTAATAGCAACTATAACACTTAAACGTAGTGGTTTTCTTGAAGATACATCTGTACTGGATCACAGAACATAGGCATGCTGCATATCATTTTAATCAGCAGAAGCAGATTGTTCTAATAAGATGCATTTTAGGGTAAAAAGATGCATTAAAAGATGCACGATACTACCAAGTCACACAGCTCTCCTATGACCTTAGAATCAAAACATTTCTCTCAACATCCTATCACTTGAAATTTCTGCTATACATTAGAAATTGTATTATACACAAAACAGGGGGCAAGTTTCACATAATGAGAGATCATGTTAGGGTCAATACTTTTTAAAATACACTACTTTGTACTTTCCTTCTCACTTCCTCTCTGTGTATGGACACCCAAGTTCCTAAACCACCTCCCCCCACCATCACACAATTATAATTCATCTGCATTGAGCTCATTATATGGCTCACTAACACCCCACCTTCTTTTGCTTCTATTCAATGCTGCCGCATGGTGAGCCTGCTATTGACAAGGTATACATTGTCTACTTTAATTGCACACTTCACATCAAAAACACAACAGGTGATGTTCTCAACATGGATAGACTGTATAGGCTAGTGGGTACTGTCTGTGCTTTGCACATTGAGGTATGGGGTTCGGATCATGGAAGGGGAGTTTTTTTTCCTTTTCTTTTGAATCTTTATTTTTAGATTAAAAATAAATCACTTGGTGGTGTGTGTGAATTCTGTTATGGCATGGTGTGACTCGGTAGTGCGAGTATCTTTAATGCAAGTTTTTACCTTCAATTACATCTGAATCATACAGCGAATCAAATTGAAAGCACAAGCAGCTTTTTCTGATGAAAACAATATGCAAATTGATTATAATCTGTGAGCCAGTTCAGGTGTTTCTGCATGTCTTATGTTACGTTACACTAATAGCGACTATAACACTTAAACGTAGTGGTTTTCTTGAAGATACATCTGTACTGGATCACAGAACATAGGCATGCTGCATATCATTTTAATCAGCAGAAGCAGATTGTTCTAATAAGATGCATTTTAGGGTAAAAAGATGCATTAAAAGATGCACGATGCTACCAAGTCACACAGCTCTCCTATGACCTTAGACTCAAAACATTTCTCTCAACATCCTATCACTTGAAATTTCTGCTATACAGTAGAAATTGTATTATACACAAAACAGGGGGCAAGTTTCACATAATGAGAGATCATGTTAGGTTCAATACTTTTTAAAATACACTACTTTGTACTTTCCTTCTCACTTCCTCTCTGTGTATGGACACCCAAGTTCCTAAACCACCTCCCCCCACCATCACACAATTATAATTCATCTGCATTGAGCTCATTATATCACTCACCAACACACCACCTTCTTTTGCTTCTATTCAATGCTGCCGCATGCTGAGCCTGCTAATGACAAGGTATTCATTGTCTGCTTTAATTGCATACTTCACATCAAATACACAACAGGTGATGTTCTCAACATGGATAGACTGTTTAGGCTAGTGGGTACTTTCTGTGCTTTTCACATTGAGGTCTGGGGTTCGAATCATGGAAGGGGAGTTTTTTTTCCTTTTCTTTTGAATCTTTATATTTAGATTAAAAATAAATCACTTTATGGTGTGTGTGAATTCTGTTATGGCATGGTGTGACTCGGTAGCGTGAGTATCTTTAATGCAAGTTTTTACCTTCAATTACATCTGAATCATACATCGAATCAAACTGAAAGCACAAGCAGCTTTTGCTGATGAAAACAATATGCAAATTGATTATAATCTGTGAGCCAGTTCAGGTGTTTCTGCATGTTTTATGTTACGTTACACTAATAGCGACTATAACATTTAAACGTAGTGGTTTTCTTGAAGATACATCTGTACTGGATCACAGAACATAGGCATGCTGCATATCATTTTAATCAGCAGAAGCAGATTTTTCTAATAAGATGCATTTTAGGGTAAAAAGATGCATTAAAAGATGCACGATGCTACCAAGTCACACAGCTCTCCTATGACCTTAGACTCAAAACATTTCTCTCAACATCCTATCACTTGAAAATTCTGCTATACATTAGAAATTGTATTATACACAAAACAGGGGGCAAGTTTCACATAATGAGAGATCATGTTAGGGTCAATACTTTTTAAAATACACTACTTTGTACTTTCCTTCTCACTTCCTCTCTGTGTATGGACACCCAAGTTCCTAAACCACCTCCCCCCACCATCACACAATTATAATTCATCTGCATTGAGCTCATTATATGGCTCACTAACACCCCACCTTCTTTTGCTTCTATTCAATGCTGCCGCATGGTGAGCCTGCTATTGACAAGGTATACATTGTCTACTTTAATTGCACACTTCACATCAAAAACACAACAGGTGATGTTCTCAACATGGATAGACTGTATAGGCTAGTGGGTACTGTCTGTGCTTTGCACATTGAGGTATGGGGTTCGGATCATGGAAGGGGAGTTTTTTTTCCTTTTCTTTTGAATCTTTATTTTTAGATTAAAAATAAATCACTTGGTGGTGTGTGTGAATTCTGTTATGGCATGGTGTGACTCGGTAGTGCGAGTATCTTTAATGCAAGTTTTTACCTTCAATTACATCTGAATCATACAGCGAATCAAATTGAAAGCACAAGCAACTTTTTCTGATGAAAACAATATGCAAATTGATTAGAATCTGTGAGCCAGTTCAGGTGTTTCTGCATGTCTTATGTTACGTTACACTAATAGCGACTATAACACTTAAACGTAGTGGTTTTCTTGAAGATACATCTGTACTGGATCACAGAACATAGGCATGCTGCATATCATTTTAATCAGCAGAAGCAGATTGTTCTAATAAGATGCATTTTAGGGTAAAAAGATGCATTAAAAGATGCACGATGCTACCAAGTCACACAGCTCTCCTATGACCTTAGACTCAAAACATTTCTCTCAACATCCTATCACTTGAAATTTCTGCTATACAGTAGAAATTGTATTATACACAAAACAGGGGGCAAGTTTCACATAATGAGAGATCATGTTAGGTTCAATACTTTTTAAAATACACTACTTTGTACTTTCCTTCTCACTTCCTCTCTGTGTATGGACACCCAAGTTCCTAAACCACCTCCCCCCACCATCACACAATTATAATTCATCTGCATTGAGCTCATTATATCACTCACCAACACCCCACCTTCTTTTGCTTCTATTCAATGCTGCCGCATGCTGAGCCTGCTAATGACAAGGTATTCATTGTCTGCTTTAATTGCATACTTCACATCAAATACACAACAGGTGATGTTCTCAACATGGATAGACTGTTTAGGCTAGTGGGTACTTTCTGTGCTTTTCACATTGAGGTCTGGGGTTCGAATCATGGAAGGGGAGTTTTTTTTCCTTTTCTTTTGAATCTTTATATTTAGATTAAAAATAAATCACTTTGTGGTGTGTGTGAATTCTGTTATGGCATGGTGTGACTCGGTAGCGTGAGTATCTTTAATGCAAGTTTTTACCTTCAATTACATCTGAATCATACATCGAATCAAACTGAAAGTACAAGCAGATTTTGCTGATGAAAACAATATGCAAATTGATTATAATCTGTGAGCCAGTTCAGGTGTTTCTGCATGTTTTATGTTACGTTACACTAATAGCGACTATAACATTTAAACGTAGTGGTTTTCTTGAAGATACATCTGTACTGGATCACAGAACATAGGCATGCTGCATATCATTTTAATCAGCAGAAGCAGATTTTTCTAATAAGATGCATTTTAGGGTAAAAAGATGCATTAAAAGATGCACGATGCTACCAAGTCACACAGCTCTCCTATGACCTTAGACTCAAAACATTTCTCTCAACATCCTATCACTTGAAAATTCTGCTATACATTAGAAATTGTATTATACACAAAACAGGGGGCAAGTTTCACATAATGAGAGATCATGTTAGGTTCAATACTTTTTAAAATACACTACTTTGTACTTTCCTTCTCCCTTCCTCTCTGTGTATGGACACCCAAGTTCCTAAACCACCTCCCCCCACCATCACACAATTATAATTCATCTGCATTGAGCTCATTATATGGCTCACCAACACCCCACCTTCTTTTGCTTCTATTCAATGCTGCCACATGCTGAGCCTGCTATTTACAATGTACACATTGTCTGCTTTCATTGCACACTTCAAATCACATACAGAACAGGTGATGCTCTCAACATGGATAGACTGTTTAGGCTAGTAGCTACAGTCTGCGCTTTCCATTTTGAGGTATGGGGTTTGGATCATGGAAGGGGAGTTTTTTTTCCTTTTCTTTTGAATCTTTATTTTTAGATTAAATATAAATCACTTGGTGGTGTGTGTGAATTCTGTTATGGCATGGTGTGACTCGGTAGCGCGAGTATCTTTAATGCAACTTTTTACCTTCAATTACAACTGAATCATACAGCAAATCAAATTGAAAGCACAAGCAGCTTTTGCTGATGAAAACAATATGCAAATTGATTATAATCTGTGAGCCAGTTCAGGTGTTTCTGCATGTTTTATGTTACATTACACTAATAGCGACTATAACACTTAAACGTAGTGGTTTTCTTGAAGATACATCTTTACTGGATCACAGAACATAGGCATGCAGCATATCATTTTAATCAGCAGAAGCCGATTGTTCTAATAAGATGCATTTTAGGGTAAAAAGAGGCATTAAAAGATGCACGATGCTACCAAGTCACACAGCACTACTATGACCTTAGACTTTAAACATTTCTCTCAACATCCTATCACTTGAAATTTCTGCTGTACAGTAGACATTGTATTGTACACATAACAAGGGGCAAGTTTCACATAATGAGAGATCATGTTAGCTTCAATACATTTTAAAATACACTACTTTGTACTTTCCTTCTCCCTTCCTCTCTGTGTATGGCCACCCATGTTCCTATACCACCTCCCCCCACCATCACACAATTATAATTAATCTGCATTGAGCTCATTATATGGCTCACCAACACCCCACCATCTTTTGCTTCTATTCAATGCTGCCGCATGCTGAGCCTGCTAATGACAAGGTATACATTGTCTACTTTAATTGCACACTTCACATCACATACACAACAGGTGATGTTCTCAACATGGATAGACTGTTTAGTCTAGTGGGTACTGCCTGCGCTTTGGACCTTGAGTTCTGGTGTTCGGATCATGGAAGGGGAGTTTTTTTTCTTTTTCTTTTGAATCTTTTTTTTTAAATTAAAAATAAATATCTTGGTGGTGTGTGTGAATTGTGTTATGACATGGTGTGACTCGGTAGCGTGAGAATCTTTAATGCAACTTTTTACCTTCAATTACATCTGGATCAAACAGCGAATCAAATTGAAAGCACAAGCAGCTTTTGCTGATGAAAACAATATGCAAATTGATTATAATCTGTGAGCCAGTTCAGGTGTTTCTGCATGTTTTAAGTTACGTTACACTAAAAGCAACTATAACACTTAAACGTAGTGGTTTTCTTGAAGATACATCTGTACTGGATCACAGAACATAGGCATGCTGCATATCATTTTAATCAGCAGAAGCAGATTGTTCTAATAAGATGCATTTTAGGGTAAAAAGATGCATTAAAAGATGCACGATGCTACCAAGTCACACAGCTCTCCTATGACCTTAGACTCAAAACATTTCTCTCAACATCCTATCACTTGAAATTTCTGCTATACAGTAGAAATTGTATTATACACAAAACAGGGGGCAAGTTTCACATAATGAGAGATCATGTTAGGTTCAATACTTTTTAAAATACACTACTTTGTACTTTCCTTCTCCCTTCCTCTCTGTGTATGGACACCCAAGTTCCTAAACCACCTCCCCCCACCATCACACAATTATAATTCATCTGCATTGAGCTCATTATATTGCTCACCAACACCCCACCTTCTTTTGCTTCTATTCAATGCTGCCACATGCTGAGCCTGCTATTGACAAGGTATGCATTGTGTACTTTAATTGCACACTTCACATCACATACACAACAGGTGATGTTCTCAACATGGATAGACTGTTTAGGCTAGTGGGTACTGTCTACGCTTTGCACCTTGAGGTATGGGGTTCGGATCATGGAAGGGAAGTATTTTTTCTTTTTCTTTTGAATCTTTATTTTTAGATTAAAAATAAATCACTTGGTGGTGTGTGTGAATTCTGCTATGGCATGGTGTGACTCGGTAGTGCGAGTATCTTTAATGCAACTTTTTACCTTCAATTACATCTGAATCATACAGTGAATCAAATTGAAAGCACAAGCAGCTTTTGCTGATGAAAACAATATGCAAATTGATTATAATCTGTGAGCCAGTTCAGGTGTTTCTGCATGTTTTATGTTACGTTACACTAATAGCGACTATAACACTTAAGCGTAGTGGTTTTCTTGAAGATACATCTGTACTGGATCACAGAACATAGGCATGCTGCATATCATTTTAATCAGCAGAAGCAGATTGTTCTAATAAGATGCATTTTAGTGTAAAAAGACGCAATAAAAGTTGCACGATGCTACCAAGTCACACAGCACTCCGATGACCTTAGACTCAAAACATTTCTCTCAACATCCTATCACTTGAAATTTCTGCTGTACAGTAGAAATTGTATTATACACATAACAGGGGGCAAGTTTCACATAATGAGAGATCATGTTAGGTTCAATACTTTTTAAAATACACTACTTTGTACTTTCCTTCTCCCTTCCTCTCTGTGTATGGACACCCAAGTTCCTAAACCACCTCCCCCCACCATCACACAATTATAATTCATCTGCATTGAGCTCATTATATCGCTCACCAACACCCCACCTTCTTTTGCTTCTATTCAATACTGCCGCATGCTGAGCCTGCTAATGACAAGGTATTCATTGTCTGCTTTAATTGCATACTTCACATCAAATACACAACAGGTGATGTTCTCAACATGGATAGACTGTTTAGGCTAGTGGGTACTTTCTGTGCTTTTCACATTGAGGTCTGGGGTCCGAATCATGGAAGGGGAGTTTTTTTTCCTTTTCTTTTGAATCTTTATATTTAGATTAAAAATAAATCACTTTGTGGTGTGTGTGAATTCTTTTATGGCATGGTGTGATTCGGTAGCGCGAGCATCTTTAATGCAACTTTTTACCTTCAATTACATCTGAATCATACAGCGAATCAAATTGAAAGCACAAGCAGCTTTTGCTGATGAAAACAATATGCAAATTGATTATAATCTGTGAGCCAGTTCAGGTGTTTCTGCATGTTTTATGTTACGTTACACTAATAGCGACTATAACACTTAAATGTAGTGGTTTTCTTGAAGATACATCTGTACTGGATCACAGAACATAGGCATGCTGCATATCATTTTAATCAGCAGAAGCAGATTGTTCTAATAAGATGCACTTTAGTGTAAAAAGACGCATTAAAAGATGCACGATGCTACCAAGTCACACAGCACTCCTATGACCTTAGACTCAAAACAAATCTCTCAACATCCTATCACTTGAAATTTCTGCTATACAATAGAAATTGTATTTAACACATAACAGGGGGCAAGTTTCCCATAATGACAGATCATGTTAGGTTCAATACTTTTTAAAATACACTACTTTGTACTTTCCTTCTCACTTCCTCTCTGTGTATGGACACCCAAGTTCCTAATCCACCTCCCCCCACCATCACACAATTATAATTCATCTACATTGAGCTCATTATATGGCTCACCAACACACCACCTTCTTTTGCTTCTATTCAATGCTGCCGCATGCTGAGCCTGCGATTGACAAGGTATACATTGTCTACTTTAATTGCACACTTCACATCAAAAACACAACAGGTGATGTTCTCAACATGGATAGACTGTTTAGGCTAGTGGGTACTGTCTGTGCTTTGCACATTGAGGTATGGGGTTGGGATCATGGAAGGGGAGTTTTTTTTCCTTTTCTTTTGAATCTTTATTTTTAGATTAAAAATAAATCACTTGGTGGTGTGTGTGAATTCTGTTATGGCATGGTGTGTCTCGGTAGCGCGAGTATCTTTAATGCAAGTTTTTACCTTCAATTACATCTGAATCATACAGCGAATCAAATTGAAAGCACAAGCAGCTTTTGCTGATGAAAACAATATGCAAATTGATTATAATCTGTGAGCCAGTTCAGGTGTTTCTGCATGTTTTATGTTACGTTACACTAATAGCGACTATAACACTTAAACGTAGTGGTTTTCTTGAAGATACATCTGTACTGGATCACAGAACATAGGCATGCTGCATATCATTTTAATCAGCAGAAGCAGATTGTTCTAATAAGATGCATTTTAGGGTAAAAAGATGCATTAAAAGATGCACGATGCTACCAAGTCACACAGCTCTCCTATGACCTTAGACTCAAAACATTTCTCTCAACATCCTATCACTTGAAATTTCTGCTATACAGTAGAAATTGTATTATACACAAAACAGTGGGCAAATTTCACATAATGAGAGATCATGTTATGTTCAATACTTTTTAAAATACACTACTTTGTACTTTCCTTCTCCCTTCCTCTCTGTGTATGGACACCCAAGTTCCTAAACCACCTCCCCCCACCATCACACATTTATAATTCATCTGCATTGAGCTCATTATATGGCTCACCAACACCCCTCCTTCCTTTGCTTCTATTCAATGCTGCCGCATGCTGAGCCTGCTATTGACAAGGTATACATTGTCTACTTTAATTGCACACTTCACATCAAAAACACAACAGGTGATGTTCTCAACATGGATAGACTGTTTAGGCTAGTGGGTACTGTCTGTGCTTTGCACATTGAGGTATGGGGTTGGGATCATGAAAGGGGAGTTTTTTTTCCTTTTCTTTTGAATCTTTATTTTTAGATTAAAAATAAATCACTTTGTGGTGTGTGTGAATTCTGCTATGGCATGGTGTGACTCGGTAGCGCGAGTATCTTTAATGCAACTTTTTACCTTCAATTACATCTGAATCATACAGTGAATCAAATTGAAAGCACAAGCAGCTTTTGCTGATGAAAACAATATGCAAATTGATTATAATCTGTGAGCCAGTTCAGGTGTTTCTGCATGTTTTATGTTACGTTACACTAATAGCGACTATAACACTTAAGCGTAGTGGTTTTCTTGAAGATACATCTGTACTGGATCACAGAACATAGGCATGCTGCATATCATTTTAATCAGCAGAAGCAGATTGTTCTAATAAGATGCATTTTAGTGTAAAAAGACGCAATAAAAGTTGCACGATGCTACCAAGTCACACAGCACTCCGATGACCTTAGACTCAAAACATTTCTCTCAACATCCTATCACTTGAAATTTCTGCTGTACAGTAGAAATTGTATTATACACATAACAGGGGGCAAGTTTCACATAATGAGAGATCATGTTAGGTTCAATACTTTTTAAAATACACTACTTTGTACTTTCCTTCTCCCTTCCTCTCTGTGTATGGACACCCAAGTTCCTAAACCACCTCCCCCCACCATCACACAATTATAATTCATCTGCATTGAGCTCATTATATCGCTCACCAACACCCCACCTTCTTTTGCTTCTATTCAATACTGCCGCATGCTGAGCCTGCTAATGACAAGGTATTCATTGTCTGCTTTAATTGCATACTTCACATCAAATACACAACAGGTGATGTTCTCAACATGGATAGACTGTTTAGGCTAGTGGGTACTTTCTGTGCTTTTCACATTGAGGTCTGGGGTCCGAATCATGGAAGGGGAGTTTTTTTTCCTTTTCTTTTGAATCTTTATATTTAGATTAAAAATAAATCACTTTGTGGTGTGTGTGAATTCTTTTATGGCATGGTGTGATTCGGTAGCGCGAGCATCTTTAATGCAACTTTTTACCTTCAATTACATCTGAATCATACAGCGAATCAAATTGAAAGCACAAGCAGCTTTTGCTGATGAAAACAATATGCAAATTGATTATAATCTGTGAGCCAGTTCAGGTGTTTCTGCATGTTTTATGTTACGTTACACTAATAGCGACTATAACACTTAAATGTAGTGGTTTTCTTGAAGATACATCTGTACTGGATCACAGAACATAGGCATGCTGCATATCATTTTAATCAGCAGAAGCAGATTGTTCTAATAAGATGCACTTTAGTGTAAAAAGACGCATTAAAAGATGCACGATGCTACCAAGTCACACAGCACTCCTATGACCTTAGACTCAAAACAAATCTCTCAACATCCTATCACTTGAAATTTCTGCTATACAATAGAAATTGTATTTAACACATAACAGGGGGCAAGTTTCCCATAATGACAGATCATGTTAGGTTCAATACTTTTTAAAATACACTACTTTGTACTTTCCTTCTCACTTCCTCTCTGTGTATGGACACCCAAGTTCCTAATCCACCTCCCCCCACCATCACACAATTATAATTCATCTGCATTGAGCTCATTATATCGCTCACCAACACCCCACCTTCTTTTGCTTCTATTCAATACTGCCGCATGCTGAGCCTGCTAATGACAAGGTATTCATTGTCTGCTTTAATTGCATACTTCACATCAAATACACAACAGGTGATGTTCTCAACATGGATAGACTGTTTAGGCTAGTGGGTACTGTCTGTGCTTTGCACATTGAGGTATGGGGTTGGGATCATGGAAGGGGAGTTTTTTTTCCTTTTCTTTTGAATCTTTATTTTTAGATTAAAAATAAATCACTTGGTGGTGTGTGTGAATTCTGTTATGGCATGGTGTGTCTCGGTAGCGCGAGTATCTTTAATGCAAGTTTTTACCTTCAATTACATCTGAATCATACAGCGAATCAAATTGAAAGCACAAGCAGCTTTTGCTGATGAAAACAATATGCAAATTGATTATAATCTGTGAGCCAGTTCAGGTGTTTCTGCATGTTTTATGTTACGTTACACTAATAGCGACTATAACACTTAAACGTAGTGGTTTTCTTGAAGATACATCTGTACTGGATCACAGAACATAGGCATGCTGCATATCATTTTAATCAGCAGAAGCAGATTGTTCTAATAAGATGCATTTTAGGGTAAAAAGATGCATTAAAAGATGCACGATGCTACCAAGTCACACAGCTCTCCTATGACCTTAGACTCAAAACATTTCTCTCAACATCCTATCACTTGAAATTTCTGCTATACAGTAGAAATTGTATTATACACAAAACAGTGGGCAAATTTCACATAATGAGAGATCATGTTATGTTCAATACTTTTTAAAATACACTACTTTGTACTTTGCTTCTCCCTTCCTCTCTGTGTATGGACACCCAAGTTCCTAAACCACCTCCCCCCACCATCACACAATTATAATTCATCTGCATTGAGCTCATTATATGGCTCACCAACACCCCTCCTTCCTTTGCTTCTATTCAATGCTGCCGCATGCTGAGCCTGCTATTGACAAGGTATACATTGTCTACTTTAATTGCACACTTCACATCAAAAACACAACAGGTGATGTTCTCAACATGGATAGACTGTTTAGGCTAGTGGGTACTGTCTGTGCTTTGCACATTGAGGTATGGGGTTGGGATCATGGAAGGGGAGTTTTTTTTCCTTTTCTTTTGAATCTTTATTTTTAGATTAAAAATAAATCACTTTGTGGTGTGTGTGAATTCTGTTATGGTATGGGGTGACTCGGTAGCGCGAGTATCTTTAATGCAAGTTTTTACCTTCAATTACATCTGAATCATACAGCGAATCAAATTGAAAGCACAAGCAGCTTTTGCTGATGAAAACAATATGCAAATTGATTATAATCTGTGAGCCAGTTCAGGTGTTTCTGCATGTTTTATGTTACGTTACACTAATAGCGACTATAACACTTAAATGTAGTGGTTTTCTTGAAGATACATCTTTACTGGATCACAGAACATAGGCATGCAGCATATCATTTTAATCAGCAGAAGCCGATTGTTCTAATAAGATGCATTTTAGGGTAAAAAGAGGCATTAAAAGATGCACGATGCTACCAAGTCACACAGCACTACTATGACCTTAGACTTTAAACATTTCTCTCAACATCCTATCACTTGAAATTTCTGCTGTACAGTAGACATTGTATTGTACACATAACAAGGGGCAAGTTTCACATAATGAGAGATCATGTTAGCTTCAATACATTTTAAAATACACTACTTTGTACTTTCCTTCTCCCTTCCTCTCTGTGTATGGCCACCCATGTTCCTATACCACCTCCCCCCACCATCACACAATTATAATTAATCTGCATTGAGCTCATTATATGGCTCACCAACACCCCACCATCTTTTGCTTCTATTCAATGCTGCCGCATGCTGAGCCTGCTATTGACAAGGTATACATTGTCTACTTTAATTGCACACTTCACATCACATACACAACAGGTGATGTTCTCAACATGGATAGACTGTTTAGTCTAGTGGGTACTGCCTGCGCTTTGGACCTTGAGTTCTGGTGTTCGGATCATGGAAGGGGAGTTTTTTTTCTTTTTCTTTTGAATCTTTTTTTTTAAATTAAAAATAAATATCTTGGTGGTGTGTGTGAATTGTGTTATGACATGGTGTGACTCGGTAGCGTGAGAATCTTTAATGCAACTTTTTACCTTCAATTACATCTGGATCATACAGCGAATCAAATTGAAAGCACAAGCAGCTTTTGCTGATGAAAACAATATGCAAATTGATTATAATCTGTGAGCCAGTTCAGGTGTTTCTGCATGTTTTAAGTTACGTTACACTAAAAGCAACTATAACACTTAAACGTAGTGGTTTTCTTGAAGATACATCTGTACTAGATCACAGAACATAGGCATGCTGCATATCATTTTAATCAGCAGAAGCAGATTGTTCTAATAAGATGCATTTTAGGGTAAAAAGATGCATTAAAAGAAGCACGATGCTACCAAGTCACACAGCTCTCCTATGACCTTAGACTCAAAACATTTCTCTCAACATCCTATCACTTGAAATTTCTGCTATACAGTAGAAATTGTATTATACACAAAACAGGGGGCAAGTTTCACATAATGAGAGATCATGTTAGGTTCAATACTTTTTAAAATACACTACTTTGTACTTTCCTTCTCCCTTCCTCTCTGTGTATGGACACCCAAGTTCCTAAACCACCTCCCCCCACCATCACACAATTATAATTCATCTGCATTGAGCTCATTATATGGCTCACCAACACCCCACCTTCTTTTGCTTCTATTCAATGCTGCCACATGCTGAGCCTGCTATTTACAATGTACACATTGTCTGCTTTCATTGCACACTTCAAATCACATACAGAACAGGTGATGCTCTCAACATGGATAGACTGTTTAGGCTAGTAGCTACAGTCTGCGCTTTCCATTTTGAGGTATGGGGTTTGGATCATGGAAGGGGAGTTTTTTTTCCTTTTCTTTTGAATCTTTATTTTTAGATTAAATATAAATCACTTGGTGGTGTGTGTGAATTCTGTTATGGCATGGTGTGACTCGGTAGCGCGAGTATCTTTAATGCAACTTTTTACCTTCAATTACAACTGAATCATACAGCGAATCAAATTGAAAGCACAAGCAGCTTTTGCTGATGAAAACAGTATGCAAATTGATTATAATCTGTGAGCCAGTTCAGGTGTTTCTGCATGTTTTATGTTACATTACACTAATAGCGACTATAACACTTAAACGTAGTGGTTTTCTTGAAGATACATCTTTACTGGATCACAGAACATAGGCATGCAGCATATCATTTTAATCAGCAGAAGCCGATTGTTCTAATAAGATGCATTTTAGGGTAAAAAGAGGCATTAAAAGATGCACGATGCTACCAAGTCACACAGCACTACTATGACCTTAGACTTTAAACATTTCTCTCAACATCCTATCACTTGAAATTTCTGCTGTACAGTAGACATTGTATTGTACACATAACAAGGGGCAAGTTTCACATAATGAGAGATCATGTTAGCTTCAATACATTTTAAAATACACTACTTTGTACTTTCCTTCTCCCTTCCTCTCTGTGTATGGCCACCCATGTTCCTATACCACCTCCCCCCACCATCACACAATTATAATTAATCTGCATTGAGCTCATTATATGGCTCACCAACACCCCACCATCTTTTGCTTCTATTCAATGCTGCCGCATGCTGAGCCTGCTAATGACAAGGTATACATTGTCTACTTTAATTGCACACTTCACATCACATACACAACAGGTGATGTTCTCAACATGGATAGACTGTTTAGTCTAGTGGGTACTGCCTGCGCTTTGGACCTTGAGTTCTGGTGTTCGGATCATGGAAGGGGAGTTTTTTTTCTTTTTCTTTTGAATCTTTTTTTTTAAATTAAAAATAAATATCTTGGTGGTGTGTGTGAATTGTGTTATGACATGGTGTGACTCGGTAGCGTGAGAATCTTTAATGCAACTTTTTACCTTCAATTACATCTGGATCATACAGCGAATCAAATTGAAAGCACAAGCAGCTTTTGCTGATGAAAACAATATGCAAATTGATTATAATCTGTGAGCCAGTTCAGGTGTTTCTGCATGTTTTAAGTTACGTTACACTAAAAGCAACTATAACACTTAAACGTAGTGGTTTTCTTGAAGATACATCTGTACTGGATCACAGAACATAGGCATGCTGCATATCATTTTAATCAGCAGAAGCAGATTGTTCTAATAAGGTGCATTTTAGGGTAAAAAGATGCATTAAAAGATGCACGATGCTACCAAGTCACACAGCTCTCCTATGACCTTAGACTCAAAACATTTCTCTCAACATCCTATCACTTGAAATTTCTGCTATACAGTAGAAATTGTATTATACACAAAACAGGGGGCAAGTTTCACATAATGAGAGATCATGTTAGGTTCAATACTTTTTAAAATACACTACTTTGTACTTTCCTTCTCCCTTCCTCTCTGTGTATGGACACCCAAGTTCCTAAACCACCTCCCCCCACCATCACACAATTATAATTCATCTGCATTGAGCTCATTATATTGCTCACCAACACCCCACCTTCTTTTGCTTCTATTCAATGCTGCCGCATGCTGAGCCTGATATTGACAAGGTATGCATTGTCTACTTTAATTGCACACTTCACATCACATACACAACAGGTGATGTTCTCAACATGGATAGACTGTTTTGTCTAGTGGGTACTGTCTACGCTTTGCACCTTGAGGTATGGGGTTCGGATCATGGAAGGGAAGTATTTTTTCTTTTTCTTTTGAATCTTTATTTTTAGATTAAAAATAAATCACTTGGTGGTGTGTGTGAATTCTGCTATGGCATGGTGTGACTCGGTAGCGCGAGTATCTTTAATGCAACTTTTTACCTTCAATTACATCTGAATCATACAGTGAATCAAATTGAAAGCACAAGCAGCTTTTGCTGATGAAAACAATATGCAAATTGATTATAATCTGTGAGCCAGTTCAGGTGTTTCTGCATGTTTTATGTTACGTTACACTAATAGCGACTATAACACTTAAGCGTAGTGGTTTTCTTGAAGATACATCTGTACTGGATCACAGAACATAGGCATGCTGCATATCATTTTAATCAGCAGAAGCAGATTGTTCTAATAAGATGCATTTTAGTGTAAAAAGACGCAATAAAAGTTGCACGATGCTACCAAGTCACACAGCACTCCGATGACCTTAGACTCAAAACATTTCTCTCAACATCCTATCACTTGAAATTTCTGCTGTACAGTAGAAATTGTATTATACACATAACAGGGGGCAAGTTTCACATAATGAGAGATCATGTTAGGTTCAATACTTTTTAAAATACACTACTTTGTACTTTCCTTCTCCCTTCCTCTCTGTGTATGGACACCCAAGTTCCTAAACCACCTCCCCCCACCATCACACAATTATAATTCATCTGCATTGAGCTCATTATATCGCTCACCAACACCCCACCTTCTTTTGCTTCTATTCAATACTGCCGCATGCTGAGCCTGCTAATGACAAGGTATTCATTGTCTGCTTTAATTGCATACTTCACATCAAATACACAACAGGTGATGTTCTCAACATGGATAGACTGTTTAGGCTAGTGGGTACTTTCTGTGCTTTTCACATTGAGGTCTGGGGTCCGAATCATGGAAGGGGAGTTTTTTTTCCTTTTCTTTTGAATCTTTATATTTAGATTAAAAATAAATCACTTTGTGGTGTGTGTGAATTCTTTTATGGCATGGTGTGATTCGGTAGCGCGAGCATCTTTAATGCAACTTTTTACCTTCAATTACATCTGAATCATACAGCGAATCAAATTGAAAGCACAAGCAGCTTTTGCTGATGAAAACAATATGCAAATTGATTATAATCTGTGAGCCAGTTCAGGTGTTTCTGCATGTTTTATGTTACGTTACACTAATAGCGACTATAACACTTAAATGTAGTGGTTTTCTTGAAGATACATCTGTACTGGATCACAGAACATAGGCATGCTGCATATCATTTTAATCAGCAGAAGCAGATTGTTCTAATAAGATGCACTTTAGTGTAAAAAGACGCATTAAAAGATGCACGATGCTACCAAGTCACACAGCACTCCTATGACCTTAGACTCAAAACAAATCTCTCAACATCCTATCACTTGAAATTTCTGCTATACAATAGAAATTGTATTTAACACATAACAGGGGGCAAGTTTCCCATAATGACAGATCATGTTAGGTTCAATACTTTTTAAAATACACTACTTTGTACTTTCCTTCTCACTTCCTCTCTGTGTATGGACACCCAAGTTCCTAATCCACCTCCCCCCACCATCACACAATTATAATTCATCTACATTGAGCTCATTATATGGCTCACCAACACACCACCTTCTTTTGCTTCTATTCAATGCTGCCGCATGCTGAGCCTGCGATTGACAAGGTATACATTGTCTACTTTAATTGCACACTTCACATCAAAAACACAACAGGTGATGTTCTCAACATGGATAGACTGTTTAGGCTAGTGGGTACTGTCTGTGCTTTGCACATTGAGGTATGGGGTTGGGATCATGGAAGGGGAGTTTTTTTTCCTTTTCTTTTGAATCTTTATTTTTAGATTAAAAATAAATCACTTGGTGGTGTGTGTGAATTCTGTTATGGCATGGTGTGTCTCGGTAGCGCGAGTATCTTTAATGCAAGTTTTTACCTTCAATTACATCTGAATCATACAGCGAATCAAATTGAAAGCACAAGCAGCTTTTGCTGATGAAAACAATATGCAAATTGATTATAATCTGTGAGCCAGTTCAGGTGTTTCTGCATGTTTTATGTTACGATACACTAATAGCGACTATAACACTTAAACGTAGTGGTTTTCTTGAAGATACATCTGTACTGGATCACAGAACATAGGCATGCTGCATATCATTTTAATCAGCAGAAGCAGATTGTTCTAATAAGATGCATTTTAGGGTAAAAAGATGCATTAAAAGATGCACGATGCTACCAAGTCACACAGCTCTCCTATGACCTTAGACTCAAAACATTTCTCTCAACATCCTATCACTTGAAATTTCTGCTATACAGTAGAAATTGTATTATACACAAAACAGTGGGCAAATTTCACATAATGAGAGATCATGTTATGTTCAATACTTTTTAAAATACACTACTTTGTACTTTCCTTCTCCCTTCCTCTCTGTGTATGGACACCCAAGTTCCTAAACCACCTCCCCCCACCATCACACAATTATAATTCATCTGCATTGAGCTCATTATATGGCTCACCAACACCCCTCCTTCCTTTGCTTCTATTCAATGCTGCCGCATGCTGAGCCTGCTATTGACAAGGTATACATTGTCTACTTTAATTGCACACTTCACATCAAAAACACAACAGGTGATGTTCTCAACATGGATAGACTGTTTAGGCTAGTGGGTACTGTCTGTGCTTTGCACATTGAGGTATGGGGTTGGGATCATGGAAGGGGAGTTTTTTTTCCTTTTCTTTTGAATCTTTATTTTTAGATTAAAAATAAATCACTTTGTGGTGTGTGTGAATTCTGTTATGGTATGGGGTGACTCGGTAGCGCGAGTATCTTTAATGCAAGTTTTTACCTTCAATTACATCTGAATCATACAGCGAATCAAATTGAAAGCACAAGCAGCTTTTGCTGATGAAAACAATATGCAAATTGATTATAATCTGTGAGCCAGTTCAGGTGTTTCTGCATGTTTTATGTTACGTTACACTAATAGCGACTATAACACTTAAATGTAGTGGTTTTCTTGAAGATACATCTTTACTGGATCACAGAACATAGGCATGCAGCATATCATTTTAATCAGCAGAAGCCGATTGTTCTAATAAGATGCATTTTAGGGTAAAAAGAGGCATTAAAAGATGCACGATGCTACCAAGTCACACAGCACTACTATGACCTTAGACTTTAAACATTTCTCTCAACATCCTATCACTTGAAATTTCTGCTGTACAGTAGACATTGTATTGTACACATAACAAGGGGCAAGTTTCACATAATGAGAGATCATGTTAGCTTCAATACATTTTAAAATACACTACTTTGTACTTTCCTTCTCCCTTCCTCTCTGTGTATGGCCACCCATGTTCCTATACCACCTCCCCCCACCATCACACAATTATAATTAATCTGCATTGAGCTCATTATATGGCTCACCAACACCCCACCATCTTTTGCTTCTATTCAATGCTGCCGCATGCTGAGCCTGCTATTGACAAGGTATACATTGTCTACTTTAATTGCACACTTCACATCACATACACAACAGGTGATGTTCTCAACATGGATAGACTGTTTAGTCTAGTGGGTACTGCCTGCGCTTTGGACCTTGAGTTCTGGTGTTCGGATCATGGAAGGGGAGTTTTTTTTCTTTTTCTTTTGAATCTTTTTTTTTAAATTAAAAATAAATATCTTGGTGGTGTGTGTGAATTGTGTTATGACATGGTGTGACTCGGTAGCGTGAGAATCTTTAATGCAACTTTTTACCTTCAATTACATCTGGATCATACAGCGAATCAAATTGAAAGCACAAGCAGCTTTTGCTGATGAAAACAATAGGCAAATTGATTATAATCTGTGAGCCAGTTCAGGTGTTTCTGCATGTTTTAAGTTACGTTACACTAAAAGCAACTATAACACTTAAACGTAGTGGTTTTCTTGAAGATACATCTGTACTGGATCACAGAACATAGGCATGCTGCATATCATTTTAATCAGCAGAAGCAGATTGTTCTAATAAGATGCATTTTAGGGTAAAAAGATGCATTAAAAGAAACACGATGCTACCAAGTCACACAGCTCTCCTATGACCTTAGACTCAAAACATTTCTCTCAACATCCTATCACTTGAAATTTCTGCTATACAGTAGAAATTGTATTATACACAAAACAGGGGGCAAGTTTCACATAATGAGAGATCATGTTAGGTTCAATACTTTTTAAAATACACTACTTTGTACTTTCCTTCTCCCTTCCTCTCTGTGTATGGACACCCAAGTTCCTAAACCACCTCCCCCCACCATCACACAATTATAATTCATCTGCATTGAGCTCATTATATTGCTCACCAACACCCCACCTTCTTTTGCTTCTATTCAATGCTGCCGCATGCTGAGCCTGCTATTGACAAGGTATACATTGTCTACTTTAATTGCACACTTCACATCACATACACAACAGGTGATGTTCTCAACATGGATAGACTGTTTTGTCTAGTGGGTACTGTCTACGCTTTGCACCTTGAGGTATGGGGTTCGGATCATGGAAGGGAAGTATTTTTTCTTTTTCTTTTGAATCTTTATTTTTAGATTAAAAATAAATCACTTGGTGGTGTGTGTGAATTCTGCTATGGCATGGTGTGACTCGGTAGCGCGAGTATCTTTAATGCAACTTTTTACCTTCAATTACATCTGAATCATACAGTGAATCAAATTGAAAGCACAAGCAGCTTTTGCTGATGAAAACAATATGCAAATTGATTATAATCTGTGAGCCAGTTCAGGTGTTTCTGCATGTCTTATGTTACGTTACACTAATAGCGACTATAACACTTAAACGTAGTGGTTTTCTTGAAGATACATCTGTACTGGATCACAGAACATAGGCATGCTGCATATCATTTTAATCAGCAGAAGCAGATTGTTCTAATAAGATGCATTTTAGGGTAAAAAGATGCATTAAAAGATGCACGATGCTACCAAGTCACACAGCTCTCCTATGACCTTAGACTCAAAACATTTCTCTCAACATCCTATCACTTGAAATTTCTGCTATACAGTAGAAATTGTATTATACACAAAACAGGGGGCAAGTTTCACATAATGAGAGATCATGTTAGGTTCAATACTTTTTAAAATACACTACTTTGTACTTTCCTTCTCACTTCCTCTCTGTGTATGGACACCCAAGTTCCTAAACCACCTCCCCCCACCATCACACAATTATAATTCATCTGCATTGAGCTCATTATATCACTCACCAACACCCCACCTTCTTTTGCTTCTATTCAATGCTGCCGCATGCTGAGCCTGCTAATGACAAGGTATTCATTGTCTGCTTTAATTGCATACTTCACATCAAATACACAACAGGTGATGTTCTCAACATGGATAGACTGTTTAGGCTAGTGGGTACTTTCTGTGCTTTTCACATTGAGGTCTGGGGTTCGAATCATGGAAGGGGAGTTTTTTTTCCTTTTCTTTTGAATCTTTATATTTAGATTAAAAATAAATCACTTTATGGTGTGTGTGAATTCTGTTATGGCATGGTGTGACTCGGTAGCGTGAGTATCTTTAATGCAAGTTTTTACCTTCAATTACATCTGATTCATACATCGAATCAAACTGAAAGCACAAGCAGCTTTTGCTGATGAAAACAATATGCAAATTGATTATAATCTGTGAGCCAGTTCAGGTGTTTCTGCATGTTTTATGTTACGTTACACTAATAGCGACTATAACATTTAAACGTAGTGGTTTTCTTGAAGATACATCTGTACTGGATCACAGAACATAGGCATGCTGCATATCATTTTAATCAGCAGAAGCAGATTTTTCTAATAAGATGCATTTTAGGGTAAAAAGATGCATTAAAAGATGCACGATGCTACCAAGTCACACAGCTCTCCTATGACCTTAGACTCAAAACATTTCTCTCAACATCCTATCACTTGAAAATTCTGCTATACATTAGAAATTGTATTATACACAAAACAGGGGGCAAGTTTCACATAATGAGAGATCATGTTAGGGTCAATACTTTTTAAAATACACTACTTTGTACTTTCCTTCTCACTTCCTCTCTGTGTATGGACACCCAAGTTCCTAAACCACCTCCCCCCACCATCACACAATTATAATTCATCTGCATTGAGCTCATTATATGGCTCACTAACACCCCACCTTCTTTTGCTTCTATTCAATGCTGCCGCATGGTGAGCCTGCTATTGACAAGGTATACATTGTCTACTTTAATTGCACACTTCACATCAAAAACACAACAGGTGATGTTCTCAACATGGATAGACTGTATAGGCTAGTGGGTACTGTCTGTGCTTTGCACATTGAGGTATGGGGTTCGGATCATGGAAGGGGAGTTTTTTTTCCTTTTCTTTTGAATCTTTATTTTTAGATTAAAAATAAATCACTTGGTGGTGTGTGTGAATTCTGTTATGGCATGGTGTGACTCGGTAGTGCGAGTATCTTTAATGCAAGTTTTTACCTTCAATTACATCTGAATCATACAGCGAATCAAATTGAAAGCACAAGCAACTTTTTCTGATGAAAACAATATGCAAATTGATTATAATCTGTGAGCCAGTTCAGGTGTTTCTGCATGTCTTATGTTACGTTACACTAATAGCGACTATAACACTTAAACGTAGTGGTTTTCTTGAAGATACATCTGTACTGGATCACACAACATAGGCATGCTGCATATCATTTTAATCAGCAGAAGCAGATTGTTCTAATAAGATGCATTTTAGGGTAAAAAGATGCATTAAAAGATGCACGATGCTCCCAAGTCACACAGCTCTCCTATGACCTTAGACTCAAAACATTTCTCTCAACATCCTATCACTTGAAATTTCTGCTATACAGTAGAAATTGTATTATACACAAAACAGGGGGCAAGTTTCACATAATGAGAGATCATGTTAGGTTCAATACTTTTTAAAATACACTACTTTGTACTTTCCTTCTCACTTCCTCTCTGTGTATGGACACCCAAGTTCCTAAACCACCTCCCCCCACCATCACACAATTATAATTCATCTGCATTGAGCTCATTATATCACTCACCAACACCCCACCTTCTTTTGCTTCTATTCAATGCTGCCGCATGCTGAGCCTGCTAATGACAAGGTATTCATTGTCTGCTTTAATTGCATACTTCACATCAAATACACAACAGGTGATGTTCTCAACATGGATAGACTGTTTAGGCTAGTGGGTACTTTCTGTGCTTTTCACATTGAGGTCTGGGGTTCGAATCATGGAAGGGGAGTTTTTTTTCCTTTTCTTTTGAATCTTTATATTTAGATTAAAAATAAATCACTTTGTGGTGTGTGTGAATTCTGTTATGGCATGGTGTGACTCGGTAGCGTGAGTATCTTTAATGCAAGTTTTTACCTTCAATTACATCTGAATCATACATCGAATCAAACTGAAAGCACAAGCAGATTTTGCTGATGAAAACAATATGCAAATTGATTATAATCTGTGAGCCAGTTCAGGTGTTTCTGCATGTTTTATGTTACGTTACACTAATAGCGACTATAACATTTAAACGTAGTGGTTTTCTTGAAGATACATCTGTACTGGATCACAGAACATAGGCATGCTGCATATCATTTTAATCAGCAGAAGCAGATTTTTCTAATAAGATGCATTTTAGGGTAAAAAGATGCATTAAAAGATGCACGATGCTACCAAGTCACACAGCTCTCCTATGACCTTAGACTCAAAACATTTCTCTCAACATCCTATCACTTGAAAATTCTGCTATACATTAGAAATTGTATTATACACAAAACAGGGGGCAAGTTTCACATAATGAGAGATCATGTTAGGTTCAATACTTTTTAAAATACACTACTTTGTACTTTCCTTCTCCCTTCCTCTCTGTGTATGGACACCCAAGTTCCTAAACCACCTCCCCCCACCATCACACAATTATAATTCATCTGCATTGAGCTCATTATATGGCTCACCAACACCCCACCTTCTTTTGCTTCTATTCAATGCTGCCACATGCTGAGCCTGCTATTTACAATGTACACATTGTCTGCTTTCATTGCACACTTCAAATCACATACAGAACAGGTGATGCTCTCAACATGGATAGACTGTTTAGGCTAGTAGCTACAGTCTGCGCTTTCCATTTTGAGGTATGGGGTTTGGATCATGGAAGGGGAGTTTTTTTTCCTTTTCTTTTGAATCTTTATTTTTAGATTAAATATAAATCACTTGGTGGTGTGTGTGAATTCTGTTATGGCATGGTGTGACTCGGTAGCGCGAGTATCTTTAATGCAACTTTTTACCTTCAATTACAACTGAATCATACAGCAAATCAAATTGAAAGCACAAGCAGCTTTTGCTGATGAAAACAATATGCAAATTGATTATAATCTGTGAGCCAGTTCAGGTGTTTCTGCATGTTTTATGTTACATTACACTAATAGCGACTATAACACTTAAACGTAGTGGTTTTCTTGAAGATACATCTTTACTGGATCACAGAACATAGGCATGCAGCATATCATTTTAATCAGCAGAAGCCGATTGTTCTAATAAGATGCATTTTAGGGTAAAAAGAGGCATTAAAAGATGCACGATGCTACCAAGTCACACAGCACTACTATGACCTTAGACTTTAAACATTTCTCTCAACATCCTATCACTTGAAATTTCTGCTGTACAGTAGACATTGTATTGTACACATAACAAGGGGCAAGTTTCACATAATGAGAGATCATGTTAGCTTCAATACATTTTAAAATACACTACTTTGTACTTTCCTTCTCCCTTCCTCTCTGTGTATGGCCACCCATGTTCCTATACCACCTCCCCCCACCATCACACAATTATAATTAATCTGCATTGAGCTCATTATATGGCTCACCAACACCCCACCATCTTTTGCTTCTATTCAATGCTGCCGCATGCTGAGCCTGCTAATGACAAGGTATACATTGTCTACTTTAATTGCACACTTCACATCACATACACAACAGGTGATGTTCTCAACATGGATAGACTGTTTAGTCTAGTGGGTACTGCCTGCGCTTTGGACCTTGAGTTCTGGTGTTCGGATCATGGAAGGGGAGTTTTTTTTCTTTTTCTTTTGAATCTTTTTTTTTAAATTAAAAATAAATATCTTGGTGGTGTGTGTGAATTGTGTTATGACATGGTGTGACTCGGTAGCGTGAGAATCTTTAATGCAACTTTTTACCTTCAATTACATCTGGATCAAACAGCGAATCAAATTGAAAGCACAAGCAGCTTTTGCTGATGAAAACAATATGCAAATTGATTATAATCTGTGAGCCAGTTCAGGTGTTTCTGCATGTTTTAAGTTACGTTACACTAAAAGCAACTATAACACTTAAACGTAGTGGTTTTCTTGAAGATACATCTGTACTGGATCACAGAACATAGGCATGCTGCATATCATTTTAATCAGCAGAAGCAGATTGTTCTAATAAGATGCATTTTAGGGTAAAAAGATGCATTAAAAGATGCACGATGCTACCAAGTCACACAGCTCTCCTATGACCTTAGACTCAAAACATTTCTCTCAACATCCTATCACTTGAAATTTCTGCTATACAGTAGAAATTGTATTATACACAAAACAGGGGGCAAGTTTCACATAATGAGAGATCATGTTAGGTTCAATACTTTTTAAAATACACTACTTTGTACTTTCCTTCTCCCTTCCTCTCTGTGTATGGACACCCAAGTTCCTAAACCACCTCCCCCCACCATCACACAATTATAATTCATCTGCATTGAGCTCATTATATTGCTCACCAACACCCCACCTTCTTTTGCTTCTATTCAATGCTGCCACATGCTGAGCCTGCTATTGACAAGGTATGCATTGTCTACTTTAATTGCACACTTCACATCACATACACAACAGGTGATGTTCTCAACATGGATAGACTGTTTTGTCTAGTGGGTACTGTCTACGCTTTGCACCTTGAGGTATGGGGTTCGGATCATGGAAGGGAAGTATTTTTTCTTTTTCTTTTGAATCTTTATTTTTAGATTAAAAATAAATCACTTGGTGGTGTGTGTGAATTCTGCTATGGCATGGTGTGACTCGGTAGTGCGAGTATCTTTAATGCAACTTTTTACCTTCAATTACATCTGAATCATACAGTGAATCAAATTGAAAGCACAAGCAGCTTTTGCTGATGAAAACAATATGCAAATTGATTATAATCTGTGAGCCAGTTCAGGTGTTTCTGCATGTTTTATGTTACGTTACACTAATAGCGACTATAACACTTAAATGTAGTGGTTTTCTTGAAGATACATCTGTACTGGATCACAGAACATAGGCATGCTGCATATCATTTTAATCAGCAGAAGCAGATTGTTCTAATAAGATGCACTTTAGTGTAAAAAGACGCATTAAAAGATGCACGATGCTACCAAGTCACACAGCACTCCTATGACCTTAGACTCAAAACAAATCTCTCAACATCCTATCACTTGAAATTTCTGCTATACAATAGAAATTGTATTTAACACATAACAGGGGGCAAGTTTCCCATAATGACAGATCATGTTAGGTTCAATACTTTTTAAAATACACTACTTTGTACTTTCCTTCTCACTTCCTCTCTGTGTATGGACACCCAAGTTCCTAATCCACCTCCCCCCACCATCACACAATTATAATTCATCTACATTGAGCTCATTATATGGCTCACCAACACACCACCTTCTTTTGCTTCTATTCAATGCTGCCGCATGCTGAGCCTGCGATTGACAAGGTATACATTGTCTACTTTAATTGCACACTTCACATCAAAAACACAACAGGTGATGTTCTCAACATGGATAGACTGTTTAGGCTAGTGGGTACTGTCTGTGCTTTGCACATTGAGGTATGGGGTTGGGATCATGGAAGGGGAGTTTTTTTTCCTTTTCTTTTGAATCTTTATTTTTAGATTAAAAATAAATCACTTGGTGGTGTGTGTGAATTCTGTTATGGCATGGTGTGTCTCGGTAGCGCGAGTATCTTTAATGCAAGTTTTTACCTTCAATTACATCTGAATCATACAGCGAATCAAATTGAAAGCACAAGCAGCTTTTGCTGATGAAAACAATATGCAAATTGATTATAATCTGTGAGCCAGTTCAGGTGTTTCTGCATGTTTTATGTTACGTTACACTAATAGCGACTATAACACTTAAACGTAGTGGTTTTCTTGAAGATACATCTGTACTGGATCACAGAACATAGGCATGCTGCATATCATTTTAATCAGCAGAAGCAGATTGTTCTAATAAGATGCATTTTAGGGTAAAAAGATGCATTAAAAGATGCACGATGCTACCAAGTCACACAGCTCTCCTATGACCTTAGACTCAAAACATTTCTCTCAACATCCTATCACTTGAAATTTCTGCTATACAGTAGAAATTGTATTATACACAAAACAGTGGGCAAATTTCACATAATGAGAGATCATGTTATGTTCAATACTTTTTAAAATACACTACTTTGTACTTTCCTTCTCCCTTCCTCTCTGTGTATGGACACCCAAGTTCCTAAACCACCTCCCCCCACCATCACACAATTATAATTCATCTGCATTGAGCTCATTATATGGCTCACCAACACCCCTCCTTCCTTTGCTTCTATTCAATGCTGCCGCATGCTGAGCCTGCTATTGACAAGGTATACATTGTCTACTTTAATTGCACACTTCACATCAAAAACACAACAGGTGATGTTCTCAACATGGATAGACTGTTTAGGCTAGTGGGTACTGTCTGTGCTTTGCACATTGAGGTATGGGGTTGGGATCATGAAAGGGGAGTTTTTTTTCCTTTTCTTTTGAATCTTTATTTTTAGATTAAAAATAAATCACTTTGTGGAGTGTGTGAATTCTGCTATGGCATGGTGTGACTCGGTAGCGCGAGTATCTTTAATGCAACTTTTTACCTTCAATTACATCTGAATCATACAGTGAATCAAATTGAAAGCACAAGCAGCTTTTGCTGATGAAAACAATATGCAAATTGATTATAATCTGTGAGCCAGTTCAGGTGTTTCTGCATGTTTTATGTTACGTTACACTAATAGCGACTATAACACTTAAGCGTAGTGGTTTTCTTGAAGATACATCTGTACTGGATCACAGAACATAGGCATGCTGCATATCATTTTAATCAGCAGAAGCAGATTGTTCTAATAAGATGCATTTTAGTGTAAAAAGACGCAATAAAAGTTGCACGATGCTACCAAGTCACACAGCACTCCGATGACCTTAGACTCAAAACATTTCTCTCAACATCCTATCACTTGAAATTTCTGCTGTACAGTAGAAATTGTATTATACACATAACAGGGGGCAAGTTTCACATAATGAGAGATCATGTTAGGTTCAATACTTTTTAAAATACACTACTTTGTACTTTCCTTCTCCCTTCCTCTCTGTGTATGGACACCCAAGTTCCTAAACCACCTCCCCCCACCATCACACAATTATAATTCATCTGCATTGAGCTCATTATATCGCTCACCAACACCCCACCTTCTTTTGCTTCTATTCAATACTGCCGCATGCTGAGCCTGCTAATGACAAGGTATTCATTGTCTGCTTTAATTGCATACTTCACATCAAATACACAACAGGTGATGTTCTCAACATGGATAGACTGTTTAGGCTAGTGGGTACTTTCTGTGCTTTTCACATTGAGGTCTGGGGTCCGAATCATGGAAGGGGAGTTTTTTTTCCTTTTCTTTTGAATCTTTATATTTAGATTAAAAATAAATCACTTTGTGGTGTGTGTGAATTCTTTTATGGCATGGTGTGATTCGGTAGCGCGAGCATCTTTAATGCAACTTTTTACCTTCAATTACATCTGAATCATACAGCGAATCAAATTGAAAGCACAAGCAGCTTTTGCTGATGAAAACAATATGCAAATTGATTATAATCTGTGAGCCAGTTCAGGTGTTTCTGCATGTTTTATGTTACGTTACACTAATAGCGACTATAACACTTAAATGTAGTGGTTTTCTTGAAGATACATCTGTACTGGATCACAGAACATAGGCATGCTGCATATCATTTTAATCAGCAGAAGCAGATTGTTCTAATAAGATGCACTTTAGTGTAAAAAGACGCATTAAAAGATGCACGATGCTACCAAGTCACACAGCACTCCTATGACCTTAGACTCAAAACAAATCTCTCAACATCCTATCACTTGAAATTTCTGCTATACAATAGAAATTGTATTTAACACATAACAGGGGGCAAGTTTCCCATAATGACAGATCATGTTAGGTTCAATACTTTTTAAAATACACTACTTTGTACTTTCCTTCTCACTTCCTCTCTGTGTATGGACACCCAAGTTCCTAATCCACCTCCCCCCACCATCACACAATTATAATTCATCTGCATTGAGCTCATTATATCGCTCACCAACACCCCACCTTCTTTTGCTTCTATTCAATACTGCCGCATGCTGAGCCTGAGGTATTCATTGTCTGCTTTAATTGCATACTTCACATCAAATACACAACAGGTGATGTTCTCAACATGGATAGACTGTTTAGGCTAGTGGGTACTGTCTGTGCTTTGCACATTGAGGTATGGGGTTGGGATCATGGAAGGGGAGTTTTTTTTCCTTTTCTTTTGAATCTTTATTTTTAGATTAAAAATAAATCACTTGGTGGTGTGTGTGAATTCTGTTATGGCATGGTGTGTCTCGGTAGCGCGAGTATCTTTAATGCAAGTTTTTACCTTCAATTACATCTGAATCATACAGCGAATCAAATTGAAAGCACAAGCAGCTTTTGCTGATGAAAACAATATGCAAATTGATTATAATCTGTGAGCCAGTTCAGGTGTTTCTGCATGTTTTATGTTACGTTACACTAATAGCGACTATAACACTTAAACGTAGTGGTTTTCTTGAAGATACATCTGTACTGGATCACAGAACATAGGCATGCTGCATATCATTTTAATCAGCAGAAGCAGATTGTTCTAATAAGATGCATTTTAGGGTAAAAAGATGCATTAAAAGATGCACGATGCTACCAAGTCACACAGCTCTCCTATGACCTTAGACTCAAAACATTTCTCTCAACATCCTATCACTTGAAATTTCTGCTATACAGTAGAAATTGTATTATACACAAAACAGTGGGCAAATTTCACATAATGAGAGATCATGTTATGTTCAATACTTTTTAAAATACACTACTTTGTACTTTGCTTCTCCCTTCCTCTCTGTGTATGGACACCCAAGTTCCTAAACCACCTCCCCCCACCATCACACAATTATAATTCATCTGCATTGAGCTCATTATATGGCTCACCAACACCCCTCCTTCCTTTGCTTCTATTCAATGCTGCCGCATGCTGAGCCTGCTATTGACAAGGTATACATTGTCTACTTTAATTGCACACTTCACATCAAAAACACAACAGGTGATGTTCTCAACATGGATAGACTGTTTAGGCTAGTGGGTACTGTCTGTGCTTTGCACATTGAGGTATGGGGTTGGGATCATGGAAGGGGAGTTTTTTTTCCTTTTCTTTTGAATCTTTATTTTTAGATTAAAAATAAATCACTTTGTGGTGTGTGTGAATTCTGTTATGGTATGGGGTGACTCGGTAGCGCGAGTATCTTTAATGCAAGTTTTTACCTTCAATTACATCTGAATCATACAGCGAATCAAATTGAAAGCACAAGCAGCTTTTGCTGATGAAAACAATATGCAAATTGATTATAATCTGTGAGCCAGTTCAGGTGTTTCTGCATGTTTTATGTTACGTTACACTAATAGCGACTATAACACTTAAATGTAGTGGTTTTCTTGAAGATACATCTTTACTGGATCACAGAACATAGGCATGCAGCATATCATTTTAATCAGCAGAAGCCGATTGTTCTAATAAGATGCATTTTAGGGTAAAAAGAGGCATTAAAAGATGCACGATGCTACCAAGTCACACAGCACTACTATGACCTTAGACTTTAAACATTTCTCTCAACATCCTATCACTTGAAATTTCTGCTGTACAGTAGACATTGTATTGTACACATAACAAGGGGCAAGTTTCACATAATGAGAGATCATGTTAGCTTCAATACATTTTAAAATACACTACTTTGTACTTTCCTTCTCCCTTCCTCTCTGTGTATGGCCACCCATGTTCCTATACCACCTCCCCCCACCATCACACAATTATAATTAATCTGCATTGAGCTCATTATATGGCTCACCAACACCCCACCATCTTTTGCTTCTATTCAATGCTGCCGCATGCTGAGCCTGCTATTGACAAGGTATACATTGTCTACTTTAATTGCACACTTCACATCACATACACAACAGGTGATGTTCTCAACATGGATAGACTGTTTAGTCTAGTGGGTACTGCCTGCGCTTTGGACCTTGAGTTCTGGTGTTCGGATCATGGAAGGGGAGTTTTTTTTCTTTTTCTTTTGAATCTTTTTTTTTAAATTAAAAATAAATATCTTGGTGGTGTGTGTGAATTGTGTTATGACATGGTGTGACTCGGTAGCGTGAGAATCTTTAATGCAACTTTTTACCTTCAATTACATCTGGATCATACAGCGAATCAAATTGAAAGCACAAGCAGCTTTTGCTGATGAAAACAATATGCAAATTGATTATAATCTGTGAGCCAGTTCAGGTGTTTCTGCATGTTTTAAGTTACGTTACACTAAAAGCAACTATAACACTTAAACGTAGTGGTTTTCTTGAAGATACATCTGTACTAGATCACAGAACATAGGCATGCTGCATATCATTTTAATCAGCAGAAGCAGATTGTTCTAATAAGATGCATTTTAGGGTAAAAAGATGCATTAAAAGAAGCACGATGCTACCAAGTCACACAGCTCTCCTATGACCTTAGACTCAAAACATTTCTCTCAACATCCTATCACTTGAAATTTCTGCTATACAGTAGAAATTGTATTATACACAAAACAGGGGGCAAGTTTCACATAATGAGAGATCATGTTAGGTTCAATACTTTTTAAAATACACTACTTTGTACTTTCCTTCTCCCTTCCTCTCTGTGTATGGACACCCAAGTTCCTAAACCACCTCCCCCCACCATCACACAATTATAATTCATCTGCATTGAGCTCATTATATGGCTCACCAACACCCCACCTTCTTTTGCTTCTATTCAATGCTGCCACATGCTGAGCCTGCTATTTACAATGTACACATTGTCTGCTTTCATTGCACACTTCAAATCACATACAGAACAGGTGATGCTCTCAACATGGATAGACTGTTTAGGCTAGTAGCTACAGTCTGCGCTTTCCATTTTGAGGTATGGGGTTTGGATCATGGAAGGGGAGTTTTTTTTCCTTTTCTTTTGAATCTTTATTTTTAGATTAAATATAAATCACTTGGTGGTGTGTGTGAATTCTGTTATGGCATGGTGTGACTCGGTAGCGCGAGTATCTTTAATGCAACTTTTTACCTTCAATTACAACTGAATCATACAGCGAATCAAATTGAAAGCACAAGCAGCTTTTGCTGATGAAAACAGTATGCAAATTGATTATAATCTGTGAGCCAGTTCAGGTGTTTCTGCATGTTTTATGTTACATTACACTAATAGCGACTATAACACTTAAACGTAGTGGTTTTCTTGAAGATACATCTTTACTGGATCACAGAACATAGGCATGCAGCATATCATTTTAATCAGCAGAAGCCGATTGTTCTAATAAGATGCATTTTAGGGTAAAAAGAGGCATTAAAAGATGCACGATGCTACCAAGTCACACAGCACTACTATGACCTTAGACTTTAAACATTTCTCTCAACATCCTATCACTTGAAATTTCTGCTGTACAGTAGACATTGTATTGTACACATAACAAGGGGCAAGTTTCACATAATGAGAGATCATGTTAGCTTCAATACATTTTAAAATACACTACTTTGTACTTTCCTTCTCCCTTCCTCTCTGTGTATGGCCACCCATGTTCCTATACCACCTCCCCCCACCATCACACAATTATAATTAATCTGCATTGAGCTCATTATATGGCTCACCAACACCCCACCATCTTTTGCTTCTATTCAATGCTGCCGCATGCTGAGCCTGCTAATGACAAGGTATACATTGTCTACTTTAATTGCACACTTCACATCACATACACAACAGGTGATGTTCTCAACATGGATAGACTGTTTAGTCTAGTGGGTACTGCCTGCGCTTTGGACCTTGAGTTCTGGTGTTCGGATCATGGAAGGGGAGTTTTTTTTCTTTTTCTTTTGAATCTTTTTTTTTAAATTAAAAATAAATATCTTGGTGGTGTGTGTGAATTGTGTTATGACATGGTGTGACTCGGTAGCGTGAGAATCTTTAATGCAACTTTTTACCTTCAATTACATCTGGATCATACAGCGAATCAAATTGAAAGCACAAGCAGCTTTTGCTGATGAAAACAATATGCAAATTGATTATAATCTGTGAGCCAGTTCAGGTGTTTCTGCATGTTTTAAGTTACGTTACACTAAAAGCAACTATAACACTTAAACGTAGTGGTTTTCTTGAAGATACATCTGTACTGGATCACAGAACATAGGCATGCTGCATATCATTTTAATCAGCAGAAGCAGATTGTTCTAATAAGGTGCATTTTAGGGTAAAAAGATGCATTAAAAGATGCACGATGCTACCAAGTCACACAGCTCTCCTATGACCTTAGACTCAAAACATTTCTCTCAACATCCTATCACTTGAAATTTCTGCTATACAGTAGAAATTGTATTATACACAAAACAGGGGGCAAGTTTCACATAATGAGAGATCATGTTAGGTTCAATACTTTTTAAAATACACTACTTTGTACTTTCCTTCTCCCTTCCTCTCTGTGTATGGACACCCAAGTTCCTAAACCACCTCCCCCCACCATCACACAATTATAATTCATCTGCATTGAGCTCATTATATTGCTCACCAACACCCCACCTTCTTTTGCTTCTATTCAATGCTGCCGCATGCTGAGCCTGATATTGACAAGGTATGCATTGTCTACTTTAATTGCACACTTCACATCACATACACAACAGGTGATGTTCTCAACATGGATAGACTGTTTTGTCTAGTGGGTACTGTCTACGCTTTGCACCTTGAGGTATGGGGTTCGGATCATGGAAGGGAAGTATTTTTTCTTTTTCTTTTGAATCTTTATTTTTAGATTAAAAATAAATCACTTGGTGGTGTGTGTGAATTCTGCTATGGCATGGTGTGACTCGGTAGCGCGAGTATCTTTAATGCAACTTTTTACCTTCAATTACATCTGAATCATACAGTGAATCAAATTGAAAGCACAAGCAGCTTTTGCTGATGAAAACAATATGCAAATTGATTATAATCTGTGAGCCAGTTCAGGTGTTTCTGCATGTTTTATGTTACGTTACACTAATAGCGACTATAACACTTAAGCGTAGTGGTTTTCTTGAAGATACATCTGTACTGGATCACAGAACATAGGCATGCTGCATATCATTTTAATCAGCAGAAGCAGATTGTTCTAATAAGATGCATTTTAGTGTAAAAAGACGCAATAAAAGTTGCACGATGCTACCAAGTCACACAGCACTCCGATGACCTTAGACTCAAAACATTTCTCTCAACATCCTATCACTTGAAATTTCTGCTGTACAGTAGAAATTGTATTATACACATAACAGGGGGCAAGTTTCACATAATGAGAGATCATGTTAGGTTCAATACTTTTTAAAATACACTACTTTGTACTTTCCTTCTCCCTTCCTCTCTGTGTATGGACACCCAAGTTCCTAAACCACCTCCCCCCACCATCACACAATTATAATTCATCTGCATTGAGCTCATTATATCGCTCACCAACACCCCACCTTCTTTTGCTTCTATTCAATACTGCCACATGCTGAGCCTGCTAATGACAAGGTATTCATTGTCTGCTTTAATTGCATACTTCACATCAAATACACAACAGGTGATGTTCTCAACATGGATAGACTGTTTAGGCTAGTGGGTACTTTCTGTGCTTTTCACATTGAGGTCTGGGGTCCGAATCATGGAAGGGGAGTTTTTTTTCCTTTTCTTTTGAATCTTTATATTTAGATTAAAAATAAATCACTTTGTGGTGTGTGTGAATTCTTTTATGGCATGGTGTGATTCGGTAGCGCGAGCATCTTTAATGCAACTTTTTACCTTCAATTACATCTGAATCATACAGCGAATCAAATTGAAAGCACAAGCAGCTTTTGCTGATGAAAACAATATGCAAATTGATTATAATCTGTGAGCCAGTTCAGGTGTTTCTGCATGTTTTATGTTACGTTACACTAATAGCGACTATAACACTTAAATGTAGTGGTTTTCTTGAAGATACATCTGTACTGGATCACAGAACATAGGCATGCTGCATATCATTTTAATCAGCAGAAGCAGATTGTTCTAATAAGATGCACTTTAGTGTAAAAAGACGCATTAAAAGATGCACGATGCTACCAAGTCACACAGCACTCCTATGACCTTAGACTCAAAACAAATCTCTCAACATCCTATCACTTGAAATTTCTGCTATACAATAGAAATTGTATTTAACACATAACAGGGGGCAAGTTTCCCATAATGACAGATCATGTTAGGTTCAATACTTTTTAAAATACACTACTTTGTACTTTCCTTCTCACTTCCTCTCTGTGTATGGACACCCAAGTTCCTAATCCACCTCCCCCCACCATCACACAATTATAATTCATCTACATTGAGCTCATTATATGGCTCACCAACACACCACCTTCTTTTGCTTCTATTCAATGCTGCCGCATGCTGAGCCTGCGATTGACAAGGTATACATTGTCTACTTTAATTGCACACTTCACATCAAAAACACAACAGGTGATGTTCTCAACATGGATAGACTGTTTAGGCTAGTGGGTACTGTCTGTGCTTTGCACATTGAGGTATGGGGTTGGGATCATGGAAGGGGAGTTTTTTTTCCTTTTCTTTTGAATCTTTATTTTTAGATTAAAAATAAATCACTTGGTGGTGTGTGTGAATTCTGTTATGGCATGGTGTGTCTCGGTAGCGCGAGTATCTTTAATGCAAGTTTTTACCTTCAATTACATCTGAATCATACAGCGAATCAAATTGAAAGCACAAGCAGCTTTTGCTGATGAAAACAATATGCAAATTGATTATAATCTGTGAGCCAGTTCAGGTGTTTCTGCATGTTTTATGTTACGATACACTAATAGCGACTATAACACTTAAACGTAGTGGTTTTCTTGAAGATACATCTGTACTGGATCACAGAACATAGGCATGCTGCATATCATTTTAATCAGCAGAAGCAGATTGTTCTAATAAGATGCATTTTAGGGTAAAAAGATGCATTAAAAGATGCACGATGCTACCAAGTCACACAGCTCTCCTATGACCTTAGACTCAAAACATTTCTCTCAACATCCTATCACTTGAAATTTCTGCTATACAGTAGAAATTGTATTATACACAAAACAGTGGGCAAATTTCACATAATGAGAGATCATGTTATGTTCAATACTTTTTAAAATACACTACTTTGTACTTTCCTTCTCCCTTCCTCTCTGTGTATGGACACCCAAGTTCCTAAACCACCTCCCCCCACCATCACACAATTATAATTCATCTGCATTGAGCTCATTATATGGCTCACCAACACCCCTCCTTCCTTTGCTTCTATTCAATGCTGCCGCATGCTGAGCCTGCTATTGACAAGGTATACATTGTCTACTTTAATTGCACACTTCACATCAAAAACACAACAGGTGATGTTCTCAACATGGATAGACTGTTTAGGCTAGTGGGTACTGTCTGTGCTTTGCACATTGAGGTATGGGGTTGGGATCATGGAAGGGGAGTTTTTTTTCCTTTTCTTTTGAATCTTTATTTTTAGATTAAAAATAAATCACTTTGTGGTGTGTGTGAATTCTGTTATGGTATGGGGTGACTCGGTAGCGCGAGTATCTTTAATGCAAGTTTTTACCTTCAATTACATCTGAATCATACAGCGAATCAAATTGAAAGCACAAGCAGCTTTTGCTGATGAAAACAATATGCAAATTGATTATAATCTGTGAGCCAGTTCAGGTGTTTCTGCATGTTTTATGTTACGTTACACTAATAGCGACTATAACACTTAAATGTAGTGGTTTTCTTGAAGATACATCTTTACTGGATCACAGAACATAGGCATGCAGCATATCATTTTAATCAGCAGAAGCCGATTGTTCTAATAAGATGCATTTTAGGGTAAAAAGAGGCATTAAAAGATGCACGATGCTACCAAGTCACACAGCACTACTATGACCTTAGACTTTAAACATTTCTCTCAACATCCTATCACTTGAAATTTCTGCTGTACAGTAGACATTGTATTGTACACATAACAAGGGGCAAGTTTCACATAATGAGAGATCATGTTAGCTTCAATACATTTTAAAATACACTACTTTGTACTTTCCTTCTCCCTTCCTCTCTGTGTATGGCCACCCATGTTCCTATACCACCTCCCCCCACCATCACACAATTATAATTAATCTGCATTGAGCTCATTATATGGCTCACCAACACCCCACCATCTTTTGCTTCTATTCAATGCTGCCGCATGCTGAGCCTGCTATTGACAAGGTATACATTGTCTACTTTAATTGCACACTTCACATCACATACACAACAGGTGATGTTCTCAACATGGATAGACTGTTTAGTCTAGTGGGTACTGCCTGCGCTTTGGACCTTGAGTTCTGGTGTTCGGATCATGGAAGGGGAGTTTTTTTTCTTTTTATTTTGAATCTTTTTTTTTAAATTAAAAATAAATATCTTGGTGGTGTGTGTGAATTGTGTTATGACATGGTGTGACTCGGTAGCGTGAGAATCTTTAATGCAACTTTTTACCTTCAATTACATCTGGATCATACAGCGAATCAAATTGGAAGCACAAGCAGCTTTTGCTGATGAAAACAATAGGCAAATTGATTATAATCTGTGAGCCAGTTCAGGTGTTTCTGCATGTTTTAAGTTACGTTACACTAAAAGCAACTATAACACTTAAACGTAGTGGTTTTCTTGAAGATACATCTGTACTGGATCACAGAACATAGGCATGCTGCATATCATTTTAATCAGCAGAAGCAGATTGTTCTAATAAGATGCATTTTAGGGTAAAAAGATGCATTAAAAGAAACACGATGCTACCAAGTCACACAGCTCTCCTATGACCTTAGACTCAAAACATTTCTCTCAACATCCTATCACTTGAAATTTCTGCTATACAGTAGAAATTGTATTATACACAAAACAGGGGGCAAGTTTCACATAATGAGAGATCATGTTAGGTTCAATACTTTTTAAAATACACTACTTTGTACTTTCCTTCTCCCTTCCTCTCTGTGTATGGACACCCAAGTTCCTAAACCACCTCCCCCCACCATCACACAATTATAATTCATCTGCATTGAGCTCATTATATTGCTCACCAACACCCCACCTTCTTTTGCTTCTATTCAATGCTGCCGCATGCTGAGCCTGCTATTGACAAGGTATACATTGTCTACTTTAATTGCACACTTCACATCACATACACAACAGGTGATGTTCTCAACATGGATAGACTGTTTTGTCTAGTGGGTACTGTCTACGCTTTGCACCTTGAGGTATGGGGTTCGGATCATGGAAGGGAAGTATTTTTTCTTTTTCTTTTGAATCTTTATTTTTAGATTAAAAATAAATCACTTGGTGGTGTGTGTGAATTCTGCTATGGCATGGTGTGACTCGGTAGCGCGAGTATCTTTAATGCAACTTTTTACCTTCAATTACATC
The DNA here is from genome assembly GCA_031769625.1 of Taudactylus pleione. NCBI lineage: Eukaryota > Metazoa > Chordata > Amphibia > Anura > Myobatrachidae > Taudactylus > Taudactylus pleione. Next base: position 8,373,914 of record JAUIMM010000759.1, read on the forward strand.
TGAATCATACAGTGAATCAAATTGAAAGCACAAGCAGCTTTTGCTGATGAAAACAATATGCAAATTGATTATAATCTGTGAGCCAGTTCAGGTGTTTCTGCATGTTTTATGTTACGTTACACTAATAGCGACTATAACACTTAAGCGTAGTGGTTTTCTTGAAGATACATCTGTACTGGATCACAGAACATAGGCATGCTGCATATCATTTTAATCAGCAGAAGCAGATTGTTCTAATAAGATGCATTTTAGTGTAAAAAGACGCAATAAAAGATGCACGATGCTACCAAGTCACACAGCACTCCGATGACCTTAGACTCAAAACATTTCTCTCAACATCCTATCACTTAAAATTTCTGCTGTACAGTAGAAATTGTATTATACACATAACAGGGGGCAAGTTTCACATAATGAGAGATCATGTTAGGTTCAATACTTTTTAAAATACACTACTTTGTACTTTCCTTCTCCCTTCCTCTCTGTGTATGGACACCCAAGTTCCTAAACCACCTCCCCCCACCATCACACAATTATAATTCATCTGCATTGAGCTCATTATATCGCTCACCAACACCCCACCTTCTTTTGCTTCTATTCAATACTGCCGCATGCTGAGCCTGCTAATGACAAGGTATTCATTGTCTGCTTTAATTGCATACTTCACATCAAATACACAACAGGTGATGTTCTCAACATGGATAGACTGTTTAGGCTAGTGGGTACTTTCTGTGCTTTTCACATTGAGGTCTGGGGTCCGAATCATGGAAGGGGAGTTTTTTTTCCTTTTCTTTTGAATCTTTATATTTAGATTAAATATAAATCACTTTGTGGTGTGTGTGAATTCTTTTATGGCATGGTGTGATTCGGTAGCGCGAGCATCTTTAATGCAACTTTTTACCTTCAATTACATCTGAATCATACAGCGAATCAAATTGAAAGCACAAGCAGCTTTTGCTGATGAAAACAATATGCAAATTGATTATAATCTGAGAGCCAGTTCAGGTGTTTCTGCATGTTTTATGTTACGTTACACTAATAGCGACTATAACACTTAAATGTAGTGGTTTTCTTGAAGATACATCTGTACTGGATCACAGAACATAGGCATGCTGCATATCATTTAATCAGCAGAAGCAGATTGTTCTAATAAGATGCACTTTAGTGTAAAAAGACGCATTAAAAGATGCACGATGCTACCAAGTCACACAGCACTCCTATGACCTTAGACTCAAAACAAATCTCTCAACATCCTATCACTTGAAATTTCTGCTATACAATAGAAATTGTATTTAACACATAACAGGGGGCAAGTTTCCCATAATGACAGATCATGTTAGGTTCAATACTTTTTAAAATACACTACTTTGTACTTTCCTTCTCACTTCCTCTCTGTGTATGGACACCCAAGTTCCTAATCCACCTCCCCCCACCATCACACAATTATAATTCATCTGCATTGAGCTCATTATATGGCTCACCAACACACCACCTTCTTTTGCTTCTATTCAATGCTGCCGCATGCTGAGCCTGCGATTGACAAGGTATACATTGTCTACTTTAATTGCACACTTCACATCAAAAACACAACAGGTGATGTTCTCAACATGGATAGACTGTTTAGGCTAGTGGGTACTGTCTGTGCTTTGCACATTGAGGTATGGGGTTGGGATCATGGAAGGGGAGTTTTTTTTCCTTTTCTTTTGAATCTTTATTTTTAGATTAAAAATAAATCACTTGGTGGTGTGTGTGAATTCTGTTATGGCATGGTGTGTCTCGGTAGCGCGAGTATCTTTAATGCAAGTTTTTACCTTCAATTACATCTGAATCATACAGCGAATCAAATTGAAAGCACAAGCAGCTTTTGCTGATGAAAACAATATGCAAATTGATTATAATCTGTGAGCCAGTTCAGGTGTTTCTGCATGTTTTATGTTACGTTACACTAATAGCGACTATAACACTTAAACGTAGTGGTTTTCTTGAAGATACATCTGTACTGGATCACAGAACATAGGCATGCTGCATATCATTTTAATCAGCAGAAGCAGATTGTTCTAATAAGATGCATTTTAGGGTAAAAAGATGCATTAAAAGATGCACGATGCTACCAAGTCACACAGCTCTCCTTTGACCTTAGACTCAAAACATTTCTCTCAACATCCTATCACTTGAAATTTCTGCTATACAGTAGAAATTGTATTATACACAAAACAGTGGGCAAGTTTCACATAATGAGAGATCATGTTATGTTCAATACTTTTTAAAATACACTACTTTGTACTTTCCTTCTCCCTTCCTCTCTGTGTATGGACACCCAAGTTCCTAAACCACCTCCCCCCACCATCACACAATTATAATTCATCTGCATTGAGCTCATTATATGGCTCACCAACACCCCTCCTTCCTTTGCTTCTATTCAATGCTGCCGCATGCTGAGCCTGCTATTGACAAGGTATACATTGTCTACTTTAATTGCACACTTCACATCAAAAACACAACAGGTGATGTTCTCAACATTGATAGACTGTTTAGGCTAGTGGGTACTGTCTGTGCTTTGCACATTGAGGTATGGGGTTGGAATCATGGAAGGGGAGTTTTTTTTCCTTTTCTTTTGAATCTTTATTTTTAGATTAAAAATAAATCACTTTGTGGTGTGTGTGAATTCTGTTATGGCATGGTGTGACTCGGTAGCGCGAGTATCTTTAATGCAAGTTTTTACCTTCAATTACATCTGAATCATACAGCGAATCAAATTGAAAGCACAAGCAGCTTTTGCTGATGAAAACAATATGCAAATTGATTATAATCTGTGAGCCAGTTCAGGTGTTTCTGCATGTTTTATGTTACGTTACACTAATAGCGACTATAACACTTAAGCGTATTGGTTTTCTTGAAGATACATCTGTACTGGATCACAGAACATAGGCATGCTGCATATCATTTTAATCAGCAGAAGCAGATTGTTCTAATAAGATGCATTTTAGGGTAAAAAGACGCATTAAAAGATGCACGATGCTACCAAGTCACACAGCACTCCGATGACCTTAGACTCAAAACATTTCTCTCAACATCCTATCACTTGAAATTTCTGCTGTACAGTAGAAATTGTATTATACACATAACAGGGGGCAAGTTTCACATAATGAGAGATCATGTTAGGTTCAATACTTTTTAAAATACACTACTTTGTACTTTCCTTCTCCCTTCCTCTCTGTGTAAGGACACCCAAGTTCCTAAACCACCTCCCCCCACCATCACACAATTATAATTCATCTGCATTGAGCTCATTATATCGCTCTCCAACACCCCACCTTCTTTTGCTTCTATTCAATACTGCCGCATGCTGAGCCTGCTAATGACAAGGTATTCATTGTCTGCTTTAATTGCATACTTCACATCAAATACACAACAGGTGATGTTCTCAACATGGATAGACTGTTTAGGCTAGTGGGTACTTTCTGTGCTTTTCACATTGAGGTCTGGGGTTCGAATCATGGAAGGGGAGTTTTTTTTCCTTTTCTTTTGAATCTTTATATTTAGATTAAAAATAAATCACTTTGTGGTGTGTGTGAATTCTGTTATGGCATGGTGTGATTCGGTAGCGTGAGCATCTTTAATGCAACTTTTACCTTCAATTACATCTGAATCATACAGCGAATCAAATTGAAAGCACAAGCAGCTTTTGCTGATGAAAACAATATGCAAATTGATTATAATCTGTGAGCCAGTTCAGGTGTTTCTGCATGTTTTATGTTACGTTACACTAATAGCGACTATAACACTTAAACGTAGTGGTTTTCTTGAAGATAAATATGTACTGGATCACAGAACATAGGCATGCTGCATATCATTTTAATCAGCAGAAGCAGATTGTTCTAATAAGATGCATTTTAGGGTAAAAAGATGCATTAAAAGATGCACGATGCTACCAAGTCACACAGCTCTCCTATGACCTTAGACTCAAAACATTTCTCTCAACATCCTATCACTTGAAATTTCTGCTATACAGTAGAAATTGTATTATACACAAAACAGGGGGCAAGTTTCACATAATGAGAGATCATGTTATGTTCAATACTTTTTAAAATACACTACTTTGTACTTTCCTTCTCCCTTCCTCTCTGTGTATGGACACCCAAGTTCCTAAACCACCTCCCCCCACCATCACACAATTATAATTCATCTGCATTGAGCTCATTATATGGCTCACCAACACCCCTCCTTCCTTTGCTTCTATTCAATGCTGCCGCATGCTGAGCCTGCTATTGACAAGGTATACATTGTCTACTTTAATTGCACACTTCACATCAAAAACACAACAGGTGATGTTCTCAACATGGATAGACTGTTTAGGCTAGTGGGTACTGTCTGTGCTTTGCACATTGAGGTATGGGGTTTGGATCATGGAAGGGGAGTTTGTTTTCCTTTTCTTTTGAATCTTTATTTTTAGATTAAAAATAAATCACTTGGTGGTGTGTGTGAATTCTGTTATGGCATGGTGTGACTCGGTAGCGCGAGTATCTTTAATGCAAGTTTTTACCTTCAATTACATCTGAATCATACAGCGAATCAAATTGAAAGCACAAGCAGCTTTTGCTGATGAAAACAATATGCAAATTGATTATAATCTGTGAGCCAGTTCAGGTGTTTCTGCATGTTTTATGTTACGTTACACTAATAGCGACTATAACACTTAAACGTAGTGGTTTTCTTGAAGATACATCTGTACTGGATCACAGAACATAGGCATGCTGCATATCATTTTAATCAGCAGAAGCAGATTGTTCTAATAAGATGCATTTTAGGGTAAAAAGATGCATTAAAAGATGCACGATGCTACCAAGTCACACAGCTCTCCTATGACCTTAGACTCAAAACATTTCTCTCAACATCCTATCACTTGAAATTTCTGCTATACATTAGAAATTGTATTATACACAAAACAGGGGGCAAGTTTCACATAATGAGAGATCATGTTAGGGTCAATACTTTTAAAATACACTACTTTGTACTTTCCTTCTCCCTTCCTCTCTGTGTATGGACACCCAAGTTCCTAAACCACCTCCCCCCACCATCACACAATTATAATTCATCTGCATTGAGCTCATTATATGGCTCACCAACACCCCACCTTCTTTTGCTTCTATTCAATGCTGCCGCATGGTGAGCCTGCTATTGACAAGGTATACATTGTCTACTTTAATTGCACACTTCACATCAAAAACACAACAGGTGATGTTCTCAACATGGATAGACTGTATAGGCTAGTGGGTACTGTCTGTGCTTTGCACATTGAGGTATGGGGTTCGGATCATGGAAGGGGAGTTTTTTTTCCTTTTCTTTTGAATCTTTATTTTTAGATTAAAAATAAATCACTTGGTGGTGTGTGTGAATTCTGTTATGGCATGGTGTGACTCGGTAGCGCGAGTATCTTTAATGCAAGTTTTTACCTTCAATTACATCTGAATGATACAGCGAATCAAATTGAAAGCACAAGCAGCTTTTGCTGATGAAAACAATATGCAAATTGATTATAATCTTTGAGCAAGTTCAGGTGTTTCTGCATGTCTTATGTTACGTTACACTAATAGCGACTATAACACTTAAACGTAGTGGTTTTCTTGAAGATACATCTGTACTGGATCACAGAACATAGGCATGCTGCATACCATTTTAATCAGCAGAAGCAGATTGTTCTAATAAGATGCATTTTAGGGTAAAAAGATGCATTAAAAGATGCACGATGCTACCAAGTCACACAGCTCTCCTATGACCTTAGACTCAAAACATTTCTCTCAACATCCTATCACTTGAAATTTCTGCTATACAGTAGAAATTGTATTATACACAAAACAGGGGGCAAGTTTCACATAATGAGAGATCATGTTTGGTTCAATACTTTTTAAAATACACTACTTTGTACTTTCCTTCTCCCTTCCTCTCTGTGTATGGACACCCAAGTTCCTAAACCACCTCCCCCCACCATCACACAATTATAATTCATCTGCATTGAGCTCATTATATCGCTCACCAACACCCCACCTTCTTTTGCATCTATTCAATGCTGCTGCATGCTGAGCCTGCTAATGACAAGGTATTCATTGTCTGCTTTAATTGCATACTTCACATCAAATACACAACAGGTGATGTTCTCAACATGGATAGACTGTTTAGGCTAGTGGGTACTTTCTGTGCTTTTCACATTGAGGTCTGGGGTTCGAATCATGGAAGGGGAGTTTTTTTTCCTTTTCTTTTGAATCTTTATATTTAGATTAAAAATAAATCACTTTGTGGTGTGTGTGAATTCTGTTATGGCATGGTGTGACTCGGTAGCGCGAGTATCTTTAATGCAAGTTTTTACCTTCAATTACATCTGAATCATACAGCGAATCAAACTGAAAGCACAAGCAGCTTTTGCTGATGAAAACAATATGCAAATTGATTATAATCTGTGAGCCAGTTCAGGTGTTTCTGCATGTCTTTTGTTACATTACACTAATAGCGACTATAACACTTAAACGTAGTGGTTTTCTTGAAGATACATCTGTACTGGATCACAGAACATAGGCATGCTGCATATCATTTTAATCAGCAGAAGCAGATTGTTCTATTAAGATGCATTTTAGGGTAAAAAGATGCATTAAAAGATGCACGATGCTACCAAGTCACACAGCTCTCCTATGACCTTAGACTCAAAACATTTCTCTCAACATCCTATCACTTGAAATTTCTGCTATACATTAGAAATTGTATTATACACAAAACAGGGGGCAAGTTTCACATAATGAGAGATCATTTAGTGTCAATACTTTTTAAAATACACTACTTTGTACTTTCCTTCTCCCTTCATCTCTGTGTATGGACACCCAAGTTCCTAAACCACCTCCCCCCACCATCACACAATTATAATTCATCTGCATTGAGCTCATTATATGGCTCACCAACACCCCACCTTCTTTTGCTTCTATTCAATGCTGCCGCATGGTGAGCCTGCTATTGACAAGGTATACATTGTCTACTTTAATTGCACACTTCACATCAAAAACACAACAGGTGATGTTCTCAACATGGATAGACTGTATAGGCTAGTGGGTACTGTCTGTGCTTTGCACATTGAGGTATGGGGTTCGGATCATGGAAGGGGAGTTTTTTTTCCTTTTCTTTTGAATCTTTATTTTTAGATTAAAAATAAATCACTTGGTGGTGTGTGTGAATTCTGTTATGGCATGGTGTGACTCGGTAGCGCGAGTATCTTTAATGCAAGTTTTTACCTTCAATTACATCTGAATGATACAGCGAATCAAATTGAAAGCACAAGCAGCTTTTTCTGATGAAAACAATATGCAAATTGATTATAATCTGTGAGCCAGTTCAGGTGTTTCTGCATGTCTTATGTTACGTTACACTAATAGCGACTATAACACTTAAACGTAGTGGTTTTCTTGAAGATACATCTGTACTGGATCACAGAACATAGGCATGCTGCATACCATTTTAATCAGCAGAAGCAGATTGTTCTAATAAGATGCATTTTAGGGTAAAAAGATGCATTAAAAGATGCACGATGCTACCAAGTCACACAGCTCTCCTATGACCTTAGACTCAAAACATTTCTCTCAACATCCTATCACTTGAAATTTCTGCTATACAGTAGAAATTGTATTATACACAAAACAGGGGGCAAGTTTCACATAATGAGAGATCATGTTAGGTTCAATACTTTTTAAAATACACTACTTTGTACTTTCCTTCTCCCTTCCTCTCTGTGTATGGACACCCAAGTTCCTAAACCACCTCCCCCCACCATCACACAATTATAATTCATCTGCATTGAGCTCATTATATCGCTCACCAACACCCCACCTTCTTTTGCATCTATTCAATGCTGCTGCATGCTGAGCCTGCTAATGACAAGGTATTCATTGTCTGCTTTAATTGCATACTTCACATCAAATACACAACAGGTGATGTTCTCAACATGGATAGACTGTTTAGGCTAGTGGGTACTTTCTGTGCTTTTCACATTGAGGTCTGGGGTTCGAATCATGGAAGGGGAGTTTTTTTTCCTTTTCTTTTGAATCTTTATATTTAGATTAAAAATAAATCACTTTGTGGTGTGTGTGAATTCTGTTATGGCATGGTGTGACTCGGTAGCGCGAGTATCTTTAATGCAAGTTTTTACCTTCAATTACATCTGAATCATACAGCGAATCAAACTGAAAGCACAAGCAGCTTTTGCTGATGAAAACAATATGCAAATTGATTATAATCTGTGAGCCAGTTCAGGTGTTTCTGCATGTCTTTTGTTACATTACACTAATAGCGACTATAACACTTAAACGTAGTGGTTTTCTTGAAGATACATCTGTACTGGATCACAGAACATAGGCATGCTGCATATCATTTTAATCAGCAGAAGCAGATTGTTCTAATAAGATGCATTTTAGGGTAAAAAGATGCATTAAAAGATGCACGATGCTACCAAGTCACACAGCTCTCCTATGACCTTAGACTCAAAACATTTCTCTCAACATCCTATCACTTGAAATTTCTGCTATACATTAGAAATTGTATTATACACAAAACAGGGGGCAAGTTTCACATAATGAGAGATCATGTTAGGGTCAATACTTTTTAAAATACACTACTTTGTACTTTCCTTCTCCCTTCCTCTCTGTGTATGGACACCCAAGTTCCTAAACCACCTCCCCCCACCATCACACAATTATAATTCATCTGCATTGAGCTCATTATATGGCTCACCAACACCCCACCTTCTTTTGCTTCTATTCAATGCTGCCGCATGGTGAGCCTGCTATTGACAAGGTATACATTGTCTACTTTAATTGCACACTTCACATCAAAAACACAACAGGTGATGTTCTCAACATGGATAGACTGTATAGGCTAGTGGGTACTGTCTGTGCTTTGTACATTGAGGTATGGGGTTCGGATCATGGAAGGGGAGTTTTTTTTCCTTTTCTTTTGAATCTTTATTTTTAGATTAAAAATAAATCACTTGGTGGTGTGTGTGAATTCTGTTATGGCATGGTGTGACTCGGTAGCGCGAGTATCTTTAATGCAAGTTTTTACCTTCAATTACATCTGAATGATACAGCGAATCAAATTGAAAGCACAAGCAGCTTTTTCTGATGAAAACAATATGCAAATTGATTATAATCTGTGAGCCAGTTCAGGTGTTTCTGCATGTCTTATGTTACGTTACACTAATAGCGACTATAACACTTAAACGTAGTGGTTTTCTTGAAGATACATCTGTACTGGATCACAGAACATAGGCATGCTGCATACCATTTTAATCAGCAGAAGCAGATTGTTCTAATAAGATGCATTTTAGGGTAAAAAGATGCATTAAAAGATGCACGATGCTACCAAGTCAAACAGCTCTCCTATGACCTTAGACTCAAAACATTTCTCTCAACATCCTATCACTTGAAATTTCTGCTATACAGTAGAAATTGTATTATACACAAAACAGGGGGCAAGTTTCACATAATGAGAGATCATGTTAGGGTCAATACTTTTTAAAATACACTACTTTGTACTTTCCTTCTCCCTTCCTCTCTGTGTATGGACACCCAAGTTCCTAAACCACCTCCCCCCACCATCACACAATTATAATTCATCTGCATTGAGCTCATTATATGGCTCACCAACACCCCACCTTCTTTTGCTTCTATTCAATGCTGCCGCATGGTGAGCCTGCTATTGACCAGGTATACATTGTCTACTTTAATTGCACACTTCACATCCAAAACACAACAGGTGATGTTCTCAACATGGATATACTGTTTAGGCTAGTGGGTACTGTCTGTGCTTTGCACATTGAGGTATGGGGTTCGGATCATGGATGGGGAGTTTTTTTTCCTTTTCTTTTGAATCTTTATTTTTAGATTAAAAATAAATCACTTGGTGGTGTGTGTGAATTCTGTTATGGCATGGTGTGACTCGGTAGCGCGAGTATCTTTAATGCAAGTTTTTACCTTCAATTACATCTGAATCATACAGCGAATCAAATTGAAAGCACAAGCAGCTTTTTCTGATGAAAAAACTATGCAAATTGATTATAATCTGTGAGCCAGTTCAGGTGTTTCTGCATGTCTTTTGTTACATTACACTAATAGCGACTATAACACTTAAACGTAGTGGTTTTCTTGAAGATACATCTGTACTGGATCACAGAACATAGGCATGCTGCATATCATTTTAATCAGCAGAAGCAGATTGTTCTATTAAGATGCCTTTTAGGGTAAAAAGATGCATTAAAAGATGCACGATGCTACCAAGTCACACAGCTCTCCTATGACCTTAGACTCAAAACATTTCTCTCAACATCCTATCACTTGAAATTTCTGCTATACATTAGAAATTGTATTATACACAAAACAGGGGGCAAGTTTCACATAATGAGAGATCATGTTAGGGTCAATACTTTTTAAAATACACTACTTTGTACTTTCCTTCTCCCTTCCTCTCTGTGTATGGACACCCAAGTTCCTAAACCACCTCCCCCCACCATCACACAATTATAATTCATCTGCATTGAGCTCATTATATGGCTCACCAACACCCCACCTTCTTTTGCTTCTATTCAATGCTGCCGCATGGTGAGCCTGCTATTGACAAGGTATACATTGTCTACTTTAATTGCACACTTCACATCAAAAACACAACAGGTGATGTTCTCAACATGGATAGACTGTATAGGCTAGTGGGTACTGTCTGTGCTTTGCACATTGAGGTATGGGGTTCGGATCATGGAAGGGGAATTTTTTTTCCTTTTCTTTTGAATCTTTATTTTTAGATTAAAAATAAATCACTTGGTGGTGTGTGTGAATTCTGTTATGGCATGGTGTGACTCGGTAGCGCGAGTATCTTTAATGCAAGTTTTTACCTTCAATTACATCTGAATGATACAGCGAATCAAATTGAAAGCACAAGCAGCTTTTTCTGATGAAAACAATATGCAAATTGATTATAATCTGTGAGCCAGTTCAGGTGTTTCTGCATGTCTTATGTTACGTTTCACTAATAGCGACTATAACACTTAAACGTAGTGGTTTTCTTGAAGATACATCTGTACTGGATCACAGAACATAGGCATGCTGCATATCATTTTAATCAGCAGAAGCAGATTGTTCTAATAAGATGCATTTTAGGGTAAAAAGATGCATTAAAAGATGCACGATGCTACCAAGTCACACAGCTCTCCTATGACCTTAGACTCAAAACATTTCTCTCAACATCCTATCACTTGAAATTTCTGCTATACAGTAGAAATTGTATTATACACAAAACAGGGGGCAAGTTTCACATAATGAGAGATCATGTTAGGTTCAATACTTTTTAAAATACACTACTTTGTACTTTCCTTCTCCCTTCCTCTCTGTGTATGGACACCCAAGTTCCTAAACCACCTCCCCCCACCATCACACAATTATAATTCATCTGCATTGAGCTCATTATATCGCTCACCAACACCCCACCTTCTTTTGCATCTATTCAATGCTGCTGCATGCTGAGCCTGCTAATGACAAGGTATTCATTGTCTGCTTTAATTGCATACTTCACATCAAATACACAACAGGTGATGTTCTCAACATGGATAGACTGTATAGGCTAGTGGGTACTGTCTGTGCTTTTCACATTGAGGTCTGGGGTTCGAATCATGGAAGGGGAGTTTTTTTTCCTTTTCTTTTGAATCTTTATTTTTAGATTAAAAATAAATCACTTGGTGGTGTGTGTGAATTCTGTTATGGCATGGTGTGACTCGGTAGCGCGAGTATCTTTAATGCAAGTTTTTACCTTCAATTACATCTGAATGATACAGCGAATCAAATTGAAAGCACAAGCAGCTTTTTCTGATGAAAACAATATGCAAATTGATTATAATCTGTGAGCCAGTTCAGGTGTTTCTGCATGTCTTATGTTACGTTACACTAATAGCGACTATAACACTTAAACGTAGTGGTTTTCTTGAAGATACATCTGTACTGGATCACAGAACATAGGCATGCTGCATACCATTTTAATCAGCAGAAGCAGATTGTTCTAATAAGATGCATTTTAGGGTAAAAAGATGCATTAAAAGATGCACGATGCTACCAAGTCAAACAGCTCTCCTATGACCTTAGACTCAAAACATTTCTCTCAACATCCTATCACTTGAAATTTCTGCTATACAGTAGAAATTGTATTATACACAAAACAGGGGGCAAGTTTCACATAATGAGAGATCATGTTAGGTTCAATACTTTTTAAAATACACTACTTTGTACTTTCCTTCTCCCTTCCTCTCTGTGTATGGACACCCAAGTTCCTAAACCACCTCCCCCCACCATCACACAATTATAATTCATCTGCATTGAGCTCATTATATGGCTCACCAACACCCCACCTTCTTTTGCTTCTATTCAATGCTGCCGCATGGTGAGCCTGCTATTGACCAGGTATACATTGTCTACTTTAATTGCACACTTCACATCCAAAACACAACAGGTGATGTTCTCAACATGGATAGACTGTTTAGGCTAGTGGGTACTGTCTGTGCTTTGCACATTGAGGTATGGGGTTCGGATCATGGATGGGGAGTTTTTTTTCCTTTTCTTTTGAATCTTTATTTTTAGATTAAAAATAAATCACTTGGTGGTGTGTGTGAATTCTGTTATGGCATGGTGTGACTCGGTAGCGCGAGTATCTTTAATGCAAGTTTTTACCTTCAATTACATCTGAATCATACAGCGAATCAAATTGAAAGCACAAGCAGCTTTTTCTGATGAAAACACTATGCAAATTGATTATAATCTGTGAGCCAGTTCAGGTGTTTCTGCATGTCTTTTGTTACATTACACTAATAGCGACTATAACACTTAAACGTAGTGGTTTTCTTGAAGATACATCTGTACTGGATCACAGAACATAGGCATGCTGCATATCATTTTAATCAGCAGAAGCAGATTGTTCTATTAAGATGCATTTTAGGGTAAAAAGATGCATTAAAAGATGCACGATGCTACCAAGTCACACAGCTCTCCTATGACCTTAGACTCAAAACATTTCTCTCAACATCCTATCACTTGAAATTTCTGCTATACATTAGAAATTGTATTATACACAAAACAGGGGGCAAGTTTCACATAATGAGAGATCATGTTAGGGTCAATACTTTTTAAAATACACTACTTTGTACTTTCCTTCTCCCTTCCTCTCTGTGTATGGACACCCAAGTTCCTAAACCACCTCCCCCCACCATCACACAATTATAATTCATCTGCATTGAGCTCATTATATGGCTCACCAACACCCCACCTTCTTTTGCTTCTATTCAATGCTGCCGCATGGTGAGCCTGCTATTGACAAGGTATACATTGTCTACTTTAATTGCACACTTCACATCAAAAACACAACAGGTGATGTTCTCAACATGGATAGACTGTATAGGCTAGTGGGTACTGTCTGTGCTTTGCACATTGAGGTATGGGGTTCGGATCATGGAAGGGGAATTTTTTTTCCTTTTCTTTTGAATCTTTATTTTTAGATTAAAAATAAATCACTTGGTGGTGTGTGTGAATTCTGTTATGGCATGGTGTGACTCGGTAGCGCGAGTATCTTTAATGCAAGTTTTTACCTTCAATTACATCTGAATGATACAGCGAATCAAATTGAAAGCACAAGCAGCTTTTTCTGATGAAAACAATATGCAAATTGATTATAATCTGTGAGCCAGTTCAGGTGTTTCTGCATGTCTTATGTTACGTTACACTAATAGCGACTATAACACTTAAACGTAGTGGTTTTCTTGAAGATACATCTGTACTGGATCACAGAACATAGGCATGTTGCATACCATTTTAATCAGCAGAAGCAGATTGTTCTAATAAGATGCATTTTAGGGTAAAAAGATGCATTAAAAGATGCACGATGCTACCAAGTCACACAGCTCTCCTATGACCTTAGACTCAAAACATTTCTCTCAACATCCTATCACTTGAAATTTCTGCTATACAGTAGAAATTGTATTATACACAAAACAGGGGGCAAGTTTCACATAATGAGAGATCATGTTATGTTCAATACTTTTTAAAATACACTACTTTGTACTTTCCTTCTCCCTTCCTCTCTGTGTATGGACACCCAAGTTCCTAAACCACCTCCCCCCACCATCACACAATTATAATTCATCTGCATTGAGCTCATTATATGGCTCACCAACACCCCTCCTTCCTTTGCTTCTATTCAATGCTGCCGCATGCTGAGCCTGCTATTGACAAGGTATACATTGTCTACTTTAATTGCACACTTCACATCAAAAACACAACAGGTGATGTTCTCAACATGGATAGACTGTTTAGGCTAGTGGGTACTGTCTGTGCTTTGCACATTGAGGTATGGGGTTTGGATCATGGAAGGGGAGTTTGTTTTCCTTTTCTTTTGAATCTTTATTTTTAGATTAAAAATAAATCACTTGGTGGTGTGTGTGAATTCTGTTATGGCATGGTGTGACTCGGTAGCGCGAGTATCTTTAATGCAAGTTTTTACCTTCAATTACATCTGAATCATACAGCGAATCAAATTGAAAGCACAAGCAGCTTTTGCTGATGAAAACAATATGCAAATTGATTATAATCTGTGAGCCAGTTCAGGTGTTTCTGCATGTTTTATGTTACGTTATACTAATAGCGACTATAACACTTAAACGTAGTGGTTTTCTTGAAGATACATCTGTACTGGATCACAGAACATAGGCATGCTGCATATCATTTTAATCAGCAGAAGCAGATTGTTCTAATAAGATGCATTTTAGGGTAAAAAGATGCATTAAAAGATGCACGATGCTACCAAGTCACACAGCTCTCCTATGACCTTAGACTCAAAACATTTCTCTCAACATCCTATCACTTGAAATTTCTGCTATACATTAGAAATTGTATTATACACAAAACAGGGGGCAAGTTTCACATAATGAGAGATCATGTTAGGGTCAATACTTTTTAAAATACACTACTTTGTACTTTCCTTCTCCCTTCCTCTCTGTGTATGGACACCCAAGTTCCTAAACCACCTCCCCCCACCATCACACAATTATAATTCATCTGCATTGAGCTCATTATATGGCTCACCAACACCCCACCTTCTTTTGCTTCTATTCAATGCTGCCGCATGGTGAGCCTGCTATTGACAAGGTATACATTGTCTACTTTAATTGCACACTTCACATCAAAAACACAACAGGTGATGTTCTCAACATGGATAGACTGTATAGGCTAGTGGGTACTGTCTGTGCTTTGCACATTGAGGTATGGGGTTTGGATCATGGAAGGGGAGTTTTTTTTCCTTTTCTTTTGAATCTTTATTTTTAGATTAAAAATAAATCACTTGGTGGTGTGTGTGAATTCTGTTATGGCATGGTGTGACTCGGTAGCGCGAGTATCTTTAATGCAAGTTTTTACCTTCAATTACATCTGAATGATACAGCGAATCAAATTGAAAGCACAAGCAGCTTTTGCTGATGAAAACAATATGCAAATTGATTATAATCTTTGAGCAAGTTCAGGTGTTTCTGCATGTCTTATGTTACGTTACACTAATAGCGACTATAACACTTAAACGTAGTGGTTTTCTTGAAGATACATCTGTACTGGATCACAGAAAATAGGCATGCTGCATACCATTTTAATCAGCAGAAGCAGATTGTTCTAATAAGATGCATTTTAGGGTAAAAAGATGCATTAAAAGATGCACGATGCTACCAAGTCAAACAGCTCTCCTATGACCTTAGACTCAAAACATTTCTCTCAACATCCTATCACTTGAAATTTCTGCTATACAGTAGAAATTGTATTATACACAAAACAGGGGGCAAGTTTCACATAATGAGAGATCATGTTAGGTTCAATACTTTTTAAAATACACTACTTTGTACTTTCCTTCTCCCTTCCTCTCTGTGTATGGACACCCAAGTTCCTAAACCACCTCCCCCCACCATCACACAATTATAATTCATCTGCATTGAGCTCATTATATGGCTCACCAACACCCCACCTTCTTTTGCTTCTATTCAATGCTGCCGCATGGTGAGCCTGCTATTGACCAGGTATACATTGTCTACTTTAATTGCACACTTCACATCCAAAACACAACAGGTGATGTTCTCAACATGGATAGACTGTTTAGGCTAGTGGGTACTGTCTGTGCTTTGCACATTGAGGTATGGGGTTCGGATCATGGATGGGGAGTTTTTTTTCCTTTTCTTTTGAATCTTTATTTTTAGATTAAAAATAAATCACTTGGTGGTGTGTGTGAATTCTGTTATGGCATGGTGTGACTCGGTAGCGCGAGTATCTTTAATGCAAGTTTTTACCTTCAATTACATCTGAATCATACAGCGAATCAAATTGAAAGCACAAGCAGCTTTTTCTGATGAAAACACTATGCAAATTGATTATAATCTGTGAGCCAGTTCAGATGTTTCTGCATGTCTTTTGTTACATTACACTAATAGCGACTATAACACTTAAACATAGTGGTTTTCTTGAAGATACATCTGTACTGGATCACAGAACATAGGCATGCTGCATATCATTTTAATCAGCAGAAGCAGATTGTTCTATTAAGATGCATTTTAGGGTAAAAAGATGCATTAAAAGATGCACGATGCTACCAAGTCACACAGCTCTCCTATGACCTTAGACTCAAAACATTTCTCTCAACATCCTATCACTTGAAATTTCTGCTATACATTAGAAATTGTATTATACACAAAACAGGGGGCAAGTTTCACATAATGAGAGATCATGTTAGGGTCAATACTTTTTAAAATACACTACTTTGTACTTTCCTTCTCCCTTCCTCTCTGTGTATGGACACCCAAGTTCCTAAACCACCTCCCCCCACCATCACACAATTATAATTCATCTGCATTGAGCTCATTATATGGCTCACCAACACCCCACCTTCTTTTGCTTCTATTCAATGCTGCCGCATGGTGAGCCTGCTATTGACAAGGTATACATTGTCTACTTTAATTGCACACTTCACATCAAAAACACAACAGGTGATGTTCTCAACATGGATAGACTGTATAGGCTAGTGGGTACTGTCTGTGCTTTGCACATTGAGGTATGGGGTTCGGATCATGGAAGGGGAATTTTTTTTCCTTTTCTTTTGAATCTTTATTTTTAGATTAAAAATAAATCACTTGGTGGTGTGTGTGAATTCTGTTATGGCATGGTGTGACTCGGTAGCGCGAGTATCTTTAATGCAAGTTTTTACCTTCAATTACATCTGAATGATACAGCGAATCAAATTGAAAGCACAAGCAGCTTTTTCTGATGAAAACAATATGCAAATTGATTATAATCTGTGAGCCAGTTCAGGTGTTTCTGCATGTCTTATGTTACGTTACACTAATAGCGACTATAACACTTAAACGTAGTGGTTTTCTTGAAGATACATCTGTACTGGATCACAGAACATAGGCATGCTGCATACCATTTTAATCAGCAGAAGCAGATTGTTCTAATAAGATGCAATTTAGGGTAAAAAGATGCATTAAAAGATGCACGATGCTACCAAGTCACACAGCTCTCCTATGACCTTAGACTCAAAACATTTCTCTCAACATCCTATCACTTGAAATTTCTGCTATACAGTAGAAATTGTATTATACACAAAACAGGGGGCAAGTTTCACATAATGAGAGATCATGTTATGTTCAATACTTTTTAAAATACACTACTTTGTACTTTCCTTCTCCCTTCCTCTCTGTGTATGGACACCCAAGTTCCTAAACCACCTCCCCCCACCATCACACAATTATAATTCATCTGCATTGAGCTCATTATATGGCTCACCAACACCCCTCCTTCCTTTGCTTCTATTCAATGCTGCCGCATGCTGAGCCTGCTATTGACAAGGTATACATTGTCTACTTTAATTGCACACTTCACATCAAAAACACAACAGGTGATGTTCTCAACATGGATAGACTGTTTAGGCTAGTGGGTACTGTCTGTGCTTTGCACATTGAGGTATGGGGTTTGGATCATGGAAGGGGAGTTTGTTTTCCTTTTCTTTTGAATCTTTATTTTTAGATTAAAAATAAATCACTTGGTGGTGTGTGTGAATTCTGTTATGGCATGGTGTGACTCGGTAGCGCGAGTATCTTTAATGCAAGTTTTTACCTTCAATTACATCTGAATCATACAGCGAATCAAATTGAAAGCACAAGCAGCTTTTGCTGATGAAAACAATATGCAAATTGATTATAATCTGTGAGCCAGTTCAGGTGTTTCTGCATGTTTTATGTTACGTTACACTAATAGCGACTATAACACTTAAACGTAGTGGTTTTCTTGAAGATACATCTGTACTGGATCACAGAACATAGGCATGCTGCATATCATTTTAATCAGCAGAAGCAGATTGTTCTAATAAGATGCATTTTAGGGTAAAAAGATGCATTAAAAGATGCACGATGCTACCAAGTCACACAGCTCTCCTATGACCTTAGACTCAAAACATTTCTCTCAACATCCTATCACTTGAAATTTCTGCTATACATTAGAAATTGTATTATACACAAAACAGGGGGCAAGTTTCACATAATGAGAGATCATGTTAGGGTCAATACTTTTTAAAATACACTACTTTGTACTTTCCTTCTCCCTTCCTCTCTGTGTATGGACACCCAAGTTCCTAAACCACCTCCCCCCACCATCACACAATTATAATTCATCTGCATTGAGCTCATTATATGGCTCACCAACACCCCACCTTCTTTTGCTTCTATTCAATGCTGCCGCATGGTGAGCCTGCTATTGACAAGGTATACATTGTCTACTTTAATTGCACACTTCACATCAAAAACACAACAGGTGATGTTCTCAACATGGATAGACTGTATAGGCTAGTGGGTACTGTCTGTGCTTTGCACATTGAGGTATGGGGTTCGGATCATGGAAGGGGAGGTTTTTTTCCTTTTCTTTTGAATCTTTATTTTTAGATTAAAAATAAATCACTTGGTGGTGTGTGTGAATTCTGTTATGGCATGGTGTGACTCGGTAGCGCGAGTATCTTTAATGCAAGTTTTTACCTTCAATTACATCTGAATGATACAGCGAATCAAATTGAAAGCACAAGCAGCTTTTGCTGATGAAAACAATATGCAAATTGATTATAATCTTTGAGCAAGTTCAGGTGTTTCTGCATGTCTTATGTTACGTTACACTAATAGCGACTATAACACTTAAACGTAGTGGTTTTCTTGAAGATACATCTGTACTGGATCACAGAACATAGGCATGCTGCATACCATTTTAATCAGCAGAAGCAGATTGTTCTAATAAGATGCATTTTAGGGTAAAAAGATGCATTAAAAGATGCACGATGCTACCAAGTCACACAGCTCTCCTATGACCTTAGACTCAAAACATTTCTCTCAACATCCTATCACTTGAAATTTCTGCTATACAGTAGAAATTGTATTATACACAAAACAGGGGGCAAGTTTCACATAATGAGAGATCATGTTAGGTTCAATACTTTTTAAAATACACTACTTTGTACTTTCCTTCTCCCTTCCTCTCTGTGTATGGACACCCAAGTTCCTAAACCACCTCCCCCCACCATCACACAATTATAATTCATCTGCATTGAGCTCATTATATCGCTCACCAACACCCCACCTTCTTTTGCATCTATTCAATGCTGCTGCATGCTGAGCCTGCTAATGACAAGGTATTCATTGTCTGCTTTAATTGCATACTTCACATCAAATACACAACAGGTGATGTTCTCAACATGGATAGACTGTTTAGGCTAGTGGGTACTTTCTGTGCTTTTCACATTGAGGTCTGGGGTTCGAATCATGGAAGGGGAGTTTTTTTTCCTTTTCTTTTGAATCTTTATATTTAGATTAAAAATAAATCACTTTGTGGTGTGTGTGAATTCTGTTATGGCATGGTGTGACTCGGTAGCGCGAGTATCTTTAATGCAAGTTTTTACCTTCAATTACATCTGAATCATACAGCGAATCAAACTGAAAGCACAAGCAGCTTTTGCTGATGAAAACAATATGCAAATTGATTATAATCTGTGAGCCAGTTCAGGTGTTTCTGCATGTCTTTTGTTACATTACACTAATAGCGACTATAACACTTAAACGTAGTGGTTTTCTTGAAGATACATCTGTACTGGATCACAGAACATAGGCATGCTGCATATCATTTTAATCAGCAGAAGCAGATTGTTCTATTAAGATGCATTTTAGGGTAAAAAGATGCATTAAAAGATGCACGATGCTACCAAGTCACACAGCTCTCCTATGACCTTAGACTCAAAACATTTCTCTCAACATCCTATCACTTGAAATTTCTGCTATACATTAGAAATTGTATTATACACAAAACAGGGGGCAAGTTTCACATAATGAGAGATCATGTTAGGGTCAATACTTTTTAAAATACACTACTTTGTACTTTCCTTCTCCCTTCCTCTCTGTGTATGGACACCCAAGTTCCTAAACCACCTCCCCCCACCATCACACAATTATAATTCATCTGCATTGAGCTCATTATATGGCTCACCAACACCCCACCTTCTTTTGCTTCTATTCAATGCTGCCGCATGGTGAGCCTGCTATTGACAAGGTATACATTGTCTACTTTAATTGCACACTTCACATCAAAAACACAACAGGTGATGTTCTCAACATGGATAGACTGTATAGGCTAGTGGGTACTGTCTGTGCTTTGCACATTGAGGTATGGGGTTCGGATCATGGAAGGGGAGTTTTTTTTCCTTTTCTTTTGAATCTTTATTTTTAGATTAAAAATAAATCACTTGGTGGTGTGTGTGAATTCTGTTATGGCATGGTGTGACTCGGTAGCGCGAGTATCTTTAATGCAAGTTTTTACCTTCAATTACATCTGAATGATACAGCGAATCAAATTGAAAGCACAAGCAGCTTTTTCTGATGAAAACAATATGCAAATTGATTATAATCTGTGAGCCAGTTCAGGTGTTTCTGCATGTCTTATGTTACGTTACACTAATAGCGACTATAACACTTAAACGTAGTGGTTTTCTTGAAGATACATCTGTACTGGATCACAGAACATAGGCATGCTGCATACCATTTTAATCAGCAGAAGCAGATTGTTCTAATAAGATGCATTTTAGGGTAAAAAGATGCATTAAAAGATGCACGATGCTATCAAGTCAAACAGCTCTCCTATGACCTTAGACTCAAAACATTTCTCTCAACATCCTATCACTTGAAATTTCTGCTATACAGTAGAAATTGTATTATACACAAAACAGGGGGCAAGTTTCACATAATGAGAGATCATGTTAGGTTCAATACTTTTTAAAATACACTACTTTGTACTTTCCTTCTCCCTTCCTCTCTGTGTATGGACACCCAAGTTCCTAAACCACCTCCCCCCACCATCACACAATTATAATTCATCTGCATTGAGCTCATTATATGGCTCACCAACACCCCTCCTTCCTTTGCTTCTATTCAATGCTGCCGCATGCTGAGCCTGCTATTGACAAGGTATACATTGTCTACTTTAATTGCACACTTCACATCAAAAACACAACAGGTGATGTTCTCAACATGGATAGACTGTTTAGGCTAGTGGGTACTGTCTGTGCTTTGCACATTGAGATATGGGGTTTGGATCATGGAAGGGGAGTTTGTTTTCCTTTTCTTTTGAATCTTTATTTTTAGATTAAAAATAAATCACTTGGTGGTGTGTGTGAATTCTGTTATGGCATGGTGTGACTCGGTAGCGCGAGTATCTTTAATGCAAGTTTTTACCTTCAATTACATCTGAATCATACAGCGAATCAAATTGAAAGCACAAGCAGCTTTTGCTGATGAAAACAATATGCAAATTGATTATAATCTGTGAGCCAGTTCAGGTGTTTCTGCATGTTTTATGTTACGTTACACTAATAGCGACTATAACACTTAAACGTAGTGGTTTTCTTGAAGATACATCTGTACTGGATCACAGAACATAGGCATGCTGCATATCATTTTAATCAGCAGAAGCAGATTGTTCTAATAAGATGCATTTTAGGGTAAAAAGATGCATTAAAAGATGCACGATGCTACCAAGTCACACAGCTCTCCTATGACCTTAGACTCAAAACATTTCTCTCAACATCCTATCACTTGAAATTTCTGCTATACAGTAGAAATTGTATTATACACAAAACAGGGGGCAAGTTTCACATAATGAGAGATCATGTTAGGTTCAATACTTTTTAAAATACAATACTTTGTACTTTCCTTCTCCCTTCCTCTCTGTGTATGGACACCCAAGTTCCTAAACCACCTCCCCCCACCATCACACAATTATAATTCATCTGCATTGAGCTCATTATATGGCTCACCAACACCCCACCTTCTTTTGCTTCTATTCAATGCTGCCGCATGGTGAGCCTGCTATTGACCAGGTATACATTGTCTACTTTAATTGCACACTTCACATCCAAAACACAACAGGTGATGTTCTCAACATGGATAGACTGTTTAGGCTAGTGGGTACTGTCTGTGCTTTGCACATTGAGGTATGGGGTTCGGATCATGGATGGGGAGTTTTTTTTCCTTTTCTTTTGAATCTTTATTTTTAGATTAAAAATAAATCACTTGGTGGTGTGTGTGAATTCTGTTATGGCATGGTGTGACTCGGTAGCGCGAGTATCTTTAATGCAAGTTTTTACCTTCAATTACATCTGAATCATACAGCGAATCAAATTGAAAGCACAAGCAGCTTTTTCTGATGAAAACACTATGCAAATTGATTAAAAATCTGTGAGCCAGTTCAGGTGTTTCTGCATGTCTTTTGTTACATTACACTAATAGCGACTATAACACTTAAACGTAGTGGTTTTCTTGAAGATACATCTGTACTGGATCACAGAACATAGGCATGCTGCATATCATTTTAATCAGCAGAAGCAGATTGTTCTATTAAGATGCATTTTAGGGTAAAAAGATGCATTAAAAGATGCACGATGCTACCAAGTCACACAGCTCTCCTATGACCTTAGACTCAAAACATTTCTCTCAACATCCTATCACTTGAAATTTCTGCTATACATTAGAAATTGTATTATACACAAAACAGGGGGCAAGTTTCACATAATGAGAGATCATGTTAGGGTCAATACTTTTTAAAATACACTACTTTGTACTTTCCTTCTCCCTTCCTCTCTGTGTATGGACACCCAAGTTCCTAAACCACCTCCCCCCACCATCACACAATTATAATTCATCTGCATTGAGCTCATTATATGGCTCACCAACACCCCACCTTCTTTTGCTTCTATTCAATGCTGCCGCATGGTGAGCCTGCTATTGACAAGGTATACATTGTCTACTTTAATTGCACACTTCACATCAAAAACACAACAGGTGATGTTCTCAACATGGATAGACTGTATAGGCTAGTGGGTACTGTCTGTGCTTTGCACATTGAGGTATGGGGTTCGGATCATGGAAGGGGAATTTTTTTTCCTTTTCTTTTGAATCTTTATTTTTAGATTAAAAATAAATCACTTGGTGGTGTGTGTGAATTCTGTTATGGCATGGTGTGACTCGGTAGCGCGAGTATCTTTAATGCAAGTTTTTACCTTCAATTACATCTGAATGATACAGCGAATCAAATTGAAAGCACAAGCAGCTTTTTCTGATGAAAACAATATGCAAATTGATTATAATCTGTGAGCCAGTTCAGGTGTTTCTGCATGTCTTATGTTACGTTACACTAATAGCGACTATAACACTTAAACGTAGTGGTTTTCTTAAAGATACATCTGTACTGGATCACAGAACATAGGCATGCTGCATACCATTTTAATCAGCAGAAGCAGATTGTTCTAATAAGATGCATTTTAGGGTAAAAAGATGCATTAAAAGATGCACGATGCTACCAAGTCACACAGCTCTCCTATGACCTTAGACTCAAAACATTTCTCTCAACATCCTATCACTTGAAATTTCTGCTATACAGTAGAAATTGTATTATACACAAAACAGGGGGCAAGTTTCACATAATGAGAGATCATGTTATGTTCAATACTTTTTAAAATACACTACTTTGTACTTTCCTTCTCCCTTCCTCTCTGTGTATGGACACCCAAGTTCCTAAACCACCTCCCCCCACCATCACACAATTATAATTCATCTGCATTGAGCTCATTATATGGCTCACCAACACCCCTCCTTCCTTTGCTTCTATTCAATGCTGCCGCATGCTGAGCCTGCTATTGACAAGGTATACATTGTCTACTTTAATTGCACACTTCACATCAAAAACACAACAGGTGATGTTCTCAACATGGATAGACTGTTTAGGCTAGTGGGTACTGTCTGTGCTTTGCACATTGAGGTATGGGGTTTGGATCATGGAAGGGGAGTTTGTTTTCCTTTTCTTTTGAATCTTTATTTTTAGATTAAAAATAAATCACTTGGTGGTGTGTGTGAATTCTGTTATGGCATGGTGTGACTCGGTAGCGCGAGTATCTTTAATGCAAGTTTTTACCTTCAATTACATCTGAATCATACAGCGAATCAAATTGAAAGCACAAGCAGCTTTTTCTGATGAAAACACTATGCAAATTGATTATAATCTGTGAGCCAGTTCAGGTGTTTCTGCATGTCTTTTGTTACATTACACTAATAGCGACTATAACACTTAAACGTAGTGGTTTTCTTGAAGATACATCTGTACTGGATCACAGAACATAGGCATGCTGCATATCATTTTAATCAGCAGAAGCAGATTGTTCTATTAAGATGCATTTTAGGGTAAAAAGATGCATTAAAAGATGCACGATGCTACCAAGTCACACAGCTCTCCTATGACCTTAGACTCAAAACATTTCTCTCAACATCCTATCACTTGAAATTTCTGCTATACATTAGAAATTGTATTATACACAAAACAGGGGGCAAGTTTCACATAATGAGAGATCATGTTAGGGTCAATACTTTTTAAAATACACTACTTTGTACTTTCCTTCTCCCTTCCTCTCTGTGTATGGACACCCAAGTTCCTAAACCACCTCCCCCCACCATCACACAATTATAATTCATCTGCATTGAGCTCATTATATGGCTCACCAACACCCCACCTTCTTTTGCTTCTATTCAATGCTGCCGCATGGTGAGCCTGCTATTGACAAGGTATACATTGTCTACTTTAATTGCACACTTCACATCAAAAACACAACAGGTGATGTTCTCAACATGGATAGACTGTATAGGCTAGTGGGTACTGTCTGTGCTTTGCACATTGAGGTATGGGGTTCGGATCATGGAAGGGGAATTTTTTTTCCTTTTCTTTTGAATCTTTATTTTTAGATTAAAAATAAATCACTTGGTGGTGTGTGTGAATTCTGTTATGGCATGGTGTGACTCGGTAGCGCGAGTATCTTTAATGCAAGTTTTTACCTTCAATTACATCTGAATCATACAGCGAATCAAATTGAAAGCACAAGCAGCTTTTGCTGATGAAAACAATATGCAAATTGATTATAATCTGTGAGCCAGTTCAGGTGTTTCTGCATGTTTTATGTTACGTTACACTAATAGCGACTATAACACTTAAACGTAGTGGTTTTCTTGAAGATACATCTGTACTGGATCACAGAACATAGGCATGCTGCATATCATTTTAATCAGCAGAAGCAGATTGTTCTAATAAGATGCATTTTAGGGTAAAAAGATGCATTAAAAGATGCACGATGCTACCAAGTCACACAGCTCTCCTATGACCTTAGACTCAAAACATTTCTCTCAACATCCTATCACTTGAAATTTCTGCTATACAGTAGAAATTGTATTATACACAAAACAGGGGGCAAGTTTCACATAATGAGAGATCATGTTAGGTTCAATACTTTTTAAAATACAATACTTTGTACTTTCCTTCTCCCTTCCTCTCTGTGTATGGACACCCAAGTTCCTAAACCACCTCCCCCCACCATCACACAATTATAATTCATCTGCATTGAGCTCATTATATGGCTCACCAACACCCCACCTTCTTTTGCTTCTATTCAATGCTGCCGCATGGTGAGCCTGCTATTGACCAGGTATACATTGTCTACTTTAATTGCACACTTCACATCCAAAACACAACAGGTGATGTTCTCAACATGGATAGACTGTTTAGGCTAGTGGGTACTGTCTGTGCTTTGCACATTGAGGTATGGGGTTCGGATCATGGATGGGGAGTTTTTTTTCCTTTTCTTTTGAATCTTTATTTTTAGATTAAAAATAAATCACTTGGTGGTGTGTGTGAATTCTGTTATGGCATGGTGTGACTCGGTAGCGCGAGTATCTTTAATGCAAGTTTTTACCTTCAATTACATCTGAATCATACAGCGAATCAAATTGAAAGCACAAGCAGCTTTTTCTGATGAAAACACTATGCAAATTGATTAAAAATCTGTGAGCCAGTTCAGGTGTTTCTGCATGTCTTTTGTTACATTACACTAATAGCGACTATAACACTTAAACGTAGTGGTTTTCTTGAAGATACATCTGTACTGGATCACAGAACATAGGCATGCTGCATATCATTTTAATCAGCAGAAGCAGATTGTTCTATTAAGATGCATTTTAGGGTAAAAAGATGCATTAAAAGATGCACGATGCTACCAAGTCACACAGCTCTCCTATGACCTTAGACTCAAAACATTTCTCTCAACATCCTATCACTTGAAATTTCTGCTATACATTAGAAATTGTATTATACACAAAACAGGGGGCAAGTTTCACATAATGAGAGATCATGTTAGGGTCAATACTTTTTAAAATACACTACTTTGTACTTTCCTTCTCCCTTCCTCTCTGTGTATGGACACCCAAGTTCCTAAACCACCTCCCCCCACCATCACACAATTATAATTCATCTGCATTGAGCTCATTATATGGCTCACCAACACCCCACCTTCTTTTGCTTCTATTCAATGCTGCCGCATGGTGAGCCTGCTATTGACAAGGTATACATTGTCTACTTTAATTGCACACTTCACATCAAAAACACAACAGGTGATGTTCTCAACATGGATAGACTGTATAGGCTAGTGGGTACTGTCTGTGCTTTGCACATTGAGGTATGGGGTTCGGATCATGGAAGGGGAATTTTTTTTCCTTTTCTTTTGAATCTTTATTTTTAGATTAAAAATAAATCACTTGGTGGTGTGTGTGAATTCTGTTATGGCATGGTGTGACTCGGTAGCGCGAGTATCTTTAATGCAAGTTTTTACCTTCAATTACATCTGAATGATACAGCGAATCAAATTGAAAGCACAAGCAGCTTTTTCTGATGAAAACAATATGCAAATTGATTATAATCTGTGAGCCAGTTCAGGTGTTTCTGCATGTCTTATGTTACGTTACACTAATAGCGACTATAACACTTAAACGTAGTGGTTTTCTTAAAGATACATCTGTACTGGATCACAGAACATAGGCATGCTGCATACCATTTTAATCAGCAGAAGCAGATTGTTCTAATAAGATGCATTTTAGGGTAAAAAGATGCATTAAAAGATGCACGATGCTACCAAGTCACACAGCTCTCCTATGACCTTAGACTCAAAACATTTCTCTCAACATCCTATCACTTGAAATTTCTGCTATACAGTAGAAATTGTATTATACACAAAACAGGGGGCAAGTTTCACATAATGAGAGATCATGTTATGTTCAATACTTTTTAAAATACACTACTTTGTACTTTCCTTCTCCCTTCCTCTCTGTGTATGGACACCCAAGTTCCTAAACCACCTCCCCCCACCATCACACAATTATAATTCATCTGCATTGAGCTCATTATATGGCTCACCAACACCCCTCCTTCCTTTGCTTCTATTCAATGCTGCCGCATGCTGAGCCTGCTATTGACAAGGTATACATTGTCTACTTTAATTGCACACTTCACATCAAAAACACAACAGGTGATGTTCTCAACATGGATAGACTGTTTAGGCTAGTGGGTACTGTCTGTGCTTTGCACATTGAGGTATGGGGTTTGGATCATGGAAGGGGAGTTTGTTTTCCTTTTCTTTTGAATCTTTATTTTTAGATTAAAAATAAATCACTTGGTGGTGTGTGTGAATTCTGTTATGGCATGGTGTGACTCGGTAGCGCGAGTATCTTTAATGCAAGTTTTTACCTTCAATTACATCTGAATCATACAGCGAATCAAATTGAAAGCACAAGCAGCTTTTTCTGATGAAAACACTATGCAAATTGATTATAATCTGTGAGCCAGTTCAGGTGTTTCTGCATGTCTTTTGTTACATTACACTAATAGCGACTATAACACTTAAACGTAGTGGTTTTCTTGAAGATACATCTGTACTGGATCACAGAACATAGGCATGCTGCATATCATTTTAATCAGCAGAAGCAGATTGTTCTATTAAGATGCATTTTAGGGTAAAAAGATGCATTAAAAGATGCACGATGCTACCAAGTCACACAGCTCTCCTATGACCTTAGACTCAAAACATTTCTCTCAACATCCTATCACTTGAAATTTCTGCTATACATTAGAAATTGTATTATACACAAAACAGGGGGCAAGTTTCACATAATGAGAGATCATGTTAGGGTCAATACTTTTTAAAATACACTACTTTGTACTTTCCTTCTCCCTTCCTCTCTGTGTATGGACACCCAAGTTCCTAAACCACCTCCCCCCACCATCACACAATTATAATTCATCTGCATTGAGCTCATTATATGGCTCACCAACACCCCACCTTCTTTTGCTTCTATTCAATGCTGCCGCATGGTGAGCCTGCTATTGACAAGGTATACATTGTCTACTTTAATTGCACACTTCACATCAAAAACACAACAGGTGATGTTCTCAACATGGATAGACTGTATAGGCTAGTGGGTACTGTCTGTGCTTTGCACATTGAGGTATGGGGTTCGGATCATGGAAGGGGAATTTTTTTTCCTTTTCTTTTGAATCTTTATTTTTAGATTAAAAATAAATCACTTGGTGGTGTGTGTGAATTCTGTTATGGCATGGTGTGACTCGGTAGCGCGAGTATCTTTAATGCAAGTTTTTACCTTCAATTACATCTGAATGATACAGCGAATCAAATTGAAAGCACAAGCAGCTTTTTCTGATGAAAACAATATGCAAATTGATTATAATCTGTGAGCCAGTTCAGGTGTT
This sequence comes from Taudactylus pleione, assembly GCA_031769625.1. Classification (NCBI taxonomy): domain Eukaryota; kingdom Metazoa; phylum Chordata; class Amphibia; order Anura; family Myobatrachidae; genus Taudactylus; species Taudactylus pleione. The sequence goes on from JAUIMM010000759.1 coordinate 8,403,160, forward strand.
TCTGCATGTCTTATGTTACGTTACACTAATAGCGACTATAACACTTAAACGTAGTGGTTTTCTTGAAGATACATCTGTACTGGATCACAGAACATAGGCATGCTGCATACCATTTTAATCAGCAGAAGCAGATTGTTCTAATAAGATGCATTTTAGGGTAAAAAGATGCATTAAAAGATGCACGATGCTACCAAGTCACACAGCTCTCCTATGACCTTAGACTCAAAACATTTCTCTCAACATCCTATCACTTGAAATTTCTGCTATACAGTAGAAATTGTATTATACACAAAACAGGGGGCAAGTTTCACATAATGAGAGATCATGTTATGTTCAATACTTTTTAAAATACACTACTTTGTACTTTCCTTCTCCCTTCCTCTCTGTGTATGGACACCCAAGTTCCTAAACCACCTCCCCCCACCATCACACAATTATAATTCATCTGCATTGAGCTCATTATATGGCTCACCAACACCCCTCCTTCCTTTGCTTCTATTCAATGCTGCCGCATGCTGAGCCTGCTATTGACAAGGTATACATTGTCTACTTTAATTGCACACTTCACATCAAAAACACAACAGGTGATGTTCTCAACATGGATAGACTGTTTAGGCTAGTGGGTACTGTCTGTGCTTTGCACATTGAGGTATGGGGTTTGGATCATGGAAGGGGAGTTTGTTTTCCTTTTCTTTTGAATCTTTATTTTTAGATTAAAAATAAATCACTTGGTGGTGTGTGTGAATTCTGTTATGGCATGGTGTGACTCGGTAGCGCGAGTATCTTTAATGCAAGTTTTTACCTTCAATTACATCTGAATCATACAGCGAATCAAATTGAAAGCACAAGCAGCTTTTGCTGATGAAAACAATATGCAAATTGATTATAATCTGTGAGCCAGTTCAGGTGTTTCTGCATGTTTTATGTTACGTTACACTAATAGCGACTATAACACTTAAACGTAGTGGTTTTCTTGAAGATACATCTGTACTGGATCACAGAACATAGGCATGCTGCATATCATTTTAATCAGCAGAAGCAGATTGTTCTAATAAGATGCATTTTAGGGTAAAAAGATGCATTAAAAGATGCACGATGCTACCAAGTCACACAGCTCTCCTATGACCTTAGACTCAAAACATTTCTCTCAACATCCTATCACTTGAAATTTCTGCTATACATTAGAAATTGTATTATACACAAAACAGGGGGCAAGTTTCACATAATGAGAGATCATGTTAGGGTCAATACTTTTTAAAATACACTACTTTGTACTTTCCTTCTCCCTTCCTCTCTGTGTATGGACACCCAAGTTCCTAAACCACCTCCCCCCACCATCACACAATTATAATTCATCTGCATTGAGCTCATTATATGGCTCACCAACACCCCACCTTCTTTTGCTTCTATTCAATGCTGCCGCATGGTGAGCCTGCTATTGACAAGGTATACATTGTCTACTTTAATTGCACACTTCACATCAAAAACACAACAGGTGATGTTCTCAACATGGATAGACTGTATAGGCTAGTGGGTACTGTCTGTGCTTTGCACATTGAGGTATGGGGTTCGGATCATGGAAGGGGAGTTTTTTTTCCTTTTCTTTTGAATCTTTATTTTTAGATTAAAAATAAATCACTTGGTGGTGTGTGTGAATTCTGTTATGGCATGGTGTGACTCGGTAGCGCGAGTATCTTTAATGCAAGTTTTTACCTTCAATTACATCTGAATGATACAGCGAATCAAATTGAAAGCACAAGCAGCTTTTGCTGATGAAAACAATATGCAAATTGATTATAATCTTTGAGCAAGTTCAGGTGTTTCTGCATGTCTTATGTTACGTTACACTAATAGCGACTATAACACTTAAACGTAGTGGTTTTCTTGAAGATACATCTGTACTGGATCACAGAACATAGGCATGCTGCATACCATTTTAATCAGCAGAAGCAGATTGTTCTAATAAGATGCATTTTAGGGTAAAAAGATGCATTAAAAGATGCACGATGCTACCAAGTCACACAGCTCTCCTATGACCTTAGACTCAAAACATTTCTCTCAACATCCTATCACTTGAAATTTCTGCTATACAGTAGAAATTGTATTATACACAAAACAGGGGGCAAGTTTCACATAATGAGAGATCATGTTAGGTTCAATACTTTTTAAAATACACTACTTTGTACTTTCCTTCTCCCTTCCTCTCTGTGTATGGACACCCAAGTTCCTAAACCACCTCCCCCCACCATCACACAATTATAATTCATCTGCATTGAGCTCATTATATCGCTCACCAACACCCCACCTTCTTTTGCATCTATTCAATGCTGCTGCATGCTGAGCCTGCTAATGACAAGGTATTCATTGTCTGCTTTAATTGCATACTTCACATCAAATACACAACAGGTGATGTTCTCAACATGGATAGACTGTTTAGGCTAGTGGGTACTTTCTGTGCTTTTCACATTGAGGTCTGGGGTTCGAATCATGGAAGGGGAGTTTTTTTTCCTTTTCTTTTGAATCTTTATATTTAGATTAAAAATAAATCACTTTGTGGTGTGTGTGAATTCTGTTATGGCATGGTGTGACTCGGTAGCGCGAGTATCTTTAATGCAAGTTTTTACCTTCAATTACATCTGAATCATACAGCGAATCAAACTGAAAGCACAAGCAGATTTTGCTGATGAAAACAATATGCAAATTGATTATAATCTGTGAGCCAGTTCAGGTGTTTCTGCATGTCTTTTGTTACATTACACTAATAGCGACTATAACACTTAAACGTAGTGGTTTTCTTGAAGATACATCTGTACTGGATCACAGAACATAGGCATGCTGCATATCATTTTAATCAGCAGAAGCAGATTGTTCTATTAAGATGCATTTTAGGGTAAAAAGATGCATTAAAAGATGCACGATGCTACCAAGTCACACAGCTCTCCTATGACCTTAGACTCAAAACATTTCTCTCAACATCCTATCACTTGAAATTTCTGCTATACATTAGAAATTGTATTATACACAAAACAGGGGGCAAGTTTCACATAATGAGAGATCATGTTAGGGTCAATACTTTTTAAAATACACTACTTTGTACTTTCCTTCTCCCTTCCTCTCTGTGTATGGACACCCAAGTTCCTAAACCACCTCCCCCCACCATCACACAATTATAATTCATCTGCATTGAGCTCATTATATGGCTCACCAACACCCCACCTTCTTTTGCTTCTATTCAATGCTGCCGCATGGTGAGCCTGCTATTGACAAGGTATACATTGTCTACTTTAATTGCACACTTCACATCAAAAACACAACAGGTGATGTTCTCAACATGGATAGACTGTATAGGCTAGTGGGTACTGTCTGTGCTTTGCACATTGAGGTATGGGGTTCGGATCATGGAAGGGGAGTTTTTTTTCCTTTTCTTTTGAATCTTTATTTTTAGATTAAAAATAAATCACTTGGTGGTGTGTGTGAATTCTGTTATGGCATGGTGTGACTCGGTAGCGCGAGTATCTTTAATGCAAGTTTTTACCTTCAATTACATCTGAATGATACAGCGAATCAAATTGAAAGCACAAGCAGCTTTTTCTGATGAAAACAATATGCAAATTGATTATAATCTGTGAGCCAGTTCAGGTGTTTCTGCATGTCTTATGTTACGTTACACTAATAGCGACTATAACACTTAAACGTAGTGGTTTTCTTGAAGATACATCTGTACTGGATCACAGAACATAGGCATGCTGCATACCATTTTAATCAGCAGAAGCAGATTGTTCTAATAAGATGCATTTTAGGGTAAAAAGATGCATTAAAAGATGCACGATGCTATCAAGTCAAACAGCTCTCCTATGACCTTAGACTCAAAACATTTCTCTCAACATCCTATCACTTGAAATTTCTGCTATACAGTAGAAATTGTATTATACACAAAACAGGGGGCAAGTTTCACATAATGAGAGATCATGTTAGGTTCAATACTTTTTAAAATACACTACTTTGTACTTTCCTTCTCCCTTCCTCTCTGTGTATGGACACCCAAGTTCCTAAACCACCTCCCCCCACCATCACACAATTATAATTCATCTGCATTGAGCTCATTATATGGCTCACCAACACCCCTCCTTCCTTTGCTTCTATTCAATGCTGCCGCATGCTGAGCCTGCTATTGACAAGGTATACATTGTCTACTTTAATTGCACACTTCACATCAAAAACACAACAGGTGATGTTCTCAACATGGATAGACTGTTTAGGCTAGTGGGTACTGTCTGTGCTTTGCACATTGAGGTATGGGGTTTGGATCATGGAAGGGGAGTTTGTTTTCCTTTTCTTTTGAATCTTTATTTTTAGATTAAAAATAAATCACTTGGTGGTGTGTGTGAATTCTGTTATGGCATGGTGTGACTCGGTAGCGCGAGTATCTTTAATGCAAGTTTTTACCTTCAATTACATCTGAATCATACAGCGAATCAAATTGAAAGCACAAGCAGCTTTTGCTGATGAAAACAATATGCAAATTGATTATAATCTGTGAGCCAGTTCAGGTGTTTCTGCATGTTTTATGTTACGTTACACTAATAGCGACTATAACACTTAAACGTAGTGGTTTTCTTGAAGATACATCTGTACTGGATCACAGAACATAGGCATGCTGCATATCATTTTAATCAGCAGAAGCAGATTGTTCTAATAAGATGCATTTTAGGGTAAAAAGATGCATTAAAAGATGCACGATGCTACCAAGTCACACAGCTCTCCTATGACCTTAGACTCAAAACATTTCTCTCAACATCCTATCACTTGAAATTTCTGCTATACATTAGAAATTGTATTATACACAAAACAGGGGGCAAGTTTCACATAATGAGAGATCATGTTAGGGTCAATACTTTTTAAAATACACTACTTTGTACTTTCCTTCTCCCTTCCTCTCTGTGTATGGACACCCAAGTTCCTAAACCACCTCCCCCCACCATCACACAATTATAATTCATCTGCATTGAGCTCATTATATGGCTCACCAACACCCCACCTTCTTTTGCTTCTATTCAATGCTGCCGCATGGTGAGCCTGCTATTGACAAGGTATACATTGTCTACTTTAATTGCACACTTCACATCAAAAACACAACAGGTGATGTTCTCAACATGGATAGACTGTATAGGCTAGTGGGTACTGTCTGTGCTTTGCACATTGAGGTATGGGGTTCGGATCATGGAAGGGGAGTTTTTTTTCCTTTTCTTTTGAATCTTTATTTTTAGATTAAAAATAAATCACTTGGTGGTGTGTGTGAATTCTGTTATGGCATGGTGTGACTCGGTAGCGCGAGTATCTTTAATGCAAGTTTTTACCTTCAATTACATCTGAATGATACAGCGAATCAAATTGAAAGCACAAGCAGCTTTTGCTGATGAAAACAATATGCAAATTGATTATAATCTTTGAGCAAGTTCAGGTGTTTCTGCATGTCTTATGTTACGTTACACTAATAGCGACTATAACACTTAAACGTAGTGGTTTTCTTGAAGATACATCTGTACTGGATCACAGAACATAGGCATGCTGCATACCATTTTAATCAGCAGAAGCAGATTGTTCTAATAAGATGCATTTTAGGGTAAAAAGATGCATTAAAAGATGCACGATGCTACCAAGTCAAACAGCTCTCCTATGACCTTAGACTCAAAACATTTCTCTCAACATCCTATCACTTGAAATTTCTGCTATACAGTAGAAATTGTATTATACACAAAACAGGGGGCAAGTTTCACATAATGAGAGATCATGTTAGGTTCAATACTTTTTAAAATACACTACTTTGTACTTTCCTTCTCCCTTCCTCTCTGTGTATGGACACCCAAGTTCCTAAACCACCTCCCCCCACCATCACACAATTATAATTCATCTGCATTGAGCTCATTATATGGCTCACCAACACCCCACCTTCTTTTGCTTCTATTCAATGCTGCCGCATGGTGAGCCTGCTATTGACCAGGTATACATTGTCTACTTTAATTGCACACTTCACATCCAAAACACAACAGGTGATGTTCTCAACATGGATAGACTGTTTAGGCTAGTGGGTACTGTCTGTGCTTTGCACATTGAGGTATGGGGTTCGGATCATGGATGGGGAGTTTTTTTTCCTTTTCTTTTGAATCTTTATTTTTAGATTAAAAATAAATCACTTGGTGGTGTGTGTGAATTCTGTTATGGCATGGTGTGACTCGGTAGCGCGAGTATCTTTAATGCAAGTTTTTACCTTCAATTACATCTGAATCATACAGCGAATCAAATTGAAAGCACAAGCAGCTTTTTCTGATGAAAACACTATGCAAATTGATTATAATCTGTGAGCCAGTTCAGGTGTTTCTGCATGTCTTTTGTTACATTACACTAATAGCGACTATAACACTTAAACGTAGTGGTTTTCTTGAAGATACATCTGTACTGGATCACAGAACATAGGCATGCTGCATATCATTTTAATCAGCAGAAGCAGATTGTTCTATTAAGATGCATTTTAGGGTAAAAAGATGCATTAAAAGATGCACGATGCTACCAAGTCACACAGCTCTCCTATGACCTTAGACTCAAAACATTTCTCTCAACATCCTATCACTTGAAATTTCTGCTATACATTAGAAATTGTATTATACACAAAACAGGGGGCAAGTTTCACATAATGAGAGATCATGTTAGGGTCAATACTTTTTAAAATACACTACTTTGTACTTTCCTTCTCCCTTCCTCTCTGTGTATGGACACCCAAGTTCCTAAACCACCTCCCCCCACCATCACACAATTATAATTCATTTGCATTGAGCTCATTATATGGCTCACCAACACCCCACCTTCTTTTGCTTCTATTCAATGCTGCCGCATGGTGAGCCTGCTATTGACAAGGTATACATTGTCTACTTTAATTGCACACTTCACATCAAAAACACAACAGGTGATGTTCTCAACATGGATAGACTGTATAGGCTAGTGGGTACTGTCTGTGCTTTGCACATTGAGGTATGGGGTTCGGATCATGGAAGGGGAATTTTTTTTCCTTTTCTTTTGAATCTTTATTTTTAGATTAAAAATAAATCACTTGGTGGTGTGTGTGAATTCTGTTATGGCATGGTGTGACTCGGTAGCGCGAGTATCTTTAATGCAAGTTTTTACCTTCAATTACATCTGAATGATACAGCGAATCAAATTGAAAGCACAAGCAGCTTTTTCTGATGAAAACAATATGCAAATTGATTATAATCTGTGAGCCAGTTCAGGTGTTTCTGCATGTCTTATGTTACGTTACACTAATAGCGACTATAACACTTAAACGTAGTGGTTTTCTTGAAGATACATCTGTACTGGATCACAGAACATAGGCATGCTGCATACCATTTTAATCAGCAGAAGCAGATTGTTCTAATAAGATGCATTTTAGGGTAAAAAGATGCATTAAAAGATGCACGATGCTACCAAGTCACACAGCTCTCCTATGACCTTAGACTCAAAACATTTCTCTCAACATCCTATCACTTGAAATTTCTGCTATACAGTAGAAATTGTATTATACACAAAACAGGGGGCAAGTTTCACATAATGAGAGATCATGTTATGTTCAATACTTTTTAAAATACACTACTTTGTACTTTCCTTCTCCCTTCCTCTCTGTGTATGGACACCCAAGTTCCTAAACCACCTCCCCCCACCATCACACAATTATAATTCATCTGCATTGAGCTCATTATATGGCTCACCAACACCCCTCCTTCCTTTGCTTCTATTCAATGCTGCCGCATGCTGAGCCTGCTATTGACAAGGTATACATTGTCTACTTTAATTGCACACTTCACATCAAAAACACAACAGGTGATGTTCTCAACATGGATAGACTGTTTAGGCTAGTGGGTACTGTCTGTGCTTTGCACATTGAGGTATGGGGTTTGGATCATGGAAGGGGAGTTTGTTTTCCTTTTCTTTTGAATCTTTATTTTTAGATTAAAAATAAATCACTTGGTGGTGTGTGTGAATTCTGTTATGGCATGGTGTGACTCGGTAGCGCGAGTATCTTTAATGCAAGTTTTTACCTTCAATTACATCTGAATCATACAGCGAATCAAATTGAAAGCACAAGCAGCTTTTGCTGATGAAAACAATATGCAAATTAATTATAATCTGTGAGCCAGTTCAGGTGTTTCTGCATGTTTTATGTTACGTTACACTAATAGCGACTATAACACTTAAACGTAGTGGTTTTCTTGAAGATACATCTGTACTGGATCACAGAACATAGGCATGCTGCATATCATTTTAATCAGCAGAAGCAGATTGTTCTAATAAGATGCATTTTAGGGTAAAAAGATGCATTAAAAGATGCACGATGCTACCAAGTCACACAGCTCTCCTATGACCTTAGACTCAAAACATTTCTCTCAACATCCTATCACTTGAAATTTCTGCTATACATTAGAAATTGTATTATACACAAAACAGGGGGCAAGTTTCACATAATGAGAGATCATGTTAGGGTCAATACTTTTTAAAATACACTACTTTGTACTTTCCTTCTCCCTTCCTCTCTGTGTATGGACACCCAAGTTCCTAAACCACCTCCCCCCACCATCACACAATTATAATTCATCTGCATTGAGCTCATTATATGGCTCACCAACACCCCACCTTCTTTTGCTTCTATTCAATGCTGCCGCATGGTGAGCCTGCTATTGACAAGGTATACATTGTCTACTTTAATTGCACACTTCACATCAAAAACACAACAGGTGATGTTCTCAACATGGATAGACTGTATAGGCTAGTGGGTACTGTCTGTGCTTTGCACATTGAGGTATGGGGTTCGGATCATGGAAGGGGAGTTTTTTTTCCTTTTCTTTTGAATCTTTATTTTTAGATTAAAAATAAATCACTTGGTGGTGTGTGTGAATTCTGTTATGGCATGGTGTGACTCGGTAGCGCGAGTATCTTTAATGCAAGTTTTTACCTTCAATTACATCTGAATGATACAGCGAATCAAATTGAAAGCACAAGCAGCTTTTGCTGATGAAAACAATATGCAAATTGATTATAATCTTTGAGCAAGTTCAGGTGTTTCTGCATGTCTTATGTTACGTTACACTAATAGCGACTATAACACTTAAACGTAGTGGTTTTCTTGAAGATACATCTGTACTGGATCACAGAACATAGGCATGCTGCATACCATTTTAATCAGCAGAAGCAGATTGTTCTAATAAGATGCATTTTAGGGTAAAAAGATGCATTAAAAGATGCACGATGCTACCAAGTCACACAGCTCTCCTATGACCTTAGACTCAAAACATTTCTCTCAACATCCTATCACTTGAAATTTCTGCTATACAGTAGAAATTGTATTATACACAAAACAGGGGGCAAGTTTCACATAATGAGAGATCATGTTAGGTTCAATACTTTTTAAAATACACTACTTTGTACTTTCCTTCTCCCTTCCTCTCTGTGTATGGACACCCAAGTTCCTAAACCACCTCCCCCCACCATCACACAATTATAATTCATCTGCATTGAGCTCATTATATCGCTCACCAACACCCCACCTTCTTTTGCATCTATTCAATGCTGCTGCATGCTGAGCCTGCTAATGACAAGGTATTCATTGTCTGCTTTAATTGCATACTTCACATCAAATACACAACAGGTGATGTTCTCAACATGGATAGACTGTTTAGGCTAGTGGGTACTTTCTGTGCTTTTCACATTGAGGTCTGGGGTTCGAATCATGGAAGGGGAGTTTTTTTTCCTTTTCTTTTGAATCTTTATATTTAGATTAAAAATAAATCACTTTGTGGTGTGTGTGAATTCTGTTATGGCATGGTGTGACTCGGTAGCGCGAGTATCTTTAATGCAAGTTTTTACCTTCAATTACATCTGAATCATACAGCGAATCAAACTGAAAGCACAAGCAGCTTTTGCTGATGAAAACAATATGCAAATTGATTATAATCTGTGAGCCAGTTCAGGTGTTTCTGCATGTCTTTTGTTACATTACACTAATAGCGACTATAACACTTAAACGTAGTGGTTTTCTTGAAGATACATCTGTACTGGATCACAGAACATAGGCATGCTGCATATCATTTTAATCAGCAGAAGCAGATTGTTCTATTAAGATGCATTTTAGGGTAAAAAGATGCATTAAAAGATGCACGATGCTACCAAGTCACACAGCTCTCCTATGACCTTAGACTCAAAACATTTCTCTCAACATCCTATCACTTGAAATTTCTGCTATACATTAGAAATTGTATTATACACAAAACAGGGGGCAAGTTTCACATAATGAGAGATCATGTTAGGGTCAATACTTTTTAAAATACACTACTTTGTACTTTCCTTCTCCCTTCCTCTCTGTGTATGGACACCCAAGTTCCTAAACCACCTCCCCCCACCATCACACAATTATAATTCATCTGCATTGAGCTCATTATATGGCTCACCAACACCCCACCTTCTTTTGCTTCTATTCAATGCTGCCGCATGGTGAGCCTGCTATTGACAAGGTATACATTGTCTACTTTAATTGCACACTTCACATCAAAAACACAACAGGTGATGTTCTCAACATGGATAGACTGTATAGGCTAGTGGGTACTGTCTGTGCTTTGCACATTGAGGTATGGGGTTCGGATCATGGAAGGGGAGTTTTTTTTCCTTTTCTTTTGAATCTTTATTTTTAGATTAAAAATAAATCACTTGGTGGTGTGTGTGAATTCTGTTATGGCATGGTGTGACTCGGTAGCGCGAGTATCTTTAATGCAAGTTTTTACCTTCAATTACATCTGAATGATACAGCGAATCAAATTGAAAGCACAAGCAGCTTTTTCTGATGAAAACAATATGCAAATTGATTATAATCTGTGAGCCAGTTCAGGTGTTTCTGCATGTCTTATGTTACGTTACACTAATAGCGACTATAACACTTAAACGTAGTGGTTTTCTTGAAGATACATCTGTACTGGATCACAGAACATAGGCATGCTGCATACCATTTTAATCAGCAGAAGCAGATTGTTCTAATAAGATGCATTTTAGGGTAAAAAGATGCATTAAAAGATGCACGATGCTATCAAGTCAAACAGCTCTCCTATGACCTTAGACTCAAAACATTTCTCTCAACATCCTATCACTTGAAATTTCTGCTATACAGTAGAAATTGTATTATACACAAAACAGGGGGCAAGTTTCACATAATGAGAGATCATGTTAGGTTCAATACTTTTTAAAATACACTACTTTGTACTTTCCTTCTCCCTTCCTCTCTGTGTATGGACACCCAAGTTCCTAAACCACCTCCCCCCACCATCACACAATTATAATTCATCTGCATTGAGCTCATTATATCGCTCACCAACACCCCACCTTCTTTTGCATCTATTCAATGCTGCCGCATGCTGAGCCTGCTAATGACAAGGTATTCATTGTCTGCTTTAATTGCATACTTCACATCAAATACACAACAGGTGATGTTCTCAACATGGATAGACTGTTTAGGCTAGTGGGTACTTTCTGTGCTTTTCACATTGAGGTCTGGGGTTCGAATCATGGAAGGGGAGTTTTTTTTCCTTTTCTTTTGAATCTTTATATTTAGATTAAAAATAAATCACTTTGTGGTGTGTGTGAATTCTGTTATGGCATGGTGTGACTCGGTAGCGCGAGTATCTTTAATGCAAGTTTTTACCTTCAATTACATCTGAATCATACAGCGAATCAAATTGAGAGCACAAGCAGCTTTTTCTGATGAAAACACTATGCAAATTGATTATAATCTGTGAGCCAGTTCAGGTGTTTCTGCATGTCTTTTGTTACATTACACTAATAGCGACTATAACACTTAAACGTAGTGGTTTTCTTGAAGATACATCTGTACTGGATCACAGAACATAGGCATGCTGCATATCATTTTAATCAGCAGATGCAGATTGTTCTAATAAGATGCATTTTAGGGTAAAAAGATGCATTAAAAGATGCACGATGCTACCAAGTCACACAGCTCTCCTATGACCTTAGACTCAAAACATTTCTCTCAACATCCTATCACTTGAAATTTCTGCTTTACATTAGAAATTGTATTATACACAAAACAGGGGGCAAGTTTCACATAATGAGAGATCATGTTAGGGTCAATACTTTTTAAAATACACTACTTTGTACTTTCCTTCTCCCTTCCTCTCTGTGTATGGACACCCAAGTTCCTAAACCACCTCCCCCCACCATCACACAATTATAATTCATCTGCATTGAGCTCATTATATGGCTCACCAACACCCCACCTTCTTTTGCTTCTATTCAATGCTGCCGCATGGTGAGCCTGCTATTGACCAGGTATACATTGTCTACTTTAATTGCACACTTCACATCCAAAACACAACAGGTGATGTTCTCAACATGGATAGACTGTTTAGGCTAGTGGGTACTGTCTGTGCTTTGCACATTGAGGTATGGGGTTCGGATCATGGATGGGGAGTTTTTTTTCCTTTTCTTTTGAATCTTTATTTTTAGATTAAAAATAAATCACTTGGTGGTGTGTGTGAATTCTGTTATGGCATGGTGTGACTCGGTAGCGCGAGTATCTTTAATGCAAGTTTTTACCTTCAATTACATCTGAATCATACAGCGAATCAAATTGAAAGCACAAGCAGCTTTTTCTGATGAAAACACTATGCAAATTGATTATAATCTGTGAGCCAGTTCAGGTGTTTCTGCATGTCTTTTGTTACATTACACTAATAGCGACTATAACACTTAAACGTAGTGGTTTTCTTGAAGATACATCTGTACTGGATCACAGAACATAGGCATGCTGCATATCATTTTAATCAGCAGAAGCAGATTGTTCTATTAAGATGCATTTTAGGGTAAAAAGATGCATTAAAAGATGCACGATGCTACCAAGTCACACAGCTCTCCTATGACCTTAGACTCAAAACATTTCTCTCAACATCCTATCACTTGAAATTTCTGCTATACATTAGAAATTGTATTATACACAAAACAGGGGGCAAGTTTCACATAATGAGAGATCATGTTAGGGTCAATACTTTTTAAAATACACTACTTTGTACTTTCCTTCTCCCTTCCTCTCTGTGTATGGACACCCAAGTTCCTAAACCACCTCCCCCCACCATCACACAATTATAATTCATCTGCATTGAGCTCATTATATGGCTCACCAACACCCCACCTTCTTTTGCTTCTATTCAATGCTGCCGCATGGTGAGCCTGCTATTGACAAGGTATACATTGTCTACTTTAATTGCACACTTCACATCAAAAACACAACAGGTGATGTTCTCAACATGGATAGACTGTATAGGCTAGTGGGTACTGTCTGTGCTTTGCACATTGAGGTATGGGGTTCGGATCATGGAAGGGGAATTTTTTTTCCTTTTCTTTTGAATCTTTATTTTTAGATTAAAAATAAATCACTTGGTGGTGTGTGTGAATTCTGTTATGGCATGGTGTGACTCGGTAGCGCGAGTATCTTTAATGCAAGTTTTTACCTTCAATTACATCTGAATGATACAGCGAATCAAATTGAAAGCACAAGCAGCTTTTTCTGATGAAAACAATATGCAAATTGATTATAATCTGTGATCCAGTTCAGGTGTTTCTGCATGTCTTATGTTACGTTTCACTAATAGCGACTATAACACTTAAACGTAGTGGTTTTCTTGAAGATACATCTGTACTGGATCACAGAACATAGGCATGCTGCATACCATTTTAATCAGCAGAAGCAGATTGTTCTAATAAGATGCATTTTAGGGTAAAAAGATGCATTAAAAGATGCACGATGCTACCAAGTCAAACAGCTCTCCTATGACCTTAGACTCAAAACATTTCTCTCAACATCCTATCACTTGAAATTTCTGCTATACAGTAGAAATTGTATTATACACAAAACAGGGGGCAAGTTTCACATAATGAGAGATCATGTTAGGTTCAATACTTTTTAAAATACACTACTTTGTACTTTCCTTCTCCCTTCCTCTCTGTGTATGGACACCCAAGTTCCTAAACCACCTCCCCCCACCATCACACAATTATAATTCATCTGCATTGAGCTCATTATATCGCTCACCAACACCCCACCTTCTTTTGCATCTATTCAATGCTGCTGCATGCTGAGCCTGCTAATGACAAGGTATTCATTGTCTGCTTTAATTGCATACTTCACATCAAATACACAACAGGTGATGTTCTCAACATGGATAGACTGTATAGGCTAGTGGGTACTGTCTGTGCTTTTCACATTGAGGTCTGGGGTTCGAATCATGGAAGGGGAGTTTTTTTTCCTTTTCTTTTGAATCTTTATTTTTAGATTAAAAATAAATCACTTGGTGGTGTGTGTGAATTCTGTTATGGCATGGTGTGACTCGGTAGCGCGAGTATCATTAATGCAAGTTTTTACCTTCAATTACATCTGAATGATACAGCGAATCAAATTGAAAGCACAAGCAGCTTTTTCTGATGAAAACAATATGCAAATTGATTATAATCTGTGAGCCAGTTCAGGTGTTTCTGCATGTCTTATGTTACGTTACACTAATAGCGACTATAACACTTAAACGTAGTGGTTTTCTTGAAGATACATCTGTACTGGATCACAGAACATAGGTATGCTGCATACCATTTTAATCAGCAGAAGCAGATTGTTCTAATAAGATGCATTTTAGGGTAAAAAGATGCATTAAAAGATGCACGATGCTACCAAGTCAAACAGCTCTCCTATGACCTTAGACTCAAAACATTTCTCTCAACATCCTATCACTTGAAATTTCTGCTATACAGTAGAAATTGTATTATACACAAAACAGGGGGCAAGTTTCACATAATGAGAGATCATGTTAGGTTCAATACTTTTTAAAATACACTACTTTGTACTTTCCTTCTCCCTTCCTCTCTGTGTATGGACACCCAAGTTCCTAAACCACCTCCCCCCACCATCACACAATTATAATTCATCTGCATTGAGCTCATTATATCGCTCACCAACACCCCACCTTCTTTTGCATCTATTCAATGCTGCTGCATGCTGAGCCTGCTAATGACAAGGTATTCATTGTCTGCTTTAATTGCATACTTCACATCAAATACACAACAGGTGATGTTCTCAACATGGATAGACTGTATAGGCTAGTGGGTACTGTCTGTGCTTTTCACATTGAGGTCTGGGGTTCGAATCATGGAAGGGGAGTTTTTTTTCCTTTTCTTTTGAATCTTTATTTTTAGATTAAAAATAAATCACTTGGTGGTGTGTGTGAATTCTGTTATGGCATGGTGTGACTCGGTAGCGCGAGTATCATTAATGCAAGTTTTTACCTTCAATTACATCTGAATGATACAGCGAATCAAATTGAAAGCACAAGCAGCTTTTTCTGATGAAAACAATATGCAAATTGATTATAATCTGTGAGCCAGTTCAGGTGTTTCTGCATGTCTTATGTTACGTTACACTAATAGCGACTATAACACTTAAACGTAGTGGTTTTCTTGAAGATACATCTGTACTGGATCACAGAACATAGGTATGCTGCATACCATTTTAATCAGCAGAAGCAGATTGTTCTAATAAGATGCATTTTAGGGTAAAAAGATGCATTAAAAGATGCACGATGCTACCAAGTCAAACAGCTCTCCTATGACCTTAGACTCAAAACATTTCTCTCAACATCCTATCACTTGAAATTTCTGCTATACAGTAGAAATTGTATTATACACAAAACAGGGGGCAAGTTTCACATAATGAGAGATCATGTTAGGTTCAATACTTTTTAAAATACACTACTTTGTACTTTCCTTCTCCCTTCCTCTCTGTGTATGGACACCCAAGTTCCTAAACCACCTCCCCCCACCATCACACAATTATAATTCATCTGCATTGAGCTCATTATATCGCTCACCAACACCCCACCTTCTTTTGCATCTATTCAATGCTGCCGCATGCTGAGCCTGCTAATGACAAGGTATTCATTGTCTGCTTTAATTGCATACTTCACATCAAATACACAACAGGTGATGTTCTCAACATGGATAGACTGTTTAGGCTAGTGGGTACTTTCTGTGCTTTTCACATTGAGGTCTGGGGTTCGAATCATGGAAGGGGAGTTTTTTTTCCTTTTCTTTTGAATCTTTATATTTAGATTAAAAATAAATCACTTTGTGGTGTGTGTGAATTCTGTTATGGCATGGTGTGACTCGGTAGCGCGAGTATCTTTAATGCAAGTTTTTACCTTCAATTACATCTGAATCATACAGCGAATCAATATGAAAGCACAAGCAGCTTTTGCTGATGAAAACAATATGCAAATTGATTATAATCTGTGAGCCAGTTCAGGTGTTTCTGCATGTCTTTTGTTACATTACACTAATAGCGACTATAACACTTAAACGTAGTGGTTTTCTTGAAGATACATCTGTACTGGATCACAGAACATAGGCATGCTGCATATCATTTTAATCAGCAGAAGCAGATTGTTCTATTAAGATGCATTTTAGGGTAAAAAGATGCATTAAAAGATGCACGATGCTACCAAGTCACACAGCTCTCCTATGACCTTAGACTCAAAACATTTCTCTCAACATCCTATCACTTGAAATTTCTGCTATACATTAGAAATTGTATTATACACAAAACAGGGGGCAAGTTTCACATAATGAGAGATCATGTTAGGGTCAATACTTTTTAAAATACACTACTTTGTACTTTCCTTCTCCCTTCCTCTCTGTGTATGGACACCCAAGTTCCTAAACCACCTCCCCCCACCATCACACAATTATAATTCATCTGCATTGAGCTCATTATATGGCTCACCAACACCCCACCTTCTTTTGCTTCTATTCAATGCTGCCGCATGGTGAGCCTGCTATTGACAAGGTATACATTGTCTACTTTAATTGCACACTTCACATCAAAAACACAACAGGTGATGTTCTCAACATGGATAGACTGTATAGGCTAGTGGGTACTGTCTGTGCTTTGCACATTGAGGTATGGGGTTCGGATCATGGAAGGGGAGTTTTTTTTCCTTTTCTTTTGAATCTTTATTTTTAGATTAAAAATAAATCACTTGGTGGTGTGTGTGAATTCTGTTATGGCATGGTGTGACTCGGTAGCGCGAGTATCTTTAATGCAAGTTTTTACCTTCAATTACATCTGAATGATACAGCGAATCAAATTGAAAGCACAAGCAGCTTTTTCTGATGAAAACAATATGCAAATTGATTATAATCTGTGAGCCAGTTCAGGTGTTTCTGCATGTCTTATGTTACGTTACACTAATAGCGACTATAACACTTAAACGTAGTGGTTTTCTTGAAGATACATCTGTACTGGATCACAGAACATAGGCATGCTGCATACCATTTTAATCAGCAGAAGCAGATTGTTCTAATAAGATGCATTTTAGGGTAAAAAGATGCATTAAAAGATGCACGATGCTATCAAGTCAAACAGCTCTCCTATGACCTTAGACTCAAAACATTTCTCTCAACATCCTATCACTTGAAATTTCTGCTATACAGTAGAAATTGTATTATACACAAAACAGGGGGCAAGTTTCACATAATGAGAGATCATGTTAGGTTCAATACTTTTTAAAATACACTACTTTGTACTTTCCTTCTCCCTTCCTCTCTGTGTATGGACACCCAAGTTCCTAAACCACCTCCCCCCACCATCACACAATTATAATTCATCTGCATTGAGCTCATTATATCGCTCACCAACACCCCACCTTCTTTTGCATCTATTCAATGCTGCCGCATGCTGAGCCTGCTAATGACAAGGTATTCATTGTCTGCTTTAATTGCATACTTCACATCAAATACACAACAGGTGATGTTCTCAACATGGATAGACTGTTTAGGCTAGTGGGTACTTTCTGTGCTTTTCACATTGAGGTCTGGGGTTCGAATCATGGAAGGGGAGTTTTTTTTCCTTTTCTTTTGAATCTTTATATTTAGATTAAAAATAAATCACTTTGTGGTGTGTGTGAATTCTGTTATGGCATGGTGTGACTCGGTAGCGCGAGTATCTTTAATGCAAGTTTTTACCTTCAATTACATCTGAATCATACAGCGAATCAAACTGAAAGCACAAGCAGCTTTTGCTGATGAAAACAATATGCAAATTGATTATAATCTGTGAGCCAGTTCAGGTGTTTCTGCATGTCTTTTGTTACATTACACTAATAGCGACTATAACACTTAAACATAGTGGTTTTCTTGAAGATACATCTGTACTGGATCACAGAACATAGGCATGCTGCATATCATTTTAATCAGCAGAAGCAGATTGTTCTATTAAGATGCATTTTAGGGTAAAAAGATGCATTAAAAGATGCACGATGCTACCAAGTCACACAGCTCTCCTATGACCTTAGACTCAAAACATTTCTCTCAACATCCTATCACTTGAAATTTCTGCTATACATTAGAAATTGTATTATACACAAAACAGGGGGCAAGTTTCACATAATGAGAGATCATGTTAGGGTCAATACTTTTTAAAATACACTACTTTGTACTTTCCTTCTCCCTTCCTCTCTGTGTATGGACACCCAAGTTCCTAAACCACCTCCCCCCACCATCACACAATTATAATTCATCTGCATTGAGCTCATTATATGGCTCACCAACACCCCACCTTCTTTTGCTTCTATTCAATGCTGCCGCATGGTGAGCCTGCTATTGACAAGGTATACATTGTCTACTTTAATTGCACACTTCACATCAAAAACACAACAGGTGATGTTCTCAACATGGATAGACTGTATAGGCTAGTGGGTACTGTCTGTGCTTTGCACATTGAGGTATGGGGTTCGGATCATGGAAGGGGAGTTTTTTTTCCTTTTCTTTTGAATCTTTATTTTTAGATTAAAAATAAATCACTTGGTGGTGTGTGTGAATTCTGTTATGGCATGGTGTGACTCGGTAGCGCTAGTATCTTTAATGCAAGTTTTTACCTTCAATTACATCTGAATGATACAGCGAATCAAATTGAAAGCACAAGCAGCTTTTTCTGATGAAAACAATATGCAAATTGATTATAATCTGTGAGCCAGTTCAGGTGTTTCTGCATGTCTTATGTTACGTTACACTAATAGCGACTATAACACTTAAACGTAGTGGTTTTCTTGAAGATACATCTGTACTGGATCACAGAACATAGGCATGCTGCATACCATTTTAATCAGCAGAAGCAGATTGTTCTAATAAGATGCATTTTAGGGTAAAAAGATGCATTAAAAGATGCACGATGCTATCAAGTCAAACAGCTCTCCTATGACCTTAGACTCAAAACATTTCTCTCAACATCCTATCACTTGAAATTTCTGCTATACAGTAGAAATTGTATTATACACAAAACAGGGGGCAAGTTTCACATAATGAGAGATCATGTTAGGTTCAATACTTTTTAAAATACACTACTTTGTACTTTCCTTCTCCCTTCCTCTCTGTGTATGGACACCCAAGTTCCTAAACCACCTCCCCCCACCATCACACAATTATAATTCATCTGCATTGAGCTCATTATATCGCTCACCAACACCCCACCTTCTTTTGCATCTATTCAATGCTGCCGCATGCTGAGCCTGCTAATGACAAGGTATTCATTGTCTGCTTTAATTGCATACTTCACATCAAATACACAACAGGTGATGTTCTCAACATGGATAGACTGTTTAGGCTAGTGGGTACTTTCTGTGCTTTTCACATTGAGGTCTGGGGTTCGAATCATGGAAGGGGAGTTTTTTTTCCTTTTCTTTTGAATCTTTATATTTAGATTAAAAATAAATCACTTTGTGGTGTGTGTGAATTCTGTTATGGCATGGTGTGACTCGGTAGCGCGAGTATCTTTAATGCAAGTTTTTACCTTCAATTACATCTGAATCATACAGCGAATCAAATTGAGAGCACAAGCAGCTTTTTCTGATGAAAACACTATGCAAATTGATTATAATCTGTGAGCCAGTTCAGGTGTTTCTGCATGTCTTTTGTTACATTACACTAATAGCGACTATAACACTTAAACGTAGTGGTTTTCTTGAAGATACATCTGTACTG
Source organism: Taudactylus pleione (assembly GCA_031769625.1). Classification (NCBI taxonomy): domain Eukaryota; kingdom Metazoa; phylum Chordata; class Amphibia; order Anura; family Myobatrachidae; genus Taudactylus; species Taudactylus pleione. The sequence continues at coordinate 8,423,284 of JAUIMM010000759.1, forward strand.
GATCACAGAACATAGGCATGCTGCATATCATTTTAATCAGCAGATGCAGATTGTTCTAATAAGATGCATTTTAGGGTAAAAAGATGCATTAAAAGATGCACGATGCTACCAAGTCACACAGCTCTCCTATGACCTTAGACTCAAAACATTTCTCTCAACATCCTATCACTTGAAATTTCTGCTTTACATTAGAAATTGTATTATACACAAAACAGGGGGCAAGTTTCACATAATGAGAGATCATGTTAGGGTCAATACTTTTTAAAATACACTACTTTGTACTTTCCTTCTCCCTTCCTCTCTGTGTATGGACACCCAAGTTCCTAAACCACCTCCCCCCACCATCACACAATTATAATTCATCTGCATTGAGCTCATTATATGGCTCACCAACACCCCACCTTCTTTTGCTTCTATTCAATGCTGCCGCATGGTGAGCCTGCTATTGACCAGGTATACATTGTCTACTTTAATTGCACACTTCACATCCAAAACACAACAGGTGATGTTCTCAACATGGATAGACTGTTTAGGCTAGTGGGTACTGTCTGTGCTTTGCACATTGAGGTATGGGGTTCGGATCATGGATGGGGAGTTTTTTTTCCTTTTCTTTTGAATCTTTATTTTTAGATTAAAAATAAATCACTTGGTGGTGTGTGTGAATTCTGTTATGGCATGGTGTGACTCGGTAGCGCGAGTATCTTTAATGCAAGTTTTTACCTTCAATTACATCTGAATCATACAGCGAATCAAATTGAAAGCACAAGCAGCTTTTTCTGATGAAAACACTATGCAAATTGATTATAATCTGTGAGCCAGTTCAGGTGTTTCTGCATGTCTTTTGTTACATTACACTAATAGCGACTATAACACTTAAACGTAGTGGTTTTCTTGAAGATACATCTGTACTGGATCACAGAACATAGGCATGCTGCATATCATTTTAATCAGCAGAAGCAGATTGTTCTATTAAGATGCATTTTAGGGTAAAAAGATGCATTAAAAGATGCACGATGCTACCAAGTCACACAGCTCTCCTATGACCTTAGACTCAAAACATTTCTCTCAACATCCTATCACTTGAAATTTCTGCTATACATTAGAAATTGTATTATACACAAAACAGGGGGCAAGTTTCACATAATGAGAGATCATGTTAGGGTCAATACTTTTTAAAATACACTACTTTGTACTTTCCTTCTCCCTTCCTCTCTGTGTATGGACACCCAAGTTCCTAAACCACCTCCCCCCACCATCACACAATTATAATTCATCTGCATTGAGCTCATTATATGGCTCACCAACACCCCACCTTCTTTTGCTTCTATTCAATGCTGCCGCATGGTGAGCCTGCTATTGACAAGGTATACATTGTCTACTTTAATTGCACACTTCACATCAAAAACACAACAGGTGATGTTCTCAACATGGATAGACTGTATAGGCTAGTGGGTACTGTCTGTGCTTTGCACATTGAGGTATGGGGTTCGGATCATGGAAGGGGAATTTTTTTTCCTTTTCTTTTGAATCTTTATTTTTAGATTAAAAATAAATCACTTGGTGGTGTGTGTGAATTCTGTTATGGCATGGTGTGACTCGGTAGCGCGAGTATCTTTAATGCAAGTTTTTACCTTCAATTACATCTGAATGATACAGCGAATCAAATTGAAAGCACAAGCAGCTTTTTCTGATGAAAACAATATGCAAATTGATTATAATCTGTGATCCAGTTCAGGTGTTTCTGCATGTCTTATGTTACGTTTCACTAATAGCGACTATAACACTTAAACGTAGTGGTTTTCTTGAAGATACATCTGTACTGGATCACAGAACATAGGCATGCTGCATACCATTTTAATCAGCAGAAGCAGATTGTTCTAATAAGATGCATTTTAGGGTAAAAAGATGCATTAAAAGATGCACGATGCTACCAAGTCAAACAGCTCTCCTATGACCTTAGACTCAAAACATTTCTCTCAACATCCTATCACTTGAAATTTCTGCTATACAGTAGAAATTGTATTATACACAAAACAGGGGGCAAGTTTCACATAATGAGAGATCATGTTAGGTTCAATACTTTTTAAAATACACTACTTTGTACTTTCCTTCTCCCTTCCTCTCTGTGTATGGACACCCAAGTTCCTAAACCACCTCCCCCCACCATCACACAATTATAATTCATCTGCATTGAGCTCATTATATCGCTCACCAACACCCCACCTTCTTTTGCATCTATTCAATGCTGCTGCATGCTGAGCCTGCTAATGACAAGGTATTCATTGTCTGCTTTAATTGCATACTTCACATCAAATACACAACAGGTGATGTTCTCAACATGGATAGACTGTATAGGCTAGTGGGTACTGTCTGTGCTTTTCACATTGAGGTCTGGGGTTCGAATCATGGAAGGGGAGTTTTTTTTCCTTTTCTTTTGAATCTTTATTTTTAGATTAAAAATAAATCACTTGGTGGTGTGTGTGAATTCTGTTATGGCATGGTGTGACTCGGTAGCGCGAGTATCATTAATGCAAGTTTTTACCTTCAATTACATCTGAATGATACAGCGAATCAAATTGAAAGCACAAGCAGCTTTTTCTGATGAAAACAATATGCAAATTGATTATAATCTGTGAGCCAGTTCAGGTGTTTCTGCATGTCTTATGTTACGTTACACTAATAGCGACTATAACACTTAAACGTAGTGGTTTTCTTGAAGATACATCTGTACTGGATCACAGAACATAGGCATGCTGCATACCATTTTAATCAGCAGAAGCAGATTGTTCTAATAAGATGCATTTTAGGGTAAAAAGATGCATTAAAAGATGCACGATGCTACCAAGTCAAACAGCTCTCCTATGACCTTAGACTCAAAACATTTCTCTCAACATCCTATCACTTGAAATTTCTGCTATACAGTAGAAATTGTATTATACACAAAACAGGGGGCAAGTTTCACATAATGAGAGATCATGTTAGGTTCAATACTTTTTAAAATACACTACTTTGTACTTTCCTTCTCCCTTCCTCTCTGTGTATGGACACCCAAGTTCCTAAACCACCTCCCCCCACCATCACACAATTATAATTCATCTGCATTGAGCTCATTATATCGCTCACCAACACCCCACCTTCTTTTGCATCTATTCAATGCTGCCGCATGCTGAGCCTGCTAATGACAAGGTATTCATTGTCTGCTTTAATTGCATACTTCACATCAAATACACAACAGGTGATGTTCTCAACATGGATAGACTGTTTAGGCTAGTGGGTACTTTCTGTGCTTTTCACATTGAGGTCTGGGGTTCGAATCATGGAAGGGGAGTTTTTTTTCCTTTTCTTTTGAATCTTTATATTTAGATTAAAAATAAATCACTTTGTGGTGTGTGTGAATTCTGTTATGGCATGGTGTGACTCGGTAGCGCGAGTATCTTTAATGCAAGTTTTTACCTTCAATTACATCTGAATCATACAGCGAATCAAACTGAAAGCACAAGCAGCTTTTGCTGATGAAAACAATATGCAAATTGATTATAATCTGTGAGCCAGTTCAGGTGTTTCTGCATGTCTTTTGTTACATTACACTAATAGCGACTATAACACTTAAACGTAGTGGTTTTCTTGAAGATACATCTGTACTGGATCACAGAACATAGGCATGCTGCATATCATTTTAATCAGCAGAAGCAGATTGTTCTATTAAGATGCATTTTAGGGTAAAAAGATGCATTAAAAGATGCACGATGCTACCAAGTCACACAGCTCTCCTATGACCTTAGACTCAAAACATTTCTCTCAACATCCTATCACTTGAAATTTCTGCTATACATTAGAAATTGTATTATACACAAAACAGGGGGCAAGTTTCACATAATGAGAGATCATGTTAGGGTCAATACTTTTTAAAATACACTACTTTGTACTTTCCTTCTCCCTTCCTCTCTGTGTATGGACACCCAAGTTCCTAAACCACCTCCCCCCACCATCACACAATTATAATTCATCTGCATTGAGCTCATTATATGGCTCACCAACACCCCACCTTCTTTTGCTTCTATTCAATGCTGCCGCATGGTGAGCCTGCTATTGACAAGGTATACATTGTCTACTTTAATTGCACACTTCACATCAAAAACACAACAGGTGATGTTCTCAACATGGATAGACTGTATAGGCTAGTGGGTACTGTCTGTGCTTTGCACATTGAGGTATGGGGTTCGGATCATGGAAGGGGAGTTTTTTTTCCTTTTCTTTTGAATCTTTATTTTTAGATTAAAAATAAATCACTTGGTGGTGTGTGTGAATTCTGTTATGGCATGGTGTGACTCGGTAGCGCGAGTATCTTTAATGCAAGTTTTTACCTTCAATTACATCTGAATGATACAGCGAATCAAATTGAAAGCACAAGCAGCTTTTTCTGATGAAAACAATATGCAAATTGATTATAATCTGTGAGCCAGTTCAGGTGTTTCTGCATGTCTTATGTTACGTTACACTAATAGCGACTATAACACTTAAACGTAGTGGTTTTCTTGAAGATACATCTGTACTGGATCACAGAACATAGGCATGCTGCATACCATTTTAATCAGCAGAAGCAGATTGTTCTAATAAGATGCATTTTAGGGTAAAAAGATGCATTAAAAGATGCACGATGCTACCAAGTCAAACAGCTCTCCTATGACCTTAGACTCAAAACATTTCTCTCAACATCCTATCACTTGAAATTTCTGCTATACAGTAGAAATTGTATTATACACAAAACAGGGGGCAAGTTTCACATAATGAGAGATCATGTTAGGTTCAATACTTTTTAAAATACACTACTTTGTACTTTCCTTCTCCCTTCCTCTCTGTGTATGGACACCCAAGTTCCTAAACCACCTCCCCCCACCATCACACAATTATAATTCATCTGCATTGAGCTCATTATATCGCTCACCAACACCCCACCTTCTTTTGCATCTATTCAATGCTGCCGCATGCTGAGCCTGCTAATGACAAGGTATTCATTGTCTGCTTTAATTGCATACTTCACATCAAATACACAACAGGTGATGTTCTCAACATGGATAGACTGTTTAGGCTAGTGGGTACTTTCTGTGCTTTTCACATTGAGGTCTGGGGTTCGAATCATGGAAGGGGAGTTTTTTTTCCTTTTCTTTTGAATCTTTATATTTAGATTAAAAATAAATCACTTTGTGGTGTGTGTGAATTCTGTTATGGCATGGTGTGACTCGGTAGCGCGAGTATCTTTAATGCAAGTTTTTACCTTCAATTACATCTGAATCATACAGCGAATCAAATTGAGAGCACAAGCAGCTTTTTCTGATGAAAACACTATGCAAATTGATTATAATCTGTGAGCCAGTTCAGGTGTTTCTGCATGTCTTTTGTTACATTACACTAATAGCGACTATAACACTTAAACGTAGTGGTTTTCTTGAAGATACATCTGTACTGGATCACAGAACATAGGCATGCTGCATATCATTTTAATCATCAGATGCAGATTGTTCTAATAAGATGCATTTTAGGGTAAAAAGATGCATTAAAAGATGCACGATGCTACCAAGTCACACAGCTCTCCTATGACCTTAGACTCAAAACATTTCTCTCAACATCCTATCACTTGAAATTTCTGCTTTACATTAGAAATTGTATTATACACAAAACAGGGGGCAAGTTTCACATAATGAGAGATCATGTTAGGGTCAATACTTTTTAAAATACACTACTTTGTACTTTCCTTCTCCCTTCCTCTCTGTGTATGGACACCCAAGTTCCTAAACCACCTCCCCCCACCATCACACAATTATAATTCATCTGCATTGAGCTCATTATATGGCTCACCAACACCCCACCTTCTTTTGCTTCTATTCAATGCTGCCGCATGGTGAGCCTGCTATTGACCAGGTATACATTGTCTACTTTAATTGCACACTTCACATCCAAAACACAACAGGTGATGTTCTCAACATGGATAGACTGTTTAGGCTAGTGGGTACTGTCTGTGCTTTGCACATTGAGGTATGGGGTTCGGATCATGGATGGGGAGTTTTTTTTCCTTTTCTTTTGAATCTTTATTTTTAGATTAAAAATAAATCACTTGGTGGTGTGTGTGAATTCTGTTATGGCATGGTGTGACTCGGTAGCGCGAGTATCTTTAATGCAAGTTTTTACCTTCAATTACATCTGAATCATACAGCGAATCAAATTGAAAGCACAAGCAGCTTTTTCTGATGAAAACACTATGCAAATTGATTATAATCTGTGAGCCAGTTCAGGTGTTTCTGCATGTCTTTTGTTACATTACACTAATAGCGACTATAACACTTAAACGTAGTGGTTTTCTTGAAGATACATCTGTACTGGATCACAGAACATAGGCATGCTGCATATCATTTTAATCAGCAGAAGCAGATTGTTCTATTAAGATGCATTTTAGGGTAAAAAGATGCATTAAAAGATGCACGATGCTACCAAGTCACACAGCTCTCCTATGACCTTAGACTCAAAACATTTCTCTCAACATCCTATCACTTGAAATTTCTGCTATACATTAGAAATTGTATTATACACAAAACAGGGGGCAAGTTTCACATAATGAGAGATCATGTTAGGGTCAATACTTTTTAAAATACACTACTTTGTACTTTCCTTCTCCCTTCCTCTCTGTGTATGGACACCCAAGTTCCTAAACCACCTCCCCCCACCATCACACAATTATAATTCATCTGCATTGAGCTCATTATATGGCTCACCAACACCCCACCTTCTTTTGCTTCTATTCAATGCTGCTGCATGGTGAGCCTGCTATTGACAAGGTATACATTGTCTACTTTAATTGCACACTTCACATCAAAAACACAACAGGTGATGTTCTCAACATGGATAGACTGTATAGGCTAGTGGGTACTGTCTGTGCTTTGCACATTGAGGTATGGGGTTCGGATCATGGAAGGGGAATTTTTTTTCCTTTTCTTTTGAATCTTTATTTTTAGATTAAAAATAAATCACTTGGTGGTGTGTGTGAATTCTGTTATGGCATGGTGTGACTCGGTAGCGCGAGTATCTTTAATGCAAGTTTTTACCTTCAATTACATCTGAATGATACAGCGAATCAAATTGAAAGCACAAGCAGCTTTTTCTGATGAAAACAATATGCAAATTGATTATAATCTGTGAGCCAGTTCAGGTGTTTCTGCATGTCTTATGTTACGTTTCACTAATAGCGACTATAACACTTAAACGTAGTGGTTTTCTTGAAGATACATCTGTACTGGATCACAGAACATAGGCATGCTGCATACCATTTTAATCAGCAGAAGCAGATTGTTCTAATAAGATGCATTTTAGGGTAAAAAGATGCATTAAAAGATGCACGATGCTACCAAGTCAAACAGCTCTCCTATGACCTTAGACTCAAAACATTTCTCTCAACATCCTATCACTTGAAATTTCTGCTATACAGTAGAAATTGTATTATACACAAAACAGGGGGCAAGTTTCACATAATGAGAGATCATGTTAGGTTCAATACTTTTTAAAATACACTACTTTGTACTTTCCTTCTCCCTTCCTCTCTGTGTATGGACACCCAAGTTCCTAAACCACCTCCCCCCACCATCACACAATTATAATTCATCTGCATTGAGCTCATTATATCGCTCACCAACACCCCACCTTCTTTTGCATCTATTCAATGCTGCTGCATGCTGAGCCTGCTAATGACAAGGTATTCATTGTCTGCTTTAATTGCATACTTCACATCAAATACACAACAGGTGATGTTCTCAACATGGATAGACTGTATAGGCTAGTGGGTACTGTCTGTGCTTTTCACATTGAGGTCTGGGGTTCGAATCATGGAAGGGGAGTTTTTTTTCCTTTTCTTTTGAATCTTTATTTTTAGATTAAAAATAAATCACTTGGTGGTGTGTGTGAATTCTGTTATGGCATGGTGTGACTCGGTAGCGCGAGTATCTTTAATGCAAGTTTTTACCTTCAATTACATCTGAATGATACAGCGAATCAAATTGAAAGCACAAGCAGCTTTTTCTGATGAAAACAATATGCAAATTGATTATAATCTGTGAGCCAGTTCAGGTGTTTCTGCATGTCTTATGTTACGTTACACTAATAGCGACTATAACACTTAAACGTAGTGGTTTTCTTGAAGATACATCTGTACTGGATCACAGAACATAGGCATGCTGCATACCATTTTAATCAGCAGAAGCAGATTGTTCTAATAAGATGCATTTTAGGGTAAAAAGATGCATTAAAAGATGCACGATGCTACCAAGTCAAACAGCTCTCCTATGACCTTAGACTCAAAACATTTCTCTCAACATCCTATCACTTGAAATTTCTGCTATACAGTAGAAATTGTATTATACACAAAACAGGGGGCAAGTTTCACATAATGAGAGATCATGTTAGGTTCAATACTTTTTAAAATACACTACTTTGTACTTTCCTTCTCCCTTCCTCTCTGTGTATGGACACCCAAGTTCCTAAACCACCTCCCCCCATCATCACACAATTATAATTCATCTGCATTGAGCTCATTATATCGCTCACCAACACCCCACCTTCTTTTGCATCTATTCAATGCTGCCGCATGCTGAGCCTGCTAATGACAAGGTATTCATTGTCTGCTTTAATTGCATACTTCACATCAAATACACAACAGGTGATGTTCTCAACATGGATAGACTGTTTAGGCTAGAGGGTACTTTCTGTGCTTTTCACATTGAGGTCTGGGGTTCGAATCATGGAAGGGGAGTTTTTTTTCCTTTTCTTTTGAATCTTTATATTTAGATTAAAAATAAATCACTTTGTGGTGTGTGTGAATTCTGTTATGGCATGGTGTGACTCGGTAGCGCGAGTATCTTTAATGCAAGTTTTTACCTTCAATTACATCTGAATCATACAGCGAATCAAATTGAGAGCACAAGCAGCTTTTTCTGATGAAAACACTATGCAAATTGATTATAATCTGTGAGCCAGTTCAGGTGTTTCTGCATGTCTTTTGTTACATTACACTAATAGCGACTATAACACTTAAACGTAGTGGTTTTCTTGAAGATACATCTGTACTGGATCACAGAACATAGGCATGCTGCATATCATTTTAATCAGCAGATGCAGATTGTTCTAATAAGATGCATTTTAGGGTAAAAAGATGCATTAAAAGATGCACGATGCTACCAAGTCACACAGCTCTCCTATGACCTTAGACTCAAAACATTTCTCTCAACATCCTATCACTTGAAATTTCTGCTTTACATTAGAAATTGTATTATACACAAAACAGGGGGCAAGTTTCACATAATGAGAGATCATGTTAGGGTCAATACTTTTTAAAATACACTACTTTGTACTTTCCTTCTCCCTTCCTCTCTGTGTATGGACACCCAAGTTCCTAAACCACCTCCCCCCACCATCACACAATTATAATTCATCTGCATTGAGCTCATTATATGGCTCACCAACACCCCACCTTCTTTTGCTTCTATTCAATGCTGCCGCATGGTGAGCCTGCTATTGACCAGGTATACATTGTCTACTTTAATTGCACACTTCACATCCAAAACACAACAGGTGATGTTCTCAACATGGATAGACTGTTTAGGCTAGTGGGTACTGTCTGTGCTTTGCACATTGAGGTATGGGGTTCGGATCATGGATGGGGAGTTTTTTTTCCTTTTCTTTTGAATCTTTATTTTTAGATTAAAAATAAATCACTTGGTGGTGTGTGTGAATTCTGTTATGGCATGGTGTGACTCGGTAGCGCGAGTATCTTTAATGCAAGTTTTTACCTTCAATTACATCTGAATCATACAGCGAATCAAATTGAAAGCACAAGCAGCTTTTTCTGATGAAAACACTATGCAAATTGATTATAATCTGTGAGCCAGTTCAGGTGATCCTGCATGTCTTTTGTTACATTACACTAATAGCGACTATAACACTTAAACGTAGTGGTTTTCTTGAAGATACATCTGTACTGGATCACAGAACATAGGCATGCTGCATATCATTTTAATCAGCAGAAGCAGATTGTTCTATTAAGATGCATTTTAGGGTAAAAAGATGCATTAAAAGATGCACGATGCTACCAAGTCACACAGCTCTAATATGACCTTAGACTCAAAACATTTCTCTCAACATCCTATCACTTGAAATTTCTGCTATACATTAGAAATTGTATTATACACAAAACAGGGGGCAAGTTTCACATAATGAGAGATCATGTTAGGGTCAATACTTTTTAAAATACACTACTTTGTACTTTCCTTCTCCCTTCCTCTCTGTGTATGGACACCCAAGTTCCTAAACCACCTCCCCCCACCATCACACAATTATAATTCATCTGCATTGAGCTCATTATATGGCTCACCAACACCCCACCTTCTTTTGCTTCTATTCAATGCTGCCGCATGGTGAGCCTGCTATTGACAAGGTATACATTGTCTACTTTAATTGCACACTTCACATCAAAAACACAACAGGTGATGTTCTCAACATGGATAGACTGTATAGGCTAGTGGGTACTGTCTGTGCTTTGCACATTGAGGTATGGGGTTCGGATCATGGAAGGGGAATTTTTTTTCCTTTTCTTTTGAATCTTTATTTTTAGATTAAAAATAAATCACTTGGTGGTGTGTGTGAATTCTGTTATGGCATGGTGTGACTCGGTAGCGCGAGTATCTTTAATGCAAGTTTTTACCTTCAATTACATCTGAATGATACAGCGAATCAAATTGAAAGCACAAGCAGCTTTTTCTGATGAAAACAATATGCAAATTGATTATAATCTGTGAGCCAGTTCAGGTGTTTCTGCATGTCTTATGTTACGTTACACTAATAGCGACTATAACACTTAAACGTAGTGGTTTTCTTGAAGATACATCTGTACTGGATCACAGAACATAGGCATGCTGCATACCATTTTAATCAGCAGAAGCAGATTGTTCTAATAAGATGCATTTTAGGGTAAAAAGATGCATTAAAAGATGCACGATGCTACCAAGTCACACAGCTCTCCTATGACCTTAGACTCAAAACATTTCTCTCAACATCCTATCACTTGAAATTTCTGCTATACAGTAGAAATTGTATTATACACAAAACAGGGGGCAAGTTTCACATAATGAGAGATCATGTTAGGTTCAATACTTTTTAAAATACACTACTTTGTACTTTCCTTCTCCCTTCCTCTCTGTGTATGGACACCCAAGTTCCTAAACCACCTCCCCCCACCATCACACAATTATAATTCATCTGCATTGAGCTCATTATATCGCTCACCAACACCCCACCTTCTTTTGCATCTATTCAATGCTGCCGCATGCTGAGCCTGCTAATGACAAGGTATTCATTGTCTGCTTTAATTGCATACTTCACATCAAATACACAACAGGTGATGTTCTCAACATGGATAGACTGTTTAGGCTAGTGGGTACTTTCTGTGCTTTTCACATTGAGGTCTGGGGTTCGAATCATGGAAGGGGAGTTTTTTTTCCTTTTCTTTTGAATCTTTATATTTAGATTAAAAATAAATCACTTTGTGGTGTGTGTGAATTCTGTTATGGCATGGTGTGACTCGGTAGCGCGAGTATCTTTAATGCAAGTTTTTACCTTCAATTACATCTGAATCATACAGCGAATCAAACTGAGAGCACAAGCAGCTTTTGCTGATGAAAACAATATGCAAATTGATTATAATCTGTGAGCCAGTTCAGGTGTTTCTGCATGTCTTTTGTTACATTACACTAATAGCGACTATAACACTTAAACGTAGTGGTTTTCTTGAAGATACATCTGTACTGGATCACAGAACATAGGCATGCTGCATATCATTTTAATCATCAGATGCAGATTGTTCTAATAAGATGCATTTTAGGGTAAAAAGATGCATTAAAAGATGCACGATGCTACCAAGTCACACAGCTCTCCTATGACCTTAGACTCAAAACATTTCTCTCAACATCCTATCACTTGAAATTTCTGCTTTACATTAGAAATTGTATTATACACAAAACAGGGGGCAAGTTTCACATAATGAGAGATCATGTTAGGGTCAATACTTTTTAAAATACACTACTTTGTACTTTCCTTCTCCCTTCCTCTCTGTGTATGGACACCCAAGTTCCTAAACCACCTCCCCCCACCATCACACAATTATAATTCATCTGCATTGAGCTCATTATATGGCTCACCAACACCCCACCTTCTTTTGCTTCTATTCAATGCTGCCGCATGGTGAGCCTGCTATTGACCAGGTATACATTGTCTACTTTAATTGCACACTTCACATCCAAAACACAACAGGTGATGTTCTCAACATGGATAGACTGTTTAGGCTAGTGGGTACTGTCTGTGCTTTGCACATTGAGGTATGGGGTTCGGATCATGGATGGGGAGTTTTTTTTCCTTTTCTTTTGAATCTTTATTTTTAGATTAAAAATAAATCACTTGGTGGTGTGTGTGAATTCTGTTATGGCATGGTGTGACTCGGTAGCGCGAGTATCTTTAATGCAAGTTTTTACCTTCAATTACATCTGAATCATACAGCGAATCAAATTGAAAGCACAAGCAGCTTTTTCTGATGAAAACACTATGCAAATTGATTATAATCTGTGAGCCAGTTCAGGTGTTTCTGCATGTCTTTTGTTACATTACACTAATAGCGACTATAACACTTAAACATAGTGGTTTTCTTGAAGATACATCTGTACTGGATCACAGAACATAGGCATGCTGCATATCATTTTAATCAGCAGAAGCAGATTGTTCTATTAAGATGCATTTTAGGGTAAAAAGATGCATTAAAAGATGCACGATGCTACCAAGTCACACAGCTCTCCTATGACCTTAGACTCAAAACATTTCTCTCAACATCCTATCACTTGAAATTTCTGCTATACATTAGAAATTGTATTATACACAAAACAGGGGGCAAGTTTCACATAATGAGAGATCATGTTAGGGTCAATACTTTTTAAAATACACTACTTTGTACTTTCCTTCTCCCTTCCTCTCTGTGTATGGACACCCAAGTTCCTAAACCACCTCCCCCCACCATCACACAATTATAATTCATCTGCATTGAGCTCATTATATGGCTCACCAACACCCCACCTTCTTTTGCTTCTATTCAATGCTGCCGCATGGTGAGCCTGCTATTGACAAGGTATACATTGTCTACTTTAATTGCACACTTCACATCAAAAACACAACAGGTGATGTTCTCAACATGGATAGACTGTATAGGCTAGTGGGTACTGTCTGTGCTTTGCACATTGAGGTATGGGGTTCGGATCATGGAAGGGGAATTTTTTTTCCTTTTCTTTTGAATCTTTATTTTTAGATTAAAAATAAATCACTTGGTGGTGTGTGTGAATTCTGTTATGGCATGGTGTGACTCGGTAGCGCGAGTATCTTTAATGCAAGTTTTTACCTTCAATTACATCTGAATGATACAGCGAATCAAATTGAAAGCACAAGCAGCTTTTTCTGATGAAAACAATATGCAAATTGATTATAATCTGTGAGCCAGTTCAGGTGTTTCTGCATGTCTTATGTTACGTTTCACTAATAGCGACTATAACACTTAAACGTAGTGGTTTTCTTGAAGATACATCTGTACTGGATCACAGAACATAGGCATGCTGCATACCATTTTAATCAGCAGAAGCAGATTGTTCTAATAAGATGCATTTTAGGGTAAAAAGATGCATTAAAAGATGCACGATGCTACCAAGTCAAACAGCTCTCCTATGACCTTAGACTCAAAACATTTCTCTCAACATCCTATCACTTGAAATTTCTGCTATACAGTAGAAATTGTATTATACACAAAACAGGGGGCAAGTTTCACATAATGAGAGATCATGTTAGGTTCAATACTTTTTAAAATACACTACTTTGTACTTTCCTTCTCCCTTCCTCTCTGTGTATGGACACCCAAGTTCCTAAACCACCTCCCCCCACCATCACACAATTATAATTCATCTGCATTGAGCTCATTATATCGCTCACCAACACCCCACCTTCTTTTGCATCTATTCAATGCTGCTGCATGCTGAGCCTGCTAATGACAAGGTATTCATTGTCTGCTTTAATTGCATACTTCACATCAAATACACAACAGGTGATGTTCTCAACATGGATAGACTGTATAGGCTAGTGGGTACTGTCTGTGCTTTTCACATTGATGTCTGGGGTTCGAATCATGGAAGGGGAGTTTTTTTTCCTTTTCTTTTGAATCTTTATTTTTAGATTAAAAATAAATCACTTGGTGGTGTGTGTGAATTCTGTTATGGCATGGTGTGACTCGGTAGCGCGAGTATCTTTAATGCAAGTTTTTACCTTCAATTACATCTGAATGATACAGCGAATCAAATTGAAAGCACAAGCAGTTTTTTCTGATGAAAACAATATGCAAATTGATTATAATCTGTGAGCCAGTTCAGGTGTTTCTGCATGTCTTATGTTACGTTACACTAATAGCGACTATAACACTTAAACGTAGTGGTTTTCTTGAAGATACATCTGTACTGGATCACAGAACATAGGCATGCTGCATACCATTTTAATCAGCAGAAGCAGATTGTTCTAATAAGATGCATTTTAGGGTAAAAAGATGCATTAAAAGATGCACGATGCTACCAAGTCAAACAGCTCTCCTATGACCTTAGACTCAAAACATTTCTCTCAACATCCTATCACTTGAAATTTCTGCTATACAGTAGAAATTGTATTATACACAAAACAGGGGGCAAGTTTCACATAATGAGAGATCATGTTAGGTTCAATACTTTTTAAAATACACTACTTTGTACTTTCCTTCTCCCTTCCTCTCTGTGTATGGACACCCAAGTTCCTAAACCACCTCCCCCCACCATCACACAATTATAATTCATCTGCATTGAGCTCATTATATCGCTCACCAACACCCCACCTTCTTTTGCATCTATTCAATGCTGCCGCATGCTGAGCCTGCTAATGACAAGGTATTCATTGTCTGCTTTAATTGCATACTTCACATCAAATACACAACAGGTGATGTTCTCAACATGGATAGACTGTTTAGGCTAGAGGGTACTTTCTGTGCTTTTCACATTGAGGTCTGGGGTTCGAATCATGGAAGGGGAGTTTTTTTTCCTTTTCTTTTGAATCTTTATATTTAGATTAAAAATAAATCACTTTGTGGTGTGTGTGAATTCTGTTATGGCATGGTGTGACTCGGTAGCGCGAGTATCTTTAATGCAAGTTTTTACCTTCAATTACATCTGAATCATACAGCGAATCAAATTGAGAGCACAAGCAGCTTTTTCTGATGAAAACACTATGCAAATTGATTATAATCTGTGAGCCAGTTCAGGTGTTTCTGCATGTCTTTTGTTACATTACACTAATAGCGACTATAACACTTAAACGTAGTGGTTTTCTTGAAGATACATCTGTACTGGATCACAGAACATAGGCATGCTGCATATCATTTTAATCAGCAGATGCAGATTGTTCTAATAAGATGCATTTTAGGGTAAAAAGATGCATTAAAAGATGCACGATGCTACCAAGTCACACAGCTCTCCTATGACCTTAGACTCAAAACATTTCTCTCAACATCCTATCACTTGAAATTTCTGCTTTACATTAGAAATTGTATTATACACAAAACAGGGGGCAAGTTTCACATAATGAGAGATCATGTTAGGGTCAATACTTTTTAAAATACACTACTTTGTACTTTCCTTCTCCCTTCCTCTCTGTGTATGGACACCCAAGTTCCTAAACCACCTCCCCCCACCATCACACAATTATAATTCATCTGCATTGAGCTCATTATATGGCTCACCAACACCCCACCTTCTTTTGCTTCTATTCAATGCTGCCGCATGGTGAGCCTGCTATTGACCAGGTATACATTGTCTACTTTAATTGCACACTTCACATCCAAAACACAACAGGTGATGTTCTCAACATGGATAGACTGTTTAGGCTAGTGGGTACTGTCTGTGCTTTGCACATTGAGGTATGGGGTTCGGATCATGGATGGGGAGTTTTTTTTCCTTTTCTTTTGAATCTTTATTTTTAGATTAAAAATAAATCACTTGGTGGTGTGTGTGAATTCTGTTATGGCATGGTGTGACTCGGTAGCGCGAGTATCTTTAATGCAAGTTTTTACCTTCAATTACATCTGAATCATACAGCGAATCAAATTGAGAGCACAAGCAGCTTTTTCTGATGAAAACACTATGCAAATTGATTATAATCTGTGAGCCAGTTCAGGTGTTTCTGCATGTCTTTTGTTACATTACACTAATAGCGACTATAACACTTAAACGTAGTGGTTTTCTTGAAGATACATCTGTACTGGATCACAGAACATAGGCATGCTGCATATCATTTTAATCAGCAGATGCAGATTGTTCTAATAAGATGCATTTTAGGGTAAAAAGATGCATTAAAAGATGCACGATGCTACCAAGTCACACAGCTCTCCTATGACCTTAGACTCAAAACATTTCTCTCAACATCCTATCACTTGAAATTTCTGCTTTACATTAGAAATTGTATTATACACAAAACAGGGGGCAAGTTTCACATAATGAGAGATCATGTTAGGGTCAATACTTTTTAAAATACACTACTTTGTACTTTCCTTCTCCCTTCCTCTCTGTGTATGGACACCCAAGTTCCTAAACCACCTCCCCCCACCATCACACAATTATAATTCATCTGCATTGAGCTCATTATATGGCTCACCAACACCCCACCTTCTTTTGCTTCTATTCAATGCTGCCGCATGGTGAGCCTGCTATTGACCAGGTATACATTGTCTACTTTAATTGCACACTTCACATCCAAAACACAACAGGTGATGTTCTCAACATGGATAGACTGTTTAGGCTAGTGGGTACTGTCTGTGCTTTGCACATTGAGGTATGGGGTTCGGATCATGGATGGGGAGTTTTTTTTCCTTTTCTTTTGAATCTTTATTTTTAGATTAAAAATAAATCACTTGGTGGTGTGTGTGAATTCTGTTATGGCATGGTGTGACTCGGTAGCGCGAGTATCTTTAATGCAAGTTTTTACCTTCAATTACATCTGAATCATACAGCGAATCAAATTGAAAGCACAAGCAGCTTTTTCTGATGAAAACACTATGCAAATTGATTATAATCTGTGAGCCAGTTCAGGTGTTTCTGCATGTCTTTTGTTACATTACACTAATAGCGACTATAACACTTAAACGTAGTGGTTTTCTTGAAGATACATCTGTACTGGATCACAGAACATAGGCATGCTGCATATCATTTTAATCAGCAGAAGCAGATTGTTCTATTAAGATGCATTTTAGGGTAAAAAGATGCATTAAAAGATGCACGATGCTACCAAGTCACACAGCTCTCCTATGACCTTAGACTCAAAACATTTCTCTCAACATCCTATCACTTGAAATTTCTGCTATACATTAGAAATTGTATTATACACAAAACAGGGGGCAAGTTTCACATAATGAGAGATCATGTTAGGGTCAATACTTTTTAAAATACACTACTTTGTAATTTCCTTCTCCCTTCCTCTCTGTGTATGGACACCCAAGTTCCTAAACCACCTCCCCCCACCATCACACAATTATAATTCATCTGCATTGAGCTCATTATATGGCTCACCAACACCCCACCTTCTTTTGCTTCTATTCAATGCTGCCGCATGGTGAGCCTGCTATTGACAAGGTATACATTGTCTACTTTAATTGCACACTTCACATCAAAAACACAACAGGTGATGTTCTCAACATGGATAGACTGTATAGGCTAGTGGGTACTGTCTGTGCTTTGCACATTGAGGTATGGGGTTCGGATCATGGAAGGGGAATTTTTTTTCCTTTTCTTTTGAATCTTTATTTTTAGATTAAAAATAAATCACTTGGTGGTGTGTGTGAATTCTGTTATGGCATGGTGTGACTCGGTAGCGCGAGTATCTTTAATGCAAGTTTTTACCTTCAATTACATCTGAATGATACAGCGAATCAAATTGAAAGCACAAGCAGCTTTTTCTGATGAAAACAATATGCAAATTGATTATAATCTGTGAGCCAGTTCAGGTGTTTCTGCATGTCTTATGTTACGTTACACTAATAGCGACTATAACACTTAAACGTAGTGGTTTTCTTGAAGATACATCTGTACTGGATCACAGAACATAGGCATGCTGCATACCATTTTAATCAGCAGAAGCAGATTGTTCTAATAAGATGCATTTTAGGGTAAAAAGATGCATTAAAAGATGCACGATGCTACCAAGTCACACAGCTCTCGTATGACCTTAGACTCAAAACATTTCTCTCAACATCCTATCACTTGAAATTTCTGCTATACAGTAGAAATTGTATTATACACAAAACAGGGGGCAAGTTTCACATAATGAGAGATCATGTTAGGTTCAATACTTTTTAAAATACACTACTTTGTACTTTCCTTCTCCCTTCCTCTCTGTGTATGGACACCCAAGTTCCTAAACCACCTCCCCCCACCATCACACAATTATAATTCATCTGCATTGAGCTCATTATATCGCTCACCAACACCCCACCTTCTTTTGCATCTATTCAATGCTGCCGCATGCTGAGCCTGCTAATGACAAGGTATTCATTGTCTGCTTTAATTGCATACTTCACATCAAATACACAACAGGTGATGTTCTCAACATGGATAGACTGTTTAGGCTAGTGGGTACTTTCTGTGCTTTTCACATTGAGGTCTGGGGTTCGAATCATGGAAGGGGAGTTTTTTTTCCTTTTCTTTTGAATCTTTATATTTAGATTAAAAATAAATCACTTTGTGGTGTGTGTGAATTCTGTTATGGCATGGTGTGACTCGGTAGCGCGAGTATCTTTAATGCAAGTTTTTACCTTCAATTACATCTGAATCATACAGCGAATCAAACTGAAAGCACAAGCAGCTTTTGCTGATGAAAACAATATGCAAATTGATTATAATCTGTGAGCCAGTTCAGGTGTTTCTGCATGTTTTATGTTACGTTACACTAATAGCGACTATAACACTTAAACGTAGTGGTTTTCTTGAAGATACATCTGTACTGGATCACAGAACATAGGCATGCTGCATATCATTTTAATCAGCAGAAGCAGATTGTTCTAATAAGATGCATTTTAGGGTAAAAAGATGCATTAAAAGATGCACGATGCTACCAAGTCACACAGCTCTCCTATGACCTTAGACTCAAAACATTTCTCTCAACATCCTATCACTTGAAATTTCTGCTATACATTAGAAATTGTATTATACACAAAACAGGGGGCAAGTTTCACATAATGAGAGATCATGTTAGGGTCAATACTTTTTAAAATACACTACTTTGTACTTTCCTTCTCCCTTCCTCTCTGTGTATGGACACCCAAGTTCCTAAACCACCTCCCCCCACCATCACACAATTATAATTCATCTGCATTGAGCTCATTATATGGCTCACCAACACCCCACCTTCTTTTGCTTCTATTCAATGCTGCCGCATGGTGAGCCTGCTATTGACAAGGTATACATTGTCTACTTTAATTGCACACTTCACATCAAAAACACAACAGGTGATGTTCTCAACATGGATAGACTGTATAGGCTAGTGGGTACTGTCTGTGCTTTGCACATTGAGGTATGGGGTTCGGATCATGGAAGGGGAGTTTTTTTTCCTTTTCTTTTGAATCTTTATTTTTAGATTAAAAATAAATCACTTGGTGGTGTGTGTGAATTCTGTTATGGCATGGTGTGACTCGGTAGCGCGAGTATCTTTAATGCAAGTTTTTACCTTCAATTACATCTGAATGATACAGCAAATCAAATTGAAAGCACAAGCAGCTTTTGCTGATGAAAACAATATGCAAATTGATTATAATCTTTGAGCAAGTTCAGGTGTTTCTGCATGTCTTATGTTACGTTACACTATTAGCGACTATAACACTTAAACGTAGTGGTTTTCTTGAAGATACATCTGTACTGGATCACAGAACATAGGCATGCTGCATACCATTTTAATCAGCAGAAGCAGATTGTTCTAATAAGATGCATTTTAGGGTAAAAAGATGCATTAAAAGATGCACGATGCTACCAAGTCACACAGCTCTCCTATGACCTTAGACTCAAAACATTTCTCTCAACATCCTATCACTTGAAATTTCTGCTATACAGTAGAAATTGTATTATACACAAAACAGGGGGCAAGTTTCACATAATGAGAGATCATGTTAGGTTCAATACTTTTTAAAATACACTACTTTGTACTTTCCTTCTCCCTTCCTCTCTGTGTATGGACACCCAAGTTCCTAAACCACCTCCCCCCACCATCACACAATTATAATTCATCTGCATTGAGCTCATTATATCGCTCACCAACACCCCACCTTCTTTTGCATCTATTCAATGCTGCTGCATGCTGAGCCTGCTAATGACAAGGTATTCATTGTCTGCTTTAATTGCATACTTCACATCAAATACACAACAGGTGATGTTCTCAACATGGATAGACTGTATAGGCTAGTGGGTACTGTCTGTGCTTTTCACATTGAGGTCTGGGGTTCGAATCATGGAAGGGGAGTTTTTTTTCCTTTTCTTTTGAATCTTTATTTTTAGATTAAAAATAAATCACTTGGTGGTGTGTGTGAATTCTGTTATGGCATGGTGTGACTCGGTAGCGCGAGTATCTTTAATGCAAGTTTTTACCTTCAATTACATCTGAATGATACAGCGAATCAAATTGAAAGCACAAGCAGCTTTTTCTGATGAAAACAATATGCAAATTGATTATAATCTGTGAGCCAGTTCAGGTGTTTCTGCATGTCTTATGTTACGTTACACTAATAGCGACTATAACACTTAAACGTAGTGGTTTTCTTGAAGATACATCTGTACTGGATCACAGAACATAGGCATGCTGCATACCATTTTAATCAGCAGAAGCAGATTGTTCTAATAAGATGCATTTTAGGGTAAAAAGATGCATTAAAAGATGCACGATGCTACCAAGTCAAACAGCTCTCCTATGACCTTAGACTCAAAACATTTCTCTCAACATCCTATCACTTGAAATTTCTGCTATACAGTAGAAATTGTATTATACACAAAACAGGGGGCAAGTTTCACATAATGAGAGATCATGTTAGGTTCAATACTTTTTAAAATACACTACTTTGTACTTTCCTTCTCCCTTCCTCTCTGTGTATGGACACCCAAGTTCCTAAACCACCTCCCCCCACCATCACACAATTATAATTCATCTGCATTGAGCTCATTATATCGCTCACCAACACCCCACCTTCTTTTGCATCTATTCAATGCTGCCGCATGCTGAGCCTGCTAATGACAAGGTATTCATTGTCTGCTTTAATTGCATACTTCACATCAAATACACAACAGGTGATGTTCTCAACATGGATAGACTGTTTAGGCTAGTGGGTACTTTCTGTGCTTTTCACATTGAGGTCTGGGGTTCGAATCATGGAAGGGGAGTTTTTTTTCCTTTTCTTTTGAATCTTTATATTTAGATTAAAAATAAATCACTTTGTGGTGTGTGTGAATTCTGTTATGGCATGGTGTGACTCGGTAGCGCGAGTATCTTTAATGCAAGTTTTTACCTTCAATTACATCTGAATCATACAGCGAATCAAACTGAAAGCACAAGCAGCTTTTGCTGATGAAAACAATATGCAAATTGATTATAATCTGTGAGCCAGTTCAGGTGTTTCTGCATGTTTTATGTTACGTTACACTAATAGCGACTATAACACTTAAACGTAGTGGTTTTCTTGAAGATACATCTGTACTGGATCACAGAACATAGGCATGCTGCATATCATTTTAATCAGCAGAAGCAGATTGTTCTAATAAGATGCATTTTAGGGTAAAAAGATGCATTAAAAGATGCACGATGCTACCAAGTCACACAGCTCTCCTATGACCTTAGACTCAAAACATTTCTCTCAACATCCTATCACTTGAAATTTCTGCTATACAGTAGAAATTGTATTATACACAAAACAGGGGGCAAGTTTCACATAATGAGAGATCATGTTAGGGTCAATACTTTTTAAAATACACTACTTTGTACTTTCCTTCTCCCTTCCTCTCTGTGTATGGACACCCAAGTTCCTAAACCACCTCCCCCCACCATCACACAATTATAATTCATCTGCATTGAGCTCATTATATGGCTCACCAACACCCCACCTTCTTTTGCTTCTATTCAATGCTGCCGCATGGTGAGCCTGCTATTGACAAGGTATACATTGTCTACTTTAATTGCACACTTCACATCAAAAACACAACAGGTGATGTTCTCAACATGGATAGACTGTATAGGCTAGTGGGTACTGTCTGTGCTTTGCACATTGAGGTATGGGGTTCGGATCATGGAAGGGGAGTTTTTTTTCCTTTTCTTTTGAATCTTTATTTTTAGATTAAAAATAAATCACTTGGTGGTGTGTGTGAATTCTGTTATGGCATGGTGTGACTCGGTAGCGCGAGTATCTTTAATGCAAGTTTTTACCTTCAATTACATCTGAATGATACAGCGAATCAAATTGAAAGCACAAGCAGCTTTTGCTGATGAAAACAATATGCAAATTGATTATAATCTTTGAGCAAGTTCAGGTGTTTCTGCATGTCTTATGTTACGTTACACTAATAGCTACTATAACACTTAAACGTAGTGGTTTTCTTGAAGATACATCTGTACTGGATCACAGAACATAGGCATGCTGCATACCATTTTAATCAGCAGAAGCAGATTGTTCTAATAAGATGCATTTTAGGGTAAAAAGATGCATTAAAAGATGCACGATGCTACCAAGTCACACAGCTCTCCTATGACCTTAGACTCAAAACATTTCTCTCAACATCCTATCACTTGAAATTTCTGCTATACAGTAGAAATTGTATTATACACAAAACAGGGGGCAAGTTTCACATAATGAGAGATCATGTTAGGTTCAATACTTTTTAAAATACACTACTTTGTACTTTCCTTCTCCCTTCCTCTCTGTGTATGGACACCCAAGTTCCTAAACCACCTCCCCCCACCATCACACAATTATAATTCATCTGCATTGAGCTCATTATATCGCTCACCAACACCCCACCTTCTTTTGCATCTATTCAATGCTGCCGCATGCTGAGCCTGCTAATGACAAGGTATTCATTGTCTGCTTTAATTGCATACTTCACATCAAATACACAACAGGTGATGTTCTCAACATGGATAGACTGTTTAGGCTAGTGGGTACTTTCTGTGCTTTTCACATTGAGGTCTGGGGTTCGAATCATGGAAGGGGAGTTTTTTTTCCTTTTCTTTTGAATCTTTATATTTAGATTAAAAATAAATCACTTTGTGGTGTGTGTGAATTCTGTTATGGCATGGTGTGACTCGGTAGCGCGAGTATCTTTAATGCAAGTTTTTACCTTCAATTACATCTGAATCATACAGCGAATCAAACTGAAAGCACAAGCAGCTTTTGCTGATGAAAACAATATGCAAATTGATTATAATCTGTGAGCCAGTTCAGGTGTTTCTGCATGTCTTTTGTTACATTACACTAATAGCGACTATAACACTTAAACGTAGTGGTTTTCTTGAAGATACATCTGTACTGGATCACAGAACATAGGCATGCTGCATATCATTTTAATCAGCAGAAGCAGATTGTTCTATTAAGATGCATTTTAGGGTAAAAAGATGCATTAAAAGATGCACGATGCTACCAAGTCACACAGCTCTCCTATGACCTTAGACTCAAAACATTTCTCTCAACATCCTATCACTTGAAATTTCTGCTATACATTAGAAATTGTATTATACACAAAACAGGGGGCAAGTTTCACATAATGAGAGATCATGTTAGGGTCAATACTTTTTAAAATACACTACTTTGTACTTTCCTTCTCCCTTCCTCTCTGTGTATGGACACCCAAGTTCCTAA
This sequence comes from Taudactylus pleione, assembly GCA_031769625.1. Taxonomy (NCBI): domain Eukaryota; kingdom Metazoa; phylum Chordata; class Amphibia; order Anura; family Myobatrachidae; genus Taudactylus; species Taudactylus pleione. Next base: position 8,447,297 of record JAUIMM010000759.1, read on the forward strand.
ACCACCTCCCCCCACCATCACACAATTATAATTCATCTGCATTGAGCTCATTATATGGCTCACCAACACCCCACCTTCTTTTGCTTCTATTCAATGCTGCCGCATGGTGAGCCTGCTATTGACAAGGTATACATTGTCTACTTTAATTGCACACTTCACATCAAAAACACAACAGGTGATGTTCTCAACATGGATAGACTGTATAGGCTAGTGGGTACTGTCTGTGCTTTGCACATTGAGGTATGGGGTTCGGATCATGGAAGGGGAGTTTTTTTTCCTTTTCTTTTGAATCTTTATTTTTAGATTAATAATAAATCACTTGGTGGTGTGTGTGAATTCTGTTATGGCATGGTGTGACTCGGTAGCGCGAGTATCTTTAATGCAAGTTTTTACCTTCAATTACATCTGAATGATACAGCGAATCAAATTGAAAGCACAAGCAGCTTTTTCTGATGAAAACAATATGCAAATTGATTATAATCTGTGAGCCAGTTCAGGTGTTTCTGCATGTCTTATGTTACGTTACACTAATAGCGACTATAACACTTAAACGTAGTGGTTTTCTTGAAGATACATCTGTACTGGATCACAGAACATAGGCATGCTGCATACCATTTTAATCAGCAGAAGCAGATTGTTCTAATAAGATGCATTTTAGGGTAAAAAGATGCATTAAAAGATGCACGATGCTACCAAGTCACACAGCTCTCCTATGACCTTAGACTCAAAACATTTCTCTCAACATCCTATCACTTGAAATTTCTGCTATACAGTAGAAATTGTATTATACACAAAACAGGGGGCAAGTTTCACATAATGAGAGATCATGTTAGGTTCAATACTTTTTAAAATACACTACTTTGTACTTTCCTTCTCCCTTCCTCTCTGTGTATGGACACCCAAGTTCCTAAACCACCTCCCCCCACCATCACACAATTATAATTCATCTGCATTGAGCTCATTATATCGCTCACCAACACCCCACCTTCTTTTGCATCTATTCAATGCTGCTGCATGCTGAGCCTGCTAATGACAAGGTATTCATTGTCTGCTTTAATTGCATACTTCACATCAAATACACAACAGGTGATGTTCTCAACATGGATAGACTGTTTAGGCTAGTGGGTACTTTCTGTGCTTTTCACATTGAGGTCTGGGGTTCGAATCATGGAAGGGGAGTTTTTTTTCCTTTTCTTTTGAATCTTTATATTTAGATTAAAAATAAATCACTTTGTGGTGTGTGTGAATTCTGTTATGGCATGGTGTGACTCGGTAGCGCGAGTATCTTTAATGCAAGTTTTTACCTTCAATTACATCTGAATCATACAGCGAATCAAACTGAAAGCACAAGCAGCTTTTGCTGATGAAAACAATATGCAAATTGATTATAATCTGTGAGCCAGTTCAGGTGTTTCTGCATGTCTTTTGTTACATTACACTAATAGCGACTATAACACTTAAACGTAGTGGTTTTCTTGAAGATACATCTGTACTGGATCACAGAACATAGGCATGCTGCATATCATTTTAATCAGCAGAAGCAGATTGTTCTATTAAGATGCATTTTAGGGTAAAAAGATGCATTAAAAGATGCACGATGCTACCAAGTCACACAGCTCTCCTATGACCTTAGACTCAAAACATTTCTCTCAACATCCTATCACTTGAAATTTCTGCTATACATTAGAAATTGTATTATACACAAAACAGGGGGCAAGTTTCACATAATGAGAGATCATGTTAGGGTCAATACTTTTTAAAATACACTACTTTGTACTTTCCTTCTCCCTTCCTCTCTGTGTATGGACACCCAAGTTCCTAAACCACCTCCCCCCACCATCACACAATTATAATTCATCTGCATTGAGCTCATTATATGGCTCACCAACACCCCACCTTCTTTTGCTTCTATTCAATGCTGCCGCATGGTGAGCCTGCTATTGACAAGGTATACATTGTCTACTTTAATTGCACACTTCACATCAAAAACACAACAGGTGATGTTCTCAACATGGATAGACTGTATAGGCTAGTGGGTACTGTCTGTGCTTTGCACATTGAGGTATGGGGTTCGGATCATGGAAGGGGAGTTTTTTTTCCTTTTCTTTTGAATCTTTATTTTTAGATTAAAAATAAATCACTTGGTGGTGTGTGTGAATTCTGTTATGGCATGGTGTGACTCGGTAGCGCGAGTATCTTTAATGCAAGTTTTTACCTTCAATTACATCTGAATGATACAGCGAATCAAATTGAAAGCACAAGCAGCTTTTTCTGATGAAAACAATATGCAAATTGATTATAATCTGTGAGCCAGTTCAGGTGTTTCTGCATGTCTTATGTTACGTTACACTAATAGCGACTATAACACTTAAACGTAGTGGTTTTCTTGAAGATACATCTGTACTGGATCACAGAACATAGGCATGCTGCATACCATTTTAATCAGCAGAAGCAGATTGTTCTAATAAGATGCATTTTAGGGTAAAAAGATGCATTAAAAGATGCACGATGCTACCAAGTCAAACAGCTCTCCTATGACCTTAGACTCAAAACATTTCTCTCAACATCCTATCACTTGAAATTTCTGCTATACAGTAGAAATTGTATTATACACAAAACAGGGGGCAAGTTTCACATAATGAGAGATCATGTTAGGTTCAATACTTTTTAAAATACACTACTTTGTACTTTCCTTCTCCCTTCCTCTCTGTGTATGGACACCCAAGTTCCTAAACCACCTCCCCCCACCATCACACAATTATAATTCATCTGCATTGAGCTCATTATATCGCTCACCAACACCCCACCTTCTTTTGCATCTATTCAATGCTGCCGCATGCTGAGCCTGCTAATGACAAGGTATTCATTGTCTGCTTTAATTGCATACTTCACATCAAATACACAACAGGTGATGTTCTCAACATGGATAGACTGTTTAGGCTAGTGGGTACTTTCTGTGCTTTTCACATTGAGGTCTGGGGTTCGAATCATGGAAGGGGAGTTTTTTTTCCTTTTCTTTTGAATCTTTATATTTAGATTAAAAATAAATCACTTTGTGGTGTGTGTGAATTCTGTTATGGCATGGTGTGACTCGGTAGCGCGAGTATCTTTAATGCAAGTTTTTACCTTCAATTACATCTGAATCATACAGCGAATCAAATTGAGAGCACAAGCAGCTTTTTCTGATGAAAACACTATGCAAATTGATTATAATCTGTGAGCCAGTTCAGGTGTTTCTGCATGTCTTTTGTTACATTACACTAATAGCGACTATAACACTTAAACGTAGTGGTTTTCTTGAAGATACATCTGTACTGGATCACAGAACATAGGCATGCTGCATATCATTTTAATCAGCAGATGCAGATTGTTCTAATAAGATGCATTTTAGGGTAAAAAGATGCATTAAAAGAGTCACGATGCTACCAAGTCACACAGCTCTCCTATGACCTTAGACTCAAAACATTTCTCTCAACATCCTATCACTTGAAATTTCTGCTTTACATTAGAAATTGTATTATACACAAAACAGGGGGCAAGTTTCACATAATGAGAGATCATGTTAGGGTCAATACTTTTTAAAATACACTACTTTGTACTTTCCTTCTCCCTTCCTCTCTGTGTATGGACACCCAAGTTCCTAAACCACCTCCCCCCACCATCACACAATTATAATTCATCTGCATTGAGCTCATTATATGGCTCACCAACACCCCACCTTCTTTTGCTTCTATTCAATGCTGCCGCATGGTGAGCCTGCTATTGACCAGGTATACATTGTCTACTTTAATTGCACACTTCACATCCAAAACACAACAGGTGATGTTCTCAACATGGATAGACTGTTTAGGCTAGTGGGTACTGTCTGTGCTTTGCACATTGAGGTATGGGGTTCGGATCATGGATGGGGAGTTTTTTTTCCTTTTCTTTTGAATCTTTATTTTTAGATTAAAAATAAATCACTTGGTGGTGTGTGTGAATTCTGTTATGGCATGGTGTGACTTGGTAGCGCGAGTATCTTTAATGCAAGTTTTTACCTTCAATTACATCTGAATCATACAGCGAATCAAATTGAAAGCACAAGCAGCTTTTTCTGATGAAAACACTATGCAAATTGATTATAATCTGTGAGCCAGTTCAGGTGTTTCTGCATGTCTTTTGTTACATTACACTAATAGCGACTATAACACTTAAACGTAGTGGTTTTCTTGAAGATACATCTGTACTGGATCACAGAACATAGGCATGCTGCATATCATTTTAATCAGCAGAAGCAGATTGTTCTATTAAGATGCATTTTAGGGTAAAAAGATGCATTAAAAGATGCACGATGCTACCAAGTCACACAGCTCTCCTATGACCTTAGACTCAAAACATTTCTCTCAACATCCTATCACTTGAAATTTCTGCTATACATTAGAAATTGTATTATACACAAAACAGGGGGCAAGTTTCACATAATGAGAGATCATGTTAGGGTCAATACTTTTTAAAATACACTACTTTGTACTTTCCTTCTCCCTTCCTCTCTGTGTATGGACACCCAAGTTCCTAAACCACCTCCCCCCACCATCACACAATTATAATTCATCTGCATTGAGCTCATTATATCGCTCACCAACACCCCACCTTCTTTTGCATCTATTCAATGCTGCCGCATGCTGAGCCTGCTAATGACAAGGTATTCATTGTCTGCTTTAATTGCATACTTCACATCAAATACACAACAGGTGATGTTCTCAACATGGATAGACTGTTTAGGCTAGTGGGTACTTTCTGTGCTTTTCACATTGAGGTCTGGGGTTCGAATCATGGAAGGGGAGTTTTTTTTCCTTTTCTTTTGAATCTTTATATTTAGATTAAAAATAAATCACTTTGTGGTGTGTGTGAATTCTGTTATGGCATGGTGTGACTCGGTAGCGCGAGTATCTTTAATGCAAGTTTTTACCTTCAATTACATCTGAATCATACAGCGAATCAAATTGAGAGCACAAGCAGCTTTTTCTGATGAAAACACTATGCAAATTGATTATAATCTGTGAGCCAGTTCAGGTGTTTCTGCATGTCTTTTGTTACATTACACTAATAGCGACTATAACACTTAAACGTAGTGGTTTTCTTGAAGATACATCTGTACTGGATCACAGAACATAGGCATGCTGCATATCATTTTAATCAGCAGATGCAGATTGTTCTAATAAGATGCATTTTAGGGTAAAAAGATGCATTAAAAGAGTCACGATGCTACCAAGTCACACAGCTCTCCTATGACCTTAGACTCAAAACATTTCTCTCAACATCCTATCACTTGAAATTTCTGCTTTACATTAGAAATTGTATTATACACAAAACAGGGGGCAAGTTTCACATAATGAGAGATCATGTTAGGGTCAATACTTTTTAAAATACACTACTTTGTACTTTCCTTCTCCCTTCCTCTCTGTGTATGGACACCCAAGTTCCTAAACCACCTCCCCCCACCATCACACAATTATAATTCATCTGCATTGAGCTCATTATATGGCTCACCAACACCCCACCTTCTTTTGCTTCTATTCAATGCTGCCGCATGGTGAGCCTGCTATTGACCAGGTATACATTGTCTACTTTAATTGCACACTTCACATCCAAAACACAACAGGTGATGTTCTCAACATGGATAGACTGTTTAGGCTAGTGGGTACTGTCTGTGCTTTGCACATTGAGGTATGGGGTTCGGATCATGGATGGGGAGTTTTTTTTCCTTTTCTTTTGAATCTTTATTTTTAGATTAAAAATAAATCACTTGGTGGTGTGTGTGAATTCTGTTATGGCATGGTGTGACTTGGTAGCGCGAGTATCTTTAATGCAAGTTTTTACCTTCAATTACATCTGAATCATACAGCGAATCAAATTGAAAGCACAAGCAGCTTTTTCTGATGAAAACACTATGCAAATTGATTATAATCTGTGAGCCAGTTCAGGTGTTTCTGCATGTCTTTTGTTACATTACACTAATAGCGACTATAACACTTAAACGTAGTGGTTTTCTTGAAGATACATCTGTACTGGATCACAGAACATAGGCATGCTGCATATCATTTTAATCAGCAGAAGCAGATTGTTCTATTAAGATGCATTTTAGGGTAAAAAGATGCATTAAAAGATGCACGATGCTACCAAGTCACACAGCTCTCCTATGACCTTAGACTCAAAACATTTCTCTCAACATCCTATCACTTGAAATTTCTGCTATACATTAGAAATTGTATTATACACAAAACAGGGGGCAAGTTTCACATAATGAGAGATCATGTTAGGGTCAATACTTTTTAAAATACACTACTTTGTACTTTCCTTCTCCCTTCCTCTCTGTGTATGGACACCCAAGTTCCTAAACCACCTCCCCCCACCATCACACAATTATAATTCATCTGCATTGAGCTCATTATATGGCTCACCAACACCCCACCTTCTTTTGCTTCTATTCAATGCTGCCGCATGGTGAGCCTGCTATTGACAAGGTATACATTGTCTACTTTAATTGCACACTTCACATCAAAAACACAACAGGTGATGTTCTCAACATGGATAGACTGTATAGGCTAGTGGGTACTGTCTGTGCTTTGCACATTGAGGTATGGGGTTCGGATCATGGAAGGGGAATTTTTTTTCCTTTTCTTTTGAATCTTTATTTTTAGATTAAAAATAAATCACTTGGTGGTGTGTGTGAATTCTGTTATGGCATGGTGTGACTCGGTAGCGCGAGTATCTTTAATGCAAGTTTTTACCTTCAATTACATCTGAATGATACAGCGAATCAAATTGAAAGCACAAGCAGCTTTTTCTGATGAAAACAATATGCAAATTGATTATAATCTGTGAGCCAGTTCAGGTGTTTCTGCATGTCTTATGTTACGTTACACTAATAGCGACTATAACACTTAAACGTAGTGGTTTTCTTGAAGATACATCTGTACTGGATCACAGAACATAGGCATGCTGCATACCATTTTAATCAGCAGAAGCAGATTGTTCTAATAAGATGCATTTTAGGGTAAAAAGATGCATTAAAAGATGCACGATGCTACCAAGTCAAACAGCTCTCCTATGACCTTAGACTCAAAACATTTCTCTCAACATCCTATCACTTGAAATTTCTGCTATACAGTAGAAATTGTATTATACACAAAACAGGGGGCAAGTTTCACATAATGAGAGATCATGTTAGGTTCAATACTTTTTAAAATACACTACTTTGTACTTTCCTTCTCCCTTCCTCTCTGGGTATGGACACCCAAGTTCCTAAACCACCTCCCCCCACCATCACACAATTATAATTCATCTGCATTGAGCTCATTATATCGCTCACCAACACCCCACCTTCTTTTGCATCTATTCAATGCTGCCGCATGCTGAGCCTGCTAATGACAAGGTATTCATTGTCTGCTTTAATTGCATACTTCACATCAAATACACAACAGGTGATGTTCTCAACATGGATAGACTGTTTAGGCTAGTGGGTACTTTCTGTGCTTTTCACATTGAGGTCTGGGGTTCGAATCATGGAAGGGGAGTTTTTTTTCCTTTTCTTTTGAATCTTTATATTTAGATTAAAAATAAATCACTTTGTGGTGTGTGTGAATTCTGTTATGGCATGGTGTGACTCAGTAGCGCGAGTATCTTTAATGCAAGTTTTTACCTTCAATTACATCTGAATCATACAGCGAATCAAACTGAAAGCACAAGCAGCTTTTGCTGATGAAAACAATATGCAAATTGATTATAATCTGTGAGCCAGTTCAGGTGTTTCTGCATGTTTTATGTTACGTTACACTAATAGCGACTATAACACTTAAACGTAGTGGTTTTCTTGAAGATACATCTGTACTGGATCACAGAACATAGGCATGCTGCATATCATTTTAATCAGCAGATGCAGATTGTTCTAATAAGATGCATTTTAGGGTAAAAAGATGCATTAAAAGATGCACGATGCTACCAAGTCACACAGCTCTCCTATGACCTTAGACTCAAAACATTTCTCTCAACATCCTATCACTTGAAATTTCTGCTTTACATTAGAAATTGTATTATACACAAAACAGGGGGCAAGTTTCACATAATGAGAGATCATGTTAGGGTCAATACTTTTTAAAATACACTACTTTGTACTTTCCTTCTCCCTTCCTCTCTGTGTATGGACACCCAAGTTCCTAAACCACCTCCCCCCACCATCACACAATTATAATTCATCTGCATTGAGCTCATTATATGGCTCACCAACACCCCACCTTCTTTTGCTTCTATTCAATGCTGCCGCATGGTGAGCCTGCTATTGACCAGGTATACATTGTCTACTTTAATTGCACACTTCACATCCAAAACACAACAGGTGATGTTCTCAACATGGATAGACTGTTTAGGCTAGTGGGTACTGTCTGTGCTTTGCACATTGAGGTATGGGGTTCGGATCATGGATGGGGAGTTTTTTTTCCTTTTCTTTTGAATCTTTATTTTTAGATTAAAAATAAATCACTTGGTGGTGTGTGTGAATTCTGTTATGGCATGGTGTGACTCGGTAGCGCGAGTATCTTTAATGCAAGTTTTTACCTTCAATTACATCTGAATCATACAGCGAATCAAATTGAAAGCACAAGCAGCTTTTTCTGATGAAAACACTATGCAAATTGATTATAATCTGTGAGCCAGTTCACGTGTTTCTGCATGTCTTTTGTTACATTACACTAATAGCGACTATAACACTTAAACGTAGTGGTTTTCTTGAAGATACATCTGTACTGGATCACAGAACATAGGCATGCTGCATATCATTTTAATCAGCAGAAGCAGATTGTTCTATTAAGATGCATTTTAGGGTAAAAAGATGCATTAAAAGATGCACGATGCTACCAAGTCACACAGCTCTCCTATGACCTTAGACTCAAAACATTTCTCTCAACATCCTATCACTTGAAATTTCTGCTATACATTAGAAATTGTATTATACACAAAACAGGGGGCAAGTTTCACATAATGAGAGATCATGTTAGGGTCAATACTTTTTAAAATACACTACTTTGTACTTTCCTTCTCCCTTCCTCTCTGTGTATGGACACCCAAGTTCCTAAACCACCTCCCCCCACCATCACACAATTATAATTCATCTGCATTGAGCTCATTATATGGCTCACCAACACCCCACCTTCTTTTGCTTCTATTCAATGCTGCCGCATGGTGAGCCTGCTATTGACAAGGTATACATTGTCTACTTTAATTGCACACTTCACATCAAAAACACAACAGGTGATGTTCTCAACATGGATAGACTGTATAGGCTAGTGGGTACTGTCTGTGCTTTGCACATTGAGGTATGGGGTTCGGATCATGGAAGGGGAATTTTTTTTCCTTTTCTTTTGAATCTTTATTTTTAGATTAAAAATAAATCACTTGGTGGTGTGTGTGAATTCTGTTATGGCATGGTGTGACTCGGTAGCGCGAGTATCTTTAATGCAAGTTTTTACCTTCAATTACATCTGAATGATACAGCGAATCAAATTGAAAGCACAAGCAGCTTTTTCTGATGAAAACAATATGCAAATTGATTATAATCTGTGAACCAGTTCAGGTGTTTCTGCATGTCTTATGTTACGTTACACTAATAGCGACTATAACACTTAAACGTAGTGGTTTTCTTGAAGATACATCTGTACTGGATCACAGAACATAGGCATGCTGCATACCATTTTAATCAGCAGAAGCAGATTGTTCTAATAAGATGCATTTTAGGGTAAAAAGATGCATTAAAAGATGCACGATGCTACCAAGTCAAACAGCTCTCCTATGACCTTAGACTCAAAACATTTCTCTCAACATCCTATCACTTGAAATTTCTGCTATACAGTAGAAATTGTATTATACACAAAACAGGGGGCAAGTTTCACATAATGAGAGATCATGTTAGGTTCAATACTTTTTAAAATACACTACTTTGTACTTTCCTTCTCCCTTCCTCTCTGTGTATGGACACCCAAGTTCCTAAACCACCTCCCCCCACCATCACACAATTATAACTCATCTGCATTGAGCTCATTATATCGCTCACCAACACCCCACCTTCTTTTGCATCTATTCAATGCTGCCGCATGCTGAGTCTGCTAATGACAAGGTATTCATTGTCTGCTTTAATTGCATACTTCACATCAAATACACAACAGGTGATGTTCTCAACATGGATAGACTGTTTAGGCTAGTGGGTACTTTCTGTGCTTTTCACATTGAGGTCTGGGGTTCGAATCATGGAAGGGGAGTTTTTTTTCCTTTTCTTTTGAATCTTTATATTTAGATTAAAAATAAATCACTTTGTGGTGTGTGTGAATTCTGTTATGGCATGGTGTGACTCAGTAGCGCGAGTATCTTTAATGCAAGTTTTTACCTTCAATTACATCTGAATCATACAGCGAATCAAACTGAAAGCACAAGCAGCTTTTGCTGATGAAAACAATATGCAAATTGATTATAATCTGTGAGCCAGTTCAGGTGTTTCTGCATGTTTTATGTTACGTTACACTAATAGCGACTATAACACTTAAACGTAGTGGTTTTCTTGAAGATACATCTGTACTGGATCACAGAACATAGGCATGCTGCATATCATTTTAATCAGCAGAAGCAGATTGTTCTAATAAGATGCATTTTAGGGTAAAAAGATGCATTAAAAGATGCACGATGCTACCAAGTCACACAGCTCTCCTATGACCTTAGACTCAAAACATTTCTCTCAACATCCTATCACTTGTAATTTCTGCTATACATTAGAAATTGTATTATACACAAAACAGGGGGCAAGTTTCACATAATGAGAGATCATGTTAGGGTCAATACTTTTTAAAATACACTACTTTGTACTTTCCTTCTCCCTTCCTCTCTGTGTATGGACACCCAAGTTCCTAAACCACCTCCCCCCACCATCACACAATTATAATTCATCTGCATTGAGCTCATTATATGGCTCACCAACACCCCACCTTCTTTTGCTTCTATTCAATGCTGCCGCATGGTGAGCCTGCTATTGACAAGGTATACATTGTCTACTTTAATTGCACACTTCACATCCAAAACACAACAGGTGATGTTCTCAACATGGATAGACTGTTTAGGCTAGTGGGTACTGTCTGTGCTTTGCACATTGAGGTATGGGGTTCGGATCATGGATGGGGAGTTTTTTTTCCTTTTCTTTTGAATCTTTATTTTTAGATTAAAAATAAATCACTTGGTGGTGTGTGTGAATTCTGTTATGGCATGGTGTGACTCGGTAGCGCGAGTATCTTTAATGCAAGTTTTTACCTTCAATTACATCTGAATCATACAGCGAATCAAATTGAAAGCACAAGCAGCTTTTTCTGATGAAAACACTATGCAAATTGATTATAATCTGTGAGCCAGTTCAGGTGTTTCTGCATGTCTTTTGTTACATTACACTAATAGCGACTATAACACTTAAACGTAGTGGTTTTCTTGAAGATACATCTGTACTGGATCACAGAACATAGGCATGCTGCATATCATTTTAATCAGCAGAAGCAGATTGTTCTATTAAGATGCATTTTAGGGTAAAAAGATGCATTAAAAGATGCACGATGCTACCAAGTCACACAGCTCTCCTATGACCTTAGACTCAAAACATTTCTCTCAACATCCTATCCAATGAAATTTCTGCTATACAGTAGAAATTGTATTACACACAAAACAGGGGGCAAGTTTCACATAATGAGAGATCATGTTAGGTTCAATACTTTTTAAAATACACTACTTTGTACTTTACTTCTCCCTTCCTCTCTGTGTATGGACACCCAAGTTCCTAAACCACCTCCCCCCACAATCACACAATTATAATTCATCTGCATTGAGCTCATTATATCGCTCACCAACACCCCACCTTCTTTTGCTTCTATTCAATGCTGCCGCATGCTGAGCCTGCTAATGACAAGGTATTCATTGTCTGCTTTAATTGCATACTTCACATCAAATACACAACAGGTGATGTTCTCAACATGGATAGACTGTTAAGGCTAGTGGGTACTGTCTGTGCTTTGCACATTGAGGTCTGGGGTTCGGATCATGGAAGCAGAGTTTTTTTTCCTTTTCTTTTGAATCTTTATTTTTAGATTAAAAATAAATCACTTTGTGGTGTGTTTGAATTCTGTTATTGGATGGTGTGACTCGGTAGCGCGAGCATCTTTAATGCAACTTTTTACCTTCAATTACATCTGAATCATACAGCGAATCAAATTGAAAGCACAAGCAACTTTTGCTGATTAAAACACTAAGCAAAGTGATTATAATCTGTGAGCCAGTTCAGGTGTTTCTGCATGTTTTATGTTACGTTACACTAATATCGACTATAACACTTAAACGTAGTGGTTTTCTTGAAGATACATCTGTACTGGATCACAGAACATAGGCATGCTGCATACCATTTTAATCAGCAGAAGCAGATTGTTCTAATAAGATGCATTTTAGGGTAAAAAGATGCATTAAAAGATGCACGATGCTACCAAGTCAAACAGCTCTCCTATGACCTTAGACTCAAAACATTTCTCTCAACATCCTATCACTTGAAATTTCTGCTATACAGTAGAAATTGTATTATACACAAAACAGGGGGCAAGTTTCACATAATGAGAGATCATGTTAGGTTCAATACTTTTTAAAATACACTACTTTGTACTTTCCTTCTCCCTTCCTCTCTGTGTATGGACACCCAAGTTCCTAAACCACCTCCCCCCACCATCACACAATTATAATTCATCTGCATTGAGCTCATTATATCGCTCACCAACACCCCACCTTCTTTTGCATCTATTCAATGCTGCCGCATGCTGAGCCTGCTAATGACAAGGTATTCATTGTCTGCTTTAATTGCATACTTCACATCAAATACACAACAGGTGATGTTCTCAACATGGATAGACTGTTTAGGCTAGTGGGTACTTTCTGTGCTTTTCACATTGAGGTCTGGGGTTCGAATCATGGAAGGGGAGTTTTTTTTCCTTTTCTTTTGAATCTTTATATTTAGATTAAAAATAAATCACTTTGTGGTGTGTGTGAATTCTGTTATGGCATGGTGTGACTCGGTAGCGCGAGTATCTTTAATGCAAGTTTTTACCTTCAATTACATCTGAATCATACAGCGAATCAAATTGAAAGCACAAGCAGCTTTTTCTGATGAAAACACTATGCAAATTGATTATAATCTGTGAGCCAGTTCAGGTGTTTCTGCATGTCTTTTGTTACATTACACTAATAGCGACTATAACACTTAAACGTAGTGGTTTTCTTGAAGATACATCTGTACTGGATCACAGAACATAGGCATGCTGCATATCATTTTAATCAGCAGATGCAGATTGTTCTAATAAGATGCATTTTAGGGTAAAAAGATGCATTAAAAGATGCACGATGCTACCAAGTCACACAGCTCTCCTATGACCTTAGACTCAAAACATTTCTCTCAACATCCTATCACTTGAAATTTCTGTTTACATTAGAAATTGTATTATACACAAAACAGGGGGCAAGTTTCACATAATGAGAGATCATGTTAGGGTCAATACTTTTTAAAATACACTACTTTGTACTTTCCTTCTCCCTTCCTCTCTGTGTATGGACACCCAAGTTCCTAAACCACCTCCCCCCACCATCACACAATTATAATTCATCTGCATTGAGCTCATTATATGGCTCACCAACACCCCACCTTCTTTTGCTTCTATTCAATGCTGCCGCATGGTGAGCCTGCTATTGACCAGGTATACATTGTCTACTTTAATTGCACACTTCACATCCAAAACACAACAGGTGATGTTCTCAACATGGATAGACTGTTTAGGCTAGTGGGTACTGTCTGTGCTTTGCACATTGAGGTATGGGGTTCGGATCATGGATGGGGAGTTTTTTTTCCTTTTCTTTTGAATCTTTATTTTTAGATTAAAAATAAATCACTTGGTGGTGTGTGTGAATTCTGTTATGGCATGGTGTGACTCGGTAGCGCGAGTATCTTTAATGCAAGTTTTTACCTTCAATTACATCTGAATCATACAGCGAATCAAACTGAAAGCACAAGCAGCTTTTGCTGATGAAAACAATATGCAAATTGATTATAATCTGTGAGCCAGTTCAGGTGTTTCTGCATGTTTTATGTTACGTTACACTAATAGCGACTATAACACTTAAACGTAGTGGTTTTCTTGAAGATACATCTGTACTGGATCACAGAACATAGGCATGCTGCATATCATTTTAATCAGCAGAAGCAGATTGTTCTAATAAGATGCATTTTAGGGTAAAAAGATGCATTCAAAGATGCACGATGCTACCAAGTCACACAGCTCTCCTATGACCTTAGACTCAAAACATTTCTCTCAACATCCTATCACTTGAAATTTCTGCTATACATTAGAAATTGTATTATACACAAAACAGGGGGCAAGTTTCACATAATGAGAGATCATGTTAGGGTCAATACTTTTTAAAATACACTACTTTGTACTTTCCTTCTCCCTTCCTCTCTGTGTATGGACATCCAAGTTCCTAAACCACCTCCCCCCACCATCACACAATTATAATTCATCTGCATTGAGCTCATTATATGGCTCACCAACACCCCACCTTCTTTTGCTTCTATTCAATGCTGCCGCATGGTGAGCCTGCTATTGACAAGGTATACATTGTCTACTTTAATTGCACACTTCACATCCAAAACACAACAGGTGATGTTCTCAACATGGATAGACTGTTTAGGCTAGTGGGTACTGTCTGTGCTTTGCACATTGAGGTATGGGGTTCGGATCATGGATGGGGAGTTTTTTTTCCTTTTCTTTTGAATCTTTATTTTTAGATTAAAAATAAATCACTTGGTGGTGTGTGTGAATTCTGTTATGGCATGGTGTGACTCGGTAGCGCGAGTATCTTTAATGCAAGATTTTACCTTCAATTACATCTGAATCATACAGCGAATCAAATTGAAAGCACAAGCAGCTTTTTCTGATGAAAACACTATGCAAATTGATTATAATCTGTGAGCCAGTTCAGGTGTTTCTGCATGTCTTTTGTTACATTACACTAATAGCGACTATAACACTTAAACGTAGTGGTTTTCTTGAAGATACATCTGTACTGGATCACAGAACATAGGCATGCTGCATATCATTTTAATCAGCAGAAGCAGATTGTTCTATTAAGATGCATTTTAGGGTAAAAAGATGCATTAAAAGATGAACAATGCTACCAAGTCACACAGCTCTCCTATGACCTTAGACTCAAAACATTTCTCTCAACATCCTATCCAATGAAATTTCTGCTATACAGTAGAAATTGTATTACACACAAAACAGGGGGCAAGTTTCACATAATGAGAGATCATGTTAGGTTCAATACTTTTTAAAATACACTACTTTGTACTTTCCTTCTCCCTTCCTCTCTGTGTATGGACACCCAAGTTCCTAAACCACCTCCCCCCACCATCACACAATTATAATTCATCTGCATTGAGCTCATTATATCGCTCACCAACACCCCACCTTCTTTTGCTTCTATTCAATGCTGCCGCATGCTGAGCCTGCTAATGACAAGGTATTCATTGTCTGCTTTAATTGCATACTTCACATCAAATACACAACAGGTGATGTTCTCAACATGGATAGACTGTTTAGGCTAGTGGGTACTGTCTGTGCTTTGCACATTGAGGTCTGGGGTTCGGATCATGGAAGCAGAGTTTTTTTTCCTTTTCTTTTGAATCTTTATTTTTAGATTAAAAATAAATCACTTTGTGGTGTGTTTGAATTCTGTTATTGGATGGTGTGACTTGGTAGCGCGAGCATCTTTAATGCAACTTTTTACCTTCAATTACATCTGAATCATACAGCGAATCAAATTGAAAGCACAAGCAACTTTTGCTGATTAAAACACTAAGCAAAGTGATTATAATCTGTGAGCCAGTTCAGGTGTTTCTGCATGTTTTATGTTACGTTACACTAATATCGACTATAACACTTAAACGTAGTGGTTTTCTTGAAGATACATCTGTACTGGATCACAGAACATAGGCATGCTGCATATCATTTTAATCAGCAGAAGCAGATTGTTCTAATAAGATGCATTTTAGGGTAAAAAGATGCATTAAAAGATGCACGATGCTACCAAGTCACACAGCACTCCTATGACCTTAGACTCAAAACATTTCTCTCAACATCCTATCACTTGAAATTTCTGCTATACAGTAGAAATTGTTTTGTACACATAACAGGGGGCAAGTTTCACATAATGAGAGATCATGTTAGATTCAATACTTTTTAAAATACTCTACTTTGTACTTTCCTTCTCTCTTCCTCTCTGTGTATGGACACCCAAGTTCCTAAACCACCTCCCCCCACCTACACACAATTATAATTCATCTGCATTGAGCTCATTATATTGCTCACCAACACCCCACCTTCTTTTGCTTCTATTCAATTCTGCCGCATGCTGAGCCTGCTAATGACAAGGTATTCATTGTCTGCTTTAATTGCATACTTCACATCAAATACACAACAGGAGATGTTCTCAACATGGATAGACTGTTTAGGCTAGTGGGTACTTTCTGTGCTTTGCACATTGAGGTCTGGGGTTCGAATCATGGAAGGGGAGTTTTTATTCCTTTTATTTTGAAACTTTTTATGTAGATTAAAAATAAATCACTTTGTTGTGTGTGTGAATTCTGTTATGGCATGGTGTGATTCGGTAGCGCGAGCATCGTTAATGCAACTTCTTACCTTCAATTACATCTGAATCATACAGCGAATCAAATTGAAAGCACAAGCAGCTTTTGCTGATGAAAACAATATGCAAATTGATTATAATCTGTGAGCCAGTTCAGGTGTTTCTGCATGTTTTATGTTACGTTACACTAATAGCGACTATAACACTTAAACGTAGTGGTTTTCTTGAAGATACATCTGTACTGGATCACAGAACATAGGCATGCTGCATATCATTTTAATCAGCAGAAGCAGATTGTTCTAATAAGATGCATTTTAGTGTAAAAAGATGCATTAAAAGATGCACGATGCTACCAAGTCACACAGCTCTCCTATGACCTTAGACTCAAAACATTTCTCTCAACATCCTATCACTTGAAATTTCTGCTATACAGTATAAATTGTATAATACACAAAACAGGGGGCAAGTTTCACATAATGAGAGATCATGTTAGGTTCAATACTTTTTAAAATACACTACTTTGTACTTTCCTTCTCCCTTCCTCTCTGTGTATGGACACCCAAGTTCCTAAACCACCTCCCCCCACCATCACACAATTATAATTCATCTGCATTGAGCTCATTATATTGCTCACCAACACCCCACCTTCTTTTGCTTCTATTCAAAGCTGCCGCATGCTGAGCCTGCTATTGACAAGGTATACATTGTCTACTTTAATTGCACACTTCACATCACATACACAACAGGTGATGTTCTCAACATGGATAGACTGTTTTGTCTAGTGGGTACTGTCTACGCTTTGCACCTTGAGGTATGGGGTTCGGATCATGGAAGGGAAGTATTTTTTCTTTTTCTTTTGAATCTTTATTTTTAGATTAAAAATAAATCACTTGGTGGTGTGTGTGAATTCTGCTATGGCATGGTGTGACTCGGTAGCGCGAGTATCTTTAATGCAACTTTTTACCTTCAATTACATCTGAATCATACAGTGAATCAAATTGAAAGCACAAGCAGCATTTGCTGATGAAAACAATATGCAAATTGATTATAATCTGTGAGCCAGTTCAGGTGTTTCTGCATGTTTTATGTTACGTTACACTAATAGCGACTATAACACTTAAGCGTAGTGGTTTTCTTGAAGATACATCTGTACTGGATCACAGAACATAGGCATGCTGCATATCATTTTAATCAGCAGAAGCAGATTGTTCTAATAAGATGCATTTTAGTGTAAAAAGACGCATTAAAAGATGCACGATGCTACCAAGTCACACAGCACTCCGATGACCTTAGACTCAAAACATTTCTCTCAACATCCTATCACTTGAAATTTCTGCTGTACAGTAGAAATTGTATTATACACATAACAGGGGGCAAGTTTCACATAATGAGAGATCATGTTAGGTTCAATACTTTTTAAAATACACTACTTTGTACTTTCCTTCTCCCTTCCTCTCTGTGTATGGACACCCAAGTTCCTAAACCACCTCCCCCCACCATCACACAATTATAATTCATCTGCATTGAGCTCATTATATCGCTCACCAACACCCCACCTTCTTTTGCTTCTATTCAATACTGCCGCATGCTGAGCCTGCTAATGACAAGGTATTCATTGTCTGCTTTAATTGCATACTTCACATCAAATACACAACAGGTGATGTTCTCAACATGGATTGACTGTTTAGGCTAGTGGGTACTTTCTGTGCTTTTCACATTGAGGTCTGGGGTTCGAATCATGGAAGGGGAGTTTTTTTTCCTTTTCTTTTGAATCTTTATATTTAGATTAAAAATAAATCACTTTGTGGTGTGTGTGAATTCTGATATGGCATGGTGTGATTCGGTAGTGCGAGCATCTTTAATGCAACTTTTTACCTTCAATTACATCTGAATCATACAGCGAATCAAATTGAAAGCACAAGCAGCTTTTGCTGATGAAAACAATATGCAAATTGATTATAATCTGTGAGCCAGTTCAGGTGTTTCTGCATGTTTTATGTTACGTTACACTAATAGCGACTATAACACTTAAACGTAGTGGTTTTCTTGAAGATACATCTGTACTGGATCACAGAACATAGGCATGCTGCATATCATTTTAATCAGCAGAAGCAGATTGTTCTAATAAGATGCATTTGAGGGTAAAAAGATGCATTAAAAGATGCACGATGCTACCAAGTCACACAGCTCTCCTATGACCTTAGACTCAAAACATTTCTCTCAACATCCTATCACTTGAAATTTCTGCTATACATTAGAAATTGTATTATACACAAAACAGGGGGCAAGTTTCACATAATGAGAGATCATGTTAGGGTCAATACTTTTTAAAATACACTACTTTGTACTTTCCTTCTCCCTTCCTCTCTGTGTATGGACACCCAAGTTCCTAAACCACCTCCCCCCACCATCACACAATTATAATTCATCTGCATTGAGCTCATTATATGGCTCACCAACACCCCACCTTCTTTTGCTTCTATTCAATGCTGCCGCATGGTGAGCCTGCTATTGACAAGGTATACATTGTCTACTTTAATTGCACACTTCACATCAAAAACACAACAGGTGATGTTCTCAACATGGATAGACTGTATAGGCTAGTGGGTACTGTCTGTGCTTTGCACATTGAGGTATGGGGTTCGGATCATGGAAGGGGAATTTTTTTTCCTTTTCTTTTGAATCTTTATTTTTAGATTAAAAATAAATCACTTGGTGGTGTGTGTGAATTCTGTTATGGCATGGTGTGACTCGGTAGCGCGAGTATCTTTAATGCAAGTTTTTACCTTCAATTACATCTGAATGATACAGCGAATCAAATTGAAAGCACAAGCAGCTTTTTCTGATGAAAACAATATGCAAATTGATTATAATCTGTGAGCCAGTTCAGGTGTTTCTGCATGTCTTATGTTACGTTACACTAATAGCGACTATAACACTTAAACGTAGTGGTTTTCTTGAAGATACATCTGTACTGGATCACAGAACATAGGCATGCTGCATACCATTTTAATCAGCAGAAGCAGATTGTTCTAATAAGATGCATTTTAGGGTAAAAAGATGCATTAAAAGATGCACGATGCTACCAAGTCAAACAGCTCTCCTATGACCTTAGACTCAAAACATTTCTCTCAACATCCTATCACTTGAAATTTCTGCTATACAGTAGAAATTGTATTATACACAAAACAGGGGGCAAGTTTCACATAATGAGAGATCATGTTAGGTTCAATACTTTTTAAAATACACTACTTTGTACTTTCCTTCTCCCTTCCTCTCTGTGTATGGACACCCAAGTTCCTAAACCACCTCCCCCCACCATCACACAATTATAATTCATCTGCATTGAGCTCATTATATCGCTCACCAACACCCCACCTTCTTTTGCATCTATTCAATGCTGCCGCATGCTGAGCCTGCTAATGACAAGGTATTCATTGTCTGCTTTAATTGCATACTTCACATCAAATACACAACAGGTGATGTTCTCAACATGGATAGACTGTTTAGGCTAGTGGGTACTTTCTGTGCTTTTCACATTGAGGTCTGGGGTTCGAATCATGGAAGGGGAGTTTTTTTTCCTTTTCTTTTGAATCTTTATATTTAGATTAAAAATAAATCACTTTGTGGTGTGTGTGAATTCTGTTATGGCATGGTGTGACTCGGTAGCGCGAGCATCTTTAATGCAACTTCTTACCTTCAATTACATCTGAATCATACAGCGAATCAAATTGAAAGCACAAGCAGCTTTTGCTGATGAAAACAATATGCAAATTGATTATAATCTGTGAGCCAGTTCAGGTGTTTCTGCATGTTTTATGTTACGTTACACTAATAGCGACTATAACACTTAAACGTAGTGGTTTTCTTGAAGATACATCTGTACTGGATCACAGAACATAGGCATGCTGCATATCATTTTAATCAGCAGAAGCAGATTGTTCTAATAAGATGCATTTTAGTGTAAAAAGATGCATTAAAAGATGCACGATGCTACCAAGTCACACAGCTCTCCTATGACCTTAGACTCAAAACATTTCTCTCAACATCCTATCACTTGAAATTTCTGCTATACAGTATAAATTGTATAATACACAAAACAGGGGGCAAGTTTCACATAATGAGAGATCATGTTAGGTTCAATACTTTTTAAAATACACTACTTTGTACTTTCCTTCTCCCTTCCTCTCTGTGTATGGACACCCAAGTTCCTAAACCACCTCCCCCCACCATCACACAATTATAATTCATCTGCATTGAGCTCATTATATTGCTCACCAACACCCCACCTTCTTTTGCTTCTATTCAAAGCTGCCGCATGCTGAGCCTGCTATTGACAAGGTATACATTGTCTACTTTAATTGCACACTTCACATCACATACACAACAGGTGATGTTCTCAACATGGATAGACTGTTTTGTCTAGTGGGTACTGTCTACGCTTTGCACCTTGAGGTATGGGGTTCGGATCATGGAAGGGAAGTATTTTTTCTTTTTCTTTTGAATCTTTATTTTTAGATTAAAAATAAATCACTTGGTGGTGTGTGTGAATTCTGCTATGGCATGGTGTGACTCGGTAGCGCGAGTATCTTTAATGCAACTTTTTACCTTCAATTACATCTGAATCATACAGTGAATCAAATTGAAAGCACAAGCAGCATTTGCTGATGAAAACAATATGCAAATTGATTATAATCTGTGAGCCAGTTCAGGTGTTTCTGCATGTTTTATGTTACGTTACACTAATAGCGACTATAACACTTAAGCGTAGTGGTTTTCTTGAAGATACATCTGTACTGGATCACAGAACATAGGCATGCTGCATATCATTTTAATCAGCAGAAGCAGATTGTTCTAATAAGATGCATTTTAGTGTAAAAAGACGCATTAAAAGATGCACGATGCTGCCAAGTCACACAGCACTCCGATGACCTTAGACTCAAAACATTTCTCTCAACATCCTATCACTTGAAATTTCTGCTGTACAGTAGAAATTGTATTATACACATAACAGGGGGCAAGTTTCACATAATGAGAGATCATGTTAGGTTCAATACTTTTTAAAATACACTACTTTGTACTTTCCTTCTCCCTTCCTCTCTGTGTATGGACACCCAAGTTCCTAAACCACCTCCCCCCACCATCACACAATTATAATTCATCTGCATTGAGCTCATTATATCGCTCACCAACACCCCACCTTCTTTTGCTTCTATTCAATACTGCCGCATGCTGAGCCTGCTAATGACAAGGTATTCATTGTCTGCTTTAATTGCATACTTCACATCAAATACACAACAGGTGATGTTCTCAACATGGATTGACTGTTTAGGCTAGTGGGTACTTTCTGTGCTTTTCACATTGAGGTCTGGGGTTCGAATCATGGAAGGGGAGTTTTTTTTCCTTTTCTTTTGAATCTTTATATTTAGATTAAAAATAAATCACTTTGTGGTGTGTGTGAATTCTGATATGGCATGGTGTGATTCGGTAGCGCGAGCATCTTTAATGCAACTTATTACCTTCAATTACATCTGAATCATACAGCGAATCAAATTGAAAGCACAAGCAGCTTTTGCTGATGAAAACAATATGCAAATTGATTATAATCTGTGAGCCAGTTCAGGTGTTTCTGCATGTTTTATGTTACGTTACACTAATAGCGACTATAACACTTAAACGTAGTGGTTTTCTTGAAGATACATCTGTACTGGATCACAGAACATAGGCATGCTGCATATCATTTTAATCAGCAGAAGCAGATTGTTCTAATAAGATGCATTTGAGGGTAAAAAGATGCATTAAAAGATGCACGATGCTACCAAGTCACACAGCTCTCCTATGACCTTAGACTCAAAACATTTCTCTCAACATCCTATCACTTGAAATTTCTGCTATACATTAGAAATTGTATTATACACAAAACAGGGGGCAAGTTTCACATAATGAGAGATCATGTTAGGGTCAATACTTTTTAAAATACACTACTTTGTACTTTCCTTCTCCCTTCCTCTCTGTGTATGGACACCCAAGTTCCTAAACCACCTCCCCCCACCATCACACAATTATAATTCATCTGCATTGAGCTCATTATATGGCTCACCAACACCCCACCTTCTTTTGCTTCTATTCAATGCTGCCGCATGGTGAGCCTGCTATTGACAAGGTATACATTGTCTACTTTAATTGCACACTTCACATCAAAAACACAACATGTGATGTTCTCAACATGGATAGACTGTATAGGCTAGTGGGTACTGTCTGTGCTTTGCACATTGAGGTATGGGGTTCGGATCATGGAAGGGGAATTTTTTTTCCTTTTCTTTTGAATCTTTATTTTTAGATTAAAAATAAATCACTTGGTGGTGTGTGTGAATTCTGTTATGGCATGGTGTGACTCGGTAGCGCGAGTATCTTTAATGCAAGTTTTTACCTTCAATTACATCTGAATGATACAGCGAATCAAATTGAAAGCACAAGCAGCTTTTTCTGATGAAAACAATATGCAAATTGATTATAATCTGTGAGCCAGTTCAGGTGTTTCTGCATGTCTTATGTTACGTTACACTAATAGCGACTATAACACTTAAACGTAGTGGTTTTCTTGAAGATACATCTGTACTGGATCACAGAACATAGGCATGCTGCATACCATTTTAATCAGCAGAAGCAGATTGTTCTAATAAGATGCATTTTAGGGTAAAAAGATGCATTAAAAGATGCACGATGCTACCAAGTCAAACAGCTCTCCTATGACCTTAGACTCAAAACATTTCTCTCAACATCCTATCACTTGAAATTTCTGCTATACAGTAGAAATTGTATTAGACACAAAACAGGGGGCAAGTTTCACATAATGAGAGATCATGTTAGGTTCAATACTTTTTAAAATACACTACTTTGTACTTTCCTTCTCCCTTCCTCTCTGTGTATGGACACCCAAGTTCCTAAACCACCTCCCCCCACCATCACACAATTATAATTCATCTGCATTGAGCTCATTATATCGCTCACCAACACCCCACCTTCTTTTGCATCTATTCAATGCTGCCGCATGCTGAGCCTGCTAATGACAAGGTATTCATTGTCTGCTTTAATTGCATACTTCACATCAAATACACAACAGGTGATGTTCTCAACATGGATAGACTGTTTAGGCTAGTGGGTACTTTCTGTGCTTTTCACATTGAGGTCTGGGGTTCGAATCATGGAAGGGGAGTTTTTTTTCCTTTTCTTTTGAATCTTTATATTTAGATTAAAAATAAATCACTTTGTGGTGTGTGTGAATTCTGTTATGGCATGGTGTGACTCGGTAGCGCGAGTATCTTTAATGCAACTTCTTACCTTCAATTACATCTGAATCATACAGCGAATCAAATTGAAAGCACAAGCAGCTTTTGCTGATGAAAACAATATGCAAATTGATTATAATCTGTGAGCCAGTTCAGGTGTTTCTGCATGTTTTATGTTACGTTACACTAATAGCGACTATAACACTTAAACGTAGTGGTTTTCTTGAAGATACATCTGTACTGGATCACAGAACATAGGCATGCTGCATATCATTTTAATCAGCAGAAGCAGATTGTTCTAATAAGATGCATTTTAGTGTAAAAAGATGCATTAAAAGATGCACGATGCTACCAAGTCACACAGCTCTCCTATGACCTTAGACTCAAAACATTTCTCTCAACATCCTATCACTTGAAATTTCTGCTATACAGTATAAATTGTATAATACACAAAACAGGGGGCAAGTTTCACATAATGAGAGATCATGTTAGGTTCAATACTTTTTAAAATACACTACTTTGTACTTTCCTTCTCCCTTCCTCTCTGTGTATGGACACCCAAGTTCCTAAACCACCTCCCCCCACCATCACACAATTATAATTCATCTGCATTGAGCTCATTATATTGCTCACCAACACCCCACCTTCTTTTGCTTCTATTCAAAGCTGCCGCATGCTGAGCCTGCTATTGACAAGGTATACATTGTCTACTTTAATTGCACACTTCACATCACATACACAACAGGTGATGTTCTCAACATGGATAGACTGTTTTGTCTAGTGGGTACTGTCTACGCTTTGCACCTTGAGGTATGGGGTTCGGATCATGGAAGGGAAGTATTTTTTCTTTTTCTTTTGAATCTTTATTTTTAGATTAAAAATAAATCACTTGGTGGTGTGTGTGAATTCTGCTATGGCATGGTGTGACTCGGTAGCGCGAGTATCTTTAATGCAACTTTTTACCTTCAATTACATCTGAATCATACAGTGAATCAAATTGAAAGCACAAGCAGCATTTGCTGATGAAAACAATATGCAAATTGATTATAATCTGTGAGCCAGTTCAGGTGTTTCTGCATGTTTTATGTTACGTTACACTAATAGCGACTATAACACTTAAGCGTAGTGGTTTTCTTGAAGATACATCTGTACTGGATCACAGAACATAGGCATGCTGCATATCATTTTAATCAGCAGAAGCAGATTGTTCTAATAAGATGCATTTTAGTGTAAAAAGACGCATTAAAAGATGCACGATGCTGCCAAGTCACACAGCACTCCGATGACCTTAGACTCAAAACATTTCTCTCAACATCCTATCACTTGAAATTTCTGCTGTACAGTAGAAATTGTATTATACACATAACAGGGGGCAAGTTTCACATAATGAGAGATCATGTTAGGTTCAATACTTTTTAAAATACACTACTTTGTACTTTCCTTCTCCCTTCCTCTCTGTGTATGGACACCCAAGTTCCTAAACCACCTCCCCCCACCATCACACAATTATAATTCATCTGCATTGAGCTCATTATATCGCTCACCAACACCCCACCTTCTTTTGCTTCTATTCAATACTGCCGCATGCTGAGCCTGCTAATGACAAGGTATTCATTGTCTGCTTTAATTGCATACTTCACATCAAATACACAACAGGTGATGTTCTCAACATGGATTGACTGTTTAGGCTAGTGGGTACTTTCTGTGCTTTTCACATTGAGGTCTGGGGTTCGAATCATGGAAGGGGAGTTTTTTTTCCTTTTCTTTTGAATCTTTATATTTAGATTAAAAATAAATCACTTTGTGGTGTGTGTGAATTCTGATATGGCATGGTGTGATTCGGTAGCGCGAGCATCTTTAATGCAACTTATTACCTTCAATTACATCTGAATCATACAGCGAATCAAATTGAAAGCACAAGCAGCTTTTGCTGATGAAAACAATATGCAAATTGATTATAATCTGTGAGCCAGTTCAGGTGTTTCTGCATGTTTTATGTTACGTTACACTAATAGCGACTATAACACTTAAACGTAGTGGTTTTCTTGAAGATACATCTGTACTGGATCACAGAACATAGGCATGCTGCATATCATTTTAATCAGCAGAAGCAGATTGTTCTAATAAGATGCATTTGAGGGTAAAAATATGCATTAAAAGATGCACGATGCTACCAAGTCACACAGCTCTCCTATGACCTTAGACTCAAAACATTTCTCTCAACATCCTATCACTTGAAATTTCTGCTATACATTAGAAATTGTATTATACACAAAACAGGGGGCAAGTTTCACATAATGAGAGATCATGTTAGGGTCAATACTTTTTAAAATACACTACTTTGTACTTTCCTTCTCCCTTCCTCTCTGTGTATGGACACCCAAGTTCCTAAACCACCTCCCCCCACCATCACACAATTATAATTCATCTGCATTGAGCTCATTATATGGCTCACCAACACCCCACCTTCTTTTGCTTCTATTCAATGCTGCCGCATGGTGAGCCTGCTATTGACAAGGTATACATTGTCTACTTTAATTGCACACTTCACATCAAAAACACAACATGTGATGTTCTCAACATGGATAGACTGTATAGGCTAGTGGGTACTGTCTGTGCTTTGCACATTGAGGTATGGGGTTCGGATCATGGAAGGGGAATTTTTTTTCCTTTTCTTTTGAATCTTTATTTTTAGATTAAAAATAAATCACTTGGTGGTGTGTGTGAATTCTGTTATGGCATGGTGTGACTCGGTAGCGCGAGTATCTTTAATGCAAGTTTTTACCTTCAATTACATCTGAATGATACAGCGAATCAAATTGAAAGCACAAGCAGCTTTTTCTGATGAAAACAATATGCAAATTGATTATAATCTGTGAGCCAGTTCAGGTGTTTCTGCATGTCTTATGTTACGTTACACTAATAGCGACTATAACACTTAAACGTAGTGGTTTTCTTGAAGATACATCTGTACTGGATCACAGAACATAGGCATGCTGCATACCATTTTAATCAGCAGAAGCAGATTGTTCTAATAAGATGCATTTTAGGGTAAAAAGATGCATTAAATGATGCACGATGCTACCAAGTCAAACAGCTCTCCTATGACCTTAGACTCAAAACATTTCTCTCAACATCCTATCACTTGAAATTTCTGCTATACAGTAGAAATTGTATTAGACACAAAACAGGGGGCAAGTTTCACATAATGAGAGATCATGTTAGGTTCAATACTTTTTAAAATACACTACTTTGTACTTTCCTTCTCCCTTCCTCTCTGTGTATGGACACCCAAGTTCCTAAACCACCTCCCCCCACCATCACACAATTATAATTCATCTGCATTGAGCTCATTATATCGCTCACCAACACCCCACCTTCTTTTGCATCTATTCAATGCTGCCGCATGCTGAGCCTGCTAATGACAAGGTATTCATTGTCTGCTTTAATTGCATACTTCACATCAAATACACAACAGGTGATGTTCTCAACATGGATAGACTGTTTAGGCTAGTGGGTACTTTCTGTGCTTTTCACATTGAGGTCTGGGGTTCGAATCATGGAAGGGGAGTTTTTTTTCCTTTTCTTTTGAATCTTTATATTTAGATTAAAAATAAATCACTTTGTGGTGTGTGTGAATTCTGTTATGGCATGGTGTGACTCGGTAGCGCGAGTATCTTTAATGCAAGTTTTTACCTTCAATTACATCTGAATCATACAGCGAATCAAACTGAAAGCACAAGCAGCTTTTGCTGATGAAAACAATATGCAAATTGATTATAATCTGTGAGCCAGTTCAGGTGTTTCTGCATGTTTTATGTTACGTTACACTAATAGCGACTATAACACTTAAACGTAGTGGTTTTCTTGAAGATACATCTGTACTGGATCACAGAACATAGGCATGCTGCATATCATTTTAATCAGCAGAAGCAGATTGTTCTAATAAGATGCATTTTAGGGTAAAAAGATGCATTAAAAGATGCACGATGCTACCAAGTCACACAGCTCTCCTATGACCTTAGACTCAAAACATTTCTCTCAACATCCTATCACTTGAAATTTCTGCTATACATTAGAAATTGTATTATACACAAAACAGGGGGCAAGTTTCACATAATGAGAGATCATGTTAGGGTCAATACTTTTTAAAATACACTACTTTGTACTTTCCTTCTCCCTTCCTCTCTGTGTATGGACACCCAAGTTCCTAAACCACCTCCCCCCACCATCACACAATTATAATTCATCTGCATTGAGCTCATTATATGGCTCACCAACACCCCACCTTCTTTTGCTTCTATTCAATGCTGCCGCATGGTGAGCCTGCTATTGACAAGGTATACATTGTCTACTTTAATTGCACACTTCACATCCAAAACACAACAGGTGATGTTCTCAACATGGATAGACTGTTTAGGCTAGTGGGTACTGTCTGTGCTTTGCACATTGAGGTATGGGGTTCGGATCATGGATGGGGAGTTTTTTTTCCTTTTCTTTTGAATCTTTATTTTTAGATTAAAAATAAATCACTTGGTGGTGTGTGTGAATTCTGTTATGGCATGGTGTGACTCGGTAGCGCGAGTATCTTTAATGCAAGTTTTTACCTTCAATTACATCTGAATCATACAGCGAATCAAATTGAAAGCACAAGCAGCTTTTTCTGATGAAAACACTATGCAAATTGATTATAATCTGTGAGCCAGTTCAGGTGTTTCTGCATGTCTTTTGTTACATTACACTAATAGCGACTATAACACTTAAACGTAGTGGTTTTCTTGAAGATACATCTGTACTGGATCACAGAACATAGGCATGCTGCATATCATTTTAATCAGCAGAAGCAGATTGTTCTATTAAGATGCATTTTAGGGTAAAAAGATGCATTAAAAGATGCACGATGCTACCAAGTCACACAGCTCTCCTATGACCTTAGACTCAAAACATTTCTCTCAACATCCTATCCAATGAAATTTCTGCTATACAGTAGAAATTGTATTACACACAAAACAGGGGGCAAGTTTCACATAATGAGAGATCATGTTAGGTTCAATACTTTTTAAAATACACTACTTTGTACTTTACTTCTCCCTTCCTCTCTGTGTATGGACACCCAAGTTCCTAAACCACCTCCCCCCACCATCACACAATTATAATTCATCTGCATTGAGCTCATTATATCGCTCACCAACACCCCACCTTCTTTTGCTTCTATTCAATGCTGCCGCATGCTGAGCCTGCTAATGACAAGGTATTCATTGTCTGCTTTAATTGCATACTTCACATCAAATACACAACAGGTGATGTTCTCAACATGGATAGACTGTTTAGGCTAGTGGGTACTGTCTGTGCTTTGCACATTGAGGTCTGGGGTTCGGATCATGGAAGCAGAGTTTTTTTTTCCTTTTCTTTTGAATCTTTATTTTTAGATTAAAAATAAATCACTTTGTGGTGTGTTTGAATTCTGTTATTGGATGGTGTGACTCGGTAGCGCGAGCATCTTTAATGCAACTTTTTACCTTCAATTACATCTGAATCATACAGCGAATCAAATTGAAAGCACAAGCAACTTTTGCTGATTAAAACACTAAGCAAAGTGATTATAATCTGTGAGCCAGTTCAGGTGTTTCTGCATGTTTTATGTTACGTTACACTAATATCGACTATAACACTTAAACGTAGTGGTTTTCTTGAAGATACATCTGTACTGGATCACAGAATATAGGCATGCTGCATACCATTTTAATCAGCAGAAGCAGATTGTTCTAATAAGATGCATTTTAGGGTAAAAAGATGCATTAAAAGATGCACGATGCTACCAAGTCAAACAGCTCTCCTATGACCTTAGACTCAAAACATTTCTCTCAACATCCTATCACTTGAAATTTCTGCTATACAGTAGAAATTGTATTATACACAAAACAGGGGGCAAGTTTCACATAATGAGAGATCATGTTAGGTTCAATACTTTTTAAAATACACTACTTTGTACTTTCCTTCTCCCTTCCTCTCTGTGTATGGACACCCAAGTTCCTAAACCACCTCCCCCCACCATCACACAATTATAATTCATCTGCATTGAGCTCATTATATCGCTCACCAACACCCCACCTTCTTTTGCATCTATTCAATGCTGCCGCATGCTGAGCCTGCTAATGACAAGGTATTCATTGTCTGCTTAAATTGCATACTTCACATCAAATACACAACAGGTGATGTTCTCAACATGGATAGACTGTTTAGGCTAGTGGGTACTTTCTGTGCTTTTCACATTGAGGTCTGGGGTTCGAATCATGGAAGGGGAGTTTTTTTTCCTTTTCTTTTGAATCTTTATATTTAGATTAAAAATAAATCACTTTGTGGTGTGTGTGAATTCTGTTATGGCATGGTGTGACTCGGTAGCGCGAGTATCTTTAATGCAAGTTTTTACCTTCAATTACATCTGAATCATACAGCGAATCAAATTGAAAGCACAAGCAGCTTTTTCTGATGAAAACACTATGCAAATTGATTATAATTTGTGAGCCAGTTCAGGTGTTTCTGCATGTCTTTTGTTACATTACACTAATAGCGACTATAACACTTAAACGTAGTGGTTTTCTTGAAGATACATCTGTACTGGATCACAGAACATAGGCATGCTGCATATCATTTTAATCAGCAGATGCAGATTGTTCTAATAAGATGCATTTTAGGGTAAAAAGATGCATTAAAAGATGCACGATGCTACCAAGTCACACAGCTCTCCTATGACCTTAGACTCAAAACATTTCTCTCAACATCCTATCACTTGAAATTTCTGCTTTACATTAGAAATTGTATTATACACAAAACAGGGGGCAAGTTTCACATAATGAGAGATCATGTTAGGGTCAATACTTTTTAAAATACACTACTTTGTACTTTCCTTCTCCCTTCCTCTCTGTGTATGGACACCCAAGTTCCTAAACCACCTCCCCCCACCATCACACAATTATAATTCATCTGCATTGAGCTCATTATATGGCTCACCAACACCCCACCTTCTTTTGCTTCTATTCAATGCTGCCGCATGGTGAGCCTGCTATTGACCAGGTATACATTGTCTACTTTAATTGCACACTTCACATCCAAAACACAACAGGTGATGTTCTCAACATGGATAGACTGTTTAGGCTAGTGGGTACTGTCTGTGCTTTGCACATTGAGGTATGGGGTTCGGATCATGGATGGGGAGTTTTTTTTCCTTTTCTTTTGAATCTTTATTTTTAGATTAAAAATAAATCACTTGGTGGTGTGTGTGAATTCTGTTATGGCATGGTGTGACTCGGTAGCGCGAGTATCTTTAATGCAAGTTTTTACCTTCAATTACATCTGAATCATACAGCGAATCAAATTGAAAGCACAAGCAGCTTTTTCTAAGGAAAACACTATGCAAATTGATTATAATCTGTGAGCCAGTTCAGGTGTTTCTGCATGTCTTTTGTTACATTACACTAATAGCGACTATAACACTTAAACGTAGTGGTTTTCTTGAAGATACATCTGTACTGGATCACAGAACATAGGCATGCTGCATATCATTTTAATCAGCAGAAGCAGATTGTTCTATTAAGATGCATTTTAGGGTAAAAAGATGCATTAAAAGATGCACGATGCTACCAAGTCACACAGCTCTCCTATGACCTTAGACTCAAAACATTTCTCTCAACATCCTATCACTTGAAATTTCTGCTATACATTAGAAATTGTATTATACACAAAACAGGGGGCAAGTTTCACATAATGAGAGATCATGTTAGGGTCAATACTTTTTAAAATACACTACTTTGTACTTTCCTTCTCCCTTCCTCTCTGTGTATGAACACCCAAGTTCCTAAACCACCTCCCCCCACCATCACACAATTATAATTCATCTGCATTGAGCTCATTATATGGCTCACCAACACCCCACCTTCTTTTGCTTCTATTCAATGCTGCCGCATGGTGAGCCTGCTATTGACAAGGTATACATTGTCTACTTTAATTGCACACTTCACATCAAAAACACAACAGGTGATGTTCTCAACATGGATAGACTGTATAGGCTAGTGGGTACTGTCTGTGCTTTGCACATTGAGGTATGGGGTTCGGATCATGGAAGGGGAATTTTTTTTCCTTTTCTTTTGAATCTTTATTTTTAGATTAAAAATAAATCACTTGGTGGTGTGTGTGAATTCTGTTATGGCATGGTGTGACTCGGTAGCGCGAGTATCTTTAATGCAAGTTTTTACCTTCAATTACATCTGAATGATACAGCGAATCAAATTGAAAGCACAAGCAGCTTTTTCTGATGAAAACAATATGCAAATTGATTATAATCTGTGAGCCAGTTCAGGTGTTTCTGCATGTCTTATGTTACGTTACACTAATAGCGACTATAACACTTAAACGTAGTGGTTTTCTTGAAGATACATCTGTACTGGATCACAGAACATAGGCATGCTGCATATCATTTTAATCAGCAGAAGCAGATTGTTCTAATAAGATGCATTTTAGGGTAAAAAGATGCATTAAAAGATGCACGATGCTACCAAGTCACACAGCTCTCCTATGACCTTAGACTCAAAACATTTCTCTCAACATCCTATCACTTGAAATTTCTGCTATACATTAGAAATTGTATTATACACAAAACAGGGGGCAAGTTTCACATAATGAGAGATCATGTTAGGGTCAATACTTTTTAAAATACACTACTTTGTACTTTCCTTCTCCCTTCCTCTCTGTGTATGGACACCCAAGTTCCTAAACCACCTCCCCCCACCATCACACAATTATAATTCATCTGCATTGAGCTCATTATATGGCTCACCAACACCCCACCTTCTTTTGCTTCTATTCAATGCTGCCGCATGGTGAGCCTGCTATTGACAAGGTATACATTGTCTACTTTAATTGCACACTTCACATCCAAAACACAACAGGTGATGTTCTCAACATGGATAGACTGTTTAGGCTAGTGGGTACTGTCTGTGCTTTGCACATTGAGGTATGGGGTTCGGATCATGGATGGGGAGTTTTTTTTCCTTTTCTTTTGAATCTTTATTTTTAGATTAAAAATAAATCACTTGGTGGTGTGTGTGAATTCTGTTATGGCATGGTGTGACTCGGTAGCGCGAGTATCTTTAATGCAAGTTTTTACCTTCAATTACATCTGAATCATACAGCGAATCAAATTGAAAGCACAAGCAGCTTTTTCTGATGAAAACACTATGCAAATTGATTATAATCTGTGAGCCAGTTCAGGTGTTTCTGCATGTCTTTTGTTACATTACACTAATAGCGACTATAACACTTAAACGTAGTGGTTTTCTTGAAGATACATCTGTACTGGATCACAGAACATAGGCATGCTGCATATCATTTTAATCAGCAGAAGCAGATTGTTCTATTAAGATGCATTTTAGGGTAAAAAGATGCATTAAAAGATGCACGATGCTACCAAGTCACACAGCTCTCCTATGACCTTAGACTCAAAACATTTCTCTCAACATCCTATCCAATGAAATTTCTGCTATACAGTAGAAATTGTATTACACACAAAACAGGGGGCAAGTTTCACATAATGAGAGATCATGTTAGGTTCAATACTTTTTAAAATACACTACTTTGTACTTTACTTCTCCCTTCCTCTCTGTGTATGGACACCCAAGTTCCTAAACCACCTCCCCCCACCATCACACAATTAAAATTCATCTGCATTGAGCTCATTATATCGCTCACCAACACCCCACCTTCTTTTGCTTCTATTCAATGCTGCCGCATGCTGAGCCTGCTAATGACAAGGTATTCATTGTCTGCTTTAATTGCATACTTCACATCAAATACACAACAGGTGATGTTCTCAACATGGATAGACTGTTTAGGCTAGTGGGTACTGTCTGTGCTTTGCACATTGAGGTCTGGGGTTCGGATCATGGAAGCAGAGTTTTTTTTCCTTTTCTTTTGAATCTTTATTTTTAGATTAAAAATAAATCACTTTGTGGTGTGTTTGAATTCTGTTATTGGATGGTGTGACTCGGTAGCGCGAGCATCTTTAATGCAACTTTTTACCTTCAATTACATCTGAATCATACAGCGAATCAAATTGAAAGCACAAGCAACTTTTGCTGATTAAAACACTAAGCAAAGTGATTATAATCTGTGAGCCAGTTCAGGTGTTTCTGCATGTTTTATGTTACGTTACACTAATATCGACTATAACACTTAAACGTAGTGGTTTTCTTGAAGATACATCTGTACTGGATCACAGAACATAGGCATGCTGCATATCATTTTAATCAGCAGAAGCAGATTGTTCTAATAAGATGCATTTTAGGGTAAAAAGATGCATTAAAAGATGCACGATGCTACCAAGTCACACAGCTCTCCTATGACCTTAGACTCAAAACATTTCTCTCAACATCCTATCACTTGAAATTTCTGCTATACATTAGAAATTGTATTATACACATAACAGGGGGCAAGTTTCACATAATGAGAGATCATGTTAGGGTCAATACTTTTTAAAATACACTACTTTGTACTTTCCTTCTCCCTTCCTCTCTGTGTATGGACACCCAAGTTCCTAAACCACCTCCCCCCACCATCACACAATTATAATTCATCTGCATTGAGCTCATTATATGGCTCACCAACACCCCACCTTCTTTTGCTTCTATTCAATGCTGCCGCATGGTGAGCCTGCTATTGACAAGGTATACATTGTCTACTTTAATTGCACACTTCACATCCAAAACACAACAGGTGATGTTCTCAACATGGATAGACTGTTTAGGCTAGTGGGTACTGTCTGTGCTTTGCACATTGAGGTATGGGGTTCGGATCATGGATGGGGAGTTTTTTTTCCTTTTCTTTTGAATCTTTATTTTTAGATTAAAAATAAATCACTTGGTGGTGTGTGTGAATTCTGTTATGGCATGGTGTGACTCGGTAGCGCGAGTATCTTTAATGCAAGTTTTTACCTTCAATTACATCTGAATCATACAGCGAATCAAATTGAAAGCACAAGCAGCTTTTTCTGATGAAAACACTATGCAAATTGATTATAATCTGTGAGCCAGTTCAGGTGTTTCTGCATGTCTTTTGTTACATTACACTAATAGCGACTATAACACTTAAACGTAGTGGTTTTCTTGAAGATACATCTGTACTGGATCACAGAACATAGGCATGCTGCATATCATTTTAATCAGCAGAAGCAGATTGTTCTATTAAGATGCATTTTAGGGTAAAAAGATGCATTAAAAGATGCACGATGCTACCAAGTCACACAGCTCTCCTATGACCTTAGACTCAAAACATTTCTCTCAACATCCTATCCAATGAAATTTCTGCTATACAGTAGAAATTGTATTACACACAAAACAGGGGGCAAGTTTCACATAATGAGAGATCATGTTAGGTTCAATACTTTTTAAAATACACTACTTTGTACTTTACTTCTCCCTTCCTCTCTGTGTATGGACACCCAAGTTCCTAAACCACCTCCCCCCACCATCACACAATTAAAATTCATCTGCATTGAGCTCATTATATCGCTCACCAACACCCCACCTTCTTTTGCTTCTATTCAATGCTGCCGCATGCTGAGCCTGCTAATGACAAGGTATTCATTGTCTGCTTTAATTGCATACTTCACATCAAATACACAACAGGTGATGTTCTCAACATGGATAGACTGTTTAGGCTAGTGGGTACTGTCTGTGCTTTGCACATTGAGGTCTGGGGTTTGGATCATGGAAGCAGAGTTTTTTTTCCTTTTCTTTTGAATCTTTATTTTTAGATTAAAAATAAATCACTTTTTGGTGTGTTTGAATTCTGTTATTGGATGGTGTGACTCGGTAGCGCGAGCATCTTTAATGCAACTTTTTACCTTCAATTACATCTGAATCATACAGCGAATCAAATTGAAAGCACAAGCAACTTTTGCTGATTAAAACACTAAGCAAAGTGATTATAATCTGTGAGCCAGTTCAGGTGTTTCTGCATGTTTTATGTTACGTTACACTAATATCGACTATAACACTTAAACGTAGTGGTTTTCTTGAAGATACATCTGTACTGGATCACAGAACATAGGCATGCTGCATATCATTTTAATCAGCAGAAGCAGATTGTTCTAATAAGATGCATTTTAGGGTAAAAAGATGCATTAAAAGATGCACGATGCTACCAAGTCACACAGCACTCCTATGACCTTAGACTCAAAACATTTCTCTCAACATCCTATCACTTGAAATTTCTGCTATACAGTAGAAATTGTTTTGTACACATAACAGGGGGCAAGTTTCACATAATGAGAGATCATGTTAGATTCAATACTTTTTAAAATACTCTACTTTGTACTTTCCTTCTCACTTCCTCTCTGTGTATGGACACCCAAGTTCCTAAACCACCTCCCCCCACCTACACACAATTATAATTCATCTGCATTGAGCTCATTATATTGCTCACCAACACCCCACCTTCTTTTGCTTCTATTCAATTCTGCCGCATGCTGAGCCTGCTAATGACAAGGTATTCATTGTCTGCTTTAATTGCATACTTCACATCAAATACACAACAGGTGATGTTCTCAACATGGATAGACTGTTTAGGCTAGTGGGTACTTTCTGTGCTTTGCACATTGAGGTCTGGGGTTCGAATCATGGAAGGGGAGTTTTTATTCCTTTTATTTTGAAACTTTTTATTTAGATTAAAAATAAATCACTTTGTTGTGTGTGTGAATTCTGTTATGGCATGGTGTGATTCGGTAGCGCGAGCATCTTTAATGCAACTTCTTACCTTCAATTACATCTGAATCATACAGCGAATCAAATTGAAAGCACAAGCAGCTTTTGCTGATGAAAACAATATGCAAATTGATTATAATCTGTGAGCCAGTTCAGGTGTTTCTGCATGTTTTATGTTACGTTACACTAATAGCGACTATAACACTTAAACGTAGTGGTTTTCTTGAAGATACATCTGTACTGGATCACAGAACATAGGCATGCTGCATATCATTTTAATCAGCAGAAGCAGATTGTTCTAATAAGATGCATTTTAGTGTAAAAAGATGCATTAAAAGATGCACGATGCTACCAAGTCACACAGCTCTCCTATGACCTTAGACTCAAAACATTTCTCTCAACATCCTATCACTTGAAATTTCTGCTATACAGTATAAATTGTATAATACACAAAACAGGGGGCAAGTTTCACATAATGAGAGATCATGTTAGGTTCAATACTTTTTAAAATACACTACTTTGTACTTTCCTTCTCCCTTCCTCTCTGTGTATGGACACCCAAGTTCCTAAACCACCTCCCCCCACCATCACACAATTATAATTCATCTGCATTGAGCTCATTATATTGCTCACCAACACCCCACCTTCTTTTGCTTCTATTCAAAGCTGCCGCATGCTGAGCCTGCTATTGACAAGGTATACATTGTCTACTTTAATTGCACACTTCACATCACATACACAACAGGTGATGTTCTCAACATGGATAGACTGTTTTGTCTAGTGGGTACTGTCTACGCTTTGCACCTTGAGGTATGGGGTTCGGATCATGGAAGGGAAGTATTTTTTCTTTTTCTTTTGAATCTTTATTTTTAGATTAAAAATAAATCACTTGGTGGTGTGTGTGAATTCTGCTATGGCATGGTGTGACTCGGTAGCGCGAGTATCTTTAATGCAACTTTTTACCTTCAATTACATCTGAATCATACAGTGAATCAAATTGAAAGCACAAGCAGCATTTGCTGATGAAAACAATATGCAAATTGATTATAATCTGTGAGCCAGTTCAGGTGTTTCTGCATGTTTTATGTTACGTTACACTAATAGCGACTATAACACTTAAGCGTAGTGGTTTTCTTGAAGATACATCTGTACTGGATCACAGAACATAGGCATGCTGCATATCATTTTAATCAGCAGAAGCAGATTGTTCTAATAAGATGCATTTTAGTGTAAAAAGACGCATTAAAAGATGCACGATGCTACCAAGTCACACAGCACTCCGATGACCTTAGACTCAAAACATTTCTCTCAACATCCTATCACTTGAAATTTCTGCTGTACAGTAGAAATTGTATTATACACATAACAGGGGGCAAGTTTCACATAATGAGAGATCATGTTAGGTTCAATACTTTTTAAAATACACTACTTTGTACTTTCCTTCTCCCTTCCTCTCTGTGTATGGACACCCAAGTTCCTAAACCACCTCCCCCCACCATCACACAATTATAATTCATCTGCATTGAGCTCATTATATCGCTCACCAACACCCCACCTTCTTTTGCTTCTATTCAATACTGCCGCATGCTGAGCCTGCTAATGACAAGGTATTCATTGTCTGC
This sequence comes from Taudactylus pleione, assembly GCA_031769625.1. Lineage (NCBI taxonomy): Eukaryota > Metazoa > Chordata > Amphibia > Anura > Myobatrachidae > Taudactylus > Taudactylus pleione. The sequence goes on from JAUIMM010000759.1 coordinate 8,485,700, forward strand.
TTTAATTGCATACTTCACATCAAATACACAACAGGTGATGTTCTCAACATGGATTGACTGTTTAGGCTAGTGGGTACTTTCTGTGCTTTTCACATTGAGGTCTGGGGTTCGAATCATGGAAGGGGAGTTTTTTTTCCTTTTCTTTTGAATCTTTATATTTAGATTAAAAATAAATCACTTTGTGGTGTGTGTGAATTCTGATATGGCATGGTGTGATTCGGTAGCGCGAGCATCTTTAATGCAACTTTTTACCTTCAATTACATCTGAATCATACAGCGAATCAAATTGAAAGCACAAGCAGCTTTTGCTGATGAAAACAATATGCAAATTGATTATAATCTGTGAGCCAGTTCAGGTGTTTCTGCATATTTAATGTTACGTTACACTAATAGCGACTATAACACTTAAACGTAGTGGTTTTCTTGAAGATACATCTGTACTGGATCACAGAACATAGGCATGCTGCATATCATTTTAATCAGCAGAAGCAGATTGTTCTAATAAGATGCATTTTAGGGTAAAAAGATGCATTAAAAGATGCACGATGCTACCAAGTCACACAGCTCTCCTATGACCTTAGACTCAAAACATTTCTCTCAACATCCTATCACTTGAAATTTCTGCTATACAGTAGAAATTGTATTATACACAAAACAGGGGGCAAGTTTCACATAATGAGAGATCATGTTATGTTCAATACTTTTTAAAATACACTACTTTGTACTTTCCTTCTCCCTTCCTCTCTGTGTATGGACACCCAAGTTCCTAAACCACCTCCCCCCACCATCACACAATTATAATTCATCTGCATTGAGCTCATTATATGGCTCACCAACACCCCTCCTTCCTTTGCTTCTATTCAATGCTGCCGCATGCTGAGCCTGCTATTGACAAGGTATACATTGTCTACTTTAATTGCACACTTCACATCAAAAACACAACAGGTGATGTTCTCAACATGGATAGACTGTTTAGGCTAGTGGGTACTGTCTGTGCTTTGCACATTGAGGTATGGGGTTTGGATCATGGAAGGGGAGTTTTTTTTCCTTTTCTTTTGAATCTTTATTTTTAGATTAAAAATAAATCACTTGGTGGTGTGTGTGAATTCTGTTATGGCATGGTGTGACTCGGTAGCGCGAGTATCTTTAATGCAAGTTTTTACCTTCAATTACATCTGAATCATACAGCGAATCAAATTGAAAGCACAGGCAGCTTTTGCTGATGAAAACAATATGCAAATTGATTATAATCTGTGAGCCAGTTCAGGTGTTTCTGCATGTTTTATGTTACGTTACACTAATAGCGACTATAACACTTAAACGTAGTGGTTTTCTTGAAGATACATCTGTACTGGATCACAGAACATAGGCATGCTGCATATCATTTTAATCAGCAGAAGCAGATTGTTCTAATAAGATGCATTTGAGGGTAAAAAGATGCATTAAAAGATGCACGATGCTACCAAGTCACACAGCTCTCCTATGACCTTAGACTCAAAACATTTCTCTCAACATCCTATCACTTGAAATTTCTGCTATACATTAGAAATTGTATTATACACAAAACAGGGGGCAAGTTTCACATAATGAGAGATCATGTTAGGGTCAATACTTTTTAAAATACACTACTTTGTACTTTCCTTCTCCCTTCCTCTCTGTGTATGGACACCCAAGTTCCTAAACCACCTCCCCCCACCATCACACAATTATAATTCATCTGCATTGAGCTCATTATATGGCTCACCAACACCCTACATTCTTTTGCTTCTATTCAATGCTGCTGCATGGTGAGCCTGCTATTGACAAGGTATACATTGTCTACTTTAATTGCACACTTCACATCAAAAACACAACAGGTGATGTTCTCAACATGGATAGACTGTATAGGCTAGTGGGTACTGTCTGTGCTTTGCACATTGAGGTATGGGGTTCGGATCATGGAAGGGGAGTTTTTTTTCCTTTTCTTTTGAATCTTTATTTTTAGATTAAAAATAAATCACTTGGTGGTGTGTGTGAATTCTGTTATGGCATGGTGTGACTCGGTAGCGCGAGGATCTTTAATGCAAGTTTTTACCTTCAATTACATCTGAATGATACAGCGAATCAAATTGAAAGCACAAGCAGCTTTTTCTGATGAAAACAATATGCAAATTGATTATAATCTGTGAGCCAGTTCAGGTGTTTCTGCATGTCTTATGTTACGTTACACTAATAGCGACTATAACACTTAAACGTAGTGGTTTTCTTGAAGATACATCTGTACTGGATCACAGAACATAGGCATGCTGCATACCATTTTAATCAGCAGAAGCAGATTGTTTTAGTAAGATGCATTTTAGGGTAAAAAGATGCATTAAAAGATGCACGATGCTACCAAGTCACACAGCTCTCCTATGACCTTAGACTCAAAACATTTCTCTCAACATCCTATCACTTGAAATTTCTGCTATACAGTAGAAATTGTATTATACACAAAACAGGGGGCAAGTTTCACATAATGAGAGATCATGTTAGGTTCAATACTTTTTAAAATACACTACTTTGTACTTTCCTTCTCCCTTCCTCTCTGTGTATGGACACCCAAGTTCCTAAACCACCTCCCCCCACCATCACACAATTATAATTCATCTGCATTGAGCTCATTATATCGCTCACCAACACCCCACCTTCTTTTGCATCTATTCAATGCTGCCGCATGCTGAGCCTGCTAATGACAAGGTATTCATTGTCTGCTTTAATTGCATACTTCAAATCAAATACACAACAGGTGATGTTCTCAACATGGATAGACTGTTTAGGCTAGTGGGTACTTTCTGTGCTTTTCACATTGAGGTCTGGGGTTCGAATCATGGAAGGGGAGTTTTTTTTCCTTTTCTTTTGAATCTTTATATTTAGATTAAAAATAAATCACTTTGTGGTGTGTGTGAATTCTGTTATGGCATGGTGTGACTCGGTAGCGCGAGTATCTTTAATGCAAGTTTTCACCTTCAATTACATCTGAATCATACAGCGAATCAAACTGAAAGCACAAGCAGCTTTTGCTGATGAAAACAATATGCAAATTGATTATAATCTGTGAGCCAGTTCAGGTGTTTCTGCATGTTTTATGTTACGTTACACTAATAGCGACTATAAAACTTAAACGTAGTGGTTTTCTTGAAGATACATCTGTACTGGATCACAGAACATAGGCATGCTGCATATAATTTTAATCAGCAGAAGCAGATTTTTCTAATAAGATGCATTTTAGGGTAAAAAGATGCATTAAAAGATGCACGATGCTACCAAGTCACACAGCTCTCCTATGACCTTAGACTCAAAACATTTCTCTCAATATCCTATCACTTGAAAATTCTGCTATACAGTAGAAATTGTATTATACACAAAACAGGGGGCAAGTTTCACATAATGAGAGATCATGTTAGGTTGAATACTTTTTAAAATACACTACTTTGTACTTTACTTCTCCCTTTCTCTCTGTGTATGGACACCCAAGTTCCTAAACCACCTCCCCCCACCATCACACAATTATAATTCATCTGCATTGAGCTCATTATATCGCTCACCAACACCCCACCTTCTTTTGCTTCTATTCAATGCTGCCGCATGCTGAGCCTGCTAATGACAAGGTATTCATTGTCTGCTTTAATTGCATACTTCACATCAAATACACAACAGGTGATGTTCTCAACATGGATAGACTGTTTAGGCTAGTGGGTACTGTCTGTGCTTTGCACATTGAGGTCTGGGGTTCGGATCATGGAACCGGAGTTTTTTTTCCTTTTCTTTTGAATCTTTATTTTTAGATTAAAAATAAATCACTTTGTGGTGTGTTTGAATTCTGTTATTGGATGGTGTGACTCGGTAGCGCGAGCATCTTTAATGCAACTTTTTACCTTCAATTACATCTGAATCATACAGCGAATCAAATTGAAAGCACAAGCAACTTTTGCTGATTAAAACATTAAGCAAAGTGATTATAATCTGTGAGCCAGTTCAGGTGTTTCTGCATGTTTTATGTTATGTTACACTAATATCGACTATAACACTTAAACGTAGTGGTTTTCTTGAAGATACATCTGTACTGGATCACAGAACATAGGCATGCTGCATATCATTTTAATCAGCAGAAGCAGATTGTTCTAATAAGATGCATTTTAGGGTAAAAAGATGCATTAAAAGATGCACGATGCTACCAAGTCACACAGCACTCCTATGACCTTAGACTCAAAACATTTCTCTCAACATCCTATCACTTGAAATTTCTGCTATACAGTAGAAATTGTTTTGTACACATAACAGGGGGCAAGTTTCACATAATGAGAGATCATGTTAGATTCAATACTTTTTAAAATACTCTACTTTGTACTTTCCTTCTCACTTCCTCTCTGTGTATGGACACCCAAGTTCCTAAACCACCTCCCCCCACCTACACACAATTATAATTCATCTGCATTGAGCTCATTATATCGCTCACCAACACCCCACCTTCTTTTGCTTCTATTCAATTCTGCCGCATGCTGAGCCTGCTAATGACAAGGTATTCATTGTCTGCTTTAATTGCATACTTCACATCAAATACACAACAGGTGATGTTCTCAACATGGATAGACTGTGTAGTCTAGTGGGTACTTTCTGTGCTTTGCACATTGAGGTCTGGGGTTCGAATCATGGAAGGGGAGTTTTTTTTCCTTTTATTTTGAATCTTTATTTTTAGATTAAAAATAAATCACTTGGTGGTGTGTGTGAATTCTGTTATGGCATGGTGTGACTCGGTAGCGCGAGGATCTTTAATGCAAGTTTTTACCTTCAATTACATCTGAATGATACAGCGAATCAAATTGAAAGCACAAGCAGCTTTTTCTGATGAAAACAATATGCAAATTGATTATAATCTGTGAGCCAGTTCAGGTGTTTCTGCATGTCTTATGTTACGTTACACTAATAGCGACTATAACACTTAAACGTAGTGGTTTTCTTGAAGATACATCTGTACTGGATCACAGAACATAGGCATGCTGCATACCATTTTAATCAGCAGAAGCAGATTGTTCTAATAAGATGCATTTTAGGGTAAAAAGATGCATTAAAAGATGCACGATGCTACCAAGTCACACAGCTCTCCTATGACCTTAGACTCAAAACATTTCTCTCAACATCCTATCACTTGAAATTTCTGCTATACAGTAGAAATTGTATTATACACAAAACAGGGGGCAAGTTTCACATAATGAGAGATCATGTTAGGTTCAATACTTTTTAAAATACACTACTTTGTACTTTCCTTCTCCCTTCCTCTCTGTGTATGGACACCCAAGTTCCTAAACCACCTCCCCCCACCATCACACAATTATAATTCATCTGCATTGAGCTCATTATATCGCTCACCAACACCCCACCTTCTTTTGCATCTATTCAATGCTGCCGCATGCTGAGCCTGCTAATGACAAGGTATTCATTGTCTGCTTTAATTGCATACTTCAAATCAAATACACAACAGGTGATGTTCTCAACATGGATAGACTGTTTAGGCTAGTGGGTACTTTCTGTGCTTTTCACATTGAGTTCTGGGGTTCGAATCATGGAAGGGGAGTTTTTTTTCCTTTTCTTTTGAATCTTTATATTTAGATTAAAAATAAATCACTTTGTGGTGTGTGTGAATTCTGTTATGGCATGGTGTGACTCGGTAGCGCGAGTATCTTTAATGCAAGTTTTCACCTTCAATTACATATGAATCATACAGCGAATCAAACTGAAAGCACAAGCAGCTTTTGCTGATGAAAACAATATGCAAATTGATTATAATCTGTGAGCCAGTTCAGGTGTTTCTGCATGTCTTATGTTACGTTACACTAATAGCGACTATAACACTTAAACGTAGTGGTTTTCTTGAAGATACATCTGTACTGGATCACAGAACATAGGCATGCTGCATACCATTTTAATCAGCAGAAGCAGATTGTTCTAATAAGATGCATTTTAGGGTAAAAAGATGCATTAAAAGATGCACGATGCTACCAAGTCACACAGCTCTCCTATGACCTTAGACTCAAAACATTTCTCTCAACATCCTATCACTTAAAATTTCTGCTATACAGTAGAAATTGTATTATACACAAAACAGGGGGCAAGTTTCACATAATGAGAGATCATGTTAGGTTCAATACTTTTTAAAATACACTACTTTGTACTTTCCTTCTCCCTTCCTCTCTGTGTATGGACACCCAAGTTCCTAAACCACCTCCCCCCACCATCACACAATTATAATTCATCTGCATTGAGCTCATTATATCGCTCACCAACACCCCACCTTCTTTTGCATCTATTCAATGCTGCCGCATGCTGAGCCTGCTAATGACAAGGTATTCATTGTCTGCTTTAATTGCATACTTCAAATCAAATACACAACAGGTGATGTTCTCAACATGGATAGACTGTTTAGGCTAGTGGGTACTTTCTGTGCTTTTCACATTGAGGTCTGGGGTTCGAATCATGGAAGGGGAGTTTTTTTTCCTTTTCTTTTGAATCTTTATATTTAGATTAAAAACAAATCACTTTGTGGTGTGTGTGAATTCTGTTATGGCATGGTGTGACTCGGTAGCGCGAGTATCTTTAATGCAAGTTTTCACCTTCAATTACATCTGAATCATACAGCGAATCAAACTGAAAGCACAAGCAGCTTTTGCTGATGAAAACAATATGCAAATTGATTATAATCTGTGAGCCAGTTCAGGTGTTTCTGCATGTTTTATGTTACGTTACACTAATAGCGACTATAAAACTTAAACGTAGTGGTTTTCTTGAAGATACATCTGTACTGGATCACAGAACATAGGCATGCTGCATATCATTTTAATCAGCAGAAGCAGATTGTTCTAATAAGATGCATTTGAGGGTAAAAAGATGCATTAAAAGATGCACGATGCTACCAAGTCACACAGCTCTCCTATGACCTTAGACTCAAAACATTTCTCTCAACATCCTATCACTTGAAATTTCTGCTATACATTAGAAATTGTATTATACACAAAACAGGGGGCAAGTTTCACATAATGAGAGATCATGTTAGGGTCAATACTTTTTAAAATACACTACTTTGTACTTTCCTTCTCCCTTCCTCTCTGTGTATGGACACCCAAGTTCCTAAACCACCTCCCCCCACCATCACACAATTATAATTCATCTGCATTGAGCTCATTATATGGCTCACCAACACCCCACCTTCTTTTGCTTCTATTCAATGCTGCTGCATGGTGAGCCTGCTATTGACAAGGTATACATTGTCTACTTTAATTGCACACTTCACATCAAAAACACAACAGGTGATGTTCTCAACATGGATAGACTGTATAGGCTAGTGGGTACTGTCTGTGCTTTGCACATTGAGGTATGGGGTTCGGATCATGGAAGGGGAGTTTTTTTTCCTTTTCTTTTGAATCTTTATTTTTAGATTAAAAATAAATCACTTGGTGGTGTGTGTGAATTCTGTTATGGCATGGTGTGACTCGGTAGCGCGAGTATCTTTAATGCAAGTTTTTACCTTCAATTACATCTGAATGATACAGTGAATCAAATTGAAAGCACAAGCAGCTTTTTCTGATGAAAACAATATGCAAATTGATTATAATCTGTGAGCCAGTTCAGGTGTTTCTGCATGTCTTATGTTACGTTACACTAATAGCGACTATAACACTTAAACGTAGTGGTTTTCTTGAAGATACATCTGTACTGGATCACAGAACATAGGCATGCTGCATACCATTTTAATCAGCAGAAGCAGATTGTTTTAATAAGATGCATTTTAGGGTAAAAAGATGCATTAAAAGATGCACGATGCTACCAAGTCACACAGCTCTCCTATGACCTTAGACTCAAAACATTTCTCTCAACATCCTATCACTTGAAATTTCTGCTATACAGTAGAAATTGTATTATACACAAAACAGGGGGCAAGTTTCACATAATGAGAGATCATGTTAGGTTCAATACTTTTTAAAATACACTACTTTGTACTTTCCTTCTCCCTTCCTCTCTGTGTATGGACACCCAAGTTCCTAAACCACCTCCCCCCACCATCACACAATTATAATTCATCTGCATTGAGCTCATTATATCGCTCACCAACACCCCACCTTCTTTTGCATCTATTCAATGCTGCCGCATGCTGAGCCTGCTAATGACAAGGTATTCATTGTCTGCTTTAATTGCATACTTCAAATCAAATACACAACAGGTGATGTTCTCAACATGGATAGACTGTTTAGGCTAGTGGGTACTTTCTGTGCTTTTCACATTGAGGTCTGGGGTTCGAATCATGGAAGGGGAGTTTTTTTTCCTTTTCTTTTGAATCTTTATATTTAGATTAAAAATAAATCACTTTGTGGTGTGTGTGAATTCTGTTATGGCATGGTGTGACTCGGTAGCGCGAGTATCTTTAATGCAAGTTTTCACCTTCAATTACATCTGAATCATACAGCGAATCAAACTGAAAGCACAAGCAGCTTTTGCTGATGAAAACAATATGCAAATTGATTATAATCTGTGAGCCAGTTCAGGTGTTTCTGCATGTTTTATGTTACGTTACACTAATAGCGACTATAAAACTTAAACGTAGTGGTTTTCTTGAAGATACATCTGTACTGGATCACAGAACATAGGCATGCTGCATATAATTTTAATCAGCAGAAGCAAATTTTTCTAATAAGATGCATTTTAGGGTAAAAAGATGCATTAAAAGATGCACGATGCTACCAAGTCACACAGCTCTCCTATGACCTTAGACTCAAAACATTTCTCTCAATATCCTATCACTTGAAAATTCTGCTATACATTAGAAATTGTAATATACACAAAACAGGGGGCAAGTTTCACATAATGAGAGATCATGTTAGGTTGAATACTTTTTAAAATACACTACTTTGTACTTTACTTCTCCCTTTCTCTCTGTGTATGGACACCCAAGTTCCTAAACCACCTCCCCCCACCATCACACAATTATAATTCATCTGCATTGAGCTCATTATATCGCTCACCAACACCCCACCTTCTTTTGCTTCTATTCAATGCTGCCGCATGCTGAGCCTGCTAATGACAAGGTATTCATTGTCTGCTTTAATTGCATACTTCACATCAAATACACAACAGGTGATGTTCTCAACATGGATAGACTGTTTAGGCTAGTGGGTACTGTCTGTGCTTTGCACATTGAGGTCTGGGGTTCGGATCATGGAACCGGAGTTTTTTTTCCTTTTCTTTTGAATCTTTATTTTTAGATTAAAAATAAATCACTTTGTGGTGTGTTTGAATTCTGTTATTGGATGGTGTGACTCAGTAGCGCGAGCATCTTTAATGCAACTTTTTACCTTCAATTACATCTGAATCATACAGCGAATCAAATTGAAAGCACAAGCAACTTTTGCTGATTAAAACATTAAGCAAAGTGATTATAATCTGTGAGCCAGTTCAGGTGTTTCTGCATGTTTTATGTTATGTTACACTAATATCGACTATAACACTTAAACGTAGTGGTTTTCTTGAAGATACATCTGTACTGGATCACAGAACATAGGCATGCTGCATATCATTTTAATCAGCAGAAGCAGATTGTTCTAATAAGATGCATTTTAGGGTAAAAAGATGCATTAAAAGATGCACGATGCTACCAAGTCACACAGCACTCCTATGACCTTAGACTCAAAACATTTCTCTCAACATCCTATCACTTGAAATTTCTGCTATACAGTAGAAATTGTTTTGTACACATAACAGGGGGCAAGTTTCACATAATGAGAGATCATGTTAGATTCAATACTTTTTAAAATACTCTACTTTGTACTTTCCTTCTCACTTCCTCTCTGTGTATGGACACCCAAGTTCCTAAACCACCTCCCCCCACCTACACACAATTATAATTCATCTGCATTGAGCTCATTATATCGCTCACCAACACCCCACCTTCTTTTGCTTCTATTCAATTCTGCCGCATGCTGAGCCTGCTAATGACAAGGTATTCATTGTCTGCTTTAATTGCATACTTCACATCAAATACACAACAGGTGATGTTCTCAACATGGATAGACTGTGTAGTCTAGTGGGTACTTTCTGTGCTTTGCACATTGAGGTCTGGGGTTCGAATCATGGAAGGGGAGTTTTTTTTCCTTTTATTTTGAAACTTTTTATTTAGATTAAAAATAAATCACTTTGTTGTGTGTGTGAATTCTGTTATGGCATGGTGTGATTCGGTAGCGCGAGCATCTTTAATGCAACTTTTTACCTTCAATTACATCTGAATCATACAGCGAATCAAATTGAAAGCACAAGCAGCTTTTGCTGATGAAAACAATATGCAAATTGATTATAATCTGTGAGCCAGTTCAGGTGTTTCTGCATGTTTTATGTTACGTTACACTAATAGCGACTATAACACTTAAATGTAGTGGTTTTCTTGAAGATACACCTGTACTGGATCACAGCACATAGGCATGCTGCATATCATTTTAATCAGCAGAAGCAGATTGTTCTAATAAGATGCATTTTAGTGTAAAAAGACGCATTAAAAGATGCACGATGCTACCAAGTCACACAGCACTCCTATGACCTTAGACTCAAAACAAATCTCTCAACATCCTATTACTTGAAATTTCTGCTATACAGTAGACATTGTATTGTACACATAACAGGGGGCAAGTTTCACATAATGAGAGATCAAGTTAGGTTCAATACTTTTAAAATACACTACTTTGTACTTTCCTTCTCCCTTCCTCTCCGTGTATGGCCACCCAAATTCTTAAACGACCTCCCCCCACCATCACACAATTATAATTCATCTGCATTGAGCTCATTATATGGCTCACCAAAACCTGACATTCTTTTGCTTCTTATCAATGCAGCCTCATGCTGAGCCTGCTATTGACAAGGTATACATTGTCTACTTTAATTGCACACTTCACATCACATACACAACAGGTGATGTTCTCAACTTGGATAGACTGTTTAGTCTAGTGGGTACTGTCTGCGCTTTGCACCTTGAGGTATGGGGTTCGGATCATGGAAGGGGAGTTTTTTTCCTTTTCTTTTGAATCTTTATTTTTAGATTAAAAATAAATCACTTGGTGGTGTGTGTGAATTCTGTTATGGCATGGTGTGACTCGGTAGCGCGAGTATCTTTAATGCAAGTTTTTACCTTCAATTACATCTGAATCATACAGCGAATCAAATTGAAAGCACAGGCAGCTTTTGCTGATGAAAACAATATGCAAATTGATTATAATCTGTGAGCCAGTTCAGGTGTTTCTGCATGTTTTATGTTACGTTACACTAATAGCGACTATAACACTTAAACGTAGTGGTTTTCTTGAAGATACATCTGTACTGGATCACAGAACATAGGCATGCTGCATATCATTTTAATCAGCAGAAGCAGATTGTTCTAATAAGATGCATTTGAGGGTAAAAAGATGCATTAAAAGATGCACGATGCTACCAAGTCACACAGCTCTCCTATGACCTTAGACTCAAAACATTTCTCTCAACATCCTATCACTTGAAATTTCTGCTATACATTAGAAATTGTATTATACACAAAACAGGGGGCAAGTTTCACATAATGAGAGATCATGTTAGGGTCAATACTTTTTAAAATACACTACTTTGTACTTTCCTTCTCCCTTCCTCTCTGTGTATGGACACCCAAGTTCCTAAACCACCTCCCCCCACCATCACACAATTATAATTCATCTGCATTGAGCTCATTATATGGCTCACCAACACCCCACCTTCTTTTGCTTCTATTCAATGCTGCTGCATGGTGAGCCTGCTATTGACAAGGTATACATTGTCTACTTTAATTGCACACTTCACATCAAAAACACAACAGGTGATGTTCTCAACATGGATAGACTGTATAGGCTAGTGGGTACTGTCTGTGCTTTGCACATTGAGGTATGGGGTTCGGATCATGGAAGGGGAGTTTTTTTTCCTTTTCTTTTGAATCTTTATTTTTAGATTAAAAATAAATCACTTGGTGGTGTGTGTGAATTCTGTTATGGCATGGTGTGACTCGGTAGCGCGAGTATCTTTAATGCAAGTTTTTACCTTCAATTACATCTGAATGATACAGCGAATCAAATTGAAAGCACAAGCAGCTTTTTCTGATGAAAACACTATGCAAATTGATTATAATCTGTGAGCCAGTTCAGGTGTTTCTGCATGTCTTATGTTACGTTACACTAATAGCGACTATAACACTTAAACGTAGTGGTTTTCTTGAAGATACATCTGTACTGGATCACAGAACATAGGCATGCTGCATACCATTTTAATCAGCAGAAGCAGATTGTTTTAATAAGATGCATTTTAGGGTAAAAAGATGCATTAAAAGATGCACGATGCTACCAAGTCACACAGCTCTCCTATGACCTTAGACTCAAAACATTTCTCTCAACATCCTATCACTTGAAATTTCTGCTATACAGTAGAAATTGTATTATACACAAAACAGGGGGCAAGTTTCACATAATGAGAGATCATGTTAGGTTCAATACTTTTTAAAATACACTACTTTGTACTTTCCTTCTCCTTTCCTCTCTGTGTATGGACACCCAAGTTCCTAAACCACCTCCCCCCACCATCACACAATTATAATTCATCTGCATTGAGCTCATTATATCGCTCACCAACACCCCACCTTCTTTTGCATCTATTCAATGCTGCCGCATGCTGAGCCTGCTAATGACAAGGTATTCATTGTCTGCTTTAATTGCATACTTCAAATCAAATACACAACAGGTGATGTTCTCAACATGGATAGACTGTTTAGGCTAGTGGGTACTTTCTGTGCTTTTCACATTGAGGTCTGGGGTTCGAATCATGGAAGGGGAGTTTTTTTTCCTTTTCTTTTGAATCTTTATATTTAGATTAAAAATAAATCACTTTGTGGTGTGTGTGAATTCTGTTATGGCATGGTGTGACTCGGTAGCGCGAGTATCTTTAATGCAAGTTTTCACCTTCAATTACATCTGAATCATACAGCGAATCAAACTGAAAGCACAAGCAGCTTTTGCTGATGAAAACAATATGCAAATTGATTATAATCTGTGAGCCAGTTCAGGTGTTTCTGCATGTTTTATGTTACGTTACACTAATAGCGACTATAAAACTTAAACGTAGTGGTTTTCTTGAAGATACATCTGTACTGGATCACAGAACATAGGCATGCTGCATATAATTTTAATCAGCAGAAGCAGATTTTTCTAATAAGATGCATTTTAGGGTAAAAAGATGCATTAAAAGATGCACGATGCTACCAAGTCACACAGCTCTCCTATGACCTTAGACTCAAAACATTTCTCTCAATATCCTATCACTTGAAAATTCTGCTATACATTAGAAATTGTATTATACACAAAACAGGGGGCAAGTTTCACATAATGAGAGATCATGTTAGGTTGAATACTTTTTAAAATACTCTACTTTGTACTTTACTTCTCCCTTTCTCTCTGTGTATGGACACCCAAGTTCCTAAACCACCTCCCCCCATCATCACACAATTATAATTCATCTGCATTGAGCTCATTATATCGCTCACCAACACCCCACCTTCTTTTGCTTCTATTCAATGCTGCCGCATGCTGAGCCTGCTAATGACAAGGTATTCATTGTCTGCTTTAATTGCATACTTCACATCAAATACACAACAGGTGATGTTGTCAACATGGATAGACTGTTTAGGCTAGTGGGTACTGTCTGTGCTTTGCACATTGAGGTCTGGGGTTCGGATCATGGAACCGGAGTTTTTTTTCCTTTTCTTTTGAATCTTTATTTTTAGATTAAAAATAAATCACTTTGTGGTGTGTTTGAATTCTGTTATTGGATGGTGTGACTCGGTAGCGCGAGCATCTTTAATGCAACTTTTTACCTTCAATTACATCTGAATCATACAGCGAATCAAATTGAAAGCACAAGCAACTTTTGCTGATTAAAACATTAAGCAAAGTGATTATAATCTGTGAGCCAGTTCAGGTGTTTCTGCATGTTTTATGTTATGTTACACTAATATCGACTATAACACTTAAACGTAGTGGTTTTCTTGAAGATACATCTGTACTGGATCACAGAACATAGGCATGCTGCATATCATTTTAATCAGCAGAAGCAGATTGTTCTAATAAGATGCATTTTAGGGTAAAAAGATGCATTAAAAGATGCACGATGCTACCAAGTCACACAGCACTCCTATGACCTTAGACTCAAAACATTTCTCTCAACATCCTATCACTTGAAATTTCTGCTATACAGTAGAAATTGTTTTGTACACATAACAGGGGGCAAGTTTCACATAATGAGAGATCATGTTAGATTCAATACTTTTTAAAATACTCTACTTTGTACTTTCCTTCTCACTTCCTCTCTGTGTATGGACACCCAAGTTCCTAAACCACCTCCCCCCACCTACACACAATTATAATTCATCTGCATTGAGCTCATTATATCGCTCACCAACACCCCACCTTCTTTTGCTTCTATTCAATTCTGCCGCATGCTGAGCCTGCTAATGACAAGGTATTCATTGTCTGCTTTAATTGCATACTTCACATCAAATACACAACAGGTGATGTTCTCAACATGGATAGACTGTGTAGTCTAGTGGGTACTTTCTGTGCTTTGCACATTGAGGTCTGGGGTTCGAATCATGGAAGGGGAGTTTTTTTTCCTTTTATTTTGAAACTTTTTATTTAGATTAAAAATAAATCACTTTGTTGTGTGTGTGAATTCTGTTATGGCATGGTGTGATTCGGTAGCGCGAGCATCTTTAATGCAACTTTTTACCTTCAATTACATCTGAATCATACAGCGAATCAAATTGAAAGCACAAGCAGCTTTTGCTGATGAAAACAATATGCAAATTGATTATAATCTGTGAGCCAGTTCAGGTGTTTCTGCATGTTTTATGTTACGTTACACTAATAGCGACTATAACACTTAAATGTAGTGGTTTTCTTGAAGATACACCTGTACTGGATCACAGCACATAGGCATGCTGCATATCATTTTAATCAGCAGAAGCAGATTGTTCTAATAAGATGCATTTTAGTGTAAAAAGACGCATTAAAAGATGCACGATGCTACCAAGTCACACAGCACTCCTATGACCTTAGACTCAAAACAAATCTCTCAACATCCTATTACTTGAAATTTCTGCTATACAGTAGACATTGTACTGTACACATAACAGGGGGCAAGTTTCACATAATGAGAGATCAAGTTAGGTTCAATACTTTTAAAATACACTACTTTGTACTTTCCTTCTCCCTTCCTCTCCGTGTATGGCCACCCAAATTCTTAAACGACCTCCCCCCACCATCACACAATTATAATTCATCTGCATTGAGCTCATTATATGGCTCACCAAAACCTGACATTCTTTTGCTTCTTATCAATGCAGCCTCATGCTGAGCCTGCTATTGACAAGGTATACATTGTCTACTTTAATTGCACACTTCACATCACATACACAACAGGTGATGTTCTCAACTTGGATAGACTGTTTAGTCTAGTGGGTACTGTCTGCGCTTTGCACCTTGAGGTATGGGGTTCGGATCATGGAAGGGGAGTTTTTTTCCTTTTCTTTTGAATCTTTATTTTTAGATTAAAAATAAATCACTAGGTGGTGTGTGTGAATTCTGTTATGGCATGGTGTGACTCGGTAGCGCGAGTATCTTTAATGCAAGTTTTTACCTTCAATTACATCTGAATCATACAGCGAATCAAATTGAAAGCACAGGCAGCTTTTGCTGATGAAAACAATATGCAAATTGATTATAATCTGTGAGCCAGTTCAGGTGTTTCTGCATGTTTTATGTTACGTTACACTAATAGCGACTATAACACTTAAACGTAGTGGTTTTCTTGAAGATACATCTGTACTGGATCACAGAACATAGGCATGCTGCATATCATTTTAATCAGCAGAAGCAGATTGTTCTAATAAGATGCATTTGAGGGTAAAAAGATGCATTAAAAGATGCACGATGCTACCAAGTCACAC
Source organism: Taudactylus pleione (assembly GCA_031769625.1). Classification (NCBI taxonomy): domain Eukaryota; kingdom Metazoa; phylum Chordata; class Amphibia; order Anura; family Myobatrachidae; genus Taudactylus; species Taudactylus pleione. The sequence goes on from JAUIMM010000759.1 coordinate 8,501,745, forward strand.
AGCTCTCCTATGACCTTAGACTCAAAACATTTCTCTCAACATCCTATCACTTGAAATTTCTGCTATACATTAGAAATTGTATTATACACAAAACAGGGGGCAAGTTTCACATAATGAGAGATCATGTTAGGGTCAATACTTTTTAAAATACACTACTTTGTACTTTCCTTCTCCCTTCCTCTCTGTGTATGGACACCCAAGTTCCTAAACCACCTCCCCCCACCTACACACAATTATAATTCATCTGCATTGAGCTCATTATATCGCTCACCAACACCCCACCTTCTTTTGCTTCTATTCAATTCTGCCGCATGCTGAGCCTGCTAATGACAAGGTATTCATTGTCTGCTTTAATTGCATACTTCACATCAAATACACAACAGGTGATGTTCTCAACATGGATAGACTGTGTAGTCTAGTGGGTACTTTCTGTGCTTTGCACATTGAGGTCTGGGGTTCGAATCATGGAAGGGGAGTTTTTTTTCCTTTTATTTTGAAACTTTTTATTTAGATTAAAAATAAATCACTTTGTTGTGTGTGTGAATTCTGTTATGGCATGGTGTGATTCGGTAGCGCGAGCATCTTTAATGCAACTTTTTACCTTCAATTACATCTGAATCATACAGCGAATCAAATTGAAAGCACAAGCAGCTTTTGCTGATGAAAACAATATGCAAATTGATTATAATCTGTGAGCCAGTTCAGGTGTTTCTGCATGTTTTATGTTACGTTACACTAATAGTGACTATAACACTTAAATGTAGTGGTTTTCTTGAAGATACACCTGTACTGGATCACAGCACATAGGCATGCTGCATATCATTTTAATCAGCAGAAGCAGATTGTTCTAATAAGATGCATTTTAGTGTAAAAAGACGCATTAAAAGATGCACGATGCTACCAAGTCACACAGCACTCCTATGACCTTAGACTCAAAACAAATCTCTCAACATCCTATTACTTGAAATTTCTGCTATACAGTAGACATTGTACTGTACACATAACAGGGGGCAAGTTTCACATAATGAGAGATCAAGTTAGGTTCAATACTTTTAAAATACACTACTTTGTACTTTCCTTCTCCCTTCCTCTCCGTGTATGGCCACCCAAATTCTTAAACGACCTCCCCCCACCATCACACAATTATAATTCATCTGCATTGAGCTCATTATATGGCTCACCAAAACCTGACATTCTTTTGCTTCTTATCAATGCAGCCTCATGCTGAGCCTGCTATTGACAAGGTATACATTGTCTACTTTAATTGCACACTTCACATCACATACACAACAGGTGATGTTCTCAACTTGGATAGACTGTTTAGTCTAGTGGGTACTGTCTGCGCTTTGCACCTTGAGGTATGGGGTTCGGATCATGGAAGGGGAGTTTTTTTCCTTTTCTTTTGAATCTTTATTTTTAGATTAAAAATAAATCACTAGGTGGTGTGTGTGAATTCTGTTATGGCATGGTGTGACTCGGTAGCGCGAGTATCTTTAATGCAAGTTTTTACCTTCAATTACATCTGAATCATACAGCGAATCAAATTGAAAGCACAGGCAGCTTTTGCTGATGAAAACAATATGCAAATTGATTATAATCTGTGAGCCAGTTCAGGTGTTTCTGCATGTTTTATGTTACGTTACACTAATAGCGACTATAACACTTAAACGTAGTGGTTTTCTTGAAGATACATCTGTACTGGATCACAGAACATAGGCATGCTGCATATCATTTTAATCAGCAGAAGCAGATTGTTCTAATAAGATGCATTTGAGGGTAAAAAGATGCATTAAAAGATGCACGATGCTACCAAGTCACACAGCTCTCCTATGACCTTAGACTCAAAACATTTCTCTCAACATCCTATCACTTGAAATTTCTGCTATACATTAGAAATTGTATTATACACAAAACAGGGGGCAAGTTTCACATAATGAGAGATCATGTTAGGGTCAATACTTTTTAAAATACACTACTTTGTACTTTCCTTCTCCCTTCCTCTCTGTGTATGGACACCCAAGTTCCTAAACCACCTCCCCCCACCATCACACAATTATAATTCATCTGCATTGAGCTCATTATATGGCTCACCAACACCCCACCTTCTTTTGCTTCTATTCAATGCTGCTGCATGGTGAGCCTGCTATTGACAAGGTATACATTGTCTACTTTAATTGCACACTTCACATCAAAAACACAACAGGTGATGTTCTCAACATGGATAGACTGTATAGGCTAGTGGGTACTGTCTGTGCTTTGCACATTGAGGTATGGGGTTCGGATCATGGAAGGGGAGTTTTTTTTCCTTTTCTTTTGAATCTTTATTTTTAGATTAAAAATAAATCACTTGGTGGTGTGTGTGAATTCTGTTATGGCATGGTGTGACTCGGTAGCGCGAGTATCTTTAATGCAAGTTTTTACCTTCAATTACATCTGAATGATACAGCGAATCAAATTGAAAGCACAAGCAGCTTTTTCTGATGAAAACAATATGCAAATTGATTATAATCTGTGAGCCAGTTCAGGTGTTTCTGCATGTCTTATGTTACGTTACACTAATAGCGACTATAACACTTAAACGTAGTGGTTTTCTTGAAGATACATCTGTACTGGATCACAGAACATAGGCATGCTGCATACCATTTTAATCAGCAGAAGCAGATTGTTCTAATAAGATGCATTTTAGGGTAAAAAGATGCATTAAAAGATGCACGATGCTACCAAGTCACACAGCTCTCCTATGACCTTAGACTCAAAACATTTCTCTCAACATCCTATCACTTGAAATTTCTGCTATACAGTAGAAATTGTATTATACACAAAACAGGGGGCAAGTTTCACATAATGAGAGATCATGTTAGGTTCAATACTTTTTAAAATACACTACTTTGTATTTTCCTTCTCCCTTCCTCTCTGTGTATGGACACCCAAGTTCCTAAACCACCTCCCCCCACCATCACACAATTATAATTCATCTGCATTGAGCTCATTATATCGCTCACCAACACCCCACCTTCTTTTGCATCTATTCAATGCTGCCGCATGCTGAGCCTGCTAATGACAAGGTATTCATTGTCTGCTTTAATTGCATACTTCAAATCAAATACACAACAGGTGATGTTCTCAACATGGATAGACTGTTTAGGCTAGTGGGTACTTTCTGTGCTTTTCACATTGAGGTCTGGGGTTCGAATCATGGAAGGGGAGTTTTTTTTCCTTTTCTTTTGAATCTTTATATTTAGATTAAAAATAAATCACTTTGTGGTGTGTGTGAATTCTGTTATGGCATGGTGTGACTCGGTAGCGCGAGTATCTTTAATGCAAGTTTTCACCTTCAATTACATCTGAATCATACAGCGAATCAAACTGAAAGCACAAGCAGCTTTTGCTGATGAAAACAATATGCAAATTGATTATAATCTGTGAGCCAGTTCAGGTGTTTCTGCATGTTTTATGTTACGTTACACTAATAGCGACTATAAAACTTAAACGTAGTGGTTTTCTTGAAGATACATCTGTACTGGATCACAGAACATAGGCATGCTGCATATAATTTTAATCAGCAGAAGCAGATTTTTCTAATAAGATGCATTTTAGGGTAAAAAGATGCATTAAAAGATGCACGATGCTACCAAGTCACACAGCTCTCCTATGACCTTAGACTCAAAACATTTCTCTCAATATCCTATCACTTGAAAATTCTGCTATACATTAGAAATTGTATTATACACAAAACAGGGGGCAAGTTTCACATAATGAGAGATCATGTTAGGTTGAATACTTTTTAAAATACTCTACTTTGTACTTTACTTCTCCCTTTCTCTCTGTGTATGGACACCCAAGTTCCTAAACCACCTCCCCCCACCATCACACAATTATAATTCATCTGCATTGAGCTCATTATATCGCTCACCAACACCCCACCTTCTTTTGCTTCTATTCAATGCTGCCGCATGCTGAGCCTGCTAATGACAAGGTATTCATTGTCTGCTTTAATTGCATACTTCACATCAAATACACAACAGGTGATGTTCTCAACATGGATAGACTGTTTAGGCTAGTGGGTACTGTCTGTGCTTTGCACATTGAGGTCTGGGGTTCGGATCATGGAACCGGAGTTTTTTTTCCTTTTCTTTTGAATCTTTATTTTTAGATTAAAAATAAATCACTTTGTGGTGTGTTTGAATTCTGTTATTGGATGGTGTGACTCGGTAGCGCGAGCATCTTTAATGCAACTTTTTACCTTCAATTACATCTGAATCATACAGCGAATCAAATTGAAAGCACAAGCAACTTTTGCTGATTAAAACATTAAGCAAAGTGATTATAATCTGTGAGCCAGTTCAGGTGTTTCTGCATGTTTTATGTTATGTTACACTAATATCGACTATAACACTTAAACGTAGTGGTTTTCTTGAAGATACATCTGTACTGGATCACAGAACATAGGCATGCTGCATATCATTTTAATCAGCAGAAGCAGATTGTTCTAATAAGATGCATTTTAGGGTAAAAAGATGCATTAAAAGATGCACGATGCTACCAAGTCACACAGCACTCCTATGACCTTAGACTCAAAACATTTCTCTCAACATCCTATCACTTGAAATTTCTGCTATACAGTAGAAATTGTTTTGTACACATAACAGGGGGCAAGTTTCACATAATGAGAGATCATGTTAGATTCAATACTTTTTAAAATACTCTACTTTGTACTTTCCTTCTCACTTCCTCTCTGTGTATGGACACCCAAGTTCCTAAACCACCTCCCCCCACCTACACACAATTATAATTCATCTGCATTGAGCTCATTATATCGCTCACCAACACCCCACCTTCTTTTGCTTCTATTCAATTCTGCCGCATGCTGAGCCTGCTAATGACAAGGTATTCATTGTCTGCTTTAATTGCATACTTCACATCAAATACACAACAGGTGATGTTCTCAACATGGATAGACTGTGTAGTCTAGTGGGTACTTTCTGTGCTTTGCACATTGAGGTCTGGGGTTCGAAACATGGAAGGGGAGTTTTTTTTCCTTTTATTTTGAAACTTTTTATTTAGATTAAAAATAAATCACTTTGTTGTGTGTGTGAATTCTGTTATGGCATGGTGTGATTCGGTAGCGCGAGCATCTTTAATGCAACTTTTTACCTTCAATTACATCTGAATCATACAGCGAATCAAATTGAAAGCACAAGCAGCTTTTGCTGATGAAAACAATATGCAAATTGATTATAATCTGTGAGCCAGTTCAGGTGTTTCTGCATGTTTTATGTTACGTTACACTAATAGCGACTATAACACTTAAATGTAGTGGTTTTCTTGAAGATACACCTGTACTGGATCACAGCACATAGGCATGCTGCATATCATTTTAATCAGCAGAAGCAGATTGTTCTAATAAGATGCATTTTAGTGTAAAAAGACGCATTAAAAGATGCACGATGCTACCAAGTCACACAGCACTCCTATGACCTTAGACTCAAAACAAATCTCTCAACATCCTATTACTTGAAATTTCTGCTATACAGTAGACATTGTACTGTACACATAACAGGGGGCAAGTTTCACATAATGAGAGATCAAGTTAGGTTCAATACTTTTAAAATACACTACTTTGTACTTTCCTTCTCCCTTCCTCTCCGTGTATGGCCACCCAAATTCTTAAACGACCTCCCCCCACCATCACACAATTATAATTCATCTGCATTGAGCTCATTATATGGCTCACCAAAACCTGACATTCTTTTGCTTCTTATCAATGCAGCCTCATGCTGAGCCTGCTATTGACAAGGTATACATTGTCTACTTTAATTGCACACTTCACATCACATACACAACAGGTGATGTTCTCAACTTGGATAGACTGTTTAGTCTAGTGGGTACTGTCTGCGCTTTGCACCTTGAGGTATGGGGTTCGGATCATGGAAGGGGAGTTTTTTTCCTTTTCTTTTGAATCTTTATTTTTAGATTAAAAATAAATCACTAGGTGGTGTGTGTGAATTCTGTTATGGCATGGTGTGACTCGGTAGCGCGAGTATCTTTAATGCAAGTTTTTACCTTCAATTACATCTGAATCATACAGCGAATCAAATTGAAAGCACAGGCAGCTTTTGCTGATGAAAACAATATGCAAATTGATTATAATCTGTGAGCCAGTTCAGGTGTTTCTGCATGTTTTATGTTACGTTACACTAATAGCGACTATAACACTTAAACGTAGTGGTTTTCTTGAAGATACATCTGTACTGGATCACAGAACATAGGCATGCTGCATATCATTTTAATCAGCAGAAGCAGATTGTTCTAATAAGATGCATTTGAGGGTAAAAAGATGCATTAAAAGATGCACGATGCTACCAAGTCACACAGCTCTCCTATGACCTTAGACTCAAAACATTTCTCTCAACATCCTATCACTTGAAATTTCTGCTATACATTAGAAATTGTATTATACACAAAACAGGGGGCAAGTTTCACATAATGAGAGATCATGTTAGGGTCAATACTTTTTAAAATACACTACTTTGTACTTTCCTTCTCCCTTCCTCTCTGTGTATGGACACCCAAATTCCTAAACCACCTCCCCCCACCTACACACAATTATAATTCATCTGCATTGAGCTCATTATATCGCTCACCAACACCCCACCTTCTTTTGCTTCTATTCAATTCTGCCGCATGCTGAGCCTGCTAATGACAAGGTATTCATTGTCTGCTTTAATTGCATACTTCACATCAAATACACAACAGGTGATGTTCTCAACATGGATAGACTGTGTAGTCTAGTGGGTACTTTCTGTGCTTTGCACATTGAGGTCTGGGGTTCGAATCATGGAAGGGGAGTTTTTTTTCCTTTTATTTTGAAACTTTTTATTTAGATTAAAAATAAATCACTTTGTTGTGTGTGTGAATTCTGTTATGGCATGGTGTGATTCGGTAGCGCGAGCATCTTTAATGCAACTTTTTACCTTCAATTACATCTGAATCATACAGCGAATCAAATTGAAAGCACAAGCAGCTTTTGCTGATGAAAACAATATGCAAATTGATTATAATCTGTGAGCCAGTTCAGGTGTTTCTGCATGTTTTATGTTACGTTACACTAATAGTGACTATAACACTTAAATGTAGTGGTTTTCTTGAAGATACACCTGTACTGGATCACAGCACATAGGCATGCTGCATATCATTTTAATCAGCAGAAGCAGATTGTTCTAATAAGATGCATTTTAGTGTAAAAAGACGCATTAAAAGATGCACGATGCTACCAAGTCACACAGCACTCCTATGACCTTAGACTCAAAACAAATCTCTCAACATCCTATTACTTGAAATTTCTGCTATACAGTAGACATTGTACTGTACACATAACAGGGGGCAAGTTTCACATAATGAGAGATCAAGTTAGGTTCAATACTTTTAAAATACACTACTTTGTACTTTCCTTCTCCCTTCCTCTCCGTGTATGGCCACCCAAATTCTTAAACGACCTCCCCCCACCATCACACAATTATAATTCATCTGCATTGAGCTCATTATATGGCTCACCAAAACCTGACATTCTTTTGCTTCTTATCAATGCAGCCTCATGCTGAGCCTGCTATTGACAAGGTATACATTGTCTACTTTAATTGCACACTTCACATCACATACACAACAGGTGATGTTCTCAACTTGGATAGACTGTTTAGTCTAGTGGGTACTGTCTGCGCTTTGCACCTTGAGGTATGGGGTTCGGATCATGGAAGGGGAGTTTTTTTCCTTTTCTTTTGAATCTTTATTTTTAGATTAAAAATAAATCACTAGGTGGTGTGTGTGAATTCTGTTATGGCATGGTGTGACTCGGTAGCGCGAGTATCTTTAATGCAAGTTTTTACCTTCAATTACATCTGAATCATACAGCGAATCAAATTGAAAGCACAGGCAGCTTTTGCTGATGAAAACAATATGCAAATTGATTATAATCTGTGAGCCAGTTCAGGTGTTTCTGCATGTTTTATGTTACGTTACACTAATAGCGACTATAACACTTAAACGTAGTGGTTTTCTTGAAGATACATCTGTACTGGATCACAGAACATAGGCATGCTGCATATCATTTTAATCAGCAGAAGCAGATTGTTCTAATAAGATGCATTTGAGGGTAAAAAGATGCATTAAAAGATGCACGATGCTACCAAGTCACACAGCTCTCCTATGACCTTAGACTCAAAACATTTCTCTCAACATCCTATCACTTGAAATTTCTGCTATACATTAGAAATTGTATTATACACAAAACAGGGGGCAAGTTTCACATAATGAGAGATCATGTTAGGGTCAATACTTTTTAAAATACACTACTTTGTACTTTCCTTCTCCCTTCCTCTCTGTGTATGGACACCCAAGTTCCTAAACCACCTCCCCCCACCATCACACAATTATAATTCATCTGCATTGAGCTCATTATATGGCTCACCAACACCCCACCTTCTTTTGCTTCTATTCAATGCTGCTGCATGGTGAGCCTGCTATTGACAAGGTATACATTGTCTACTTTAATTGCACACTTCACATCAAAAACACAACAGGTGATGTTCTCAACATGGATAGACTGTATAGGCTAGTGGGTACTGTCTGTGCTTTGCACATTGAGGTATGGGGTTCGGATCATGGAAGGGGAGTTTTTTTTCCTTTTCTTTTGAATCTTTATTTTTAGATTAAAAATAAATCACTTGGTGGTGTGTGTGAATTCTGTTATGGCATGGTGTGACTCGGTAGCGCGAGTATCTTTAATGCAAGTTTTTACCTTCAATTACATCTGAATGATACAGCGAATCAAATTGAAAGCACAAGCAGCTTTTTCTGATGAAAACAATATGCAAATTGATTATAATCTGTGAGCCAGTTCAGGTGTTTCTGCATGTCTTATGTTACGTTACACTAATAGCGACTATAACACTTAAACGTAGTGGTTTTCTTGAAGATACATCTGTACTGGATCACAGAACATAGGCATGCTGCATACCATTTTAATCAGCAGAAGCAGATTGTTCTAATAAGATGCATTTTAGGGTAAAAAGATGCATTAAAAGATGCACGATGCTACCAAGTCACACAGCTCTCCTATGACCTTAGACTCAAAACATTTCTCTCAACATCCTATCACTTGAAATTTCTGCTATACAGTAGAAATTGTATTATACACAAAACAGGGGGCAAGTTTCACATAATGAGAGATCATGTTAGGTTCAATACTTTTTAAAATACACTACTTTGTACTTTCCTTCTCCCTTCCTCTCTGTGTATGGACACCCAAGTTCCTAAACCACCTCCCCCCACCATCACACAATTATAATTCATCTGCATTGAGCTCATTATATCGCTCACCAACACCCCACCTTCTTTTGCATCTATTCAATGCTGCCGCATGCTGAGCCTGCTAATGACAAGGTATTCATTGTCTGCTTTAATTGCATACTTCAAATCAAATACACAACAGGTGATGTTCTCAACATGGATAGACTGTTTAGGCTAGTGGGTACTTTCTGTGCTTTTCACATTGAGGTCTGGGGTTCGAATCATGGAAGGGGAGTTTTTTTTCCTTTTCTTTTGAATCTTTATATTTAGATTAAAAATAAATCACTTTGTGGTGTGTGTGAATTCTGTTATGGCATGGTGTGACTCGGTAGCGCGAGTATCTTTAATGCAAGTTTTCACCTTCAATTACATCTGAATCATACAGCGAATCAAACTGAAAGCACAAGCAGCTTTTGCTGATGAAAACAATATGCAAATTGATTATAATCTGTGAGCCAGTTCAGGTGTTTCTGCATGTTTTATGTTACGTTACACTAATAGCGACTATAAAACTTAAACGTAGTGGTTTTCTTGAAGATACATCTGTACTGGATCACAGAACATAGGCATGCTGCATATAATTTTAATCAGCAGAAGCAGATTTTTCTAATAAGATGCATTTTAGGGTAAAAAGATGCATTAAAAGATGCACAATGCTACCAAGTCACACAGCTCTCCTATGACCTTAGACTCAAAACATTTCTCTCAACATCCTATCACTTGAAAATTCTGCTATACATTAGAAATTGTATTATACACAAAACAGGGGGCAAGTTTCACATAATGAGAGATCATGTTAGGTTGAATACTTTTTAAAATACACTACTTTGTACTTTACTTCTCCCTTTCTCTCTGTGTATGGACACCCAAGTTCCTAAACCACCTCCCCCCACCATCACACAATTATAATTCATCTGCATTGAGCTCATTATATCGCTCACCAACACCCCACCTTCTTTTGCTTCTATTCAATGCTGCCGCATGCTGAGCCTGCTAATGACAAGGTATTCATTGTCTGCTTTAATTGCATACTTCACATCAAATACACAACAGGTGATGTTCTCAACATGGATAGACTGTTTAGGCTAGTGGGTACTGTCTGTGCTTTGCACATTGAGGTCTGGGGTTCGGATCATGGAACCGGAGTTTTTTTTCCTTTTCTTTTGAATCTTTATTTTTAGATTAAAAATAAATCACTTTGTGGTGTGTTTGAATTCTGTTATTGGATGGTGTGACTCGGTAGCGCGAGCATCTTTAATGCAACTTTTTACCTTCAATTACATCTGAATCATACAGCGAATCAAATTGAAAGCACAAGCAACTTTTGCTGATTAAAACATTAAGCAAAGTGATTATAATCTGTGAGCCAGTTCAGGTGTTTCTGCATGTTTTATGTTATGTTACACTAATATCGACTATAACACTTAAACGTAGTGGTTTTCTTGAAGATACATCTGTACTGGATCACAGAACATAGGCATGCTGCATATCATTTTAATCAGCAGAAGCAGATTGTTCTAATAAGATGCATTTTAGGGTAAAAAGATGCATTAAAAGATGCACGATGCTACCAAGTCACACAGCACTCCTATGACCTTAGACTCAAAACATTTCTCTCAACATCCTATCACTTGAAATTTCTGCTATACAGTAGAAATTGTTTTGTACACATAACAGGGGGCAAGTTTCACATAATGAGAGATCATGTTAGATTCAATACTTTTTAAAATACTCTACTTTGTACTTTCCTTCTCACTTCCTCTCTGTGTATGGACACCCAAGTTCCTAAACCACCTCCCCCCACCTACACACAATTATAATTCATCTGCATTGAGCTCATTATATCGCTCACCAACACCCCACCTTCTTTTGCTTCTATTCAATTCTGCCGCATGCAGAGCCTGCTAATGACAAGGTATTCATTGTCTGCTTTAATTGCATACTTCACATCAAATACACAACAGGTGATGTTCTCAACATGGATAGACTGTGTAGTCTAGTGGGTACTTTCTGTGCTTTGCACATTGAGGTCTGGGGTTCGAATCATGGAAGGGGAGTTTTTTTTCCTTTTATTTTGAATCTTTTTATTTAGATTAAAAATAAATCACTTTGTTGTGTGTGTGAATTCTGTTATGGCATGGTGTGATTCGGTAGCGCGAGCATCTTTAATGCAACTTTTTACCGTCAATTACATCTGAATCATACAGCGAATCAAATTGAAAGCACAAGCAGCTTTTGCTGATGAAAACAATATGCAAATTGATTATAATCTGTGAGCCAGTTCAGGTGTTTCTGCATGTTTTATGTTACGTTACACTAATAGCGACTATAACACTTAAATGTAGTGGTTTTCTTGAAGATACACCTGTACTGGATCACAGCACATAGGCATGCTGCAGATCATTTTAATCAGCAGAAGCAGATTGTTCTAATAAGATGCATTTTAGTGTAAAAAGACGCATTAAAAGATGCACGATGCTACCAAGTCACACAGCACTCCTATGACCTTAGACTCAAAACAAATCTCTCAACATCCTATTACTTGAAATTTCTGCTATACAGTAGACATTGTATTGTACACATAACAGGGGGCAAGTTTCACATAATGAGAGATCAAGTTAGGTTCAATACTTTTAAAATACACTACTTTGTACTTTCCTTCTCCCTTCCTCTCCGTGTATGGCCACCCAAATTCTTAAACGACCTCCCCCCACCATCACACAATTATAATTCATCTGCATTGAGCTCATTATATGGCTCACCAAAACCTGACATTCTTTTGCTTCTTATCAATGCAGCCTCATGCTGAGCCTGCTATTGACAAGGTATACATTGTCTACTTTAATTGCACACTTCACATCACATACACAACAGGTGATGTTCTCAACTTGGATAGACTGTTTAGTCTAGTGGGTACTGTCTGCGCTTTGCACCTTGAGGTATGGGGTTCGGATCATGGAAGGGGAGTTTTTTTCCTTTTCTTTTGAATCTTTATTTTTAGATTAAAAATAAATCACTTGGTGGTGTGTGTGAATTCTGTTATGGCATGGTGTGACTCGGTAGCGCGAGTATCTTTAATGCAACTTTTTACCTTCAATTACATCTGAATCATACAGCGAATCAAATTGAAAGCACAAGCAGCTTTTGCTGATGAAAACAATATGCAAATTGATTATAATCTGTGAGCCAGTTCTGGTGTTCCTGCATGTTTTATGTTACGTTACACTAATAGCGACTATAACACTTAAACATAGTGGTTTTCTTGAAGATACATCTGTACTGGATCACAGAACATAGGCATGCAGCATATCATTTTAATCAGCAAAAGCAGATTGTTCTAATAAGATGCATTTTAGGGTGAAAAGATGCATTAAAAGATGCACGATGCTACCAAGTCACACAGCACTCCTATGACCTTAGACTCAAAACATTTCTCTCAACATCCTATCACTTGAAATTTCTGCTATACAATAGAAATTGTATTGTACACATAACAGGGGCAAGATTCACATAATGAGAGATCATGTTAGGTTCAATACTTTTTAAAATACACTACTTTGTACTTTCCTTCTCCCTTCCTCTCTGTGTATGGACACCCAAGTTCCTAAACCACCTCCCCCCACCATCACACAATTATAATTCATCTGCATTGAGCTCATTATATTGCTCACCAACACCCCACCTTCTTTTGCTTCTATTCAAAGCTGCCGCATGCTGAGCCTGCTATTGACAAGGTATACATTGTCTACTTTAATTGCACACTTCACATCACATACACAACAGGTGATGTTCTCAACATGGATAGACTGTTTTGTCTAGTGGGTACTGTCTACGCTTTGCACCTTGAGGTATGGGGTTCGGATCATGGAAGGGAAGTATTTTTTCTTTTTCTTTTGAATCTTTATTTTTAGATTAAAAAAAAATCACTTGGTGGTGTGTGTGAATTCTGCTATGGCATGGTGTGACTCGGTAGCGCGAGTATCTTTAATGCAACTTTTTACCTTCAATTACATCTGAATCATACAGCGAATCAAATTGAAAGCACAAGCAACTTTTGCTGATTAAAACATTAAGCAAAGTGATTATAATCTGTGAGCCAGTTCAGGTGTTTCTGCATGTTTTATGTTATGTTACACTAATATCGACTATAACACTTAAACGTAGTGGTTTTCATGAAGATACATCTGTACTGGATCACAGAACATAGGCATGCTGCATATCATTTTAATCAGCAGAAGCAGATTGTTCTAATAAGATGCATTTTAGGGTAAAAAGATGCATTAAAAGATGCACGATGCTACCAAGTCACACAGCACTCCTATGACCTTAGACTCAAAACATTTCTCTCAACATCCTATCACTTGAAATTTCTGCTATACAGTAGAAATTGTTTTGTACACATAACAGGGGGCAAGTTTCACATAATGAGAGATCATGTTAGATTCAATACTTTTTAAAATACTCTACTTTGTACTTTCCTTCTCACTTCCTCTCTGTGTATGGACACCCAAGTTCCTAAACCACCTCCCCCCACCTACACACAATTATAATTCATCTGCATTGAGCTCATTATATTGCTCACCAACACCCCACCTTCTTTTGCTTCTATTCAAAGCTGCCGCATGCTGAGCCTGCTATTGACAAGGTATACATTGTCTACTTTAATTGCACACTTCACATCACATACACAACAGGTGATGTTCTCAACATGGATAGACTGTTTTGTCTAGTGGGTACTGTCTACGCTTTGCACCTTGAGGTATGGGGTTCGGATCATGGAAGGGAAGTATTTTTTCTTTTTCTTTTGAATCTTTATTTTTAGATTAAAAATAAATCACTTGGTGGTGTGTGTGAATTCTGCTATGGCATGGTGTGACTCGGTAGCGCGAGTATCTTTAATGCAACTTTTTACCTTCAATTACATCTGAATCATACAGCGAATCAAATTGAAAGCACAAGCAACTTTTGCTGATTAAAACATTAAGCAAAGTGATTATAATCTGTGAGCCAGTTCAGGTGTTTCTGCATGTTTTATGTTATGTTACACTAATATCGACTATAACACTTAAACGTAGTGGTTTTCTTGAAGATACATCTGTACTGGATCACAGAACATAGGCATGCTGCATATCATTTTAATCAGCAGAAGCAGATTGTTCTAATAAGATGCATTTTAGGGTAAAAAGATGCATTAAAAGATGCACGATGCTACCAAGTCACACAGCACTCCTATGACCTTAGACTCAAAACATTTCTCTCAACATCCTATCACTTGAAATTTCTGCTATACAGTAGAAATTGTTTTGTACACATAACAGGGGGCAAGTTTCACATAATGAGAGATCATGTTAGATTCAATACTTTTTAAAATACTCTACTTTGTACTTTCCTTCTCACTTCCTCTCTGTGTATGGACACCCAAGTTCCTAAACCACCTCCCCCCACCTACACACAATTATAATTCATCTGCATTGAGCTCATTATATCGCTCACCAACACCCCACCTTCTTTTGCTTCTATTCAATTCTGCCGCATGCTGAGCCTGCTAATGACAAGGTATTCATTGTCTGCTTTAATTGCATACTTCACATCAAATACACAACAGGTGATGTTCTCAACATGGATAGACTGTGTAGTCTAGTGGGTACTTTCTGTGCTTTGCACATTGAGGTCTGGGGTTCGAATCATGGAAGGGGAGTTTTTTTTCCTTTTATTTTGAAACTTTTTATTTAGATTAAAAATAAATCACTTTGTTGTGTGTGTGAATTCTGTTATGGCATGGTGTGATTCGGTAGCGCGAGCATCTTTAATGCAACTTTTTACCGTCAATTACATCTGAATCATACAGCGAATCAAATTGAAAGCACAAGCAGCTTTTGCTGATGAAAACAATATGCAAATTGATTATAATCTGTGAGCCAGTTCAGGTGTTTCTGCATGTTTTATGTTACGTTACACTAATAGCGACTATAACACTTAAATGTAGTGGTTTTCTTGAAGATACACCTGTACTGGATCACAGCACATAGGCATGCTGCATATCATTTTAATCAGCAGAAGCAGATTGTTCTAATAAGATGCATTTTAGTGTAAAAAGACGCATTAAAAGATGCACGATGCTACCAAGTCACACAGCACTCCTATGACCTTAGACTCAAAACAAATCTCTCAACATCCTATTACTTGAAATTTCTGCTATACAGTAGACATTGTATTGTACACATAACAGGGGGCAAGTTTCACATAATGAGAGATCAAGTTAGGTTCAATACTTTTAAAATACACTACTTTGTACTTTCCTTCTCCCTTCCTCTCCGTGTATGGCCACCCAAATTCTTAAACGACCTCCCCCCACCATCACACAATTATAATTCATCTGCATTGAGCTCATTATATGGCTCACCAAAACCTGACATTCTTTTGCTTCTTATCAATGCAGCCTCATGCTGAGCCTGCTATTGACAAGGTATACATTGTCTACTTTAATTGCACACTTCACATCACATACACAACAGGTGATGTTCTCAACTTGGATAGACTGTTTAGTCTAGTGGGTACTGTCTGCGCTTTGCACCTTGAGGTATGGTGTTCGGATCATGGAAGGGGAGTTTTTTTCCTTTTCTTTTGAATCTTTATTTTTAGATTAAAAATAAATCACTTTGTTGTGTGTGTGAATTCTGTTATGGCATGGTGTGATTCAGTAGCGCGAGCATCTTTAATGCAACTTTTTACCGTCAATTACATCTGAATCATACAGCGAATCAAATTGAAAGCACAAGCAGCTTTTGCTGATGAAAACAATATGCAAATTGATTATAATCTGTGAGCCAGTTCAGGTGTTTCTGCATGTTTTATGTTACGTTACACTAATAGCGACTATAACACTTAAATGTAGTGGTTTTCTTGAAGATACACCTGTACTGGATCACAGCACATAGGCATGCTGCATATCATTTTAATCAGCAGAAGCAGATTGTTCTAATAAGATGCATTTTAGTGTAAAAAGACGCATTAAAAGATGCACGATGCTACCAAGTCACACAGCACTCCTATGACCTTAGACTCAAAACAAATCTCTCAACATCCTATTACTTGAAATTTCTGCTATACAGTAGACATTGTATTGTACACATAACAGGGGGCAAGTTTCACATAATGAGAGATCAAGTTAGGTTCAATACTTTTAAAATACACTACTTTGTACTTTCCTTCTCCCTTCCTCTCCGTGTATGGCCACCCAAATTCTTAAACGACCTCCCCCCACCATCACACAATTATAATTCATCTGCATTGAGCTCATTATATGGCTCACCAAAACCTGACATTCTTTTGCTTCTTATCAATGCAGCCTCATGCTGAGCCTGCTATTGACAAGGTATACATTGTCTACTTTAATTGCACACTTCACATCACATACACAACAGGTGATGTTCTCAACTTGGATAGACTGTTTAGTCTAGTGGGTACTGTCTGCGCTTTGCACCTTGAGGTATGGGGTTCAGATCATGGAAGGGGAGTTTTTTTCCTTTTCTTTTGAATCTTTATTTTTAGATTAAAAATAAATCACTTGGTGGTGTGTGTGAATTCTGTTATGGCATGGTGTGACTCGGTAGCGCGAGTATCTTTAATGCAACTTTTTACCTTCAATTACATCTGAATCATACAGCGAATCAAATTGAAAGCACAAGCAGCTTTTGCTGATGAAAACAATATGCAAATTGATTATAATCTGTGAGCCAGTTCTGGTGTTCCTGCATGTTTTATGTTACGTTACACTAATAGCGACTATAACACTTAAACATAGTGGTTTTCTTGAAGATACATCTGTACTGGATCACAGAACATAGGCATGCAGCATATCATTTTAATCAGCAAAAGCAGATTGTTCTAATAAGATGCATTTTAGGGTGAAAAGATGCATTAAAAGATGCACGATGCTACCAAGTCACACAGCACTCCTATGACCTTAGACTCAAAACATTTCTCTCAACATCCTATCACTTGAAATTTCTGCTATACAATAGAAATTGTATTGTACACATAACAGGGGCAAGATTCACATAATGAGAGATCATGTTAGGTTCAATACTTTTTAAAATACACTACTTTGTACTTTCCTTCTCCCTTCCTCTCTGTGTATGGACACCCAAGTTCCTAAACCACCTCCCCCCACCATCACACAATTATAATTCATCTGCATTGAGCTCATTATATTGCTCACCAACACCCCACCTTCTTTTGCTTCTATTCAAAGCTGCCGCATGCTGAGCCTGCTATTGACAAGGTATACATTGTCTACTTTAATTGCACACTTCACATCACATACACAACAGGTGATGTTCTCAACATGGATAGACTGTTTTGTCTAGTGGGTACTGTCTACGCTTTGCACCTTGAGGTATGGGGTTCGGATCATGGAAGGGAAGTATTTTTTCTTTTTCTTTTGAATCTTTATTTTTAGATTAAAAATAAATCACTTGGTGGTGTGTGTGAATTCTGCTATGGCATGGTGTGACTCGGTAGCGCGAGTATCTTTAATGCAACTTTTTACCTTCAATTACATCTGAATCATACAGTGAATCAAATTGAAAGCACAAGCAGCTTTTGCTGATGAAAACAATATGCAAATTGATTATAATCTGTGAGCCAGTTCAGGTGTTTCTGCATGTTTTATGTTACGTTACACTAATAGCGACTATAACACTTAAGCGTAGTGGTTTTCTTGAAGATACATCTGTACTGGATCACAGAACATAGGCATGCTGCATATCATTTTAATCAGCAGAAGCAGATTGTTCTAATAAGATGCATTTTAGTGTAAAAAGACGCATTAAAAGATGCACGATGCTACCAAGTCACACAGCACTCCGATGACCTTAGACTCAAAACATTTCTCTCAACATCCTATCACTTGAAATTTCTGCTGTACAGTAGAAATTGTATTATACACATAACAGGGGGCAAGTTTCACATAATGAGAGATCATGTTAGGTTCAATACTTTTTAAAATACACTACTTTGTACTTTCCTTCTCCCTTCCTCTCTGTGTATGGACACCCAAGTTCCTAAACCACCTCCCCCCACCATCACACAATTATAATTCATCTGCATTGAGCTCATTATATCGCTCACCAACACCCCACCTTCTTTTGCTTCTATTCAATACTGCCGCATGCTGAGCCTGCTAATGACAAGGTATTCATTGTCTGCTTTAATTGCATACTTCACATCAAATACACAACAGGTGATGTTCTCAACATGGATAGACTGTTTAGGCTAGTGGGTACTTTCTGTGCTTTTCACATTGAGGTCTGGGGTTCGAATCATGGAAGGGGAGTTTTTTTTCCTTTTCTTTTGAATCTTTATATTTAGATTAAAAATAAATCACTTTGTGGTGTGTGTGAATTCTGTTATGGCATGGTGTGATTCGGTAGCGCGAGCATCTTTAATGCAACTTTTTACCTTCAATTACATCCGAATCATACAGCGAATCAAATTGAAAGCACAAGCAGCTTTTTCTGATGAAAACACTATGCAAATTGATTATAATCTGTGAGCCAGTTCAGGTGTTTCTGCATGTCTTTTGTTACGTTACACTAATAGCGACTATAACACTTAAACGTAGTGGTTATCTTGAATATACATCTGTACTGGATCACAGAACATAGGCATGCTGCATATCATTTTAATCAGCAGAAGCAGATTGTTCTATTAAGATGCATTTTAGGGTAAAAAGATGCATTAAAAGATGCACGATGCTACCAAGTCACACAGCTCTCCTATGACCTTAGACTCAAAACATTTCTCTCAACATCCTATCCAATGAAATTTCTGCTATACAGTAGAAATTGTATTACACACAAAACAGGGGGCAAGTTTCACATAATGAGAGATCATGTTAGGTTGAATACTTTTTAAAATACACTACTTTGTACTTTACTTCTCCCTTCCTCTCTGTGTATGGACACCCAAGTTCCTAAACCACCTCCCCCCACCATCACACAATTATAATTCATCTGCATTGAGCTCATTATATCGCTCACCAACACCCCACCTTCATTTGCTTCTATTCAATGCTGCCGCATGCTGAGCCTGCTAATGACAAGGTATTCATTGTCTGCTTTAATTGCATACTTCACATCAAATACACAACAGGTGATGTTCTCAACATGGATAGACTGTTTAGGCTAGTGGGTACTGTCTGTGCTTTGCACATTGAGGTCTGGGGTTCGGATCATGGAACCGGAGTTTTCTTTCCTTTTCTTTTGAATCTTTATTTTTAGATTAAAAATAAATCACTTTGTGGTGTGTTTGAATTCTGTTATTGGATGGTGTGACTCGGTAGCGCGAGCATCTTTAATGCAACTTTTTATCTTCAATTACATCTGAATCATACAGCGAATCAAATTGAAAGCACAAGCAACTTTTGCTGATTAAAACATTAAGCAAAGTGATTATAATCTGTGAGCCAGTTCAGGTGTTTCTGCATGTTTTATGTTATGTTACACTAATATCGACTATAACACTTAAACGTAGTGGTTTTCTTGAAGATACATCTGTACTGGATCACAGAACATAGGCATGCTGCATATCATTTTAATCAGCAGAAGCAGATTGTTCTAATAAGATGCATTTTAGGGTAAAAAGATGCATTAAAAGATGCACGATGCTACCAAGTCACACAGCACTCCTATGACCTTAGACTCAAAACATTTCTCTCAACATCCTATCACTTGAAATTTCTGCTATACAGTAGAAATTGTTTTGAACACATAACAGGGGGCAAGTTTCACATAATGAGAGATCATGTTAGATTCAATACTTTTTAAAATACTCTACTTTGTACTTTCCTTCTCACTTCCTCTCTGTGTATGGACACCCAAGTTCCTAAACCACCTCCCCCCACCTACACACAATTATAATTCATCTGCATTGAGCTCATTATATTGCTCACCAACACCCCACCTTCTTTTGCTTCTATTCAATTCTGCCGCATGCTGAGCCTGCTAATGACAAGGTATTCATTGTCTGCTTTAATTGCATACTTCACATCAAATACACAACAGGTGATGTTCTCAACATGGATAGACTGTTTAGGCTAGTGGGTACTTTCTGTGCTTTGCACATTGAGGTCTGGGGTTCGAATCATGGAAGGGGAGGTTTTTTTCCTTTTATTTTGAAATTTTTTATTTAGATAAAAAATAAATCACTTTGTTGTGTGTGTGAATTCTGTTATGGCATCGTGTGATTCGGTAGCGCGAGCATCTTTAATGCAACTTTTTACCTTCAATTACATCTGAATCATACAGCGAATCAAATTGAAAGCACAAGCAGCTTTTGCTGATGAAAACAATATGCAAATTGATTATAATCTGTAAGCCAGTTCAGGTGTTTCTGCATGTTTTATGTTACGTTACACTAATAGCGACTATAACACTTAAATGTAGTGGTTTTCTTGAAGATACACCTGTACTGGATCACAGAACATAGGCATGCTGCATATCATTTTAATCAGCAGAAGCAGATTGTTCTAATAAGATGCATTTTAGTGTAAAAAGACGCATTAAAAGATGCACGATGCTACCAAGTCACACAGCACTCCTATGACCTTAGACTCAAAACAAATCTCTCAACATCCTATTACTTGAAATTTCTGCTATACAGTAGACATTGTATTGTACACATAACAGGGGGCAAGTTTCACATAATGAGAGATCAAGTTAGGTTCAATACTTTTAAAATACACTACTTTGTCCTTTCCTTCTCCCTTCCTCTCCGTGTATGGCCACCCAAATTCTTAAACGACCTCCCCCCACCATCACACAATTATAATTCATCTGCATTGAGCTCATTATATGGCTCAACAAAACCTGACATTCTTTTGCTTCTTATCAATGCAGCCTCATGCTGAGCCTGCTATTGACAAGGTATACATTGTCTACTTTAATTGCACACTTCACATCACATACACAACAGGTGATGTTCTCAACTTGGATAGACTGTTTAGTCTAGTGGGTACTGTCTTCGCTTTTCACCTTGAGGTATGGGGTTCGGATCATGGAAGGGGAGTTTTTTTCCTTTTCTTTTGAATCTTTATTTTTAGATTAAAAATAAATCACTTGGTGGTGTGTGTGAATTCTGTTATGGCATGGTGTGACTCGGTAGCGCGAGTATCTTTAATGCAACTTTTTACCTTCAATTACATCTGAATCATACAGCGAATCAAATTGAAAGCACAAGCAGCTTTTGCTGATGAAAACAATATGCAAATTGATTATAATCTGTGAGCCAGTTCTGGTGTTCCTGCATGTTTTATGTTACATTACACTAATAGCGACTATAACACTTAAACATAGTGGTTTTCTTGAAGATACATCTGTACTGGATCACAGAACATAGGCATGCAGCATATCATTTTAATCAGCAAAAGTAGATTATTCTAATAAGATGCATTTTAGAGTGAAAAGATGCATTAAAAGATGCACGATGCTACCAAGTCACACAGCACTCCTATGACCTTAGACTCAAAACATTTCTCTCAACATCCTATCACTTGAAATTTCTGCTATACAATAGAAATTGTATTGTACACATAACAGGGGCAAGATTCACATAATGAGAGATCATGTTAGGTTCAATACTTTTTAAAATACACTACTTTGTACTTTCCTTCTCCCTTACTCTCTGTGTATGGACACCCAAGTTCCTAAACCACCTCCCCCCACCATCACACAATTATAATTCATCTGCATTGAGCTCATTATATGGCTCACCAACACCTAACCTTCTTTTGCTTCTATTCAATGCAGCCACATGCTGAGCCTGCTATTGACAAGGTATACATTGTCTACTTTAATTGCACACTTCACATCACATACACAACAGGTGATGTTCTCAACATGGATAGACTGTTTAGTCTAGTGGGTACTGTCTGCGCTTTGCACCTTGAGGTATGGGGTTCGGATCATGGAAGGGGAGTTTTTATTCCTTTTCTTTTGAATCTTTATTTTTAGATAAAAAGTAAATCACTTGGTGGTGTGTTTGAATTCTGTTATGGCATGGTGTGACTCGGTAGTGCGAGTATCTTTCATGCAACTTTTTACCTTCAATTACATCTGAATCATACAGCGTATCACATTGAAAGCACAAGCAACTTTTGCTGATTAAAACATTATGCAAAGTGATTATAATCTGTGAGCCAGTTCAGGTGTTTCTGCATGTTTTATGTTACGTTACACTAATAGCGACTATAACACTTAAACGTAGTGGTTTTCTTGAAGATACATCTGTACTGGATCACAGAACATAGGCATGCTGCATATCATTTTAATCAGCAGAAACAGATTGTTCTAATAAGATGCATTTTAGGGTAAAAAGATGCATTAAAAGATGCACGATGCTACCAAGTCACACAGCACTCCTATGACCTTAGACTCAAAACATTTCTCTCAACATCCTATCACTTGAAATTTCTGCTATACTGTAGAAATTGTTTTGTACACATAACAGGGGGCAAGTTTCACATAATGAGAGATCATGTTAGGTTCAATACTTTTTAAAATACACTACTTTGTATTTTCCTTCTCACTTCCTCTCTGTGTATGGACACCCAAGTTCCAAAACCACCTCCCCCCACCATCACACAATTATAATTCATCTGCATTGAGCTCATTATATGGCTCACCAACACCCCTCCTTCTTTTGCTTCTATTCAATGCTGCCGCATGCTGAGCCTGCTATTGACAAGGTATACATTGTCTACTTTAATTGCACACTTCACATCACATACACAACAGGTGATGTTCTCAACATGGATAGACTGTGTAGTCTAGTGGGTACTGTCTGCGCTTTGCACCTTGAGGTATGGGGTTCGGATCATGGAAGGGGAGTATTTTTTCTTTTTCTTTTGAATCTTTATTTTTAGATTAAAAATAAATCACTTGGTGGTGTGTGTGAATTCTGTTATGGCATGGTGTGACTCGGTAGCACGAGTATCTTTAATGCAACATTTTACCTTCAATTACATCTGAATCATACAGTGAATCAAATTGAAAGCACAAGCAGCTTTTGCTGATGAAAACAATATGCAAATTGATTATAATCTGTGAGCCAGTTCAGGTGTTTCTGCATGTTTTATGTTACGTTACACTAATAGCGACTATAACACTTAAATGTAGTGGTTTTCTTGAAGATACATCTGTACTGGATCACAGAACATAGGCATGCTGCATATCATTTTATTCAGCAGAAGCAGATTGTTCTAATAAGATGCATTTTAGTGTAAAAAGACGCATTAAAAGATGCATGATGCTACCAAGTCACACAGCACTCCTATGACCTTAGACTCAAAACAAATCTCTCAACATCCTATTCATTGAAATTTCTGCTATACAGTAGACATTGTATTGTACACATAACAGGGGGCAAGTTTCACATAATGAGAGATCATGTTAGGTTCAATACTTTTAAAATACACTACTTTGTACTTTCCTTCTCCCTTCCTCTCTGTGTATGGCCACCCAAGTTCTTAAATGACCTCCCCCCACCATCACACAATTATAATTCATCTGCATTGAGCTCATTATATGGCTCACCAAAACCTGACATTCTTTGGCTTCTTATCAATGCTGCCGCATGCTGAGCCTGCTATTTACAAGGTATACATTGTCTACTTTAATTGCACACTTCACATCAAAAACACAACAGGTGATGTTCTCAACATGGATAGACTGTATAGGCTAGTGGGTACTGTCTGTGCTTTGCACATTGAGGTATGGGGTTCGGATCATTGAAGGGGAGTTTTTTTTCCTTTTCTTTTGAATCTTTATTTTTAGATTAAAAATAAATCACTTGGTGGTGTGTGTGAATTCTGTTATGGCATGGTGTGACTCGGTAGCGCGAGTATCTTTAATGCAAGTTTTTACCTTCAATTACATCTGAATGATACAGCGAATCAAATTGAAAGCACAAGCAGCTTTTTCTGATGAAAACAATATGCAAATTGATTATAATCTGTGAGCCAGTTCAGGTGTTTCTGCATGTCTTATGTTACGTTACACTAATAGCGACTATAACACTTAAACGTAGTGGTTTTCTTGAAGATACATCTGTACTGGATCACAGAACATAGGCATGCTGCATACCATTTTAATCAGCAGAAGCAGATTGTTCTAATAAGATGCATTTTAGGGTAAAAAGATGCATTAAAAGATGCACGATGCTACCAAGTCACACAGCTCTCCTATGAACTTAGACTCAAAACATTTCTCTCAACATCCTATCACTTGAAATTTCTGCTATACAGTAGAAATTGTATTATACACAAAAGAGGGGGCAAGTTTCACATAATGAGAGATCATGTTAGGTTCAATACTTTTTAAAATACACTACTTTGTACTTTCCTTCTCCCTTCCTCTCTGTGTATGGACACCCAAGTTCCTAAACCACCTCCCCCCACCATCACACAATTATAATTCATCTGCATTGAGCTCATTATATGGCTCACCAACACCCCACCTTCTTTTGCTTCTATTCAATGCTGCCGCATGCTGAGCCTGCTAATGACAAGGTATTCATTGTCTGCTTTAATTGCATACTTCACATCAAATACACAACAGGTGATGTTCTCAACATGGAGAGACTGTTTAGGCTAGTGGTTACTTTCTGTGCTTTTCACATTGAGGTCTGGGGTTCGAATCATGGAAGGGGAGTTTTTTTTCCTTTTCTTTTGAGTCTTTATATTTAGATTAAAAATAAATCACTTTGTGGTGTGTGTGAATTCTGTTATGGCATGGTGTGACTCGGTAGCGCGAGTATCTTTAATGCAAGTTTTTACCTTCAATTACATCTGAATCATACAGCGAATCAAACTGAAAGCACAAGCAGCTTTTGCTGATGAAAACAATATGCAAATTGATTATAATCTGTGAGCAGTTCAGGTGTTTCTGCATGTTTTATGTTAAGTTACACTAATAGCGACTATAACACTTAAACGTAGTGGTTTTCTTGAAGATACATCTGTACTGGATCACAGAACATAGGCATGCTGCATATCATTTTAATCAGCAGAAGCAGATTTTTCTAATAAGATGCATTTTAGGGTAAAAAGATGCATTAAAAGATGCACGATGCTACCAAGTCACACAGCTCTCCTATGACCTTAGACTCAAAACATTTCTCTCAACATCCTATCACTTGAAAATTCTGCTATACATTAGAAATTGTATTATACACAAAACAGGGGGCAAGTTTCACATAATGAGAGATCATGTTAGGTACAATACTTTTTAAAATACACTACTTTGTACTTTCCTTCTCCCTTCCTCTCTGTGTATGGACACCCAAGTTCCTAAACCACCTCCCCCCACCATCACACAATTATAATTCATCTGCATTGAGCTCATTATATGGCTCACCAACACCCCACCTTCTTTTGCTTCTATTCAATGCTGCCGCATGGTGAGCCTGCTATTGACAAGGTATACATTGTCTACTTTAATTGCACACTTCACATCCAAAACACAACAGGTGATGTTCTCAACATGGATAGACTGTTTAGGCTAGTGGGTACTGTCTGTGCTTTGCACATTGAGGTATGGGGTTCGGATCATGGATGGGGAGTTTTTTTTCCTTTTCTTTTGAATCTTTATTTTTAGATTAAAAATAAATCACTTGGTGGTGTGTGTGAATTCTGTTATGGCATGGTGTGACTCGGTAGCGCGAGTATCTTTAATGCAAGTTTTTACCTTCAATTACATCTGAATCATACAGCGAATCAAATTGAAAGCACAAGCAGCTTTTTCTGATGAAAACACTATGCAAATTGATTATAATCTGTGAGCCAGTTCAGGTGTTTCTGCATGTCTTTTGTTACGTTACACTAATAGCGACTATAACACTTAAACGTAGTGGTTTTCTTGAAGATACATCTGTACTGGATCACAGAACATAGGCATGCTGCATATCATTTTAATCAGCAGAAGCAGATTGTTCTATTAAGATGCATTTTAGGGTAAAAAGATGCATTAAAAGATGCACGATGCTACCAAGTCACACAGCTCTCCTATGACCTTAGACTCAAAACATTTCTCTCAACATCCTATCCAATGAAATTTCTGCTATACAGTAGAAATTGTATTACACACAAAACAGGGGGCAAGTTTCACATAATGAGAGATCATGTTAGGTTGAATACTTTTTAAAATACACTACTTTGTACTTTACTTCTCCCTTCCTCTCTGTGTATGGACACCCAAGTTCCTAAACCACCTCCCCCCACCATCACACAATTATAATTCATCTGCATTGAGCTCATTATATCGCTCACCAACACCCCACCTTCTTTTGCTTCTATTCAATGCTGCCGCATGCTGAGCCTGCTAATGACAAGGTATTCATTGTCTGCTTTAATTGCATACTTCACATCAAATACACAACAGGTGATGTTCTCAACATGGATAGACTGTTTAGGCTAGTGGGTACTGTCTGTGCTTTGCACATTGAGGTCTGGGGTTCGGATCATGGAACCGGAGTTTTTTTTCCTTTTCTTTTGAATCTTTATTTTTAGATTAAAAATAAATCACTTTGTGGTGTGTTTGAATTCTGTTATTGGATGGTGTGACTCGGTAGCGCGAGCATCTTTAATGCAACTTTTTACCTTCAATTACATCTGAATCATACAGCGAATCAAATTGAAAGCACAAGCAACTTTTGCTGATTAAAACATTAAGCAAAGTGATTATAATCTGTGAGCCAGTTCAGGTGTTTCTGCATGTTTTATGTTACGTTACACTAATATCGACTATAACACTTAAACGTAGTGGTTTTCTTGAAGATACATCTGTACTGGATCACAGAACATAGGCATGCTGCATATCATTTTAATCAGCAGAAGCAGATTGTTCTAATAAGATGCATTTTAGGGTAAAAAGATGCATTAAAAGATGCACGATGCTACCAAGTCACACAGCACTCCTATGACCTTAGACTCAAAACATTTCTCTCAACATCCTATCACTTGAAATTTCTGCTATACAGTAGAAATTGTTTAAACACATAACAGGGGGCAAGTTTCACATAATGAGAGATCATGTTAGATTCAATACTTTTTAAAATACTCTACTTTGTACTTTCCTTCTCACTTCCTCTCTGTGTATGGACACCCAAGTTCCTAAACCACCTCCCCCCACCATCACACAATTATAATTCATCTGCATTGAGCTCATTATATGGCTCACCAACACCCCTCCTTCTTTTGCTTCTATTCAATGCTGCCGCATGCTGAGCCTGCTATTGACAAGGTATACATTGTCTACTTTAATTGCACACTTCACATCACATACACAACAGGTGATGTTCTCAACATGGATAGACTGTGTAGTCTAGTGGGTACTGTCTGCGCTTTGCACCTTGAGGTATGGGGTTTGGATCATGGAAGGGGAGTATTTTTTCCTTTTCTTTTGAATCTTTATTTTTAGATTAAAAATAAATCACTTGGTGGTGTGTGTGAATTCTGTTATGGCATGGTGTGATTCGGTAGCGCGAGCATCTTTAATGCAACTTTTTACCTTCAATTACATCTGAATCATACAGCGAATCAAATTGAAAGCACAAGCAGCTTTTGCTGATGAAAACAATATTCAAATTGATTATAATCTGTGAGCCAGTTCAGGTGTTTCTGCATGTTTTATGTTACGTTACACTGATAGCGACTAAAACACTTAAACATAGTGGTTTTCTTGAAGATACATCTGTACTGGATCACAGAACATAGGCATGCAGCATATCATTTTAATCTGCAAAAGCAGATTGTTCTAATAAGATGCATTTTAGGGTGAAAAGATGCAATAAAAGATGCACGATGCTACCAAGTCACACAGCACTCCTATGACCTTAGACTCAAAACATTTCTCTCAACATCCTATCACTTGAAATTTCTGCTATACATTAGAAATTGTATTATACACAAAACAGGGGGCAAGTTTCACATAATGAGAGATCATGTTAGGGTCAATACTTTTTAAAATACACTACTTTGTACTTTCCTTCTCCCTTCCTCTCTGTGTATGGACACCCAAGTTCCTAAACCACCTCCCCCCACCATCACACAATTATAATTCATCTGCATTGAGCTCATTATATGGCTCACCAACACCCCACCTTCTTTTGCTTCTATTCAATGCTGCCGCATGGTGATCCTGCTATTGACAAGGTATACATTGTCTACTTTAATTGCACACTTCACATCAAAAACACAACAGGTGATGTTCTCAACATGGATAGACTGTATAGGCTAGTGAGTACTGTCTGTGCTTTGCACATTGAGGTATGGGGTTCGGATCATGGAAGGGGAGTTTTTTTTCCTTTTCTTTTGAATCTTTATTTTTAGATTAAAAATAAATCACTTGGTGGTGTGTGTGAATTCTGTTATGGCATGGTGTGACTCGGTAGCGCGAGTATCTTTAATGCAAGTTTTTACCTTCAATTACATCTGAA
This sequence comes from Taudactylus pleione, assembly GCA_031769625.1. Taxonomy (NCBI): domain Eukaryota; kingdom Metazoa; phylum Chordata; class Amphibia; order Anura; family Myobatrachidae; genus Taudactylus; species Taudactylus pleione. The sequence continues at coordinate 8,530,584 of JAUIMM010000759.1, forward strand.
TGATACAGCGAATCAAATTGAAAGCACAAGCAGCTTTTTCTGATGAAAACAATATGCAAATTGATTATAATCTGTGAGCCAGTTCAGGTGTTTCTGCATGTCTTATGTTACGTTACACTAATAGCGACTATAACACTTAAACGTAGTGGTTTTCTTGAAGATACATCTGTACTGGATCACAGAACATAGGCATGCTGCATACCATTTTAATCAGCAGAAGCAGATTGTTCTAATAAGATGCATTTTAGGGTAAAAAGATGCATTAAAAGATGCACGATGCTACCAAGTCACACAGCTCTCCTATGACCTTAGACTCAAAACATTTCTCTCAACATCCTATCACTTGAAATTTCTGCTATACAGTAGAAAATGTATTATACACAAAACAGGGGGCAAGTTTCACATAATGAGAGATCATGTTAGGTTCAATACTTTTTAAAATACACTACTTTGTACTTTCCTTCTCCCTTCCTCTCTGTGTATGGACACCCAAGTTCCTAAACCACCTCCCCCCACAAACACACAATTATAATTCATCTGCATTGAGCTCACTATATCGCTCACCAACACCCCACCTTCTTTTGCATCTATTCAATGCTGCCGCATGCTGAGCCTGCTAATGACAAGGTATTCATTGTCTGCTTTAATTGCATACTTCACATCAAATACACAACAGGTGATGTTCTCAACATGGATAGACTGTTTAGGCTAGTGGTTACTTTCTGTGCTTTTCACATTGAGGTCTGGGGTTCGAATCATGGAAGGGGAGTTTTTTTTCCTTTTCTTTTGAGTCTTTATATTTAGATTAAAAATAAATCACTTTGTGGTGTGTGTGAATTCTGTTATGGCATGGTGTGACTCGGTAGCGCGAGTATCTTTAATGCAAGTTTTTACCTTCAATTACATCTGAATCATACAGCGAATCAAACTAAAAGCACAAGCAGCTTTTGCTGATGAAAACAATATGCAAATTGATTATAATCTGTGAGCAGTTCAGGTGTTTCTGCATGTTTTATGTTACGTTACACTAATAGCGACTATAACACTTAAATGTAGTGGTTTTCTTGAAGATACATCTGTACTGGATCACAGAACATAGGCATGCTGCATATCATTTTAATCAGCAGAAGCAGATTTTTCTAATAAGATGCATTTTAGGGTAAAAAGATGCATTAAAAGATGCACGATGCTACCAAGTCACACAGCTCTCCTATGACCTTAGACTCAAAACATTTCTCTCAACATCCTATCACTTGAAAATTCTGCTATACATTAGAAATTGTATTATACACAAAACAGGGGGCAAGTTTCACATAATGAGAGATCATGTTAGGTTCAATACTTTTTAAAATACACTACTTTGTACTTTCCTTCTCCCTTCCTCTCTGTGTATGGACACCCAAGTTCCTAAACCACCTCCCCCCACCATCACACAATTATAATTCATCTGCATTGAGCTCATTATATGGCTCACCAACACCCCACCTTCTTTTGCTTCTATTCAATGCTGCCGCATGGTGAGCCTGCTATTGACAAGGTATACATTGTCTACTTTAATTGCATACTTCACATCAAATACACAACAGGTGATGTTCTCAACATGGATAGACTGTTTAGGCTAGTGGGTACTTTCTGTGCTTTGCACATTGAGGTCTGGGGTTCGAATCATGGAAGGGGAGTTTTTTTTCCTTTTATTTTGAAACTTTTTATTTAGATTAAAAATAAATCACTTTGTTGTGTGTGTGAATTCTGTTATGGCATGGTGTGATTCGGTAGCGCGAGCATCTTTAATGCAACTTTTTACCTTCAATTACATCTGAATCATACAGCGAATCAAATTGAAAGCACAAGCAGCTTTTGCTGATGAAAACAATATGCAAATTGATTATAATCTGTGAGCCAGTTCAGGTGTTTCTGCATGTTTTATGTTACGTTACACTAATAGCGACTATAACACTTAAATGTAGTGGTTTTCTTGAAGATACACCTGTACTGGATCACAGAACATAGGCATGCTGCATATCATTTTAATCAGCAGAAGCAGATTGTTCTAATAAGATGCATTTTAGTGTAAAAAGACGCATTAAAAGATGCACGATGCTACCAAGTCACACAGCACTCCTATGACCTTAGACTCAAAACAAATCTCTCAACATCCTATTACTTGAAATTTCTGCTATACAGTAGACATTGTATTGTACACATAACAGGGGGCAAGTTTCACATAATGAGAGATCAAGTTAGGTTCAATACTTTTAAAATACACTACTTTGTACTTTCCTTCTCCCTTCCTCTCCGTGTATGGCCACCCAAATTCTTAAACGACCTCCCCCCACCATCACACAATTATAATTCATCTGCATTGAGCTCATTATATGGCTCACCAAAACCTGACATTCTTTTGCTTCTTATCAATGCAGCCTCATGCTGAGCCTGCTATTGACAAGGTATACATTGTCTACTTTAATTGCACACTTCACATCACATACACAACAGGTGATGTTCTCAACTTGGATAGACTGTTTAGTCTAGTGGGTACTGTCTGCGCTTTGCACCTTGAGGTATGGGGTTCGGATCATGGAAGGGGAGTTTTTTTCCTTTTCTTTTGAATCTTTATTTTTAGATTAAAAATAAATCACTTGGTGGTGTGTGTGAATTCTGTTATGGCATGGTGTGACTTGGTAGCGCGAGTATCTTTAATGCAACTTTTTACCTTCAATTACATCTGAATCATACAGCAAATCAAATTGAAAGCACAAGCAGCTTTTGCTGATGAAAACAATATGCAAATTGATTATAATCTGTGAGCCAGTTCTGGTGTTCCTGCATGTTTTATGTTACGTTACACTAATAGCGACTATAACACTTAAACATAGTGGTTTTCTTGAAGATACATCTGTACTGGATCACAGAACATAGGCATGCAGCATATCATTTTAATCAGCAAAAGCAGATTGTTCTAATAAGATGCATTTTAGGGTGAAAAGATGCAGTAAAAGATGCACGATGCTACCAAGTCACACAGCACTCCTATGACCTTAGACTCAAAACATTTCTCTCAACATCCTATCACTTGAAATTTCTGCTATACAATAGAAATTGTATTGTACACATAACAGGGGCAAGATTCACATAATGAGAGATCATGTTAGGTTCAATACTTTTTAAAATACACTACTTTGTACTTTCCTTCTCCCTTACTCTCTGTGTATGGACACCCAAGTTCCTAAACCACCTCCCTCCACCATCACACAATTATAATTCATCTGCATTGAGCTCATTATATGGCTCACCAACACCCCTCCTTCTTTTGCTTCTATTCAATGCTGCCATATGCTGAGCCTGCTATTGACAAGGTATACATTGTCTACTTTAATTGCACACTTCACATCACATACACAACAGGTGATGTTCTCAACATGGATAGACTGTTTAGGCTAGTGGGTACTGTCTGTGCTTTGCACATTGAGGTCTGGGGATCGGATCATGGAACCGGAGTTTTTTTTCCTTTTCTTTTGAATCTTTATTTTTAGATTAAAAATAAACCACTTTGTGGTGTGTTTGAATTCTGTTATTGGATGGTGTGACTCATTAGCGTGAGCATCTTTAATGCAACTTTTTACCTTCAATTACATCTGAATCATACAGCGAATCAAATTGAAAGCACAAGCAACTTTTGCTGATTAAAACATTAAGCAAAGTGATTATAATCTGTGAGCCAGTTCAGGTGTTTCTGCATGTTTTATGTTACGTTACACTAATATCGACTATAACACTTAAACGTAGTGGTTTTCTTGAAGATACATCTGTACTGGATCACAGAACATAGGCATGCTGCATATCATTTTAATCAGCAGAAGCAGATTGTTCTAATAAGATGCATTTTAGGGTAAAAAGATGCATTAAAAGATGCACGATGCTACCAAGTCACACAGCACTCCTATGACCTTAGACTCAAAACATTTCTCTCAACATCCTATCACTTGAAATTTCTGCTATACAGTAGAAATTGTTTTGTACACATAACAGGGGGCAAGTTTCACATAATGAGAGATCATGTTAGATTCAATACTTTTTAAAATACTCTACTTTGTACTTTCCTTCTCACTTCCTCTCTGTGTATGGACACCCAAGTTCCTAAACGACCTCCCCCCACCTACACACAATTATAATTCATCTGCATTGAGCTCATTATATCGCTCACCAACACCCCACCTTCTTTTGCTTCTATTCAATTCTGCCGCATGCTGAGCCTGCTAATGACAAGGTATTCATTGTCTGCTTTAATTGCATACTTCACATCAAATACACAACAGGTGATGTTCTCAACATGGATAGACTGTTTAGGCTAGTGGGTACTTTCTGTGCTTTGCACATTGAGGTCTGGGGTTCGAATCATGGAAGGGGAGTTTTTTTTCCTTTTATTTTGAAACTTTTTATTTAGATTAAAAATAAATCACTTTGTTGTGTGTGTGAATTCTGTTATGGCATGGTGTGATTCGGTAGCGCGAGCATCTTTAATGCAACTTTTTACCTTCAATTACATCTGAATCATACAGCGAATCAAATTGAAAGCACAAGCAGCTTTTGCTGATGAAAACAATATGCAAATTGATTATAATCTGTGAGCCAGTTCAGGTGTTTCTGCATGTTTTATGTTACGTTACACTAATAGCGACTATAACACTTAAATGTAGTGGTTTTCTTGAAGATACACCTGTACTGGATCACAGAACATAGGCATGCTGCATATCATTTTAATCAGCAGAAGCAGATTGTTCTAATAAGATGCATTTTAGTGTAAAAAGACGCATTAAAAGATGCACGATGCTACCAAGTCACACAGCACTCCTATGACCTTAGAATCAAAACAAATCTCTCAACATCCTATTACTTGAAATTTCTGCTATACAGTAGACATTGTATTGTACACATAACAGGGGGCAAGTTTCACATAATGAGAGATCAAGTTAGGTTCAATACTTTTAAAATACACTACTTTGTACTTTCCTTCTCCCTTCCTCTCCGTGTATGGCCACCCAAATTCTTAAACGACCTCCCCCCACCATCACACAATTATAATTCATCTGCATTGAGCTCATTATATGGCTCACCAAAACCTGACATTCTTTTGCTTCTTATCAATGCAGCCTCATGCTGAGCCTGCTATTGACAAGGTATACATTGTCTACTTTAATTGCACACTTCACATCACATACACAACAGGTGATGTTCTCAACATGGATAGACTGTTTAGTCTAGTGGGTACTGTCTGCGCTTTGCACCTTGAGGTTTGGGGTTCGGATCATGGAAGGGGAGTTTTTATTCCTTTTCTTTTGAATCTTTATTTTTAGATAAAAAGTAAATCACTTGGTGGTGTGTTTGAATTCTGTTATGGCATGGTGTGACTCGGTAGCGCGAGTATCTTTAATGCAACTTTTTACCTTCAATTACATCTGAATCATACAGCATATCACATTGAAAGCACAAGCAACTTTTGCTGATTAAAACATTATGCAAAGTGATTATAATCTGTGAGCCAGTTCAGGTGTTTCTGCATGTTTTATGTTACGTTACACTAATAGCGACTATAACACTTAAACGTAGTGGTTTTCTTGAAGATACATCTGTACTGGATCACAGAACATAGGCATGCTGCATATCATTTTAATCAGCAGAAACAGATTGTTCTAATAAGATGCATTTTAGGGTAAAAAGATGCATTAAAAGATGCACGATGCTACCAAGTCACACAGCACTCCTATGACCTTAGACTCAAAACATTTCTCTCAACATCCTATCACTTGAAATTTCTGCTATACTGTAGAAATTGTTTTGTACACATAACAGAGGGCAAGTTTCACATAATGAGAGATCATGTTAGGTTCAATACTTTTTAAAATACACTACTTTGTATTTTCCTTCTCACTTCCTCTCTGTGTATGGACACCCAAGTTCCAAAACCACCTCCCCCCACCATCACACAATTATAATTCATCTGCATTGAGCTCATTATATGGCTCACCAACACCCCTCCTTCTTTTGCTTCTATTCAATGCTGCCGCATGCTGAGCCTGCTATTGACAAGGTATACATTGTCTACTTTAATTGCACACTTCACATCACATACACAACAGGTGATGTTCTCAACATGGATAGACTGTGTAGTCTAGTGGGTACTGTCTGCGCTTTGCACCTTGAGGTATGGGGTTTGGATCATGGAAGGGGAGTATTTTTTCTTTTTCTTTTGAATCTTTATTTTTAGATTAAAAATAAATCACTTGGTGGTGTGTGTGAATTCTGTTATGGCATGGTGTGACTCGGTAGCGCGAGTATCTTTAATGCAACATTTTACCTTCAATTACATCTGAATCATACAGTGAATCAAATTGAAAGCACAAGCAGCTTTTGCTGATGAAAACAATATGCAAATTGATTATAATCTGTGAGCCAGTTCAGGTGTTTCTGCATGTTTTATGTTACGTTACACTAATAGCGACTATAACACTTAAATGTAGTGGTTTTCTTGAAGATACATCTGTACTGGATCACAGAACATAGGCATGCTGCATATCATTTTATTCAGCAGAAGCAGATTGTTCTAATAAGATGCATTTTAGTGTAAAAAGACGCATTAAAAGATGCATGATGCTACCAAGTCACACAGCACTCCTATGACCTTAGACTCAAAACAAATCTCTCAACATCCTATTCATTGAAATTTCTGCTATACAGTAGACATTGTATTGTACACATAACAGGGGGCAAGTTTCACATAATGAGAGATCATGTTAGGTTCAATACTTTTAAAATACACTACTTTGTACTTTCCTTCTCCCTTCCTCTCTGTGTATGGCCACCCAAGTTCTTAAATGACCTCCCCCCACCATCACACAATTATAATTCATCTGCATTGAGCTCATTATATGGCTCACCAAAACCTGACATTCTTTGGCTTCTTATCAATGCAGCCGCCTGCTGAGCCTGCTATTTACAAGGTATACATTGTCTACTTTAATTGCACACTTCACATCACATACACAACAGGTGATGTTCTCAACATGGATAGACTGTTTAGTCTAGTAGGTACTGTCTGCGCTTTGCACCTTGAGGTATGGGGTTCGGATCATGGAAGGGGAGTTTTTTTTCCTTTTCTTTTGAATCTTTATTTTTAGATTAAAAATAAATCACTTGGTGGTGTGTGTGAATTCTGTTATGGCATGGTGTGACTCGGTAGCGCGAGTATCTTTAATGCAACTTTTTACCTTCAATTACATCTGAATCATACAGCGAATCAAATTGAAAGCACAAGCAGCTTTTGCTGATGAAAACAATATTCAAATTGATTATAATCTGTGAGCCAGTTCAGGTGTTTCTGCATGTTTTATGTTACGTTACACTGATAGCGACTAAAACACTTAAACATAGTGGTTTTCTTGAAGATACATCTGTACTGGATCACAGAACATAGGCATGCAGCATATCATTTTAATCTGCAAAAGCAGATTGTTCTAATAAGATGCATTTTAGGGTGAAAAGATGCAATAAAAGATGCACGATGCTACCAAGTCACACAGCACTCCTATGACCTTAGACTAAAAACATTTCTCTCAACATCCTATCACTTGAAATTTCTGCTATACAGTAGAAATTGTTTTGTACACATAACAGGGGGCAAATTTCACATAATGAGAGATCATGTTAGGTTCAATACTTTTTAAAATACACTACTTTGTATTTTCCTTCTCACTTCCTCTCTGTGTATGGACACCCAAGTTCCTAAACCAACTCCCCCCACCATCACACAATTATAATTCATCTGCATTGAGCTCATTATATGGCTCACCAACACCCCTCCTTCTTTTGCTTCTATTCAATGCTGCCGCATGCTGAGCCTGCAATTGACAAGGTATACATTGTCTACTTTAATTGCACACTTCACATCACATACACAACAGGTGATGTTCTCAACATGGATAGACTGTGTAGTCTAGTGGGTACTGTCTGCGCTTTGCACCTTGAGGTATGGGGTTGGGATCATGGAAGAGGAGTATTTTTTCATTTTCTTTTGAATCTTTATTTTTAGATTAAAAATAAATCACTTGGTGGTGTGTGTGAATTCTGTTATGGCATGGTGTGACTCGGTAGCGCGAGTATCTTTAATGCATCTTTTTACCTTCAATTACATCTGAATCATACAGCGAATCAAATTGAAAGCACAAGCAGCTTTTGCTGATGAAAACAATATGCAAATTGATTATAATATGTGAGCCAGTTCAGGTGTTTCTGCATGTTTTATGTTACGTTACACTAATAGCGACTATATCACTTTAACGTAGTGGTTTTCTTGAAGATACACCTGTACTGGATCACTGAACATAGGCATGCTGCATATCATTTTAATCAGCAGAAGCAGATTGTTCTAATAAGATGCATTTTTTGGTAAAAAGATGCATTAAAAGATGCACGATGCTATCAAGTCACACAGTACTCCTGTGACCTTAGACTCAAAATATTTTTCTCAACATCCTATCCCTTGACATTTCTGCTATACAGTAGACAGTGTATTGTACACATAACATGGGCCAAGTTTCACATAATGAGAGATCATGTTAGGTTCAATATTTTTAAAATACACTACTTTGTACTTTCCTTCTCCCTTCATCTCTGTGTATGGCCACCCAAGTTCCTAAACCACCTCCCCCCACCATCACACAATTACAATTCATCTGCATTGAGCTCATTATATGGCTCACCAACACCCCACCTTCTTTTGCTTCTATTCAATGCTGCCACATGCTGAGCCTGCTATTTACAATGTACACATTGTCTGCTTTCATTGCACACTTCAAATCACATACAGAACAGGTGATGCTCTCAACATGGATAGACTGTTTAGGCTAGTAGCTACAGTCTGCGCTTTGCATTTTGAGGTATGGGGTTTGGATCATGGAAGGGGAGTTTTTTTTCCTTTTCTTTTGAAACTTTATTTTTAGATTAAATATAAATCACTTGGTGGTGTGTGTGAATTCTGTTATGGCATGGTGTGACTCGGTAGCGCGAGTATCTTTAATGCAACTTTTTACCTTCAATTACAGCTGAATCATACAGCGAATCAAATTGAAAGCACAAGCAGCTTTTGCTGATGAAAACAATATGCAAATTGATTATAATCTGTGAGCCAGTTCAGGTGTTTCTGCATGTTTTATGTTACGTTACACTAATAGCGACTATAACACTTAAATGTAGTGGTTTTCTTGAAGATACACCTGTACTGGATCACAGAACATAGGCATGCTGCATATCATTTTAATCAGCAGAAGCAGATTGTTCTAATAAGATGCATTTTAGTGTAAAAAGACGCATTAAAAGATGCACGATGCTACCAAGTCACACAGCACTCCTATGACCTTAGAATCAAAACAAATCTCTCAACATCCTATTACTTGAAATTTCTGCTATACAGTAGACATTGTATTGTACACATAACAGGGGGCAAGTTTCACATAATGAGAGATCAAGTTAGGTTCAATACTTTTAAAATACACTACTTTGTACTTTCCTTCTCCCTTCCTCTCCGTGTATGGCCACCCAAATTCTTAAACGACCTCCCCCCACCATCACACAATTATAATTCATCTGCATTGAGCTCATTATATGGCTCACCAAAACCTGACATTCTTTTGCTTCTTATCAATGCAGCCTCATGCTGAGCCTGCTATTGACAAGGTATACATTGTCTACTTTAATTGCACACTTCACATCACATACACAACAGGTGATGTTCTCAACATGGATAGACTGTTTAGTCTAGTGGGTACTGTCTGCGCTTTGCACCTTGAGGTTTGGGGTTCGGATCATGGAAGGGGAGTTTTTATTCCTTTTCTTTTGAATCTTTATTTTTAGATAAAAAGTAAATCACTTGGTGGTGTGTTTGAATTCTGTTATGGCATGGTGTGACTCGGTAGCGCGAGTATCTTTAATGCAACTTTTTACCTTCAATTACATCTGAATCATACAGCATATCACATTGAAAGCACAAGCAACTTTTGCTGATTAAAACATTATGCAAAGTGATTATAATCTGTGAGCCAGTTCAGGTGTTTCTGCATGTTTTATGTTACGTTACACTAATAGCGACTATAACACTTAAACGTAGTGGTTTTCTTGAAGATACATCTGTACTGGATCACAGAACATAGGCATGCTGCATATCATTTTAATCAGCAGAAACAGATTGTTCTAATAAGATGCATTTTAGGGTAAAAAGATGCATTAAAAGATGCACGATGCTACCAAGTCACACAGCACTCCTATGACCTTAGACTCAAAACATTTCTCTCAACATCCTATCACTTGATATTTCTGCTATACTGTAGAAATTGTTTTGTACACATAACAGAGGGCAAGTTTCACATAATGAGAGATCATGTTAGGTTCAATACTTTTTAAAATACACTACTTTGTATTTTCCTTCTCACTTCCTCTCTGTGTATGGACACCCAAGTTCCAAAACCACCTCCCCCCACCATCACACAATTATAATTCATCTGCATTGAGCTCATTATATGGCTCACCAACACCCCTCCTTCTTTTGCTTCTATTCAATGCTGCCGCATGCTGAGCCTTCTATTGACAAGGTATACATTGTCTACTTTAATTGCACACTTCACATCACATACACAACAGGTGATGTTCTCAACATGGATAGACTGTGTAGTCTAGTGGGTACTGTCTGCGCTTTGCACCTTGAGGTATGGGGTTTGGATCATGGAAGGGGAGTATTTTTTCTTTTTCTTTTGAATCTTTATTTTTAGATTAAAAATAAATCACTTGGTGGTGTGTGTGAATTCTGTTATGGCATGGTGTGACTCGGTAGCACGAGTATCTTTAATGCAACATTTTACCTTCAATTACATCTGAATCATACAGTGAATCAAATTGAAAGCACAAGCAGCTTTTGCTGATGAAAACAATATGCAAATTGATTATAATCTGTGAGCCAGTTCAGGTGTTTCTGCATGTTTTATGTTACGTTACACTATTAGCGACTATAACACTTAAATGTAGTGGTTTTCTTGAAGATACATCTGTACTGGATCACAGAACATAGGCATGCTGCATATCATTTTATTCAGCAGAAGCAGATTGTTCTAATAAGATGCATTTTAGTGTAAAAAGACGCATTAAAAGATGCATGATGCTACCAAGTCACACAGCACTCCTATGACCTTAGACTCAAAACAAATCTCTCAACATCCTATTCATTGAAATTTCTGCTATACAGTAGACATTGTATTGTACACATAACAGGGGGCAAGTTTCACATAATGAGAGATCATGTTAGGTTCAATACTTTTAAAATACACTACTTTGTACTTTCCTTCTCCCTTCCTCTCTGTGTATGGCCACCCAAGTTCTTAAATGACCTCCCCCCACCATCACACAATTATAATTCATCTGCATTGAGCTCATTATATGGCTCACCAAAACCTGACATTCTTTGGCTTCTTATCAATGCAGCCGCCTGCTGAGCCTGCTATTTACAAGGTATACATTGTCTACTTTAATTGCACACTTCACATCACATACACAACAGGTGATGTTCTCAACATGGATAGACTGTTTAGTCTAGTAGGTACTGTCTGCGCTTTGCACCTTGAGGTATGGGGTTCGGATCATGGAAGGGGAGTTTTTTTTCCTTTTCTTTTGAATCTTTATTTTTAGATTAAAAATAAATCACTTGGTGGTGTGTGTGAATTCTGTTATGGCATGGTGTGACTCGGTAGCGCGAGTATCTTTAATGCAACTTTTTACCTTCAATTACATCTGAATCATACAGCGAATCAAATTGAAAGCACAAGCAGCTTTTGCTGATGAAAACAATATTCAAATTGATTATAATCTGTGAGCCAGTTCAGGTGTTTCTGCATGTTTTATGTTACGTTACATTGATAGCGACTAAAACACTTAAACATAGTGGTTTTCTTGAAGATACATCTGTACTGGATCACAGAACATAGGCATGCAGCATATCATTTTAATCTGCAAAAGCAGATTGTTCTAATAAGATGCATTTTAGGGTGAAAAGATGCAATAAAAGATGCACGATGCTACCAAGTCACACAGCACTCCTATGACCTTAGACTAAAAACATTTCTCTCAACATCCTATCACTTGAAATTTCTGCTATACAGTAGAAATTGTTTTGTACACATAACAGGGGGCAAATTTCACATAATGAGAGATCATGTTAGGTTCAATACTTTTTAAAATACACTACTTTGTATTTTCCTTCTCACTTCCTCTCTGTGTATGGACACCCAAGTTCCTAAACCAACTCCCCCCACCATCACACAATTATAATTCATCTGCATTGAGCTCATTATATGGCTCACCAACACCCCTCCTTCTTTTGCTTCTATTCAATGCTGCCGCATGCTGAGCCTGCAATTGACAAGGTATACATTGTCTACTTTAATTGCACACTTCACATCACATACACAACAGGTGATGTTCTCAACATGGATAGACTGTGTAGTCTAGTGGGTACTGTCTGCGCTTTGCACCTTGAGGTATGGGGTTGGGATCATGGAAGAGGAGTATTTTTTCATTTTCTTTTGAATCTTTATTTTTAGATTAAAAATAAATCACTTGGTGGTGTGTGTGAATTCTGTTATGGCATGGTGTGACTCGGTAGCGCGAGTATCTTTAATGCATCTTTTTACCTTCAATTACATCTGAATCATACAGCGAATCAAATTGAAAGCACAAGCAGCTTTTGCTGATGAAAACAATATGCAAATTGATTATAATCTGTGAGCCAGTTCAGGTGTTTCTGCATGTTTTATGTTACGTTACACTAATAGCGACTATATCACTTTAACGTAGTGGTTTTCTTGAAGATACACCTGTACTGGATCACTGAACATAGGCATGCTGCATATCATTTTAATCAGCAGAAGCAGATTGTTCTAATAAGATGCATTTTTTGGTAAAAAGATGCATTAAAAGATGCACGATGCTATCAAGTCACACAGTACTCCTGTGACCTTAGACTCAAAATATTTTTCTCAACATCCTATCCCTTGACATTTCTGCTATACAGTAGACAGTGTATTGTACACATAACATGGGCCAAGTTTCACATAATGAGAGATCATGTTAGGTTCAATATTTTTAAAATACACTACTTTGTACTTTCCTTCTCCCTTCATCTCTGTGTATGGCCACCCAAGTTCCTAAACCACCTCCCCCCACCATCACACAATTACAATTCATCTGCATTGAGCTCATTGTATGGCTCACCAACACCCCACCTTCTTTTGCTTCTATTCAATGCTGCCACATGCTGAGCCTGCTATTTACAATGTACACATTGTCTGCTTTCATTGCACACTTCAAATCACATACAGAACAGGTGATGCTCTCAACATGGATAGACTGTTTAGGCTAGTAGCTACAGTCTGCGCTTTGCATTTTGAGGTATGGGGTTTGGATCATGGAAGGGGAGTTTTTTTTCCTTTTCTTTTGAAACTTTATTTTTAGATTAAATATAAATCACTTGGTGGTGTGTGTGAATTCTGTTATGGCATGGTGTGACTCGGTAGCGCGAGTATCTTTAATGCAACTTTTTACCTTCAATTACAGCTGAATCATACAGCGAATCAAATTGAAAGCACAAGCAGCTTTTGCTGATGAAAACAATATGCAAATTGATTATAATCTGTGAGCCAGTTCAGGTGTTTCTGCATGTTTTATGTTACGTTACACTAATAGCGACTATAACACTTAAACGTAGTGGTTTTCTTGAAGATACATCTTTACTGGATCACAGAACATAGGCATGCAGCATATCATTTTAATCAGCAGAAGCCAATTGTTCTAATAAGATGCATTTTAGGGTAAAAAGAGGCATTAAAAGATGCACGATGCTACCAAGTCACACAGCACTACTATGACCTTAGACTTTAAACATTTCTCTCAACATCCTATCACTTGAAATTTCTGCTGTACAGTAGACATTGTATTGTACACATAACAGGGGGCAAGTTTCACATAATGAGAGATCATGTTAGCTTCAATACATTTTAAAATACACTACTTTGTACTTTCCTTCTCCCTTCCTCTCTGTGTATGGCCACCCATGTTCCTATACCACCTCCCCCCACCATCACACAATTATAATTAATCTGCATTGAGCTCATTATATGGCTCACCAACACCCCACCATCTTTTGCTTCTATTCAATGCTGCCGCATGCTGAGCCTGCTAATGACAAGGTATACATTGTCTAATTTAATTGCACACTTCACATCACATACACAACAGGTGATGTTCTCAACATGGATAGACTGTTTAGTCTAGTGGGTACTGCCTGCGCTTTGGACCTTGAGTTCTGGGGTTCGGATCATGGAAGGGGAGTTTTTTTTCCTTTTCTTTTGAATCTTTATTTTTAAATTAAAAATAAATATCTTGGTGGTGTGTGTGAATTGTGTTATGACATGGTGTGACTCGGTAGCGTGAGAATCTTTAATGCAACTTTTTACCTTCAATTACATCTGGATCATACAGCGAATCAAATTGAAAGCACAAGCAGCTTTTGCTGATGAAAACAATATGCAAATTGATTATAATCTGTGAGCCAGTTCAGGTGTTTCTGCATGTTTTAAGTTACGTTACACTAAAAGCAACTATAACACTTAAACGTGGTGGTTTTCTTGAAGATACATCTGTACTGGATCACAGAACATAGGCATGCTGCATATCATTTTAATCAGCAGAAGCAGATTGTTCTAATAAGATGCATTTTAGTGTAAAAAGACGCATTAAAAGATGCACGATGCTACCAAGTCACACAGCACTCCGATGACCTTAGACTCAAAACATTTCTCTCACCATCCTATCACTTGAAATTTCTGCTGTACAGTAGAAATTGTATTATACACATAACAGGGGGCAAGTTTCACATAATGAGAGATCATGTTAGGTTCAATACTTTTTAAAATACACTACTTTGTACTTTCCTTCTCCCTTCCTCTCTGTGTATGGACACCCAAGTTCCTAAACCACCTCCCCCCACCATCACACAATTATAATTCATCTGCATTGAGCTCATTATATCGCTCACCAACACCCCACCTTCTTTTGCTTCTATTCAATACTGCCGCATGTTGAGCCTGCTAATGACAAGGTATTCATTGTCTGCTTTAATTGCATACTTCACATCAAATACACAACAGGTGATGTTCTCAACATGGATAGACTGTTTAGGCTAGTGGGTACTTTCTGTGCTTTTCACATTGAGGTCTGGGGTTCGAATCATGGAAGGGGAGTTTTTTTTCCTTTTCTTTTGAATCTTTATATTTAGATTAAAAATAAATCACTTTGTGGTGTGTGTGAATTCTGTTATGGCATGGTGTGATTCGGTAGCGCGAGCATCTTTAATGCAACTTTTTACCTTCAATTACATCTGAATCATACAGCGAATCAAATTGAAAGCACAAGCAGCTTTTGCTGATGAAAACAATATGCAAATTGATTATAATCTGTGAGCCAGTTCAGGTATTTCTGCATGTTTTATGTTACGTTACACTAATAGCGACTATAACACTTAAATGTAGTGGTTTTCTTGAAGATACATCTGTACTGGATCACAGAACATAGGCATGCTTCATATCATTTTAATCAGCAGAAGCAGATTGTTCTAATAAGATGCACTTAAGTGTAAAAAGACGCATTAAAAGATGCACGATGCTACCAAGTCACACAGCACTCCTATGACCTTGGACTCAAAACAAATCTCTCAACATCCTATCACTTGAAATTTCTGCTATACAATAGAAATTGTATTTAACACATAACAGGTGGCAAGTTTCCCATAATGAGATATCATGTTAGGTTCAATACTTTTTAAAATACACTACTTTGTACTTTCCTTCTCACTTCCTCTCTGTGTATGGACACCCAAGTTCCTAATCCACCTCCCCCCACCATCACACAATTATAATTCATCTGCATTGAGCTCATTATATGGCTCACCAACACACCACCTTCTTTTGCTTCTATTCAATGCTGCCGCATGCTGAGCCTGCGATTGACAAGGTATACATTGTCTACTTTAATTGCACACTTCACATCAAAAACACAACAGGTGATGTTCTCAACATGGATAGACTGTTTAGGCTAGTGGGTACTGTCTGTGCTTTGCACATTGAGGTATGGGGTTGGGATCATGGAAGGGGAGTTTTTTTTCCTTTTCTTTTGAATCTTTATTTTTAGATTAAAAATAAATCACTTGGTGGTGTGTGTGAATTCTGTTATGGCATGGTGTGACTCGGTAGCGCGAGTATCTTTAATGCAAGTTTTTACCTTCAATTACATCTGAATCATACAGCGAATCAAATTGAAAGCACAAGCAGCTTTTGCTGATGAAAACAATATGCAAATTGATTATAATCTGTTAGCCAGTTCAGGTGTTTCTGCATGTTTTATGTTACGTTACACTAATAGCGACTATAACACTTAAACGTAGTGGTTTTCTTGAAGATACATCTGTACTGGATCACAGAACATAGGCATGCTGCATATAATTTTAATCAGCAGAAGCAGATTGTTCTATAAAGATGCATTTTAGGGTAAAAAGATGCATTAAAAGATGCACAATGCTACCAAGTCACACAGCTCTCCTATGACCTTAGACTCAAAACATTTCTCTCAACATCCTATCCAATGAAATTTCTGCTATACAGTAGAAATTGTATTACACACAAAACAGGGGGCAAGTTTCACATAATGAGAGATCATGTTAGGTTCAATACTTTTTAAAATACACTACTTTGTACTTTACTTCTCCCTTCCTCTCTGTGTATGGACACCCAAGTTCCTAAACCACCTCCCCCCACCATCACACAATTATAATTCATCTGCATTGAGCTCATTATATCGCTCACCAACACCCCACCCTCTTTTGCTTCTATTCAATGCTGCCGCATGCTGAGCCTGCTAATGACAAGGTATTCATTGTCTGCTTTAATTGCATACTTCACATCAAATACACAACAGGTGATGTTCTCAACATGGATAGACTGTTTAGGCTAGTGGGTACTGTCTGTGCTTTGCACATTGAGGTCTGGGGTTCGGATCATGGAAGCGGAGTTTTTTTTCCTTTTCTTTTGAATCTTTATTTTTAGATTAAAAATAAATCACTTTGTGGTGTGTTTGAATTCTGTTATTGGATGGTGTGACTCGGTAGCGCGAGCATCTTTAATGCAACTTTTTACCTTCAATTACATCTGAATCATACAGCGAATCAAATTGAAAGCACAAGCAACTTTTGCTGATTAAAACATTAAGCAAAGTGATTATAATCTGTTAGCCAGTTCAGGTGTTTCTGCATGTTTTATGTTACGTTACACTAATATCGACTATAACACTTAAACGTAGTGGTTTTCTTGAAGATACATCTGTACTGGATCACAGAACATAGGCATGCTGCATATCATTTTAATCAGCAGAAGCAGATTGTTCTAATAAGATGCATTTTAGGGTAAAAAGATGCATTAAAAGATGCACGATGCTACCAAGTCACACAGCACTCCTATGACCTTAGACTCAAAACATTTCTCTCAACATCCTATCACTTGAAATTTCTGCTATACAGTAGAAATTGTTTTGTACACATAACAGGGGGCAATTTTCACATAATGAGAGATCATGTTAGGTTCAATACATTTTAAAATACTCTACTTTGTACTTTCCTTCTCACTTCCTCTCTGTGTATGGACACCCAAGTACCTAAACCACCTCCCCCCACCTACACACAATTATAATTCATCTGCATTGAGCTCATTATATCGCTCACCAACACCCCACCTTCTTTTGCTTCTATTCAATGCTGCCGCATGCTGAGCCTGCTAATGACAAGGTATTCATTGTCTGCTTTAATTGCATACTTCACATCAAATACACAACAGGTGATGTTCTCAACATGGATAGACTGTTTAGGCTAGTGGGTACTTTCTGTGCTTTGCACATTGAGGTCTGGGGTTCGAATCATGGAAAGGGAGTTTTTATTCCTTTTCTTTTGAATCTTTATTTTTAGATAAAAAGTAAATCACTTGGTGGTTTGTTTGAATTCTGTTATGGCATGGTGTGACTCGGTAGCGCGAGTATCTTTAATGCAACTTTTTACCTTCAATTACATCTGAATCATACAGCGTATCACATTGAAAGCACTAGCAACTTTTGCTGATTAAAACATTATGCAAAGTGATTATAATCTGTGAGCCAGTTCAGGTGTTTCTGCATGTTTTATGTTACGTTACACTAATAGCGACTATAACACTTAAACGTAGTGGTTTTCTTGAAGATACATCTGTACTGGATCACTGAACATAGGCATGCTACATATCATTTTAATCAGCAGAAGCAGATTGTTCTAATAAGATGCATTTTAGGGTAAAAAGATGCATTAAAAGATGCACGATGCTACCAAGTCACACAGCACTCCTATGACCTTAGACTCAAAATATTTCTCTCAACATCCTATCACTTGAAATTTCTGCTATACTGTAGAAATTGTTTTGTACACATAACAGGGGGCAAGTTTCACATAATGAGAGATCATGTTAGGTTCAATACTTTTTAAAATACACTACTTTGTATTTTCCTTCTCACTTCCTCTCTGTGTATGGACACCCAAGTTCCAAAACCACCTCCCCCCTCCATCACACAATTATAATTCATCTGCATTGAGCTCATTATATGGCTCACCAACACCCCTCCTTCTTTTGCTTCTATTCAATGCTGCCGCATGCTGAGCCTGCTATTGACAAGGTATACATTGTCTACTTTAATTGCACACTTCACATCACATACACAACAGGTGATGTTCTCAACATGGATAGACTGTGTAGTCTAGTGGGTACTGTCTGCGCTTTGCACCTTGAGGTATGGGGTTTGGATTATGGAAGGGGAGTATTTTTTCTTTTTCTTTTGAATCTTTATTTTTAGATTAAAAATAAATCACTTGGTGGTGTGTGTGAATTCTGTTATGGCATGGTGTGACTCGGTAGCACGAGTATCTTTAATGCAACATTTTACCTTCAATTACATCTGAATCATACAGTGAATCAAATTGAAAGCACAAGCAGCTTTTGCTGATGAAAACAATATGCAAATTGATTATAATCTGTGAGCCAGTTCAGGTGTTTCTGCATGTTTTATGTTACGTTACACTAATAGCGACTATAACACTTAAATGTAGTGGTTTTCTTGAAGATACATCTGTACTGGATCACAGAACATAGGCATGCTGCATATCATTTTATTCAGCAGAAGCAGATTGTTCTAATAAGATGCATTTTAGTGTAAAAAGACGCATTAAAAGATGCATGATGCTACCAAGTCACACAGCACTCCTATGACCTTAGACTCAAAACAAATCTCTCAACATCCTATTCATTGAAATTTCTGCTATACAGTAGACATTGTATTGTACACATAACAGGGGGCAAGTTTCACATAATGAGAGATCATGTTAGGTTCAATACTTTTAAAATACACTACTTTGTACTTTCCTTCTCCCTTCCTCTCTGTGTATGGCCACCCAAGTTCTTAAATGACCTCCCCCCACCATCACACAATTATAATTCATCTGCATTGAGCTCATTATATGGCTCACCAAAACCTGACATTCTTTGGCTTCTTATCAATGCAGCCGCATGCTGAGCCTGCTATTTACAAGGTATACATTGTCTACTTTAATTGCACACTTCACATCACATACACAACAGGTGATGTTCTCAACATGGATAGACTGTTTAGTCTAGTAGGTACTGTCTGCGCTTTGCACCTTGAGGTATGGGGTTCGGATCATGGAAGGGGAGTTTTTTTTCCTTTTCTTTTGAATCTTTATTTTTAGATTAAAAATAAATCACTTGGTGGTGTGTGTGAATTCTGTTATGGCATGGTGTGACTCAGTAGCGCGAGTATCTTTAATGCAACTTTTTACCTTCAATTACATCTGAATTATACAGCGAATCAAATTGAAAGCACAAGCAGCTTTTGCTGATGAAAACAATATTCAAATTGATTATAATCTGTGAGCCAGTTCAGGTGTTTCTGCATGTTTTATGTTACGTTACACTGATAGCGACTAAAACACTTAAACATAGTGGTTTTCTTGAAGATACATCTGTACTGGATCACAGAACATAGGCATGCAGCATATCATTTTAATCTGCAAAAGCAGATTGTTCTAATAAGATGCATTTTAGGGTGAAAAGATGCAATAAAAGATGCACGATGCTACCAAGTCACACAGCACTCCTATGACCTTAGACTAAAAACATTTCTCTCAACATCCTATCACTTGAAATTTCTGCTATACAGTAGAAATTGTTTTGTACACATAACAGGGGGCAAATTTCACATAATGAGACATCATGTTAGGTTCAATACTTTTTAAAATACACTACTTTGTATTTTCCTTCTCACTTCCTCTCTGTGTATGGACACCCAAGTTCCTAAACCACCTCCCCCCACCATCACACAATTATAATTCATCTGCATTGAGCTCATTATATGGCTCACCAACACCCCTCCTTCTTCTGTTTCTATTCAATGCTGCCGCATGCTGAGCCTGCAATTGACAAGGTATACATTGTCTACTTTAATTGCACACTTCACATCACATACACAACAGGTGATGTTCTCAACATGGATAGACTGTGTAGTCTAGTGGGTACTGTCTGCGCTTTGCACCTTGAGGTATGGGGTTGGGATCATGGAAGGGGAGTATTTTTTCATTTTCTTTTGAATCTTTATTTTTAGATTAAAAATAAATCACTTGGTGGTGTGTGTGTATTCTGTTATGGCATGGTGTGACTCGGTAGTGAGAGTATCTTTAATGCAACTTTTTACCTTCAATTACATCTGAATCATACAGTGAATCAAATTGAAAGCACAAGCAGCTTTTGCTGATGAAAACAATATGCAAATTGATTATAATCTGTGAGCCAGTTCAGGTGTTTCTGCATGTTTTATGTTACGTTTCACTAATAGCGACTATAACACTTAAACGTCGTGGTTTTCCTGAAGACACATCTGTACTGGAACACAGAACATAGGCATGCTGCATATCATTTTAATCTGCAGAAGCAGATTGTACTAATAAGATGCATTTTAGGGTAAAAAGATGCATTAAAAGATGCACGATGCTACCAAGTCACACAGCACTCCTATGACCTTAGACTCAAAACATTTCTCTCAACATCCTATCACTTGAAATTTCTGCTATACAGTAGAAATTGTTTTGTACACATAACAGGGGGCAAATTTCACATAATGAGAGATCATGTTAGGTTCAATACTTTTTAAAATACACTACTTTGTACTTTCCTTCTCACTTCCTCTCTGTGTATGGACACCCAAGTTCCTAAACCACCTCCCCCCACCTTCACGCAATTATAATTCATCTGCATTGAGCTCATTATATGGCTCACCAACACCCCACCTTCTTTTGCTTCTATTCAATGCTGCCACATGCTGAGCCTGCTAAAGACAAGGTATTCATTGTCTGCTTTAATTGCATACTTCACAGCAAATACACAACAGGTGATGTTCTCAACATGGATAGACTGTTTAGTTTAGTGGGTACAGTCTGCGCTTTGCACCTTGAGGTATGGGGTTCGGATCATGGAAGGGGAGTTTTTTTCCTTTTCTTTTGAATCTTTATTTTTAGATTAAAAATAAATCACTTGGTGGTGTGTGTGAATTCTGTTATGGCATGGTGTGACTCGGTAGCGCGAGTATCTTTAATGCATCTTTTTACCTTCAATTACATCTGAATCATACAGCGAATCAAATTGAAAGCACAAGCAGCTTTTGCTGATGAAAACAATATGCAAATTGATTATAATCTGTGAGCCAGTTCAGGTGATTCTGCATGTTTTATGTTACGTTACACTAATAGCGACTATATCACTTTAACGTAGTGGTTTTCTTGAAGATACACCTGTACTGGATCACTGAACATAGGCATGCTGCATATCATTTTAATCAGCAGAAGCAGATTGTTCTAATAAGATGCATTTTTTGGTAAAAAGATGCATTAAAAGATGCACGATGCTATCAAGTCACACAGTACTCCTGTGACCTTAGACTCAAAATATTTTTCTCAACATCCTATCCCTTGACATTTCTGCTATACAGTAGACAGTGTATTGTACACATAACATGGGCCAAGTTTCACATAATGAGAGATCATGTTAGGTTCAATATTTTTAAAATACACTACTTTGTACTTTCCTTCTCCCTTCATCTCTGTGTATGGCCACCCAAGTTCCTAAACCACCTCCCCCCACCATCACACAATTACAATTCATCTGCATTGAGCTCATTATATGGCTCAACAACACCACACCTTCTTTTGCTTCTATTCAATGCTGCCACATGCTGAGCCTGCTATTTACAATGTACACATTGTCTGCTTTCATTGCACACTTCAAATCACATACAGAACAGGTGATGCTCTCAACATGGATAGACTGTTTAGGCTAGTAGCTACAGTCTGCGCTTTGCATTTTGAGGTATGGGGTTTGGATCATGGAAGGGGAGTTTTTTTTCCTTTTCTTTTGAAACTTTATTTTTAGATTAAATATAAATCACTTGGTGGTGTGTGTGAATTCTGTTATGGCATGGTGTGACTCGGTAGCGCGAGTATCTTTAATGCAACTTTTTACCTTCAATTACAGCTGAATCATACAGCGAATCAAATTGAAAGCACAAGCAGCTTTTGCTGATGAAAACAATATGCAAATTGATTATAATCTGTGAGCCAGTTCAGGTGTTTCTGCATGTTTTATGTTACGTTACACTAATAGCGACTATAACACTTAAACGTAGTGGTTTTCTTGAAGATACATCTTTACTGGATCACAGAACATAGGCATGCAGCATATCATTTTAATCAGCAGAAGCCAATTGTTCTAATAAGATGCATTTTAGGGTAAAAAGAGGCATTAAAAGATGCACGATGCTACCAAGTCACACAGCACTACTATGACCTTAGACTTTAAACATTTCTCTCAACATCCTATCACTTGAAATTTCTGCTGTACAGTAGACATTGTATTGTACACATAACAGGGGGCAAGTTTCACATAATGAGAGATCATGTTAGCTTCAATACATTTTAAAATACACTACTTTGTACTTTCCTTCTCCCTTCCTCTCTGTGTATGGCCACCCATGTTCCTATACCACCTCCCCCCACCATCACACAATTATAATTAATCTGCATTGAGCTCATTATATGGCTCACCAACACCCCACCATCTTTTGCTTCTATTCAATGCTGCCGCATGCTGAGCCTGCTAATGACAAGGTATACATTGTCTAATTTAATTGCACACTTCACATCACATACACAACAGGTGATGTTCTCAACATGGATAGACTGTTTAGTCTAGTGGGTACTGCCTGCGCTTTGGACCTTGAGTTCTGGGGTTCGGATCATGGAAGGGGAGTTTTTTTTCCTTTTCTTTTGAATCTTTATTTTTAAATTAAAAATAAATATCTTGGTGGTGTGTGTGAATTGTGTTATGACATGGTGTGACTCGGTAGCGTGAGAATCTTTAATGCAACTTTTTACCTTCAATTACATCTGGATCATACAGCGAATCAAATTGAAAGCACAAGCAGCTTTTGCTGATGAAAACAATATGCAAATTGATTATAATCTGTGAGCCAGTTCAGGTGTTTCTGCATGTTTTAAGTTACGTTACACTAAAAGCAACTATAACACTTAAACGTGGTGGTTTTCTTGAAGATACATCTGTACTGGATCACAGAACATAGGCATGCTGCATATCATTTTAATCAGCAGAAGCAGATTGTTCTAATAAGATGCATTTTAGTGTAAAAAGACGCATTAAAAGATGCACGATGCTACCAAGTCACACAGCACTCCGATGACCTTAGACTCAAAACATTTCTCTCATCATCCTATCACTTGAAATTTCTGCTGTACAGTAGAAATTGTATTATACACATAACAGGGGGCAAGTTTCACATAATGAGAGATCATGTTAGGTTCAATACTTTTTAAAATACACTACTTTGTACTTTCCTTCTCCCTTCCTCTCTGTGTATGGACACCCAAGTTCCTAAACCACCTCCCCCCACCATCACACAATTATAATTCATCTGCATTGAGCTCATTATATCGCTCACCAACACCCCACCTTCTTTTGCTTCTATTCAATACTGCCGCATGTTGAGCCTGCTAATGACAAGGTATTCATTGTCTGCTTTAATTGCATACTTCACATCAAATACACAACAGGTGATGTTCTCAACATGGATAGACTGTTTAGGCTAGTGGGTACTTTCTGTGCTTTTCACATTGAGGTCTGGGGTTCGAATCATGGAAGGGGAGTTTTTTTTCCTTTTCTTTTGAATCTTTATATTTAGATTAAAAATAAATCACTTTGTGGTGTGTGTGAATTCTGTTATGGCATGGTGTGATTCGGTAGCGCGAGCATCTTTAATGCAACTTTTTACCTTCAATTACATCTGAATCATACAGCGAATCAAATTGAAAGCACAAGCAACTTTTGCTGATGAAAACAATATGCAAATTGATTATAATCTGTGAGCCAGTTCAGGTGTTTCTGCATGTTTTATGTTACGTTACACTAATAGCGACTATAACACTTAAATGTAGTGGTTTTCTTGAAGATACATCTGTACTGGATCACAGAACATAGGCATGCTGCATATCATTTTAATCAGCAGAAGCAGATTGTTCTAATAAGATGCACTTAAGTGTAAAAAGACGCATTAAAAGATGCACGATGCTACCAAGTCACACAGCACTCCTATGACCTTGGACTCAAAACAAATCTCTCAACATCCTATCACTTGAAATTTCTGCTATACAATAGAAATTGTATTTAACACATAATAGGTGGCAAGTTTCCCATAATGAGATATCATGTTAGGTTCAATACTTTTTAAAATACACTACTTTGTACTTTCTTTCTCACTTCCTCTCTGTGTATGGACACCCAAGTTCCTAATCCACCTCCCCCCACCATCAGACAATTATAATTCATCTGCATTGAGCTCATTATATGGCTCACCAACACACCACCTTCTTTTGCTTCTATTCAATGCTGCCGCATGCTGAGCCTGCGATTGACAAGGTATACATTGTCTACTTTAATTGCACACTTCACATCAAAAACACAACAGGTGATGTTCTCAACATGGATAGACTGTTTAGGCTAGTGGGTACTGTCTGTGCTTTGCACATTGAGGTATGGGGTTGGGATCATGGAAGGGGAGTTTTTTTTCCTTTTCTTTTGAATCTTTATTTTTAGATTAAAAATAAATCACTTGGTGGTGTGTGTGAATTCTGTTATGGCATGGTGTGACTCGGTAGCGCGAGTATCTTTAATGCAAGTTTTTACCTTCAATTACATCTGAATCATACAGCGAATCAAATTGAAAGCACAAGCAGCTTTTGCTGATGAAAACAATATGCAAATTGATTATAATCTGTTAGCCAGTTCAGGTGTTTCTGCATGTTTTATGTTACGTTACACTAATAGCGACTATAACACTTAAACGTAGTGGTTTTCTTGAAGATACATCTGTACTGGATCACAGAACATAGGCATGCTGCATATCATTTTAATCAGCAGAAGCAGATTGTTCTATAAAGATGCATTTTAGGGTAAAAAGATGCATTAAAAGATGCACAATGCTACCAAGTCACACAGCTCTCCTATGACCTTAGACTCAAAACATTTCTCTCAACATCCTATCCAATGAAATTTCTGCTATACAGTAGAAATTGTATTACACACAAAACAGGTGGCAAGTTTCACATAATGAGAGATCATGTTAGGTTCAATACTTTTTAAAATACACTACTTTGTACTTTACTTCTCCCTTCCTCTCTGTGTATGGACACCCAAGTTCCTAAACCACCTCCCCCCACCATCACACAATTATAATTCATCTGCATTGAGCTCATTATATCGCTCACCAACACCCCACCTTCTTTTGCTTCTATTCAATGCTGCCGCATGCTGAGCCTGCTAATGACAAGGTATTCATTGTCTGCTTTAATTGCATACTTCACATTATATACACAACAGGTGATGTTCTCAACATGGATAGACTGTTTAGGCTAGTGGGTACTGTCTGTGCTTTGCACATTGAGGTCTGGGGTTCGGATCATGGAAGCGGAGTTTTTTTTCCTTTTCTTTTGAATCTTTATTTTTAGATTAAAAATAAATCACTTTGTGGTGTGTTTGAATTCTGTTATTGGATGGTGTGACTCGGTAGCGCGAGCATCTTTAATGCAACTTTTTACCTTCAATTACATCTGAATCATACAGCGAATCAAATTGAAAGCACAAGCAACTTTTGCTGATTAAAACATTAAGCAAAGTGATTATAATCTGTGAGCCAGTTCAGGTGTTTCTGCATGTTTTATGTTACGTTACACTAATATCGACTATAACACTTAAACGTAGTGGTTTTCTTGAAGATACATCTGTACTGGATCACAGAACATAGGCATGCTGCATATCATTTTAATCAGCAGAAGCAGATTGTTCTAATAAGATGCATTTTAGGGTAAAAAGATGCATTAAAAGATGCACGATGCTACCAAGTCACACAGCACTCCTATGACCTTAGACTCAAAACATTTCTCTCAACATCCTATCACTTGAAATTTCTGCTATACAGTAGAAATTGTTTTGTACACATAACAGGGGGCAATTTTCACATAATGAGAGATCATGTTAGGTTAAATACTTTTTAAAATACTCTACTTTGTACTTTCCTTCTCACTTCCTCTCTGTGTATGGACACCCAAGTTCCTAAACCACCTCCCCCCACCATCACACAATTATAATTCATCTGCATTGAGCTCATTATATGGCTCATCAACACCCCACCTTCTTTTGCTTCTATTCAATGCTGCCACATGCTGAGCCTGCTATTGACAAGGTATACATTGTCTACTTTAATTGCACACTTCACATCACATACACAACAGGTGATGTTCTCAACATGGATAGACTGTTTAGTCTAGTGGGTACTGTCGGCGCTTTGCACCTTGAGGTATGGGGTTCGTATCATGGAAGGGGAGTTTTTATTCCTTTTCTTTTGAATCTTTATTTTTAGATAAAAAGTAAATCACTTGGTGGTGTGTTTGAATTCTGTTATGGCATGGTGTGACTCGGTAGCGCGAGTACCTTTAATGCAACTTTTTACCTTCAATTACATCTGAATCATACAGCGTATCACATTGAAAGCACAAGCAACTTTTGCTGATTAAAACATTAAGCAAAGTGATTATAATCTGTGAGCCAGTTCAGGTGTTTCTGCATGTTTTATGTTACGTTACACTAATATCGACTATAACACTTAAACGTAGTGGTTTTCTTGAAGATACATCTGTACTGGATCACAGAACATAGGCATGCTGCATATCATTTTAATCAGCAGAAGCAGATTGTTCTAATAAGATGCATTTTAGGGTAAAAAGATGCATTAAAAGATGCACGATGCTACCAAGTCACACAGCACTCCTATGACCTTAGACTCAAAACATTTCTCTCAACATCCTATCACTTGAAATTTCTGCTATACAGTAGAAATTGTTTTGTACACATAACAGGGGGCAAGTTTCACATAATGAGAGATCATGTTAGGTTCAATACATTTTAAAATACTCTACTTTGTACTTTCCTTCTCACTTCCTCTCTGTGTATGGACACCCAAGTACCTAAACCACCTCCCCCCACCTACACACAATTATAATTCATCTGCATTGAGCTCATTATATCGCTCACCAACACCCCACCTTCTTTTGCTTCTATTCAATGCTGCCGCATGCTGAGCCTGCTAATGACAAGGTATTCATTGTCTGCTTTAATTGCATACTTCACATCAAATACACAACAGGTGATGTTCTCAACATGGATAGACTGTTTAGGCTAGTGGGTACTTTCTGTGCTTTGCACATTGAGGTCTGGGGTTCGAATCATGGAAAGGGAGTTTTTATTCCTTTTCTTTTGAATCTTTATTTTTAGATAAAAAGTAAATCACTTGGTGGTTTGTTTGAATTCTGTTATGGCATGGTGTGACTCGGTAGCGCGAGTATCTTTAATGCAACTTTTTACCTTCAATTACATCTGAATCATACAGCGTATCACATTGAAAGCACTAGCAACTTTTGCTGATTAAAACATTATGCAAAGTGATTATAATCTGTGAGCCTGTTCAGGTGTTTCTGCATGTTTTATGTTACGTTACACTAATAGCGACTATAACACTTAAACGTAGTGGTTTTCTTGAAGATACATCTGTACTGGATCACTGAACATAGGCATGCTACATATCATTTTAATCAGCAGAAGCAGATTGTTCTAATAAGATGCATTTTAGGGTAAAAAGATGCATTAAAAGATGCACGATGCTACCAAGTCACACAGCACTCCTATGACCTTAGACTCAAAATATTTCTCTCAACATCCTATCACTTGAAATTTCTGCTATACTGTAGAAATTGTTTTGTACACATAACAGGGGGCAAGTTTCACATAATGAGAGATCATGTTAGGTTCAATACTTTTTAAAATACACTACTTTGTATTTTCATTCTCACTTCCTCTCTGTGTATGGACACCCAAGTTCCAAAACCACCTCCCCCCTCCATCACACAATTATAATTCATCTGCATTGAGCTCATTATATGGCTCACCAACACCCCTCCTTCTTTTGCTTCTATTCAATGCTGCCGCATGCTGAGCCTGCTATTGACAAGGTATACATTGTCTACTTTAATTGCACACTTCACATCACATACACAACAGGTGATGTTCTCAACATGGATAGACTGTGTAGTCTAGTGGGTACTGTCTGCGCTTTGCACCTTGAGGTATGGGGTTTGGATTATGGAAGGGGAGTATTTTTTCTTTTTCTTTTGAATCTTTATTTTTAGATTAAATATAAATCACTTGGTGGTGTGTGTGAATTCTGTTATGGCATGGTGTGACTCGGTAGCACGAGTATCTTTAATGCAACATTTTACCTTCAATTACATCTGAATCATACAGTGAATCAAATTGAAAGCACAAGCAGCTTTTGCTGATGAAAACAATATGCAAATTGATTATAATCTGTGAGCCAGTTCAGGTGTTTCTGCATGTTTTATGTTACGTTACACTAATAGCGACTATAACACTTAAATGTAGTGGTTTTCTTGAAGATACATCTGTACTGGATCACAGAACATAGGCATGCTGCATATCATTTTATTCAGCAGAAGCAGATTGTTCTAATAAGATGCATTTTAGTGTAAAAAGACGCATTAAAAGATGCATGATGCTACCAAGTCACACAGCACTCCTATGACCTTAGACTCAAAACAAATCTCTCAACATCCTATTCATTGAAATTTCTGCTATACAGTAGACATTGTATTGTACACATAACAGGGGGCAAGTTTCACATAATGAGAGATCATGTTAGGTTCAATACTTTTAAAATACACTACTTTGTACTTTCCTTCTCCCTTCCTCTCTGTGTATGGCCACCCAAGTTCTTAAATGACCTCCCCCCACCATCACACAATTATAATTCATCTGCATTGAGCTCATTATATGGCTCACCAAAACCTGACATTCTTTGGCTTCTTATCAATGCAGCCGCATGCTGAGCCTGCTATTTACAAGGTATACATTGTCTACTTTAATTGCACACTTCACATCACATACACAACAGGTGATGTTCTCAACATGGATAGACTGTTTAGTCTAGTAGGTACTGTCTGCGCTTTGCACCTTGAGGTATGGGGTTCGGATCATGGAAGGGGAGTTTTTTTTCCTTTTCTTTTGAATCTTTATTTTTAGATTAAAAATAAATCACTTGGTGGTGTGTGTGAATTCTGTTATGGCATGGTGTGACTCAGTAGCGCGAGTATCTTTAATGCAACTTTTTACCTTCAATTACATCTGAATTATACAGCGAATCAAATTGAAAGCACAAGCAGCTTTTGCTGATGAAAACAATATTCAAATTGATTATAATCTGTGAGCCAGTTCAGGTGTTTCTGCATGTTTTATGTTACGTTACACTGATAGCGACTAAAACACTTAAACATAGTGGTTTTCTTGAAGATACATCTGTACTGGATCACAGAACATAGGCATGCAGCATATCATTTTAATCTGCAAAAGCAGATTGTTCTAATAAGATGCATTTTAGGGTGAAAAGATGCAATAAAAGATGCACGATGCTACCAAGTCACACAGCACTCCTATGACCTTAGACTAAAAACATTTCTCTCAACATCCTATCACTTGAAATTTCTGCTATACAGTAGAAATTGTTTTGTACACATAACAGGGGGCAAATTTCACATAATGAGACATCATGTTAGGTTCAATACTTTTTAAAATACACTACTTTGTATTTTCCTTCTCACTTCCTCTCTGTGTATGGACACCCAAGTTCCTAAACCACCTCCCCCCACCATCACACAATTATAATTCATCTGCATTGAGCTCATTATATGGCTCACCAACACCCCTCCTTCTTCTGCTTCTATTCAATGCTGCCGCATGCTGAGCCTGCAATTGACAAGGTATACATTGTCTACTTTAATTGCACACTTCACATCACATACACAACAGGTGATGTTCTCAACATGGATAGACTGTGTAGTCTAGTGGGTACTGTCTGCGCTTTGCACCTTGAGGTATGGGGTTGGGATCATGGAAGGGGAGTATTTTTTCATTTTCTTTTGAATCTTTATTTTTAGATTAAAAATAAATCACTTGGTGGTGTGTGTGTATTCTGTTATGGCATGGTGTGACTCGGTAGTGAGAGTATCTTTAATGCAACTTTTTACCTTCAATTACATCTGAATCATACAGTGAATCAAATTGAAAGCACAAGCAGCTTTTGCTGATGAAAACAATATGCAAATTGATTATAATCTGTGAGCCAGTTCAGGTGTTTCTGCATGTTTTATGTTACGTTACACTAATAGCGACTATAACACTTAAACGTCGTGGTTTTCCTGAAGACACATCTGTACTGGAACACAGAACATAGGCATGCTGCATATCATTTTAATCTGCAGAAGCAGATTGTTCTAATAAGATGCATTTTAGGGTAAAAAGATGCATTAAAAGATGCACGATGCTACCAAGTCACACAGCACTCCTATGACCTTAGACTCAAAACATTTCTCTCAACATCCTATCACTTGAAATTTCTGCTATACAGTAGAAATTGTTTTGTACACATAACAGGGGGCAAATTTCACATAATGAGAGATCATGTTAGGTTCAATACTTTTTAAAATACACTACTTTGTACTTTCCTTCTCACTTCCTCTCTGTGTATGGACACCCAAGTTCCTAAACCACCTCCCCCCACCTTCACGCAATTATAATTCATCTGCATTGAGCTCATTATATGGCTCACCAACACCCCACCTTCTTTTGCTTCTATTCAATGCTGCCACATGCTGAGCCTGCTAAAGACAAGGTATTCATTGTCTGCTTTAATTGCATACTTCACAGCAAATACACAACAGGTGATGTTCTCAACATGGATAGACTGTTTAGTTTAGTGGGTACAGTCTGCGCTTTGCACCTTGAGGTATGGGGTTCGGATCATGGAAGGGGAGTTTTTTTCCTTTTCTTTTGAATCTTTATTTTTAGAATAAAATAAATCACCTGGTGGTGTGTTTGAATTCTGTTATGGCATGGTGTGACTCGGTAGCGCAAGCATCTTTAATGCAACTTTTTACCTTCAATTACATCTGAATCATACAGCGAATCAAATTGAAAGCACTAGCAGCTTTTGCTGATGAAAACAATATGCAAATTGATTATAATCTGTGAGCCAGTTCAGGTGTTTCTGCATGTTTTATGTTATGTTACACTAATAGCGACTATAACACTTAATCGTAGTGGTTTTCTTGAAGATATATCTTTACTGGATCACAGAACATAGGCATGCAGCATATCATTTCAATCAGCAGAAGCAGATTGTTCTAATAAGATGCATTTTAGGGTAAAAAGATGCATTAAAAGATGCACGATTCTACCAAGTCACACAGCACTACTATGACCTTAGACTCAAAACATTTCTCTCAACATCCTATCACTTGAAATTTCTGCTGTACAGTAGACATTGTATTGTACACAAAACAGGGGGCAAGTTTCACATAATGAGAGATCATGTTAGCTTCAATTCATTTTAAAATACACTACTTTGTACTTTCCTTCTCCCTTCCTCTCTGTGTATGGCCACCCAAGTTCCTATACCACCTCCCCCCACCATCACACAATTATAATTCATCTGAATTGAGCTCATTATATGGCTCACCAACACCCCACCATCTTTTGCTTCTATTCAATGCTGCCGCATGCTGAGCCTGCTAATGACAAGGTATACATTGTCTACTTTAAATGCACACTTCACATAACATACATAACAGGTGATGCTCTCAACATGGATAGACTGTTTTGTCTAGTGGGTACTGCCTGCGCTTTGGACCTTGAGGTCTGGGGTTCGGATCATGGAAGGGGAGATTTTTTTCCTTTTCTTTTGAATTTTTATTTTTAGATTAAAAATAAATAACTTGGTGGTGTGTGTGAATTGTGTTATGGCATGGTGTGACTCGGTAGTGTGAGCATCTTTATTGCAACTTTTTACCTTCAATTACATCTGAATCATACAGCAAATCAAATTGAAAGCACTAGCAGCTTTTGCTGATGAAAACAATATGCAAATTGATTATAATCTGTGAGCCAGTTCAGGTGTTTCTGCATGTTTTATGTTACATTACACTAATAGCGACTATAACACTTAAACGTCGTGGTTTTCTTGAAGACACATCTGTACTGGAACACAGAACATAGGCATGCTGCATATCATTTTAATCAGCAGAAGCAGATTGTTCTAATAAGATGCATTTTAGGGTAAAAAGATGCATTAAAAGATGCACGATGCTACCAAGTCACACAGCACTCCTATGACCTTAGACTCAAAACATTTCTCTCAACATCCTATCACTTGAAATTTCTGCTATACAGTAGAAATTGTTTTGTACACATATCAGGGGGCAATTTTCACATAATGAGAGATCATGTTAGGTTCAATACTTTTTAAAATACACTACTTTGTACTTTCCTTCTCACTTCCTCTCTGTGTATGGACACCTAAGTTCCTAAACCACCTCCCCCCACCTTCACGCAATTATAATTCATCTGCATTGAGCTCATTATATGGCTCACCAACACCCCTCCTTCTTCTGCTTCTATTCAATGCTGCCGCATGCTGAGCCTGCTATTGACAAGGTATGCATTGTCTACTTTTAATGCACACTTCACATCACATACACAACAGGTGATGTTCTCAACATGTATAGACTGTTTAGTCTAGTGGGTACTGCCTGCACTTTGGACCTTGAGGTTTGGGGTTCAGATCATGGAAGGGTAGTTTTTTTTTCTTTTCTTTTGAATCTTTATTTTTAGATTAAAAATAAATAACTTGGTGGTGTGTGTGAATTGTGTTATGACATGGTGAGACTCGGTAGCGTGAGCATCTTTAATGCAACTTTGTACCTTCAATTACATCTGGATCATACAGCGAATCAAATTGAATGCACAAGCAGCTTTTGCTGATGATAACAATATGCAAATTGATTATAATCTGTGAGCCAGTTCAGGTGTTTCTGCACGTTTTATGTTACGTTACACTAATAGCGACTATAACACTTAAACATTGTGGTTTTCTTGAAGATACACCTGTTCTGGATCACAGAACATAGGCATGCTGCAAATCATTTTAATCAGCAGAAGCAGATTGTTCTAATAAGATGCATTTTAGGGTAAAAAGATGCATTAAAAGATGCACGATGCTACCAAGTCACACAGCACTCCTATGACCTTAGACTCAAAACATTTCTCTCAACATCCTATCACTTGAAATTTCTGCTATACAGTAGAAATTGTTTTGTACACATAACAGGGGGCAAGTTTCACATAATGAGAGATCATGTTAGGTTCAATACTTTTTAAAATACACTACTTTGTACTTTCCTTCTCACTTCCTCTCTGTGTATGGACACCCAAGTTCCTAAACCACCTCCCCCCACCATCACACAATTATAATTCATCTGCATTGAGCTCATTATATGGCTCATCAACACCCCACCTTCTTTTGCTTCTATTCAATGCTGCCACATGCTGAGCCTGCTAAAGACAAGGTATTCATTGTCTGCTTTAATTGCATACTTCACATCAAATACACAACAGGTGATGTTCTCAACATGGATAGACTGTTTAGTCTAGTGGGTACTGTCTGCGCTTTGCACCTTGAGGTATGGGGTTTGGATCATGGAAGGGGAGTTTTTTTTCCTTTTCTTTTGAATCTTTATTTTTAGATTAAAATATAAATCACTTGGTGGTGTGTGTGAATTCTGTTATGGCATGGTGTGACTCGGTAGCGCGAGTACCTTTAATGCAACTTTTTACCTTCAATTACATCTGAATCATACAGCGAATCAAATTGAAAGCACAAGCAGCTTTTGCTGATGAAAACAATATGCAAATTGATTACAATCTGTGAGCCAGTTCAGGTGTTTCTGCATGTTTTATGTTATGTTACACTAATAGCGACTATAACACTTAATCGTAGTGGTTTTCTTGAAGATATATCTTTACTGGATCACAGAACATAGGCATGCAGCATATCATTTCAATCAGCAGAAGCAGATTGTTATAATAAGATGCATTTTAGTTTAAAAAGATGCATTAATAGATGCACGATGCTAAAAAGTCACACAGCACTACTATGACCTTAGACTCAAAACATTTCTCTCAACATCCTATCACTTGAAATTTCTGCTGTACAGTAGACATTGTATTGTACACAAAACAGGGGGCAAGTTTCACATAATGAGAGATCATGTTAGCTTCAATACATTTTAAAATACACTACTTTGTACTTTCCTTCTCCCTTCCTCTCTGTGTATGGCCACCCAAGTTCCTATACCACCTCCCCCCACCATCACACAATTATAATTCATCTGCATTGAGCTCATTATATGGCTCACCAACACCCCACCATCTTTTGCTTCTTTTCAATGCTGCCGCATGCTCAGCCTGCTATTGACAAGGAATACATTGTCTACTTTAATTGCACACTTCACATCACATACACAACAGGTGATGTTCTCAACATGGATAGACTGTTTAGTCTAGTGGGTACTGTCTGAACTTTGCACATTGAGGTATGGGGTTCGGATCATGGAAGGGGAGTTTTTTTTCCTTTTCTTTTGAATCTTTATTTTTAGATTAAAAATAAATCACCTGGTGGTGTGTTTGAATTCTGTTATGGCATGGTGTGACTCGGTAGCGCGAGCATCTTTAATGCAACTTTTTACCTTCAATTACATCTGAATCATACAGCGAATCAAATTGAAAGCACAAGCAGCTTTTGCTGATGAAAAGAATATGAAGCATGCCTATAATCTGTGAGCCAGTTCAGGTGTTTCTGCATGTTTTATGTTACGTTACACTAATAGCGACTATAACACTTTAACATAATGGTTTTCTTGAAGATACACCTGAAGTGGATCGCAGAACATAAGCATGCTGCATATCATTTTTATCAGCAGAAGCAGATTGTTCTAATAAGATACATTTTAGGGTGAAAAGATGCATTAAAAGATGCACGATACTACCATGTCATATAGCACTCCTATGACATTAGACTCAAAACAATTCTCTCCACATCCTTTCACTTGAAATTTCTGTTATACAGTAGTCATTGTATTGTACTCATAACAGGGGGCAAGTTTCACATAATGAGAGATCATGTTAGATTCAATACTTTTAAAATACACTACTTTGTTCTTCCCTTCTCCCTTCCTCTCTGTGTATGGCAACCCAAGTTCCTAGACCACCTCCCCCCACTATCACACAATTACTATTCATCTGCATTGAGCTCATTATATGGCTCACCAACACCCCACCTTCTTTTGCTTCTATTCAATGCTGCCGCATGCTGAGCCTGCTATTGACAATGAACACATTGTCTGCTTTAGTTGCACACTTCACATCACATACACAACAGGTGATGTTCTCAAGATGGATAGACTGTTTAGGCTAATGGGTTCCTTCTGCACTTTGCACTTTGAGTTCTGGGGTACAAATCATGGAAGGGGAGTTTTTTTTCCTTTTCTTTTGAATCTTTATTTTTAGATAAAAAAAAAATCACTTGGTGGTGTCCTTGAATTCTGTTATGGCATGGTGTGACTCGGTAGCGCGAGCATCTTTAATGCAACTTTATACCTTCAATTGCATCTGAATCATACAGCGAATCAAATTGAAAGCACAAGCAGCTTTTGCTGATGAAAAGAATATGAAGCATGCCTATAATCAGTGAGCCAGTTCAGGTGTTTCTGCATTTTTTATGTTATGTTACACTAACAGCGACTATAACACTTTAACGTAATGGTTTTCTTGAAGATACACCTGTACTGGATCACAGAACATAAGCATGCTGCATATCATTTTAATCAGCAGAAGCAGATTGTTCTAATAAGATGCATTTTAAGGTGAAAAGATGCATTAAAAGATGCATGATACTACCATGTCACACAGCACTCCTATGACCTTAGACTCAAAACAATTCTCTCCACATCCTTTCACTTGAAATTTCTGCTATACAGTAGACATTGTATTGCACTCATAACAGGAGGCAAGCTTCACATATTGAGAGATCATGTTAGCTTCAATACATTTTAAAATACACTACTTTGTACTTTACATCTCCCTTCCTCTCTGTGTATGGCCACCCAAGTTCCTATACCACCTCCCCCCACCATCACACAATTATAATTAATCTGCATTGAGCTCATTATATGGCTCACCAACACCCCACCATCTTTTGCTTCTATTCAATGCTGCCGCATGCTGAGCCTGCTATTGACAAGGTATACATTGTCTACTTTAAATGCACACTTCACATCACATACACAACAGGTGATGTTCTCAACATGTATAGACTGTTTAGTCTAGTGGGTACTGTCTGAACTTTGCACATTGAGGTATGGGGTTCGGATCATGGAAGGGGAGTTTTTTTTCCTTTTCTTTTGAATCTTTATTTTTAGATTAAAAATAAATCACCTGGTGGTGTGTTTGAATTCTGTTATGGCATGGTGTGACTCGGTAGCGCGAGCATCTTTAATGCAACTTTTTACCTTCAATTACATCTGAATCATACAGCAAATCAAATTGAAAGCACTAGCAGCTTTTGCTGATGAAAACAATATGCAAATTGATTATAATCTGTGAGCCAGTTCAGGTGTTTCTGCATGTTTTATGTTACCTTACACTAATAGGGACTATAACACTTAAACGCAGTGGTTTTCTTGAAGATACACCTGTTCTGGATCACAGAACATAGGCATGCTGCATATCATTTTAATCAGCAGAAGCAGATTGTTCTAATAAGATGCATTTTAGGGTAAAAAGATGCATTAAAAGATGCACGATGCTACCAAGTTACACAGCACTCCTATGACCTTAGACTCAAAACATTTCTCTCAACATCCTATCACTTGAAATTTCTGCTATACAGTAGAAATTGTTTTGTACACATAACAGGGGGCGATTTTCACATAATGAGAGATTATGTTAGGTTCAATACTTTGTAAAATACACTACTTTGTACTTTCCTTCTCACTTCCTCTATGTGTATGGATACCCAAGTTCCTAAACCACCTCCCCCCACCTTCACGCAATTATAATTCATCTGCATTGAGCTCATTATATGGCTCACCAACACCCCACCTTCTTTTGCTTCTATTCAATGCTGCCACATGCTGAGCCTGCTAATGACAAGGTATTCATTGTCTGCTTTAATTGCATACTTCACATCAAATACACAACAGGTGATGTTCTCAACATGGATAGACTGTTTAGTCTAGTGGGTACTGTCTGCGCTTTGCACCTTGAGGTATGGGGTTCGGATCATGGAAGGGGAGTTTTTTTTCCTTTTCTTTTGAATCTTCATTTTTAGATTAAAAATAAATAACTTGGTGGTGTGTGTGAATTGTGTTATGGCATGGTGTGACTCGGTAGCGCGAGAATCTTTAATGCAACTTTTTACCTTCAATTACATCTGAGTCATACAGCGAATCAAATTGAAAGCACAAGCAGCTTTTGCTGATGAAAACAATATGCAAATTGATTATAATCTGTGAGCCAGTTCAGGTGTTTCTGCATGTTTTATGTTACCTTACACTAATAGGGACTATAACACTTAAACGCAGTGGTTTTCTTGAAGATACACCTGTTCTGGATCACAGAACATAGGCATGCTGCATATCATTTTAATCAGCAGAAGCAGATTGTTCTAATAAGATGCATTTTAGGGTAAAAAGATGCATTAAAAGATGCACGATGCTACCAAGTTACACAGCACTCCTATGACCTTAGACTCAAAACATTTCTCTCAACATCCTATCACTTGAAATTTCTGCTATACAGTAGAAATTGTTTTGTACACATAACAGGGGGCACGTTTCACATAATGAGAGATCATGTTAGGTTCAATACTTTTTAAAATACACTACTTTGTACTTTCCTTCTCACTTCCTCTCTGTGTATGGACACCCAAGTTCCTAAACCACCTCCCCCCACCATCACACAATTATAATTCATCTGCATTGAGCTCATTATATGGCTCACCAACACCCCACCTTCTTTTGCTTCTATTCAATGCTGCCACATGCTGAACCTGCTAATGACAAGGTATTCATTGTCTGCTTTAATTGCATACTTCACATCAAATACACAACAGGTGATGTTCTCAACATGGATAGACTGTTTAGTCTAGTGGGTACTGTCTGCGCTTTGCACCTTGAGGTATGGGGTTCGGATCATGGAAGGGGAG
This sequence comes from Taudactylus pleione, assembly GCA_031769625.1. Taxonomy (NCBI): domain Eukaryota; kingdom Metazoa; phylum Chordata; class Amphibia; order Anura; family Myobatrachidae; genus Taudactylus; species Taudactylus pleione. Next base: position 8,569,599 of record JAUIMM010000759.1, read on the forward strand.
TTTTTTTTCCTTTTCTTTTGAATCTTTATTTTTAGATTAAAAATAAATCACTTGGTGGTGTGTGTGAATTCTGTTATGGCATGGTGTGACTCGGTAGCGCGAGTATCTTTAATTCAACTTTTTACCTTAAATTACATCTGAATCATACAGCGAATCAAATTGAAAGCACAAGCAGCTTTAGCTGATGAAAACAATATGCAAATTGATTATGATCTGTGAGCCAGTTCAGGTGTTTCTGCATATTTGATGTTACGTTACACTAATAGCGACTATAACACTTGATCGTTGTGGTTTTCTTGAAGATATATCTTTACTGGATCACAGAACATAGGCATGCAGCATATCATTTCAATCAGCAGAAGCAGATTGTTCTAATAAGATGCATATTAGGGTAAAAAGATGCATTAAAAGATGCACGATTCTACCAAGTCACACAGCACTACTATGACCTTAGACTCAAAACAATTCTCTCAACATCCTATCACTTGAAATTTCTGCTGTACAGTAGACATTGTATTGTACACATAACAGGGGGCAAGTTTCACATAATGAGAGATCATCTTTGCTTCAATACATTTTAAAATACACTACTTTGTACATTCCTTCTCCCTTCCTCTCTGTGTATGGCCACCCAAGTTCCTATACCACCTCCCCCCACCATCACACAATTATAATTCATCTGCATTGAGCTCATTATATGGCTCACCAACACCCCACCATCTTTTGCTTCTATTCAATGCTGCCGCATGCTGAGCCTGCTAATGACAAGGTAAACATTGTCTACTTTAAATGCACACTTCACATCACATACATAACAGGTGATGTTCTCAACATGGATAGACTGTTTAGTCTAGTGGGTACTGCCTGCGCTTTGGACCTTGAGGTCTTGGGTTCGGATCATGGAAGGGGAGTTTTTATTCCATTTCTTTTGAATTTTTATTTTTAGATTAAAAATAAATAACTTGTTGGTGTGTGTGAATTGTGTTATGACATGGTGTGACTCGGTAGCGTGAGCATCTTTAATGCATCTTTTTACCTTCAATTACATCTGGATCATACAGCGAATCAAATTGAAAGCACAAGCAGCTTTTGCTATTGAGAACAATATACAAATTGATTATAATCTGTGAGCCAGTTCAAGTGTTTCTGCATGTTTTATGTTACATTACACTAATAGCAACTATAACACTTAAACGTAGTGTTTTTCTTGAAGATAAACCTGTTCTGGATCATAGAACATAGGCATGCTGCAAATCATTTTAATCAGCAGAAGCAGATTGTTCTAATAAGATACATTTTAGGGTGAAAAGATGCATTAAAAGATGCACAATACTACCATGTCATAGAGCACTCCTATGACCTTAGACTCAAAAATAATTCTCTCATCATCCTATCACTTGAAATTTCTGCTATACAGTAGACATTGTATTGAACTCATAACAGGGGGCAAGTTTCACATAATGAGAGATCATGTTAGATTCAATACTTTTAAAATACACTACATTGTTCTTCCCTTCTCCCTTCCTCTCTGTGTATGGCCACCCAAGTTCCTAGACCACCTCCCCCCACTATCACACAATTACTATTCATCTGCATTGAGCTCATTATATGGCTCACCAACACCCCACCTTCTTTTGCTTCTTTTCAATGCTGCCCCATGCTGAGCCTGCAATTGACAATGTACACATTGTCTGCTTTAATTGCACACTTCACATCACATACACAACAGGTGATGTTCTCAACATGGATAGACTGTTTAGGCTAGTGGGTTCCTTCTGCGCTTTGCACTTTGAGGTCTGGGGTTCAAATCATGGAAGGGGAGTTTTTTTTTCCTTTTCTTTTGAATCTTTATTTTTAGATTTAAAAAAAATCACTTTGTGGTGTCCTTGAATTAATTTATGGCATGGTGTGACTCGGTAGCGCGAGTATCTTTAATGCAACTTTATACCTTCAATTGCATCTGAATCATACAGCGAATCAAATTGAAAGCACAAGCAGCTTTTGCTGATGAAAAGAATATGAAGCATGCCTATAATCTGTGAGCCAGTTCAGGTGTTTCTGCATGTTTTATGTTACGTTACACTAATAGCGACTATAACACTTTAACGTAATGGTTTTCTTGAAGATACACCTTAAGTGGATCGCAGAACATAAGCATGCTGCATATCATTTTTATCAGCAGAAGCAGATTGTTCTAATAAGATACATTTTAGGGTGAAAAGATGCATTAAAAGATGCACGATACTACCATGTCATATAGCACTCCTATGACATTAGACTCAAAACAATTCTCTCCACATCCTTTCACTTGAAATTTCTGTTATACAGTAGTCATTGTATTGTACTCATAACAGGGGGCAAGTTTCACATAATGAGAGATCATGTTAGATTCAATACTTTTAAAATACACTACTTTGTTCTTCCCTTCTCCCTTCCTCTCTGTGCATGGCAACCCAAGTTCCTAGACCACCTCCCCCCACTATCACACAATTACTACTCATCTGCATTGAGCTCATTATATGGCTCACCAACACCCCACCTTCTTTTGCTTCTATTCAATGCTGCCGCATGCTGAGCCTGCTATTGACAATGTACACATTGTCTGCTTTAGTTGCACACTTCACATCACATACACAACAGGTGATGTTCTCAAGATGGATAGACTGTTTTAATCTAGTGGGTTCCTTCTGCACTTTGCACTTTGAGTTCTGGGGTACAAATCATGGAAGGGGAGTTTTTTTTCCTTTTCTTTTGAATCTTTATTTTTAGATTAAAAAAAATCACTTGGTGGTGTCCTTGAATTCTGTTATGGCATGATGTGACTCGGTAGCGCGAGCATCTTTAATGCAACTTTATACCTTCAATTGCATCTGAATCATACAGCGAATCAAATTGAAAGCACAAGCAGCTTTTGCTGATGAAATGAATATGAAGCATGCCTATAATCAGAGAGCCAGTTCAGGTGTTTCTGCATTTTTTATGTTATGTTACACTAATAGCGACTATAACACTTTAACGTAATGGTTTTCTTGAAGATACACCTGTACTGGATCACAGAACATAAGCATGCTGCATATCATTTTAATCAGCAGAAGCAGATTGTTCTAATAAGATGCATTTTAAGGTGAAAAGATGCATTAAAAGATGCATGATACTACCATGTCACACAGCACTCCTATGACCTTAGACTCAAAACAATTCTCTCCACATCCTTTCACTTGAAATTTCTGCTATACAGTAGACATTGTATTGCACTCATAACAGGAGGCAAGCTTCACATATTGAGAGATCATGTTAGATTCAATACTTTGAAAATACACTACTTTGTTCTTCCCTTCTCCCTTCCTCTCTGTGTATTGCCACCCAAGTTCCTAGACCACCTCCCCCCACTATCACACAATTACTTTTCATCTGCATTGAGCTCATTATATGGCTCACCAACACCCCACCTTCTTTTGCTTCTATTCAATGCTGCCGCATGCTGAGCCTGCTATTGACAATGTACACATTGTCTGCTTTAATTGCACACTTCACATCACATACACAACAGGTGATGTTTTCAAGATGGATAGACTGTTTAGGCTCGTGGGTTCCTTCTGCGCTTTGCACTTTGAGTTCTGGGGTACAAATCATGGAAGGGGAGTTTTTTTTTCCTTTTCTTTTGAATCTTTATTTTTAGATTAAAAATAAATCACTTGGTGGTGTCCGTAAATTCTGTTATGGCATGGTGTGACTCGGTAGCGCGAGCATCTTTAATGCAACTTTATACCTTCAATTGCATCTGAATCATAAAGCTAATCAAATTGAAAGCACAAGCAGCTTTTGCTGATGAAAAGATTATGAAGCATGCCTATAATCTGTGAGCCAGTTCAGGTGTTTCTGCATGTTTTATGTTACGTTACTCTAATAGCGACTATAACACTTTAACGTAATGGTTTTCTTGAAGATACACCTCTACTGGATCACAGAACATAAGCATGCTGCATATCATTTTAATCAGCAGAAGCAGATTGTTCTAATAAGTTACATTTTAGGGTGAAAAGATGCTTTAAAAGATGCTCGATACTACCATGTCATACAGCACTACTATGACCTTAGAATCAAAACAATTCTCTCCACATCCTTTCCCTTGAAATTTCTACTATACAGTAGACATTGTATTGTACTCATAACAGGGTGCAAGTTTCATATAATGAGAGATCATGTTAGATTCAATACTTTTAAAATACACTACTTTGTTCTTCCCTTCTCCCTTCCTCTCTGTGTATGGCCACCCAAGTTCCTAGACCACCACCCCCCACCTATCACACAATTACTATTCATCTGCATTGAGCACATTATATGGCTCACCAACACCCCACCTTCTTTTGCTTCTATTCAATGCTGCCGCATGCTGAGCCTGCTATTGACAATGTACACATTGTCTGCTTTAATTGCACACTTCACATCACATACACAACAGGTGATGTTCTCAAGATGGATAGACTGTTTAGGCTAGTGGGTTCCTTCTGCGCCTTGCACTTTGAGTTCTGGGGTACAAATCATGGAAGGGGAGTTTTTTTTTCCTTTTCTTTTGAATCTTTATTTTTAGATAAAAAAAAAATCACTTGGTGGTGTGTTTGAATTCTGTTATGGCATGGTGTGACTCGGTAGTGCGAGCATCTTTAATGCAACTTTATACCTTCAATTGCATCTGAATCATACAGCGAATCAAATTGAAAGCACAAGCAGCTTTTGCTGATGAAAAGAATATGAAGCATGCCTATAATCTGTGAGCCAGTTCAGGTGTTTCTGCATGTTTTATGTTACGTTACACTAATAGCGACTATAACACTTTAACGTAATGGTTTTCTTGAAGATACACCTGAAGTGGATCACAGAACATAAGCATGCTGCATATCATTTTTATCAGCAGAAGCAGATTGTTCTAATAAGATACATTTTAGGGTGAAAAGATGCATTAAAATATGCACGATACTACCATGTCATATAGCACTACTATGACATTAGACTCAAAACAATTATCTCCACATCCTTTCACTTGAAATTTCTGTTATACAGTAGACATTGTATTGTACTCATAACAGGGGGCAAGTTTCACATAATGAGAGATCATGTTAGATTCAATACTTTTAAAATACACTACTTTGTTCTTCCCTTCTCCCTTCCTCTCTGTGTATGGCCACCCAAGTTCCTAGACCACCTCCCACCACTATCACACAATTACTATTCATCTGTATTGAGCTCATTATAAGGCTCACCAACACCCAACCTTCTTTTGCTTCTATTCAATGCTGCCGCATGCTGAGCCTGCTATTGACAATGTACACATTGTCTGCTTTAATTGCACACTTCACATCACATACACAACAGGTGATGTTCTCAAGATGGATAGACTGTTTAGGCTAGTGGGTTCCTTCTGCGCTTTGCACTTTGAGTTCTGGGGTACAAATCATGGAAGGGGAGTTTTTTTTCCTTTTCTTTTGAATCTTTATTTTTAGATTAAAAAAAAATCACTTGGTGGTGTCCTTGAATTCTGTTATGGCATGGTGTGACTCGGTAGCACGAGCATCTTTAATGCAACTTTATACCTTCAATTGCATCTGAATCATACAGCGAATCAAATTGAAAGCAGAAGCAGCTTTTGATGATGAGAAGAATATGAAGCATGCCTATAATATGTGAGCCAGTTCAGGTGTTTCTGCATGTTTTATGTTACGTTACACTAATAGCGACTATAACACTTTAACGTAATGGTTTTCTTGAAGATTCACCTGTACTGGATGACAGAACATAGGCATGCTGCATATCATTTTAATCAGCAGAAGCAGATTGTTCTAATAAGATACATTTTAGGGTGAAAAGATGCATTAAAAGATGCACAATACTACCATGTCACACAGCACTCCAATGACCTTAGACTCAAAACAATTCTCTCCACATCCTTTCACTTGAAATTTCTGTTATACAGTAGTCATTGTATTGTACTCATAACAGGGGGCAAGTTTCACATAATGAGAGATCATGTTAGATTCAATACTTTTAAAATACACTACTTTGTTCTTCCCTTCTCCCTTCCTCTCTGTGTATGGCAACCCAAGTTCCTAGACCACCTCCCCCCACTATCACACTATTACTATTCATCTGCATTGAGCTCATTATATGGCTCACCAACACCCCACCTTCTTTTGCTTCTATTCAATACTGCCGCATGCTGAGCCTGCTATTGACAATGTACACATTGTCTGCTTTAGGTGCACACTTCACATCACATACACAACAGGTGATGTTCTCAAGATGGATAGACTGTTTAGGCTAGTGGGTTCCTTCTGCGCTTTGCACTTTGAGTTCTGGAGTACAAATCATGGAAGGGGAGTTTTTTTTCCTTTTCTTTTGAATCTTTATTTTTAGATTAAATAAAAATCACTTGGTGGTGTCCTTGAATTCTGTTATGGCATGGTGTGACTCGGTAGCGCGAGCATCTTTAATGCAACTTTATACCTTCAATTGCATCTGAATCATACAGCGAATCAAATTGAAAGCACAAGCAGCTTTTGATGATGAAAAGAATATGAAGCATGCCTATAATATGTGAGCCAGTTCAGGTGTTTCTGCATGTTTTATGTTACGTTACACTAATAGCGACTATAACACTTTAACGTAATGGTTTTCTTGAAGATTCACCTGTACTGGATCACAGAACATAGGCATGCTGCATATCATTTTAATCAGCAGAAGCAGATTGTTCTAATAAGATACATTTTAGGGTGAAAAGATGCATTAAAAGATGCACGATACTACCATGTCACACAGCACTCCTATGACCTTAGACTCAAAACAATTCTCTCCACATCCTTTCACTTGAAATTTCTGCTATACAGTAGACATTGTATTGTACTCATAACAGGGGGCAAGTTTCACATAATGAGAGATCATGTTAGATTCAATACTTTTAAAATACACTACTTTGTTCTTCCCTTCTCCCTTCCTCTCTGTGTATGGCCACCCAAGTTCCTAGACCACCTCCCCCCACTATCACACAATTACTATTCATCTGCATTGAGCTCATTATATGGCTCACCAACACCCCACCTTCTTTTGCTTCTATTCAATGCTGTCACATGCTGAGCCTGCTATTGACAATGTACACATTGTCTGCTTTAATTGCACACTTCACATCACTTACACAACAGGTGATGTTCTCAAGATGGATAGACTGTTTAGGCTAGTGGGTTCCTTCTGCGCTTTGCACTTTGAGTTCTGGGGTACAAATCATGGAAGGGGATTTTTTTTTTTCCTTTTCTTTTGAATCTTTATTTTTAGATTAAAATTAAATCACTCGGTGCTGTCCGTGAATTCTGTTATGGCATGGTGTGACTCGGTAGCGCGAGCATCTTTAATGCAACTTTATACCTTCAATTGCATCTGAATCATAAAGCGAATCAAATTGAAAGCACAAGCAGCTTTTGCTGATGAAAAGATTATGAAGCATGCCTATAATCTGTGAGCCAGTTCAGGTGTTTCTGCATGTTATATGTTACGTTACTCTAATAGCGACTATAACACTTTAACGTAATGGTTTTCTTGAAGATACACCTCTACTGGATCACAGAACATAAGCATGCTGCATATCATTTTAATCAGCAGAAGCAATTTGTTCTAATAAGTTACATTTTAGGGTGAAAAGATGCTTTAAAAGATGCTCGATACTACCATGTCATACAGCACTCCTATGACCTTAGACTCAAAACAATTCTCTCCACATCCTTTCACTTGAAATTTCTGTTATACAGTAGACATTGTATTGTACTCATAACAGGGGGCAAGTTTCACATAATGAGAGATCATGTTAGATTCAATACTTTTAAAATACACTACTTTGTTCTTCCCTTCTCCCTTCCTCTCTGTGTATGGCCACCCAAGTTCCTAGACCACCTCCCCCCACTATCACACAATTACTATTCATCTGCATTGAGCTCATTATATGGCTCACCAACACCCCACCTTCTTTTGCTTCAATTCAATGCTGCCGCATGCTGAGCCTGCTATTGACAATGTACACATTGTCTGCTTTAGGTGCACACTTCACATCACATACACAACAGGTGATGTTCTCAAGATGGATAGACTGTTTAGGCTAGTGGGTTCCTTCTGCGCTTTGCACTTTGAGTTCTGGAGTACAAATCATGGAAGGGGAGTTTTTTTTCCTTTTCTTTTGAATCTTTATTTTTAGATTAAATAAAAATCACTTGGTGGTGTCCTTGAATTCTGTTATGGCATGGTGTGACTCGGTAGCGCGAGCATCTTTAATGCAACTTTATACCTTCAATTGCATCTGAATCATACAGCGAATCAAATTGAAAGCACAAGCAGCTTTTGATGATGAAAAGAATATGAAGCATGCCTATAATATGTGAGCCAGTTCAGGTGTTTCTGCATGTTTTATGTTACGTTACACTAATAGCGACTATAACACTTTAACGTAATGGTTTTCTTGAAGATTCACCTGTACTGGATCACAGAACATAGGCATGCTGCATATCATTTTAATCAGCAGAAGCAGATTGTTCTAATAAGATACATTTTAGGGTGAAAAGATGCATTAAAAGATGCACGATACTACCATGTCACACAGCACTCCTATGACCTTAGACTCAAAACAATTCTCTCCACATCCTTTCACTTGAAATTTCTGCTATACAGTAGACATTGTATTGTACTCATAACAGGGGGCAAGTTTCACATAATGAGAGATCATGTTAGATTCAATACTTTTAAAATACACTACTTTGTTCTTCCCTTCTCCCTTCCTCTCTGTGTATGGCCACCCAAGTTCCTAGACCACCTCCCCCCACTATCACACAATTACTATTCATCTGCATTGAGCTCATTATATGGCTCACCAACACCCCACCTTCTTTTGCTTCTATTCAATGCTGTCACATGCTGAGCCTGCTATTGACAATGTACACATTGTCTGCTTTAATTGCACACTTCACATCACTTACACAACAGGTGATGTTCTCAAGATGGATAGACTGTTTAGGCTAGTGGGTTCCTTCTGCGCTTTGCACTTTGAGTTCTGGGGTACAAATCATGGAAGGGGATTTTTTTTTTTCCTTTTCTTTTGAATCTTTATTTTTAGATTAAAATTAAATCACTCGGTGCTGTCCGTGAATTCTGTTATGGCATGGTGTGACTCGGTAGCGCGAGCATCTTTAATGCAACTTTATACCTTCAATTGCATCTGAATCATAAAGCGAATCAAATTGAAAGCACAAGCAGCTTTTGCTGATGAAAAGATTATGAAGCATGCCTATAATCTGTGAGCCAGTTCAGGTGTTTCTGCATGTTATATGTTACGTTACTCTAATAGCGACTATAACACTTTAACGTAATGGTTTTCTTGAAGATACACCTCTACTGGATCACAGAACATAAGCATGCTGCATATCATTTTAATCAGCAGAAGCAATTTGTTCTAATAAGTTACATTTTAGGGTGAAAAGATGCTTTAAAAGATGCTCGATACTACCATGTCATACAGCACTCCTATGACCTTAGACTCAAAACAATTCTCTCCACATCCTTTCACTTGAAATTTCTGTTATACAGTAGACATTGTATTGTACTCATAACAGGGGGCAAGTTTCACATAATGAGAGATCATGTTAGATTCAATACTTTTAAAATACACTACTTTGTTCTTCCCTTCTCCCTTCCTCTCTGTGTATGGCCACCCAAGTTCCTAGACCACCTCCCCCCACTATCACACAATTACTATTCATCTGCATTGAGCTCATTATATGGCTCACCAACACCCCACCTTCTTTTGCTTCAATTCAATGCTGCCGCATGCTGAGCCTGCTATTGACAATGTACACATTGTCTGCTTTAATTGCACACTTCACATCACATACACAACAGGTGATGTTCTCAAGATGGATAGACTGTTTAGGCTAGTGGGTTCCTTCTGTGCTTTGCACTTTGAGTTCTGGGGTACAAATCATGGAAGGGGAGTTTTTTTTCCCCTTTCTTTTGAATCTTTATTTTTAGATTAAAATTAAATCACTTGGTGGTGTCCGTGAATTCTGTTATGGCATGGTGTGACTCGGTAGCGCGAGCATCTTTAATGCAACTTTATACCTTCAATTGCATCTGAATCATACAGCGAATCAAATTGAAAGCACAAGCAGCTTTTGGTGATGAAAAGAATATGAAGCATGCCTATAATGTGTGAGCCAGTTCAGGTGTTTCTGCATGTTTTATATTACGTTACACTAATAGCGACTATAACACTTTAACGTAATGGTTTTCTTGAAGATACACCTGTACTGGATCACAGAACATAGGCATGCTGCATATCATTTTAATCATCAGAAGCAGATTGTTCTAATAAGATACATTTTAGGGTGAAAAGATGCATTAAAAGATGCACTATACTACCAAGTCATACAGCACTCCTATGACCTTAGACTCAAAAATAATTCTCTCAACATCCTATCACTTGAAATTTCTGCTATACAGTCAACATTGTATTGTACTCATAACAGGGGGCAAGTTTCACATAATGAGAGATCATGTTAGATTCAATACTTTTAAAACACACTACTTTGTTCTTCCCTTCTCCCTTCCTCTCTGAGTATGGCCACCCAAGTTCCTAGACCACCACCCCACACTATCACACAATTACTATTCATCTGCATTGAGCTCATTATATGGCTCACCAACACCCCACTTTCTTTTGCTTCTATTCAATGCTGCCGCATGCTGAGCCTGCTATTGACAATGTATACATTGTCTGCTTTAATTGCACACTTCACATCACATACACAACAGGTGATGTTCTCAACATGGATAGACTGTTTAGGCTAGTGGGTTCCTTCTGTGCTTTGCACTTTGAGGTCTGGTGTTCAAATCATCGAAGGGGAGTTTTTTTTCCTTTTCTTTTGAATCTTTATTTTTAGATTAAAAAAAAATCACTTGGTGGTGTCCTTGAATTCTGTTATGGCATGGTGTGACTCGGTAGCACGAGCATCTTTAATGCAACTTTATACCTTCAATTGCATCTGAATCATACAGCGAATCAAATTGAAAGCAGAAGCAGCTTTTGATGATGAGAAGAATATGAAGCATGCCTATAATATGTGAGCCAGTTCAGGTGTTTCTGCATGTTTTATGTTACGTTACACTAATAGCGACTATAACACTTTAACGTAATGGTTTTCTTGAAGATTCACCTGTACTGGATGACAGAACATAGGCATGCTGCATATCATTTTAATCAGCAGAAGCAGATTGTTCTAATAAGATACATTTTAGGGTGAAAAGATGCATTAAAAGATGCACAATACTACCATGTCACACAGCACTCCAATGACCTTAGACTCAAAACAATTCTCTCCACATCCTTTCACTTGAAATTTCTGTTATACAGTAGTCATTGTATTGTACTCATAACAGGGGGCAAGTTTCACATAATGAGAGATCATGTTAGATTCAATACTTTTAAAATACACTACTTTGTTCTTCCCTTCTCCCTTCCTCTCTGTGTATGGCAACCCAAGTTCCTAGACCACCTCCCCCCACTATCACACTATTACTATTCATCTGCATTGAGCTCATTATATGGCTCACCAACACCCCACCTTCTTTTGCTTCTATTCAATACTGCCGCATGCTGAGCCTGCTATTGACAATGTACACATTGTCTGCTTTAGGTGCACACTTCACATCACATACACAACAGGTGATGTTCTCAAGATGGATAGACTGTTTAGGCTAGTGGGTTCCTTCTGCGCTTTGCACTTTGAGTTCTGGAGTACAAATCATGGAAGGGGAGTTTTTTTTCCTTTTCTTTTGAATCTTTATTTTTAGATTAAATAAAAATCACTTGGTGGTGTCCTTGAATTCTGTTATGGCATGGTGTGACTCGGTAGCGCGAGCATCTTTAATGCAACTTTATACCTTCAATTGCATCTGAATCATACAGCGAATCAAATTGAAAGCACAAGCAGCTTTTGATGATGAAAAGAATATGAAGCATGCCTATAATATGTGAGCCAGTTCAGGTGTTTCTGCATGTTTTATGTTACGTTACACTAATAGCGACTATAACACTTTAACGTAATGGTTTTCTTGAAGATTCACCTGTACTGGATCACAGAACATAGGCATGCTGCATATCATTTTAATCAGCAGAAGCAGATTGTTCTAATAAGATACATTTTAGGGTGAAAAGATGCATTAAAAGATGCACGATACTACCATGTCACACAGCACTCCTATGACCTTAGACTCAAAACAATTCTCTCCACATCCTTTCACTTGAAATTTCTGCTATACAGTAGACATTGTATTGTACTCATAACAGGGGGCAAGTTTCACATAATGAGAGATCATGTTAGATTCAATACTTTTAAAATACACTACTTTGTTCTTCCCTTCTCCCTTCCTCTCTGTGTATGGCCACCCAAGTTCCTAGACCACCTCCCCCCACTATCACACAATTACTATTCATCTGCATTGAGCTCATTATATGGCTCACCAACACCCCACCTTCTTTTGCTTCTATTCAATGCTGTCACATGCTGAGCCTGCTATTGACAATGTACACATTGTCTGCTTTAATTGCACACTTCACATCACTTACACAACAGGTGATGTTCTCAAGATGGATAGACTGTTTAGGCTAGTGGGTTCCTTCTGCGCTTTGCACTTTGAGTTCTGGGGTACAAATCATGGAAGGGGATTTTTTTTTTTCCTTTTCTTTTGAATCTTTATTTTTAGATTAAAATTAAATCACTCGGTGCTGTCCGTGAATTCTGTTATGGCATGGTGTGACTCGGTAGCGCGAGCATCTTTAATGCAACTTTATACCTTCAATTGCATCTGAATCATAAAGCGAATCAAATTGAAAGCACAAGCAGCTTTTGCTGATGAAAAGATTATGAAGCATGCCTATAATCTGTGAGCCAGTTCAGGTGTTTCTGCATGTTATATGTTACGTTACTCTAATAGCGACTATAACACTTTAACGTAATGGTTTTCTTGAAGATACACCTCTACTGGATCACAGAACATAAGCATGCTGCATATCATTTTAATCAGCAGAAGCAATTTGTTCTAATAAGTTACATTTTAGGGTGAAAAGATGCTTTAAAAGATGCTCGATACTACCATGTCATACAGCACTCCTATGACCTTAGACTCAAAACAATTCTCTCCACATCCTTTCACTTGAAATTTCTGTTATACAGTAGACATTGTATTGTACTCATAACAGGGGGCAAGTTTCACATAATGAGAGATCATGTTAGATTCAATACTTTTAAAATACACTACTTTGTTCTTCCCTTCTCCCTTCCTCTCTGTGTATGGCCACCCAAGTTCCTAGACCACCTCCCCCCACTATCACACAATTACTATTCATCTGCATTGAGCTCATTATATGGCTCACCAACACCCCACCTTCTTTTGCTTCAATTCAATGCTGCCGCATGCTGAGCCTGCTATTGACAATGTACACATTGTCTGCTTTAATTGCACACTTCACATCACATACACAACAGGTGATGTTCTCAAGATGGATAGACTGTTTAGGCTAGTGGGTTCCTTCTGTGCTTTGCACTTTGAGTTCTGGGGTACAAATCATGGAAGGGGAGTTTTTTTTCCCCTTTCTTTTGAATCTTTATTTTTAGATTAAAATTAAATCACTTGGTGGTGTCCGTGAATTCTGTTATGGCATGGTGTGACTCGGTAGCGCGAGCATCTTTAATGCAACTTTATACCTTCAATTGCATCTGAATCATACAGCGAATCAAATTGAAAGCACAAGCAGCTTTTGGTGATGAAAAGAATATGAAGCATGCCTATAATGTGTGAGCCAGTTCAGGTGTTTCTGCATGTTTTATATTACGTTACACTAATAGCGACTATAACACTTTAACGTAATGGTTTTCTTGAAGATACACCTGTACTGGATCACAGAACATAGGCATGCTGCATATCATTTTAATCATCAGAAGCAGATTGTTCTAATAAGATACATTTTAGGGTGAAAAGATGCATTAAAAGATGCACTATACTACCAAGTCATACAGCACTCCTATGACCTTAGACTCAAAAATAATTCTCTCAACATCCTATCACTTGAAATTTCTGCTATACAGTCAACATTGTATTGTACTCATAACAGGGGGCAAGTTTCACATAATGAGAGATCATGTTAGATTCAATACTTTTAAAACACACTACTTTGTTCTTCCCTTCTCCCTTCCTCTCTGAGTATGGCCACCCAAGTTCCTAGACCACCACCCCACACTATCACACAATTACTATTCATCTGCATTGAGCTCATTATATGGCTCACCAACACCCCACTTTCTTTTGCTTCTATTCAATGCTGCCGCATGCTGAGCCTGCTATTGACAATGTATACATTGTCTGCTTTAATTGCACACTTCACATCACATACACAACAGGTGATGTTCTCAACATGGATAGACTGTTTAGGCTAGTGGGTTCCTTCTGTGCTTTGCACTTTGAGGTCTGGTGTTCAAATCATCGAAGGGGAGTTTTTTTTTCCTTTTCTTTTGAATCTTTATTTTTAGATTAAAAATAAATCACTTGGTGGTGTCCGTGAATTCTGTTATGGCATTGTGTGACTCGGTAGCGCGAGCATCTTTAATGCAACTTTATACCTTCAATTGCATCTGAATCATACAGCGAATCAAATTGAAAGCACAAGCAGCTTTTGCTGATGAAAACAATATGAAGCATGCCTATAATATGTGAGCCAGTTCAGATGTTTCTGCATGTTTTATGTTACGTTACACTAATAGCCACTATAACACTTTAACGTAATGGTTTTCTTGAAGATACACCTGTAGTGGAGCACAGAACATAAGCATGCTGCATATCATTTTAATCAGCAGAAGCAGATTGTTCTAAGAAGATACATTTTAGGGTGAAAAGATGCATTAAAAGATGCACTATACTACCATGTCATACAGCACTACTATGACCTTAGACTCAAAATAATTCTCTCCACATCCTTTCACTTGAAATTTCTGTTATACAGTAGACATTGTATTGTACTCATAACAGGGGGCAAGTTTCACATAATGAGAGATCATGTTAGATTCAATACTTTTAAAATACACTACTTTGTTCTTCCCTTCTCCCTTCCTCTCTGTGTATGGCCACCCAAGTTCCTAGACCACCACCCCCCACTATCACACAATTACTATTCATCAGCATTGAGCTCATTATATGGCTCACCAACACCCCACCTTCTTTTGCTTCTATTCAATGCTGCCCCATGCTGAGCCTGCAATTGACAATGTACACATTGTCTGCTTTAATTGCACACTTCACATCACATACACAACAGGTGATGTTCTCAACATGGATAGACTGTTTAGGCTAGTGGGTTCTTTCTGTGCTTTGCACTTTGAGTTCTGGGGTACAAATCATGGAAGGGGAGTTTTTTTTTCCTTTTCTTTTGAATCTTTATTTTTAGATTAAAAATAAATCACTTGGTGGTGTCCGTGAATTCTGTTATGGCATGGTGTGACTCGGTAGCGCGAGCATCTTTAATGCAACTTTATACCTTCAATTGCATCTGAATCATAAAGCGAATCAAATTGAAAGCACAAGCAGCTTTTGCTGATGAAAAGATTATGAAGCATGCCTATAATCGGTGAGCCAGTTCAGGTGTTTCGGCATGTTTTATGTTACGTTACTCTAATAGCGACTATAACACTTTAACGTAATGGTTTTCTTGAAGATACACCTCTACTGGATCACAGAACATAAGCATGCTGCATATCATTTTAATCAGCAGAAGCAGATAGTTCTAATAAGTTACATATTAGGGTGAAAAGATGCTTTGAAAGATGCTCGATACTACCATGTCATACAGCACTCCTATGACCTTAGACTCAAAACAATTCTCTCCACATCCTTTCACTTGAAATTTCTGTTATACAGTAGACATTGTATTGTACTCATAACAGGGGGCAAGTTTCACATAATGAGAGATCATGTTAGATTCAATACTTTTAAGATACACTACTTTGTTCTTCCCGTCTCCCTTCCTCTCTGTGTATGGCCACCCAAGTTCCTAGACCACCTCCCCCCACTATC
Organism: Taudactylus pleione; assembly: GCA_031769625.1. Lineage (NCBI taxonomy): Eukaryota > Metazoa > Chordata > Amphibia > Anura > Myobatrachidae > Taudactylus > Taudactylus pleione. Next base: position 8,585,748 of record JAUIMM010000759.1, read on the forward strand.
ACACAATTACTATTCATCTGCATTGAGCTCATTATATGGCTCACCAACACCCCACCTTATTTTGCTTCTATTCAATGCTGCCGCATGCTGAGCCTGCTATTGACAATGTACACATTGTCTGCTTTAATTGCACACTTCACATCACATACACAACAGGTGATGTTCTCAAGATGGATAGACTGTTTAGGCTAGTGGGTTCCTTCTGCGCTTTGCACTTTGAGTTCTGGGGTACAAATCATGGAAGGGGAGTTTTTTTTTCCTTTTCTTTTGAATCTTTATTTTTAGATTAAAATTAAATCACTCGGTGGTGTCCGTGAATTCTGTTATGGCATGGTGTGACTCGGTAGCGCGAGCATCTTTAATGCAACTTTATACCTTCAATTGCATCTGAATCATAAAGCGAATCAAATTGAAAGCACAAGCAGCTTTTGCTGATGAAAAGATTATGAAGCATGCCTATAATCTGTGAGCCAGTTCAGGTGTTTCTGCATGTTTTATGTTACGTTACTCTAATAGCGACTATAACACTTTAACGTAATGGTTTTCTTGAAGATACACCTCTACTGGATCACAGAACATAAGCATGCTGCATATCATTTTAATCAGCAGAAGCAATTTGTTCTAATAAGTTACATTTTAGGGTGAAAAGATGCTTTAAAAGATGCTCGATACTACCATGTCATACAGCACTCCTATGACCTTAGACTCAAAACAATTCTCTCCACATCCTTTCACTTGAAATTTCTGTTATACAGTAGACATTGTATTGTACTCATAACAGGGGGCAAGTTTCACATAATGAGAGATCATGTTAGATTCAATACTTTTAAAATACACTACTTTGTTCTTCCCTTCTCCCTTCCTCTCTGTGTATGGCCACCCAAGTTCCTAGACCACCTCCCCCCTCTATCACACAATTACTATTCATCTGCATTGAGCTCATTATATGGCTCACCAACACCCCACCTTCTTTTGCTTCAATTCAATGCTGCCGCATGCTGAGCCTGCTATTGACAATGTACACATTGTCTGCTTTAATTGCACACTTCACATCACATACACAACAGGTGATGTTCTCAAGATGGATAGACTGTTTAGGCTAGTGGGTTCCTTCTGTGCTTTGCACTTTGAGTTCTGGGGTACAAATCATGGAAGGGGAGTTTTTTTTCCCCTTTCTTTTGAATCTTATATTTTTAGATTAAAATTAAATCACTTGGTGGTGTCCGTGAATTCTGTTATGGCATGGTGTGACTCGGTAGCGCGAGCATCTTTAATGCAACTTTATACCTTCAATTGCATCTGAATCATACAGCGAATCAAATTGAAAGCACAAGCAGCTTTTGGTGATGAAAAGAATATGAAGCATGCCTATAATGTGTGAGCCAGTTCAGGTGTTTCTGCATGTTTTATATTACGTTACACTAATAGCGACTATAACACTTTAACGTAATGGTTTTCTTGAAGATACACCTGTACTGGATCACAGAACATAGGCATGCTGCATATCATTTTAATCATCAGAAGCAGATTGTTCTAATAAGATACATTTTAGGGTGAAAAGATGCATTAAAAGATGCACTATACTACCAAGTCATACAGCACTCCTATGACCTTAGACTCAAAAATAATTCTCTCAACATCCTATCACTTGAAATTTCTGCTATACAGTCAACATTGTATTGTACTCATAACAGGGGGCAAGTTTCACATAATGAGAGATCATGTTAGATTCAATACTTTTAAAACACACTACTTTGTTCTTCCCTTCTCCCTTCCTCTCTGAGTATGGCCACCCAAGTTCCTAGACCACCACCCCACACTATCACACAATTACTATTCATCTGCATTGAGCTCATTATATGGCTCACCAACACCCCACTTTCTTTTGCTTCTATTCAATGCTGCCGCATGCTGAGCCTGCTATTGACAATGTATACATTGTCTGCTTTAATTGCACACTTCACATCACATACACAACAGGTGATGTTCTCAACATGGATAGACTGTTTAGGCTAGTGGGTTCCTTCTGTGCTTTGCACTTTGAGGTCTGGTGTTCAAATCATCGAAGGGGAGTTTTTTTTTCCTTTTCTTTTGAATCTTTATTTTTAGATTAAAAATAAATCACTTGGTGGTGTCCGTGAATTCTGTTATGGCATTGTGTGACTCGGTAGCGCGAGCATCTTTAATGCAACTTTATACCTTCAATTGCATCTGAATCATACAGCGAATCAAATTGAAAGCACAAGCAGCTTTTGCTGATGAAAACAATATGAAGCATGCCTATAATATGTGAGCCAGTTCAGATGTTTCTGCATGTTTTATGTTACGTTACACTAATAGCCACTATAACACTTTAACGTAATGGTTTTCTTGAAGATACACCTGTAGTGGAGCACAGAACATAAGCATGCTGCATATCATTTTAATCAGCAGAAGCAGATTGTTCTAAGAAGATACATTTTAGGGTGAAAAGATGCATTAAAAGATGCACTATACTACCATGTCATACAGCACTACTATGACCTTAGACTCAAAATAATTCTCTCCACATCCTTTCACTTGAAATTTCTGTTATACAGTAGACATTGTATTGTACTCATAACAGGGGGCAAGTTTCACATAATGAGAGATCATGTTAGATTCAATACTTTTAAAATACACTACTTTGTTCTTCCCTTCTCCCTTCCTCTCTGTGTATGGCCACCCAAGTTCCTAGACCACCACCCCCCACTATCACACAATTACTATTCATCAGCATTGAGCTCATTATATGGCTCACCAACACCCCACCTTCTTTTGCTTCTATTCAATGCTGCCCCATGCTGAGCCTGCAATTGACAATGTACACATTGTCTGCTTTAATTGCACACTTCACATCACATACACAACAGGTGATGTTCTCAACATGGATAGACTGTTTAGGCTAGTGGGTTCTTTCTGTGCTTTGCACTTTGAGTTCTGGGGTACAAATCATGGAAGGGGAGTTTTTTTTTCCTTTTCTTTTGAATCTTTATTTTTAGATTAAAAATAAATCACTTGGTGGTGTCCGTGAATTCTGTTATGGCATGGTGTGACTCGGTAGCGCGAGCATCTTTAATGCAACTTTATACCTTCAATTGCATCTGAATCATAAAGCGAATCAAATTGAAAGCACAAGCAGCTTTTGCTGATGAAAAGATTATGAAGCATGCCTATAATCGGTGAGCCAGTTCAGGTGTTTCGGCATGTTTTATGTTACGTTACTCTAATAGCGACTATAACACTTTAACGTAATGGTTTTCTTGAAGATACACCTCTACTGGATCACAGAACATAAGCATGCTGCATATCATTTTAATCAGCAGAAGCAGATAGTTCTAATAAGTTACATATTAGGGTGAAAAGATGCTTTGAAAGATGCTCGATACTACCATGTCATACAGCACTCCTATGACCTTAGACTCAAAACAATTCTCTCCACATCCTTTCACTTGAAATTTCTGTTATACAGTAGACATTGTATTGTACTCATAACAGGGGGCAAGTTTCACATAATGAGAGATCATGTTAGATTCAATACTTTTAAGATACACTACTTTGTTCTTCCCGTCTCCCTTCCTCTCTGTGTATGGCCACCCAAGTTCCTAGACCACCTCCCCCCACTATCACACAATTACTATTCATCTGCATTGAGCTCATTATATGGCTCACCAACACCCCACCTTATTTTGCTTCTATTCAATGCTGCCGCATGCTGAGCCTGCTATTGACAATGTACACATTGTCTGCTTTAATTGCACACTTCACATCACATACACAACAGGTGATGTTCTCAAGATGGATAGACTGTTTAGGCTAGTGGGTTCCTTCTGCGCTTTGCACTTTGAGTTCTGGGGTACAAATCATGGAAGGGGAGTTTTTTTTTCCTTTTCTTTTGAATCTTTATTTTTAGATTAAAATTAAATCACTCGGTGGTGTCCGTGAATTCTGTTATGGCATGGTGTGACTCGGTAGCGCGAGCATCTTTAATGCAACTTTATACCTTCAATTGCATCTGAATCATAAAGCGAATCAAATTGAAAGCACAAGCAGCTTTTGCTGATGAAAAGATTATGAAGCATGCCTATAATCTGTGAGCCAGTTCAGGTGTTTCTGCATGTTTTATGTTACGTTACTCTAATAGCGACTATAACACTTTAACGTAATGGTTTTCTTGAAGATACACCTCTACTGGATCACAGAACATAAGCATGCTGCATATCATTTTAATCAGCAGAAGCAATTTGTTCTAATAAGTTACATTTTAGGGTGAAAAGATGCTTTAAAAGATGCTCGATACTACCATGTCATACAGCACTCCTATGACCTTAGACTCAAAACAATTCTCTCCACATCCTTTCACTTGAAATTTCTGTTATACAGTAGACATTGTATTGTACTCATAACAGGGGGCAAGTTTCACATAATGAGAGATCATGTTAGATTCAATACTTTTAAAATACACTACTTTGTTCTTCCCTTCTCCCTTCCTCTCTGTGTATGGCCACCCAAGTTCCTAGACCACCTCCCCCCTCTATCACACAATTACTATTCATCTGCATTGAGCTCATTATATGGCTCACCAACACCCCACCTTCTTTTGCTTCAATTCAATGCTGCCGCATGCTGAGCCTGCTATTGACAATGTACACATTGTCTGCTTTAATTGCACACTTCACATCACATACACAACAGGTGATGTTCTCAAGATGGATAGACTGTTTAGGCTAGTGGGTTCCTTCTGTGCTTTGCACTTTGAGTTCTGGGGTACAAATCATGGAAGGGGAGTTTTTTTTCCCCTTTCTTTTGAATCTTTATTTTTAGATTAAAATTAAATCACTTGGTGGTGTCCGTGAATTCTGTTATGGCATGGTGTGACTCGGTAGCGCGAGCATCTTTAATGCAACTTTATACCTTCAATTGCATCTGAATCATACAGCGAATCAAATTGAAAGCACAAGCAGCTTTTGGTGATGAAAAGAATATGAAGCATGCCTATAATGTGTGAGCCAGTTCAGGTGTTTCTGCATGTTTTATATTACGTTACACTAATAGCGACTATAACACTTTAACGTAATGGTTTTCTTGAAGATACACCTGTACTGGATCACAGAACATAGGCATGCTGCATATCATTTTAATCATCAGAAGCAGATTGTTCTAATAAGATACATTTTAGGGTGAAAAGATGCATTAAAAGATGCACTATACTACCAAGTCATACAGCACTCCTATGACCTTAGACTCAAAAATAATTCTCTCAACATCCTATCACTTGAAATTTCTGCTATACAGTCAACATTGTATTGTACTCATAACAGGGGGCAAGTTTCACATAATGAGAGATCATGTTAGATTCAATACTTTTAAAACACACTACTTTGTTCTTCCCTTCTCCCTTCCTCTCTGAGTATGGCCACCCAAGTTCCTAGACCACCACCCCACACTATCACACAATTACTATTCATCTGCATTGAGCTCATTATATGGCTCACCAACACCCCACTTTCTTTTGCTTCTATTCAATGCTGCCGCATGCTGAGCCTGCTATTGACAATGTATACATTGTCTGCTTTAATTGCACACTTCACATCACATACACAACAGGTGATGTTCTCAACATGGATAGACTGTTTAGGCTAGTGGGTTCCTTCTGTGCTTTGCACTTTGAGGTCTGGTGTTCAAATCATCGAAGGGGAGTTTTTTTTTCCTTTTCTTTTGAATCTTTATTTTTAGATTAAAAATAAATCACTTGGTGGTGTCCGTGAATTCTGTTATGGCATTGTGTGACTCGGTAGCGCGAGCATCTTTAATGCAACTTTATACCTTCAATTGCATCTGAATCATACAGCGAATCAAATTGAAAGCACAAGCAGCTTTTGCTGATGAAAACAATATGAAGCATGCCTATAATATGTGAGCCAGTTCAGATGTTTCTGCATGTTTTATGTTACGTTACACTAATAGCCACTATAACACTTTAACGTAATGGTTTTCTTGAAGATACACCTGTAGTGGAGCACAGAACATAAGCATGCTGCATATCATTTTAATCAGCAGAAGCAGATTGTTCTAAGAAGATACATTTTAGGGTGAAAAGATGCATTAAAAGATGCACTATACTACCATGTCATACAGCACTACTATGACCTTAGACTCAAAATAATTCTCTCCACATCCTTTCACTTGAAATTTCTGTTATACAGTAGACATTGTATTGTACTCATAACAGGGGGCAAGTTTCACATAATGAGAGATCATGTTAGATTCAATACTTTTAAAATACACTACTTTGTTCTTCCCTTCTCCCTTCCTCTCTGTGTATGGCCACCCAAGTTCCTAGACCACCACCCCCCACTATCACACAATTACTATTCATCAGCATTGAGCTCATTATATGGCTCACCAACACCCCACCTTCTTTTGCTTCTATTCAATGCTGCCCCATGCTGAGCCTGCAATTGACAATGTACACATTGTCTGCTTTAATTGCACACTTCACATCACATACACAACAGGTGATGTTCTCAACATGGATAGACTGTTTAGGCTAGTGGGTTCTTTCTGTGCTTTGCACTTTGAGTTCTGGGGTACAAATCATGGAAGGGGAGTTTTTTTTTCCTTTTCTTTTGAATCTTTATTTTTAGATTAAAAATAAATCACTTGGTGGTGTCCATGAATTCTGTTATGGCATGGTGTGACTCGGTAGCGCGAGCATCTTTAATGCAACTTTATACCTTCAATTGCATCTGAATCATAAAGCGAATCAAATTGAAAGCACAAGCAGCTTTTGCTGATGAAAAGATTATGAAGCATGCCTATAATCGGTGAGCCAGTTCAGGTGTTTCGGCATGTTTTATGTTACGTTACTCTAATAGCGACTATAACACTTTAACATAATGGTTTTCTTGAAGATACACCTCTACTGGATCACAGAACATAAGCATGCTGCATATCATTTTAATCAGCAGAAGCAGATAGTTCTAATAAGTTACATATTAGGGTGAAAAGATGCTTTGAAAGATGCTCGATACTACCATGTCATACAGCACTCCTATGACCTTAGACTCAAAACAATTCTCTCCACATCCTTTCACTTGAAATTTCTGTTATACAGTAGACATTGTATTGTACTCATAACAGGGGGCAAGTTTCACATAATGAGAGATCATGTTAGATTCAATACTTTTAAGATACACTACTTTGTTCTTCCCGTCTCCCTTCCTCTCTGTGTATGGCCACCCAAGTTCCTAGACCACCTCCCCCCACTATCACACAATTACTATTCATCTGCATTGAGCTCATTATATGGCTCACCAACACCCCACCTTATTTTGCTTCTATTCAATGCTGCCGCATGCTGAGCCTGCTATTGACAATGTACACATTGTCTGCTTTAATTGCACACTTCACATCACATACACAACAGGTGATGTTCTCAAGATGGATAGACTGTTTAGGCTAGTGGGTTCCTTCTGCGCTTTGCACTTTGAGTTCTGGGGTACAAATCATGGAAGGGGAGTTTTTTTTTCCTTTTCTTTTGAATCTTTATTTTTAGATTAAAATTAAATCACTCGGTGGTGTCCGTGAATTCTGTTATGGCATGGTGTGACTCGGTAGCGCGAGCATCTTTAATGCAACTTTATACCTTCAATTGCATCTGAATCATAAAGCGAATCAAATTGAAAGCACAAGCAGCTTTTGCTGATGAAAAGATTATGAAGCATGCCTATAATCTGTGAGCCAGTTCAGGTGTTTCTGCATGTTTTATGTTACGTTACTCTAATAGCGACTATAACACTTTAACGTAATGGTTTTCTTGAAGATACACCTCTACTGGATCACAGAACATAAGCATGCTGCATATCATTTTAATCAGCAGAAGCAGATTGTTCTAATAAGTTACATTTTAGGGTGAAAAGATGCTTTAAAAGATGCTCGATACTACCATGTCATACAGCACTCCTATGACCTTAGACTCAAAACAATTCTCTCTATATCCTTTCACTTGAAATTTCTGTTATACAGTAGACATTGTATTGTACTCATAACAGGGGGCAAGTTTCACATAATGAGAGATCATGTTAGATTCAATACTTTTAAAATACACTACTTTGTTCTTCCCTTCTCCCTTCCTCTCTGTGTATGGCCACCCAAGTTCCTAGACCACCTCCCCCCACTATCACACAATTACTATTCATCTGCATTGAGCTCATTATATGGCTCACCAACACCCCACCTTCTTTTGCTTCTATTCAATGCTGCCGCATGCTGAGCCTGCTATTGACAAACTACACATTGTCTGCTTTAATTGCACACTTCACATCACTTACACAACAGGTGATGTTCTCAACATGGATAGACTGTTTAGGCTAGTGGGTTTCTTCTGCGCTTTGCACTTTGAGGTCTGGGGTTCAAATCATGGAAGGGGAGTTTTTATTTCCTTTTCTTTTGAATCTTTATTTTTAGATTAAAAAAAAATCACTTGGTGGTGTCCTTGAATTCTGTTATGGCATTGTGTGACTCGGTAGCCAGAGCATCTTTAATGCAACTTTATACCTTCAATTGCATCTGAATCATACAGCGAATCAAATTGAAAGCACAAGCAGCTTTTGCTGATGAAAACAATATGAAGCATGCCTATAATATGTGAGCCAGTTCAGGTGTTTCTGCATGTTTTATGTTACGTTACACTAATAGCGACTATAACACTTTAACGTAATGGTTTTCTTGAAGATACACCTGTAGTGGATCACAGAACATAAGCATGCTGCATATCATTTTAATCAGCAGAATCAGATTGTTCTAATAAGATACATTTTAGGGTGAAAAGATGCATTAAAAGATGCACGATACTACCATGTCATAGAGCACTCCTATGACCTTAGACTCAAAAATAATTTTCTCAACATCCTATCACTTGAAATTTCAGCTATACAGTAGACATTGTATTGAACTCATAACAGGGGGCAAGTTTCACATAATGAGAGATCATGTTAGATTCAATACTTTTAAAATACACTACTTTGTTCTTCCCTTCTCCCTTCCTCTCTGTGTATGGCCACCCAAGTTCCTAGACCACCACCCCCCACTATCACACAATTACTATTCATCTGCATTGAGCTCATTATATGGCTCACCAACACCCCACCTTCTTTTGCTTCTATTCAATGCTGCCCCATGCTGAGCCTGCAATTGACAATGTACACATTGTCTTCTTTAATTGCACACTTCACATCACATACACAACAGGTGATGTTCTCAACATGGATAGACTGTTTAGGCTAGTGGGTTCCTTCTGCACTTTGCACTTTGAGGTCTGGGGTTCAAATCATGGAAGGGGAGTTTTTTTTTCCTTTTCTTTTGAATCTTTATTTTTAGATTTAAAAAAAATCACTTGGTGGTGTCCTTGAATTCTGTTATGGCATGGTGTGACTCGGTAGCGCGAGCATCTTTAATGCAACTTTATACCTTCAATTGCATCTGAATCATAAAGCGAATCAAATTGAAAGCACAAGCAGCTTTTGCTGATGAAAAGCATATGAAGCATGCCTATAATCTGTGATCCAGTTCAGGTGTTTCTGCATGTTTTATGTAACATTACACTAATAGCGACTATAACACTTTAACGTAATGGTTTTCTTGAAGATACACCTGTAGAGGATCACAGAACATAAGCATGCTGCATATCATTTTTATCAGCAGAAGCAGATTGTTCAAATAAGATACATTTTAGGGTGAAGAGATGCATTAAAAGATGCACGATACTACCATGTCATATAGCACTCCTATGACATTAGACTCAAAACAATTCTCTCCACATCCTTTCACTTGAAATTTCTGTTATACAGTAGACATTGTATTGTACTCATAACAGGGGGCAAGTTTCACATAATGAGAGATCATGTTAGATTCAATACTTTTAAAATACACTACTTTGTTCTTCCCTTCTCCCTTCCTCTCTGTGTATGGCCACCCAAGTTCCTAGACCACCTCCCCCCACTATCACACAATTACTATTCATGTGCATTGAGCTCATTATAAGGCTCACCAACACCCCACCTTCTTTTGCTTCTATTCAATCCTGCCGCATGCTGAGCCTGCTATTGACAATGTACACATTGTCTGCTTTAATTGCACACTTCACATCACATACACAACAGGTGATGTTTTCAAGATGGATAGACTGTTTAGGCTAGTGGGTTCCTTCTGCGCTTTGCACTTTGAGTTCTGGGGTACAAATCATGGAAGGGGAGTTTTTTTTTCCTTTTCTTTTGAATCTTTATTTTTAGATTAAAATTAAATCACTTGGTGGTGTCAGTGAATTCTGTTATGGCATGGTGTGACTCGGTAGCGCGAGCATCTTTAATGCAACTTTATACATTCAATTGCATCTGAATCATAAAGCGAAACAAATTGAAAGCACAAGCAGCTTTTGCTGATGAAAAGATTATGAAGCATGCCTATAATCTGTGAGCCAGTTCAGGTGTTTCTGCATGTTTTATGTTACGTTACTCTAATAGCTACTATTACACTTTAACGTAATGGTTTTCTTGAAGATACACCTCTACTGGATCACAGAACATAAGCATGCTGCATATCATTTTAATCAGCAGAAGCAGATTGTTCTAATAAGTTACATTTTAGGGTGAAAAGATGCTTTAAAAGATGATCGATACTACCATGTCATACAGCACTCCTATGACCTTAGACTCAAAACAATTCTCTCCACATCCTTTCACTTGAAATTTCTGTTATACAGTAGACATTGTATTGTACTCATAACAGGGGGCAAGTTTCACATAATGAGAGATCATGTTAGATTCAATACTTTTAAAATACACTACTTTGTTCTTCCCTTCTCCCTTCCTCTCTGTGTATGGCCACCCAAGTTCCTAGACCACCACCCCCCACTATCACACAATTACTATTCATCTGCATTGAGCTCATTATATGGCTCACCAACACCCCACCTTCTTTTGCTTCTATTCAATGCTGCCCCATGCTGAGCCTGCAATTGACAATGTACACATTGTCTGCTTTAATTGCACACTTCACATCACATACACAACAGGTGATGTTCTCAACATGGATAGACTGTTTAGGCTAGTGGGTTCCTTCTGCGCTTTGCACTTTGAGGTCTGGGGTTCAAATCATGGAAGGGGAGTTTTTTTTTCCTTTTCTTTTGAATCTTTATTTTTAGATAAAAAAAAAATCACTTGGTGGTGTCCTTGAATTCTGTTATGGCATGGTGTGACTCGGTAGCGCGAGCATCTTTAATGCAACTTTATACCTTCAATTGCATCTGAATCATAAAGCGAATCAAATTGAAAGCACAAGCAGCTTTTGCTGATGAAAAGAATATGAAGCATGCCTATAATCTGTGATCCAGTTCAGGTGTTTCTGCATGTTTTATGTAACGTTACACTAATAGCGACTATAACACTTTAACGTAATGGTTTTCTTGAAGATACACCTGTAGAGGATCACAGAACATAAGCATGCTGCATATCATTTTTATCAGCAGAAGCAGATTGTTCAAATAAGATACATTTTAGGGTGAAGAGATGCATTAAAAGATGCACGATACTACCATGTCATATAGCACTCCTATGACATTAGACTCAAAACAATTCTCTCCACATCCTTTCACTTGAAATTTCTGTTATACAGTAGACATTGTATTGTACTCATAACAGGGGGCAAGTTTCACATAATGAGAGATCATGTTAGATTCAATACTTTTAAAATACACTACTTTGTTCTTCCCTTCTCCCTTCCTCTCTGTGTATGGCCACCCAAGTTCCTAGACCACCTCCCCCCACTATCACACAATTACTATTCATGTGCATTGAGCTCATTATAAGGCTCACCAACACCCCACCTTCTTTTGCTTCTATTCAATGCTGCCGCATGCTGAGCCTGCTATTGACAATGTACACATTGTCTGCTTTAATTGCACACTTCACATCACATACACAACAGGTGATGTTTTCAAGATGGATAGACTGTTTAGGCTAGTGGGTTCCTTCTGCGCTTTGCACTTTGAGTTCTGGGGTACAAATCATGGAAGGGGAGTTTTTTTTTCCTTTTCTTTTGAATCTTTATTTTTAGATTAAAAATAAATCACTTGGTGGTGTCAGTGAATTCTGTTATGGCATGGTGTGACTCGGTAGCGCGAGCATCTTTAATGCAACTTTATACATTCAATTGCATCTGAATCATAAAGCGAAACAAATTGAAAGCACAAGCAGCTTTTGCTGATGAAAAGATTATGAAGCATGCCTATAATCTGTGAGCCAGTTCAGGTGTTTCTGCATGTTTTATGTTACGTTACTCTAATAGCTACTATTACACTTTAACGTAATGGTTTTCCTGAAGATACACCTCTACTGGATCACAGAACATAAGCATGCTGCATATCATTTTAATCAGCAGAAGCAGATTGTTCTAATAAGTTACATTTTAGGGTGAAAAGATGCTTTAAAAGATGATCGATACTACCATGTCATACAGCACTCCTATGACCTTAGACTCAAAACAATTCTCTCCACATCCTTTCACTTGAAATTTCTGTTATACAGTAGACATTGTATTGTACTCATAACAGGGGGCAAGTTTCACATAATGAGAGATCATGTTAGATTCAATACTTTTAAAATACACTACTTTGTTCTTCCCTTCTCCCTTCCTCTCTGTGTATGGCCACCCACGTTCCTATACCACCTCCCCCCACTATCACACAATTACTATTCATCTGCATTGAGCTCATTATATGGCTCACCAACACCCCACCTTCTTTTGCTTCTATTCAATGCTGCCGCATGCTGAGCCTGCTATTGACAATGTACACATTGTCTTCTTTAATTGCACACTTCACATCACTTACACAACAGGTGATGTTCTCAACATGGATAGACTGTTTAGGCTAGTGGGTTTCTTCTGCGCTTTGCACTTTGAGGTCTGGGGTTCAAATCATGGAAGGGGAGTTTTTATTTCCTTTTCTTTTGAATCTTTATTTTTAGATTAAAAATAAATCACTTGGTGGTGTCCTTGAATTCTGTTATGGCATTGTGTGACTCGGTAGCGCGAGCATCTTTAATGCAACTTTATACCTTCAATTGCATCTGAATCATACAGCGAATCAAATTGAAAGCACAAGCAGCTTTTGCTGATGAAAACAATATGAAGCATGCCTATAATATGTGAGCCAGTTCAGGTGTTTCTGCATGTTTTATGTTACGTTACACTAATAGCGACTATAACACTTTAACGTAATGGTTTTCTTGAAGATACACCTGTAGTGGATCACAGAACATAAGCATGCTGCATATCATTTTAATCAGCAGAAGCAGATTGTTCTAATAAGATACATTTTAGGGTGAAAAGATGCATTAAAAGATGCACGATACTACCATGTCATACAGCACTCCTATGACCTTAGACTCAAAAATAATTTTCTCAACATCCTATTACTTGAAATTTCAGCTATACAGTAGACATTGTATTGAACTCATAACAGGGGGCAAGTTTCACATAATGAGAGATCATGTTAGATTCAATACTTTTAAAATACACTACTTTGTTCTTCCCTTCTGCCTTCCTCTCTGTGTATGGCCACCCAAGTTCCTAGACCACCACCCCCCACTATCACACAATTACTATTCATCTGCATTGAGCTCATTATATGGCTCACCAACACCCCACCTTCTTTTGCTTCTATTCAATGCTGCCCCATGCTGAGCCTGCAATTGACAATGTACACATTGTCTGCTTTAATTGCACACTTCACATCACATACACAACAGGTGATGTTCTCAACATGGATAGACTGTTTAGGCTAGTGGGTTCCTTCTGCGCTTTGCACTTTGAGGTCTGGGGTTCAAATCATGGAAGGGGAGTTTTTTTTTCCTTTTCTTTTGAATCTTTATTTTTAGATTAAAAAAAAATCACTTGGTGGTGTCCTTGAATTCTGTTATGGCATGGTGTGACTCAGTAGCGCGAGCATCTTTAATGCAACTTTATACCTTCAATTGCATCTGAATCATAAAGCGAATCAAATTGAAAGCACAAGCAGCTTTTGCTGATGAAAAGAATATGAAGCATGCCTATAATCTGTGAGCCAGTTCAGGTGTTTCTGCATGTTTTATGTAACGTTACACTAATAGCGACTATAACACTTTAACGTAATGGTTTTCTTGAAGATACACCTGTAGAGGATCACAGAACATAAGCATGCTGCATATCATTTTTATCAGCAGAAGCAGATTGTTCTAATAAGATACATTTTAGGGTGAAGAGATGCATTAAAAGATGCACGATAATACCATGTCATATAGCACTCCTATGACATTAGACTCAAAACAATTCTCTCCACATCCTTTCACTTGAAATTTCTGTTATACAGTAGACATTGTATTTTACTCATAAAAGGGGGCAAGTTTCACATAATGAGAGATCATGTTAGATTCAATACTTTTAAAATACACTTCTTTGTTCTTCCCTTCTCCCTACCTCTCTGTGTATGGCCACCCAAGTTCCTAGACCACCTCACCCCACTATCACACAATTACTATTCATGTGCATTGAGCTCATTATAAGGCTCACCAACACCCCACCTTCTTTTGCTTCTATTCAATGCTGCCGCATGCTGAGCCTGCTATTGACAATGTACACATTGTCTGCTTTAATTGCACACTTCACATCACTTACACAACAGGTGATGTTCTCAACATGGATAGACTGTTTAGGCTAGTGGGTTTCTTCTGCGCTTTGCACTTTGAGGTCTGGGGTTCAAATCATGGAAGGGGAGTTTTTATTTCCTTTTCTTTTGAATCTTTATTTTTAGATTAAAAATAAATCACTTGGTGGTGTCCTTGAATTCTGTTATGGCATTGTGTGACTCGGTAGCGCGAGCATCTTTAATGCAACTTTATACCTTCAATTGCATCTGAATCATACAGCGAATCAAATTGAAAGCACAAGCAGCTTTTGCTGATGAAAACAATATGAAGCATGCCTATAATATGTGAGCCAGTTCAGTTGTTTCTGCATGTTTTATGTTACGTTACACTAATAGCGACTATAACACTTTAACGTAATGGTTTTCTTGAAGATACACCTGTAGTGGATCACAGAACATAAGCATGCTGCATATCATTTTAATCAGCAGAAGCAGATTGTTCTAAGAAGATACATTTTAGGGTGAAAAGATGCATTAAAAGATGCACTATACTACCATGTCATACAGCACTCCTATGACCTTAGACTCAAAATAATTCTCTCCACATCCTTTCACTTGAAATTTCTGTTATACAGTAGACATTGTATTGTACTCATAACAGGGGGCAAGTTTCACATAATGAGAGATCATGTTAGATTCAATACTTTTAAAATACACTACTTTGTTCTTCCCTTCTCCCTTCCTCTCTGTGTATGGCCACCCAAGTTCCTAGACCACCTCCCCCCACTATCACACAATTACTATTCATCTGCATTGAGCTCATTATATGGCTCACCAAAACCCCACCTTCTTTTGCTTCTATTAAATGCTGCCGCATGCTGAGCCTGCAAATGACAATGTACACATTGTCTGCTTTAAATGCACACTTCACATCACATACACAACAGGTGATGTTCTCAACATGGATAGACTGTTTAGGCTAGTGGGTTTCTTTTGCGCTTTGCACTTTGAATTCTGGGGTTCAAATCATGGAAGGGGAGTTTTTTTTTCCTTTTCTTTTGAATCTTTATTTTTAGATTAAAAATAAATCATTTGGTGGTGTCCGTGAATTCTGTTATGGCATGGTGTGACTCGGTAGCGCGAGCATCTTTAATGCAACTTTATAGCTTCAATTGCATCTGAATCATACAGTGAATCAAATTGAAAGCACAAGCAGCTTTTGCTGATGAAAACAATATGAAGCATGCCTATAATATGTGAGCCAGTTCAGTTGTTTCTGCATGTTTTATGTTACGTTACACTAATAGCGACTATAACACTTTAACGTAATGGTTTTCTTGAAGATACACCTGTACTGGATCACAGAACATAGGCATGCTGCATATCATTTTAATCAGCAGAAGCAGATTGTTCTAATAAGATACATTTTAGGGTGAAAAGATGCATTAAAAGATGCACGATACTACCATGTCATACAGCACTCCTATGACCTTAGACTCAAAAATAATTTTCTCAACATCCTATCACTTGAAATTTCAGCTATACAGTAGACATTGTATTGAACTCATAACAGGGGGCAAGTTTCACATAATGAGAGATCATGTTAGATTCAATACTTTTAAAATACACTACTTTGTTCTTCCCTTCTCCCTTCCTCTCTGTGTATGGCCACCCAAGTTCCTAGACCACCTCCCCCCACTATCACACAATTACTATTCATGTGCATTGAGCTCATTATAAGGCTCACCAACACCCCACCTTCTTTTGCTTCTATTCAATGCTGCCGCATGCTGAGCCTGCTATTGACAATGTACACATTGTCTGCTTTAATTGCACACTTCACATCACATACACAACAGGTGATGTTCTCAAGATGGATAGACTGTTTAGGCTAGTGGGTTCCTTCTGCGCTTTGCACTTTGAGGTCTGGGGTACAAATCATGGAAGGGGAGTTTTTTTTTACTTTTCTTTTGAATCTTTATTTTTAGATTAAAAATAAATCACTTGGTGGTGTCCGTGAATTCTGTTATGGCATGGTGTGACTCGGTAGCGCGAGCATCTTTAATGCAACTTTATACCTTCAATTGCATCTGAATCATAAAGCGAATCAAATTGAAAGCACAAGCAGCTTTTGATGATGAAAAGAATGTGAAGCATGCCTATAATCTGTGAGCCAGTTCAGGTGTTTCTGCATGTTTTATGTTACGTTACTCTAATAGCGACTATAACACTTTAACGTAATGGTTTTCTTGAAGATACACCTGTACTGGATCACAGAACATAAGCATGCTGCATATCATTTTAATCAGCAGAAGCAGATTGTTCTTATAAGTTACATTTTAGGGTGAAAAGATGCATTAAAAGATGCTCGATACTACCATGTCATACAGCACTCCCATGACCTTAGACTCAAAACAATTCTCTACACATCCTTTCACTTGAAATTTCTGTTATACAGTAGACATTGTTTTGTACTCATAACAGGGGGCAAGTTTCACATAATGAGAGATCATGTTAGATTCAATACTTTTAAAATACACTACTTTGTTCTTCCCTTCTCCCTTCCTCTCTGTGTATGGCCACCCAAGTTCCTAGACCACCTCCCCCCACTATCACACAATTACTATTCATCTGCATTGAGCTCATTATATGGCTCAGCAACACCCCACCTTCTTTTGCTTCTATTCAATGCTGCCGCATGCTGAGCCTGCTATTGACAATGTACACATTGTCTGCTTTAGTTGCACACTTCACATCACATACACAACAGGTGATGTTCTCAAGATGGATAGACTGTTTAGGCTAGTGGGTTCCTTCTGCGCTTTGCACTTTGAGTTCTGGGGTACAAATCATGGAAGGGGATTTTTTTTTTCCTTTTCTTTTGAATCTTTATTTTTAGATTAAAAAAAATCACTTGGTAGTGTCCTTGAATTCTGTTATGGCATGGTGTGACTCGGTAGCACGAGCATCTTTAATGCAACTTTATACCTTCAATTGCATCTGAATCATACAGCGAATCAAATTGAAAGCACAAGCAGCTTTTGCTGATGAAAAGAATATGAAGCATGCCTATAATCTGTGAGCCAGTTCAGGTGTTTCTGCATTTTTTATGTTACGTTACACTAATTGCGACTATAACACTTTAACGTAATGGTTTTCTTGAAGATACACCTGTAGTGGATCACAGAACATAAGCATGCTGCATATCATTTTAATCAGCAGAAGCAGATTGTTCTAAGAAGATACATTTTAGGGTGAAAAGATGCATTAAAAGATGCACTATACTACCATGTCATACAGCACTCCTATGACCTTAGACTCAAAATAATTCTCTCCACATCCTTTCACTTGAAATTTCTGTTATACAGTAGACATTGTATTGTACTCATAACAGGGGGCAAGTTTCACATAATGAGAGATCATGTTAGATTCAATACTTTTAAAATACACTACTTTGTTCTTCCCTTCTCCCTTCCTCTCTGTGTTTCGCCACCCAAATTCCTAGACCACCTCCCCCCACTATCACACAATTACTATTCATCTGCATTGAGCTCATTATATGGCTCACCAAAACCCCACCTTCTTTTGCTTCTATTAAATGCTGCCGCATGCTGAGCCTGCAAATGACAATGTACACATTGTCTGCTTTAAATGCACACTTCACATCACATACACAACAGGTGATGTTCTCAACTTGGATAGACTGTTTAGGCTAGTGGGTTTCTTTTGCGCTTTGCACTTTGAGGTCTGGGGTTCAAATCATGGAAGGGGAGATTTTTTTTCCTTTTCTTTTGAATCTTTATTTTTAGATTAAAAATAAATCACTTGGTGGTGTCCGTGAATTCTGTTATGGCATGGTGTGACTCGGTAGCGCGAGCATCTTTAATGCAACTTTATAGCTTCAATTGCATCTGAATCATACAGTGAATCAAATTGAAAGCACAAGCAGCTTTTGCTGATGAAAACAATATGAAGCATGCCTATAATATGTGAGCCAGTTCAGTTGTTTCTGCATGTTTTATGTTACGTTACACTAATAGCGACTATAACACTTTAACGTAATGGTTTTCTTGAAGATACACCTGTACTGGATCACAGAACATAGGCATGCTGCATATCATTTTAATCAGCAGAAGCAGATTGTTCTAATAAGATACATTTTAGGGTGAAAAGATGCATTAAAAGATGCACGATACTACCATGTCATACAGCACTCCTATGACCTTAGACTCAAAAATAATTTTCTCAACATCCTATCACTTGAAATTTCAGCTATACAGTAGACATTGTATTGAACTCATAACAGGGGGCAAGTTTCACATAATGAGAGATCATGTTAGATTCAATACTTTTAAAATACACTACTTTGTTCTTCCCTTCTCCCTTCCTCTCTGTGTATGGCCACCCAAGTTCCTAGACCACCTCCCCCCACTATCACACAATTACTATTCATGTGCATTGAGCTCATTATAAGGCTCACCAACACCCCACCTTCTTTTGCTTCTATTCAATGCTGCCGCATGCTGAGCCTGCTATTGACAATGTACACATTGTCTGCTTTAATTGCACACTTCACATCACATACACAACAGGTGATGTTCTCAAGATGGATAGACTGTTTAGGCTAGTGGGTTCCTTCTGCGCTTTGCACTTTGAGGTCTGGGGTACAAATCATGGAAGGGGAGTTTTTTTTTACTTTTCTTTTGAATCTTTATTTTTAGATTAAAAATAAATCACTTGGTGGTGTCCGTGAATTCTGTTATGGCATGGTGTGACTCGGTAGCGCGAGCATCTTTAATGCAACTTTATACCTTCAATTGCATCTGAATCATAAAGCGAATCAAATTGAAAGCACAAGCAGCTTTTGATGATGAAAAGAATGTGAAGCATGCCTATAATCTGTGAGCCAGTTCAGGTGTTTCTGCATGTTTTATGTTACGTTACTCTAATAGCGACTATAACACTTTAACGTAATGGTTTTCTTGAAGATACTCCTGTACTGGATCACAGAACATAAGCATGCTGCATATCATTTTAATCAGCAGAAGCAGATTGTTCTTATAAGTTACATTTTAGGGTGAAAAGATGCATTAAAAGATGCTCGATACTACCATGTCATACAGCACTCCCATGACCTTAGACTCAAAACAATTCTCTACACATCCTTTCACTTGAAATTTCTGTTATACAGTAGACATTGTTTTGTACTCATAACAGGGGGCAAGTTTCACATAATGAGAGATCATGTTAGATTCAATACTTTTAAAATACACTACTTTGTTCTTCCCTTCTCCCTTCCTCTCTGTGTATGGCCACCCAAGTTCCTAGACCACCTACCCCCACTATCACACAATTACTATTCATCTGCATTGAGCTCATTATATGGCTCACCAACACCCCACCTTCTTTTGCTTCTATTCAATGCTGCCGCATGCTGAGCCTGCTATTGACAATGTACACATTGTCTGCTTTAATTGCACACTTCACATCACATACACAACAGGTGATGTTCTCAACATGGATAGACTGTTTAGGCTAGTGGGTTCCTTCTGCGCTTTGCACTTTGAGGTCTGGGGTTCAAATCATGGAAGGGGAGTTTTTTTCTCCTTTTCTTTTGAATCTTTATTTTTAGATTAAAAATAAATCACTTGGTGGTGTCCGTGAATTCTGTTATGGCATGGTGTGACTCGGTAGCGCGAGCATCTTTAATGCAACTTTATACCTTCAATTGCATCTGAATCATAAAGTGAATCAAATTGAAAGCACAAGCAGCTTTTGCTGATGAAAAGAATATGAAGCATGCCTATAATCTGTGAGCCTGTTCAGGTGTTTCTGCATGTTTTATGTTACGTTACTCTAATAGCGACTATAACACTTTAACGTAATGGTTTTCTTGAAGACACACCTGTACTGGATCACCGAACATAAGCATGCTGCATACCATTTTAATCAGCAGAAGCAGATTGTTCTTATAAGTTACATTTTAGGGTGAAAAGATGCATTAAAAGATGCTCGATACTATCATGTCATACAGCACTCCTATGACCTTAGACTCAAAACAATTCTCTCCACATCCTTTCACTTGAAATTTCTGTTATACAGTAGACATTGTATTGTACTCATAACATGGGGCAAGTTTCACATAATGAGAGATCATGTTAGATTCAATACTTTTAAAATACACTACTTTGTACTTCCCTTCTCCCTTCCTCTCTGTGTATGGCCACCAAAGTTCCTAGACCACCTCCCCCCACTATCACACAATTACTATTCATCTGCATTGAGCTCATTATACAGCTCACCAACACCCCACCTTCTTTTGCTTCTATTCAATGCTGCCGCATGCTGAGCCTGCTATTGACAATGTACTCATTGTCTGCTTTAGTTGCACACTACACATCACATACACAACAGGTGATGATCTCAAGATGGATAGACTGTTTAGGCTAGTGGGTTCCTTCTGCGCTTTGCACTTTGAGTTCTGGGGTACAAATCATGGAAGGGGAGTTTTTTTTTCCTTTTCTTTTGAATCTTTATTTTTAGATTTAAAAAAAATCACTTGGTGGTGTCCTTGAATTCTGTTATGGCATGGTGTGACTCGGTAGCGCGAGCATCTTTAATGCAACTTTATACCTTCAATTGCATCTGAATCATACAGCGAATCAAATTGAAAGCACAAGCAGCTTTTGCTGATGAAAAGAATATGAAGCATGCCTATAATCTGTGAGCCAGTTCAGGTGTTTCTGCATTTTTTATGTTACGTTACACTAATAGCGACTATAACACTTTAACGTAATGGTTTTCTTGAAGATACACCTGTACTGGATTACAGAACTTAAGCATGCTGCATATCATTTTAATCAGCAGAAGCAGATTGTTCTAATAAGATACATTTTAGGGTGAAAAGATGAATTAAAAGATGCACGATACTACCATGTCACACAGCACTCATATGACCTTAGACTCAAAAATAATTCTCTCAACATCCTATCACTTAAAATTTCTGCTATACAGTAGACATTGTATTGTACTCATAACAGGGGGGCAAGTTTCACATAATGAGAGATCATGTTAGATTCAATACTTTTAAAATACACTATTTTGTTCTTCCCTTCACCCTTCCTCTCTGTGTATGGCCACCCAAGTTCCTAGACCACCACCCCCCACTATCACACAATTACTATTCATCTGCATTGAGCTCATTATATGGCTCACCAACTCCCCACCTTCTTTTGCTTCTATTCAATGCTGCCGCATGCTGAGCCTGCTATTGACAATGTACACATTGTCTGCTTTAGTTGCACACTACACATCACATACACAACAGGTGATGTTCTCAAGATGGATAGACTGTTTAGGCTAGTGGGTTCCTTCTGCGCTTTGCACTTTGAGTTCTGGGGTACAAATCATGGAAGGGGAGTTTTTTTTTCCTTTTCTTTTGAATCTTTATTTTTAGATAAAAAAAAAATCACTTGGTGGTGTCCTTGAATTCTGTAATGGCATGGTGTGACTCGGTAGCGCGAGCATCTTTAATGCAACTTTATACCTTCAATTGCATCTGAATCATACAGCGAATCAAATTGAAAGCACAAGCAGCTTTTGCTGATGAAAAGAATATGAAGCATGCCTATAATCTGTGAGCCAGTTCAGGTGTTTCTGCATGTTTTATGTTACGTTACTCTAATGGCGACTATTACACTTTAACGTAATGGTTTTCTTGAAGATACACCTCTACTGGATCACAGAACATAAGCATGCTGCATATCATTTTAATCAGCAGAAGCAGATTGTTCTAATAAGTTACATTTTAGGGTGAAAAGATGCTTTAAAAGATGCTCGATACTACCATGTCATACAGCACTCCTATGACCTTAGACTCAAAACAATTCTCTCCACATCCTTTCACTTGAAATTTCTGTTATACAGTAGACATTGTATTGTACTCATAACAGGGGGCAAGTTTCACATAATGAGAGATCATGTTAGATTCAATACTTTTAAAATACACTACTTTGTTCTTCCCATCTCCCTTCCTCTCTGTGTATGGCCACCCAAGTTCCTAGACCACCTCCCCCCACTATCACACAATTACTATTCATCTGCATTGAGCTCATTATATGGCTCACCAACACCCCACCTTCTTTTGCTTCTATTCAATGCTGCCGCATGCTGAGCCTGCTATTGACAATGTACACATTGTCTGCATTAATTGCACACTTCACATCACTTACACAACAGGTGATGTTCTCAACATGGATAGACTGTTTAGGCTAGTGGGTTTCTTCTGCGCTTTGCACTTTGAGGTCTGGGGTTCAAATCATGGAAGGGGAGTTTTTATTTCCTTTTCTTTTGAATCTTTATTTTTAGATTAAAAATAAATCACTTGGTGGTGTCCTTGAATTCTGTTATGGTATTGTGTGACTCGGTAGTGCGAGCATCTTTAATGCAACTTTATACCTTCAATTGCATCTGAATCATACAGCGAATCAAATTGAAAGCACAAGCAGCTTTTGCTGATGAAAACAATATGAAGCATGCCTATAATATGTGAGCCAGTTCAGGTGTTTCTGCATGTTTTATGTTACGTTACACTAATAGCGACTATAACACTTTAACGTAATGGTTTTCTTGAAGATACACCTGTAGTGGATCACAGAACATAAGCATGCTGCATATCATTTTAATCAGCAGAAGCAGATTGTTCTAATAAGATACATTTTAGGGTGAAAAGATGCATTAAAAGATGCACGATACTACCATGTCATACAGCACTCCTATGACCTTAGACTCAAAAATAATTTTCTCAACATCCTATTACTTGAAATTTCAGCTATACAGTAGACATTGTATTGAACTCATAACAGGGGGCAAGTTTCACATAATGATAGATCATGTTAGATTCAATACTTTTAAAATACACTACTTTGTTCTTCCCTTCTCCCTTCCTCTCTGTGTATGGCCACCCAAGTTCCTAGACCACCACCCCCCACTATCACACAATTACTATTCATCTGCATTGAGCTCATTATATGGCTCACCAACACCCCACCTTCTTTTGCTTCTATTCAATGCTGCCCCATGCTGAGCCTGCAATTGACAATGTACACATTGTCTGCTTTAATTGCACACTTCACATCACATACACAACAGGTGATGTTCTCAACATGGATAGACTGTTTAGGCTAGTTGGTTCCTTCTGCGCTTTGCACTTTGAGGTCTGGGGTTCAAATCATGGAAGGGGAGTTTTTTTTTCCTTTTCTTTTGAATCTTTATTTTTAGATAAAAAAAAAATCACTTGGTGGTGTCCTTGAATTCTGTTATGGCATGGTGTGACTCGGTAGCGCGAGCATCTTTAATGCAACTTTATACCTTCAATTGCATCTGAATCATAAAGCGAATCAAATTGAAAGCACAAGCAGCTTTTGCTGATGAAAAGAATATGAAACATGCCTATAATCTGTGAGCCAGTTCAGGTGTTTCTGCATGTTTTATGTAACGTTACACTAATAGCGACTATAACACTTTAACGTAATGGTTTTCTTGAAGATACACCTGTAGAGGATCAAAGAACATAAGCATGCTGCATATCATTTTTATCAGCAGAAGCAGATTGTTCTAATAAGATACATTTTAGGGTGAAGAGATGCATTAAAAGATGCACGATACTACCATGTCATATAGCACTCCTATGACATTAGACTCAAAACAATTCTCTCCACATCCTTTCACTTGAAATTTCTGTTATACAGTAGACATTGTATTGTACTCATAAAAGGGGGCAAGTTTCACATAATGAGAGATCATGTTAGATTCAATACTTTTAAAATACACTTCTTTGTTCTTCCCTTCTCCCTACCTCTCTGTGTATGGCCACCCAAGTTCCTAGACCACCTCCCCCCACTATCACACAATTACTATTCATGTGCATTGAGCTCATTATAAGGCTCACCAACACCCCACCTTCTTTTGCTTCTATTCAATGCTGCCGCATGCTGAGCCTGCTATTGACAATGTACACATTGTCTGCTTTAATTGCACACTTCACATCACATACACAACAGGTGATGTTCTCAAGATGGATAGACTGTTTAGGCTAGTGGGTTCCTTCTGCGCTTTGCACTTTTAGGTCTTGGGTACAAATCATGGAAGGGGAGTTTTTTTTTACTTTTCTTTTGAATCTTTATTTTTAGATTAAAAATAAATCACTTGGTGGTGTCCGTGAATTCTGTTATGGCATGGTGTGACTCGGTAGCGCGAGCATCTTTAATGCAACTTTATACCTTCAATTGCATCTGAATCATAAAGCGAATCAAATTGAAAGCACAAGCAGCTTTTGTTGATGAAAAGAATATGAAGCATGCCTATAATCTGTGAGCCAGTTCAGGTGTTTCTGCATGTTTTATGTTACGTTACTCTAATAGCGACTATAACACTTTAACGTAATGGTTTTCTTGAAGATACACCTGTACTGGATCACAGAACATAAGCATGCTGCATATCATTTTAATTAGCAGAAGCAGATTGTTCTAATAAGATACATTTTAGGGTGAAAAGATGCATTAAAAGATGCACGATACTACCATGTCATACAGCACTCCTATGACCTTAGACTCAAAACAATTCTCTCCACATCCTTTCACTTGAAATTTCTGTTATACAGTAGACATTGTATTGTACTCATAACAGGGGGCAAGTTTCACATAATGAGAGATCATGTTAGATTCAATACTTTTAAAACACACTACTTTGTTCTTCCCTTCTCCCTTCCTCTCTGAGTATGGCAACCCAAGTTCCTAGACCACCACCCCACACTATCACACAATTACTTTTCATCTGCATTGAGCTCATTATATGGCTCACCAACACCCCACCTTCTTTTGCTTCTATTCAATGCTGCCGCATGCTGAGCCTGCTATTGACAATGTACACATTGTCTGCTTTAATTGCACACTTCACATCACATACACAACAGGTGATGTTCTCAACATGGATAGACTGTTTAGGCTAGTGGGTTCCTTCTGTGCTTTGCACTTTGTGGTCTGGGGTTCAAATCATCGAAGGGGAGTTTTTTTTCCTTTTCTTTTGAATCTTTATTTTTAGATTAAAAATAAATCACTTGGTGGTGTCTGTGAATTCTGTTATGGCATGGTGTGACTCGGTAGCGCGAGCATTTTTAATGTAACATTTTACCTTCAATTGCATCTGAATCATACAGCGAATCAAATTGAAAGCACAAGCAGCTTTTGCTGATGAAAAGATTATGAAGCATGCCTATAATCTGTAAGCCAGTTCAGGTGTTTCTGCATGTTATATGTTACGTTACACTAATAGCGACTATAACACTTTAAAGTAATAGTTTTCTTGAAGATACACCTGTACTGGATCACAGAACATAGGCATGCTGCACATCATTTTAATCAGCAGAAGCAGATTGTTCAAATAAGATACATTTTAGGGTGAAAAGATGCATTAAAAGATGCAGGATACTACCATGTCATACAGCACTCCTATGACCTTAGACTCAAAACAATTCTCTCCACATCCTTTCACTTGAAATTTCTACTATACTGTAGCCATTGTATTGTACTCATAACAGGGGGCAAGTTTCACATAATGAGAGATCATGTTAGATTCAATACTTTTAAAATACACTACTTTGTTCTTCCCTTCTCCCTTCCTCTCTGTGTATGGCCACCCAAGTTCCTGGACAACCTCCCCCAACTGTCACACAATTACTATTCATCTGCATTGAGCTCATTATATGGCTCACCAATACCCCACCTTATTTTGCTTCTATTCAATGCTGCCGCATGCTGAGCCTGCTATTGACAATGTACACATTGCCTGCTTTAGATGCACACTTAACATCACTTACACAACAGGTGATGTTCTCAACATGGATAGACTGTTTAGGCTAGTGGGTTCCTTCTGCGCTTTGCACTTTGAGGTCTGGGGTACAAATCATGGAAGGGGAGTTTTTATTTCCTTTTCTTTTGAATCTTTATTTTTAGATTAAAAATAAATCACTTGGTGGTGTCCGTGAATTCTGTTATGGCATGGTTTGACTCGGTAGCGCGAGCATCTTTAATGCAACTTTATACCTTCAATTGCATCTGAATCATACAGCGATTCAAATTGAAAGCACAAGCAGCTTTTGCTGATGAAAAGAATACGAAGCATGCCTATAATCTGTGAGCCAGTTCAGGTGTTTCTGCATGTTTTATGTTACGTTACACTAATAGCGACTATAACACTTTAACGTAATGGTTTTCTTGAAGAGACACCTGTACTGGATCACAGAACATAGGCATGCTGCATATCATTTTAATCAGCAGAAGCAGATTGTTCTAATAAGATACATTTTAGGGTGAAAAGATGCATTAAAAGATGCAGGATACTACCATGTCATACAGCACTCCTATGACCTTAGACTCAAAACAATTCTCTCCACATCCTTTCACTTGAAATTTCTACTATACTGTAGCCATTGTATTGTACTCATAACAGGGGGCAAGTTTCACATAATGAGAGATCATGTTAGATTCAATACTTTTAAAATACACTACTTTGTTCTTCCCTTCTCCCTTCCTCTCTGTGTATGGCCACCCAAGTTCCTGGACAACCTCCCCCAACTGTCACACAATTACTATTCATCTGCATTGAGCTCATTATATGGCTCACCAATACCCCACCTTATTTTGCTTCTATTCAATGCTGCCGCATGCTGAGCCTGCTATTGACAATGTACACATTGTCTGCTTTAATTGCACACTTAACATCACTTACACAACAGGTGATGTTCTCAACATGGATAGACTGTTTAGGCTAGTGGGTTCCTTCTGCGCTTTGCACTTTGAGGTCTGGGGTACAAATCATGGAAGGGGAGTTTTTATTTCCTTTTCTTTTGAATCTTTATTTTTAGATTAAAAATAAATCACTTGGTGGTGTCCGTGAATTCTGTTATGGCATGGTTTGACTCGGTAGCGCGAGCATCTTTAATGCAACTTTATACCTTCAATTGCATCTGAATCATACAGCGATTCAAATTGAAAGCACAAGCAGCTTTTGCTGATGAAAAGAATACGAAGCATGCCTATAATCTGTGAGCCAGTTCAGGTGTTTCTGCATGTTTTATGTTACGTTACACTAATAGCGACTATAACACTTTAACGTAATGGTTTTCTTGAAGATACACCTGTACTGGATCACAGAACATAGGCATGCTGCATATCATTTTAATCAGCAGAAGCAGATTGTTCTAATAAGATACATTTTAGGGTGAAAAGATGCATTAAAAGATGCACGATACTACCATGTCATACAGCACTCCTATGACCTTAGACTCAAAAATAATTCTCTCAACATCCTATCACTTAAAATTTCTGCTATACAGTAGACATTGTATTGTACTCATAACAGGGGGGCAAGTTTCACATAATGAGAGATCATGTTAGATTCAATACTTTTAAAATACACTATTTTGTTCTTCCCTTCTCCCTTCCTCTCTGTGTATGGCCACCCAAGTTCCTAGACCACCACCCCCCACTATCACACAATTACTATTCATCTGCATTGAGCTCATTATATGGCTCACAAACTCCCCACCTTCTTTTGCTTCTATTCAATGCTGCCGCATGCTGAGCCTGCAATTGACAATGTACACATTGTCTGCTTTAATTGCACACTTCACATCACATACTCAACAGGTGATGTTCTCAACATGGTTAGACTGTTTAGGCAAGTGGGTTCCTTCTGCGCTTTGCACTTTGAGGTCTGGGGTTCAAATTATGGAAGGGGAGTTTTTTTTTCCTTTTCTTTTGAATCTTTATTATTAGATTAAAAATATATCATTTGGTGGTGTCCGTGAATACAGTTATGGCATGGTGTGACTCGGTAGCGCGAGCATCTTTAATGCAACTTTATACCTTCAATTGCATCTGAATCATAAAGCGAATCAAATTGAAAGCACAAGCAGCTTTTGATGATGAAAAGAATATGAAGCATGCCTATAATATGTGAGCCAGTTCAGGTGTTTCTGCATGTTTTATGTTATGTTACACTAATAGCGACTATAACACTTTAACGTAATGGTTTTCTTGAAGATACACCTGTAGTGGATCACAGAACATAAGCATGCTGCATATCATTTTAATCAGCAGAAGCAGATTGTTCTAATAAGATACATTTTAGGGTGAAAAGATGCATTAAAAGATGCACAATACTACCATGTCATACAGCACTCCTATGACCTTAGACTCAAAAATAATTTTCTCAACATCCTATTACTTGAAATTTCAGCTATACAGTAGACATTGTATTGAACTCATAACAGGGGGCAAGTTTCACATAATGAGAGATCATGTTAGATTCAATACTTTTAAAATACACTACTTTGTTCTTCCCTTCTCCCTTCCTCTCTGTGTATGGCCACCCAAGTTCCTAGACCACCACCCCCCACTATCACACAATTACTATTCATCTGCATTGAGCTCATTATATGGCTCACCAACACCCTACCTTCTTTTGCTTCTATTCAATGCTGCCCCATGCTGAGCCTGCAATTGACAATGTACACATTGTCTGCTTTAATTGCACATTTCACATCACATACACAACAGGTGATGTTCTCAACATGGATAGACTGTTTAGGCTAGTTGGTTCCTTCTGCGCTTTGCACTTTGAGGTCTGGGGTTCAAATCCTGGAAGGGGAGTTTTTTTTTCCTTTTCTTTTGAATCTTTATTTTTAGATTTAAAAAAAATCACTTGGTGGTGTCCTTGAATTCTGTTATGGCATGGTGTGACTCGGTAGCGCGAGCATCTTTAATGCAACTTTATACCTTCAATTGCATCTGAATCATAAAGCGAATCAAATTGAAAGCACAAGCAGCTTTTGCTGATGAAAAGAATATGAAACATGCCTATAATCTGTGAGCCAGTTCAGGTGTTTCTGCATGTTTTATGTAACGTTACACTAATAGCGACTATAACACTTTAACGTAATGGTTTTCTTGAAGATACACCTGTAGAGGATCACAGAACATAAGCATGCTGCATATCATTTTTATCAGCAGAAGCAGATTGTTCTAATAAGATACATTTTAGGGTGAAGAGATGCATTAAAAGATGCACGATACTACCATGTCATATAGCACTCCTATGACATTAGACTCAAAACAATTCTCTCCACATCCTTTCACTTGAAATTTCTGTTATACAGTAGACATTGTATTGTACTCATAAAAGGGGGCAAGTTTCACATAATGAGAGATCATGTTAGATTCAATACTTTTAAAATACACTTCTTTGTTCTTCCTTTCTCCCTACCTCTCTGTGTATGGCCACCCAAGTTCCTAGACCACCTCCCCCCACTATCACACAATTACTATTCATGTGCATTGAGCTCATTATAAGGCTCACCAACACCCCACCTTCTTTTGCTTCTATTCAATGCTGCCGCATGCTGAGCCTGCTATTGACAATGTACACATTGTCTGCTTTAATTGCACACTTCACATCACATACACAACAGGTGATGTTCTCAAGATGGATAGACTGTTTAGGCTAGTGGGTTCCTTCTGCGCTTTGCACTTTTAGGTCTTGGGTACAAATCATGGAAGGGGAGTTTTTTTTTACTTTTCTTTTGAATCTTTATTTTTAGATTAAAAATAAATCACTTGGTGGTGTCCGTGAATTCTGTTATGGCATGGTGTGACTCGGTAGCGCGAGCATCTTTAATGCAACTTTATACCTTCAATTGCATCTGAATCATAAAGCGAATCAAATTGAAAGCACAAGCAGCTTTTGCTGATGAAAAGAATATGAAGCATGCCTATAATCTGTGAGCCAGTTCAGGTGTTTCTGCATGTTTTATGTTACGTTACTCTAATAGCGACTATAACACTTTAACGTAATGGTTTTCTTGAAGATACACCTGTACTGGATCACAGAACATAAGCATGCTGCATATCATTTTAATCAGCAGAAGCAGATTGTTCTTATAAGTTACATTTTAGGGTGAAAAGATGCATTAAAAGATGCTCGATACTACCATGTCATACAGCACTCCCATGACCTTAGACTCAAAACAATTCTCTACACATCCTTTCACTTGAAATTTCTGTTATACAGTAGACATTGTATTGTACTCATAACAGGGGGCAAGTTTCACATAATGAGAGATCATGTTAGATTCAATACTTTTAAAACACACTACTTTGTTCTTCCCTTCTCCCTTCCTCTCTGAGTATGGCAACCCAAGTTCCTAGACCACCACCCCACACTATCACACAATTACTTTTCATCTGCATTGAGCTCATTATATGGCTCACCAACACCCCACCTTCTTTTGCTTCTATTCAATGCTGCCGCATGCTGAGCCTGCTATTGACAATGTACACATTGTCTGCTTTAATTGCACACTTCACATCACATACACAACAGGTGATGTTCTCAACATGGATAGACTGTTTAGGCTAGTGGGTTCCTTCTGTGCTTTGCACTTTGTGGTCTGGGGTTCAAATCATCGAAGGGGAGTTTTTTTTCCTTTTCTTTTGAATCTTTATTTTTAGATTAAAAATAAATCACTTGGTGGTGTCTGTGAATTCTGTTATGGCATGGTGTGACTCGGTAGCGCGAGCATTTTTAATGTAACATTTTACCTTCAATTGCATCTGAATCATACAGCGAATCAAACTGAAAGCACAAGCAGCTTTTGCTGATGAAAAGATTATGAAGCATGCCTATAATCTGTAAGCCAGTTCAGGTGTTTCTGCATGTTATATGTTACGTTACACTAATAGCGACTATAACACTTTAAAGTAATAGTTTTCTTGAAGATACACCTGTACTGGATCACAGAACATAGGCATGCTGCACATCATTTTAATCAGCAGAAGCAGATTGTTCAAATAAGATACATTTTAGGGTGAAAAGATGCATTAAAAGATGCAGGATACTACCATGTCATACAGCACTCCTATGACCTTAGACTCAAAACAATTCTCTCCACATCCTTTCACTTGAAATTTCTACTATACTGTAGCCATTGTATTGTACTCATAACAGGGGGCAAGTTTCACATAATGAGAGATCATGTTAGATTCAATACTTTTAAAATACACTACTTTGTTCTTCCCTTCTCCCTTCCTCTCTGTGTATGGCCACCCAAGTTCCTGGACAACCTCCCCCAACTGTCACACAATTACTATTCATCTGCATTGAGCTCATTATATGGCTCACCAATACCCCACCTTATTTTGCTTCTATTCAATGCTGCCGCATGCTGAGCCTGCTATTGACAATGTACACATTGTCTGCTTTAATTGCACACTTAACATCACTTACACAACAGGTGATGTTCTCAACATGGATAGACTGTTTAGGCTAGTGGGTTCCTTCTGCGCTTTGCACTTTGAGGTCTGGGGTACAAATCATGGAAGGGGAGTTTTTATTTCCTTTTCTTTTGAATCTTTATTTTTAGATTAAAAATAAATCACTTGGTGGTGTCCGTGAATTCTGTTATGGCATGGTTTGACTCGGTAGCGCGAGCATCTTTAATGCAACTTTATACCTTCAATTGCATCTGAATCATACAGCGATTCAAATTGAAAGCACAAGCAGCTTTTGCTGATGAAAAGAATACGAAGCATGCCTATAATCTGTGAGCCAGTTCAGGTGTTTCTGCATGTTTTATGTTACGTTACACTAATAGCGACTATAACACTTTAACGTAATGGTTTTCTTGAAGATACACCTGTACTGGATCACAGAACATAGGCATGCTGCATATCATTTTAATCAGCAGAAGCAGATTGTTCTAATAAGATACATTTTAGGGTGAAAAGATGCATTAAAAGATGCAGGATACTACCATGTCATACAGCACTCCTATGACCTTAGACTCAAAACAATTCTCTCCACATCCTTTCACTTGAAATTTCTACTATACTGTAGCCATTGTATTGTACTCATAACAGGGGGCAAGTTTCACATAATGAGAGATCATGTTAGATTCAATACTTTTAAAATACACTACTTTGTTCTTCCCTTCTCCCTTCCTCTCTGTGTATGGCCACCCAAGTTCCTGGACAACCTCCCCCAACTGTCACACAATTACTATTCATCTGCATTGAGCTCATTATATGGCTCACAAACTCCCCACCTTCTTTTGCTTCTATTCAATGCTGCCGCATGCTGAGCCTGCAATTGACAATGTACACATTGTCTGCTTTAATTGCACACTTCACATCACATACTCAACAGGTGATGTTCTCAACATGGTTAGACTGTTTAGGCAAGTGGGTTCCTTCTGCGCTTTGCACTTTGAGGTCTGGGGTTCAAATTATGGAAGGGGAGTTTTTTTTTCCTTTTCTTTTGAATCTTTATTATTAGATTAAAAATATATCATTTGGTGGTGTCCGTGAATACAGTTATGGCATGGTGTGACTCGGTAGCGCGAGCATCTTTAATGCAACTTTATACCTTCAATTGCATCTGAATCATAAAGCGAATCAAATTGAAAGCACAAGCAGCTTTTGATGATGAAAAGAATATGAAGCATGCCTATAATCTGTGAGCCAGTTCAGGTGTTTCTGCATGTTTTATGTTACGTTACTCTAATAGCGACTATAACACTTTAACGTAATGGTTTTCTTGAAGATACACCTGTACTGGATCACAGAACATAAGCATGCTGCATATCATTTTAATCAGCAAAAGCAGATTGTTCTAATAAGATACATTTTAGGGTGAACAGATGCTTTAAAAGATGCACGATACTACCATGTCATACAGCACTCCTATGACCTTATACTCAAAAATAATTCTCTCAACATCCTATCACTTGAAATTTCTGCTATACAGTAGACATTGTATTGTA
Organism: Taudactylus pleione; assembly: GCA_031769625.1. Taxonomy (NCBI): domain Eukaryota; kingdom Metazoa; phylum Chordata; class Amphibia; order Anura; family Myobatrachidae; genus Taudactylus; species Taudactylus pleione. The sequence goes on from JAUIMM010000759.1 coordinate 8,619,326, forward strand.
CTCATAACAGGGGGCAAGTTTCACATAATGAGAGATCATGTTAGATTCAATACTTTTAAAATACACTACTTTGTTCTTCCCTTCTCCCTTCCTCTCTGTGTATGGCCACCCAAGTTCCTGGACAACCTCCCCCAACTATCACACAATTACTATTCATCTGCATTGAGCTCATTATATGGCTCACCAACACCCCACCTTCTTTTGCTTCTATTCAATGCTGCCGCATGCTGATCCTGCTATTGACAATGTACACATTGTCTGCTTTAATTGCACACTTAACATCACTTACACAACAGGTGATGTTCTCAACATGGATAGACTGTTTAAGCTAGTGGGTTCCTTCTGCGTTTTGCACTTTGAGGTCTGGGGTACAAATCATGGAAGGGGAGTTTTTATTTCCTTTTCTTTTGAATCTTTATTTTTAGATTAAAAATAAATCACTTGGTGGTGTCCGTGAATTCTGTTATGGCATGGTGTGACTCGGTAGCGCGAGCATCTTTAATGCAACATTTTACCTTCAATTGCATCTGAATCATACAGCGAATCAAATTGAAAGCACAAGCAGATTTTGCTGATGAAAAGAATATGAAGCATTCCTATAATATGTGAGCCAGTTCAGGTGTTTCTGCATGTTTTATGTTACGTTACACTAATAGCGACTATAACACTTTAACATAATGGTTTTCTTGAAGATACACCTGTAGAGGATCACAGAACATAAGCATGCTGCATATCATTTTAATCAGCAGAAGCAAATTGTTCTAATAAGTTACATTTTAGGGTGAAAAGATGCATTAAAAGATGCTCAATACTACCATGTCATACAGCACTCCTATGACCTTAGACTCAAAACAATTATCTCCACATCCTTTCACTTGAAATTTCTGTTATACAGTAGACATTGTATTGTACTCATAACAGGGGGCAAGTTTCACATAATGAGAGATCATGTTAGATTCAATACTTTTAAAATACACTACTTTGTTCTTCCCTTCTCCCTTCCTCTCTGTGTATGGCCACCCAAGTTCCTAGACCACCTCCCCCCACTATCACACAATTACTATTCATCTGCATTGAGCTCATTATATGGCTCACCAACACCCCACCTTCTTTTGCTTCTATTCAATGCTGCCGCATGCTGAGCCTGCTATTGACAATGTACACATTGTCTGCTTTAATTGCACACTTCACATCACAAACACAACAGGTGATGTTCTCAACATGGATAGACTGTTTAGGCTAGTGGGTTCCTTCTGCGCTTTGCACTTTGAGGTCTGGGGTTCAAATCATGGAAGGGGAGTTTTTTTCTCCTTTTCTTTTGAATCTTTATTTTTAGATTAAAAATAAATCACTTGGTGGTGTCCGTGAATTCTGTTATGGCAAGGTGTGACTCGGTAGCGTGAGCATCTTTAATGCATCTTTATACCTTCAATTGCATCTGAATCATAAAGTGAATCAAATTGAAAGCACAAGCAGCTTTTGCTGATGAAAAGAATATGAAGCATGCCTATAATCTGTGAGCCTGTTCAGGTGTTTCTGCATGTTTTATGTTACGTTACTCTAATAGCGACTATAACACTTTAACGTAATGGTTTTCTTGAAGACACACCTGTACTGGATCACCGAACATAAGCATGCTGCATATCATTTTAATCAGCAGAAGCAGATTGTTCTTATAAGTTACATTTTAGGGTGAAAAGATGCATTAAAAGATGCTCGATACTATCATGTCATACAGCACTCCTATGACCTTAGACTCAAAACAATTCTCTCCACATCCTTTCACTTGAAATTTCTGTTATACAGTAGACATTGTATTGTACTCATAACATGGGGCAAGTTTCACATAATGAGAGATCATGTTAGATTCAATACTTTTAAAATACACTACTTTGTTCTTCCCTTCTCCCTTCCTCTCTGTGTATGGCCACCCAAGTTCCTAGACCACCTCCCCCCACTATCACACAATTACTATTCATCTGCATTGAGCTCATTATACGGCTCACCAACACCCCACCTTCTTTTGCTTCTATTCAATGCTGCCGCATGCTGAGCCTGCTAATGACAATGTACACATTGTCTGCTTTAGTTGCACACTACACATCACATACACAACAGGTGATGTTCTCAAGATGGATAGACTGTTTAGGCTAGTGGGTTCCTTCTGCGCTTTGCACTTTGAGGTCTGGGGTTCAAACTATGGAAGGGGAGTTTTTTTTTTTCCTTTTCTTTTGAATCTTTATTTTTAGATAAAAAATAAATCACTTGGTGGTGTCCGTGAATTCTGTTATGGCATGGTGTGACTCGGTAGCGTGAGCATCTTTAATGCAACTTTATACCTTCAATTGCATCTGAGTCATACAGCGAATCAAATTGAAAGCACAAGCAGCTTTTGCTGATGAAAACAATATGAAGCATGCCTATAATATGTGAGCCAGTTCAGGTGTTTCTGCATGTTTTATGTTACGTTACACTAATAGCGACTATAACACTTTAACGTAATGGTTTTCTTGAAGATACACCTGTAGTGGATCACAGAACATAAGCATGCTGCATATCATTTTAATCAGCAGAAGCAGATTGTTCTAACAAGATACATTTTAGGGTGAAAAGATGCATTATAAGATGCACGATACTACCATGTCATACAGCACTCCTATGACCTTAGACTCAAAACAATTCTCTCCACATCCTTTCACTTGAAATTTCTGTTATACAGTAGACATTGTATTGTACTCATAACAGGGGGCAAGTTTCACATAATGAGAGATCATGTTAGATTCAATACTTTTAAAATACACTACTTTGTTCTTCCCTTCTCCCTTCCTCTCTGTGTATGGCCACCCAAGTTCCTAGACCACCTCCCCCCACTATCACACAATTACTATTCATCTGCATTGAGCTCATTATATGGCTCACCAACACCCCACCTTCTTTTGCTTCTATTCAATGCTGCCGCATGCTGAGCCTGCTATTGACAATGTACACATTGTCTGCTTTAATTGCACACTTCACATCACATACACAACAGGTGATGTTCTCAACATGGATAGACTGTTTAGGCTAGTGGGTTCCTTCTGCGCTTTGCACTTTGAGGTCTGGGGTTCAAATCATGGAAGGGGAGTTTTTTTCTCCTTTTCTTTTGAATCTTTATTTTTAGATTAAAAATAAATCACTTGGTGGTGTCCGTGAATTCTGTTATGGCATGGTGTGACTCGGTAGCGCGAGCATCTTTAATGCATCTTTATACCTTCAATTGCATCTGAATCATAAAGTGAATCAAATTGAAAGCACAAGCAGCTTTTGCTGATGAAAAGAATATGAAGCATGCCTATAATCTGTGAGCCTGTTCAGGTGTTTCTGCATGTTTTATGTTACGTTACTCTAATAGCGACTATAACACTTTAACGTAATGGTTTTCTTGAAGACACACCTGTACTGGATCACCGAACATAAGCATGCTGCATATCATTTTAATCAGCAGAAGCAGATTGTTCTTATAAGTTACATTTTAGGGTGAAAAGATGCATTAAAAGATGCTCGATACTATCATGTCATACAGCACTCCTATGACCTTACACTCAAAACAATTCTCTCCACATCCTTTCACTTGAAATTTCTGTTATACAGTAGACATTGTATTGTACTCATAACATGGGGCAAGTTTCACATAATGAGAGATCATGTTAGATTCAATACTTTTAAAATACACTACTTTGTACTTCCCTTCTCCCTTCCTCTCTGTGTATGGCCACCCAAGTTCCTAGACCACCTCCCCCCACTATCACACAATTACTATTCATCTGCATTGAGCTCATTATACGGCTCACCAACACCCCACCTTCTTTTGCTTCTATTCAATGCTGCCGCATGCTGAGCCTGCTATTGACAATGTACACATTGTCTGCTTTAATTGCACACTTAACATCACTTACACAACAGGTGATGTTCTCAACATGGATAGACTGTTTAAGCTAGTGGGTTCCTTCTGCGTTTTGCACTTTGAGGTCTGGGGTACAAATCATGGAAGGGGAGTTTTTATTTCCTTTTCTTTTGAATCTTTATTTTTAGATTAAAAATAAATCACTTGGTGGTGTCCGTGAATTCTGTTATGGCATGGTGTGACTCGGTAGCGCGAGCATCTTTAATGCAACATTTTACCTTCAATTGCATCTGAATCATACAGCGAATCAAATTGAAAGCACAAGCAGATTTTGCTGATGAAAAGAATATGAAGCATTCCTATAATATGTGAGCCAGTTCAGGTGTTTCTGCATGTTTTATGTTACGTTACACTAATAGCGACTATAACACTTTAACATAATGGTTTTCTTGAAGATACACCTGTAGAGGATCACAGAACATAAGCATGCTGCATATCATTTTAATCAGCAGAAGCAAATTGTTCTAATAAGTTACATTTTAGGGTGAAAAGATGCATTAAAAGATGCTCAATACTACCATGTCATACAGCACTCCTATGACCTTAGACTCAAAACAATTATCTCCATTTCCTTTCACTTGAAATTTCTGTTATACAGTAGACATTGTATTGTACTCATAACAGGGGGCAAGTTTCACATAATGAGAGATCATGTTAGATTCAATACTTTTAAAATACACTACTTTGTTCTTCCCTTCTCCCTTCCTCTCTGTGTATGGCCACCCAAGTTCCTAGACCACCTCCCCCCACTATCACACAATTACTATTCATCTGCATTGAGCTCATTATATGGCTCACCAACACCCCACCTTCTTTTGCTTCTATTCAATGCTGCCGCATGCTGAGCCTGCTATTGACAATGTACACATTGTCTGCTTTAATTGCACACTTCACATCACATACACAACAGGTGATGTTCTCAACATGGATAGACTGTTTAGGCTAGTGGGTTCCTTCTGCGCTTTGCACTTTGAGGTCTGGGGTTCAAATCATGGAAGGGGAGTTTTTTTCTCCTTTTCTTTTGAATCTTTATTTTTAGATTAAAAATAAATCACTTGGTGGTGTCCGTGAATTCTGTTATGGCATGGTGTGACTCGGTAGCGTGAGCATCTTTAATGCATCTTTATACCTTCAATTGCATCTGAATCATAAAGTGAATCAAATTGAAAGCACAAGCAGCTTTTGCTGATGAAAAGAATATGAAGCATGCCTATAATCTGTGAGCCTGTTCAGGTGTTTCTGCATGTTTTATGTTACGTTACTCTAATAGCGACTATAACACTTTAACGTAATGGTTTTCTTGAAGACACACCTGTACTGGATCACCGAACATAAGCATGCTGCATATCATTTTAATCAGCAGAAGCAGATTGTTCTTATAAGTTACATTTTAGGGTGAAAAGATGCATTAAAGATGCTCGATACTATCATGTCATACAGCACTCCTATGACCTTAGACTCAAAACAATTCTCTCCACATCCTTTCACTTGAAATTTCTGTTATACAGTAGACATTGTATTGTACTCATAACATGGGGCAAGTTTCACATAATGAGAGATCATGTTAGATTCAATACTTTTAAAATACACTACTTTGTACTTCCCTTCTCCCTTCCTCTCTGTGTATGGCCACCCAAGTTCCTAGACCACCTCCCCCCACTATCACACAATTACTATTCATCTGCATTGAGCTCATTATACGGCTCACCAACACCCCACCTTCTTTTGCTTCTATTCAATGCTGCCGCATGCTGAGCTTGCTAATGACAATGTACACATTGTCTGCTTTAGTTGCACACTACACATCACATACACAACAGGTGATGTTCTCAAGATGGATAGACTGTTTAGGCTAGTGGGTTCCTTCTGCGTTTTGCACTTTGAGTTCTAGGGTACAAATCATGGAAGGGGAGTTTTTTTTTCCTTTTCTTTTGAATCTTTATTTTTAGATTAAAAAAAAATCACTTGGTGGTGTCCTTGAATTCTGTTATGGCATGGTGTGACTCGGTAGCGCGAGCATCTTTAATGCAACTTTATACCTTCAATTGCATCTGAATCATACAGCGAATCAAATTGAAAGCACAAGCAGCTTTTGCTGATGAAAAGAATATGAAGCATGCCTATAATCTGTGAGCCAGTTCAGGTGTTTCTGCATTTTTTATGTTACGTTACACTAATAGCGACTATAACACTTTAACGTAATGGTTTTCTTGAAGATACACCTGTACTGGATCACAGAACTTAAGCATGCTGCATATCATTTTAATCAGCAGAAGCAGATTGTTCTAATAAGATACATTTTAGGGTGAAAAGATGAATTAAAAAATGCACGATACTACCATGTCACACAGCACTCCTATGACCTTAGACTCAAAACAATTCTCTCCACATCCTTTCTCTTGAAATTTCTGCTATGCAGTAGACATTGTATTGCACTCATAACAGGAGGCAAGTTTCACATATTGAGAGATCATATTAGATTCAATACTTTTAAAATACACTACTTTGTTCTTCCCTTCTCCCTTCCTCTCTGTGTATTGCCACCCAAGTTCCTAGACCACCTCCCCCCACTATCACACAATTACTATTCATCTGCATTGAGCTCATTATATGGCTCACCAACACCCCACCTTCTTTTGCTTCTATTCAATGCTGCCGCATGCTGAGCATGCTATTGACAATGTACACATTGTCTGCTTTAATTGCACATTTCATATCACATACACAACATGTGATGTTCTCAACATGGATAGACTGTTTAGGCTAGCGGGTTCCTTCTGCGCTTTGCACTTTGAGGTCTGGGGTTCAAACTATGGAAGGGGAGTTTTTTTTTTTCCTTTTCTTTTGAATCTTTATTTTTAGATAAAAAATAAATCACTTGGTGGTGTCCGTGAATTCTGTTATGGCATGGTGTGACTCGGTAGCGTGAGCATCTTTAATGCAACTTTATACCTTCAATTGCATCTGAGTCATACAGCGAATCAAATTGAAAGCACAAGCAGCTTTTGCTGATGAAAACAATATGAAGCATGCCTATAATATGTGAGCCAGTTCAGGTGTTTCTGCATGTTTTATGTTACGTTACACTAATAGCGACTATAACACTTTAACGTAATGGTTTTCTTGAAGATACACCTGTAGTGGATCACAGAACATAAGCATACTGCATATCATTTTAATCAGCAGAAGCAGATTGTTCTAACAAGATACATTTTAGGGTGAAAAGATGCATTATAAGATGCACGATACTACCATGTCATACAGCACTCCTATGACCTTAGACTCAAAACAATTCTCTCCACATCCTTTCACTTGAAATTTCTGTTATACAGTAGACATTGTATTGTACTCATAACAAGGGGCAAGTTTCACATAATGAGAGATCATGTTAGATTCAATACTTTTAAAATACACTACTTTGTTCTTCCCTTCTCCCTTCCTCTCTGTGTATGGCCACCCAAGTTCCTAGACCACCTCCCCCCACTATCACACAATTACTATTCATCTGCATTGAGCTCATTATATGGCTCACCAACACCCCACCTTATTTTGCTTCTATTCAATGCTGCCGCATGCTGAGCCTGCTATTGACAATGTACTCATTGTCTGCTTTAATTGCACACTTCACATCACATACACAACAGGTGATGTTCTCAACATGGATAGACTGTTTAGGCTAGTGGGTTCCTTCTGCGCTTTGCACTTTGAGGTCTGGGGTTCAAATCATGGAAGGGGAGTTTTTTTCTCCTTTTCTTTTGAATCTTTATTTTTAGATTAAAAAAAAATCACTTGGTGGTGTCCTTGAATTCTGTTATGGCATGGTGTGACTCGGTAGCGCGAGCATCTTTAATGCAACTTTATACCTTCAATTGCATCTGAATCATACAGCGAATCAAATTGAAAGCACAAGCAGATTTTGCTGATGAAAAGAATATGAAGCATGCCTATAATCTGTGAGCCAGTTCAGGTGTTTCTGCATTTTTTATGTTACGTTACACTAATAGCGACTATAACACTTTAACGTAATGGTTTTCTTGAAGATACACCTGTACTGGATCACAGAACTTAAGCATGCTGCATATCATTTTAATCAGCAGAAGCAGATTGTTCTAATAAGATACATTTTAGGGTGAAAAGATGAATTAAAAGATGCACGATACTACCATGTCACACAGCACTGCTATGAGCTTAGACTAAAAACAATTCTCTCCACATCCTTTCTCTTGAAATTTCTGCTATGCAGTAGACATTGTATTGCACTCATAACAGGAGGCAAGTTTCAAATATTGAGAGATCATGTTAGATTCAATACTTTTAAAATACACTACTTTGTTCTTCCCTTCTCCCTTCCTCTCTGTGTATTGCCACCCAAGTTCCTAGACCACCTCCCCCCACTATCACACAATTACTATTCATCTGCATTGAGCTCATTATACGGCTCACCAACACCCCACCTTCTTTTGCTTCTATTCAATGCTGCCACATGCTGAGCCTGCTAATGACAATGTACACATTGTCTGCTTTAGTTGCACACTACACATCACATACACAACAGGTGATGTTCTCAAGATGGATAGACTGTTTAGGCTAGTGGGTTCCTTCTGCGCTTTGCACTTTGAGGTCTGGGGTTCAAACTATGGAAGGGGAGTTTTTTTTTTTCCTTTTCTTTTGAAGATTTATTTTTAGATAAAAAATAAATCACTTGGTGGTGTCCGTGAATTCTGTTATGGCATGGTGTGACTCGGTAGCGTGAGCATCTTTAATGCAACTTTATACCTTCAATTGCATCTGAGTCATACAGCGAATCAAATTGAAAGCACAAGCAGCTTTTGCTGATGAAAACAATATGAAGCATGCCTATAATATGTGAGCCAGTTCAGGTGTTTCTGCATGTTTTATGTTACGTTACACTAATAGCGACTATAACACTTTAACGTAATGGTTTTCTTGAAGATACACCTGTAGTGGATCACAGAACATAAGCATGCTGCATATCATTTTAATCAGCAGAAGCAGATTGTTCTAACAAGATACATTTTAGGGTGAAAAGATGCATTATAAGATGCACGATACTACCATGTCATACAGCACTCCTATGACCTTAGACTCAAAACAATTCTCTCCACATCCTTTCACTTGAAATTTCTGTTATACAGTAGACATTGTATTGTACTCATAACAGGGGGCAAGTTTCACATAATGAGAGATCATGTTAGATTCAATACTTTTAAAATACACTACTTTGTTCTTCCCTTCTCCCTTCCTCTCTGTGTATGGCCACCCAAGTTCCTAGACCACCTCCCCCCACTATCACACAATTACTATTCATCTGCATTGAGCTCATTATATGGCTCACCAACACCCCACCTTCTTTTGCTTCTATTCAATGCTGCCGCATGCTGAGCCTGCTATTGACAATGTACACATTGTCTGCTTTAATTGCACACTTCACATCACATACACAACAGGTGATGTTCTCAACATGGATAGACTGTTTAGGCTAGTGGGTTCCTTCTGCGCTTTGCACTTTGAGGTCTGGGGTTCAAATCATGGAAGGGGAGTTTTTTTCTCCTTTTCTTTTGAATCTTTATTTTTAGATTAAAAATAAATCACTTGGTGGTGTCCGTGAATTCTGTTATGGCATGGTGTGACTCGGTAGCGCGAGCATCTTTAATGCATCTTTATACCTTCTATTGCATCTGAATCATAAAGTGAATCAAATTGAAAGCACAAGCAGCTTTTGCTGATGAAAAGAATATGAAGCATGCCTATAATCTGTGAGCCTGTTCAGGTGTTTCTGCATGTTTTATGTTACGTTACTCTAATAGCGACTATAACACTTTAACGTGATGGTTTTCTTGAAGACACACCTGTACTGGATCACCGAACATAAGCATGCTGCATATCATTTTAATCAGCAGAAGCAGATTGTTCTTATAAGTTACATTTTAGGGTGAAAAGATGCATTAAAAGATGCTCGATACTATCATGTCATACAGCACTCATATGACCTTACACTCAAAACAATTCTCTCCACATCCTTTCACTTGAAATTTCTGTTATACAGTAGACATTGTATTGTACTCATAACATGGGGCAAGTTTCACATAATGAGAGATCATGTTAGATTCAATACTTTTAAAATACACTACTTTGTACTTCCCTTCTCCCTTCCTCTCTGTGTATGGCCACCCAAGTTCCTAGACCACCTCCCCCCACTATCACACAATTACTATTCATCTGCATTGAGCTCATTATACGGCTCACCAACACCCCACCTTCTTTTGCTTCTATTCAATGCTGCCGCATGCTGAGCCTGCTATTGACAATGTACACATTGTCTGCTTTAATTGCACACTTAACATCACTTACACAACAGGTGATGTTCTCAACATGGATAGACTGTTTAAGCTAGTGGGTTCCTTCTGCGTTTTGCACTTTGAGGTCTGGGGTACAAATCATGGAAGGGGAGTTTTTATTTCCTTTTCTTTTGAATCTTTATTTTTAGATTAAAAATAAATCACTTGGTGGTGTCCGTGAATTCTGTTATGGCATGGTGTGACTCGGTAGCGCGAGCATCTTTAATGCAACATTTTACCTTCAATTGCATCTGAATCATACAGCGAATCAAATTGAAAGCACAAGCAGATTTTGCTGATGAAAAGAATATGAAGCATTCCTATAATATGTGAGCCAGTTCAGGTGTTTCTGCATGTTTTATGTTACGTTACACTAATAGCGACTATAACACTTTAACATAATGGTTTTCTTGAAGATACACCTGTAGAGGATCACAGAACATAAGCATGCTGCATATCATTTTAATCAGCAGAAGCAAATTGTTCTAATAAGTTACATTTTAGGGTGAAAAGATGCATTAAAAGATGCTCAATACTACCATGTCATACAGCACTCCTATGACCTTAGACTCAAAACAATTATCTCCACATCCTTTCACTTGAAATTTCTGTTATACAGTAGACATTGTATTGTACTCATAACAGGGGGCAAGTTTCACATAATGAGAGATCATGTTAGATTCAATACTTTTAAAATACACTACTTTGTTCTTCCCTTCTCCCTTCCTCTCTGTGTATGGCCACCCAAGTTCCTAGACCACCTCCCCCCACTATCACACAATTACTATTCATCTGCATTGAGCTCATTATATGGCTCACCAACACCCCACCTTCTTTTGCTTCTATTCAATGCTGCCGCATGCTGAGCCTGCTATTGACAATGTACACATTGTCTGCTTTAATTGCACACTTCACATCACAAACACAACAGGTGATGTTCTCAACATGGATAGACTGTTTAGGCTAGTGGGTTCCTTCTGCGCTTTGCACTTTGAGGTCTGGGGTTCAAATCATGGAAGGGGAGTTTTTTTCTCCTTTTCTTTTGAATCTTTATTTTTAGATTAAAAATAAATCACTTGGTGGTGTCCGTGAATTCTGTTATGGCAAGGTGTGACTCGGTAGCGTGAGCATCTTTAATGCATCTTTATACCTTCAATTGCATCTGAATCATAAAGTGAATCAAATTGAAAGCACAAGCAGCTTTTGCTGATGAAAAGAATATGAAGCATGCCTATAATCTGTGAGCCTGTTCAGGTGTTTCTGCATGTTTTATGTTACGTTACTCTAATAGCGACTATAACACTTTAACGTAATGGTTTTCTTGAAGACACACCTGTACTGGATCACCGAACATAAGCATGCTGCATATCATTTTAATCAGCAGAAGCAGATTGTTCTTATAAGTTACATTTTAGGGTGAAAAGATGCATTAAAAGATGCTCGATACTATCATGTCATACAGCACTCCTATGACCTTAGACTCAAAACAATTCTCTCCACATCCTTTCACTTGAAATTTCTGTTATACAGTAGACATTGTATTGTACTCATAACATGGGGCAAGTTTCACATAATGAGAGATCATGTTAGATTCAATACTTTTAAAATACACTACTTTGTTCTTCCCTTCTCCCTTCCTCTCTGTGTATGGCCACCCAAGTTCCTAGACCACCTCCCCCCACTATCACACAATTACTATTCATCTGCATTGAGCTCATTATACGGCTCACCAACACCCCACCTTCTTTTGCTTCTATTCAATGCTGCCGCATGCTGAGCCTGCTAATGACAATGTACACATTGTCTGCTTTAGTTGCACACTACACATCACATACACAACAGGTGATGTTCTCAAGATGGATAGACTGTTTAGGCTAGTGGGTTCCTTCTGCGCTTTGCACTTTGAGGTCTGGGGTTCAAACTATGGAAGGGGAGTTTTTTTTTTCCTTTTCTTTTGAATCTTTATTTTTAGATAAAAAATAAATCACTTGGTGGTGTCCGTGAATTCTGTTATGGCATGGTGTGACTCGGTAGCGTGAGCATCTTTAATGCAACTTTATACCTTCAATTGCATCTGAGTCATACAGCGAATCAAATTGAAAGCACAAGCAGCTTTTGCTGATGAAAACAATATGAAGCATGCCTATAATATGTGAGCCAGTTCAGGTGTTTCTGCATGTTTTATGTTACGTTACACTAATAGCGACTATAACACTTTAACGTAATGGTTTTCTTGAAGATACACCTGTAGTGGATCACAGAACATAAGCATGCTGCATATCATTTTAATCAGCAGAAGCAGATTGTTCTAACAAGATACATTTTAGGGTGAAAAGATGCATTATAAGATGCACGATACTACCATGTCATACAGCACTCCTATGACCTTAGACTCAAAACAATTCTCTCCACATCCTTTCACTTGAAATTTCTGTTATACAGTAGACATTGTATTGTACTCATAACAGGGGGCAAGTTTCACATAATGAGAGATCATGTTAGATTCAATACTTTTAAAATACACTACTTTGTTCTTCCCTTCTCCCTTCCTCTCTGTGTATGGCCACCCAAGTTCCTAGACCACCTCCCCCCACTATCACACAATTACTATTCATCTGCATTGAGCTCATTATATGGCTCACCAACACCCCACCTTCTTTTGCTTCTATTCAATGCTGCCGCATGCTGAGCCTGCTATTGACAATGTACACATTGTCTGCTTTAATTGCACACTTCACATCACATACACAACAGGTGATGTTCTCAACATGGATAGACTGTTTAGGCTAGTGGGTTCCTTCTGCGCTTTGCACTTTGAGGTCTGGGGTTCAAATCATGGAAGGGGAGTTTTTTTCTCCTTTTCTTTTGAATCTTTATTTTTAGATTAAAAATAAATCACTTGGTGGTGTCCGTGAATTCTGTTATGGCATGGTGTGACTCGGTAGCGCGAGCATCTTTAATGCATCTTTATACCTTCAATTGCATCTGAATCATAAAGTGAATCAAATTGAAAGCACAAGCAGCTTTTGCTGATGAAAAGAATATGAAGCATGCCTATAATCTGTGAGCCTGTTCAGGTGTTTCTGCATGTTTTATGTTACGTTACTCTAATAGCGACTATAACACTTTAACGTAATGGTTTTCTTGAAGACACACCTGTACTGGATCACCGAACATAAGCATGCTGCATATCATTTTAATCAGCAGAAGCAGATTGTTCTTATAAGTTACATTTTAGGGTGAAAAGATGCATTAAAAGATGCTCGATACTATCATGTCATACAGCACTCCTATGACCTTACACTCAAAACAATTCTCTCCACATCCTTTCACTTGAAATTTCTGTTATACAGTAGACATTGTATTGTACTCATAACATGGGGCAAGTTTCACATAATGAGAGATCATGTTAGATTCAATACTTTTAAAATACACTACTTTGTACTTCCCTTCTCCCTTCCTCTCTGTGTATGGCCACCCAAGTTCCTAGACCACCTCCCCCCACTATCACACAATTACTATTCATCTGCATTGAGCTCATTATACGGCTCACCAACACCCCACCTTCTTTTGCTTCTATTCAATGCTGCCGCATGCTGAGCCTGCTATTGACAATGTACACATTGTCTGCTTTAATTGCACACTTAACATCACTTACACAACAGGTGATGTTCTCAACATGGATAGACTGTTTAAGCTAGTGGGTTCCTTCTGCGTTTTGCACTTTGAGGTCTGGGGTACAAATCATGGAAGGGGAGTTTTTATTTCCTTTTCTTTTGAATCTTTATTTTTAGATTAAAAATAAATCACTTGGTGGTGTCCGTGAATTCTGTTATGGCATGGTGTGACTCGGTAGCGCGAGCATCTTTAATGCAACATTTTACCTTCAATTGCATCTGAATCATACAGCGAATCAAATTGAAAGCACAAGCAGATTTTGCTGATGAAAAGAATATGAAGCATTCCTATAATATGTGAGCCAGTTCAGGTGTTTCTGCATGTTTTATGTTACGTTACACTAATAGCGACTATAACACTTTAACATAATGGTTTTCTTGAAGATACACCTGTAGAGGATCACAGAACATAAGCATGCTGCATATCATTTTAATCAGCAGAAGCAAATTGTTCTAATAAGTTACATTTTAGGGTGAAAAGATGCATTAAAAGATGCTCAATACTACCATGTCATACAGCACTCCTATGACCTTAGACTCAAAACAATTATCTCCATTTCCTTTCACTTGAAATTTCTGTTATACAGTAGACATTGTATTGTACTCATAACAGGGGGCAAGTTTCACATAATGAGAGATCATGTTAGATTCAATACTTTTAAAATACACTACTTTGTTCTTCCCTTCTCCCTTCCTCTCTGTGTATGGCCACCCAAGTTCCTAGACCACCTCCCCCCACTATCACACAATTACTATTCATCTGCATTGAGCTCATTATATGGCTCACCAACACCCCACCTTCTTTTGCTTCTATTCAATGCTGCCGCATGCTGAGCCTGCTATTGACAATGTACACATTGTCTGCTTTAATTGCACACTTCACATCACATACACAACAGGTGATGTTCTCAACATGGATAGACTGTTTAGGCTAGTGGGTTCCTTCTGCGCTTTGCACTTTGAGGTCTGGGGTTCAAATCATGGAAGGGGAGTTTTTTTCTCCTTTTCTTTTGAATCTTTATTTTTAGATTAAAAATAAATCACTTGGTGGTGTCCGTGAATTCTGTTATGGCATGGTGTGACTCGGTAGCTTGAGCATCTTTAATGCATCTTTATACCTTCAATTGCATCTGAATCATAAAGTGAATCAAATTGAAAGCACAAGCAGCTTTTGCTGATGAAAAGAATATGAAGCATGCCTATAATCTGTGAGCCTGTTCAGGTGTTTCTGCATGTTTTATGTTACGTTACTCTAATAGCGACTATAACACTTTAACGTAATGGTTTTCTTGAAGACACACCTGTACTGGATCACCGAACATAAGCATGCTGCATATCATTTTAATCAGCAGAAGCAGATTGTTCTTATAAGTTACATTTTAGGGTGAAAAGATGCATTAAAGATGCTCGATACTATCATGTCATACAGCACTCCTATGACCTTAGACTCAAAACAATTCTCTCCACATCCTTTCACTTGAAATTTCTGTTATACAGTAGACATTGTATTGTACTCATAACATGGGGCAAGTTTCACATAATGAGAGATCATGTTAGATTCAATACTTTTAAAATACACTACTTTGTACTTCCCTTCTCCCTTCCTCTCTGTGTATGGCCACCCAAGTTCCTAGACCACCTCCCCCCACTATCACACAATTACTATTCATCTGCATTGAGCTCATTATACGGCTCACCAACACCCCACCTTCTTTTGCTTCTATTCAATGCTGCCGCATGCTGAGCCTGCTATTGACAATGTACACATTGTCTGCTTTAATTGCACACTTAACATCACTTACACAACAGGTGATGTTCTCAACATGGATAGACTGTTTAAGCTAGTGGGTTCCTTCTGCGTTTTGCACTTTGAGGTCTGGGGTACAAATCATGGAAGGGGAGTTTTTATTTCCTTTTCTTTTGAATCTTTATTTTTAGATTAAAAATAAATCACTTGGTGGTGTCCTTGAATTCTGTTATGGCATGGTGTGACTCGGTAGCGCGAGCATCTTTAATGCAACATTTTACCTTCAATTGCATCTGAATCATACAGCGAATCAAATTGAAAGCACAAGCAGATTTTGCTGATGAAAAGAATATGAAGCATTCCTATAATATGTGAGCCTGTTCAGGTGTTTCTGCATGTTTTATGTTACGTTACACTAATAGCGACTATAACACTTTAACATAATGGTTTTCTTGAAGATACACCTGTAGAGGATCACAGAACATAAGCATGCTGCATATCATTTTAATCAGCAGAAGCAAATTGTTCTAATAAGTTACATTTTAGGGTGAAAAGATGCATTAAAAGATGCTCAATACTACCATGTCATACAGCACTCCTATGACCTTAGACTCAAAACAATTATCTCCACATCCTTTCACTTGAAATTTCTGTTATACAGTAGACATTGTATTGTACTCATAACAGGGGGCAAGTTTCACATAATGAGAGATCATGTTAGATTCAATACTTTTAAAATACACTACTTTGTTCTTCCCTTCTCCCTTCCTCTCTGTGTATGGCCACCCAAGTTCCTAGACCACCTCCCCCCACTATCACACAATTACTATTCATCTGCATTGAGCTCATTATATGGCTCACCAACACCCCACCTTCTTTTGCTTCTATTCAATGCTGCCGCATGCTGAGCCTGCTATTGACAATGTACACATTGTCTGCTTTAATTGCACACTTCACATCACATACACAACAGGTGATGTTCTCAACATGGATAGACTGTTTAGGCTAGTGGGTTCCTTCTGCGCTTTGCAATTTGAGGTCTGGGGTTCAAATCATGGAAGGGGAGTTTTTTTCTCCTTTTCTTTTGAATCTTTATTTTTAGATTAAAAATAAATCACTTGGTGGTGTCCGTGAATTCTGTTATGGCATGGTGTGACTCGGTAGCGTGAGCATCTTTAATGCATCTTTATACCTTCAATTGCATCTGAATCATAAAGTGAATCAAATTGAAAGCACAAGCAGCTTTTGCTGATGAAAAGAATATGAAGCATGCCTATAATCTGTGAGCCTGTTCAGGTGTTTCTGCATGTTTTATGTTACGTTACTCTAATAGCGACTATAACACTTTAACGTAATGGTTTTCTTGAAGACACACCTGTACTGGATCACCGAACATAAGCATGCTGCATATCATTTTAATCAGCAGAAGCAGATTGTTCTTATAAGTTACATTTTAGGGTGAAAAGATGCATTAAAGATGCTCGATACTATCATGTCATACAGCACTCCTATGACCTTAGACTCAAAACAATTCTCTCCACATCCTTTCACTTGAAATTTCTGTTATACAGTAGACATTGTATTGTACTCATAACATGGGGCAAGTTTCACATAATGAGAGATCATGTTAGATTCAATACTTTTAAAATACACTACTTTGTACTTCCCTTCTCCCTTCCTCTCTGTGTATGGCCACCCAAGTTCCTAGACCACCTCCCCCCACTATCACACAATTACTATTCATCTGCATTGAGCTCATTATACGGCTCACCAACACCCCACCTTCTTTTGCTTCTATTCAATGCTGCCACATGCTGAGCTTGCTAATGACAATGTACACATTGTCTGCTTTAGTTGCACACTACACATCACATACACAACAGGTGATGTTCTCAAGATGGATAGACTGTTTAGGCTAGTGGGTTCCTTCTGCGCTTTGCACTTTGAGTTCTAGGGTACAAATCATGGAAGGGGAGTTTTTTTTTCCTTTTCTTTTGAATCTTTATTTTTAGATTAAAAAAAAATCACTTGGTGGTGTCCTTGAATTCTGTTATGGCATGGTGTGACTCGGTAGCGCGAGCATCTTTAATGCAACTTTATACCTTCAATTGCATCTGAATCATACAGCGAATCAAATTGAAAGCACAAGCAGCTTTTGCTGATGAAAAGAATCTGAAGCATGCCTATAATCTGTGAGCCAGTTCAGGTGTTTCTGCATTTTTTATGTTACGTTACACTAATAGCGACTATAACACTTTAACGTAATGGTTTTCTTGAAGATACACCTGTACTGGATCACAGAACTTAAGCATGCTGCATATCATTTTAATCAGCAGAAGCAGATTGTTCTAATAAGATACATTTTAGGGTGAAAAGATGAATTAAAAGATGCACGATACTACCATGTCACACAGCACTCCTATGACCTTAGACTCAAAACAATTCTCTCCACATCCTTTCTCTTGAAATTTCTGCTATGCAGTAGACATTGTATTGCACTCATAACAGGAGGCAAGTTTCACATATTGAGAGATCATATTAGATTCAATACTTTTAAAATACACTACTTTGTTCTTCCCTTCTCCCTTCCTCTCTGTGTATTGCCACCCAAGTTCCTAGACCACCTCCCCCCACTATCACACAATTACTATTCATCTGCATTGAGCTCATTATATGGCTCACCAACACCCCACCTTCTTTTGCTTCTATTCAATGCTGCCGCATGCTGAGCATGCTATTGACAATGTACACATTGTCTGCTTTAATTGCACATTTCATATCAGATACACAACAGGTGATGTTCTCAACATGGATAGACTGTTTAGGCTAGCGGGTTCCTTCTGCACTTTGCACTTTGAGGTCTGGGGTTCAAACTATGGAAGGGGAGTTTTTTTTTTTTCCTTTTCTTTTGAATCTTTATTTTTAGATAAAAAATAAATCACTTGGTGGTGTCCGTGAATTCTGTTATGGCATGGTGTGACTCGGTAGCGTGAGCATCTTTAATGCAACTTTATACCTTCAATTGCAACTGAGTCATACAGCGAATCAAATTGAAAGCACAAGCAGCTTTTGCTGATGAAAACAATATGAAGCATGCATATAATATGTGAGCCAGTTCAGGTGTTTCTGCATGTTTTATGTTACGTTACACTAATAGCGACTATAACACTTTAACGTAATGGTTTTCTTGAAGATACACCTGTAGTGGATCACAGAACATAAGCATGCTGCATATCATTTTAATCAGCAGAAGCAGATTGTTCTAACAAGATACATTTTAGGGTGAAAAGATGCATTATAAGATGCACAATACTACCATGTCATACAGCACTCCTATGACCTTAGACTCAAAACAATTCTCTCCACATCCTTTCACTTGAAATTTCTGTTATACAGTAGACATTGTATTGTACTCATAACAGGGGGCAAGTTTCACATAATGAGAGATAATGTTAGATTCAATACTTTTAAAATACACTTCTTTGTTCTTCCCTTCTCCCTTCCTCTCTGTGTATGGCCACCCAAGTTCCTAGATCACCTCCCCCCACTATCACACAATTACTATTCATCTGCATTGAGCTCATTATATGGCTCACCAACACCCCACCTTCTTTTGCTTCTATTCAATGCTGCCGCATGCTGAGCCTGCTATTGACAATGTACACATTGTCTGCTTTAATTGCACACTTCACATCACATACACAACAGGTGATGTTCTCAAGATGGATAGACTGTTTAGGCTAGTGGGTTCCATCTGCGCTTTGCACTTTGAGTTCTGGGGTACAAATCATGGAAGGGGAGTTTTTTTTTCCTTTTCTTTTGAATCTTAATTTTTAGATTAAAAATAAATCACTTGGTGGTGTCCGTGAATTCTGTTATGGCATGGTGTGACTCGGTAGCGTGAGCATCTTTAATGCAACTTTATACCTTCAATTGCATCTGAATCATAAAGCGAATCAAATTGAAAGCACATGCAGCTTTTGCTGATGAAAAGATTATGAAGCATGCCTATAATCTGTGAGCCAGTTCAGGTGTTTCTGCATGTTTTATGTTACGTTACTCTAATAGCGACTATAACACTTTAACGTAATGGTTTTCTTGAAGATACACCTCTACTGGATCACAGAACATAAGCATGCTGCATATCATTTTAATCAGCAGAAGCAGATTGTTCTAATAAGTTACATTTTAGGGTGAAAAGATGCATTAAAAGATGCTCGATACTACCATGTCATACAGCACTCCTATGACCTTAGACTCAAAACAATTCTCTCCACATCCTTTCACTTGAAATTTCTGTTATACAGAAATTATAAGTTAAAGGATGTGGAGAGAATTGTTTTGAGTCTAAGGTCATAGGAGTGCTGTATGACATGGTAGTATCGAGTATCTTTTAATGCATCTTTTCACCCTAAAATGTAACTTATTAGAAAAATAGACAGTAGACATTGTATTGTACTCATAACAGGGGGCAAGTTTCACATAATGAGAGATCATGTTAGATTCAATACTTTTAAAATACACTACTTTGTTCTTCCCTTCTCCCTTCCTCTCTGTGTATGGCCACCCAAGTTCCTAGACCACCTCCCCCCACTATCACACAATTACTATTCATCTGCATTGAGCTCATTATATGGCTCACCAACACCCCACCTTCTTTTGCTTCTATTCAATGCTGCCGCATGCTGAGCCTGCTATTGACAATGTACACATTGTCTGCTTTAATTGCACACTTCACATCACATACACAACAGGTGATGTTCTCAAGATGGATAGACTGTTTAGGCTAGTGGGTTCCTTCTGCGCTTTGCACTTTGAGTTCTGGGGTACAAATCATGGAAGGGGAGTTTTTTTTTCCTTTTCTTTTGAATCTTTATTTTTAGATTAAAAATAAATCACTAGGTGGTGTCCGTGAATTCTGTTATGGCATGGTGTAACTCGGTAGCGTGAGCATCTTTAATGCAACTTTATACCTTCAATTGCATCTGAATCATACAGCGAATCAAATTGAAAGCACAAGCAGCTTTTGGTGATGAAAAGAATATGAAGCATGCCTATAATCTGTGAGCCAGTTCAGGTGTTTCTGCATGTTTTATGTTACGTTACTCTAATAGCGACTATAACACTTTAACGTAATGGTTTTCTTGAAGATACACCTGTACTGGATCACAGAACATAAGCATGCTGCATATCATTTTAATCAGCAGAAGCAGATTGTTCTAATAAGATACATTTTAGGGTGAAAAGATGCATTAAAAGATGCACGATACTACCATGTCACACAGCACTCCTATGACCTTAGACTCAAAACAATTCTCTCCACATCCTTTCTCTTGAAATTTCTGCTATGCAGTAGACATTGTATTGCACTCATAACAGGAGGCAAGTTTCACATATTGAGAGATCATGTTAGATTCAATACTTTTAAAATACACTACTTTGTTCTTCCCTTCTCCCTTCCTCTCTGTGTATTGCCACCCAAGTTCCTAGACCACCTCCCCCCACTATCACACAATTACTATTCATCTGCATTGAGCTCATTATATGGCTCACCAACACCCCACCTTCTTTTGCTTCTATTCAATGCTGCCGCATGCTGAGCATGCTATTGACAATGTACACATTGTCTGCTTTAATTGCACATTTCATATCACATACACAACAGGTGATGTTCTCAACATGGATAGACTGTTTAGGCTAGCGGGTTCCTTCTGCGCTTTGCACTTTGAGGTCTGGGGTTCAAACTATGGAAGGGGAGTTTTTTTTTTTCCTTTTCTTTTGAATCTTTATTTTTAGATTCAAAATAAATCACTTGGTGGTGTCCGTGAATTCTGTTATGGCATGGTGTGACTCGGTAGCACGAGCATCTTTAATGCAACTTTATACCTTCAATTGCATCTGAATCATACAGCGAATCAAATTGAAAGCACAAGCAGCTTTTGCTGATGAAAAGAATATGAAGCATGCCTATAATCTGTGAGCCAGTTCAGGTGTTTCTGCATTTTTTATGTTACGTTACACTAATAGCGACTATAACACTTTAACGTAATGGTTTTCGTGAAGATACACCTGTTCTGGATCACAGAACACAGGCATGCTGCATATCATTTTAATCAGCAGAAGCAGATTGTTCTAATAAGATACAATTTAGGGTGAAAAGATGCATTAAAAGATGCACGATACTACCATGTCATACAGCACAACTATGACCTTATACTCAAAAATAATTCTCTCAACATCCTATCACTTGAAATTTCTGCTATACAGTAGACATTGTATTGTACTCATAACAGGGGGCAAGTTTCACATAATGAGAGATCATGTCAGATTCAATACTTTTAAAATACACTACTTTGTTCTTCCCTTCTCCCTTCCTCTCTGTGTATTGCCACCCAAGATCCTAGACCACCTCCCCCCACTATCACACAATTACTATTCATCTGCATTGAGCTCATTATATGGCTCACCAACACCCCACCTTCTTTTGCTTCTATTCAATGCTGCCGCATGCTGAGCATGCTATTGACAATGTACACATTGTCTGCTTTAATTGCACATTTCATATCACATACACAACAGGTGATGTTCTCAACATGGATGGACTGTTTAGGCTAGCGGGTTCCTTCTGCGCTTTGCACTTTGAGGTCTGGGGTTCAAACTATGGAAGGGGAGTTTTTTTTTTTCCTTTTCTTTTGAATCTTTATTTTTAGATAAAAAAAAAATCACTTGGTGGTGTCCGTGAATTCTGTTATGGCATGGTGTGACTCGGTAGCGTGAGCATCTTTAATGCAACTTTATACCTTCAATTGCATCTGAGTCATACAGCGAATCAAATTGAAAGCACAAGCAGCTTTTGCTGATGAAAACAATATGAAGCATGCCTATAATATGTGAGCCAGTTCAGGTGTTTCTGCATGTTTTATGTTACGTTACACTAATAGCGACTATAACACTTTAACGTAATGGTTTTCTTGAAGATACACCTGTAGTGGATCACAGAACATAAGCATGCTGCATATCATTTTAATCAGCAGAAGCAGATTGTTCTAACAAGATACATTTTAGGGTGAAAAGATGCATTATAAGATGCACGATACTACCATGTCATACAGCACTCCTATGACCTTAGACTCAAAACAATTCTCTCCACATCCTTTCACTTGAAATTTCTGTTATACAGTAGACATTGTATTGTACTCATAACAGGGGGCAAGTTTCACATAATGAGAGATCATGTTAGATTCAATACTTTTAAAATACACTTCTTTGTTCTTCCCTTCTCACTTCCTCTCTGTGTATGGCCACCCAAGTTCCTAGATCACCTCCCCCCACTATCACACAATTACTATTCATCTGCATTGAGCTCATTATATAGCTCACCAACACCCCACCTTCTTTTGCTTCTATTCAATGCTGCCGCATGCTGAGCCTGCTATTGACAATGTACACATTGTCTGCTTTAATTGCACACTTCACATCACATACACAACAGGTGATGTTCTCAAGATGGATAGACTGTTTAGGCTAGTGGGTTCCTTCTGCGCTTTGCACTTTGAGTTCTGGGGTACAAATCATGGAAGGGGAGTTTTTTTTTCCTTTTCTTTTGAATCTTTATTTTTAGATTAAAAATAAATCACTAGGTGGTGTCCGTGAATTCTGTTATGGCATGGTGTAACTCGGTAGCGTGAGCATCTTTAATGCAACTTTATACCTTCAATTGCATCTGAATCATACAGCGAATCAAATTGAAAGCACAAGCAGCTTTTGGTGATGAAAAGAATATGAAGCATGCCTATAATCTGTGAGCCAGTTCAGGTGTTTCTGCATGTTTTATGTTACGTTACTCTAATAGCGACTATAACACTTTAACGTAATGGTTTTCTTGAAGATACACCTGTACTGGATCACAGAACATAAGCATGCTGCATATCATTTTAATCAGCAGAAGCAGATTGTTCTAATAAGATACATTTTAGGGTGAAAAGATGCATTAAAAGATGCACGATACTACCATGTCACACAGCACTCCTATGACCTTAGACTCAAAACAATTCTCTCCACATCCTTTCTCTTGAAATTTCTGCTATGCAGTAGACATTGTATTGCACTCATAACAGGAGGCAAGTTTCACATATTGAGAGATCATGTTAGATTCAATACTTTTAAAATACACTACTTTGTTCTTCCCTTCTCCCTTCCTCTCTGTGTATTGCCACCCAAGTTCCTAGACCACCTCCCCCCACTATCACACAATTACTATTCATCTGCATTGAGCTCATTATATGGCTCACCAACACCCCACCTTCTTTTGCTTCTATTCAATGCTGCCGCATGCTGAGCATGCTATTGACAATGTACACATTGTCTGCTTTAATTGCACATTTCATATCACATACACAACAGGTGATGTTCTCAACATGGATAGACTGTTTAGGCTAGCGGGTTCCTTCTGCGCTTTGCACTTTGAGGTCTGGGGTTCAAACTATGGAAGGGGAGTTTTTTTTTTTCCTTTTCTTTTGAATCTTTATTTTTAGATTCAAAATAAATCACTTGGTGGTGTCCGTGAATTCTGTTATGGCATGGTGTGACTCGGTAGCACGAGCATCTTTAATGCAACTTTATACCTTCAATTGCATCTGAATCATACAGCGAATCAAATTGAAAGCACAAGCAGCTTTTGCTGATGAAAAGAATATGAAGCATGCCTATAATCTGTGAGCCAGTTCAGGTGTTTCTGCATTTTTTATGTTACGTTACACTAATAGCGACTATAACACTTTAACGTAATGGTTTTCGTGAAGATACACCTGTTCTGGATCACAGAACACAGGCATGCTGCATATCATTTTAATCAGCAGAAGCAGATTGTTCTAATAAGATACAATTTAGGGTGAAAAGATGCATTAAAAGATGCACGATACTACCATGTCATACAGCACAACTATGACCTTATACTCAAAAATAATTCTCTCAACATCCTATCACTTGAAATTTCTGCTATACAGTAGACATTGTATTGTACTCATAACAGGGGGCAAGTTTCACATAATGAGAGATCATGTCAGATTCAATACTTTTAAAATACACTACTTTGTTCTTCCCTTCTCCCTTCCTCTCTGTGTATTGCCACCCAAGATCCTAGACCACCTCCCCCCACTATCACACAATTACTATTCATCTGCATTGAGCTCATTATATGGCTCACCAACACCCCACCTTCTTTTGCTTCTATTCAATGCTGCCGCATGCTGAGCATGCTATTGACAATGTACACATTGTCTGCTTTAATTGCACATTTCATATCACATACACAACAGGTGATGTTCTCAACATGGATGGACTGTTTAGGCTAGCGGGTTCCTTCTGCGCTTTGCACTTTGAGGTCTGGGGTTCAAACTATGGAAGGGGAGTTTTTTTTTTTCCTTTTCTTTTGAATCTTTATTTTTAGATAAAAAAAAAATCACTTGGTGGTGTCCGTGAATTCTGTTATGGCATGGTGTGACTCGGTAGCGTGAGCATCTTTAATGCAACTTTATACCTTCAATTGCATCTGAGTCATACAGCGAATCAAATTGAAAGCACAAGCAGCTTTTGCTGATGAAAACAATATGAAGCATGCCTATAATATGTGAGCCAGTTCAGGTGTTTCTGCATGTTTTATGTTACGTTACACTAATAGCGACTATAACACTTTAACGTAATGGTTTTCTTGAAGATACACCTGTAGTGGATCACAGAACATAAGCATGCTGCATATCATTTTAATCAGCAGAAGCAGATTGTTCTAACAAGATACATTTTAGGGTGAAAAGATGCATTATAAGATGCACGATACTACCATGTCATACAGCACTCCTATGACCTTAGACTCAAAACAATTCTCTCCACATCCTTTCACTTGAAATTTCTGTTATACAGTAGACATTGTATTGTACTCATAACAGGGGGCAAGTTTCACATAATGAGAGATCATGTTAGATTCAATACTTTTAAAATACACTTCTTTGTTCTTCCCTTCTCACTTCCTCTCTGTGTATGGCCACCCAAGTTCCTAGATCACCTCCCCCCACTATCACACAATTACTATTCATCTGCATTGAGCTCATTATATAGCTCACCAACACCCCACCTTCTTTTGCTTCTATTCAATGCTGCCGCATGCTGAGCCTGCTATTGACAATGTACACATTGTCTGCTTTAATTGCACACTTCACATCACATACACAACAGGTGATGTTCTCAAGATGGATAGACTGTTTAGGCTAGTGGGTTCCATCTGCGCTTTGCACTTTGAGTTCTGGGGTACAAATCATGGAAGGGGAGTTTTTTTTTCCTTTTCTTTTGAATCTTAATTTTTAGATTAAAAATAAATCACTTGGTGGTGTCCGTGAATTCTGTTATGGCATGGTGTGACTCGGTAGCGTGAGCATCTTTAATGCAACTTTATACCTTCAATTGCATCTGAATCATAAAGCGATTCAAATTGAAAGCACAAGCAGCTTTTGCTGATGAAAAGATTATGAAGCATGCCTATAATCTGTGAGCCAGTTCAGGTGTTTCTGCATGTTTTATGTTACGTTACTCTAATAGCGACTATAACACTTTAACGTAATGGTTTTCTTGAAGATACACCTCTACTGGATCACAGAACATAAGCATGCTGCATATCATTTTAATCAGCAGAAGCAGATTGTTCTAATAAGTTACATTTTAGGGTGAAAAGATGCATTAAAAGATGCTCGATACTACCATGTCATACAGCACTCCTATGACCTTAGACTCAAAACAATTCTCTCTATATCCTTTCACTTGAAATTTCTGTTATACAGTAGACATTGTATTGTACTCATAACAGGGGGCAAGTTTCACATAATGAGAGATCATGTTAGATTCAATACTTTTAAAATACACTACTTTGTTCTTCCCTTCTCCCTTCCTCTCTGTGTATGGCCACCCAAGTTCCTAGACCACCTCCCCCCACTATCACACAATTACTATTCATCTGCATTGAGCTCATTATATGGCTCACCAACACCCCACCTTCTTTTGCTTCTATTCAATGCTGCCGCATGCTGAGCCTGCTATTGACAATGTACACATTGTCTGCTTTAATTGCACACTTCACATCACTTACACAACAAATGATGTTCTCAACATGGATAGACTGTTTAGGCTAGTGGGTTTCTTCTGCGCTTTGCACTTTGAGGTCTGGGGTTCAAATCATGGAAGGGGAGTTTTTATTTTCTTTTCTTTTGAATCTTTATTTTTAGATTAAAAATAAATCACTTGGTGGTGTCCTTGAATTCTGTTATGGCATTGTGTGACTCGGTAGCCCGAGCATCTTTAATGCAACTTTATACCTTCAATTGCATCTGAATCATACAGCGAATCAAATTGAAAGCACAAGCAGCTTTTGCTGATGAAAACAATATGAAGCATGCCTATAATATGTGAGCCAGTTCAGGTGTTTCTGCATGTTTTATGTTACGTTACACTAATAGCGACTATAACACTTTAACGTAATGGTTTTCTTGAAGATACACCTGTAGTGGATCACAGAACATAAGCATGCTGCATATCATTTTAATCAGCAGAATCAGATTGTTCTAATAAGATACATTTTAGGGTGAAAAGATGCATTAAAAGATGCACGATACTACCATGTCATAGAGCACTCCTATGACCTTAGACTCAAAAATAATTTTCTCAACATCCTATCACTTGAAATTTCAGCTATACAGTAGACATTGTATTGAACTCATAACAGGGGGCAAGTTTCACATAATGAGAGATCATGTTAGATTCAATACTTTTAAAATACACTACTTTGTTCTTCCCTTCTCCCTTCCTCTCTGTGTATGGCCACCCAAGTTCCTAGACCACCACCCCCCACTATCACACAATTACTATTCATCTGCATTGAGCTCATTATATGGCTCACCAACACCCCACCTTCTTTTGCTTCTATTCAATGCTGCCCCATGCTGAGCCTGCAATTGACAATGTACACATTGTCTGCTTTAATTGCACACTTCACATCACATACACAACAGGTGATGTTCTCAACATGGATAGACTGTTTAGGCTAGTGGGTTCCTTCTGCGCTTTGCACTTTGAGGTCTGGGGTTCAAATCATGGAAGGGGAGTTTTTTTTTCCTTTTCTTTTGAATCTTTATTTTTAGATTTAAAAAAAATCACTTGGTGGTGTCCTTGAATTCTGTTATGGCATGGTGTGACTCGGTAGCGCGAGCATCTTTAATGCAACTTTATACCTTCAATTGCATCTGAATCATAAAGCAAATCAAATTGAAAGCACAAGCAGCTTTTGCTGATGAAAAGCATATGAAGCATGCCTATAATCTGTGATCCAGTTCAGGTGTTTCTGCATGTTTTATGTAACGTTACACTAATAGCGACTATAACACTTTAACGTAATGGTTTTCTTGAAGATACACCTGTAGAGGATCACAGAACATAAGCATGCTGCATATCATTTTTATCAGCAGAAGCAGATTGTTCAAATAAGATACATTTTAGGGTGAAGAGATGCATTAAAAGATGCACGATACTACCATGTCATATAGCACTCCTATGACATTAGACTCAAAACAATTCTCTCCACATCCTTTCACTTGAAATTTCTGTTATACAGTAGACATTGTATTGTACTCATAACAGGGGGCAAGTTTCACATAATGAGAGATCATGTTAGATTCAATACTTTTAAAATACACTACTTTGTTCTTCCCTTCTCCCTTCCTCTCTGTGTATGGCCACCCAAGTTCCTAGACCACCTCCCCCCACTATCACACAATTACTATTCATGTGCATTGAGCTCATTATAAGGCTCACCAACACCCCACCTTCTTTTGCTTCTATTCAATGCTGCCGCATGCTGAGCCTGCTATTGACAATGTACACATTGTCTGCTTTAATTGCACACTTCACATCACATACACAACAGGTGATGTTCTCAAGATGGATAGACTGTTTAGGCTAGTGGGTTCCATCTGCGCTTTGCACTTTGAGTTCTGGGGTACAAATCATGGAAGGGGAGTTTTTTTTTCCTTTTCTTTTGAATCTTAATTTTTAGATTAAAAATAAATCACTTGGTGGTGTCCGTGAATTCTGTTATGGCATGGTGTGACTCGGTAGCGTGAGCATCTTTAATGCAACTTTATACCTTCAATTGCATCTGAATCATAAAGCGAATCAAATTGAAAGCACAAGCAGCTTTTGCTGATGAAAAGATTATGAAGCATGCCTATAATCTGTGAGCCAGTTCAGGTGTTTCTGCATGTTTTATGTTACGTTACTCTAATAGCGACTATAACACTTTAACGTAATGGTTTTCTTGAAGATACACCTCTACTGGATCACAGAACATAAGCATGCTGCATATCATTTTAATCAGCAGAAGCAGATTGTTCTAATAAGTTACATTTTAGGGTGAAAAGATGCATTAAAAGATGCTCGATACTACCATGTCATACAGCACTCCTATGACCTTAGACTCAAAACAATTCTCTCCACATCCTTTCACTTGAAATTTCTGTTATACAGAAATTATAAGTGAAAGGATGTGGAGAGAATTGTTTTGAGTCTAAGGTCATAGGAGTGCTGTATGACATGGTAGTATCGAGCATCTTTTAATGCATCTTTTCACCCTAAAATGTAACTTATTAGAACAATAGACAGTAGACATTGTATTGTACTCATAACAGGGGGCAAGTTTCACATAATGAGAGATCATGTTAGATTCAATACTTTTAAAATACACTACTTTGTTCTTCCCTTCTCCCTTCCTCTCTGTGTATGGCCACCCAAGTTCCTAGACCACCTCCCCCCACTATCACACAATTACTATTCATCTGCATTGAGCTCATTATATGGCTCACCAACACCCCACCTTCTTTTGCTTCTATTCAATGCTGCCGCATGCTGAGCCTGCTATTGACAATGTACACATTGTCTGCTTTAATTGCACACTTCGCATCACATACACAACAGGTGATGTTCTCAAGATGGATAGACTGTTTACTGTTTAGGCTAGTGGGTTCCTTCTGCGCTTTGCACTTTGAGTTCTGGGGTACAAATCATGGAAGGGGAGTTTTTTTTTCCTTTTCTTTTGAATCTTTAATTTTAGATTAAAAATAAATCACTAGGTGGTGTCCGTGAATTCTGTTATGGCATGGTGTGACTCGGTAGCGTGAGCATCTTTAATGCAACTTTATACCTTCAATTGCATCTGAATCATACAGCGAATCAAATTGAAAGCACAAGCAGCTTTTGGTGATGAAAAGATTATGAAGCATGCCTATAATCGGTGAGCCAGTTCAGGTGTTTCGGCATGTTTTATGTTACGTTACTCTAATAGCGACTATAACACTTTAACGTAATGGTTTTCTTGAAGATACACCTCTACTGGATCACAGAACATAAGCATGCTGCATATCATTTTAATCAGCAGAAGCAGATAGTTCTAATAAGTTACATGTTAGGGTGAAAAGATGCTTTGAAAGATGCTCGATACTACCATGTCATACAGCACTCCTATGACCTTAGACTCAAAACAATTCTCTCCACATCCTTTCACTTGAAATTTCTCTTATACAGTAGACATTGTATTGTACTCATAACAGGGGGCAAGTTTCACATAATGAGAGATCATGTTAGATTCAATACTTTTAAGATACACTACTTTGTTCTTCCCGTCTCCCTTCCTCTCTGTGTATGGCCACCCAAGTTCCTAGACCACCTCCCCCCACTATCACACAATTACTATTCATCTGCATTGAGCTCATTATATGGCTCACCAACACCCCACCTTCTTTTGCTTCTATTCAATGCTGCCGCATGCTGAGCCTGCTATTGACAATGTACACATTGTCTGCTTTAATTGCACACTTCACATCACATACACAACAGGTGATGTTCTCAAGATGGATAGACTGTTTAGGCTAGTGGGTTCCTTCTGCGCTTTGCACTTTGAGTTCTGGGGTACAAATCATGGAAGGGAAGTTTTTTTTTCCTTTTCTTTTGAATCTTTATTTTTAGATTAAAATTAAATCACTCGGTGGTGTCCGTGAATTCTGTTATGGCATGGTGTGACTCGGTAGCGCGAGCATCTTTAATGCAACTTTATACCTTCAATTGCATCTGAATCATAAAGCGAATCAAATTGAAAGCACAAGCAGCTTTTGCTGATGAAAAGATTATGAAGCATGCCTATAATCTGTGAGCCAGTTCAGGTGTTTCTGCATGTTTTATGTTACGTTACTCTAATAGCGACTATAACACTTTAACGTAATGGTTTTCTTGAAGATACACCTCTACTGGATCACAGAACATAAGCATGCTGCATATCATTTTAATCAGCAGAAGCAGATTGTTCTAATAAGTTACATTTTAGGGTGAAAAGATGCTTTAAAAGATGCTCGATACTACCATGTCATACAGCACTCCTATGACCTTAGACTCAAAACAATTCTCTCTATATCCTTTCACTTGAAATTTCTGTTATACAGTAGACATTGTATTGTACTCATAACAGGGGGCAAGTTTCACATAATGAGAGATCATGTTAGATTCAATACTTTTAAAATACACTACTTTGTTCTTCCCTTCTCCCTTCCTCTCTGTGTATGGCCACCCAAGTTCCTAGACCACCTCCCCCCACTATCACACAATTACTATTCATCTGCATTGAGCTCATTATATGGCTCACCAACACCCCACCTTCTTTTGCTTCTATTCAATGCTGCCGCATGCTGAGCCTGCTATTGACAATGTACACATTGTCTGCTTTAATTGCACACTTCACATCACTTACACAACAGGTGATGTTCTCAACATGGATAGACTGTTTAGGCTAGTGGGTTTCTTCTGCGCTTTGCACTTTGAGGTCTGGGGTTCAAATCATGGAAGGGGAGTTTTTATTTCCTTTTCTTTTGAATCTTTATTTTTAGATTAAAAATAAATCACTTGGTGGTGTCCTTGAATTCTGTTATGGCATTGTGTGACTCGGTAGCCCGAGCATCTTTAATGCAACTTTATACCTTCAATTGCATCTGAATCATACAGCGAATCAAATTGAAAGCACAAGCAGCTTTTGCTGATGAAAACAATATGAAGCATGCCTATAATATGTGAGCCAGTTCAGGTGTTTCTGCATGTTTTATGTTACGTTACACTAATAGCGACTATAACACTTTAACGTAATGGTTTTCTTGAAGATACACCTGTAGTGGATCACAGAACATAAGCATGCTGCATATCATTTTAATCAGCAGAATCAGATTGTTCTAATAAGATACATTTTAGGGTGAAAAGATGCATTAAAAGATGCACGATACTACCATGTCATAGAGCACTCCTATGACCTTAGACTCAAAAATAATTTTCTCAACATCCTATCACTTGAAATTTCAGCTATACAGTAGACATTGTATTGAACTCATAACAGGGGGCAAGTTTCACATAATGAGAGATCATGTTAGATTCAATACTTTTAAAATACACTACTTTGTTCTTCCCTTCTCCCTTCCTCTCTGTGTATGGCCACCCAAGTTCCTAGACCACCACCCCCCACTATCACACAATTACTATTCATCTGCATTGAGCTCATTATATGGCTCACCAACACCCCACCTTCTTTTGCTTCTATTCAATGCTGCCCCATGCTGAGCCTGCAATTGACAATGTACACATTGTCTGCTTTAATTGCACACTTCACATCACATACACAACAGGTGATGTTCTCAACATGGATAGACTGTTTAGGCTAGTGGGTTCCTTCTGCGCTTTGCACTTTGAGGTCTGGGGTTCAAATCATGGAAGGGGAGTTTTTTTTTCCTTTTCTTTTGAATCTTTATTTTTAGATTTAAAAAAAATCACTTGGTGGTGTCCTTGAATTCTGTTATGGCATGGTGTGACTCGGTAGCGCGAGCATCTTTAATGCAACTTTATACCTTCAATTGCATCTGAATCATAAAGCAAATCAAATTGAAAGCACAAGCAGCTTTTGCTGATGAAAAGCATATGAAGCATGCCTATAATCTGTGATCCAGTTCAGGTGTTTCTGCATGTTTTATGTAACGTTACACTAATAGCGACTATAACACTTTAACGTAATGGTTTTCTTGAAGATACACCTGTAGAGGATCACAGAACATAAGCATGCTGCATATCATTTTTATCAGCAGAAGCAGATTGTTCAAATAAGATACATTTTAGGGTGAAGAGATGCATTAAAAGATGCACGATACTACCATGTCATATAGCACTCCTATGACATTAGACTCAAAACAATTCTCTCCACATCCTTTCACTTTAAATTTCTGTTATACAGTAGACATTGTATTGTACTCATAACAGGGGGCAAGTTTCACATAATGAGAGATCATGTTAGATTCAATACTTTTAAAATACACTACTTTGTTCTTCCCTTCTCCCTTCCTCTCTGTGTATGGCCACCCAAGTTCCTAGACCACCTCCCCCCACTATCACACAATTACTATTCATGTGCATTGAGCTCATTATAAGGCTCACCAACACCCCTCCTTCTTTTGCTTCTATTCAATGCTGCCGCATGCTGAGCCTGCTATTGACAATGTACACATTGTCTGCTTTAATTGCACACTTCACATCACATACACAACAGGTGATGTTTTCAAGATGGATAGACTGTTTAGGCTAGTGGGTTCCTTCTGCGCTTTGCACTTTGAGTTCTGGGGTACAAATCATGGAAGGGGAGTTTTTTTTTCCTTTTCTTTTGAATCTTTATTTTTAGATTAAAATTAAATCACTTGGTGGTGTCAGTGAATTCTGTTATGGCATGGTGTGACTCGGTAGCGCGAGCATCTTTAATGCAACTTTATACATTCAATTGCATCTGAATCATAAAGCGAAACAAATTGAAAGCACAAGCAGCTTTTGCTGATGAAAAGATTATGAAGCATGCCTATAATCTGTGAGCCAGTTCAGGTGTTTCTGCATGTTTTATGTTACGTTACTCTAATAGCTACTATTACACTTTAACGTAATGGTTTTCTTGAAGATACACCTCTACTGGATCACAGAACATAAGCATGCTGCATATCATTTTAATCAGCAGAAGCAGATTGTTCTAATAAGTTACATTTTAGGGTGATAAGATGCTTTAAAAGATGATCGATACTACCATGTCATACAGCACTCCTATGACCTTAGACTCAAAACAATTCTCTCCACATCCTTTCACTTGAAATTTCTGTTATACAGTAGACATTGTATTGTACTCATAACAGGGGGCAAGTTTCACATAATGAGAGATCATGTTAGATTCAATACTTTTAAAATACACTACTTTGTTCTTCCCTTCTCCCTTCCTCTCTGTGTATGGCCACCCAAGTTCCTAGACCACCACCCCCCACTATCACACAATTACTATTCATCTGCATTGAGCTCATTATATGGCTCACCAACACCCCACCTTCTTTTGCTTCTATTCAATGCTGCCCCATGCTGAGCCTGCAATTGACAATGTACACATTGTCTGCTTTAATTGCACACTTCACATCACATACACAACAGGTGATGTTCTCAACATGGATAGACTGTTTAGGCTAGTGGGTTCCTTCTGCGCTTTGCACTTTGAGGTCTGGGGTTCAAATCATGGAAGGGGAGTTTTTTTTTCCTTTTCTTTTGAATCTTTATTTTTAGATTAAAAAAAAATCACTTGGTGGTGTCCTTGAATTCTGTTATGGCATGGTGTGACTCGGTAGCGCGAGCATCTTTAATGCAACTTTATACCTTCAATTGCATCTGAATCATAAAGCGAATCAAATTGAAAGCACAAGCAGCTTTTGCTGATGAAAAGAATATGAAGCATGCCTATAATCTGTGATCCAGTTCAGGTGTTTCTGCATGTTTTATGTAACGTTACACTAATAGCGACTATAACACTTTAACGTAATGGTTTTCTTGAAGATACACCTGTAGAGGATCACAGAACATAAGCATGCTGCATATCATTTTTATCAGCAGAAGCAGATTGTTCAAATAAGATACATTTTAGGGTGAAGAGATGCATTAAAAGATGCACGATACTACCATGTCATATAGCACTCCTATGACATTAGACTCAAAACAATTCTCTCCACATCCTTTCACTTGAAATTTCTGTTATACAGTAGACATTGTATTGTACTCATAACAGGGGGCAAGTTTCACATAATGAGAGATCATGTTAGATTCAATACTTTTATAATACACTACTTTGTTCTTCCCTTCTCCCTTCCTCTCTGTGTATGGCCACCCAAGTTCCTAGACCACCTCCCCCCACTATCACACAATTACTATTCATGTGCATTGAGCTCATTATAAGGCTCACCAACACCCCACCTTCTTTTGCTTCTATTCAATGCTGCCGCATGCTGAGCCTGCTATTGACAATGTACACATTGTCTGCTTTAATTGCACACTTCACATCACATACACAACAGGTGATGTTTTCAAGATGGATAGACTGTTTAGGCTAGTGGGTTCCTTCTGCGCTTTGCACTTTGAGTTCTGGGGTACAAATCATGGAAGGGGAGTTTTTTTTTCCTTTTCTTTTGAATCTTTATTTTTAGATTAAAAATAAATCACTTGGTGGTGTCAGTGAATTCTGTTATGGCATGGTGTGACTCGGTAGCGCGAGCATATTTAATGCAACTTTATACATTCAATTGCATCTGAATCATAAAGCGAAACAAATTGAAAGCACAAGCAGCTTTTGCTGATGAAAAGATTATGAAGCATGCCTATAATCTGTGAGCCAGTTCAGGTGTTTCTGCATGTTTTATGTTACGTTACTCTAATAGCTACTATTACACTTTAACGTAATGGTTTTCTTGAAGATACACCTCTACTGGATCACAGAACATAAGCATGCTGCATATCATTTTAATCAGCAGAAGCAGATTGTTCTAATAAGTTACATTTTAGGGTGAAAAGATGCTTTAAAAGATGATCGATACTACCATGTCATACAGCACTCCTATGACCTTAGACTCAAAACAATTCTCTCCACATCCTTTCACTTGAAATTTCTGTTATACAGTAGACATTGTATTGTACTCATAACAGGGGGCAAGTTTCACATAATGAGAGATCATGTTAGATTCAATACTTTTAAAATACACTACTTTGTTCTTCCCTTCTCCCTTCCTCTCTGTGTATGGCCACCCACGTTCCTATACCACCTCCCCCCACTATCACACAATTACTATTCATCTGCATTGAGCTCATTATATGGCTCACCAACACCCCACCTTCTTTTGCTTCTATTCAATGCTGCCGCATGCTGAGCCTGCTATTGACAATGTACACATTGTCTTCTTTAATTGCACACTTCACATCACTTACACAACAGGTGATGTTCTCAACATGGATAGACTGTTTAGGCTAGTGGGTTTCTTCTGCGCTTTGCACTTTGAGGTCTGGGGTTCAAATCATGGAAGGGGAGTTTTTATTTCCTTTTCTTTTGAATCTTTATTTTTAGATTAAAAATAAATCACTTGGTGGTGTCCTTGAATTCTGTTATGGCATTGTGTGACTCGGTAGCGCGAGCATCTTTAATGCAACTTTATACCTTCAATTGCGTCTGAATCATACAGCGAATCAAATTGAAAGCACAAGCAGCTTTTGCTGATGAAAACAATATGAAGCATGCCTATAATATGTGAGCCAGTTCAGGTGTTTCTGCATGTTTTATGTTACGTTACACTAATAGCGACTATAACACTTTAACGTAATGGTTTTCTTGAAGATACACCTGTAGTGGATCACAGAACATAAGCATGCTGCATATCATTTTAATCAGCAGAAGCAGATTGTTCTAATAAGATACATTTTAGGGTGAAAAGATGCATTAAAAGATGCACGATACTACCATGTCATACAGCACTCCTATGACCTTAGACTCAAAAATAATTTTCTCAACATCCTATTACTTGAAATTTCAGCTATACAGTAGACATTGTATTGAACTCATAACAGGGGGCAAGTTTCACATAATGAGAGATCATGTTAGATTCAATACTTTTAAAATACACTACTTTGTTCTTCCCTTCTGCCTTCCTCTCTGTGTATGGCCACCCAAGTTCCTAGACCACCACCCCCCACTATCACACAATTACTATTCATCTGCATTGAGCTCATTATATGGCTCACCAACACCCCACCTTCTTTTGCTTCTATTCAATGCTGCCCCATGCTGAGCCTGCAATTGACAATGTACACATTGTCTGCTTTAATTGCACACTTCACATCACATACACAACAGGTGATGTTCTCAACATGGATAGACTGTTTAGGCTAGTGGGTTCCTTCTGCGCTTTGCACTTTGAGGTCTGGGGTTCAAATCATGGAAGGGGAGTTTTTTTTTCCTTTTCTTTTGAATCTTTATTTTTAGATTAAAAAAAAATCACTTGGTGGTGTCCTTGAATTCTGTTATGGCATGGTGTGACTCAGTAGCGCGAGCATCTTTAATGCAACTTTATACCTTCAATTGCATCTGAATCATAAAGCGAATCAAATTGAAAGCACAAGCAGCTTTTGCTGATGAAAAGAATATGAAGCATGCCTATAATCTGTGAGCCAGTTCAGGTGTTTCTGCATGTTTTATGTTACGTTACTCTAATAGCGACTATAACACTTTAACGTAATGGTTTTCTTGAAGATACACCTGTACTGGATCACAGAACATAAGCATGCTGCATATCATTTTTATCAGCAGAAGCAGATTGTTCTAATAAGATACATTTTAGGGTGAAGAGATGCATTAAAAGATGCACGATAATACCATGTCATATAGCACTCCTATGACATTAGACTCAAAACAATTCTCTCCACATCCTTTCACTTGAAATTTCTGTTATACAGTAGACATTGTATTGTACTCATAAAATGGGGCAAGTTTCACATAATGAGAGATCATGTTAGATTCAATACTTTTAAAATACACTTCTTTGTTCTTCCCTTCTCCCTACCTCTCTGTGTATGGCCACCCAAGTTCCTAGACCACCTCACCCCACTATCACACAATTACTATTCATGTGCATTGAGCTCATTATAAGGCTCACCAACACCCCACCTTCTTTTGCTTCTATTCAATGCTGCCGCATGCTGAGCCTGCTATTGACAATGTACACATTGTCTGCTTTAATTGCACACTTCACATCACATACACAACAGGTGATGTTCTCAAGATGGATAGACTGTTTAGGCTAGTGGGTTCCTTCTGCGCTTTGCACTTTTAGGTCTTGGGTACAAATCATGGAAGGGGAGTTTTTTTTTACTTTTCTTTTGAATCTTTATTTTTAGATTAAAAATAAATCACTTGGTGGTGTCCGTGAATTCTGTTATGGCATGGTGTGACTCGGTAGCGCGAGCATCTTTAATGCAACTTTATACCTTCAATTGCATCTGAATCATAAAGCGAATCAAATTGAAAGCACAAGCAGCTTTTGCTGATGAAAAGAATATGAAGCATGCCTATAATCTGTGAGCCAGTTCAGGTGTTTCTGCATGTTTTATGTTACGTTACTCTAATAGCGACTATAACACTTTAACGTAATGGTTTTCTTGAAGATACACCTGTACTGGATCACAGAACATAAGCATGCTGCATATCATTTTAATCAGCAGAAGCAGATTGTTCTTATAAGTTACATTTTAGGGTGAAAAGATGCATTAAAAGATGCTCGATACTACCATGTCATACAGCACTCCTATGACCTTAGACTCAAAACAATTCTCTACACATCCTTTCACTTGAAATTTCTGTTATACAGTAGACATTGTTTTGTACTCATAACAGGGGGCAAGTTTCACATAATGAGAGATCATGTTAGATTCAATACTTTTAAAATACACTACTTTGTTCTTCCCTTCTCCCTTCCTCTCTGTGTATGGCCACCCAAGTTCCTAGACCACCTCCCCCCACTATCACACAATTACTATTCATCTGCATTGAGCTCATTATATGGCTCACCAACACCCCACCTTCTTTTGCTTCTATTCAATGCTGCCGCATGCTGAGCCTGCTATTGACAATGTACACATTGTCTGCTTTAATTGCACACTTCACATCACTTACACAACAGGTGATGTTCTCAACATGGATAGACTGTTTAGGCTAGTGGGTTTCTTCTGCGCTTTGCACTTTGAGGTCTGGGGTTCAAATCATGGAAGGGGAGTTTTTATTTCCTTTTCTTTTGAATCTTTATTTTTAGATTAAAAATAAATCACTTGGTGGTGTCCTTGAATTCTGTTATGGCATTGTGTGACTCGGTAGCGCGAGCATCTTTAATGCAACTTTATACCTTCAATTGCGTCTGAATCATACAGCGAATCAAATTGAAAGCACAAGCAGCTTTTGCTGATGAAAACAATATGAAGCATGCCTATAATATGTGAGCCAGTTCAGGTGTTTCTGCATGTTTTATGTAACGTTACACTAATAGCGACTATAACACTTTAACGTAATGGTTTTCTTGAAGATACACCTGTAGTGGATCACAGAACATAAGCATGCTGCATATCATTTTAATCAGCAGAAGCAGATTGTTCTAAGAAGATACATTTTAGGGTGAAAAGATGCATTAAAAGATGCACTATACTACCATGTCATACAGCACTCCTATGACCTTAGACTCAAAATAATTCTCTCCACATCCTTTCACTTGAAATTTCTGTTATACAGTAGACATTGTATTGTACTCATAACAGGGGGCAAGTTTCACATAATGAGAGATCATGTTAGATTCAATACTTTTAAAATACACTACTTTGTTCTTCCCTTCTCCCTTCCTCTCTGTGTATGGCCACCCAAGTTCCTAGACCACCTCCCCCCACTATCACACAATTACTATTCATCTGCATTGAGCTCATTATATGGCTCACCAAAACCCCACCTTCTTTTGCTTCTATTAAATGCTGCCGCATGCTGAGCCTGCAAATGACAATGTACACATTGTCTGCTTTAAATGCACACTTCACATCACATACACAACAGGTGATGTTCTCAACATGGATAGACTGTTTAGGCTAGTGGGTTTCTTTTGCACTTTGAGGTCTGGGGTTCAAATCATGGAAGGGGAGTTTTTTTTTCCTTTTCTTTTGAATCTTTATTTTTAGATTAAAAATAAATCATTTGGTGGTGTCCGTGAATTCTGTTATGGCATGGTGTGACTCGGTAGCGCGAGCATCTTTAATGCAACTTTATAGCTTCAATTGCATCTGAATCATACAGTGAATCAAATTGAAAGCACAAGCAGCTTTTGCTGATGAAAACAATATGAAGCATGCCTATAATATGTGAGCCAGTTCAGTTGTTTCTGCATGTTTTATGTTACGTTACACTAATAGCGACTATAACACTTTAACGTAATGGTTTTCTTGAAGATACACCTGTACTGGATCACAGAACATAGGCATGCTGCATATCATTTTAATCAGCAGAAGCAGATTGTTCTAATAAGATACATTTTAGGGTGAAAAGATGCATTAAAAGATGCACGATACTACCATGTCATACAGCACTCCTATGACCTTAGACTCAAAAATAATTTTCTCAACATCCTATTACTTGAAATTTCAGCTATACAGTAGACATTGTATTGAACTCATAACAGGGGGCAAGTTTCACATAATGAGAGATCATGTTAGATTCAATACTTTTAAAATACACTACTTTGTTCTTCCCTTCTGCCTTCCTCTCTGTGTATGGCCACCCAAGTTCCTAGACCACCACCCCCCACTATCACACAATTACTATTCATCTGCATTGAGCTCATTATATGGCTCACCAACACCCCACCTTCTTTTGCTTCTATTCAATGCTGCCCCATGCTGAGCCTGCAATTGACAATGTACACATTGTCTGCTTTAATTGCACACTTCACATCACATACACAACAGGTGATGTTCTCAACATGGATAGACTGTTTAGGCTAGTGGGTTCCTTCTGCGCTTTGCACTTTGAGGTCTGGGGTTCAAATCATGGAAGGGGAGTTTTTTTTTCCTTTTCTTTTGAATCTTTATTTTTAGATTAAAAAAAAATCACTTGGTGGTGTCCTTGAATTCTGTTATGGCATGGTGTGACTCAGTAGCGCGAGCATCTTTAATGCAACTTTATACCTTCAATTGCATCTGAATCATAAAGCGAATCAAATTGAAAGCACAAGCAGCTTTTGCTGATGAAAAGAATATGAAGCATGCCTATAATCTGTGAGCCAGTTCAGGTGTTTCTGCATGTTTTATGTTACGTTACTCTAATAGCGACTATAACACTTTAACGTAATGGTTTTCTTGAAGATACACCTGTACTGGATCACAGAACATAAGCATGCTGCATATCATTTTTATCAGCAGAAGCAGATTGTTCTAATAAGATACATTTTAGGGTGAAGAGATGCATTAAAAGATGCACGATAATACCATGTCATATAGCACTCCTATGACATTAGACTCAAAACAATTCTCTCCACATCCTTTCACTTGAAATTTCTGTTATACAGTAGACATTGTATTGTACTCATAAAAGGGGGCAAGTTTCACATAATGAGAGATCATGTTAGATTCAATACTTTTAAAATACACTTCTTTGTTCTTCCCTTCTCCCTACCTCTCTGTGTATGGCCACCCAAGTTCCTAGACCACCTCACCCCACTATCACACAATTACTATTCATGTGCATTGAGCTCATTATAAGGCTCACCAACACCCCACCTTCTTTTGCTTCTATTCAATGCTGCCGCATGCTGAGCCTGCTATTGACAATGTACACATTGTCTGCTTTAATTGCACACTTCACATCACATACACAACAGGTGATGTTCTCAAGATGGATAGACTGTTTAGGCTAGTGGGTTCCTTCTGCGCTTTGCACTTTTAGGTCTTGGGTACAAATCATGGAAGGGGAGGTTTTTTTTACTTTTCTTTTGAATCTTTATTTTTAGATTAAAAATAAATCACTTGGTGGTGTCCGTGAATTCTGTTATGGCATGGTGTGACTCGGTAGCGCGAGCATCTTTAATGCAACTTTATACCTTCAATTGCATCTGAATCATAAAGCGAATCAAATTGAAAGCACAAGCAGCTTTTGCTGATGAAAAGAATATGAAGCATGCCTATAATCTGTGAGCCAGTTCAGGTGTTTCTGCATGTTTTATGTTACGTTACTCTAATAGCGACTATAACACTTT
Organism: Taudactylus pleione; assembly: GCA_031769625.1. Classification (NCBI taxonomy): domain Eukaryota; kingdom Metazoa; phylum Chordata; class Amphibia; order Anura; family Myobatrachidae; genus Taudactylus; species Taudactylus pleione. The sequence goes on from JAUIMM010000759.1 coordinate 8,661,283, forward strand.
AACGTAATGGTTTTCTTGAAGATACACCTGTACTGGATCACAGAACATAAGCATGCTGCATATCATTTTAATCAGCAGAAGCAGATTGTTCTTATAAGTTACATTTTAGGGTGAAAAGATGCATTAAAAGATGCTCGATACTACCATGTCATACAGCACTCCTATGACCTTAGACTCAAAACAATTCTCTACACATCCTTTCACTTGAAATTTCTGTTATACAGTAGACATTGTTTTGTACTCATAACAGGGGGCAAGTTTCACATAATGAGAGATCATGTTAGATTCAATACTTTTAAAATACACTACTTTGTTCTTCCCTTCTCCCTTCCTCTCTGTGTATGGCCACCCAAGTTCCTAGACCACCTCCCCCCACTATCACACAATTACTATTCATCTGCATTGAGCTCATTATATGGCTCACCAACACCCCACCTTCTTTTGCTTCTATTCAATGCTGCCGCATGCTGAGCCTGCTATTGACAATGTACACATTGTCTGCTTTAATTGCACACTTCACATCACTTACACAACAGGTGATGTTCTCAACATGGATAGACTGTTTAGGCTAGTGGGTTTCTTCTGCGCTTTGCACTTTGAGGTCTGGGGTTCAAATCATGGAAGGGGAGTTTTTATTTCCTTTTCTTTTGAATCTTTATTTTTAGATTAAAAATAAATCACTTGGTGGTGTCCTTGAATTCTGTTATGGCATTGTGTGACTCGGTAGCGCGAGCATCTTTAATGCAACTTTATACCTTCAATTGCGTCTGAATCATACAGCGAATCAAATTGAAAGCACAAGCAGCTTTTGCTGATGAAAACAATATGAAGCATGCCTATAATATGTGAGCCAGTTCAGGTGTTTCTGCATGTTTTATGTAACGTTACACTAATAGCGACTATAACACTTTAACGTAATGGTTTTCTTGAAGATACACCTGTAGTGGATCACAGAACATAAGCATGCTGCATATCATTTTAATCAGCAGAAGCAGATTGTTCTAAGAAGATACATTTTAGGGTGAAAAGATGCATTAAAAGATGCACTATACTACCATGTCATACAGCACTCCTATGACCTTAGACTCAAAATAATTCTCTCCACATCCTTTCACTTGAAATTTCTGTTATACAGTAGACATTGTATTGTACTCATAACAGGGGGCAAGTTTCACATAATGAGAGATCATGTTAGATTCAATACTTTTAAAATACACTACTTTGTTCTTCCCTTCTCCCTTCCTCTCTGTGTATGGCCACCCAAGTTCCTAGACCACCTCCCCCCACTATCACACAATTACTATTCATCTGCATTGAGCTCATTATATGGCTCACCAAAACCCCACCTTCTTTTGCTTCTATTAAATGCTGCCGCATGCTGAGCCTGCAAATGACAATGTACACATTGTCTGCTTTAAATGCACACTTCACATCACATACACAACAGGTGATGTTCTCAACATGGATAGACTGTTTAGGCTAGTGGGTTTCTTTTGCACTTTGAGGTCTGGGGTTCAAATCATGGAAGGGGAGTTTTTTTTTCCTTTTCTTTTGAATCTTTATTTTTAGATTAAAAATAAATCATTTGGTGGTGTCCGTGAATTCTGTTATGGCATGGTGTGACTCGGTAGCGCGAGCATCTTTAATGCAACTTTATAGCTTCAATTGCATCTGAATCATACAGTGAATCAAATTGAAAGCACAAGCAGCTTTTGCTGATGAAAACAATATGAAGCATGCCTATAATATGTGAGCCAGTTCAGTTGTTTCTGCATGTTTTATGTTACGTTACACTAATAGCGACTATAACACTTTAACGTAATGGTTTTCTTGAAGATACACCTGTACTGGATCACAGAACATAGGCATGCTGCATATCATTTTAATCAGCAGAAGCAGATTGTTCTAATAAGATACATTTTAGGGTGAAAAGATGCATTAAAAGATGCACGATACTACCATGTCATACAGCACTCCTATGACCTTAGACTCAAAAATAATTTTCTCAACATCCTATTACTTGAAATTTCAGCTATACAGTAGACATTGTATTGAACTCATAACAGGGGGCAAGTTTCACATAATGAGAGATCATGTTAGATTCAATACTTTTAAAATACACTACTTTGTTCTTCCCTTCTGCCTTCCTCTCTGTGTATGGCCACCCAAGTTCCTAGACCACCACCCCCCACTATCACACAATTACTATTCATCTGCATTGAGCTCATTATATGGCTCACCAACACCCCACCTTCTTTTGCTTCTATTCAATGCTGCCCCATGCTGAGCCTGCAATTGACAATGTACACATTGTCTGCTTTAATTGCACACTTCACATCACATACACAACAGGTGATGTTCTCAACATGGATAGACTGTTTAGGCTAGTGGGTTCCTTCTGCGCTTTGCACTTTGAGGTCTGGGGTTCAAATCATGGAAGGGGAGTTTTTTTTTCCTTTTCTTTTGAATCTTTATTTTTAGATTAAAAAAAAATCACTTGGTGGTGTCCTTGAATTCTGTTATGGCATGGTGTGACTCAGTAGCGCGAGCATCTTTAATGCAACTTTATACCTTCAATTGCATCTGAATCATAAAGCGAATCAAATTGAAAGCACAAGCAGCTTTTGCTGATGAAAAGAATATGAAGCATGCCTATAATCTGTGAGCCAGTTCAGGTGTTTCTGCATGTTTTATGTTACGTTACTCTAATAGCGACTATAACACTTTAACGTAATGGTTTTCTTGAAGATACACCTGTACTGGATCACAGAACATAAGCATGCTGCATATCATTTTTATCAGCAGAAGCAGATTGTTCTAATAAGATACATTTTAGGGTGAAGAGATGCATTAAAAGATGCACGATAATACCATGTCATATAGCACTCCTATGACATTAGACTCAAAACAATTCTCTCCACATCCTTTCACTTGAAATTTCTGTTATACAGTAGACATTGTATTGTACTCATAAAAGGGGGCAAGTTTCACATAATGAGAGATCATGTTAGATTCAATACTTTTAAAATACACTTCTTTGTTCTTCCCTTCTCCCTACCTCTCTGTGTATGGCCACCCAAGTTCCTAGACCACCTCACCCCACTATCACACAATTACTATTCATGTGCATTGAGCTCATTATAAGGCTCACCAACACCCCACCTTCTTTTGCTTCTATTCAATGCTGCCGCATGCTGAGCCTGCTATTGACAATGTACACATTGTCTGCTTTAATTGCACACTTCACATCACATACACAACAGGTGATGTTCTCAAGATGGATAGACTGTTTAGGCTAGTGGGTTCCTTCTGCGCTTTGCACTTTTAGGTCTTGGGTACAAATCATGGAAGGGGAGGTTTTTTTTACTTTTCTTTTGAATCTTTATTTTTAGATTAAAAATAAATCACTTGGTGGTGTCCGTGAATTCTGTTATGGCATGGTGTGACTCGGTAGCGCAAGCATCTTTAATGCAACTTTATACCTTCAATTGCATCTGAATCATAAAGCGAATCAAATTGAAAGCACAAGCAGCTTTTGCTGATGAAAAGAATATGAAGCATGCCTATAATCTGTGAGCCAGTTCAGGTGTTTCTGCATGTTTTATGTTACGTTACTCTAATAGCGACTATAACACTTTAACGTAATGGTTTTCTTGAAGATACACCTGTACTGGATCACAGAACATAAGCATGCTGCATATCATTTTAATCAGCAGAAGCAGATTGTTCTTATAAGTTACATTTTAGGGTGAAAAGATGCATTAAAAGATGCTCGATACTACCATGTCATACAGCACTCCTATGACCTTAGACTCAAAACAATTCTCTACACATCCTTTCACTTGAAATTTCTGTTATACAGTAGACATTGTTTTGTACTCATAACAGGGGGCAAGTTTCACATAATGAGAGATCATGTTAGATTCAATACTTTTAAAATACACTACTTTGTTCTTCCCTTCTCCCTTCCTCTCTGTGTATGGCCACCCAAGTTCCTAGACCACCTCCCCCCACTATCACACAATTACTATTCATCTGCATTGAGCTCATTATATGGCTCACCAACACCCCACCTTCTTTTGCTTCTATTCAATGCTGCCGCATGCTGAGCCTGCTATTGACAATGTACACATTGTCTGCTTTAATTGCACACTTCACATCACTTACACAACAGGTGATGTTCTCAACATGGATAGACTGTTTAGGCTAGTGGGTTTCTTCTGCGCTTTGCACTTTGAGGTCTGGGGTTCAAATCATGGAAGGGGAGTTTTTATTTCCTTTTCTTTTGAATCTTTATTTTTAGATTAAAAATAAATCACTTGGTGGTGTCCTTGAATTCTGTTATGGCATTGTGTGACTCGGTAGCGCGAGCATCTTTAATGCAACTTTATACCTTCAATTGCGTCTGAATCATACAGCGAATCAAATTGAAAGCACAAGCAGCTTTTGCTGATGAAAACAATATGAAGCATGCCTATAATATGTGAGCCAGTTCAGGTGTTTCTGCATGTTTTATGTAACGTTACACTAATAGCGACTATAACACTTTAACGTAATGGTTTTCTTGAAGATACACCTGTAGTGGATCACAGAACATAAGCATGCTGCATATCATTTTAATCAGCAGAAGCAGATTGTTCTAAGAAGATACATTTTAGGGTGAAAAGATGCATTAAAAGATGCACTATACTACCATGTCATACAGCACTCCTATGACCTTAGACTCAAAATAATTCTCTCCACATCCTTTCACTTGAAATTTCTGTTATACAGTAGACATTGTATTGTACTCATAACAGGGGGCAAGTTTCACATAATGAGAGATCATGTTAGATTCAATACTTTTAAAATACACTACTTTGTTCTTTCCTTCTCCCTTCCTCTCTGTGTATGGCCACCCAAGTTCCTAGACCACCTCCCCCCACTATCACACAATTACTATTCATCTGCATTGAGCTCATTATATGGCTCACCAAAACCCCACCTTCTTTTGCTTCTATTAAATGCTGCCGCATGCTGAGCCTGCAAATGACAATGTACACATTGTCTGCTTTAAATGCATACTTCACATCACATACACAACAGGTGATGTTCTCAACATGGATAGACTGTTTAGGCTAGTGGGTTTCTTTTGCGCTTTGCACTTTGAGGTCTGGGGTTCAAATCATGGAAGGGGAGTTTTTTTTTCCTTTTCTTTTGAATCTTTATTTTTAGATTAAAAATAAATCATTTGGTGGTGTCCGTGAATTCTGTTATGGCATGGTGTGACTCGGTAGCGCGAGCATCTTTAATGCAACTTTATAGCTTCAATTGCATCTGAATCATACAGTGAATCAAATTGAAAGCACAAGCAGCTTTTGCTGATGAAAACAATATGAAGCATGCCTATAATATGTGAGCCAGTTCAGTTGTTTCTGCATGTTTTATGTTACGTTACACTAATAGCGACTATAACACTTTAACGTAATGGTTTTCTTGAAGATACACCTGTACTGGATCACAGAACATAGGCATGCTGCATATCATTTTAATCAGCAGAAGCAGATTGTTCTAATAAGATACATTTTAGGGTGAAAAGATGCATTAAAAGATGCACGATACTACCATGTCATACAGCACTCCTATGACCTTAGACTCAAAAATAATTTTCTCAACATCCTATCACTTGAAATTTCAGCTATACAGTAGACATTGTATTGAACTCATAACAGGGGGCAAGTTTCACATAATGAGAGATCATGTTAGATTCAATACTTTTAAAATACACTACTTTGTTCTTCCCTTCTCCCTTCCTCTCTGTGTATGGCCACCCAAGTTCCTAGACCACCTCCCCCCACTATCACACAATTACTATTCATGTGCATTGAGCTCATTATAAGGCTCACCAACACCCCACCTTCTTTTGCTTCTATTCAATGCTGCCGCATGCTGAGCCTGCTATTGACAATGTACACATTGTCTGCTTTAATTGCATACTTCACATCACATACACAACAGGTGATGTTCTCAAGATGGATAGACTGTTTAGGCTAGTGGGTTCCTTCTGCGCTTTGCACTTTGAGGTCTGGGGTACAAATCATGGAAGGGGAGTTTTTTTTTACTTTTCTTTTGAATCTTTATTTTTAGATTAAAAATAAATCACTTGGTGGTGTCCGTGAATTCTGTTATGGCATGGTGTGACTCGGTAGCGCGAGCATCTTTAATGCAACTTTATACCTTCAATTGCATCTGAATCATAAAGCGAATCAAATTGAAAGCACAAGCAGCTTTTGATGATGAAAAGAATGTGAAGCATGCCTATAATCTGTGAGCCAGTTCAGGTGTTTCTGCATGTTTTATGTTACGTTACTCTAATAGCGACTATAACACTTTAACGTAATGGTTTTCTTGAAGATACACCTGTACTGGATCACAGAACATAAGCATGCTGCATATCATTTTAATCAGCAAAAGCAGATTGTTCTTATAAGTTACATTTTAGGGTGAAAAGATGCATTAAAAGATGCTCGATACTACCATGTCATACAGCACTCCCATGACCTTAGACTCAAAACATTTCTCTACACATCCTTTCACTTGAAATTTCTGTTATACAGTAGACATTGTTTTGTACTCATAACAGGGGGCAAGTTTCACATAATGAGAGATCATGTTAGATTCAATACTTTTAAAATACACTACTTTGTTCTTCCCTTCTCCCTTCCTCTCTGTGTATGGCCACCCAAGTTCCTAGACCACCTCCCCCCACTATCACACAATTACTATTCATCTGCATTGAGCTCATTATATGGCTCACCAACACCCCACCTTCTTTTGCTTCTATTCAATGCTGCCGCATGCTGAGCCTGCTATTGACAATGTACACATTGTCTGCTTTAGTTGCACACTTCACATCACATACACAACAGGTGATGTTCTCAAGATGGATAGACTGTTTAGGCTAGTGGGTTCCTTCTGCGCTTTGCACTTTGAGTTCTGGGGTACAAATCATGGAAGGGGAGTTTTTTTTTCCTTTTCTTTTGAATCTTTATTTTTAGATTAAAAAAAATCACTTGGTAGTGTCCTTGAATTCTGTTATGGCATGGTGTGACTCGGTAGCGCGAGCATCTTTAATGCAACTTTATACCTTCAATTGCATCTGAATCATACAGCGAATCAAATTGAAAGCACAAGCAGCTTTTGCTGATGAAAAGAATATGAAGCATGCCTATAATCTGTGAGCCAGTTCAGGTGTTTCTGCATTTTTTATGTTACGTTACACTAATTGCGACTATAACACTTTAACGTAATGGTTTTCTTGAAGATACACCTGTAGTGGATCACAGAACATAAGCATGCTGCATATCATTTTAATCAGCAGAAGCAGATTGTTCTAAGAAGATACATTTTAGGGTGAAAAGATGCATTAAAAGATGCACTATACTACCATGTCATACAGCACTCCTATGACCTTAGACTCAAAATAATTCTCTCCACATCCTTTCACTTGAAATTTTTGTTATACAGTAGACATTGTATTGTACTCATAACAGGGGGCAAGTTTCACATAATGAGAGATCATGTTAGATTCAATACTTTTAAAATACACTACTTTGTTCTTCCCTTCTCCCTTCCTCTCTGTGTTTCGCCACCCAAATTCCTAGACCACCTCCCCCCACTATCACACAATTACTATTCATCTGCATTGAGCTCATTATATGGCTCACCAAAACCCCACCTTCTTTTGCTTCTATTAAATGCTGCCGCATGCTGAGCCTGCAAATGACAATGTACACATTGTCTGCTTTAAATGCACACTTCACATCACATACACAACAGGTGATGTTCTCAACTTGGATAGACTGTTTAGGCTAGTGGGTTTCTTTTGCGCTTTGCACTTTGAGGTCTGGGGTTCAAATCATGGAAGGGGAGTTTTTTTTTCCTTTTCTTTTGAATCTTTATTTTTAGATTAAAAATAAATCACTTGGTGGTGTCCGTGAATTCTGTTATGGCATGGTGTGACTCGGTAGCGCGAGCATCTTTAATGCAACTTTATAGCTTCAATTGCATCTGAATCATACAGTGAATCAAATTGAAAGCACAAGCAGCTTTTGCTGATGAAAACAATATGAAGCATGCCTATAATATGTGAGCCAGTTCAGTTGTTTCTGCATGTTTTATGTTACGTTACACTAATAGCGACTATAACACTTTAACGTAATGGTTTTCTTGAAGATACACCTGTACTGGATCACAGAACATAGGCATGCTGCATATCATTTTAATCAGCAGAAGCAGATTGTTCTAATAAGATACATTTTAGGGTGAAAAGATGCATTAAAAGATGCACGATACTACCATGTCATACAGCACTCCTATGACCTTAGACTCAAAAATAATTTTCTCAACATCCTATCACTTGAAATTTCAGCTATACAGTAGACATTGTATTGAACTCATAACAGGGGGCAAGTTTCACATAATGAGAGATCATGTTAGATTCAATACTTTTAAAATACACTACTTTGTTCTTCCCTTCTCCCTTCCTCTCTGTGTTTCGCCACCCAAATTCCTAGACCACCTCCCCCCACTATCACACAATTACTATTCATCTGCATTGAGCTCATTATATGGCTCACCAAAACCCCACCTTCTTTTGCTTCTATTAAATGCTGCCGCATGCTGAGCCTGCAAATGACAATGTACACATTGTCTGCTTTAAATGCACACTTCACATCACATACACAACAGGTGATGTTCTCAACTTGGATAGACTGTTTAGGCTAGTGGGTTTCTTTTGCGCTTTGCACTTTGAGGTCTGGGGTTCAAATCATGGAAGGGGAGTTTTTTTTTCCTTTTCTTTTGAATCTTTATTTTTAGATTAAAAATAAATCACTTGGTGGTGTCCGTGAATTCTGTTATGGCATGGTGTGACTCGGTAGCGCGAGCATCTTTAATGCAACTTTATAGCTTCAATTGCATCTGAATCATACAGTGAATCAAATTGAAAGCACAAGCAGCTTTTGCTGATGAAAACAATATGAAGCATGCCTATAATATGTGAGCCAGTTCAGTTGTTTCTGCATGTTTTATGTTACGTTACACTAATAGCGACTATAACACTTTAACGTAATGGTTTTCTTGAAGATACACCTGTACTGGATCACAGAACATAGGCATGCTGCATATCATTTTAATCAGCAGAAGCAGATTGTTCTAATAAGATACATTTTAGGGTGAAAAGATGCATTAAAAGATGCACGATACTACCATGTCATACAGCACTCCTATGACCTTAGACTCAAAAATAATTTTCTCAACATCCTATCACTTGAAATTTCAGCTATACAGTAGACATTGTATTGAACTCATAACAGGGGGCAAGTTTCACATAATGAGAGATCATGTTAGATTCAATACTTTTAAAATACACTACTTTGTTCTTCCCTTCTCCCTTCCTCTCTGTGTATGGCCACCCAAGTTCCTAGACCACCTCCCCCCACTATCACACAATTACTATTCATGTGCATTGAGCTCATTATAAGGCTCACCAACACCCCACCTTCTTTTGCTTCTATTCAATGCTGCCGCATGCTGAGCCTGCTATTGACAATGTACACATTGTCTGCTTTAATTGCACACTTCACATCACATACACAACAGGTGATGTTCTCAAGATGGATAGACTGTTTAGGCTAGTGGGTTCCTTCTGCGCTTTGCACTTTGAGGTCTGGGGTACAAATCATGGAAGGGGAGTTTTTTTTTACTTTTCTTTTGAATCTTTAATTTTAGATTAAAAATAAATCACTTGGTGGTGTCCGTGAATTCTGTTATGGCATGGTGTGACTCGGTAGCGCGAGCATCTTTAATGCAACTTTATACCTTCAATTGCATCTGAATCATAAAGCGAATCAAATTGAAAGCACAAGCAGCTTTTGATGATGAAAAGAATGTGAAGCATGCCTATAATCTGTGAGCCAGTTCAGGTGTTTCTGCATGTTTTATGTTACGTTACTCTAATAGCGACTATAACACTTTAACGTAATGGTTTTCTTGAAGATACACCTGTACTGGATCACAGAACATAAGCATGCTGCATATCATTTTAATCAGCAGAAGCAGATTGTTCTTATAAGTTACATTTTAGGGTGAAAAGATGCATTAAAAGATGCTCGATACTACCATGTCATACAGCACTCCCATGACCTTAGACTCAAAACAATTCTCTACACATCCTTTCACTTGAAATTTCTGTTATACAGTAGACATTGTTTTGTACTCATAACAGGGGGCAAGTTTCACATAATGAGAGATCATGTTAGATTCAATACTTTTAAAATACACTACTTTGTTCTTCCCTTCTCCCTTCCTCTCTGTGTATGGCCACCCAAGTTCCTTGACCACCTCCCCCCACTATCACACAATTACTATTCATCTGCATTGAGCTCATTATATGGCTCACCAACACCCCACCTTCTTTTGCTTCTATTCAATGCTGCCGCATGCTGAGCCTGCTATTGACAATGTACACATTGTCTGCTTTAGTTGCACACTTCACATCACATACACAACAGGTGATGTTCTCAAGATGGATAGACTGTTTAGGCTAGTGGGTTCCTTCTGCGCTTTGCACTTTGAGTTCTGGGGTACAAATCATGGAAGGGGAGTTTTTTTTTCCTTTTCTTTTGAATCTTTATTTTTAGATTAAAAATAAATCACTTGGTGGTGTCTGTGAATTCTGTTATGGCATGGTGTGACTCGGTAGCGCGAGCATTTTTAATGTAACTTTTTACCTTCAATTGCATCTGAATCATACAGCGAATCAAATTGAAAGCACAAGCAGCTTTTGCTGATGAAAAGAATATGAAGCATGCCTATAATCTGTGAGCCAGTTCAGGTGTTTCTGCATTTTTTATGTTACGTTACACTAATTGCGACTATAACACTTTAACGTAATGGTTTTCTTAAAGATACACCTGTACTGGATCACAGAACATAAGCATGCTGCATATCATTTTAATCAGCAGAAGCAGATTGTTCTAATAAGATACATTTTAGGGTGAAAAGATGCATTAAAAGATGCACGATACTACCATGTCATACAGCACTCCTATTACCTTAGACTCAAAACAATTCTCTCCACATCCTTTCACTTGAAATTTCTGTTATACAGTAGACATTGTATTGTACTCATAACAGGGGGCAAGTTTCACATAATGAGAGATCATGTTAGATTCAATACTTTTAAAACACACTACTTTGTTCTTCCCTTCTCCCTTCCTCTCTGAGTATGGCAACCCAAGTTCCTAGACCACCACCCCACACTATCACACAATTACTTTTCATCTGCATTGAGCTCATTATATGGCTCACCAACACCGCACCATCTTTTGCTTCTATTCAATGCTGCCGCATGCTGAGCCTGCTATTGACAATGTACACATTGTCTGCTTTAATTGCACACTTCACATCACATACACAACAGGTGATGTTCTCAACATGGATAGACTGTTTAGGCTAGTGGGTTCCTTCTGTGCTTTGCACTTTGTGGTCTGGGGTTCAAATCATCGAAGGGGAGTTTATTTTCCTTTTCTTTTGAATCTTTATTTTTAGATTAAAAATAAATCACTTGGTGGTGTCTGTGAATTCTGTTATGGCATGGTGTGACTCGGTAGCGCGAGCTTTTTAAATGTAACTTTTTACCTTCAATTGCATCTGAATCATACAGCGAATCAAATTGAAAGCACAAGCAGCTTTTGCTGATGAAAAGATTATGAAGCATGCCTATAATCTGTAAGCCAGTTCAGGTGTTTCTGCATGTTTTATGTTACGTTACACTAATAGCGACTATAACACTTTAAAGTAATAGTTTTCTTGAAGATACACCTGTACTGGATCACAGAACATAGGCATGCTGCACATCATTTTAATCAGCAGAAGCAGATTGTTCAAATAAGATACATTTTAGGGTGAAAAGATGCATTAAAAGATGCAGGATACTACCATGTCATACAGCACTCCCATGACCTTAGACTCAAAACAATTCTCTACACATCCTTTCTCTTGAAATTTCTACTATACAGTAGCCATTGTATTGTACTCATAACAAGGGGCAAGTTTCACATAATGAGAGATCATGTTAGATTCAATACTTTTAAAATACACTACTTTGTTCTTACCTTCTCCCTTCCTCTCTGTGTATGGCCACCAAGTTCCTGGACAACCTCCCCCAACTGTCACACAATTACTATTCATCTGCATTGAGCTCATTATATGGCTCACCAACACCCCACCTTCTTTTGCTTCTATTCAATGCTGCCGCATGCTGAGCCTGCTATTGACAATGTACACATTGTCTGCTTTAATTGCACACTTAACATCACTTACACAACAGGTGATGTTCTCAACATGGATAGACTGTTTAGGCTAGTGGGTTCCTTCTGCGCTTTGCACTTTGAGGTCTGGGGTACAAATCATGGAAGGGGAGTTTTTATTTCCTTTTCTTTTGAATCTTTATTTTTAGATTAAAAATAAATCACTTGGTGGTGTCCGTGAATTCTGTTATGGCATGGTTTGACTCGGTAGCGCGAGCATCTTTAATGCAACTTTATACCTTCAATTGCATCTGAATCATACAGCGATTCAAATTGAAAGTACAAGCAGCTTTTGCTGATGAAAAGAATACGAAGCATGCCTATAATCTGTGAGCCAGTTCAGGTGTTTCTGCATGTTTTATGTTACGTTACACTAATAGCGACTATAACACTTTAACGTAATGGTTTTCTTGAAGATAAACCTGTACTGGATCACAGAACATAGGCATGCTGCATATCATTTTAATCAGCAGAAGCAGATTGTTCTAATAAGATACATTTTAGGGTGAAAAGATGCATTAAAAGATGCACGATACTACCATGTCATACAGCACTCCTATGACCTTAGACTCAAAAATAATTCTCTCAACATCCTATCACTTGAAATTTCTGCTGTACAGTAGACATTGTATTGTACACAAAACAGGGGGCAAGTTTCACATAATGAGAGATCATGTTAGATTCAATACTTTTAAAATACACTATTTTGTTTTCCCTTCTCCCTTCCTCTCTGTGTATGGCCACCCAAGTTCCTAGACCACCACCCCCCACTATCACACAATTACTATTCATCTGCATTGAGCTCATTATATGGCTCACAAACTCCCCACCTTCTTTTGCTTCTATTCAATGTTGCCGCATGCTGAGCCTGCAATTGACAATGTACACATTGTCTGCTTTAATTGCATACTTCACATCACATACTCAACAGGTGATGTTCTCAACATGGATAGACTGTTTAAGCTAGTGGGTTCCTTCTGCGTTTTGCACTTTGAGGTCTGGGGTACAAATCATGGAAGGGGAGTTTTTATTTCCTTTTCTTTTGAATCTTTATTTTTAGATTAAAAATAAATCACTTGGTGGTGTCCGTGAATTCTGTTATGGCATGGTGTGACTCGGTAGCGCGAGCATCTTTAATGCAACTTTTTACCTTCAATTGCATCTGAATCATACAGCGAATCAAATTGAAAGCACAAGCAGAGTTTGCTGATGAAAAGAATATGAAGCATTCCTATAATATGTGAGCCAGTTCAGGTGTTTCTGCATGTTTTATGTTACGTTACACTAATAGCGACTATAACACTTTAACATAATGGTTTTCTTGAAGATACACCTGTAGTGGATCACAGAACATAAGCATGCTGCATGTCATTTTAATCAGCAGAAGCAGATTGTTCTAAGAAGATACATTTTAGGGTGAAAAGATGCATTAAAAGATGCACTATACTACCATGTCATACAGCACTCCTATGACCTTAGACTCAAAATAATTCTCTCCACATCCTTTCACTTGAAATTTCTGTTATACAGTAGACATTGTATTGTACTCATAACAGGGGGCAAGTTTCACATAATGAGAGATCATGTTAGATTCAATACTTTTAAAATACACTACTTTGTTCTTCCCTTCTCCCTTCCTCTCTGTGTTTCGCCACCCAAATTCCTAGACCACCTCCCCCCACTATCACACAATTACTATTCATCTGCATTGAGCTCATTATATGGCTCACCAAAACCCCACCTTCTTTTGCTTCTATTAAATGCTGCCGCATGCTGAGCCTGCAAATGACAATGTACACATTGTCTGCTTTAAATGCACACTTCACATCACATACACAACAGGTGATGTTCTCAACTTGGATAGACTGTTTAGGCTAGTGGGTTTCTTTTGCGCTTTGCACTTTGAGGTCTGGGGTTCAAATCATGGAAGGGGAGTTTTTTTTTCCTTTTCTTTTGAATCTTTATTTTTAGATTAAAAATAAATCACTTGGTGGTGTCCGTGAATTCTGTTATGGCATGGTGTGACTCGGTAGCGCGAGCATCTTTAATGCAACTTTATAGCTTCAATTGCATCTGAATCATACAGTGAATCAAATTGAAAGCACAAGCAGCTTTTGCTGATGAAAACAATATGAAGCATGCCTATAATATGTGAGCCAGTTCAGTTGTTTCTGTATGTTTTATGTTACGTTACACTAATAGCGACTATAACACTTTAACGTAATGGTTTTCTTGAAGATACACCTGTACTGGATCACAGAACATAGGCATGCTGCATATCATTTTAATCAGCAGAAGCAGATTGTTCTAATAAGATACATTTTAGGGTGAAAAGATGCATTAAAAGATGCACGATACTACCATGTCATACAGCACTCCTATGACCTTAGACTCAAAAATAATTTTCTCAACATCCTATCACTTGAAATTTCAGCTATACAGTAGACATTGTATTGAACTCATAACAGGGGGCAAGTTTCACATAATGAGAGATCATGTTAGATTCAATACTTTTAAAATACACTACTTTGTTCTTCCCTTCTCCCTTCCTCTCTGTGTATGGCCACCCAAGTTCCTAGACCACCTCCCCCCACTATCACACAATTACTATTCATGTGCATTGAGCTCATTATAAGGCTCACCAACACCCCACCTTCTTTTGCTTCTATTCAATGCTGCCGCATGCTGAGCCTGCTATTGACAATGTACACATTGTCTGCTTTAATTGCACACTTCACATCACATACACAACAGGTGATGTTCTCAAGATGGATAGACTGTTTAGGCTAGTGGGTTCCTTCTGCGCTTTGCACTTTGAGGTCTGGGGTACAAATCATGGAAGGGGAGTTTTTTTTTACTTTTCTTTTGAATCTTTATTTTTAGATTAAAAATAAATCACTTGGTGGTGTCCGTGAATTCTGTTATGGCATGGTGTGACTCGGTAGCGCGAGCATCTTTAATGCAACTTTATACCTTCAATTGCATCTGAATCATAAAGCGAATCAAATTGAAAGCACAAGCAGCTTTTGATGATGAAAAGAATGTGAAGCATGCCTATAATCTGTGAGCCAGTTCAGGTGTTTCTGCATGTTTTATGTTACGTTACTCTAATAGCGACTATAACACTTTAACGTAATGGTTTTCTTGAAGATACACCTGTACTGGATCACAGAACATAAGCATGCTGCATATCATTTTAATCAGCAGAAGCAGATTGTTCTTATAAGTTACATTTTAGGGTGAAAAGATGCATTAAAAGATGCTCGATACTACCATGTCATACAGCACTCCCATGACCTTAGACTCAAAACAATTCTCTACACATCCTTTCACTTGAAATTTCTGTTATACAGTAGACATTGTTTTGTACTCATAACAGGGGGCAAGTTTCACATAATGAGAGATCATGTTAGATTCAATACTTTTAAAATACACTACTTTGTTCTTCCCTTCTCCCTTCCTCTCTGTGTATGGCCACCCAAGTTCCTAGACCACCTCCCCCCACTATCACACAATTACTATTCATCTGCATTGAGCTCATTATATGGCTCACCAACACCCCACCTTCTTTTGCTTCTATTCAATGCTGCCGCATGCTGAGCCTGCTATTGACAATGTACACATTGTCTGCTTTAATTGCACACTTCACATCACATACACAACAGGTGATGTTCTCAACATGGATAGACTGTTTAGGCTAGTGGGTTCCTTCTGTGCTTTGCACTTTGTGGTCTGGGGTTCAAATCATCGAAGGGGAGTTTTTTTTCCTTTTCTTTTGAATCTTTATTTTTAGATTAAAAATAAATCACTTGGTGGTGTCTGTGAATTCTGTTATGGCATGGTGTGACTCGGTAGCGCGAGCATTTTTAATGTAACTTTTTACCTTCAATTGCATCTGAATCATACAGCGAATCAAATTGAAAGCACAAGCAGCTTTTGCTGATGAAAAGATTATGAAGCATGCCTATAATCTGTAAGCCAGTTCAGGTGTTTCTGCATGTTTTATGTTACGTTACACTAATAGCGACTATAACACTTTAAAGTAATAGTTTTCTTGAAGATACACCTGTACTGGATCACAGAACATAGGCATGCTGCACATCATTTTAATCAGCAGAAGCAGATTGTTCAAATAAGATACATTTTAGGGTGAAAAGATGCATTAAAAGATGCAGGATACTACCATGTCATACAGCACTCCCATGACCTTAGACTCAAAACAATTCTCTACACATCCTTTCTCTTGAAATTTCTACTATACAGTAGCCATTGTATTGTACTCATAACAGGGGGCAAGTTTCACATAATGAGAGATCATGTTAGATTCAATACTTTTAAAATACACTACTTTGTTCTTACCTTCTCCCTTCCTCTCTGTGTATGGCCACCAAGTTCCTGGACAACCTCCCCCAACTGTCACACAATTACTATTCATCTGCATTGAGCTCATTATATGGCTCACCAACACCCCACCTTCTTTTGCTTCTATTCAATGCTGCCGCATGCTGAGCCTGCTATTGACAATGTACACATTGTCTGCTTTAATTGCACACTTAACATCACTTACACAACAGGTGATGTTCTCAACATGGATAGACTGTTTAGGCTAGTGGGTTCCTTCTGCGCTTTGCACTTTGAGGTCTGGGGTACAAATCATGGAAGGGGAGTTTTTATTTCCTTTTCTTTTGAATCTTTATTTTTAGATTAAAAATAAATCACTTGGTGGTGTCCGTGAATTCTGTTATGGCATGGTTTGACTCGGTAGCGCGAGCATCTTTAATGCAACTTTATACCTTCAATTGCATCTGAATCATACAGCGATTCAAATTGAAAGTACAAGCAGCTTTTGCTGATGAAAAGAATAAGAAGCATGCCTATAATCTGTGAGCCAGTTCAGGTGTTTCTGCATGTTTTATGTTACGTTACACTAATAGCGACTATAACACTTTAACGTAATGGTTTTCTTGAAGATACACCTGTACTGGATCACAGAACATAGGCATGCTGCATATCATTTTAATCAGCAGAAGCAGATTGTTCTAATAAGATACATTTTAGGGTGAAAAGATGCATTAAAAGATGCACGATACTACCATGTCATACAGCACTCCTATGACCTTAGACTCAAAAATAATTCTCTCAACATCCTATCACTTGAAATTTCTGCTGTACAGTAGACATTGTATTGTACACAAAACAGGGGGCAAGTTTCACATAATGAGAGATCATGTTAGATTCAATACTTTTAAAATACACTATTTTGTTTTCCCTTCTCCCTTCCTCTCTGTGTATGGCCACCCAAGTTCCTAGACCACCACCCCCCACTATCACACAATTACTATTCATCTGCATTGAGCTCATTATATGGCTCACAAACTCCCCACCTTCTTTTGCTTCTATTCAATGTTGCCGCATGCTGAGCCTGCAATTGACAATGTACACATTGTCTGCTTTAATTGCATACTTCACATCACATACTCAACAGGTGATGTTCTCAACATGGATAGACTGTTTAAGCTAGTGGGTTCCTTCTGCGTTTTGCACTTTGAGGTCTGGGGTACAAATCATGGAAGGGGAGTTTTTATTTCCTTTTCTTTTGAATCTTTATTTTTAGATTAAAAATAAATCACTTGGTGGTGTCCGTGAATTCTGTTATGGCATGGTGTGACTCGGTAGCGCGAGCATCTTTAATGCAACTTTTTACCTTCAATTGCATCTGAATCATACAGCGAATCAAATTGAAAGCACAAGCAGATTTTGCCGATGAAAAGAATATGAAGCATTCCTATAATATGTGAGCCAGTTCAGGTGTTTCTGCATGTTTTATGTTACGTTACACTAATAGCGACTATAACACTTTAACATAATGGTTTTCTTGAAGATACACCTGTAGAGGATCACAGAACATAAGCATGCTGCATATCATTTTAATCAGCAGAAGCAAATTGTTCTAATAAGTTACATTTTAGGGTGAAAAGATGCATTAAAAGATGCTCAATACTACCATGTCATACAGCACTCCTATGACCTTAGACTCAAAACAATTATCTCCACATCCTTTCTCTTGAAATTTCTACTATACAGTAGCCATTGTATTGTACTCATAACAGGGGGCAAGTTTCACATAATGAGAGATCATGTTAGATTCAATACTTTTAAAATACACTACTTTGTTCTTACCTTCTCCCTTCCTCTCTGTGTATGGCCACCAAGTTCCTGGACAACCTCCCCCAACTGTCACACAATTACTATTCATCTGCATTGAGCTCATTATATGGCTCACCAACACCCCACCTTCTTTTGCTTCTATTCAATGCTGCCGCATGCTGAGCCTGCTATTGACAATGTACACATTGTCCGCTTTAATTGCACACTTAACATCACTTACACAACAGGTGATGTTCTCAACATGGATAGACTGTTTAGGCTAGTGGGTTCCTTCTGCGCTTTGCACTTTGAGGTCTGGGGTACAAATCATGGAAGGGGAGTTTTTATTTCCTTTTCTTTTGAATCTTTATTTTTAGATTAAAAATAAATCACTTGGTGGTGTCCGTGAATTCTGTTATGGCATGGTTTGACTCGGTAGCGCGAGCATCTTTAATGCAACTTTATACCTTCAATTGCATCTGAATCATACAGCGATTCAAATTGAAAGCACAAGCAGCTTTTGCTGATGAAAAGAATACGAAGCATGCCTATAATCTGTGAGCCAGTTCAGGTGTTTCTGCATGTTTTATGTTACGTTACACTAATAGCGACTATAACACTTTAACGTAATGGTTTTCTTGAAGATACACCTGTACTGGATCACAGAACATAGGCATGCTGCATATCATTTTAATCAGCAGAAGCAGATTGTTCTAATAAGATACATTTTAGGGTGAAAAGATGCATTAAAAGATGCACGATACTACCATGTCATACAGCACTCCTATGACCTTAGACTCAAAAATAATTCTCTCAACATCCTATCACTTGAAATTTCTGCTGTACAGTAGACATTGTATTGTACACAAAACAGGGGGCAAGTTTCACATAATGAGAGATCATGTTAGATTCAATACTTTTAAAATACACTATTTTGTTCTTCCCTTCTCCCTTCCTCTCTGTGTATGGCCACCCAAGTTCCTAGACCACCACCCCCCACTATCACACAATTACTATTCATCTGCATTGAGCTCATTATATGGCTCACAAACTCCCCACCTTCTTTTGCTTCTATTCAATGTTGCCGCATGCTGAGCCTGCAATTGAAAATGTACACATTGTCTGCTTTAATTGCATACTTCACATCACATACTCAACAGGTGATGTTCTCAACATGGATAGACTGTTTAAGCTAGTGGGTTCCTTCTGCGTTTTGCACTTTGAGGTCTGGGGTACAAATCATGGAAGGGGAGTTTTTATTTCCTTTTCTTTTGAATCTTTATTTTTAGATTAAAAATAAATCACTTGGTGGTGTCCGTGAATTCTGTTATGGCATGGTGTGACTCGGTAGCGCGAGCATCTTTAATGCAACTTTTTACCTTCAATTGCATCTGAATCATACAGCGAATCAAATTGAAAGCACAAGCAGATTTTGCTGATGAAAAGAATATGAAGCATTCCTATAATATGTGAGCCAGTTCAGGTGTTTCTGCATGTTTTATGTTATGTTACACTAATAGCGACTATAACACTTTAACATAATGGTTTTCTTGAAGATACACCTGTAGAGGATCACAGAACATAAGCATGCTGCATATCATTTTAATCAGCAGAAGCAAATTGTTCTAATAAGTTACATTTTAGGGTGAAAAGATGCATTAAAAGATGCTCAATACTACCATGTCATACAGCACTCCTATGACCTTAGACTCAAAACAATTATCTCCACATCCTTTCACTTGAAATTTCTGTTATACAGTAGACATTGTATTGTACTCATAACAGGGGGCAAGTTTCACATAATGAGAGATCATGTTAGATTCAATACTTTTAAAATACACTACTTTGTTCTTCCCTTCTCCCTTCCTCTCTGTGTATGGCCACCCAAGTTCCTAGACCACCTCCCCCCACTATCACACAATTACTATTCATCTGCATTGAGCTCATTATATGGCTCACCAACACCCCACCTTCTTTTGCTTCTATTCAATGCTGCCGCATGCTGAGCCTGCTATTGACAATGTACACATTGTCTGCTTTAATTGCACACTTCACATCACATACACAACAGGTGATGTTCTCAACATGGATAGACTGTTTAGGCTAGTGGGTTCCTTCTGCGCTTTGCACTTTGAGGTCTGGGGTACAAATCATGGAAGGGGAGTTTTTATTTCCTTTTCTTTTGAATCTTTATTTTTAGATTAAAAATAAATCACTTGGTGGTGTCCGTGAATTCTGTTATGGCATGGTTTGACTCGGTAGCGCGAGCATCTTTAATGCAACTTTATACCTTCAATTGCATCTGAATCATACAGCGATTCAAATTGAAAGCACAAGCAGCTTTTGCTGATGAAAAGAATACGAAGCATGCCTATAATCTGTGAGCCAGTTCAGGTGTTTCTGCATGTTTTATGTTACGTTACACTAATAGCGACTATAACACTTTAACGTAATGGTTTTCTTGAAGATACACCTGTACTGGATCACAGAACATAGGCATGCTGCATATCATTTTAATCAGCAGAAGCAGATTGTTCTAATAAGATACATTTTAGGGTGAAAAGATGCATTAAAAGATGCACGATACTACCATGTCATACAGCACTCCTATGACCTTAGACTCAAAACAATTATCTCCACATCCTTTCACTTGAAATTTCTGTTATACAGTAGACATTGTATTGTACTCATAACAGGGGGCAAGTTTCACATAATGAGAGATCATGTTAGATTCAATACTTTTAAAATACACTACTTTGTTCTTCCCTTCTCCCTTCCTCTCTGTGTATGGCCACCCAAGTTCCTAGACCACCTCCCCCCACTATCACACAATTACTATTCATCTGCATTGAGCTCATTATATGGCTCACCAACACCCCACCTTCTTTTGCTTCTATTCAATGCTGCCGCATGCTGAGCCTGCTATTGACAATGTACACATTGTCTGCTTTAATTGCACACTTCACATCACATACACAACAGGTGATGTTCTCAACATGGATAGACTGTTTAGGCTAGTGGGTTCCTTCTGCGCTTTGCACTTTGAGGTCTGGGGTACAAATCATGGAAGGGGAGTTTTTATTTCCTTTTCTTTTGAATCTTTATTTTTAGATTAAAAATAAATCACTTGGTGGTGTCCGTGAATTCTGTTATGGCATGGTTTGACTCGGTAGCGCGAGCATCTTTAATGCAACTTTATACCTTCAATTGCATCTGAATCATACAGCGATTCAAATTGAAAGCACAAGCAGCTTTTGCTGATGAAAAGAATACGAAGCATGCCTATAATCTGTGAGCCAGTTCAGGTGTTTCTGCATGTTTTATGTTACGTTACACTAATAGCGACTATAACACTTTAACGTAATGGTTTTCTTGAAGATACACCTGTACTGGATCACAGAACATAGGCATGCTGCATATCATTTTAATCAGCAGAAGCAGATTGTTCTAATAAGATACATTTTAGGGTGAAAAGATGCATTAAAAGATGCACGATACTACCATGTCATACAGCACTCCTATGACCTTAGACTCAAAAATAATTCTCTCAACATCCTATCACTTGAAATTTCTGCTGTACAGTAGACATTGTATTGTACACAAAACAGGGGGCAAGTTTCACATAATGAGAGATCATGTTAGATTCAATACTTTTAAAATACACTATTTTGTTCTTCCCTTCTCCCTTCCTCTCTGTGTATGGCCACCCAAGTTCCTAGACCACCACCCCCCACTATCACACAATTACTATTCATCTGCATTGAGCTCATTATATGGCTCACAAACTCCCCACCTTCTTTTGCTTCTATTCAATGTTGCCGCATGCTGAGCCTGCAATTGAAAATGTACACATTGTCTGCTTTAATTGCATACTTCACATCACATACTCAACAGGTGATGTTCTCAACATGGATAGACTGTTTAAGCTAGTGGGTTCCTTCTGCGTTTTGCACTTTGAGGTCTGGGGTACAAATCATGGAAGGGGAGTTTTTATTTCCTTTTCTTTTGAATCTTTATTTTTAGATTAAAAATAAATCACTTGGTGGTGTCCGTGAATTCTGTTATGGCATGGTGTGACTCGGTAGCGCGAGCATCTTTAATGCAACTTTTTACCTTCAATTGCATCTGAATCATACAGCGAATCAAATTGAAAGCACAAGCAGATTTTGCTGATGAAAAGAATATGAAGCATTCCTATAATATGTGAGCCAGTTCAGGTGTTTCTGCATGTTTTATGTTATGTTACACTAATAGCGACTATAACACTTTAACATAATGGTTTTCTTGAAGATACACCTGTAGAGGATCACAGAACATAAGCATGCTGCATATCATTTTAATCAGCAGAAGCAAATTGTTCTAATAAGTTACATTTTAGGGTGAAAAGATGCATTAAAAGATGCTCAATACTACCATGTCATACAGCACTCCTATGACCTTAGACTCAAAACAATTATCTCCACATCCTTTCACTTGAAATTTCTGTTATACAGTAGACATTGTATTGTACTCATAACAGGGGGCAAGTTTCACATAATGAGAGATCATGTTAGATTCAATACTTTTAAAATACACTACTTTGTTCTTCCCTTCTCCCTTCCTCTCTGTGTATGGCCACCCAAGTTCCTAGACCACCTCCCCCCACTATCACACAATTACTATTCATCTGCATTGAGCTCATTATATGGCTCACCAACACCCCACCTTCTTTTGCTTCTATTCAATGCTGCCGCATGCTGAGCCTGCTATTGACAATGTACACATTGTCTGCTTTAATTGCACACTTCACATCACATACACAACAGGTGATGTTCTCAACATGGATAGACTGTTTAGGCTAGTGGGTTCCTTCTGCGCTTTGCACTTTGAGGTCTGGGGTACAAATCATGGAAGGGGAGTTTTTATTTCCTTTTCTTTTGAATCTTTATTTTTAGATTAAAAATAAATCACTTGGTGGTGTCCGTGAATTCTGTTATGGCATGGTTTGACTCGGTAGCGCGAGCATCTTTAATGCAACTTTATACCTTCAATTGCATCTGAATCATACAGCGATTCAAATTGAAAGCACAAGCAGCTTTTGCTGATGAAAAGAATACGAAGCATGCCTATAATCTGTGAGCCAGTTCAGGTGTTTCTGCATGTTTTATGTTACGTTACACTAATAGCGACTATAACACTTTAACGTAATGGTTTTCTTGAAGATACACCTGTACTGGATCACAGAACATAGGCATGCTGCATATCATTTTAATCAGCAGAAGCAGATTGTTCTAATAAGATACATTTTAGGGTGAAAAGATGCATTAAAAGATGCACGATACTACCATGTCATACAGCACTCCTATGACCTTAGACTCAAAAATAATTCTCTCAACATCCTATCACTTGAAATTTCTGCTGTACAGTAGACATTGTATTGTACACAAAACAGGGGGCAAGTTTCACATAATGAGAGATCATGTTAGATTCAATACTTTTAAAATACACTATTTTGTTCTTCCCTTCTCCCTTCCTCTCTGTGTATGGCCACCCAAGTTCCTAGACCACCACCCCCCACTATCACACAATTACTATTCATCTGCATTGAGCTCATTATATGGCTCACAAACTCCCCACCTTCTTTTGCTTCTATTCAATGCTGCCGCATGCTGAGCCTGCTATTGACAATGTACACATTGTCTGCTTTAATTGCACACTTCACATCACATACACAACAGGTGATGTTCTCAACATGGATAGACTGTTTAGGCTAGTGGGTTCCTTCTGTGCTTTGCACTTTGTGGTCTGGGGTTCAAATCATCGAAGGGGAGTTTTTTTTCCTTTTCTTTTGAATCTTTATTTTTAGATTAAAAATAAATCACTTGGTGGTGTCTGTGAATTCTGTTATGGCATGGTGTGACTCGGTAGCGCGAGCATTTTTAATGTAACTTTTTACCTTCAATTGCATCTGAATCATACAGCGAATCAAATTGAAAGCACAAGCAGCTTTTGCTGATGAAAAGATTATGAAGCATGCCTATAATCTGTAAGCCAGTTCAGGTGTTTCTGCATGTTTTATGTTACGTTACACTAATAGCGACTATAACACTTTAAAGTAATAGTTTTCTTGAAGATACACCTGTACTGGATCACAGAACATAGGCATGCTGCACATCATTTTAATCAGCAGAAGCAGATTGTTCAAATAAGATACATTTTAGGGTGAAAAGATGCATTAAAAGATGCAGGATACTACCATGTCATACAGCACTCCCATGACCTTAGACTCAAAACAATTCTCTACACATCCTTTCTCTTGAAATTTCTACTATACAGTAGCCATTGTATTGTACTCATAACAGGGGGCAAGTTTCACATAATGAGAGATCATGTTAGATTCAATACTTTTAAAATACACTACTTTGTTCTTACCTTCTCCCTTCCTCTCTGTGTATGGCCACCAAGTTCCTGGACAACCTCCCCCAACTGTCACACAATTACTATTCATCTGCATTGAGCTCATTATATGGCTCACCAACACCCCACCTTCTTTTGCTTCTATTCAATGCTGCCGCATGCTGAGCCTGCTATTGACAATGTACACATTGTCTGCTTTAATTGCACACTTAACATCACTTACACAACAGGTGATGTTCTCAACATGGATAGACTGTTTAGGCTAGTGGGTTCCTTCTGCGCTTTGCACTTTGAGGTCTGGGGTACAAATCATGGAAGGGGAGTTTTTATTTCCTTTTCTTTTGAATCTTTATTTTTAGATTAAAAATAAATCACTTGGTGGTGTCCGTGAATTCTGTTATGGCATGGTTTGACTCGGTAGCGCGAGCATCTTTAATGCAACTTTATACCTTCAATTGCATCTGAATCATACAGCGATTCAAATTGAAAGTACAAGCAGCTTTTGCTGATGAAAAGAATAAGAAGCATGCCTATAATCTGTGAGCCAGTTCAGGTGTTTCTGCATGTTTTATGTTACGTTACACTAATAGCGACTATAACACTTTAACGTAATGGTTTTCTTGAAGATACACCTGTACTGGATCACAGAACATAGGCATGCTGCATATCATTTTAATCAGCAGAAGCAGATTGTTCTAATAAGATACATTTTAGGGTGAAAAGATGCATTAAAAGATGCACGATACTACCATGTCATACAGCACTCCTATGACCTTAGACTCAAAAATAATTCTCTCAACATCCTATCACTTGAAATTTCTGCTGTACAGTAGACATTGTATTGTACACAAAACAGGGGGCAAGTTTCACATAATGAGAGATCATGTTAGATTCAATACTTTTAAAATACACTATTTTGTTTTCCCTTCTCCCTTCCTCTCTGTGTATGGCCACCCAAGTTCCTAGACCACCACCCCCCACTATCACACAATTACTATTCATCTGCATTGAGCTCATTATATGGCTCACAAACTCCCCACCTTCTTTTGCTTCTATTCAATGTTGCCGCATGCTGAGCCTGCAATTGACAATGTACACATTGTCTGCTTTAATTGCATACTTCACATCACATACTCAACAGGTGATGTTCTCAACATGGATAGACTGTTTAAGCTAGTGGGTTCCTTCTGCGTTTTGCACTTTGAGGTCTGGGGTACAAATCATGGAAGGGGAGTTTTTATTTCCTTTTCTTTTGAATCTTTATTTTTAGATTAAAAATAAATCACTTGGTGGTGTCCGTGAATTCTGTTATGGCATGGTGTGACTCGGTAGCGCGAGCATCTTTAATGCAACTTTTTACCTTCAATTGCATCTGAATCATACAGCGAATCAAATTGAAAGCACAAGCAGATTTTGCCGATGAAAAGAATATGAAGCATTCCTATAATATGTGAGCCAGTTCAGGTGTTTCTGCATGTTTTATGTTACGTTACACTAATAGCGACTATAACACTTTAACATAATGGTTTTCTTGAAGATACACCTGTAGAGGATCACAGAACATAAGCATGCTGCATATCATTTTAATCAGCAGAAGCAAATTGTTCTAATAAGTTACATTTTAGGGTGAAAAGATGCATTAAAAGATGCTCAATACTACCATGTCATACAGCACTCCTATGACCTTAGACTCAAAACAATTATCTCCACATCCTTTCTCTTGAAATTTCTACTATACAGTAGCCATTGTATTGTACTCATAACAGGGGGCAAGTTTCACATAATGAGAGATCATGTTAGATTCAATACTTTTAAAATACACTACTTTGTTCTTACCTTCTCCCTTCCTCTCTGTGTATGGCCACCAAGTTCCTGGACAACCTCCCCCAACTGTCACACAATTACTATTCATCTGCATTGAGCTCATTATATGGCTCACCAACACCCCACCTTCTTTTGCTTCTATTCAATGCTGCCGCATGCTGAGCCTGCTATTGACAATGTACACATTGTCCGCTTTAATTGCACACTTAACATCACTTACACAACAGGTGATGTTCTCAACATGGATAGACTGTTTAGGCTAGTGGGTTCCTTCTGCGCTTTGCACTTTGAGGTCTGGGGTACAAATCATGGAAGGGGAGTTTTTATTTCCTTTTCTTTTGAATCTTTATTTTTAGATTAAAAATAAATCACTTGGTGGTGTCCGTGAATTCTGTTATGGCATGGTTTGACTCGGTAGCGCGAGCATCTTTAATGCAACTTTATACCTTCAATTGCATCTGAATCATACAGCGATTCAAATTGAAAGCACAAGCAGCTTTTGCTGATGAAAAGAATACGAAGCATGCCTATAATCTGTGAGCCAGTTCAGGTGTTTCTGCATGTTTTATGTTACGTTACACTAATAGCGACTATAACACTTTAACGTAATGGTTTTCTTGAAGATACACCTGTACTGGATCACAGAACATAGGCATGCTGCATATCATTTTAATCAGCAGAAGCAGATTGTTCTAATAAGATACATTTTAGGGTGAAAAGATGCATTAAAAGATGCACGATACTACCATGTCATACAGCACTCCTATGACCTTAGACTCAAAAATAATTCTCTCAACATCCTATCACTTGAAATTTCTGCTGTACAGTAGACATTGTATTGTACACAAAACAGGGGGCAAGTTTCACATAATGAGAGATCATGTTAGATTCAATACTTTTAAAATACACTATTTTGTTCTTCCCTTCTCCCTTCCTCTCTGTGTATGGCCACCCAAGTTCCTAGACCACCACCCCCCACTATCACACAATTACTATTCATCTGCATTGAGCTCATTATATGGCTCACAAACTCCCCACCTTCTTTTGCTTCTATTCAATGTTGCCGCATGCTGAGCCTGCAATTGAAAATGTACACATTGTCTGCTTTAATTGCATACTTCACATCACATACTCAACAGGTGATGTTCTCAACATGGATAGACTGTTTAAGCTAGTGGGTTCCTTCTGCGTTTTGCACTTTGAGGTCTGGGGTACAAATCATGGAAGGGGAGTTTTTATTTCCTTTTCTTTTGAATCTTTATTTTTAGATTAAAAATAAATCACTTGGTGGTGTCCGTGAATTCTGTTATGGCATGGTGTGACTCGGTAGCGCGAGCATCTTTAATGCAACTTTTTACCTTCAATTGCATCTGAATCATACAGCGAATCAAATTGAAAGCACAAGCAGATTTTGCTGATGAAAAGAATATGAAGCATTCCTATAATATGTGAGCCAGTTCAGGTGTTTCTGCATGTTTTATGTTACGTTACACTAATAGCGACTATAACACTTTAACATAATGGTTTTCTTGAAGATACACCTGTAGAGGATCACAGAACATAAGCATGCTGCATATCATTTTAATCAGCAGAAGCAAATTGTTCTAATAAGTTACATTTTAGGGTGAAAAGATGCATTAAAAGATGCTCAATACTACCATGTCATACAGCACTCCTATGACCTTAGACTCAAAACAATTATCTCCACATCCTTTCACTTGAAATTTCTGTTATACAGTAGACATTGTATTGTACTCATAACAGGGGGCAAGTTTCACATAATGAGAGATCATGTTAGATTCAATACTTTTAAAATACACTACTTTGTTCTTCCCTTCTCCCTTCCTCTCTGTGTATGGCCACCCAAGTTCCTAGACCACCTCCCCCCACTATCACACAATTACTATTCATCTGCATTGAGCTCATTATATGGCTCACCAACACCCCACCTTCTTTTGCTTCTATTCAATGCTGCCGCATGCTGAGCCTGCTATTGACAATGTACACATTGTCTGCTTTAATTGCACACTTCACATCACATACACAACAGGTGATGTTCTCAACATGGATAGACTGTTTAGGCTAGTGGGTTCCTTCTGCGCTTTGCACTTTGAGGTCTGGGGTACAAATCATGGAAGGGGAGTTTTTATTTCCTTTTCTTTTGAATCTTTATTTTTAGATTAAAAATAAATCACTTGGTGGTGTCCGTGAATTCTGTTATGGCATGGTTTGACTCGGTAGCGCGAGCATCTTTAATGCAACTTTATACCTTCAATTGCATCTGAATCATACAGCGATTCAAATTGAAAGCACAAGCAGCTTTTGCTGATGAAAAGAATACGAAGCATGCCTATAATCTGTGAGCCAGTTCAGGTGTTTCTGCATGTTTTATGTTACGTTACACTAATAGCGACTATAACACTTTAACGTAATGGTTTTCTTGAAGATACACCTGTACTGGATCACAGAACATAGGCATGCTGCATATCATTTTAATCAGCAGAAGCAGATTGTTCTAATAAGATACATTTTAGGGTGAAAAGATGCATTAAAAGATGCACGATACTACCATGTCATACAGCACTCCTATGACCTTAGACTCAAAAATAATTCTCTCAACATCCTATCACTTGAAATTTCTGCTGTACAGTAGACATTGTATTGTACACAAAACAGGGGGCAAGTTTCACATAATGAGAGATCATGTTAGATTCAATACTTTTAAAATACACTATTTTGTTCTTCCCTTCTCCCTTCCTCTCTGTGTATGGCCACCCAAGTTCCTAGACCACCACCCCCCACTATCACACAATTACTATTCATCTGCATTGAGCTCATTATATGGCTCACAAACTCCCCACCTTCTTTTGCTTCTATTCAATGCTGCCGCATGCTGAGCCTGCTATTGACAATGTACACATTGTCTGCTTTAATTGCACACTTCACATCACATACACAACAGGTGATGTTCTCAACATGGATAGACTGTTTAGGCTAGTGGGTTCCTTCTGTGCTTTGCACTTTGTGGTCTGGGGTTCAAATCATCGAAGGGGAGTTTTTTTTCCTTTTCTTTTGAATCTTTATTTTTAGATTAAAAATAAATCACTTGGTGGTGTCTGTGAATTCTGTTATGGCATGGTGTGACTCGGTAGCGCGAGCATTTTTAATGTAACTTTTTACCTTCAATTGCATCTGAATCATACAGCGAATCAAATTGAAAGCACAAGCAGCTTTTGCTGATGAAAAGATTATGAAGCATGCCTATAATCTGTAAGCCAGTTCAGGTGTTTCTGCATGTTTTATGTTACGTTACACTAATAGCGACTATAACACTTTAAAGTAATAGTTTTCTTGAAGATACACCTGTACTGGATCACAGAACATAGGCATGCTGCACATCATTTTAATCAGCAGAAGCAGATTGTTCAAATAAGATACATTTTAGGGTGAAAAGATGCATTAAAAGATGCAGGATACTACCATGTCATACAGCACTCCCATGACCTTAGACTCAAAACAATTCTCTACACATCCTTTCTCTTGAAATTTCTACTATACAGTAGCCATTGTATTGTACTCATAACAGGGGGCAAGTTTCACATAATGAGAGATCATGTTAGATTCAATACTTTTAAAATACACTACTTTGTTCTTACCTTCTCCCTTCCTCTCTGTGTATGGCCACCAAGTTCCTGGACAACCTCCCCCAACTGTCACACAATTACTATTCATCTGCATTGAGCTCATTATATGGCTCACCAACACCCCACCTTCTTTTGCTTCTATTCAATGCTGCCGCATGCTGAGCCTGCTATTGACAATGTACACATTGTCTGCTTTAATTGCACACTTAACATCACTTACACAACAGGTGATGTTCTCAACATGGATAGACTGTTTAGGCTAGTGGGTTCCTTCTGCGCTTTGCACTTTGAGGTCTGGGGTACAAATCATGGAAGGGGAGTTTTTATTTCCTTTTCTTTTGAATCTTTATTTTTAGATTAAAAATAAATCACTTGGTGGTGTCCGTGAATTCTGTTATGGCATGGTTTGACTCGGTAGCGCGAGCATCTTTAATGCAACTTTATACCTTCAATTGCATCTGAATCATACAGCGATTCAAATTGAAAGTACAAGCAGCTTTTGCTGATGAAAAGAATAAGAAGCATGCCTATAATCTGTGAGCCAGTTCAGGTGTTTCTGCATGTTTTATGTTACGTTACACTAATAGCGACTATAACACTTTAACGTAATGGTTTTCTTGAAGATACACCTGTACTGGATCACAGAACATAGGCATGCTGCATATCATTTTAATCAGCAGAAGCAGATTGTTCTAATAAGATACATTTTAGGGTGAAAAGATGCATTAAAAGATGCACGATACTACCATGTCATACAGCACTCCTATGACCTTAGACTCAAAAATAATTCTCTCAACATCCTATCACTTGAAATTTCTGCTGTACAGTAGACATTGTATTGTACACAAAACAGGGGGCAAGTTTCACATAATGAGAGATCATGTTAGATTCAATACTTTTAAAATACACTATTTTGTTTTCCCTTCTCCCTTCCTCTCTGTGTATGGCCACCCAAGTTCCTAGACCACCACCCCCCACTATCACACAATTACTATTCATCTGCATTGAGCTCATTATATGGCTCACAAACTCCCCACCTTCTTTTGCTTCTATTCAATGTTGCCGCATGCTGAGCCTGCAATTGACAATGTACACATTGTCTGCTTTAATTGCATACTTCACATCACATACTCAACAGGTGATGTTCTCAACATGGATAGACTGTTTAAGCTAGTGGGTTCCTTCTGCGTTTTGCACTTTGAGGTCTGGGGTACAAATCATGGAAGGGGAGTTTTTATTTCCTTTTCTTTTGAATCTTTATTTTTAGATTAAAAATAAATCACTTGGTGGTGTCCGTGAATTCTGTTATGGCATGGTGTGACTCGGTAGCGCGAGCATCTTTAATGCAACTTTTTACCTTCAATTGCATCTGAATCATACAGCGAATCAAATTGAAAGCACAAGCAGATTTTGCCGATGAAAAGAATATGAAGCATTCCTATAATATGTGAGCCAGTTCAGGTGTTTCTGCATGTTTTATGTTACGTTACACTAATAGCGACTATAACACTTTAACATAATGGTTTTCTTGAAGATACACCTGTAGAGGATCACAGAACATAAGCATGCTGCATATCATTTTAATCAGCAGAAGCAAATTGTTCTAATAAGTTACATTTTAGGGTGAAAAGATGCATTAAAAGATGCTCAATACTACCATGTCATACAGCACTCCTATGACCTTAGACTCAAAACAATTATCTCCACATCCTTTCTCTTGAAATTTCTACTATACAGTAGCCATTGTATTGTACTCATAACAGGGGGCAAGTTTCACATAATGAGAGATCATGTTAGATTCAATACTTTTAAAATACACTACTTTGTTCTTACCTTCTCCCTTCCTCTCTGTGTATGGCCACCAAGTTCCTGGACAACCTCCCCCAACTGTCACACAATTACTATTCATCTGCATTGAGCTCATTATATGGCTCACCAACACCCCACCTTCTTTTGCTTCTATTCAATGCTGCCGCATGCTGAGCCTGCTATTGACAATGTACACATTGTCCGCTTTAATTGCACACTTAACATCACTTACACAACAGGTGATGTTCTCAACATGGATAGACTGTTTAGGCTAGTGGGTTCCTTCTGCGCTTTGCACTTTGAGGTCTGGGGTACAAATCATGGAAGGGGAGTTTTTATTTCCTTTTCTTTTGAATCTTTATTTTTAGATTAAAAATAAATCACTTGGTGGTGTCTGTGAATTCTGTTATGGCATGGTTTGACTCGGTAGCGCGAGCATCTTTAATGCAACTTTATACCTTCAATTGCATCTGAATCATACAGCGATTCAAATTGAAAGCACAAGCAGCTTTTGCTGATGAAAAGAATACGAAGCATGCCTATAATCTGTGAGCCAGTTCAGGTGTTTCTGCATGTTTTATGTTACGTTACACTAATAGCGACTATAACACTTTAACGTAATGGTTTTCTTGAAGATACACCTGTACTGGATCACAGAACATAGGCATGCTGCATATCATTTTAATCAGCAGAAGCAGATTGTTCTAATAAGATACATTTTAGGGTGAAAAGATGCATTAAAAGATGCACGATACTACCATGTCATACAGCACTCCTATGACCTTAGACTCAAAAATAATTCTCTCAACATCCTATCACTTGAAATTTCTGCTGTACAGTAGACATTGTATTGTACACAAAACAGGGGGCAAGTTTCACATAATGAGAGATCATGTTAGATTCAATACTTTTAAAATACACTATTTTGTTCTTCCCTTCTCCCTTCCTCTCTGTGTATGGCCACCCAAGTTCCTAGACCACCACCCCCCACTATCACACAATTACTATTCATCTGCATTGAGCTCATTATATGGCTCACCAACACCCCACCTTCTTTTGCTTCTATTCAATGCTGCCGCATGCTGAGCCTGCTATTGACAATGTACACATTGTCTGCTTTAATTGCACACTTCACATCACATACACAACAGGTGATGTTCTCAACATGGATAGACTGTTTAGGCTAGTGGGTTCCTTCTGTGCTTTGCACTTTGTGGTCTGGGGTTCAAATCATCGAAGGGGAGTTTTTTTTCCTTTTCTTTTGAATCTTTATTTTTAGATTAAAAATAAATCACTTGGTGGTGTCTGTGAATTCTGTTATGGCATGGTGTGACTCGGTAGTGCGAGCATTTTTAATGTAACTTTTTACCTTCAATTGCATCTGAATCATACAGCGAATCAAATTGAAAGCACAAGCAGCTTTTGCTGATGAAAAGATTATGAAGCATGCCTATAATCTGTAAGCCAGTTCAGGTGTTTCTGCATGTTTTATGTTACGTTACACTAATAGCGACTATAACACTTTAAAGTAATAGTTTTCTTGAAGATACACCTGTACTGGATCACAGAACATAGGCATGCTGCACATCATTTTAATCAGCAGAAGCAGATTGTTCAAATAAGATACATTTTAGGGTGAAAAGATGCATTAAAAGATGCAGGATACTACCATGTCATACAGCACTCCCATGACCTTAGACTCAAAACAATTCTCTACACATCCTTTCTCTTGAAATTTCTACTATACAGTAGCCATTGTATTGTACTCATAACAGGGGGCAAGTTTCACATAATGAGAGATCATGTTAGATTCAATACTTTTAAAATACACTACTTTGTTCTTACCTTCTCCCTTCCTCTCTGTGTATGGCCACCAAGTTCCTGGACAACCTCCCCCAACTGTCACACAATTACTATTCATCTGCATTGAGCTCATTATATGGCTCACCAACACCCCACCTTCTTTTGCTTCTATTCAATGCTGCCGCATGCTGAGCCTGCTATTGACAATGTACACATTGTCTGCTTTAATTGCACACTTAACATCACTTACACAACAGGTGATGTTCTCAACATGGATAGACTGTTTAGGCTAGTGGGTTCCTTCTGCGCTTTGCACTTTGAGGTCTGGGGTACAAATCATGGAAGGGGAGTTTTTATTTCCTTTTCTTTTGAATCTTTATTTTTAGATTAAAAATAAATCACTTGGTGGTGTCCGTGAATTCTGTTATGGCATGGTTTGACTCGGTAGCGCGAGCATCTTTAATGCAACTTTATACCTTCAATTGCATCTGAATCATACAGCGATTCAAATTGAAAGTACAAGCAGCTTTTGCTGATGAAAAGAATAAGAAGCATGCCTATAATCTGTGAGCCAGTTCAGGTGTTTCTGCATGTTTTATGTTACGTTACACTAATAGCGACTATAACACTTTAACGTAATGGTTTTCTTGAAGATACACCTGTACTGGATCACAGAACATAGGCATGCTGCATATCATTTTAATCAGCAGAAGCAGATTGTTCTAATAAGATACATTTTAGGGTGAAAAGATGCATTAAAAGATGCACGATACTACCATGTCATACAGCACTCCTATGACCTTAGACTCAAAAATAATTCTCTCAACATCCTATCACTTGAAATTTCTGCTGTACAGTAGACATTGTATTGTACACAAAACAGGGGGCAAGTTTCACATAATGAGAGATCATGTTAGATTCAATACTTTTAAAATACACTATTTTGTTTTCCCTTCTCCCTTCCTCTCTGTGTATGGCCACCCAAGTTCCTAGACCACCACCCCCCACTATCACACAATTACTATTCATCTGCATTGAGCTCATTATATGGCTCACAAACTCCCCACCTTCTTTTGCTTCTATTCAATGTTGCCGCATGCTGAGCCTGCAATTGACAATGTACACATTGTCTGCTTTAATTGCATACTTCACATCACATACTCAACAGGTGATGTTCTCAACATGGATAGACTGTTTAAGCTAGTGGGTTCCTTCTGCGTTTTGCACTTTGAGGTCTGGGGTACAAATCATGGAAGGGGAGTTTTTATTTCCTTTTCTTTTGAATCTTTATTTTTAGATTAAAAATAAATCACTTGGTGGTGTCCGTGAATTCTGTTATGGCATGGTGTGACTCGGTAGCGCGAGCATCTTTAATGCAACTTTTTACCTTCAATTGCATCTGAATCATACAGCGAATCAAATTGAAAGCACAAGCAGATTTTGCCGATGAAAAGAATATGAAGCATTCCTATAATATGTGAGCCAGTTCAGGTGTTTCTGCATGTTTTATGTTACGTTACACTAATAGCGACTATAACACTTTAACATAATGGTTTTCTTGAAGATACACCTGTAGAGGATCACAGAACATAAGCATGCTGCATATCATTTTAATCAGCAGAAGCAAATTGTTCTAATAAGTTACATTTTAGGGTGAAAAGATGCATTAAAAGATGCTCAATACTACCATGTCATACAGCACTCCTATGACCTTAGACTCAAAACAATTATCTCCACATCCTTTCTCTTGAAATTTCTACTATACAGTAGCCATTGTATTGTACTCATAACAGGGGGCAAGTTTCACATAATGAGAGATCATGTTAGATTCAATACTTTTAAAATACACTACTTTGTTCTTACCTTCTCCCTTCCTCTCTGTGTATGGCCACCAAGTTCCTGGACAACCTCCCCCAACTGTCACACAATTACTATTCATCTGCATTGAGCTCATTATATGGCTCACCAACACCCCACCTTCTTTTGCTTCTATTCAATGCTGCCGCATGCTGAGCCTGCTATTGACAATGTACACATTGTCCGCTTTAATTGCACACTTAACATCACTTACACAACAGGTGATGTTCTCAACATGGATAGACTGTTTAGGCTAGTGGGTTCCTTCTGCGCTTTGCACTTTGAGGTCTGGGGTACAAATCATGGAAGGGGAGTTTTTATTTCCTTTTCTTTTGAATCTTTATTTTTAGATTAAAAATAAATCACTTGGTGGTGTCCGTGAATTCTGTTATGGCATGGTTTGACTCGGTAGCGCGAGCATCTTTAATGCAACTTTATACCTTCAATTGCATCTGAATCATACAGCGATTCAAATTGAAAGCACAAGCAGCTTTTGCTGATGAAAAGAATACGAAGCATGCCTATAATCTGTGAGCCAGTTCAGGTGTTTCTGCATGTTTTATGTTACGTTACACTAATAGCGACTATAACACTTTAACGTAATGGTTTTCTTGAAGATACACCTGTACTGGATCACAGAACATAGGCATGCTGTATATCATTTTAATCAGCAGAAGCAGATTGTTCTAATAAGATACATTTTAGGGTGAAAAGATGCATTAAAAGATGCACGATACTACCATGTCATACAGCACTCCTATGACCTTAGACTCAAAAATAATTCTCTCAACATCCTATCACTTGAAATTTCTGCTGTACAGTAGACATTGTATTGTACACAAAACAGGGGGCAAGTTTCACATAATGAGAGATCATGTTAGATTCAATACTTTTAAAATACACTATTTTGTTCTTCCCTTCTCCCTTCCTCTCTGTGTATGGCCACCCAAGTTCCTAGACCACCACCCCCCACTATCACACAATTACTATTCATCTGCATTGAGCTCATTATATGGCTCACAAACTCCCCACCTTCTTTTGCTTCTATTCAATGTTGCCGCATGCTGAGCCTGCAATTGAAAATGTACACATTGTCTGCTTTAATTGCATACTTCACATCACATACTCAACAGGTGATGTTCTCAACATGGATAGACTGTTTAAGCTAGTGGGTTCCTTCTGCGTTTTGCACTTTGAGGTCTGGGGTACAAATCATGGAAGGGGAGTTTTTATTTCCTTTTCTTTTGAATCTTTATTTTTAGATTAAAAATAAATCACTTGGTGGTGTCCGTGAATTCTGTTATGGCATGGTGTGACTCGGTAGCGCGAGCATCTTTAATGCAACTTTTTACCTTCAATTGCATCTGAATCATACAGCGAATCAAATTGAAAGCACAAGCAGATTTTGCTGATGAAAAGAATATGAAGCATTCCTATAATATGTGAGCCAGTTCAGGTGTTTCTGCATGTTTTATGTTACGTTACACTAATAGCGACTATAACACTTTAACATAATGGTTTTCTTGAAGATACACCTGTAGAGGATCACAGAACATAAGCATGCTGCATATCATTTTAATCAGCAGAAGCAAATTGTTCTAATAAGTTACATTTTAGGGTGAAAAGATGCATTAAAAGATGCTCAAAACTACCATGTCATACAGCACTCCTATGACCTTAGACTCAAAACAATTATCTCCACATCCTTTCACTTGAAATTTCTGTTATACAGTAGACATTGTATTGTACTCATAACAGGGGGCAAGTTTCACATAATGAGAGATCATGTTAGATTCAATACTTTTAAAATACACTACTTTGTTCTTCCCTTCTCCCTTCCTCTCTGTGTATGGCCACCCAAGTTCCTAGACCACCTACCCCCACTATCACACAATTACTATTCATCTGCATTGAGCTCATTATATGGCTCACCAACACCCCACCTTCTTTTGCTTCTATTCAATGCTGCCGCATGCTGAGCCTGCTATTGACAATGTACACATTGTCTGCTTTAATTGCACACTTCACATCACATACACAACAGGTGATGTTCTCAACATGGATAGACTGTTTAGGCTAGTGGGTTCCTTCTGCGCTTTGCACTTTGAGGTCTGGGGTTCAAATCATGGAAGGGGAGTTTTTTTCTCCTTTTCTTTTGAATCTTTATTTTTAGATTAAAAATAAATCACTTGGTGGTGTCCGTGAATTCTGTTATGGCATGGTGTGACTCGGTAGCGCGAGCATCTTTAATGCAACTTTATACCTTCAATTGCATCTGAATCATAAAGTGAATCAAATTGAAAGCACAAGCAGCTTTTGCTGATGAAAAGAATATGAAGCATGCCTATAATCTGTGAGCCTGTTCAGGTGTTTCTGCATGTTTTATGTTACGTTACTCTAATAGCGACTATAACACTTTAACGTAATGGTTTTCTTGAAGACTCACCTGTACTGGATCACCGAACATAAGCATGCTGCATATCATTTTAATCAGCAGAAGCAGATTGTTCTTATAAGTTACATTTTAGGGTGAAAAGATGCATTAAAAGATGCTCGATACTATCATGTCATACAGCACTCCTATGACCTTAGACTCAAAACAATTCTCTCCACATCCTTTCACTTGAAATTTCTGTTATACAGTAGACATTGTATTGTACTCATAACATGGGGCAAGTTTCACATAATGAGAGATCATGTTAGATTCAATACTTTTAAAATACACTACTTTGTACTTCCCTTCTCCCTTCCTCTCTGTGTATGGCCACCAAAGTTCCTAGACCACCTCCCCCACTATCACACAATTACTATTCATCTGCATTGAGCTCATTATACAGCTCACCAACACCCCACCTTCTTTTGCTTCTATTCAATGCTGCCGCATGCTGAGCCTGCTATTGACAATGTACTCATTGTCTGCTTTAGTTGCACACTACACATCACATACACAACAGGTGATGATCTCAAGATGGATAGACTGTTTAGGCTAGTGGGTTCCTTCTGCGCTTTGCACTTTGAGTTCTGGGGTACAAATCATGGAAGGGGAGTTTTTTTTTCCTTTTCTTTTGAATCTTTATTTTTAGATTTAAAAAAAATCACTTGGTGGTGTCCTTGAATTCTGTTATGGCATGTTGTGACTCGGTAGCGCGAGCATCTTTAATGCAACTTTATACCTTCAATTGCATCTGAATCATACAGCGAATCAAATTGAAAGCACAAGCAGCTTTTGCTGATGAAAAGAATATGAAGCATGCCTATAATCTGTGAGCCAGTTCAGGTGTTTCTGCATTTTTTATGTTACGTTACACTAATAGCGACTATAACACTTTATCGTAATGGTTTTCTTGAAGATACACCTGTACTGGATTACAGAACTTAAGCATGCTGCATATCATTTTAATCAGCAGAAGCAGATTGTTCTAATAAGATACATTTTAGGGTGAAAAGATGAATTAAAAGATGCACGATACTACCATGTCACACAGCACTCATATGACCTTAGACTCAAAAATAATTCTCTCAACATCCTATCACTTAAAATTTCTGCTATACAGTAGACATTGTATTGTACTCATAACAGGGGGGCAAGTTTCACATAATGAGAGATCATGTTAGATTCAATACTTTTAAAATACACTATTTTGTTCTTCCCTTCACCCTTCCTCTCTGTGTATGGCCACCCAAGTTCCTAGACCACCACCCCCCACTATCACACAATTACTATTCATCTGCATTGAGCTCATTATATGGCTCACCAACTCCCCACCTTCTTTTGCTTCTATTCAATGCTGCCGCATGCTGAGCCTGCTATTGACAATGTACACATTGTCTGCTTTAGTTGCACACTACACATCACATACACAACAGGTGATGTTCTCAAGATGGATAGACTGTTTAGGCTAGTGGGTTCCTTCTGCGCTTTGCACTTTGAGTTCTGGGGTACAAATCATGGAAGGGGAGTTTTTTTTTCCTTTTCTTTTGAATCTTTATTTTTAGATAAAAAAAAAATCACTTGATGGTGTCCTTGAATTCTGTAATGGCATGGTGTGACTCGGTAGCGCGAGCATCTTTAAAGCAACTTTATACCTTCAATTGCATCTGAATCATACAGCGAATCAAATTGAAAGCACAAGCAGCTTTTGCTGATGAAAAGAATATGAAGCATGCCTATAATCTGTGAGCCAGTTCAGGTGTTTCTGCATGTTTTATGTTACGTTACTCTAATAGCGACTATTACACTTTAACGTAATGGTTTTCTTGAAGATACACCTCTACTGGATCACAGAACATAAGCATGCTGCATATCATTTTAATCAGCAGAAGCAGATTGTTCTAATAAGTTACATTTTAGGGTGAAAAGATGCTTTAAAAGATGCTCGATACTACAATGTCATACAGCACTCCTATGACCTTAGACTCAAAACAATTCTCTCCACATCCTTACACTTGAAATTTCTGTTATACAGTAGACATTGTATTGTACTCATAACAGGGGGCAAGTTTCACATAATGAGAGATCATGTTAGATTCAATACTTTTAAAATACACTACTTTGTTCTTCCCTTCTCCCTTCCTCTCTGTGTATGGCCACCCAAGTTCCTAGACCACCTCCCCGCACTATCACAAAATTACTATTCATCTGCATTGAGCTCATTATATGGCTCAACAACACCCCACCTTCTTTTGCTTCTATTCAATGCTGCCGCATGCTGAGCCTGCTATTGACAATGTACACATTGTCTGCATTAATTGCACACTTCACATCACTTACACAACAGGTGATGTTCTCAACATGGATAGACTGTTTAGGCTAGTGGGTTTCTTCTGCGCTTTGTACTTTGAGGTCTGGGGTTCAAATCATGGAAGGGGAGTTTTTATTTCCTTTTCTTTTGAATCTTTATTTTTAGATTAAAAATAAATCACTTGGTGGTGTCCTTGAATTCTGTTATGGTATTGTGTGACTCGGTAGCGCGAGCATCTTTAATGCAACTTTATACCTTCAATTGCATCTGAATCATACAGCGAATCAAATTGAAAGCACAAGCAGCTTTTGCTGATGAAAACAATATGAAGCATGCCTATAATATGTGAGCCAGTTCAGGTGTTTCTGCATGTTTTATGTTACGTTACACTAATAGCGACTATAACACTTTAACGTAATGGTTTTCTTGAAGATACACCTGTAGTGGATCACAGAACATAAGCATGCTGCATATCATTTTAATCAGCAGAAGCAGATTGTTCTAATAAGATACATTTTAGGGTGAAAAGATGCATTAAAAGATGCACAATACTTCCATGTCATACAGCACTCCTATGACCTTAGACTCAAAAATAATTTTCTCAACATCCTATTACTTGAAATTTCAGCTATACAGTAGACATTGTATTGAACTCATAACAGGGGGCAAGTTTCACATAATGAGAGATCATGTTAGATTCAATACTTTTAAAATACACTACTTTGTTCTTCCCTTCTCCCTTCCTCTCTGTGTATGGCCACCCAAGTTCCTAGACCACCACTCCCCACTATCACACAATTACTATTCATCTGCATTGAGCTCATTATATGGCTCACCAACACCCCACCTTCTTTTGCTTCTATTCAATGCTGCCCCATGCTGAGCCTGCAATTGACAATGTACACATTGTCTGCTTTAATTGCACACTTCACATCACATACACAACAGGTGATGTTCTCAACATGGATAGACTGTTTAGGCTAGTTGGTTCCTTCTGCGCTTTGCACTTTGAGGTCTGGGGTTCAAATCATGGAAGGGGAGTTTTTTTCTCCTTTTCTTTTGAATCTTTATTTTTAGATTAAAAATAAATCACTTGGTGGTGTCCGTGAATTCTGTTATGGCATGGTGTGACTCGGTAGCGCGAGCATCTTTAATGCAACTTTATACCTTCAATTGCATCTGAATCATAAAGTGAATCAAATTGAAAGCACAAGCAGCTTTTGCTGATGAAAAGAATATGAAGCATGCCTATAATCTGTGAGCCAGTTCAGGTGTTTCTGCATTTTTTATGTTACGTTACACTAATAGCGACTATACCACTTTAACGTAATGGTTTTCTTGAAGATACACCTGTACTGGATTACAGAACTTAAGCATGCTGCATATCATTTTAATCAGCAGAAGCAGATTGTTCTAATAAGATACATTTTAGGGTGAAAAGATGAATTAAAAGATGCACGATACTACCATGTCACACAGCACTCATATGACCTTAGACTCAAAAATAATTCTCTCAACATCCTATCACTTAAAATTTCTGCTATACAGTAGACATTGTATTGTACTCATAACAGGGGGGCAAGTTTCACATAATGAGAGATCATGTTAGATTCAATACTTTTAAAATACACTATTTTGTTCTTCCCTTCACCCTTCCTCTCTATGTATGGCCACCCAAGTTCCTAGACCACCACCCCCCACTATCACACAATTACTATTCATCTGCATTGAGCTCATTATATGGCTCACCAACTCCCCACCTTCTTTTGCTTCTATTCAATGCTGCCGCATGCTGAGCCTGCTATTGACAATGTACACATTGTCTGCTTTAGTTGCACACTACACATCACATACACAACAGGTGATGTTCTCAAGATGGATAGACTGTTTAGGCTAGTGGGTTCCTTCTGCGCTTTGCACTTTGAGTTCTGGGGTACAAATCATGGAAGGGGAGTTTTTTTTTCCTTTTCTTTTGAATCTTTATTTTTAGATAAAAAAAAAATCACTTGGTGGTGTCCTTGAATTCTGTAATGGCATGGTGTGACTCGGTAGCGCGAGCATCTTTAATGCAACTTTATACCTTCAATTGCATCTGAATCATACAGCGAATCAAATTGAAAGCACTAGCAGCTTTTGCTGATGAAAAGAATATGAAGCATGCCTATAATCTGTGAGCCAGTTCAGGTGTTTCTGCATGTTTTATGTTACGTTACTCTAATAGCGACTATTACACTTTAACGTAATGGTTTTCTTGAAGATACACCTCTACTGGATCACAGAACATAAGCATGCTGCATATCATTTTAATCAGCAGAAGCAGATTGTTCTAATAAGTTACATTTTAGGGTGAAAAGATGCTTTAAAAGATGCTCGATACTACCATGTCATACAGCACTCCTATGACCTTAGACTCAAAACAATTCTCTCCACATCCTTTCACTTGAAATTTCTGTTATACAGTAGACATTGTATTGTACTCATAACAGGGGGCAAGTTTCACATAATGAGAGATCATGTTAGATTCAATACTTTTAAAATACACTACTTTGTTCTTCCCTTCTCCCTTCCTCTCTGTGTATGGCCACCCAAGTTCCTAGACCACCTCCCCCCACTATCACAAAATTACTATTCATCTGCATTGAGCTCATTATATGGCTCACCAACACCCCACCTTCTTTTGCTTCTATTCAATGCTGCCGCATGCTGAGCCTGCTATTGACAATGTACACATTGTCTGCATTAATTGCACACTTCACATCACTTACACAACAGGTGATGTTCTCAACATGGATAGACTGTTTAGGCTAGTGGGTTTCTTCTGCGCTTTGCACTTTGAGGTCTGGGGTTCAAATCATGGAAGGGGAGTTTTTATTTCCTTTTCTTTTGAATCTTTATTTTTAGATTAAAAATAAATCACTTGGTGGTGTCCTTGAATTCTGTTATGGTATTGTGTGACTCGGTAGCGCGAGCATCTTTAATGCAACTTTATACCTTCAATTGCATCTGAATCATACAGCGAATCAAATTGAAAGCACAAGCAGCTTTTGCTGATGAAAACAATATGAAGCATGCCTATAATATGTGAGCCAGTTCAGGTGTTTCTGCATGTTTTATGTTACGTTACACTAATAGCGACTATAACACTTTAACGTAATGGTTTTCTTGAAGATACACCTGTAGTGGATCACAGAACATAAGCATGCTGCATATCATTTTAATCAGCAGAAGCAGATTGTTCTAATAAGATACATTTTAGGGTGAAAAGATGCATTAAAAGATGCACAATACTACCATGTCATACAGCACTCCTATGACCTTAGACTCAAAAATAATTTTCTCAACATCCTATTACTTGAAATTTCAGCTATACAGTAGACATTGTATTGAACTCATAACAGGGGGCAAGTTTCACATAATGAGAGATCATGTTAGATTCAATACTTTTAAAATACACTACTTTGTTCTTCCCTTCTCCCTTCCTCTCTGTGTATGGCCACCCAAGTTCCTAGACCACCACTCCCCACTATCACACAATTACTATTCATCTGCATTGAGCTCATTATATGGCTCACCAACACCCCACCTTCTTTTGCTTCTATTCAATGCTGCCCCATGCTGAGCCTGCAATTGACAATGTACACATTGTCTGCTTTAATTGCACACTTCACATCACATACACAACAGGTGATGTTCTCAACATGGATAGACTGTTTAGGCTAGTTGGTTCCTTCTGCACTTTGAGGTCTGGGGTTCAAATCATGGAAGGGGAGTTTTTTTTTTCTTTTCTTTTGAATCTTTATTTTTAGATTAAAAAAAAATCACTTGGTGGTGTCCTTGAATTCTGTTATGGCATGGTGTGACTCGGTAGCACGAGCATCTTTAATGCAACTTTATACCTTCAATTGCATCTGAATCATAAAGCGAATCAAATTGAAAGCACAAGCAGCTTTTGCTGATGAAAAGAATATGAAGCATGCCTATAATCTGTGAGCCAGTTCAGGTGTTTCTGCATGTTTTATGTTACGTTACTCTAATAGCGACTATAACACTTTAACGTAATGGTTTTCTTGAAGATACACCTGTACTGGATCACAGAACATAAGCATGCTGCATATCATTTTAATCAGCAGAAGCAGATTGTTCTAATAAGATACATTTTAGGGTGAAAAGATGCATTAAAAGATGCACGATACTACCATGTCATACAGCACTCCTATGACC
This sequence comes from Taudactylus pleione, assembly GCA_031769625.1. Classification (NCBI taxonomy): domain Eukaryota; kingdom Metazoa; phylum Chordata; class Amphibia; order Anura; family Myobatrachidae; genus Taudactylus; species Taudactylus pleione. Next base: position 8,706,079 of record JAUIMM010000759.1, read on the forward strand.
TTAGACTCAAAACAATTCTCTCCACATCCTTTCACTTGAAATTTCTGTTATACAGTAGACATTGTATTGTACTCATAACAGGGGGCAAGTTTCACATAATGAGAGATCATGTTAGATTCAATACTTTTAAAACACACTACTTTGTTCTTCCCTTCTCCCTTCCTCTCTGAGTATGGCAACCCAAGTTCCTAGACCACCACCCCACACTATCACACAATTACTTTTCATCTGCATTGAGCTCATTATATGGCTCACCAACACCCCACCTTCTTTTGCTTCTATTCAATGCTGCCGCATGCTGAGCCTGCTATTGACAATGTACACATTGTCTGCTTTAATTGCACACTTCACATCACATACACAACAGGTGATGTTCTCAACATGGATAGACTGTTTAGGCTAGTGGGTTCCTTCTGTGCTTTGCACTTTGTGGTCTGGGGTTCAAATCATCGAAGGGGAGTTTTTTTTCCTTTTCTTTTGAATCTTTATTTTTAGATTAAAAATAAATCACTTGGTGGTGTCTGTGAATTCTGTTATGGCATGGTGTGACTCGGTAGCGCGAGCATTTTTAATGTAACTTTATACCTTCAATTGCATCTGAATCATACAGCGAATCAAATTGAAAGCACAAGCAGCTTTTGCTGATGAAAAGATTATGAAGCATGCCTATAATCTGTAAGCCAGTTCAGGTGTTTCTGCATGTTTTATGTTACGTTACACTAATAGCGACTATAACACTTTAAAGTAATAGTTTTCTTGAAGATACACCTGTACTGGATCACAGAACATAGGCATGCTGCACATCATTTTAATCAGCAGAAGCAGATTGTTCAAATAAGATACATTTTAGGGTGAAAAGATGCATTAAAAGATGCAGGATACTACCATGTCATACAGCACTCCTATGACCTTAGACTCAAAACAATTCTCTCCACATCCTTTCACTTGAAATTTCTACTATACTGTAGCCATTGTATTGTACTCATAACAGGGGGCAAGTTTCACATAATGAGAGATCATGTTAGATTCAATACTTTTAAAATACACTACTTTGTTCTTCCCTTCTCCCTTCCTCTCTGTGTATGGCCACCCAAGTTCCTAGACCACCTCCCCCCACTATCACACAATTACTATTCATCTGCATTGAGCTCATTATATGGCTCACCAACACCCCACCTTCTTTTGCTTCTATTCAATGCTGCCGCATGCTGAGCCTGCTATTGACAATGTACACATTGTCTGCATTAATTGCACACTTCACATCACTTACACAACAGGTGATGTTCTCAACATGGATATACTGTTTAGGCTAGTGGGTTTCTTCTGCGCTTTGCACTTTGAGGTCTGGGGTTCAAATCATGGAAGGGGAGTTTTTATTTCCTTTTCTTTTGAATCTTTATTTTTAGATTAAAAATAAATCACTTGGTGGTGTCCTTGAATTCTGTTATGGTATTGTGTGACTCGGTAGCGCGAGCATCTTTAATGCAACTTTATACCTTCAATTGCATCTGAATCATACAGCGAATCAAATTGAAAGCACAAGCAGCTTTTGCTGATGAAAACAATATGAAGCATGCCTATAATATGTGAGCCAGTTCAGGTGTTTCTGCATGTTTTATGTTACGTTACACTAATAGCGACTATAACACTTTAACGTAATGGTTTTCTTGAAGATACACCTGTAGTGGATCACAGAACATAAGCATGCTGCATATCATTTTAATCAGCAGAAGCAGATTGTTCTAATAAGATACATTTTAGGGTGAAAAGATGCATTAAAAGATGCACGATACTACCATGTCATACAGCACTCCTATGACCTTAGACTCAAAAATAATTTTCTCAACATCCTATTACTTGAAATTTCAGCTATACAGTAGACATTGTATTGAACTCATAACAGGGGGCAAGTTTCACATAATGATAGATCATGTTAGATTCAATACTTTTAAAATACACTACTTTGTTCTTCCCTTCTCCCTTCCTCTCTGTGTATGGCCACCCAAGTTCCTAGACCACCACTCCCCACTATCACACAATTACTATTCATCTGCATTGAGCTCATTATATGGCTCACCAACACCCCACCTTCTTTTGCTTCTATTCAATGCTGCCCCATGCTGAGCCTGCAATTGACAATGTACACATTGTCTGCTTTAATTGCACACTTCACATCACATACACAACAGGTGATGTTCTCAACATGGATAGACTGTTTAGGCTAGTTGGTTCCTTCTGCGCTTTGCACTTTGAGGTCTGGGGTTCAAATCATGGAAGGGGAGTTTTTTTCTCCTTTTCTTTTGAATCTTTATTTTTAGATTAAAAATAAATCACTTGGTGGTGTCCGTGAATTCTGTTATGGCATGGTGTGACTCGGTAGCGCGAGCATCTTTAATGCAACTTTATACCTTCAATTGCATCTGAATCATAAAGTGAATCAAATTGAAAGCACAAGCAGCTTTTGCTGATGAAAAGAATATGAAGCATGCCTATAATCTGTGAGCCAGTTCAGGTGTTTCTGCATTTTTTATGTTACGTTACACTAATAGCGACTATAACACTTTAACGTAATGGTTTTCTTGAAGATACACCTGTACTGGATTACAGAACTTAAGCATGCTGCATATCATTTTAATCAGCAGAAGCAGATTGTTCTAATAAGATACATTTTAGGGTGAAAAGATGAATTAAAAGATGCACGATACTACCATGTCACACAGCACTCATATGACCTTAGACTCAAAAATAATTCTCTCAACATCCTATCACTTAAAATTTCTGCTATACAGTAGACATTGTATTGTACTCATAACAGGGGGGCAAGTTTCACATAATGAGAGATCATGTTAGATTCAATACTTTTAAAATACACTATTTTGTTCTTCCCTTCACCCTTCCTCTCTATGTATGGCCACCCAAGTTCCTAGACCACCACCCCCCACTATCACACAATTACTATTCATCTGCATTGAGCTCATTATATGGCTCACCAACTCCCCACCTTCTTTTGCTTCTATTCAATGCTGCCGCATGCTGAGCCTGCTATTGACAATGTACACATTGTCTGCTTTAGTTGCACACTACACATCACATACACAACAGGTGATGTTCTCAAGATGGATAGACTGTTTAGGCTAGTGGGTTCCTTCTGCGCTTTGCACTTTGAGTTCTGGGGTACAAATCATGGAAGGGGAGTTTTTTTTTCCTTTTCTTTTGAATCTTTATTTTTAGATAAAAAAAAAATCACTTGGTGGTGTCCTTGAATTCTGTAATGGCATGGTGTGACTCGGTAGCGCGAGCATCTTTAATGCAACTTTATACCTTCAATTGCATCTGAATCATACAGCGAATCAAATTGAAAGCACTAGCAGCTTTTGCTGATGAAAAGAATATGAAGCATGCCTATAATCTGTGAGCCAGTTCAGGTGTTTCTGCATGTTTTATGTTACGTTACTCTAATAGCGACTATTACACTTTAACGTAATGGTTTTCTTGAAGATACACCTCTACTGGATCACAGAACATAAGCATGCTGCATATCATTTTAATCAGCAGAAGCAGATTGTTCTAATAAGTTACATTTTAGGGTGAAAAGATGCTTTAAAAGATGCTCGATACTACCATGTCATACAGCACTCCTATGACCTTAGACTCAAAACAATTCTCTCCACATCCTTTCACTTGAAATTTCTGTTATACAGTAGACATTGTATTGTACTCATAACAGGGGGCAAGTTTCACATAATGAGAGATCATGTTAGATTCAATACTTTTAAAATACACTACTTTGTTCTTCCCTTCTCCCTTCCTCTCTGTGTATGGCCACCCAAGTTCCTAGACCACCTCCCCCCACTATCACAAAATTACTATTCATCTGCATTGAGCTCATTATATGGCTCACCAACACCCCACCTTCTTTTGCTTCTATTCAATGCTGCCGCATGCTGAGCCTGCTATTGACAATGTACACATTGTCTGCATTAATTGCACACTTCACATCACTTACACAACAGGTGATGTTCTCAACATGGATAGACTGTTTAGGCTAGTGGGTTTCTTCTGCGCTTTGCACTTTGAGGTCTGGGGTTCAAATCATGGAAGGGGAGTTTTTATTTCCTTTTCTTTTGAATCTTTATTTTTAGATTAAAAATAAATCACTTGGTGGTGTCCTTGAATTCTGTTATGGTATTGTGTGACTCGGTAGCGCGAGCATCTTTAATGCAACTTTATACCTTCAATTGCATCTGAATCATACAGCGAATCAAATTGAAAGCACAAGCAGCTTTTGCTGATGAAAACAATATGAAGCATGCCTATAATATGTGAGCCAGTTCAGGTGTTTCTGCATGTTTTATGTTACGTTACACTAATAGCGACTATAACACTTTAACGTAATGGTTTTCTTGAAGATACACCTGTAGTGGATCACAGAACATAAGCATGCTGCATATCATTTTAATCAGCAGAAGCAGATTGTTCTAATAAGATACATTTTAGGGTGAAAAGATGCATTAAAAGATGCACAATACTACCATGTCATACAGCACTCCTATGACCTTAGACTCAAAAATAATTTTCTCAACATCCTATTACTTGAAATTTCAGCTATACAGTAGACATTGTATTGAACTCATAACAGGGGGCAAGTTTCACATAATGAGAGATCATGTTAGATTCAATACTTTTAAAATACACTACTTTGTTCTTCCCTTCTCCCTTCCTCTCTGTGTATGGCCACCCAAGTTCCTAGACCACCACTCCCCACTATCACACAATTACTATTCATCTGCATTGAGCTCATTATATGGCTCACCAACACCCCACCTTCTTTTGCTTCTATTCAATGCTGCCCCATGCTGAGCCTGCAATTGACAATGTACACATTGTCTGCTTTAATTGCACACTTCACATCACATACACAACAGGTGATGTTCTCAACATGGATAGACTGTTTAGGCTAGTTGGTTCCTTCTGCACTTTGAGGTCTGGGGTTCAAATCATGGAAGGGGAGTTTTTTTTTTCTTTTCTTTTGAATCTTTATTTTTAGATTAAAAAAAAATCACTTGGTGGTGTCCTTGAATTCTGTTATGGCATGGTGTGACTCGGTAGCACGAGCATCTTTAATGCAACTTTATACCTTCAATTGCATCTGAATCATAAAGCGAATCAAATTGAAAGCACAAGCAGCTTTTGCTGATGAAAAGAATATGAAGCATGCCTATAATCTGTGAGCCAGTTCAGGTGTTTCTGCATGTTTTATGTTACGTTACTCTAATAGCGACTATAACACTTTAACGTAATGGTTTTCTTGAAGATACACCTGTACTGGATCACAGAACATAAGCATGCTGCATATCATTTTAATCAGCAGAAGCAGATTGTTCTAATAAGATACATTTTAGGGTGAAAAGATGCATTAAAAGATGCACGATACTACCATGTCATACAGCACTCCTATGACCTTAGACTCAAAACAATTCTCTCCACATCCTTTCACTTGAAATTTCTGTTATACAGTAGACATTGTATTGTACTCATAACAGGGGGCAAGTTTCACATAATGAGAGATCATGTTAGATTCAATACTTTTAAAACACACTACTTTGTTCTTCCCTTCTCCCTTCCTCTCTGAGTATGGCAACCCAAGTTCCTAGACCACCACCCCACACTATCACACAATTACTTTTCATCTGCATTGAGCTCATTATATGGCTCACCAACACCCCACCTTCTTTTGCTTCTATTCAATGCTGCCGCATGCTGAGCCTGCTATTGACAATGTACACATTGTCTGCTTTAATTGCACACTTCACATCACATACACAACAGGTGATGTTCTCAACATGGATAGACTGTTTAGGCTAGTGGGTTCCTTCTGTGCTTTGCACTTTGTGGTCTGGGGTTCAAATCATCGAAGGGGAGTTTTTTTTCCTTTTCTTTTGAATCTTTATTTTTAGATTAAAAATAAATCACTTGGTGGTGTCTGTGAATTCTGTTATGGCATGGTGTGACTCGGTAGCGCGAGCATTTTTAATGTAACTTTATACCTTCAATTGCATCTGAATCATACAGCGAATCAAATTGAAAGCACAAGCAGCTTTTGCTGATGAAAAGATTATGAAGCATGCCTATAATCTGTAAGCCAGTTCAGGTGTTTCTGCATGTTTTATGTTACGTTACACTAATAGCGACTATAACACTTTAAAGTAATAGTTTTCTTGAAGATACACCTGTACTGGATCACAGAACATAGGCATGCTGCACATCATTTTAATCAGCAGAAGCAGATTGTTCAAATAAGATACATTTTAGGGTGAAAAGATGCATTAAAAGATGCAGGATACTACCATGTCATACAGCACTCCTATGACCTTAGACTCAAAACAATTCTCTCCACATCCTTTCACTTGAAATTTCTACTATACTGTAGCCATTGTATTGTACTCATAACAGGGGGCAAGTTTCACATAATGAGAGATCATGTTAGATTCAATACTTTTAAAATACACTACTTTGTTCTTCCCTTCTCCCTTCCTCTCTGTGTATGGCCACCCAAGTTCCTAGACCACCTCCCCCCACTATCACACAATTACTATTCATCTGCATTGAGCTCATTATATGGCTCACCAACACCCCACCTTCTTTTGCTTCTATTCAATGCTGCCGCATGCTGAGCCTGCTATTGACAATGTACACATTGTCTGCATTAATTGCACACTTCACATCACTTACACAACAGGTGATGTTCTCAACATGGATATACTGTTTAGGCTAGTGGGTTTCTTCTGCGCTTTGCACTTTGAGGTCTGGGGTTCAAATCATGGAAGGGGAGTTTTTATTTCCTTTTCTTTTGAATCTTTATTTTTAGATTAAAAATAAATCACTTGGTGGTGTCCTTGAATTCTGTTATGGTATTGTGTGACTCGGTAGCGCGAGCATCTTTAATGCAACTTTATACCTTCAATTGCATCTGAATCATACAGCGAATCAAATTGAAAGCACAAGCAGCTTTTGCTGATGAAAACAATATGAAGCATGCCTATAATATGTGAGCCAGTTCAGGTGTTTCTGCATGTTTTATGTTACGTTACACTAATAGCGACTATAACACTTTAACGTAATGGTTTTCTTGAAGATACACCTGTAGTGGATCACAGAACATAAGCATGCTGCATATCATTTTAATCAGCAGAAGCAGATTGTTCTAATAAGATACATTTTAGGGTGAAAAGATGCATTAAAAGATGCACGATACTACCATGTCATACAGCACTCCTATGACCTTAGACTCAAAAATAATTTTCTCAACATCCTATTACTTGAAATTTCAGCTATACAGTAGACATTGTATTGAACTCATAACAGGGGGCAAGTTTCACATAATGATAGATCATGTTAGATTCAATACTTTTAAAATACACTACTTTGTTCTTCCCTTCTCCCTTCCTCTCTGTGTATGGCCACCCAAGTTCCTAGACCACCACCCCCCACTATCACACAATTACTATTCATCTGCATTGAGCTCATTATATGGCTCACCAACACCCCACCTTCTTTTGCTTCTATTCAATGCTGCCCCATGCTGAGCCTGCAATTGACAATGTACACATTGTCTGCTTTAATTGCACACTTCACATCACATACACAACAGGTGATGTTCTCAACATGGATAGACTGTTTAGGCTAGTTGGTTCCTTCTGCGCTTTGCACTTTGAGGTCTGGGGTTCAAATCATGGAAGGGGAGTTTTTTTTTCCTTTTCTTTTGAATCTTTATTTTTAGATTAAAAAAAAATCACTTGGTGGTGTCCTTGAATTCTGTTATGGCATGGTGTGACTCGGTAGCGCGAGCATCTTTAATGCAACTTTATACCTTCAATTGCATCTGAATCATAAAGCGAATCAAATTGAAAGCACAAGCAGCTTTTGCTGATGAAAAGAATATGAAACATGCCTATAATCTGTGAGCCAGTTCAGGTGTTTCTGCATGTTTTATGTAACGTTACACTAATAGCGACTATAACACTTTAACGTAATGGTTTTCTTGAAGATACACCTGTAGAGGATCACAGAACATAAGCATGCTGCATATCATTTTAATCAGCAGAAGCAGATTGTTCTAATAAGATACATTTTAGGGTGAAGAGATGCATTAAAAGATGCACGATACTACCATGTCATATAGCACTCCTATGACATTAGACTCAAAACAATTCTCTCCACATCCTTTCACTTGAAATTTCTGTTATACAGTAGACATTGTATTGTACTCATAAAAGGGGGCAAGTTTCACATAATGAGAGATCATGTTAGATTCAATACTTTTAAAATACACTTCTTTGTTCTTCCCTTCTCCCTACCTCTCTGTGTATGGCCACCCAAGTTCCTAGACCACCTCCCCCCACTATCACACAATTACTATTCATGTGCATTGAGCTCATTATAAGGCTCACCAACACCCCACCTTCTTTTGCTTCTATTCAATGCTGCCGCATGCTGAGCCTGCTATTGACAATGTACACATTGTCTGCTTTAATTGCACACTTCACATCACATACACAACAGGTGATGTTCTCAAGATGGATAGACTGTTTAGGCTAGTGGGTTCCTTCTGCGCTTTGCACTTTTAGGTCTTGGGTACAAATCATGGAAGGGGAGTTTTTTTTTACTTTTCTTTTGAATCTTAATTTTTAGATTAAAAATAAATCACTTGGTGGTGTCCGTGAATTCTGTTATGGCATGGTGTGACTCGGTAGCGCGAGCATCTTTAATGCAACTTTATACCTTCAATTGCATCTGAATCATAAAGCGAATCAAATTGAAAGCACAAGCAGCTTTTGCTGATGAAAAGAATATGAAGCATGCCTATAATCTGTGAGCCAGTTCAGGTGTTTCTGCATGTTTTATGTTACGTTACTCTAATAGCGACTATAACACTTTAACGTAATGGTTTTCTTGAAGATACACCTGTAGAGGATCACAGAACATAAGCATGCTGCATATCATTTTAATCAGCAGAAGCAGATTGTTCTAATAAGATACATTTTAGGGTGAAGAGATGCATTAAAAGATGCACGATACTACCATGTCAAATAGCACTCCTATGACATTAGACTCAAAACAATTCTCTCCACATCCTTTCACTTGAAATTTCTGTTATACAGTAGACATTGTATTGTACTCATAAAAGGGGGCAAGTTTCACATAATGAGAGATCATGTTAGATTCAATACTTTTAAAATACACTTCTTTGTTCTTCCCTTCTCCCTACCTCTCTGTGTATGGCCACCCAAGTTCCTAGACCACCTCCCCCCACTATCACACAATTACTATTCATGTGCATTGAGCTCATTATAAGGCTCACCAACACCCCACCTTCTTTTGCTTCTATTCAATGCTGCCGCATGCTGAGCCTGCTATTGACAATGTACACATTGTCTGCTTTAATTGCACACTTCACATCACATACACAACAGGTGATGTTCTCAAGATGGATAGACTGTTTAGGCTAGTGGGTTCCTTCTGCGCTTTGCACTTTTAGGTCTTGGGTACAAATCATGGAAGGGGAGTTTTTTTTTACTTTTCTTTTGAATCTTTATTTTTAGATTAAAAATAAATCACTTGGTGGTGTCCGTGAATTCTGTTATGGCATGGTGTGACTCGGTAGCGCGAGCATCTTTAATGCAACTTTATACCTTCAATTGCATCTGAATCATAAAGCGAATCAAATTGAAAGCACAAGCAGCTTTTGCTGATGAAAAGAATATGAAGCATGCCTATAATCTGTGAGCCAGTTCAGGTGTTTCTGCATGTTTTATGTTACGTTACTCTAATAGCGACTATAACACTTTAACGTAATGGTTTTCTTGAAGATACACCTGTACTGGATCACAGAACATAAGCATGCTGCATATCATTTTAATCAGCAGAAGCAGATTGTTCTAATAAGATACATTTTAGGGTGAAAAGATGCATTAAAAGATGCACGATACTACCATGTCATACAGCACTCCTATGACCTTAGACTCAAAACAATTCTCTCCACATCCTTTCACTTGAAATTTCTGTTATACAGTAGACATTGTATTGTACTCATAACAGGGGGCAAGTTTCACATAATGAGAGATCATGTTAGATTCAATACTTTTAAAACACACTACTTTGTTCTTCCCTTCTCCCTTCCTCTCTGAGTATGGCAACCCAAGTTCCTAGACCACCACCCCACACTATCACACAATTACTTTTCATCTGCATTGAGCTCATTATATGGCTCACCAACACCCCACCTTCTTTTGCTTCTATTCAATGCTGCCGCATGCTGAGCCTGCTATTGACAATGTACACATTGTCTGCTTTAATTGCACACTTCACATCACATACACAACAGGTGATGTTCTCAACATGGATAGACTGTTTAGGCTAGTGGGTTCCTTCTGTGCTTTGAACTTTGTGGTCTGGGGTTCAAATCATCGAAGGGGAGTTTTTTTTCCTTTTCTTTTGAATCTTTATTTTTAGATTAAAAATAAATCACTTGGTGGTGTCTGTGAATTCTGTTATGGCATGGTGTGACTCGGTAGCGCGAGCATTTTTAATGTAACATTTTACCTTCAATTGCATCTGAATCATACAGCGAATCAAATTGAAAGCACAAGCAGCTTTTGCTGATGAAAAGATTATGAAGCATGCCTATAATCTGTAAGCCAGTTCAGGTGTTTCTGCATGTTTTATGTTACGTTACACTAATAGCGACTATAACACTTTAAAGTAATAGTTTTCTTGAAGATACACCTGTACTGGATCACAGAACATAGGCATGCTGCACATCATTTTAATCAGCAGAAGCAGATTGTTCAAATAAGATACATTTTAGGGTGAAAAGATGCATTAAAAGATGCAGGATACTACCATGTCATACAGCACTCCTATGACCTTAGACTCAAAACAATTCTCTCCACATCCTTTCACTTGAAATTTCTACTATACTGTAGCCATTGTATTGTACTCATAACAGGGGGCAAGTTTCACATAATGAGAGATCATGTTAGATTCAATACTTTTAAAATACACTACATTGTTCTTCCCTTCTCCCTTCCTCTCTGTGTATGGCCACCCAAGTTCCTGGACAACCTCCCCCAACTGTCACACAATTACTATTCATCTGCATTGAGCTCATTATATGGCTCACCAATACCCCACCTTATTTTGCTTCTATTCAATGCTGCCGCATGCTGAGCCTGCTATTGACAATGTACACATTGCCTGCTTTAATTGCACACTTAACATCACTTACACAACAGGTGATGTTCTCAACATGGATAGACTGTTTAGGCTAGTGGGTTCCTTCTGCGCTTTGCACTTTGAGGTCTGGGGTACAAATCATGGAAGGGGAGTTTTTATTTCCTTTTCTTTTGAATCTTTATTTTTAGATTAAAAATAAATCACTTGGTGGTGTCCGTGAATTCTGTTATGGCATGGTTTGACTCGGTAGCGCGAGCATCTTTAATGCAACTTTATACCTTCAATTGCATCTGAATCATACAGCGATTCAAATTGAAAGCACAAGCAGCTTTTGCTGATGAAAAGAATACGAAGCATGCCTATAATCTGTGAGCCAGTTCAGGTGTTTCTGCATGTTTTATGTTACGTTACACTAATAGCGACTATAACACTTTAACGTAATGGTTTTCTTGAAGATACACCTGTACTGGATCACAGAACATAGGCATGCTGCATATCATTTTAATCAGCAGAAGCAGATTGTTCTAATAAGATACATTTTAGGGTGAAAAGATGCATTAAAAGATGCAGGATACTACCATGTCATACAGCACTCCTATGACCTTAGACTCAAAACAATTCTCTCCACATCCTTTCACTTGAAATTTCTACTATACTGTAGCCATTGTATTGTACTCATAACAGGGGGCAAGTTTCACATAATGAGAGATCATGTTAGATTCAATACTTTTAAAATACACTACTTTGTTCTTCCCTTCTCCCTTCCTCTCTGTGTATGGCCACCCAAGTTCCTGGACAACCTCCCCCAACTGTCACACAATTACTATTCATCTGCATTGAGCTCATTATATGGCTCACAAATTCCCCACCTTCTTTTGCTTCTATTCAATGCTGCCGCATGCTGAGCCTGCAATTGACAATGTACACATTGTCTGCTTTAATTGCACACTTCACATCACATACTCAACAGGTGATGTTCTCAACATGGTTAGACTGTTTAGGCAAGTGGGTTCCTTCTGCGCTTTGTACTTTGAGGTCTGGGGTTCAAATTATGGAAGGGGAGTTTTTTTTTCCTTTTCTTTTGAATCTTTATTATTAGATTAAAAATATATCATTTGGTGGTGTCCGTGAATACAGTTATGGCATGGTGTGACTCGGTAGCGCGAGCATCTTTAATGCAACATTTTACCTTCAATTGCATCTGAATCATACAGCGAATCAAATTGAAAGCACAAGCAGATTTTGCTGATGAAAAGAATATGAAGCATTCCTATAATATGTGAGCCAGTTCAGGTGTTTCTGCATGTTTTATGTTACGTTACACTAATAGCGACTATAACACTTTAACATAATGGTTTTCTTGAAGATACACCTGTAGAGGATCACAGAACATAAGCATGCTGCATATCATTTTAATCAGCAGAAGCAAATTGTTCTAATAAGTTACATTTTAGGATGAAAAGATGCATTAAAAGATGCTCAATACTACCATGTCATACAGCACTCCTATGACCTTAGACTCAAAACAATTATCTCCACATCCTTTCACTTGAAATTTCTGTTATACAGTAGACATTGTATTGTACTCATAACAGGGGGCAAGTTTCACATAATGAGAGATCATGTTAGATTCAATACTTTTAAAATACACTACTTTGTTCTTCCCTTTTCCCTTCCTCTCTGTGTATGGCCACCCAAGTTCCTAGACCACCTCCCCCCACTATCACACAATTACTATTCATCTGCATTGAGCTCATTATATGGCTCACCAACACCCCACCTTCTTTTGCTTCTATTCAATGCTGCCGCATGCTGAGCCTGCTATTGACAATGTACACATTGTCTGCTTTAATTGCACACTTCACATCACATACACAACAGGTGATGTTCTCAACATGGATAGACTGTTTAGGCTAGTGGGTTCCTTCTGCGCTTTGCACTTTGAGGTCTGGGGTTCAAATCATGGAAGGGGAGTTTTTTTCTCCTTTTCTTTGAATCTTTATTTTTAGATTAAAAATAAATCACTTGGTGGTGTCCGTGAATTCTGTTATGGCAAGGTGTGACTCGGTAGCGTGAGCATCTTTAATGCATCTTTATACCTTCAATTGCATCTGAATCATACAGCGAATCAAATTGAAAGCACAAGCAGCTTTTGCTGATGAAAACAATATGAAGCATGCCTATAATATGTGAGCCAGTTCAGGTGTTTCTGCATGTTTTATGTTACGTTACACTAATAGCGACTATAACACTTTAACGTAATGGTTTTCTTGAAGATACACCTGTAGTGGATCACAGAACATAAGCATGCTGCATATCATTTTAATCAGCAGAAGCAGATTGTTCTAAAAAGATACATTTTAGGGTGAAAAGATGCATTATAAGATGCACGATACTACCATGTCATACAGCACTCCTATGACCTTAGACTCAAAACAATTCTCTCCACATCCTTTCACTTGAAATTTCTGTTATACAGTAGACATTGTATTGTACTCATAACAGGGGGCAAGTTTCACATAATGAGAGATCATGTTAGATTCAATACTTTTAAAATACACTACTTTGTTCTTCCCTTCTCCCTTCCTCTCTGTGTATGGCCACCCAAGTTCCTAGACCACCTCCCCCCACTATCACACAATTACTATTCATCTGCATTGAGCTCATTATATGGCTCACCAACACCCCACCTTCTTTTGCTTCTATTCAATGCTGCCGCATGCTGAGCCTGCTATTGACAATGTACACATTGTCTGCTTTAATTGCACACTTCACATCACATACACAACAGGTGATGTTCTCAACATGGATAGACTGTTTAGGCTAGTGGGTTCCTTCTGCGCTTTGCACTTTGAGGTCTGGGGTTCAAATCATGGAAGGGGAGTTTTTTTCTCCTTTTCTTTTGAATCTTTATTTTTAGATTAAAAATAAATCACTTGGTGGTGTCCGTGAATTCTGTTATGGCATGGTGTGACTCGGTAGCGCGAGCATCTTTAATGCATCTTTATACCTTCAATTGCATCTGAATCATAAAGTGAATCAAATTGAAAGCACAAGCAGCTTTTGCTGATGAAAAGAATATGAAGCATGCCTATAATCTGTGAGCCTGTTCAGGTGTTTCTGCATGTTTTATGTTACGTTACTCTAATAGCGACTATAACACTTTAACGTAATGGTTTTCTTGAAGACACACCTGTACTGGATCACCGAACATAAGCATGCTGCATATCATTTTAATCAGCAGAAGCAGATTGTTCTTATAAGTTACATTTTAGGGTGAAAATATGCATTAAAAGATGCTCGATACTATCATGTCATACAGCACTCCTATGACCTTACACTCAAAACAATTCTCTCCACATCCTTTCACTTGAAATTTCTGTTATACAGTAGACAATGTATTGTACTCATAACATGGGGCAAGTTTCACATAATGAGAGATCATGTTAGATTCAATACTTTTAAAAAACACTACTTTGTACTTCCCTTCTACCTTCCTCTCTGTGTATGGCCACCCAAGTTCCTAGACCACCTCCCCCCACTATCACACAATTACTATTCATCTGCATTGAGCTCATTATACGGCTCACCAACACCCCACCTTCTTTTGCTTCTATTCAATGCTGCCGCATGCTGAGCCTGCTATTGACAATGTACACATTGTCTGCTTTAATTGCACACTTAACATCACTTACACAACAGGTGATGTTCTCAACATGGATAGACTGTTTAAGCTAGTGGGTTCCTTTTGCGTTTTGCACTTTGAGGTCTGGGGTAAAAATCATGGAAGGGGAGTTTTTATTTCCTTTTCTTTTGAATCTTTATTTTTAGATTAAAAATAAATCACTTGGTGGTGTCCGTGAATTCTGTTATGGCATGGTGTGACTCGGTAGCGCGAGCATCTTTAATGCAACATTTTACCTTCAATTGCATCTGAATCATACAGCGAATCAAATTGAAAGCACAAGCAGATTTTGCTGATGAAAAGAATATGAAGCATTCCTATAATATGTGAGCCAGTTCAGGTGTTTCTGCATGTTTTATGTTACGTTACACTAATAGCGACTATAACACTTTAACATAATGGTTTTCTTGAAGATACACCTGTAGAGGATCACAGAACATAAGCATGCTGCATATCATTTTAATCAGCAGAAGCAAATTGTTCTAATAAGTTACATTTTAGGGTGAAAAGATGCATTAAAAGATGCTCAATACTACCATGTCATACAGCACTCCTATGACCTTAGACTCAAAACAATTATCTCCACATCCTTTCACTTGAAATTTCTGTTATACAGTAGACATTGTATTGTACTCATAACAGGGGGCAAGTTTCACATAATGAGAGATCATGTTAGATTCAATACTTTTAAAATACACTACTTTGTTCTTCCCTTCTCCCTTCCTCTCTGTGTATGGCCACCCAAGTTCCTAGACCACCTCCCCCCACTATCACACAATTACTATTCATCTGCATTGAGCTCATTATATGGCTCACCAACACCCCACCTTCTTTTGCTTCTATTCAATGCTGCCGCATGCTGAGCCTGCTATTGACAATGTACACATTGTCTGCTTTAATTGCACACTTCACATCACATACACAACAGGTGATGTTCTCAACATGGATAGACTGTTTAGGCTAGTGGGTTCCTTCTGCGCTTTGCACTTTGAGGTCTGGGGTTCAAATTATGGAAGGGGAGTTTTTTTCTCCTTTTCTTTTGAATCTTTATTTTTAGATTAAAAATAAATCACTTGGTGGTGTCCGTGAATTCTGTTATGGCATGGTGTGACTCGGTAGCGTGAGCATCTTTAATGCATCTTTATACCTTCAATTGCATCTGAATCATAAAGTGAATCAAATTGAAAGCACAAGCAGCTTTTGCTGATGAAAAGAATATGAAGCATGCCTATAATCTGTGAGCCTGTTCAGGTGTTTCTGCATGTTTTATGTTACGTTACTCTAATAGCGACTATAACACTTTAACGTAATGGTTTTCTTGAAGACACACCTGTACTGGATCACCGAACATAAGCATGCTGCATATCATTTTAATCAGCAGAAGCAGATTGTTCTTATAAGTTACATTTTAGGGTGAAAAGATGCATTAAAGATGCTCGATACTATCATGTCATACAGCACTCCTATGACCTTAGACTCAAAACAATTCTCTCCACATCCTTTCACTTGAAATTTCTGTTATACAGTAGACATTGTATTGTACTCATAACATGGGGCAAGTTTCACATAATGAGAGATCATGTTAGATTCAATACTTTTAAAATACACTACTTTGTACTTCCCTTCTCCCTTCCTCTCTGTGTATGGCCACCCAAGTTCCTAGACCACCTCCCCCCACTTTCACACAATTACTATTCATCTGCATTGAGCTCATTATACGGCTCACCAACACCCCACCTTCTTTTGCTTCTATTCAATGCTGCCGCATGCTGAGCTTGCTAATGACAATGTACACATTGTCTGCTTTAGTTGCACACTACACATCACATACACAACAGGTGATGTTCTCAAGATGGATAGACTGTTTAGGCTAGTGGGTTCCTTCTGCGCTTTGCACTTTGAGTTCTAGGGTACAAATCATGGAAGGGGAGTTTTTTTTTCCTTTTCTTTTGAATCTTTATTTTTAGATTAAAAAAAAATCACTTGGTGGTGTCCTTGAATTCTGTTATGGCATGGTGTGACTCGGTAGCGCGAGCATCTTTAATGCAACTTTATACCTTCAATTGCATCTGAATCATACAGCGAATCAAATTGAAAGCACAAGCAGCTTTTGCTGATGAAAAGAATATGAAGCATGCCTATAATCTGTGAGCCAGTTCAGGTGTTTCTGCATTTTTTATGTTACGTTACACTAATAGCGACTATAACACTTTAACGTAATGGTTTTCTTGAAGATACACCTCTACTGGATCACAGAACTTAAGCATGCTGCATATCATTTTAATCAGCAGAAGCAGATTGTTCTAATAAGATACATTTTAGGGTGAAAAGATGAATTAAAAGATGCACGATACTACCATGTGACACAGCACTCCTATGACCTTAGACTCAAAACAATTCTCTCCACATCCTTTCTCTTGAAATTTCTGCTATGCAGTAGACATTGTATTGCACTCATAACAGGAGGCAAGTTTCACATATTGAGAGATCATATTAGATTCAATACTTTTAAAATACACTACTTTGTTCTTCCCTTCTCCCTTCCTCTCTGTGTATGGCCACCCAAGTTCCTAGACCACCTCCCCCCACTATCACACAATTACTATTCATCTGCATTGAGCTCATTATATGGCTCACCAACACCCCACCTTCTTTTGCTTCTATTCAATGCTGCCGCATGCTGAGCATGCTATTGACAATGTACACATTGTCTGCTTTAATTGCACATTTCATATCACATACACAACATGTGATGTTCTCAACATGGATAGACTGTTTAGGCTAGCGGGTTCCTTCTGCGCTTTGCACTTTGAGGTCTGGGGTTCAAACTATGGAAGGGGAGTTTTTTTTTTTCCTTTTCTTTTGAATCTTTATTTTTAGATAAAAAATAAATCACTTGGTGGTGTCCGTGAATTCTGTTATGGCATGGTGTGACTCGGTAGCGTGAGCATCTTTAATGCAACTTTATACCTTCAATTGCATCTGAGTCATACAGCGAATCAAATTGAAAGCACAAGCAGCTTTTGCTGATGAAAACAATATGAAGCATGCCTATAATATGTGAGCCAGTTCAGGTGTTTCTGCATGTTTTATGTTACGTTACACTAATAGCGACTATAACACTTTAACGTAATGGTTTTCTTGAAGATACACCTGTAGTGGATCACAGAACATAAGCATGCTGCATATCATTTTAATCAGCAGAAGCAGATTGTTCTAACAAGATACATTTTAGGGTGAAAAGATGCATTATAAGATGCACGATACTACCATGTCATACAGCACTCCAATGACCTTAGACTCAAAACAATTCTCTCCACATCCTTTCACTTGAAATTTCTGTTATACAGTAGACATTGTATTGTACTCATAACAAGGGGCAAGTTTCACATAATGAGAGATCATGTTAGATTCAATACTTTTAAAATACACTACTTTGTTCTTCCCTTCTCCCTTCCTCTCTGTGTATGGCCACCCAAGTTCCTAGACCACCTCCCCCCACTATCACACAATTACTATTCATCTGCATTGAGCTCATTATATGGCTCACCAACACCCCACCTTATTTTGCTTCTATTCAATGCTGCCGCATGCTGAGCCTGCTATTGACAATGTACACATTGTCTGCTTTAATTGCACACTTCACATCACATACACAACAGGTGATGTTCTCAACATGGATAGACTGTTTAGGCTAGTGGGTTCCTTCTGCGCTTTGCACTTTGAGGTCTGGGGTTCAAATCATGGAAGGGGAGTTTTTTTCTCCTTTTCTTTTGAATCTTTATTTTTAGATTAAAAAAAAATCACTTGGTGGTGTCCTTGAATTCTGTTATGGCATGGTGTGACTCGGTAGCGCGAGCATCTTTAATGCAACTTTATACCTTCAATTGCATCTGAATCATACAGCGAATCAAATTGAAAGCACAAGCAGCTTTTGCTGATGAAAAGAATATGAAGCATGCCTATAATCTGTGAGCCAGTTCAGGTGTTTCTGCATTTTTTATGTTACGTTACACTAATAGCGACTATAACACTTTAACGTAATGGTTTTCTTGAAGATACACCTGTACTGGATCACAGAACTTAAGCATGCTGCATATCATTTTAATCAGCAGAAGCAGATTGTTCTAATAAGATACATTTTAGGGTGAAAAGATGAATTAAAAGATGCACGATACTACCATGTCACACAGCACTCCTATGAGCTTAGACTAAAAACAATTCTCTCCACATCCTTTCTCTTGAAATTTCTGCTATGCAGTAGACATTGTATTGCACTCATAACAGGAGGCAAGTTTCACATATTGAGAGATCATGTTAGATTCAATACTTTTAAAATACACTACTTTGTTCTTCCCTTCTCCCTTCCTCTCTGTGTATTGCCACCCAAGTTCCTAGACCACCTCCCCCCACTATCACACAATTACTATTCATCTGCATTGAGCTCATTATATGGCTCACCAACACCCCACCTTCTTTTGCTTCTATTCAATGCTGCCGCATGCTGAGCATGCTATTGACAATGTACACATTGTCTGCTTTAATTGCACATTTCATATCACATACACAACAGGTGATGTTCTCAACATGGATAGACTGTTTAGGCTAGCGGGTTCCTTCTGCGCTTTGCACTTTGAGGTCTGGGGTTCAAACTATGGAAGGGGAGTTTTTTTTTTTTCCTTTTCTTTTGAATCTTTATTTTTAGATAAAAAATAAATCACTTGGTGGTGTCCGTGAATTCTGTTATGGCATGGTGTGACTCGGTAGCGTGAGCATCTTTAATGCAACTTTATACCTTCAATTGCATCTGAGTCATACAGCGAATCAAATTGAAAGCACAAGCAGCTTTTGCTGATGAAAACAATATGAAGCATTCATATAATATGTGAGCCAGTTCAGGTGTTTCTGCATGTTTTATGTTACGTTACACTAATAGCGACTATAACACTTTAACGTAATGGTTTTCTTGAAGATACACCTGTAGTGGATCACAGAACATAAGCATGCTGCATATCATTTTAATCAGCAGAAGCAGATTGTTCTAACAAGATACATTTTAGGGTGAAAAGATGCATTATAAGATGCACGATACTACCATGTCATACAGCACTCCTATGACCTTAGACTCAAAACAATTCTCTCCACATCCTTTCACTTGAAATTTCTGTTATACAGTAGACATTGTATTGTACTCATAACAGGGGGCAAGTTTCACATAATGAGAGATAATGTTAGATTCAATACTTTTAAAATACACTTCTTTGTTCTTCCCTTCTCCCTTCCTCTCTGTGTATGGCCACCCAAGTTCCTAGATCACCTCCCCCCACTATCACACAATTACTATTCATCTGCATTGAGCTCATTATATGGCTCACCAACACCCCACCTTCTTTTGCTTCTATTCAATGCTGCCGCATGCTGAGCCTGCTATTGACAATGTACACATTGTCTGCTTTAATTGCACACTTCACATCACATACACAACAGGTGATGTTCTCAAGATGGATAGACTGTTTAGGCTAGTGGGTTCCATCTGCGCTTTGCACTTTGAGTTCTGGGGTACAAATCATGGAAGGGGAGTTTTTTTTTCCTTTTCTTTTGAATCTTAATTTTTAGATTAAAAATAAATCACTTGGTGGTGTCCGTGAATTCTGTTATGGCATGGTGTGACTCGGTAGCGTGAGCATCTTTAATGCAACTTTATACCTTCAATTGCATCTGAATCATAAAGTGAATCAAATTGAAAGCACATGCAGCTTTTGCTGATGAAAAGATTATGAAGCATGCCTATAATCTGTGAGCCAGTTCAGGTGTTTCTGCATGTTTTATGTTACGTTACTCTAATAGCGACTATAACACTTTAACGTAATGGTTTTCTTGAAGATACACCTCTACTGGATCACAGAACATAAGCATGCTGCATATCATTTTAATCAGCAGAAGCAGATTGTTCTAATAAGTTACATTTTAGGGTGAAAAGATGCATTAAAAGATGCTCGATACTACCATGTCATACAGCACTCCTATGACCTTAGACTCAAAACAATTCTCTCCACATCCTTTCACTTGAAATTTCTGTTATACAGAAATTATAAATGAAAGGATGTGGAGAGAATTGTTTTGAGTCTAAGGTCATAGGAGTGCTGTATGACATGGTAGTATCGAGTATCTTTTAATGCATCTTTTCACCCTAAAATGTAACTTATTAGAAAAATAGACAGTAGACATTGTATTGTACTCATAACAGGGGGCAAGTTTCACATAATGAGAGATCATGTTAGATTCAATACTTTTAAAATACACTACTTTGTTCTTCCCTTCTCCCTTCCTCTCTGTGTATGGCCACCCAAGTTCCTAGACCACCTCCCCCCACTATCACACAATTACTATTCATCTGCATTGAGCTCATTATATGGCTCACCAACACCCCACCTTCTTTTGCTTCTATTCAATGCTGCCGCATGCTGAGCCTGCTATTGACAATGTACACATTGTCTGCTTTAATTGCACACTTCACATCACATACACAACAGGTGATGTTCTCAAGATGGATAGACTGTTTAGGCTAGTGGGTTCCTTCTGCGCTTTGCACTTTGAGTTCTGGGGTACAAATCATGGAAGGGGAGTTTTTTTTTCCTTTTCTTTTGAATCTTTATTTTTAGATTAAAAATAAATCACTAGGTGGTGTCCGTGAATTCTGTTATGGCATGGTGTAACTCGGTAGCGTGAGCATCTTTAATGCATCTTTATACCTTCAATTGCATCTGAATCATACAGCGAATCAAATTGAAAGCACAAGCAGCTTTTGGTGATGAAAAGAATATGAAGCATGCCTATAATCTGTGAGCCAGTTCAGGTGTTTCTGCATGTTTTATGTTACGTTACTCTAATAGCGACTATAACACTTTAACGTAATGGTTTTCTTGAAGATACACCTGTACTGGATCACAGAACATAAGCATGCTGCATATCATTTTAATCAGCAGAAGCAGATTGTTCTAATAAGATACATTTTAGGGTGAAAAGATGCATTAAAAGATGCACGATACTACCATGTCACACAGCACTCCTATGACCTTAGACTCAAAACAATTCTCTCCACATCCTTTCTCTTGAAATTTCTGCTATGCAGTAGACATTGTATTGCACTCATAACAGGAGGCAAGTTTCACATATTGAGAGATCATGTTAGATTCAATACTTTTAAAATACACTACTTTGTTCTTCCCTTCTCCCTTCCTCTCTGTGTATTGCCACCCAAGTTCCTAGACCACCTCCCCCCACTATCACACAATTACTATTCATCTGCATTGAGCTCATTATATGGCTCACCAACACCCCACCTTCTTTTGCTTCTATTCAATGCTGCCGCATGCTGAGCATGCTATTGACAATGTACACATTGTCTGCTTTAATTGCACATTTCATATCACATACACAACAGGTGATGTTCTCAACATGGATAGACTGTTTAGGCTAGCGGGTTCCTTCTGCGCTTTGCACTTTGAGGTCTGGGGTTCACACTATGGAAGGGGAGTTTTTTTTTTTCCTTTTCTTTTGAATCTTTATTTTTAGATTAAAAATAAATCACTTGGTGGTGTCCGTGAATTCTGTTATGGCATGGTGTGACTCGGTAGCACGAGCATCTTTAATGCAACTTTATACCTTCAATTGCATCTGAATCATACAGCGAATCAAATTGAAAGCACAAGCAGCTTTTGCTGATGAAAAGAATATGAAGCATGCCTATAATCTGTGAGCCAGTTCAGGTGTTTCTGCATTTTTTATGTTACGTTACACTAATAGCGACTATAACACTTTAACGTAATGGTTTTCTTGAAGATACACCTGTACTGGATCACAGAACTTAAGCTTGCTGCATATCATTTTAATCAGCAGAAGCAGATTGTTCTAATAAGATACATTTTAGGGTGAAAAGATGAATTAAAAGATGCACGATACTACCATGTCACACAGCACTCCTATGACCTTAGACTCATAACAATTCTCTCCACATCCTTTCTCTTGAAATTTCTGCTGTGCAGTAGACATTGTATTGCACTCATAACAGGAGGCAAGTTTCACATATTGAGAGATCATGTTAGATTCAATACTTTTAAAATACACTACTTTGTTCTTCCCTTCTCCCTTCCTCTCTGTGTATTGCCACCCAAGTTCCTAGACCACCTCCCCCCACTATCACACAATTACTATTCATCTGCATTGAGCTCATTATATGGCTCACCAACACCCCACCTTCTTTTGCTTCTATTCAATGCTGCCGCATGCTGAGCATGCTATTGACAATGTACACATTGTCTGCTTTAATTGCACATTTCATATCACATACACAACAGGTGATGTTCTCAACATGGATAGACTGTTTAGGCTAGCGGGTTCCTTCTGCGCTTTGCACTTTGAGGTCTGGGGTTCAAACTATGGAAGGGGAGTTTTTTTTTTTCCTTTTCTTTTGAATCTTTATTTTTAGATAAAAAATAAATCACTTGGTGGTGTCCGTGATTTCTGTTATGGCATGGTGTGACTCGGTAGCGTGAGCATCTTTAATGCAACTTTATACCTTCAATTGCATCTGAGTCATACAGCGAATCAAATTGAAAGCACAAGCAGCTTTTGCTGATGAAAACAATATGAAGCATGCCTATAATATGTGAGCCAGTTCAGGTGTTTCTGCATGTTTTATGTTACGTTACACTAATAGCGACTATAACACTTTAATGTAATGGTTTTCTTGAAGATACACCTGTAGTGGATCACAGAACATAAGCATGCTGCATATCATTTTAATCAGCAGAAGCAGATTGTTCTAACAAGATACATTTTAGGGTGAAAAGATGCATTATAAGATGCACGATACTACCATGTCATACAGCACTCCTATGACCTTAGACTCAAAACAATTCTCTCCACATCCTTTCACTTGAAATTTCTGTTATACAGTAGACATTGTATTGTACTCATAACAGGGGGCAAGTTTCACATAATGAGAGATCATGTTAGATTCAATACTTTTAAAAAACACTTCTTTGTTCTTCCCTTCTCCCTTCCTCTCTGTGTATGGCCACCCAAGTTCCTAGATCACCTCCCGCCACTATCACACAATTACTATTCATCTGCATTGAGCTCAATATATGGCTCACCAACACCCCACCTTCTTTTGCTTCTATTCAATGCTGCCGCATGCTGAGCCTGCTATTGACAATGTACACATTGTCTGCTTTAATTGCACACTTCACATCACATACACAACAGGTGATGTTCTCAAGATGGATAGACTGTTTAGGCTAGTGGGTTCCATCTGCGCTTTGCACTTTGAGGTCTGGGGTACAAATCATGGAAGGGTGTTTTTTTTTCCTTTTCTTTTGAATCTTAATTTTTAGATTAAAAATAAATCACTTGGTGGTGTCCGTGAATTCTGTTATGGCATGGTGTGACTCGGTAGCGTGAGCATCTTTAATGCAACTTTATACCTTCAATTGCATCTGAATCATAAAGCGAATCAAATTGAAAGCACATGCAGCTTTTGCTGATGAAAAGATTATGAAGCATGCCTATAATCTGTGAGCCAGTTCAGGTGTTTCTGCATGTTTTATGTTACGTTACTCTAATAGCGACTATAACACTTTAACGTTATGGTTTTCTTGAAGATACACCTCTACTGGATCACAGAACATAAGCATGCTGCATATCATTTTAATCAGCAGAAGCAGATTGTTCTAATAAGTTACATTTTAGGGTGAAAAGATGCATTAAAAGATGCTCGATACTACCATGTCATACAGCACTCCTATGACCTTAGACTCAAAACATTTCTCTCCACATCCTTTCACTTGAATTTCTGTTATACAGTAGACATTGTATTGTACTCATAACAGGGGGCAAGTTTCACATAATGAGAGATCATGTTAGATTCAATAATTTTAAAATACACTACTTTGTTCTTCCCTTCTCCCTTCCTCTCTGTGCATGGCCACCCAAGATCCTAGACCACCTCCCCCCACTATCAAACAATTACTATTCATCTGCATTGAGCTCATTATATGGCTCACCAACACCCCACCTTCTTTTGCTTCTATTCAATGCTGCCGCATGCTGAGCCTGCTATTGACAATGTACACATTGTCTGCTTTAATTGCACACTTCACATCACATACACAACAAGTGATGTTCTCAACTTGGATAGACTGTTTAGGCTAGTGGGTTCCTTCTGCGCTTTGCACTTTGAGTTCTGGGGTACAAATCATGGAAGGGGAGTTTTTTTTTCCTTTTCTTTTGAATCTTTATTTTTAGATTAAAAATAAATCACTTGGTGGTGTCCGTGAATTCTGTTATGGCATGGTGTGACTCGGTAGCGCGAGCATCTTTAATGCAACTTTTTACCTTCAATTGCATCTGAATCATACAGCGAATCAAATTGAAAGCACAAGCAGCTTTTGCTGATGAAAAGAATATGAAGCATGCCTATAATCTGTGAGCCATTTCAGGTGTTTCTGCATGTTTTATGTTACGTTACACTAATAGCGACTATAACACTTTAACGTAATGGTTTTCTTGAAGATACACCTGTAGTGGATCACAGAACATAAGCATGCTGCATATCATTTTAATCAGCAGAAGCAGATTGTTCTAACAAGATACCTTTTAGGGTGAAAAGATGCATTATAAGATGCACGATACTACCATGTCAAACAGCACTCCTATGACCTTAGACTCAAAACAATTCTCTCCACATCCTTTCACTTGAAATTTCTATTATACAGTAGACATTGTATTGTACTCATAACAGGGGGCAAGTTTCACATAATGAGAGATCATGTTAGATTCTATACTTTTAGAATACACTACTTTGTTCTTCCCTTCTCCCTTCCTCTCTGTGTATGGCCACCCAAGTTCCTAGACCACCTCCCCCCACTATCACACAATTACTATTCATCTGCATTGAGCTCATTATATGGCTCACCAACACCCCACCTTCTTTTGCTTCTATTCAATGCTGCCGCATGCTGAGCCTGCTATTGACAATGTACACATTGTCTGCTTTAATTGCACACTTCACATCACATACACAACAGGTGATGTTCTCAAGATGGATAGACTGTTTAGGCTAGTGGGTTCCATCTGCGCTTTGCACTTTGAGTTCTGGGGTACAAATCATGGAAGGGGAGTTTTTTTTTCCTTTTCTTTTGAATCTTAATTTTTAGATTAAAAATAAATCACTTGGTGGTGTCCGTGAATTCTGTTATGGCATGGTGTGACTCGGTAGCGTGAGCATCTTTAATGCAACTTTATACCTTCAATTGCATCTGAATCATAAAGCGAATCAAATTGAAAGCACAAGCAGCTTTTGCTGATGAAAAGATTATGAAGCATGCCTATAATCTGTGAGCCAGTTCAGGTGTTTCTGCATGTTTTATGTTACGTTACTCTAATAGCGACTATAACACTTTAACGTAATGGTTTTCTTGAAGATACACCTCTACTGGATCACAGAACATAAGCATGCTGCATATCATTTTAATCAGCAGAAGCAGATTGTTCTAATAAGTTACATTTTAGGGTGAAAAGATGCATTAAAAGATGCTCGATACTACCATGTCATACAGCACTCCTATGACCTTAGACTCAAAACAATTCTCTCCACATCCTTTCACTTGAAATTTCTGTTATACAGAAATTATAAGTGAAAGGATGTGGAGAGAATTGTTTTGAGTCTAAGGTCATAGGAGTGCTGTATGACATGGTAGTATCGAGCATCTTTTAATGCATCTTTTCACCCTAAAATGTAACTTATTAGAACAATAGACAGTAGACATTGTATTGTACTCATAACAGGAGGCAAGTTTCACATAATGAGAGATCATGTTAGATTCAATACTTTTAAAATACACTACTTTGTTCTTCCCTTCTCCCTTCCTCTCTGTGTATGGCCACCCAAGTTCCTAGACCACCTCCCCCCACTATCACACAATTACTATTCATCTGCATTGAGCTCATTATATGGCTCACCAACACCCCACCTTCTTTTGCTTCTATTCAATGCTGCCGCATGCTGAGCCTGCTATTGACAATGTACACATTGTCTGCTTTAATTGCACACTTCACATCACATACACAACAGGTGATGTTCTCAAGATGGATAGACTGTTTAGGCTAGTGGGTTCCTTCTGCGCTTTGCACTTTGAGTTATGGGGTACAAATCATGGAAGGGGAGTTTTTTTTTCCTTTTCTTTTGAATCTTTATTTTTTGATTAAAAAAAAATCACTTGGTGGTGTCCTTGAATTCTGTTATGGCATGGTGTGACTCGGTAGCGCGAGCATCTTTAATGCAACTTTATACCTTCAATTACATCTGAATCATACAGCGAATCAAATTGAAAGCACAAGCAGCTTTTGCTGATGAAAAGAATATGAAGCATGCCTATAATCTGTGAGCCAGTTCAGGTGTTTCTGCATTTTTTATGTTACGTTACACTAATAGCGACTATAACACTTTAACGTAATGGTTCTCTTGAAGATACACCTGTACTGGATCACAGAACTTAAGCATGCTGCAAATCATTTTAATCAGCAGAAGCAGATTGTTCTAATAAGATACATTTTAGGGTGAAAAGATGCATTAAAAGATGCACGATACTACCATGTCACACAGCACTCCTATGACCTTAGACTCAAAACAGATCTCTCCACATCCTTTCACTTGAAATTTCTGCTATACAGTAGACATTGTATTGTACTCATAACAGGGGGCAAGTTTCACATATTGAGAGATCATGTTAGATTCAATACTTTTAAAATACACTACTTTGTTCTTCCCTTCTCCTTTCCTCTCTGTGTTGCCACCCAAGTTCCTAGACCACCTCCCCCCACTATCACACAATTACTATTCATCTGCATTGAGCTCATTATATGGCTCACCAACACCCCACCTTCTTTTGCTTCTATTCAATGCTGCCGCATGCTGAGCATGCTATTGACAATGTACACATTGTCTGCTTTAATTGCACATTTCATATCACATACACAACAGGTGATGTTCTCAACATGGATAGACTGTTTAGGCTAGCGGGTTCCTTCTGCGCTTTGCACTTTGAGGTCTGGGGTTCAAACTATGGAAGGGGAGTTTTTTTTTTTCCTTTTCTTTTGAATCTTTATTTTTAGATTAAAAATAAATCACTTGGTGGTGTCCGTGAATTCTGTTATGGCATGGTGTGACTCGGTAGCATGAGCATCTTTAATGCAACTTTATACCTTCAATTGCATCTGAGTCATACAGCGAAACAAATTGAAAGCACAAGCAGCATTTGCTGATGAAAACAATATGAAGCATGCCTATAATATGTGAGCCAGTTCAGGTGTTTCTGCATGTTTTATGTTACGTTACACTAATAGCGACTATAACACTTTAACGTAATGGTTTTCTTGAAGATACACCTGTAGTTGATCACAGAACATAAGCATGCTGCATATCATTTTAATCAGCAGAAGCAGATTGTTCTAACAAGATACATTTTAGGGTGAAAAGATGCATTATAAGATGCACGATACTACCATGTCATACAGCACTCCTATGACCTTACACTCAAAACAATTCTCTCCACATCCTTTCACTTGAAATTTCTGTTATACAGTAGACATTGTATTGTACTCATAACAGGGGGCAAGTTTCACATAATGAGAGATCATGTTAGATTCAATACTTTTAAAATACACTACTTTGTTCTTCCCTTCTCCCTTCCTCTCTGTGTATTGCCACCCAAGTTCCTAGACCACCTCCCCCCACTATCACACAATTACTATTCATCTGCATTGAGCTCATTATATGGCTCACCAACACCCCACCTTCTTTTGCTTCTATTCAATGCTGCCGCATGCTGAGCATGCTATTGACAATGTACACATTGTCTGCTTTAATTGCACACTTCACATCACATACACAACAGGTGATGTTCTCAAGATGGATAGACTGTTTAGGCTAGTGGGTTCCATCAGCGCATTGCACTTTGAGTTCTGGGGTACAAATCATGGAAGGGGAGTTTTTTTTTCCTTATCTTTTGAATCTTTATTTTTAGATTAAAAATAAATCACTTGGTGGTGTCCGTGAATTCTGTTATGGCATGGTGTGACTCGGTAGCGCGAGCATCTTTAATGCAACTTTATACATTCAATTGCATCTGAATCATAAAGCGAATCAAATTGAAAGCACAAGCAGCTTTTGCTGATGAAAAGATTATGAAGCATGCCTATAATCTGTGAGCCAGTTCAGGTGTTTCTGCATGTTTTATGTTACGTTACTCTAATAGCGACTATAACACTTTAACGTAATGGTTTTCTTGAAGATACACCTCTACTGGATCACAGAACATAAGCATGCTGCATATAATTTTAATCAGCAGAAGCAGATTGTTCTAATAAGTTACATTTTAGGGTGAAAAGATGCATTAAAAGATGCTCGATACTACCATGTCATACAGCACTCCTATGACCTTAGACTCAAAACAATTCTCTCCACATCCTTTCACTTGAAATTTCTGTTATACAGTAGACATTGTATTGTACTCATAACAGGGGGCAAGTTTCACATAATGAGAGATCATGTTAGATTCAATAATTTTAAAATACACTACTTTGTTCTTCCCTTCTCCCTTCCTCTCTGTGCATGGCCACCCAAGATCCTAGACCACCTCCCCCCACTATCACACAATTACTATTCATCTGCATTGAGCTCATTATATGGCTCACCAACACCCCACCTTCTTTTGCTTCTATTCAATGCTGCCGCATGCTGAGCCTGCTATTGACAATGTACACATTGTCTGCTTTAATTGCACACTTCACATCACATACACAACAGGTGATGTTCTCAAGATGGATAGACTGTTTAGGCTAGTGGGTTCCTTCTGCGCTTTGCACTTTGAGTTCTGGGGTACAAATCATGGAAGGGGAGTTTTTTTTTCCTTTTCTTTTGAATCTTTATTTTTAGATTAAAAATAAATCCTTTGGTGGTGTCCGTGAATTCTGTTATGGCATGGTGTGACTCGGTAGCGCGAGCATCTTTAATGCAACTTTTTACCTTCAATTGCATCTGAATCATACAGCGAATCAAATTGAAAGCACAAGCAGCTTTTGCTGATGAAAAGAATATGAAGCATGCCTATAATCTGTGAGCCAGTTCAGGTGTTTCTGCATGTTTTATGTTACGTTACTCTAATAGCGACTATAACACTTTAACGTAATGGTTTTCTTGAAGATACACCTGTACTATATCACAGAACATAAGCATGCTGCATATCATTTTAATCAGCAGAAGCAGATTGTTCTAATAAGTTACATTTTAGGGTGAAAAGATGCATTAAAAGATGCTCAATACTACCATGTCATACAGCACAACTATGACCTTATACTCAAAAATAATTCTCTCAACATCCTATCACTTGAAATTTCTGCTATACAGTAGACATTGTATTGTACTCATAACAGGGGGCAAGTTTCACATAATGAGAGATCATGTCAGATTCAATACTTTTAAAATACACTACTTTGTTATTCCCTTCTCCATTCCTCTCTGAGTATGGCCACCCAAGTTCCTAGACCACCACCCCACACTATCACACAATTACTATTCATCTGCATTGAGCTCATTATATGGCTCACCAACACCCCACCTTCTTTTGCTTCTATTCAATGCTGCCGCATGCTGAGCCTGCTATTGACAATGTACACATTGTCTGCTTTAATTGCACACTTCACATCACATAAACAACAGGTGATGTTCTCAACATGGATAGACTTTTTAGACTAGTGGGTTCCTTCTGTGCTTTGCACTTTGAGGTCTGGGGTTCAAATCATCGAAGGGGAATTTTTTTTTCCTTTTCTTTTGAATCTTTATTTTTAGGTTAAAAATAAATCACTAGGTGGTGTCCGTGAATTCTGTTATGGCATGGTGTAACTCGGTAGCGTGAGCATCTTTAATGCAACTTTATACCTTCAATTGCATCTGAATCATACAGCGAATCAAATTGAAAGCACAATCAGCTTTTGGTGATGAAAAGAATATGAAGCATGCCTATAATCTGTGAGCCAGTTCAGGTGTTTCTGCATGTTTTATGTTACGTTACTCTAATAGCGACTATAACACTTTAACGTAATGGTTTTCTTGAAGATACACCTGTACTGGATCACAGAACATAAGCATGCTGCATATCATTTTAATCAGCAGAAGCAGATTGTTCTAATAAGTTACATTTTAGGGTGAAAAGATGCATTAAAAGATGCTCGATACTACCATGTCATACAGCACTCCTATGACCTTAGACTCAAAACAATTCTCTCCACATCCTTTCACTTGAAATTTCTGTTATACAGTAGACATTGTATTGTACTCATAACAGGGGGCAAGTTTCACATAATGAGAGATCATGTTAGATTGAATAATTTTAAAATACACTACTTTGTTCTTCCCTTCTCCCTTCCTCTCTGTGCATGGCCACCCAAGATCCTAGACCACCTCCCCCCACTATCACACAATTACTATTCATCTGCATTGAGCTCATTATATGGCTCACCAACACCCCACCTTCTTTTGCTTCTATTCAATGCTGCCGCATGCTGAGCCTGCTATTGACAATGTACACATTGTCTGCTTTAATTGCACACTTCACATCACATACACAACAGGTGATGTTCTCAAGATGGATAGACTGTTTAAGCTAGTGGGTTCCATCTGCGCTTTGCACTTTGAGTTCTGGGGTACAAATCATGGAAGGGGAGTTTTTTTTTCCTTATCTTTTGAATCTTTATTTTTAGATTAAAAATAAATCACTTGGTGGTGTCCGTGAATTCTGTTATGGCATGGTGTGACTCGGTAGTGCGAGCATCTTTAATGCAACTTTATACATTCAATTGCATCTGAATCATAAAGCGAATCAAATTGAAAGCACAAGCAGCTTTTGCTGTTGAAAAGATTATGAAGCATGCCTATAATCTGTGAGCCAGTTCAGGTGTTTCTGCATGTTTTATGTTACGTTACTCTAATAGCGACTATAACACTTTAACGTAATGGTTTTCTTGAAGATACACCTCTACTGGATCACAGAACATAAGCATGCTGCATATAATTTTAATCAGCAGAAGCAGATTGTTCTAATAAGTTACATTTTAGGGTGAAAAGATGCATTAAAAGATGCTCGATACTACCATGTCATACAGCACTCCTATGACCTTAGACTCAAAACAATTCTCTCCACATCCTTTCACTTGAAATTTCTGTTATACAGTAGACATTGTATTGTACTCATAACAGGGGGCAAGTTTCACATAATGAGAGATCATGTTAGATTCAATAATTTTAAAATACACTACTTTGTTCTTCCCTTCTCCCTTCCTCTCTGTGCATGGCCACCCAAGATCCTAGACCACCTCCCCCCACTATCACACAATTACTATTCATCTGCATTGAGCTCATTATATGGCTCACCAACACCCCACCTTCTTTTGCTTCTATTCAATGCTGCCGCATGCTGAGCCTGCTATTGACAATGTACACATTGTCTGCTTTAATTGCACACTTCACATCACATACACAACAGGTGATGTTCTCAAGATGGATAGACTGTTTAGGCTAGTGGGTTCCTTCTGCGCTTTGCACTTTGAGTTCTGGGGTACAAATCATGGAAGGGGAGGTTTTTTTTCCTTTTCTTTTGAATCTTTATTTTTAGATTAAAAATAAATCCTTTGGTGGTGTCCGTGAATTCTGTTATGGCATGGTGTGACTCGGTAGCGCGAGCATCTTTAATGCAACTTTTTACCTTCAATTGCATCTGAATCATACAGCGAATCAAATTGAAAGCACAAGCAGCTTTTGCTGATGAAAAGAATATGAAGCATGCCTATAATCTGTGAGCCAGTTCAGGTGTTTCTGCATGTTTTATGTTACGTTACTCTAATAGCGACTATAACACTTTAACGTAATGGTTTTCTTGAAGATACACCTGTACTGGATCACAGAACATAAGCATGCTGCATATCATTTTAATCAGCAGAAGCAGATTGTTCTAATAAGTTACATTTTAGGGTGAAAAGATGCATTAAAAGATGCTCAATACTACCATGTCATACAGCACAACTATGACCTTATACTCAAAAATAATTCTCTCAACATCCTATCACTTGAAATTTCTGCTATACAGTAGACATTGTATTGTACTCATAACAGGGGGCAAGTTTCACATAATGAGAGATCATGTCAGATTCAATACTTTTAAAATACACTACTTTGTTATTCCCTTCTCCATTCCTCTCTGAGTATGGCCACCCAAGTTCCTAGACCACCACCCCACACTATCACACAATTACTATTCATCTGCATTGAGCTCATTATATGGCTCACCAACACCCCACCTTCTTTTGCTTCTATTCAATGCTGCCGCATGCTGAGCCTGCTATTGACAATGTACACATTGTCTGCTTTAATTGCACACTTCACATCACATAAACAACAGGTGATGTTCTCAACATGGATAGACTTTTTAGACTAGTGGGTTCCTTCTGTGCTTTGCACTTTGAGGTCTGGGGTTCAAATCATCGAAGGGGAATTTTTTTTTCCTTTTCTTTTGAATCTTTATTTTTAGGTTAAAAATAAATCACTAGGTGGTGTCCGTGAATTCTGTTATGGCATGGTGTAACTCGGTAGCGTGAGCATCTTTAATGCAACTTTATACCTTCAATTGCATCTGAATCATACAGCGAATCAAATTGAAAGCACAATCAGCTTTTGGTGATGAAAAGAATATGAAGCATGCCTATAATCTGTGAGCCAGTTCAGGTGTTTCTGCATGTTTTATGTTACGTTACTCTAATAGCGACTATAACACTTTAACGTAATGGTTTTCTTGAAGATACACCTGTACTGGATCACAGAACATAAGCATGCTGCATATCATTTTAATCAGCAGAAGCAGATTGTTCTAATAAGTTACATTTTAGGGTGAAAAGATGCATTAAAAGATGCTCGATACTACCATGTCATACAGCACTCCTATGACCTTAGACTCAAAACAATTCTCTCCACATCCTTTCACTTGAAATTTCTGTTATACAGTAGACATTGTATTGTACTCATAACAGGGGGCAAGTTTCACATAATGAGAGATCATGTTAGATTGAATAATTTTAAAATACACTACTTTGTTCTTCCCTTCTCCCTTCCTCTCTGTGCATGGCCACCCAAGATCCTAGACCACCTCCCCCCACTATCACACAATTACTATTCATCTGCATTGAGCTCATTATATGGCTCACCAACACCCCACCTTCTTTTGCTTCTATTCAATGCTGCCGCATGCTGAGCCTGCTATTGACAATGTACACATTGTCTGCTTTAATTGCACACTTCACATCACATACACAACAGGTGATGTTCTCAAGATGGATAGACTGTTTAAGCTAGTGGGTTCCATCTGCGCTTTGCACTTTGAGTTCTGGGGTACAAATCATGGAAGGGGAGTTTTTTTTTCCTTATCTTTTGAATCTTTATTTTTAGATTAAAAATAAATCACTTGGTGGTGTCCGTGAATTCTGTTATGGCATGGTGTGACTCGGTAGTGCGAGCATCTTTAATGCAACTTTATACCTTCAATTGCATCTGAATCATAAAGCGAATCAAATTGAAAGCACAAGCAGCTTTTGCTGTTGAAAAGATTATGAAGCATGCCTATAATCTGTGAGCCAGTTCAGGTGTTTCTGCATGTTTTATGTTACGTTACTCTAATAGCGACTATAACACTTTAACGTAATGGTTTTCTTGAAGATACACCTCTACTGGATCACAGAACATAAGCATGCTGCATATCATTTTAATCAGCAGAAGCAGTTTGTTCTAATAAGTTACATTTTAGGGTGAAAAGATGCATTAAAAGATGCTCGATACTACCATGTCATACAGCACTCCTATGACCTTAGACTCAAAACAATTCTCTCCACATCCTTTCACTTGAAATTTCTGTTATACAGTAGACATTGTATTGTACTCATAACAGGGGGCAAGTTTCACATAATGAGAGATCATGTTAGATTCAATACTTTTAAAATACACTACTTTGTTCTTCCCTTCTCCCTTCCTCTCTGTGTATGGCCACCCAAGTTCCTAGACCACCTCCCCCCACTATCACACAATTACTATTCATCTGCATTGAGCTCATTATATGGCTCACCAACACCCCACCTTCTTTTGCTTCTATTCAATGCTGCCGCATGCTGAGCCTGCTTTTGACAATGTACACATTGTCTGCTTTAATTGCACACTTCACATCACATACACAACAGGTGATGTTCTCAAGATGGATAGACTGTTTAGGCTAGTGGGTTCCTTCTGCGCTTTGCACTTTGAGTTCTGGGGTACAAATCATGGAAGGGGAGTTTTTTTTTCCTTTTCTTTTGAATCTTTATTTTTAGATTAAAAATAAATCACTAGGTGGTGTCCGTGAATTCTGTTATGGCATGGTGTAACTCGGTAGCGTGAGCATCTTTAATGCAACTTTATACCTTCAATTGCATCTGAATCATACAGCGAATCAAATTGAAAGCACAATCAGCTTTTGGTGATGAAAAGAATATGAAGCATGCCTATAATCTGTGAGCCAGTTCAGGTGTTTCTGCATGTTTTATGTTACGTTACACTAATAGCGACTATAACACTTTAACGTAATGGTTTTCTTGAAGATACACCTGTAGTTGATCACAGAACATAAGCATGCTGCATATCATTTTAATCAGCAGAAGCAGATTGTTCTAACAAGATACATTTTAGGGTGAAAAGATGCATTATAAGATGCACGATACTACCATGTCATACAGCACTCCTATGACCTTACACTCAAAACAATTCTCTCCACATCCTTTCACTTGAAATTTCTGTTATACAGTAGACATTGTATTGTACTCATAACAGGGGGCAAGTTTCACATAATGAGAGATCATGTTAGATTCAATACTTTTAAAATACACTACTTTGTTCTTCCCTTCTCCCTTCCTCTCTGTGTATTGCCACCCAAGTTCCTAGACCACATCCCCCCACTATCACACAATTACTATTCATCTGCATTGAGCTCATTATATGGCTCACCAACACCCCACCTTCTTTTGCTTCTATTCAATGCTGCCGCATGCTGAGCCTGCTATTGACAATGTACACATTGTCTGCTTTAATTGCACACTTCACATCACATACACAACAGGTGATGTTCTCAAGATGGATAGACTGTTTAGGCTAGTGGGTTCCATCAGCGCTTTGCACTTTGAGTTCTGGGGTACAAATCATGGAAGGGGAGTTTTTTTTTCCTTATCTTTTGAATCTTTATTTTTAGATTAAAAATAAATCACTTGGTGGTGTCCGTGAATTCTGTTATGGCATGGTGTGACTCGGTAGCGCGAGCATCTTTAATGCAACTTTATACATTCAATTGCATCTGAATCATAAAGCGAATCAAATTGAAAGCACAAGCAGCTTTTGCTGATGAAAAGATTATGAAGCATGCCTATAATCTGTGAGCCAGTTCAGGTGTTTCTGCATGTTTTATGTTACGTTACTCTAATAGCGACTATAACACTTTAACGTAATGGTTTTCTTGAAGATACACCTCTACTGGATCACAGAACATAAGCATGCTGCATATAATTTTAATCAGCAGAAGCAGATTGTTCTAATAAGTTACATTTTAGGGTGAAAAGATGCATTAAAAGATGCTCGATACTACCATGTCATACAGCACTCCTATGACCTTAGACTCAAAACAATTCTCTCCACATCCTTTCACTTGAAATTTCTGTTATACAGTAGACATTGTATTGTACTCATAACAGGGGGCAAGTTTCACATAATGAGAGATCATGTTAGATTCAATAATTTTAAAATACACTACTTTGTTCTTCCCTTCTCCCTTCCTCTCTGTGCATGGCCACCCAAGATCCTAGACCACCTCCCCCCACTATCACACAATTACTATTCATCTGCATTGAGCTCATTATATGGCTCACCAACACCCCACCTTCTTTTGCTTCTATTCAATGCTGCCGCATGCTGAGCCTGCTATTGACAATGTACACATTGTCTGCTTTAATTGCACACTTCACATCACATACACAACAGGTGATGTTCTCAAGATGGATAGACTGTTTAGGCTAGTGGGTTCCTTCTGCGCTTTGCACTTTGAGTTCTGGGGTACAAATCATGGAAGGGGAGTTTTTTTTTCCTTTTCTTTTGAATCTTTATTTTTAGATTAAAAATAAATCCTTTGGTGGTGTCCGTGAATTCTGTTATGGCATGGTGTGACTCGGTAGCGCGAGCATCTTTAATGCAACTTTTTACCTTCAATTGCATCTGAATCATACAGCGAATCAAATTGAAAGCACAAGCAGCTTTTGCTGATGAAAAGAATATGAAGCATGCCTATAATCTGTGAGCCAGTTCAGGTGTTTCTGCATGTTTTATGTTACGTTACTCTAATAGCGACTATAACACTTTAACGTAATGGTTTTCTTGAAGATACACCTGTACTGGATCACAGAACATAAGCATGCTGCATATCATTTTAATCAGCAGAAGCAGATTGTTCTAATAAGTTACATTTTAGGGTGAAAAGATGCATTAAAAGATGCTCAATACTACCATGTCATACAGCACAACTATGACCTTATACTCAAAAATAATTCTCTCAACATCCTATCACTTGAAATTTCTGCTATACAGTAGACATTGTATTGTACTCATAACAGGGGGCAAGTTTCACATAATGAGAGATCATGTCAGATTCAATACTTTTAAAATACACTACTTTGTTATTCCCTTCTCCATTCCTCTCTGAGTATGGCCACCCAAGTTCCTAGACCACCACCCCACACTATCACACAATTACTATTCATCTGCATTGAGCTCATTATATGGCTCACCAACACCCCACCTTCTTTTGCTTCTATTCAATGCTGCCGCATGCTGAGCCTGCTATTGACAATGTACACATTGTCTGCTTTAATTGCACACTTCACATCACATACACAACAGGTGATGTTCTCAAGATGGATAGACTGTTTAAGCTAGTGGGTTCCATCTGCGCTTTGCACTTTGAGTTCTGGGGTACAAATCATGGAAGGGGAGTTTTTTTTTCCTTATCTTTTGAATCTTTATTTTTAGATTAAAAATAAATCACTTGGTGGTGTCCGTGAATTCTGTTATGGCATGGTGTGACTCGGTAGTGCGAGCATCTTTAATGCAACTTTATACCTTCAATTGCATCTGAATCATAAAGCGAATCAAATTGAAAGCACAAGCAGCTTTTGCTGTTGAAAAGATTATGAAGCATGCCTATAATCTGTGAGCCAGTTCAGGTGTTTCTGCATGTTTTATGTTACGTTACTCTAATAGCGACTATAAACCTTTAATTTAATGGTTTTCTTGAAGATACACCTCTACTGGATCACAGAACATAAGCATGCTGCATATCATTTTGATCAGCAGAAGCAGTTTGTTCTAATAAGTTACATTTTAGGGTGAAAAGATGCATTAAAAGATGCTCGATACTACCATGTCATACAGCACTCCTATGACCTTAGACTCAAAACAATTCTCTCCACATCCTTTCACTTGAAATTTCTGTTATACAGTAGACATTGTATTGTACTCATAACAGGGGGCAAGTTTCACATAATGAGAGATCATGTTAGATTCAATAATTTTAAAATACACTACTTTGTTCTTCCCTTCTCCCTTCCTCTCTGTGCATGGCCACCCAAGATCCTAGACCACCTCCCCCCACTATCACACAATTACTATTCATCTGCATTGAGCTCATTATATGGCTCACCAACACCCCACCTTCTTTTGCTTCTATTCAATGCTGCCGCATGCTGAGCCTGCTATTGACAATGTACACATTGTCTGCTTTAATTGCACACTTCACATCACATACACAACAGGTGATGTTCTCAAGATGGATAGACTGTTTAGGCTAGTGGGTTCCTTCTGCGCTTTGCACTTTGAGTTCTGGGGTACAAATCATGGAAGGGGAGTTTTTTTTTCCTTTTCTTTTGAATCTTTATTTTTAGATTAAAAATAAATCCTTTGGTGGTGTCCGTGAATTCTGTTATGGCATGGTGTGACTCGGTAGCGCGAGCATCTTTAATGCAACTTTTTACCTTCAATTGCATCTGAATCATACAGCGAATCAAATTGAAAGCACAAGCAGCTTTTGCTGATGAAAAGAATATGAAGCATGCCTATAATCTGTGAGCCAGTTCAGGTGTTTCTGCATGTTTTATGTTACGTTACTCTAATAGCGACTATAACACTTTAACGTAATGGTTTTCTTGAAGATACACCTGTACTGGATCACAGAACATAAGCATGCTGCATATCATTTTAATCAGCAGAAGCAGATTGTTCTAATAAGTTACATTTTAGGGTGAAAAGATGCATTAAAAGATGCTCAATACTACCATGTCATACAGCACAACTATGACCTTATACTCAAAAATAATTCTCTCAACATCCTATCACTTGAAATTTCTGCTATACAGTAGACATTGTATTGTACTCATAACAGGGGGCAAGTTTCACATAATGAGAGATCATGTCAGATTCAATACTTTTAAAATACACTACTTTGTTATTCCCTTCTCCATTCCTCTCTGAGTATGGCCACCCAAGTTCCTAGACCACCACCCCACACTATCACACAATTACTATTCATCTGCATTGAGCTCATTATATGGCTCACCAACACCCCACCTTCTTTTGCTTCTATTCAATGCTGCCGCATGCTGAGCCTGCTATTGACAATGTACACATTGTCTGCTTTAATTGCACACTTCACATCACATAAACAACAGGTGATGTTCTCAACATGGATAGACTTTTTAGACTAGTGGGTTCCTTCTGTGCTTTGCACTTTGAGGTCTGGGGTTCAAATCATCGAAGGGGAATTTTTTTTTCCTTTT
This sequence comes from Taudactylus pleione, assembly GCA_031769625.1. Classification (NCBI taxonomy): domain Eukaryota; kingdom Metazoa; phylum Chordata; class Amphibia; order Anura; family Myobatrachidae; genus Taudactylus; species Taudactylus pleione. Next base: position 8,746,001 of record JAUIMM010000759.1, read on the forward strand.
CTTTTGAATCTTTATTTTTAGGTTAAAAATAAATCACTAGGTGGTGTCCGTGAATTCTGTTATGGCATGGTGTAACTCGGTAGCGTGAGCATCTTTAATGCAACTTTATACCTTCAATTGCATCTGAATCATACAGCGAATCAAATTGAAAGCACAATCAGCTTTTGGTGATGAAAAGAATATGAAGCATGCCTATAATCTGTGAGCCAGTTCAGGTGTTTCTGCATGTTTTATGTTACGTTACTCTAATAGCGACTATAACACTTTAACGTAATGGTTTTCTTGAAGATACACCTGTACTGGATCACAGAACATAAGCATGCTGCATATCATTTTAATCAGCAGAAGCAGATTGTTCTAATAAGTTACATTTTAGGGTGAAAAGATGCATTAAAAGATGCTCGATACTACCATGTCATACAGCACTCCTATGACCTTAGACTCAAAACAATTCTCTCCACATCCTTTCACTTGAAATTTCTGTTATACAGTAGACATTGTATTGTACTCATAACAGGGGGCAAGTTTCACATAATGAGAGATCATGTTAGATTGAATAATTTTAAAATACACTACTTTGTTCTTCCCTTCTCCCTTCCTCTCTGTGCATGGCCACCCAAGATCCTAGACCACCTCCCCCCACTATCACACAATTACTATTCATCTGCATTGAGCTCATTATATGGCTCACCAACACCCCACCTTCTTTTGCTTCTATTCAATGCTGCCGCATGCTGAGCCTGCTATTGACAATGTACACATTGTCTGCTTTAATTGCACACTTCACATCACATACACAACAGGTGATGTTCTCAAGATGGATAGACTGTTTAAGCTAGTGGGTTCCATCTGCGCTTTGCACTTTGAGTTCTGGGGTACAAATCATGGAAGGGGAGTTTTTTTTTCCTTATCTTTTGAATCTTTATTTTTAGATTAAAAATAAATCACTTGGTGGTGTCCGTGAATTCTGTTATGGCATGGTGTGACTCGGTAGTGCGAGCATCTTTAATGCAACTTTATACCTTCAATTGCATCTGAATCATAAAGCGAATCAAATTGAAAGCACAAGCAGCTTTTGCTGTTGAAAAGATTATGAAGCATGCCTATAATCTGTGAGCCAGTTCAGGTGTTTCTGCATGTTTTATGTTACGTTACTCTAATAGCGACTATAACACTTTAATTTAATGGTTTTCTTGAAGATACACCTCTACTGGATCACAGAACATAAGCATGCTGCATATCATTTTAATCAGCAGAAGCAGTTTGTTCTAATAAGTTACATTTTAGGGTGAAAAGATGCATTAAAAGATGCTCGATACTACCATGTCATACAGCACTCCTATGACCTTAGACTCAAAACAATTCTCTCCACATCCTTTCACTTGAAATTTCTGTTATACAGTAGACATTGTATTGTACTCATAACAGGGGGCAAGTTTCACATAATGAGAGATCATGTTAGATTCAATACTTTTAAAATACACTACTTTGTTCTTCCCTTCTCCCTTCCTCTCTGTGTATGGCCACCCAAGTTCCTAGACCACCTCCCCCCACTATCACACAATTACTATTCATCTGCATTGAGCTCATTATATGGCTCACCAACACCCCACCTTCTTTTGCTTCTATTCAATGCTGCCGCATGCTGAGCCTGCTTTTGACAATGTACACATTGTCTGCTTTAATTGCACACTTCACATCACATACACAACAGGTGATGTTCTCAAGATGGATAGACTGTTTAGGCTAGTGGGTTCCTTCTGCGCTTTGCACTTTGAGTTCTGGGGTACAAATCATGGAAGGGGAGTTTTTTTTTCCTTTTCTTTTGAATCTTTATTTTTAGATTAAAAATAAATCACTAGGTGGTGTCCGTGAATTCTGTTATGGCATGGTGTAACTCGGTAGCGTGAGCATCTTTAATGCAACTTTATACCTTCAATTGCATCTGAATCATACAGCGAATCAAATTGAAAGCACAATCAGCTTTTGGTGATGAAAAGAATATGAAGCATGCCTATAATCTGTGAGCCAGTTCAGGTGTTTCTGCATGTTTTATGTTACGTTACTCTAATAGCGACTATAACACTTTAACGTAATGGTTTTCTTGAAGATACACCTGTACTGGATCACAGAACATAAGCATGCTGCATATCATTTTAATCAGCAGAAGCAGATTGTTCTAATAAGTTACATTTTAGGGTGAAAAGATGCATTAAAAGATGCTCGATACTACCATGTCATACAGCACTCCTATGACCTTAGACTCAAAACAATTATCTCCACATCCTTTCACTTGAAATTTCTGTTATACAGTAGACATTGTATTGTACTCATAACAGGGGGCAAGTTTCACATAATGAGAGATCATGTTAGATTCTATAATTTTAAAATACACTACTTTGTTCTTCCCTTCTCCCTTCCTCTCTGTGCATGGCCACCCAAGATCCTAGACCACCTCCCCCCACTATCACACAATTACTATTCATCTGCATTGAGCTCATTATATGGCTCACCAACACCCCACCTTCTTTTGCTTCTATTCAATGCTGCCGCATGCTGAGCCTGCTATTGACAATGTACACATTATCTGCTTTAATTGCACACTTCACATCACATACACAACAGGTGATGTTCTCAAGATGGATAGACTGTTTAGGCTAGTGGGTTCCTTCTGCGCTTTGCACTTTGAGTTCTGGGGTACAAATCATGGAAGGGGAGTTTTTTTTTCCTTTTCTTTTGAATCTTTATTTTTAGATTAAAAATAAATCCTTTGGTGGTGTCCGTGAATTCTGTTATGGCATGGTGTGACTCGGTAGCGCGAGCATCTTTAATGCAACTTTTTACCTTCAATTGCATCTGAATCATACAGCGAATCAAATTGAAAGCACAAGCAGCTTTTGCTGATGAAAAGAATATGAAGCATGCCTATAATCTGTGAGCCAGTTCAGGTGTTTCTGCATTTTTTATGTTACGTTACACTAATAGCGACTATAACACTTTAACGTAATGGTTCTCTTGAAGATACACCTGTACTGGATCACAGAACTTAAGCATGCTGCATATCATTTTAATCAGCAGAAGCAGATTGTTCTAATAAGATACATTTTAGGGTGAAAAGATGCATTAAAAGATGCACGATACTACCATGTCACACAGCACTCCTATGACCTTAGACTCAAAACAATTCTCTCCACATCCTTTCACTTGAAATTTCTGCTATACAGTAGACATTGTATTGTACTCATAACAGGGGGCAAGTTTCACATATTGAGAGATCATGTTAGATTCAATACTTTTAAAATACACTACTTTGTTCTTCCCTTCTCCTTTCCTCTCTGTGTTGCCACCCAAGTTCCTAGACCACCTCCCCCCATTATCACACAATTACTATTCATCTGCATTGAGCTCATTATATGGCTCACCAACACCCCACCTTCTTTTGCTTCTATTCAATGCTGCCGCATGCTGAGCATGCTATTGACAATGTACACATTGTCTGCTTTAATTGCACATTTCATATCACATACACAACAGGTGATGTTCTCAACATGGATAGACTGTTTAGGCTAGCGGGTTCCTTCTGCGCTTTGCACTTTGAGGTCTGGGGTTCAAACTATGGAAGGGGAGTTTTTTTTTTTCCTTTTCTTTTGAATCTTTATTTTTAGATTAAAAATAAATCACTTGGTGGTGTCCGTGAATTCTGTTATGGCATGGTGTGACTCGGTAGCATGAGCATCTTTAATGCAACTTTATACCTTCAATTGCATCTGAGTCATACAGCGAAACAAATTGAAAGCACAAGCAGCATTTGCTGATGAAAACAATATGAAGCATGCCTATAATATGTGAGCCAGTTCAGGTGTTTCTGCATGTTTTATGTTACGTTACACTAATAGCGACTATAACACTTTAACGTAATGGTTTTCTTGAAGATACACCTGTAGTTGATCACAGAACATAAGCATGCTGCATATCATTTTAATCAGCAGAAGCAGATTGTTCTAACAAGATACATTTTAGGGTGAAAAGATGCATTATAAGATGCACGATACTACCATGTCATACAGCACTCCTATGACCTTACACTCAAAACAATTCTCTCCACATCCTTTCACTTGAAATTTCTGTTATACAGTAGACATTGTATTGTACTCATAACAGGGGGCAAGTTTCACATAATGAGAGATCATGTTAGATTCAATACTTTTAAAATACACTACTTTGTTCTTCCCTTCTCCCTTCCTCTCTGTGTATTGCCACCCAAGTTCCTAGACCACCTCCCCCCACTATCACACAATTACTATTCATCTGCATTGAGCTCATTATATGGCTCACCAACACCCCACCTTCTTTTGCTTCTATTCAATGCTGCCGCATGCTGAGCCTGCTATTGACAATGTACACATTGTCTGCTTTAATTGCACACTTCACATCACATACACAACAGGTGATGTTCTCAAGATGGATAGACTGTTTAGGCTAGTGGGTTCCATCTGCGCTTTGCACTTTGAGTTCTGGGGTACAAATCATGGAAGGGGAGTTTTTTTTTCCTTATCTTTTGAATCTTTATTTTTAGATTAAAAATAAATCACTTGGTGGTGTCCGTGAATTCTGTTATGGCATGGTGTGACTCGGTAGCGCGAGCATCTTTAATGCAACTTTATACCTTCACTTGCATCTGAATCATAAAGCGAATCAAATTGAAAGCACAAGCAGCTTTTGCTGATGAAAAGATTATGAAGCATGCCTATAATCTGTGAGCCAGTTCAGGTGTTTCTGCATGTTTTATGTTACGTTACTCTAATAGCGACTATAACACTTTAACGTAATGGTTTTCTTGAAGATACACCTCTACTGGATCACAGAACATAAGCATGCTGCATATAATTTTAATCAGCAGAAGCAGATTGTTCTAATAAGTTACATTTTAGGGTGAAAAGATGCATTAAAAGATGCTCGATACTACCATGTCATACAGCACTCCTATGACCTTAGACTCAAAACAATTCTCTCCACATCCTTTCACTTGAAATTTCTGTTATACAGTAGACATTGTATTGTACTCATAACAGGGGGCAAGTTTCACATAATGAGAGATCATGTTAGATTCAATAATTTTAAAATACACTACTTTGTTCTTCCCTTCTCCCTTCCTCTCTGTGCATGGCCACCCAAGATCCTAGACCACCTCCCCCCACTATCACACAATTACTATTCATCTGCATTGAGCTCATTATATGGCTCACCAACACCCCACCTTCTTTTGCTTCTATTCAATGCTGCCGCATGCTGAGCCTGCTATTGACAATGTACACATTGTCTGCTTTAATTGCACACTTCACATCACATACACAAAAGGTGATGTTCTCAACATGGATAGACTTTTTAGACTAGTGGGTTCCTTCTGTGCTTTGCACTTTGAGGTCTGGGGTTCAAATCATCGAAGGGGAGTTTTTTTTTCCTTTTCTTTTGAATCTTTATTTTTAGATTAAAAATAAATCACTAGGTGGTGTTCGTGAATTCTGTTATGGCATGGTGTAACTCGGTAGCGTGAGCATCTTTAATGCAACTTTATACCTTCAATTGCATCTGAATCATACAGCGAATCAAATTGAAAGCACAATCAGCTTTTGGTGATGAAAAGAATATGAAGCATGCCTATAATCTGTGAGCCAGTTCAGGTGTTTCTGCATGTTTTATGTTACGTTACTCTAATAGCGACTATAACACTTTAACGTAATGGTTTTCTTGAAGATACACCTGTACTGGATCACAGAACATAAGCATGCTGCATATCATTTTAATCAGCAGAAGCAGATTGTTCTAATAAGTTACATTTTAGGGTGAAAAGATGCATTAAAAGATGCTCGATACTACCATGTCATACAGCACAACTATGACCTTATACTCAAAAATAATTCTCTCAACATCCTATCACTTGAAATTTCTGCTATACAGTAGACATTGTATTGTACTCATAACAGGGGGCAAGTTTCACATAATGAGAGATCATGTCAGATTCAATACTTTTAAAATACACTACTTTGTTATTCCCTTCTCCATTCCTCTCTGAGTATGGCCACCCAAGTTCCTAGACCACCACCCCACACTATCACACAATTACTATTCATCTGCATTGAGCTCAGTATATGGCTCACCAACACCCCACCTTCTTTTGCTTCTATTCAATGCTGCCGCATGCTGAGCCTGCTATTGACAATGTACACATTGTCTGCTTTAATTGCACACTTCACATCACATAAACAACAGGTGATGTTCTCAACATGGATAGACTTTTTAGACTAGTGGGTTCCTTCTGTGCTTTGCACTTTGAGGTCTGGGGTTCAAATCATCGAAGGGGAATTTTTTTTTCCTTTTCTTTTGAATCTTTATTTTTAGGTTAAAAATAAATCACTAGGTGGTGTCCGTGAATTCTGTTATGGCATGGTGTAACTCAGTAGCGTGAGCATCTTTAATGCAACTTTATACCTTCAATTGCATCTGAATCATACAGCGAATCAAATTGAAAGCACAATCAGCTTTTGGTGATGAAAAGAATATGAAGCATGCCTATAATCTGTGAGCCAGTTCAGGTGTTTCTGCATGTTTTATGTTACGTTACTCTAATAGCGACTATAACACTTTAACGTAATGCTTTTCTTGAAGATACACCTGTACTGGATCACAGAACATAAGCATGCTGCATATCATTTTAATCAGCAGAAGCAGATTGTTCTAATAAGTTACATTTTAGGGTGAAAAGATGCATTAAAAGATGCAGGATACTACCATGTCAAACAGCACTCCTATGACCTTAGACTCAAAACAATTCTCTCCACATCCTTTCACTTGAAATTTCTATTATACAGTAGACATTGTATTGTACTCATAACAGGGGGCAAGTTTCACATAACGAGAGATCATGTTAGATTCAATACTTTTAGAATACACTACTTTGTTCTTCCCTTCTCCCTTCCTCTCTGTGTATGGCCACCCAAGTTCCAGGACAACCTCCCCCCACTATCACACAATTACTATTCATCTGCATTGAGCTCTTTATATGGCTCACCAACACCCCACCTTCTTTTGCTTCTATTCAATGCTTCCGCATGCTGAGCCTGCTATTGATAATGTACACATTGTCTGCTTTAATTGCACACTTCACATCACATACACAACAGGTGATGTTCTCAACATGGATAGACTGTTTAGGCTAGTTGGTTCCTTATGCGCTTTGCACTTTGAGGTCTGGGGTTCAAATCATGGAAGGGGGGTTTTTTTTCCTTTTCTTTTGAATCTTTATTTTTAGATTAAAAATAAATCACTTGGTGGTGTCCGTGAATTCTGTTATGGCATGGTGTGACTCGGTAGCGCGAGCATCTTTAATGCAACTTTTTACCTTCAATTGCATCTGAATCATACAGTGAATCAAATTGAAAGCACAAGCAGCTTTTGCTGATGAAAACAATATGCAGCATGCCTATAATCTGTGAGCCAGTTCAGGTGTTTCTGCATGTTTTATGTTTTGTAACACTAATAGCGACTATAACACTTTAACGTAGTGGTTTTCTTTTAAATACACCTGGACTTTATCACAGAACATATGCATGCTGCATATCATTTTAATCAGCAGAAGCAGATTGTTCTAATAAGATACATTTTAGGTTGAAAAGATGCATTAAAAGATGCACGATACTACCATGTCATACAGCACAACTATGACCTTATACTCAAAAATAATTCTCTCAACATCCTATCACTTGAAATTTCTGCTATACAGTAGACATTGTATTGTACTCATAACAGGGGGCAAGTTTCACATAATGAGAGATCATGTCAGATTCAATACTTTTAAAATACACTACTTTGTTCTTCCCTTCTCCATTCCTCTCTGAGTATGGCCACCCAAGTTCCTAGACCACCACCCCACACTATCACACAATTACTATTCATCTGCATTGAGCTCATTATATGGCTCACCAACACCCCACCTTCTTTTGCTTCTATTCAATGCTGCCGCATGCTGAGCCTGCTATTGACAATGTACACATTGTCTGCTTTAATTGCACACTTCACATCACATACACAACAGGTAATGTTCTCAACATGGATAGACTTTTTAGACTAGTGGGTTCCTTCTGTGCTTTGCACTTTGAGGTCAGGGGTTCAAATCATCGAAGGGGAGATTTTTTTTTACTTTTCTTTTGAATCTTTATTTTTAGATTAAAAATAAATCACTTGGTGGTGTCCGTGAATTCTGTTATGGCATGGTGTGACTCGGTAGCGCGAGCATTTTTAATGCAACTTTTTACCTTCAATTGCATCTGAATCATACAGCGAATCAAATTGAAAGCACAAGCAGCTTTTGCTGATGAAAAGAATATGAAGCATGCCTATAATCTGTGAGCAAGTTCAGGTGTTTCTGCATGTTTTATGTTACGTTAAACTAATAGCGACTATAACACTTTATCGTAATGGTTTTCTTGAAGATACACCTGTACTGGATCACAGAACATAAGCATGCTGCATATCATTTTAATCAGTAGAAGCATATTGTTCTAATAAGATACCTTTTAGGGTGAAAATATGCATTAAAAGATGCAGGATACTACCATGTCAAACAGCACTCCTATGACCTTAGACTCAAAACAATTCTCTCCACATCCTTTCACTTGAAATTTCTATTATACAGTAGACATTGTATTGTACTCATAACAGGGGGCAAGTTTCACATAACGAGAGATCATGTTAGATTCAATACTTTTAGAATACACTACTTTGTTCTTCCCTTCTCCCTTCCTCTCTGTGTATGGCCACCCAAGTTCCAGGACAACCTCCCCCCACTATCACACAATTACTATTCATCTGCATTGAGCTCTTTATATGGCTCACCAACACCCCACCTTCTTTTGCTTCTATTCAATGCTTCCGCATGCTGAGCCTGCTATTGATAATGTACACATTGTCTGCTTTAATTGCACACTTCACATCACATACACAACAGGTGATGTTCTCAACATGGATAGACTGTTTAGGCTAGTTGGTTCCTTATGCGCTTTGTACTTTGAGGTCTGGGGTTCAAATCATGGAAGGGGAGTTTTTTTTCCTTTTCTTTTGAATCTTTATTTTTAGATTATAAATAAATCACTTGGTGGTGTCCGTGAATTCTGTTATGGCATGGTGTGACTCGGTAGCGCGAGCATCTTTAATGCAACTTTTTACCTTCAATTGCATCTGAATCATACAGTGAATCAAATTGAAAGCACAAGCAGCTTTTGCTGATGAAAACAATATGCAGCATGCCTATAATCTGTGAGCCAGTTCAGGTGTTTCTGCATGTTTTATGTTTTGTAACACTAATAGCGACTATAACACTTTAACGTAGTGGTTTTCTTTTAAATACACCTGGACTTTATCACAGAACATAGGCATGCTGCATATCATTTTAATCAGCAGAAGCAGATTGTTCTAATAAGATGCAGTTTAGGGTGAAAAGATGCATTAAAAGATGGACGATGCTACCATGTCACACAGCACTCCTATGACCTTAGACTCAAAACAATTCTCTCAACATCCTATCACTTGAAATTTCTGCTATACAGTAGACATTGAATTGTACTCATAACAGGGGGCAAGTTTCACATAATGAGAGATCATGTTAGGTTGAATTCTTTTCAAATACACTACTTTGTTCTTCGCTTCTACCTTCCGCTCTGTGTATGGCCACCCAAGTTCCTAGACCACCTCACCACACCATCACACAATTACTATTCATATTCATTGAGCTCATTATATGGCTCACCAACACCCCACGTTCTTTTGCTTCTATTCAATGCTGCCGCATGCTGAGCCTGCTATTTACAATGTACACATTGTCTGCTTTCATTGAACACTTAAAATCACATACAAAAGAGGTGATTCTCTCAAAATGGATAGACTGTTTAGGCTAGTGGCTACTGTCTGCGCTTTGCACCTTGAGGTCTGGGGTTTGAATCATGGAAGGGGAGTTTTATTTCCTTTTCTTTTGAATCTTTATTTTTAGATAAAAAATAAATCACTTGGTGGTGTGTGTGAATTCTGTTATGGCATGGTGTGACTCGATAGCGCGAGCATCTTTAATGCAACTTTTTCCCTTCAATTGCATCTGAATCATACAGCGAATTAAATTGAAAGCACAAGCAGCTTTTGCTGATGAAAACAATATGAAGCATGCCTATAATCTGTGAGCCAGTTCAGGTGTTTCTGCATGTTTTATGTTACATTACACTAATAGCGAATATAACACTTTAACGTAGTGATTTTCTTGAAGATTCACCTGTAGTGGATCACAGAACATAGGCATGCTGCATATCATTTTAATCAGCAGAAGCAGATTGTTCTAATAAGATGCATTTTAGGGTAAAAAGATGCATTAAAAGATGCACGATGCTATCAAGTCACACAGTACTCCTGTGACATTAGACTCAAAACAATTCTCTCAACATCCTATCACTTGACATTTCTGCTATACTGTAGACAATGTATTGTACACATAACAGGGGGCAAGTTTCACATAATGAGAGATCATGTTAGGTTCAATACTTTTAAAATACACAACTTTGTTCTTCCATTCTCCCTTCCTCTCTGTGTATGGCCACCCAAGTTACTAAACCACCATCCCCCCACCATCACACAATTACTATTCATCTGCATTGAGCTCAATATATGGCTCACCAACTCCCAACCTTCTTTTGCTTCTATTCAATGCTGCGGCATGCTGAGCCTGCTATTGACAAGGTACACATTGTCTGCTTTCATTGCACACTTCAAATCACATACAGAACAGGTGATGCTCTCAACATGGATAGACTGTTTAGGCTAGTGGGTACTGTCTGTGCTTTGCACCTTGAGGTCTGGGGTTCATATCATGGAAGGGGAGCTTTTTGTTCCTTTTCTTTTGAATCTTTATTTTTAGATTAAAAATAAATCAACTTGGTGGTGTCCTTGAATTCTGTTATGGCATGGTGTGACTCGGTAGCACGAGCATCTTTAATGCAACTTTTTACCTTCAATTACATCTGAATCATACAGCAAATCAAATTGAAAGCACAAACAGCTTTTGTTGATGAAAACAATATGCAAATTGCCTATAATCTGTGAGCCAGTTCCGGTGTTACTGCATGTTTTATGTTACGTTACACTAATAGCGACTATAACACTTTAACTTTGTGGTTTTCTTGAAGATGCACCTGTACTGGATCACAGAACATAGACATGCTGCATATCATTTTAATCAGCAGAAGCAGATTGTTCTAATAAGTTGTATTTTAGGGTAAAAAGACGATTTAAAAGATGCACGATGCTACCAAGTCACACAGCACTCCTATGACCTTAGACTCAAAACATTTCTCTCAACATCCTATCACTTGAAATTTCTGCTATACAGCAGACATTATATTGTACACATAACAGGGGGCAAGTTTCACATAATGAGAGATCATGTTAGGTTCAATACTTTTAAAATACACTACTTTGGTCTTCCCTTCTCCCTTCCTCTCTGTGTATGGCCACCCAAGTTCCTAAACCACCTCCACCCACCATCACACAATTACTATTCATATGCATTGAGCTCAATTTATGGCTCACCAACTCCCACCTTCTTTTGCTTCTATTCAATGCTGCCGCATGCTGAGCCTACTATTTACAATGTACACATTGTCTGCTTTCATTGCACACTTCAAATCACATACAAAACAGGTGATGCTCTCAACATGGATAGACTGTTTAGGATAGTTTGTACTGTCTGCGCTTTGCACCTTGAGGTCTGGGGTTCAAATCATGGAAGGGGTGTTTTTTTTCCTTTTCTTTTGATTCTTTATTTTTAGATTAAAAATAAATCACTTGGTGGTTTGTGTGAATTCTGTTATGGCATGGTGTGACTTGGTAGCGCGAGCATCTTTAATGCAACTTTTTACCTTCAATTACATCTGAATCATATAGCGAATCAAACTGAAAGCACAAGCAGCTTTTGCTGATGAAAACAATATGCAAATTGCCTATAATCAGTGAGCCAGTTCAGGTGTTTCTGCATGTTTTATGTTACGTTACACTAATAGCGACTATAACACTTAAAAGTAGTGGTTTTCTTGAAGATACACCTGTACTGGATCACAGAACATAGGCATGCTGCATAACATTTTAATCAGCAGAAGCAGTTTGTTCTAGTAAGATGCATTTTAGGGTGAAAAGATGCATTAAAAGATGCACGATGATACCAAGTCACACAGCACCCCAATGACCTTAGACTCAAAACAATTCTCTCAACATCCTATTACTTGACATTTCTGCTATACAGTAGACATTGTATTGTACTCATAACAGGGGGCAAGTTTCACATAATGAGAGATCTTGTTAGGTTCAATACTTTTAAAATACACTACTTTGTTCTTCCATTATCCCTTCCTCTCTTAGTATGGCCACCCAAGTTACTAAACCACCATCCCCCCCACCATCACACAATTACTATTCATCTGCATTGAGCTCAATTTATGGCTCACCAACTCCCCACCTTCTTTTGCTTCTATTCAATGCTGCCGCATGCTGAGCCTGCTATTGACAATGTACACATTGTCTGCTTTCATTGCACACTTCAAATCACATACAAAACAGGTGATGCTCTCAACATGGATAGACTGTTTAGGCTAGTGGGTACTGTCTGTGCTTTTCATCTTGAGGTCTGGGGTTCATAACATGGAAGGGGAGTTTTGTTTTTCTTTTCTTTTGAATCTTTATTTTTAGATTAAAAAAAAATCACTTGGTGGTGTGTGTGAATTCTGTTATGGCATGGTGTGACTCCGTAGCGCGAGCATCTTTAATGCAACTTTTTACCTTCAATTACATCTGAATCATACATCGAATCAAATTGAAAGCACAAACAGCTTTTGTTGATGAAAACAATATGCAAATTGCCTATAATCTGTGAGCCAGTTCAGGTGTTTCTGCATGTTTTATGTTATGTTACACTAATAGCGACTATGATACTTTAACGTAGTGGTTTTCTTGAAGATACATCTGTACTGGATCACAGAAAAAATGCATGCTGCATACCATTTTAATCAGCAAAAGCCTATTGTTCTAATAAGATGCTTTTTAGGGTGAAAAGATCCATTAAAAGATGAACAATGCTACCAAGTCACACAGCACTCATTTGACCTTAGACTCAAAACAATTATCTCAACATCCTATCACTTGACATTTCTGCTATACAGTAGACATTGTAATGTACTCATAACAGGGGGCAAGTTTCACATAATGAGAGACCATGATAGGTTCAATACTTTTAAAATACACTACTTTGTTCTTCCATTCTCCTTTCCTCTCTGTGTATGGCCACCCAAGTTCCTAAACCACCTCCCCCCACATCACACAATTACTATTCATCTGCATTGAGCTCAATATATGGCTCACCAACTCCCCACCTTCTTTTGCTTCTATTCAATGCTGCAGCATGCTGAGCCTGCTATTGACAATGTACACATTGTCTGCTTTCATTGCACACTTCAAATCACATACAAAACAGTTGATGCTTTCAAATTGGATAGACTGTTTAGGCTAGTGGGTACTGTCTGCGCTTTGCACCTTGAGGCCTGGGGTTCAAATCATGGAAGGGGAGATTTTTTTTCCTTTTCTTTTGAATCTTTATTTTTAGATTAAAAATAAATCACTTGGAGGTGTGTGTGAATTCTTTTATGGCATGATGTGACTTGGTAACGCGAGCATCTTTAATGCAACTTTTAACCTCCAATTTCATCTGAATCATACAGTGAATCAAATTTAAAGCACAAGCAGCTTTTGCTGATGAAAACAATATGCAAATTGCCTATAAGCTGTGAGCCAATTCAGGTGTTTCTGCATGTTTTATGTTACGTTACACTAATAGCGACTATAACACTTTAACGTAGTGGTTTTCTTGAAGATACACCTGTACTGGATCACAGAACATAGACATGCTGCATATCATTTTAATCAGCAGAAGCAGATTGTTCTAATAAGATGCATTTAGGGTGAAAAGATGCATTAAAAGATGCACAATGCTACCAAGTCACACAGCACTCCTATGACCTTAGACTCAAAACAATTCTCTCAACATCCTATCACTTGACATTTCTGCTATACAGTAGACATTGTATTGTACTCATAACAGGGGGCAAGTTTCACATAATGAGAGATCATGTTAGGTTCAATACTTTTAAAATATACTGCTTTGTTCTTCCATTTTCCCTTCCTCTCTGTGTATGGCCACCTAAGTTACTAAACCACCATCCCCCCCACCATCACACAATTACAATTCATCTGCATTGAGCTCAATATATGGCTCACCAACTCCCCACCTTCTTTTGATTCTATTCAATGCTTCCACATGCAGAGCCTGCTATTGACAATGTACACATTGTCTGCTTTCATTGCACACTTCAAATCACATACAAAACAGGTGATGCTCTCAATATGGATAGACTGTTTAGGCTAGTGGGTACTGTCTGCGCTTTCCCCCTTTGGGTCTGGGGTAAAAATCATGGTAGGGGAGTTTTTTATCCTTTTCTTTTGAATCTTTATTTTTATATTAAAAATAAATCACTTGGTGGTGTGTGTGAATTCTGTTATGGCATGGTGTGACTCGGAAGCGCAAGCATCTTTAATGCAACTTTTTACCTTCAATTTCATCTGAATCATACAGCGAATCAAACTGAAAGCACAAGCAGCTTTTGCTGATGAAAACAAAATGCAAATTGCCTATAATCTGTGAGCCAGTTCAGGTGTTTCTGCATGTTTTATGTTACGTTACACTAATAGCGACTATAGCACTTTAACGAAGTGGTTTTCTTGAAGATACACTTGTACTGGATCACAGAACATAGGCATGCTGCATATCATTTTAATCAGCAAATGCAGATTATTCTAATAAGATGAATTTTAGGGTGAAAAGATGCATTAAAAGATGCACGATGCTTCCAAGTCAAGCAGCACTCCTTTGACCTTAGAATCAAAACAATTCTCTCAACATCCTATCACTTGACATTTCTGCTATACCGTAGACATTGTATTTTACTCATAACAGGGGGCAAGTTTCACATAATGAGAGATCATGTTAGGTTCAATACTTTTAAAATACACTACTTTGTTCTTCCCTTCTCCCTTCCTCTCTGTGTATGGCCACCCAAGTTCCTAAACCACCTCAACCCACCATCACACAATTACTATTCATCTGCATTGAACTCAATATATGGCTCACCAACTCCCCACCTTCTTTTGCTTCTTTTCAATGCTGCCGCATGCTGAGCCTGCTATTGGCAATGTACACATTGTCTGCTTTCTTTGCACACTTCAAATCATATACAAAACAGGTGATGTTTTCAAAATGGATAGACTGTTTAGGCTAGTGGATACTGTCTGCGCTTTGCACTTTGAGGTCTGGGGTTCAAATCATGGAAGGGGAGTTTTTATTCCTTTTCTTTTGAAACTTTATTTTTAGATTATAAATGAATCACTTGGTGGTGTGTGTGAATTCTGTTATGGCATGGTGTGACTCGGTAGCGCAAGCATCTTTATTGAAATTTTTTACCTTCAATTTCATCTGAATCATACAGCGAATCAAACTGATAGCACAAGCAGCTTTTGCTGATGAAAACAATATGCAAATTGCCTATAATCTGTGAGCCAGTTCAGGTGTTTCTGCATGTTTTATGTTACGTTACACTAATAGCGACTATAACACTTTAACGTAACGGTTTTCATGAAGATACACCTGTACCGGATCACAGAACATAGACATGCTGCATATCATTTTAATCAGCAAAAGCAGATTGTTCTAATAAGATGCACTTTAGGGTGAAAAGATGCATTAAAAGATGCACGATGCTACCAAGTCACACAGCACTCCTATGACCTTAGACTCAAATCAATTCTCTCAACATCCTATCACTTGACATTTCTGCTATACAGTAGACATTGTATTGTACTCATAACAGGGGGCAAGTTTCACATAATGAGAGATCATGTTAGGTTCAATACTTTTAAAATACACTACTTTGTTCTTCCCTTCTCCCTTCCTCTCTGTGTATGGCCACCCAAGTTCCTAAACCACCTCCCCCCACCATCAAACAATTACTATTCATCTGCATTGAGCTCAATATATGGCTCACCAACTCCCCACCTTCTTTTGCTTCTATTCATTGCTGCCGCATGCTGAGCCTGCTATTGACAATGTACACATTGTCTGCTTTAATTGCACACTTCAAATCACATACAAAACAGGTGATGCTCTCAACATGGATAGACTGTTTAGTCTAGTGGGTACTGTCTGCTCTTTGCACCTTGAGGGATGGGGTTCGGATCATGGAAGGGAAGTTTTTATTCTCTTTCTTTTGAATCTTTATTTTTAGATTAAAAATAAATCACTTGGTGGTGTGTTTGAATACTGTTATTGCATGGTGTGACTCTGTAGCGCGAGCATCTTTAATGCAACTTTTTACCTTCAATTACATCTGAATCATACAGCGAATCAAATTGAAAGCACAAGCAGCTTTTGCTGATGAAAACAATATGCAAATTGATTATAATCTGTGAGCCAGTTCAGGTGTTTCTGCATGTTTTATGTTACATTACACTAATAGCGACTATAACACTTAAACGTCGTGGTTTTCTTGAAGATACATCTGTACTGGATCACAAAACATAGGCATGCTGCATATCATTTTAATCAGCAGAAGCAGATTGTTCTAATAAGATGCATTTTAGGGTAAAAAGATGCATTAAAAGATGCACGATGCTACCAAGTCACACAGCACTCCTATGACCTTAGACTCAAAACATTTCTCTCAACATCCTATCACTTGAAATTTCTGCTATACAGTAGAAATTGTTTTGTACACATAACAGGGGGCACGTTTCGCATAATGAGAGATCATGTTAGGTTCAATACTTTTTAAAATACACTACTTTGTACTTTCCTTCTCACTTCCTCTCTGTGTATGGACACCCAAGTTCCTAAACCACCTCCCCCCACCATCACACAATTATAATTCATCTGCATTGAGCTCATTATATGGCTTACCAACACCCCACCTTCTCTTGCTTCTATTCAATGCTGCCACATGCTGAGCCTGCTAATGACAAGGTATTCATTGTCTGCTTTAATTGCATACTTCACATCAAATACACAACAGGTGATGTTCTCAACATGGATAGACTGTTAAGTCTAGTGGGTACCTTCTGTGCTTTGCACCTTGAGGTCTGGGGTTCGGATCATGGAAGGGGAGTTTTTGTTCCTTTTTTTTGAATCTTTATTTTTAGATTAAAAATAAATCACTTGGTGGTGTGTGTGAATTCTGTTATGGCATGGTGTGACTCGGTAGCGCGAGAATCTTTAATGCAACTTTTTACCTTCAATTACATCTGAATCATACAGCGAATCAAATTGAAAGCACAAGCAGCTTTTGCTGATAAAAACAATATGCAAATTGCCTATAATCTGTGAGCCAGTTCAGGTGTTTCTGCATGTTTTATGTTACGTTACACTAATAGCAACTATAACACTTTAACGTCGTGGTTTTCGTGAAGATACATCTGTACTGGATCACAGAACATAGGCATACTGCATATCATTTTAATCAGCAGAAGCAGATTGTTCTAATAAGATGCATTTTAGGGTGAAAAGATGCATTAAAAGATGCACAATGCTACCAAGTCACACAGCACTCCTATGACCTTAGACTCAAAACAATTCTCTCAACATTCTATTACTTGACATTTCTGCTATACAGTAGACATTGTATTTTACACATAACAGGGGGCAAGTTTCACATAATGACTGAACATGTTAGGTTCAATACTTTTAAAATACACTACTTTGTTCATCCCTTCTCCCTTCCTCTCTGTGTATGGCCACCCAAGTTCCTAAACCGCCTCCCCCCACCATCACACAATAACTATTCATCTGCATTGAGCTCAATATATGGCTCACCAACTCCCCACCTTCTTTTGCTTCTATTCAATGCTATCGCATGCTGAGCCTGCTATTGACAATGTACACATTTTCTGCTTTCATTGCACACTTCAAATCACATACAAAACAGTTGATGCTCTCAACATGGATAGACTGTTTAGGCTAGTGGCTACTGTCTGCGCTTTCCGCCTTTGGGTCTGGGGTAAAAATCATGGTAGGGGAGTTTTTTATCCTTTTCTTTTGAATCTTTATTTTTAGATTAAAAATAAATCACTTGGTGGTGTGTGTGAATTCTGTTATGGCACGGTGTGACTCGGTAGCGCAAGCATCTTTAATGCAACTTTTTACCTTCAATTTCATCTGAATCATACAGCAAATCAAACTGAAAGCACAAGCAGCTTTTGCTGATGAAAACAATATGCAAATTGCCTATAATCTGTGAGCCAGTTCAGGTGTTTCTGCATGTTTTATGTTACGTTACACTAATAGCGACTATAACACTTTAACGTAGTGGTTTTCTTGAAGATACACCTATACTGGATCACAGAACATAGGCATGCTGCATATCATTTTAATCAGCAAATGCAGATTGTTCTAATAAGATGATTTTAGAGTGAAAAGATGCATTAAAAGATGCACGATGCTACCAAGTCACACAGCACTCCTATGACCTTAGAATCAGAAAATTCTATCAAAATACTATCACTTGACATTTCTGCTATACAGTAGACATTGTATTGTACTCATAACAGGGGGCAAGTTTCTCATAATGAGAGATCATCTTAGGTTCAATACTTTTAATATACACTACTTTGTTCTTCCCTTCTCCCTTCCTCTCTGTGTAAGGCCACCCAAGTTCCTAAACCACCTCCCCCCACCATCACACAATTACTATTCATCTGCATTGAACTCAATATATGGCTCACCAACTCCCCACCTTCTTTTGCTTCTATTCAATGCTGCTGCATGCTGAGCCTGCAATTGACAATGTACACATTGTCTGCTTTCATTGCACACTTCAAATCACATACAAAACTGGTGATGCTCTCAACATGGATAGACTGTTTAGGCTAGTGGGTACTGTCTGTGCTTTGCATATTGAGGTCTGGGGTTCAAATCATGGAAGGGGAGGTTTTATTCCTTTTCTTTTGAATCTTTATTTTTAGATTAAAAATGAATCACTTAGTGGTGTGTGTGAATTCTGTTATGGCATGGTGTGACTCGGTAGCGCGAGCATCTTTAATGCAACTTTTTACCTTCAATTACATCTGAATCATACAGCGAATCAAATTGAAAGCACTAGCAGCTTTTGCTGATGAAAACAATATGCAAATTGATTATAATCTGTGAGCCAGTTCAGGTGTTTCTGCATGTTTTATGTTACGTTACACTAATAGCGACTATAACACTTAAACATCGTGGTTTTCTTGAAGATACATCTGTACTGGATCACAGAACATGGGCATGCTGCATATCATTTTAATCAGCAGAAGCAGATTGTTCTAATAAGATGCATTTTAGCGTAAAAAGATGCATTAAAAGATGCACGATGCTACCTAGTCACACAGCACTACTATGACCTTAGACTCAAAACATTTATCTCAACATCCTATCACTTGAAATTTCTGCTGTACAGTAGACATTGTATTGTACACATAACAGGGGGCAAGTTTCACATAATGAGAGATCATGTTAGGTTCAATACTTTTAAAATACACTACTTTGTTCTTCCCTTCTCCCTTCCTCTCTGTGTATGGCCACCCAAGTTCCTAAACCACCTCAACCCACCATCACACAATTACTATTCATCTGCATTGAACTCAATATATGGCTCACCAACTCCCCACCTTCTTTTGCTTCTATTCAATGCTGCCGCATGCTGAGCCTGCTATTGACAATGTACACATTATCTGCTTTAATTGCACACTTCACATCACATACACAACAGGTGATGTTCTCAAGATGGATAGACTGTTTAGGCTAGTGGGTTCCTTCTGCGCTTTGCACTTTGAGTTCTGGGGTACAAATCATGGAAGGGGAGTTTTTTTTTCCTTTTCTTTTGAATCTTTATTTTTAGATTAAAAATAAATCCTTTGGTGGTGTCCGTGAATTCTGTTATGGCATGGTGTGACTCGGTAGCGCGAGCATCTTTAATGCAACTTTTTACCTTCAATTGCATCTGAATCATACAGCGAATCAAATTGAAAGCACAAGCAGCTTTTGCTGATGAAAAGAATATGAAGCATGCCTATAATCTGTGAGCCAGTTCAGGTGTTTCTGCATGTTTTATGTTACGTTACTCTAATAGCGACTATAACACTTTAACGTAATGGTTTTCTTGAAGATACACCTCTACTGGATCACAGAACATAAGCATGCTGCATATCATTTTAATCAGCAGAAGCAGATTGTTCTAATAAGTTACATTTTAGGGTGAAAAGATGCATTAAAAGATGCTCGATACTACCATGTCATACAGCACTCCTATGACCTTAGACTCAAAACAATTATCTCCACATCCTTTCACTTGAAATTTCTGTTATACAGTAGACATTGTATTGTACTCATAACAGGGGGCAAGTTTCACATAATGAGAGATCATGTTAGATTCTATAATTTTAAAATACACTACTTTGTTCTTCCCTTCTCCCTTCCTCTCTGTGCATGGCCACCCAAGATCCTAGACCACCTCCCCCCACTATCACACAATTACTATTCATCTGCATTGAGCTCATTATATGGCTCACCAACACCCCACCTTCTTTTGCTTCTATTCAATGCTGCCGCATGCTGAGCCTGCTATTGACAATGTACACATTATCTGCTTTAATTGCACACTTCACATCACATACACAACAGGTGATGTTCTCAAGATGGATAGACTGTTTAGGCTAGTGGGTTCCTTCTGCGCTTTGCACTTTGAGTTCTGGGGTACAAATCATGGAAGGGGAGTTTTTTTTTCCTTTTCTTTTGAATCTTTATTTTTAGATTAAAAATAAATCCTTTGGTGGTGTCCGTGAATTCTGTTATGGCATGGTGTGACTCGGTAGCGCGAGCATCTTTAATGCAACTTTTTACCTTCAATTGCATCTGAATCATACAGCGAATCAAATTGAAAGCACAAGCAGCTTTTGCTGATGAAAAGAATATGAAGCATGCCTATAATCTGTGAGCCAGTTCAGGTGTTTCTGCATGTTTTATGTTACGTTACTCTAATAGCGACTATAACACTTTAACGTAATGGTTTTCTTGAAGATACACCTCTACTGGATCACAGAACATAAGCATGCTGCATATCATTTTAATCAGCAGAAGCAGATTGTTCTAATAAGTTACATTTTAGGGTGAAAAGATGCATTAAAAGATGCTCGATACTACCATGTCATACAGCACTCCTATGACCTTAGACTCAAAACAATTCTCTCCACATCCTTTCACTTGAAATTTCTGTTATACAGTAGTCATTGTATTGTACTCATAACAGGGGGCAAGTTTCACATAATGAGAGATCATGTTAGATTCAATAATTTTAAAATACACTACTTTGTTCTTCCCTTCTCCCTTCCTCTCTGTGCATGGCCACCCAAGATCCTAGACCACCTCCCCCCACTATCACACAATTACTATTCATCTGCATTGAGCTCATTATATGGCTCACCAACACCCCACCTTCTTTTGCTTCTATTCAATGCTGCCGCATGCTGAGCCTGCTATTGACAATGTACACATTGTCTGCTTTAATTGCACACTTCACATCACATACACAACAGGTGATGTTCTCAAGATGGATAGACTGTTTAGGCTAGTGGGTTCCTTCTGCGCTTTGCACTTTGAGTTATGGGGTACAAATCATGGAAGGGGAGTTTTTTTTTCCTTTTCTTTTGAATCTTTATTTTTTGATTAAAAAAAAATCACTTGGTGGTGTCCTTGAATTCTGTTATGGCATGGTGTGACTCGGTAGCGCGAGCATCTTTAATGCAACTTTATACCTTCAATTGCATCTGAATCATACAGCGAATCAAATTGAAAGCACAAGCAGCTTTTGCTGATGAAAAGAATATGAAGCATGCCTATAATCTGTGAGCCAGTTCAGGTGTTTCTGCATTTTTTATGTTACGTTACACTAATAGCGACTATAACACTTTAACGTAATGGTTCTCTTGAAGATACACCTGTACTGGATCACAGAACTTAAGCATGCTGCATATCATTTTAATCAGCAGAAGCAGATTGTTCTAATAAGATACATTTTAGGGTGAAAAGATGCATTAAAAGATGCACGATACTACCATGTCACACAGCACTCCTATGACCTTAGACTCAAAACAATTCTCTCCACATCCTTTCACTTGAAATTTCTGCTATACAGTAGACATTGTATTGTACTCATAACAGGGGGCAAGTTTCACATATTGAGAGATCATGTTAGATTCAATACTTTTAAAATACACTACTTTGTTCTTCCCTTCTCCTTTCCTCTCTGTGTTGCCACCCAAGTTCCTAGACCACCTCCCCCCACTATCACACAATTACTATTCATCTGCATTGAGCTCATTATATGGCTCACCAACACCCCACCTTCTTTTGCTTCTATTCAATGCTGCCGCATGCTGAGCATGCTATTGACAATGTACACATTGTCTGCTTTAATTGCACATTTCATATCACATACACAACAGGTGATGTTCTCAACATGGATAGACTGTTTAGGCTAGCGGGTTCCTTCTGCGCTTTGCACTTTGAGGTCTGGGGTTCAAACTATGGAAGGGGAGTTTTTTTTTTTCCTTTTCTTTTGAATCTTTATTTTTAGATTAAAAATAAATCACTTGGTGGTGTCCGTGAATTCTGTTATGGCATGGTGTGACTCGGTAGCATGAGCATCTTTAATGCAACTTTATACCTTCAATTGCATCTGAGTCATACAGCGAAACAAATTGAAAGCACAAGCAGCATTTGCTGATGAAAACAATATGAAGCATGCCTATAATATGTGAGCCAGTTCAGGTGTTTCTGCATGTTTTATGTTACGTTACACTAATAGCGACTATAACACTTTAACGTAATGGTTTTCTTGAAGATACACCTGTAGTTGATCACAGAACATAAGCATGCTGCATATCATTTTAATCAGCAGAAGCAGATTGTTCTAACAAGATACATTTTAGGGTGAAAAGATGCATTATAAGATGCACGATACTACCATGTCATACAGCACTCCTATGACCTTAGACTCAAAACAATTCTCTCCACATCCTTTCACTTGAAATTTCTGTTATACAGTAGACATTGTATTGTACTCATAACAGGGGGCAAGTTTCACATAATGAGAGATCATGTTAGATTCAATACTTTTAAAATACACTACTTTGTTCTTCCCTTCTCCCTTCCTCTCTGTGTATTGCCACCCAAGTTCCTAGACCACCTCCCCCCACTATCACACAATTACTATTCATCTGCATTGAGCTCATTATATGGCTCACCAACACCCCACCTTCTTTTGCTTCTATTCAATGCTGCCGCATGCTGAGCCTGCTATTGACAATGTACACATTGTCTGCTTTAATTGCACACTTCACATCACATACACAACAGGTGATGTTCTCAAGATGGATAGACTGTTTAGGCTAGTGGGTTCCATCTGCGCTTTGCACTTTGAGTTCTGGGGTACAAATCATGGAAGGGGAGTTTTTTTTTCCTTATCTTTTGAATCTTTATTTTTAGATTAAAAATAAATCACTTGGTGGTGTCCGTGAATTCTGTTATGGCATGGTGTGACTCGGTAGCGCGAGCATCTTTAATGCAACTTTATACCTTCAATTGCATCTGAATCATAAAGCGAATCAAATTGAAAGCACAAGCAGCTTTTGCTGATGAAAAGATTATGAAGCATGCCTATAATCTGTGAGCCAGTTCAGGTGTTTCTGCATGTTTTATGTTACGTTACTCTAATAGCGACTATAACACTTTAACGTAATGGTTTTCTTGAAGATACACCTCTACTGGATCACAGAACATAAGCATGCTGCATATAATTTTAATCAGCAGAAGCAGATTGTTCTAATAAGTTACATTTTAGGGTGAAAAGATGCATTAAAAGATGCTCGATACTACCATGTCATACAGCACTCCTATGACCTTAGACTCAAAACAATTCTCTCCACATCCTTTCACTTGAAATTTCTGTTATACAGTAGACATTGTATTGTACTCATAACAGGGGGCAAGTTTCACATAATGAGAGATCATGTTAGATTCAATAATTTTAAAATACACTACTTTGTTCTTCCCTTCTCCCTTCCTCTCTGTGCATGGCCACCCAAGATCCTAGACCACCTCCCCCCACTATCACACAATTACTATTCATCTGCATTGAGCTCATTATATGGCTCACCAACACCCCACCTTCTTTTGCTTCTATTCAATGCTGCCGCATGCTGAGCCTGCTATTGACAATGTACACATTGTCTGCTTTAATTGCACACTTCACATCACATACACAAAAGGTGATGTTCTCAACATGGATAGACTTTTTAGACTAGTGGGTTCCTTCTGTGCTTTGCACTTTGAGGTCTGGGGTTCAAATCATCGAAGGGGAGTTTTTTTTTCCTTTTCTTTTGAATCTTTATTTTTAGATTAAAAATAAATCACTAGGTGGTGTCCGTGAATTCTGTTATGGCATGGTGTAACTCGGTAGCGTGAGCATCTTTAATGCAACTTTATACCTTCAATTGCATCTGAATCATACAGCGAATCAAATTGAAAGCACAATCAGCTTTTGGTGATGAAAAGAATATGAAGCATGCCTATAATCTGTGAGCCAGTTCAGGTGTTTCTGCATGTTTTATGTTACGTTACTCTAATAGCGACTATAACACTTTAACGTAATGGTTTTCTTGAAGATACACCTGTACTGGATCACAGAACATAAGCATGCTGCATATCATTTTAATCAGCAGAAGCAGATTGTTCTAATAAGTTACATTTTAGGGTGAAAAGATGCATTAAAAGATGCTCGATACTACCATGTCATACAGCACAACTATGACCTTATACTCAAAAATAATTCTCTCAACATCCTATCACTTGAAATTTCTGCTATACAGTAGACATTGTATTGTACTCATAACAGGGGGCAAGTTTCACATAATGAGAGATCATGTCAGATTCAATACTTTTAAAATACACTACTTTGTTATTCCCTTCTCCATTCCTCTCTGAGTATGGCCACCCAAGTTCCTAGACCACCACCCCACACTATCACACAATTACTATTCATCTGCATTGAGCTCAGTATATGGCTCACCAACACCCCACCTTCTTTTGCTTCTATTCAATGCTGCCGCATGCTGAGCCTGCTATTGACAATGTACACATTGTCTGCTTTAATTGCACACTTCACATCACATAAACAACAGGTGATGTTCTCAACATGGATAGACTTTTTAGACTAGTGGGTTCCTTCTGTGCTTTGCACTTTGAGGTCTGGGGTTCAAATCATCGAAGGGGAATTTTTTTTTCCTTTTCTTTTGAATCTTTATTTTTAGGTTAAAAATAAATCACTAGGTGGTGTCCGTGAATTCTGTTATGGCATGGTGTAACTCGGTAGCGTGAGCATCTTTAATGCAACTTTATACCTTCAATTGCATCTGAATCATACAGCGAATCAAATTGAAAGCACAATCAGCTTTTGGTGATGAAAAGAATATGAAGCATGCCTATAATCTGTGAGCCAGTTCAGGTGTTTCTGCATGTTTTATGTTACGTTACTCTAATAGCGACTATAACACTTTAACGTAATGGTTTTCTTGAAGATACACCTGTACTGGATCACAGAACATAAGCATGCTGCATATCATTTTAATCAGCAGAAGCAGATTGTTCTAATAAGTTACATTTTAGGGTGAAAAGATGCATTAAAAGATGCAGGATACTACCATGTCAAACAGCACTCCTATGACCTTAGACTCAAAACAATTCTCTCCACATCCTTTCACTTGAAATTTCTATTATACAGTAGACATTGTATTGTACTCATAACAGGGGGCAAGTTTCACATAACGAGAGATCATGTTAGATTCAATACTTTTAGAATACACTACTTTGTTCTTCCCTTCTCCCTTCCTCTCTGTGTATGGCCACCCAAGTTCCAGGACAACCTCCCCCCACTATCACACAATTACTATTCATCTGCATTGAGCTCTTTATATGGCTCACCAACACCCCACCTTCTTTTGCTTCTATTCAATGCTTCCGCATGCTGAGCCTGCTATTGATAATGTACACATTGTCTGCTTTAATTGCACACTTCACATCACATACACAACAGGTGATGTTTTCAACATGGATAGACTGTTTAGGCTAGTTGGTTCCTTATGCGCTTTGCACTTTGAGGTCTGGGGTTCAAATCATGGAAGGGGGGTTTTTTTTCCTTTTCTTTTGAATCTTTATTTTTAGATTAAAAATAAATCACTTGGTGATGTCCGTGAATTCTGTTATGGCATGGTGTGACTCGGTAGCGCGAGCATCTTTAATGCAACTTTTTACCTTCAATTGCATCTGAATCATACAGTGAATCAAATTGAAAGCACAAGCAGCTTTTGCTGATGAAAACAATATGCAGCATGCCTATAATCTGTGAGCCAGTTCAGGTGTTTCTGCATGTTTTATGTTTTGTAACACTAATAGCGACTATAACACTTTAACGTAGTGGTTTTCTTTTAAATACACCTGGACTTTATCACAGAACATAGGCATGCTGCATATCATTTTAATCAGCAGAAGCAGATTGTTCTAATAAGATACATTTTAGGTTGAAAAGATGCATTAATAGATGCACGATACTACCATGTCATACAGCACAACTATGACCTTATACTCAAAAATAATTCTCTCAACATCCTATCACTTGAAATTTCTGCTATACAGTAGACATTGTATTGTACTCATAACAGGGGGCAAGTTTCACATAATGAGAGATCATGTCAGATTCAATACTTTTAAAATACACTACTTTGTTCTTCCCTTCTCCATTCCTCTCTGAGTATGGCCACCCAAGTTCCTAGACCACCACCCCACACTATCACACAATTACTATTCATCTGCATTGAGCTCATTATATGGCTCACCAACACCCCACCTTCTTTTGCTTCTATTCAATGCTGCCGCATGCTGAGCCTGCTATTGACAATGTACACATTGTCTGCTTTAATTGCACACTTCACATCACATACACAACAGGTGATGTTCTCAACATGGATAGACTTTTTAGACTAGTGGGTTCCTTCTGTGCTTTGCACTTTGAGGTCAGGGGTTCAAATCATCGAAGGGGAGATTTTTTTTTCCTTTTCTTTTGAATCTTTATTTTTAGATTAAAAATAAATCACTTGGTGGTGTCCGTGAATTCTGTTATGGCATGGTGTGACTCGGTAGCGCGAGCATTTTTAATGCAACTTTTTACCTTCAATTGCATCTGAATCATACAGCGAATCAAATTGAAAGCACAAGCAGCTTTTGCTGATGAAAAGAATATGAAGCATGCCTATAATCTGTGAGCAAGTTCAGGTGTTTCTGCATGTTTTATGTTACGTTAAACTAATAGCGACTATAACACTTTATCGTAATGGTTTTCTTGAAGATACACCTGTACTGGATCACAGAACATAAGCATGCTGCATATCATTTTAATCAGTAGAAGCATATTGTTCTAATAAGATACCTTTTAGGGTGAAAATATGCATTAAAAGATGCAGGATACTACCATGTCAAACAGCACTCCTATGACCTTAGACTCAAAACAATTCTCTCCACATCCTTTCACTTGAAATTTCTATTATACAGTAGACATTGTATTGTACTCATAACAGGGGGCAAGTTTCACATAACGAGAGATCATGTTAGATTCAATACTTTTAGAATACACTACTTTGTTCTTCCCTTCTCCCTTCCTCTCTGTGTATGGCCACCCAAGTTCCAGGACAACCTCCCCCCACTATCACACAATTACTATTCATCTGCATTGAGCTCTTTATATGGCTCACCAACACCCCACCTTCTTTTGCTTCTATTCAATGCTTCCGCATGCTGAGCCTGCTATTGATAATGTACACATTGTCTGCTTTAATTGCACACTTCACATCACATACACAACAGGTGATGTTCTCAACATGGATAGACTGTTTAGGCTAGTTGGTTCCTTATGCGCTTTGTACTTTGAGGTCTGGGGTTCAAATCATGGAAGGAGAGTTTTTTTTCCTTTTCTTTTGAATCTTTATTTTTAGATTATAAATAAATCACTTGGTGGTGTCCGTGAATTCTGTCATGGCATGGTGTGACTCGGTAGCGCGAGCATCTTTAATGCAACTTTTTACCTTCAATTGCATCTGAATCATACAGTGAATCAAATTGAAAGCACAAGCAGCTTTTGCTGATGAAAACAATATGCAGCATGCCTATAATCTGTGAGCCAGTTCAGGTGTTTCTGTATGTTTTATGTTTTGTAACACTAATAGCGACTATAACACTTTAACGTAGTGGTTTTCTTTTAAATACACCTGGACTTTATCACAGAACATAGGCATGCTGCATATCATTTTAATCAGCAGAAGCAGATTGTTCTAATAAGATGCAGTTTAGGGTGAAAAGATGCATTAAAAGATGGACGATGCTACCATGTCACACAGCACTCCTATGACCTTAGACTCAAAACAATTCTCTCAACATCCTATCACTTGAAATTTCTGCTATACAGTAGACATTGAATTGTACTCATAACAGGGGGCAAGTTTCACATAATGAGAGATCATGTTAGGTTGAATTCTTTTCAAATACACTACTTTGTTCTTCGCTTCTCCCTTCCGCTCTGTGTATGGCCACCCAAGTTCCTAGACCACCTCACCACACCATCACACAATTACTATTCATATTCATTGAGCTCACTATATGGCTCACCAACACCCCACCTTCTTTTGCTTCTATTCAATGCTGCCGCATGCTGAGCCTGCTATTTACAATGTACACATTGTCTGCTTTCATTGAACACTTAAAATCACATACAAAAGAGGTGATTCTCTCAAAATGGATAGACTGTTTAGGCTAGTGGCTACTGTCTGCGCTTTGCACCTTGAGGTCTGGGGTTTGAATCATGGAAGGGGAGTTTTATTTCCTTTTCTTTTGAATCTTTATTTTTAGATAAAAAATAAATCACTTGGTGGTGTGTGTGAATTCTGTTATGGCATGGTGTGACTCGATAGCGCGAGCATCTTTAATGCAACTTTTTCCCTTCAATTGCATCTGAATCATACAGCGAATTAAATTGAAAGCACAAGCAGCTTTTGCTGATGAAAACAATATGAAGCATGCCTATAATCTGTGAGCCAGTTCAGGTGTTTCTGCATGTTTTATGTTACATTACACTAATAGCGAATATAACACTTTAACGTAGTGATTTTCTTGAAGATACACCTGTAGTGGATCACAGAACATAGGCATGCTGCATATCATTTTAATCAGCAGAAGCAGATTGTTCTAATAAGATGCATTATAGGGTAAAAAGATGCATTAAAAGATGCACGATGCTATCAAGTCACACAGTACTCCTGTGACATTAGACTCAAAACAATTCTCTCAACATCCTATCACTTGACATTTCTGCTATACTGTAGACAATGTATTGTACACATAACAGGGGGCAAGTTTCACATAATGAGAGATCATGTTAGGTTCAATACTTTTAAAATACACAACTTTGTTCTTCCATTCTCCCTTCCTCTCTGTGTATGGCCACCCAAGTTACTAAACCACCATCCCCCCCACCATCACACAATTACTATTCATCTGCATTGAGCTCAATATATGGCTCACCAACTCCCAACCTTCTTTTGCTTCTATTCAATGCTGCGGCATGCTGAGCCTGCTATTGACAAGGTACACATTGTCTGCTTTCATTGCACACTTCAAATCACATACAGAACAGGTGATGCTCTCAACATGGATAGACTGTTTAGGCTAGTGGGTACTGTCTGTGCTTTGCACCTTGAGGTCTGGGGTTCATATCATGGAAGGGGAGCTTTTTGTTCCTTTTCTTTTGAATCTTTATTTTTAGATTAAAAATAAATCAACTTAGTGGTGTCCTTGAATTCTGTTATGGCATGGTGTGACTCGGTAGCACGAGCATCTTTAATGCAACTTTTTACCTTCAATTACATCTGAATCATACAGCAAATCAAATTGAAAGCACAAACAGCTTTTGTTGATGAAAACAATATGCAAATTGCCTATAATCTGTGAGCCAGTTCCGGTGTTTCTGCATGTTTTATGTTACGTTACACTAATAGCGACTATAACACTTTAACTTTGTGGTTTTCTTGAAGATGCACCTGTACTGGATCACAGAACATAGACATGCTGCATATCATTTTAATCAGCAGAAGCAGATTGTTCTAATAAGTTGTATTTTAGGGTAAAAAGACGATTTAAAAGATGCACGATGCTACCAAGTCACACAGCACTCCTATGACCTTAGACTCAAAACATTTCTCTCAACATCCTATCACTTGAAATTTCTGCTATACAGCAGACATTATATTGTACACATAACAGGGGGCAAGTTTCACATAATGAGAGATCATGTTAGGTTCAATACTTTTAAAATACACTACTTTGGTCTTCCCTTCTCCCTTCCTCTCTGTGTATGGCCACCCAAGTTCCTAAACCACCTCCACCCACCATCACACAATTACTATTCATATGCATTGAGCTCAATTTATGGCTCACCAACTCCCACCTTCTTTTGCTTCTATTCAATGCTGCCGCATGCTGAGCCTACTATTTACAATGTACACATTGTCTGCTTTCATTGCACACTTCAAATCACATACAAAACAGGTGA
Source organism: Taudactylus pleione (assembly GCA_031769625.1). Classification (NCBI taxonomy): domain Eukaryota; kingdom Metazoa; phylum Chordata; class Amphibia; order Anura; family Myobatrachidae; genus Taudactylus; species Taudactylus pleione. The sequence goes on from JAUIMM010000759.1 coordinate 8,776,867, forward strand.
TGCTCTCAACATGGATAGACTGTTTAGGATAGTTTGTACTGTCTGCGCTTTGCACCTTGAGGTCTGGGGTTCAAATCATGGAAGGGGTGTTTTTTTTCCTTTTCTTTTGAATCTTTATTTTTAGATTAAAAATAAATCACTTGGTGGTTTGTGTGAATTCTGTTATGGCATGGTGTGACTTGGTAGCGCGAGCATCTTTAATGCAACTTTTTACCTTCAATTACATCTGAATCATATAGCGAATCAAACTGAAAGCACAAGCAGCTTTTGCTGATGAAAACAATATGCAAATTGCCTATAATCTGTGAGCCAGTTCAGGTGTTTCTGCATGTTTTATGTTACGTTACACTAATAGCGACTATAACACTTAAAAGTAGTGGTTTTCTTGAAGATACACCTGTACTGGATCACAGAACATAGGCATGCTGCATAACATTTTAATCAGCAGAAGCAGTTTGTTCTAGTAAGATGCATTTTAGGGTGAAAAGATGCATTAAAAGATGCACGATGATACCAAGTCACACAGCACCCCAATGACCTTAGACTCAAAACAATTCTCTCAACATCCTATTACTTGACATTTCTGCTATACAGTAGACATTGTATTGTACTCATAACAGGGGGCAAGTTTCACATAATGAGAGATCTTGTTAGGTTCAATACTTTTAAAATACACTACTTTGTTCTTCCATTATCCCTTCCTCTCTTAGTATGGCCACCCAAGTTACTAAACCACCATCCCCCCCACCATCACACAATTACTATTCATCTGCATTGAGCTCAATTTATGGCTCACCAACTCAAACCTTCTTTTGCTTCTATTCAATGCTGCCGCATGCTGAGCCTGCTATTGACAATGTACACATTGTCTGCTTTCATTGCACACTTCAAATCACATACAAAACAGGTGATGCTCTCAACATGGATAGACTGTTTAGGCTAGTGGGTACTGTCTGTGCTTTTCATCTTGAGGTCTGGGGTTCATAACATGGAAGGGGAGTTTTGTTTTTCTTTTCTTTTGAATCTTTATTTTTAGATTAAAAATAAATCACTTGGTGGTGTGTGTGAATTCTGTTATGGCATGGTGTGACTCGGTAGCGCGAGCATCTTTAATGCAACTTTTTACCTTCATTTACATCTGAATCATACATCGAATCAAATTGAAAGCACAAACAGCTTTTGTTGATGAAAACAATATGCAAATTGCCTATAATCTGTGAGCCAGTTCAGGTGTTTCTGCATGTTTTATGTTATGTTACACTAATAGCGACTATGATACTTTAACGTAGTGGTTTTCTTGAAGATACATATGTACTGGATCACAGAACATAGGCATGCTGCATACCATTTTAATCAGCAAAAGCCTATTGTTCTAATAAGATGCTTTTTAGGGTGAAAAGATCCATTAAAAGATGCACAATGCTACCAAGTCACACAGCACTCCTTTGACCTTAGACTCAAAACAATTATCTCAACATCCTATCACTTGACATTTCTGCTATACAGTAGACATTGTAATGTACTCATAACAGGGGGCAAGTTTCACATAATGAGAGACCATGATAGGTTCAATACTTTTAAAATACACTACTTTGTTCTTCCATTCTCCTTTCCTCTCTGTGTATGGCCACCCAAGTTCCTAAACCACCTCCCCCCACATCACACAATTACTATTCATCTGCATTGAGCTCAATATATGGCTCACCAACTCCCCACCTTCTTTTGCTTCTATTCAATGCTGCAGCATGCTGAGCCTGCTATTGACAATGTACACATTGTCTGCTTTCATTGCACACTTCAAATCACATACAAAACAGGTGATGCTTTCAAAGTGGATAGACTGTTTAGGCTAGTGGGTACTGTCTGCGCTTTGCACCTTGAGGCCTGGGGTTCAAATCATGGAAGGGGAGATTTTTTTTCCTTTTCTTTTGAATCTTTATTTTTAGATTAAAAATAAATCACTTAGAGGTGTGTGTGAATTCTTTTATGGCATGATGTGACTCGGTAACGCGAGCATCTTTAATGCAACTTTTAACCTCCAATTTCATCTGAATCATACAGTGAATCAAATTTAAAGCACAAGCAGCTTTTGCTGATGAAAACAATATGCAAATTGCCTATAAGCTGTGAGCCAATTCAGGTGTTTCTGCATGTTTTATGTTACATTACACTAATAGCGACTATAACACTTTAACGTAGTGGTTTTCTTGAAGATACACCTGTACTGGATCACAGAACATAGACATGCTGCATATCATTTTAATCAGCAGTAGCAGATTGTTCTAATAAGATGCATTTAGGGTGAAAAGATGCATTAAAAGATGCACAATGCTACCAAGTCACACTGCACTCCTATGACCTTAGACTCAAAACAATTCTCTCAACATCCTATCACTTGACATTTCTGCTATACAGTAGACATTGTATTGTACTCATAACAGGGGGCAAGTTTCACATAATGAGAGATCATGTTAGGTTCAATACTTTTAAAATATACTGCTTTGTTCTTCCATTTTCCCTTCCTCTCTGTGTATGGCCACCTAAGTTACTAAACCACCATCCCCCCCACCATCACACAATTACTATTCATCTGCATTGAGCTCAATTTATGGCTCACCAACTCCCCACCTTCTTTTGCTTCTATTCAATGCTGCCGCATGCTGAGCCTGCTATTGACAATGTACACATTGTCTGCTTTCATTGCACACTTCAAATCACATACAAAACAGGTGATGCTCTCAACATGGATAGACTGTTTAGGCTAGTGGGTACTGTCTGTGCTTTTCATCTTGAGGTCTGGGGTTCATAACATGGAAGGGGAGTTTTGTTTTTCTTTTCTTTTGAATCTTTATTTTTAGATTAAAAATAAATCACTTGGTGGTGTGTGTGAATTCTGTTATGGCATGGTGTGACTCGGTAGCGCGAGCATCTTTAATGCAACTTTTTACCTTCAATTACATCTGAATCATACATCGAATCAAATTGAAAGCACAAACAGCTTTTGTTGATGAAAACAATATGCAAATTGCCTATAATCTGTGAGCCAGTTCAGGTGTTTCTGCATGTTTTATGTTATGTTACACTAATAGCGACTATGATACTTTAACGTAGTGGTTTTCTTGAAGATACATCTGTACTGGATCACAGAAAAAATGCATGCTGCATACCATTTTAATCAGCAAAAGCCTATTGTTCTAATAAGATGCTTTTTAGGGTGAAAAGATCCATTAAAAGATGAACAATGCTACCAAGTCACACAGCACTCATTTGACCTTAGACTCAAAACAATTATCTCAACATCCTATCACTTGACATTTCTGCTATACAGTAGACATTGTAATGTACTCATAACAGGGGGCAAGTTTCACATAATGAGAGACCATGATAGGTTCAATACTTTTAAAATACACTACTTTGTTCTTCCATTCTCCTTTCCTCTCTGTGTATGGCCACCCAAGTTCCTAAACCACCTCCCCCCACATCACACAATTACTATTCATCTGCATTGAGCTCAATATATGGCTCACCAACTCCCCACCTTCTTTTGCTTCTATTCAATGCTGCAGCATGCTGAGCCTGCTATTGACAATGTACACATTGTCTGCTTTCATTGCACACTTCAAATCACATACAAAACAGTTGATGCTTTCAAATTGGATAGACTGTTTAGGCTAGTGGGTACTGTCTGCGCTTTGCACCTTGAGGCCTGGGGTTCAAATCATGGAAGGGGAGATTTTTTTTCCTTTTCTTTTGAATCTTTATTTTTAGATTAAAAATAAATCACTTGGAGGTGTGTGTGAATTATTTTATGGCATGATGTGACTTGGTAACGCGAGCATCTTCAATGCAACTTTTAACCTCCAATTTCATCTGAATCATACAGTGAATCAAATTTAAAGCACAAGCAGCTTTTGCTGATGAAAACAATATGCAAATTGCCTATATGCTGTGAGCCAATTCAGGTGTTTCTGCATGTTTTATGTTACGTTACACTAATAGCGACTATAACACTTTAACGTAGTGGTTTTCTTGAAGATACACCTGTACTGGATCACAGAACATAGACATGCTGCATATCATTTTAATCAGCAGAAGCAGATTGTTCTAATAAGATGCATTTAGGGTGAAAAGATGCATTAAAAGATGCACAATGCTACCAAGTCACACAGCACTCCTATGACCTTAGACTCAAAACAATTCTCTCAACATCCTATCACTTGACATTTCTGCTATACAGTAGACATTGTATTGTACTCATAACAGGGGGCAAGTTTCACATAATGAGAGATCATGTTAGGTTCAATACTTTTAAAATATACTGCTTTGTTCTTCCATTTTCCCTTCCTCTCTGTGTATGGCCACCTAAGTTACTAACCCACCATCCCCCCCACCATCACACAATTACTATTCATCTGCATTGAGCTCAATATATGGCTCACCAACTCCCCACCTTTTCTTCTGCTTCTATTCAATGCTGCCGCATGCTGAGCCTGCTATTGACAATGTACACATTGTCTGCTTTCATTGCACACTTCAAATCTCATACAAAACAGGTGATACTCTCAACATGGATAGACTGTTTAGTCTAGTGGGTACTGTCTGCTCTTTGCACCTTGAGGGATGGGGTTCGGATCATGGAAGGGAAGTTTTTATTCCCTTTCTTTTGAATCTTTATTTTTAGATTAAAAATAAATCACTTGGAGGTGTGTGTGAATTCTTTTATGGCATGATGTGACTTGGTAACGCGAGCATCTTTAATGCAACTTTTAACCTCCAATTTCATCTGAATCATACAGTGAATCAAATTGAAAGCACAAGCAGCTTTTGCTGATGAAAACAATATGCAAATTGCCTTTAATCTGTGAGCCAGTTCAGGTGTTTCTGCATGCTTTATATTATGTTACACTAATAGCGACTATAACACTTTAACGTAGTGGTTTTCTTGAAGATACACCTGAACTGGATCACAGAACATAGGCATGCTGCATATAATTTTAATCAGCAAAAGCAGATTGTTCTAATAAGATGCATTTTTAGTGTGAACAGTTGCATTAAAAGATGCACAATGCTACCAAGTCACATAGCATTCCTATGACCTTAGACTCAAAACAATTCTCAACATCCTATCACTTGACATTTCTGCTATACAGTAGACATTGTATTGTACTCATAACAGGGGGCAAGTTTCACATAATGAGAGATCATGTTAGGTTCAATACTTTTAAAATACACTACTTTGTTCTTCCCTTCTCCCTTCCTCTCTGTGTATGGCCACCCAAGTTCCTAAACCACCTCCCCCCACCATCACACAATTACAATTCATCTGCATTGAGCTCAATATATGGCTCACCAACTCCCCACCTTCTTTTGATTCTATTCAATGCTTCCACATGCAGAGCCTGCTATTGACAATGTACACATTGTCTGCTTTCATTGCACACTTCAAATCACATACAAAACAGGTGATGCTCTCAATATGGATAGACTGTTTAGGCTAGTGGGTACTGTCTGCGCTTTCCCCCTTTGGGTCTGGGGTAAAAATCATGGTAGGGGAGTTTTTTATCCTTTTCTTTTGAATCTTTATTTTTATATTAAAAATAAATCACTTGGTGGTGTGTGTGAATTCTGTTATGGCATGGTGTGACTCGGAAGTGCAAGCATCTTTAATGCAACTTTTTACCTTCAATTTCATCTGAATCATACAGCGAATCAAACTGAAAGCACAAGCAGCTTTTGCTGATGAAAACAAAATGCAAATTGCCTATAATCTGTGAGCCAGTTCAGGTGTTTCTGCATGTTTTATGTTACGTTACACTAATAGCGACTATAACACTTAAACGTCGTGGTTTTCTTGAAGATACATCTGTACTGGATCACAAAACATAGGCATGCTGCATATCATTTTAATCAGCAGAAGCAGATTGTTCTAATAAGATGCATTTTAGGGTAAAAAGATGCATTAAAAGATGCACGATGCTACCAAGTCACACAGCACTCCTATGACCTTAGACTCAAAACATTTCTCTCAACATCCTATCACTTGAAATTTCTGCTATACAGTAGAAATTGTTTTGTACACATAACAGGGGGCACGTTTCGCATAATGAGAGATCATGTTAGGTTCAATACTTTTTAAAATACACTACTTTGTACTTTCCTTCTCACTTCCTCTCTGTGTATGGACACCCAAGTTCCTAAACCACCTCCCCCCACCATCACACAATTATAATTCATCTGCATTGAGCTCATTATATGGCTTACCAACACCCCACCTTCTCTTGCTTCTATTCAATGCTGCCACATGCTGAGCCTGCTAATGACAAGGTATTCATTGTCTGCTTTAATTGCATACTTCACATCAAATACACAACAGGTGATGTTCTCAACATGGATAGACTGTTAAGTCTAGTGGGTACCTTCTGTGCTTTGCACCTTGAGGTCTGGGGTTCGGATCATGGAAGGGGAGTTTTTGTTCCTTTTTTTTGAATCTTTATTTTTAGATTAAAAATAAATCACTTGGTGGTGTGTGTGAATTCTGTTATGGCATGGTGTGACTCGGTAGCACGAGAATCTTTAATGCAACTTTTTACCTTCAATTACATCTGAATCATACAGCGAATCAAATTGAAAGCACAAGCAGCTTTTGCTGATAAAAACAATATGCAAATTGCCTATAATCTGTGAGCCAGTTCAGGTGTTTCTGCATGTTTTATGTTACGTTACACTAATAGCAACTATAACACTTTAACGTCGTGGTTTTCGTGAAGATACATCTGTACTGGATCACAGAACATAGGCATACTGCATATCATTTTAATCAGCAGAAGCAGATTGTTCTAATAAGATGCATTTTAGGGTGAAAAGATGCATTAAAAGATGCACAATGCTACCAAGTCACACAGCACTCCTATGACCTTAGACTCAAAACAATTCTCTCAACATTCTATTACTTGACATTTCTGCTATACAGTAGACATTGTATTTTACACATAACAGGGGGCAAGTTTCACATAATGACTGAACATGTTAGGTTCAATACTTTTAAAATACACTACTTTGTTCATCCCTTCTCCCTTCCTCTCTGTGTATGGCCACCCAAGTTCCTAAACCGCCTCCCCCCACCATCACACAATAACTATTCATCTGCATTGAGCTCAATATATGGCTCACCAACTCCCCACCTTCTTTTGCTTCTATTCAATGCTATCGCATGCTGAGCCTGCTATTGACAATGTACACATTTTCTGCTTTCATTGCACACTTCAAATCACATACAAAACAGTTGATGCTCTCAACATGGATAGACTGTTTAGGCTAGTGGCTACTGTCTGCGCTTTCCGCCTTTGGGTCTGGGGTAAAAATCATGGTAGGGGAGTTTTTTATCCTTTTCTTTTGAATCTTTATTTTTAGATTAAAAATAAATCACTTGGTGGTGTGTGTGAATTCTGTTATGGCACGGTGTGACTCGGTAGCGCAAGCATCTTTAATGCAACTTTTTACCTTCAATTTCATCTGAATCATACAGCAAATCAAACTGAAAGCACAAGCAGCTTTTGCTGATGAAAACAATATGCAAATTGCCTATAATCTGTGAGCCAGTTCAGGTGTTTCTGCATGTTTTATGTTACGTTACACTAATAGCGACTATAACACTTTAACGTAGTGGTTTTCTTGAAGATACACCTATACTGGATCACAGAACATAGGCATGCTGCATATCATTTTAATCAGCAAATGCAGATTGTTCTAATAAGATGCATTTTAGAGTGAAAAGATGCATTAAAAGATGCACGATGCTACCAAGTCACACAGCACTCCTATGACCTTAGAATCAGAAAATTCTATCAAAATACTATCACTTGACATTTCTGCTATACAGTAGACATTGTATTGTACTCATAACAGGGGGCAAGTTTCTCATAATGAGAGATCATCTTAGGTTCAATACTTTTAATATACACTACTTTGTTCTTCCCTTCTCCCTTCCTCTCTGTGTAAGGCCACCCAAGTTCCTAAACCACCTCCCCCCACCATCACACAATTACTATTCATCTGCATTGAACTCAATATATGGCTCACCAACTCCCCACCTTCTTTTGCTTCTATTCAATGCTGCTGCATGCTGAGCCTGCAATTGACAATGTACACATTGTCTGCTTTCATTGCACACTTCAAATCACATACAAAACTGGTGATGCTCTCAACATGGATAGACTGTTTAGGCTAGTGGGTACTGTCTGTGCTTTGCATATTGAGGTCTGGGGTTCAAATCATGGAAGGGGAGGTTTTATTCCTTTTCTTTTGAATCTTTATTTTTAGATTAAAAATGAATCACTTAGTGGTGTGTGTGAATTCTGTTATGGCATGGTGTGACTCGGTAGCGCGAGCATCTTTAATGCAACTTTTTACCTTCAATTACATCTGAATCATACAGCGAATCAAATTGAAAGCACTAGCAGCTTTTGCTGATGAAAACAATATGCAAATTGATTATAATCTGTGAGCCAGTTCAGGTGTTTCTGCATGTTTTATGTTACGTTACACTAATAGCGACTATAACACTTAAACATCGTGGTTTTCTTGAAGATACATCTGTACTGGATCACAGAACATGGGCATGCTGCATATCATTTTAATCAGCAGAAGCAGATTGTTCTAATAAGATGCATTTTAGCGTAAAAAGATGCATTAAAAGATGCACGATGCTACCTAGTCACACAGCACTACTATGACCTTAGACTCAAAACATTTCTCTCAACATCCTATCACTTGAAATTTCTGCTGTACAGTAGACATTGTATTGTACACATAACAGGGGGCAAGTTTCACATAATGAGAGATCATGTTAGGTTCAATACTTTTAAAATACACTACTTTGTTCTTCCCTTCTCCCTTCCTCTCTGTGTATGGCCACCCAAGTTCCTAAACCACCTCAACCCACCATCACACAATTACTATTCATCTGCATTGAACTCAATATATGGCTCACCAACTCCCCACCTTCTTTTGCTTCTATTCAATGCTGCCGCATGCTGAGCCTGCTATTGACAATGTATACATTGTCTGCTTTCATTGCACACTTCAAATCATATACAAAACAGGTGATGTTCTCAAAATGGATAAACTGTTTAGGCTAGTGGGTACTGTCTGCGCTTTGCACCTTGAGGTCTGGGGTTCAAATCATGGAAGGGTAGATTTATTCCTTTTCTTTTGAATCTTTATTTTTAGATTAAAAATGAATCACTTGGTGGTGTGTGTGAATTCTGTTATGGCATGGTGTGACTCGGTAGTGCGAGCATATTTAATGCAACTTTTTACCTTCAATTACATCTGAATCATACAGTGAATCAAATTGAAAGCACAAGCAGCTTTTGCTGATGAAAACAATATACAAATTGCCTATGATCTGTGAGCCAGTTAAGGTGTTTCTGCATGTTTTATGTTACGTTACACTAATAGCAACTATAACACTTTAACGTAGTGGTTTTCGTGAAGATACATCTGTACTGGATCACAGAACATAGGCATGCTGCATATCATTTTAATCAGCAGAAGCAGATTGTTCTAATAAGATGCATTTTTGGGTGAAAAGATGCATTAAAAGATGCACAATGCTACCAAGTCACACAGCACTCCTATGACCTTAGACTCAAAACAATTCTCTCAACATTCTATTACTTGACATTTCTGCTATACAGTAGACATTGTATTTTACACATAACAGGGGGCAAGTTTCACATAATGACTGATCATGTTAGGTTCAATACTTTTAAAATACACTACTTTGTTCATCCCTTCTCCCTTCCTCTCTGTGTATGGCCACCCAAGTTCCTAAACCACCTCCCCCCACCATCACACAATTACTATTCATCTGCATTGAGCTCAATATATTGCACACCAACTCCCCACCTTCTTTTGCTTCTATTCAATTCTGCCGCATGCTGAGCCTGCTATTGACAATGTACACATTTTCTGCTTTCATTGCACACTTCAAATCACATACAAAACAGGTGATGCTCTCAACATGGATAGACTGTTTAGGCTAGTGGCTACTGTCTGCGCTTTCCGCCTTTGGGTCTGGGGTAAAAATCATGGTAGGGGAGTTTTTTATCCTTTTCTTTTGAATCTTTATATTTAGAATAAAAATAAATCACTTGGTGGTGTGTGTGAATTCTGTTATGGCACGGTGTGACTCGGTAGCGCAGGCATCTTTAATGCAACTTTTTACCTTCAATTTCATCTGAAACATACAGCAAATCAAACTGAAAGCACAAGCAGCTTTTGCTGATGAAACCAATATGCAAATTGCCTATAATCTGTGAGCCAGTTCAGGTGTTTCTGCATGTTTTATGTTACGTTACACTAATAGCGACTTAAACACTTTAACCTAGTGGTTTTCTTGAAGATACACCTGTACTGGATCACAGAACATAGGCATGCTGTATATCATTTTAATCAGCAACAGCAGATTGATCTAATAAGATGCATTTTAGGGTGAAAAGATGCATTAAAAGATGCACGATGCTACCAAGTCACACAGCACTCCTATGACCTTAGAATCAGAAAATTCTCTCAAAATACTATCACTTGACATTTCTGCTATACAGTAGACATTGTGTTGTACTCATAACAGGGGGCAAGTTTCTCATAATGAGAGATCATGTTAGGTTCAATACTTTTAAAATACACTACTTTGTTCTTTCCTTCTCCCTTCCTCTCTGTGTATGGCCACCCAAGTTCCTAAACCACCTCAACCCACCATCACACAATTACTATTCATCTGCATTGAACTCAATATATGGCTCACCAACTCCCCACATTTTTTTGCTTCTATTCAATGCTGCCGCATGCTGAGCCTGCTATTGACAATGTATACATTGTCTGCTTTCATTGCACAATTCAAATCATATACAAAACAGGTGATGTTCTCAAAATGGATAAACTGTTTAGGCTAGTGGGTACTGTCTGCGCTTTGCACCTTGAGGTCTGGGTTTCAAATCATGGAAGTAGAGTTTTTTTTCCTTTTCTTTTGAATCTTAATTTTAGATTAAAAATAAATCACTTGGGGGAGTTTGTGAATTCTGTTATGGCATGGTGTGACTCGGTAGCGCGAGCATCTTTAATGCAACTTTTTACCTTCAATTACATCTGAATCATACAGCGAATCAAATTGAAAGCACAATCAGCTTTTGCTGATGAAAACAATATGCAAATTGCCTATAATCTTTGAGCCAGTTCAGGTGTTTCTGCATGTTTTATGTTACGTTACACTAATAGCGACTACAACCCTTTAACGTATTGGTTTTCTTGAAGATACACCTGTACTGGATCACAGAACATAGACATGCTGCATATCATTTTAATCAGCAGAAGCAGATTGTTCTAATAAGATGCATTTAGTGTGAAAAGATGCATTAAAAGATGCACGATGCTACCAAGTCACAGTGTACTCCTATGACCTTAGACTCAAAACAATTCTCTCAACATCCTATTACTTGACATTTCTGCTATACAGTAGACATTGTATTGTACTCATAACAGGGGGCAAGTTTCACATAATGAGAGATCATGTTAGGTTCAATACTTTTAAAATACACTGCTTTGTTCTTCCATTTTCCCTTCCTCTCTGTGTATGGCCACCCAAGTTACTAAACCACCTCCCCCCACCATCACACAATTACTATTCATCTGCATTGAGCTCAATATATGGCTCACCAACACCCCACCTTCTTTTGCTTCTATTCAATGCTGCCGCATGCTGAGCCTGCTATTTACAATGTACACATTGTCTACTTTCATTGCACACTTCAAATCACATACAAAAGAGGTGATTCTCTCAAAATGGATAGACTGTTTAGGCTAGTGGCTAATGTCTGCGCTTTGCACCTTGAGGTCTGGGGTTTGAATCATGGAAGGGGAGTTTTATTTCCTTTTCTTTTGAATCTTTATTTTTAGATAAAAAATAAATCACTTGGTGGTGTGTGTGAATTCTGTTGTGGCATGGTGTGACTCGATAGCACGAGCATCTTTAACGCAACTTTTTACCTTCAATTGCACCTGAATCATACAGCGAATTAAACTGAAAGCACAAGCAGCTTTTGTTGATGAAAACAATATGAAGCATGCCTATAATCTGTGAGCCAGTTCAGGTGTTTCTGCATGTTTTATGTTACGTTACACTAATAGCGACTATAACACTTTAACTTTGTGGTTTTCTTGAAGATGCACCTGTACTGGATCACAGAACATAGACATGCTGCATATCATTTTAATCATCAGAAGCAGATTGTTCTAATAAGTTGTATTTTAGGGTAAAAAGACGCATTAAAAGATGCACGATGCTACCAAGTCACACAGCACTCCTATGACCTTAGACTCAAAACATTTCTCTCAACATCCTATGACTTGAAATTTCTGCTATACAGTAGACATTATATTGTACACATAACAGGGGGCAAGTTTCACATAATGAGAGATCATGTTAGGTTCAATACTTTTAAAATACACTACTTTGTTCTTCCCTTCTCCCTTCCTCTCTGTGTATGGCCACCCAAGTTCCTAAACCACCTCCACCCACCATCACACAATTACTATTCATCTGCATTGAGCTCAATTTATGGCTCACCAACTCCCACCTTCTTTTGCTTTTATTCAATGCCGCCGCATGCTGAGCATACTATTTACAAAGTACACATTGTCTACTTTCATTGCACACTTCAAATCACATACAAAACAGGTGATGCTCTCAACATGGATAGACTGTTTAGGATAGTGGGTACTGTCTGCGCTTTGCACCTTGAGGTCTGGGGTACAAATCATGGAAGGGGTGTTTTTTTTTCCTTTTCTTTTGAATCTTTATTTTTAGATTAAAAATAAATCACTTGGTGGTTTGTGTGAATTCTGTTATGGCATGGTGTGACTCGGTAGCGCGAGCATCTTTAATGCAACTTTTTCCTTCAATTACATCTGAATCATACTGCGAATCAAATTGAAAGCACAAGCAGCTTTTGCTGATGAAAACAATATGCAAATTGCCTATAATTTGTGAGCCAGTTAAGGTGTTTCTGCATGTTTTATGTTACGTTACACTAATAGCGACTATAACACTTAAAAGTAGTGGTTTTCTTGAAGATACACCTGTACTGGATCACAGAACATAGGCATGCTGCATATCATTTTAATCAGCAGAAGCCGTTTCTTCTAGTAAGATGCATTTTAGGGTGAAAAGATGCATTAAAAGATGCACGATGATACCAAGTCACACAGCACCCCTATGACCTTAGACTCAAAACAATTCTCTCAACATCCTATTACTTGACATTTCTGCTATACAGTAGACATTGTATTGTACTCATAACAGGGGGCAAGTTTAACATAATGAGAAATCTTGTTAGGTTCAATACTTTTAAAATACACTACTTTGTTCTTCCATTCTCTCTTCCTCTCTGAGTATGGCCACCCAAGTTACTAAACCACCATCCCCCCCACCATCACACAATTACTATTCATCTGCATTGAGCTCAATTTATGGCTCACCAACTCCCCACCTTTTTTTGCTTCTATTCAATGCTGCCGCATGCTGAGCCTGCTATTGACAATGTACACATTGTCTGCTTTCATTGCACACTTCAAATCACATACAAAACAGGTGATGTTCTCAACATGGATAGACTGTTTAGGCTAGTGGGTACTGTCTGTGCTTTGCATCTTGAGGTCTTGGGTTCATAACATGGAAGGGGAGTTTTGTTTTTCTTTTCTTTTGAATCTTTATTTTTAGATTAAAAATAAATCACTTGGTGGTGTGTGTGAATTCTGTTATGGCATGGTGTGACTCGGTAGTGCGAGCATCTTTAATGCAACTTTTTACCTTCAATTACATCTGAATCATACATCGAATCAAATTGAAAGCACAACAGCTTTTGTTGATGAAAACAATATGCAAATTGCCTATAATCTGTGAGCCAGTTCAGGTGTTTCTGCATATTTTATGTTACATTACACTAATAGCGACTATGACACTTTAACATAGTGGTTTTCTTGAAGTTAATCCTGTCCTGGATCACAGAACATAGGCATGCTGCATATCATTTTAATCAGCAAAAGCCTATTGTTCTAATAAGATGCATTTTAGGGTGAAAAGATGCATTAAAAGATGCACGATGCTACCAAGTCACACAGCACTCCTATGACCTTAGACTCAAAACAATTCTCTCAACATCCTATCACTTGACATTTCTGCTATACAGTAGACATTGTAATGTACTCATAACAGGGGGCAAGTTTCACATATTGAGAGATCATGATAGGTTCAATACTTTTAAAATACACTGCTTTGTTTTTCCATTTTCCCTTCCTCTCTGTGTATGGCCACCCAAGTTACTAAACCACCATCCCCCCCACCATCACACAATTACTATTCATCTGCATTGAGCTCAATATATGGCTCACCAACTCCCCACCTTTTCTTCTGCTTCTATTCAATGCTGCCGCATGCTGAGCCTGCTATTGACAATGTACACATTGTCTGCTTTCATTGCACACTTCAAATCTCATACAAAACAGGTGATACTCTCAACATGGATAGACTGTTTAGGCTAGTGGGTACTGTCTGTGCTTTGCACGTTGAGGTCTGGGGCTCTTATCATGGAAATGGAGTTTTTTTTTCCATTTCTTTTGAATCTTTATTTTTAGATTTAAAAATAAATCACTTGGTGGTGTGTGTGAATTCTGTTATGGCATGGTGTGACTCGGTAGCGCAAGCTTCTTTAATGCTACTTTTTACCTTCAATTACATCTGAATCATACAGCGAATCAAATTGAAAGCACAAACAGCTTTTGCTGATGAAAACAATATGCAAATTGCCTATAATCTGTGAGCCAGTTCAGGTGTTTCTGCATGTTTTATGTCACATTACACTAATAGCGACTATGACACTTTAACATAGTGGTTTTCTTGAAGATACACCTGTACTGGATGACAGAACATAGGCATGCTGCATATCATTTTAATCAGCAAAAGCAGATTGTTCTAATAAGATGCAGTTTAGGGTGAAAAGATGCATTAAGAGATGCACGATGCTACCAAGTCACACAGCACTCCTCTGACCTTAGACTCAAAACAATTCTCTCAACATCCTATCACTTGACATTTTTGCTATACAGTAGACATTGTATTGTACTCATAACAGGGGGCAAATTTCACATAATGAGAGATCATGTTAGGTTCAATACTTTTAAAATACACTACTTTGTTCTTCCCTTCTCCCTTCCTCTCTGTGTATGGCCAACCAAGTTCCTAAACCACCTCCACCCACCATCACACAATTACTATTCATCTGCATTGAGCTCAATATATGGCTCACCAACTCCCCACCTTCTTTTGCTTCTATTCAATGCTGCCGCATGCTGAGACTGCTATTGACAATGTACACATTGTCTGCTTTCATTGCACACTTCAACTCACATACAAAACAGGTGATGCTCTCAACATGGATAGACTGTTTAGGCTAGTGGGTACTGTCTGCCCTTTGCATCTTGAGGTCTGGGGTTCAAATCATGGAAGGGGTTTTTTTTTTCCTTTTCTTTGAATCTTTATTTTTATATTAAAAATAAATCACTTGGTGGTGTGTGTGAATTCTGTTATGGCATGGTGTGACTCGGTAGCGCAAGCATCTTTAATGCAACTTTTTACCTTCAATTACATCTGAATCATACAGCGAATCAAATTGAAAGCACAAACAGCTTTTTCTGATGAAAATAATATGGAAATTGACTTAAATCTGTGAGCCAGTTCAGGTGTTTCTGCATGTTTTATGTTACATTACACTAATAGCGAGTACAGCACTTTAACGTAGTAGTTTTTTTGAAGATACACCTGTACTGGATGACACAACATAGGCATGCTGCATATCATTTTAATCAGCAAAAGCAGATTGTTCTAATAAGATGCAGTTTAGGGTGAAAAGATGCATTAAGAGATGCACGATGCTACCAAGTCACACAGCACTACTCTGACCTTAGACTCAAAACAATTCTCTCAACATCCTATCACTTGACATTTCTGCTATACAGTAGACATTGTATTGTACTCATAACAGGGGGCAAATTTCACATAATGAGAGATCATGTTAGGTTCAATACTTTTAAAATACACTACTTTGTTCTTCACTTCTCCCTTCCTCTCTGTGTATGGCCAACCAAGTTCCTAAACCACCTCCACCCACCATCACACAATTACTATTCATCTGCATTGAGCTCAATATATGGCTCACCAACTCCCCACCTTCTTTTGCTTCTATTCAATGCTGCCGCATGCTGAGACTGCTTTTGACAATGTACACATTGTCTGCTTTCAGTGCACACTTCAACTCACATACAAAACAGGTGATGCTCTCAACATGGATAGACTGTTTAGGCTAGTGGGTACTGTCTGCCCTTTGCATCTTGAGGTCTGGGGTTCAAATCATGGAATGGTTTTTTTTTTTCCTTTTCTTTGAATCTTTATTTTTATATTAAAAATAAATCACTTGGTGGTGTGTGTGAATTCTGTTATGGCATGGTGTGACTCGGTAGCGCGAGTATCTTTAATGCAACTTTTTACCTTCAATTACATCTGAATCATACAGCGAATCAAATTGAAAGCACAAGCAGCTTTTGCTGAAGAAAACAATATGCAAATTGCCTATAATCTGTGAGCCAGTTCAGGTGTTTCTGCATGTTTTATGTTACGTTACACTAATAGCGACTATAACACTTTAATGTAGTAGTTTTCTTGAAGATACACCTGTACTGGATCACAGAACATAGGCATGCTGCATATCATTTTAATCAGCAAAAGCAGATTGTTCTAATAAAATGCAGTTTAGGGTGAAAAGATGCATTAAAAGATGCACGATGCTACCAAGTCACACAGCACTCCTCTGACCTTAGACTCAAAACAAATCTCTCAACATCCTATCACTTGAAATTTCTGCCATACAGTAGACATTGTATTGAACACATAACAGGGGGTAAGTTTCACATAATGATAGATCATGTTTGGTTCAATACTTTTAAAATACACTACTTTGTTCTTCCCTTCTCCATTCCTCTCTGTGTATGGCCACCCAAGTTCCTAGACCACCTCCCCCTACCATCACACAATTACTTTTCATCTGCATTGAGCTCAATATATGGCTCACCAACTCCCCACCTTCTTTTGCTTCTATTCAATTCTGCCGCATGCTGAGCCTGCTATTGACAATGTACACATTGTCTGCTTTCATTGCACACTTCAAATCACATACAAAACAGGTGATGTTTTTGAAAATGGATAGACTGTTTAGGATAGTGGGTACTGTCTGCACTTTGCACCTTGTGGTCTAGGGTTCGAATCATGGAAAGGGAGGTTTTTTTTGCTTTTCTTTTGATTCTTTATTTTTAGATTAAAAATAAATCACTTGGTGGTGTGTGTGAATTCTGTTATGGCATGTTGTGACTCGGTAGCGCAAGCATCTTTAATGCAACTTTTTACCTTCAATTACATCTGAATCATACAGCGAATCAAATTGAAAGCACAAGCAGCTTTTGCTGATGAAAACAATATGCAAATTGCCTATAATCTGTGAGCCAGTTCAGGTGTTTCTGCATGTTTTAAATTACGTTACACTAATAGCGACTATAACACTTTAACGTAGTGGTTTTCTTGAAGATACACCAGAACTGGATCACAGAACATAGGCATGCTGCATATAATTTTAATCAGCAAAAGCAGATTGTTCTAATAAGATGCATTTTTAGTGTGAACAGTTGCATTAAAAGATGCACAATGCTACCAAGTCACATAGCATTCCTATGACCTTAGACTCAAAACAATTCTCTCAACATCCTATCACTTGACATTTCTGCTATACAGTAGACATTGTATTGTACTCATAACAGGGGGCAAGTTTCACATAATGAGAGATCATGTTAGGTTCAATACTTTTAAAATGCACTACTTTGTTCTTCCCTTCTCCCTTCCTCTCTGTGTATGGCCACCCAAGTTCCTAACCACCTCCCCCGCAATCACACAGTTACAATTCATCTGCATTGAGCTCAATATTTGGCTCACCAACTCCCCACCTTCTTTTGCTTCTATTCAATGCTTCCGCATGCTGAGCCTGCTATTGACAATGTACACATTGTCTGCTTTCATTGCACACTTCAAATCACATACAAAACAGGTGATGTTTTCAAAATGGATAGACTGTTTAGGCTAGTGGGTACTGTCTGCGCTTTGCACCTTGAGGTCTGGGGATCAAATCATGGAAGGGGAGTTTTTATTCCTTTTCTTTTGAATCTTTATTTTTAGATTATAAATGAATCACTTGGTGGTGTGTGTGAATTCTATTATGGCATGGTGTGACTGGGTAGCGCGAGCATCTTTAATGCAACTTTTACCTTCAATTACATCTGAATCATACAGCGAATCAAATTGAAAGCACAAGCAGCTTTTGCTGACGAAAACAATATGCAAATAGCCTATAATCTGTGAGACAGTTCAGGTGTTTCTGCATGTTTTATGTTACGTTACACTAATAGCAACTATAACACTTTAACGTAGTGGTTTTCGTGTAGATACATATGTACTGGATCACAGAACATAGGCATGCTGCATATCATTTTAATCAGCAGAAGCAGATTGTTCTAATAAGATACATTTTAGGGTGAAAAGATGCATTAAAAGATGCACAGTGCTACCAAGTCACACAGCACTCCTATGACCTTAGACTCAAAACAATTCTCTCAACATTCTATTACTTGACATTTCTGCTATACAGTAGACATTGTATTTTACACATAACAGGGGGCAAGTTTCACATAATGAGTGATCATGTTATGTTCAATACTTTTAAAATACACTACTTTATTCTTCCCTTCTCCCTTCCTCTCTGTGTATGGCCACCCAAGTTCCTAGACCACCTCCCCCCACCATATCACAATTACTATTCATCTGCATTGAGCTCATTATATGGCTCACCAACACCCAACCTTCTTTTCCTTCTATTCAATGCTGCCGCATGCTGAGACTGCTATTGACAATGTACACATTGTCTGCTTTCAGTGCACACTTCAACTCACATACAAAACAGGTGATGCTCTCAACATGGATAGACTGTTTAGGCTAGTGTGTACTGTCTGCACTTTGCACTTTGAGGTCTTGGGTTCGAATCATGGAAGGGGTGTTTTATTTTTCCTTTTCTTTTGAATCTTTATTTTTAGATTTAAAATAAATAACATTGGTGGTGTGTGTGAATTCTGTTTTGGCATGGTGTGACTCGGCAGCGCGAGCATCTTTAATGCAACTTTTTACCTTCAATTACATCTGATTCATACAGCGAATCAAATTGAAAACACAAGCAGCTTTTGCTGATGAAAACAATATGCAGCATGCCTATAATCTGTGAGCCAGTTCAGGTGTTTCTGCATGTTTTATGTTACGTTACCCTAATACCGACTATAACCCTTTAACGTAGTGGTTTTCTTGAAGATACACCTGTACTGTATCACAGAACATAGGCATGCTGCATATCATTTTAATCAGCAGAAGCAGATTGTTCTAATAAGATACATTTTAGGGTAAAAAGACGCATTAAAAGATGCACGATGCTACCAAGTCACAGAGCACTCCTATGACCTTAGACTCAAAACATTTCTCTCAACATCCTATCACTTGACATTTCTGCTATACAGTTGACATTGTATTTTAAACATAACAGGGGGCAAGTTTCACATAATGAGAGATCATGTTAGGTTCAATACTTTTAAAATACACTACTTTGTTCTTCCCTTCTCCCTTCCTCTCTTTGTATGGCCATCCAAGTTGCTAGACCACCTCCCCTCACCATCACACAATTACTATTCATCTCCATTGAGCTCATTATATGGCTCACCAACACCCCTCTTTCTTTTGCTTCTATTCAATGCTGCCGCATGCTGAGCCAGCTATTGACAATGTACACATTGTATGCTTTCATGGCACACTTCAAATCACATACAAAGCAGGTGATGCTTTCCACATGTGTAGATTGTTTAGGCTAGTGTGTACTGTCTGCTCTTTGCACCTTGAGGTCTGGGGTTTGAATCATGGAAGGGGAGTTTTTTTTTTCCTTTTCTTTTGAATCTTTATTTTTAGATTAAAAATAAATCACTTGGTGGTGTGTGTAAATTCTGTTATGGCATGGTGTGACTCGGTAGCGCGAGCATCTTTAATGCAACTTTTTACCTTCAATTTCATCTGAATCATAGAGCTTATCAAATTGAAACCAGAAGCAGCATTTGCTGATGAAAACAATATGCAAATTGCCTATAATCTGTGAGCCAGTTCAGGTGTTTCTGCATGTTTTATGTTACGTTACACTAATAGCGACTATAACACTTTAACCTAGTGGTTTTCTTGAAGATACACCTGTACTGGATCACAGAACATAGGCATACTGCATATCATTTTAATCAGCAAAAGCAGATTGTTCTAATAAGATGCATTTTAGGGTGAAAAGATTCATTAAAAGATGCACGATGCTACCAAGTCACACAGCACTCCTAGGACCTGAGAATCAGAAAATTCTCTCAAAATACTATCACTTGACATTTCAGCTATACAGTAGACATTGTATTGTACTCATAACAAGGGGCAAGTTTCTCATAATGAGAGATCATGTTAGGTTCAATCCTTTTAAAATACACTACTTTGTTCTTCCATTCTCCCTTCATCTCTGTGTATGGCCACCCAAGTTCCTAAACCACCTCCCAACACCATCACACAATTACTATTCATCTGCATTGAACTCAATATATGGCTCACCAACTCAAACCTTCTTTTGCTTCTATTCAATGTTGCTGCATGCTGAGCCTGCTATTGACAATGTACACATTGTCTGCTTTCATTGCACACTTCAAATCACATACAAAACTGGTGATGCTCTCAACATAGAAAGACTGTTTAGGCTAGTGGGTACTGTCTGTACTTTGCATCTTGAGGTCTGGGGTTCAAATCATGGAAGGGGAGTTTTTATTCCTTTTCATTTGAGTCTTTATTTTTAGATTAAAAATGAATCACTTGGTGGTGTGTGTGAATTCTGTTATGGCATGGTGTGACTCGGTAGCGCGAGCATCTTTAATGCAACTTTTTACCTTCAATTACATCTGAATCATACAGCGAATCAAATTGAAAGCACAAGCAGCTTTTGATGATGAAAACAATATGCAGCATGCATATAATCTGTGAGCCAGTTCAGGTGTTTCTGAATATTTTATGTTACGTTACACTAATAGCGACTATAACACTTTAACGTAGTGGTTTTCATGAAGATACATCTGCACTGGATCACAGAACATAGGCATGCTGCATATCATTTTAATCTGCAGTAGCAGATTGTTCTAATAAGATGCATTTTAGGGTGAAAAGATGCATTAAAAGATGCACAATGCTACCAAGTCACACAGCACTCCTATGCCTATGACCTTAGACTCAAAACAATTCTCTCAACATTCTATTACTTGACATTTCTGCTATACAGTAGACATTGTATTTTACACATAAAAGGGGGCAAGTTTCACATAATGAGAGATCATGTTAGGTTCAACACTTTTAAAATACACTACTTTGTTCTTCCCTTCTCCCTTCCTCTCTGTGTATGGCCACCCAAGTTCCTAAACCAACTCCCCCCACCATCACACAATTACTATTCATCTGCATTGAGCTCAAAATATGGCTCACCAACTCCCCACCTTCTTTTGCTTCTATTCAATGCTGCCGCATGCTGAGCCTGCTATTGACAATGTACACATTGTCTGCTTTCATTGCACACTTCAAATCACATACAAAACAGGTGATGCTCTCAACATGGATAGACTGTTTAGGCTAGTGGGTACTGTCTGCGCTTTCCCCCTTTGGGTCTGGAGTAAAAATCATGGAAGGGGAGTTTTTTATCCTTTTCTTTTGAATCTTTATTTTTAGATTAAAAATAAATCATTTGGTAGTGTGTGTGAATTCTGTTATGGCATGGTGTGACTTGGTAGCAAAAGCTTCTTTAATGCAATTTTTTACCTTCAATTTCATCTGAATCATACAGCGAATCAAACTGAAAGCACAAGCAGCTTTTGCTGATGAAAACAATATGCAAATTGCCTATAATCTATGAGCCAGTTCAGGTGTTTCTGCATGTTTTATGTTACGTTACACTAATAGCGACTATAACCCTTAAGCATAGTGGTTTTCTTGAAGATACACCTGTACTGGATGACAGAACATAGGCATGCTGCATATCATTTTAATCAGCAAAAGCAGATTGTTCTAATAAGATGCAGTTTAGGGTGAAAAGATGCATTAAAAGATGCACGATGCTACCAAGTCACACAGCACTCCTCTGACCTTAGACTCAAAACAATTCTCTCAACATCCTATCACTTGACATTTTTGCTATACAGTAGACATTGTATTGTACTCATAACAGGGGGCAAATTTCACATAATGAGAGATCATGTTAGGTTCAATACTTTTAAAATACACTACTTTGTTCTTCCCTTCTCCCTTCCTCTCTGTGTATGGCCAACCAAGTTCCTAAACCACCTCCACCCACCATCACACAATTACTATTCATCTGCATTGAGCTCAATATATGGCTCACCAACTCCCCACCTTCTTTTGCTTCTATTCAATGCTGCCGCATGCTGAGACTGCTATTGACAATGTACACATTGTCTGCTTTCATTGCACACTTCAACTCACATACAAAACAGGTGATGCTCTCAACATGGATAGACTGTTTAGGCTAGTGGGTACTGTCTGCCCTTTGCATCTTGAGGTCTGGGGTTCAAATCATGGAAGGGGTTTTTTTTTTCCTTTTCTTTGAATCTTTATTTTTATATTAAAAATAAATCACTTGGTGGTGTGTGTGAATTCTGTTATGGCATGGTGTGACTCGGTAGCGCAAGCATCTTTAATGCAACTTTTTACCTTCAATTACATCTGAATCATACAGCGAATCAAATTGAAAGCACAAACAGCTTTTTCTGATGAAAATAATATGGAAATTGACTTAAATCTGTGAGCCAGTTCAGGTGTTTCTGCATGTTTTATGTTACATTACACTAATAGCGAGTACAGCACTTTAACGTAGTAGTTTTCTTGAAGATACACCTGTACTGGATGACACAACATAGGCATGCTGCATATCATTTTAATCAGCAAAAGCAGATTGTTCTAATAAGATGCAGTTTAGGGTGAAAAGATGCATTAAGAGATGCACGATGCTACCAAGTCACACAGCACTCCTCTGACCTTAGACTCAAAACAATTCTCTCAACATCCTATCACTTGACATTTCTGCTATACAGTAGACATTGTATTGTACTCATAACAGGGGGCAAATTTCACATAATGAGAGATCATGTTAGGTTCAATACTTTTAAAATACACTACTTTGTTCTTCACTTCTCCCTTCCTCTCTGTGTATGGCCAACCAAGTTCCTAAACCACCTCCACCCACCATCACACAATTACTATTCATCTGCATTGAGCTCAATATATGGCTCACCAACTCCCCACCTTCTTTTGCTTCTATTCAATGCTGCCGCATGCTGAGACTGCTATTGACAATGTACACATTGTCTGCTTTCAGTGCACACTTCAACTCACATACAAAACAGGTGATGCTCTCAACATGGATAGACTGTTTAGGCTAGTGGGTACTGTCTGCCCTTTGCATCTTGAGGTCTGGGGTTCAAATCATGGAATGGTTTTTTTTTTTCCTTTTCTTTGAATTTTTATTTTTATATTAAAAATAAATCACTTGGTGGTGTGTGTGAATTCTGTTATGGCATGGTGTGACTCGGTAGCGCGAGCATCTTTAATGCAACTTTTTACCTTCAATTACATCTGAATCATACAGCAAATCAAATTGAAAGCACAAGCAGCTTTTGCTGAAGAAAACAATATGCAAATTGCCTATAATCTGTGAGCCAGTTCAGGTGTTTCTGCATGTTTTATGTTACGTTACACTAATAGCGACTATAACACTTTAATGTAGTAGTTTTCTTGAAGATACACCTGTACTGGATCACAGAACATAGGCATGCTGCATATCATTTTAATCAGCAAAAGCAGATTGTTCTAATAAAATGCAGTTTAGGGTGAAAAGATGCATTAAAAGATGCACGATGCTACCAAGTCACACAGCACTCCTCTGACCTTAGACTCAAAACAAATCTCTCAACATCCTATCACTTGAAATTTCTGCCATACAGTAGACATTGTATTGAACACATAACAGGGGGTAAGTTTCACATAATGATAGATCATGTTTGGTTCAATACTTTTAAAATACACTACTTTGTTCTTCCCTTCTCCATTCCTCTCTGTGTATGGCCACCCAAGTTCCTAGACCACCTCCCCCTACCATCACACAATTACTTTTCATCTGCATTGAGCTCAATATATGGCTCACCAACTCCCCACCTTCTTTTGCTTCTATTCAATTCTGCCGCATGCTGAGCCTGCTATTGACAATGTACACATTGTCTGCTTTCATTGCACACTTCAAATCACATACAAAACAGGTGATGTTTTTGAAAATGGATAGACTGTTTAGGATAGTGGGTACTGTCTGCACTTTGCACCTTGTGGTCTAGGGTTCGAATCATGGAAAGGGAGTTTTTTTTTGCTTTTCTTTTGATTCTTTATTTTTAGATTAAAAATAAATCACTTGGTGGTGTGTTTGAATTCTGTTATGGCATGTTGTGACTCGGTAGCGCGAGCATCTTTAATGCAACTTTTTACCTTCAATTACATCTGAATCATACAGCGAATCAAATTGAGAGCACAAGCAGCTTTTGCTGATGAAAACAATATGCAAATTGCCTATAATCTGTGAGCCAGTTCAGGTGTTTCTGCATGTTTTAAATTACATTACACTAATAGCGACTATAACACTTTAACGTAGTGGTTTTCTTGAAGAAACACCAGAACTGGATCACAGAACATAGGCATGCTGCATATAATTTTAATCAGCAAAAGCAGATTGTTCTAATAAGATGCATTTTTAGTGTGAACAGTTGCATTAAAAGATGCACAATGCTACCAAGTCACATAGCATTCCTATGACCTTAGACTCAAAACAATTCTCTCAACATCCTATCACTTGACATTTCTGCTATACAGTAGACATTGTATTGTACTCATAACAGGGGGCAAGTTTCACATAATGAGAGATCATGTTAGGTTCAATACTTTTAAAATGCACTACTTTGTTCTTCCCTTCTCCCTTCCTCTCTGTGTATGGCCACCCAAGTTCCTAAACCACCTCCCCCCACAATCACACAGTTACAATTCATCTGCATTGAGCTCAATATTTGGCTCACCAACTCCCCACCTTCTTTTGCTTCTATTCAATGCTTCCGCATGCTGAGCCTGCTATTGACAATGTACACATTGTCTGCTTTCATTGCACACTTCAAATCACATACAAAACAGGTGATGTTTTCAAAATGGATAGACTGTTTAGGCTAGTGGGTACTGTCTGCGCTTTGCACATTGAGGTCTGGGGATCAAATCATGGAAGGGGAGTTTTTATTCCTTTTCTTTTGAATCTTTATTTTTAGATTATAAATGAATCACTTGGTGGTGTGTGTGAATTCTATTATGGCATGATGTGACTGGGTAGCGCGAGCATCTTTAATGCAACTTTTACCTTCAATTACATCTGAATCATACAGCGAATCAAATTGAAAGCACAAGCAGCTTTTGCTGACGAAAACAATATGCAAATAGCCTATAATCTGTGAGACAGTTCAGGTGTTTCTGCATGTTTTATGTTACGTTACACTAATAGCAACTATAACACTTTAACGTAGTGGTTTTCGTGTAGATACATATGTACTGGATCACAGAACATAGGCATGCTGCATATCATTTTAATCACCAGAAACAGATTGTTCTAATAAGATGCAGTTTAGGGTGAAAAGATGCATTAAAAGATGCACGATGCTACCAAGTCACACAGCACTCCTATGACCTTAGACTCTAAACAATTCTCTCAACATCCTATCACTTGACATTTCTGCTATACAGTAGACATTGTATTGTACTCATAACAGAGGGCAAGTTTCACATAATGAGAGATCATGTTAGGTTCAATACTTTTAAAATACACTACTTTGTTCTTCCCTTCTCCCTTCCTCTCTGTGTATGGCCACCCAAGTTCCTAAACCACCTCCCCCAACCATCACACAATTACTATTCATCTGCATTGAGCTCAATATATGGCTCACCAACTCCCCACCTTCTTTTGCTTCTATTCAATGCTGCCACATGCTGAGCCTGCAATTGACAATGTACACATTGTCTGCTTTCATTGCACACTTCAAATCACATACAAAACAGGTGATGCTCTCAACATGGATAGACTGTTTAGGCTAGTTGGTACTGTCTGCGCTTTGCCCCTTTGGGTCTTGGGTAAAAATCATGGAAGGGGAGTTATTTATCCTTTTCTTTTGAATCTTTATTTTTAGATTAAAAATAAATCACTTGGTGGTGTGTGTGAATTCTGTTATGGCATGGTGTGACTCGGTAGCGCAAGTATCTTTAATGACATTTTTTACCGTCAATTTCATCTGAGTCATACAGCGAATCAAACTGAAAGCACAAGCAGCTTTTGCTGGTGAAAACAATATGCAAATTGCCTATAATCTGTGAGCCAGTTCAGGTGTTTCTGCATGTTTTATGTTACGTTACACTAATAGCAACCATAACACTTTAACGTAGTGGTTTTCGTGTAGATACATCTGTACTGGATCACAGAACATAGGCATGCTGCATATCATTTTAATCAGCAGAAGCAGATTGTTCTAATAAGATACATTTTAGGGTGAAAAGATGCATTAAAAGATGCACAGTGCTACCAAGTCACACAGCACTCCTATGACCTTAGACTCAAAACAATTCTCTCAACATTCTATTACTTGACATTTCTGCTATACAGTAGACATTGTATTTTACACATAACAGGGGGCAAGTTTCACATAATGAGTGATCATGTTATGTTCAATACTTTTAAAATACACTACTTTATTCTTCCCTTCTCCCTTCCTCTCTGTGTATGGCCACCCAAGTTCCTAGACCACCTCCCCCCACCATATCACAATTACTATTCATCTGCATTGAGCTCATTATATGGCTCACCAACACCCAACCTTCTTTTCCTTCTATTCAATGCTGCAGCATGCTGAGCCTGCTATTGACAATGTACACATTGTCTGCTTTCATTGCACACTTCAAATCACATACAAAACAGGTGACGCTCTCAACATGGATAGACTGTTTAGGCTAGTGTGTACTGTCTGCACTTTGCACTTCGAGGTCTTGGGTTCGAATCATGGAAGGGGTGTTTTATTTTTCCTTTTCTTTTGAATCTTTATTTTTAGATTTAAAATAAATGACTTGGTGGTGTGTGTGAATTCAGTTTTGGCATGGTGTGACTCGGCAGCGCGAGCATCTTTAATGCAACTTTTTACCTTCAATTACATCTGATTCATACAGCGAATCAAATTGAAAACACAAGCAGCTTTTGCTGATGAAAACAATATGCAGCATGCCTATAATCTGTGAGCCAGTTCAGGTGTTTCTGCATGTTTTATGTTACGTTACCCTAATACCGACTATAACCCTTTAACGTAGTGGTTTTCTTGAAGATACACCTGTACTGTATCACAGAACATAGGCATGCTGCATATCATTTTAATCAGCAGAAGCAGATTGTTCTAATAAGATACATTTTAGGGTAAAAAGACGCATTAAAAGATGCACGATGCTACCAAGTCACAGAGCACTCCTATGACCTTAGACTCAAAACATTTCTCTCAACATCCTATCACTTGACATTTCTGCTATACAGTTGACATTGTATTTTAAACATAACAGGGGGCAAGTTTCACATAATGAGAGATCATGTTAGGTTCAATACTTTTAAAATACACTACTTTGTTCTTCCCTTCTCCCTTCCTCTCTTTGTATGGCCATCCAAGTTGCTAGACCACCTCCCCTCACCATCACACAATTACTATTCATCTCCATTGAGCTCATTATATGGCTCACCAACACCCCTCTTTCTTTTGCTTCTATTCAATGCTGCCGCATGCTGAGCCAGCTATTGACAATGTACACATTGTATGCTTTCATGGCACACTTCAAATCACATACAAAGCAGGTGATGCTTTCCACATGTGTAGATTGTTTAGGCTAGTGTGTACTGTCTGCGCTTTGCACCTTGAGGTCTGGGGTTTGAATCATGGAAGGGGAGTTTTTTTTTTCCTTTTCTTTTGAATCTTTAGTTTTAGATTAAAAATAAATCACTTGGTGGTGTGTGTAAATTCTGTTATGGCATGGTGTGACTCGGTAGCGCGAGCATCTTTAATGCAACTTTTTACCTTCAATTTCATCTGAATCATAGAGCTTATCAAATTGAAACCAGAAGCAGCCTTTGCTGATGAAAACAATATGCAAATTGCCTATAATCTGTGAGCCAGTTCAGGTGTTTCTGCATGTTTTATGTTATGTTACACTAATAGCGACTATAACACTTTAACCTAGTGGTTTTCTTGAAGATACACCTGTACTGGATCACAGAACATAGGCATACTGCATATCATTTTAATCAGCAAAAGCAGATTGTTCTAATAAGATGCATTTTAGGGTGAAAAGATTCATTAAAAGATGCACGATGCTACCAAGTCACACAGCACTCCTAGGACCTGAGAATCAGAAAATTCTCTCAAAATACTATCACTTGACATTTCAGCTATACAGTAGACATTGTATTGTACTCATAACAAGGGGCAAGTTTCTCATAATGAGATATCATGTTAGGTTCATTCCTTTTAAAATACACTACTTTGTTCTTCCATTCTCCCTTCATCTCTGTGTATGGCCACCCAAGTTCCTAAACCACCTCCCAACACCATCACACAATTACTATTCATCTGCATTGAACTCAATATATGGCTCACCAACTCAAACCTTCTTTTGCTTCTATTCAATGTTGCTGCATGCTGAGCCTGCTATTGACAATGTACACATTGTCTGCTTTCATTGCACTCTTCAAATCACATACAAAACTGGTGATGCTCTCAACATAGAAAGACTGTTTAGGCTAGTGGGTACTGTCTGTACTTTGCATCTTGAGGTCTGGGGTTCAAATCATGGAAGGGGAGTTTTTATTCCTTTTCTTTTGAGTCTTTATTTTTAGATTAAAAATGAATCACTTGGTGGTGTGTGTGAATTCTGTTATGGCATGGTGTGACTCGGTAGCGCGAGCATCTTTAATGCAACTTTTTACCTTCAATTACATCTGAATCATACAGCGAATCAAATTGAAAGCACAAGCAGCTTTTGATGATGAAAACAATATGCAGCATGCATATAATCTGTGAGCCAGTTCAGGTGTTTCTGAATATTTTATGTTACGTTACACTAATAGCGACTATAACACTTTAACGTAGTGGTTTTCATGAAGATACATCTGCACTGGATCACAGAACATAGGCATGCTGCATATCATTTTAATCTGCAGTAGCAGATTGTTCTAATAAGATGCATTTTAGGGTGAAAAGATGCATTAAAAGATGCACAATGCTACCAATTCACACAGCACTCCTATGCCTATGACCTTAGACTCAAAACAATTCTCTCAACATTCTATTACTTGACATTTCTGCTATACAGTAGACATTGTATTTTACACATAACAGGGGGCAAGTTTCACATAATGAGAGATCATGTTAGGTTCAACACTTTTAAAATACACTACTTTGTTCTTCCCTTCTCCCTTCCTCTCTGTGTATGGCCACCCAAGTTCCTAAACCAACTCCCCCCACCATCACACAATTACTATTCATCTGCATTGAGCTCAAAATATGGCTCACCAACTCCCCACCTTCTTTTGCTTCTATTCAATGCTGCCGCATGCTGAGCCTGCTATTGACAATGTACACATTGTCTGCTTTCATTGCACACTTCAAATCACATACAAAACAGGTGATGCTCTCAACATGGATAGACTGTTTAGGCTAGTGGGTACTGTCTGCGCTTTCCCCCTTTGGGTCTGGAGTAAAAATCATGGAAGGGGAGTTTTTTATCCTTTTCTTTTGAATCTTTATTTTTAGATTAAAAATAAATCATTTGGTAGTGTGTGTGAATTCTGTTATGGCATGGTGTGACTTGGTAGCAAAAGCTTCTTTAATGCAACTTTTTACCTTCAATTACATCTGAATCATACAGCGAATCAAATTGAAAGCACAAGCAGCTTTTGCAGATGAGAACAATATGCAAATTGCCTATAATCTGTGAGCCAGTTCTGGTGCTTCTGCATGTTTTATGTTACGTTACACTAATAGCGACTATAACCCTTAAGCATAGTGGTTTTCTTGAAGATACACCTGTACTGGATCACAGAACATAGGCATTCTGCATATCATTTTAATCAGGAAAAGCAGATTGTTCTAATAAGATGCATTTAGGGTGAAAAGATGCATTAAAAGATGCACGATGCTACCAAGTCACAAGGCACTCCTATGACCTTAGACTCAAAACAATTCTCTCAACATATTATCACTTGACAGTTCGGCTATACAGTAGACATTGTATTGTACTCATAACAGGGGGCAAGTTTCACATAATGAGAGATCATGTTAGGTTCAATACTTTTAAAATACATTACTTTGTTCTTCCCTTCTCACTTCCTCTCTGTGTATGGCCACCCAAGTTCCAAGACCACCTCCCCCCACCATCACACAATTACTATTCATCTGCATTGAGCTCATTATATGGCTCACCAACACCCCACCTTCTTTTTCTTCTATTCGATGCTGCCGCATGCTGAGCCTGCTATTGACAATGTACACATTGTCTGCTTTCATTGCACACTTCAAATCACATACAAAACAGGTGACGTTCTCAACATGGATTGACTGTTTAGGCTAGTGTGTACTGTCTGCACTTTGCACCTTGAGGTCTGGGGTTCGAATCATGGAAGGGGTGTTTTATTTTCCTTTTCTTTTGAATCATTATTTTTAGATTTAAAATAAATGACTTGGTGGTGTGTGTGAATTCTGTTTTGGCATGGTGTGACTCGGCAGCGCGAGCATCTTTAATGCAACTTTTTACCTTCAATTGCATCTGAATCATAGAGCTTATCAAATTGAAACCAGAAGCAGCCTTTGCTGATGAAAACAATATGCAAATTGCCTATAATCTGTGAGCCAGATCAGGTGTTTATGCATGTTTTATGTTACGTTACACTAATAGCGACTATAACACTTAAACGTAGTGGTTTTCTTGAAGATACACCTGTTCTGGATCACATAACATAGGCATGCTGCATATCATTTTAATCAGCAGAAGCAGATTGTTCTAATAAGATGCATTTTAGGGTAAAAAGATGCATTAAAAGACGCACAACGCTACCAAGTCACACAGCACTCCTATGACCTTAGACTCAAAACATTTCTCTCAACATCCTATCACTTGAAATTTCTGCTATACAGTATAAATTGTTTTGTACACATAACAGGGGGCAAGTTTCACATAATGAGAGATCATGTTAAGTTCAATACTTTTTAAAATACACTACTTTGTACTTTCCTTCTCACTTCCTCTCTGTGTATGGACACCCAAGTTCCTATACCACCTCCCCCCACCATCACACAATTATAATTCATCTGCATTGAGCTCATTATATGGCTCACCAACACCCCACCTTCTTTTGCTTCTACTCAATGCTGCCACATGCTGAGCCTGCTAATGACAAGGTATTCATTGTCTACTTTAATTGCATACTTCACATCAAATACACAACAGGTGATGCTCTCAACATGTATAGACTGTTTAGTCTAGTGGGTACTGTCTGCGCTTTGCACCTTGAGGTATTGGGTTCGGATCATGGAAGGGGAGTTTTTTTTCCTTTTCTTTTGAATCTTTATTTTTAGATTAAAAATAAATCACTTGGTGGTGTGTTTGAATTCTGTTATGGCATGGTGTGACTCGGTAGCGCGAGAATCTTTAATGCAACTTTTTACCTTCAATTACATCTGATTCATACAGCGAATCAAATTGAAAGCACAAGCAGCTTTTGCTGATGAAAACAATATGCAAATTGGTTATAATCTGTGAGCCAGTTCAGGTGTTTCTGCATGTTTTATCTTTCGTTACACTAATAGCGACTATAACACTTAAACGTAGTGGTTTTCTTGAAGATACATCTTTACTGGATCACAGAACATAGGCATGCAGCATATCATTTTAATCAGCAGAAGCCGATTGTTCTAATAAGATGCATTGTAGGGTAAAAAGAGGCATTAAAAAATGCAAGATGCTACCAAGTCACACAGCACTACTATGACCTTAGACTTTAAACATTGCTCTCAACATCCTATCACTTGAAATTTCTGCTGTACAGTAGACATTGTATTGTACACATAACAGGGGGCAAGTTTCACATAATGAGAGATCATGTTAGCTTCAATACATTTTAAATTACACTACTTTGTACTTTCCTTCTCCCTTCCTCTCTGTGTATGGCCACCCATGTTCCTATACCACCTCCCCCCACCATCACACAATTATAATTAATCTGCATTGAGCTCATTATATGGCTCACCAACACCCCACCATCTTTTGCTTCTATTCAATGCTGCCGCATGCTGAGCCTGCTATTGACAAGGTATACATTGTCTACTTTAATTGCACACTTCACATCACATACACAACAGGTGATGTTCTCAACATGGATAGACTGTTTAGTCTAGTGGGTACTGTCTACGCTTTGCACCTTGAGGTATGGGGTTCGGATCATGGAAGGGAAGTATTTTTTCTTTTTCTTTTGAATCTTTATTTTTAGATTAAAAATAAATCACTTGGTGGTGTGTGTGAATTCTGCTATGGCATGGTGTGACTCGGTAGCGCGAGTATCTTTAATGCAACTTTTTACCTTCAATTACATCTGAATCATACAGTGAATCAAATTGAAAGCACAAGCAGCTTTTGCTGAGGAAAACAATATGCAAATTGATTATAATCTGTGAGCCAGTTCAGGTGTTTCTGCATGTTTTATGTTACGTTACACTAATAGCGACTGTAACACTTAAGCGTAGTGGTTTTCTTGAAGATACATCTGTACTGGATCACAGAACATAGGCATGCTGCATATCATTTTAATCAGCAGAAGCAGATTGTTCTAATAAGATGCATTTTAGTGTAAAAAGACGCATTAAAAGATGCACGATGCTACCAAGTCACACAGCACTCCGATGACCTTAGACTCAAAACATTTCTCTCAACATCCTTTCACTTGAAATTTCTGCTGTACAGTAGAAATTGTATTATACACATAACAGGGGGCAAGTTTCACATAATGAGAGATCATGTTAGGTTCAATACTTTTTAAAATACACTACTTTGTACTTTCCTTCTCCCTTCCTCTCTGTGTATGGACACCCAACTTCCTAAACCACCTCCCCCCACCATCACACAATTATAATTCATCTGCATTGAGCTCATTATATGGCTCACCAACACCCTTCCTTCTTTTGCTTCTTTTCAATGCTGCCGCATGCTGAGCCTGCTATTGACAAGGAATACATTGTCTACTTTAATTGCATACTTCACATCACATACACAACAGGTGATGTTCTCAACATGGATAGACTGTTTAGTCTAGTGGGTACTGTCTGCGCTTTGCACCTTGAGGTCTGGGGTTCGGATCATGGAAGGGGAGTTTTTTTTCCTTTTCTTTTGAATCTTTATTTTTAGATTAAAAATAAATCACATGGTGTTGTGTTTGAATTCTGTTATGGCATGGTGTGACTCGGTAGCGTGAGCATCTTTAATGCAACTTTTTACCTTCAATTACATCTGAATCATACAGCGAATCAAATTGAAAGCACTAGCAGCTTTTGCTGATGAAAACAATATGCAAATTGATTATAATCTGTGAGCCAGTTCAGGTGTTTCTGCATGTTTTATGTTACGTTACACTAATAGCGACTATAACACTTAAACGTAGTGGTTTTCTTGAAGATACACCTGTTCTGGATCACAGAACATAGGCATGCTGCATATCATTTTAATCAGCAGAAGCAGATTGTTCTAATAAGATGCATTTTAGGGTAAAAAGATGCATTAAAAGACGCACAACGCTACCAAGTCACACAGCACTCCTATGACCTTAGACTCAAAACATTTCTCTCAACATCCTATCACTTGAAATTTCTGCTATACAGTATAAATTGTTTTGTACACATAACAGGGGGCAAGTTTCACATAATGAGAGATCATGTTAAGTTCAATACTTTTTAAAATACACTACTTTGTACTTTCCTTCTCACTTCCTCTCTGTGTATGGACACCCAAGTTCCTATACCACCTCCCCCCACCATCACACAATTATAATTCATCTGCATTGAGCTCATTATATGGCTCACCAACACCCCACCTTCTTTTGCTTCTACTCAATGCTGCCACATGCTGAGCCTGCTAATGACAAGGTATTCATTGTCTACTTTAATTGCATACTTCACATCAAATACACAACAGGTGATGCTCTCAACATGTATAGACTGTTTAGTCTAGTGGGTACTGTCTGCGCTTTGCACCTTGAGGTATTGGGTTCGGATCATGGAAGGGGAGTTTTTTTTCCTTTTCTTTTGAATCTTTATTTTTAGATTAAAAATAAATCACTTGGTGGTGTGTTTGAATTCTGTTATGGCATGGTGTGACTCGGTAGCGCGAGAATCTTTAATGCAACTTTTTACCTTCAATTACATCTGATTCATACAGCGAATCAAATTGAAAGCACAAGCAGCTTTTGCTGATGAAAACAATATGCAAATTGGTTATAATCTGTGAGCCAGTTCAGGTGTTTCTGCATGTTTTATCTTTCGTTACACTAATAGCGACTATAACACTTAAACGTAGTGGTTTTCTTGAAGATACATCTTTACTGGATCACAGAACATAGGCATGCAGCATATCATTTTAATCAGCAGAAGCCGATTGTTCTAATAAGATGCATTGTAGGGTAAAAAGAGGCATTAAAAAATGCAAGATGCTACCAAGTCACACAGCACTACTATGACCTTAGACTTTAAACATTGCTCTCAACATCCTATCACTTGAAATTTCTGCTGTACAGTAGACATTGTATTGTACACATAACAGGGGGCAAGTTTCACATAATGAGAGATCATGTTAGCTTCAATACATTTTAAATTACACTACTTTGTACTTTCCTTCTCCCTTCCTCTCTGTGTATGGCCACCCATGTTCCTATACCACCTCCCCCCACCATCACACAATTATAATTAATCTGCATTGAGCTCATTATATGGCTCACCAACACCCCACCATCTTTTGCTTCTATTCAATGCTGCCGCATGCTGAGCCTGCTATTGACAAGGTATACATTGTCTACTTTAATTGCACACTTCACATCACATACACAACAGGTGATGTTCTCAACATGGATAGACTGTTTAGTCTAGTGGGTACTGTCTACGCTTTGCACCTTGAGGTATGGGGTTCGGATCATGGAAGGGAAGTATTTTTTCTTTTTCTTTTGAATCTTTATTTTTAGATTAAAAATAAATCACTTGGTGGTGTGTGTGAATTCTGTTATGGCATGGTGTGACTTGGTAGCAAAAGCTTCTTTAATGCAATTTTTTACCTTCAATTTCATCTGAATCATACAGCGAATCAAACTGAAAGCACAAGCAGCTTTTGCTGATGAAAACAATATGCAAATTGCCTATAATCTATGAGCCAGTTCAGGTGTTTCTGCATGTTTTATGTTACGTTACACTAATAGCGACTATAACCCTTAAGCATAGTGGTTTTCTTGAAGATACACCTGTACTGGATGACAGAACATAGGCATGCTGCATATCATTTTAATCAGCAAAAGCAGATTGTTCTAATAAGATGCAGTTTAGGGTGAAAAGATGCATTAAAAGATGCACGATGCTACCAAGTCACACAGCACTCCTCTGACCTTAGACTCAAAACAATTCTCTCAACATCCTATCACTTGACATTTTTGCTATACAGTAGACATTGTATTGTACTCATAACAGGGGGCAAATTTCACATAATGAGAGATCATGTTAGGTTCAATACTTTTAAAATACACTACTTTGTTCTTCCCTTCTCCCTTCCTCTCTGTGTATGGCCAACCAAGTTCCTAAACCACCTCCACCCACCATCACACAATTACTATTCATCTGCATTGAGCTCAATATATGGCTCACCAACTCCCCACCTTCTTTTGCTTCTATTCAATGCTGCCGCATGCTGAGACTGCTATTGACAATGTACACATTGTCTGCTTTCATTGCACACTTCAACTCACATACAAAACAGGTGATGCTCTCAACATGGATAGACTGTTTAGGCTAGTGGGTACTGTCTGCCCTTTGCATCTTGAGGTCTGGGGTTCAAATCATGGAAGGGGTTTTTTTTTTCCTTTTCTTTGAATCTTTATTTTTATATTAAAAATAAATCACTTGGTGGTGTGTGTGAATTCTGTTATGGCATGGTGTGACTCGGTAGCGCAAGCATCTTTAATGCAACTTTTTACCTTCAATTACATCTGAATCATACAGCGAATCAAATTGAAAGCACAAACAGCTTTTTCTGATGAAAATAATATGGAAATTGACTTAAATCTGTGAGCCAGTTCAGGTGTTTCTGCATGTTTTATGTTACATTACACTAATAGCGAGTACAGCACTTTAACGTAGTAGTTTTCTTGAAGATACACCTGTACTGGATGACACAACATAGGCATGCTGCATATCATTTTAATCAGCAAAAGCAGATTGTTCTAATAAGATGCAGTTTAGGGTGAAAAGATGCATTAAGAGATGCACGATGCTACCAAGTCACACAGCACTCCTCTGACCTTAGACTCAAAACAATTCTCTCAACATCCTATCACTTGACATTTCTGCTATACAGTAGACATTGTATTGTACTCATAACAGGGGGCAAATTTCACATAATGAGAGATCATGTTAGGTTCAATACTTTTAAAATACACTACTTTGTTCTTCACTTCTCCCTTCCTCTCTGTGTATGGCCAACCAAGTTCCTAAACCACCTCCACCCACCATCACACAATTACTATTCATCTGCATTGAGCTCAATATATGGCTCACCAACTCCCCACCTTCTTTTGCTTCTATTCAATGCTGCCGCATGCTGAGACTGC
The DNA here is from genome assembly GCA_031769625.1 of Taudactylus pleione. NCBI lineage: Eukaryota > Metazoa > Chordata > Amphibia > Anura > Myobatrachidae > Taudactylus > Taudactylus pleione. The sequence goes on from JAUIMM010000759.1 coordinate 8,814,141, forward strand.
TATTGACAATGTACACATTGTCTGCTTTCAGTGCACACTTCAACTCACATACAAAACAGGTGATGCTCTCAACATGGATAGACTGTTTAGGCTAGTGGGTACTGTCTGCCCTTTGCATCTTGAGGTCTGGGGTTCAAATCATGGAATGGTTTTTTTTTTTCCTTTTCTTTGAATTTTTATTTTTATATTAAAAATAAATCACTTGGTGGTGTGTGTGAATTCTGTTATGGCATGGTGTGACTCGGTAGCGCGAGCATCTTTAATGCAACTTTTTACCTTCAATTACATCTGAATCATACAGCAAATCAAATTGAAAGCACAAGCAGCTTTTGCTGAAGAAAACAATATGCAAATTGCCTATAATCTGTGAGCCAGTTCAGGTGTTTCTGCATGTTTTATGTTACGTTACACTAATAGCGACTATAACACTTTAATGTAGTAGTTTTCTTGAAGATACACCTGTACTGGATCACAGAACATAGGCATGCTGCATATCATTTTAATCAGCAAAAGCAGATTGTTCTAATAAAATGCAGTTTAGGGTGAAAAGATGCATTAAAAGATGCACGATGCTACCAAGTCACACAGCACTCCTCTGACCTTAGACTCAAAACAAATCTCTCAACATCCTATCACTTGAAATTTCTGCCATACAGTAGACATTGTATTGAACACATAACAGGGGGTAAGTTTCACATAATGATAGATCATGTTTGGTTCAATACTTTTAAAATACACTACTTTGTTCTTCCCTTCTCCATTCCTCTCTGTGTATGGCCACCCAAGTTCCTAGACCACCTCCCCCTACCATCACACAATTACTTTTCATCTGCATTGAGCTCAATATATGGCTCACCAACTCCCCACCTTCTTTTGCTTCTATTCAATTCTGCCGCATGCTGAGCCTGCTATTGACAATGTACACATTGTCTGCTTTCATTGCACACTTCAAATCACATACAAAACAGGTGATGTTTTTGAAAATGGATAGACTGTTTAGGATAGTGGGTACTGTCTGCACTTTGCACCTTGTGGTCTAGGGTTCGAATCATGGAAAGGGAGTTTTTTTTTGCTTTTCTTTTGATTCTTTATTTTTAGATTAAAAATAAATCACTTGGTGGTGTGTTTGAATTCTGTTATGGCATGTTGTGACTCGGTAGCGCGAGCATCTTTAATGCAACTTTTTACCTTCAATTACATCTGAATCATACAGCGAATCAAATTGAAAGCACAAGCAGCTTTTGCTGATGAAAACAATATGCAAATTGCCTATAATCTGTGAGCCAGTTCAGGTGTTTCTGCATGTTTTAAATTACATTACACTAATAGCGACTATAACACTTTAACGTAGTGGTTTTCTTGAAGAAACACCAGAACTGGATCACAGAACATAGGCATGCTGCATATAATTTTAATCAGCAAAAGCAGATTGTTCTAATAAGATGCATTTTTAGTGTGAACAGTTGCATTAAAAGATGCACAATGCTACCAAGTCACATAGCATTCCTATGACCTTAGACTCAAAACAATTCTCTCAACATCCTATCACTTGACATTTCTGCTATACAGTAGACATTGTATTGTACTCATAACAGGGGGCAAGTTTCACATAATGAGAGATCATGTTAGGTTCAATACTTTTAAAATGCACTACTTTGTTCTTCCCTTCTCCCTTCCTCTCTGTGTATGGCCACCCAAGTTCCTAAACCACCTCCCCCCACAATCACACAGTTACAATTCATCTGCATTGAGCTCAATATTTGGCTCACCAACTCCCCACCTTCTTTTGCTTCTATTCAATGCTTCCGCATGCTGAGCCTGCTATTGACAATGTACACATTGTCTGCTTTCATTGCACACTTCAAATCACATACAAAACAGGTGATGTTTTCAAAATGGATAGACTGTTTAGGCTAGTGGGTACTGTCTGCGCTTTGCACCTTGAGGTCTGGGGATCAAATCATGGAAGGGGAGTTTTTATTCCTTTTCTTTTGAATCTTTATTTTTAGATTATAAATGAATCACTTGGTGGTGTGTGTGAATTCTATTATGGCATGATGTGACTGGGTAGCGCGAGCATCTTTAATGCAACTTTTACCTTCAATTACATCTGAATCATACAGCGAATCAAATTGAAAGCACAAGCAGCTTTTGCTGACGAAAACAATATGCAAATAGCCTATAATCTGTGAGACAGTTCAGGTGTTTCTGCATGTTTTATGTTACGTTACACTAATAGCAACTATAACACTTTAACGTAGTGGTTTTCGTGTAAATACATATGTACTGGATCACAGAACATAGGCATGCTGCATATCATTTTAATCACCAGAAACAGATTGTTCTAATAAGATGCAGTTTAGGGTGAAAAGATGCATTAAAAGATGCACGATGCTACCAAGTCACACAGCACTCCTATGACCTTAGACTCTAAACAATTCTCTCAACATCCTATCACTTGACATTTCTGCTATACAGTAGACATTGTATTGTACTCATAACAGAGGGCAAGTTTCACATAATGAGAGATCATGTTAGGTTCAATACTTTTAAAATACACTACTTTGTTCTTCCCTTCTCCCTTCCTCTCTGTGTATGGCCACCCAAGTTCCTAAACCACCTCCCCCAACCATCACACAATTACTATTCATCTGCATTGAGCTCAATATATGGCTCACCAACTCCCCACCTTCTTTTGCTTCTATTCAATGCTGCCACATGCTGAGCCTGCAATTGACAATGTACACATTGTCTGCTTTCATTGCACACTTCAAATCACATACAAAACAGGTGATGCTCTCAACATGGATAGACTGTTTAGGCTAGTTGGTACTGTCTGCGCTTTGCCCCTTTGGGTCTTGGGTAAAAATCATGGAAGGGGAGTTATTTATCCTTTTCTTTTGAATCTTTATTTTTAGATTAAAAATAAATCACTTGGTGGTGTGTGTGAATTCTGTTATGGCATGGTGTGACTCGGTAGCGCAAGTATCTTTAATGACATTTTTTACCGTCAATTTCATCTGAGTCATACAGCGAATCAAACTGAAAGCACAAGCAGCTTTTGCTGGTGAAAACAATATGCAAATTGCCTATAATCTGTGAGCCAGTTCAGGTGTTTCTGCATGTTTTATGTTACGTTACACTAATAGCAACCATAACACTTTAACGTAGTGGTTTTCGTGTAGATACATCTGTACTGGATCACAGAACATAGGCATGCTGCATATCATTTTAATCAGCAGAAGCAGATTGTTCTAATAAGATACATTTTAGGGTGAAAAGATGCATTAAAAGATGCACAGTGCTACCAAGTCACACAGCACTCCTATGACCTTAGACTCAAAACAATTCTCTCAACATTCTATTACTTGACATTTCTGCTATACAGTAGACATTGTATTTTACACATAACAGGGGGCAAGTTTCACATAATGAGTGATCATGTTATGTTCAATACTTTTAAAATACACTACTTTATTCTTCCCTTCTCCCTTCCTCTCTGTGTATGGCCACCCAAGTTCCTAGACCACCTCCCCCCACCATATCACAATTACTATTCATCTGCATTGAGCTCATTATATGGCTCACCAACACCCAACCTTCTTTTCCTTCTATTCAATGCTGCAGCATGCTGAGCCTGCTATTGACAATGTACACATTGTCTGCTTTCATTGCACACTTCAAATCACATACAAAACAGGTGACGCTCTCAACATGGATAGACTGTTTAGGCTAGTGTGTACTGTCTGCACTTTGCACTTCGAGGTCTTGGGTTCGAATCATGGAAGGGGTGTTTTATTTTTCCTTTTCTTTTGAATCTTTATTTTTAGATTTAAAATAAATGACTTGGTGGTGTGTGTGAATTCAGTTTTGGCATGGTGTGACTCGGCAGCGCGAGCATCTTTAATGCAACTTTTTACCTTCAATTACATCTGATTCATACAGCGAATCAAATTGAAAACACAAGCAGCTTTTGCTGATGAAAACAATATGCAGCATGCCTATAATCTGTGAGCCAGTTCAGGTGTTTCTGCATGTTTTATGTTACGTTACCCTAATACCGACTATAACCCTTTAACGTAGTGGTTTTCTTGAAGATACACCTGTACTGTATCACAGAACATAGGCATGCTGCATATCATTTTAATCAGCAGAAGCAGATTGTTCTAATAAGATACATTTTAGGGTAAAAAGACGCATTAAAAGATGCACGATGCTACCAAGTCACAGAGCACTCCTATGACCTTAGACTCAAAACATTTCTCTCAACATCCTATCACTTGACATTTCTGCTATACAGTTGACATTGTATTTTAAACATAACAGGGGGCAAGTTTCACATAATGAGAGATCATGTTAGGTTCAATACTTTTAAAATACACTACTTTGTTCTTCCCTTCTCCCTTCCTCTCTTTGTATGGCCATCCAAGTTGCTAGACCACCTCCCCTCACCATCACACAATTACTATTCATCTCCATTGAGCTCATTATATGGCTCACCAACACCCCTCTTTCTTTTGCTTCTATTCAATGCTGCCGCATGCTGAGCCAGCTATTGACAATGTACACATTGTATGCTTTCATGGCACACTTCAAATCACATACAAAGCAGGTGATGCTTTCCACATGTGTAGATTGTTTAGGCTAGTGTGTACTGTCTGCGCTTTGCACCTTGAGGTCTGGGGTTTGAATCATGGAAGGGGAGTTTTTTTTTTCCTTTTCTTTTGAATCTTTAGTTTTAGATTAAAAATAAATCACTTGGTGGTGTGTGTAAATTCTGTTATGGCATGGTGTGACTCGGTAGCGCGAGCATCTTTAATGCAACTTTTTACCTTCAATTTCATCTGAATCATAGAGCTTATCAAATTGAAACCAGAAGCAGCCTTTGCTGATGAAAACAATATGCAAATTGCCTATAATCTGTGAGCCAGTTCAGGTGTTTCTGCATGTTTTATGTTATGTTACACTAATAGCGACTATAACACTTTAACCTAGTGGTTTTCTTGAAGATACACCTGTACTGGATCACAGAACATAGGCATACTGCATATCATTTTAATCAGCAAAAGCAGATTGTTCTAATAAGATGCATTTTAGGGTGAAAAGATTCATTAAAAGATGCACGATGCTACCAAGTCACACAGCACTCCTAGGACCTGAGAATCAGAAAATTCTCTCAAAATACTATCACTTGACATTTCAGCTATACAGTAGACATTGTATTGTACTCATAACAAGGGGCAAGTTTCTCATAATGAGATATCATGTTAGGTTCATTCCTTTTAAAATACACTACTTTGTTCTTCCATTCTCCCTTCATCTCTGTGTATGGCCACCCAAGTTCCTAAACCACCTCCCAACACCATCACACAATTACTATTCATCTGCATTGAACTCAATATATGGCTCACCAACTCAAACCTTCTTTTGCTTCTATTCAATGTTGCTGCATGCTGAGCCTGCTATTGACAATGTACACATTGTCTGCTTTCATTGCACTCTTCAAATCACATACAAAACTGGTGATGCTCTCAACATAGAAAGACTGTTTAGGCTAGTGGGTACTGTCTGTACTTTGCATCTTGAGGTCTGGGGTTCAAATCATGGAAGGGGAGTTTTTATTCCTTTTCTTTTGAGTCTTTATTTTTAGATTAAAAATGAATCACTTGGTGGTGTGTGTGAATTCTGTTATGGCATGGTGTGACTCGGTAGCGCGAGCATCTTTAATGCAACTTTTTACCTTCAATTACATCTGAATCATACAGCGAATCAAATTGAAAGCACAAGCAGCTTTTGATGATGAAAACAATATGCAGCATGCATATAATCTGTGAGCCAGTTCAGGTGTTTCTGAATATTTTATGTTACGTTACACTAATAGCGACTATAACACTTTAACGTAGTGGTTTTCATGAAGATACATCTGCACTGGATCACAGAACATAGGCATGCTGCATATCATTTTAATCTGCAGTAGCAGATTGTTCTAATAAGATGCATTTTAGGGTGAAAAGATGCATTAAAAGATGCACAATGCTACCAATTCACACAGCACTCCTATGCCTATGACCTTAGACTCAAAACAATTCTCTCAACATTCTATTACTTGACATTTCTGCTATACAGTAGACATTGTATTTTACACATAACAGGGGGCAAGTTTCACATAATGAGAGATCATGTTAGGTTCAACACTTTTAAAATACACTACTTTGTTCTTCCCTTCTCCCTTCCTCTCTGTGTATGGCCACCCAAGTTCCTAAACCAACTCCCCCCACCATCACACAATTACTATTCATCTGCATTGAGCTCAAAATATGGCTCACCAACTCCCCACCTTCTTTTGCTTCTATTCAATGCTGCCGCATGCTGAGCCTGCTATTGACAATGTACACATTGTCTGCTTTCATTGCACACTTCAAATCACATACAAAACAGGTGATGCTCTCAACATGGATAGACTGTTTAGGCTAGTGGGTACTGTCTGCGCTTTCCCCCTTTGGGTCTGGAGTAAAAATCATGGAAGGGGAGTTTTTTATCCTTTTCTTTTGAATCTTTATTTTTAGATTAAAAATAAATCATTTGGTAGTGTGTGTGAATTCTGTTATGGCATGGTGTGACTTGGTAGCAAAAGCTTCTTTAATGCAACTTTTTACCTTCAATTACATCTGAATCATACAGCGAATCAAATTGAAAGCACAAGCAGCTTTTGCAGATGAGAACAATATGCAAATTGCCTATAATCTGTGAGCCAGTTCTGGTGCTTCTGCATGTTTTATGTTACGTTACACTAATAGCGACTATAACCCTTAAGCATAGTGGTTTTCTTGAAGATACACCTGTACTGGATCACAGAACATAGGCATTCTGCATATCATTTTAATCAGGAAAAGCAGATTGTTCTAATAAGATGCATTTAGGGTGAAAAGATGCATTAAAAGATGCACGATGCTACCAAGTCACAAGGCACTCCTATGACCTTAGACTCAAAACAATTCTCTCAACATATTATCACTTGACAGTTCGGCTATACAGTAGACATTGTATTGTACTCATAACAGGGGGCAAGTTTCACATAATGAGAGATCATGTTAGGTTCAATACTTTTAAAATACATTACTTTGTTCTTCCCTTCTCACTTCCTCTCTGTGTATGGCCACCCAAGTTCCAAGACCACCTCCCCCCACCATCACACAATTACTATTCATCTGCATTGAGCTCATTATATGGCTCACCAACACCCCACCTTCTTTTTCTTCTATTCGATGCTGCCGCATGCTGAGCCTGCTATTGACAATGTACACATTGTCTGCTTTCATTGCACACTTCAAATCACATACAAAACAGGTGACGTTCTCAACATGGATTGACTGTTTAGGCTAGTGTGTACTGTCTGCACTTTGCACCTTGAGGTCTGGGGTTCGAATCATGGAAGGGGTGTTTTATTTTCCTTTTCTTTTGAATCATTATTTTTAGATTTAAAATAAATGACTTGGTGGTGTGTGTGAATTCTGTTTTGGCATGGTGTGACTCGGCAGCGCGAGCATCTTTAATGCAACTTTTTACCTTCAATTGCATCTGAATCATAGAGCTTATCAAATTGAAACCAGAAGCAGCCTTTGCTGATGAAAACAATATGCAAATTGCCTATAATCTGTGAGCCAGATCAGGTGTTTATGCATGTTTTATGTTACGTTACACTAATAGCGACTATAACACTTAAACGTAGTGGTTTTCTTGAAGATACACCTGTTCTGGATCACAGAACATAGGCATGCTGCATATCATTTTAATCAGCAGAAGCAGATTGTTCTAATAAGATGCATTTTAGGGTAAAAAGATGCATTAAAAGACGCACAACGCTACCAAGTCACACAGCACTCCTATGACCTTAGACTCAAAACATTTCTCTCAACATCCTATCACTTGAAATTTCTGCTATACAGTATAAATTGTTTTGTACACATAACAGGGGGCAAGTTTCACATAATGAGAGATCATGTTAAGTTCAATACTTTTTAAAATACACTACTTTGTACTTTCCTTCTCACTTCCTCTCTGTGTATGGACACCCAAGTTCCTATACCACCTCCCCCCACCATCACACAATTATAATTCATCTGCATTGAGCTCATTATATGGCTCACCAACACCCCACCTTCTTTTGCTTCTACTCAATGCTGCCACATGCTGAGCCTGCTAATGACAAGGTATTCATTGTCTACTTTAATTGCATACTTCACATCAAATACACAACAGGTGATGCTCTCAACATGTATAGACTGTTTAGTCTAGTGGGTACTGTCTGCGCTTTGCACCTTGAGGTATTGGGTTCGGATCATGGAAGGGGAGTTTTTTTTCCTTTTCTTTTGAATCTTTATTTTTAGATTAAAAATAAATCACTTGGTGGTGTGTTTGAATTCTGTTATGGCATGGTGTGACTCGGTAGCGCGAGAATCTTTAATGCAACTTTTTACCTTCAATTACATCTGATTCATACAGCGAATCAAATTGAAAGCACAAGCAGCTTTTGCTGATGAAAACAATATGCAAATTGGTTATAATCTGTGAGCCAGTTCAGGTGTTTCTGCATGTTTTATCTTTCGTTACACTAATAGCGACTATAACACTTAAACGTAGTGGTTTTCTTGAAGATACATCTTTACTGGATCACAGAACATAGGCATGCAGCATATCATTTTAATCAGCAGAAGCCGATTGTTCTAATAAGATGCATTGTAGGGTAAAAAGAGGCATTAAAAAATGCAAGATGCTACCAAGTCACACAGCACTACTATGACCTTAGACTTTAAACATTGCTCTCAACATCCTATCACTTGAAATTTCTGCTGTACAGTAGACATTGTATTGTACACATAACAGGGGGCAAGTTTCACATAATGAGAGATCATGTTAGCTTCAATACATTTTAAATTACACTACTTTGTACTTTCCTTCTCCCTTCCTCTCTGTGTATGGCCACCCATGTTCCTATACCACCTCCCCCCACCATCACACAATTATAATTAATCTGCATTGAGCTCATTATATGGCTCACCAACACCCCACCATCTTTTGCTTCTATTCAATGCTGCCGCATGCTGAGCCTGCTATTGACAAGGTATACATTGTCTACTTTAATTGCACACTTCACATCACATACACAACAGGTGATGTTCTCAACATGGATAGACTGTTTAGTCTAGTGGGTACTGTCTACGCTTTGCACCTTGAGGTATGGGGTTCGGATCATGGAAGGGAAGTATTTTTTCTTTTTCTTTTGAATCTTTATTTTTAGATTAAAAATAAATCACTTGGTGGTGTGTGTGAATTCTGCTATGGCATGGTGTGACTCGGTAGCGCGAGTATCTTTAATGCAACTTTTTACCTTCAATTACATCTGAATCATACAGTGAATCAAATTGAAAGCACAAGCAGCTTTTGCTGAGGAAAACAATATGCAAATTGATTATAATCTGTGAGCCAGTTCAGGTGTTTCTGCATGTTTTATGTTACGTTACACTAATAGCGACTGTAACACTTAAGCGTAGTGGTTTTCTTGAAGATACATCTGTACTGGATCACAGAACATAGGCATGCTGCATATCATTTTAATCAGCAGAAGCAGATTGTTCTAATAAGATGCATTTTAGTGTAAAAAGACGCATTAAAAGATGCACGATGCTACCAAGTCACACAGCACTCCGATGACCTTAGACTCAAAACATTTCTCTCAACATCCTTTCACTTGAAATTTCTGCTGTACAGTAGAAATTGTATTATACACATAACAGGGGGCAAGTTTCACATAATGAGAGATCATGTTAGGTTCAATACTTTTTAAAATACACTACTTTGTACTTTCCTTCTCCCTTCCTCTCTGTGTATGGACACCCAACTTCCTAAACCACCTCCCCCCACCATCACACAATTATAATTCATCTGCATTGAGCTCATTATATGGCTCACCAACACCCTTCCTTCTTTTGCTTCTTTTCAATGCTGCCGCATGCTGAGCCTGCTATTGACAAGGAATACATTGTCTACTTTAATTGCATACTTCACATCACATACACAACAGGTGATGTTCTCAACATGGATAGACTGTTTAGTCTAGTGGGTACTGTCTGCGCTTTGCACCTTGAGGTCTGGGGTTCGGATCATGGAAGGGGAGTTTTTTTTCCTTTTCTTTTGAATCTTTATTTTTAGATTAAAAATAAATCACATGGTGTTGTGTTTGAATTCTGTTATGGCATGGTGTGACTCGGTAGCGTGAGCATCTTTAATGCAACTTTTTACCTTCAATTACATCTGAATCATACAGCGAATCAAATTGAAAGCACTAGCAGCTTTTGCTGATGAAAACAATATGCAAATTGATTATAATCTGTGAGCCAGTTCAGGTGTTTCTGCATGTTTTATGTTACGTTACACTAATAGCGACTATAACACTTAAACGTAGTGGTTTTCTTGAAGATACACCTGTTCTGGATCACAGAACATAGGCATGCTGCATATCATTTTAATCAGCAGAAGCAGATTGTTCTAATAAGATGCATTTTAGGGTAAAAAGATGCATTAAAAGACGCACAACGCTACCAAGTCACACAGCACTCCTATGACCTTAGACTCAAAACATTTCTCTCAACATCCTATCACTTGAAATTTCTGCTATACAGTATAAATTGTTTTGTACACATAACAGGGGGCAAGTTTCACATAATGAGAGATCATGTTAAGTTCAATACTTTTTAAAATACACTACTTTGTACTTTCCTTCTCACTTCCTCTCTGTGTATGGACACCCAAGTTCCTAAACCACCTCCCCCCACCATCACACAATTATAATTCATCTGCATTGAGCTCATTATATGGCTCACCAACACCCCACCTTCTTTTGCTTCTACTCAATGCTGCCACATGCTGAGCCTGCTAATGACAAGGTATTCATTGTCTGCTTTAATTGCATACTTCACATCAAATACACAACAGGTGATGCTCTCAACATGTATAGACTGTTTAGTCTAGTGGGTACTGTCTGCGCTTTGCACCTTGAGGTATTGGGTTCGGATCATGGAAGGGGAGTTTTTTTTCCTTTTCTTTTGAATCTTTATTTCTAGATTAAAAATAAATCACTTGGTGGTGTGTTTGAATTCTGTTATGGCATGGTGTGACTCGGTAGCGCGAGAATCTTTAATGCAACTTTTTACCTTCAATTACATCTGATTCATACAGCGAATCAAATTGAAAGCACAAGCAGCTTTTGCTGATGAAAACAATATGCAAATTGGTTATAATCTGTGAGCCAGTTCAGGTGTTTCTGCATGTTTTATGTTACGTTACACTAATAGCGACTATAACACTTAAACGTAGTGGTTTTCTTGAAGATACATCTTTACTGGATCACAGAACATAGGCATGCAGCATATCATTTTAATCAGCAGAAGCCGATTGTTCTAATTAGATGCATTTTAGGGTAAAAAGAGGCATTAAAAGATGCACGATGCTACCAAGTCACACAGCACTACTATGACCTTAGACTTTAAACATTTCTCTCAACATCCTATCACTTGAAATTTCTGCTGTACAGTAGACATTGTATTGTACACATAACAGGGGGCAAGTTTCACATAATGAGAGATCATGTTAGCTTCAATACATTTTAAATTACACTACTTTGTACTTTCCTTCTCCCTTCCTCTCTGTGTATGGCCACCCATGTTCCTATACCACCTCCCCCCACCATCACACAATTATAATTAATCTGCATTGAGCTCATTATATGGCTCACCAACACCCCACCATCTTTTGCTTCTATTCAATGCTGCTGCATGCTGAGCCTGCTAATGACAAGGTATACATTGTCTACTTTAATTGCACACTTCACATCACATACACAACAGGTGATGTTCTCAACATGGATAGACTGTTTAGTCTAGTGGGTACTGCCTGCGCTTTGGACCTTGAGTTCTGGGGTTCGGATCATGGAAGGGGAGTTTTTTTTCCTTTTCTTTTGAATCTTTATTTTTAAATTAAAAATAAATATCTTGGTGGTGTGTGTGAATTGTGTTATGACATGGTGTGACTCGGTAGCGTGAGAATCATTAATGCAACTTTTTACCTTCAATTACATCTGGATCATACAGCGAATCAAATTGAAAGCACAAGCAGCTTTTGCTGATGAAAACAATATGCAAATTGATTATAATCTGTGAGCCAGTTCAGGTGTTTCTGCATGTTTTAAGTTACGTTACACTAAAAGCAACTATAACACTTAAACGTAGTGGTTTTCTTGAAGATACATCTGTACTGGATCACAGAACATAGGCATGCTGCATATCATTTTAATCAGCAGAAGCCGATTGTTCTAATAAGATGCATTTTAGGGTAAAAAGATGCATTAAAAGATGCACGATGCTACCAAGTCACACAGCTATCCTATGACCTTAGACTCAAAACATTTCTCTCAACATCCTATCACTTGAAATTTCTGCTATACAGTAGAAATTGTATTATACACAAAACAGGGGGCAAGTTTCACATAATGAGAGATCATGTTAGGTTCAATACTTTTTAAAATACACTACTTTGTACTTTCCTTCTCCCTTCCTCTCTGTGAATGGACACCCAAGTTCCTAAACCACCTCCCCCCACCATCACACAATTATAATTCATCTGCATTGAGCTCATTATATTGCTCACCAACACCCCACCTTCTTTTGCTTCTATTCAATGCTGCCGCATGCTGAGCCTGCTATTGACAAGGTATACATTGTCTACTTTAATTGCACACTTCACATCACATACACAACAGGTGATGTTCTCAACATGGATAGACTGTTTTGTCTAGTGGGTACTGTCTACGCTTTGCACCTTGAGGTATGGGGTTCGGATCATGGAAGGGAAGTATTTTTTCTTTTTCTTTTGAATCTTTATTTTTAGATTAAAAATAAATCACTTGGTGGTGTGTGTGAATTCTGCTATGGCATGGTGTGACTCGGTAGCGCGAGTATCTTTAATGCAACTTTTTACCTTCAATTACATCTGAATCATACAGTGAATCAAATTGAAAGCACAAGCAGCTTTTGCTGAGGAAAACAATATGCAAATTGATTATAATCTGTGAGCCAGTTCAGGTGTTTCTGCATGTTTTATGTTACGTTACACTAATAGCGACTATAACACTTAAGCGTAGTGGTTTTCTTGAAGATACATCTGTACTGGATCACAGAACATAGGCATGCTGCATATCATTTTAATCAGCAGAAGCAGATTGTTCTAATAAGATGCATTTTAGTGTAAAAAGACGCATTAAAAGATGCACGATGCTACCAAGTCACACAGCACTCCGATGACCTTAGACTCAAAACATTTCTCTCAACATCCTTTCACTTGAAATTTCTGCTGTACAGTAGAAATTGTATTATACACATAACAGGGGGCAAGTTTCACATAATGAGAGATCATGTTAGGTTCAATACTTTTTAAAATACACTACTTTGTACTTTCCTTCTCCCTTCCTCTCTGTGTATGGACACCCAACTTCCTAAACCACCTCCCCCCACCATCACACAATTATAATTCATCTGCATTGAGCTCATTATATGGCTCACCAACACCCCTCCTTCTTTTGCTTCTTTTCAATGCTGCCGCATGCTGAGCCTGCTATTGACAAGGAATACATTGTCTACTTTAATTGCATACTTCACATCACATACACAACAGGTGATGTTCTCAACATGGATAGACTGTTTAGTCTAGTGGGTACTGTCTGCGCTTTGCACCTTGAGGTCTGGGGTTCGGATCATGGAAGGGGAGTTTTTTTTCCTTTTCTTTTGAATCTTTATTTTTAGATTAAAAATAAATCACATGGTGTTGTGTTTGAATTCTGTTATGGCATGGTGTGACTCGGTAGCGCGAGCATCTTTAATGCAACTTTTTACCTTCAATTACATCTGAATCATACAGCGAATCAAATTGAAAGCACTAGCAGCTTTTGCTGATGAAAACAATATGCAAATTGATTATAATCTGTGAGCCAGTTCAGGTGTTTCTGCATGTTTTATGTTACGTTACACTAATAGCGACTATAACACTTAAACGTAGTGGTTTTCTTGAAGATACACCTGTTCTGGATCACAGAACATAGGCATGCTGCATATCATTTTAATCAGCAGAAGCAGATTGTTCTAATAAGATGCATTTTAGGGTAAAAAGATGCATTAAAAGACGCACAACGCTACCAAGTCACACAGCACTCCTATGACCTTAGACTCAAAACATTTCTCTCAACATCCTATCACTTGAAATTTCTGCTATACAGTATAAATTGTTTTGTACACATAACAGGGGGCAAGTTTCACATAATGAGAGATCATGTTAAGTTCAATACTTTTTAAAATACACTACTTTGTACTTTCCTTCTCACTTCCTCTCTGTGTATGGACACCCAAGTTCCTAAACCACCTCCCCCCACCATCACACAATTATAATTCATCTGTATTGAGCTCATTATATGGCTCACCAACACCCCACCTTCTTTTGCTTTTACTCAATGCTGCCACATGCTGAGCCTGCTAATGACAAGGTATTCATTGTCTGCTTTAATTGCATACTTCACATCAAATACACAACAGGTGATGCTCTCAACATGTATAGACTGTTTAGTCTAGTGGGTACTGTCTGCGCTTTGCACCTTGAGGTATTGGGTTCGGATCATGGAAGGGGAGTTTTTTTTCCTTTTCTTTTGAATCTTTATTTTTAGATTAAAAATAAATCACTTGGTGGTGTGTTTGAATTCTGTTATGGCATGGTGTGACTCGGTAGTGCAAGAATCTTTAATGCAACTTTTTACCTTCAATTACATCTGATTCATACAGCGAATCAAATTGAAAGCACAAGCAGCTTTTGCTGATGAAAACAATATGCAAATTGGTTATAATCTGTGAGCCAGTTCAGGTGTTTCTGCATGTTTTATGTTACGTTACACTAATAGCGACTATAACACTTAAACGTAGTGGTTTTCTTGAAGATACATCTTTACTGGATCACAGAACATAGGCATGCAGCATATCATTTTAATCAGCAGAAGCCGATTGTTCTAATTAGATGCATTTTAGGGTAAAAAGAGGCATTAAAAGATGCACGATGCTACCAAGTCACACAGCACTACTATGACCTTAGACTTTAAACATTTCTCTCAACATCCTATCACTTGAAATTTCTGCTGTACAGTAGACATTGTATTGTACACATAACAGGGGGCAAGTTTCACATAATGAGAGATCATGTTAGCTTCAATACATTTTAAATTACACTACTTTGTACTTTCCTTCTCCCTTCCTCTCTGTGTATGGCCACCCATGTTCCTATACCACCTCCCCCCACCATCACACAATTATAATTAATCTGCATTGAGCTCATTATATGGCTCACCAACACCCCACCATCTTTTGCTTCTATTCAATGCTGCTGCATGCTGAGCCTGCTAATGACAAGGTATACATTGTCTACTTTAATTGCACACTTCACATCACATACACAACAGGTGATGTTCTCAACATGGATAGACTGTTTAGTCTAGTGGGTACTGCCTGCGCTTTGGACCTTGAGTTCTGGGGTTCGGATCATGGAAGGGGAGTTTTTTTTCCTTTTCTTTTGAATCTTTATTTTTAAATTAAAAATAAATATCTTGGTGGTGTGTGTGAATTGTGTTATGACATGGTGTGACTCGGTAGCGTGAGAATCTTTAATGCAACTTTTTACCTTCAATTACATCTGGATCATACAGCGAATCAAATTGAAAGCACAAGCAGCTTTTGCTGATGAAAACAATATGCAAATTGATTATAATCTGTGAGCCAGTTCAGGTGTTTCTGCATGTTTTAAGTTACGTTACACTAAAAGCAACTATAACACTTAAACGTAGTGGTTTTCTTGAAGATACATCTGTACTGGATCACAGAACATAGGCATGCTGCATATCATTTTAATCAGCAGAAGCCGATTGTTCTAATAAGATGCATTTTAGGGTAAAAAGATGCATTAAAAGATGCACGATGCTACCAAGTCACACAGCTATCCTATGACCTTAGACTCAAAACATTTCTCTCAACATCCTATCACTTGAAATTTCTGCTATACAGTAGAAATTGTATTATACACAAAACAGGGGGCAAGTTTCACATAATGAGAGATCATGTTAGGTTCAATACTTTTTAAAATACACTACTTTGTACTTTCCTTCTCCCTTCCTCTCTGTGAATGGACACCCAAGTTCCTAAACCACCTCCCCCCACCAACACACAATTATAATTCATCTGCATTGAGCTCATTATATTGCTCACCAACACCCCACCTTCTTTTGCTTCTATTCAATGCTGCCGCATGCTGAGCCTGCTATTGGCAAGGTATACATTGTCTACTTTAATTGCACACTTCACATCACATACACAACAGGTGATGTTCTCAACATGGATAGACTGTTTTGTCTAGTGGGTACTGTCTACGCTTTGCACCTTGAGGTATGGGGTTCGGATCATGGAAGGGAAGTATTTTTTCTTTTTCTTTTGAATCTTTATTTTTAGATTAAAAATAAATCACTTGGTGGTGTGTGTGAATTCTGCTATGGCATGGTGTGACTCGGTAGCGCGAGTATCTTTAATGCAACTTTTTACCTTCAATTACATCTGAATCATACAGTGAATCAAATTGAAAGCACAAGCAGCTTTTGCTGAGGAAAACAATATGCAAATTGATTATAATCTGTGAGCCAGTTCAGGTGTTTCTGCATGTTTTATGTTACGTTACACTAATAGCGACTATAACACTTAAGCGTAGTGGTTTTCTTGAAGATACATCTGTACTGGATCACAGAACATAGGCATGCTGCATATCATTTTAATCAGCAGAAGCAGATTGTTCTAATAAGATGCATTTTAGTGTAAAAAGACGCATTAAAAGATGCACGATGCTACCAAGTCACACAGCACTCCGATGACCTTAGACTCAAAACATTTCTCTCAACATCCTATCACTTGAAATTTCTGCTATACAGTAGAAATTGTATTATACACATAACAGGGGGCAAGTTTCACATAATGAGAGATCATGTTAGGTTCAATACTTTTTAAAATACACTACTTTGTACTTTCCTTCTCCCTTCCTCTCTGTGTATGGACACCCAACTTCCTAAACCACCTCCCCCCACCATCACACAATTATAATTCATCTGCATTGAGCTCATTATATGGCTCACCAACACCCCTCCTTCTTTTGCTTCTTTTCAATGCTGCCGCATGCTGAGCCTGCTATTGACAAGGAATACATTGTCTACTTTAATTGCATACTTCACATCACATACACAACAGGTGATGTTCTCAACATGGATAGACTGTTTAGTCTAGTGGGTACTGTCTGCGCTTTGCACCTTGAGGTCTGGGGTTCGGATCATGGAAGGGGAGTTTTTTTTCCTTTTCTTTTGAATCTTTATTTTTAGATTAAAAATAAATCACATGGTGTTGTGTTTGAATTCTGTTATGGCATGGTGTGACTCGGTAGCGCGAGCATCTTTAATGCAACTTTTTACCTTCAATTACATCTGAATCATACAGCGAATCAAATTGAAAGCACTAGCAGCTTTTGCTGATGAAAACAATATGCAAATTGATTATAATCTGTGAGCCAGTTCAGGTGTTTCTGCATGTTTTATGTTACGTTACACTAATAGCGACTATAACACTTAAACGTAGTGGTTTTCTTGAAGATACACCTGTTCTGGATCACAGAACATAGGCATGCTGCATATCATTTTAATCAGCAGAAGCAGATTGTTCTAATAAGATGCATTTTAGGGTAAAAAGATGCATTAAAAGACGCACAACGCTACCAAGTCACACAGCACTCCTATGACCTTAGACTCAAAACATTTCTCTCAACATCCTATCACTTGAAATTTCTGCTATACAGTATAAATTGTTTTGTACACATAACAGGGGGCAAGTTTCACATAATGAGAGATCATGTTAAGTTCAATACTTTTTAAAATACACTACTTTGTACTTTCCTTCTCACTTCCTCTCTGTGTATGGACACCCAAGTTCCTAAACCACCTCCCCCCACCATCACACAATTATAATTCATCTGTATTGAGCTCATTATATGGCTCACCAACACCCCACCTTCTTTTGCTTTTACTCAATGCTGCCACATGCTGAGCCTGCTAATGACAAGGTATTCATTGTCTGCTTTAATTGCATACTTCACATCAAATACACAACAGGTGATGCTCTCAACATGTATAGACTGTTTAGTCTAGTGGGTACTGTCTGCGCTTTGCACCTTGAGGTATTGGGTTCGGATCATGGAAGGGGAGTTTTTTTTCCTTTTCTTTTGAATCTTTATTTTTAGATTAAAAATAAATCACTTGGTGGTGTGTTTGAATTCTGTTATGGCATGGTGTGACTCGGTAGTGCAAGAATCTTTAATGCAACTTTTTACCTTCAATTACATCTGATTCATACAGCGAATCAAATTGAAAGCACAAGCAGCTTTTGCTGATGAAAACAATATGCAAATTGGTTATAATCTGTGAGCCAGTTCAGGTGTTTCTGCATGTTTTATGTTACGTTACACTAATAGCGACTATAACACTTAAACGTAGTGGTTTTCTTGAAGATACATCTTTACTGGATCACAGAACATAGGCATGCAGCATATCATTTTAATCAGCAGAAGCCGATTGTTCTAATAAGATGCATTTTAGGGTAAAAAGAGGCATTAAAAGATGCACGATGCTACCAAGTCACACAGCACTACTATGACCTTAGACTTTAAACATTTCTCTCAACATCCTATCACTTGAAATTTCTGCTGTACAGTAGACATTGTATTGTACACATAACAGGGGGCAAGTTTCACATAATGAGAGATCATGTTAGCTTCAATACATTTTAAATTACACTACTTTGTACTTTCCTTCTCCCTTCCTCTCTGTGTATGGCCACCCATGTTCCTATACCACCTCCCCCCACCATCACACAATTATAATTAATCTGCATTGAGCTCATTATATGGCTCACCAACACCCCACCATCTTTTGCTTCTATTCAATGCTGCCGCATGCTGAGCCTGCTAATGACAAGGTATACATTGTCTACTTTAATTGCACACTTCACATCACATACACAACAGGTGATGTTCTCAACATGGATAGACTGTTTAGTCTAGTGGGTACTGCCTGCGCTTTGGACCTTGAGTTCTGGGGTTCGGATCATGGAAGGGGAGTTTTTTTTCCTTTTCTTTTGAATCTTTATTTTTAAATTAAAAATAAATATCTTGGTGGTGTGTGTGAATTGTGTTATGACATGGTGTGACTCGGTAGCGTGAGAATCTTTAATGCAACTTTTTATCTTCAATTACATCTGGATCATACAGCGAATCAAATTGAAAGCACAAGCAGCTTTTGCTGATGAAAACAATATGCAAATTGATTATAATCTGTGAGCCAGTTCAGGTGTTTCTGCATGTTTTAAGTTACGTTACACTAAAAGCAACTATAACACTTAAACGTAGTGGTTTTCTTGAAGATACATCTGTACTGGATCACAGAACATAGGCATGCTGCATATCATTTTAATCAGCAGAAGCAGATTGTTCTAATAAGATGCATTTTAGGGTAAAAAGATGCATTAAAA
The DNA here is from genome assembly GCA_031769625.1 of Taudactylus pleione. Classification (NCBI taxonomy): domain Eukaryota; kingdom Metazoa; phylum Chordata; class Amphibia; order Anura; family Myobatrachidae; genus Taudactylus; species Taudactylus pleione. The sequence continues at coordinate 8,833,835 of JAUIMM010000759.1, forward strand.
GATGCACGATGCTACCAAGTCACACAGCTATCCTATGACCTTAGACTCAAAACATTTCTCTCAACATCCTATCACTTGAAATTTCTGCTATACAGTAGAAATTGTATTATACACAAAACAGGGGGCAAGTTTCACATAATGAGAGATCATGTTAGGTTCAATACTTTTTAAAATACACTACTTTGTACTTTCCTTCTCCCTTCCTCTCTGTGAATGGACACCCAAGTTCCTAAACCACCTCCCCCCACCATCACACAATTATAATTCATCTGCATTGAGCTCATTATATTGCTCACCAACACCCCACCTTCTTTTGCTTCTATTCAATGCTGCCGCATGCTGAGCCTGCTATTGACAAGGTATACATTGTCTACTTTAATTGCACACTTCACATCACATACACAACAGGTGATGTTCTCAACATGGATAGACTGTTTTGTCTAGTGGGTACTGTCTACGCTTTGCACCTTGAGGTATGGGGTTCGGATCATGGAAGGGAAGTATTTTTTCTTTTTCTTTTGAATCTTTATTTTTAGATTAAAAATAAATCACTTGGTGGTGTGTGTGAATTCTGCTATGGCATGGTGTGACTAGGTAGCGCGAGTATCTTTAATGCAACTTTTTACCTTCAATTACATCTGAATCATACAGTGAATCAAATTGAAAGCACAAGCAGCTTTTGCTGAGGAAAACAATATGCAAATTGATTATAATCTGTGAGCCAGTTCAGGTGTTTCTGCATGTTTTATGTTACGTTACACTAATAGCGACTATAACACTTAAGCGTAGTGGTTTTCTTGAAGATACATCTGTACTGGATCACAGAACATAGGCATGCTGCATATCATTTTAATCAGCAGAAGCAGATTGTTCTAATAAGATGCATATTAGTGTAAAAAGACGCATTAAAAGATGCACGATGCTACCAAGTCACACAGCACTCCGATGACCTTAGACTCAAAACATTTCTCTCAACATCCTTTCACTTGAAATTTCTGCTGTACAGTAGACATTGTATTGTACACATAACAGGGGGCAAGTTTCACATAATGAGAGATCATGTTAGCTTCAATACATTTTAAATTACACTACTTTGTACTTTCCTTCTCCCTTCCTCTCTGTGTATGGCCACCCATGTTCCTATACCACCTCCCCCCACCATCACACAATTATAATTAATCTGCATTGAGCTCATTATATGGCTCACCAACACCCCACCATCTTTTGCTTCTATTCAATGCTGCCGCATGCTGAGCCTGCTAATGACAAGGTATACATTGTCTACTTTAATTGCACACTTCACATCACATACACAACAGGTGATGTTCTCAACATGGATAGACTGTTTAATCTAGTGGGTACTGCCTGCGCTTTGGACCTTGAGTTCTGGGGTTCGGATCATGGAAGGGGAGTTTTTTTTCCTTTTCTTTTGAATCTTTATTTTTAAATTAAAAATAAATATCTTGGTGGTGTGTGTGAATTGTGTTATGACATGGTGTGACTCGGTAGCGTGAGAATCTTTAATGCAACTTTTTACCTTCAATTACATCTGGATCATACAGCGAATCAAATTGAAAGCACAAGCAGCTTTTGCTGATGAAAACAATATGCAAATTGATTATAATCTGTGAGCCAGTTCAGGTGTTTCTGCATGTTTTAAGTTACGTTACACTAAAAGCAACTATAACACTTAAACGTAGTGGTTTTCTTGAAGATACATCTGTACTGGATCACAGAACATAGGCATGCTGTATATCATTTTAATCAGCAGAAGCAGATTGTTCTAATAAGATGCATTTTAGTGTAAAAAGACGCATTAAAAGATGCACGATGCTACCAAGTCACACAGCACTCCGATGACCTTAGACTCAAAACATTTCTCTCAACATCCTTTCACTTGAAATTTCTGCTGTACAGTAGAAATTGTATTTTACACATAACAGGGGGCAAGTTTCACATAATGAGAGATCATGTTAGGTTCAATACTTTTTAAAATACACTACTTTGTACTTTCCTTCTCCCTTCCTCTCTGTGTATGGACACCCAACTTCCTAAACCACCTCCCCCCACCATCACACAATTATAATTCATCTGCATTGAGCTCATTATATGGCTCACCAACACCCCTCCTTCTTTTGCTTCTTTTCAATGCTGCCGCATGCTGAACCTGCTATTGACAAGGAATACATTGTCTACTTTAATTGCATACTTCACATCACATACACAACAGGTGATGTTCTCAACATGGATAGACTGTTTAGTCTAGTGGGTACTGTCTGCGCTTTGCACCTTGAGGTCTGGGGTTCGGATCATGGAAGGGGAGTTTTTTTTCCTTTTCTTTTGAATCTTTATTTTTAGATTAAAAATAAATCACATGGTGTTGTGTTTGAATTCTGTTATGGCATGGTGTGACTCGGTAGCGCGAGTATCTTTAATGCAACTTTTTACCTTCAATTACATCTGAATCATACAGCGAATCAAATTGAAAGCACTAGCAGCTTTTGCTGATGAAAACAATATGCAAATTGATTATAATCTGTGAGCCAGTTCAGGTGTTTCTGCATGTTTTATGTTACGTTACACTAATAGCGACTATAACACTTAAACGTACTGGTTTTCTTGAAGATACACCTGTTCTGGATAACAGAACATAGGCATGCTGCATATCATTTTAATCAGCAGAAGCAGATTGTTCTAATAAGATGCATTTTAGGGTAAAAAGATGCATTAAAAGACGCACAACGCTACCAAGTCACACAGCACTCCTATGACCTTAGACTCAAAACATTTCTCTCAACATCCTATCACTTGAAATTTCTGCTATACAGTATAAATTGTTTTGTACACATAACAGGGGGCAAGTTTCACATAATGAGAGATCATGTTAAGTTCAATACTTTTTAAAATACACTACTTTGTACTTTCCTTCTCACTTCCTCTCTGTGTATGGACACCCAAGTTCCTAAACCACCTCCCCCCACCATCACACAATTATAATTCATCTGCATTGAGCTCATTATATGGCTCACCAACACCCCACCTTCTTTTGCTTCTACTCAATGCTGCCACATGCTGAGCCTGCTAATGACAAGGTATTCATTGTCTGCTTTAATTGCATACTTCACATCAAATACACAACAGGTGATGCTCTCAACATGTATAGACTGTTTAGTCTAATGGGTACTGTCTGCGCTTTGCACCTTGAGGTATTGGGTTCAGATCATGGAAGGGGAGTTTTTTTTCCTTTTCTTTTGAATCTTTATTTTTAGATTAAAAATAAATCACTTGGTGGTGTGTTTGAATTCTGTTATGGCATGGTGTGACTCGGTAGCGCAAGAATCTTTAATGCAACTTTTTACCTTCAATTACATCTGATTCATACAGCGAATCAAATTGAAAGCACAAGCAGCTTTTGCTGATGAAAACAATATGCAAATTGGTTATAATCTGTGAGCCAGTTCAGGTGTTTCTGCATGTTTTATGTTACGTTACACTAATAGCGACTATAACACTTAAACGTAGTGGTTTTCTTGAAGATACATCTTTACTGGATCACAGAACATAGGCATGCAGCATATCATTTTAATCAGCAGAAGCCGATTGTTCTAATAAGATGCATTTTAGGGTAAAAAGAGGCATTAAAAGATGCACGATGCTACCAAGTCACACAGCACTACTATGACCTTAGACTTTAAACATTTCTCTCAACATCCTATCACTTGAAATTTCTGCTGTACAGTAGACATTGTATTGTACACATAACAGGGGGCAAGTTTCACATAATGAGAGATCATGTTAGCTTCAATACATTTTAAATTACACTACTTTGTACTTTCCTTCTCCCTTCCTCTCTGTGTATGGCCACCCATGTTCCTAAACCACCTCCCCCCACCATCACACAATTATAATTCATCTGCATTGAGCTCATTATATCGCTCACCAACACCCCACCTTCTTTTGCTTCTATTCAATACTGCCGCATGCTGAGCCTGCTAATGACAAGGTATTCATTGTCTGCTTTAATTGCATACTTCACATCAAATACACAACAGGTGATGTTCTCAACATGGATAGACTGTCTAGGCTAGTGGGTACTTTCTGTGCTTTTCACATTGAGGTCTGGGGTTCGAATCATGGAAGGGGAGTTTTTTTTCCTTTTCTTTTGAATCTTTATATTTAGATTAAAAATAAATCACTTTGTGGTGTGTGTGAATTCTGTTATGGCATGGTGTGATATGGTAGCGCGAGCATCTTTAATGCAACTTTTTACCTTCAATTACATCTGAATCATACAGCGAATCAAATTGAAAGCACAAGCAGCTTTTGCTGATGAAAACAATATGCAAATTGATTATAATCTGTGAGCCAGTTCAGGTGTTTCTGCATGTTTTATGTTACGTTACACTAATAGCGACTATAACACTTAAATGTAGTGGTTTTCTTGAAGATACATCTGTACTGGATCACAGAACATAGGCATGCTGCATATCATTTTAATCAGCAGAAGCAGATTGTTCTAATAAGATGCACTTTAGTGTAAAAAGACGCATTAAAAGATGCACGATGCTACCAAGTCACACAGCACTCCTATGACCTTAGACTCAAAACAAATCTCTCAACATCCTATCACTTGAAATTTCTGCTATACAATAGAAATTGTATTTAACACATAACAGGGGGCAAGTTTCCCATAATGAGATATCATGTTAGGGTCAATACTTTTTAAAATACACTACTTTGTACTTTCCTTCTCACTTCCTCTCTGTGTATGGACACCCAAGTTCCTAAACCACCTCCTCCCACCATCACACAATTATAATTCATCTGCATTGAGCTCATTATATGGCTCACCAACACCCCACCTTCTTTTGCTTCTATTCAATGCTGCCGCATGGTGAGCCTGCTATTGACAAGGTATACATTGTCTACTTTAATTGCACACTTCACATCAAAAACACAACAGGTGATGTTCTCAACATGGATAGACTGTATAGGCTAGTGGGTACTGTCTGTGCTTTGCACATTGAGGTATGGGGTTCGGATCATGGAAGGGGAGTTTTTTTTCCTTTTCTTTTGAATCTTTATTTTTAGATTAAAAATAAATCACTTGGTGGTGTGTGTGAATTCTGTTATGGCATGGTGTGACTCGGTAGTGCGAGTATCTTTAATGCAAGTTTTTACCTTCAATTACATCTGAATCATACAGCGAATCAAATTGAAAGCACAAGCAGCTTTTTCTGATGAAAACAATATGCAAATTGATTATAATCTGTGAGCCAGTTCAGGTGTTTCTGCATGTCTTATGTTACGTTACACTAATAGCGACTATAACACTTAAACGTAGTGGTTTTCTTGAAGATACATCTGTACTGGATCACAGAACATAGGCATGCTGCATATCATTTTAATCAGCAGAAGCAGATTGTTCTAATAAGATGCATTTTAGGGTAAAAAGATCCATTAAAAGATGCACGATGCTACCAAGTCACACAGCTCTCCTATGACCTTAGACTCAAAACATTTCTCTCAACATCCTATCACTTGAAATTTCTGCTATACAGTAGAAATTGTATTATACACATAACAGGGGGCAAGTTTCACATAATGAGAGATCATGTTAGGTTCAATACTTTTTAAAATACACTACTTTGTACTTTCCTTCTCCCTTCCTCTCTGTGTATGGACACCCAAGATCCTAAACCACCTCCCCCCACCATCACACAATTATAATTCATCTGCATTGAGCTCATTATATCGCTCACCAACACCCCACCTTCTTTTGCTTCTATTCAATGCTGCCGCATGCTGAGCCTGCTAATGACAAGGTATTCATTGTCTGCTTTAATTGCATACTTCACATCAAATACACAACAGGTGATGTTCTCAACATGGATAGACTGTTTAGGCTAGTGGGTACTTTCTGTGCTTTTCACATTGAGGTCTGGGGTTCGAATCATGGAAGGGGAGTTTTTTTTCCTTTTCTTTTGAATCTTTATTTTTAGATTAAATATAAATCACTTTGTGGTGTGTGTGAATTCTGTTATGGCATGGTGTGACTCGGTAGCGCGAGTATCTTTAATGCAACTTTTTACCTTCAATTACAGCTGAATCATACAGCGAATCAAATTGAAAGCACAAGCAGCTTTTGCTGATGAAAACAATATGCAAATTGATTATAATCTGTGAGCCAGTTCAGGTGTTTCTGCATGTTTTATGTTACGTTACACTAATAGCGACTATAACACTTAAACGTAGTGGTTTTCTTGAAGATACATCTTTACTGGATCACAGAACATAGGCATGCAGCATATCATTTTAATCAGCAGAAGCCAATTGTTCTAATAAGATGCATTTTAGGGTAAAAAGAGGCATTAAAAGATGCACGATGCTACCAAGTCACACAGCACTACTATGACCTTAGACTTTAAACATTTCTCTCAACATCCTATCACTTGAAATTTCTGCTGTACAGTAGACATTGTATTGTACACATAACAAGGGGCAAGTTTCACATAATGAGAGATCATGTTAGCTTCAATACATTTTAAAATACACTACTTTGTACTTTCCTTCTCCCTTCCTCTCTGTGTATGGCCACCCATGTTCCTATACCACCTCCCCCCACCATCACACTATTATAATTAATCTGCATTGAGCTCATTATATGGCTCACCAACACCCCACCATCTTTTGCTTCTATTCAATGCTGCCGCATGCTGAGCCTGCTAATGACAAGGTATACATTGTCTACTTTAATTGCACACTTCACATCACATACACAACAGGTGATGTTCTCAACATGGATAGACTGTTTAGTCTAGTGGGTACTGCCTGCGCTTTGGACCTTGAGTTCTGGTGTTCGGATCATGGAAGGGGAGTTTTTTTCTTTTTCTTTTGAATCTTTTTTTTTAAATTAAAAATAAATATCTTGGTGGTGTGTGTGAATTGTGTTATGACATGGTGTGACTCGGTAGCGTGAGAATCTTTAATGCAACTTTTTACCTTCAATTACATCTGGATCATACAGCGAATCAAATTGAAAGCACAAGCAGCTTTTGCTGATGAAAACAATATGCAAATTGATTATAATCTGTGAGCCAGTTCAGGTGTTTCTGCATGTTTTAAGTTATGTTACACTAAAAGCAACTATAACACTTAAACGTAGTGGTTTTCTTGAAGATACATCTGTACTGGATCACAGAACATAGGCATGCTGCATATCATTTTAATCAGCAGAAGCAGATTGTTCTAATAAGATGCATTTTAGGGTAAAAAGATGCATTAAAAGATGCACGATGCTACCAAGTCACACAGCTCTCCTATGACCTTAGACTCAAAACATTTCTCTCAACATCCTATCACTTGAAATTTCTGCTATACAGTAGAAATTGTATTATACACAAAACAGGGGGCAAGTTTCACATAATGAGAGATCATGTTAGGTTCAATACTTTTTAAAATACACTACTTTGTACTTTCCTTCTCCCTTCCTCTCTGTGTATGGACACCCAAGTTCCTAAACCACCTCCCCCCACCATCACACAATTATAATTCATCTGCATTGAGCTCATTATATTGCTCACCAACACCCCACCTTCTTTTGCTTCTATTCAATGCTGCCGCATGCTGAGCCTGCTATTGACAAGGTATACATTGTCTACTTTAATTGCACACTTCACATCACATACACAACAGGTGATGTTCTCAACATGGATAGACTGTTTTGTCTAGTGGGTACTGTCTACGCTTTGCACCTTGAGGTATGGGGTTCGGATCATGGAAGGGAAGTATTTTTTCTTTTTCTTTTGAATCTTTAATTTTAGATTAAAAATAAATCACCTGGTGGTGTGTGTGAATTCTGCTATGGCATGGTGTGACTCGGTAGCGCGAGTATCTTTAATGCAACTTTTTACCTTCAATTACATCTGAATCATACAGTGAATCAAATTGAAAGCACAAGCAGCTTTTGCTGATGAAAACAATATGCAAATTGATTATAATCTGTGAGCCAGTTCAGGTGTTTCTGCATGTTTTATGTTACGTTACACTAATAGCGACTATAACACTTAAGCGTAGTGGTTTTCTTGAAGATACATCTGTACTGGATCACAGAACATAGGCATGCTGCATATCATTTTAATCAGCAGAAGCAGATTGTTCTAATAAGATGCATTTTAGTGTAAAAAGACGCAATAAAAGATGCACGATGCTACCAAGTCACACAGCACTCCGATGACCTTAGACTCAAAACATTTCTCTCAACATCCTATCACTTGAAATTTCTGCTGTACAGTAGAAATTGTATTATACACATAACAGGGGGCAAGTTTCACATAATGAGAGATCATGTTAGGTTCAATACTTTTTAAAATACACTACTTTGTACTTTCCTTCTCCCTTCCTCTCTGTGTATGGACACCCAAGTTCCTAAACCACCTCCCCCCACCATCACACAATTATAATTCATCTGCATTGAGCTCATTATATCGCTCACCAACACCCCACCTTCTTTTGCTTCTATTCAATACTGCCGCATGCTGAGCCTGCTAATGACAAGGTATTCATTGTCTGCTTTAATTGCATACTTCACATCAAATACACAACAGGTGATGTTCTCAACATGGATAGACTGTTTAGGCTAGTGGGTACTTTCTGTGCTTTTCACATTGAGGTCTGGGGTCCGAATCATGGAAGGGGAGTTTTTTTTCCTTTTCTATTGAATCTTTATATTTAGATTAAAAATAAATCACTTTGTGGTGTGTGTGAATTCTTTTATGGCATGGTGTGATTCGTTAGCGCGAGCATCTTTAATGCAACTTTTTACCTTCAATTACATCTGAATCATACAGCGAATCAAATTGAAAGCACAAGCAGCTTTTGCTGATGAAAACAATATGCAAATTGATTATAATCTGTGAGCCAGTTCAGGTGTTTCTGCATGTTTTATGTTACGTTACACTAATAGCGACTATAACACTTAAATGTAGTGGTTTTCTTGAAGATACATCTGTACTGGATCACAGAACATAGGCATGCTGCATATCATTTTAATCAGCAGAAGCAGATTGTTCTAATAAGATGCACTTTAGTGTAAAAAGACGCATTAAAAGATGCACGATGCTACCAAGTCACACAGCACTCCTATGACCTTAGACTCAAAACAAATCTCTCAACATCCTATCACTTGAAATTTCTGCTATACAATAGAAATTGTATTTAACACATAACAGGGGGCAAGTTTCCCATAATGACAGATCATGTTAGGTTCAATACTTTTTAAAATACACTACTTTGTACTTTCCTTCTCACTTCCTCTCTGTGTATGGACACCCAAGTTCCTAATCCACCTCCCCCCACCATCACACAATTATAATTCATCTGCATTGAGCTCATTATATGGCTCACCAACACACCACCTTCTTTTGCTTCTATTCAATGCTGCCGCATGCTGAGCCTGCGATTGACAAGGTATACATTGTCTACTTTAATTGCACACTTCACATCAAAAACACAACAGGTGATGTTCTCAACATGGATAGACTGTTTAGGCTAGTGGGTACTGTCTGTGCTTTGCACATTGAGGTATGGGGTTGGGATCATGGAAGGGGAGTTTTTTTTCCTTTTCTTTTGAATCTTTATTTTTAGATTAAAAATAAATCACTTGGTGGTGTGTGTGAATTCTGTTATGGCATGGTGTGTCTCGGTAGCGCGAGTATCTTTAATGCAAGTTTTTACCTTCAATTACATCTGAATCATAGAGCGAATCAAATTGAAAGCACAAGCAGCTTTTGCTGATGAAAACAATATGCAAATTGATTATAATCTGTGAGCCAGTTCAGGTGTTTCTGCATGTTTTATGTTACGTTACACTAATAGCGACTATAACACTTAAACGTAGTGGTTTTCTTGAAGATACATCTGTACTGGATCACAGAACATAGGCATGCTGCATATCATTTTAATCAGCAGAAGCAGATTGTTCTAATAAGATGCATTTTAGGGTAAAAAGATGCATTAAAAGATGCACGATGCTACCAAGTCACACAGCTCTCCTATGACCTTAGACTCAAAACATTTCTCTCAACATCCTATCACTTGAAATTTCTGCTATACAGTAGAAATTGTATTATACACAAAACAGTGGGCAAGTTTCACATAATGAGAGATCATGTTAGGTTCAATACTTTTTAAAATACACTACTTTGTACTTTCCTTCTCCCTTCCTCTCTGTGTATGGACACCCAAGTTCCTAAACCACCTCCCCCCACCATCACACAATTATAATTCATCTGCATTGAGCTCATTATATGGCTCACCAACACCCCTCCTTCCTTTGCTTCTATTCAATGCTGCCGCATGCTGAGCCTGCTATTGACAAGGTATACATTGTCTACTTTAATTGCACACTTCACATCAAAAACACAACAGGTGATGTTCTCAACATGGATAGACTGTTTAGGCTAGTGGGTACTGTCTGTGCTTTGCACATTGAGGTATGGGGTTGGGATCATGGAAGGGGAGTTTTTTTTCCTTTTCTTTTGAATCTTTATTTTTAGATTAAAAATAAATCACTTTGTGGTGTGTGTGAATTCTGTTATGGCATGGTGTGATTCGGTAGCGCGAGTATCTTTAATGCAAGTTTTTACCTTCAATTACATCTGAATCATACAGCGAATCAAATTGAAAGCACAAGCAGCTTTTGCTGATGAAAACAATATGCAAATTGATTATAATCTGTGAGCCAGTTCAGGTGTTTCTGCATGTTTTATGTTACGTTACACTAATAGCGACTATAACACTTAAATGTAGTGGTTTTCTTGAAGATACATCTTTACTGGATCACAGAACATAGGCATGCAGCATATCATTTTAATCAGCAGAAGCCGATTGTTCTAATAAGATGCATTTTAGGGTAAAAAGAGGCATTAAAAGATGCACGATGCTACCAAGTCACACAGCACTACTATGACCTTAGACTTTAAACATTTCTCTCAACATCCTATCACTTGAAATTTCTGCTGTGCAGTAGACATTGTATTGTACACATAACAATGGGCAAGTTTCACATAATGAGAGATCATGTTAGCTTCAATACATTTTAAAATACACTACTTTGTACTTTCCTTCTCCCTTCCTCTCTGTGTATGGACACCCAAGTTCCTAAACCACCTCACCCCACCATCACACAATTATAATTCATCTGCATTGAGCTCATTATATTGCTCACCAACACCCCACCTTCTTTTGCTTCTATTGAATGCTGCCGCATGCTGAGCCTGCTATTGACAAGGTATACATTGTCTACTTTAATTGCACACTTCACATCACATACACAACAGGTGATGTTCTCAACATGGATAGACTGTTTTGTCTAGTGGGTACTGTCTACGCTTTGCACCTTGAGGTATGGGGTTCGGATCATGGAAGGGAAGTATTTTTTCTTTTTCTTTTGAATCTTTATTTTTAGATTAAAAATAAATCACTTGGTGGTGTGTGTGAATTCTGCTATGGCATGGTGTGACTCGGTAGCGCGAGTATCTTTAATGCAACTTTTTACCTTCAATTACATCTGAATCATACAGTGAATCAAATTGAAAGCACAAGCAGCTTTTGCTGATGAAAACAATATGCAAATTGATTATAATCTGTGAGCCAGTTCAGGTGTTTCTGCATGTTTTATGTTACGTTACACTAATAGCGACTATAACACTTAAGCGTAGTGGTTTTCTTGAAGATACATCTGTACTGGATCACAGAACATAGGCATGCTGCATATCATTTTAATCAGCAGAAGCAGATTGTTCTAATAAGATGCATTTTAGTGTAAAAAGACGCAATAAAAGATGCACGATGCTACCAAGTCACACAGCACTCCGATGACCTTAGACTCAAAACATTTCTCTCAACATCCTATCACTTGAAATTTCTGCTGTACAGTAGAAATTGTATTATACACATAACAGGGGGCAAGTTTCACATAATGAGAGATCATGTTAGGTTCAATACTTTTTAAAATACACTACTTTGTACTTTCCTTCTCCCTTCCTCTCTGTGTATGGACACCCAAGTTCCTAAACCACCTCCCCCCACCATCACACAATTATAATTCATCTGCATTGAGCTCATTATATCACTCACCAACACCCCACCTTCTTTTCCTTCTATTCAATACTGCCGCATGCTGAGCCTGCTAATGACAAGGTATTCATTGTCTGCTTTAATTGCATACTTCACATCAAATACACAACAGGTGATGTTCTCAACATGGATAGACTGTTTAGGCTAGTGGGTACTTTCTGTGCTTTTCACATTGAGGTCTAGGGTCCGAATCATGGAAGGGGAGTTTTTTTTCCTTTTCTTTTGAATCTTTATATTTAGATTAAAAATAAATCACTTTGTGGTGTGTGTGAATTCTTTTATGGCATGGTGTGATTCGGTAGCGCGAGCATCTTTAATGCAACTTTTTACCTTCAATTACATCTGAATCATACAGCGAATCAAATTGAAAGCACAAGCAGCTTTTGCTGATGAAAACAATATGCAAATTGATTATAATCTGTGAGCCAGTTCAGGTGTTTCTGCATGTTTTATGTTACGTTACACTAATAGCGACTATAACACTTAAATGTAGTGGTTTTCTTGAAGATACATCTGTACTGGATCACAGAACATAGGCATGCTGCATATCATTTTAATCAGCAGAAGCAGATTGTTCTAATAAGATGCACTTTAGTGTAAAAAGACGCATTAAAAGATGCACGATGCTACCAAGTCACACAGCACTCCTATGACCTTAGACTCAAAACAAATCTCTCAACATCCTATCACTTGAAATTTCTGCTATACAATAGAAATTGTATTTAACACATAACAGGGGGCAAGTTTCCCATAATGACAGATCATGTTAGGTTCAATACTTTTTAAAATACACTACTTTGTACTTTCCTTCTCACTTCCTCTCTGTGTATGGACACCCAAGTTCCTAATCCACCTCCCCCCACCATCACACAATTATAATTCATCTGCATTGAGCTCATTATATGGCTCACCAACACACCACCTTCTTTTGCTTCTATTCAATGCTACCGCATGCTGAGCCTGCGATTGACAAGGTATACATTGTCTACTTTAATTGCACACTTCACATCAAAAACACAACAGGTGATGTTCTCAACATGGATAGACTGTTTAGGCTAGTGGGTACTGTCTGTGCTTTGCACATTGAGGTATGGGGTTGGGATCATGGAAGGGGAGTTTTTTTTCCTTTTCTTTTGAATCTTTATTTTTAGATTAAAAATAAATCACTTGGTGGTGTGTGTGAATTCTGTTATGGCATGGTGTGTCTCGGTAGCGGGAGTATCTTTAATGCAAGTTTTTACCTTCAATTACATCTGAATCATACAGCGAATCAAATTGAAAGCACAAGCAGCTTTTGCTGATGAAAACAATATGCAAATTGATTATAATCTGTGAGCCAGTTCAGGTGTTTCTGCATGTTTTATATTACGTTACACTAATAGCGACTATAACACTTAAACGTAGTGGTTTTCTTGAAGATACATCTGTACTGGATCACAGAACATAGGCATGCTGCATATCATTTTAATCAGCAGAAGCAGATTGTTCTAATAAGATGCATTTTAGGGTAAAAAGATGCATTAAAAGATGCACGATGCTACCAAGTCACACAGCTCTCCTATGACCTTAGACTCAAAACATTTCTCTCAACATCCTATCACTTGAAATTTCTGCTATACAGTAGAAATGGTATTATACACAAAACAGGGGGCAAGTTTCACATAATGAGAGATCATGTTATGTTCAATACTTTTTAAAATACACTACTTTGTACTTTCCTTCTCCCTTCCTCTCTGTGTATGGACACCCAAGTTCCTAAACCACCTCCCCCCACCATCACACAATTATAATTCATCTGCATTGAGCTCATTATATGGCTCACCAACACCCCTCCTTCCTTTGCTTCTATTCAATGCTGCCGCATGCTGAGCCTGCTATTGACAAGGTATACATTGTCTACTTTAATTGCACACTTCACATCAAAAACACAACAGGTGATGTTCTCAACATGGATAGACTGTTTAGGCTAGTGGGTACTGTCTGTGCTTTGCACATTGAGGTATGGGGTTTGGATCATGGAAGGGGAGTTTGTTTTCCTTTTCTTTTGAATCTTTATTTTTAGATTAAAAATAAATCACTTGGTGGTGTGTGTGAATTCTGTTATGGCATGGTGTGACTCGGTAGCGCGAGTATCTTTAATGCAAGTTTTTACCTTCAATTACATCTGAATCATACAGCGAATCAAATTGAAAGCACAAGCAGCTTTTGCTGATGAAAACAATATGCAAATTGATTATAATCTGTGAGCCAGTTCAGGTGTTTCTGCATGTTTTATGTTACGTTACACTAATAGCGACTATAACACTTAAACGTAGTGGTTTTCTTGAAGATACATCTGTACTGGATCACAGAACATAGGCATGCTGCATATCATTTTAATCAGCAGAAGCAGATTGTTCTAATAAGATGCATTTTAGGGTAAAAAGATGCATTAAAAGATGCACGATGCTACCAAGTCACACAGCTCTCCTATGACCTTAGACTCAAAACATTTCTCTCAACATCCTATCACTTGAAATTTCTGCTATACATTAGAAATTGTATTATACACAAAACAGGGGGCAAGTTTCACATAATGAGAGATCATGTTAGGGTCAATACTTTTTAAAATACACTACTTTGTACTTTCCTTCTCCCTTCCTCTCTGTGTATGGACACCCAAGTTCCTAAACCACCTCCCCCCACCATCACACAATTATAATTCATCTGCATTGAGCTCATTATATGGCTCACCAACACCCCACCTTCTTTTGCTTCTATTCAATGCTGCCGCATGGTGAGCCTGCTATTGACAAGGTATACATTGTCTACTTTAATTGCACACTTCACATCAAAAACACAACAGGTGATGTTCTCAACATGGATAGACTGTATAGGCTAGTGGGTACTGTCTGTGCTTTGCACATTGAGGTATGGGGTTCGGATCATGGAAGGGGAGTTTTTTTTCCTTTTCTTTTGAATCTTTATTTTTAGATTAAAAATAAATCACTTGGTGGTGTGTGTGAATTCTGTTATGGCATGGTGTGACTCGGTAGCGCGAGTATCTTTAATGCAAGTTTTTACCTTCAATTACATCTGAATGATACAGCGAATCAAATTGAAAGCACAAGCAGCTTTTGCTGATGAAAACAATATGCAAATTGATTATAATCTGTGAGCAAGTTCAGGTGTTTCTGCATGTCTTATGTTACGTTACACTAATAGCGACTATAACACTTAAACGTAGTGGTTTTCTTGAAGATACATCTGTACTGGATCACAGAACATAGGCATGCTGCATACCATTTTAATCAGCAGAAGCAGATTGTTCTAATAAGATGCATTTTATTGTAAAAAGATGCATTAAAAGATGCACGATGCTACCAAGTCACACAGCTCTCCTATGACCTTAGACTCAAAACATTTCTCTCAACATCCTATCACTTGAAATTTCTGCTATACAGTAGAAATTGTATTATACACAAA
This sequence comes from Taudactylus pleione, assembly GCA_031769625.1. Lineage (NCBI taxonomy): Eukaryota > Metazoa > Chordata > Amphibia > Anura > Myobatrachidae > Taudactylus > Taudactylus pleione. The sequence continues at coordinate 8,849,438 of JAUIMM010000759.1, forward strand.
ACAGGGGGCAAGTTTCACATAATGAGAGATCATGTTAGGTTCAATACTTTTTAAAATACACTACTTTGTACTTTCCTTCTCCCTTCCTCTCTGTGTATGGACACCCAAGTTCCTAAACCACCTCCCCCCACCATCACACAATTATAATTCATCTGCATTGAGCTCATTATATCGCTCACCAACACCCCACCTTCTTTTGCATCTATTCAATGCTGCTGCATGCTGAGCCTGCTAATGACAAGGTATTCATTGTCTGCTTTAATTGCATACTTCACATCAAATACACAACAGGTGATGTTCTCAACATGGATAGACTGTTTAGGCTAGTGGGTACTTTCTGTGCTTTTCACATTGAGGTCTGGGGTTTGAATCATGGAAGGGGAGTTTTTTTTCCTTTTCTTTTGAATCTTTATATTTAGATTAAAAATAAATCACTTTGTGGTGTGTGTGAATTCTGTTATGGCATGGTGTGACTCGGTAGCGCGAGTATCTTTAATGCAAGTTTTTACCTTCAATTACATCTGAATCATACAGCGAATCAAACTGAAAGCACAAGCAGCTTTTGCTGATAAAAACAATATGCAAATTGATTATAATCTGTGAGCCAGTTCAGGTGTTTCTGCATGTTTTATGTTACGTTACACTAATAGCTACTATAACACTTAAACGTAGTGGTTTTCTTGAAGATACATCTGTACTGGATCACAGAACATAGGCATGCTGCATATCATTTTAATCAGCAGAAGCAGATTTTTCTAATAAGATGCATTTTAGGGTAAAAAGATGCATTAAAAGATGCACGATGCTACCAAGTCACACAGCTCTCCTATGACCTTACACTAAAACATTTCTCTCAACATCCTATCACTTGAAATTTCTGCTATACATTAGAAATTGTATTATACACAAAACAGGGGGCAAGTTTCACATAATGAGAGATCATGTTAGGGTCAATACTTTTTAAAATACACTACTTTGTACTTTCCTTCTCCCTTCCTCTCTGTGTATGGACACCCAAGTTCCTAAACCACCTCCCCCCACCATCACACAATTATAATTCATCTGCATTGAGCTCATTATATGGCTCACCAACACCCCACCTTCTTTTGCTTCTATTCAATGCTGCCGCATGGTGAGCCTGCTATTGACAAGGTATACATTGTCTACTTTAATTGCACACTTCACATCAAAAACACAACAGGTGATGTTCTCAACATGGATAGACTGTATAGGCTAGTGGGTACTGTCTGTGCTTTGCACATTGAGGTATGGGGTTCGGATCATGGAAGGGGAGTTTTTTTTCCTTTTCTTTTGAATCTTTATTTTTAGATTAAAAATAAATCACTTGGTGGTGTGTGTGAATTCTGTTATGGCATGGTGTGACTCGGTAGCGCGAGTATCTTTAATGCAAGTTTTTACCTTCAATTACATCTGAATGATACAGCGAATCAAATTGAAAGCACAAGCAGCTTTTTCTGATGAAAACAATATGCAAATTGATTATAATCTGTGAGCCAGTTCAGGTGTTTCTGCATGTCTTATGTTACGTTACACTAATAGCGACTATAACACTTAAACGTAGTGGTTTTCTTGAAGATACATCTGTACTGGATCACAGAACATAGGCATGCTGCATACCATTTTAATCAGCAGAAGCAGATTGTTCTAATAAGATGCATTTTAGGGTAAAAAGATGCATTAAAAGATGCACGATGCTACCAAGTCAAACAGCTCTCCTATGACCTTAGACTCAAAACATTTCTCTCAACATCCTATCACTTGAAATTTCTGCTATACAGTAGAAATTGTATTATACACAAAACAGGGGGCAAGTTTCACATAATGAGAGATCATGTTAGGTTCAATACTTTTTAAAATACACTACTTTGTACTTTCCTTCTCCCTTCCTCTCTGTGTATGGACACCCAAGTTCCTAAACCACCTCCCCCCACCATCACACAATTATAATTCATCTGCATTGAGCTCATTATATCGCTCACCAACACCCCACCTTCTTTTGCATCTATTCAATGCTGCCGCATGCTGAGCCTGCTAATGACAAGGTATTCATTGTGTGCTTTAATTGCATACTTCACATCAAATACACAACAGGTGATGTTCTCAACATGGATAGACTGTTTAGGCTAGTGGGTACTTTCTGTGCTTTTCACATTGAGGTCTGGGGTTCGAATCATGGAAGGGGAGTTTTTTTTCCTTTTCTTTTGAATCTTTATATTTAGATTAAAAATAAATCACTTTGTGGTGTGTGTGAATTCTGTTATGGCATGGTGTGACTCGGTAGCGCGAGTATCTTTAATGCAAGTTTTTACCTTCAATTACATCTGAATCATACAGCGAATCAAACTGAAAGCACAAGCAGCTTTTGCTGATGAAAACAATATGCAAATTGATTATAATCTGTGAGCCAGTTCAGGTGTTTCTGCATGTTTTATGTTACGTTACACTAATAGCGACTATAACACTTAAACGTAGTGGTTTTCTTGAAGATACATCTGTACTGGATCACAGAACATAGGCATGCTGCATATCATTTTAATCAGCAGAAGCAGATTGTTCTAATAAGATGCATTTTAGGGTAAAAAGATGCATTAAAAGATGCACGATGCTACCAAGTCACACAGCTCTCCTATGACCTTAGACTCAAAACATTTCTCTCAACATCCTATCACTTGAAATTTCTGCTATACATTAGAAATTGTATTATACACAAAACAGGGGGCAAGTTTCACATAATGAGAGATCATGTTAGGGTCAATACTTTTTAAAATACACTACTTTGTACTTTCCTTCTCCCTTCCTCTCTGTGTATGGACACCCAAGTTCCTAAACCACCTCCCCCCACCATCACACAATTATAATTCATCTGCATTGAGCTCATTATATGGCTCACCAACACCCCACCTTCTTTTGCTTCTATTCAATGCTGCCGCATGGTGAGCCTGCTATTGACAAGGTATACATTGTCTACTTTAATTGCACACTTCACATCCAAAACACAACAGGTGATGTTCTCAACATGGATAGACTGTTTAGGCTAGTGGGTACTGTCTGTGCTTTGCACATTGAGGTATGGGGTTCGGATCATGGATGGGGAGTTTTTTTTCCTTTTCTTTTGAATCTTTATTTTTAGATTAAAAATAAATCACTTGGTGGTGTGTGTGAATTCTGTTATGGCATGGTGTGACTCGGTAGCGCGAGTATCTTTAATGCAAGTTTTTACCTTCAATTACATCTGAATCATACAGCGAATCAAATTGAAAGCACAAGCAGCTTTTTCTGATGAAAACACTATGCAAATTGATTATAATCTGTGAGCCAGTTCAGGTGTTTCTGCATGTCTTTTGTTACATTACACTAATAGCGACTATAACACTTAAACGTAGTGGTTTTCTTGAAGATACATCTGTACTGGATCACAGAACATAGGCATGCTGCATATCATTTTAATCAGCAGATGCAGATTGTTCTAATAAGATGCATTTTAGGGTAAAAAGATGCATTAAAAGATGCACGATGCTACCAAGTCACACAGCTCTCCTATGACCTTAGACTCAAAACATTTCTCTCAACATCCTATCACTTGAAATTTCTGCTATACATTAGAAATTGTATTATACACAAAACAGGGGGCAAGTTTCACATAATGAGAGATCATGTTAGGGTCAATACTTTTTAAAATACACTACTTTGTACTTTCCTTCTCCCTTCCTCTCTGTGTATGGACACCCAAGTTCCTAAACCACCTCCCCCCACCATCACACAATTATAATTCATCTGCATTGAGCTCATTATATGGCTCACCAACACCCCACCTTCTTTTGCTTCTATTCAATGCTGCCGCATGGTGAGCCTGCTATTGACTAGGTATACATTGTCTACTTTAATTGCACACTTCACATCAAAAACACAACAGGTGATGTTCTCAACATGGATAGACTGTATAGGCTAGTGGGTACTGTCTGTGCTTTGCACATTGAGGTATGGGGTTCGGATCATGGAAGGGGAGTTTTTTTTCCTTTTCTTTTGAATCTTTATTTTTAGATTAAAAATAAATCACTTGGTGGTGTGTGTGAATTCTGTTATGGCATGGTGTGACTCGGTAGCGCGAGTATCTTTAATGCAAGTTTTTACCTTCAATTACATCTGAATGATACAGCGAATCAAATTGAAAGCACAAGCAGCTTTTTCTGATGAAAACAATATGCAAATTGATTATAATCTGTGAGCCAGTTCAGGTGTTTCTGCATGTCTTATGTTACGTTACACTAATAGCGACTATAACACTTAAACGTAGTGGTTTTCTTGAAGATACATCTGTACTGGATCACAGAACATAGGCATGCTGCATACCATTTTAATCAGCAGAAGCAGATTGTTCTAATAAGATGCATTTTATTGTAAAAAGATGCATTAAAAGATGCACGATGCTACCAAGTCAAACAGCTCTCCTATGACCTTAGACTCAAAACATTTCTCTCAACATCCTATCACTTGAAATTTCTGCTATACAGTAGAAATTGTATTATACACAAAACAGGGGGCAAGTTTCACATAATGAGAGATCATGTTAGGTTCAATACTTTTTAAAATACACTACTTTGTACTTTCCTTCTCACTTCCTCTCTGTGTATGGACACCCAAGTTCCTAAACCACCTCCCCCCACCATCACACAATTATAATTCATCTGCATTGAGCTCATTATATCGCTCACCAACACCCCACCTTCTTTTGCATCTATTCAATGCTGCTGCATGCTGAGCCTGCTAATGACAAGGTATTCATTGTCTGCTTTAATTGCATACTTCACATCAAATACACAACAGGTGATGTTCTCAACATGGATAGACTGTTTAGGCTAGTGGGTACTTTCTGTGCTTTTCACATTGAGGTCTGGGGTTCGAATCATGGAAGGGGAGTTTTTTTTCCTTTTCTTTTGAATCTTTATATTTAGATTAAAAATAAATCACTTTGTGGTGTGTGTGAATTCTGTTATGGCATGGTGTGACTCGGTAGCGCGAGTATCTTTAATGCAAGTTTTTACCTTCAATTACATCTGAATCATACAGCGAATCAAACTGAATGCACAAGCAGCTTTTGCTGATAAAAACAATATGCAAATTGATTATAATCTGTGAGCCAGTTCAGGTGTTTCTGCATGTTTTATGTTACGTTACACTAATAGCGACTATAACACTTAAACGTAGTGGTTTTCTTGAAGATACATCTGTACTGGATCACAGAACATAGGCATGCTGCATACCATTTTAATCAGCAGAAGCAGATTGTTCTAATAAGATGCATTTTAGGGTAAAAAGATGCATTAAAAGATGCACGATGCTACCAAGTCAAACAGCTCTCCTATGACCTTAGACTCAAAACATTTCTCTCAACATCCTATCACTTGAAATTTCTGCTATACAGTAGAAATTGTATTATACACAAAACAGGGGGCAAGTTTCACATAATGAGAGATCATGTTAGGTTCAATACTTTTTAAAATACACTACTTTGTACTTTCCTTCTCCCTTCCTCTCTGTGTATGGACACCCAAGTTCCTAAACCACCTCCCCCCACCATCACACAATTATAATTCATCTGCATTGAGCTCATTATATCGCTCTCCAACACCCCACCTTCTTTTGCTTCTATTCAATACTGCCGCATGCTGAGCCTGCTAATGACAAGGTATTCATTGTCTGCTTTAATTGCATACTTCACATCAAATACACAACAGGTGATGTTCTCAACATGGATAGACTGTTTAGGATAGTGGGTACTTTCTGTGCTTTTCACATTGAGGTCTGGGGTTCGAATCATGGAAGGGGAGTTTTTTTTCCTTTTCTTTTGAATCTTTATATTTAGATTAAAAATAAATCACTTTGTGGTGTGTGTGAATTCTGTTATGGCATGGTGTGATTCGGTAGCGCGAGCATCTTTAATGCAACTTTTTACCTTCAATTACATCTGAATCATACAGCGAATCAAATTGAAAGCACAAGCAGCTTTTGCTGATGAAAACAATATGCAAATTGATTATAATCTGTGAGCCAGTTCAGGTGTTTCTGCATGTTTTATGTTACGTTACACTAATAGCGACTATAACACTTAAACGTAGTGGTTTTCTTGAAGATACATCTGTACTGGATCACAGAACATAGGCATGCTGCATATCATTTTAATCAGCAGAAGCAGATTGTTCTAATAAGATGCATTTTAGGGTAAAAAGATGCATTAAAAGATGCACGATGCTACCAAGTCACACAGCTCTCCTATGACCTTAGACTCAAAACATTTCTCTCAACATCCTATCACTTGAAATTTCTGCTATACATTAGAAATTGTATTATACACAAAACAGGGGGCAAGTTTCACATAATGAGAGATCATGTTAGGGTCAATACTTTTTAAAATACACTACTTTGTACTTTCCTTCTCCCTTCCTCTCTGTGTATGGACACCCAAGTTCCTAAACCACCTCCCCCCACCATCACACAATTATAATTCATCTGCATTGAGCTCATTATATGGCTCACCAACACCCCACCTTCTTTTGCTTCTATTCAATGCTGCCGCATGGTGAGCCTGCTATTGACAAGGTATACATTGTCTACTTTAATTGCACACTTCACATCAAAAACACAACAGGTGATGTTCTCAACATGGATAGACTGTATAGGCTAGTGGGTACTGTCTGTGCTTTGCACATTGAGGTATGGGGTTCGGATCATGGAAGGGGAGTTTTTTTTCCTTTTCTTTTGAATCTTTATTTTTAGATTAAAAATAAATCACTTGGTGGTGTGTGTGAATTCTGTTATGGCATGGTGTGACTCGGTAGCGCGAGTATCTTTAATGCAAGTTTTTACCTTCAATTACATCTGAATGATACAGCGAATCAAATTGAAAGCACAAGCAGCTTTTGCTGATGAAAACAATATGCAAATTGATTATAATCTGTGAACAAGTTCAGGTGTTTCTGCATGTCTTATGTTACGTTACACTAATAGCGACTATAACACTTAAACGTAGTGGTTTTCTTGAAGATACATCTGTACTGGATCACAGAACATAGGCATGCTGCATACCATTTTAATCAGCAGAAGCAGATTGTTCTAATAAGATGCATTTTATTGTAAAAAGATGCATTAAAAGATGCACGATGCTACCAAGTAACACAGCTCTCCTATGACCTTAGACTCAAAACATTTCTCTCAACATCCTATCACTTGAAATTTCTGCTATACAGTAGAAATTGTATTATACACAAAACAGGGGGCAAGTTTCACATAATGAGAGATCATGTTAGGTTCAATACTTTTTAAAATACACTACTTTGTACTTTCCTTCTCCCTTCCTCTCTGTGTATGGACACCCAAGTTCCTAAACCACCTCCCCCCACCATCACACAATTATAATTCATCTGCATTGAGCTCATTATATCGCTCACCAACACCCCACCTTCTTTTGCATCTATTCAATGCTGCTGCATGCTGAGCCTGCTAATGACAAGGTATTCATTGTCTGCTTTAATTGCATACTTCACATCAAATACACAACAGGTGATGTTCTCAACATGGATAGACTGTTTAGGCTAGTGGGTACTTTCTGTGCTTTTCATATTGAGGTCTGGGGTTCGAATCATGGAAGGGGAGTTTTTTTTCCTTTTCTTTTGAATCTTTATATTTAGATTAAAAATAAATCACTTTGTGGTGTGTGTGAATTCTGTTATGGCATGGTGTGACTCGGTAGCGCGAGTATCTTTAATGCAAGTTTTTACCTTCAATTACATCTGAATCATACAGCGAATTAAACTGAATGCACAAGCAGCTTTTGCTGATAAAAACAATATGCAAATTGATTATAATCTGTGAGCCAGTTCAGGTGTTTCTGCATGTTTTATGTTACGTTACACTAATAGCGACTATAACACTTAAACGTAGTGGTTTTCTTGAAGATACATCTGTACTGGATCACAGAACATAGGCATGCTGCATATCATTTTAATCAGCAGAAGCAGATTTTTCTAATAAGATGCATTTTAGGGTAAAAAGATGCATTAAAAGATGCACGATGCTACCAAGTCACACAGCTCTCTTTTGACCTTAGACTCAAAACATTTCTCTCAACATCCTATCACTTGAAATTTCTGCTATACATTAGAAATTGTATTATACATAAAACAGGGGGCAAGTTTCACATAATGAGAGATCATGTTAGGGTCAATACTTTTTAAAATACACTACTTTGTACTTTCCTTCTCCCTTCCTCTCTGTGTATGGACACCCAAGTTCCTAAACCACCTCCCCCCACCATCACACAATTATAATTCATCTGCATTGAGCTCATTATATGGCTCACCAACACCCCACCTTCTTTTGCTTCTATTCAATGCTGCCGCATGCTGAGCCTGCTATTAACAAGGTATACATTGTCTACTTTAATTGCACACTTCACATCACATACACAACAGGTGATGTTCTCAACATGGATAGACTGTTTTGTCTAGTGGGTACTGTCTACGCTTTGCACCTTGAGGTATGGGGTTCGGATCATGGAAGGGAAGTATTTTTTCTTTTTCTTTGGAATCTTTATTTTTAGATTAAAAATAAATCACTTGGTGGTGTGTGTGAATTCTGCTATGGCATGGTGTGACTCGGTAGCGCGAGTATTTTTAATTCAACTTTTTACCTTCAATTACATCTGAATCATACAGTGAATCAAATTGAAAGCACAAGCAGCTTTTGCTGATGAAAACAATATGCAAATTGATTATAATCTGTGAGCCAGTTCAGGTGTTTCTGCATGTTTTATGTTACGTTACACTAATAGCGACTATAACACTTAAGCGTAGTGGTTTTCTTGAAGATACATCTGTACTGGATCACAGAACATAGGCATGCTGCATATCATTTTAATCAGCAGAAGCAGATTGTTCTAATAAGATGCATTTTAGTGTAAAAAGACGCATTAAAAGATGCACGATGCTACCAAGTCACACAGCACTCCGATGACCTTAGACTCAAAACATTTCTCTCAACATCCTATCACTTGAAATTTCTGCTGTACAGTAGAAATTGTATTATACACATAACAGTGGGCAAGTTTCACATAATGAGAGATCATGTTAGGTTCAATACTTTTTAAAATACACTACTTTGTACTTTCCTTCTCCCTTCCTCTCTGTGTATGGACACCCAAGTTCCTAAACCACCTCCCCCCACCATCACACAATTATAATTCATCTGCATTGAGCTCATTATATCGCTCACCAACACCCCACCTTCTTTTGCTTCTATTCAATACTGCCGCATGCTGAGCCTGCTAATGACAAGGTATTCATTGTCTGCTTTAATTGCATACTTCACATCAAATACACAACAGGTGATGTTCTCAACATGGATAGACTGTTTAGGCTAGTGGGTACTTTCTGTGCTTTTCACTTTGAGGTCTGGGGTTCGAATCATGGAAGGGGAGTTTTTTTTCCTTTTCTTTTGAATCTTTATATTTAGATTAAAAATAAATCACTTTGTGGTGTGTGTGAATTCTGATATGGCATGGTGTGATTCGGTAGCGCGAGCATCTTTAATGCAACTTTTTACCTTCAATTACATCTGAATCATACAGCGAATCAAATTGAAAGCACAAGCAGCTTTTGCTGATGAAAACAATATGCAAATTGATTATAATCTGTGAGCCAGTTCAGGTGTTTCTGCATGTTTTATGTTACTTTACACTAATAGCGACTATAACACTTAAACGTAGTGGTTTTCTTGAAGATACATCTGTACTGGATCACAGAACATAGGCATGCTGCATATCATTTTAATCAGCAGAAGCAGATTGTTCTAATAAGATGCATTTTAGGGTAAAAAGATGCATTAAAAGATGCACGATGCTACCAAGTCACACAGCTCTCCTATGACCTTAGACTCAAAACATTTCTCTCAACATCCTATCACTTGAAATTTCTGCTATACAGTAGAAATTGTATTATACACAAAACAGGGGGCAAGTTTCACATAATGAGAGATCATGTTATGTTCAATACTTTTTAAAATACACTACTTTGTACTTTCCTTCTCCCTTCCTCTCTGTGTATGGACACCCAAGTTCCTAAACCACCTCCCCCCACCATCACACAATTATAATTCATCTGCATTGAGCTCATTATATGGCTCACCAACACCCCTCCTTCCTTTGCTTCTATTCAATGCTGCCGCATGCTGAGCCTGCTATTGACAAGGTATACATTGTCTACTTTAATTGCACACTTCACATCAAAAACACAACAGGTGATGTTCTCAACATGGATAGACTGTTTAGGCTAGTGGGTACTGTCTGTGCTTTGCACATTGAGGTATGGGGTTTGGATCATGGAAGGGGAGTTTTTTTTCCTTTTCTTTTGAATCTTTATTTTTAGATTAAAAATAAATCACTTGGTGGTGTGTGAATTCTGTTATGGCATGGTGTGACTCGGTAGCGCGAGTATCTTTAATGCAAGTTTTTACCTTCAATTACATCTGAATCATACAGCGAATCAAATTGAAAGCACAGGCAGCTTTTGCTGATGAAAACAATATGCAAATTGATTATAATCTGTGAGCCAGTTCAGGTGTTTCTGCATGTTTTATGTTACGTTACACTAATAGCGACTATAGCACTTAAACGTAGTGGTTTTCTTGAAGATACATCTGTACTGGATCACAGAACATAGGCATGCTGCATATCATTTTAATCAGCAGAAGCAGAATGTTCTAATAAGATGCATTTGAGGGTAAAAAGATGCATTAAAAGATGCACGATGCTACCAAGTCACACAGCTCTCCTATGACCTTAGACTCAAAACATTTCTCTCAACATCCTATCACTTGAAATTTCTGCTATACATTAGAAATTGTATTATACACAAAACAGGGGGCAAGTTTCACATAATGAGAGATCATGTTAGGGTCAATACTTTTTAAAATACACTACTTTGTACTTTCCTTCTCCCTTCCTCTCTGTGTATGGACACCCAAGTTCCTAAACCACCTCCCCCCACCATCACACAATTATAATTCATCTGCATTGAGCTCATTATATGGCTCACCAACACCCCACCTTCTTTTGCTTCTATTCAATGCTGCCGCATGGTGAGCCTGCTATTGACAAGGTATACATTGTCTACTTTAATTGCACACTTCACATCAAAAACACAACAGGTGATGTTCTCAACATGGATAGACTGTATAGGCTAGTGGGTACTGTCTGTGCTTTGCACATTGAGGTATGGGGTTCGGATCATGGAAGGGGAGTTTTTTTTCCTTTTCTTTTGAATCTTTATTTTTAGATTAAAAATAAATCACTTGGTGGTGTGTGTGAATTCTGTTATGGCATGGTGTGACTCGGTAGCGCGAGTATCTTTAATGCAAGTTTTTACCTTCAATTACATCTGAATGATACAGCGAATCAAATTGAAAGCACAAGCAGCTTTTTCTGATGAAAACAATATGCAAATTGATTATAATCTGTGAGCCAGTTCAGGTGTTTCTGCATGTCTTATGTTACGTTACACTAATAGCGACTATAACACTTAAACGTAGTGGTTTTCTTGAAGATACATCTGTACTGGATCACAGAACATAGGCATGCTGCATACCATTTTAATCAGCAGAAGCAGATTGTTCTAATAAGATGCATTTTAGGGTAAAAAAGATGCATTAAAAGATGCACGATGCTACCAAGTCACACAGCTCTCCTATGACCTTAGACTCAAAACATTTCTCTCAACATCCTATCACTTGAAATTTCTGCTATACAGTAGAAATTGTATTATACACAAAACAGGGGGCAAGTTTCACATAATGAGAGATCATGTTAGGTTCAATACTTTTTAAAATACACTACTTTGTACTTTCCTTCTCCCTTCCTCTCTGTGTATGGACACCCAAGTTCCTAAACCACCTCCCCCCACCATCACACAATTATAATTCATCTGCATTGAGCTCATTATATCGCTCACCAACACCCCACCTTCTTTTGCATCTATTCAATGCTGCCGCATGCTGAGCCTGCTAATGACAAGGTATTCATTGTCTGCTTTAATTGCATACTTCAAATCAAATACACAACAGGTGATGTTCTCAACATGGATAGACTGTTTAGGCTAGTGGGTACTTTCTGTGCTTTTCACATTGAGGTCTGGGGTTCGAATCATGGAAGGGGAGTTTTTTTTCCTTTTCTTTTGAATCTTTATATTTAGATTAAAAATAAATCACATTGTGGTGTGTGTGAATTCTGTTATGGCATGGTGTGACTCTGTAGCGCGAGTATCTTTAATGCAAGTTTTCACCTTCAATTACATCTGAATCATACAGCGAATCAAACTGAAAGCACAAGCAGCTTTTGCTGATGAAAACAATATGCAAATTGATTATAATCTGTGAGCCAGTTCAGGTGTTTCTGCATGTTTTATGTTACGTTACACTAATAGCGACTATAAAACTTAAACGTAGTGGTTTTCTTGAAGATACATCTGTACTGGATCACAGAACATAGGCATGCTGCATATAATTTTAATCAGCAGAAGCAGATTTTTCTAATAAGATGCATTTTAGGGTAAAAAGATGCATTAAAAGATGCACGATGCTACCAAGTCACACAGCTCTCCTATGACCTTAGACTCAAAACATTTCTCTCAACATCCTATCACTTGAAAATTCTGCTATACATTAGAAATTGAATTATACACAAAACAGGGGGCAAGTTTCACATAATGAGAGATCATGTTAGGTTGAATACTTTTTAAAATACACTACTTTGTACTTTATTTCTCCCTTCCTCTCTGTGTATGGACACCCAAGTTCCTAAACCACCTCCCCCCACCATCACACAATTATAATTCATCTGCATTGAGCTCATTATATCGCTCACCAACACCCCACCTTCTTTTGCTTCTATTCAATGCTGCCGCGTGCTGAGCCTGCTAATGACAAGGTATTCATTGTCTGCTTTAATTGCATACTTCACATCAAATACACAACAGGTGATGTTCTCAACATGGATAGACTGTTTAGGCTAGTGGGTACTTTCTGTGCTTTGCACATTGAGGTCTGGGGTTCGGATCATGGAACCGGAGTTTTTTTTCCTTTTCTTTTGAATCTTTATTTTTAGATTAAAAATAAATCACTTTGTGGTGTGTTTGAATTCTGTTATTGGATGGTGTGACTCGGTAGCGTGAGCATCTTTAATGCAACTTTTTACCTTCAATTACATCTGAATCATACAGCGAATCAAATTGAAAGCACAAGCAACTTTTGCTGATTAAAACATTAAGCAAAGTGATTATAATCTGTGAGCCAGTTCAGGTGTTTCTGCATGTTTTATGTTACGTTACACTAATATCGACTATAACACTTAAACGTAGTGGTTTTCTTGAAGATACATCTGTACTGGATCACAGAACATAGGCATGCTGCATATTATTTTAATCAGCAGAAGCAGATTGTTCTAATAAGATGCATTTTAGGGTAAAAAGATGCATTAAAAGATGCACGATGCTACCAAGTCACACAGCACTCCTATGACCTTAGACTCAAAACATTTCTCTCAACATCCTATCACTTGAAATTTCTGCTATACAGTAGAAATTGTTTTGTACACATAACAGGGGGCAAGTTTCACATAATGAGAGATCATGTTAGATTCAATACTTTTTAAAATACTCTACTTTGTACTTTCCTTCTCACTTCCTCTCTGTGTATGGACACCCAAGTTCCTAAACCACCTCCCCCCACCTACACACAATTATAATTCATCTGCATTGAGCTCATTATATCGCTCACCAACACCCCACCTTCTTTTGCTTCTATTCAATTCTGCCGCATGCTGAGCCTGCTAATGACAAGGTATTCATTGTCTGCTTTAATTGCATACTTCACATCAAATACACAACAGGTGATGTTCTCAACATGGATAGACTGTTTAGGCTAGTGGGTACTTTCTGTGCTTTGCACATTGAGGTCTGGGGTTCGAATCATGGAAGGGGAGTTTTTTTTCCTTTTATTTTGAAACTTTTTATTTAGATTAAAAATAAATCACTTTGTTGTGTGTGTGAATTCTGTTATGGCATGGTGTGATTCGGTAGCGCGAGCATCTTTAATGCAACTTTTTACCTTCAATTACATCTGAATCATACAGCGAATCAAATTGAAAGCACAAGCAGCTTTTGCTGATGAAAACAATATGCAAATTGATTATAATCTGTGAGCCAGTTCAGGTGTTTCTGCATGTTTTATGTTACGTTACACTAATAGCGACTATAACACTTAAATGTAGTGGTTTTCTTGAAGATACACCTGTACTGGATCACAGAACATAGGCATGCTGCATATCATTTTAATCAGCAGAAGCAGATTGTTCTAATAAGATGCATTTTAGTGTAAAAAGACGCATTAAAAGATGCACGATGCTACCAAGTCACACAGCACTCCTATGACCTTAGACTCAAAACAAATCTCTCAACATCCTATTACTTGAAATTTCTGCTATACAGTAGACATTGTATTGTACACATAACAGGGGGCAAGTTTCACATAATGAGAGATCAAGTTAGGTTCAATACTTTTAAAATACACTACTTTGTACTTTCCTTCTCCCTTCCTCTCCGTGTATGGCCACCCAAATTCTTAAACGACCTCCCCCCACCATCACACAATTATAATTCATCTGCATTGAGCTCATTATATGGCTCACCAAAACCTGACATTCTTTTGCTTCTTATCAATGCAGCCTCATGCTGAGCCTGCTATTGACAAGGTATACATTGTCTACTTTAATTGCACACTTCACATCACATACACAACAGGTGATGTTCTCAACTTGGATAGACTGTTTAGTCTAGTGGGTACTGTCTGCGCTTTGCACCTTGAGGTATGGGGTTCGGATCATGGAAGGGGAGTTTTTTTCCTTTTCTTTTGAATCTTTATTTTTAGATTAAAAATAAATCACTTGGTGGTGTGTGTGAATTCTGTTATGGCATGGTGTGATTCGGTAGCGCGAGCATCTTTAATGCAACTTTTACCTTCAATTACATCTGAATCATACAGCGAATCAAATTGAAAGCACAAGCAGCTTTTGCTGATGAAAACAATATGCAAATTGATTATAATCTGTGAGCCAGTTCTGGTGTTCCTGCATGTTTTATGTTACGTTACACTAATAGCGACTATAACACTTAAACATAGTGGTTTTCTTGAAGATACATCTGTACTGGATCACAGAACATAGGCATGCAGCATATCATTTTAATCAGCAAAAGCAGATTGTTCTAATAAGATGCATTTTAGGGTGAAAAGATGCATTAAAAGATGCACGATGCTACCAAGTCACACAGCACTCCTATGACCTTAGACTCAAAACATTTCTCTCAACATCCTATCACTTGAAATTTCTGCTATACAATAGAAATTGTATTGTACACATAACAGGGGCAAGATTCACATAATGAGAGATCATGTTAGGTTCAATACTTTTTAAAATACACTACTTTGTACTTTCCTTCTCCCTTCCTCTCTGTGTATGGACACCCAAGTTCCTAAACCACCTCCCCCCACCATCACACAATTATAATTCATCTGCATTGAGCTCATTATATTGCTCACCAACACCCCACCTTCTTTTGCTTCTATTCAAAGCTGCCGCATGCTGAGCCTGCTATTGACAAGGTATACATTGTCTACTTTAATTGCACACTTCACATCACATACACAACAGGTGATGTTCTCAACATGGATAGACTGTTTTGTCTAGTGGGTACTGTCTACGCTTTGCACCTTGAGGTATGGGGTTCGGATCATGGAAGGGAAGT
This sequence comes from Taudactylus pleione, assembly GCA_031769625.1. Lineage (NCBI taxonomy): Eukaryota > Metazoa > Chordata > Amphibia > Anura > Myobatrachidae > Taudactylus > Taudactylus pleione. The sequence continues at coordinate 8,865,304 of JAUIMM010000759.1, forward strand.
ATTTTTTCTTTTTCTTTTGAATCTTTATTTTTAGATTAAAAATAAATCACTTGGTGGTGTGTGTGAATTCTGCTATGGCATGGTGTGACTCGGTAGCGCGAGTATCTTTAATGCAACTTTTTACCTTCAATTACATCTGAATCATACAGTGAATCAAATTGAAAGCACAAGCAGCTTTTGCTGATGAAAACAATATGCAAATTGATTATAATCTGTGAGCCAGTTCAGGTGTTTCTGCATGTTTTATGTTACGTTACACTAATAGCGACTATAACACTTAAGCGTAGTGGTTTTCTTGAAGATACATCTGTACTGGATCACAGAACATAGGCATGCTGCATATCATTTTAATCAGCAGAAGCAGATTGTTCTAATAAGATGCATTTTAGTGTAAAAAGACGCATTAAAAGATGCACGATGCTACCAAGTCACACAGCACTCCGATGACCTTAGACTCAAAACATTTCTCTCAACATCCTATCACTTGAAATTTCTGCTGTACAGTAGAAATTGTATTATACACATAACAGAGGGCAAGTTTCACATAATGAGAGATCATGTTAGGTTCAATACTTTTTAAAATACACTACTTTGTACTTTCCTTCTCCCTTCCTCTCTGTGTATGGACACCCAAGTTCCTAAACCACCTCCCCCCACCATCACACAATTATAATTCATCTGCATTGAGCTCATTATATCGCTCACCAACACCCCACCTTCTTTTGCTTCTATTCAATACTGCCGCATGCTGAGCCTGCTAATGACAAGGTATTCATTGTCTGCTTTAATTGCATACTTCACATCAAATACACAACAGGTGATGTTCTCAACATGGATAGACTGTTTAGGTTAGTGGGTACTTTCTGTGCTTTTCACATTGAGGTCTGGGGTTCGAATCATGGAAGGGGAGTTTTTTTTCCTTTTCTTTTGAATCTTTATATTTAGATTAAAAATAAATCACTTTGTGGTGTGTGTGAATTCTGTTATGGCATGGTGTGATTCGGTAGCGCGAGCATCTTTAATGCAACTTTTTACCTTCAATTACATCTGAATCATACAGCGAATCAAATTGAAAGCACAAGCAGCTTTTGCTGATGAAAACAATATGCAAATTGATTATAATCTGTGAGCCAGTTCAGGTGTTTCTGCATGTTTTATGTTACGTTACACTAATAGCGACTATAACACTTAAACGTAGTGGTTTTCTTGAAGATACATCTGTACTGGATCACAGAACATAGGCATGCTGCATATCATTTTAATCAGCAGAAGCAGATTGTTCTAATAAGATGCATTTTAGGGTAAAAAGATGCATTAAAAGATGCACGATACTACCAAGTCACACAGCTCTCCTATGACCTTAGACTCAAAACATTTCTCTCAACATCCTATCACTTGAAATTTCTGCTATACAGTAGAAATTGTATTATACACAAAACAGGGGGCAAGTTTCACATAATGAGAGATCATGTTATGTTCAATACTTTTTAAAATACACTACTTTGTACTTTCCTTCTCCCTTCCTCTCTGTGTATGGACACCCAAGTTCCTAAACCACCTCCCCACACCATCACACAATTATAATTCATCTGCATTGAGCTCATTATATGGCTCACCAACACCCCTCCTTCCTTTGCTTCTATTCAATGCTGCCGCATGCTGAGCCTGCTTTTGACAAGGTATACATTGTCTACTTTAATTGCACACTTCACATCAAAAACACAACAGGTGATGTTCTCAACATGGATAGACTGTTTAGGCTAGTGGGTACTGTCTGTGCTTTGCACATTGAGGTATGGGGTTTGGATCATGGAAGGGGAGTTTTTTTTCCTTTTCTTTTGAATCTTTATTTTTAGATTAAAAATAAATCACTTGGTGGTGTGTGTGAATTCTGTTATGGCATGGTGTGACTCGGTAGCGCGAGTATCTTTAATGCAAGTTTTTACCTTCAATTACATCTGAATGATACAGCGAATCAAATTGAAAGCACAAGCAGCTTTTTCTGATGAAAACAATATGCAAATTGATTATAATCTGTGAGCCAGTTCAGGTGTTTCTGCATGTCTTATGTTACGTTACACTAATAGCGACTATAACACTTAAACGTAGTGGTTTTCTTGAAGATACATCTGTACTGGATCACAGAACATAGGCATGCTGCATATCATTTTAATCAGCAGAAGCAAATTGTTCTAATAAGATGCATTTTAGGGTAAAAAGATGCATTAAAAGATGCACGATGCTACCAAGTCACACAGCTCTCCTATGACCGTAGACTCAAAACATTTCTCTCAACATCCTATCACTTGAAATTTCTGCTATACAGTAGAAATTGTATTATACACAAAACAGGGGGCAAGTTTCACATAATGAGAGATCATGTTAGGTTCAATACTTTTTAAAATACACTACTTTGTACTTTCCTTCTCCCTTCCTCTCTGTGTATGGACACCCAAGTTCCTAAACCACCTCCCCCCACCATCACACAATTATAATTCATCTGCATTGAGCTCATTATATCGCTCACCAACACCCCACCTTCTTTTGCATCTATTCAATGCTGCCGCATGCTGAGCCTGCTAATGACAAGGTATTCATTGTCTGCTTTAATTGCATACTTCAAATCAAATACACAACTGGTGATGTTCTCAACATGGATAGACTGTTTAGGCTAGTGGGTACTTTCTGTGCTTTTCACATTGAGGTCTGGGGTTCGAATCATGGAAGGGGAGTTTTTTTTCCTTTTCTTTTGAATCTTTATATTTAGATTAAAAATAAATCACTTTGTGGTGTGTGTGAATTCTGTTATGGCATGGTGTGACTCGGTAGCGCGAGTATCTTTAATGCAAGTTTTCACCTTCAATTACATCTGAATCATACAGCGAATCAAACTGAAAGCACAAGCAGCTTTTGCTGATGAAAACAATATGCAAATTGATTATAATCTGTGAGCCAGTTCAGGTGTTTCTGCATGTTTTATGTTATGTTACACTAATAGCGACTATAAAACTTAAACGTAGTGGTTTTCTTGAAGATACATCTGTACTGGATCACAGAACATAGGCATGCTGCATATCATTTTAATCAGCAGAAGCAGATTTTTCTAATAAGATGCATTTTAGGGTAAAAAGATGCATTAAAAGATGCACGATGCTACCAAGTCACACAGCTCTCCTATGACCTTAGACTCAAAACATTTCTCTCAACATCCTATCACTTGAAAATTCTGCTATACATTAGAAATTGTATTATACACAAAACAGGGGGCAAGTTTCACATAATGAGAGATCATGTTAGGTTCAATACTTTTTAAAATATACTACTTTGTACTTTCCTTCTCCCTTCCTCTCTGTGTATGGACACCCAAGTTCCTAAACCACCTCCCCCCACCATCACACAATTATAATTCATCTGCATTGAGCTCATTATATGGCTCACCAACACCCCACCTTCTTTTGCTTCTATTCAATGCTGCCGCATGGTGAGCCTGCTATTGACAAGGTATACATTGTCTACTTTAATTGCACACTTCACATCCAAAACACAACAGGTGATGTTCTCAACATGGATAGACTGTTTAGGCTAGTGGGTACTGTCTGTGCTTTGCACATTGAGGTATGGGGTTCAGATCATGGATGGGGAGTTTTTTTTCCTTTTCTTTTGAATCTTTATTTTTAGATTAAAAATAAATCACTTGGTGGTGTGTGTGAATGCTGTTATGGCATGGTGTGACTCGGTAGCGCGAGTATCTTTAATGCAAGTTTTTACCTTCAATTACATCTGAATCATACAGCGAATCAAATTGAAAGCACAAGCAGCTTTTTCTGATGAAAACACTATGCAAATTGATTATAATCTGTGAGCCAGTTCAGGTGTTTCTGCATGTCTTTTGTTACGTTACACTAATAGCGACTATAACACTTAAACGTAGTGGTTTTCTTGAAGATACATCTGTACTGGATCACAGAACATAGGCATGCTGCATATCATTTTAATCAGCAGAAGCAGATTGTTCTATTAAGATGCATTTTAGGGTAAAAAGATGCATTAAAAGATGCACGATGCTACCAAGTCACACAGCTCTCCTATGACCTTAGACTCAAAACATTTCTCTCAACATCCTATCCAATGAAATTTCTGCTATACAGTAGAAATTGTATTACACACAAAACAGGGGGCAAGTTTCACATAATGAGAGATCATGTTAGGTTGAATACTTTTTAAAATACACTACTTTGTACTTTACTTCTCCCTTCCTCTCTGTGTATGGACACCCAAGTTCCTAAACCACCTCCCCCCACCATCACACAATTATAATTCATCTGCATTGAGCTCATTATATCGCTCACCAACACCCCACCTTCTTTTGCTTCTATTCAATGCTGCCGCATGCTGAGCCTGCTAATGACAAGGTATTCATTGTCTGCTTTAATTGCATACTTCACATCAAATACACAACAGGTGATGTTCTCAACATGGATAGACTGTTTAGGCTAGTGGGTACTGTCTGTGCTTTGCACATTGAGGTCTGGGGTTCGGATCATGGAACCAGAGTTTTTTTTCCTTTTCTTTTGAATCTTTATTTTTAGATTAAAAATAAATCACTTTGTGGTGTGTTTGAATTCTGTTATTGGATGGTGTGACTCGGTAGCGCGAGCATCTTTAATGCAACTTTTTACCTTCAATTACATCTGAATCATACAGCGAATCAAATTGAAAGCACAAGCAGCTTTTGCTGATGAAAACAATATGCAAATTGATTATAATCTGTGAGCCAGTTCAGGTGTTTCTGCATGTTTTATGTTACGTTACACTAATATCGACTATAACACTTAAACGTAGTGGTTTTCTTGAAGATACATCTGTACTGGATCACAGAACATAGGCATGCTGCATATCATTTTAATCAGCAGAAGCAGATTGTTCTAATAAGATGCATTTTAGGGTAAAAAGATGCATTAAAATATGCACGATGCTACCAAGTCACACAACACTCCTATGACCTTAGACTCAAAACATTTCTCTCAACATCCTATCACTTGAAATTTCTGCTATACAGTAGAAATTGTTTTGAACACATAACAGGGGGCAAGTTTCACATAATGAGAGATCATGTTAGATTCAATACTTTTTAAAATACTCTACTTTGTACTTTCCTTCTCACTTCCTCTCTGTGTATGGACACCCAAGTTCCTAAACCACCTCCCCCCACCTACACACAATTATAATTCATCTGCATTGAGCTCATTATATCGCTCACCAACACCCCACCTTCTTTTGCTTCTATTCAATTCTGCCGCATGCTGAGCCTGCTAATGACAAGGTATTCATTGTCTGCTTTAATTGCATACTTCACATCAAATACACAACAGGTGATGTTCTCAACATGAATAGACTGTTTAGGCTAGTGGGTACTTTCTGTGCTTTGCACATTGAGGTCTGGGGTTCGAATCATGGAAGGGGAGTTTTTTTTCCTTTTATTTTGAAACTTTTTATTTAGATAAAAAATAAATCACTTTGTTGTGTGTGTGAATTCTGTTATGGCATGGTGTGATTCGGTAGCGCGAGCATCTTTAATGCAACTTTTTACCTTCAATTACATCTGAATCATACAGCGAATCAAATTGAAAGCACAAGCAACTTTTGCTGATGAAAACAATATGCAAATTGATTATAATCTGTGAGCCAGTTCAGGTGTTTCTGCATGTTTTATGTTACGTTACACTAATAGCGACTATAACACTTAAATGTAGTGGTTTTCTTGAAGATACACCTGTACTGGATCACAGAACATAGGCATGCTGCATATCATTTTAATCAGCAGAAGCAGATTGTTCTAATAAGATGCATTTTAGTGTAAAAAGATGCATTAAAAGATGCACGATGCTACCAAGTCACACAGCACTCCTATGACCTTAGACTCAAAACAAATCTCTCAACATCCTATTACTTGAAATTTCTGCTATACAGTAGACATTGTATTATACACATAACAGGGGGCAAGTTTCACATAATGAGAGATCAAGTTAGGTTCAATACTTTTAAAATACACTACTTTGTACTTTCCTTCTCCCTTCCTCTCCGTGTATGGCCACCCAAATTCTTAAACGACCTCCCCCCACCATCACACAATTATAATTCATCTGCATTGAGCTCATTATATGGCTCACCAAAACCTGACATTCTTTTGCTTCTTATCAATGCAGCCTCATGCTGAGCCTGCTATTGACAAGGTATACATTGTCTACTTTAATTGCACACTTCACATCACATACACAACAGGTGATGTTCTCAACTTGGATAGACTGTTTAGTCTAGTGGGTACTGTCTGCGCTTTGCACCTTGAGGTATGGGGTTCGGATCATGGAAGGGGAGTTTTTTTCCTTTTCTTTTGAATCTTTATTTTTAGATTAAAAATAAATCACTTGGTGGTGTGTGTGAATTCTGTTATGGCATGGTGTGACTCGGTAGCGCGAGTATCTTTAATGCAACTTTTTACCTTCAATTACATCTGAATCATACAGCGAATCAAATTGAAAGCAAAAGCAGCTTTTGCTGATGAAAACAATATGCAAATTGATTATAATCTGTGAGCCAGTTCTGGTGTTCCTGCATGTTTTATGTTACGTTACACTAATAGCGACTATAACACTTAAACATAGTGGTTTTCTTGAAGATACATCTGTACTGGATCACAGAACATAGGCATGCAGCATATCATTTTAATCAGCAAAAGTAGATTGTTCTAATAAGATGCATTTTAGGGTGAAAAGATGCATTAAAAGATGCACGATGCTACCAAGTCACACAGCACTCCTATGACCTTAGACTCAAAACATTTCTCTCAACATCCTATCACTTGAAATTTCTGCTATACAATAGAAATTGTATTGTACACATAACAGGGGCAAGATTCACATAATGAGAGATCATGTTAGGTTCAATACTTTTTAAAATACACTACTTTGTACTTTCCTTCTCCCTTACTCTCTGTGTATGGACACCCAAGTTCCTAAACCACCTCCCCCCACCATCACACAATTATAATTCATCTGCATTGAGCTCATTATATGGCTCACCAACACCTAACCTTCTTTTGCTTCTATTCAATGCAGCCACATGCTGAGCCTGCTATTGACAAGGTGTACATTGTCTACTTTAATTGCACACTTCACATCACATACACAACAGGTGATGTTCTCAACATGGATAGACTGTTTAGTCTAGTGGGTACTGTCTGCGCTTTGCACCTTGAGGTATGGGGTTCGGATCATGGAAGGGGAGTTTTTATTCCTTTTCTTTTGAATCTTTATTTTTAGATAAAAAGTAAATCACTTGGTGGTGTGTTTGAATTCTGTTATGGCATGGTGTGACTCGGTAGTGCGAGTATCTTTAATACAACTTTTTACCTTCAATTACATCTGAATCATACAGCGTATCACATTGAAAGCACAAGCAACTTTTGCTGATTAAAACATTATGCAAAGTGATTATAATCTGTGAGCCAGTTCAGGTGTTTCTGCATGTTTTATGTTACGTTACACTAATAGCGACTATAACACTTAAACGTAGTGGTTTTCTTGAAGATACATCTGTACTGGATCACAGAACATAGGCATGCTGCATATCATTTTAATCAGCAGAAACAGATTGTTCTAATAAGATGCATTTTAGGGTAAAAAGATGCATTAAAAGATGCACGATGCTACCAAGTCACACAGCACTCCTATGACCTTAGACTCAAAACATTTCTCTCAACATCCTATCACTTGAAATTTCTGCTATACTGTAGAAATTGTTTTGTACACATAACAGGGGGCAAGTTTCACATAATGAGAGATCATGTTAGGTTCAATACTTTTTAAAATACACTACTTTGTATTTTCCTTCTCACTTCCTCTCTGTGTATGGACACCCAAGTTCCAAAACCACCTCCCCCCACCATCACACAATTATAATTCATCTGCATTGAGCTCATTATATGGCTCACCAACACCCCTCCTTCTTTTGCTTCTATTCAATGCTGCCGCATGCTGAGCCTGCTATTGACAAGGTATACATTGTCTACTTTAATTGCACACTTCACATCACATACACAACAGGTGATGTTCTCAACATGGATAGACTGTGTAGTCTAGTGGGTACTGTCTGCGCTTTGCACCTTGAGGTATGGGGTTCGGATCATGGAAGGGGAGTATTTTTTCTTTTTCTTTTGAATCTTTATTTTTAGATTAAAAATAAATCACTTGGTGGTGTGTGTGAATTCTGTTATGGCATGGTGTGACTCAGTAGCACGAGTATCTTTAATGCAACATTTTACCTTCAATTACATCTGAATCATACAGTGAATCAAATTGAAAGCACAAGCAGCTTTTGCTGATGAAAACAATACGCAAATTGATTATAATCTGTGAGCCAGTTCAGGTGTTTCTGCATGTTTTATGTTACGTTACACTAATAGCGACTATAACACTTAAATGTAGTGGTTTTCTTGAAGATACATCTGTACTGGATCACAGAACATAGGCATGCTGCATATCATTTTATTCAGCAGAAGCAGATTGTTCTAATAAGATGCATTTTAGTGTAAAAAGACGCATTAAAAGATGCATGATGCTACCAAGTCACACAGCACTCCTATGACCTTAGACTCAAAACAAATCTCTCAACATCCTATTCATTGAAATTTCTGCTATACAGTAGACAATGTATTGTACACATAACAGGGGGCAAGTTTCACATAATGAGAGATCATGTTAGGTTCAATACTTTTAAAATACACTACTTTGTACTTTCCTTCTCCCTTCCTCTCTGTGTATGGCCACCCAAGTTCTTAAATGACCTCCCCCCACCATCACACAATTATAATTCATCTGCATTGAGCTCATTATATGGCTCACCAAAACCTGACATTCTTTGGCTTCTTATCAATGCTGCCGCATGCTGAGCCTGCTATTTACAAGGTATACATTGTCTACTTTAATTGCACACTTCACATCAAAAACACAACAGGTGATGTTCTCAACATGGATAGACTGTATAGGCTAGTGGGTACTGTCTGTGCTTTGCACATTGAGGTATGGGGTTCGGATCATGGAAGGGGAGTTTTTTTTCCTTTTCTTTTGAATCTTTATTTTTAGATTAAAAATAAATCACTTGGTGGTGTGTGTGAATTCTGTTATGGCATGGTGTGACTCGGTAGCGCGAGTATCTTTAATGCAAGTTTTTACCTTCAATTACATCTGAATGATACAGTGAATCAAATTGAAAGCACAAGCAGCTTTTTCTGATGAAAACAATATGCAAATTGATTATAATCTGTGAGCCAGTTCAGGTGTTTCTGCATGTCTTATGTTACGTTACACTAATAGCGACTATAACACTTAAACGTAGTGGTTTTCTTGAAGATACATCTGTACTGGATCACAGAACATAGGCATGCTGCATACCATTTTAATCAGCAGAAGCAGATTGTTCTAATAAGATGCATTTTAGGGTAAAAAGATGCATTAAAAGATGCACGATGCTACCAAGTCACACAGCTCTCCTATGAACTTAGACTCAAAACATTTCTCTCAACATCCTATCACTTGAAATTTCTGCTATACAGTAGAAATTGTATTATACACAAAACAGGGGGCAAGTTTCACATAATGAGAGATCATGTTAGGTTCAATACTTTTTAAAATACACTACTTTGTACTTTCCTTCTCCCTTCCTCTCTGTGTATGGACACCCAAGTTCCTAAACCACCTCCCCCCACCATCACACAATTATAATTCATCTGCATTGAGCTCATTATATGGCTCACCAACACCCCACCTTCTTTTGCTTCTATTCAATGCTGCCGCATGCTGAGCCTGCTAATGACAAGGTATTCATTGTCTGCTTTAATTGCATACTTCACATCAAATACACAACAGGTGATGTTCTCAACATGGATAGACTGTTTAGGCTAGTGGTTACTTTCTGTGCTTTTCACATTGAGGTCTGGGGTTCGAATCATGGATGGGGAGTTTTTTTTCCTTTTCTTTTGAGTCTTTATATTTAGATTAAAAATAAATCACTTTGTGGTGTGTGTGAATTCTGTTATGGCATGGTGTGACTCGGTAGCGCGAGTATCTTTAATGCAAGTTTTTACCTTCAATTACATCTGAATCATACAGCGAATCAAACTGAAAGCACAAGCAGCTTTTGCTGATGAAAACAATATGCAAATTGATTATAATCTGTGAGCAGTTCAGGTGTTTCTGCATGTTTTATGTTACGTTACACTAATAGCGACTATAACACTTAAACGTAGTGGTTTTCTTGAAGATACATCTGTACTGGATCACAGAACATAGGCATGCTGCATATCATTTTAATCAGCAGAAGCAGATTTTTCTAATAAGATGCATTTTAGGGTAAAAAGATGCATTAAAAGATGCACGATGCTACCAAGTCACACAGCTCTCCTATGACCTTAGACTCAAAACATTTCTCTCAACATCCTATCACTTGAAAATTCTGCTATACATTAGAAATTGTATTATACACAAAACAGGGGGCAAGTTTCACATAATGAGAGATCATGTTAGGTTCAATACTTTTTAAAATACACTACTTTGTACTTTCCTTCTCCCTTCCTCTCTGTGTATGGACACCCAAGTTCCTAAACCACCTCCCCCCACCATCACACAATTATAATTCATCTGCATTGAGCTCATTATATGGCTCACCAACACCCCAACTTCTTTTGCTTCTATTCAATGCTGCCGCATGGTGAGCCTGCTATTGACAAGGTATACATTGTCTACTTTAATTGCACACTTCACATCCAAAACACAACAGGTGATGTTCTCAACATGGATAGACTGTTTAGGCTAGTGGGTACTGTCTGTGCTTTGCACATTGAGGTATGGGGTTCGGATCATGGAAGGGGAGTTTTTTTTCCTTTTCTTTTGAATCTTTATTTTTAGATTAAAAATAAATCACTTGGTGGTGTGTGTGAATTCTGTTATGGCATGGTGTGACTCGGTAGCGCGAGTATCTTTAATGCAAGTTTTTACCTTCAATTACATCTGAATCATACAGCGAATCAAATTGAAAGCACAAGCAGCTTTTTCTGATGAAAACACTATGCAAATTGATTATAATCTGTGAGCCAGTTCAGGTGTTTCTGCATGTCTTTTGTTACGTTACACTAATAGCGACTATAACACTTAAACGTAGTGGTTTTCTTGAAGATACATCTGTACTGGATCACAGAACATAGGCATGCTGCATATCATTTTAATCAGCAGAAGCAGATTGTTCTATTAAGATGCATTTTAGGGTAAAAAGATGCATTAAAAGATGCACGATGCTACCAAGTCACACAGCTTTCCTATGACCTTAGACTCAAAACATTTCTCTCAACATCCTATCCAATGAAATTTCTGCTATACAGTAGAAATTGTATTACACACAAAACAGGGGGCAAGTTTCACATAATGAGAGATCATGTTAGGTTCAATACTTTTTAAAATACACTACTTTGTACTTTACTTCTCCCTTCCTCTCTGTGTATGGACACCCAAGTTCCTAAACCACCTCCCCCCACCATCACACAATTATAATTCATCTGCATTGAGCTCATTATATCGCTCACCAACACCCCACCTTCTTTTGCTTCTATTCAATGCTGCCGCATGCTGAGCCTGCTAATGACAAGGTATTCATTGTCTGCTTTAATTGCATACTTCACATCAAATACACAACAGGTGATGTTCTCAACATGGATAGACTGTTTAGGCTAGTGAGTACTGTCTGTGCTTTGCACATTGAGGTCTGGGGTTCGGATCATGGAAGCAGAGTTTTTTTTCCTTTTCTTTTGAATCTTTATTTTTAGATTAAAAATAAATCACTTTGTGGTGTGTTTGAATTCTGTTATTGGATGGTGTGACTCGGTAGCGCGAGCATCTTTAATGCAACTTTTTACCTTCAATTACATCTGAATCATACAGCGAATCAAATTGAAAGCACAAGCAACTTTTGCTGATTAAAACATTAAGCAAAGTGATTATAATCTGTGAGCCAGTTCAGGTGTTTCTGCATGTTTTATGTTACGTTACACTAATATCGACTATAACACTTAAACGTAGTGGTTTTCTTGAAGATACATCTGTACTGGATCACAGAACATAGGCATGCTGCATATCATTTTAATCAGCAGAAGCAGATTGTTCTAATAAGATGCATTTTAGGGTAAAAAGATGCATTAAAAGATGCACGATGCTACCAAGTCACACAGCACTCCTATGACCTTAGACTCAAAACATTTCTCTCAACATCCTATCACTTGAAATTTCTGCTATACAGTAGAAATTGTTTTGTACACATAACAGGGGGCAAGTTTCACATAATGAGAGATCATGTTAGGTTAAATACTTTTTAAAATACTCTACTTTGTACTTTCCTTCTCACTTCCTCTCTGTGTATGGACACCCAAGTTCCTAAACCACCTCCCCCCACCATCAAACAATTATAATTAATCTGCATTGAGCTCATTATATGGCTCACCAACACCCCACCATCTTTTGCTTCTATTCAATGCTGCCGCATGCTGAGCCTGCTAATGACAAGGTATACATTGTCTACTTTAATTGCACACTTCACATCACATACACAACAGGTGATGTTCTCAACATGGATAGACTGTTTAGTCTAGTGGGTACTGCCTGCGCTTTGGACCTTGAGTTCTGGGGTTCGGATCATGGAAGGGGAGTTTTTTTTCCTTTTCTTTTGAATCTTTATTTTTAAATTAAAAATAAATATCTTGGTGGTGTGTGTGAATTGTGTTATGACATGGTGTGACTCGGTAGCGTGAGAATCTTTAATGCAACTTTTTACCTTCAATTACATCTGGATCATACAGCGAATCAAATTGAAAGCACAAGCAGCTTTTGCTGATGAAAACAATATGCAAATTGATTATAATCTGTGAGCCAGTTCAGGTGTTTCTGCATGTTTTAAGTTACGTTACACTAAAAGCAACTATAACACTTAAACGTGGTGGTTTTCTTGAAGATACATCTATACTGGATCACAGAACATAGGCATGCTGCATATCATTTTAATCAGCAGAAGCAGATTGTTCTAATAAGATGCATTTTAGTGTAAAAAGACGCATTAAAAGATGCACGATGCTACCAAGTCACACAGCACTCCGATGACCTTAGACTCAAAACATTTCTCTCAACATCCTATCACTTGAAATTTCTGCTGTACAGTAGAAATTGTATTATACACATAACAGGGGGCAAGTTTCACATAATGAGAGATCATGTTAGGTTCAATACTTTTTAAAATACACTACTTTGTACTTTCCTTCTCCCTTCCTCTCTGTGTATGGACACCCAAGTTCCTAAACCACCTCCCCCCACCATCACACAATTATAATTCATCTGCATTGAGCTCATTATATCGCTCACCAACACCCCACCTTCTTTTGCTTCTATTCAATACTGCCGCATGCTGAGCCTGCTAATGACAAGGTATTCATTGTCTGCTTTAATTGCATACTTCACATCAAATACACAACAGGTGATGTTCTCAACATGGATAGACTGTTTAGGCTAGTGGGTACTTTCTGTGCTTTTCACATTGAGGTCTGGGGTTCGAATCATGGAAGGGGAGTTTTTTTTCCTTTTCTTTTGAATCTTTATATTTAGATTAAAAATAAATCACTTTGTGGTGTGTGTGAATTCTGTTATGGCATGGTGTGATTCGGTAGCGCGAGCATCTTTAATGCAACTTTTTACCTTCAATTACATCTGAATCATACAGCGAATCAAATTGAAAGCACAAGCAGCTTTTGCTGATGAAAACAATATGCAAATTGATTATAATCTGTGAGCCAGTTCAGGTGTTTCTGCATGTTTTATGTTACGTTACACTAATAGCGACTATAACACTTAAAAGTAGTGGTTTTCTTGAAGATACATCTGTACTGGATCACAGAACATAGGCATGCTGCATATCATTTTAATCAGCAGAAGCAGATTGTTCTAATAAGATGCACTTTAGTGTAAAAAGACGCATTAAAAGATGCACGATGCTACCAAGTCACACAGCACTCCTATGACCTTGGACTCAAAACAAATCTCTCAACATCCTATCACTTGAAATTTCTGCTATACAATAGAAATTGTATTTAACACATAACAGGTGGCAAGTTTCCCATAATGAGATATCATGTTAGGTTCAATACTTTTTAAAATACACTACTTTGTACTTTCCTTCTCACTTCCTCTCTGTGTATGGACACCCAAGTTCCTAATCCACCTCCCCCCACCATCACACAATTATAATTCATCTGCATTGAGCTCATTATATGGCTCACCAACACACCACCTTCTTTTGCTTCTATTCAATGCTGCCGCATGCTGAGCCTGCGATTGACAAGGTATACATTGTCTACTTTAATTGCACACTTCACATCAAAAACACAACAGGTGATGTTCTCAACATGGATAGACTGTTTAGGCTAGTGGGTACTGTCTGTGCTTTGCACATTGAGGTATGGGGTTGGGATCATGGAAGGGGAGTTTTTTTTCCTTTTCTTTTGAATCTTTATTTTTAGATTAAAAATAAATCACTTGGTGGTGTGTGTGAATTCTGTTATGGCATGGTGTGACTCGGTAGCGCGAGTATCTTTAATGCAAGTTTTTACCTTCAATTACATCTGAATCATACAGCGAATCAAATTGAAAGCACAAGCAGCTTTTGCTGATGAAAACAATATGCAAATTGATTATAATCTGTTAGCCAGTTCAGGTGTTTCTGCATGTTTTATGTTACGTTACACTAATAGCGACTATAACACTTAAACGTAGTGGTTTTCTTGAAGATACATCTGTACTGGATCACAGAACATAGGCATGCTGCATACCATTTTAATCAGCAGAAGCAGATTGTTCTAATAAGATGCATTTTAGGGTAAAAAGATGCATTAAAAGATGCACGATGCTACCAAGTCACACAGCTCTCCTATGACCTTAGACTCAAAACATTTCTCTCAACATCCTATCCAATGAAATTTCTGCTATACAGTAGAAATTGTATTACACACAAAACAGGGGGCAAGTTTCACATAATGAGAGATCATGTTAGGTTCAATACTTTTTAAAATACACTACTTTGTACTTTACTTCTCCCTTCCTCTCTGTGTATGGACACCCAAGTTCCTAAACCACCTCCCCCACCATCACACAATTATAATTCATCTGCATTGAGCTCATTATATCGCTCACCAACACCCCACCTTCTTTTGCTTCTATTCAATGCTGCCGCATGCTGAGCCTGCTAATGACAAGGTATTCATTGTCTGCTTTAATTGCATACTTCACATCAAATACACAACAGGTGATGTTCTCAACATGGATAGACTGTTTAGGCTAGTGGGTACTGTCTGTGCTTTGCACATTGAGGTCTGGGGTTCGGATCATGGAAGCGGAGTTTTTTTTCCTTTTCTTTTGAATCTTTATTTTTAGATTAAAAATAAATCACTTTGTGGTGTGTTTGAATTCTGTTATTGGATGGTGTGACTCGGTAGCGCGAGCATCTTTAATGCAACTTTTTACCTTCAATTACATCTGAATCATACAGCGAATCAAATTGAAAGCACAAGCAACTTTTGCTGATTAAAACATTAAGCAAAGTGATTATAATCTGTGAGCCAGTTCAGGTGTTTCTGCATGTTTTATGTTACGTTACACAAATATCGACTATAACACTTAAACGTAGTGGTTTTCTTGAAGATACATCTGTACTGGATCACAGAACATAGGCATGCTGCATATCATTTTAATCAGCAGAAGCAGATTGTTCTAATAAGATGCATTTTAGGGTAAAAAGATGCATTAAAAGATGCACGATGCTACCAAGTCACACAGCACTCCTATGACCTTAGACTCAAAACATTTCTCTCGACATCCTATCACTTGAAATTTCTGCTATACAGTAGAAATTGTTTTGTACACATAACAGGGGGCAAGTTTCACATAATGAGAGATCATGTTAGGTTAAATACTTTTTAAAATACTCTACTTTGTACTTTCCTTCTCACTTCCTCTCTGTGTATGGACACCCAAGTTCCTAATCCACCTCCCCCCACCATCACACAATTATAATTCATCTGCATTGAGCTCATTATATGGCTCACCAACACCTAACCTTCTTTTGCTTCTATTCAATGCTGCCACATGCTGAGCCTGCTATTGACAAGGTATACATTGTCTACTTTAATTGCACACTTCACATCACATACACAACAGGTGATGTTCTCAATATGGATAGACTGTTTAGTCTAGTGGGTACTGTCGGCGCTTTGCACCTTGAGGTATGGGGTTCGGATCATGGAAGGGGAGTTTTTATTCCTTTTCTTTTGAATCTTTATTTTTAGATAAAAAGTAAATCACTTGGTGGTGTGTTTGAATTCTGTTATGGCATGGTGTGACTCGGTAGCGCGAGTACCTTTAATGCAACTTTTTACCTTCAATTACATCTGAATCATACAGCGTATCACATTGAAAGCACAAGCAACTTTTGCTGATTAAAACATTAAGCAAAGTGATTATAATCTGTGAGCCAGTTCAGGTGTTTCTGCATGTTTTATGTTACGTTACACTAATATCGACTATAACACTTAAACGTAGTGGTTTTCTTGAAGATACATCTGTACTGGATCACAGAACATAGGCATGCTGCATATCATTTTAATCAGCAGAAGCAGATTGTTCTAATAAGATGCATTTTAGGGTAAAAAGATGCATTAAAAGATGCACGATGCTACCAAGTCACACAGCACTCCTATGACCTTAGACTCAAAACATTTCTCTCAACATCCTATCACTTGAAATTTCTGCTATACAGTAGAAATTGTTTTGTACACATAACAGGGGGCAAGTTTCACATAATGAGAGATCATGTTAGGTTCAATACATTTTAAAATACTCTACTTTGTACTTTCCTTCTCACTTCCTCTCTGTGTATGGACACCCAAGTTCCTAAACCACCTCCCCCCACCTACACACAATTATAATTCATCTGCATTGAGCTCATTATATCGCTCACCAACACCCCACCTTCTTTTGCTTCTATTCAATGCTGCCGCATGCTGAGCCTGCTAATGACAAGGTATTCATTGTCTGCTTTAATTGCATACTTCACATCAAATACACAACAGGTGATGTTCTCAACATGGATAGACTGTTTAGGCTAGTGGGTACTTTCTGTGCTTTGCACATTGAGGTCTGGGGTTCGAATCATGGAAGGGGAGTTTTTATTCCTTTTCTTTTGAATCTTTATTTTTAGATAAAAAGTAAATCACTTGGTGGTTTGTTTGAATTCTGTTATGGCATGGTGTGACTCGGTAGCGCGAGTATCTTTAATGCAACTTTTTACCTTCAATTACATCTGAATCATACAGCATATCACATTGAAAGCACAAGCAACTTTTGCTGATTAAAACATTATGCAAAGTGATTATAATCTGTGAGCCAGTTCAGGTGTTTCTGCATGTTTTATGTTACGTTACACTAATAGCGACTATAACACTTAAACGTAGTGGTTTTCTTGAAGATACATCTGTACTGGATCACTGAACATAGGCATGCTGCATATCATTTTAATCAGCAGAAGCAGATTGTTCTAATAAGATGCATTTTAGGGTAAAAAAATGCATTAAAAGAGGCACGATGCTACCAAGTCACACAGCACTCCTATGACCTTAGACTCAAAACATTTCTCTCAACATCCAATCACTTGAAATTTCTGCTATACAGTAGAAATTGTATTATACACAAAACAGGGGGCAAGTTTCACATAATGAGAGATCATGTTAGGTTCAATACTTTTTAAAATACACTACTTTGTACTTTCCTTCTCCCTTCCTCTCTGTGAATGGACACCCAAGTTCCTAAACCACCTCCCCCCACCATCACATAATTATAATTCATCTGCATTGAGCTCATTATATCGCTCACCAACACCCCACCTTCTTTTGCTTCTATTCAATACTGCCGCATGCTGAGCCTGCTAATGACAAGGTATTCATTGTCTGCTTAAATTGCATACTTCACATCAAATACACAACAGGTGATGTTCTCAACATGGATAGACTGTTTAGGCTAGTGGGTACTTTCTGTGCTTTTCACATTGAGGTCTTGGGTTCGAATCATGGAAGGGGAGTTTTTTTTCCTTTTCTTTTGAATCTTTATATTTAGATTAAAAATAAATCACTTTGTGGTGTGTGTGAATTCTGTTATGGCATGGTGTGACTCGGTAGCGCGAGTATCTTTAATGCAAGTTTTTACCTTCAATTACATCTGAATCATACAGCGAATCAAACTGAAAGCACAAGCAGCTTTTGCTGATGAAAATAATATGCAAATTGATTATAATCTGTGAGCCAGTTCAGGTGTTTCTGCATGTTTTATGTTACGTTACACTAATAGCGACTATAACACTTAAACGTAGTGGTTTTCTTGAAGATACATCTGTACTGGATCACAGAACATAGGCATGCTGCATATCATTTTAATCAGCAGAAGCAGATTGTTCTATAAAGATGCATTTTAGGGTAAAAAGATGCATTAAAAGATGCACGATGCTACCAAGTCACACAGCTCTCCTATGACCTTAGACTCAAAACATTTCTCTCAACATCCTATCCAATGAAATTTCTGCTATACAGTAGAAATTGTATTACACACAAAACAGGGGGCAAGTTTCACATAATGAGAGATCATGTTAGGTTCAATACTTTTTAAAATACACTACTTTGTACTTTACTTCTCCCTTCCTCTCTGTGTATGGACACCCAAGTTCCTAAACCACCTCCCCCCACCATCACACAATTATAATTCATCTGCATTGAGCTCATTATATCGCTCACCAACACCCCACCTTCTTTTGCTTCTATTCAATGCTGCCGCATGCTGAGCCTGCTAATGACAAGGTATTCATTGTCTGCTTTAATTGCATACTTCACATCAAATACACAACAGGTGATGTTCTCAACATGGATAGACTGTTTAGGCTAGTGGGTACTGTCTGTGCTTTGCACATTGAGGTCTGGGGTTCGGATCATGGAAGCAGAGTTTTTTTTCCTTTTCTTTTGAATCTTTATTTTTAGATTAAAAATAAATCACTTTGTGGTGTGTTTGAATTCTGTTATTGGATGGTGTGACTCGGTAGCGCGAGCATCTTTAATGCAACTTTTTACCTTCAATTACATCTGAATCATACAGCGAATCAAATTGAAAGCACAAGCAACTTTTGCTGATTAAAACATTAAGCAAAGTGATTATAATCTGTGAGCCAGTTCAGGTGTTTCTGCATGTTTTATGTTACGTTACACTAATATTGACTATAACACTTAAACGTAGTGGTTTTCTTGAAGATACATCTGTACTGGATCACAGAACATAGGCATGCTGCATATCATTTTAATCAGCAGAAGCAGATTGTTCTAATAAGATGCATTTTAGGGTAAAAAGATGCATTAAAAGATGCACGATGCTACCAAGTCACACAGCACTCCTATGACCTTAGACTCAAAACATTTCTCTCAACATCCTATCACTTGAAATTTCTGCTATACAGTAGAAATTGTTTTGTACACATAACAGGGGGCAAGTTTCACATAATGAGAGATCATGTTAGGTTAAATACTTTTTAAAATACTCTACTTTGTACTTTCCTTCTCACTTCCTCTCTGTGTATGGACACCCAAGTTCCTAAACCACCTCCCCCCACCATCAAACAATTATAATTAATCTGCATTGAGCTCATTATATGGCTCACCAACACCCCACCATCTTTTGCTTCTATTCAATGCTGCCGCATGCTGAGCCTGCTAATGACAAGGTATACATTGTCTACTTTAATTGCACACTTCACATCACATACACAACAGGTGATGTTCTCAACATGGATAGACTGTTTAGTCTAGTGGGTACTGCCTGCGCTTTGGACCTTGAGTTCTGGGGTTCGGATCATGGAAGGGGAGTTTTTTTTCCTTTTCTTTTGAATCTTTATTTTTAAATTAAAAATAAATATCTTGGTGGTGTGTGTGAATTGTGTTATGACATGGTGTGACTCGGTAGCGTGAGAATCTTTAATGCAACTTTTTACCTTCAATTACATCTGGATCATACAGCGAATCAAATTGAAAGCACAAGCAGCTTTTGCTGATGAAAACAATATGCAAATTGATTATAATCTGTGAGCCAGTTCAGGTGTTTCTGCATGTTTTAAGTTACGTTACACTAAAAGCAACTATAACACTTAAACGTGGTGGTTTTCTTGAAGATACATCTATACTGGATCACAGAACATAGGCATGCTGCATATCATTTTAATCAGCAGAAGCAGATTGTTCTAATAAGATGCATTTTAGTGTAAAAAGATGCATTAAAAGATGCACGATGCTACCAAGTCACACAGCACTCCGATGACCTTAGACTCAAAACATTTCTCTCAACATCCTATCACTTGAAATTTCTGCTGTACAGTAGAAATTGTATTATACACATAACAGGGGGCAAGTTTCACATAATGAGAGATCATGTTAGGTTCAATACTTTTTAAAATACACTACTTTGTACTTTCCTTCTCCCTTCCTCTCTGTGTATGGACACCCAAGTTCCTAAACCACCTCCCCCCACCATCACACAATTATAATTCATCTGCATTGAGCTCATTATATCGCTCACCAACACCCCACCTTCTTTTGCTTCTATTCAATACTGCCGCATGCTGAGCCTGCTAATGACAAGGTATTCATTGTCTGCTTTAATTGCATACTTCACATCAAATACACAACAGGTGATGTTCTCAACATGGATAGACTGTTTAGGCTAGTGGGTACTTTCTGTGCTTTTCACATTGAGGTCTGGGGTTCGAATCATGGAAGGGGAGTTTTTTTTCCTTTTCTTTTGAATCTTTATATTTAGATTAAAAATAAATCACTTTGTGGTGTGTGTGAATTCTGTTATGGCATGGTGTGATTCGGTAGCGCGAGCATCTTTAATGCAACTTTTTACCTTCAATTACATCTGAATCATACAGCGAATCAAATTGAAAGCACAAGCAGCTTTTGCTGATGAAAACAATATGCAAATTGATTATAATCTGTGAGCCAGTTCAGGTGTTTCTGCATGTTTTATGTTACGTTACACTAATAGCGACTATAACACTTAAATGTAGTGGTTTTCTTGAAGATACATCTGTACTGGATCACAGAACATAGGCATGCTGCATATCATTTTAATCAGCAGAAGCAGATTGTTCTAATAAGATGCACTTTAGTGTAAAAAGACGCATTAAAAGATGCACGATGCTACCAAGTCACACAGCACTCCTATGACCTTGGACTCAAAACAAATCTCTCAACATCCTATCACTTGAAATTTCTGCTATACAATAGAAATTGTATTTAACACATAACAGGTGGCAAGTTTCCCATAATGAGATATCATGTTAGGTTCAATACTTTTTAAAATACACTACTTTGTACTTTCCTTCTCACTTCCTCTCTGTGTATGGACACCCAAGTTCCTAATCCACCTCCCCCCACCATCACACAATTATAATTCATCTGCATTGAGCTCATTATATGGCTCACCAACACACCACCTTCTTTTGCTTCTATTCAATGCTGCCGCATGCTGAGCCTGCGATTGACAAGGTATACATTGTCTACTTTAATTGCACACTTCACATCAAAAACACAACAGGTGATGTTCTCAACATGGATAGACTGTTTAGGCTAGTGGGTACTGTCTGTGCTTTGCACATTGAGGTATGGGGTTGGGATCATGGAAGGGGAGTTTTTTTTCCTTTTCTTTTGAATCTTTATTTTTAGATTAAAAATAAATCACTTGGTGGTGTGTGTGAATTCTGTTATGGCATGGTGTGACTCGGTAGCGCGAGTATCTTTAATGCAAGTTTTTACCTTCAATTACATCTGAATCATACAGCGAATCAAATTGAAAGCACAAGCAGCTTTTGCTGATGAAAACAATATGCAAATTGATTATAATCTGTTAGCCAGTTCAGGTGTTTCTGCATGTTTTATGTTACGTTACACTAATAGCGACTATAACACTTAAACGTAGTGGTTTTCTTGAAGATACATCTGTACTGGATCACAGAACATAGGCATGCTGCATACCATTTTAATCAGCAGAAGCAGATTGTTCTAATAAGATGCATTTTAGGGTAAAAAGATGCATTAAAAGATGCACGATGCTACCAAGTCACACAGCTCTCCTATGACCTTAGACTCAAAACATTTCTCTCAACATCCTATCCAATGAAATTTCTGCTATACAGTAGAAATTGTATTACACACAAAACAGGGGGCAAGTTTCACATAATGAGAGATCATGTTAGGTTCAATACTTTTTAAAATACACTACTTTGTACTTTACTTCTCCCTTCCTCTCTGTGTATGGACACCCAAGTTCCTAAACCACCTCCCCCACCATCACACAATTATAATTCATCTGCATTGAGCTCATTATATCGCTCACCAACACCCCACCTTCTTTTGCTTCTATTCAATGCTGCCGCATGCTGAGCCTGCTAATGACAAGGTATTCATTGTCTGCTTTAATTGCATACTTCACATCAAATACACAACAGGTGATGTTCTCAACATGGATAGACTGTTTAGGCTAGTGGGTACTGTCTGTGCTTTGCACATTGAGGTCTGGGGTTCGGATCATGGAAGCGGAGTTTTTTTTCCTTTTCTTTTGAATCTTTATTTTTAGATTAAAAATAAATCACTTTGTGGTGTGTTTGAATTCTGTTATTGGATGGTGTGACTCGGTAGCGCGAGCATCTTTAATGCAACTTTTTACCTTCAATTACATCTGAATCATACAGCGAATCAAATTGAAAGCACAAGCAACTTTTGCTGATTAAAACATTAAGCAAAGTGATTATAATCTGTGAGCCAGTTCAGGTGTTTCTGCATGTTTTATGTTACGTTACACTAATATCGACTATAACACTTAAACGTAGTGGTTTTCTTGAAGATACATCTGTACTGGATCACAGAACATAGGCATGCTGCATATCATTTTAATCAGCAGAAGCAGATTGTTCTAATAAGATGCATTTTAGGGTAAAAAGATGCATTAAAAGATGCACGATGCTACCAAGTCACACAGCACTCCTATGACCTTAGACTCAAAACATTTCTCTCGACATCCTATCACTTGAAATTTCTGCTATACAGTAGAAATTGTTTTGTACACATAACAGGGGGCAAGTTTCACATAATGAGAGATCATGTTAGGTTAAATACTTTTTAAAATACTCTACTTTGTACTTTCCTTCTCACTTCCTCTCTGTGTATGGACACCCAAGTTCCTAAACCACCTCCCCCCACCATCACACAATTATAATTCATCTGCATTGAGCTCATTATATGGCTCACCAACACCTAACCTTCTTTTGCTTCTATTCAATGCTGCCACATGCTGAGCCTGCTATTGACAAGGTATACATTGTCTACTTTAATTGCACACTTCACATCACATACACAACAGGTGATGTTCTCAACATGGATAGACTGTTTAGTCTAGTGGGTACTGTCGGCGCTTTGCACCTTGAGGTATGGGGTTCGGATCATGGAAGGGGAGTTTTTATTCCTTTTCTTTTGAATCTTTATTTTTAGATAAAAAGTAAATCACTTGGTGGTGTGTTTGAATTCTGTTATGGCATGGTGTGACTCGGTAGCGCGAGTACCTTTAATGCAACTTTTTACCTTCAATTACATCTGAATCATACAGCGTATCACATTGAAAGCACAAGCAACTTTTGCTGATTAAAACATTAAGCAAAGTGATTATAATCTGTGAGCCAGTTCAGGTGTTTCTGCATGTTTTATGTTACGTTACACTAATATCGACTATAACACTTAAACGTAGTGGTTTTCTTGAAGATACATCTGTACTGGATCACAGAACATAGGCATGCTGCATATCATTTTAATCAGCAGAAGCAGATTGTTCTAATAAGATGCATTTTAGGGTAAAAAGATGCATTAAAAGATGCACGATGCTACCAAGTCACACAGCACTCCTATGACCTTAGACTCAAAACATTTCTCTCAACATCCTATCACTTGAAATTTCTGCTATACAGTAGAAATTGTTTTGTACACATAACAGGGGGCAAGTTTCACATAATGAGAGATCATGTTAGGTTCAATACATTTTAAAATACTCTACTTTGTACTTTCCTTCTCACTTCCTCTCTGTGTATGGACACCCAAGTTCCTAAACCACCTCCCCCCACCTACACACAATTATAATTCATCTGCATTGAGCTCATTATATCGCTCACCAACACCCCACCTTCTTTTGCTTCTATTCAATGCTGCCGCATGCTGAGCCTGCTAATGACAAGGTATTCATTGTCTGCTTTAATTGCATACTTCACATCAAATACACAACAGGTGATGTTCTCAACATGGATAGACTGTTTAGGCTAGTGGGTACTTTCTGTGCTTTGCACATTGAGGTCTGGGGTTCGAATCATGGAAGGGGAGTTTTTATTCCTTTTCTTTTGAATCTTTATTTTTAGATAAAAAGTAAATCACTTGGTGGTTTGTTTGAATTCTGTTATGGCATGGTGTGACTCGGTAGCGCGAGTATCTTTAATGCAACTTTTTACCTTCAATTACATCTGAATCATACAGCGTATCACATTGAAAGCACAAGCAACTTTTGCTGATTAAAACATTATGCAAAGTGATTATAATCTGTGAGCCAGTTCAGGTGTTTCTGCATGTTTTATGTTACGTTACACTAATAGCGACTATAACACTTAAACGTAGTGGTTTTCTTGAAGATACATCTGTACTGGATCACTGAACATAGGCATGCTGCATATCATTTTAATCAGCAGAAGCAGATTGTTCTAATAAGATGCATTTTAGGGTAAAAAGATGCATTAAAAGAGGCACGATGCTACCAAGTCACACAGCACTCCTATGACCTTAGACTCAAAACATTTCTCTCAACATCCTATCACTTGAAATTTCTGCAATACTGTAGATATTGTTTTGTACACATAACAGGGGGCAAGTTTCACATAATGAGAGATCATGTTAGGTTAAATACTTTTTAAAATACACTACTTTGTATTTTCCTTCTCACTTCCTCTCTGTGTATGGACACCCAAGTTCCAAAACCACCTCCCCCCTCCATCACACAATTATAATTCATCTGCATTGAGCTCATTATATGGCTCACCAACACCCCTCCTTCTTTTGCTTCTATTCAATGCTGCCGCATGCTGAGCCTGCTATTGACAAGGTATACATTGTCTACTTTAATTGCACACTTCACATCACATACACAACAGGTGATGTTCTCAACATGGATAGACTGTGTAGTCTAGTGGGTACTGTCTGCGCTTTGCACCTTGAGGTATGGGGTTTGGATCATGGAAGGGGAGTATTTTTTCTTTTTCTTTTGAATCTTTATTTTTAGATTAAAAATAAATCACTTGGTGGTGTGTGTGAATTCTGTTATGGCATGGTGTGACTCGGTAGCACGAGTATCTTTAATGCAACATTTTACCTTCAATTACATCTGAATCATACAGTGAATCAAATTGAAAGCACAAGCAGCTTTTGCTGATGAAAACAATATGCAAATTGATTATAATCTGTGAACCAGTTCAGGTGTTTCTGCATGTTTTATGTTACGTTACACTAATAGCGACTATAACACTTAAATGTAGTGGTTTTCTTGAAGATACATCTGTACTGGATCACAGAACATAGGCATGCTGCATATCATTTTATTCAGCAGAAGCAGATTGTTCTAATAAGATGCATTTTAGTGTTAAAAGACGCATTAAAAGATGCATGATGCTACCAAGTCACACAGCACTCCTATGACCTTAGACTCAAAACAAATCTCTCAACATCCTATTCATTGAAATTTCTGCTATACAGTAGACATTGTATTGTACACATAACAGGGGGCAAGTTTCACATAATGAGAGATCATGTTAGGTTCAATACTTTTAAAATACACTACTTTGTACTTTCCTTCTCCCTTCCTCTCTGTGTATGGCCACCCAAGTTCTTAAATGACCTCCCCCCACCATCACACAATTATAATTCATCTGCATTGAGCTCATTATATGGTTCACCAAAACCTGACATTCTTTGGCTTCTTATCAATGCAGCCGCATGCTGAGCCTGCTATTTACAAGGTATACATTGTCTACTTTAATTGCACACTTCACATCACATACACAACAGGTGATGTTCTCAACATGGATAGACTGTTTAGTCTAGTAGGTACTGTCTGCGCTTTGCACCTTGAGGTATGGGGTTCGGATCATGGAAGGGGAGTTTTTTTTCCTTTTTTTTTGAATCTTTATTTTTAGATTAAAAATAAATCACTTGGTGGTGTGTGTGAATTCTGTTATGGCATGGTGTGACTCGGTAGCGCGAGTATCTTTAATGCAACTTTTTACCTTCAATTACATCTGAATCATACAGCGAATCAAATTGAAAGCACAAGCAGCTTTTGCTGATGAAAACAATATTCAAATTGATTATAATCTGTGAGCCAGTTCAGGTGTTTCTGCATGTTTTATGTTACGTTACACTGATAGCGACTAAAACACTTAAACATAGTGGTTTTCTTGAAGATACATCTGTACTGGATCACAGAACATAGGCATGCAGCATATCATTTTTATCTGCAAAAGCAGATTGTTCTAATAAGATGCATTTTAGGGTGAAAAGATGCAATAAAAGATGCACGATGCTACCAAGTCACACAGCACTCCTATGACCTTAGACTAAAAACATTTCTCTCAACATCCTATCACTTGAAATTTCTGCTATACAGTAGAAATTGTTTTGTACACATAACAGGGGGCAAATTTCACATAATGAGAGATCATGTTAGGTTCAATACTTTTTAAAATACACTACTTTGTATTTTCCTTCTCACTTCCTCTCTGTGTATGGACACCCAAGTTCCTAAACCACCTCCCCCCACCATCACACAATTATAATTCATCTGCATTGAGCTCATTATATGGCTCACCAACACCCCTCCTTCTTCTGCTTCTATTCAATGCTGCCGCATGCTGAGCCTGCAATTGACAAGGTATACATTGTCTACTTTAATTGCACACTTCACATCACATACACAACAGGTGATGTTCTCAACATGGATAAACTGTGTAGTCTAGTGGGTACTGTCTGCGCTTTGCACCTTGAGGTATGGGGTTGGGATCATGGAAGGGGAGTATTTTTTCATTTTCTTTTGAATCTTTATTTTTAGATTAAAAATAAATCACTTGGTGGTGTGTGTGAATTCTGTTATGGCATGGTGTGACTCGGTAGTGCGAGTATCTTTAATGCAACTTTTTACCTTCAATTACATCTGAATCATACAGTGAATCAAATTGAAAGCACAAGCAGCTTTTGCTGATGAAAACAATATGCAAATTGATTATAATCTGTGAGCCAGTTCAGGTGTTTCTGCATGTTTTATGTTACGTTACACTAATAGCGACTATAACACTTAAACGTAGTGGTTATCTTGAAGATACATCTATACTGGATCACAGAACATAGGCATGCTGCATATCATTTTAATCAGCAGAAGCAGATTGTTCTAATAAGATGCATTTTAGTTTAAAAAGACGCATTAAAAGATGCACGATTCTACCAAGTCACACAGCACTCCTATGACCTTAGACTCAAAACATTTCTCTCAACATCCTATCACTTGAAATTTCTGCTATACAGTAGAAATTGTATTGTACACATAACAGGGGGCAAGTTTCTTATAATGAGTGATCATGTTAGGTTCAAAACTTTTTAAAATACACTACTTTGTACTTTCCTTCTCCCTTCCTCTCTGTGTATGGACACCCAAGTTCCTAAACCACCTCCCCCCACCTACACACAATTATAATTCATCTGCATTGAGCTCATTATATCGCTCACCAACACCCCACCTTCTTTTGCTTCTATTCAATGCTGCCGCATGCTGAGCCTGCTAATGACAAGGTATTCATTGTCTGCTTTAATTGCATACTTCACATCAAATACACAACAGGTGATGTTCTCAACATGGATAGACTGTTTAGGCTAGTGGGTACTTTCTGTGCTTTGCACATTGAGGTCTGGGGTTCGAATCATGGATGGGGAGTTTTTATTCCTTTTCTTTTGAATCTTTATTTTTAGATAAAAAGTAAATCACTTGGTGGTGTGTTTGAATTCTGTTATGGCATGGTGTGACTCAGTAGCGCGAGTATCTTTAATGCAACTTTTTACCTTCAATTACATCTGAATCATACAGCGAATCAAATTGAAAGCACAAGCAGCTTTTGCTGATGAAAACAATATGCAAATTGATTATAATCTGTGAGCCAGTTCAGGTGTTTCTGCATGTTTTAAGTTACGTTACACTAAAAGCAACTATAACACTTAAACGTGGTGGTTTTCTTGAAGATACATCTATACTGGATCACAGAACATAGGCATGCTGCATATCATTTTAATCAGCAGAAGCAGATTGTTCTAATAAGATGCATTTTAGTGTAAAAAGACGCATTAAAAGATGCACGATGCTACCAAGTCACACAGCACTCCGATGACCTTAGACTCAAAACATTTCTCTCAACATCCTATCACTTGAAATTTCTGCTGTACAGTAGAAATTGTATTATACACATAACAGGGGGCAAGTTTCACATAATGAGAGATCATGTTAGGTTCAATACTTTTTAAAATACACTACTTTGTACTTTCCTTCTCCCTTCCTCTCTGTGTATGGACACCCAAGTTCCTAAACCACCTCCCCCCACCATCACACAATTATAATTCATCTGCATTGAGCTCATTATATCGCTCACCAACACCCCACCTTCTTTTGCTTCTATTCAATGCTGCCGCATGCTGAGCCTGCTAATGACAAGGTATTCATTGTCTGCTTTAATTGCATACTTCACATCAAATACACAACAGGTGATGTTCTCAACATGGATAGACTGTTTAGGCTAGTGGGTACTTTCTGTGCTTTGCACATTGAGGTCTGGGGTTCGAATCATGGATGGGGAGTTTTTATTCCTTTTCTTTTGAATCTTTATTTTTAGATAAAAAGTAAATCACTTGGTGGTGTGTTTGAATTCTGTTATGGCATGGTGTGACTCGGTAGCGCGAGTATCTTTAATGCAACTTTTTACCTTCAATTACATCTGAATCATACAGCGAATCAAATTGAAAGCACAAGCAGCTTTTGCTGATGAAAACAATATGCAAATTGATTATAATCTGTGAGCCAGTTCAGGTGTTTCTGCATGTTTTAAGTTACGTTACACTAAAAGCAACTATAACACTTAAACGTGGTGGTTTTCTTGAAGATACATCTATACTGGATCACAGAACATAGGCATGCTGCATATCATTTTAATCAGCAGAAGCAGATTGTTCTAATAAGATGCATTTTAGTGTAAAAAGACGCATTAAAAGATGCACGATGCTACCAAGTCACACAGCACTCCGATGACCTTAGACTCAAAACATTTCTCTCAACATCCTATCACTTGAAATTTCTGCTGTACAGTAGAAATTGTATTATACACATAACAGGGGGCAAGTTTCACATAATGAGAGATCATGTTAGGTTCAATACTTTTTAAAATACACTACTTTGTACTTTCCTTCTCCCTTCCTCTCTGTGTATGGACACCCAAGTTCCTAAACCACCTCCCCCCACCATCACACAATTATAATTCATCTGCATTGAGCTCATTATATCGCTCACCAACACCCCACCTTCTTTTGCTTCTATTCAATACTGCCGCATGCTGAGCCTGCTAATGACAAGGTATTCATTGTCTGCTTTAATTGCATACTTCACATCAAATACACAACAGGTGATGTTCTCAACATGGATAGACTGTTTAGGCTAGTGGGTACTTTCTGTGCTTTTCACATTGAGGTCTGGGGTTCGAATCATGGAAGGGGAGTTTTTTTTCCTTTTCTTTTGAATCTTTATATTTAGATTAAAAATAAATCACTTTGTGGTGTGTGTGAATTCTGTTATGGCATGGTGTGATTCGGTAGCGCGAGCATCTTTAATGCAACTTTTTACCTTCAATTACATCTGAATCATACAGCGAATCAAATTGAAAGCACAAGCAGCTTTTGCTGATGAAAACAATATGCAAATTGATTATAATCTGTGAGCCAGTTCAGGTGTTTCTGCATGTTTTATGTTACGTTACACTAATAGCGACTATAACACTTAAATGTAGTGGTTTTCTTGAAGATACATCTGTACTGGATCACAGAACATAGGCATGCTGCATATCATTTTAATCAGCAGAAGCAGATTGTTCTAATAAGATGCACTTTAGTGTAAAAAGACGCATTAAAAGATGCACGATGCTACCAAGTCACACAGCACTCCTATGACCTTGGACTCAAAACAAATCTCTCAACATCCTATCACTTGAAATTTCTGCTATACAATAGAAATTGTATTTAACACATAACAGGTGGCAAGTTTCCCATAATGAGATATCATGTTAGGTTCAATACTTTTTAAAATACACTACTTTGTACTTTCCTTCTCACTTCCTCTCTGTGTATGGACACCCAAGTTCCTAATCCACCTCCCCCCACCATCACACAATTATAATTCATCTGCATTGAGCTCATTATATGGCTCACCAACACACCACCTTCTTTTGCTTCTATTCAATGCTGCCGCATGCTGAGCCTGCGATTGACAAGGTATACATTGTCTACTTTAATTGCACACTTCACATCAAAAACACAACAGGTGATGTTCTCAACATGGATAGACTGTTTAGGCTAGTGGGTACTGTCTGTGCTTTGCACATTGAGGTATGGGGTTGGGATCATGGAAGGGGAGTTTTTTTTCCTTTTCTTTTGAATCTTTATTTTTAGATTAAAAATAAATCACTTGGTGGTGTGTGTGAATTCTGTTATGGCATGGTGTGACTCGGTAGCGCGAGTATCTTTAATGCAAGTTTTTACCTTCAATTACATCTGAATCATACAGCGAATCAAATTGAAAGCACAAGCAGCTTTTGCTGATGAAAACAATATGCAAATTGATTATAATCTGTTAGCCAGTTCAGGTGTTTCTGCATGTTTTATGTTACGTTACACTAATAGCGACTATAACACTTAAACGTAGTGGTTTTCTTGAAGATACATCTGTACTGGATCACAGAACATAGGCATGCTGCATACCATTTTAATCAGCAGAAGCAGATTGTTCTAATAAGATGCATTTTAGGGTAAAAAGATGCATTAAAAGATGCACGATGCTACCAAGTCACAAAGCTCTCCTATGACCTTAGACTCAAAACATTTCTCTCAACATCCTATCACTTGAAATTTCTGCTATACAGTAGAAATTGTATTATACACAAAACAGGGGGCAAGTTTCACATAATGAGAGATCATGTTAGGTTCAATACTTTTTAAAATACTCTACTTTGTACTTTCCTTCTCACTTCCTCTCTGTGTATGGACACCCAAGTTCCTAAACCACCTCCCCCCACCTACACACAATTATAATTCATCTGCATTGAGCTCATTATATCGCTCACCAGCACCCCACCTTCTTTTGCTTCTATTCAATGCTGCCGCATGCTGAGCCTGCTAATGACAAGGTATTCATTATCTGCTTTAATTGCATACTTCACATCAAATACACAACAGGTGATGTTCTCAACATGGATAGACTGTTTAGGCTAGTGGGTACTTTCTGTGCTTTGCACATTGAGGTCTGGGGTTCGAATCATGGAAGGGGAGTTTTTATTCCTTTTCTTTTGAATCTTTATTTTTAGATAAAAAGTAAATCACTTGGTGGTTTGTTTGAATTCTGTTATGGCATGGTGTGACTCGGTAGCGCGAGTATCTTTAATGCAACTTTTTACCTTCAATTACATCTGAATCATACAGCGTATCACATTGAAAGCACAAGCAACTTTTGCTGATTAAAACATTATGCAAAGTGATTATAATCTGTGAGCCAGTTCAGGTGTTTCTGCATGTTTTATGTTACGTTACACTAATAGCGACTATAACACTTAAACGTAGTGGTTTTCTTGAAGATACATCTGTACTGGATCACTGAACATAGGCATGCTGCATATCATTTTAATCAGCAGAAGCAGATTGTTCTAATAAGATGCATTTTAGGGTAAAAAGATGCATTAAAAGAGGCACGATGCTACCAAGTCACACAGCACTCCTATGACCTTAGACTCAAAACATTTCTCTCAACATCCTATCACTTGAAATTTCTGCAATACTGTAGATATTGTTTTGTACACATAACAGGGGGCAAGTTTCACATAATGAGAGATCATGTTAGGTTAAATACTTTTTAAAATACACTACTTTGTATTTTCCTTCTCACTTCCTCTCTGTGTATGGACACCCAAGTTCCAAAACCACCTCCCCCCTCCATCACACAATTATAATTCATCTGCTTTGAGCTCATTATATGGCTCACCAACACCCCTCCTTCTTTTGCTTCTATTCAATGCTGCCGCATGCTGAGCCTGCTATTGACAAGGTATACATTGTCTACTTTAATTGCACACTTCACATCACATACACAACAGGTGATGTTCTCAACATGGATAGACTGTGTAGTCTAGTGGGTACTGTCTGCACTTTGCACCTTGAGGTATGGGGTTTGGATCATGGAAGGGGAGTATTTTTTCTTTTTCTTTTGAATCTTTATTTTTAGATTAAAAATAAATCACTTGGTGGTGTGTGTGAATTCTGTTATGGCATGGTGTGACTCGGTAGCACGAGTATCTTTAATGCAACATTTTACCTTCAATTACATCTGAATCATACAGTGAATCAAATTGAAAGCACAAGCAGCTTTTGCTGATGAAAACAATATGCAAATTGATTATAATCTGTGAGCCAGTTCAGGTGTTTCTGCATGTTTTATGTTACGTTACACTAATAGCGACTATAACACTTAAATGTAGTGGTTTTCTTGAAGATACATCTGTACTGGATCACAGAACATAGGCATGCTGCATATCATTTTATTCAGCAGAAGCAGATTGTTCTAATAAGATGCATTTTAGTGTTAAAAGACGCATTAAAAGATGCATGATGCTACCAAGTCACACAGCACTCCTATGACCTTAGACTCAAAACAAATCTCTCAACATCCTATTCATTGAAATTTCTGCTATACAGTAGACATTGTATTGTACACATAACAGGGGGCAAGTTTCACATAATGAGAGATCATGTTAGGTTCAATACTTTTAAAATACACTACTTTGTACTTTCCTTCTCCCTTCCTCTCTGTGTATGGCCACCCAAGTTCTTAAATGACCTCCCCCCACCATCACACAATTATAATTCATCTGCATTGAGCTCATTATATGGTTCACCAAAACCTGACATTCTTTGGCTTCTTATCAATGCAGCCGCATGCTGAGCCTGCTATTTACAAGGTATACATTGTCTACTTTAATTGCACACTTCACATCACATACACAACAGGTGATGTTCTCAACATGGATAGACTGTTTAGTCTAGTAGGTACTGTCTGCGCTTTGCACCTTGAGGTATGGGGTTCGGATCATGGAAGGGGAGTTTTTTTTCCTTTTTTTTTGAATCTTTATTTTTAGATTAAAAATAAATCACTTGGTGGTGTGTGTGAATTCTGTTATGGCATGGTGTGACTCGGTAGCGCGAGTATCTTTAATGCAACTTTTTACCTTCAATTACATCTGAATCATACAGCGAATCAAATTGAAAGCACAAGCAGCTTTTGCTGATGAAAACAATATTCAAATTGATTATAATCTGTGAGCCAGTTCAGGTGTTTCTGCATGTTTTATGTTACGTTACACTGATAGCGACTAAAACACTTAAACATAGTGGTTTTCTTGAAGATACATCTGTACTGGATCACAGAACATAGGCATGCAGCATATCATTTTAATCTGCAAAAGCAGATTGTTCTAATAAGATGCATTTTAGGGTGAAAAGATGCAATAAAAGATGCACGATGCTACCAAGTCACACAGCACTCCTATGACCTTAGACTAAAAACATTTCTCTCAACATCCTATCACTTGAAATTTCTGCTATACAGTAGAAATTGTTTTGTACACATAACAGGGGGCAAATTTCACATAATGAGAGATCATGTTAGGTTCAATACTTTTTAAAATACACTACTTTGTATTTTCCTTCTCACTTCCTCTCTGTGTATGGACACCCAAGTTCCTAAACCACCTCCCCCAACCATCACACAATTATAATTCATCTGCATTGAGCTCATTATATGGCTCACCAACACCCCTCCTTCTTCTGCTTCTATTCAATGCTGCCGCATGCTGAGCCTGCAATTGACAAGGTATACATTGTCTACTTTAATTGCACACTTCACATCACATACACAACAGGTGATGTTCTCAACATGGATAGACTGTGTAGTCTAGTGGGTACTGTCTGCGCTTTGCACCTTGAGGTATGGGGTTGGGATCATGGAAGGGGAGTATTTTTTCATTTTCTTTTGAATCTTTATTTTTAGATTAAAAATAAATCACTTGGTGGTGTGTGTGAATTCTGTTATGGCATGGTGTGACTCGGTAGTGCGAGTATCTTTAATGCAACTTTTTACCTTCAATTACATCTGAATCATACAGTGAATCAAATTGAAAGCACAAGCAGCTTTTGCTGATGAAAACAATATGCAAATTGATTATAATCTGTGAGCCAGTTCTGGTGTTTCTGCATGTTTTATGTTACGTTACACTAATAGCGACTATAACACTTAAACGTAGTGGTTATCTTGAAGATACATCTATACTGGATCACAGAACATAGGCATGCTGCATATCATTTTAATCAGCAGAAGCAGATTGTTCTAATAAGATGCATTTTAGTTTAAAAAGACGCATTAAAAGATGCACGATTCTACCAAGTCACACAGCACTCCTATGACCTTAGACTCAAAACATTTCTCTCAACATCCTATCACTTGAAATTTCTGCTATACAGTAGAAATTGTATTGTACACATAACAGGGGGCAAGTTTCTTATAATGAGAGATCATGTTAGGTTCAAAACTTTTTAAAATACACTACTTTGTACTTTCCTTCTCCCTTCCTCTCTGTGTATGGACACCCAAGTTCCTAAACCACCTCCCCCCACCTACACACAATTATAATTCATCTGCATTGAGCTCATTATATCGCTCACCAACACCCCACCTTCTTTTGCTTCTATTCAATGCTGCCGCATGCTGAGCCTGCTAATGACAAGGTATTCATTGTCTGCTTTAATTGCATACTTCACATCAAATACACAACAGGTGATGTTCTCAACATGGATAGACTGTTTAGGCTAGTGGGTACTTTCTGTGCTTTGCACATTGAGGTCTGGGGTTCGAATCATGGATGGGGAGTTTTTATTCCTTTTCTTTTGAATCTTTATTTTTAGATAAAAAGTAAATCACTTGGTGGTGTGTTTGAATTCTGTTATGGCATGGTGTGACTCGGTAGCGCGAGTATCTTTAATGCAACTTTTTACCTTCAATTACATCTGAATCATACAGCGTATCACATTGAAAGCACTAGCAACTTTTGCTGATTAAAACATTATGCAAAGTGATTATAATCTGTGAGCCAGTTCAGGTGTTTCTGCATGTTTTATGTTACGTTACACTAATAGCGACTATAACACTTAAACGTAGTGGTTTTCTTGAAGATACATCTGTACTGGATCACTGAACATAGGCATGCTGCATATCATTTTAATCAGCAGAAGCAGATTGTTCTAATAAGA
The DNA here is from genome assembly GCA_031769625.1 of Taudactylus pleione. Lineage (NCBI taxonomy): Eukaryota > Metazoa > Chordata > Amphibia > Anura > Myobatrachidae > Taudactylus > Taudactylus pleione. The sequence goes on from JAUIMM010000759.1 coordinate 8,901,203, forward strand.
TGCATTTTAGGGTAAAAAGATGCATTAAAAGATGCACGATGCTACCAAGTCACACAGCACTCCTATGACCTTAGACTCAAAATATTTCTCTCAACATCCTATCACTTGAAATTTCTGCTATACTGTAGAAATTGTTTTGTACACATAACAGGGGGCAAGTTTCACATAATGAGAGATCATGTTAGGTTCAATACTTTTTAAAATACACTACTTTGTATTTTCCTTCTCACTTCCTCTCTGTGTATGGACACCCAAGTTCCAAAACCACCTCCCCCCTCCATCACACAATTATAATTCATCTGCATTGAGCTCATTATATGGCTCACCAACACCCCTCCTTCTTTTGCTTCTATTCAATGCTGCCGCATGCTGAGCCTGCTATTGACAAGGTATACATTGTCTACTTTAATTGCACACTTCACATCACATACACAACAGGTGATGTTCTCAACATGGATAGACTGTGTAGTCTAGTGGGTACTGTCTGCGCTTTGCACCTTGAGGTATGGGGTTTGGATCATGGAAGGGGAGTATTTTTGCTTTTTCTTTTGAATCTTTATTTTTAGATTAAAAATAAATCACTTGGTGGTGTGTGTGAATTCTGCTATGGCATGGTGTGACTCGGTAGCACGAGTATCTTTAATGCAACATTTTACCTTCAATTACATCTGAATCATACAGTGAATCAAATTGAAAGCACAAGCAGCTTTTGCTGATGAAAACAATATGCAAATTGATTATAATCTGTGAGCCAGTTCAGGTGTTTCTGCATGTTTTATGTTACGTTACACTAATAGCGACTATAACACTTAAATGTAGTGGTTTTCTTGAAGATACATCTGTACTGGATCACAGAACATAGGCATGCTGCATATCATTTTATTCAGCAGAAGCAGATTGTTCTAATAAGATGCATTTTAGTGTAAAAAGATGCATTAAAAGATGCATGATGCTACCAAGTCACACAGCACTCCTATGACCTTAGACTCAAAACAAATCTCTCAACATCCTATTCATTGAAATTTCTGCTATACAGTAGACATTGTATTGTACACATAACAGGGGGCAAGTTTCACATAATGAGAGATCATGTTAGGTTCAATACTTTTAAAATACACTACTTTGTACTTTCCTTCTCCCTTGCTCTCTGTGTATGGCCACCCAAGTTCCTAAACGACCTCCCCCCACCATCACACAATTATAATTCATCTGCATTGAGCTCATTATATGGCTCACCAACACCCCACTTTCTTTTGCTTCTTTTCAATGCTGCCGCATGCTCAGCCTGCTATTGACAAGTAATACATTGTCTACTTTAATTGCACACTTCACATCACATACACAACAGGTGATGTTCTCAACATGGATAGACTGTTTAGTCTAGTGGGTACTGTCTGAACTTTGCACATTGAGGTATGGGGTTCGTATCATGGAAGGGGAGTTTTTTTTCCTTTTCTTTTGAATCTTTATTTTTAGATTAAAAATAAATCACCTGGTGGTGTGTTTGAATTCTGTTATGGCATGGTGTGACTCGGTAGCGCGAGCATCTTTAATGCAACTTTTTACCTTCAATTACATCTGAATCATACAGCGAATCAAATTGAAAGCACAAGCAGCTTTTGCTGATGAAAAGAATATGAAGCATGCCTATAATCTGTGAGCCAGTTCAGGTGTTTCTGCATGTTTTATGTTACGTTACACTAATAGTGACTATAACACTTTAACATAATGGTTTTCTTGAAGATACACCTGAAGTGGATCGCAGAACATAAGCATGCTGCATATCATTTTTATCAGCAGAAGCAGATTGTTCTAATAAGATACATTTTAGGGTGAAAAGATGCATTAAAAGATGCACGATACTACCATGTCATATAGCACTCCTATGACATTAGACTCAAAACAATTCTCTCCACATCCTTTCACTTGAAATTTCTGTTATACAGTAGTCATTGTATTGTACTCATAACAGGGGGCAAGTTTCACATAATGAGAGATCATGTTAGATTCAATACTTTTAAAATACACTACTTTGTTCTTCCCTTCTCCCTTCCTCTCTGTGTATGGCAACCCAAGTTCCTAGACCACCTCCCCCCACTATCACACAATTACTATTCATCTGCATTGAGCTCATTATATGGCTCACCAACACCCCACCTTCTTTTGCTTCTATTCAATGCTGCCGCATGCTGAGCCTGCTATTGACAATGTACACATTGTCTGCTTTAGTTGCACACTTCACATCACATACACAACAGGTGATGTTCTCAAGATGGATAGACTGTTTAGGCTAGTGGGTTCCTTCTGCACTTTGCACTTTGAGTTCTGGGGTACAAATCATGGAAGGGGAGTTTTTTTTCCTTTTCTTTTGAATCTTTATTTTTAGATTAAAAAAAAATCACTTGGTGGTGTCCTTGAATTCTGTTATGGCATGGTGTGACTCGGTAGCGCGAGCATCTTTAATGCAACTTTATACCTTCAATTGCATCTGAATCATACAGCGAATCAAATTGAAAGCACAAGCAGCTTTTGCTGATGAAAAGAATATGAAGCATGCCTATAATCAGTGAGCCAGTTCAGGTGTTTCTGCATTTTTTATGTTATGTTACACTAATAGCGACTATAACACTTTAACGTAATGGTTTTCTTGAAGATACACCTGTACTGGATCACAGAACATAAGCATGCTGCATATCATTTTAATCAGCAGAAGCAGATTGTTCTAATAAGATGCATTTTAAGGTGAAAAGATGCATTAAAAGATGCATGATACTACCATGTCACACAGCACTCCTATGACCTTAGACTCAAAACAATTCTCTCCACATCCTTTCACTTGAAATTTCTGCTATACAGTAGACATTGTATTGCACTCATAACAGGAGGCAAGCTTCACATATTGAGAGATCATGTTAGCTTCAATACATTTTAAAATACACTACTTTGTACTTTACATCTCCCTTCCTCTCTGTGTATGGCCACCCAAGTTCCTATACCACCTCCCCCCACCATCACACAATTATAATTAATCTGCATTGCGCTCATTATATGGCTCACCAACACCCCACCATCTTTTGCTTCTATTCAATGCTGCCGCATGCTGAGCCTGCTATTGACAAGGTATACATTGTCTACTTTAAATGCACACTTCACATCACATACACAACAGGTGATGTTCTCAACATGTATAGACTGTTTAGTCTAGTGGGTACTGTCTGAAATTTGCACATTGAGGTATGGGGTTCGGATCATGGAAGGGGAGTTTTTTTTCCTTTTCTTTTGAATCTTTATTTTTAGATTAAAAATAAATCACCTGGTGGTGTGTTTGAATTCTGTTATGGCATGGTGTGACTCGGTAGCGCGAGCATCTTTAATGCAACTTTTTACCTTCAATTACATCTGAATCGTACAGCAAATCAAATTGAAAGCACTAGCAGCTTTTGCTGATGAAAACAATATGCAAATTGATTATAATCTGTGAGCCAGTTCAGGTGTTTCTGCATGTTTTATGTTACATTACACTAATAGCGACTATAACACTTAAACTTCGTGGTTTTCTTGAAGACACATCTGTACTGGAAGACAGAACATAGGCATGCTGCATATCATTTTAATCAGCAGAAGCAGATTGTTCTAATAAGATGCATTTTAGGGTAAAAAGATGCATTAAAAGATGCACGATGCTACCAAGTCACACAGCACTCCTATGACCTTAGACTCAAAACATTTCTCTCAACATCCTATCACTTGAAATTTCTGCTATACAGTAGAAATTGTTTTGTACACATAACAGGGGGCAATTTTCACATAATGAGAGATTATGTTAGGTTCAATACTTTTTAAAATACACTACTTTGTACTTTCCTTCTCACTTCCTCTATGTGTATGGATACCCAAGTTCCTAAACCACCTCCCCCCACCTTCACGCAATTATAATTCATCTGCATTGAGCTCATTATATGGCTCACCAACACCCCACCTTCTTTTGCTTCTATTCAATGCTGCCACATGCTGAGCCTGCTAATGACAAGGTATTCATTGTCTGCTTTAATTGCATACTTCACATCAAATACACAACAGGAGATGTTCTCAACATGGATAGACTGTTTAGTCTAGTGGGTACTGTCTGCGCTTTGCACCTTGAGGTATGGGGTTCGGATCATGGAAGGTGAGTTTTTTTTCCTTTTCTTTTGAATCTTCATTTTTAGATTAAAAATAAATAACTTGGTGGTGTGTGTGAATTGTGTTATGGCATGGTGTGACTCGGTAGCGCGAGAATCTTTAATGCAACTTTTTACCTTCAATTACATCTGAGTCATACAGCGAATCAAATTGAAAGCACAAGCAGCTTTTGCTGATGAAAACAATACGCAAATTGATTATAATCTGTGAGCCAGTTCAGGTGTTTCTGCATGTTTTATGTTACCTTACACTAATAGGGACTATAACACTTAAACGCAGTGGTTTTCTTGAAGATACACCTGTTCTGGATCACAGAACATAGGCATGCTGCATATCATTTTAATCAGCAGAAGCAGATTGTTCTAATAAGATGCATTTTAGGGTAAAAAGATGCATTAAAAGATGCACGATGCTACCAAGTTACACAGCACTCCTATGACCTTAGACTCAAAACATTTCTCTCAACATCCTATCACTTGAAATTTCTGCTATACAGTAGAAATTGTTTTGTACACATAACAGGGGGCACATTTCACATAATGAGAGATCATGTTAGGTTCAATACTTTTTAAAATACACTACTTTGTACTTTCCTTCTCACTTCCTCTCTGTGTATGGACACCCAAGTTCCTAAACCACCTCCCCCCACCATCACACAATTATAATTCATCTGCATTGAGCTCATTATATGGCTCACCAACACCCCACCTTCTTTTGCTTCTATTCAATGCTGCCACATGCTGAGCCTGCTAAAGACATGGTATTCATTGTCTGCTTTAATTGCATACTTCACATCAAATACACAACAGGTGATGTTCTCAACATGGATAGACTGTTTAGTCTAGTGGGTACTGTCTGCGCTTTGCACCTTGAGGTATGGGGTTCGGATCATGGAAGGGGAGTTTTTTTTCCTTTTCTTTTGAATCTTTATTTTTAGATTAAAAATAAATCACTTGGTGGTGTGTGTGAATTCTGTTATGGCATGGTGTGACTCGGTAGCGCGAGTATCTTTAATGCAACTTTTTACCTTAAATTACATCTGAATCATACAGCGAATCAAATTGAAAGCACAAGCAGCTTTAGCTGATGAAAACAATATGCAAACTGATTATAATCTGTGAGCCAGTTCAGGTGTTTCTGCATATTTGATGTTACGTTACACTAATAGTGACTATAACACTTGATCGTTGTGGTTTTCTTGAAGATATATCTTTACTGGATCACAGAACATAGGCATGCAGCATATCATTTCAATCAGCAGAAGCAGATTGTTCTAATAAGATGCATTTTAGGGTAAAAAGATGCATTAAAAGATGCACGATTCTACCAAGTCACACAGCACTACTATGACCTTAGACTCAAAACAATTCTCTCAACATCCTATCACTTGAAATTTCTGCTGTACAGTAGACATTGTATTGTACACATAACAGGGGGCAAGTTTCACATAATGAGAGATCATGTTTGCTTCAATACATTTTAAAATACACTACTTTGTACATTCCTTCTCCCTTCCTCTCTGTGTATGGCCACCCAAGTTCCTATACCACCTCCCCCCACCATCACACAATTATAATTCATCTGCATTGAGCTCATTATATGGCTCACCAACACCCCACCATCTTTTGCTTCTATTCAATGCTGCAGCATGCTGAGCCTGCTAATGACAAGGTAAACATTGTCTACTTTAAAAGCACACTTCACATCACATACATAACAGGTGATGTTCTCAACATGGATAGACTGTTTAGTCTAGTGGGTACTGCCTGCGCTTTGGACCTTGAGGTCTTGGGTTCGGATCATGGAAGGGGAGTTTTTATTCCATTTCTTTTGAATTTTTATTTTTAGATTAAAAATAAATAACTTGTTGGTGTGTGTGAATTGTGTTATGACATGGTGTGACTCGGTAGCGTGAGCATCTTTAATGCATCTTTTTACCTTCAATTACATCTGGATCATACAGCGAATCAAATTGAAAGCACAAGCAGCTTTTGCTATTGAAAACAATATACAAATTGATTATAATCTGTGAGCCAGTTCAAGTGTTTCTGCATGTTTTATGTTACATTACACTAATAGCAACTATAACACTTAAACGTAGTGTTTTTCTTGAAGATACACCTGTTCTGGATCACAGAACATAGGCATGCTGCAAATCATTTTAATCAGCAGAAGCAGATTGTTCTAATAAGATACATTTTAGGGTGAAAAGATGCATTAAAAGATGCACAATACTACCATGTCATAGAGCACTCCTATGACCTTAGACTCAAAAATAATTCTCTCATCATCCTATCACTTGAAATTTCTGCTATACAGTAGACATTGTATTGAACTCATAACAGGGGGCAAGTTTCACATAATGAGAGATCATGTTAGATTCAATACTTTTAAAATACACTACTTTGTTCTTCCCTTCTCCCTTCCTCTCTGTGTATGGCCACCCAAGTTCCTAGACCACCTCCCCCCACTATCACACAATTACTATTCATCTGCATTGAGCTCATTATATGGCTCACCAACACCCCACCTTCTTTTGCTTCTTTTCATTGCTGCCCCATGCTGAGCCTGCAATTGACAATGTACACATTGTCTGCTTTAATTGCACACTTCACATCACATACACAACAGGTGATGTTCTCAACATGGATAGACTGTTTAGGCTAGTGGGTTCCTTCTGCGCTTTGCACTGTGAGGTCTGGGGTTCAAATCATGGAAGGGGAGTTTTTTTTTCCTTTTCTTTTGAATCTTTATTTTTAGATTAAAAAAAAATCACTTTGTGGTGTCCTTGAATTCATTTATGGCATGGTGTGACTCGGTAGCGCGAGTATCTTTAATGCAACTTTATACCTTCAATTGCATCTGAATCATACAGCGAATCAAATTGAAAGCACAAGCAGCTTTTGCTGATGAAAAGAATATGAAGCATGCCTATAATCTGTGAGCCAGTTCAGGTGTTTCTGCATGTTTTATGTTACGTTACACTAATAGCGACTATAACACTTTAACGTAATGGTTTTCTTGAAGATACACCTTAAGTGGATCGCAGAACATAAGCATGCTGCATATCATTTTTATCAGCAGAAGCAGATTGTTCTAATAAGATACATTTTAGGGTGAAAAGATGCATTAAAAGATGCACGATACTACCATGTCATATAGCACTCCTATGACATTAGACTCAAAACAATTCTCTCCACATCCTTTCACTTGAAATTTCTGTTATACAGTAGTCATTGTATTGTACTCATAACAGGGGGCAAGTTTCACATAATGAGAGATCATGTTAGATTCAATACTTTTAAAATACACTACTTTGTTCTTCCCTTCTCCCTTCCTCTCTGTGTATGGCAACCCAAGTTCCTAGACCACCTCCCCCCACTATCACACAATTACTACTCATCTGCATTGAGCTCATTATATGGCTCACCAACACCCCACCTTCTTTTGCTTCTATTCAATGCTGCCGCATGCTGAGCCTGCTATTGACAATGTACACATTGTCTGCTTTAGTTGCACACTTCACATCACATACACAACAGGTGATGTTCTCAAGATGGATAGACTGTTTAGGCTAGTGGGTTCCTTCTGCACTTTGCACTTTGAGTTCTGGGGTACAAATCATGGAAGGGGAGTTTTTTTTCCTTTTCATTTGAATCTTTATTTTTAGATTAAAAAAAAATCACTTGGTGGTGTCCTTGAATTCTGTTATGGCATGATGTGACTCGGTAGCGCGAGCATCTTTAATGCAACTTTATACCTTCAATTGCATCTGAATCATACAGCGAATCAAATTGAAAGCACAAGCAGCTTTTGCTGATGAAAAGAATATGAAGCATGCCTATAATCAGAGAGCCAGTTCAGGTGTTTCTGCATTTTTTATGTTATGTTACACTAATAGCGACTATAACACTTTAACGTAATGGTTTTCTTGAAGATACACCTGTACTGGATCACAGAACATAAGCATGCTGCATATCATTTTAATCAGCAGAAGCAGATTGTTCTAATAAGATGCATTTTAAGGTGAAAAGATGCATTAAAAGATGCATGATACTACCATGTCACACAGCACTCCTATGACCTTAGACTCAAAACAATTCTCTCCACATCCTTTCACTTGAAATTTCTGCTATACAGTAGACATTGTATTGCACTCATAACAGGAGGCAAGCTTCACATATTGAGAGATCATGTTAGATTCAATACTTTTAAAATACACTACTTTGTTCTTCCCTTCTCCCTTCCTCTCTGTGTATTGCCACCCAAGTTCCTAGACCACCTCCCCCCACTATCACACAATTACTATTCATCTGCATTGAGCTCATTATATGGCTCACCAACACCCCACCTTATTTTGCTTCTATTCAATGCTGCCGCATGCTGAGCCTGCTATTGACAATGTACACATTGTCTGCTTTAATTGCACACTTCACATCACATACACAACAGGTGATGTTCTCAAGATGGATAGACTGTTTAGGCTAGTGGGTTCCTTCTGCGCTTTGCACTTTGAGTTCTGGGGTACAAATCATGGAAGGGGAGTTTTTTTTTCCTTTTCTTTTGAATCTTTATTTTTAGATTAAAAATAAATCACTTGGTGGTTTCCGTGAATTCTGTTATGGCATTGTGTGACTCGGTAGCGCGAGCATCTTTAATGCAACTTTATACCTTCAATTGCATCTGAATCATAAAGCGAATCAAATTGAAAGCACAAGCAGCTTTTGCTGATGAAAAGATTATGAAGCATGCCTATAATCTGTGAGCCAGTTCAGGTGTTTCTGCATGTTTTATGTTACGTTACTCTAATAGCGACTATAACACTTTAACGTAATGGTTTTCTTGAAGATACACCTCTACTGGATCACAGAACATAAGCATGCTGCATATCATTTTAATCAGCAGAAGCAGATTGTTCTAATAAGTTACATTTTAGGGTGAAAAGATGCTTTAAAAGATGCTCGATACTACCATGTCATACAGCACTCCTTTGACCTTAGACTCAAAACAATTCTCTCCACATCCTTTCCCTTGAAATTTCTACTATACAGTAGACATTGTATTGTACTCATAACAGGGTGCAAGTTTCATATAATGAGAGATCATGTTAGATTCAATACTTTTAAAATACACTACTTTGTTCTTCCCTTCTCCCTTCCTCTCTGTGTATGGCCACCCAAGTTCCTAGACCACCACCCCCCACCTATCTCACAATTACTATTCATCTGCATTGAGCACATTATATGGCTCACCAACACCCCACCTTCTTTTGCTTCTATTCAATGCTGCCGCATGCTGAGCCTGCTATTGACAATGTACACATTGTCTGCTTTAATTGCACACTTCACATCACATACACAACAGGTGATGTTCTCAAGATGGATAGACTGTTTAGGCTAGTGGGTTCCTTCTGCGCCTTGCACTTTGAGTTCTGGGGTACAAATCATGGAAGGGGAGTTTTTTTTTCCTTTTCTTTTGAATCTTTATTTTTAGATTAAAAAAAAATCACTTGGTGGTGTGTTTGAATTCTGTTATGGCATGGTGTGACTCGGTAGTGCGAGCATCTTTAATGCAACTTTATACCTTCAATTGCATCTGAATCATACAGCGAATCAAATTGAAAGCACAAGCAGCTTTTGCTGATGAAAAGAATATGAAGCATGCCTATAATCTGTGAGCCAGTTCAGGTGTTTCTGCATGTTTTATGTTACGTTACACTAATAGCGACTATAACACTTTAACGTAATGGTTTTCTTGAAGATACACCTAAAGTGGATCACAGAACATAAGCATGCTGCATATCATTTTTATCAGCAGAAGCAGATTGTTCTAATAAGATACATTTTAGGGTGAAAAGATGCATTAAAATATGCACGATACTACCATGTCATATAGCAGTACTATGACATTAGACTCAAAACAATTATCTCCACATCCTTTCACTTGAAATTTCTGTTATACAGTAGACATTGTATTGTACTCATAACAGGGGGCAAGTTTCACATAATGAGAGATCATGTTAGATTCAATACTTTTAAAATACACTACTTTGTTCTTCCCTTCTCCCTTCCTCTCTGTGTATGGCCCCCCAAGTTCCTAGACCACCTCCCACCACTATCACACAATTACTATTCATCTGTATTGAGCTCATTATAAGGCTCACCAACACCCAACCTTCTTTTGCTTCTATTCAATGCTGCCGCATGCTGAGCCTGCTATTGACAATGTACACATTGTCTGCTTTAATTGCACACTTCACATCACATACACAACAGGTGATGTTCTCAAGATGGATAGACTGTTTAGGCTAGTGGGTTCCTTCTGCGCTTTGCACTTTGAGTTCTGGGGTACAAATCATGGAAGGGGAGTTTTTTTTCCTTTTCTTTTGAATCTTTATTTTTAGATTAAAAAAAAATCACTTGGTGGTGTCCTTGAATTCTGTTATGGCATGGTGTGACTCGGTAGCACGAGCATCTTTAATGCAACTTTATACCTTCAATTGCATCTGAATCATACAGCAAATCAAATTGAAAGCACAAGCAGCTTTTGGTGATGAAAAGAATATGAAGCATGCCTATAATATGTGAGCCAGTTCAGGTGTTTCTGCATGTTTTATATTACGTTACACTAATAGTGACTATAACACTTTAACGTAATGGTTTTCTTGAAGATACACCTGTACTGGATCACAGAACATAGGCATTCTGCATATCATTTTAATCATCAGAAGCAGATTGTTCTAATAAGATACATTTTAGTGTGAAAAGATGCATTAAAAGATGCACTATACTACCAAGTCATACAGCACTCCTATGACCTTAGACTCAAAAATAATTCTCTCAACATCCTATCACTTGAAATTTCTGCTATACCGTCGACATTGTATTGTACTCATAACAGGGGGCAAGTTTCACATAATGAGAGATCATGTTAGATTCAATACTTTTAAAACACACTACTTTGTTCTTCCCTTCTCCCTTCCTCTCTGAGTATGGCCACCCAAGTTCCTAGACCACCACCCCACACTATCACACAATTACTATTCATCTGCATTGAGCTCATTATATGGCTCACCAACACCCCACCTTCTTTTGCTACTATTCAATGCTGCCGCATGCTGAGCCTGCTATTGACAATGTACACATTGTCTGCTTTAATTGCACACTTCACATCACATACACAACAGGTGATGTTTTCAACATGGATAGACTGTTTAGGCTAGTGGGTTCCTTCTGTGCATTGCACTTTGAGGTCTGGGGTTCAAATCATCGAAGGGGAGTTTTTTTTCCTTTTCTTTTGAATCTTTATTTTTAGATTAAAAATAAATCACTTGGTGGTGTCCGTGAATTCTGTTATGGCATTGTGTGACTCGGTAGCGCGAGCATCTTTAATGCAACTTTATACCTTCAATTGCATCTGAATCATACAGCGAATCAAATTGAAAGCACAAGCAGCTTTTGCTGATGAAAACAATATGAAGCATGCCTATAATATGTGAGCCAGTTCAGGTGTTTCTGCATGTTTTATGTTACGTTACACTAATAGCCACTATAACACTTTAACGTAATGGTTTTCTTGAAGATACACCTGTAGTGGATCACAGAACATAAGCATGCTGCATATCATTTTAATCAGCAGAAGCAGATTGTTCTAAGAAGATACATTTTAGGGTGAAAAGATGCATTAAAAGATGCACTATACTACCATGTCATACAGCACTCCTATGACCTTAGACTCAAAATAATTCTCTCCACATCCTTTCACTTGAAATTTCTGTTATACAGTAGACATTGTATTGTACTCATAACAGGGGGCAAGTTTCACATAATGAGAGATCATGTTAGATTCAATACTTTTAAAATACACTACTTTGTTCTTCCCTTCTCCCTTCCTCTCTGTGTATGGCCACCCAAGTTCCTAGACCACCACCCCCCACTATCACACAATTACTATTCATCAGCATTGAGCTCATTATATGGCTCACCAACACCCCACCTTCTTTTGCTTCTATTCAATGCTGCCCCATGCTGAGCCTGCAATTGACAATGTACACATTGTCTGCTTTAATTGCACACTTCACATCACATACACAACAGGTGATGTTCTCAACATGGATAGACTGTTTAGGCTAGTGAGTTCTTTCTGTGCTTTGCACTTTGAGTTCTGGGGTACAAATCATGGAAGGGGAGTTTTTTTTTCCTTTTCTTTTGAATCTTTATTTTTAGATTAAAAATAAATCACTTGGTGGTGTCCGTGAATTCTGTTATGGCATGGTGTGACTCGGTAGCGCGAGCATCTTTAATGCAACTTTATACCTTCAATTGCATCTGAATCATAAAGCGAATCAAATTGAAAGCACAAGCAGCTTTTGCTGATGAAAAGATTATGAAGCATGCCTATAATCGGTGAGCCAGTTCAGGTGTTTCGGCATGTTTTATGTTACGTTACTCTAATAGCGACTATAACACTTTAACGTAATGGTTTTCTTGAAGATACACCTCTACTGGATCACAGAACATAAGCATGCTGCATATCATTTTAATCAGCAGAAGCAGATTGTTCTAATAAGTTACATTTTAGGGTGAAAAGATGCTTTAAAAGATGCTCGATACTACCATGTCATACAGCACTCCTATGACCTTAGACTCAAAACAATTCTCTCTATATCCTTTCACTTGAAATTTCTGTTATACAGTAGACATTGTATTGTACTCATAACAGGGGGCAAGTTTCACATAATGAGAGATCATGTTAGATTCAATACTTTTAAAATACACTACTTTGTTCTTCCCTTCTCCCTTCCTCTCTGTGTATGGCCACCCAAGTTCCTAGACCACCTCCCCCCACTATCACACAATTACTATTCATCTGCATTGAGCTCATTATATGGCTCACCAACACCCCACCTTCTTTTGCTTCTATTCAATGCTGCCGCATGCTGAGCCTGCTATTGACAATGTACACATTGTCTGCTTTAATTGCACACTTCACATCACTTACACAACAGGTGATGTTCTCAACATGGATAGACTGTTTAGGCTAGTGGGTTTCTTCTGCGCTTTGCACTTTGAGGTCTGGGGTTCAAATCATGGAAGGGGAGTTTTTATTTCCTTTTCTTTTGAATCTTTATTTTTAGATTAAAAATAAATCACTTGGTGGTGTCCTTGAATTCTGTTATGGCATTGTGTGACTCGGTAGCCCGAGCATCTTTAATGCAACTTTATACCTTCAATTGCATCTGAATCATACAGCGAATCAAATTGAAAGCACAAGCAGCTTTTGCTGATGAAAAGAATATGAAGCATGCCTATAATCGGTGATCCAGTTCAGGTGTTTCTGCATGTTTTATGTAACGTTACACTAATAGCGACTATAACATTTTAACGTAATGGTTTTCTTGAAGATACACCTGTAGAGGATCACAGAACATAAGCATGCTGCATATCATTTTTATCAGCAGAAGCAGATTGTTCAAATAAGATACATTTTAGGGTGAAGAGATGCATTAAAAGATGCACGATACTACCATGTCATATAGCACTCCTATGACATTAGACTCAAAACAATTCTCTCCACATCCTTTCACTTGAAATTTCTGTTATACAGTAGACATTGTATTGTACTCATAACAGGGGGCAAGTTTCACATAATGAGAGATCATGTTAGATTCAATACTTTTAAAATACACTACTTTGTTCTTCCCTTCTCCCTTCCTCTCTGTGTATGGCCACCCAAGTTCCTAGACCACCTCCCCCCACTATCACACAATTACTATTCATGTGCATTGAGCTCATTATAAGGCTCACCAACACCCCACCTTCTTTTGCTTCTATTCAATGCTGCCGCATGCTGAGCCTGCTATTGACAATGTACACATTGTCTGCTTTAATTGCACACTTCACATCACATACACAACAGGTGATGTTTTCAAGATGGATAGACTGTTTAGGCTAGTGGGTTCCTTCTGCGCTTTGCACTTTGAGTTCTGGGGTACAAATCATGGAAGGGGAGTTTTTTTTTCCTTTTCTTTTGAATCTTTATTTTTAGATTAAAAATAAATCACTTGGTGGTGTCAGTGAATTCTGTTATGGCATGGTGTGACTCGGTAGCGCGAGCATCTTTAATGCAACTTTATACATTCAATTGCATCTGAATCATAAAGCGAAACAAATTGAAAGCACAAGCAGCTTTTGCTGATGAAAAGATTATGAAGCATGCCTATAATCTGTGAGCCAGTTCAGGTGTTTCTGCATGTTTTATGTTATGTTACTCTAATAGCTACTATTACACTTTAACGTAATGGTTTTCTTGAAGATACACCTCTACTGGATCACAGAACATAAGCATGCTGCATATCATTTTAATCAGCAGAAGCAGATTGTTCTAATAAGTTACATTTTAGGGTGAAAAGATGCTTTAAAAGATGCTCGATACTACCATGTCATACAGCACTCCTATGACCTTAGACTCAAAACAATTCTCTCCACATCCTTTCACTTGAAATTTCTGTTATACAGTAGACATTGTATTGTTCTCATAACAGGGGGCAAGTTTCACATAATGAGAGATCATGTTAGATTCAATACTTTTAAAATACACTACTTTGTTCTTCCCTTCTCCCTTCCTCTCTGTGTATGGCCACCCACGTTCCTATACCACCTCCCCCCACTATCACACAATTACTATTCATCTGCATTGAGCTCATTATATGGCTCACCAACACCCCACCTTCTTTTGCTTCTATTCAATGCTGCCGCATGCTGAGCCTGCTATTGACAATGTACACATTGTCTTCTTTAATTGCACACTTCACATCACTTACACAACAGGTGATGTTCTCAACATGGATAGACTGTTTAGGCTAGTGGGTTTCTTCTGCGCTTTGCACTTTGAGGTCTGGGGTTCAAATCATGGAAGGGGAGTTTTTATTTCCTTTTCTTTTGAATCTTTATTTTTAGATTAAAAATAAATCACTTGATGGTGTCCTTGAATTGTGTTATGGCATTGTGTGACTCGGTAGCGTGAGCATCTTTAATGCAACTTTATACCTTCAATTGCATCTGAATCATACAGCGAATCAAATTGAAAGCACAAGCAGCTTTTGCTGATGAAAACAATATGAAGCATGCCTATAATATGTGAGCCAGTTCAGGTGTTTCTGCATGTTTTATGTTACGTTACACTAATAGCGACTATAACACTTTAACGTAATGGTTTTCTTGAAGATACACCTGTAGTGGATCACAGAACATAAGCATGCTGCATATCATTTTAATCAGCAGAAGCAGATTGTTCTAATAAGATACATTTTAGGGTGAAAAGATGCATTAAAAGATGCACTATACTACCATGTCATACAGCACTCCTATGACCTTAGACTCAAAACAATTCTCTCCACATCCTTTCACTTGAAATTTCTGTTATACAGTAGATTGTATTGTACTCATAACAGGGGGCAAGTTTCACATAATGAGAGATCATGTTAGATTCAATACTTTTAAAATACACTACTTTGTTCTTCCCTTCTCCCTTCCTCTCTGTGTATGGCCACCCAAGTTCCTAGACCACCTCCCCCCACTATCACACAATTACTATTCATCTGCATTGAGCTCATTATATGGCTCACCAACACCCCACCTTCTTTTGCTTCTATTCAATGCTGTTGCATGCTGAGCCTGCTATTGACAATGTACACATTGTCTGCTTTAATTGCACACTTCACATCACATACACAACAGGTGATGTTCTCAAGATGGATAGACTGTTTAGGCTAGTGGGTTCCTTCTGCGCTTTGCACTTTGAGTTCTGGGGTACAAATCATGGAAGGGGAGTTTTTTTTTCCTTTTCTTTTGAATCTTTATTTTTAGATTAAAATTAAATCACTCGGTGGTGTCCGTGAATTCTGTTATGGCATGGTGTGACTCGGTAGCGCGAGCATCTTTAATGCAACTTTATACCTTCAATTGCATCTGAATCATAAAGCGAATCAAATTGAAAGCACAAGCAGCTTTTGCTGATGAAAAGATTATGAAGCATGCCTATAATCTGTGAGCCAGTTCAGGTGTTTCTGCATGTTATATGTTACGTTACTCTTATAGCGACTATAACACTTTAACGTAATTGTTTTCTTGAAGATACACCTGTACTGGATCACAGAACATAGGCATGCTGCATATCATTTTAATCATCAGAAGCAGATTGTTCTAATAAGATACATTTTAGGGTGAAAAGATGCATTAAAAGATGCACTATACTACCAAGTCATACAGCACTCCTATGACCTTAGACTCAAAAATAATTCTCTCAACATCCTATCACTTGAAATTTCTGCTATACAGTCGACATTGTATTGTACTCGTAACAGGGGGCAAGTTTCACATAATGAGAGATCATGTTAGATTCAATACTTTTAAAACACACTACTTTGTTCTTCCCTTCTCCCTTCCTCTCTGAGTATGGCCACCCAAGTTCCTAGACCACCACCCCACACTATCACACAATTACTATTCATCTGCATTGAGCTCATTATATGGCTCACCAACACCCCACTTTCTTTTGCTTCTATTCAATGCTGCCGCATGCTGAGCCTGCTATTGACAATGTATAAATTGTCTGCTTTAATTGCACACTTCACATCACATACACAACAGGTGATGTTCTCAACATGGATAGACTGTTTAGGCTAGTGGGTTCCTTCTGTGCTTTGCACTTTGAGGTCTGGGGTTCAAATCATCGAAGGGGAGTTTTTTTTTCCTTTTCTTTTGAATCTTTATTTTTAGATTAAAAATAAATCACTTGGTGGTGTCCTTGAATTCTGTTATGGCATTGTGTGACTCGGTAGCGCGAGCATCTTTAATGCAACTTTATACCTTCAATTGCATCTGAATCATACAGCGAATCAAATTGAAAGCACAAGCAGCTTTTGCTGATGAAAACAATATGAAGCATGCCTATAATATGTGAGCCAGTTCAGGTGTTTCTGCATGTTTTATGTTACGTTACACTAATAGCCACTATAACACTTTAACGTAATGGTTTTCTTGAAGATACACCTGTAGTGGATCACAGAACATAAGCATGCTGCATATCATTTTAATCAGCAGAAGCAGATTGTTCTAAGAAGATACATTTTAGGGTGAAAAGATGCATTAAAAGATGCACTATACTACCAAGTCATACAGCACTCCTATGACCTTAGACTCAAAAATAATTTTCTCAACATCCTATCACTTGAAATTTCAGCTATACAGTAGACATTGTATTGAACTCATAACAGGGGGCAAGTTTCACATAATGAGAGATCATGTTAGATTCAATACTTTTAAAATACACTACTTTGTTCTTCCCTTCTCCCTTCCTCTCTGTGTATGGCCACCCAAGTTCCTAGACCACCACCCCCCACTATCACACAATTACTATTCATCTGCATTGAGCTCATTATATGGCTCACCAACACCCCACCTTCTTTTGCTTCTATTCAATGCTGCCCCATGCTGAGCCTGCTATTGACAATGTACACATTGTCTGCTTTAATTGCACACTTCACATCACATACACAACAGGTGATGTTCTCAACATGGATAGACTGTTTAGGCTAGTGGGTTCCTTCTGCGCTTTGCACTTTGAGGTCTGGGGTTCAAATCATGGAAGGGGAGTTTTTTTTTCCTTTTCTTTTGAATCTTTATTTTTAGATTAAAAAAAAATCACTTGGTGGTGTCCTTGAATTCTGTTATGGCATGGTGTGACTCGGTAGCGCGAGCATCTTTAATGCAACTTT
Source organism: Taudactylus pleione (assembly GCA_031769625.1). NCBI lineage: Eukaryota > Metazoa > Chordata > Amphibia > Anura > Myobatrachidae > Taudactylus > Taudactylus pleione. Next base: position 8,919,162 of record JAUIMM010000759.1, read on the forward strand.
ATACCTTCAATTGCATCTGAATCATAAAGCGAATCAAATTGAAAGCACAAGCAGCTTTTGCTGATGAAAAGAATATGAAGCATGCCTATAATCGGTGATCCAGTTCAGGTGTTTCTGCATGTTTTATGTAACGTTACACTAATAGCGACTATAACACTTTAACGTAATGGTTTTCTTGAAGATACACCTGTAGAGGATCACAGAACATAAGCATGCTGCATATCATTTTTATCAGCAGAAGCAGATTGTTCAAATAAGATACATTTTAGGGTGAAGAGATGCATTAAAAGATGCACGATACTACCATGTCATATAGCACTCCTATGACATTAGACTCAAAACAATTCTCTCCACATCCTTTCACTTGAAATTTCTGTTATACAGTAGACATTGTATTGTACTCATAACAGGGGGCAAGTTTCACATAATGAGAGATCATGTTAGATTCAATACTTTTAAAATACACTACTTTGTTCTTCCCTTCTCCCTTCCTCTCTGTGTATGGCCACCCAAGTTCCTAGACCACCTCCCCCCACTATCACACAATTACTATTCATGTGCATTGAGCTCATTATAAGGCTCACCAACACCCCACCTTCTTTTGCTTCTATTCAATGCTGCCGCATGCTGAGCCTGCTATTGACAATGTACACATTGTCTGCTTTAATTGCACACTTCACATCACATACACAACAGGTGATGTTTTCAAGATGGATAGACTGTTTAGGCTAGTGGGTTCCTTCTGCGCTTTGCACTTTGAGTTCTGGGGTACAAATCATGGAAGGGGAGTTTTTTTTTCCTTTTCTTTTGAATCTTTATTTTTAGATTAAAAATAAATCACTTGGTGGTGTCAGTGAATTCTGTTATGGCATGGTGTGACTCGGTAGCGCGAGCATCTTTAATGCAACTTTATACATTCAATTGCATCTGAATCATAAAGCGAAACAAATTGAAAGCACAAGCAGCTTTTGCTGATGAAAAGATTATGAAGCATGCCTATAATCTGTGAGCCAGTTCAGGTGTTTCTGCATGTTTTATGTTATGTTACTCTAATAGCTACTATTACACTTTAACGTAATGGTTTTCTTGAAGATACACCTCTACTGGATCACAGAACATAAGCATGCTGCATATCATTTTAATCAGCAGAAGCAGATTGTTCTAATAAGTTACATTTTAGGGTGAAAAGATGCTTTAAAAGATGCTCGATACTACCATGTCATACAGCACTCCTATGACCTTAGACTCAAAACAATTCTCTCCACATCCTTTCACTTGAAATTTCTGTTATACAGTAGAAATTGTATTGTACTCATAACAGGGGGCAAGTTTCACATAATGAGAGATCATGTTAGATTCAATACTTTTAAAATACACTACTTTGTTCTTCCCTTCTCCCTTCCTCTCTGTGTATGGCCACCCACGTTCCTATACCACCTCCCCCCACTATCACACAATTACTATTCATCTGCATTGAGCTCATTATATGGCTCACCAACACCCCACCTTCTTTTGCTTCTATTCAATGCTGCCGCATGCTGAGCCTGCTATTGACAATGTACACATTGTCTTCTTTAATTGCACACTTCACATCACTTACACAACAGGTGATGTTCTCAACATGGATAGACTGTTTAGGCTAGTGGGTTCCTTCTGCGCTTTGCACTTTGAGGTCTGGGGTTCAAATCATGGAAGGGGAGTTTTTTTTTCCTTTTCTTTTGAATCTTTATTTTTAGATTAAAAAAAAATCACTTGGTGGTGTCCTTGAATTCTGTTATGGCATGGTGTGACTCGGTAGCGCGAGCATCTTTAATGCAACTTTATACCTTCAATTGCATCTGAATCATAAAGCGAATCAAATTGAAAGCACAAGCAGCTTTTGCTGATGAAAAGAATATGAAGCATGCCTATAATCGGTGATCCAGTTCAGGTGTTTCTGCATGTTTTATGTAACGTTACACTAATAGCGACTATAACACTTTAACGTAATGTTTTTCTTGAAGATACACCTGTAGAGGATCACAGAACATAAGCATGCTGCATATCATTTTTATCAGCAGAAGCAGATTGTTCAAATAAGATACATTTTAGGGTGAAGAGATGCATTAAAAGATGCACGATACTACCATGTCATATAGCACTCCTATGACATTAGACTCAAAACAATTCTCTCCACATCCTTTCACTTGAAATTTCTGTTATACAGTAGACATTGTATTGTACTCATAACAGGGGGCAAGTTTCACATAATGAGAGATCATGTTAGATTCAATACTTTTAAAATACACTACTTTGTTCTTCCCTTCTCCCTTCCTCTCTGTGTATGGCCACCCAAGTTCCTAGACCACCTCCCCCCACTATCACACAATTACTATTCATGTGCATTGAGCTCATTATAAGGCTCACCAACACCCCACCTTCTTTTGCTTCTATTCAATGGTGCCGCATGCTGAGCCTGCTATTGACAATGTACACATTGTCTGCTTTAATTGCACACTTCACATCACATACACAACAGGTGATGTTTTCAAGATGGATAGACTGTTTAGGCTAGTGGGTTCCTTCTGCGCTTTGCACTTTGAGTTCTGGGGTACAAATCATGGAAGGGGAGTTTTTTTTTCCTTTTCTTTTGAATCTTTATTTTTAGATTAAAAATAAATCACTTGGTGGTGTCAGTGAATTCTGTTATGGCATGGTGTGACTCGGTAGCGCGAGCATCTTTAATGCAACTTTATACATTCAATTGCATCTGAATCATAAAGCGAAACAAATTGAAAGCACAAGCAGCTTTTGCTGATGAAAAGATTATGAAGCATGCCTATAATCTGTGAGCCAGTTCAGGTGTTTCTGCATGTTTTATGTTATGTTACTCTAATAGCTACTATTACACTTTAACGTAATGGTTTTCTTGAAGATACACCTCTACTGGATCACAGAACATAAGCATGCTGCATATCATTTTAATCAGCAGAAGCAGATTGTTCTAATAAGTTACATTTTAGGGTGAAAAGATGCTTTAAAAGATGCTCGATACTACCATGTCATACAGCACTCCTATGACCTTAGACTCAAAACAATTCTCTCCACATCCTTTCACTTGAAATTTCTGTTATACAGTAGAAATTGTATTGTACTCATAACAGGGGGCAAGTTTCACATAATGAGAGATCATGTTAGATTCAATACTTTTAAAATACACTACTTTGTTCTTCCCTTCTCCCTTCCTCTCTGTGTATGGCCACCCACGTTCCTATACCACCTCCCCCCACTATCACACAATTACTATTCATCTGCATTGAGCTCATTATATGGCTCACCAACACCCCACCTTCTTTTGCTTCTATTCAATGCTGCCGCATGCTGAGCCTGCTATTGACAATGTACACATTGTCTTCTTTAATTGCACACTTCACATCACTTACACAACAGGTGATGTTCTCAACATGGATAGACTGTTTAGGCTAGTGGGTTTCTTCTGCGCTTTGCACTTTGAGGTCTGGGGTTCAAATCATGGAAGGGGAGTTTTTATTTCCTTTTCTTTTGAATCTTTATTTTTAGATTAAAAATAAATCACTTGGTGGTGTCCTTGAATTGTGTTATGGCATTGTGTGACTCGGTAGCGCGAGCATCTTTAATGCAACTTTATACCTTCAATTGCATCTGAATCATACAGCGAATCAAATTGAAAGCACAAGCAGCTTTTGCTGATGAAAACAATATGAAGCATGCCTATAATATGTGAGCCAGTTCAGGTGTTTCTGCATGTTTTATGTTACGTTACACTAATAGCGACTATAACACTTTAACGTAATGGTTTTCTTGAAGATACACCTGTAGTGGATCACAGAACATAAGCATGCTGCATATCATTTTAATCAGCAGAAGCAGATTGTTCTAATAAGATACATTTTAGGGTGAAAAGATGCATTAAAAGATGCACTATACTACCATGTCATACAGCACTCCTATGACCTTAGACTCAAAACAATTCTCTCCACATCCTTTCACTTGAAATTTCTGTTATACAGTAGACATTGTATTGTACTCATAACAGGGGGCAAGTTTCACATAATGAGAGATCATGTTAGATTCAATACTTTTAAAATACACTACTTTGTTCTTCCCTTCTCCCTTCCTCTCTGTGTATGGCCACCCAAGTTCCTAGACCACCTCCCCCCACTATCACACAATTACTATTCATCTGCATTGAGCTCATTATATGGCTCACCAACACCCCACCTTCTTTTGCTTCTATTCAATGCTGTTGCATGCTGAGCCTGCTATTGACAATGTACACATTGTCTGCTTTAATTGCACACTTCACATCACATACACAACAGGTGATGTTCTCAAGATGGATAGACTGTTTAGGCTAGTGGGTTCCTTCTGCGCTTTGCACTTTGAGTTCTGGGGTACAAATCATGGAAGGGGAGTTTTTTTTTCCTTTTCTTTTGAATCTTTATTTTTAGATTAAAATTAAATCACTCGGTGGTGTCCGTGAATTCTGTTATGGCATGGTGTGACTCGGTAGCGCGAGCATCTTTAATGCAACTTTATACCTTCAATTGCATCTGAATCATAAAGCGAATCAAATTGAAAGCACAAGCAGCTTTTGCTGATGAAAAGATTATGAAGCATGCCTATAATCTGTGAGCCAGTTCAGGTGTTTCTGCATGTTATATGTTACGTTACTCTTATAGCGACTATAACACTTTAACGTAATGGTTTTCTTGAAGATACACCTGTACTGGATCACAGAACATAGGCATGCTGCATATCATTTTAATCATCAGAAGCAGATTGTTCTAATAAGATACATTTTAGGGTGAAAAGATGCATTAAAAGATGCACTATACTACCAAGTCATACAGCACTCCTATGACCTTAGACTCAAAAATAATTCTCTCAACATCCTATCACTTGAAATTTCTGCTATACAGTCGACATTGTATTGTACTCGTAACAGGGGGCAAGTTTCACATAATGAGAGATCATGTTAGATTCAATACTTTTAAAACACACTACTTTGTTCTTCCCTTCTCCCTTCCTCTCTGAGTATGGCCACCCAAGTTCCTAGACCACCACCCCACACTATCACACAATTACTATTCATCTGCATTGAGCTCATTATATGGCTCACCAACACCCCACTTTCTTTTGCTTCTATTCAATGCTGCCGCATGCTGAGCCTGCTATTGACAATGTATACATTGTCTGCTTTAATTGCACACTTCACATCACATACACAACAGGTGATGTTCTCAACATGGATAGACTGTTTAGGCTAGTGGGTTCCTTCTGTGCTTTGCACTTTGAGGTCTGGGGTTCAAATCATCGAAGGGGAGTTTTTTTTTCCTTTTCTTTTGAATCTTTATTTTTAGATTAAAAATAAATCACTTGGTGGTGTCCTTGAATTCTGTTATGGCATAGTGTGACTCGGTAGCGCGAGCATCTTTAATGCAACTTTATACCTTCAATTGCATCTGAATCATACAGCGAATCAAATTGAAAGCACAAGCAGCTTTTGCTGATGAAAACAATATGAAGCATGCCTATAATATGTGAGCCAGTTCAGGTGTTTCTGCATGTTTTATGTTACGTTACACTAATAGCCACTATAACACTTTAACGTAATGGTTTTCTTGAAGATACACCTGTAGTGGATCACAGAACATAAGCATGCTGCATATCATTTTAATCAGCAGAAGCAGATTGTTCTAAGAAGATACATTTTAGGGTGAAAAGATGCATTAAAAGATGCACTATACTACCAAGTCATACAGCACTCCTATGACCTTAGACTCAAAAATAATTTTCTCAACATCCTATCACTTGAAATTTCAGCTATACAGTAGACATTGTATTGAACTCATAACAGGGGGCAAGTTTCACATAATGAGAGATCATGTTAGATTCAATACTTTTAAAATACACTACTTTGTTCTTCCCTTCTCCCTTCCTCTCTGTGTATGGCCACCCAAGTTCCTAGACCACCACCCCCCACTATCACACAATTACTATTCATCTGCATTGAGCTCATTATATGGCTCACCAACACCCCACCTTCTTTTGCTTCTATTCAATGCTGCCCCATGCTGAGCCTGCTATTGACAATGTACACATTGTCTGCTTTAATTGCACACTTCACATCACATACACAACAGGTGATGTTCTCAACATGGATAGACTGTTTAGGCTAGTGGGTTCCTTCTGCGCTTTGCACTTTGAGGTCTGGGGTTCAAATCATGGAAGGGGAGTTTTTTTTTCCTTTTCTTTTGAATCTTTATTTTTAGATTAAAAAAAAATCACTTGGTGGTGTCCTTGAATTCTGTTATGGCATGGTGTGACTCGGTAGCGCGAGCATCTTTAATGCAACTTTATACCTTCAATTGCATCTGAATCATAAAGCGAATCAAATTGAAAGCACAAGCAGCTTTTGCTGATGAAAAGAATATGAAGCATGCCTATAATCGGTGATCCAGTTCAGGTGTTTCTGCATGTTTTATGTAACGTTACACTAATAGCGACTATAACACTTTAACGTAATGGTTTTCTTGAAGATACACCTGTAGAGGATCACAGAACATAAGCATGCTGCATATCATTTTTATCAGCAGAAGCAGATTGTTCAAATAAGATACATTTTAGGGTGAAGAGATGCATTAAAAGATGCACGATACTACCATGTCATATAGCACTCCTATGACATTAGACTCAAAACAATTCTCTCCACATCCTTTCACTTGAAATTTCTGTTATACAGTAGACATTGTATTGTACTCATAACAGGGGGCAAGTTTCACATAATGAGAGATCATGTTAGATTCAATACTTTTAAAATACACTACTTTGTTCTTCCCTTCTCCCTTCCTCTCTGTGTATGGCCACCCAAGTTCCTAGACCACCTCCCCCCACTATCACACAATTACTATTCATGTGCATTGAGCTCATTATAAGGCTCACCAACACCCCACCTTCTTTTGCTTCTATTCAATGCTGCCGCATGCTGAGCCTGCTATTGACAATGTACACATTGTCTGCTTTAATTGCACACTTCACATCACATACACAACAGGTGATGTTTTCAAGATGGATAGACTGTTTAGGCTAGTGGGTTCCTTCTGCGCTTTGCACTTTGAGTTCTGGGGTACAAATCATGGAAGGGGAGTTTTTTTTTCCTTTTCTTTTGAATCTTTATTTTTAGATTAAAAATAAATCACTTGGTGGTGTCAGTGAATTCTGTTATGGCATGGTGTGACTCGGTAGCGCGAGCATCTTTAATGCAACTTTATACATTCAATTGCATCTGAATCATAAAGCGAAACAAATTGAAAGCACAAGCAGCTTTTGCTGATGAAAAGATTATGAAGCATGCCTATAATCTGTGAGCCAGTTCAGGTGTTTCTGCATGTTTTATGTTATGTTACTCTAATAGCTACTATTACACTTTAACGTAATGGTTTTCTTGAAGATACACCTCTACTGGATCACAGAACATAAGCATGCTGCATATCATTTTAATCAGCAGAAGCAGATTGTTCTAATAAGTTACATTTTAGGGTGAAAAGATGCTTTAAAAGATGCTCGATACTACCATGTCATACAGCACTCCTATGACCTTAGACTCAAAACAATTCTCTCCACATCCTTTCACTTGAAATTTCTGTTATACAGTAGAAATTGTATTGTACTCATAACAGGGGGCAAGTTTCACATAATGAGAGATCATGTTAGATTCAATACTTTTAAAATACACTACTTTGTTCTTCCCTTCTCCCTTCCTCTCTGTGTATGGCCACCCACGTTCCTATACCACCTCCCCCCACTATCACACAATTACTATTCATCTGCATTGAGCTCATTATATGGCTCACCAACACCCCACCTTCTTTTGCTTCTATTCAATGCTGCCGCATGCTGAGCCTGCTATTGACAATGTACACATTGTCTTCTTTAATTGCACACTTCACATCACTTACACAACAGGTGATGTTCTCAAAATGGATAGACAGTTTAGGCTAGTGGGTTTCTTCTGCGCTTTGCACTTTGAGGTCTGGGGTTCAAATCATGGAAGGGGAGTTTTTATTTCCTTTTCTTTTGAATCTTTATTTTTAGATTAAAAATAAATCACTTGGTGGTGTCCTTGAATTGTGTTATGGCATTGTGTGACTCGGTAGCGCGAGCATCTTTAATGCAACTTTATACCTTCAATTGCATCTGAATCATACAGCGAATCAAATTGAAAGCACAAGCAGCTTTTGCTGATGAAAACAATATGAAGCATGCCTATAATATGTGAGCCAGTTCAGGTGTTTCTGCATGTTTTATGTTACGTTACACTAATAGCGACTATAACACTTTAACGTAATGGTTTTCTTGAAGATACACCTGTAGTGGATCACAGAACATAAGCATGCTGCATATCATTTTAATCAGCAGAAGCAGATTGTTCTAAGAAGATACATTTTAGGGTGAAAAGATGCATTAAAAGATGCACTATACTACCATGTCATACAGCACTCCTATGACCTTAGACTCAAAATAATTCTCTCCACATCCTTTCACTTGAAATTTCTGTTATACAGTAGACATTGTATTGTACTCATAACAGGGGGCAAGTTTCACATAATGAGAGATCATGTTAGATTCAATACTTTTAAAATACACTACTTTGTTCTTCCCTTCTCCCTTCCTCTCTGTGTATGGCCACCCAAGTTCCTAGACCACCACCCCCCACTATCACACAATTACTATTCATCAGCATTGAGCTCATTATATGGCTCACCAACACCCCACCTTCTTTTGCTTCTATTCAATGCTGCCCCATGCTGAGCCTGCTATTGACAATGTACACATTGTCTGCTTTAATTGCACACTTCACATCACATACACAACAGGTGATGTTCTCAACATGGATAGACTGTTTAGGCTAGTGGGTTCTTTCTGTGCTTTGCACTTTGAGTTCTGGGGTACAAATCATGGAAGGGGAGTTTTTTTTTCCTTTTCTTTTGAATCTTTATTTTTAGATTAAAAATAAATCACTTGGTGGTGTCCGTGAATTCTGTTATGGCATGGTGTGACTCGGTAGCGCGAGCATCTTTAATGCAACTTTATACCTTCAATTGCATCTGAATCATAAAGCAAATCAAATTGAAAGCACAAGCAGCTTTTGCTGATGAAAAGATTATGAAGCATGCCTATAATCGGTGAGCCAGTTCAGGTGTTTCGGCATGTTTTATGTTACGTTACTCTAATAGCGACTATAACACTTTAACGTAATGGTTTTCTTGAAGATACACCTCTACTGGATCACAGAACATAAGCATGCTGCATATCATTTTAATCAGCAGAAGCAGATAGTTCTAATAAGTTACATGTTAGGGTGAAAAGATGCTTTGAAAGATGCTCGATACTACCATGTCATACAGCACTCCTATGACCTTAGACTCAAAACAATTCTCTCCACATCCTTTCACTTGAAATTTCTGTTATACAGTAGACATTGTATTGTACTCATAACAGGGGGCAAGTTTCACATAATGAGAGATCATGTTAGATTCAATACTTTTAAAATACACTACTTTGTTCTTCCCTTCTCCCTTCCTCTCTGTGTATGGCCACCCAAGTTCCTAGACCACCTCCCCCCACTATCACACAATTACTATTCATCTGCATTGAGCTCATTATATGGCTCACCAACACCCCACCTTCTTTTGCTTCTATTCAATGCTGCCGCATGCTGAGCCTGCTATTGACAATGTACACATTGTCTGCTTTAATTGCACACTTCACATCACATACACAACAGGTGATGTTCTCAAGATGGATAGACTGTTTAGGCTAGTGGGTTCCTTCTGCGCTTTGCACTTTGAGTTCTGGGGTACAAATCATGGAAGGGGAGTTTTTTTTTCCTTTTCTTTTGAATCTTTATTTTTAGATTAAAATTAAATCACTCGGTGGTGTCCGTGAATTCTGTTATGGCATGGTGTGACTCGGTAGCACGAGCATCTTTAATGTAACTTTATACCTTCAATTGCATCTGAATCATAAAGCGAATCAAATTGAAAGCACAAGCAGCTTTTGCTGATGAAAAGATTATGAAGCATGCCTATAATCTGTGAGCCAGTTCAGGTGTTTCTGCATGTTTTATGTTACGTTACTCTAATAGCGACTATAACACTTTAACGTAATGGTTTTCTTGAAGATACACCTCTACTGGATCACAGAACATAAGCATGCTGCATATCATTTTAATCAGCAGAAGCAGATTGTTCTAATAAGTTACATTTTAGGGTGAAAAGATGCTTTAAAAGATGCTCGATACTACCATGTCATACAGCACTCCTATGACCTTAGACTCAAAACAATTCTCTCTATATCCTTTCACTTGAAATTTCTGTTATACAGTAGACATTGTATTGTACTCATAACAGGGGGCAAGTTTCACATAATGAGAGATCATGTTAGATTCAATACTTTTAAAATACACTACTTTGTTCTTCCCTTCTCCCTTCCTCTCTGTGTATGGCCACCCAAGTTCCTAGACCACCTCCCCCCACTATCACACAATTACTATTCATCTGCATTGAGCTCATTATATGGCTCACCAACACCCCACCTTCTTTTGCTTCTATTCAATGCTGCCGCATGCTGAGCCTGCTATTGACAATGTACACATTGTCTGCTTTAATTGCACACTTCACATCACTTACACAACAGGTGATGTTCTCAACATGGACAGACTGTTTAGGCTAGTGGGTTTCTTCTGCGCTTTGCACTTTGAGGTCTGGGGTTCAAATCATGGAAGGGGAGTTTTTATTTCCTTTTCTTTTGAATCTTTATTTTTAGATTAAAAATAAATCACTTGCTGGTGTCCTTGAATTCTGTTATGGCATTGTGTGACTCGGTAGCCCGAGCATCTTTAATGCAACTTTATACCTTCAATTGCATCTGAATCATACAGCGAATCAAATTGAAAGCACAAGCAGCTTTTGCTGATGAAAACAATATGAAGCATGCCTATAATATGTGAGCCAGTTCAGGTGTTTCTGCATGTTTTATGTTACGTTACACTAATAGCGACTATAACACTTTAACGTAATGGTTTTCTTGAAGATACACCTGTAGTGGATCACAGAACATAAGCATGCTGCATATCATTTTAATCAGCAGAAGCAGATTGTTCTAATAAGATACATTTTAGGGTGAAAAGATGCACTAAAAGATGCACGATACTACCATGTCATAGAGCACTCCTATGACCTTAGACTCAAAAATAATTTTCTCAACATCCTATCACTTGAAATTTCAGCTATACAGTAGACATTGTATTGAACTCATAACAGGGGGCAAGTTTCACATAATGAGAGATCATGTTAGATTCAATACTTTTAAAATACACTACTTTGTTCTTCCCTTCTCCCTTCCTCTCTGTGTATGGCCACCCAAGTTCCTAGACCACCACCCCCCACTATCACACAATTACTATTCATCTGCATTGAGCTCATTATATGGCTCACCAACACCCCACCTTCTTTTGCTTCTATTCAATGCTGCCCCATGCTGAGCCTGCTATTGACAATGTACACATTGTCTGCTTTAATTGCACACTTCACATCACATACACAACAGGTGATGTTCTCAACATGGATAGACTGTTTAGGCTAGTGGGTTCCTTCTGCGCTTTGCACTTTGAGGTCTGGGGTTCAAATCATGGAAGGGGAGTTTTTTTTTCCTTTTCTTTTGAATCTTTATTTTTAGATTAAAAAAAAATCACTTGGTGGTGTCCTTGAATTCTGTTATGGCATGGTGTGACTCGGTAGCGCGAGCATCTTTAATGCAACTTTATACCTTCAATTGCATCTGAATCATAAAGCGAATCAAATTGAAAGCACAAGCAGCTTTTGCTGATGAAAAGAATATGAAGCATGCCTATAATCGGTGATCCAGTTCAGGTGTTTCTGCATGTTTTATGTAACGTTACACTAATAGCGACTATAACACTTTAACGTAATGGTTTTCTTGAAGATACACCTGTAGAGGATCACAGAACATAAGCATGCTGCATATCATTTTTATCAGCAGAAGCAGATTGTTCAAATAAGATACATTTTAGGGTGAAGAGATGCATTAAAAGATGCACGATACTACCATGTCATATAGCACTCCTATGACATTAGACTCAAAACAATTCTCTCCACATCCTTTCACTTGAAATTTCTGTTATACAGTAGACATTGTATTGTACTCATAACAGGGGGCAAGTTTCACATAATGAGAGATCATGTTAGATTCAATACTTTTAAAATACACTACTTTGTTCTTCCCTTCTCCCTTCCTCTCTGTGTATGGCCACCCAAGTTCCTAGACCACCTCCCCCCACTATCACACAATTACTATTCATGTGCATTGAGCTCATTATAAGGCTCACCAACACCCCACCTTCTTTTGCTTCTATTCAATGCTGCCGCATGCTGAGCCTGCTATTGACAATGTACACATTGTCTGCTTTAATTGCACACTTCACATCACATACACAACAGGTGATGTTTTCAAGATGGATAGACTGTTTAGGCTAGTGGGTTCCTTCTGCGCTTTGCACTTTGAGTTCTGGGGTACAAATCATGGAAGGGGAGTTTTTTTTTCCTTTTCTTTTGAATCTTTATTTTTAGATTAAAAATAAATCACTTGGTGGTGTCAGTGAATTCTGTTATGGCATGGTGTGACTCGGTAGCGCGAGCATCTTTAATGCAACTTTATACATTCAATTGCATCTGAATCATAAAGCGAAACAAATTGAAAGCACAAGCAGCTTTTGCTGATGAAAAGATTATGAAGCATGCCTATAATCTGTGAGCCAGTTCAGGTGTTTCTGCATGTTTTATGTTATGTTACTCTAATAGCTACTATTACACTTTAACGTAATGGTTTTCTTGAAGATACACCTCTACTGGATCACAGAACATAAGCATGCTGCATATCATTTTAATCAGCAGAAGCAGATTGTTCTAATAAGTTACATTTTAGGGTGAAAAGATGCTTTAAAAGATGCTCGATACTACCATGTCATACAGCACTCCTATGACCTTAGACTCAAAACAATTCTCTCCACATCCTTTCACTTGAAATTTCTGTTATACAGTAGAAATTGTATTGTACTCATAACAGGGGGCAAGTTTCACATAATGAGAGATCATGTTAGATTCAATACTTTTAAAATACACTACTTTGTTCTTCCCTTCTCCCTTCCTCTCTGTGTATGGCCACCCACGTTCCTATACCACCTCCCCCCACTATCACACAATTACTATTCATCTGCATTGAGCTCATTATATGGCTCACCAACACCCCACCTTCTTTTGCTTCTATTCAATGCTGCCGCATGCTGAGCCTGCTATTGACAATGTACACATTGTCTTCTTTAATTGCACACTTCACATCACTTACACAACAGGTGATGTTCTCAACATGGATAGACAGTTTAGGCTAGTGGGTTTCTTCTGCGCTTTGCACTTTGAGGTCTGGGGTTCAAATCATGGAAGGGGAGTTTTTATTTCCTTTTCTTTTGAATCTTTATTTTTAGATTAAAAATAAATCACTTGGTGGTGTCCTTGAATTGTGTTATGGCATTGTGTGACTCGGTAGCGCGAGCATCTTTAATGCAACTTTATACCTTCAATTGCATCTGAATCATACAGCGAATCAAATTGAAAGCACAAGCAGCTTTTGCTGATGAAAACAATATGAAGCATGCCTATAATATGTGAGCCAGTTCAGGTGTTTCTGCATGTTTTATGTTACGTTACACTAATAGCGACTATAACACTTTAACGTAATGGTTTTCTTGAAGATACACCTGTAGTGGATCACAGAACATAAGCATGCTGCATATCATTTTAATCAGCAGAAGCAGATTGTTCTAAGAAGATACATTTTAGGGTGAAAAGATGCATTAAAAGATGCACTATACTACCATGTCATACAGCACTCCTATGACCTTAGACTCAAAATAATTCTCTCCACATCCTTTCACTTGAAATTTCTGTTATACAGTAGACATTGTATTGTACTCATAACAGGGGGCAAGTTTCACATAATGAGAGATCATGTTAGATTCAATACTTTTAAAATACACTACTTTGTTCTTCCCTTCTCCCTTCCTCTCTGTGTATGGCCACCCAAGTTCCTAGACCACCACCCCCCACTATCACACAATTACTATTCATCAGCATTGAGCTCATTATATGGCTCACCAACACCCCACCTTCTTTTGCTTCTATTCAATGCTGCCCCATGCTGAGCCTGCTATTGACAATGTACACATTGTCTGCTTTAATTGCACACTTCACATCACATACACAACAGGTGATGTTCTCAACATGGATAGACTGTTTAGGCTAGTGGGTTCTTTCTGTGCTTTGCACTTTGAGTTCTGGGGTACAAATCATGGAAGGGGAGTTTTTTTTTCCTTTTCTTTTGAATCTTTATTTTTAGATTAAAAATAAATCACTTGGTGGTGTCCGTGAATTCTGTTATGGCATGGTGTGACTCGGTAGCGCGAGCATCTTTAATGCAACTTTATACCTTCAATTGCATCTGAATCATAAAGCAAATCAAATTGAAAGCACAAGCAGCTTTTGCTGATGAAAAGATTATGAAGCATGCCTATAATCGGTGAGCCAGTTCAGGTGTTTCGGCATGTTTTATGTTACGTTACTCTAATAGCGACTATAACACTTTAACGTAATGGTTTTCTTGAAGATACACCTCTACTGGATCACAGAACATAAGCATGCTGCATATCATTTTAATCAGCAGAAGCAGATAGTTCTAATAAGTTACATGTTAGGGTGAAAAGATGCTTTGAAAGATGCTCGATACTACCATGTCATACAGCACTCCTATGACCTTAGACTCAAAACAATTCTCTCCACATCCTTTCACTTGAAATTTCTGTTATACAGTAGACATTGTATTGTACTCATAACAGGGGGCAAGTTTCACATAATGAGAGATCATGTTAGATTCAATACTTTTAAAATACACTACTTTGTTCTTCCCTTCTCCCTTCCTCTCTGTGTATGGCCACCCAAGTTCCTAGACCACCTCCCCCCACTATCACACAATTACTATTCATCTGCATTGAGCTCATTATATGGCTCACCAACACCCCACCTTCTTTTGCTTCTATTCAATGCTGCCGCATGCTGAGCCTGCTATTGACAATGTACACATTGTCTGCTTTAATTGCACACTTCACATCACATACACAACAGGTGATGTTCTCAAGATGGATAGACTGTTTAGGCTAGTGGGTTCCTTCTGCGCTTTGCACTTTGAGTTCTGGGGTACAAATCATGGAAGGGGAGTTTTTTTTTCCTTTTCTTTTGAATCTTTATTTTTAGATTAAAATTAAATCACTCGGTGGTGTCCGTGAATTCTGTTATGGCATGGTGTGACTCGGTAGCGCGAGCATCTTTAATGTAACTTTATACCTTCAATTGCATCTGAATCATAAAGCGAATCAAATTGAAAGCACAAGCAGCTTTTGCTGATGAAAAGATTATGAAGCATGCCTATAATCTGTGAGCCAGTTCAGGTGTTTCTGCATGTTTTATGTTACGTTACTCTAATAGCGACTATAACACTTTAACGTAATGGTTTTCTTGAAGATACACCTCTACTGGATCACAGAACATAAGCATGCTGCATATCATTTTAATCAGCAGAAGCAGATTGTTCTAATAAGTTACATTTTAGGGTGAAAAGATGCTTTAAAAGATGCTCGATACTACCATGTCATACAGCACTCCTATGACCTTAGACTCAAAACAATTCTCTCTATATCCTTTCACTTGAAATTTCTGTTATACAGTAGACATTGTATTGTACTCATAACAGGGGGCAAGTTTCACATAATGAGAGATCATGTTAGATTCAATACTTTTAAAATACACTACTTTGTTCTTCCCTTCTCCCTTCCTCTCTGTGTATGGCCACCCAAGTTCCTAGACCACCTCCCCCCACTATCACACAATTACTATTCATCTGCATTGAGCTCATTATATGGCTCACCAACACCCCACCTTCTTTTGCTTCTATTCAATGCTGCCGCATGCTGAGCCTGCTATTGACAATGTACACATTGTCTGCTTTAATTGCACACTTCACATCACTTACACAACAGGTGATGTTCTCAACATGGACAGACTGTTTAGGCTAGTGGGTTTCTTCTGCGCTTTGCACTTTGAGGTCTGGGGTTCAAATCATGGAAGGGGAGTTTTTATTTCCTTTTCTTTTGAATCTTTATTTTTAGATTAAAAATAAATCACTTGCTGGTGTCCTTGAATTCTGTTATGGCATTGTGTGACTCGGTAGCCCGAGCATCTTTAATGCAACTTTATACCTTCAATTGCATCTGAATCATACAGCGAATCAAATTGAAAGCACAAGCAGCTTTTGCTGATGAAAACAATATGAAGCATGCCTATAATATGTGAGCCAGTTCAGGTGTTTCTGCATGTTTTATGTTACGTTACACTAATAGCGACTATAACACTTTAACGTAATGGTTTTCTTGAAGATACACCTGTAGTGGATCACAGAACATAAGCATGCTGCATATCATTTTAATCAGCAGAAGCAGATTGTTCTAATAAGATACATTTTAGGGTGAAAAGATGCACTAAAAGATGCACGATACTACCATGTCATAGAGCACTCCTATGACCTTAGACTCAAAAATAATTTTCTCAACATCCTATCACTTGAAATTTCAGCTATACAGTAGACATTGTATTGAACTCAAAACAGGGGGCAAGTTTCACATAATGAGAGATCATGTTAGATTCAATACTTTTAAAATACACTACTTTGTTCTTCCCTTCTCCCTTCCTCTCTGTGTATGGCCACCCAAGTTCCTAGACCACCACCCCCCACTATCACACAATTACTATTCATCTGCATTGAGCTCATTATATGGCTCACCAACACCCCACCTTCTTTTGCTTCTATTCAATGCTGCCCCATGCTGAGCCTGCAATTGACAATGTACACATTGTCTGCTTTAATTGCACACTTCACATCACATACACAACAGGTGATGTTCTCAACATGGATAGACTGTTTAGGCTAGTGGGTTCCTTCTGCGCTTTGCACTTTGAGGTCTGGGGTTGAAATCATGGAAGGGGAGTTTTTTTTTCCTTTTCTTTTGAATCTTTATTTTTAGATTAAAAAAAAATAACTTGGTGGTGTCCTTGAATTCTGTTATGGCATGGTGTGACTCGGTAGCGCGAGCATCTTTAATGCAACTTTATACCTTCAATTGCATCTGAATCATAAAGCGAATCAAATTGAAAGCACAAGCAGCTTTTGCTGATGAAAAGAATATGAAGCATGCCTATAATCTGTGATCCAGTTCAGGTGTTTCTGCATGTTTTATGTAACGTTACACTAATAGCGACTATAACACTTTAACGTAATGGTTTTCTTGAAGATACACCTGTAGAGGATCACAGAACATAAGCATGCTGCATATCATTTTTATCAGCAGAAGCAGATTGTTCAAATAAGATACATTTTAGGGTGAAGAGATGCATTAAAAGATGCACGATACTACCATGTCATATAGCACTCCTATGACATTAGACTCAAAACAATTCTCTCCACATCCTTTCACTTGAAATTTCTGTTATACAGTAGACATTGTATTGTACTCATAACAGGGGGCAAGTTTCACATAATGAGAGATCATGTTAGATTCAATACTTTTAAAATACACTACTTTGTTCTTCCCTTCTCCCTTCCTCTCTGTGTATGGCCACCCAAGTTCCTAGACCACCTCCCCCCACTATCACACAATTACTATTCATGTGCATTGAGCTCATTATAAGGCTCACCAACACCCCACCTTCTTTTGCTTCTATTCAATGCTGCCGCATGCTGAGCCTGCTATTGACAATGTACACATTGTCTGCTTTAATTGCACACTTCACATCACATACACAACAGGTGATGTTTTCAAGATGGATAGACTGTTTAGGCTAGTGGGTTCCTTCTGCGCTTTGCACTTTGAGTTCTGGGGTACAAATCATGGAAGGGGAGTTTTTTTTTCCTTTTCTTTTGAATCTTTATTTTTAGATTAAAAATAAATCACTTGGTGGTGTCAGTGAATTCTGTTATGGCATGGTGTGACTCGGTAGCGCGAGCATCTTTAATGCAACTTTATACATTCAATTGCATCTGAATCATAAAGCGAAACAAATTGAAAGCACAAGCAGCTTTTGCTGACGAAAAGATTATGAAGCATGCCTATAATCTGTGAGCCAGTTCAGGTGTTTCTGCATGTTTTATGTTACGTTACTCTAATAGCTACTATTACACTTTAACGTAATGGTTTTCTTGAAGATACACCTCTACTGGATCACAGAACATAAGCATGCTGCATATCATTTTAATCAGCAGAAGCAGATTGTTCTAATAAGTTACATTTTAGGGTGAAAAGATGCTTTAAAAGATGCTCGATACTACCATGTCATACAGCACTCCTCTGACCTTAGACTCAAAACAATTCTCTCCACATCCTTTCACTTGAAATTTCTGTTATACAGTAGACATTGTATTGTACTCATAACAGGGGGCAAGTTTCACATAATGAGAGATCATGTTAGATTCAATACTTTTAAAATACACTACTTTGTTCTTCCCTTCTCCCTTCCTCTCTGTGTATGGCCACCCACGTTCCTATACCACCTCCCCCCACTATCACACAATTACTATTCATCTGCATTGAGCTCATTATATGGCTCACCAACACCCCACCTTCTTTTGCTTCTATTCAATGCTGCCGCATGCTGAGCCTGCTATTGACAATGTACACATTGTCTTCTTTAATTGCACACTTCACATCACTTACACAACAGGTGATGTTCTCAACATGGATAGACTGTTTAGGCTAGTGGGTTTCTTCTGCGCTTTGCACTTTGAGGTCTGGGGTTCAAATCATGGAAGGGGAGTTTTTATTTCCTTTTCTTTTGAATCTTTATTTTTAGATTAAAAATAAATCACTTGGTGGTGTCCTTGAATTGTGTTATGGCATTGTGTGACTCGGTAGCGCGAGCATCTTTAATGCAACTTTATACCTTCAATTGCATCTGAATCATACAGCGAATCAAATTGAAAGCACAAGCAGCTTTTGCTGATGAAAACAATATGAAGCATGCCTATAATATGTGAGCCAGTTCAGGTGTTTCTGCATGTTTTATGTTACGTTACACTAATAGCGACTATAACACTTTAACGTAATGGTTTTCTTGAAGATACACCTGTAGTGGATCACAGAACATAAGCATGCTGCATATCATTTTAATCAGCAGAAGCAGATTGTTCTAATAAGATACATTTTAGGGTGAAAAGATGCATTAAAAGATGCACGATACTACCATGTCATACAGCACTGCTATGACCTTAGACTCAAAAATAATTTTCTCAACATCCTATTACTTGAAATTTCAGCTATACAGTAGACATTGTATTGAACTCATAACAGGGGGCAAGTTTCACATAATGAGAGATCATGTTAGATTCAATACTTTTAAAATACACTACTTTGTTCTTCCCTTCTGCCTTCCTCTCTGTGTATGGCCACCCAAGTTCCTAGACCACCACCCCCCACTATCACACAATTACTATTCATCTGCATTGAGCTCATTATATGGCTCACCAACACCCCACCTTCTTTTGCTTCTATTCAATGCTGCCCCATGCTGAGCCTGCAATTGACAATGTACACATTGTCTGCTTTAATTGCACACTTCACATCACATACACAACAGGTGATGTTCTCAACATGGATAGACTGTTTAGGCTAGTGGGTTCCTTCTGCGCTTTGCACTTTGAGGTCTGGGGTTCAAATCATGGAAGGGGAGTTTTTTTTTCCTTTTCTTTTGA
Source organism: Taudactylus pleione (assembly GCA_031769625.1). Lineage (NCBI taxonomy): Eukaryota > Metazoa > Chordata > Amphibia > Anura > Myobatrachidae > Taudactylus > Taudactylus pleione. The sequence goes on from JAUIMM010000759.1 coordinate 8,939,109, forward strand.
ATCTTTATTTTTAGATTAAAAAAAAATCACTTGGTGGTGTCCTTGAATTCTGTTATGGCATGGTGTGACTCGGTAGCGCGAGCATCTTTAATGCAACTTTATACCTTCAATTGCATCTGAATCATAAAGCGAATCAAATTGAAAGCACAAGCAGCTTTTGCTGATGAAAAGAATATGAAGCATGCCTATAATCTGTGAGCCAGTTCAGGTGTTTCTGCATGTTTTATGTAACGTTACACTAATAGCGACTATAACACTTTAACGTAATGGTTTTCTTGAAGATACACCTGTAGAGGATCACAGAACATAAGCATGCTGCATATCATTTTTATCAGCAGAAGCAGATTGTTCTAATAAGATACAATTTAGGGTGAAGAGATGCATTAAAAGATGCACGATACTACCATGTCATATAGCACTCCTATGACATTAGACTCAAAACAATTCTCTCCACATCCTTTCACTTGAAATTTCTGTTATACAGTAGACATTGTATTGTACTCATAAAAGGGGGCAAGTTTCACATAATGAGAGATCATGTTAGATTCAATACTTTTAAAATACACTTCTTTGTTCTTCCCTTCTCCCTACCTCTCTGTGTATGGCCACCCAAGTTCCTAGACCACCTCACCCCACTATCACACAATTACTATTCATGTGCATTGAGCTCATTATAAGGCTCACCAACACCCCACCTTCTTTTGCTTCTATTCAATGCTGCCGCATGCTGAGCCTGCTATTGACAATGTACACATTGTCTGCTTTAATTGCACACTTCACATCACATACACAACAGGTGATGTTCTCAAGATGGATAGACTGTTTAGGCTAGTGGGTTCCTTCTGCGCTTTGCACTTTGAGGTCTTGGGTACAAATCATGGAAGGGGAGTTTTTTTTTACTTTTCTTTTGAATCTTTATTTTTAGCTTAAAAATAAATCACTTGGTGGTGTCCGTGAATTCTGTTATGGCATGGTGTGACTCGGTAGCGCGAGCATCTTTAATGCAACTTTATACCTTCAATTGCATCTGAATCATAAAGCGAATCAAATTGAAAGCACAAGCAGCTTTTGCTGATGAAAAGAATATGAAGCATGCCTATAATCTGTGAGCCAGTTCAGGTGTTTCTGCATGTTTTATGTTATGTTACTCTAATAGCGACTATAACACTTTAACGTAATGGTTTTCTTGAAGATACACCTGTACTGGATCACAGAACATAAGCATGCTGCATATCATTTTAATCAGCAGAAGCAGATTGTTCTTATAAGTTACATTTTAGGGTGAAAAGATGCATTAAAAGATGCTCGATACTACCATGTCATACAGCACTCCTATGACCTTAGACTCAAAACAATTCTCTACACATCCTTTCACTTGAAATTTCTGTTATACAGTAGACATTGTTTTGTACTCATAACAGGGGGCAATTTTCACATAATGAGAGATCATGTTAGATTCAATACTTTTAAAATACACTACTTTGTTCTTCCCTTCTCCCTTCCTCTCTGTGTATGGCCACCCAAGTTCCTAGACCACCTCCCCCCACTATCACACAATTACTATTCATCTGCATTGAGCTCATTATATGGCTCACCAACACCCCACCTTCTTTTGCTTCTATTCAATGCTGCCGCATGCTGAGCCTGCTATTGACAATGTACACATTGTCTGCTTTAATTGCACACTTCACATCACTTACACAACAGGTGATGTTCTCAACATGGATAGACTGTTTAGGCTAGTGGGTTTCTTCTGCGCTTTGCACTTTGAGGTCTGGGGTTCAAATCATGGAAGGGGAGTTTTTATTTCCTTTTCTTTTGAATCTTTATTTTTAGATTAAAAATAAATCACTTGGTGGTGTCCTTGAATTCTGTTATGGCATTGTGTGACTCGGTAGCGCGAGCATCTTTAATGCAACTTTATACCTTCAATTGCATCTGAATCATACAGTGAATCAAATTGAAAGCACAAGCAGCTTTTGCTGATGAAAACAATATGAAGCATGCCTATAATATGTGAGCCAGTTCAGGTGTTTCTGCATGTTTTATGTAATGTTACACTAATAGCGACTATAACACTTTAACGTAATGGTTTTCTTGAAGATACACCTGTAGTGGATCACAGAACATAAGCATGCTGCATATCATTTTAATCAGCAGAAGCAGATTGTTCTAAGAAGATACATTTTAGGGTGAAAAGATGCATTAAAAGATGCACTATACTACCATGTCATACAGCACTCCTATGACCTTAGACTCAAAATAATTCTCTCCACATCCTTTCACTTGAAATTTCTGTTATACAGTAGACATTGTATTGTACTCATAACAGGGGGCAAGTTTCACATAATGAGAGATCATGTTAGATTCAATACTTTTAAAATACACTACTTTGTTCTTCCCTTCTCCCTTCCTCTCTGTGTATGGCCACCCAAGTTCCTAGACCACCTCCCCCCACTATCACACAATTACTATTCATCTGCATTGAGCTCATTATATGGCTCACCAAAACCCCACCTTCTTTTGCTTCTATTAAATGCTGCCGCATGCTGAGCCTGCAAATGACAATGTACACATTGTCTGCTTTAAATGCACACTTCACATCACATACACAACAGGTGATGTTCTCAAGATGGATAGACTGTTTAGGCTAGTGGGTTTCTTTTGCGCTTTGCACTTTGAGGTCTGGGGTTCAAATCATGGAAGGGGAGTTTTTTTTTCCTTTTCTTTTGAATCTTTATTTTTAGATTAAAAATAAATCACTTGGTGGTGTCCGTGAATTCTGTTATGGCATGGTGTGACTCGGTAGCGCGAGCATCTTTAATGCAACTTTATAGCTTCAATTGCATCTGAATCATACAGCGAATCAAATTGAAAGCACAAGCAGCTTTTGCTGATGAAAACAATATGAAGCATGCCTATAATATGTGAGCCAGTTCAGTTGTTTCTGCATGTTTTATGTTACGTTACACTAATAGCGACTATAACACTTTAACGTAATGGTTTTCTTGAAGATACACCTGTACTGGATCACAGAACATAGGCATGCTGCATATCATTTTAATCAGCAGAAGCAGATTGTTCTAATAAGATACATTTTAGGGTGAAAAGATGCATTAAAAGATGCACGATACTACCATGTCATACAGCACTCCTATGACCTTAGACTCAAAAATAATTTTCTCAACATCCTATCACTTGAAATTTCAGCTATACAGTAGACATTGTATTGAACTCATAACAGGGGGCAAGTTTCACATAATGAGAGATCATGTTAGATTCAATACTTTTAAAATACACTACTTTGTTCTTCCCTTCTCCCTTCCTCTCTGTGTATGGCCACCCAAGTTCCTAGACCACCTCCCCCCACTATCACACAATTACTATTCATGTGCATTGAGCTCATTATAAGGCTCACCAACACCCCACCTTCTTTTGCTTCTATTCAATGCTGCCGCATGCTGAGCCTGCTATTGACAATGTACACATTGTCTGCTTTAATTGCACACTTCACATCACATACACAACAGGTGATGTTCTCAAGATGGATAGACTGTTTAGGCTAGTGGGTTCCTTCTGCGCTTTGCACTTTGAGGTCTGGGGTACAAATCATGGAAGGGGAGGTTTTTTTTACTTTTCTTTTGAATCTTTATTTTTAGATTAAAAATAAATCACTTGGTGGTGTCCGTGAATTCTGTTATGGCATGGTGTGACTCGGTAGCGCGAGCATCTTTAATGCAACTTTATACCTTCAATTGCATCTGAATCATAAAGCGAATCAAATTGAAAGCACAAGCAGCTTTTGATGATGAAAAGAATGTGAAGCATGCCTATAATCTGTGAGCCAGTTCAGGTGTTTCTGCATGTTTTATGTTACGTTACTCTAATAGCGACTATAACACTTTAACGTAATGGTTTTCTTGAAGATACACCTGTACTGGATCACAGAACATAAGCATGCTGCATAACATTTTAATCAGCAGAAGCAGATTGTTCTTATAAGTTACATTTTAGGGTGAAAAGATGCATTAAAAGATGCTCGATACTACCATGTCATACAGCACTCCCATGACCTTAGACTCAAAACAATTCTCTACACATCCTTTCACTTGAAATTTCTGTTATACAGTAGACATTGTTTTGTACTCATAACAGGGGGCAAGTTTCACATAATGAGAGATCATGTTAGATTCAATACTTTTAAAATACACTACTTTGTTCTTCCCTTCTCCCTTCCTCTCTGTGTATGGCCACCCAAGTTCCTAGACCACCTCCCCCCACTATCACACAATTACTATTCATCTGCATTGAGCTCATTATATGGCTCACCAACACCCCACCTTCTTTTGCTTCTATTCAATGCTGCGGCATGCTGAGCCTGCTATTGACAATGTACACATTGTCTGCTTTAGTTGCACACTTCACATCACATACACAACAGGTGATGTTCTCAAGATGAATAGACTGTTTAGGCTAGTGGGTTCCTTCTGCGCTTTGCACTTTGAGTTCTGGGGTACAAATCATGGAAGGGGAGTTTTTTTTTCCTTTTCTTTTGAATCTTTATTTTTAGATTAAAAAAAATCACTTGGTAGTGTCCTTGAATTCTGTTATGGCATGGTGTGACTCGGTAGCGCGAGCATCTTTAATGCAACTTTATACCTTCAATTGCATCTGAATCATACAGCGAATCAAATTGAAAGCACAAGCAGCTTTTGCTGATGAAAAGAATATGAAGCATGCCTATAATCTGTGAGCCTGTTCAGGTGTTTCTGCATTTTTTATGTTACGTTACACTAATTGCGACTATAACACTTTAACGTAATGGTTTTCTTGAAGATACACCTGTACTGGATCACAGAACATAAGCATGCTGCATATCATTTTAATCAGCAGAAGCAGATTGTTCTAATAAGATACATTTTAGGGTGAAAAGATGCATTAAAAGATGCACGATACTACCATGTCATACAGCACTCCTATTACCTTAGACTCAAAACAATTCTCTCCACATCCTTTCACTTGAAATTTCTGTTATACAGTAGACATTGTATTGTACTCATAACAGGGGGCAAGTTTCACATAATGAGAGATCATGTTAGATTCAATACTTTTAAAACACACTACTTTGTTCTTCCCTTCTCCCTTCCTCTCTGAGTATGGCAACCCAAGTTCCTAGACCACCACCCCACACTATCACACAATTACTTTTCATCTGCATTGAGCTCATTATATGGCTCACCAACACCGCACCTTCTTTTGCTTCTATTCAATGCTGCCGCATGCTGAGCCTGCTATTGACAATGTACACATTGTCTGCTTTAATTGCACACTTCACATCACATACACAACAGGTGATGTTCTCAACATGGATAGACTGTTTAGGCTAATGGGTTCCTTCTGTGCTTTGCACTTTGTGGTCTGGGGTTCAAATCATCGAAGGGGAGTTTTTTTTCCTTTTCTTTTGAATCTTTATTTTTAGATTAAAAATAAATCACTTGGTGGTGTCTGTGAATTCTGTTATGGCATGGTGTGACTCGGTAGCGCGAGCATTTTTAATGTAACTTTTTACCTTCAATTGCATCTGAATCATACAGCGAATCAAATTGAAAGCACAAGCAGCTTTTGCTGATGAAAAGATTATGAAGCATGCCTATAATCTGTAAGCCAGTTCAGGTGTTTCTGCATGTTTTATGTTACGTTACACTAATAGCGACTATAACACTTTAAAGTAATAGTTTTCTTGAAGATACACCTGTACTGGATCACAGAACATAGGCATGCTGCACATCATTTTAATCAGCAGAAGCAGATTGTTCAAATAAGATACATTTTAGGGTGAAAAGATGCATTAAAAGATGCAGGATACTACCATGTCATACAGCACTCCCATGACCTTAGACTCAGAACAATTCTCTACACATCCTTTCTCTTGAAATTTCTACTATACAGTAGCCATTGTATTGTACTCATAACAGGGGGCAAGTTTCACATAATGAGAGATCATGTTAGATTCAATACTTTTAAAATACACTACTTTGTTCTTACCTTCTCCCTTCCTCTCTGTGTATGGCCACCAAGTTCCTGGACAACCTCCCCCAACTGTCACACAATTACTATTCATCTGCATTGAGCTCATTATATGGCTCACCAACACCCCACCTTCTTTTGCTTCTATTCAATGCTGCCGCATGCTGAGCCTGCTATTGACAATGTACACATTGTCTGCTTTAATTGCACACTTAACATCACTTACACAACAGGTGATGTTCTCAACATGGATAGACTGTTTAGGCTAGTGGGTTCCTTCTGCGCTTTACAATTTGAGGTCTGGGGTACAAATCATGGAAGGGGAGTTTTTATTTCCTTTTCTTTTGAATCTTTATTTTTAGATTAAAAATAAATCACTTGGTGGTGTCCGTGAATTCTGTTATGGCATGGTTTGACTCGGTAGCGCGAGCATCTTTAATGCAACTTTATACCTTCAATTGCATCTGAATCATACAGCGATTCAAATTGAAAGCACAAGCAGCTTTTGCTGATGAAAAGAATACGAAGCATGCCTATAATCTGTGAGCCAGTTCAGGTGTTTCTGCATTTTTTATGTTACGTTACACTAATAGCGACTATAACACTTTAACGTAATGGTTTTCTTGAAGATACACCTGTACTGGATCACAGAACATAGGCATGCTGCATATCATTTTAATCAGCAGAAGCAGATTGTTCTAATAAGATACATTTTAGGGTGAAAAGATGCATTAAAAGATGCACGATACTACCATGTCATACAGCACTCCTATGACCTTAGACTCAAAAATAATTCTCTCAACATCCTATCACTTGAAATTTCTGCTGTACAGTAGACATTGTATTGTACACAAAACAGGGGGCAAGTTTCACATAATGAGAGATCATGTTAGATTCAATACTTTTAAAATACACTATTTTGTTCTTCCCTTCTCCCTTCCTCTCTGTGTATGGCCACCCAAGTTCCTAGACCACCACCCCCCACTATCACACAATTACTATTCATCTGCATTGAGCTCATTATATGGCTCACAAACTCCCCACCTTCTTTTGCTTCTATTCAATGTTGCCGCATGCTGAGCCTGCAATTGACAATGTACACATTGTCTGCTTTAATTGCATACTTCACATCACATACTCAACAGGTGATGTTCTCAACATGGATAGACTGTTTAGGCTAGTGGGTTCCTTCTGCGCTTTGCACTTTGAGGTCTGGGGTTCAAATCATGGAAGGTGAGTTTTTTTTTCCTTTTCTTTTGAATCTTTATTATTAGATTAAAAATATATCATTTGGTGGTGTCCGTGAATACAGTTATGGCATGGTGTGACTCGGTAGCGCGAGCATCTTTAATGCAACTTTATACCTTCAATTGCATCTGAATCATAAAGCGAATCAAATTGAAAGCACAAGCAGCTTTTGATGATGAAAAGAATATGAAGCATGCCTATAATCTGTGAGCCAGTTCAGGTGTTTCTGCATGTTTTATCTTACGTTACTCTAATAGCGACTATAACACTTTAACGTAATGGTTTTCTTGAAGATACACCTGTAGTGGATCACAGAACATAAGCATGCTGCATATCATTTTAATCAGCAAAAGCAGATTGTTCTAATAAGATACATTTTAGGTTGAACAGATGCATTAAAAGATGCACGATACTACCATGTCATACAGCACTCCTATGACCTTATACTCAAAAATAATTCTCTCAACATCCTATCACTTGAAATTTCTGCTATACAGTAGACATTGTATTGTACTCATAACAGGGGGCAAGTTTCACATGATGAGAGATCATGTTAGATTCAATACTTTTAAAATACACTACTTTGTTCTTCCCTTCTCCCTTCCTCTCTGTGTATGGCCACCCAAGTTCCTGGACAACCTCCACCAACTATCACACAATTACTATTCATCTGCATTGAGCTCATTATATGGCTCACCAACACCCCACCTTCTTTTGCTTCTATTCAATGCTGCCGCATGCTGAGCCTGCTATTGACAATGTACACATTGTCTGCTTTAATTGCACACTTAACATCACTTACACAACAGGTGATGTTCTCAACATGGATAGACTGTTTAAGCTAGTGGGTTCCTTCTGCGTTTTGCACTTTGAGGTCTGGGGTACAAATCATGGAAGGGGAGTTTTTATTTCCTTTTCTTTTGAATCTTTATTTTTAGATTAAAAATAAATCACTTGGTGGTGTCCGTGAAATCTGTTATGGCATGGTGTGACTCGGTAGCGCGAGCATCTTTAATGCAACTTTTTACCTTCAATTACATCTGAATCATACAGCGAATCAAAATGAAAGCACAAGCAGATTTTGCTGATGAAAAGAATATGAAGCATTCCTATAATATGTGAGCCAGTTCAGGTGTTTCTGCATGTTTTATGTTACGTTACACTAATAGCGACTATAACACTTTAACATAATGGTTTTCTTGAAGATACACCTGTAGAGGATCACAGAACATAAGCATGCTGCATATCATTTTAATCAGCAGAAGCAAATTGTTCTAATAAGTTACATTTTAGGGTGAAAAGATGCATTAAAAGATGCTCAATACTACCATGTCATACAGCACTCCTATGACCTTAGACTCAAAACAATTATCTCCACATCCTTTCACTTGAAATTTCTGTTATACAGTAGACATTGTATTGTACTCATAACAGGGGGCAAGTTTCACATAATGAGAGATCATGTTAGATTCAATACTTTTAAAATACACTACTTTGTTCTTCCCTTCTCCCTTCCTCTCTGTGTATGGCCACCCAAGTTCCTAGACCACCTACCCCCACTATCACACAATTACTATTCATCTGCATTGAGCTCATTATATGGCTCACCAACACCCCACCTTCTTTTGCTTCTATTCAATGCTGCCGCATGCTGAGCCTGCTATTGACAATGTACACATTGTCTGCTTTAATTGCACACTTCACATCACATACACAACAGGTGATGTTCTCAACATGGATAGACTGTTTAGGCTAGTGGGTTCCTTCTGCGCTTTGCACTTTGAGGTCTGGGGTTCAAATCATGGAAGGGGAGTTTTTTTCTCCTTTTCTTTTGAATCTTTATTTTTAGATTAAAAATAAATCACTTGGTGGTGTCCTTGAATTCTGTTATGGCATGGTGTGACTCGGTAGCGCGAGCATCTTTAATGCAACTTTATACCTTCAATTGCATCTGAATCATAAAGTGAATCAAATTGAAAGCACAAGCAGCTTTTGCTGATGAAAAGAATATGAAGCATGCCTATAATCTGTGAGCCTGTTCAGGTGTTTCTGCATGTTTTATGTTACGTTACTCTAATAGCGACTATAACACTTTAACGTAATGGTTTTCTTGAAGACACACCTGTACTGGATCACCGAACATAAGCATGCTGCATATCATTTTAATCAGCAGAAGCAGATTGTTCTTATAAGTTACATTTTAGGGTGAAAAGATGCATTAAAAGATGCTCGATACTATCATGTCATACAGCACTCCTATGACCTTAGACTCAAAACAATTCTCTCCACATCCTTTCACTTGAAATTTCTGTTATACAGTAGACATTGTATTGTACTCATAACATGGGGCAAGTTTCACATAATGAGAGATCATGTTAGATTCAATACTTTTAAAATACACTACTTTGTACTTCCCTTCTCCCTTCCTCTCTGTGTATGGCCACCAAAGTTCCAAGACCACCTCCCCCCACTATCACACAATTACTATTCATCTGCATTGAGCTCATTATACAGCTCACCAACACCCCACCTTCTTTTGCTTCTATTCAATGCTGCCGCATGCTGAGCCTGCTATTGACAATGTACACATTGTCTGCTTTAGTTGCACACTACACATCACATACACAACAGGTGATGATCTCAAGATGGATAGACTGTTTAGGCTAGTGGGTTCCTTCTGCGCTTTGCACTTTGAGTTCTGGGGTACAAATCATGGAAGGGGAGTTTTTTTTTCCTTTTCTTTTGAATCTTTATTTTTAGATTAAAAAAAAATCACTTGGTGGTGTCCTTGAATTCTGTTATGGCATGGTGTGACTCGGTAGCGCGAGCATCTTTAATGCAACTTTATACCTTCAATTGCATCTGAATCATACAGCGAATCAAATTGAAAGCACAAGCAGCTTTTGCTGATGAAAAGAATATGAAGCATGCCTATAATCTGTGAGCCAGTTCAGGTGTTTCTGCATGTTTTATGTTACGTTACTCTAATAGCGACTATAACACTTTAACGTAATGGTTTTCTTGAAGATACACCTGTACTGGATCACAGAACATAAGCATGCTGCATATCATTTTAATCAGCAGAAGCAGATTGTTCTAATAAGATACATTTTAGGGTGAAAAGATGCATTAAAAGATGCACGATACTACCATGTCATACAGCACTCCTATGACCTTAGACTCAAAACAATTCTCTCCACATCCTTTCACTTGAAATTTCTGTTATACAGTAGACATTGTATTGTACTCATAACAGGGGGCAAGTTTCACATAATCAGAGATCATGTTAGATTCAATACTTTTAAAACACACTACTTTGTTCTTCCCTTCTCCCTTCCTCTCTGAGTATGGCAACCCAAGTTCCTAGACCACCACCCCACACTATCACACAATTACTTTTCATCTGCATTGAGCTCATTATATGGCTCACCAACACCCCACCTTCTTTTGCTTCTATTCAATGCTGCCGCATGCTGAGCCTGCTATTGACAATGTACACATTGTCTGCTTTAATTGCACACTTCACATCACATACACAACAGGTGATGTTCTCAACATGGATAGACTGTTTAGGCTAGTGGGTTCATTCTGTGCTTTGCACTTTGTGGTCTGGGGTTCAAATCATCGAAGGGGAGTTTTTTTTCCTTTTCTTTTGAATCTTTATTTTTAGATTAAAAATAAATCACTTGGTGGTGACTGTGAATTCTGTTATGGCATGGTGTGACTCGGTAGCGCGAGCATTTTTAATGTAACTTTATATCTTCAATTGCATCTGAATCATACAGCGAATCAAATTGAAAGCACAAGCAGCTTTTGCTGATGAAAAGATTATGAAGCATGCCTATAATCTGTAAGCCAGTTCAGGTGTTTCTGCATGTTTTATGTTACGTTACACTAACAGCGACTATAACACTTTAAAGTAATAGTTTTCTTGAAGATACACCTGTACTGGATCACAGAACATAGGCATGCTGCACATCATTTTAATCAGCAGAAGCAGATTGTTCAAATAAGATACATTTTAGGGTGAAAAGATGCATTAAAAGATGCAGGATACTACCATGTCATACAGCACTCCTATGACCTTAGACTCAAAACAATTCTCTCCACATCCTTTCACTTGAAATTTCTACTATACTGTAGCCATTGTATTGTACTCATAACAGGGGGCAAGTTTCACATAATGAGAGATCATGTTAGATTCAATACTTTTAAAATACACTACTTTGTTCTTCCCTTCTCCCTTCCTCTCTGTGTATGGCCACCCAAGTTCCTAGACCACCTCCCCCCACTATCACACAATTACTATTCATCTGCATTGAGCTCATTATATGGCTCACCAACACCCCACCTTCTTTTGCTTCTATTCAATGCTGCCGCATGCTGAGCCTGCTATTGACAATGTACACATTGTCTGCATTAATTGCACACTTCACATCACTTACACAACAGGTGATGTTCTCAACATGGATAGACTGTTTAGGCTAGTGGGTTTCTTCTGCGCTTTGCACTTTGAGGTCTGGGGTTCAAATCATGGAAGGGGAGTTTTTATTTCCTTTTCTTTTGAATCTTTATTTTTAGATTAAAAATAAATCACTTGGTGCTGTCCTTGAATTCTGTTATGGTATTGTGTGACTCGGTAGCGCGAGCATCTTTAATGCAACTTTATACCTTCAATTGCATCTGAATCATACAGCGAATCAAATTGAAAGCACAAGCAGCTTTTGCTGATGAAAACAATATGAAGCATGCCTATAATATGTGAGCCAGTTCAGGTGTTTCTGCATGTTTTATGTTACGTTACACTAATAGCGACTATAACACTTTAACGTAATGGTTTTCTTGAAGATACACCTGTAGTGGATCACAGAACATAAGCATGCTGCATATCATTTTAATCAGCAGAAGCAGATTGTTCTAATAAGATACATTTTAGGGTGAAGAGATGCATTAAAAGATGCATGATACTACCATGTCATATAGCACTCCTATGACATTAGACTCAAAACAATTATCTCCACATCCTTTCACTTGAAATTTCTGTTATACAGTAGACATTGTATTGTACTCATAAAAGGGGGCAAGTTTCACATAATGAGAGATCATGTTAGATTCAATACTTTTAAAATACACTTCTTTGTTCTTCCCTTCTCCCTACCTCTCTGTGTATGGCCACCCAAGTTCCTAGACCACCTCCCCCCACTATCACACAATTACTATTCATGTGCATTGAGCTCATTATAAGGCTCACCAACACCCCACCTTCTTTTGCTTCTATTCAATGCTGCCGCATGCTGAGCCTGCTATTGACAATGTACACATTGTCTGCTTTAATTGCACACTTCACATCACATACACAACAGGTGATGTTCTCAAGATGGATAGACTGTTTAGGCTAGTGGGTTCCTTCTGCGCTTTGCACTTTTAGGTCTTGGGTACAAATCATGGAAGGGGAGTTTTTTTTTACTTTTCTTTTGAATCTTTATTTTTAGATTAAAAATAAATCACTTGGTGGTGTCCGTGAATTCTGTTATGGCATGGTGTGACTCGGTAGCGCGAGCATCTTTAATGCAACTTTATACCTTCAATTGCATCTGAATCATAAAGCGAATCAAATTGAAAGCACAAGCAGCTTTTGCTGATGAAAAGAATATGAAGCATGCCTATAATCTGTGAGCCAGTTCAGGTGTTTCTGCATGTTTTATGTTACGTTACTCTAATAGCGACTATAACACTTTAACGTAATGGTTTTCTTGAAGATACACCTGTACTGGATCACAGAACATAAGCATGCTGCATATCATTTTAATCAGCAGAAGCAGATTGTTCTAATAAGATACATTTTAGGGTGAAAAGATGCATTAAAAGATGCACGATACTACCATGTCATACAGCACTCCTATGACCTTAGACTCAAAACAATTCTCTCCACATCCTTTCACTTGAAATTTCTGTTATACAGTAGACATTGTATTGAACTCATAACAGGGGGCAAGTTTCACATAATGAGAGATCATGTTAGATTCAATACTTTTAAAACACACTACTTTGTTCTTCCCTTCTCCCTTCCTCTCTGAGTATGGCAACCCAAGTTCCTAGACCACCACCCCACACTATCACACAATTACTTTTCATCTGCATTGAGCTCATTATATGGCTCACCAACACCCCACCTTCTTTTGCTTCTATTCAATGCTGCCGCATGCTGAGCCTGCTATTGACAATGTACACATTGTCTGCTTTAATTGCACACTTCACATCACATACACAACAGGTGATGTTCTCAACATGGATAGACTGTTTAGGCTAGTGGGTTCCTTCTGTGCTTTGCACTTTGTGGTCTGGGGTTCAAATCATCGAAGGGGAGTTTTTTTTCCTTTTCTTTTGAATCTTTATTTTTAGATTAAAAATAAATCACTTGGTGGTGTCTGTGAATTCTGTTATGGCATGGTGTGACTCGGTAGCGTGAGCATTTTTAATGTAACATTTTACCTTCAATTGCATCTGAATCATACAGCGAATCAAATTGAAAGCACAAGCAGCTTTTGCTGATGAAAAGATTATGAAGCATGCCTATAATCTGTAAGCCAGTTCAGGTGTTTCTGCATGTTTTATGTTACGTTACACTAATAGCGACTATAACACTTTAAAGTAATAGTTTTCTTGAAGATACACCTGTACTGGATCACAGAACATAGGCATGCTGCACATCATTTTAATCAGCAGAAGCAGATTGTTCAAATAAGATACATTTTAGGGTGAAAAGATGCATTAAAAGATGCAGGATACTACCATGTCATACAGCACTCCTATGACCTTAGACTCAAAACAATTCTCTCCACATCCTTTCACTTGAAATTTCTACTATACTGTAGCCATTGTATTGTACTCATAACAGGGGGCAAGTTTCACATAATGAGAGATCATGTTAGATTCAATACTTTTAAAATACACTACTTTGTTCTTCCCTTCTCCCTTCCTCTCTGTGTATGGCCACCCAAGTTCCTGGACAACCTCCCCCAACTGTCACACAATTACTATTCATCTGCATTGAGCTCATTATATGGCTCACCAATACCCCACCTTATTTTGCTTCTATTCAATGCTGCCGCATGCTGAGCCTGCTATTGACAATGTACACATTGTCTGCTTTAATTGCACACTTAACATCACTTACACAACAGGTGATGTTCTCAACATGGATAGACTGTTTAGGCTAGTGGGTTCCTTCTGCGCTTTTCACTTTGAGGTCTGGGGTACAAATCATGGAAGGGGAGTTTTTATTTCCTTTTCTTTTGAATCTTTATTTTTAGATTAAAAATAAATCACTTGGTGGTGTCCGTGAATTCTGTTATGGCATGGTTTGACTCGGTAGCGCGAGCATCTTTAATGCAACTTTATACCTTCAATTGCATCTGAATCATACAGCGATTCAAATTGAAAGCACAAGCAGCTTTTGCTGATGAAAAGAATACGAAGCATGCCTATAATCTGTGAGCCAGTTCAGGTGTTTCTGCATGTTTTATGTTACGTTACACTAATAGCGACTATAACACTTTAACGTAATGGTTTTCTTGAAGATACACCTGTACTGGATCACAGAACATAGGCATGCTGCATATCATTTTAATCAGCAGAAGCAGATTGTTCTAATAAGATACATTTTAGGGTGAAAAGATGCATTAAAAGATGCACGATACTACCATGTCATACAGCACTCCTATGACCTTAGACTCAAAAATAATTCTCTCAACATCCTATCACTTAAAATTTCTGCTATACAGTAGACATTGTATTGTACTCATAACAGGGGGGCAAGTTTCACATAATGAGAGATCATGTTAGATTCAATACTTTTAAAATACACTATTTTGTTCTTCCCTTCTCCCTTCCTCTCTGTGTATGGCCACCCAAGTTCCTAGACCACCACCCCCCACTATCACACAATTACTATTCATCTGCATTGAGCTCATTATATGGCTCACAAACTCCCACCTTCTTTTGCTTCTATTCAATGCTGCCGCATGCTGAGCCTGCAATTGACAATGTACACATTGTCTGCTTTAATTGCACACTTCACATCACATACTCAACAGGTGATGTTCTCAACATGGATAGACTGTTTAGGCTAGTGGGTTCCTTCTGCGCTTTGCACTTTGAGGTCTGGGGTTCAAATTATGGAAGGGGAGGTTTTTTTTCCTTTTCTTTTGAATCTTTATTATTAGATTAAAAATATATCATTTGGTGGTGTCCGTGAATACAGTTATGGCATGGTGTGACTCGGTAGCGCGAGCATCTTTAATGCAACTTTATACCTTCACCTGAATCTGAATCATAAAGCGAATCAAATTGAAAGCACAAGCAGCTTTTGATGATGAAAAGAATATGAAGCATGCTTATAATCTGTGAGCCAGTTCAGGTGTTTCTGCATGTTTTATGTTACGTTACTCTAATAGCGACTATAACACTTTAACGTAATGGTTTTCTTGAAGATACACCTGTACTGGATCACAGAACATAAGCATGCTGCATATCATTTTAATCAGCAGAAGCAGATTGTTCTAATAAGATACATTTTAGGGTGAACAGATGCTTTAAAAGATGCACGATACTAGCATGTCATACAGCACTCCTATGACCTTATACTCAAAAATAATTATCTCAACATCCTATCACTTGAAATTTCTGCTATACAGTAGACATTGTATTGTACTCATAACAGGGGGCAAGTTTCACATAATGAGAGATCATGTTAGATTCAATACTTTTAAAATACACTACTTTGTTCTTCCCTTCTCCCTTCCTCTCTGTGTATGGCCACCCAAGTTCCTGGACAACCTCCCCCAACTATCACACAATTACTATTCATCTGCATTGAGCTCATTATATGGCTCACCAACACCCCACCTTCTTTTGCTTCTATTCAATGCTGCCGCATGCTGATCCTGCTATTGACAATGTACACATTGTCTGCTTTAATCGCACACTTAACATCACTTACACAACAGGTGATGTTCTCAACATGGATAGACTGTTTAAGCTAGTGGGTTCCTTCTGCGTTTTGCACTTTGAGGTCTGGGGTACAAATCATGGAAGGGGAGTTTTTATTTCCTTTTCTTTTGAATCTTTATTTTTAGATTAAAAATAAATCACTTGGTGGTGTCCGTGAATTCTGTTATGGCATGGTGTGACTCGGTAGCGCGAGCATCTTTAATGCAACATTTTACCTTCAATTGCATCTGAATCATACAGCGAATCAAATTGAAAGCACAAGCAGATTTTGCTGATGAAAAGAATATGAAGCATTCCTATAATATGTGAGCCAGTTCAGGTGTTTCTGCATGTTTTATGTTACGTTACACTAATAGCGACTATAACACTTTAACATAATGGTTTTCTTGAAGATACACCTGTAGAGGATCACAGAACATAAGCATGCTGCATATCATTTTAATCAGCAGAAGCAAATTGTTCTAATAAGTTACATTTTAGGGTGAAAAGATGCATTAAAAGATGCTCAATACTACCATGTCATACAGCACTCCTATGACCTTAGACTCAAAACAATTATCTCCACATCCTTTCACTTGAAATTTCTGTTATACAGTAGACATTGTATTGTACTCATAACAGGGGGCAAGTTTCACATAATGAGAGATCATGTTAGATTCAATACTTTTAAAATACACTACTTTGTTCTTCCCTTCTCCCTTCCTCTCTGTGTATGGCCACCCAAGTTCCTAGACCACCTCCCCCCACTATCACACAATTACTATTCATCTGCATTGAGCTCATTATATGGCTCACCAACACCCCACCTTCTTTTGCTTCTATTCAATGCTGCCGCATGCTGAGCCTGCTATTGACAATGTACACATTGTCTGCTTTAATTGCACACTTCACATCACATACACAACAGGTGATGTTCTCAACATGGATAGACTGTTTAGGCTAGTGGGTTCCTTCTGCGCTTTGCACTTTGAGGTCTGGGGTTCAAATCATGGAAGGGGAGTTTTTTTCTCCTTTTCTTTTGAATCTTTATTTTTAGATTAAAAATAAATCACTTGGTGGTGTCCGTGAATTCTGTTATGGCAAGGTGTGACTCGGTAGCGTGAGCATCTTTAATGCAACTTTATACCTTCAATTGCATCTGAATCATAAAGTGAATCAAATTGAAAGCACAAGCAGCTTTTGCTGATGAAAAGAATATGAAGCATGCCTATAATCTGTGAGCCTGTTCAGGTGTTTCTGCATGTTTTATGTTACGTTACTCTAATAGCGACTATAACACTTTAACGTAATGGTTTTCTTGAAGACACACCTGTACTGGATCACCGAACATAAGCATGCTGCATATCATTTTAATCAGCAGAAGCAGATTGTTCTTATAAGTTACATTTTAGGGTGAAAAGATGCATTAAAAGATGCTCGATACTATCATGTCATACAGCACTCCTATGACCTTAGACTCAAAACAATTCTCTCCACATCCTTTCACTTGAAATTTCTGTTATACAGTAGACATTGTATTGTACTCATAACATGGGGCAAGTTTCACATAATGAGAGATCATGTTAGATTCAATACTTTTAAAATACACTACTTTGTACTTCCCTTCTCCCTTCCTCTCTGTGTATGGCCACCCAAGTTCCTAGACCACCTCCCCCCACTATCACACAATTACTATTCATCTGCATTGAGCTCATTATATGGCTCACCAACACCCCACCTTCTTTTGCTTCTATTCAATGCTGCCGCATGCTGAGCATGCTATTGACAATGTACACATTGTCTGCTTTAATTGCACATTTCATATCACATACACAACATGTGATGTTCTCAACATGGATAGACTGTTTAGGCTAGCGGGTTCCTTCTGCGCTTTGCACTTTGAGGTCTGGGGTTCAAACTATGGAAGGGGAGTTTTTTTTTTTCCTTTTCTTTTGAATCTTTATTTTTAGATAAAAAATAAATCACTTGGTGGTGTCCGTGAATTCTGTTATGGCATGGTGTGACTCGGTAGCGTGAGCATCTTTAATGCAACTTTATACCTTCAATTGCATCTGAGTCATACAGCGAATCAAATTGAAAGCACAAGCAGCTTTTGCTGATGAAAACAATATGAAGCATGCCTATAATATGTGAGCCAGTTCAGGTGTTTCTGCATGTTTTATGTTACGTTACACTAATAGCGACTATAACACTTTAACGTAATGGTTTTCTTGAAGATACACCTGTAGTGGATCACAGAACATAAGCATGCTGCATATCATTTTAATCAGCAGAAGCAGATTGTTCTAACAAGATACATTTTAGGTTGAAAAGATGCTTTATAAGATGCACGATACTACCATGTCATACAGCACTCCTATGACCTTAGACTCAAAACAATTCTCTCCACATCCTTTCACTTGAAATTTCTGTTATACAGTAGACATTGTATTGTACTCATAACAGGGGGCAAGTTTCACATAATGAGAGATCATGTTAGATTCAATACTTTTAAAATACACTACTTTGTTCTTCCCTTCTCCCTTCCTCTCTGTGTATTGCCACCCAAGTTCCTAGACCACCTCCCCCCACTATCACACAATTACTATTCATCTGCATTGAGCTCATTATATGGCTCACCAATACCCCACCTTATTTTGCTTCTATTCAATGCTGCCGCATGCTGAGCCTGCTATTGACAATGTACACATTGTCTGCTTTAATTGCACACTTCACATCACATACACAACAGGTGATGTTCTCAACATGGATAGACTGTTTAGGCTAGTGGGTTCCTTCTGCGCTTTGCACTTTGAGGTCTGGGGTTCAAATCATGGAAGGGGAGTTTTTTTCTCCTTTTCTTTTGAATCTTTATTTTTAGATTAAAAAAAAATCACTTGGTGGTGTCCTTGAATTCTGTTATGGCATGGTGTGACTCGGTAGCGCGAGCATCTTTAATGCAACTTTATACCTTCAATTGCATCTGAATCATACAGCGAATCAAATTGAAAGCACATGCAGCTTTTGCTGATGAAAAGATTATGAAGCATGCCTATAATCTGTGAGCCAGTTCAGGTGTTTCTGCATGTTTTATGTTACGTTACTCTAATAGCGACTATAACACTTTAACGTAATGGTTATCTTGAAGATACACCTCTACTGGATCACAGAACATAAGCATGCTGCATATCATTTTAATCAGCAGAAGCAGATTGTTCTAATAAGATACATTTTAGGGTGAAAAGATGAATTAAAAGATGCACGATACTACCATGTCACACAGCACTCCTATGAGCTTAGACTAAAAACAATTCTCTCCACATCCTTTCTCTTGAAATTTCTGCTATGCAGTAGACATTGTATTGCACTCATAACAGGAGGCAAGTTTCACATATTGAGAGATCATGTTAGATTCAATACTTTTAAAATACACTACTTTGTTCTTCCCTTCTCCCTTCCTCTCTGTGTATTGCCACCCAAGTTCCTAGACCACCTCCCCCCACTATCACACAATTACTATTCATCTGCATTGAGCTCATTATATGGCTCACCAACACCCCACCTTCTTTTGCTTCTATTCAATGCTGCCGCATGCTGAGCATGCTATTGACAATGTACACATTGTCTGCTTTAATTGCACACTTCACATCACATACACAACAGGTGATGTTCTCAAGATGGATAGACTGTTTAGGCTAGTGGGTTCCATCTGCGCTTTGCACTTTGAGTTCTGGGGTACAAATCATGGAAGGGGAGTTTTTTTTTCCTTTTCTTTTGAATCTTAATTTTTAGATTAAAAATAAATCACTTGGTGGTGTCCGTGAATTCTGTTATGGCATGGTGTGACTCGGTAGCGTGAGCATCTTTAATGCAACTTTATACCTTCAATTGCATCTGAATCATAAAGCGAATCAAATTGAAAGCACATGCAGCTTTTGCTGATGAAAAGATTATGAAGCATGCCTATAATCTGTGAGCCAGTTCAGGTGTTTCTGCATGTTTTATGTTACGTTACTCTAATAGCGACTATAACACTTTAACGTAATGGTTTTCTTGAAGATACACCTCTACTGGATCACAGAACATAAGCATGCTGCATATCATTTTAATCAGCAGAAGCAGATTGTTCTAATAAGTTACATTTTAGGGTGAAAAGATGCATTAAAAGATGCTCGATACTACCATGTCATACAGCACTCCTATGACCTTAGACTCAAAACATTTCTCTCCACATCCTTTCACTTGAAATTTCTGTTATACAGTAGACATTGTATTGTACTCATAACAGGGGGCAAGTTTCACATAATGAGAGATCATGTTAGATTCAATAATTTTAAAATACACTACTTTGTTCTTCCCTTCTCCCTTCCTCTCTGTGCATGGCCACCCAAGATCCTAGACCACCTCCCCCCACTATCAAACAATTACTATTCATCTGCATTGAGCTCATTATATGGCTCACCAACACCCCACCTTCTTTTGCTTCTATTCAATGCTGCCGCATGCTGAGCCTGCTATTGACAATGTACACATTGTCTGCTTTTATTGCACACTTCACATCACATACACAACAGGTGATGTTCTCAACTTGGATAGACTGTTTAGGCTAGTGGGTTCCTTCTGCGCTTTGCACTTTGAGTTCTGGGGTACAAATCATGGAAGGGGAGTTTTTTTTTCCTTTTCTTTTGAATCTTTATTTTTAGATTAAAAATAAATCACTTGGTGGTGTCCGTGAATTCTGTTATGGCATGGTGTGACTCGGTAGCGCGAGAATCTTTAATGCAACTTTTTACCTTCAATTGCATCTGAATCATACAGCGAATCAAATTGAAAGCACAAGCAGCTTTTGCTGATGAAAAGAATATGAAGCATGCCTATAATCTGTGAGCCAGTTCAGGTGTTTCTGCATGTTTTATGTTACGTTACACTAATAGCGACTATAACACTTTAACGTAATGGTTTTCGTGAAGATACACCTGTTCTGGATCACAGAACACAGGCATGCTGCATATCATTTTAATCAGCAGAAGCAGATTGTTCTAATAAGATACATTTTAGGGTGAAAAGATGCATTAAAAGATGCACGATACTACCATGTCATACAGCACAACTATGACCTTATACTCAAAAATAATTCTCTCAACATCCTATCACTTGAAATTTCTGCTATACAGTAGACATTGTATTGTACTCATAACAGGGGGCAAGTTTCACATAATGAGAGATCATGTCAGATTCAATACTTTTAAAATACACTACTTTGTTCTTCACTTCTCCCTTCCTCTCTGTGTATTGCCACCCAAGTTCCTAGACCACCTCCCCCCACTATCACACAATTACTATTCATCTGCATTGAGCTCATTATATGGCTCACCAACACCCCACCTTCTTTTGCTTCTATTCAATGCTGCCGCATGCTGAGCAGGCTATTGACAATGTACACATTGTCTGCTTTAATTGCACATTTCATATCACATACACAACAGGTGATGTTCTCAACATGGATGGACTGTTTAGGCTAGCGGGTTCCTTCTGCGCTTTGCACTTTGAGGTCTGTGGTTCAAACTATGGAAGGGGAGTTTTTTTTTTTCCTTTTCTTTTGAATCTTTATTTTTAGATAAAAAATAAATCACTTGGTGGTGTCCGTGAATTCTGTTATGGCATGGTGTGACTCGGTAGCGTGAGCATCTTTAATGCAACTTTATACCTTCAATTGCATCTGAGTCATACAGCGAATCAAATTGAAAGCACAAGCAGCTTTTGCTGATGAAAACAATATGAAGCATGCCTATAATATGTGAGCCAGTTCAGGTGTTTCTGCATGTTTTATGTTACGTTACACTAATAGCGACTATAACACTTTAACGTAATGGTTTTCTTGAAGATACACCTGTAGTGGATCAGAGAACAAAAGCATGCTGCATATCATTTTAATCAGCAGAAGCAGATTGTTCTAACAAGATACATTTTAGGGTGAAAAGATGCATTATAAGATGCACGATACTACCATGTCATACAGCACTCCTATGACCTTAGACTCAAAACAATTCTCTCCACATCCTTTCACTTGAAATTTCTGTTATACAGAAATTATAAGTGAAAGGATGTGGAGAGAATTGTTTTGAGTCTAAGGTCATAGGAGTGCTGTATGACATGGTAGTATCGAGCATCTTTTAATGCATCTTTTCACCCTAAAATGTAACTTATTAGAACAATAGACAGTAGACATTGTATTGTACTCATAACAGGGGGCAAGTTTCACATAATGAGAGATCATGTTAGATTCAATACTTTTAAAATACACTACTTTGTTCTTCCCTTCTCCCTTCCTCTCTGTGTATGGCCACCCAAGTTCCTAGACCACCTCCCCCCACTATCACACAATTACTATTCATCTGCATTGAGCTCATTATATGGCTCACCAACACCCCACCTTCTTTTGCTTCTATTCAATGCTGCCGCATGCTGAGCCTGCTATTGACAATGTACACATTGTCTGCTTTAATTGCACACTTCACATCACATACACAACAGGTGATGTTCTCAAGATGGATAGACTGTTTAGGCTAGTGGGTTCCTTCTGCGCTTTGCACTTTGAGTTCTGGGGTACAAATCATGGAAGGGGAGTTTTTTTTTCCTTTTCTTTTGAATCTTTATTTTTAGATTAAAAACAAATCACTAGGTGGTGTCCGTGAATTCTGTTATGGCATGGTGTGACTCGGTAGCGTGAGCATCTTTAATGCAACTTTATACCTTCAATTGCATCTGAATCATACAGCGAATCAAATTGAAAGCACAAGCAGCTTTTGGTGATGAAAAGAATATGAAGCATGCCTATAATCTGTGAGCCAGTTCAGGTGTTTCTGCATGTTTTATGTTACGTTACTCTAATAGCGACTATAACACTTTAACGTAATGGTTTTCTTGAAGATACACCTGTACTGGATCACAGAACATAAGCATGCTGCATATCATTTTAATCAGCAGAAGCAGATTGTTCTAATAAGTTACATTTTAGGGTGAAAAGATGCATTAAAAGATGCTCGATACTACCATGTCATACAGCACTCCTATGACCTTAGACTCAAAACAATTCTCTCCACATCCTTTCACTTGAAATTTCTGTTATACAGTAGACATTGTATTGTACTCATAACAGGGGGCAAGTTTCACATAATGAGAGATCATGTTAGATTCAATAATTTTAAAATACACTACTTTCTTCTCCCTTCTCCCTTCCTCTCTGTGCATGGCCACCCAAGATCCTAGACCACCTCCCCCCACTATCACACAATTACTATTCATCTGCATTGAGCTCATTATATGGCTCACCAACACCCCACCTTCTTTTGCTTCTATTCAATGCTGCCGCATGCTGAGCCTGCTATTGACAATGTACACATTGTCTGCTTTAATTGCACACTTCACATCACATACACAACAGGTGATGTTCTCAACTTGGATAGACTGTTTAAGCTAGTGGGTTCCTTCTGCGCTTTGCAATTTGAGTTCTGGGGTACAAATCATGGAAGGGGAGTTTTTTTTTCCTTTTCTTTTGAATCTTTATTTTTAGATTAAAAATAAATCACTTGGTGGTGTCCGTGAATTCTGTTATGGCATGGTGTGACTCGGTAGCGCGAGCATCTTTAATGCAACTTTTTACCTTCAATTGCATCTGAATCATACAGCGAATCAAATTGAAAGCACAAGCAGCTTTTGCTGATGAAAAGAATATGAAGCATGCCTATAATATGTGAGCCAGTTCAGGTGTTTCTGCATGTTTTATGTTACGTTACACTAATAGCGACTATAACACTTTAACGTAATGGTTTTCGTGAAGATACACCTGTTCTGGATCTCAGAACACAGGCATGCTGCATATCATTTTAATCAGCAGAAGCAGATTGTTCTAATAAAATACATTTTAGGGTGAAAAGATGCATTAAAAGATGCACGATACTACCATGTCATACAGCACAACTATGACCTTATACTCAAAAATAATTCTCTCAACATCCTATCACTTGAAATTTCTGCTATACAGTAGACATTGTATTGTACTCATAACAGGGGGCAAGTTTCACATAATGAGAGATCATGTCAGATTCAATACTTTTAAAATACACTACTTTGTTCTTCCCTTCTCCATTCCTCTCTGAGTATGGCCACCCAAGTTCCTAGACCACCACCCCACACTATCACACAATTACTATTCATCTGCATTGAGCTCATTATATGGCTCACCAACACCCCACCTTCTTTTGCTTCTATTCAATGCTGCCGCATGCTGAGCCTGCTATTGACAATGTACACATTGTCTGCTTTAATTGCACACTTCACATCACATACACAACAGGTGATGTTCTCAACATGGATAGACTTTTTAGGCTAGTGGGTTCCTTCTGTGCTTTGCACTTTGAGGTCTGGGGTTCAAATCATCGAAGGGGAGATTTTTTTTTCCTTTTCTTTTGAATCTTTATTTTTAGATTAAAAATAAATCACTTGGTGGTGTCCGTGTATTCTGTTATGGCATGGTGTGACTCGGTAGCGCGAGCATCTTTAATGCAACTTTTTACCTTCAATTGTATCTGAATCATACAGCGAATCAAAATGAAAGCAGAAGCAGCTTTTGCTGATGAAAAGAATATGAAGCATGCCTATAATCTGTGAGCCAGTTCAGGTGTTTCTGCATGTTTTATGTTACGTTACACTAATAGCGACTATAACACTTTATCGTAATGGTTTTCTTGAAGATACACCTGTACTGGATCACAGAACATAAGCATGCTGCATATCATTTTAATCAGTAGAAGCAGATTGTTCTAATAAGATACCTTTTAGGGTGAAAAGATGCATTAAAAGATGCAGGATACTACCATGTCAAACAGCACTCCTATGACCTTAGACTCAAAACAATTCTCTCCACATCCTTTCACTTGAAATTTCTATTATACAGTAGACATTGTATTGTACTCATAACAGGGGGCAAGTTTCACATAACGAGAGATCATGTTAGATTCTATACTTTTAGAATACACTACTTTGTTCTTCCCTTCTCCCTTCCTCTCTGTGTATGGCCACCCAAGTTCCTAGACCACCTCCCCCCACTATCACACAATTACTATTCATCTGCATTGAGCTCATTATATGGCTCACCAACACCCCACCTTCTTTTGCTTCTATTCAATGCTGCCGCATGCTGAGCCTGCTATTGACAATGTACACATTGTCTGCTTTAGTTGCACACTAAACATCACATACACAACAGGTGATGTTCTCAAGATGGATAGACTGTTTAGGCTAGTGGGTTCCTTCTGCGCTTTGCACTTTGAGTTCTGGGGTACAAATCATGGAAGGGGAGTTTTTTTTTCCTTTTCTTTTGAATCTTTATTTTTTGATTCAAAATAAATCACTTGGTGGTGTCCGTGAATTCTGTTATGGCATGGTGTGACTCGGTAGCGTGAGCATCTTTAATGCAACTTTATACCTTCAATTGCATCTGAATCATAAAGCGAATCAAATTGAAAGCACAAGCAGCTTTTGCTGATGAAAAGATTATGAAGCATGCCTATAATCTGTGAGCCAGTTCAGGTGTTTCTGCATGTTTTATGTTACGTTACTCTAATAGCGACTATAACACTTTAACGTAATGGTTTTCTTGAAGATACACCTCTACTGGATCACAGAACATAAGCATGCTGCATATCATTTTAATCAGCAGAAGCAGATTGTTCTAATAAGTTACATTTTAGGGTGAAAAGATGCATTAAAAGATGCTCGATACTACCATGTCATACAGCACTCCTATGACCTTAGACTCAAAACATTTCTCTCCACATCCTTTTACTTGAAATTTCTGTTATACAGAAATTATAAGTGAAAGGATGTGGAGAGAATTGTTTTGAGTCTAAGGTCATAGGAGTGCTGTATGACATGGTAGTATCGAGCATCTTTTAATGCATCTTTTCACCCTAAAATGTAACTTATTAGAACAATAGACAGTAGACATTATATTGTACTCATAACAGGGGGCAAGTTTCACATAATGAGAGATCATGTTAGATTCAATACTTTTAAAATACACTACTTTGTTCTTCCCTTCTCCCTTCCTCTCTGTGTATGGCCACCCAAGTTCCTAGACCACCTCCCCCCACTATCACACAATTACTATTCATCTGCATTGAGCTCATTATATGGCTCACCAACACCCCACCTTCTTTTGCTTCTATTCAATGCTGCCGCATGCTGAGCCTGCTATTGACAATGTACACATTGTCTGCTTTAATTGCACACTTCACATCACATACACAACAGGTGATGTTCTCAAGATGGATAGACTGTTTAGGCTAGTGGGTTCCTTCTGCGCTTTGCACTTTGAGTTCTGGGGTACAAATCATGGAAGGGGAGTTTTTTTTTCCTTTTCTTTTGAATCTTTATTTTTAGATTAAAAATAAATCACTAGGTGGTGTCCGTGAATTCTGTTATGGCATGGTGTGACTCGGTAGCGTGAGCATCTTTAATGCAACTTTATACCTTCAATTGCATCTGAATCATACAGCGAATCAAATTGAAAGCACAAGCAGCTTTTGGTGATGAAAAGAATATGAAGCATGCCTATAATCTGTGAGCCAGTTCAGGTGTTTCTGCATGTTTTATGTTACGTTACTCTAATAGCGACTATAACACTTTAACGTAATGGTTTTCTTGAAGATACACCTGTACTGGATCACAGAACATAAGCATGCTGCATATCATTTTAATCAGCAGAAGCAGATTGTTCTAATAAGTTACATTTTAGGGTGAAAAGATGCATTAAAAGATGCTCGATACTACCATGTCATACAGCACTCCTATGACCTTAGACTCAAAACAATTCTCTCCACATCCTTTCACTTGAAATTTCTGTTATACAGTAGACATTGTATTGTACTCATAACAGGGGGCAAGTTTCACATAATGAGAGATCATGTTAGATTCAATAATTTTAAAATACACTACTTTCTTCTCCCTTCTCCCTTCCTCTCTGTGCATGGCCACCCAAGATCCTAGACCACCTCCCCCCACTATCACACAATTACTATTCATCTGCATTGAGCTCATTATATGGCTCACCAACACCCCACCTTCTTTTGCTTCTATTCAATGCTGCCGCATGCTGAGCCTGCTATTGACAATGTACACATTGTCTGCTTTAATTGCACACTTCACATCACATACACAACAGGTGATGTTCTCAACTTGGATAGACTGTTTAGGCTAGTGGGTTCCTTCTGCGCTTTGCACTTTGAGTTCTGGGGTACAAATCATGGAAGGGGAGTTTTTTTTTCCTTTTCTTTTGAATCTTTATTTTTAGATTAAAAATAAATCACTTGGTGGTGTCCGTGAATTCTGTTATGGCATGGTGTGACTCGGTAGCGCGAGCATCTTTAATGCAACTTTTTACCTTCAATTGCATCTGAATCATACAGCGAATCAAATTGAAAGCACAAGCAGCTTTTGCTGATGAAAAGAATATGAAGCATGCCTATAATATGTGAGCCAGTTCAGGTGTTTCTGCATGTTTTATGTTACGTTACACTAATAGCGACTATAACACTTTAACGTAATGGTTTTCGTGAAGATACACCTGTTCTGGATCACAGAACACAGGCATGCTGCATATCATTTTAATCAGCAGAAGCAGATTGTTCTAATAAGATACATTTTAGGGTGAAAAGATGCATTAAAAGATGCACGATACTACCATGTCATACAGCACAACTATGACCTTATACTCAAAAATAATTCTCTCAACATCCTATCACTTGAAATTTCTGCTATACAGTAGACATTGTATTGTACTCATAACAGGGGGCAAGTTTCACATAATGAGAGATCATGTCAGATTCAATACTTTTAAAATACACTACTTTGTTCTTCCCTTCTCCATTCCTCTCTGAGTATGGCCACCCAAGTTCCTAGACCACCACCCCACACTATCACACAATTACTATTCATCTGCATTGAGCTCATTATATGGCTCACCAACACCCCACCTTCTTTTGCTTCTATTCAATGCTGCCGCATGCTGAGCCTGCTATTGACAATGTACACATTGTCTGCTTTAATTGCACACTTCACATCACATACACAACAGGTGATGTTCTCAACATGGATAGACTTTTTAGGCTAGTGGGTTCCTTCTGTGCTTTGCACTTTGAGGTCTGGGGTTCAAATCATCGAAGGGGAGATTTTTTTTTCCTTTTCTTTTGAATCTTTATTTTTAGATTAAAAATAAATCACTTGGTGGTGTCCGTGTATTCTGTTATGGCATGGTGTGACTCGGTAGCGCGAGCATCTTTAATGCAACTTTTTACCTTCAATTGCATCTGAATCATACAGCGAATCAAAATGAAAGCAGAAGCAGCTTTTGCTGATGAAAAGAATATGAAGCATGCCTATAATCTGTGAGCCAGTTCAGGTGTTTCTGCATGTTTTATGTTACGTTACACTAATAGCGACTATAACACTTTATCGTAATGGTTTTCTTGAAGATACACCTGTACTGGATCACAGAACATAAGCATGCTGCATATCATTTTAATCAGTAGAAGCAGATTGTTCTAATAAGATACCTTTTAGGGTGAAAAGATGCATTAAAAGATGCAGGATACTACCATGTCAAACAGCACTCCTATGACCTTAGACTCAAAACAATTCTCTCCACATCCTTTCACTTGAAATTTCTATTATACAGTAGACATTGTATTGTACTCATAACAGGGGGCAAGTTTCACATAACGAGAGATCATGTTAGATTCTATACTTTTAGAATACACTACTTTGTTCTTCCCTTCTCCCTTCCTCTCTGTGTATGGCCACCCAAGTTCCTAGACCACCTCCCCCCACTATCACACAATTACTATTCATCTGCATTGAGCTCATTATATGGCTCAACAACACCCCACCTTCTTTTGCTTCTATTCAATGCTGCCGCATGCTGAGCCTGCTATTGACAATGTACACATTGTCTGCTTTAGTTGCACACTAAACATCACATACACAACAGGTGATGTTCTCAAGATGGATAGACTGTTTAGGCTAGTGGGTTCCTTCTGTGCTTTGCACTTTGAGGTCTGGGGTTCAAA
This sequence comes from Taudactylus pleione, assembly GCA_031769625.1. Classification (NCBI taxonomy): domain Eukaryota; kingdom Metazoa; phylum Chordata; class Amphibia; order Anura; family Myobatrachidae; genus Taudactylus; species Taudactylus pleione. Next base: position 8,968,502 of record JAUIMM010000759.1, read on the forward strand.
TCATCGAAGGGGAGATTTTTTTTTCCTTTTCTTTTGAATCTTTATTTTTAGATTAAAAATAAATCACTTGGTGGTGTCCGTGTATTCTGTTATGGCATGGTGTGACTCGGTAGCGCGAGCATCTTTAATGCAACTTTTTACCTTCAATTGCATCTGAATCATACAGCGAATCAAAATGAAAGCAGAAGCAGCTTTTGCTGATGAAAAGAATATGAAGCATGCCTATAATCTGTGAGCCAGTTCAGGTGTTTCTGCATGTTTTATGTTACGTTACACTAATAGCGACTATAACACTTTATCGTAATGGTTTTCTTGAAGATACACCTGTACTGGATCACAGAACATAAGCATGCTGCATATCATTTTAATCAGTAGAAGCAGATTGTTCTAATAAGATACCTTTTAGGGTGAAAAGATGCATTAAAAGATGCAGGATACTACCATGTCAAACAGCACTCCTATGACCTTAGACTCAAAACAATTCTCTCCACATCCTTTCACTTGAAATTTCTATTATACAGTAGACATTGTATTGTACTCATAACAGGGGGCAAGTTTCACATAACGAGAGATCATGTTAGATTCTATACTTTTAGAATACACTACTTTGTTCTTCCCTTCTCCCTTCCTCTCTGTGTATGGCCACCCAAGTTCCTAGACCACCTCCCCCCACTATCACACAATTACTATTCATCTGCATTGAGCTCATTATATGGCTCAACAACACCCCACCTTCTTTTGCTTCTATTCAATGCTGCCGCATGCTGAGCCTGCTATTGACAATGTACACATTGTCTGCTTTAGTTGCACACTAAACATCACATACACAACAGGTGATGTTCTCAAGATGGATAGACTGTTTAGGCTAGTGGGTTCCTTCTGCGCTTTGCACTTTGAGTTCTGGGGTACAAATCATGGAAGGGGAGTTTTTTTTTCCTTTTCTTTTGAATCTTTATTTTTTGATTCAAAAAAAATCACTTGGTGGTGTCCTTGAATTCTGTTATGGCATGGAGTGACTCGGTAGCGCGAGCATCTTTAATGCAACTTTATACCTTCAATTGCATCTGAATCATACAGCGAATCAAATTGAAAGCACAAGCAGCTTTTGCTGATGAAAAGAATATAAAGCATGCCTATAATCTGTGAGCCAGTTCAGGTGTTTCTGCATTTTTTATGTTACGTTACACTAATAGCGACTATAACACTTTAACGTAATGGTTCTCTTGAAGATACACCTGTACTGGATCACAGAACTTAAGCATGCTGCATATCATTTTAATCAGCAGATGCAGATTGTTCTAATAAGATACATTTTAGGGTGAAAAGATGCATTAAAAGATGCACGATACTACCATGTCACACAGCACTCCTATGACCTTAGACTCAAAACAATTCTCTCCACATCCTTTCACTTGAAATTTCTGCTATACAGTAGACATTGTATTGTACTCATAACAGGGGGCAAGTTTCACATATTGAGAGATCATGTTAGATTCAATACTTTTAAAATACACTACTTTGTTCTTCCCTTCTCCTTTCCTCTCTGTGTATTGCCACCCAAGTTCCTAGACCACCTCCCCCCACTATCACACAATTACTATTCATCTGCATTGAGCTCATTATATGGCTCACCAACACCCCACCTTCTTTTGCTTCTATTCAATGCTGCCGCATGCTGAGCATGCTATTGACAATGTACACATTGTCTGCTTTAATTGCACATTTCATATCACATACACAACAGGTGATGTTCTCAACATGGATAGACTGTTTAGCCTAGCGGGTTCCTTCTGCGCTCTGCACTTTGAGGTCTGGGGTTCAAATCATCGAAGGGGAGATTTTTTTTTCCTTTTCTTTTGAATCTTTATTTTTAGATTAAAAATAAATCACTTGGTGGTGTCCGTGAATTCTGTTATGGCATGGTGTGACTCGGTAGCGCGAGCATCTTTAATGCAACTTTTTACCTTCAATTGCATCTGAATCATACAGCGAATCAAAATGAAAGCAGAAGCAGCTTTTGCTGATGAAAAGAATATGAAGCATGCCTATAATCTGTGAGCCAGTTCAGGTGTTTCTGCATGTTTTATGTTACGTTACACTAATAGCGACTATAACACTTTATCGTAATGGTTTTCTTGAAGATACACCTGTACTGGATCACAGAACATAAGCATGCTGCATATCATTTTAATCAGTAGAAGCAGATTGTTCTAATAAGATACCTTTTAGGGTGAAAAGATGCATTAAAAGATGTAGGATACTACCATGTCAAACAGCACTCCTATGACCTTAGACTCAAAACAATTCTCTCCACATCCTTTCACTTGAAATTTCTATTATACAGTAGACATTGTATTGTACTCATAACAGGGGGCAAGTTTCACATAACGAGAGATCATGTTAGATTCTATACTTTTAGAATACACTACTTTGTTCTTCCCTTCTCCCTTCCTCTCTGTGTATGGCCACCCAAGTTCCTAGACCACCTCCCCCCACTATCACACAATTACTATTCATCTGCATTGAGCTCATTATATGGCTCAACAACACCCCACCTTCTTTTGCTTCTATTCAATGCTGCCGCATGCTGAGCCTGCTATTGACAATGTACACATTGTCTGCTTTAGTTGCACACTAAACATCACATACACAACAGGTGATGTTCTCAAGATGGATAGACTGTTTAGGCTAGTGGGTTCCTTCTGCGCTTTGCACTTTGAGTTCTGGGGTACAAATCATGGAAGGGGAGTTTTTTTTTCCTTTTCTTTTGAATCTTTATTTTTTGATTCAAAAAAAATCACTTGGTGGTGTCCTTGAATTCTGTTATGGCATGGAGTGACTCGGTAGCGCGAGCATCTTTAATGCAACTTTATACCTTCAATTGCATCTGAATCATACAGCGAATCAAATTGAAAGCACAAGCAGCTTTTGCTGATGAAAAGAATATAAAGCATGCCTATAATCTGTGAGCCAGTTCAGGTGTTTCTGCATTTTTTATGTTACGTTACACTAATAGCGACTATAACACTTTAACGTAATGGTTCTCTTGAAGATACACCTGTACTGGATCACAGAACTTAAGCATGCTGCATATCATTTTAATCAGCAGATGCAGATTGTTCTAATAAGATACATTTTAGGGTGAAAAGATGCATTAAAAGATGCACGATACTACCATGTCACACAGCACTCCTATGACCTTAGACTCAAAACAATTCTCTCCACATCCTTTCACTTGAAATTTCTGCTATACAGTAGACATTGTATTGTACTCATAACAGGGGGCAAGTTTCACATATTGAGAGATCATGTTAGATTCAATACTTTTAAAATACACTACTTTGTTCTTCCCTTCTCCTTTCCTCTCTGTGTATTGCCACCCAAGTTCCTAGACCACCTCCCCCCACTATCACACAATTACTATTCATCTGCATTGAGCTCATTATATGGCTCACCAACACCCCACCTTCTTTTGCTTCTATTCAATGCTGCCGCATGCTGAGCATGCTATTGACAATGTACACATTGTCTGCTTTAATTGCACATTTCATATCACATACACAACAGGTGATGTTCTCAACATGGATAGACTGTTTAGCCTAGCGGGTTCCTTCTGCGCTCTGCACTTTGAGGTCTGGGGTTCAAATCATCGAAGGGGAGATTTTTTTTTCCTTTTCTTTTGAATCTTTATTTTTAGATTAAAAATAAATCACTTGGTGGTGTCCGTGAATTCTGTTATGGCATGGTGTGACTCGGTAGCGCGAGCATCTTTAATGCAACTTTTTACCTTCAATTGCATCTGAATCATACAGCGAATCAAAATGAAAGCAGAAGCAGCTTTTGCTGATGAAAAGAATATGAAGCATGCCTATAATCTGTGAGCCAGTTCAGGTGTTTCTGCATGTTTTATGTTACGTTACACTAATAGCGACTATAACACTTTATCGTAATGGTTTTCTTGAAGATACACCTGTACTGGATCACAGAACATAAGCATGCTGCATATCATTTTAATCAGTAGAAGCAGATTGTTCTAATAAGATACCTTTTAGGGTGAAAAGATGCATTAAAAGATGTAGGATACTACCATGTCAAACAGCACTCCTATGACCTTAGACTCAAAACAATTCTCTCCACATCCTTTCACTTGAAATTTCTGTTATACAGTAGACATTGTATTGTACTCATAACAGGGGGCAAGTTTCACATAATGAGAGATCATGTTAGATTCAATACTTTTAAAATATACTACTCTGTTCTTCCCTTCTCCCTTCCTCTCTGTGTATGGCCACCCAAGTTCCTAGACCACCTCCCCCCACTATCACACAATTACTATTCATCTGCATTGAGCTCATTATATGGCTCACCAACACCCCACCTTCTTTTGCTTCTATTCAATGCTGCCGCATGCTGAGCCTGCTATTGACAATGTACACATTGTCTGCTTTAATTGCACACTTCACATCACATACACAACAGGTGATGTTCTCAACATGGATAGACTGTTTAGGCTAGTGGGTTCCTTCTGCGCTTTGCACTTTGAGGTCTGGGGTTCAAATCATGGAAGGGGAGTTTTTTTCTCCTTTTCTTTTGAATCTTTATTTTTAGATTAAAAATAAATCACTTGGTGGTGTCCGTGAATTCTGTTATGGCATGGTGTGACTCGGTAGCACGAGCATCTTTAATGCAACTTTATACCTTCAATTGCATCTGAATCATACAGCGAATCAAATTGAAAGCACAAGCAGCTTTTGCTGATGAAAAGAATATGAAGCATGCCTATAATCTGTGAGCCAGTTCAGGTGTTTCTGCATTTTTTTTGTTACGTTACACTAATAGCGACTATAACACTTTAACGTAATGGTTTTCTTGAAGATACACCTGTACTGGATCACAGAACTTAAGCATGCTGCATATCATTTTAATCAGCAGAAGCAGATTGTTCTAATAAGATACATTTTAGGGTGAAAAGATGAATTAAAAGATGCACGATACTACCATGTCACACAACACTCCTATGACCTTAGACTCAAAACAATTCTCTCCACATCCTTTCTCTTGAAATTTCTGCTGTGCAGTAGACATTGTATTGCACTCATAACAGGAGGCAAGTTTCACATATTGAGAGATCATGTTAGATTCAATACTTTTAAAATACACTACTTTGTTCTTCCCTTCTCCCTTCCTCTCTGTGTATTGCCACCCAAGTTCCTAGACCACCTCCCCCCACTATCACACAATTACTATTCATCTGCATTGAGCTCATTATATGGCTCACCAACACCCCACCTTCTTTTGCTTCTATTCAATGCTGCCGCATGCTGAGCATGCTATTGACAATGTACACATTGTCTGCTTTAATTGCACATTTCATATCACATACACAACAGGTGATGTTCTCAACATGGATAGACTGTTTAGGCTAGCGGGTTCCTTCTGCGCTTTGCACTTTGAGGTCTGGGGTTCAAACTATGGAAGGGGAGTTTTTTTTTTTCCTTTTCTTTTGAATCTTTATTTTTAGATAAAAAATAAATCACTTGGTGGTGTCCGTGAATTCTGTTATGGCATGGTGTGACTCGGTAGCGTGAGCATCTTTAATGCAACTTTATACCTTCAATTGCATCTGAGTCATACAGCGAATCAAATTGAAAGCACAAGCAGCTTTTGCTGATGAAAACAATATGAAGCATGCCTATAATATGTGAGCCAGTTCAGGTGTTTCTGCATGTTTTATGTTACGTTACACTAATAGCGACTATAACACTTTAACGTAATGGTTTTCTTGAAGATACACCTGTAGTGGATCACAGAACATAAGCATGCTGCATATCATTTTAATCAGCAGAAGCAGATTGTTCTAACAAGATACATTTTAGGGTGAAAAGATGCATTAAAAGATGCTCGATACTACCATGTCATACAGCACTCCTATGACCTTAGACTCAAAACAATTCTCTCCACATCCTTTCACTTGAAATTTCTGTTATACAGTAGACATTGTATTGTACTCATAACAGGGGGCAAGTTTCACATAATGAGAGATCATGTTAGATTCAATACTTTTAAAAAACACTTCTTTGTTCTTCCCTTCTCCCTTCCTCTCTGTGTATGGCCACCCAAGTTCCTAGATCACCTCCCGCCACTATCACACAATTACTATTCATCTGCATTGAGCTCAATATATGGCTCACCAACACCCCACCTTCTTTTGCTTCTATTCAATGCTGCAGCATGCTGAGCCTGCTATTGACAATGTACACATTGTCTGCTTTAATTGCACACTTCACATCACATACACAACAGGTGATGTTCTCAAGATGGATAGACTGTTTAGGCTAGTGGGTTCCATCTGCGCTTTGCACTTTGAGTTCTGGGGTACAAATCATGGAAGGGGAGTTTTTTTTTCCTTTTCTTTTGAATCTTAATTTTTAGATTAAAAATAAATCACTTGGTTGTGTCCGTGAATTCTGTTATGGCATGGTGTGACTCGGTAGCGTGAGCATCTTTAATGCAACTTTATACCTTCAATTGCATCTGAATCATAAAGCGAATCAAATTGAAAGCACATGCAGCTTTTGCTGATGAAAAGATTATGAAGCATGCCTATAATCTGTGAGCCAGTTCAGGTGTTTCTGCATGTTTTATGTTACGTTACTCTAATAGCGACTATAACACTTTAACGTAATGGTTTTCTTGAAGATACACCTCTACTGGATCACAGAACATAAGCATGCTGCATATCATTTTAATCAGCAGAAGCAGATTGTTCTAATAAGTTACATTTTAGGGTGAAAAGATGCATTAAAAGATGCTCGATACTACCATGTCATACAGCACTCCTATGACCTTAGACTCAAAACATTTCTCTCCACATCCTTTCACTTGAAATTTCTGTTATACAGTAGACATTGTATTGTACTCATAACAGGGGGCAAGTTTCACATAATGAGAGATCATGTTAGATTCTATACTTTTAGAATACACTACTTTGTTCTTCCCTTCTCCCTTCCTCTCTGTGCATGGCCACTCAAGATCCTAGACCACCTCCCCCCACTATCAAACAATTACTATTCATCTGCATTGAGCTCATTATATGGCTCACCAACACCCCACCTTCTTTTGCTTCTATTCAATGCTGCCGCATGCTGAGCCTGCTATTGACAATGTACACATTGTCTGCTTTTATTGCACACTTCACATCACATACACAACAGGTGATGTTCTCAACTTGGATAGACTGTTTAGGCTAGTGGGTTCCTTCTGCGCTTTGCACTTTGAGTTCTGGGGTACAAATCATGGAAGGGGAGTTTTTTTTTCCTTTTCTTTTGAATCTTTATTTTTAGATTAAAAATAAATCACTTGGTGGTGTCCGTGAATTCTGTTATGGCATGGTGTGACTCGGTAGCGCGAGCATCTTTAATGCAACTTTTTACCTTCAATTGCATCTGAATCATACAGCGAATCAAATTGAAAGCACAAGCAGCTTTTGCTGATGAAAAGAATATGAAGCATGCCTATAATCTGTGAGCCAGTTCAGGTGTTTCTGCATGTTTTATGTTACGTTACACTAATAGCGACTATAACACTTTAACGTAATGGTTTTCGTGAATATACACCTGTTCTGGATCACAGAACACAGGCATGCTGCATATCATTTTAATCAGCAGAAGCAGATTGTTCTAATAAGATACATTTTAGGGTGAAAAGATGCATTAAAAGATGCACGATACTACCATGTCATACAGCACAACTATGACCTTATACTCAAAAATAATTCTCTCAACATCCTATCACTTGAAATTTCTGCTATACAGTAGACATTGTATTGTACTCATAACAGGGGGCAAGTTTCACATAATGAGAGATCATGTCAGATTCAATGCTTTTAAAATACACTACTTTGTTCTTCCCTTCTCCCTTCCTCTCTGTGTATTGCCACCCAAGTTCCTAGACCACCTCCCCCCACTATCACACAATTACTATTCATCTGCATTGAGCTCATTATATGGCTCACCAACACCCCACCTTCTTTTGCTTCTATTCAATGCTGCCGCATGCTGAGCAGGCTATTGACAATGTACACATTGTCTGCTTTAATTGCACATTTCATATCACATACACAACAGGTGATGTTCTCAACATGGATGGACTGTTTAGGCTAGCGGGTTCCTTCTGCGCTTTGCACTTTGAGGTCTGGGGTTCAAACTATGGAAGGGGAGTTTTTTTTTTTCCTTTTCTTTTGAATCTTTATTTTTAGATAAAAAATAAATCACTTGGTGGTGTCCGTGAATTCTGTTATGGCATGGTGTGACTCGGTAGCGTGAGCATCTTTAATGCAACTTTATACCTTCAATTGCATCTGAGTCATACAGCGAATCAAATTGAAAGCACAAGCAGCTTTTGCTGATGAAAACAATATGAAGCATGCCTATAATATGTGAGCCAGTTCAGGTGTTTCTGCATGTTTTATGTTACGTTACACTAATAGCGACTATAACACTTTAACGTAATGGTTTTCTTGAAGATACACCTGTAGTGGATCACAGAACATAAGCATGCTGCATATCATTTTAATCAGCAGAAGCAGATTGTTCTAACAAGATACATTTTAGGGTGAAAAGATGCATTATAAGATGCACGATACTACCATGTCATACAGCACTCCTATGACCTTAGACTCAAAACAATTCTCTCCACATCCTTTCACTTGAAATTTCTGTTATACAGTAGACATTGTATTGTACTCATAACAGGGGGCAAGTTTCACATAATGAGAGATAATGTTAGATTCAATACTTTTAAAATACACTTCTTTGTTCTTCCCTTCTCACTTCCTCTCTGTGTATGGCCACCCAAGTTCCTAGATCACCTCCCCCCACTATCACACAATTACTATTCATCTGCATTGAGCTCATTATATGGCTCACCAACACCCCACCTTCTTTTGCTTCTATTCAATGCTGCCGCATGCTGAGCCTGCTATTGACAATGTACACATTGTCTGCTTTAATTGCACACTTCACATCACATACACAACAGGTGATGTTCTCAAGATGGATAGACTGTTTAGGCTAGTGGGTTCCATCTGCGCTTTGCACTTTGAGTTCTGGGGTACAAATCATGGAAGGGGAGTTTTTTTTTCCTTTTCTTTTGAATCTTAATTTTTAGATTAAAAATAAATCACTTGGTGGTGTCCGTGAATTCTGTTATGGCATGGTGTGACTCGGTAGCGTGAGCATCTTTAATGCAACTTTATACCTTCAATTGCATCTGAATCATAAAGCGAATCAAATTGAAAGCACAAGCAGCTTTTGCTGATGAAAAGATTATGAAGCATGCCTATAATCTGTGAGCCAGTTCAGGTGTTTCTGCATGTTTTATGTTACGTTACTCTAATAGCGACTATAACACTTTAACGTAATGGTTTTCTTGAAGATACACCTCTACTGGATCACAGAACATAAGCATGCTGCATATCATTTTAATCAGCAGAAGCAGATTGTTCTAATAAGTTACATTTTAGGGTGAAAAGATGCATTAAAAGATGCTCGATACTACCATGTCATACAGCACTCCTATGACCTTAGACTCAAAACAATTCTCTCCACATCCTTTCACTTGAAATTTCTGTTATACAGAAATTATAAGTGAAAGGATGTGGAGAGAATTGTTTTGAGTCTAAGGTCATAGGAGTGCTGTATGACATGGTAGTATCGAGCATCTTTTAATGCATCTTTTCACCCTAAAATGTAACTTATTAGAACAATAGACAGTAGACATTGTATTGTACTCATAACAGGGGGCAAGTTTCACATAATGAGAGATCATGTTAGATTCAATACTTTTAAAATACACTACTTTGTTCTTCCCTTCTCCCTTCCTCTCTGTGTATGGCCACCCAAGTTCCTAGACCACCTCCCCCCACTATCACACAATTACTATTCATCTGCATTGAGCTCATTATATGGCTCACCAACACCCCACCTTCTTTTGCTTCTATTCAATGCTGCCGCATGCTGAGCCTGCTATTGACAATGTACACATTGTCTGCTTTAATTGCACACTTCACATCACATACACAACAGGTGATGTTCTCAAGATGGATAGACTGTTTAGGCTAGTGGGTTCCTTCTGCGCTTTGCACTTTGAGTTCTGGGGTACAAATCATGGAAGGGGAGTTTTTTTTCCCTTTTCTTTTGAATCTTTATTTTTAGATTAAAAATAAATCACTAGGTGGTGTCCGTGAATTCTGTTATGGCATGGTGTGACTCGGTAGCGTGAGCATCTTTAATGCAACTTTATACCTTCAATTGCATCTGAATCATACAGCGAATCAAATTGAAAGCACAAGCAGCTTTTGGTGATGAAAAGAATATGAAGCATGCCTATAATCTGTGAGCCAGTTCAGGTGTTTCTGCATGTTTTATGTTACGTTATTCTAATAGCGACTATAACACTTTAACGTAATGGTTTTCTTGAAGATACACCTGTACTGGATCACAGAACATAAGCATGCTGCATATCATTTTAATCAGCAGAAGCAGATTGTTCTAATAAGTTACATTTTAGGGTGAAAAGATGCATTAAAAGATGCTCGATACTACCATGTCATACAGCACTCCTATGACCTTAGACTCAAAACAATTCTCTCCACATCCTTTCACTTGAAATTTCTGTTATACAGTAGACATTGTATTGTACTCATAACAGGGGGCAAGTTTCACATAATGAGAGATCATGTTAGATTCAATAATTTTAAAATACACTACTTTCTTCTCCCTTATCCCTTCCTCTCTGTGCATGGCCACCCAAGATCCTAGACCACCTCCCCCCACTATCACACAATTACTATTCATCTGCATTGAGCTCATTATATGGCTCACCAACACCCCACCTTCTTTTGCTTCTATTCAATGCTGCCGCATGCTGAGCCTGCTATTGACAATGTACACATTGTCTGCTTTAATTGCACACTTCACATCACATACACAACAGGTGATGTTCTCAACTTGGATAGACTGTTTAGGCTAGTGGGTTCCTTCTGCGCTTTGCACTTTGAGTTCTGGGGTACAAATCATGGAAGGGGAGTTTTTTTTTCCTTTTCTTTTGAATCTTTATTTTTAGATTAAAAATAAATCACTTGGTGGTGTCCGTGAATTCTGTTATGGCATGGTGTGAATCGGTAGCGCGAGCATCTTTAATGCAACTTTTTACCTTCAATTGCATCTGAATCATACAGCGAATCAAATTGAAAGCACAAGCAGCTTTTGCTGATGAAAAGAATATGAAGCATGCCTATAATATGTGAGCCAGTTCAGGTGTTTCTGCATGTTTTATGTTACGTTACACTAATAGCGACTATAACACTTTAACGTAATGGTTTTCGTGAAGATACACCTGTTCTGGATCACAGAACACAGGCATGCTGCATATCATTTTAATCAGCAGAAGCAGATTGTTCTAATAAGATACATTTTAGGGTGAAAAGATGCATTAAAAGATGCACGATACTACCATGTCATACAGCACAACTATGACCTTATACTCAAAAATAATTCTCTCAACATCCTATCACTTGAAATTTCTGCTATACAGTAGACATTGTATTGTACTCATAACAGGGGGCAAGTTTCACATAATGAGAGATCATGTCAGATTCAATACTTTTAGAATACACTACTTTGTTCTTCCCTTCTCCCTTCCTCTCTGTGTATGGCCACCCAAGTTCCTAGACCACCTCCCCCCACTATCACACAATTACTATTCATCTGCATTGAGCTCATTATATGGCTCACCAACACCCCACCTTCTTTTGCTTCTATTCAATGCTGCCGCATGCTGAGCCTGCTATTGACAATGTACACATTGTCTGCTTTAGTTGCACACTAAACATCACATACACAACAGGTGATGTTCTCAAGATGGATAGACTGTTTAGGCTAGTGGGTTCCTTCTGCGCTTTGCACTTTGAGTTCTGGGGTACAAATCATGGAAGGGGAGTTTTTTTTTCCTTTTCTTTTGAATCTTTATTTTTTGATTAAAAAAAAATCACTTGGTGGTGTCCTTGAATTCTGTTATGGCATGGAGTGACTCGGTAGTGCGAGCATCTTTAATGCAACTTTATACCTTCAATTGCATCTGAATCATACAGCGAATCAAATTGAAAGCACAAGCAGCTTTTGCTGATGAAAAGAATATAAAGCATGCCTATAATCTGTGAGCCAGTTCAGGTGTTTCTGCATTTTTTATGTTACGTTACACTAATAGCGACTATAACACTTTAACGTAATGGTTCTCTTGAAGATACACCTGTACTGGATCACAGAACTTAAGCATGCTGCATATCATTTTAATCAGCAGATGCAGATTGTTCTAATAAGATACATTTTAGGGTGAAAAGATGCATTAAAAGATGCACGATACTACCATGTCACACAGCACTCCTATGACCTTAGACTCAAAACAATTCTCTCCACATCCTTTCACTTGAAATTTCTGCTATACAGTAGACATTGTATTGTACTCATAACAGGGGGCAAGTTTCACATATTGAGAGATCATGTTAGATTCAATACTTTTAAAATACACTACTTTGTTCTTCCCTTCTCCTTTCCTCTCTGTGTATTGCCACCCAAGTTCCTAGACCACCTCCCCCCACTATCACACAATTACTATTCATCTGCATTGAGCTCATTATATGGCTCACCAACACCCCACCTTCTTTTGCTTCTATTCAATGCTGCCGCATGCTGAGCATGCTATTGACAATGTACACATTGTCTGCTTTAATTGCACATTTCATATCACATACACAACAGGTGATGTTCTCAACATGGATAGACTGTTTAGCCTAGCGGGTTCCTTCTGCGCTTTGCACTTTGAGGTCTGGGGTTCAAATCATCGAAGGGGAGATTTTTTTTTCCTTTTCTTTTGAATCTTTATTTTTAGATTAAAAATAAATCACTTGGTGGTGTCCGTGAATTCTGTTATGGCATGGTGTGACTCGGTAGCGCGAGCATCTTTAATGCAACTTTTTACCTTCAATTGCATCTGAATCATACAGCGAATCAAAATGAAAGCAGAAGCAGCTTTTGCTGATGAAAAGAATATGAAGCATGCCTATAATCTGTGAGCCAGTTCAGGTGTTTCTGCATGTTTTATGTTACGTTACACTAATAGCGACTATAACACTTTATCGTAATGGTTTTCTTGAAGATACACCTGTACTGGATCACAGAACATAAGCATGCTGCATATCATTTTAATCAGTAGAAGCAGATTGTTCTAATAAGATACCTTTTAGGGTGAAAAGATGCATTAAAAGATGTAGGATACTACCATGTCAAACAGCACTCCTATGACCTTAGACTCAAAACAATTCTCTCCACATCCTTTCACTTGAAATTTCTATTATACAGTAGACATTGTATTGTACTCATAACAGGGGGCAAGTTTCACATAACGAGAGATCATGTTAGATTCTATACTTTTAGAATACACTACTTTGTTCTTCCCTTCTCCCTTCCTCTCTGTGTATGGCCACCCAAGTTCCTAGACCACCTCCCCCCACTATCACACAATTACTATTCATCTGCATTGAGCTCATTATATGGCTCACCAACACCCCACCTTCTTTTGCTTCTATTCAATGCTGCCGCATGCTGAGCCTGCTATTGACAATGTACACATTGTCTGCTTTAGTTGCACACTACACATCACATACACAACAGGTGATGTTCTCAAGATGGATAGACTGTTTAGGCTAGTGGGTTCCTTCTGCGCTTTGCACTTTGAGTTCTGGGGTACAAATCATGGAAGGGGAGTTTTTTTTTCCTTTTCTTTTGAATCTTTATTTTTTGATTCAAAAAAAATCACTTGGTGGTGTCCTTGAATTCTGTTATGGCATGGAGTGACTCGGTAGCGCGAGCATCTTTAATGCAACTTTATACCTTCAATTGCATCTGAATCATACAGCGAATCAAATTGAAAGCACAAGCAGCTTTTGCTGATGAAAAGAATATGAAGCATGCCTATAATCTGTGAGCCAGTTCAGGTGTTTCTGCATTTTTTATGTTACGTTACACTAATAGCGACTATAACACTTTAACGTAATGGTTCTCTTGAAGATACACCTGTACTGGATCACAGAACTTAAGCATGCTGCATATCATTTTAATCAGCAGAAGCAGATTGTTCTAATAAGATACATTTTAGGGTGAAAAGATGCATTAAAAGATGCACGATACTACCATGTCACACAGCACTCCTATGACCTTAGACTCAAAACAATTCTCTCCACATCCTTTCACTTGAAATTTCTGCTATACAGTAGACATTGTATTGTACTCATAACAGGGCGCAAGTTTCACATATTGAGAGATCATGTTAGATTCAATACTTTTAAAATACACTACTTTGTTCTTCCCTTCTCCTTTCCTCTCTGTGTATTGCCACCCAAGTTCCTAGACCACCTCCCCCCACTATCACACAATTACTATTCATCTGCATTGAGCTCATTATATGGCTCACCAACACCCCACCTTATTTTGCTTCTATTCAATGCTGCCGCATGCTGAGTATGCTATTGACAATGTACACATTGTCTGCTTTAATTGCACATTTCATATCACATACACAACAGGTGATGTTCTCAACATGGATAGACTGTTTAGGCTAGCGGGTTCCTTCTGCGCTTTGCACTTTGAGGTCTGGGGTTCAAACTATGGAAGGGGAGTTTTTTTTTTTCCTTTTCTTTTGAATCTTTATTTTTAGATTAAAAATAAATCACTTGGTGGTGTCCGTGAATTCTGTTATGGCATGGTGTCACTCGGTAGCGTGAGCATCTTTAATGCAACTTTATACCTTCAATTGCATCTGAGTCTTACAGCGAATCAAAGTGAAAGCACAAGCAGCATTTGCTGATGAAAACAATATGAAGCATGCCTATAATATGTGAGCCAGTTCAGGTGTTTCTGCATGTTTTATGTTATGTTACACTAATAGCGACTATAACACTTTAACGTAATGGTTTTCTTGAAGATACACCTGTAGTTGATCACAGAACATAAGCATGCTGCATATCATTTTAATCAGCAGAAGCAGATTGTTCTAACAAGATACATTTTAGGGTGAAAAGATGCATTATAAGATGCATGATACTACCATGTCATACAGCACTCCTATGACATTACACTCAAAACAATTCTCTCCACATCCTTTCACTTGAAATTTATGTTATACAGTAGACATTGTATTGTACTCATAACAGGGGGCAAGTTTCACATAATGAGAGATCATGTTAGATTCAATACTTTTAAAATACACTACTTTGTTCTTCCCTTCTCCCTTCCTCTCTGTGTATTGCCACCCAAGTTCCTAGACCACCTCCCCCCACTATCACACAATTACTATTCATCTGCATTGAGCTCATTATATGGCTCACCAACACCCCACCTTCTTTTGCTTCTATTCAATGCTGCCGCATGCTGAGCCTGCTATTGACAATGTACACATTGTCTGCTTTAATTGCACACTTCACATCACATACACAACAGGTGATGTTCTCAAGATGGATAGACTGTTTAGGCTAGTGGGTTCCTTCTGCGCTTTGCACTTTGAGTTCTGGGGTACAAATCATGGAAGGGGAGTTTTTTTTTCCTTTTCTTTTGAATCTTTATTTTTAGATTAAAAATAAATCACTAGGTGGTGTCCGTGAATTCTGTTATGGCATGGTGTAACTCGGTAGCGTGAGCATCTTTAATGCAACTTTATACCTTCAATTGCATCTGAATCATACAGCGAATCAAATTGAAAGCACAATCAGCTTTTGGTGATGAAAAGAATATGAAGCATGCCTATAATCTGTGAGCCAGTTCAGGTGTTTCTGCATGTTTTATGTTACGTTACTCTAATAGCGACTATAACACTTTAACGTAATGGTTTTCTTGAAGATACACCTGTACTGGATCACAGAACATAAGCATGCTGCATATCATTTTAATCAGCAGAAGCAGATTGTTCTAATAAGTTACATTTTAGGGTGAAAAGATGCATTAAAAGATGCTCGATACTACCATGTCATACAGCACTCCTATGACCTTAGACTCAAAACAATTATCTCCACATCCTTTCACTTGAAATTTCTGTTATACAGTAGACATTGTATTGTACTCATAACAGGGGGCAAGTTTCACATAATGAGAGATCATGTTAGATTCTATAATTTTAAAATACACTACTTTGTTCTTCCCTTCTCCCTTCCTCTCTGTGCATGGCCACCCAAGATCCTAGACCACCTCCCCCCACTATCACACAATTACTATTCATCTGCATTGAGCTCATTATATGGCTCACCAACACCCCACCTTCTTTTGCTTCTATTCAATGCTGCCGCATGCTGAGCCTGCTATTGACAATGTACACATTATCTGCTTTAATTGCACACTTCACATCACATACACAACAGGTGATGTTCTCAAGATGGATAGACTGTTTAGGCTAGTGGGTTCCTTCTGCGCTTTGCACTTTGAGTTCTGGGGTACAAATCATGGAAGGGGAGTTTTTTTTTCCTTTTCTTTTGAATCTTTATTTTTAGATTAAAAATAAATCCTTTGGTGGTGTCCGTGAATTCTGTTATGGCATGGTGTTACTCGGTAGCGCGAGCATCTTTAATGCAACTTTTTACCTTCAATTGCATCTGAATCATACAGCGAATCAAATTGAAAGCACAAGCAGCTTTTGCTGATGAAAAGAATATGAAGCATGCCTATAATCTGTGAGCCAGTTCAGGTGTTTCTGCATGTTTTATGTTACGTTACTCTAATAGCGACTATAACACTTTAACGTAATGGTTTTCTTGAAGATACACCTCTACTGGATCACAGAACATAAGCATGCTGCATATCATTTTAATCAGCAGAAGCAGATTGTTCTAATAAGTTACATTTTAGGGTGAAAAGATGCATTAAAAGATGCTCGATACTACCATGTCATACAGCACTCCTATGACCTTAGACTCAAAACAATTATCTCCACATCCTTTCACTTGAAATTTCTGTTATACAGTAGACATTGTATTGTACTCATAACAGGGGGCAAGTTTCACATAATGAGAGATCATGTTAGATTCTATAATTTTAAAATACACTACTTTGTTCTTCCATTCTCCCTTCCTCTCTGTGCATGGCCACCCAAGATCCTAGACCACCTCCCCCCACTATCACACAATTACTATTCATCTGCATTGAGCTCATTATATGGCTCACCAACACCCCACCTTCTTTTGCTTCTATTCAATGCTGCCGCATGCTGAGCCTGCTATTGACAATGTACACATTATCTGCTTTAATTGCACACTTCACATCACATACACAACAGGTGATGTTCTCAAGATGGATAGACTGTTTAGGCTAGTGGGTTCCTTCTGCGCTTTGCACTTTGAGTTCTGGGGTACAAATCATGGAAGGGGAGTTTTTTTTTCCTTTTCTTTTGAATCTTTATTTTTAGATTAAAAATAAATCCTTTGGTGGTGTCCGTGAATTCTGTTATGGCATGGTGTGACTCGGTAGCGCGAGCATCTTTAATACAACTTTTTACCTTCAATTGCATATGAATCATACAGCGAATCAAATTGAAAGCACAAGCAGCTTTTGCTGATGAAAAGAATATGAAGCATGCCTATAATCTGTGAGCCAGTTCAGGTGTTTCTGCATGTTTTATGTTACGTTACTCTAATAGCGACTATAACACTTTAACGTAATGGTTTTCTTGAAGATACACCTCTACTGGATCACAGAACATAAGCATGCTGCATATCATTTTAATCAGCAGAAGCAGATTGTTCTAATAAGTTACATTTTAGGGTGAAAAGATGCATTAAAAGATGCTCAATACTACCATGTCATACAGCACTCCTATGACCTTAGACTCAAAACAATTCTCTCCACATCCTTTCACTTGAAATTTCTGTTATACAGTAGACATTGTATTGTACTCATAACAGGGGGCAAGTTTCACATAATGAGAGATCATGTTAGATTCAATAATTTTAAAATACACTACTTTGTTCTTCCCTTCTCCTTTCCTCTCTGTGTTGCCACCCAAGTTCCTAGACCACCTCCCCCCACTATCACACAATTACTATTCATCTGCATTGAGCTCATTATATGGCTCACCAACACCCCACCTTCTTTTGCTTCTATTCAATGCTACCGCATGCTGAGCATGCTATTGACAATGTACACATTGTCTGCTTTAATTGCACATTTCATATCACATACACAACAGGTGATGTTCTCAACATGGATAGACTGTTTAGGCTAGCGGGTTCCTTCTGCGCTTTGCACTTTGAGGTCTGGGGTTCAAACTATGGAAGGGGAGTTTTTTTTTTTCCTTTTCTTTTGAATCTTTATTTTTAGATTAAAAATAAATCACTTGGTGGTGTCCGTGAATTCTGTTATGGCATGGTGTGACTCGGTAGCAAGAGCATCTTTAATGCAACTTTATACCTTCAATTGCATCTGAATCATACAGCGAAACAAATTGAAAGCACAAGCAGCATTTGCTGATGAAAACAATATGAAGCATGCCTATAATATGTGAGCCAGTTCAGGTGTTTCTGCATGTTTTATGTTACGTTACACTAATAGCGACTATAACACTTTAACGTAATGGTTTTCTTGAAGATACACCTGTAGTTGATCACAGAACATAAGCATGCTGCATATTATTTTAATCAGCAGAAGCAGATTGTTCTAACAAGATACATTTTAGGGTGAAAAGATGCATTATAAGATGCACGATACTACCATGTCATACAGCACTCCTATGACCTTACACTCAAAACAATTCTCTCCACATCCTTTCACTTGAAATTCCTGTTATACAGTAGACATTGTATTGTACTCATAACAGGGGGCAAGTTTCACATAATGAGAGATCATGTTAGATTCAATACTTTTAAAATACACTACTTTGTTCTTCCCTTCTCCCTTCCTCTCTGTGTATTGCCACCCAAGTTCCTAGACCACCTCCCCCCACTATCACACAATTACTATTCATCTGCATTGAGCTCATTATATGGCTCACCAACACCCCACCTTCTTTTGCTTCTATTCAATGCTGCCGCATGCTGAGCCTGCTATTGACAATGTACACATTGTCTGCTTTAATTGCACACTTCACATCACATACACAACAGGTGATGTTCTCAAGATGGATAGACTGTTTAGGCTAGTGGGTTCCATCTGCGCTTTGCACTTTGAGTTCTGGGGTACAAATCATGGAAGGGGAGTTTTTTTTTCCTTATCTTTTGAATCTTTATTTTTAGATTAAAAATAAATCACTTGGTGGTGTCCGTGAATTCTGTTATGGCATGGTGTGACTCGGTAGCGCGAGCATCTTTAATGCAACTTTATACCTTCAATTGCATCTGAATCATAAAGCGAATCAAATTGAAAGCACAAGCAGCTTTTGCTGATGAAAAGATTATGAAGCATGCCTATAATCTGTGAGCCAGTTCAGGTGTTTCTGCATGTTTTATGTTACGTTACTCTAATAGCGACTATAACACTTTAACGTAATGGTTTTCTTGAAGATACACCTCTACTGGATCACAGAACATAAGCATGCTGCATATAATTTTAATCAGCAGAAGCAGATTGTTCTAATAAGTTACATTTTAGGGTGAAAAGATGCATTAAAAGATGCTCGATACTACCATGTCATACAGCACTCCTATGACCTTAGACTCAAAACAATTCTCTCCACATCCTTTCACTTGAAATTTCTGTTATACAGTAGACATTGTATTGTACTCATAACAGGGGGCAAGTTTCACATAATGAGAGATCATGTTAGATTCAATAATTTTAAAATACACTACTTTGTTCTTCCCTTCTCCCTTCCTCTCTGTGCATGGCCACCCAAGATCCTAGACCACCTCCCCCCACTATCACACAATTACTATTCATCTGCATTGAGCTCATTATATGGCTCACCAACACCCCACCTTCTTTTGCTTCTATTCAATGCTGCCGCATGCTGAGCCTGCTATTGACAATGTACACATTGTCTGCTTTAATTGCACACTTCACATCACATACACAAAAGGTGATGTTCTCAACATGGATAGACTTTTTAGACTAGTGGGTTCCTTCTGTGCTTTGCACTTTGAGGTCTGGGGTTCAAATCATCGAAGGTGAGTTTTTTTTTCCTTTTCTTTTGAATCTTTATTTTTAGATTAAAAATAAATCACTAGGTGGTGTCCGTGAATTCTGTTATGGCATGGTGTAACTCGGTAGCGTGAGCATCTTTAATGCAACTTTATACCTTCAATTGCATCTGAATCATACAGCGAATCAAATTGAAAGCACAATCAGCTTTTGGTGATGAAAAGAATATGAAGCATGCCTATAATCTGTGAGCCAGTTCAGGTGTTTCTGCATGTTTTATGTTACGTTACTCTAATAGCGACTATAACACTTTAACGTAATGGTTTTCTTGAAGATACACCTCTACTGGATCACAGAACATAAGCATGCTGCATATCATTTTAATCAGCAGAAGCAGATTGTTCTAATAAGTTACATTTTAGGGTGAAAAGATGCATTAAAAGATGCTCGATACTACCATGTCATACAGCACACCTATGACCTTAGACTCAAAACAATTCTCTCCACATCCTTTCACTTGAAATTTCTGTTATACAGAAGACATTGTATTGTACTCATAACAGGGGGCAAGTTTCACATAATGAGAGATCATGTTAGATTCAATAATTTTAAAATACACTACTTTGTTCTTCCCTTCTCCCTTCCTCTCTGTGCATGGCCACCCAAGATCCTAGACCACCTCCCCCCACTATCACACAATTACTATTCATCTGCATTGAGCTCATTATATGGCTCACCAACACCCCACCTTCTTTTGCTTCTATTCAATGCTGCCGCATGCTGAGCCTGCTATTGACAATGTACACATTGTCTGCTTTAATTGCGCAATTCACATCACATACACAACAGGTGATGTTCTCAAGATGGATAGACTGTTTAGGCTAGTGGGTTCCTTCTGCGCTTTGCACTTTGAGTTCTGGGGTACAAATCATGGAAGGGGAGTTTTTTTTTCCTTTTCTTTTGAATCTTTATTTTTAGATTAAAAATAAATCCTTTGGTGGTGTCCGTGAATTCTGTTATGGCATGGTGTGACTCGGTAGCGCGAGCATCTTTAATGCAACTTTTTACCTTCAATTGCATCTGAATCATACAGCGAATCAAATTGAAAGCACAAGCAGCTTTTGCTGATGAAAAGAATATGAAGCATGCCTATAATCTGTGAGCCAGTTCAGGTGTTTCTGCATGTTTTATGTTACGTTACTCTAATAGCGACTATAACACTTTAACGTAATGGTTTTCTTGAAGATACACCTGTACTGGATCACAGAACATAAGCATGCTGCATATCATTTTAATCAGCAGAAGCAGATTGTTCTAATAAGTTTCATTTTAGGGTGAAAAGATGCATTAAAAGATGCTCGATACTACCATGTCATACAGCACAACTATGACCTTATACTCAAAAATAATTCTCTCAACATCCTATCACTTGAAATTTCTGCTATACAGTAGACATTGTATTGTACTCATAACAGGGGGCAAGTTTCACATAATGAGAGATCATGTCAGATTCAATACTTTTAAAATACACTACTTTGTTATTCCCTTCTCCATTCCTCTCTGAGTATGGCCACCCAAGTTCCTAGACCACCACCCCACACTATCACACAATTACTATTCATCTGCATTGAGCTCATTATATGGCTCACCAACACCCCACCTTCTTTTGCTTCTATTCAATGCTGCCGCATGCTGAGCCTGCTATTGACAATGTACACATTGTCTGCTTTAATTGCACACTTCACATCACATAAACAACAGGTGATGTTCTCAACATGGATAGACTTTTTAGACTAGTGGGTTCCTTCTGTGCTTTGCACTTTGAGGTCTGGGGTTCAAATCATCGAAGGGGAATTTTTTTTTCCTTTTCTTTTGAATCTTTATTTTTAGGTTAAAAATAAATCACTAGGTGGTGTCCGTGAATTCTGTTATGGCATGGTGTAACTCGGTAGCGTGAGCATCTTTAATGCAACTTTATACCTTCAATTGCATCTGAATCATACAGCGAATCAAATTGAAAGCACAATCAGCTTTTGGTGATGAAAAGAATATGAAGCATGCCTATAATCTGTGAGCCAGTTCAGGTGTTTCTGCATGTTTTATGTTACGTTACTCTAATAGCGACTATAACACTTTAACGTAATGGTTTTCTTGAAGATACACCTGTACTGGATCACAGAACATAAGCATGCTGCATATCATTTTAATCAGCAGAAGCAGATTGTTCTAATAAGTTACATTTTAGGGTGAAAAGATGCATTAAAAGATGCTCGATACTACAATGTCATACAGCACTCCTATGACCTTAGACTCAAAACAATTCTCTCCACATCCTTTCACTTGAAATTTCTGTTATACAGTAGACATTGTATTGTACTCATAACAGGGGGCAAGTTTCAAATAATGAGAGATCATGTTTGATTGAATAATTTTAAAATACACTACTTTGTTCTTCCCTTCTCCCTTCCTCTCTGTGCATGGCCACCCAAGATCCTAGACCACCTCCCCCCACTATCACACAATTACTATTCATCTGCATTGAGCTCATTATATGGCTCACCAACACCCCACCTTCTTTTGCTTCTATTCAATGCTGCCGCATGCTGAGCCTGCTATTGACAATGTACACATTGTCTGCTTTAATTGCACACTTCACATCACATACACAACAGGTGATGTTCTCAAGATGGATAGACTGTTTAAGCTAGTGGGTTCCATCTGCGCTTTGCACTTTGAGTTCTGGGGTACAAATCATGGAAGGGGAGTTTTTTTTTCCTTATCTTTTGAATCTTTATTTTTAGATTAAAAATAAATCACTTGGTGGTGTCCGTGAATTCTGTTATGGCATGGTGTGACTCCGTAGTGCGAGCATCTTTAATGCAACTTTATACCTTCAATTGCATCTGAATCATAAAGCGAATCAAATTGAAAGCACAAGCAGCTTTTGCTGATGAAAAGATTATGAAGCATGCCTATAATCTGTGAGCCAGTTCAGGTGTTTCTGCATGTTTTATGTTACGTTACTCTAATAGCGACTATAACACTTTAACGTAATGGTTTTCTTGAAGATACACCTCTACTGGATCACAGAACATAAGCATGCTGCATATCATTTTAATCAGCAGAAGCAGATTGTTCTAATAAGTTACATTTTAGGGTGAAAAGATGCATTAAAAGATGCTCGATACTACCATGTCATACAGCACTCCTATGACCTTAGACTCAAAACAATTCTCTCCACATCCTTTCACTTGAAATTTCTGTTATACAGTAGACATTGTATTGTACTCATAACAGGGGGCAAGTTTCACATAATGAGAGATCATGTTAGATTCAATACTTTTAAAATACACTACTTTGTTCTTCCCTTCTCCCTTCCTCTCTGTGTATGGCCACCCAAGTTCCTAGACCACCTCCCCCCACTATCACACAATTACTATTCATCTGCATTGAGCTCATTATATGGCTCACCAACACCCCACCTTCTTTTGCTTCTATTCAATGCTGCCGCATGCTGAGCCTGCTTTTGACAATGTACACATTGTCTGCTTTAATTGCACACTTCACATCACATACACAACAGGTGATGTTCTCAAGATGGATAGACTGTTTAGGCTAGTGGGTTCCTTCTGCACTTTGCACTTTGAGTTCTGGGGTACAAATCATGGAAGGGGAGTTTTTTTTTCCTTTTCTGTTGAATCTTTATTTTTAGATTAAAAATAAATCACTAGGTGGTGTCCGTGAATTCTGTTATGGCATGGTGTAACTCGGTAGCGTGAGCATCTTTAATGCAACTTTATACCTTCAATTGCATCTGAATCATACAGCGAATCAAATTGAAAGCACAATCAGCTTTTGGTGATGAAAAGAATATGAAGCATGCCTATAATCTGTGAGCCAGTTCAGGTGTTTCTGCATGTTTTATGTTACGTTACTCTAATAGCGACTATAACACTTTAACGTAATGGTTTTCTTGAAGATACACCTGTACTGGATCACAGAACATAAGCATGCTGCATATCATTTTAATCAGCAGAAGCAGATTGTTCTAATAAATTACATTTTAGGGTGAAAAGATGCATTAAAAGATGCTCGATACTACCATGTCATACAGCACTCCTGTGACCTTAGACTCAAAACAATTATCTCCACATCCTTTCACTTGAAATTTCTGTTATACAGTAGTCATTGTATTGTACTCATAACAGGGGGCAAGTTTCACATAATGAGAGATCATGTTAGATTCAATAATTTTAAAATACACTACTTTGTTCTTCCCTTCTCCCTTCCTCTCTGTGCATGGCCACCCAAGATCCTAGACCACCTCCCCCCACTATCACACAATTACTATTCATCTGCATTGAGCTCATTATATGGCTCACCAACACCCCACCTTCTTTTGCTTCTATTCAATGCTGCCGCATGCTGAGCCTGCTATTGACAATGTACACATTGTCTGCTTTAATTGCACACTTCACATCACATAAACAACAGGTGATGTTCTCAACATGGATAGACTTTTTAGACTAGTGGGTTCCTTCTGTGCTTTGCACTTTGAGGTCTGGGGTTCAAATCATCGAAGGGGAATTTTTTTTTCCTTTTCTTTTGAATCTTTATTTTTAGGTTAAAAATAAATCACTAGGTGGTGTCCGTGAATTCTGTTATGGCATGGTGTAACTCGGTAGCGTGAGCATCTTTAATGCAACTTTATACCTTCAATTGCATCTGAATCATACAGCGAATCAAATTGAAAGCACAATCAGCTTTTGGTGATGAAAAGAATATGAAGCATGCCTATAATCTGTGAGCCAGTTCAGGTGTTTCTGCATGTTTTATGTTACGTTACTCTAATAGCGACTATAACACTTTAACGTAATGGTTTTCTTGAAGATACACCTGTACTGGATCACAGAACATAAGCATGCTGCATATCATTTTAATCAGCAGAAGCAGATTGTTCTAATAAGTTACATTTTAGGGTGAAAAGATGCATTAAAAGATGCTCGATACTACCATGTCATACAGCACTCCTATGACCTTAGACTCAAAACAATTCTCTCCACATCCTTTCACTTGAAATTTCTGTTATACAGTAGACATTGTATTGTACTCATAACAGGGGGCAAGTTTCACATAATGAGAGATCATGTTAGATTGAATAATTTTAAAATACACTACTTTGTTCTTCCCTTCTCCCTTCCTCTCTGTGCATGGCCACCCAAGATCCTAGACCACCTCCCCCCACTATCACACAATTACTATTCATCTGCATTGAGCTCATTATATGGCTCACCAACACCCCACCTTCTTTTGCTTCTATTCAATGCTGCCGCATGCTGAGCCTGCTATTGACAATGTACACATTGTCTGCTTTAATTGCACACTTCACATCACATACACAACAGGTGATGTTCTCAAGATGGATAGACTGTATAAGCTAGTGGGTTCCATCTGCGCTTTGCACTTTGAGTTCTGGGGTACAAATCATGGAAGGGGAGTTTTTTTTTCCTTATCTTTTGAATCTTTATTTTTAGATTAAAAATAAATCACTTGGTGGTGTCCGTGAATTCTGTTATGGCATGGTGTGACTCCGTAGTGCGAGCATCTTTAATGCAACTTTATACCTTCAATTGCATCTGAATCATAAAGCGAATCAAATTGAAAGCACAAGCAGCTTTTGCTGATGAAAAGATTATGAAGCATGCCTATAATCTGTGAGCCAGTTCAGGTGTTTCTGCATGTTTTATGTTACGTTACTCTAATAGCGACTATAACACTTTAATGTAATGGTTATCTTGAAGATACACCTCTACTGGATCACAGAACATAAGCATGCTGCATATCATTTTAATCAGCAGAAGCAGATTGTTCTAATAAGTTACATTTTAGGGTGAAAAGATGCATTAAAAGATGCTCGATACTACCATGTCATACAGCACTCCTATGACCTTAGACTCAAAACAATTCTCTCCACATCCTTTCACTTGAAATTTCTGTTATACAGTAGACATTGTATTGTACTCATAACAGGGGGCAAGTTTCACATAATGAGAGATCATGTTAGATTCAATAATTTTAAAATACACTACTTTGTTCTTCCCTTCTCCCTTCCTCTCTGTGCATGGCCACCCAAGATCCTAGACCACCTCCCCCCACTATCACACAATTACTATTCATCTGCATTGAGCTCATTATATGGCTCACCAACACCCCACCTTCTTTTGCTTCTATTCAATGCTGCCGCATGCTGAGCCTGCTATTGACAATGTACACATTGTCTGCTTTAATTGCACACTTCACATCACATACACAAAAGGTGATGTTCTCAACATGGATAGACTTTTTAGACTAGTGGGTTCCTTCTGTGCTTTGCACTTTGAGGTCTGGGGTTCAAATCATCGAAGGGGAGTTTTTTTTTCCTTTTCTTTTGAATCTTTATTTTTAGATTAAAAATAAATCACTAGGTGGTGTCCGTGAATTCTGTTATGGCATGGTGTAACTCGGTAGCGTGAGCATCTTTAATGCAACTTTATACCTTCAATTGCATCTGAATCATACAGCGAATCAAATTGAAAGCACAATCAGCTTTTGGTGATGAAAAGAATATGAAGCATGCCTATAATCTGTGAGCCAGTTCAGGTGTTTCTGCATGTTTTATGTTACGTTACTCTAATAGCGACTATAACACTTTAACGTAATGGTTTTCTTGAAGATACACCTCTACTGGATCACAGAACATAAGCATGCTGCATATCATTTTAATCAGCAGAAGCAGATTGTTCTAATAAGTTACATTTTAGGGTGAAAAGATGCATTAAAAGATGCTCGATACTACCATGTCATACAGCACACCTATGACCTTAGACTCAAAACAATTCTCTCCACATCCTTTCACTTGAAATTTCTGTTATACAGAAGACATTGTATTGTACTCATAACAGGGGGCAAGTTTCACATAATGAGAGATCATGTTAGATTCAATAATTTTAAAATACACTACTTTGTTCTTCCCTTCTCCCTTCCTCTCTGTGCATGGCCACCCAAGATCCTAGACCACCTCCCCCCACTATCACACAATTACTATTCATCTGCATTGAGCTCATCATATGGCTCACCAACACCCCACCTTCTTTTGCTTCTATTCAATGCTGCCGCATGCTGAGCCTGCTATTGACAATGTACACATTGTCTGCTTTAATTGCGCAATTCACATCACATACACAACAGGTGATGTTCTCAAGATGGATAGACTGTTTAGGCTAGTGGGTTCCTTCTGCGCTTTGCACTTTGAGTTCTGGGGTACAAATCATGGAAGGGGAGTTTTTTTTTCCTTTTCTTTTGAATCTTTATTTTTAGATTAAAAATAAATCCTTTGGTGGTGTCCGTGAATTCTGTTATGGCATGGTGTGACTCGGTAGCGCGAGCATCTTTAATGCAACTTTTTACCTTCAATTGCATCTGAATCATACAGCGAATCAAATTGAAAGCACAAGCAGCTTTTGCTGATGAAAAGAATATGAAGCATGCCTATAATCTGTGAGCCAGTTCAGGTGTTTCTGCATGTTTTATGTTACGTTACTCTAATAGCGACTATAACACTTTAACGTAATGGTTTTCTTGAAGATACACCTGTACTGGATCACAGAACATAAGCATGCTGCATATCATTTTAATCAGCAGAAGCAGATTGTTCTAATAAGTTACATTTTAGGGTGAAAAGATGCATTAAAAGATGCTCGATACTACCATGTCATACAGCACAACTATGACCTTATACTCAAAAATAATTCTCTCAACATCCTATCACTTGAAATTTCTGCTATACAGAAGACATTGTATTGTACTCATAACAGGGGGCAAGTTTCACATAATGAGAGATCATGTCAGATTCAATACTTTTAAAATACACTACTTTGTTATTCCCTTCTCCATTCCTCTCTGAGTATGGCCACCCAAGTTCCTAGACCACCACCCCACACTATCACACAATTACTATTCATCTGCATTGAGCTCATTATATGGCTCACCAACACCCCACCTTCTTTTGCTTCTATTCAATGCTGCCGCATGCTGAGCCTGCTATTGACAATGTACACATTGTCTGCTTTAATTGCACACTTCACATCACATAAACAACAGGTGATGTTCTCAACATGGATAGACTTTTTAGACTAGTGGGTTCCTTCTGTGCTTTGCACTTTGAGGTCTGGGGTTCAAATCATCGAAGGGGAATTTTTTTTTCCTTTTCTTTTGAATCTTTATTTTTAGGTTAAAAATAAATCACTAGGTGGTGTCCGTGAATTCTGTTATGGCATGGTGTAACTCGGTAGCGTGAGCATCTTTAATGCAACTTTATACCTTCAATTGCATCTGAATCATACAGCGAATCAAATTGAAAGCACAATCAGCTTTTGGTGATGAAAAGAATATGAAGCATGCCTATAATCTGTGAGCCAGTTCAGGTGTTTCTGCATGTTTTATGTTACGTTACTCTAATAGCGACTATAACACTTTAACGTAATGGTTTTCTTGAAGATACACCTGTACTGGATCACAGAACATAAGCATGCTGCATATCATTTTAATCAGCAGAAGCAGATTGTTCTAATAAGTTACATTTTAGGGTGAAAAGATGCATTAAAAGATGCTCGATACTACCATGTCATACAGCACTCCTATGACCTTAGACTCAAAACAATTCTCTCCACATCCTTTCACTTGAAATTTCTGTTATACAGTAGACATTGTATTGTACTCATAACAGGGGGCAAGTTTCACATAATGAGAGATCATGTTAGATTGAATAATTTTAAAATACACTACTTTGTTCTTCCCTTCTCCCTTCCTCTCTGTGCATGGCCACCCAAGATCCTAGACCACCTCCCCCCACTATCACACAATTACTATTCATCTGCATTGAGCTCATTATATGGCTCACCAACACCCCACCTTCTTTTGCTTCTATTCAATGCTGCCGCATGCTGAGCCTGCTATTGACAATGTACACATTGTCTGCTTTAATTGCACACTTCACATCACATACACAACAGGTGATGTTCTCAAGATGGATAGACTGTATAAGCTAGTGGGTTCCATCTGCGCTTTGCACTTTGAGTTCTGGGGTACAAATCATGGAAGGGGAGTTTTTTTTTCCTTATCTTTTGAATCTTTTTTTTTAGATTAAAAATAAATCACTTGGTGGTGTCCGTGAATTCTGTTATGGCATGGTGTGACTCCGTAGTGCGAGCATCTTTAATGCAACTTTATACCTTCAATTGCATCTGAATCATAAAGCGAATCAAATTGAAAGCACAAGCAGCTTTTGCTGATGAAAAGATTATGAAGCATGCCTATAATCTGTGAGCCAGTTCAGGTGTTTCTGCATGTTTTATGTTACGTTACTCTAATAGCGACTATAACACTTTAACGTAATGGTTTTCTTGAAGATACACCTCTACTGGATCACAGAACATAAGCATGCTGCATATCATTTTAATCAGCAGAAGCAGATTGTTCTAATAAGTTACATTTTAGGGTGAAAAGATGCATTAAAAGATGCTCGATACTACCATGTCATACAGCACTCCTATGACCTTAGACTCAAAACAATTCTCTCCACATCCTTTCACTTGAAATTTCTGTTATACAGTAGACATTGTATTGTACTCATAACAGGGGGCAAGTTTCACATAATGAGAGATCATGTTAGATTCAATACTTTTAAAATACACTACTTTGTTCTTCCCTTCTCCCTTCCTCTCTGTGTATAGCCACCCAAGTTCCTAGACCACCTCCCCCCACTATCACACAATTACTATTCATCTGCATTGAGCTCATTATATGGCTCACCAACACCCCACCTTCTTTTGCTTCTATTCAATGCTGCCGCATGCTGAGCCTGCTTTTGACAATGTACACATTGTCTGCTTTAATTGCACACTTCACATCACATACACAACAGGTGATGTTCTCAAGATGGATAGACTGTTTAGGCTAGTGGGTTCCTTCTGCGCTTTGCACTTTGAGTTCTGGGGTACAAATCATGGAAGGGGAGTTTTTTTTTCCTTTTCTGTTGAATCTTTATTTTTAGATTAAAAATAAATCACTAGGTGGTGTCCGTGAATTCTGTTATGGCATGGTGTAACTCGGTAGCGTTAGCATCTTTAATGCAACTTTATACCTTCAATTGCATCTGAATCATACAGCGAATCAAATTGAAAGCACAATCAGCTTTTGGTGATGAAAAGAATATGAAGCATGCCTATAATCTGTGAGCCAGTTCAGGTGTTTCTGCATGTTTTATGTTACGTTACTCTAATAGTGACTATAACACTTTAACGTAATGGTTTTCTTGAAGATACACCTGTACTGGATCACAGAACATAAGCATGCTGCATATCATTTTAATCAGCAGAAGCAGATTGTTCTAATAAATTACATTTTAGGGTGAAAAGATGCATTAAAAGATGCTCGATACTACCATGTCATACAGCACTCCTATGACCTTAGACTCAAAACAATTATCTCCACATCCTTTCACTTGAAATTTCTGTTATACAGTAGACATTGTATTGTACTCATAACAGGGGGCAAGTTTCACATAATGAGAGATCATGTTAGATTCAATACTTTTAAAATACACTACTTTGTTCTTCCCTTCTCCCTTCCTCTCTGTGTATTGCCACCCAAGTTCCTAGACCACCTCTCCCCACTATCACACAATTACTATTCATCTGCATTGAGCTCATTATATGGCTCACCAACACCCCACCTTCTTTTGCTTCTATTCAATGCTGCCGCATGCTGAGCCTGCTATTGACAATGTACACATTGTCTGCTTTAATTGCACACTTCACATCACATACACAACAGGTGATGTTCTCAAGATGGATAGACTGTTTAGGCTAGTGGGTTCCATCTGCGCTTTGCACTTTGAGTTCTGGGGTACAAATCATGGAAGGGGAGTTTTTTTTTCCTTATCTTTTGAATCTTTATTTTTAGATTAAAAATAAATCACTTGGTGGTGTCCGTGAATTCTGTTATGGCATGGTGTGACTCGGTAGCGCGAGCATCTTTAATGCAACTTTATACCTTCAATTGCATCTGAATCATAAAGCGAATCAAATTGAAAGCACAAGCAGCTTTTGCTGATGAAAAGATTATGAAGCATGCCTATGATCTGTGAGCCAGTTCAGGTGTTTCTGCATGTTTTATGTTACGTTACTCTAATAGCGACTATAACACTTTAACGTAATGGTTTTCTTGAAGATACACCTCTACTGGATCACAGAACATAAGCATGCTGCATATAATTTTAATCAGCAGAAGCAGATTGTTCTAATAAGTTACATTTTAGGGTGAAAAGATGCATTAAAAGATGCTCGATACTACCATGTCATACAGCACTCCTATGACCTTAGACTCAAAACAATTCTCTCCACATCCTTTCACTTGAAATTTCTGTTATACAGTAGACATTGTATTGTACTCATAACAGGGGGCAAGTTTCACATAATGAGAGATCATGTTAGATTCAATAATTTTAAAATACACTACTTTGTTCTTCCCTTCTCCCTTCCTCTCTGTGCATGGCCACCCAAGATCCTAGACCACCTCCCCCCACTATCTCACAATTACTATTCATCTGCATTGAGCTCATTATATGGCTCACCAACACCCCACCTTCTTTTGCTTCTATTCAATGCTGCCGCATGCTGAGCCTGCTATTGACAATGTACACATTGTCTGCTTTAATTGCACACTTCACATCACATACACAAAAGGTGATGTTCTCAACATGGATAGACTTTTTAGACTAGTGGGTTCCTTCTGTGCTTTGCACTTTGAGGTCTGGGGTTCAAATCATCGAAGGGGAGTTTTTTTTTCCTTTTCTTTTGAATCTTTATTCTTAGATTAAAAATAAATCACTAGGTGGTGTCCGTGAATTCTGTTATGGCATGGTGTAACTCGGTAGCGTGAGCATCTTTAATGCAACTTTATACCTTCAATTACATCTGAATCATACAGCGAATCAAATTGAAAGCACAATCAGCTTTTGGTGATGAAAAGAATATGAAGCATGCCTATAATCTGTGAGCCAGTTCAGGTGTTTCTGCATGTTTTATGTTACGTTACTCTAATAGCGACTATAACACTTTAACGTAATGGTTTTCTTGAAGATACACCTCTACTGGATCACAGAACATAAGCATGCTGCATATCATTTTAATCAGCAGAAGCAGATTGTTCTAATAAGTTACATTTTAGGGTGAAAAGATGCATTAAAAGATGCTCGATACTACCATGTCATACAGCACACCTATGACCTTAGACTCAAAACAATTCTCTCCACATCCTTTCACTTGAAATTTCTGTTATACAGAAGACATTGTATTGTACTCATAACAGGGGGCAAGTTTCACATAATGAGAGATCATGTTAGATTCAATAATTTTAAAATACACTACTTTGTTCTTCCCTTCTCCCTTCCTCTCTGTGCATGGCCACCCAAGATCCTAGACCACCTCCCCCCACTATCACACAATTACTATTCATCTGCATTGAGCTCATTATATGGCTCACCAACACCCCACCTTCTTTTGCTTCTATTCAATGCTGCCGCATGCTGAGCCTGCTATTGACAATGTACACATTGTCTGCTTTAATTGCACACTTCACATCACATACACAACAGGTGATGTTCTCAAGATGGATAGACTGTTTAGGCTAGTGGGTTCCTTCTGCGCTTTGCACTTTGAGTTCTGGGGTACAAATCATGGAAGGGGAGTTTTTTTTTC
Source organism: Taudactylus pleione (assembly GCA_031769625.1). Lineage (NCBI taxonomy): Eukaryota > Metazoa > Chordata > Amphibia > Anura > Myobatrachidae > Taudactylus > Taudactylus pleione. Next base: position 9,001,470 of record JAUIMM010000759.1, read on the forward strand.
CTTTTCTTTTGAATCTTTATTTTTAGATTAAAAATAAATCCTTTGGTGGTGTCCGTGAATTCTGTTATGGCATGGTGTGACTCGGTAGCGCGAGCATCTTTAATGCAACTTTTTACCTTCAATTGCATCTGAATCATACAGCGAATCAAATTGAAAGCACAAGCAGCTTTTGCTGATGAAAAGAATATGAAGCATGCCTATAATCTGTGAGCCAGTTCAGGTTTTTCTGCATGTTTTATGTTACGTTACTCTAATAGCGACTATAACACTTTAACGTAATGGTTTTCTTGAAGATACACCTGTACTGGATCACAGAACATAAGCATGCTGCATATCATTTTAATCAGCAGAAGCAGATTGTTCTAATAAGTTACATTTTAGGGTGAAAAGATGCATTAAAAGATGCTCGATACTACCATGTCATACAGCACAACTATGACCTTATACTCAAAAATAATTCTCTCAACATCCTATCACTTGAAATTTCTGCTATACAGTAGACATTGTATTGTACTCATAACAGGGGGCAAGTTTCACATAATGAGAGATCATGTCAGATTCAATACTTTTAAAATACACTACTTTGTTATTCCCTTCTCCATTCCTCTCTGAGTATGGCCACCCAAGTTCCTAGACCACCACCCCACACTATCACACAATTACTATTCATCTGCATTGAGCTCATTATATGGCTCACCAACACCCCACCTTCTTTTGCTTCTATTCAATGCTGCCGCATGCTGAGCCTGCTATTGACAATGTACACATTGTCCGCTTTAATTGCACACTTCACATCACATAAACAACAGGTGATGTTCTCAACATGGATAGACTTTTTAGACTAGTGGGTTCCTTCTGTGCTTTGCACTTTGAGGTCTGGGGTTCAAATCATCGAAGGGGAATTTTTTTTTCCTTTTCTTTTGAATCTTTATTTTTAGGTTAAAAATAAGTCACTAGGTGGTGTCCGTGAATTCTGTTATGGCATGGTGTAACTCGGTAGCGTGAGCATCTTTAATGCAACTTTATACCTTCAATTGCATCTGAATCATACAGCGAATCAAATTGAAAGCACAATCAGCTTTTGGTGATGAAAAGAATATGAAGCATGCCTATAATCTGTGAGCCAGTTCAGGTGTTTCTGCATGTTTTATGTTACGTTACTCTAATAGCGACTATAACACTTTAACGTAATGGTTTTCTTGAAGATACACCTGTACTGGATCACAGAACATAAGCATGCTGCATATCATTTTAATCAGCAGAAGCAGATTGTTCTAATAAGTTACATTTTAGGGTGAAAAGATGCATTAAAAGATGCTCGATACTACCATGTCATACAGCACTCCTATGACCTTAGACTCAAAACAATTCTCTCCACATCCTTTCACTTGAAATTTCTGTTATACAGTAGACATTGTATTGTACTCATAACAGGGGGCAAGTTTCACATAATGAGAGATCATGTTAGATTGAATAATTTTAAAATACACTACTTTGTTCTTCCCTTCTCCCTTCCTCTCTGTGCATGGCCACCCAAGATCCTAGACCACCTCCCCCCACTATCACACAATTACTATTCATCTGCATTGAGCTCATTATATGGCTCACCAACACCCCACCTTCTTTTGCTTCTATTCAATGCTGCCGCATGCTGAGCCTGCTATTGACAATGTACACATTGTCTGCTTTAATTGCACACTTCACATCACATACACAACAGGTGATGTTCTCAAGATGGATAGACTGTATAAGCTAGTGGGTTCCATCTGCGCTTTGCACTTTGAGTTCTGGGGTACAAATCATGGAAGGGGAGTTTTTTTTCCTTATCTTTTGAATCTTTATTTTTAGATTAAAAATAAATCACTTGGTGGTGTCCGTGAATTCTGTTATGGCATGGTGTGACTCCGTAGTGCGAGCATCTTTAATGCAACTTTATACCTTCAATTGCATCTGAATCATAAAGCGAATCAAATTGAAAGCACAAGCAGCTTTTGCTGATGAAAAGATTATGAAGCATGCCTATAATCTGTGAGCCAGTTCAGGTGTTTCTGCATGTTTTATGTTACGTTACTCTAATAGCGACTATAACACTTTAACGTAATGGTTTTCTTGAAGATACACCTCTACTGGATCACAGAACATAAGCATGCTGCATATCATTTTAATCAGCAGAAGCAGATTGTTCTAATAAGTTACATTTTAGGGTGAAAAGATGCATTAAAAGATGCTCGATACTACCATGTCATACAGCACTCCTATGACCTTAGACTCAAAACAATTCTCTCCACATCCTTTCACTTGAAATTTCTGTTATACAGTAGACATTGTATTGTACTCATAACAGGGGGCAAGTTTCACATAATGAGAGATCATGTTAGATTCAATACTTTTAAAATACACTACTTTGTTCTTCCCTTCTCCCTTCCTCTCTGTGTATGGCCACCCAAGTTCCTAGACCACCTCCCCCCACTATCACACAATTACTATTCATCTGCATTGAGCTCATTATATGGCTCACCAACACCCCACCTTCTTTTGCTTCTATTCAATGCTGCCGCATGCTGAGCCTGCTTTTGACAATGTACACATTGTCTGCTTTAATTGCACACTTCACATCACATACACAACAGGTGATGTTCTCAAGATGGATAGACTGTTTAGGCTAGTGGGTTCCTTCTGCGCTTTGCACTTTGAGTTCTGGGGTACAAATCATGGAAGGGGAGTTTTATTTTCCTTTTCTGTTGAATCTTTATTTTTAGATTAAAAATAAATCACTAGGTGGTGTCCGTGAATTCTGTTATGGCATGGTGTAACTCGGTAGCGTGAGCATCTTTAATGCAACTTTATACCTTCAATTGCATCTGAATCATACAGCGAATCAAATTGAAAGCACAATCAGCTTTTGGTGATGAAAAGAATATGAAGCATGCCTATAATCTGTGAGCCAGTTCAGGTGTTTCTGCATGTTTTATGTTACGTTACTCTAATAGTGACTATAACACTTTAACGTAATGGTTTTCTTGAAGATACACCTGTACTGGATCACAGAACATAAGCATGCTGCATATCATTTTAATCAGCAGAAGCAGATTGTTCTAATAAATTACATTTTAGGGTGAAAAGATGCATTAAAAGATGCTCGATACTACCATGTCATACAGCACTCCTATGACCTTAGACTCAAAACAATTATCTCCACATCCTTTCACTTGAAATTTCTGTTATACAGTAGACATTGTATTGTACTCATAACAGGGGGCAAGTTTCACATAATGAGAGATCATGTTAGATTCAATTCTTTTAAAATACACTACTTTGTTCTTCCCTTCTCCCTTCCTCTCTGTGTATTGCCACCCAAGTTCCTAGACCACCTCTCCCCACTATCACACAATTACTATTCATCTGCATTGAGCTCATTATATGGCTCACCAACACCCCACCTTCTTTTGCTTCTATTCAATGCTGCCGCATGCTGAGCCTGCTATTGACAATGTACACATTGTCTGCTTTAATTGCACACTTCACATCACATACACAACAGGTGATGTTCTCAAGATGGATAGACTGTTTAGGCTAGTGGGTTCCATCTGCGCTTTGCACTTTGAGTTCTGGGGTACAAATCATGGAAGGGGAGTTTTTTTTTCCTTATCTTTTGAATCTTTATTTTTAGATTAAAAATAAATCACTTGGTGGTGTCCGTGAATTCTGTTATGGCATGGTGTGACTCGGTAGCGTGAGCATCTTTAATGCAACTTTATACCTTCAATTGCATCTGAATCATAAAGCGAATCAAATTGAAAGCACAAGCAGCTTTTGCTGATGAAAAGATTATGAAGCATGCCTATGATCTGTGAGCCAGTTCAGGTGTTTCTGCATGTTTTATGTTACGTTACTCTAATAGCGACTATAACACTTTAACGTAATGGTTTTCTTGAAGATACACCTCTACTGGATCACAGAACATAAGCATGCTGCATATCATTTTAATCAGCAGAAGCAGATTGTTCTAATAAGTTACATTTTAGGGTGAAAAGATGCATTAAAAGATGCTCGATACTACCATGTCATACAGCACTCCTATGACCTTAGACTCAAAACAATTCTCTCCACATCCTTTCACTTGAAATTTCTGTTATACAGTAGACATTGTATTGTACTCATAACAGGGGGCAAGTTTCACATAATGAGAGATCATGTTAGATTCAAGAATTTTAAAATACACTACTTTGTTCTTCCCTTCTCCCTTCCTCTCTGTGCATGGCCACCCAAGATCCTAGACCACCTCCCCCCACTATCACACAATTACTATTCATCTGCATTGAGCTCATTATATGGCTCACCAACACCCCACCTTCTTTTGCTTCTATTCAATGCTGCCGCATGCTGAGCCTGCTATTGACAATGTACACATTGTCTGCTTTAATTGCACACTTCACATCACATACACAAAAGGTGATGTTCTCAACATGGATAGACTTTTTAGACTAGTGGGTTCCTTCTGTGCTTTGCACTTTGAGGTCTGGGGTTCAAATCATCGAAGGGGAGTTTTTTTTTCCTTTTCTTTTGAATCTTTATTCTTAGATTAAAAATAAATCACTAGGTGGTGTCCGTGAATTCTGTTATGGCATGGTGTAACTCGGTAGCGTGAGCATCTTTAATGCAACTTTATACCTTCAATTACATCTGAATCATACAGCGAATCAAATTGAAAGCACAATCAGCTTTTGGTGATGAAAAGAATATGAAGCATGCCTATAATCTGTGAGCCAGTTCAGGTGTTTCTGCATGTTTTATGTTACGTTACTCTAATAGCGACTATAACACTTTAACGTAATGGTTTTCTTGAAGATACACCTCTACTGGATCACAGAACATAAGCATGCTGCATATCATTTTAATCAGCAGAAGCAGATTGTTCTAATAAGTTACATTTTAGGGTGAAAAGATGCATTAAAAGATGCTCGATACTACCATGTCATACAGCACACCTATGACCTTAGACTCAAAACAATTCTCTCCACATCCTTTCACTTGAAATTTCTGTTATACAGAAGACATTGTATTGTACTCATAACAGGGGGCAAGTTTCACATAATGAGAGATCATGTTAGATTCAATAATTTTAAAATACACTACTTTGTTCTTCCCTTCTCCCTTACTCTCTGTGCATGGCCACCCAAGATCCTAGACCACCTCCCCCCACTATCACACAATTACTATTCATCTGCATTGAGCTCATTATATGGCTCACCAACACCCCACCTTCTTTTGCTTCTATTCAATGCTGCCGCATGCTGAGCCTGCTATTGACAATGTACACATTGTCTGCTTTAATTGCACACTTCACATCACATACACAACAGGTGATGTTCTCAAGATGGATAGACTGTTTAGGCTAGTGGGTTCCTTCTGCGCTTTGCACTTTGAGTTCTGGGGTACAAATCATGGAAGGGGAGTTTTTTTTTCCTTTTCTTTTGAATCTTTATTTTTAGATTAAAAATAAATCCTTTGGTGGTGTCCGTGAATTCTGTTATGGCATGGTGTGACTCGGTAGCGCGAGCATCTTTAATGCAACTTTTTACCTTCAATTGCATCTGAATCATACAGCGAATCAAATTGAAAGCACAAGCAGCTTTTGCTGATGAAAAGAATATGAAGCATGCCTATAATCTGTGAGCCAGTTCAGGTTTTTCTGCATGTTTTATGTTACGTTACTCTAATAGCGACTATAACACTTTAACGTAATGGTTTTCTTGAAGATACACCTGTACTGGATCACAGAACATAAGCATGCTGCATATCATTTTAATCAGCAGAAGCAGATTGTTCTAATAAGTTACATTTTAGGGTGAAAAGATGCATTAAAAGATGCTCGATACTACCATGTCATACAGCACAACTATGACCTTATACTCAAAAATAATTCCCTCAACATCCTATCACTTGAAATTTCTGCTATACAGTAGACATTGTATTGTACTCATAACAGGGGGCAAGTTTCACATAATGAGAGATCATGTCAGATTCAATACTTTTAAAATACACTACTTTGTTATTCCCTTCTCCATTCCTCTCTGAGTATGGCCACCCAAGTTCCTAGACCACCACCCCACACTATCACACAATTACTATTCATCTGCATTGAGCTCATTATATGGCTCACCAACACCCCACCTTCTTTTGCTTCTATTCAATGCTGCCGCATGCTGAGCCTGCTATTGACAATGTACACATTGTCCGCTTTAATTGCACACTTCACATCACATAAACAACAGGTGATGTTCTCAACATGGATAGACTTTTTAGACTAGTGGGTTCCTTCTGTGCTTTGCACTTTGAGGTCTGGGGTTCAAATCATCGAAGGGGAATTTTTTTTTCCTTTTCTTTTGAATCTTTATTTTTAGGTTAAAAATAAGTCACTAGGTGGTGTCCGTGAATTCTGTTATGGCATGGTGTGACTCGGTAGCGTGAGCATCTTTAATGCAATTTTATACCTTCAATTGCATCTGAATCATAAAGCGAATCAAATTGAAAGCACAAGCAGCTTTTGCTGATGAAAAGATTATGAAGCATGCCTATAATCTGTGAGCCAGTTCAGGTGTTTCTGCATGTTTTATGTTACGTTACTCTAATAGCGACTATAACACTTTAACGTAATGGTTTTCTTGAAGATACACCTCTACGGGATCACAGAACATAAGCATGCTGCATATCATTTTAATCAGCAGAAGCAGATTGTTCTAATAAGTTACATTTTAGGGTGAAAAGATGCATTAAAAGATGCTCGATACTACCATGTCATACAGCACTCCTATGACCTTAGACTCAAAACAATTCTCTCCACATCCTTTCACTTGAAATTTCTGTTATACAGTAGACATTGTATTGTACTCATAACAGGGGGCAAGTTTCACATAATGAGAGATCATGTTAGATTCAATACTTTTAAAATACACTACTTTGTTCTTCCCTTCTCCCTTCCTCTCTGTGTATGGCCACCCAAGTTCCTAGACCACCTCCCCCCACTATCACACACTTACTATTCATCTGCATTGAGCTCATTATATGGCTCACCAACACCCCACCTTCTTTTGCTTCTATTCAATGCTGCCGCATGCTGAGCCTGCTTTTGACAATGTACACATTGTCTGCTTTAATTGCACACTTCACATCACATACACAACAGGTGATGTTCTCAAGATGGATAGACTGTTTAGGCTAGTGGGTTCCTTCTGCGCTTTGCACTTTGAGTTCTGGGGTACAAATCATGGAAGGGGAGTTTTTTTTTCCTTTTCTTTTGAATCTTTATTTTTAGATTAAAAATAAATCACTAGGTGGTGTCCGTGAATTCTGTTATGGCATGGTGTGACTCGGTAGCGTGAGCATCTTTAATGCAACTTTATACCTTCAATTGCATCTGAATCATACAGCGAATCAAATTGAAAGCACAATCAGCTTTTGGTGATGAAAAGAATATGAAGCATGCCTATAATCTGTGAGCCAGTTCAGGTGTTTCTGCATGTTTTATGTTACGTTACTCTAATAGCGACTATAACACTTTAACGTAATGGTTTTCTTGAAGATACACCTGTACTGGATCACAGAACATAAGCATGCTGCATATCATTTTAATCAGCAGAAGCAGATTGTTCTAATAAATTACATTTTAGGGTGAAAAGATGCATTAAAAGATGCTCGATACTACCATGTCATACAGCACTCCTATGACCTTAGACTCAAAACAATTATCTCCACATCCTTTCACTTGAAATTTCTGTTATACAGTAGACATTGTATTGTACTCATAACAGGGGGCAAGTTTCACATAATGAGAGATCATGTTAGATTCTATAATTTTAAAATACACTACTTTGTTCTTCCCTTCTCCCTTCCTCTCTGTGCATGGCCACCCAAGATCCTAGACCACCTCCCCCCACTATCACACAATTACTATTCATCTGCATTGAGCTCATTATATGGCTCACCAACACCCCACCTTCTTTTGCTTCTATTCAATGCTGCCGCATGCTGAGCCTGCTATTGACAATGTACACATTATCTGCTTTAATTGCACACTTCACATCACATACACAACAGGTGATGTTCTCAAGATGGATAGACTGTTTAGGCTAGTGGGTTCCTTCTGCGCTTTGCACTTTGAGTTCTGGGGTACAAATCATGGAAGGGGAGTTTTTTTTTCCTTTTCTTTTGAATCTTTATTTTTAGATTAAAAATAAATCCTTTGGTGGTGTCCGTGAATTCTGTTATGGCATGGTGTGACTCCGTAGCGCGAGCATCTTTAATGCAACTTTTTACCTTCAATTGCATCTGAATCATACAGTGAATCAAATTGAAAGCACAAGCAGCTTTTGCTGATGAAAAGAATATGAAGCATGCCTATAATCTGTGAGCCAGTTCAGGTGTTTCTGCATGTTTTATGTTACGTTACTCTAATAGCGACTATAACACTTTAACGTAATGGTTTTCTTGAAGATACACCTCTACTGGATCACAGAACATAAGCATGCTGCATATCATTTTAATCAGCAGAAGCAGATTGTTCTAATAAGTTACATTTTAGGGTGAAAAGATGCATTAAAAGATGCTCGATACTACCATGTCATACAGCACTCCTATGACCTTAGACTCAAAACAATTCTCTCCACATCCTTTCACTTGAAATTTCTGTTATACAGTAGTCATTGTATTGTACTCATAACAGGGGGCAAGTTTCACATAATGAGAGATCATGTTAGATTCAATAATTTTAAAATACACTACTTTGTTCTTCCCTTCTCCCTTCCTCTCTGTGCATGGCCACCCAAGATCCTAGACCACCTCCCCCCACTATCACACAATTACTATTCATCTGCATTGAGCTCATTATATGGCTCACCAACACCCCACCTTCTTTTGCTTCTATTCAATGCTGCCGCATGCTGAGCCTGCTATTTACAATGTACACATTGTCTGCTTTAATTGCACACTTCACATCACATACACAACAGGTGATGTTCTCAAGATGGATAGACTGTTTAGGCTAGTGGGTTCCTTCTGCGCTTTGCACTTTGAGTTATGGGGTACAAATCATGGAAGGGGAGTTTTTTTTTCCTTTTCTTTTGAATCTTTATTTTTTGATAAAAAAAAAATCACTTGGTGGTGTCCTTGAATTCTGTTATGGCATGGTGTGACTCGGTAGCGCGAGCATCTTTAATGCAACTTTATACCTTCAATTGCATCTGAATCATACAGCGAATCAAATTGAAAGCACAAGCAGCTTTTGCTGATGAAAAGAATATGAAGCATGCCTATAATCTGTGAGCCAGTTCAGGTGTTTCTGCATTTTTTATGTTACGTTACACTAATAGCGACTATAACACTTTAACGTAATGGTTCTCTTGAAGATACACCTGTACTGGATCACAGAACTTAAGCATGCTGCATATCATTTTAATCAGCAGAAGCAGATTGGATTGTTCTAATAAGATACATTTTAGGGTGAAAAGATGCATTAAAAGATGCACGATACTACCATGTCACACAGCACTCCTATGACCTTAGACTCAAAACAATTCTCTCCACATCCTTTCACTTGAAATTTCTGTTATACAGTAGTCATTGTATTGTACTCATAACAGGGGGCAAGTTTCACATAATGAGAGATCATGTTAGATTCAATAATTTTAAAATACACTACTTTGTTCTTCCCTTCTCCCTTCCTCTCTGTGCATGGCCACCCAAGATCCTAGACCACCTCCCCCCACTATCACACAATTACTATTCATCTGCATTGAGCTCATTATATGGCTCACCAACACCCCACCTTCTTTTGCTTCTATTCAATGCTGCCGCATGCTGAGCCTGCTATTTACAATGTACACATTGTCTGCTTTAATTGCACACTTCACATCACATACACAACAGGTGATGTTCTCAAGATGGATAGACTGTTTAGGCTAGTGGGTTCCTTCTGCGCTTTGCACTTTGAGTTATGGGGTACAAATCATGGAAGGGGAGTTTTTTTTTCCTTTTCTTTTGAATCTTTATTTTTTGATAAAAAAAAAATCACTTGGTGGTGTCCTTGAATTCTGTTATGGCATGGTGTGACTCGGTAGCGCGAGCATCTTTAATGCAACTTTATACCTTCAATTGCATCTGAATCATACAGCGAATCAAATTGAAAGCACAAGCAGCTTTTGCTGATGAAAAGAATATGAAGCATGCCTATAATCTGTGAGCCAGTTCAGGTGTTTCTGCATTTTTTATGTTACGTTACACTAATAGCGACTATAACACTTTAACGTAATGGTTCTCTTGAAGATACACCTGTACTGGATCACAGAACTTAAGCATGCTGCATATCATTTTAATCAGCAGAAGCAGATTGGATTGTTCTAATAAGATACATTTTAGGGTGAAAAGATGCATTAAAAGATGCACGATACTACCATGTCACACAGCACTCCTATGACCTTAGACTCAAAACAATTCTCTCCACATCCTTTCACTTGAAATTTCTGCTATACAGTAGACATTGTATTGTACTCATAACAGGGGGCAAGTTTCACATATTGAGAGATCATGTTAGATTCAATACTTTTAAAATACACTACTTTGTTCTTCCCTTCTCCTTTCCTCTCTGTGTTGCCACCCAAGTTCCTAGACCACCTCCCCCCACTATCACACAATTACTATTCATCTGCATTGAGCTCATTATATGGCTCACCAACACCCCACCTTCTTTTGCTTCTATTCAATGCTGCCGCATGCTGAGCATGCTATTGACAATGTACACATTGTCTGCTTTAATTGCACATTTCATATCACATACACAACAGGTGATGTTCTCAACATGGATAGACTGTTTAGGCTAGCGGGTTCCTTCTGCGCTTTGCACTTTGAGGTCTGGGGTTCAAACTATGGAAGGGGAGTTTTTTTTTTTCCTTTTCTTTTGAATCTTTATTTTTAGATTAAAAATAAATCACTTGGTGGTGTCCGTGAATTCTGTTATGGCATGGTGTGACTCGGTAGCATGAGCATCTTTAATGCAACTTTATACCTTCAATTGCATCTGAGTCATACAGCGAAACAAATTGAAAGCACAAGCAGCATTTGCTGATGAAAACAATATGAAGCATGCCTATAATATGTGAGCCAGTTCAGGTGTTTCTGCATGTTTTATGTTACGTTACACTAATAGCGACTATAACACTTTAACGTAATGGTTTTCTTGAAGATACACCTGTAGTTGATCACAGAACATAAGCATGCTGCATATCATTTTAATCAGCAGAAGCAGATTGTTCTAACAAGATACATTTTAGGGTGAAAAGATGCATTATAAGATGCACGATACTACCATGTCATACAGCACTCCTATGACCTTACACTCAAAACAATTCTCTCCACATCCTTTCACTTGAAATTTCTGTTATACAGTAGACATTGTATTGTACTCATAACAGGGGGCAAGTTTCACATAATGAGAGATCATGTTAGATTCAATACTTTTAAAATACACTACTTTGTTCTTCCCTTCTCCCTTCCTCTCTGTGTATTGCCACCCAAGTTCCTAGACCACCTCCCCCCACTATCACACAATTACTATTCATCTGCATTGAGCTCATTATATGGCTCACCAACACCCCACCTTCTTTTGCTTCTATTCAATGCTGCCGCATGCTGAGCCTGCTATTGACAATGTACACATTGTCTGCTTTAATTGCACACTTCACATCACATACACAACAGGTGATGTTCTCAAGATGGATAGACTGTTTAGGCTAGTGGGTTCCATCTGCGCTTTGCACTTTGAGTTCTTGGGTACAAATCATGGAAGGGGAGTTTTTTTTTCCTTATCTTTTGAATCTTTATTTTTAGATTAAAAATAAATCACTTGGTGGTGTCCGTGAATTCTGTTATGGCATGGTGTGACTCGGTAGCGCGAGCATCTTTAATGCAACTTTATACCTTCAATTGCATCTGAATCATAAAGCGAATCAAATTGAAAGCACAAGCAGCTTTTGCTGATGAAAAGATTATGAAGCATGCCTATAATCTGTGAGCCAGTTCAGGTGTTTCTGCATGTTTTATGTTACGTTACTCTAATAGCGACTATAACACTTTAACGTAATGGTTTTCTTGAAGATACACCTCTACTGGATCACAGAACATAAGCATGCTGCATATAATTTTAATCAGCAGAAGCAGATTGTTCTAAAAAGTTACATTTTAGGGTGAAAAGATGCATTAAAAGATGCTCGATACTACCATGTCATACAGCACTCCTATGACCTTAGACTCAAAACAATTCTCTCCACATCCTTTCACTTGAAATTTCTGTTATACAGTAGACATTGTATTGTACTCATAACAGGGGGCAAGTTTCACATAATGAGAGATCATGTTAGATTCAATAATTTTAAAATACACTACTTTGTACTTCCCTTCTCCCTTCCTCTCTGTGCATGGCCACCCAAGATCCTAGACCACCTCCCCCCACTATCACACAATTACTATTCATCTGCATTGAGCTCATTATATGGCTCACCAACACCCCACCTTCTTTTGCTTCTATTCAATGCTGCCGCATGCTGAGCCTGCTATTGACAATGTACACATTGTCTGCTTTAATTGCACACTTCACATCACATACACAAAAGGTGATGTTCTCAACATGGATAGACTTTTTAGACTAGTGGGTTCCTTCTGTGCGTTGCACTTTGAGGTCTGGGGTTCAAATCATCGAAGGGGAGTTTTTTTTTCCTTTTCTTTTGAATCTTTATTTTTAGATTAAAAATAAATCACTAGGTGGTGTCCGTGAATTCTGTTATGGCATGGTGTAACTCGGTAGCGTGAGCATCTTTAATGCAACTTTATACCTTCAATTGCATCTGAATCATACAGCGAATCAAATTGAAAGCACAATCAGCTTTTGGTGATGAAAAGAATATGAAGCATGCCTATAATCTGTGAGCCAGTTCAGGTGTTTCTGCATGTTTTATGTTACGTTACTCTAATAGCGACTATAACACTTTAACGTAATGGTTTTCTTGAAGATACACCTCTACTGGATCACAGAACATAAGCATGCTGCATATCATTTTAATCAGCAGAAGCAGATTGTTCTAATAAGTTACATTTTAGGGTGAAAAGATGCATTAAAAGATGCTCGATACTACCATGTCATACAGCACACCTATGACCTTAGACTCAAAACAATTCTCTCCACATCCTTTCACTTGAAATTTCTGTTATACAGAAGACATTGTATTGTACTCATAACAGGGGGCAAGTTTCACATAATGAGAGATCATGTTAGATTCAATAATTTTAAAATACACTACTTTGTTCTTCCCTTCTCCCTTCCTCTCTGTGCATGGCCACCCAAGATCCTAGACCACCTCCCCCCACTATCACACAATTACTATTCATCTGCATTGAGCTCATTATATGGCTCACCAACACCCCACCTTCTTTTGCTTCTATTCAATGCTGCCGCATGCTGAGCCTGCTATTGACAATGTACACATTGTCTGCTTTAATTGCACACTTCACATCACATACACAACAGGTGATGTCCTCAAGATGGATAGACTGTTTAGGCTAGTGGGTTCCTTCTGCGCTTTGCACTTTGAGTTCTGGGGTACAAATCATGGAAGGGGAGTTTTTTTTTCCTTTTCTTTTGAATCTTTATTTTTAGATTAAAAATAAATCCTTTGGTGGTGTCCGTGAATTCTGTTATGGCATGGTGTGACTCGGTAGCGCGAGCATCTTTAATGCAAATTTTTACCTTCAATTGCATCTGAATCATACAGCGAATCAAATTGAAAGCACAAGCAGCTTTTGCTGATGAAAAGAATATGAAGCATGCCTATAATCTGTGAGCCAGTTCAGGTGTTTCTGCATGTTTTATGTTACGTTACTCTAATAGCGACTATAACACTTTAACGTAATGGTTTTCTTGAAGATACACCTGTACTGGATCACAGAACATAAGCATGCTGCATATCATTTTAATCAGCAGAAGCAGATTGTTCTAATAAGTTACATTTTAGGGTGAAAAGATGCATTAAAAGATGCTCGATACTACCATGTCATACAGCACAACTATGACCTTATACTCAAAAATAATTCTCTCAACATCCTATCACTTGAAATTTCTGCTATACAGTAGACATTGAATTGTACTCATAACAGGGGGCAAGTTTCACATAATGAGAGATCATGTCAGATTCAATACTTTTAAAATACACTACTTTGTTCTTCCCTTCTCCATTCCTCTCTGAGTATGGCCACCCAAGTTCCTAGACCACCACCCCACACTATCACACAATTACTATTCATCTGCATTGAGCTCATTATATGGCTCACCAACACCCCACCTTCTTTTGCTTCTATTCAATGCTGCCGCATGCTGAGCCTGCTATTGACAATGTACACATTGTCTGCTTTAATTGCACACTTCACATCACATACACAACAGGTGATGTTCTCAACATGGATAGACTTTTTAGACTAGTGGGTTCCTTCTGTGCTTTGCACTTTGAGGTCAGGGGTTCAAATCATCGAAGGGGAGATTTTTTTTTCCTTTTCTTTTGAATCTTTATTTTTAGATTAAAAATAAATCACTTGGTGGTGTCCGTGAATTCTGTTATGGCATGGTGTGACTCGGTAGCGCGAGCATCTTTAATGCAACTTTTTACCTTCAATTGCATCTGAATCATACAGCGAATCAAATTGAAAGCACAAGCAGCTTTTGCTGATGAAAAGAATATGAAGCATGCCTATAATCTGTGAGCAAGTTCAGGTGTTTCTGCATGTTTTATGTTACGTTAAACTAATAGCGACTATAACACTTTTTCGTAGTGGTTTTCTTTTAAATACACCTGGACTTTATCACAGAACATAGGCATGCTGCATATCATTTTAATCAGCAGAAGCAGATTGTTCTAATAAGATACATTTTAGGTTGAAAAGATGCATTAAAAGATGCACGATACTACCATGTCATACAGCACAACTATGACCTTATACTCAAAAATAATTCTCTCAACATCCTATCACTTGAAATTTCTGCTATACAGTAGACATTGTATTGTACTCATAACAGGGGGCAAGTTTCACATAATGAGAGATCATGTCAGATTCAATACTTTTAAAATACACTACTTTGTTATTCCCTTCTCCATTCCTCTCTGAGTATGGCCACCCAAGTTCCTAGACCACCACCCCACACTATCACACAATTACTATTCATCTGCATTGAGCTCATTATATGGCTCACCAACACCCCACCTTCTTTTGCTTCTATTCAATGCTGCCGCATGCTGAGCCTGCTATTGACAATGTACACATTGTCTGCTTTAATTGCACACTTCACATCACATACACAACAGGTGATGTTCTCAACATGGATAGACTTTTTAGACTAGTGGGTTCCTTCTGTGCTTTGCACTTTGAGGTCAGGGGTTCAAATCATCGAAGGGGAGATTTTTTTTTCCTTTTCTTTTGAATCTTTATTTTTAGATTAAAAATAAATCACTTGGTGGTGTCCGTGAATTCTGTTATGGCATGGTGTGACTCGATAGCGCGAGCATCTTTAATGCAACTTTTTCCCTTCAATTGCATCTGAATCATACAGCGAATTAAATTGAAAGCACAAGCAGCTTTTGCTGATGAAAACAATATGAAGCATGCCTATAATCTGTGAGCCAGTTCAGGTGTTTCTGCATGTTTTATGTTACATTACACTAATAGCGAATATAACACTTTAACGTAGTGATTTTCTTGAAGATACACCTGTAGTGGATCACAGAACATAGGCATGCTGCATATCATTTTAATCAGCAGAAGCAGATTGTTCTAATAAGATGCATTTTAGGGTAAAAAGATGCATTAAAAGATGCACGATGCTATCAAGTCACACAGTACTCCTGTGACATTAGACTCAAAACAATTCTCTCAACATCCTATCACTTGACATTTCTGCTATACTGTAGACAATGTATTGTACACATAACAGGGGGCAAGTTTCACATAATGAGAGATCATGTTAGGTTCAATACTTTTAAAATACACAACTTTGTTCTTCCATTCTCCCTTCCTCTCTGTGTATGGCCACCCAAGTTACTAAACCACCATCCCCACCACCATCACACAATTACTATTCATCTGCATTGAGCTCAATATATGGCTCACCAACTCCCAACCTTCTTTTGCTTCTATTCAATGCTGCGGCATGCTGAGCCTGCTATTGACAAGGTACACATTGTCTGCTTTCATTGCACACTTCAAATCACATACAGAACAGGTGATGCTCTCAACATGGATAGACTGTTTAGGCTAGTGGGTACTGTCTGTGCTTTGCACCTTGAGGTCTGGGGTTCATATCATGGAAGGGGAGCTTTTTGTTACTTTTCTTTTGAATCTTTATTTTTAGATTAAAAATAAATCAACTTGGTGGTGTCCTTGAATTCTGTTATGGCATGGTGTGACTCGGTAGCACGAGCATCTTTAATGCAACTTTTTACCTTCAATTACATCTGAATCATACAGCAAATCAAATTGAAAGCACAAACAGCTTTTGTTGATGAAAACAATATGCAAATTGCCTATAATCTGTGAGCCAGTTCCGGTGTTTCTGCATGTTTTATGTTACGTTACACTAATAGCGACTATAACACTTTAACTTTGTGGTTTTCTTGAAGATGCACCTGTACTGGATCACAGAACATAGACATGCTGCATATCATTTTAATCAGCAGAAGCAGATTGTTCTAATAAGTTGTATTTTAGGGTAAAAAGACGATTTAAAAGATGCACGATGCTACCAAGTCACACAGCACTCCTATGACCTTAGACTCAAAACATTTCTCTCAACATCCTATCACTTGAAATTTCTGCTATACAGCAGACATTATATTGTACACATAACAGGGGGCAAGTTTCACATAATGAGAGATCATGTTAGGTTCAATACTTTTAAAATACACTACTTTGGTCTTCCCTTCTCCCTTCCTCTCTGTGTATGGCCACCCAAGTTCCTAAACCACCTCCACCCACCATCACACAATTAATATTCATCTGCATTGAGCTCAATTTATGGCTCACCAACTCCCACTTTCTTTTGCTTCTATTCAATGCTGCCGCATGCTGAGCCTACTATTTACAATGTACACATTGTCTGCTTTCATTGCACACTTCAAATCACATACAAAACAGGTGATGCTCTCAACATGGATAGACTGTTTAGGATAGTGGTTACTGTCTGCGCTTTGCACCTTGAGGCCTGGGGTTCAAATCATGGAAGGGGAGATTTTTTTTCCTTTTCTTTTGAATCTTTATTTTTAGATTAAAAATAAATCACTTGGTGGTTTGTGTGAATTCTGTTATGGCATGGTGTGACTTGGTAGCGCGAGCATCTTTAATGCAACTTTTTACCTTCAATTACATCTGAATCATATAGCGAATCAAACTGAAAGCACAAGCAGCTTTTGCTGATGAAAACAATATGCAAATTGCCTATAATCTGTGAGCCAGTTCAGGTGTTTCTGCATGTTTTATGTTACGTTACACTAATAGCGACTATAACACTTAAAAGTAGTGGTTTTCTTGAAGATACACCTGTACTGGATCACAGAACATAGGCATACTGCATAACATTTTAATCAGCAGAAGCAGTTTGTTCTAGTAAGATGCATTTTAGGGTGAAAAGATGCATTAAAAGATGCACGATGATACCAAGTCACACAGCACCCCTATGACCTTAGACTCAAAACAATTCTCTCAACATCCTATTACTTGACATTTCTGCTATACAGTAGACATTGTATTGTACTCATAACAGGGGGCAAGTTTCACATAATGAGAGATCTTGTTAGGTTCAATACTTTTAAAATACACTACTTTGTTCTTCCATTCTCCCTTCCTCTCTTAGTATGGCCACCCAAGTTACTAAACCACCATCCCCCCCACCATCACACAATTACTATTCATCTGCATTGAGCTCAATATATGGCTCACCAACTCCCCACCTTCTTTTGCTTCTATTCAATGCTGCAGCATGCTGAGCCTGCTATTGACAATGTACACATTGTCTGCTTTCATTGCACACTTCAAATCACATACAAAACAGGTGATGCTTTCAAAGTGGATAGACTGTTTAGGCTAGTGGGTACTGTCTGCGCTTTGCACCTTGAGGCCTGGGGTTCAAATCATGGAAGGGGAGATTTTTTTTCCTTTTCTTTTGAATCTTTATTTTTAGATTAAAAATAAATCACTTAGAGGTGTGTGTGAATTCTTTTATGGCATGATGTGACTCGGTAACGCGAGCATCTTTAATGCAACTTTTAACCTCCAATTTCATCTGAATCATACAGTGAATCAAATTTAAAGCACAAGCAGCTTTTGCTGATGAAAACAATATGCAAATTGCCTATAAGCTGTGAGCCAATTCAGGTGTTTCTGCATGTTTTATGTTACATTACACTAATAGCGACTATAACACTTTAACGTAGTGGTTTTCTTGAAGATACACCTGTACTGGATCACAGAACATAGACATGCTGCATATCATTTTAATCAGCAGTAGCAGATTGTTCTAATAAGATGCATTTAGGGTGAAAAGATGCATTAAAAGATGCACAATGCTACCAAGTCACACTGCACTCCTATGACCTTAGACTCAAAACAATTCTCTCAACATCCTATCACTTGACATTTCTGCTATACAGTAGACATTGTATTGTACTCATAACAGGGGGCAAGTTTCACATAATGAGAGATCATGTTAGGTTCAATACTTTTAAAATATACTGCTTTGTTCTTCCATTTTCCCTTCCTCTCTTAGTATGGCCACCTAAGTTACTAAACCACCATCCCCCCACCATCACACAATTACTATTCATCTGCATTGAGCTCAATTTATGGCTCACCAACTCCCCACCTTCTTTTGCTTCTATTCAATGCTGCCGCATGCTGAGCCTGCTATTGACAATGTACACATTGTCTGCTTTCATTGCACACTTCAAATCACATACAAAACAGGTGATGCTCTCAACATGGATAGACTGTTTAGGCTAGTGGGTACTGTCTGTGCTTTTCATCTTGAGGTCTGGGGTTCATAACATGGAAGGGGAGTTTTGTTTTTCTTTTCTTTTGAATCTTTATTTTTAGATTAAAAATAAATCACTTGGTGGTGTGTGTGAATTCTGTTATGGCATGGTGTGACTCGGTAGCGCGAGCAACTTTAATGCAACTTTTTACCTTCAATTACATCTGAATCATACAGCGAATCAAATTGAAAGCACAAGCAGCTTTTGCTGATGAAAACAATATGCAAATTGATTATAATCTGTGAGCCAGTTCAGGTGTTTCTGCATGTTTTATGTTACGTTACACTAATAGCGACTATAACACTTTAACGTAGTGGTTTTCTTGAAGATACACCTGTACTGGATCACAGAACATAGACATGCTGCATATCATTTTAATCAGCAGAAGCAGATTGTTCTAATAAGATGCATTTAGGGTGAAAAGATGCATTAAAAGATGCACAATGCTACCAAGTCACACAGCACTCCTATGACCTTAGACTCAAAACAATTCTCTCAACATCCTATCACTTGACATTTCTGCTATACAGTAGACATTGTATTGTACTCATAACAGGGGGCAAGTTTCACATAATGAGAGATCATGTTAGGTTCAATACTTTTAAAATATACTGCTTTGTTCTTCCATTTTCCCTTCCTCTCTGTGTATGGCCACCTAAGTTACTAAACCACCATCCCCCCCACCATCACACAATTACTATTCATCTGCATTGAGCTCAATATATGGCTCACCAACTCCCCACCTTTTCTTCTGCTTCTATTCAATGCTGCCGCATGCTGAGCCTGCTATTGACAATGTACACATTGTCTGCTTTCATTGCACACTTCAAATCTCATACAAAACAGGTGATACTCTCAACATGGATAGACTGTTTAGTCTAGTGGGTACTGTCTGCTCTTTGCACCTTGAGGGATGGGGTTCGGATCATGGAAGGGAAGTTTTTATTCCCTTTCTTTTGAATCTTTATTTTTAGATTAAAAATAAATCACTTGGAGGTGTGTGTGAATTCTTTTATGGCATGATGTGACTTGGTAACGCGAGCATCTTTAATGCAACTTTTAACCTCCAATTTCATCTGAATCATACAGTGAATCAAATTGAAAGCACAAGCAGCTTTTGCTGATGAAAACAATATGCAAATTGCCTTTAATCTGTGAGCCAGTTCAGGTGTTTCTGCATGTTTTATATTATGTTACACTAATAGCGACTATAACACTTTAACGTAGTGGTTTTCTTGAAGATACACCTGTACTGGATCACAGAACATAGACATGCTGCATATCATTTTAATCAGCAAAAGCAGATTGTTCTAATAAGATGCATTTTTAGTGTGAACAGTTGCATTAAAAGATGCACAATGCTACCAAGTCACATAGCATTCCTATGACCTTAGACTCAAAACAATTCTCAACATCCTATCACTTGACATTTCTGCTATACAGTAGACATTGTATTGTACTCATAACAGGGGGCAAGTTTCACATAATGAGAGATCATGTTAGGTTCAATACTTTTAAAATACACTACTTTGTTCTTCCCTTCTCCCTTCCTCTCTGTGTATGGCCACCCAAGTTCCTAAACCACCTCCCCCACCATCACACAATTACAATTCATCTGCATTGAGCTCAATATATGGCTCACCAACTCCCCACCTTCTTTTGATTCTATTCAATGCTTCCACATGCAGAGCCTGCTATTGACAATGTACACATTGTCTGCTTTCATTGCACACTTCAAATCACATACAAAACAGGTGATGCTCTCAATATGGATAGACTGTTTAGGCTAGTGGGTACTGTCTGCGCTTTCCCCCTTTGGGTCTGGGGTAAAAATCATGGTAGGGGAGTTTTTTATCCTTTTCTTTTGAATCTTTATTTTTATATTAAAAATAAATCACTTGGTGGTGTGTGTGAATTCTGTTATGGCATGGTGTGACTCGGAAGCGCAAGCATCTTTAATGCAACTTTTTACCTTCAATTTCATCTGAATCATACAGCGAATCAAACTGAAAGCACAATCAGCTTTTGCTGATGAAAACAATATGCAAATTGCCTATAATCTGTGAGCCAGTTCAGGTGTTTCTGCATGTTTTATGTTACGTTACACTAATAGCGACTATAGCACTTTAACGAAGTGGTTTTCTTGAAGATACACCTGTACTGGATCACAGAACATAGGCATGCTGCATATCATTTTAATCAGCAAATGCAGATTATTCTAATAAGATGAATTTTAGGGTGAAAAGATGCATTAAAAGATGCACGATGCTTCCAAGTCAAGCAGCACTCCTTTGACCTTAGAATCAAAACAATTCTCTCAACATCCTATCACTTGACATTTCTGCTATACCGTAGACATTGTATTTTACTCATAACAGGGGGCAAGTTTCACATAATGAGAGATCATGTTAGGTTCAATACTTTTAAAATACACTACTTTGTTCTTCCCTTCTCCCTTCCTCTCTGTGTATGGCCACCCAAGTTCCTAAACCACCTCAACCCACCATCACACAATTACTATTCATCTGCATTGAACTCAATATATGGCTCACCAACTCCCCACCTTCTTTTGCTTCTTTTCAATGCTGCCGCATGCTGAGCCTGCTATTGGCAATGTACACATTGTCTGCTTTCTTTGCACACTTCAAATCATATACAAAACAGGTGATGTTTTCAAAATGGATAGACTGTTTAGGCTAGTGGATACTGTCTGCGCTTTGCACTTTGAGGTCTGGGGTTCAAATCATGGAAGGGGAGTTTTTATTCCTTTTCTTTTGAAACTTTATTTTTAGATTATAAATGAATCACTTGGTGGTGTGTGTGAATTCTGTTATGGCATGGTGTGACTCGGTAGCGCAAGCATCTTTATTGAAATTTTTTACCTTCAATTTCATCTGAATCATACAGCGAATCAAACTGATAGCACAAGCAGCTTTTGCTGATGAAAACAATATGCAAATTGCCTATAATCTGTGAGCCAGTTCAGGTGTTTCTGCATGTTTTATGTTACGTTACACTAATAGCGACTATAACACTTTAACGTAACGGTTTTCATGAAGATACACCTGTACCGGATCACAGAACATAGACATGCTGCATATCATTTTAATCAGCAAAAGCAGATTGTTCTAATAAGATGCACTTTAGGGTGAAAAGATGCATTAAAAGATGCACGATGCTACCAAGTCACACAGCACTCCTATGACCTTAGACTCAAATCAATTCTCTCAACATCCTATCACTTGACATTTCTGCTATACAGTAGACATTGTATTGTACTCATAACAGGGGGCAAGTTTCACATAATGAGAGATCATGTTAGGTTCAATACTTTTAAAATACACTACTTTGTTCTTCCCTTCTCCCTTCCTCTCTGTGTATGGCCACCCAAGTTCCTAAACCACCTCCCCCCACCATCAAACAATTACTTTTCATCTGCATTGAGCTCAATATATGGCTCACCAACTCCCCACCTTCTTTTGCTTCTATTCAATGCTGCCACATGCTGAGCCTGCTAATGACAAGGTATTCATTGTCTGCTTTAATTGCATACTTCACATCAAATACACAACAGGTGATGTTCTCAACATGGATAGACTGTTAAGTCTAGTGGGTACCTTCTGTGCTTTGCACCTTGAGGTCTGGGGTTCGGATCATGGAAGGGGAGTTTTTATTCCTTTTCTTTTGAATCTTTATTTTTAGATTAAAAATAAATCACTTGGTGGTGTGTGTGAATTCTGTTATGGCATGGTGTGACTCGGTAGCGCGAGAATCTTTAATGCAACTTTTTACCTTCAATTACATCTGAATCATACAGCGAATCAAATTGAAAGCACAAGCAGCTTTTGCTGATAAAAACAATATGCAAATTGCCTATAATCTGTGAGCCAGTTCAGGTGTTTCTGCATGTTTTATGTTACGTTACACTAATAGCAACTATAACACTTTAACGTCATGGTTTTCGTGAAGATACATCTGTACTGGATCACAGAACATAGGCATACTGCATATCATTTTAATCAGCAGAAGCAGATTGTTCTAATAAGATGCATTTTAGGGTGAAAAGATGCATTAAAAGATGCACAATGCTACCAAGTCACACAGCACTCCTATGACCTTAGACTCAAAACAATTCTCTCAACATTCTATTACTTGACATTTCTGCTATACAGTAGACATTGTATTTTACACATAACAGGGGGCAAGTTTCACATAATGACTGAACATGTTAGGTTCAATACTTTTAAAATACACTACTTTGTTCATCCCTTCTCCCTTCCTCTCTGTGTATGGCCACCCAAGTTCCTAAACCGCCTCCCCCCACCATCACACAATAACTATTCATCTGCATTGAGCTCAATATATGGCTCACCAACTCCCCACCTTCTTTTGCTACTATTCAATGCTATCGCATGCTGAGCCTGCTATTGACAATTTACACATTTTCTGCTTTCATTGCACACTTCAAATCACATACAAAACAGTTGATGCTCTCAACATGGATAGACTGTTTAGGCTAGTGGCTACTGTCTGCGCTTTCCGCCTTTGGGTCTGGGGTAAAAATCATGGTAGGGGAGTTTTTTATCCGTTTCTTTTGAATCTTTATTTTTAGATTAAAAATAAATCACTTGGTGGTGTGTGTGAATTCTGTTATGGCACGGTGTGACTCGGTAGCGCAAGCATCTTTAATGCAACTTTTTACCTTCAATTTCATCTGAATCATACAGCAAATCAAACTGAAAGCACAAGCAGCTTTTGCTGATGAAAACAATATGCAAATTGCCTATAATCTGTGAGCCAGTTCAGGTGTTTCTGCATGTTTTATGTTACATTACACTAATAGCGACTATAACACTTTAACGTAGTGGTTTTCTTGAAGATACACCTATACTGGATCACAGAACATAGGCATGCTGCATATCATTTTAATCAGCAAATGCAGATTGTTCTAATAAGATGCATTTTAGAGTGAAAAGATGCATTAAAAGATGCACGATGCTACCAAGTCACACAGCACTCCTATGACCTTAGAATCAGAAAATTCTATCAAAATACTATCACTTGACATTTCTGCTATACAGTAGACATTGTATTGTACTCATAACAGGGGGCAAGTTTCTCATAATGAGAGATCATCTTAGGTTCAATACTTTTAATATACACTACTTTGTTCTTCCCTTCTCCCTTCCTCTCTGTGTAAGGCCACCCAAGTTCCTAAACCACCTCCGCCCACCATCACACAATTACTATTCATCTGCATTGAACTCAATATATGGCTCACCAACTCCCCACCTTCTTTTGCTTCTATTCAATGCTGCTGCATGCTGAGCCTGCAATTGACAATGTACACATTGTCTGCTTTCATTGCACACTTCAAATCACATACAAAACTGGTTATGCTCTCAACATGGATAGACTGTTTAGGCTAGTGGATACTGTCTGTGCTTTGCATATTGAGGTCTGGGGTTCAAATCATGGAAGGGGAGGTTTTATTCCTTTTCTTTTGAATCTTTATTTTTAGATTAAAAATGAATCACTTAGTGGTGTGTGTGAATTCTGTTATGGCATGGTGTGACTCGGTAGCGCGAGCATCTTTAATGCAACTTTTTACCTTCAATTACATCTGAATCATACAGCGAATCAAATTGAAAGCACTAGCAGCTTTTGCTGATGAAAACAATATGCAAATTGATTATAATCTGTGAGCCAGTTCAGGTGTTTCTGCATGTTTTATGTTACGTTACACTAATAGCGACTATAACACTTAAACATCGTGGTTTTCTTGAAGATACATCTGTACTGGATCACAGAACATGGGCATGCTGCATATCATTTTAATCAGCAGAAGCAGATTGTTCTAATAAGATGCATTTTAGGGTAAAAAGATGCATTAAAAGATGCACGATGCTACCTAGTCACACAGCACTACTATGACCTTAGACTCAAAACATTTCTCTCAACATCCTATCACTTGAAATTTCTGCTGTACAGTAGACATTGTATTGTACACATAACAGGGGGCAAGTTTCACATAATGAGAGATCATGTTAGCTTCAATACATTTTAAAATACACTACTTTGTACTTTCCTTTTCCCTTCCTCTCTGTGTATGGCCACCCAAGTTCCTATACCACCTCCCCCCACCATCACACAATTATAATTAATCTGCATTGAACTCATTATATGGCTCACCAACACCGCACCATCTTTTGCTTCTATTCAATGCTGCCGCATGCTGAGCCTGCTAATGACAAGGTATACATTGTCTACTTTAAATGCACACTTCACATCACAAACACAACAGGTGATGTTCTCAACATGGATATACTGTTTAGTCTAGTGGGTACTGCCTGCCCTTTGGACCTTGAGGTCTGGGGTTCGGATCATGGAAGGGGAGTTTTTGTTCCTTTTCTTTTGAATCTTTATTTTTAGATTAAAAATAAATCACTTGGTGGTGTGTTTGAATTCTGTTATGGCATGGTGTGACTCGGTAGCGCGAGAATCTTTAATGCAACTTTTTACCTTCAATTACATCTGAATCATACAGCGAATCAAATTGAAAGCACAAGCAGCTTTTGCTGATAAAAACAATATGCAAATTGCCTATAATCTGTGAGCCAGTTCAGGTGTTTCTGCATGTTTTATGTTACGTTACACTAATAGCTACTATAACACTTAAACGTAGTGGTTTTCTTGAAGATACACCTGTACTGGATCACAGAACATAGGCATGCTGCATATCATTTTAATCAGCAGAAGCAGATTGTTCTAATAAGATGCATTTTAGGGTAAAAAGACGCATTAAAAGATGCACGATGCTACCAAGTCACACAGCACTCCTATGACCTTAGACTCAAAACATTTCTCTCAACATCCTATCACTTGAAATTTTTGCTATACAGTAGAAATTGTATTGTAAACATAACAGGGGGCAAGTTTCACTTAATGAGAGATCATGTTAGGTTCAATACTTTTTAAAATACACTACTTTGTACTTTCCTTCTCCCTTCCTCTCTGTGTATGGACACCCAAGTTCCTAAACCACCTCCCCCCATCATCACACAATTATAATTCATCTGCATTGAGCTCAATATATGGCTCACCAACTCCCCACCTTATTTTGCTTCTATTCAATGCTGCTGCATGCTGAGCCTGCTATTGACAATGTACACATTGTCTGCTTTCATTGCACACTTCAAATCACATACAAAACAGGTGATGCTCTTAACATGGATAGACTGTTTAGGCTAGTGGGTACTGTCTGCGCTTTGCCCCTTTGGGTCTTGGGTAAAAATCATGGTAGGGGAGTTTTTTATCCTTTTCTTTTGAATCTTTATTTTTAGATTAAAAATAAATCACTTGGTGGTGTGTGTGAATTCTGTTATGGCATGGTGTGACTCGGTAGTGCGAGCATATTTAATGCAACTTTTTACCTTCAATTACATCTGAATCATACAGTGAATCAAATTGAAAGCACAAGCAGCTTTTGCTGATGAAAACAATATACAAATTGCCTATAATCTGTGAGCCAGTTAAGGTGTTTCTGCATGTTTTATGTTACGTTACACTAATAGCAACTATAACACTTTAACGTAGTGGTTTTCGTGAAGATACATCTGTACTGGATCACAGAACATAGGCATGCTGCATATCATTTTAATCAGCAGAAGCAGATTGTTCTAATAAGATGCATTTTTGGGTGAAAAGATGCATTAAAAGATGCACAATGCTACCAAGTCACACAGCACTCCTATGACCTTAGACTCAAAACAATTCTCTCAACATTCTATTACTTGACATTTCTGCTATACAGTAGACATTGTATTTTACACATAACAGGGGGCAAATTTCACATAATGACTGATCATGTTAGGTTCAATACTTTTAAAATACACTACTTTGTTCATCCCTTCTCCTTTCCTCTCTGTGTATGGCCACCCAAGTTCCTAAACCGCCTCCCCCCACCATCACACAATTACTATTCATCTGCATTGAGCTCAATATATTGCACACCAACTCCCCACCTTCTTTTGCTTCTATTCAATTCTGCCGCATGCTGAGCCTGCTATTGACAATGTACACATTTTCTGCTTTCATTGCACACTTCAAATCACATACAAAACAGGTGATGCTCTCAACATGGATAGACTGTTTAGGCTAGTGGCTACTGTCTGCGCTTTCCGCCTTTGGGTCTTGGGTAAAAATCATGGTAGGGGAGTTTTTTATCCTTTTCTTTTGAATCTTTATATTTAGAATAAAAATAAATCACTTGGTGGTGTGTGTGAATTCTGTTATGGCACGGTGTGACTCGGTAGCGCAGGCATCTTTAATGCAACTTTTTACCTTCAATTTCATCTGAAACATACAGCAAATCAAACTGAAAGCACAAGCAGCTTTTGCTGATGAAAACAATATGCAAATTGCCTATAATCTGTGAGCCAGTTCAGGTGTTTCTGCATGTTTTATGTTACGTTACACTAATAGCGACTTAAACACTTTAACCTAGTGGTTTTCTTGAAGATACACCTGTACTGGATCACAGAACATAGGCATGCTGTATATCATTTTAATCAGCAACAGCAGATTGATCTAATAAGATGCATTTTAGGGTGAAAAGATGCATTAAAAGATGCACGATGCTACCAAGTCACACAGCACTCCTATGACCTTAGAATCAGAAAATTCTCTCAAAATACTATCACTTGACATTTCTGCTATACAGTAGACATTGTGTTGTACTCATAACAGGGGGCAAGTTTCTCATAATGAGAGATCATGTTAGGTTCAATACTTTTAAAATACACTACTTTGTTCTTTCCTTCTCCCTTCCTCTCTGTGTATGGCCACCCAAGTTCCTAAACCACCTCAACCCACCATCACACAATTACTATTCATCTGCATTGAACTCAATATATGGCTCACCAACTCCCCACCTTTTTTTGCTTCTATTCAATGCTGCCGCATGCTGAGCCTGCTATTGACAATGTATACATTGTCTGCTTTCATTGCACAATTCAAATCATATACAAAACAGGTGATGTTCTCAAAATGGATAAACTGTTTAGGCTAGTGGGTACTGTCTGCGCTTTGCATCTTGAGGTCTGGGGTTCAAATCATGGAAGGGGAGTTTTTATTCCTTTTCTTTTGAATCTTTATTTTTAGATTATAAATAAATCACTTGGTGGTGTGTGTGAATTCTGTTATGGCATGGTGTGACTCGGTAGTGCGAGCATCTTTAATGCAACTTTTTACCTTCAATTACATCTGAATCATACAGCGAATCAAATTGAAAGCACAAGCAGCTTTTGCTGATGAAAACAATATGCAAATTGCCTATAATCTGTGAGCCAGTTCAGGTGTTTCTGCATGTTTTATATTAAGTTACACTAATAGCAACTATAACACTTTAACGTATTGGTTTTCGTGAAGATACATCTGTACTGGATCACAGAACATATGCATGCTGCATATCACTTTAATCAGTAGAAGCAGATTGTTCTAATAAGGTGCATTTTTTGGTGAAAAGATGCATTAAAAGATGCACAATGCTACCAAGTCACACAGCACTCCTATGACCTTAGACTCAAAACAATTCTCTCAACTTTCTATTACTTGACATTTCTGCTATACAGTAGACATTGTATTTTACACATAACAGGGGGCAAGTTTCACATAATGACTGATCATGTTAGGTTCAATACTTTTAAAATACACTACTTTGTTCATCCCTTCTCCCTTCCTCTCTGTGTATGGCCACCCAAGATCCTAAAACACCTCCCCCCACCATCACACAATTACTATTCATCTGCATTGAGCTCAATATATGGCTCACCAACACCCCACCTTCTTTTGCTTCTATTCAATGCTGCAGCATGCTGAGCCTGCTATTTACAATGTTCACATTGTCTGCTTTCATTGCACACTTCAAATCACATACAAAAGAGGTGATTCTCTCAAAATGGATAGACTGTTTAGGCTAGTGGCTAATGTCTGCGCTTTGGACCTTGAGGTCTGGGGTTTGAATCATGGAAGGGGAGTTTTATTTCCTTTTCTTTTGAATCTTTATTTTTAGATAAAAAATAAATCACTTGGTGGTGTGTGTGAATACTGTTGTGGTATGGTGTGACTCAATAGCGCGAGCATCTTTAAAGCAACTTTTTACCTTCAATTGCATCTGAATCATACAACGAATAAAATTGAAAGCACAAGAAGCTTTTGCTGATGAAAACAATATGAAGCATGCCAATAATCTGTGAGCCACTTCAGGTGTTTCTGCATGTTTTATGTTACATTACACTAATAGCGAATATAACACTTTAACGTAGTGATTTTTTTGAAGATACACCTGTAGTGGATCACAGAACATAGGCATGCTGCATATCATTTTAATCAGCAGAAGCAGATTGTTCTAATAAGATGCATTTTAGGGTAAAAAGATGCATTAAAAGATGCACGATGCGATCAAGTCACACAGTACTCCAGTGACATTAGACTCAAAACAATTCTCTCAACATACTATCACTTGACATTTCTGCTATACTGTAGACAATGTATTGTACACATAACAGGGGGCAAGTTTCACATAATGAGAGATCATGTTCGGTTCAATACTTTTAAAATACACTACTTTGTTCTTCCCTTCTCCCTTCCTCTCTGTGTATGGCCACCCAAGTTCCTAGACCACCTCCCCCCACCATCACTCAATTACTATTCATCTGAATTGAGCTCAATATATGGCTCACCAACTCCCCACCTTCTTTTGCTTCAATTCAATTCAGCCGCATGTTGAGCCTGCTATTGACAGTGTACACATTGTCTGCTTTCATTGCACACTTCAAATCACATACAAAACTGGTGATGCTCTCAACATGGATAGACTGTTTAGGCTAGTGGGTACTGTCTGCGTTTTGCACCTTGAGGTCTGGGGTTCAAATCATGGAAGTAGAGTTTTTTTTCCTTTTCTTTTGAATCTTAATTTTAGATTAAAAATAAATCACTTGGGGGAGTTTGTGAATTCTGTTATGGCATGGTGTGACTCGGTAGCGCGAGCATCTTTAATGCAACTTTTTACCTTCAATTACATCTGAATCATACAGCGAATCAAATTGAAAGCACAATCAGCTTTTGATGATGAAAACAATATGCAAATTACCTATAATCTTTGAGCCAGTTCAGGTGTTTCTGCATGTTTTATGTTACGTTACACTAATAGCGACTACAACCCTTTAACGTATTGGTTTTCTTGAAGATACACCTGTACTGGATCACAGAACATAGACATGCTGCATATCATTTTAATCAGCAGAAGCAGATTGTTCTAATAAGATGCATTTAGTGTGAAAAGATGCATTAAAAGATGCACGATGCTACCAAGTCACAGTGTACTCCTATGACCTTAGACTCAAAACAATTCTCTCAACATCCTATTACTTGACATTTCTGCTATACAGTAGACATTGTATTGTACTCATAACAGGGGGCAAGTTTCACATAATGAGAGATCATGTTAGGTTCAATACTTTTAAAATACACTGCTTTGTTCTTCCATTTTCCCTTCCTCTCTGTGTATGGCCACCCAAGTTACTAAACCACCTCCCCCCACCATCACACAATTACTATTCATCTGCATTGAGCTCAATATATGGCTCACCAACACCCCACCTTCTTTTGCTTCTATTCAATGCTGCCGCATGCTGAGCCTGCTATTTACAATGTACACATTGTCTACTTTCATTGCACACTTCAAATCACATACAAAAGAGGTGATTCTCTCAAAACGGATAGACTGTTTAGGCTAGTGGCTAATGTCTGCGCTTTGCACCTTGAGGTCTGGGGTTTGAATCATGGAAGGGGAGTTTTATTTCCTTTTCTTTTGAATCTTTATTTTTAGATAAAAAATAAATCACTTGGTGGTGTGTGTGAATTCTGTTGTGGCATGGTGTGACTCGATAGCACGAGCATCTTTAATGCAACTTTTTACCTTCAATTGCATCTGAATCATACAGCGAATTAAACTGAAAGCACAAGCAGCTTTTGCTGATGAAAACAATATGAAGCATGCCTATAATCTGTGAGCCAGTTCAGGTATTTCTGCATGTTTTATGTTACGTTACACTAATAGCGACTATAACACTTTAACTTTGTGGTTTTCTTGAAGATGCACCTGTACTGGATCACAGAACATAGACATGCTGCATATCATTTTAATCATCAGAAGCAGATTGTTCTAATAAGTTGTATTTTAGGGTAAAAAGACGCATTAAAAGATGCACGATGCTACCAAGTCACACAGCACTCCTATGACCTTAGACTCAAACATTTCTCTCAACATCCTATGACTTGAAATTTCTGCTATACAGTAGACATTATATTGTACACATAACAGGGGGCAAGTTTCACATAATGAGAGATCATGTTAGGTTCAATACTTTTAAAATACACTACTTTGTTCTTCCCTTCTCCCTTCCTCTCTGTGTATGGCCACCCAAGTTCCTAAACCACCTCCACCCACCATCACACAATTACTATTCATCTGCATTGAGCTCAATTTATGGCTCACCAACTCCCACCTTCTTTTGCTTTTATTCAATGCCGCCGCATGCTGAGCATACTATTTACAAAGTACACATTGTCTACTTTCATTGCACACTTCAAATCACATACAAAACAGGTGATGCTCTCAACATGGATAGACTGTTTAGGATAGTGGGTACTGTCTGCGCTTTGCACCTTGAGGTCTGGGGTACAAATCATGGAAGGGGTGTTTTTTTTTCCTTTTCTTTTGAATCTTTATTTTTAGATTAAAAATAAATCACTTGGTGGTTTGTGTGAATTCTGTTATGGCATGGTGTGACTCGGTAGCGCGAGCATCTTTAATGCAACTTTTTCCTTCAATTACATCTGAATCA
This sequence comes from Taudactylus pleione, assembly GCA_031769625.1. NCBI lineage: Eukaryota > Metazoa > Chordata > Amphibia > Anura > Myobatrachidae > Taudactylus > Taudactylus pleione. The sequence continues at coordinate 9,033,493 of JAUIMM010000759.1, forward strand.
TACTGCGAATCAAATTGAAAGCACAAGCAGCTTTTGCTGATGAAAACAATATGCAAATTGCCTATAATTTGTGAGCCAGTTAAGGTGTTTCTGCATGTTTTATGTTACGTTACACTAATAGCGACTATAACACTTAAAAGTAGTGGTTTTCTTGAAGATACACCTGTACTGGATCACAGAACATAGGCATGCTGCATATCATTTTAATCAGCAGAAGCAGTTTCTTCTAGTAAGATGCATTTTAGGGTGAAAAGATGCATTAAAAGATGCACGATGATACCAAGTCACACAGCACCCCTATGACCTTAGACTCAAAACAATTCTCTCAACATCCTATTACTTGACATTTCTGCTATACAGTAGACATTGTATTGTACTCATAACAGGGGGCAAGTTTAACATAATGAGAGATCTTGTTAGGTTCAATACTTTTAAAATACACTACTTTGTTCTTCCATTCTCTCTTCCTCTCTGAGTATGGCCACCCAAGTTACTAAACCACCATCCCCCCCACCATCACACAATTACTATTCATCTGCATTGAGCTCAATTTATGGCTCACCAACTCCCCACCTTCTTTTGCTTCTATTCAATGCTGCCGCATGCTGAGCCTGCTATTGACAATGTACACATTGTCTGCTTTCATTGCACACTTCAAATCACATACAAAACAGGTGATGTTCTCAACATGGATAGACTGTTTAGGCTAGTGGGTACTGTCTGGGTTTTGCATCTTGAGGTCTTGGGTTCATAACATGGAAGGGGAGTTTTGTTTTTCTTTTCTTTTGAATCTTTATTTTTAGATTAAAAATAAATCACTTGGTGGTGTGTGTGAATTCTGTTATGGCATGGTGTGACTCGGTAGTGCGAGCATCTTTAATGCAACTTTTTACCTTCAATTACATCTGAATCATACATCGAATCAAATTGAAAGCACAACAGCTTTTGTTGATGAAAACAATATGCAAATTGCCTATAATCTGTGAGCCAGTTCAGGTGTTTCTGCATGTTTTATGTTACATTACACTAATAGCGACTATGACACTTTAACGTAGTGGTTTTCTTGAAGTTAATCCTGTCCTGGATCACAGAACATAGGCATGCTGCATATCATTTTAATCAGCAAAAGCCTATTGTTCTAATAAGATGCATTTTAGGGTGAAAAGATGCATTAAAAGATGCACGATGCTACCAAGTCACACAGCACTCCTCTGACCTTAGACTCAAAACAATTCTCTCAACATCCTATCACTTGACATTTCTGCTATACAGTAGACATTGTAATGTACTCATAACAGGGGGCAAGTTTCACATATTGAGAGATCATGATAGGTTCAATACTTTTAAAATACACTACTTTGTTCTTCCCTTCTCCCTTCCTCTCTGTATATGGCCACCCAAGTTCCTAGACCACCTCCCCCCACCATCACACAATTACTATTCATCTGCATTGAGCTCAATATATGGCTCACCAACTCCCCACCTTCTTTTGCTTCAATTCAATTCTGCTGCATGCTGAGCCTGCTATTGACAGTGTACACATTGTCTGCTTTCATTGCACACTTCAAATCACATACAATACTGGTGATGCTCTCAACATGGATAGACTGTTTAGGCTAGTGGGTACTGTCTGCGTTTTGCACCTTGAGGTCTGGGGTTCAAATCATGGAAGTAGAGTTTTTTTTCCTTTTCTTTTGAATCTTAATTTTAGATTAAAAATAAATCACTTGGGGGAGTTTGTGAATTCTGTTATGGCATGGTGTGACTCGGTAGCGCGAGCATCTTTAATGCAACTTTTTACCTTCAATTACATCTGAATCATACAGCGAATCAAATTGAAAGCACAATCAGCTTTTGCTGATGAAAACAATATTCAAATTGCCTATAATCTGTGAGCCAGTTCAGGTGTTTCTGCATGTTTTATGTTACGTTACATTAATAGCGACTATAACACTTTAACGTATTGGTTTTCTTGAAGATACACCAGTACTGGATCACAGAACATAGACATGCTGCATATCATGTTAATCAGCAGAAGCAGATTGTTCTAATAAGATGCATTTAGGGTGAAAAGATGCATTAAAAGATGCACGATGTTACCAAGTCACAATGCACTCCTATGACCTTAGACTCATAACAATTCTCTCAACATCCTATCACTTGACATTTCTGCTATACAGTAGACATTGTATTGTACTCATAACAGGGGGCAAGTTTCACATAATGAGAGATCATGTTAGGTTCAATACTTTTAAAATACACTGCTTTGTTTTTCCATTTTCCCTTCCTCTCTGTGTATGGCCACCCAAGTTACTAAACCACCATCCCCCCCACCATCACACAATTACTATTCATCTGCATTGAGCTCAATATATGGCTCACCAACTCCCCACCTTTTCTTCTGCTTCTATTCAATGCTGCCGCATGCTGAGCCTGCTATTGACAATGTACACATTGTCTGCTTTCATTGCACACTTCAAATCTCATACAAAACAGGTGATACTCTCAACATGGATAGACTGTTTAGGCTAGTGGGTACTGTCTGTGCTTTGCATCTTGAGGTCTTGGGTTCATAACATGGAAGGGGAGTTTTGTTTTTCTTTTCTTTTGAATCTTTATTTTTAGATTTAAAAATAAATCACTTGGTGGTGTGTGTGAATTTTGTTATGGCATGGTGTGACTCGGTAGCGCAAGCTTCTTTAATGCTACTTTTTACCTTCAATTACATCTGAATCATACAGCGAATCAAATTGAAAGCACAAACAGCTTTTGCTGATGAAAACAATATGCAAATTGCCTATAATCTGTGAGCCAGTTCAGGTGTTTCTGCATGTTTTATGTCACATTACACTAATAGCGACTATGACACTTTAACATAGTGGTTTTCTTGAAGATACACCTGTACTGGATGACAGAACATAGGCATGCTGCATATCATTTTAATCAGCAAAAGCAGATTGTTCTAATAAGATGCAGTTTAGGGTGAAAAGATGCATTAAGAGATGCACGATGCTACCAAGTCACACAGCACTCCTCTGACCTTAGACTCAAAACAATTCTCTCAACATCCTATCACTTGACATTTTTGCTATACAGTAGACATTGTATTGTACTCATAACAGGGGGCAAATTTCACATAATGAGAGATCATGTTAGGTTCAATACTTTTAAAATACACTACTTTGTTCTTCCCTTCTCCCTTCCTCTCTGTGTATGGCCAACCAAGTTCCTAAACCACCTCCACCCACCATCACACAATTACTATTCATCTGCATTGAGCTCAATATATGGCTCACCAACTCCCCACCTTCTTTTGCTTCTATTCAATGCTGCCGCATGCTGAGACTGCTATTGACAATGTACACATTGTCTGCTTTCATTGCACACTTCAACTCACATACAAAACAGGTGATGCTCTCAACATGGATAGACTGTTTAGGCTAGTGGGTACTGTCTGCCCTTTGCATCTTGAGGTCTGGGGTTCAAATCATGGAAGGGGTTTTTTTTTTCCTTTTCTTTGAATCTTTATTTTTATATTAAAAATAAATCACTTGGTGGTGTGTGTGAATTCTGTTATGGCATGGTGTGACTCGGTAGCGCAAGCATCTTTAATGCAACTTTTTACCTTCAATTACATCTGAATCATACAGCGAATCAAATTGAAAGCACAAACAGCTTTTTCTGATGAAAATAATATGGAAATTGACTTAAATCTGTGAGCCAGTTCAGGTGTTTCTGCATGTTTTATGTTACATTACACTAATAGCGAGTACAGCACTTTAACGTAGTAGTTTTCTTGAAGATACACCTGTACTGGATGACACAACATAGGCATGCTGCATATCATTTTAATCAGCAAAAGCAGATTGTTCTAATAAGATGCAGTTTAGGGTGAAAAGATGCATTAAGAGATGCACGATGCTACCAAGTCACACAGCACTCCTCTGACCTTAGACTCAAAACAATTCTCTCAACATCCTATCACTTGACATTTCTGCTATACAGTAGACATTGTATTGTACTCATAACAGGGGGCAAATTTCACATAATGAGAGATCATGTTAGGTTCAATACTTTTAAAATACACTACTTTGTTCTTCACTTCTCCCTTCCTCTCTGTGTATGGCCAACCAAGTTCCTAAACCACCTCCACCCACCATCACACAATTACTATTCATCTGCATTGAGCTCAATATATGGCTCACCAACTCCCCACCTTCTTTTGCTTCTATTCAATGCTGCCGCATGCTGAGACTGCTATTGACAATGTACACATTGTCTGCTTTCAGTGCACACTTCAACTCACATACAAAACAGGTGATGCTCTCAACATGGATAGACTGTTTAGGCTAGTGGGTACTGTCTGCCCTTTGCATCTTGAGGTCTGGGGTTCAAATCATGGAATGGTTTTTTTTTTTCCTTTTCTTTGAATCTTTATTTTTATATTAAAAATAAATCACTTGGTGGTGTGTGTGAATTCTGTTATGGCATGGTGTGACTCGGTAGCGCGAGCATCTTTAATGCAACTTTTTACCTTCAATTACATCTGAATCAAACAGCGAATCAAATTGAAAGCACAAGCAGCTTTTGCTGAAGAAAACAATATGCAAATTGCCTATAATCTGTGAGCCAGTTCAGGTGTTTCTGCATGTTTTATGTTACGTTACACTAATAGCGACTATAACACTTTAATGTAGTAGTTTTCTTGAAGATACACCTGTACTGGATCACAGAACATAGGCATGCTGCATATCATTTTAATCAGCAAAAGCAGATTGTTCTAATAAAATGCAGTTTAGGGTGAAAAGATGCATTAAAAGATGCACGATGCTACCAAGTCACACAGCACTCCTCTGACCTTAGACTCAAAACAAATCTCTCAACATCCTATCACTTGAAATTTCTGTCATACAGTAGACATTGTATTGAACACATAACAGGGGGTAAGTTTCACATAATGATAGATCATGTTTGGTTCAATACTTTTAAAATACACTACTTTGTTCATCCCTTCTCCATTCCTCTCTGTGTATGGCCACCCAAGTTCCTAGACCACCTCCCCCTACCATCACACAATTACTTTTCATCTGCATTGAGCTCAATATATGGCTCACCAACTCCCCACCTTCTTTTGCTTCTATTCAATTCTGCCGCATGCTGAGCCTGCTATTGACAATGTACACATTGTCTGCTTTCATTGCACACTTCAAATCACATACAAAACAGGTGATGTTTTTGAAAATGGATAGACTGTTTAGGATAGTGGGTACTGTCTGCACTTTGCACCTTGTGGTCTAGGGTTCGAATCATGGAAAGGGAGGTTTTTTTTGCTTTTCTTTTGATTCTTTATTTTTAGATTAAAAATAAATCACTTGGTGGTGTGTGTGAATTCTGTTATGGCATGTTGTGACTCGGTAGCGCGAGCATCTTTAATGCAACTTTTTACCTTCAATTACATCTGAATCATACAGCGAATCAAATTGAAAGCACAAGCAGCTTTTGCTGATGAAAACAATATGCAAATTGCCTATAATCTGTGAGCCAGTTCAGGTGTTTCTGCATGTTTTAAATTACGTTACACTAATAGCGACTATAACACTTTAACGTAGTGGTTTTCTTGAAGATACACCAGAACTGGATCACAGAACATAGGCATGCTGCATATAATTTTAATCAGCAAAAGCAGATTGTTCTAATAAGATGCATTTTTAGTGTGAACAGTTGCATTAAAAGATGCACAATGCTACCAAGTCACATAGCATTCCTATGACCTTAGACTCAAAACAATTCTCTCAACATCCTATCACTTGACATTTCTGCTATACAGTAGACATTGTATTGTACTCATAACAGGGGGCAAGTTTCACATAATGAGAGATCATGTTAGGTTCAATACTTTTAAAATGCACTACTTTGTTCTTCCCTTCTCCCTTCCTCTCTGTGTATGGCCACCCAAGTTCCTAAACCACCTCCCCCCACAATCACACAGTTACAATTCATCTGCATTGAGCTCAATATTTGGCTCACCAACTCCCCACCTTCTTTTGCTTCTATTCAATGCTTCCGCATGCTGAGCCTGCTATTGACAATGTACACATTGTCTGCTTTCATTGCACACTTCAAATCACATACAAAACAGGTGATGTTTTCAAAATGGATAGACTGTTTAGGCTAGTGGGTACTGTCTGCGCTTTGCACCTTGAGGTCTGGGGATCAAATCATGGAAGGGGAGTTTTTATTCCTTTTCTTTTGAATCTTTATTTTTAGATTATAAATGAATCACTTGGTGGTGTGTGTGAATTCTATTATGGCATGGTGTGACTGGGTAGCGCGAGCATCTTTAATGCAACTTTTACCTTCAATTACATCTGAATCATACAGCGAATCAAATTGAAAGCACAAGCAGCTTTTGCTGACGAAAACAATATGCAAATAGCCTATAATCTGTGAGACAGTTCAGATGTTTCTGCATGTTTTATGTTACGTTACACTAATAGCAACTATAACACTTTAACGTAGTGGTTTTCGTGTAGATACATATGTACTGGATCACAGAACATAGGCATGCTGCATATCATTTTAATCACCAGAAACAGATTGTTCTAATAAGATGCAGTTTAGGGTGAAAAGATGCATTAAAAGATGCATGATGCTACCAAGTCACACAGCACTCCTATGACCTTAGACTCTAAACAATTCTCTCAACATCCTATCACTTGACATTTCTGCTATACAGTAGACATTGTATTGTACTCATAACAGAGGGCAAGTTTCACATAATGAGAGATCATGTTAGGTTCAATACTTTTAAAATACACTACTTTGTTCTTCCCTTCTCCCTTCCTCTCTGTGTATGGCCACCCAAGTTCCTAAACCACCTCCCCCAACCATCACACAATTACTATTCATCTGCATTGAGCTCAATATATGGCTCACCAACTCCCCACCTTCTTTTGCTTCTATTCAATGCTGCCGCATGCTGAGCCTGCTATTGACAATGTACACATTGTCTGCTTTCATTGCACACTTCAAATCACATACAAAACAGGTGATGCTCTCAACATGGATAGACTGTTTAGGCTAGTTGGTACTGTCTGCGCTTTGCCCCTTTGGGTCTTGGGTAAAAATCATGGAAGGGGAGTTATTTATTTTTTTCTTTTGAATCTTTATTTTTAGATTAAAAATAAATCACTTGGTGGTGTGTGTGAATTCTGTTATGGCATGGTGTGACTCGGTAGCGCAAGTATCTTTAATGACATTTTTTACCGTCAATTTCATCTGAGTCATACAGCGAATCAAACTGAAAGCACAAGCAGCTTTTGCTGGTGAAAACAATATGCAAATTGCCTATAATCTGTGAGCCAGTTCAGGTGTTTCTGCATGTTTTATGTTACGTTACACTAATAGCAACCATAACACTTTAACGTAGTGGTTTTCGTGTAGATACAACTGTACTGGATCACAGAACATAGGCATGCTGCATATCATTTTAATCAGCAGAAGCAGATTGTTCTAATAAGATACATTTTAGGGTGAAAAGATGCATTAAAAGATGCACAGTGCTACCAAGTCACACAGCACTCCTATGACCTTAGACTCAAAACAATTCTCTCAACATTCTATTACTTGACATTTCTGCTATACAGTAGACATTGTATTTTACACATAACAGGGGGCAAGTTTCACATAATGAGTGATCATGTTATGTTCAATACTTTTAAAATACACTACTTTATTCTTCCCTTCTCCCTTCCTCTCTGTGTATGGCCACCCAAGTTCCTAGACCACCTCCCCCCACCATATCACAATTACTATTCATCTGCATTGAGCTCATTATATGGCTCACCAACACCCAACCTTCTTTTCCTTCTATTCAATGCTGCAGCATGCTGAGCCTGCTATTGACAATGTACACATTGTCTGCTTTCATTGCACACTTCAAATCACATACAAAACAGGTGACGCTCTCAACATGGATAGACTGTTTAGGCTAGTGTGTACTGTCTGCACTTTGCACTTTGAGGTCTTGGGTTCGAATCATGGAAGGGGTGTTTTATTTTTCCTTTTCTTTTGAATCTTATTTTTAGATTTAAAATAAATGACTTGGTGGTGTGTGTGATTTCTGTTTTGGCATGGTGTGACTCGGCAGCGCGAGCATCTTTAATGCAACTTTTTACCTTCAATTACATCTGATTCATACAGCGAATCAAATTGAAAACACAAGCAGCTTTTGCTGATGAAAACAATATGCAGCATGCCTATAATCTGTGAGCCAGTTCAGGTGTTTCTGCATATTTTATGTTACGTTACCCTAATACCGACTATAACCCTTTAACGTAGTGGTTTTCTTGAAGATACACCTGTACTGTATCACAGAACATAGGCATGCTGCATATCATTTTAATCAGCAGAAGCAGATTGTTCTAATAAGATACATTTTAGGGTAAAAAGACGCATTAAAAGATGCACGATGCTACCAAGTCACAGAGCACTCCTATGACCTTAGACTCAAAACATTTCTCTCAACATCCTATCACTTGACATTTCTGCTATACAGTTGACATTGTATTTTAAACATAACAGGGGGCAAGTTTCACATAATGAGAGATCATGTTAGGTTCAATACTTTTAAAATACACTACTTTGTTCTTCCCTTCTCCCTTCCTCTCTTTGTATGGCCATCCAAGTTGCTAGACCACCTCCCCTCACCATCACACAATTACTATTCATCTCCATTGAGCTCATTATATGGCTCACCAACACCCCTCTTTCTTTTGCTTCTATTCAATGCTGCCGCATGCTGAGCCAGCTATTGACAATGTACACATTGTATGCTTTCATGGCACACTTCAAATCACATACAAAGCAGGTGATGCTTTCCACATGTGTAGATTGTTTAGGCTAGTGTGTACTGTCTGCGCTTTGCACCTTGATGTCTGGGGTTTGAATCATGGAAGGGGAGTTTTTTTTTTCCTTTTCTTTTGAATCTTTATTTTTAGATTAAAAATAAATCACTTGGTGGTGTGTGTAAATTCTGTTATGGCATGGTGTGACTCGGTAGCGCGAGCATCTTTAATGCAACTTTTTACCTTCAATTTCATCTGAATCATAGAGCTTATCAAATTGAAACCAGAAGCAGCCTTTGCTGATGAAAACAATATGCAAATTGCCTATAATCTGTGAGCCAGTTCAGGTGTTTCTGCATGTTTTATGTTATGTTACACTAATAGCGACTATAACACTTTAACCTAGTGGTTTTCTTGAAGATACACCTGTACTGGATCACAGAACATAGGCATACTGCATATCATTTTAATCAGCAAAAGCAGATTGTTCTAATAAGATGCATTTTAGGGTGAAAAGATTCATTAAAAGATGCACGATGCTACCAAGTCACACAGCACTCCTAGGACCTGAGAATCAGAAAATTCTCTCAAAATACTATCACTTGACATTTCAGCTATACAGTAGACATTGTATTGTACTCATAACAGGGGGCAAGTTTCACATAATGAGAGATCATGTTAGGTTCAACACTTTTAAAATACACTACTTTGTTCTTCCCTTCTCCCTTCCTCTCTGTGTATGGCCACCCAAGTTCCTAAACCAACTCCCCCCACCATCACACAATTACTATTCATCTGCATTGAGCTCAAAATATGGCTCACCAACTCCCCACCTTCTTTTGCTTCTATTCAATGCTGCCGCATGCTGAGCCTGCTATTGACAATGTACACATTGTCTGCTTTCATTGCACACTTCAAATCACATACAAAACAGGTGATGCTCTCAACATGGATAGACTGTTTAGGCTAGTGGGTACTGTCTGCGCTTTCCCCCTTTGGGTCTGGAGTAAAAATAATGGAAGGGGAGTTTTTTATCCTTTTCTTTTGAATCTTTATTTTTAGATTAAAAATAAATCATTTGGTAGTGTGTGTGAATTCTGTTATGGCATGGTGTGACTTGGTAGCAAAAGCTTCTTTAATGCAACTTTTTACCTTCAATTTCATCTGAATCATACAGCGAATCAAACTGAAAGCACAAGCAGCTTTTGCTGATGAAAACAATATGCAAATTGCCTATAATCTATGAGCCAGTTCAGGTGTTTCTGCATGTTTTATGTTACGTTACACTAATAGCGACTATAACCCTTAAGCATAGTGGTTTTCTTGAAGATACACCTGTACTGGATCACAGAACATAGGCATGCTGCATATCATTTTAATCAGCAAAAGCAGATTGTTCTAATAAGATGCATTTTAGGGTGAAAAGATGCATTAAAAGATGCACGATGCTACCAAGTCACACAGTACTACTATGACCTTAGACTCAAAACAATTCTCTCAACGTTCTATAACTTGACATTTCTGCTATACAGTAGACATTGTTTTGTACTCATAACAGGGGGCAAGTTTCACATAATGAGAGATCATGTTAGGTTCAATACTTTTAAAATACACTACTTTGTTCTTCCCTTCTCACTTCCTCTATGTGTATGGCCACCTAAGTTCCTAAACCAGCTCCCCACACCATCACACAATTACTATTCATCTGCATTGAGCTCAATATATGGCTCACCAAATCCCCACCTTCTTTTGCTTCTATTCAATGCTGCCGCATGCTGAGCCTGCTATTGACAATGTACACATTGTCTGCTTTCATTGCACACTTCAAATCACATACAAAACAGGTGATGCTCTCAACATGGATAGATTGTTTAGGCTAGTGGGTACTGTCTGTGCTTTGCACTTTGAGGTCTGGGGTTCAAATGATGGTAGGGGAGTTTTTTATCCTTTTCTTTTGAATATTTATTTTTAGATTAAAAATAAATCACTTGGTGGTGTGTGTGAATTCTGTTATGGCATGGTGTGACTCGGTAGCGCAAGCATCTTTAATGCAACTTTTTACCTTCAATTACATCTGAATCATACAGCGAATCAAATTGAAAGCACAAGCAGCTTTTGCAGATGAGAACAATATGCAAATTGCCTATAATCTGTGAGCCAGTTCTGGTGCTTCTGCATGTTTTATGTTACGTTACACTAATAGCGACTATAACCCTTAAACATAGTGGTTTTCTTGAAGATACACCTGTACTGGATCACATAACATAGGCATTCTGCATATCATTTTAATCAGGAAAAGCAGATTGTTCTAATAAGATGCATTTAGGGTGAAAAGATGCATTAAAAGATGCACGATGCTACCAAGTCACAAGGCACTCCTATGACCTTAGACTCAAAACAATTCTCTCAACATATTATCACTTGACAGTTCGGCTATACAGTAGACATTGTATTGTACTCATAACAGGGGGCAAGTTTCACATAATGAGAGATCATGTTAGGTTCAATACTTTTAAAATACATTACTTTGTTCTTCCCTTCTCACTTCCTCTCTGTGTATGGCCACCCAAGTTCCAAGACCACCTCCCCCCACCATCACACAATTACTATTCATTTGCATTGAGCTCATTATATGGCTCACCAACACCCCACCTTCTTTTTCTTCTATTCGATGCTGCCGCATGCTGAGCCTGCTATTGACAATGTACACATTGTCTGCTTTCATTGCACACTTCAAATCACATACAAAACAGGTGACGTTCTCAACATGGATTGACTGTTTAGGCTAGTGTGTACTGTCTGCACTTTGCACCTTGAGGTCTGGGGTTCGAATCATGGAAGGGGTGTTTTATTTTCCTTTTCTTTTGAATCATTATTTTTAGATTTAAAATAAATGACTTGGTGGTGTGTGTGAATTCTGTTTTGGCATGGTGTGACTCGGCAGTGCGAGCATCTTTAATGCAACTTTTTACCTTCAATTGCATCTGAATCATAGAGCTTATCAAATTGAAACCAGAAGCAGCCTTTGCTGATGAAAACAATATGCAAATTGCCTATAATCTGTGAGCCAGATCAGGTGTTTATGCATGTTTTATGTTACGTTACACTAATAGCAACTATAACACTTTAACGTAGTGGTTTTCTTGAAGATACACCCGTACTGGATCACAGAACATAGGCATGCTGCATATCATTTTAATCAGCAAAAGCAGATTGTTCTAATAAGATACATTTTAGGGTGAAAAGATGCATTAAAAGATGCACGATGCTACCAAGTCACACAGCACTCCTATGACCTTAGAGTCAAAACAATTCTCTCAACGTTCTATTACTTGACATTTCTGCTATACATAAGACATTGTATTGTACTCATAACAGGGGGCAAGTTTCACATAATGAGAAATCATGTTAGGTTCAATACTTTTAAAATACACTACTTTCTTCTTCCCTTTTCACTTCCTCTATGTGTATGGCCACCTAAGTTCCTAAACCAGCTCCCCACACCATCACACAATTACTATTCATTTGCATTGAGCTCAATATATGGCTCACCAACTCCCCACCTTCTTTTGCTTCTATTCAGTGCTGCCGCATGCTGAGCCTACTATTGACAATGTACACATTGTCTGCTTTCATTGCACACTTCAAATCACATACAAAACAGGTGATGCTCTCAACATGGATAGATTGTTTAGGCTAGTGGGTACTGTCTGTGCATTGCTCTTTGAGGTCTGGGGTTTAAATGATTTTAGGGGAGTTTTTTATCCTTTTCTTTTGAATCTTTATTTTTAGATTAAAAATAAATCACTTTTTGGTGTGTGTGAATTCTGTTACGGCATGGTGTGACTCGGTAGCGCAAGCATCTTTAATGCAACTTTTTACCTTCAATTACATCTAAATCATACAGCGAATCAAATTGAAAGCACAAACAGCTTTTGCAGATGAAAACAATATGCAAATTGCCTATAATCTGTGAGCCAGTTCTGGTGTTTCTGCATGTTTTATATTACGTTACACTAATAGCGACTATAACCCTTAAACATAGTGGTTTTCTTGAAGATACACCTGTACTGGATCACAGAACATAGGCATGCTGCATATCATTTTAATCTGCAGAAGCAGATTGTTCTAATAAGATGCATTTTAGGGTAAAAAGACGCATTAAAAGATGCACGATGCTACCAAGTCACACAGCACTCCTTTGACCTTAGACTCAAAACATTTCTCTCAACATCCTATCACTTGACATTTCTGCTATACAGTAGACATTGTATTTTACACATAACAGGGGGCAAGTTTCACATAATGAGAGATCATGTTAGGTTCAATACATTTAAAATACACTACTTTGTTCTTCCCTTCTCTCTTCCTCTCTTTGTATGGCCACCCAAGTTGCTAGACCACCTCCCCCCACCATCACACAATTACTATTCATCTCTATTGAGCTCATTATATGGCTCACCAACACCCCTCTTTCTTTTGCTTCTATTCAATGCTGCCGCATGCTGAGCCTGCTATTGACAATGTACACATTGTCTGCTTTCATTGCACACTTCAAATCACATACACAACAGGTGATGTTCTCAACATGGATAGACTGTTTAGGCTAGTGGGTTCCTTCTGCGCTTTGCACTTTGAGATCTGGGGTTCAAATCATGGAAGGGCAGGTTTTTTTCCTTTTCTTTTGAATCTTTATTTTTAGATTAAAAATAAATCACTTGGTTGTGTATGTGAATTCTGTTATGGCATGGTGTGACTCTGCAGCGCGAACATCTTTAATGCAACTTTTTACCTTCAATTGCATCTGAATCATAGAGCTTATCAAATTGAAACCAGAAGCAGCCTTTGCTGATGAAACCAATATGCAAATTGCCTATAATCTGTGAGCCAGATCAGGTGTTTATGCATGTTTTATGTTTCATTACACTAATAGCGACTATAACACTTTAACGTAGTGGTTTTCTTGAAGATTCACCTGTACTGGATCACAGAACATAGGCATGCTGCATATCATTTTAATCAGCAAATGCAGATTGTTCTAATAAGATGCATTTTAGGGTGAAAAGATGCATTAAAAGATGCACAATGCTACCAAGTCACACAGCACTCCTATGACCTTAGACTCAAAACAATTCTCTCAACGTTCTATTACTTGACATTTCTGCTATACAGTAGACATTGTATTTTACACATTACAGGGGTCAAGTTTCACATAATGAGAGATCATGTTAGGTTCAATACTTTTAAAATACACTACTTTGTTCTTCCCTTCTCCCTTTCTCTCTTTGTATGGCCACCCAAGTTGCTAGACCACCTCCCCCCACCATCACACAATTACTATTCATCTCCATTGAGCTCAATATATGGCTCACCAACACCCCTCTTTCTTTTGCTTCTATTCAATGCTGCCACATGCTGAGCCTGCTATTGACAATATACACATTGTCTGCTTTCATGGCACACTTCAAATCACATACAAAACAGGTGATGCTTTCTACATGTGTAGATTGTTTAGGCTAGTGGGTACTGTCTGCGCTTTGCACCTTGAGGGCTTGTGTTCAAATCATGGAAGGGGTGTTTTTTTTCCTTTTCTTTTGAATCTTTATTTTTAGATTAAAAATAAATCACTTTGTGGTGTGTGTGAATTCTATTATGGCATGGTGTGACTCGGCAGCACGAGCATCTTTAATGCAACTTTTTACCTTCAATTGCATCTGAATCATACAGCAAATCAAATTGAAAGCACAAGCAGCTTTTGCTGATGAAAACAATATGCAAATTGCCTATAATCTGTGAGCCAGTTCAGGTGTTTCTGCATGTTTTATGTAACGTTACCCTAATAGCGACTATAACACTTTAACGAAGTGGTTTTCTTGAAGATACACCTGTACTGGATCACAGAACATAGGCATGCTGCATATCGTTTTAATCAGCAAAAGCAGATTGTTCTAATAAGATGCATTCTAGGGTGAAAATATGCATTAAAAGATGTACGATGCTACCAAGTCACACAGCACTCCTATGACCTTAGACTCAAAACAATTCTCTCAACTTCCTATCACTTGACATTTCTGCTATACAGTAGACATTGTATTGTACTCATAACAGGGGGCAAGTTTCACATAATGAGAGATCATGTTAGGTTCAATACTTTTAAAATACACTACTTTGTTCTTCCCTTCTCACTTCCTCTCTGTGTATAGCCACCCAAGTTCCTAAACCACCTCCCCCCACCATCACACAATTATAATTCATCTGCAGTGAGCTCATTATATGGCTCACTAACACCCCACCTTCTTTTGCTTCTATTAAATGCTGCAGCATGCTGAGCCTGCTATTGACAAGGTATACATTATTCTGCTTTAATTGCACACTTCACATCACATACACAACAGGTGATTTTCTCAACATGGATAGACTGTTTGGTCTAGTGGGTACTGTCTGTGCTTTGCACCTTGGGGTCTGGGGTTCTAATCATGGAAGGGTTGTTTTTTTTCCTTTTCTTTTGTATCTTTGTTATTAGATTAAAAATTAATCACTTTTTGGTGTGTGTGAATTCTGTTATGGCATGGTGTGACTCGGTAGCGCGAGCATCTTTTATGCAACTTTTTACCTTCAAATACAACTGAATCACACAGCAAATTAATTTGATAGCACAGGCTGATGAAAACAATTTGCAGCATGCCTTTAATCTTGGAGCCAGTGCAGGTGTTTCTGCATGTTTTACGTTACGTTACACTTGTAGCGACTATAACACTTTAACGTAGTGGTTTTCTTGAAGATACACCTGTACTGGATCACAGAACAAAGGCATTCTGCATATCATTTTAATCAGCAAAAGCAGATTGTTCTAATAAGATGCATTTTAGGGTGAAAAGATGCATTAAAAGATGCACGATGCTACCATGTCACACAGCACTCCTATGACCTTAGACTCAAAACAATTCTCTCAACATCCTATCACTTGACATTTCTGCTATACAGGAGACATTGTACTGTACTCATAACAGGGGGCACGTTTCACATAATGAGAGATCATGTTAGGTTCAATACTTTTAAAATACACTACTTTGTTCTTCCCTTCTCCCTTCCTCTCTGTGAATGGCCACCCAAGTTCCTAGACCACCTCTCCCCACCATCACACAATTACTGTTCATCTGCATTCAGCTCATTATATGGCTCACCCACACCCCACCTTCTTTTGCTTCTATTCAATGCTGCTGCATGCTAAGCCTGCTATTGACAATGTGCACATTGTCTGCTTTCATTGCCTACTTCAAATCACATACAAAACAGGTGATGCTTTCAACATGGATAGACTGTTTAGGCTAGTGGGTACTGTCTGCGCTTTGCACCTTGAGGTCTGGGGTTCGAATCATGAAAGGTGAGTTTTCTTTACTTTTCTTTTGAATCTTTATTTTTAGATTAAAAATAATCACTTGGTGGTGTGTGTGAATTCTGTTATGGCATGGTGTGACTCGGTAGAGCGTGCATCTTTAATGCAACTTTTTACCTTCAAATGCATCTGATTCATACAGCGAATCAAAATGAAAGCACAAGCAGCTTTTGCTGATGAAAACAATATGCAAATTGCCTATAATCTGTGAGCCAGTTCAGGTGTTTCTGCATGTTTTAGGTTACATTACCCTAATAGCGACTATAACACTTTAACGTAGAGGTTTTCTTGAAGATACACCTTTACTGGATCACAGAACATAAGCATGCTGCATATCCTTTTAATCAGCAGAAACAGATTGTTCTAATAAGATGCATTTTAGGGTGAAAAGATGCATTAAAAGATGCACGATGCTACCAAGTCACACAGCACTCCTATGACCTTAGACTCAAAACATTTCTCTCAACATCCTATCACTTGAAATTTCTGCTATACAGTAGACATTGTATTGTACACATAACAGGGGGCAAGTTTCACATAATGAGAGATCATGTTAGGTTCAATACTTTTAAAATACACTACTTTGTACTTTCCTTTTTCCTTCCTCTCTGTGTATGGCCACTCAAGTTCCTTAACCACCTCCCCCCACCATCACACAATTATAATTCATCTGCAGTAAACTCAATATATGGCTCACCAACACCCCACCTTCTTTTGCTTCTATTCAATGCTGCAGCATGCTGAGCCTGCTATTGACAAGGTATACATTGTCTGCTTTAAGTGCACACTTCACATCACATACACAACAGGTGATGTTCTCAACATGGATAGACTGTTTAGTCTAGTGGGTACTGTCTGTGCTTTGCACCTTGAGGTCTGGGGCTTTAATCATGGAAGAGTTGTTTTTTTTCCTTTTCTTTTGTATCTTTATTATTAGATTAAAAATTAATCACTTTTTGGTGTGTGTGAATTCTGTTATGGCATGGTGTGACTCGGTAGCGCGAGCATCTTTTATGCAACTTTTTACCTTCAAATACAACAGAATCACACAGCAAATTAATTTGATAGCACAGGCAGCTTTTGCTGATGAAAAAATATGCAGCATGCCTATAATCTGTGAGCCAGTTCAGGTGTTTCTGCATGTTTTATGTTACGTTACACTATTACCGACTGTAACACTTTAACGTAGTGGTTTTCTTGAAGATACACCTGTACTGGATCACAGAACATAGGCATTCTGCATATCATTTTAATCAGCAAAAGCAGATTGTTCTAATAAGATGCATTTTAGGGTGAAAAGATGCAATAAAAGATGCACGATGCTACCAAGTCACACAGCACTCCTATGACCTTAGACTCAAATCAATTCTCTCAACATCCTATCACTTGACATTTCTGCTATACAGTAGACATTGTATTGTACTCATAACAGGGGGCACGTTTCACATAATGAGAGATCATGTTAGGTTCAATACTTTTAAAATACACTACTTTGTACTTCCCTTCTCCCTTCCTCTCTGTGAATGGCCACCCAAGTTCCTAGACCACCTCCCCCACCATCACACAATTATAATTCATCTGCAGTGAGCTCATTATATGGCTCACCAACACCCCACCTTCTTCTGTATCTATTCAATGCTGCAGCATGCTGAGCCTGCTATTGACAAGGTATACATTG
The DNA here is from genome assembly GCA_031769625.1 of Taudactylus pleione. NCBI lineage: Eukaryota > Metazoa > Chordata > Amphibia > Anura > Myobatrachidae > Taudactylus > Taudactylus pleione. The sequence continues at coordinate 9,051,413 of JAUIMM010000759.1, forward strand.
TCTGCTTTATTTGCACACTTCACATCACATACACAACAGGTGATGTTCACAACATGGATAGACTGTTTAGTCTAGTGGGTACTGTCTGTGCTTTGCACCTGGGGTTCGAATCATGGAAGGGTTGTTTTTTTTTCATTTTCTTTTGTATCTTTATATTTAGATTAAAAATTAATCACTTTTTGGTGTGTGTGAATTCTGTTATGGCATGGTGTGACTCGGTAGCGCGAGCATCTTTTATGCAACTTTTTACCTTCAAATACAACTGAATCACACAGCAAATTAATTTGATAACATAGGCAGCTTTTGCTGATGAAAACAATATGCAGCATGTCTATAATCTGTGAGCCAGTTCAGGTGTTACTGCATGTTTTAAGTTACGTTACACTAATAGTGACTATAACACTTTAACGTAGTGGTTTTCTTGAAGATACACCTGTTCTGGATCACAGAACATAGGCATTCTGCATATCATTTTAATCAGCAAAAGCAGATTGTTCTAATAAGATGCATTTTAGGGTGAAAAGATGCATTAAAAGATGCACGATGCAACCAAGTCACACAGCACTCCTATGACCTTAGACTCAAAACAATTCTCTCAACATCCTATCGCTTGACATTTCTGCTATACAGTAGATATTGTATTGTACTCATAACAGGGGGCAAGTTTCACATAATGAGAGATCATGTTAGGTTCAATACTTTTAAAATACACTACTTTGTTCTTCCCTTCTCCCTGCCTCTCTGTAAATGGCCACCCAAGGTCCTAGACCACCTCCCCCCACCATCACACAATTACTGTTCATCTGCATTGAGCTCATTATATGGCTCACCCACACCCCACCTTCTTTTGCTTATATTCAATGCTGCCGCATGCTAAGCCTGCTATTGACAATGTGCACATTGTCTGCTTCATTGCACACTTCAAATCACATACAAAACAGGTGATGCTCTCAACATGGATAGACTGTTTAGGCTAGTGGGTAATGTCTCCGCTTTGCATCTTGAGGTCTGGTGTTCTAATCATGGAAGGGGTGTTTTTTTCCTTTTCTTTTAAATCTTTATTTTTAGATTAAAAATAAATCACTTTGTTGTGTGTGTGAATTCTGTTTTGGCATGGTGTGACTCGGCAGCACAAGCATCTTTAATGAAACTTGTTATCTTCAATTGCATCTGAATCATACAGCCAATCAAATTGAAAGCACAATCTGCTTTTGCTGATGAAAACAATATGCAAATTGCCAATAATCTGTGAGCCAGTTCAGGTGTTTCTGCATGTTTTATGTTACGTTACCCTAATAGCGACTATAACACTTTAACGTAGTGGTTTTCTTGAAGATACACGTGTACTGGATCACAGAACATAGGCATACTGCATATCATTTTTATCAGCAAAAGCAGATTGTTCTAATAAGATGCATTGTAGGGTGAAAAGATGCATTAAAAGATGCACGATGCTTCCAAGTCATACAGCACTCCTATGACCTTAGACTCAAAACATTTCTCTCAACATCCTATCACTTGAAATTTCTGCTATACAGTAGACATTGTATTGTACTCATCACAGGGGGCAAGTTTCACATAATGAGAGATCATGTTAGGTTCAATACTTTTAAAATACACTACTTTGTACTTTCCTTCTCCATTCCTCTCTGTGTATGGCCACTCAAGTTCCTAAACTACCTCCCCCAACCATCACACAATTACTATTCATCTGCATTGAGCTCATTATATGGCTCACCAACACCCCACCTTCTTTTGCTTCTATTCAATGCTGCCGCATGCTAAGCCTGCTATTGACAATGTACACATTGTCTGCTTTCATTGCACACTTAAAATCACATACAAAAGGTGATGCTCTCAACATGGATAGACTGTTTAGGCTAGTGGTTTTGTCTGCATTTTGCACCATGAGAGCTGGGGTTCGAATCCGGGAAGTGGAGTTTTTTTTCCCTTTTCTTTTGAATCTTTATTTTTAGATTAAAAATAAATCACTTTGTGGTGTGTGTGAATTATTTTATGGCATGGTGTGACTCGGCAGTGAGAGCTTCTTTAATGCAACTTTTCACCTTCAATTGCATCTGAATCATACAGCTTATCAAATTGAAAGCACAAGCAGCTTTTGCTGATGAAAATAATATGCAAATTGCCTATAATCTGTGAGCCAGTTCAGGTGTTTCTGCATGTTTTATTTTACGTTTACACTAACAGCGACTATAACACTTTAACGTAGTGTTTTTCTTGAAGATACACCTGTACTGGATCACAGAACATAGGCATGCTGCATATCATTTTAATCAGCAGAAACAGATTGTTCTAATATAATGTATTTTAGGGTGAAAAGACGCATTAAAAGATGCACGATTCTACCAAGTCACACAGCACTCCAATGACCTTAGACTCAAAAACATTTCTCTCAACATCCTATCACTTTAAATTTCTGCTATACAGTAGACATTGTATTGTACACATAACAGGGGGCAAGTTTCACATAATGAGAGATCATGTTAGGTTGAATACTTTTAAAATACACTCTTTGTACTTTCCTTCTCCCTTCCTCTCTGTGTATTGCCACTCAAGTTCCTAAACTACCTCCCCCCACCATCACACAATTACTATTCATCTGCATTGAGCTCATTATTTGGCTCACCAACACCCCACCTTCTATTGCTTCTATTCAATGCTGCTGCATGCTGAGCCTGCTATTGACAATGTACACATTGTCTGCTTTCATTGCACACTTAAAATCACATACAAAACAGGTGATGCTAGCAACATGGATAGACTGTTTAGGCTAGTGGTTTTTGTCTGCGCTTTGCACCGTGAGGGCTGGGGATTGAATCCAGGAAGTGGAGTTTTTTTTCCTTTTCTTTTGAATCGTTATTTTTAGATTAAAAATAAATCACTTGGTGGTGTGTGTGAATTCTTTTATGGCATGGTGTGACTCGGCAGAGCGAGCATCTTTAATGCAACTTTTTACCTTCAATTGCATCTGAATCATACAGCTTATCAAATTGAAAGCACAAGCAGCTTTTGCTGATGAAAACAATATGCAAATTGCCTATAATCTGTGAGCCAGTTCAGGTGTTTCTGCATGTTTTATGTTGTGTTATACTAATAGCGACTATAACACTTTAACGTAGTTGTTTTCTTGAAGATACACCTGTACTGGATCACAGAACATAGGCATGCTGCATATCATTTTAATCACCAGAAACAGATTGTTCTAATAAGATCCATTTTAGGGTGAAAAGATGCGTTAAAAGATGCACGATGCTACCAAGTCACACAGCACTCCAATGACCTTAGACTCAAAACAATTCTCTCAACATCCTATCACTTGACATTTCTGCTATACAGTAGACATTGTATTGTACTCATAACAGGGGGCACGTTTCACATAATGAGAGATCATGTTAGGTTCAATACTTTTAAAATACACTACTTTGTTCTTCCCTTCTCCCTTCCTCTCTGTGTATGGCCACCCAAGTTCCTAGACCACCTCCCCCCACCATCACACAATTACTATTCATATGCATTGAACTCATTATATGGCTCAACAACACCCCACCTTCTTTTGCTTCTATTCAATGCTGCCGCATGCTAAGCCTGCTATTGACAATGTACACATTGTCTGCTTTCATTGCACACTTCAAATCAGATACAAAACAGGTGATGCTCTGTGCATGGATAGACTGTTTAGGCTAGTGGGTACTGTCTGCGCTTTGACCCTTGAGATCTGGGGTTCGAATCATGAAACGGGATTTTTTTTCCTTTTCTTTTGTATCTTTATTATTAGAATAAAAATTAATCACTTTTTGGAGTGTGTGAATTCTGTTATGGCATGGTGTGACTCGGTAGCGTGAGCGTCTTTTATGCAACTTTTTTACCTTCAAATGCATCTGAATCACAGCAAATTAATTTGATAGCACAAACAGCTTTTGCTGATGAAAACAATATGCAGCATGCCTATAATCTGTGATCCAGTTCAGGTGTTTCTGCATATTTTATGTTACGTTACACTAATAGCGACTATAACACTTTAACATAGTGGTTTTCTTGAAGATACACCTGTACTGGATCACAGAACATAGGCATGCTGCATATCGTTTTAATCAGCAAAAGCAGATTGTTCTAATAAGATGCATGTTAGTGTGAAAAGATGCTTTAAAAGATGCACAATGCTACCAAGTCACACAGCACTCCTATGACCTTAGACTCAAAACAATTCTCTCAACATCCTATCACTTGACAATTCTGCTATACAGTAGACATTGTATTGTACTCATAACAGGAGGCAAGTTTCACATAATGAGAGATCATGTTAGGTTCAATACTTTTAAAATACACTACTTTGTTCTTCCCTTCTCCCTTCCTCTCTGTGTATGGCCACCCAAGTTCCTAGACCACCTCCCCCCACCATCACACAATTACTATTCATCTGCATTGAGCTCAATATATGGCTCAACAACTCACCACCTTCTTTTGCTTCTATTCAATGCTACCGCATGCTGAGCCTGCTATTAACAATGTACACATTGTCTGCTTTCATTGCACACTTCAAATCACATACAAATCAGGTGATGTTCTCATTGTGGATAGACTGTTTAGGCTAGTGGGTATTGTCTGCGCTTTGTACCTTGAGGTCTGGGATTCAAATCATGGAAGGGGAGTTTTTTTTTCCTTTTCTTTTGAATCTTTATTTTTAGATTAAAAATAAATCACTTGGTGGTGTGTGTGAATTCTGTTATGGCATGGTGTGACTCGGTAGCGTGAGCAACTTTAATGCAACTTTTTACCTTCAATTACATCTGAATCATACAGCGTATCAAATTGAAAGCACAAGCAGGTTTTGCTGATGAAAACAATATGCAAATTGCCTATAATCTGTGAGCCAGTTCAGGTGTTTCTGCATGTTTTATATTACTTTACACTAATAACGACTTTAACACTTAAACGTAGTGGTTTTCTTGAAGATACACCTGTACTGGATCACAGAACATAGGCATGCTGCATATCATTTTAATCAGAAGAAGCAGATTGTTCTAAAAATATGCATTTTAGGGTGAAAAGATGCATTAAAAGATGCACGATGCTAACAAGTCACACAGCACTCCTATGACCTTAGACTCAAAACATTTCTCTCAACATCCTATAACTTGAAATTTCTGCTATACAGTAGACATTGTATTGTACTCATAACAGGGGGCAAGTTTCACATAATGAGAGATCATGTTAGGTTCAATACTTTTAAAATACACTACTTTGTTCTTTCCTTCTCCCTTCCTCTCTGTGTATGGCCACCCAAGTTCCTAAACAACCTCCCCCCACCATCACACTATTACTATTTATCTGCATAGAGCTCATTATATGGCTCACCAACACCACACTTTCTTTTGCTTCTATTCAATGCTGCTGAATGCTGATCCTGCTATTGACAATGTATACTTCGTCTGCTTTAATTGCAGACTTCAAATCACATACACAATAGGTGATGTTCTCAACATGGATAGACTGTTTAGTCTAGTGGGTACTGTCTGCTCTTTGCACCTTGAGGTCTGGGGTTCGGATCATGTAAGGGGATTTTTTTTCCTTTTCTTTTGTATCTTTATTATTAGATTAAAAATTAATCACTTTTTGGTGTGTGTGAATTCTGTTATGGCATGGTGTGACTCGGTAGCGCGAGCGTCTTTTATGCAGCTTTTTACCATCAAATGCATCTGAATCACACAGCAAATTAATTTGATAGCACAAGCAGCTTTTGCTGATGAAAACAATATGCAGCATGCCTATAATCTGTGAGCCAGTTCAGGTGTTTCTGCATGTTTTATGTTACATTACACTAATAGCGACTATAACACTTTAACATAGTGGTTTTCTTGAAGATACACCTGTACTGGATCACAGAACATAGGCATGCTGCATATCATTTTAATCAGCAAAAGCAGATTGTTCTAATAAGATCCATTTTAGGGTGAAAAGATGCATTAAAAGTTGCACGATGCTACCAAGTCACACAGCACTCTTATGACCTTAGACTCAAAACAATTCTCTCAACATCCTATCACTTGACATTTCTGCTATACAGTAGATATTGTATTGTACTCATAACAGGGGGAAAGTTTCACATAATGAGAGATCATGTTAGGTTCAATACTTTTTAAAATACACTACTTTGTACTTTCCTTCTCCCTTCCTCTCTGTGTATGGACACAGAAGTTCCTAACCCACGTCCCCCCACCATCACACAATTACTATTCATCTGCATTGAGCTCATTATATGGCTCATCAACACCCCACCTTCTTTTGATTATATTCAATGCTGCGACATGCTGAGCCTGCTTTTGACACAGTATACATTGTCAGCTTTAACTGCATACCTCACATCACATACACAACAGTTGAAGCTTTCAACATTGATAGACTGTTTAGGCTAGTGGGTACAGTCTACTCTTTGCACCTTGAGGTCTGGAGTTTGAATCATGGAAGGGGAGTTTTTTTTTCCTTTTCTTTTGAATCTTTTTTATTAGATTAATAATAAAACAGTTGGTGGTTTGTGTGAATTCTGTTATGGCATAGTGTGACTCGGTAGCGTGAGCGTCTTTTATGCAAAATTTTACCTTCAAATGCATTTGAATCATACAGGAAATCAAATTGATTGCATAAGCAGCTTTTGCTGATGAAAACTATATGCAGCATGCCTATAATCTGTGAGCCAGTTCAGGTGTATCTACATGTGAAATGTTACATTTTACTTAAAGCGACTATAAAACTTTAACGTAGTGATTTTCTTGAAGATACACCTGTTCTGGATCACAGAACATAGGTATGCTGCATATCATTTTAATTAGCAGAAGTAGATTGTAATAATAAGATGCACTATAGGGTAAATAGATGCATTAAAATTTGCACGATGCTACCAAGTCACACTGCACTCCAATGATCTTAGACTCAAAATAATTCTCTCAACATCCTATCACTTGACATTTCTGCTATACAGTAGACATTGTATTGTACACAAAACAGGGGGCAAGTTTCACATAATGAGAGATCATGTTAGGTTAAATTCTTTTAAAATACACTACATTGTACTTTCCTTCTCCCTTCCTCTCTTTGTATGGCCATCCAAGTTCCTAAACCACCTCCCCCCCATCACACAATTACTATTCATCTGCATTGAGCTCATTATATGGCTCACCAAAACCCCACATTCTTTTGCTTCTGTTCAATGCTGCCGCATGCTCAGCCTGCTATTGACAATGTGCACATTGTCTGCTTTAATTGCATACTTCACATCACATACACAACAGGTGAAGCACTTAACATGGACAGACTGTGTAGGGTAGTGGGAATGGTCTGCACTTTGTACCTTGAGGTCTGGGGTTCGAATAATGGAAGTAGAATTTTTTTTCCTTTTCTTTTGAATATTTATTATTAGATTAAAAATAAATCACTTGGTTGTGTGTGTGAATTCTGTTATGGCATTGTGTGACTCGGTAGTGCGAGCTTCTTTTATGCAACCTTTTACCTTCAAATGCATCTGAATCATACAGAAAATCAATTTGATAGCACAAGCAGCTTTTGCTTATGAAAACAATATGCAGCATGCCTATAATCTGTGAGCCAGTTCAGGTGTTTCTGCATGTTTTATGTTAAGTTACACTAATTGCGACTATAACACTTTAACGTAGTGATTTTCTTGAAGATACACCTGTACTTGATCACAGAAGATAGGCATGCTGCATATCATTTTAATTAGCAGAAGCAGATTGTTCTAATAAAATGCATTTTAGGGTAAAAAGATGCATTAAAAGATGTGCAATGCTACCAAGTCACACAGCACTCCTATGACCTTAGACTCAAAACATTTCTCTCAACATCCTATCACTTCACATTTCTGCTATACAGTAGACATTGTATTCTACACATAACAGGGGGCAAGTTTCACATAATGAGAGATCATGTTAGGTTCAATACTTTTAAAATACTCTACTTTGTACTTTCCTTCTCCCTTCCTATCATTGTATGGCCATCCAAGTTCCTAAACCACCTCCCCCCCATCACACAATTACTATTCATCTGCATTGAGCACATTATTTGGCTCACCAACACCCCACCTTCTTTTGCTTTTGTTCAATGCTGCCGTATGCTGAGCCAACTTTTGATAATGTACACATTGTCTTGTTTAATTGCACAATTCACATCACATACACAACAGGTGAAGCTCTCAACATGGATGGACTGTTTAGGCTAGTGGGTTTGTTCTACGCTTTGCACCTTGAGGTCTTGGGTTTGAATAATGGAAGGGGAGTTTTTTTTCCTTTTCTTTTGAATCTTTATTATTAGATTAAAAATAAATCACTTGGTGGTGTGTGTGAATTCTGTGATAACGCGAGGTGTTTTGGATATTGTTTTTAAACCTTACTTATTATTAGAAGAAATTGAATAATTCACACCAATACCAACTTTAAAATAAATGACAATGTTTTACTTAAAAAGCAAATTAATTATACATGTATTATGGGATTATTGTCAAAGCAGACTTACAACATAAAAAACATTAAGTTCAGCAACAGTGACAAAATAATTATTTGCAATGCCTAGCAGATATGCACAAGGTGACAGTCAGCCATGTTTATACTTACAGCCCAGCGCCCCTCCACTCTCTCGACCTATGCTCTCTCCTGCTCAGCCCGACTGACCGACCCCTCCACTTTTTGATCAATCTTTTATACTTTTTTCTCTTTGCTACTTACATATTCTAAAATCACGAATATTAATTAATTAATTCAATATTCATGCGCACTAAACATTTCACTAATTATATATTTTAATCATAACAAAACCCACAGTCTCCTTTCTATGTTCTCAAAATACTGGTGACCGCATATAGGCCAAGGCTATCCTGATTAGCTCCCTCCTTGTTTAGCCAGATCTGAGACCCCCTGTCTCCTTGTCTGTTCATACTCAACTAACCCATTCTTCTGTCTTGCTAGAGAAGAAATTGTTTTGATCAGTTCTAATTTATACCTATTTCTGAAATAACATTTATACCTTTAGATTATACAATATTAAACAATAATTACTGTTGCTTCAGACACACACCTGCCTACTTTAGAGAGAAGGTAGACCTCATCTCTAGGCCTGAGGCCATTCGACACATGTCGGTCCTCCGCAACTTACAACTAGTATATATTCTGAATCATTTCTATGTACTCTTAATTGCAATGAAAATAATGAAATACATAAGCATGCATATATTCGTGAATTGCAGAAGGAATATGTACTGTCACATATTCCAGCGTTATCAGTTCCATCCTCATGAAATTTGAGGGGTCATAACTCCGAAAAAAGTTCATATCTCTGAAGAAAGTTCATATCTCTCATAGATTGCATCATCTGATTTCTTCTTAATGCACTGGAAAATCTTCTTGAAGCATCTCACTAATATATAGAAAATCAACAACATTATCATGACAAAAAATATTAATCTTCCCGATGCGTGCATAATGCCGCCAAACCAAATTTCTACCCATGCGAACTAGGTACTGGGGTTCGACCAGGTGAACCAACTGTCGGGAATCGTACCATCTTGTTTATTCAGCAAATTCATTTTTAACCTGAGTAATTTCATTTAACCTTTATTTTATGTCTTCTGCATCAGAAGAATTTGTGATGTATGTACAACACTTTAACTCTTATACTGTTTGTAATGTGACACAATATCCAAAGTTACAGCTGTAAGGTAGTGTGTGCTGCATTTTAATTCAGAGTTTATTTGCTTGAAACTCTCTTACCACAATGTCTGCGATATTGTTTATTAATTCCCTATGTACCAAATGTTGTTATGTTACCAAATCCTAAACCAACCTTCTAACTTTGGGACAGTGTAAAGAGGTGCTTGTACTTTTCCATATACCATTTGTATTTCTATTTACCATTCTTACACAGTAATTATTTCATATGTTTCTTTTAGATTTTCTGTTGTATTACCTTTGCATCAGGTAGCAATGTTCTTATAAGAGCCTTTTCAAAAGAATTCAATGGTAACCATCAATAAGCCTTATGCCCACACATATAATATAACCCCCGTGGTAGTGTCATGGTTTATTAGACAATGTGTTAGAAAAGCATTATAAGGAACATTACAATGGGCACCTTTTTCATCCACGCTTTCTTCTTGCTTGTTCCATTCTGCGATTTGATGACTGTATGTTTTATTGTACCCCAACATTCCTTCTGTTATTACTAAGTTTATTAATGCACTCACATATAATTTTTTTATTAGGTTTTTGTGTATTTAATAATTTCTAAAAGATCCCCAAACAAGTTTGATTCAGTAAGATCCTCCTTGTAAGATTGTGTTCCAAAAACTGGTTCCCAAATAAATACCTTCAGCTCCTGTACCATTTTGTTAATAGACATGATGTTGTCCTGATCATACCTTGGATACCTTGTTAATTTTAAATGTAGGGAACCTGTGACATTATAAGTTTCAAGTGTGAGAGTTCCACATCGTGAGTGAAATGTTTGATTTGAGTGCAATGAGATAGACATTAGCACAACATTTCCTGAATAGCATGGTGACTACATACCCAACAATCAACTTTATTGTTCTTTCTATCAGCTCATGATAAGTGTCCAGGGAAGAAGTGTCAGTTTGTATAGAGATGCTTTCTTTGCACCATTGTATACCCCTTTTCTGAATTTAAACCACAGTATTTACATATACACCTTGGAATTGTGAGACAACCCTTCACACCTTTGTCTTACAGTAATGGCTCTTTTTTTCCCGATACTTCATCAGATGTGTCTTGTACGTAGTACCAGTATGAGACCTTATTTACCTGTATTTTGTTATTTTAATGTATTTTCTTTTCAACCATTTTAAGAATTTTTTCCCCTTGGTCTTTTGACCATCCTCTGATGCGTACCTATACCTGGGAGTATCAGTAGTAAAATGAGTGTGTGCGTCTTTTATGACTCTTAATGTGATTAAAACCATATCCCTTATGATCATGAGTTTTAAAATAGGAGTGGAGTCTACCAATATGACCCCGGCAGTACCCTAGGATAACACTCCACACCGTCCTCATCAGTCACCAGTCCTTCTCAGCTCCTGTTTACTATAAAAAAATAAAAATTAAAAAATGGAAAAAAAAATAACTTTCCCAATCAATGGATACACAGAGACTTGATCACCAATAGCCATCTCTCATTTTCTTTGTTCACAACCCGCAGAACACTACTAATAATGTCCCCGATTCTGTGAACCTTATCTTGGCCTGAACTGTGAATTTGATCATGCCCATTATCAAATAAGTTCGTTAAATTTAAATCACAATCAATGTCTTTATCTGCATCTTCTTTGGCTTTAACTGACCTCACCGCCGGGTCGGCAACCTTCTTGCAGTGAGATTTTTTTAATCCAAATGTCCTTTTCAGCCACATCGAGGTTGTTAGCAGAACCTGGAACGGGCCTTGCCATCGATCTATGAGACAACCAAAACATAAGAAATTTCTCACCATTACATAGTCTCCAGACTGGACTCCATGACAAGGTTCTTCTGAGAGTCTCTTCATAAGCTTTCCTTGCTTTTCTTCAGATGCTGTGAGAATTGTATAACATAGTCCGTAGTTAAATCATATAACAGTGACAAGTCTGTTGATGGACTTACAATAAGGATAGGCAGTTTTAAAAAAAAAACGGAAAAAAATAGCTCACAAGGCACAGGTTAAGTGATCACTTTGGAGTGGTGTGGATGCTATACAAAACTAGAGGTAAAAGCCCCCAGTCAACTCATGGTAGTCTCCATACCCACCTTATCTAACTTGTACTCAATGTTAGCATTTACACATTCAATTTTGTTTTTTTTTATAAACCCATATATTGACATATTGCTTGTAATACCTTCCCTGTAAAATAAGTACCTCTGTCACCTTCAACAACACATAGGATACTACAGTATATCTGGAAACATAAATAACTGCACAATTTCTTAGCTGTGAATGATGCTGCACATGATGTAGGATTTCTGTGACAACATCCAGAAACTGTGAAGTACTCACAAACAATAAATGGTCACATAAACACAAGGTATCCAGGACACACTGAACCTGCTAATGATAGTGAGATTAGTTGCAGGAAGGACATGAATATCAGTAATAATCATCAATTGTATCAGCTGAATCAGATCTAACAGTTCACTTCTGGGGAATAGTCATAAACAAATTGTTGATTAGAATAAACAGGCATAACTATAGCAGTAAGCTTAGACATTTCAGTTAGCTTCAGAGACAATAGTCTGTGAGGTACAAATCTTGGAATGATTATTAATTAAAATAAGCAAGCATAGAGAAAGCAATAAGCTTAAGCGTCACATCAACATTGTCATCACCAGAGACAGGAGCCTCTGGGGTTCAAATCTTGGAAAAAAATAAAAAATCAGCATTGTCATCACCAGAGACAGGAGTCTCTGGGGTTCAAATCTTGGAAAAAAAACAAAAAAACAAAAAACAAAATACAAAACAAAAAAGGGGGGTTAGCTGGGCCAGCTGTGAGATCCGGGGGCGCTGCCAGTGCTGTTGGCTGACTGCCACCACGTTCCACCTCCCGTTGCCATTTTGCCAGACATTGCTAATACTTAACCCTATTCTTCACCAACCTAGTCAAAATAATTGCTGCTTTCAAAGCTTCCAGAAAAGATTGGTTAAATGTGCCAGCCATGGGGAAATGACCAGAGGTCCATTCAGTCATCCCTCTCCACCCTGCAACAAACCTCACACTCTCATCTCCGTATTTTTCTTTCATAACTGCATACATACTGGTCATTCCTAATCACATATATATATTTTTTTTAAATGACTACCCTCTTAACTCTTGGCAACTCTCTCGATGCCATATTAAAAAAATGTCTTTCTCTCGCTCTGCTGCAAAAATAAAACTGCATTTTTTCTTTCTCAAACAGCCAATCTCTATGACCTTGAAACGGGAACACTCTTCCAGCTCCTCAAATAAGCTTTTACACTTGCAATGAGAAACTTAATTCTAACTTAAGTACAAGTTTTGTTAGTGGGATACCTTTACAATTTCATGGTAAACTACCCTGGAAACAATTTTCCGTTTCACCAAACCAATTCCTTCTCACCTTCATTCAAACAACCATTACCATCCAGGTGCATCACACGCCATTCTCCCCATACTCTGTAGCTTATCAAGCTACAATCCACCTCTTCACCCTCAAATCACTTACTCTTACCCTCTTATAACGTACGAGAACCAACTCCAGTCCCATACATGTACTAGACAATGTTGCCTTTTAAAAATCAAATGAGATTAACTGTTTCTTTCACTGTAAAATTGTGACACGTCTGTCAAAATGAAAACCCAAAAAACTCTACCCTCGTGTTACCTGTCTTTCGTTATTAGGTCAACACCTCTCATGTACAATCTGACCTCGTTAACAGATTTGTACCTTAAGGCCCCCATACATCAGAGATTGATTGCAGCAATTATGCAATTTGCAATCGATTGTGTATAAAAAAATTTCCCTTTTTCAATCGATTCTGGCAATTCTGCAATCTGCAATCTATTGAAAAAGAGAAAGATTTTTATACACGATCAATTGCAAATTGCACGATTGCTGCAATCAATCTCTGATGTATGGGGGCCTTTAGTTACCTGGTGCCTCCCCTGTCCATGTTATCAGGGTTCAGCACACCTGTTACACCTGTGACTATACGTATACCTTGTGCACCTGCCCTCGTTATCAGATTTAGCACTTTTACATCAATATTATCTTGTTCTTAAATATCTGCAGATCAATTTTACACTATCTAGCCACGTGGACTTCTCTTCTTTGTTTATAATATTACCCCACAATTCACATAACCAGATTTATGACTCTCTACTCCACTTCTATGCAAGGCATACTACAGGGGAAAATGGGAAAAGCCAGCTCACCAAATGCCTCTTGTCCTAACCCCCTGCTGACACTTAATTTTTATAACCACAAAACCAACCATCAAAAAAACTCAATAATACTGCCCCTAATTTCTGGGAAAAATGATTCTAATACAATTTCAAATTTCTGGAAACCAGAAAACAAACAACAATTTTAATGAACTGCTTCCGTCGGAACCCAAGTCCAAAAAACGAATCAAATGACAAATCACTCTCTAAAAACACTATTGGATCAAAATCCTCAAACCTCAATTTCAAAAAAACAAAAACAAAACAACATTGCATATGTCATAAAATATTAGGAAAAACTCATCTATGGTAATCAAATCCCTAACTAACTCTAACACAGCAACATATGCACAATTAAGACACATCAGGGGTCCCTGTCAATGGGGCTGTCAATGAAAGAGAAAGACAGAAGAATGAGGAAAGGTAAAAGACAGTATGCACAAACTTTTTTTTTTTTTAAGGAGGAAAAAAGTTATAGATCACTCAAACAAGTTGCATACACTGCTGTCTATAGTTTTTTTTTTTTAGTGTCTTTTTTTTTGGCACAAGACCCTAATTTAACCCCAACTCCAAGCGGAAGCCGTAAGCGATACTTGGGTGGGGTCCTTTTCCAGACTCTGCCACCGTGAAGGACAGCCAATTACCCAAACACACATCATTCAACCAATCATATGTCACTCTTTCATACAGAGCAGGGTAGGAAGAAAAATGAAGAAGGAAAAACTGGTTTGCGCAAAAAAAAACAGCTCTCAGAGTGAGCAGAAAAAGAAAATAGAAGGTATCAATAAAAATTCCCAAGAAAAACATCAATCTACCAATGATTTCAGAAATAGATATCTCAACTAACAAAAATACCAAGATAATCACTTAACTTGCAAATTAAAAAAAAATCCTCTCTATTCTGCTCTCAACCTATTTCAGTGCACGGGGAACGAAGAAAAAAAAACCTCAGCAAAACCCATTTACTTTCCCTATCTATTGGGCACACTGCCCAGACCAGAAAAGGAGGGGAGGAATCACTCCTCCTAACACCATTTCTCCAAAATACAAAACTTTCTTATACAAACTACACAATGGAGAAAAACCTTATTTTGAGAAACAAATTATACCAAAACAAAACAAATCCAAAACAATCTATACAGCGCAATTAACTTAACCATCATATCAATGACTGTAGGAGAGAGAAAAACAAAAACTGCACATTTTAAAAATAAAAATTATCTAGTGAGCAAAATAACTCACTGCCATGCACTCTCTCTCAATCACCGATACAGCGGGCGCAAACAGGTGTATCTTGCTGGGGTCTCCATGATTGATAACGCGAGGTGTTTTGGATATTGTTTTTAAACCTTACTTATTATTAGAAGAAATGGAATAATTCACAGCAATACCAACTTTAAAATAAATGACAATGTTTTACTTAAAAAGCAAATTAATTATACATGTATTATGGTGTTATTGTCAAAGCAGAATTACAACATAAAAAACATTAAGATCAGCAACAGTGACAAAATGATTATTTGCAATGCCTAGCAGATATGCACAAGGTGACAGTCAGCCATGTTTATACTTACAGCCCAGCACCCCGCGACACTCTCGTCCTACGCTCTCTCCTGCTAAGCCCGACTGACCGACCCCTCCCCTTTTTGATCAATCTTTTATACTTTTTTCTCTTTGCTACTGACATATTCTAAAATGATGAATATTAATTAATTAATTCAATATTCATGCGCACTAAACATTTCACTAATTATATATTTTAATCATAACAAAACCCACAGTCTCCTTTCTATGTTCTCAAAATACTGGTGACCGCATATAGGCCAAGGCTATCCTGATTAGCTCCCTCCTTGTTTAGCCAGATCTGAGACCTACTGTCTCCTAGTCTGTTCATACTCAACTAACTCATTACTCTGTCTTGCTAGAGAAGAAATTGTTTTGATCAGTTCTAATTTATACCTATTTCTGTAATAACATTTATACCTTTAGATTATACAATAATAAACAATAATAACTGTTGCTTCAGACACACACCTGCCTACTTTAGAGAGAAGGTAGACCTCAACTCTAGGCCTGAGGCCATTCGACACATGTCGGTCCTCCACAACTTACAACTAATATATATTCTGAATCATTTCTATGTACTCTTAATTGCAATGAAAATAATGAAATACATAAGCATGCATATATTCGTGAATTGCTGAAGGAATATGTACGGTCACATATTCCAGCGTTATCATTCTGTTATGGCATGGTGTGACTCGTAGCGCAAGCGTCTTTTATGCAACTTTTTACCTTCAAAAGCTTTTGAATTATACAGCAAATCAAATTGAGAGTAGAAGCATCTTTTGCTGATGAAAATAATATGCAACATGCCTATAATCTGTGAGCCTGTTCAGGTGTTTCTGCATGTGAAATGAAACGTTATACTAACAGTGACTATAAAACTTTAACGTAGTGATTTTCTTGAAGATACACCTGTACTGGATCACAGAACATAGGCATGCTGCATATCATTTTAATTAGCAGAAGCAGATTGTAATAATAAGATGCATTTTAGGGTGAAAAGATGCATTAAAATATGCACGATGCTACCAAGTCACACAGCACCCCTATGACCTTAGACTCAAAACATTTCTCTCAACATCCTATCACTTGACATTTCTGCTATACAGTAGACGTTGTATTGTACACATAACAGTGGGCAAGTTTCACATAATGAGAGATCATGTTAGGTTCAATACTTTTAAAATACACTACTTTCTTCTTCCCTTCTCCATTCCTCTCTGTGTATAACCACCCAAGTTCCAAAACCTTCTCCCCCCACCATCACACAATTACTATTCATCTGCTTTGAGATCATTATATGGCTCACCAACACCCCACCTTCTTTTGTTTCTAGTCAATGCTGCCTCATGCTGAGCCTGCTATTGACACTGTACACATTGTTTGCTTTAATTGCACACTTCACATGACATACACAACAGGTGAAACTCCCAATATGGACAGACTGTGTAGGCTAGTGGGTATGGTCTGTGCTTTGCACTTTCAGTGCTGTGGTTCGAATCATGGAAGGGGAGTTTTTTTTCCTTTTCTTTTTAATTTTTATTATCAGATTAAAAACAAATCACTTGGTGGTGTGTGTTAATTCTGTTAAGGCATGGTGTGATTCGGTAGCTCGAGCATCTTTTATGCAACTGTTTACCTTCAAATGCATCTGAATCATACAGCAAATCAATTTGATAGCACAAGCAGCTTTTGCTGATGAAAACAATATGCAGCATGCCTTTAATATATGAGCCAGTTCAGCTGTTTCTGCATGTTTTATGTTACGTTACACTAATAGCGACTATAACACTATAATGTAGTGATTTTCTTGAAAATACACCTCTACTGGATCACAGAACATAGGCATGCTGCATATCATTTTAATCAGCAGAAGCAGATTGTTCTAATAAGATGCATTTTAATGTAAAAAGATGCACGATGCTACCAAGTCACACAGCACCCCTATGACCTTAGACTCAAAACATTTCTCTCAACATCCTATCACTTGACATTTCTGCTATACAGTAGACGTTGTATCGTACACATAACAGTGGGCAAGTTTCACATAATGAGAGATCATGTTAGGTTCAATACTTTTAAAATACACTACTTTCTACTTCTCTTCTCCATTCCTCTCTGTGTATGGCCACCCAAGTTCCTAAACCATCTCCCCCCACCATCACACAATTACTATTTATCTGCATTGAGCTCAATATATAGCTCACCAACACCCCACCTTATTTTGCTTCTGTTCAATGCTGATGCATGCTGTGCCTGCTATTGACACTGTACACATTGTCTTCTTTAATTGCATACTTCACATCAGATACACAACAGGTGAAGCTCTCAACATGGATAGACTGTGTAGACTAGTGGGTATGGTCTGCACTTTGTACCTTGAGCTCTAGGTTTCGAATCATGAAAGAGGAGATTTTTTTCCATTTCTTTTTAATCTTTATTATTAGATTAAAAATAAATCACTGGGTAGTGTGTGTCAATTATGTTATGACATGGTGTGACTCGTTAATGAAAGTGTCTTTTATGCAACTTTTTACCTTCAAATGCAACTAAATCATATAGCAAATCAATTTGAAAGCACAAGCAACTTTTGGTGATGAAAACAAGATGCAGCATACCTATAATCTGTGAACCAGTTCTTTTGTTTCTGCATGTTTTTGGTTACGTTACACTAATAGCGACTATAACACTTTCACATAGTGAATTTCTTGAAAATACACCTGTACTGGATCACAGAACATAGGCATGCTGCATGTCATTTTAATCAGCAGAAGAAGATTGTTCTAATAAGATGCATTTTTGGGGTAAAAAGATGCATTAAAATATGCATGATGCTACCAAGTCACACTGCACTCCTATGACCTTAGAATCATAAAATAGATGCAAAAGAAGGTGGGAGTGTTGGTGACCCATATAATGAGCTCAATGAAGATGAATAGTAATTGTGTGATGGTGGGGGGATTTGGTTTAGGAACTTGGTTGGCCATGCACAGAGAGGAAGGGAGAGGGAAAGTACAAAGTAGAGTATTTTAAAAGTATTAAACCTAACATGATTTCTCATTATGTGAAACATGCCCACTGTTATGAGTACAATACAATGTCTACTGTATAGCAGAAATGTCAAGTGATAGGATGTTGAGAGAAATGTTTTGAGTCTAAGGTCATAGGAGTGCTGTGTGACTTGGTAGCATCGTGCATATTTTATTGCATCTTTTTACCCTAAAATGCATCTTATTAAAACAATCTGTTTCTGCTATTTAAAATGATATGCAGCATGCCTATGTTCTATGATCCAGTACAGGTGTATCTTCAAGAAAATCACTATGTTAAAGTGTTATAGTCGCTATTAGTGTAACGTAACATAAAACATGCAGAAACACCTGACCTGGCTCACAGATTATAGGCATGCTGCATTTTGTTTTCATCAACTAAAGCTGCTTGTGCTATCAAATTGATTTGCTGTAAGATTCAGATGCATTTTAAGGTAAAAATATGCATAAAAGATGCTCGCACTACCTAGTCACACCATGCCATAACAGAATTGACACACACTTCCAAGTGATTTATTTTTAATCTAATAATAATGATTAAAATGAAATGGAAAAAAAACTCCGCTTCCATGATTCGAACCCAAGACCTCAAGGTACAAAGCACAGACCATACCCACTAGCCTACACAGTCTGTCCGTGTTGAGATCTTCACCTGTTGTGTATGTGATGTGAAGTATGCAATGAAAGCAGACAATGTGTACAGTGTCAATAACAGGCTCAGCATGTGGCAGCATTGAATATAAGCAACAGAAGGTGGGGTGTTGGTGAGCCATATAATGAGCTCAATGCAGATGATTAGCAATTGTGTGATGGTGGGGGGAGGTGGTTTAGGAACTTGGGTGGCCATACACAGAGAGGAATGGAGTTGGGAAGAACAAAGTAGTGTATTTTTAAAGTATTGAACCTAACATGATCTCTCATTATGTGAAACTTGACCACCTGTTATGTGTACAATACAATGTCTACTGTAAAGCAGAAATGTCAAGTGAAAGGATGTTGAGAGAAATGTTTTGAGTCTAAGGTCATAGGAGTGCTGTGTGACTTGGTAGCATCGTGCATCTTTTAATGTGTATTTTTAACCTAAAAACATCTTATTAGAACAATCTGCATCTTCTGATTAAAATGATATGCAGCATGCTTATTTTCTGTAATCCAGTACAGGTGTAACTTCAAGAAAATCACTACATTAAAGTTTTGTAGTCGCTATTAGTATAACATAACATTTCACATGCATATACACCTGAATTGGCTAACAGATTATAGACATGCAGCATATTGTTTTCATCAAAAAAAGCTGCTTGTGCTATCAATTTGATTTACTGTAAGATTCACATGTATTTTAAGGCAATAAGATGCATAAAAGTTGCTAACGCTACTGAGTCACTCCTTGCCATAACAGAATTCACACACACCACCAAGTGATTTATTTTTAATCTAATAATAAAGATTCAAAAGAAAAGGAAAAATTACTCCCCTTCCATGATTCAAAACCCAAACCTCAAGGTACAAAGCGCAGACCATACCCACTAGCCTACACTGTCTATCCATGTTGAAAGCTTCTCCTGTTGTGTATGTAATATGAAGTGTGCAATTAAAGCAGACAATGTGTACAGTGTCAATAGCAGACTCAGCATGCGGCAGCATTGAATAGAAACAAAAGAAGGTGGGATTTTGGTGACCCATATAATGAGCTCAAAGAAGATGAATAGTAATTGTGTGATGTGGGCGGAGGTGGTTTAGGAATTTGGTTGGCCATGCACAGAGAGGAAGGGAGAAGGAAAGTACAAAGTAGTGTATTTTAAAAGTATTGAACCTAACATGATCTCTCATTATGTGAAACTTGCCCTCTGTTATGTGTACAATACAATGTCTACTGTATAGCAGATATGTCAAGTGATAGGATTTTGAGAGAAATGTTTTGAGTCTAAGGTCATAGGAGTGCTGTGTGACTTGGTAGCATCGAGCGTCTTTTATGCATGTTTTTACACTAAACTGCATCTTTTTAGAACAAGTTGCTTCTGCTGATTAAAATGATATGCAGCATGCCTATGTTCTGTTATCCAGTATAGGTGTATCTTCAAGAAAATCACTACGTTAAAGTTTTAAAGTCGCTATTAGTATAACATAACATTTCACATGCAGATACACCTGAATTGGCTCACAGATTCTAGGCATGCTGCATACTGTTTTCACCAACAAAAGCTGCTTGTGCAATCAATTTGATTTGCTGTATGATTCAGATGCATTTGAAGGTAAAAAGATGCATAAAAGATGGTCACGCTACCGAGTCACACCATGCCATAACAGAATTGACACACACCTCCAAGTGATTTATTTTTAATCTAATAATAAAGATTCAAAAGATTAGGAAAAGAAAACTCTGCATCCATGATTCGAACCCCAGACAACAAGGTACAAAGGGCAGACCGTACCCACTAGCCTATACAGTCTGTCCATGTTGAGTGCTTCACCTGTTGTCTATGTGATCTGAAGTGTGCAATTAAAGTAGACAATGTGTACAGTGTCAATAGCAGGCCCAGCATGCGGCAGCATTGAATAGAAGCAAAAGAAGGTGGGGTGTTGGTGAGCCATATAATGAGCTCAATGCAGATGAATAGTAATTGTGTGATGGTGTGGGGAGGTGGTTTAGGAACTTGGGTGGCCATACACAGAGAGGAAGGGAGAAGGAAAGTACAAAGTAGAGTATTTTAAAAGTATTGAATATAACATGATCTCTCATTATGTCAAACTTGACCCCTGTTATGTGTACAATTCAATGTCTACAGTATATCGGAAATGTCAAGTGATAGTATGTTGAGAGAAATGTTTTGAGTCTAAGGTCATAGGAGTGCTGTGTGACTTGGTAGAATCGAGCATCTTTTAATGAATCTTTTTGCCCTAAAATGCATCTTATTAGAACAAGTTGCTTCTGCTGATTAAAATGATATGCAGCATGCCTATGTTCTGTAATCCAGTACAGGTGTACCATCAAGAAAATCACTAAGTTAATGTTTTATAGTCGCTATTAGTATAATGTAACAATTCACATGCAGATACACCTGAACTGGCTTACAGATTATAGGCATGCTGCATATTGTTTTCATCAGCAAAAGCTGCTTGTGCTTTCAATTTGATAAGCTGTATATTTCAGATGCAATAGAAGGTAAAAAGTTGCATTAAAGATGCTCGAGCTGCCGAGTCACACCATGCCATAACAGAATTCACACACACCACCAAGTGATTTATTTTTAATCTAAAAAAAAATAGATTCTAAAGAAAAGGAAAAAAAACTCCCCTTTCATGATTCAAACCCCTGCCCTCAAGGTGCAAAGCGCAGACAGTACCCACTAGGCTAAACAGTCTATCCGAGTTGAAACTTTCACCTGTTTTGTATGTTATTTGAAGTATGCAATGAATGCAGACAATGTGTACATTGTCAATAGCAGGCTCAGTATGCGGCACCATTGAATAGAAGCAAAAGAAGGTGGGGTGTTGGTGAGCCATACAATGAGCTCAATGCAGATGAATAGTAAATGTGTGATGGTGGGGGGAGGTGGTTTAGTAACTTGGGTGGCCATACACAGAGAGGAAGGGAGAATGGAAGAACAAAGTAGTGTATTTTGAAAGTATTGAACCTAACATGATCTCTCATTATGTGAAACTTGCCCCCTGTTATGTGTACAATACAATGTCTACTGTATAGCAGAAATTTCAAGTGATAGGATGTTGAGAGAAATGTTTTGAGTCTAAGGTCATAGGAGTGCGGTGTGACTAGGTAGCATCATGCATCTTTTAATGCGTCTTTTTACCCTAAAATGCATCTTATTAGAACAATATGCTTCTGCTGATTAAAATGATATGCAGCATGCCTATGTTCTATGATCCAGTACAGGTGTATCTTCAAGAGAACCACTACTTTAAAGTGTTATAGTCGCTTTTAGTGTAACGTAACATAAAACATGCTGAAACACCTGAACTGGTTCAAAGTTTATAATCAATTTGCACATTGTTTTCATCAGCAAAAGCTGCTTGTGCTTTCAATTTGATTCGCTGTATGAGTCAGATGCAATTGAAGATAAAAAGTTGCATTAAAGATGCTCGCGCTACCGAGTTACACCATGCCATAACAGAATTCACACACACCACCAAGTGATTTATTTTTAATCTAAAAATAAAGATTCAAAAGAAAAGGAAAAAAAACTCCCCTACCAAGATTCGAAACCCAGACCTCAAGGTGCAAAGCGCAGAGAGTACCAACGAGCCTAAACAGTCTATTCATGTTGAGAGCGTCACCTGTTTTGTATGTGATTTGAAGTGTGCAATGAAAGCAGACAATGTGTACATTGTCAATAGCAGGCTCAGCATTCGGCAGCATTGAATAGAAGCAAAAGAAGGTGTGGTCTTGGTGAGCCATATAATGAGCTCAATGCAGATGAATAGTAATTGTGTGATGGTGAGGGGAGGTGGTCTTGGAACTTGGGTGGCCATACACAGAGAGGAATGGAGAAGGGAAGAACAAAGTAGTGTATTTTAAAAGTATTGAACCTAACATGATCTCTCATTATGTGAAACTTGCCTCCTGTTATGAGTACAATACAATGTCTACTGTATAGCAGAAATGTCAAGTGATAGGATGTTGAGAGAATTGTTTTGAGTCTAAGGTCATAGGAGTGCTGTGTGACTTGGTAGCATCGTGCATCTTCTAATGCATATTTTCACCTTAAAATGCATCTTATTAGAACAATCTGCTTTTGCTGATTAAAATGATATGCAGCATGCCTATGTTCTGTTATCCAGTACAGGTGTATCTTCAAGAAAACCACTACGTTAAAGTGTTATAGTCGCTATTAGTGTAACGTAAAATAAAACATGCAGAAACACCTGAACTGGCTCACAGATTATAGGCATGCTGCATATTGTTTAACATCAGCAAAAGCTGCTTGTGCTATCAAATTAATTTGCTGTGTGATTCAGAGGCATTTGATGGTAAAAAGTTGCATCAAAGATGCTCGCGCTACCGAGTCACACCATGCCATAACAGAATTCACACACACCAAAAAGTGATACATTTTTAATCTAATAATAAAGATACAAAAGAAAAGGAAAAAAAAATCCCCTTCCATGATTTGAACCCCAGACCTCAAGGTGCAAAGCGCAGATAGTATCCACTAGAATAAACAGTCTATCCATGTTGAGAACATCACCAGTTGTGTATGTGATGTGAAGTGTGCAATTAAAGTAGACATTGTATACCTTGTCAATAGCAGGCTCAGCATGCGGCAGCATTGAATAGAAGCAAAAGAAGGTGTGGTGTTGGTGAGCCATATAATGAGCTCAATGCAGATGAATTATAATTGTGTGATGGTGGGGGGAGGTGGTTTAGGAACTTGGGTGGCCATACACAGAGAGGAAGGGAGAAGGGAAGAACAAAGTAGTGTATTTTAAAAGTATTGAACCTAACATGATCTCTGATTATGTGAAACTTGCCCCCTGTTATGAGTACAATACAATGTCTACTGTATAGCAGAAATGTCAAGTGATAGGATGTTGAGAGAATTGTTTTGAGTCTAAGGTCATAGGAGTGCTGTGTGACTTGGTAGCATCGTGCATCTTTTAATGCATCTTTTCACCCTAAAAGGCATATTATTATAACAATCTGCTTCTGCTGATTAAAATGATATGCAGCATGCCTATGTTCTGTGATACAGTACAGGTGTATCTTCAAGAAAACCACTACGTTAAAGTGTTATAGTCGCTATTAGTGTAACGTAACATAAAACATGCAGAAACACCTGAACTGGCTCACAGATTATAGGCAATTTGCAAATTGTTTTCATCAGCAAAAGCTGCTTGTGCTTTCAATTTGATTCGCTGTATGATTCAGATGTAATTGAAAGTAAAAAGTTGCATTTAATATGCTCGTGCTGCCGAGTCACACCATGCCATAACAGAATTCACACACTCCAAAAAGTGATTAATTTTTAATCTAATAATAAAGATACAAAAGAAAAGGAAAAAAAAATCACCTTCCATGATTCAGACCCAAGACCTCAAGGTGCAAAGTGCAGACAGTACCCACAAGACTAAACAGTCTACCCATGTTGAAAACATCACCTGTTGTGTATGTGATGTGAAGTGTGCAATTAAAGCAGACAATGAATACCTTGTCATTAGCAGGCTCAGCTTGCGGTTGCATTGAATAGAGGCAAAAGAAAGTGGGGTGTTGGTGAGCCATATAATGAGCTCAATGCAGATGAATTATAATTGTGTGATGGTGGGGGGAGGTGGTTTAGGAACTTGGGTGGCCTTACACAGAGAGGAAGGGAGAAGGGAAGAACAAAGTAGTGTATTTTAAAGTATTGAATCTAACATGATCAATCATTATGTGAAACTTGACCCCTGTTATGTGTACAATACAATGTCTACTGTATAGCAGAAATGTCAAGTGATAGGATGTTGAGAGAATTGTTTTGAGTCTAAGGTCATAGGAGTGCTGTGTGGCTTGGTAGCATTGTGCATCTTTTAATGCATCTTTTCACTCTAAAATGCATCTTATTAGAACAATCTGCTTTTGCTGATTAAAATGATATATAGCATGAATATGTTCTGTGATCCAGTACAGGTGTTTCTTCAAGAAAACCACTACGTTAAAGTGTTATAGTCGCTATTAGTGTAATGTAAAATAAAACATGCAGAAACACCTGAACTGGCTCACAGATTATAGGCATGCTGTATATTGTTTTCATCAGCAAAAGCTGCTTGTGCTATCAAATTAATTTTCTGTGTGATTTAGATGCATTTGATGGTAAAATGTTGCATAAAAGACGCTCGCACTACCAAGTCACACCATGCCATAACAGAATTCACACACACCAAAAAGTGATTAATTTTTAATCTAATAATAAAGATACAAAAGAAAAGGGAAAAAAACTCCCCTTCCATGATTTGAACCCCTAACCTCAAGGTGCAAAGCTCAGACAGTACCCACTAGCCTAAACAGTCTATCCATGTGGAGAGCATCACCTGTTTTGTATGTGATTTGAAGTGTGCAATGAAAGCAGACAATGTGTATATTGTCAATAGCAGGCTCAGCATGTGGCAGCATTGAATAGAAGCAAAATAAGGTGGGGTGTTGGTGAGCCATATAATGAGCTCAATACAGATGAATTATAATTGTGTGATGGTGGGGGGAGGTGGTTTAGGAACTTGGGGGGCAATACACAGAGAGGAAGGGAGAAGGAAAGTACAAAGTAGAGTATTTTAAAAGTATTGAACCTAACATGATCTCTCATTATGTGAAACTTGCACCCTGTTATGTGTACAATACAATGTCTACTGTATAGCAGAAATTTCAAGTGATAGGATGTTGAGAGAAATGTTTTGAGTCTAAGGTCATAGGAGTGCTGTGTGACTTGGTAGCATCGTGCATCTTTTAATGCGTCTTTTTACCCTAAAATGCATCTTATTAGAACAATATGCTTCTGCTGATTAAAATGATATGCAGCATGCCTATGTTCTATGATCCAGTACAGGTGTATCTTCAAGAGAACCACTACTTTAAAGTGTTATAGTCGCTTTTAGTGTAACGTAACATAAAACATGCTGAAACACCTGAACTGGTTCAAAGTTTATAATCAATTTGCACATTGTTTCATCAGCAAAAGCTGCTTGTGCTTTCAATTTGATTCGCTGTATGAGTCAGATGCAATTGAAGATAAAAAGTTGCATTAAAGATGCTCGCGCTACCGAGTTACACCATGCCATAACAGAATTCACACACACCACCAAGTGATTTATTTTTAATCTAAAAATAAAGATTCAAAAGAAAAGGAAAAAAAACTCCCCTACCAAGATTCGAAACCCAGACCTCAAGGTGCAAAGCGCAGAGAGTACCAACGAGCCTAAACAGTCTATTCATGTTGAGAGCGTCACCTGTTTTGTATGTGATTTGAAGTGTGCAATGAAAGCAGACAATGTGTACATTGTCAATAGCAGGCTCAGCATTCGGCAGCATTGAATAGAAGCAAAAGAAGGTGTGGTCTTGGTGAGCCATATAATGAGCTCAATGCAGATGAATAGTAATTGTGTGATGGTGAGGGGAGGTGGTCTTGGAACTTGGGTGGCCATACACAGAGAGGAATGGAGAAGGGAAGAACAAAGTAGTGTATTTTAAAAGTATTGAACCTAACATGATCTCTCATTATGTGAAACTTGCCTCCTGTTATGAGTACAATACAATGTCTACTGTATAGCAGAAATGTCAAGTGATAGGATGTTGAGAGAATTGTTTTGAGTCTAAGGTCATAGGAGTGCTGTATGACTTGGTAGCATCGTGCATCTTCTAATGCATATTTTCACCTTAAAATGCATCTTATTAGAACAATCTGCTTTTGCTGATTAAAATGATATGCAGCATGCCTATGTTCTGTTATCCAGTACAGGTGTATCTTCAAGAAAACCACTACGTTAAAGTGTTATAGTCGCTATTAGTGTAACGTAAAATAAAACATGCAGAAACACCTGAACTGGCTCACAGATTATAGGCATGCTGCATATTGTTTAACATCAGCAAAAGCTGCTTGTGCTATCAAATTAATTTGCTGTGTGATTCAGAGGCATTTGATGGTAAAAAGTTGCATCAAAGATGCTCGCGCTACCGAGTCACACCATGCCATAACAGAATTCACACACACCAAAAAGTGATACATTTTTAATCTAATAATAAAGATACAAAAGAAAAGGAAAAAAAAATCCCCTTCCATGATTTGAACCCCAGACCTCAAGGTGCAAAGCGCAGATAGTATCCACTAGAATAAACAGTCTATCCATGTTGAGAACATCACCAGTTGTGTATGTGATGTGAAGTGTGCAATTAAAGTAGACATTGTATACCTTGTCAATAGCAGGCTCAGCATGCGGCAGCATTGAATAGCAGCAAAAGAAGGTGTGGTGTTGGTGAGCCATATAATGAGCTCAATGCAGATGAATTATAATTGTGTGATGGTGGGGGGAGGTGGTTTAGGAACTTGGGTGGCCATACACAGAGAGGAAGGGAGAAGGGAAGAACAAAGTAGTGTATTTTAAAAGTATTGAACCTAACATGATCTCTGATTATGTGAAACTTGCCCCCTGTTATGAGTACAATACAATGTCTACTGTATAGCAGAAATGTCAAGTGATAGGATGTTGAGAGAATTGTTTTGAGTCTAAGGTCATAGGAGTGCTGTGTGACTTGGTAGCATCGTGCATCTTTTAATGCATCTTTTCACCCTAAAAGGCATATTATTATAACAATCTGCTTCTGCTGATTAAAATGATATGCAGCATGCCTATGTTCTGTGATACAGTACAGGTGTATCTTCAAGAAAACCACTACGTTAAAGTGTTATAGTCGCTATTAGTGTAACGTAACATAAAACATGCAGAAACACCTGAACTGGCTCACAGATTATAGGCAATTTGCAAATTGTTTTCATCAGCAAAAGCTGCTTGTGCTTTCAATTTGATTCGCTGTATGATTCAGATGTAATTGAAAGTAAAAAGTTGCATTTAAGATGCTCGTGCTGCCGAGTCACACCATGCCATAACAGAATTCACACACTCCAAAAAGTGATTAATTTTTAATCTAATAATAAAGATACAAAAGAAAAGGAAAAAAAAATCACCTTCCATGATTCAGACCCAAGACCTCAAGGTGCAAAGTGCAGACAGTACCCACAAGACTAAACAGTCTACCCATGTTGAAAACATCACCTGTTGTGTATGTGATGTGAAGTGTGCAATTAAAGCAGACAATGAATACCTTGTCATTAGCAGGCTCAGCTTGCGGTTGCATTGAATAGAGGCAAAAGAAAGTGGGGTGTTGGTGAGCCATATAATGAGCTCAATGCAGATGAATTATAATTGTGTGATGGTGGGGGGAGGTGGTTTAGGAACTTGGGTGGCCTTACACAGAGAGGAAGGGAGAAGGGAAGAACAAAGTAGTGTATTTTAAAGTATTGAATCTAACATGATCAATCATTATGTGAAACTTGACCCCTGTTATGTGTACAATACAATGTCTACTGTATAGCAGAAATGTCAAGTGATAGGATGTTGAGAGAATTGTTTTGAGTCTAAGGTCATAGGAGTGCTGTGTGGCTTGGTAGCATTGTGCATCTTTTAATGCATCTTTTCACTCTAAAATGCATCTTATTAGAACAATCTGCTTTTGCTGATTAAAATGATATATAGCATGAATATGTTCTGTGATCCAGTACAGGTGTTTCTTCAAGAAAACCACTACGTTAAAGTGTTATAGTCGCTATTAGTGTAATGTAAAATAAAACATGCAGAAACACCTGAACTGGCTCACAGATTATAGGCATGCTGTATATTGTTTTCATCAGCAAAAGCTGCTTGTGCTATCAAATTAATTTTCTGTGTGATTTAGATGCATTTGATGGTAAAATGTTGCATAAAAGACGCTCGCACTACCAAGTCACACCATGCCATAACAGAATTCACACACACCAAAAAGTGATTAATTTTTAATCTAATAATAAAGATACAAAAGAAAAGGGAAAAAAACTCCCCTTCCATGATTTGAACCCCTAACCTCAAGGTGCAAAGCTCAGACAGTACCCACTAGCCTAAACAGTCTATCCATGTGGAGAGCATCACCTGTTTTGTATGTGATTTGAAGTGTGCAATGAAAGCAGACAATGTGTATATTGTCAATAGCAGGCTCAGCATGTGGCAGCATTGAATAGAAGCAAAATAAGGTGGGGTGTTGGTGAGCCATATAATGAGCTCAATACAGATGAATTATAATTGTGTGATGGTGGGGGGAGGTGGTTTAGGAACTTGGGGGGCAATACACAGAGAGGAAGGGAGAAGGAAAGTACAAAGTATAGTATTTTAAAAGTATTGAACCTAACATGATCTCTCATTATGTGAAACTTGCACCCTGTTATGTGTACAATACAATGTCTACTGTATAGCAGAAATTTCAAGTGATAGGATGTTGAGAGAAATGTTTTGAGTCTAAGGTCATAGGAGTGCTGTGTGACTTGGTAGCATCGTGCATCTTTTAATGCGTCTTTTTACCCTAAAATGCATCTTATTAGAACAATATGCTTCTGCTGATTAAAATGATATGCAGCATGCCTATGTTCTATGATCCAGTACAGGTGTATCTTCAAGAGAACCACTACTTTAAAGTGTTATAGTCGCTTTTAGTGTAACGTAACATAAAACATGCTGAAACACCTGAACTGGTTCAAAGTTTATAATCAATTTGCACATTGTTTCATCAGCAAAAGCTGCTTGTGCTTTCAATTTGATTCGCTGTATGAGTCAGATGCAATTGAAGATAAAAAGTTGCATTAAAGATGCTCGCGCTACCGAGTTACACCATGCCATAACAGAATTCACACACACCACCAAGTGATTTATTTTTAATCTAAAAATAAAGATTCAAAAGAAAAGGAAAAAAAACTCCCCTACCAAGATTCGAAACCCAGACCTCAAGGTGCAAAGCGCAGAGAGTACCCACGAGCCTAAACAGTCTATTCATGTTGAGAGCGTCACCTGTTTTGTATGTGATTTGAAGTGTGCAATGAAAGTAGACAATGTGTACATTGTCAATAGCAGGCTCAGCATTCGGCAGCATTGAATAGAAGCAAAAGAAGGTGTGGTCTTGGTGAGCCATATAATGAGCTCAATGCAGATGAATAGTAATTGTGTGATGGTGGGGGGAGGTGGTCTTGGAACTTGGGTGGCCATACACAGAGAGGAATGGAGAAGGGAAGAACAAAGTAGTGTATTTTAAAAGTATTGAACCTAACATGATCTCTCATTATGTGAAACTTGCCTCCTGTTATGAGTACAATACAATGTCTACTGTATAGCAGAAATGTCAAGTGATAGGATGTTGAGAGAATTGTTTTGAGTCTAAGGTCATAGGAGTGCTGTGTGACTTGGTAGCATCGTGCATCTTTTAATGCATATTTTCACCTTAAAATGCATCTTATTAGAACAATCTGCTATTGCTGATTAAAATGATATGCAGCATGCCTATGTTCTGTGATCCAGTACAGGTTTATCTTCAAGAAAACCACTACGTTAAAGTGTTATAGTCGCTATTAGTGTAACGTAACATAAAACATGCAGAAACACCT
Organism: Taudactylus pleione; assembly: GCA_031769625.1. Taxonomy (NCBI): domain Eukaryota; kingdom Metazoa; phylum Chordata; class Amphibia; order Anura; family Myobatrachidae; genus Taudactylus; species Taudactylus pleione. The sequence goes on from JAUIMM010000759.1 coordinate 9,082,159, forward strand.
GAACTGGCTCACAGATTATAGGTATGCTGTATATTGTTTTCATCAGCAAAAGCTGCTTGTGCTATCAAATTAATTTGCTGTGTGATTCAGATGCATTTGATGGTAAAAAGTTGCATAAAAGACGCTCGTGCTGCCGAGTCACACCATGGCATAACAGAATTCACACACTCCAAAAAGTGATTAATTTTTAATCTAATAATAAAGATACAAAAGAAAAGGAAAAAAAAATCCCCTTCCATGATTCAGACCCAAGACCTCAAGGTGCAAAGCGCAGACAGTACCCACAAGACTAAACAGTCTACCCATGTTGAAAACATCACCTGTTGTGTATGTGATGTGAAGTGTGCAATTAAAGCAGACAATGAATACCTTGTCATTAGCAGGCTCAGCTTGCGTTTGCATTGAATAGAGGCAAAAGAAAGTGGGGTGTTGGTGAGCCATATAATGAGCTCAATGCAGATGAATTATAATTGTGTGATGGTGGGGGGAGGTGGTTTAGGAACTTGGGTGGCCTTACACAGAGAGGAAGGGAGAAGGGAAGAACAAAGTAGTGTATTTTAAAGTATTGAATCTAACATGATCAATCATTATGTGAAACTTGACCCCTGTTATGTGTACAATACAATGTCCACTGTATAGCAGAAATGTCAAGTGATAGGATGTTGAGAGAATTGTTTTGAGTCTAAGGTCATAGGAGTGCTGTGTGGCTTGGTAGCATCGTGCATCTTTTAATGCATCTTTTCACCCTAAAATGCATCTTATTAGAACAATCTGCTTTTGCTGATTAAAATGATATATAGCATGAATATGTTCTGTGATCCAGTACAGGTGTTTCTTCAAGAAAACCACTACGTTAAAGTGTTATAGTCGCTATTAGTGTAATGTAAAATAAAACATGCAGAAACACCTGAACTGGCTCACAGATTATAGGCATGCTGTATATTGTTTTCATCAGCAAAAGCTGCTTGTGCTATCAAATTAATTTTCTGTGTGATTTAGATGCATTTGATGGTAAAAAGTTGCATAAAAGACGCTCGCACTACCAAGTCACACCATGCCATAACAGAATTCACACACACCAAAAAGTGATTAATTTTTAATCTAATAATAAAGATACAAAAGAAAAGGGAAAAAAACTCCCCTTCCATGATTTGAACCCCTAACCTCAAGGTGCAAAGCTCAGACTGTACCCACTAGCCTAAACAGTCTATCCATGTGGAGAGCATCACCTGTTTTGTATGTGATTTGAAGTGTGCAATGAAAGCAGACAATGTGTATATTGTCAATAGCAGGCTCAGCATGTGGCAGCATTGAATAGAAGCAAAATAAGGTGGGGTGTTGGTGAGCCATATAATGAGCTCAAAACAGATGAATTATAATTGTGTGATGGTGGGGGGAGGTGGTTTAGGAACTTGGGTGGCCATACACAGAGAGGAAGGGAGAAGGGAAGAACAAAGAAGTGTATTTTAAAAGTATTGAACTTAACATGATCTCTCATTATGTTAAACTTGCCTCCTGTTATGAGTACAATACAATGTCTACTGTAGAGCAGAAATGTCAAGTGATAGGATGTTGAGAGAATTGTTTTGAGTCTAAGGTCATAGGAGTGCTGTGTGACTTGGTAGCATCGTGCATCTTTTAATGCGTCTTTTTACCCTAAAATGCAACTTATTAGAACAATCTGCTTCTGCTCATTAAAATGATATGCAGAATGTGTATGTACTGTGATCCAGTACAAGTGTACCTTCACGAAAACCACTACGTTAAAGTGTTACAGTCGCTATTAGTGTAACGTAACATAAAACATGCAGACACACCTGAACTGGCTCACAGATTATACGCAATTTGCATATTGTTTTCATCAGCAAAAGCTGCTTGTGCTTTCAATTTGAAAAGCTGCATGATTTAGATGCAATTCAAGGTAAAAAGTTGCGCTGCCGAGTCACACCATGCCATAACAGAATTCACACACACCACCAAGTAATTTATTTTTAATCTATAAATAAAGATTCAAAAGAAATGGAAAAAACTTCCCTTCCATGATTCCATCCCCAGACCTCAAGGTGCAAAGCACAGACAGTACCCACTAGCTTAAACAGTCTATCCATGTTGAGAATATCACCTGTTTTGTTTGTGATTTGAAGTGTGCAATGAAAGCAGACAATGTGTACATTGTCAATAGCAGGCTCAGCATGCGGCAGCATGGAATAGAGCAAAAGAAGGTGGGGTGTTGGTGAGTATATAATGAGCTCAATGCAGATGAATAGTAATTGTGTGATGGTGGGGGGAGGAGGTCTAGCAACTTGGGTGGCCATACACAGAGAGGAAGGGAGAAGGGAAGAACAAAGAAGTGTATTTTAAAAGTATTGAACTTAACATGATCTCTCATTATGTTAAACTTGCCTCCTGTTATGAGTACAATACAATGTCTACTGTAAAGCAGAAATGTCAAGTGATAGGATGTTGAGAGAATTGTTTTGATTCTAAGGTCATAGGAGTGCTTTGTGACTTGGTAGCATCGTGCATCTTTTAATGCGTCTTTTCACCCTAAAATGCATCTTATTAGAACAATATGCTTTTGCAGATTAAAATGATGTGCAGCATGCCTATGTTCTGTGATCCAGTACAGGTGTATATTCAAGAAAACCACTACGTTAAATTGTTATAGTTGCTATTAGTGTAACGTAAAATAAATCATGCAGAAACACCTGAACTGGCTCACAGATTATAGGCATGCTGCATATTATTTTCCTCAGCAAAATCTGCTTGTGCTATAAAATTAATTTGCTGTTTGATTCAGAAGCATTTTGATAACCGCGAGGTGTTTTGGATATTATTTTTAAACCTTACTTATTATAAGAAGAAATGGAATAATTCACACCAATACCAACTTTAAAATACATGACAATGTTTTACTTAAAAAGCAAATTAATTATACATGTATTATGGCATTAATGTCAAAGCAGACTTACAACATAAAAAACAACAAGTTCAGCAACAGTGACAAAATGATTATTTGCAATGCCTAGCAGAGATGCACAAGGTGACAGTCAGCCCTGTTTATACTTACAGCCCAGCGCCCCGCAACTCTCACGACCTACGATCTCTCCTGCTCAGCCCGACTGACCAACCCCTCCCCTTTTTGATCAATCTTTTATATTTTTTCTCTCTGCTACTAACATATTCTAAAATGGCGAATATTAATTAATGAATTCAATATTCATGCGCACTAAACATTTCACTGATAATATGTTTTAATCATAACAAAACCTATAATCTCCTTTCTATGTTCTCAAAATATTGGTGTTCGCTTATAGGCCAAGGCTGTTCTGATTAGCTCCCTTTAGACAGATCTGAGACATGCTGCCTTCTAGTCTGTTAGTATTAAACTAACCCATGATTCTGTCTTGGCTAGTAAAGAAAAAGTTTTCCACAGTTCTGATTTATACCTATTTCCGTAATAACACTTATACTTTTTAGATCAAACAATATTAACCAATAATAACTATTGCTTTGTTGCTTCAGACACACACCTGCCTACTTTAGAGAGAGGGTAAACCTCATCTCTAGGCCTGCGGCCATTCGACACGTGACGGTCCTCTGCAACTTACAACTAATATATATACTGAATAATTTCTATATACTTTTGCAATGAAAATAATAATGAAAGACATAAGCATGCATATATTTGTGAATTGCTGAAGGAATATGTACGGTCACATATTCTGGCGTTATCAGTTCCATCCTCATGAAATTTGAGGGGTCATAACTCCGAAAAAAGTTCATATCTATGAAGAAAGTTCATATCTCTCATAGGTTGCATCGTCTGATTTCTTTTTAATGCATTGGAACATCTTCTTGAAGCATTTCACTAATATATAGAAAATCAACAACATTATCATGACAAAAAATATTAATCTTCCCATTGCGTGCATAATGTCGCCAAACCAATTTCCAACCCATGCAAACCACGTGCTGGGATTCAACCAGGTGAACTAACTGTCGGGAATCACATCTTCACGTTTATTTCGTTCCGCAAATTCATTTTTTACCTGAGTAATTTCATTTAACCTTTCTTTTATTACTTCTTCTGCATTGGAAGAATTTGTAATTTAGGTACAACACTGTAACCCATACACCGTCTGTAATGTCACACAATATCATGAAGTTGCCGCTGTAAGATAATCCAACACCATTCTATGTTGCATTAATTCTGTCTTTATGGCCTGAAGTTCCCTTCCCACAAATCTAAAAGTACCATCATATATGTCTGTGATATTATTTATTAGATCTCCTAGTTCCTGTATCATTCTTTGATTTGCAGTTATTCCCCATGTACCAAATGTTATTATATTACCAAATCCCAAACCAACCTTGAACCCTTGTGACAATGAAAAAAGATGTCTGTACCTCTCATGTACTATTTTTATTTCCCTTTTTACCCTTTTTACCTTTTCTGGGAGTGAATGTTGCATATATGTTTCTTTTAGATCCTTATGTTTAATTACCACTGTGTCAGGTAGCAATGTCCCTATAAAACATATTCCAAAAGAGTTTACTAGTAACCATTTATAAGCCCTCTGTCCACACACGTAATATAACCCCTGTGGCAATGTCCATGGTCTATTAGACAATATGTTTGAAAAAGTATCATAAGGAACATTGCAACGGGCACTCTTTTCATCTGTACCTTTTTTTTCCCTGTGTACACTCCACCATACGATGATTGCATGTTTTATTGTACCCCAACACTCCTTCTGCCATTACACATTTCACCAATTCATTTACACATTCTTTATTGTTAGGTTTTGTGTATTTAATCATTTCTAAAAGAGCCTTTCCCCAGTCTCGTTTGGTTTTAAAAGGACCTTCCTGCAAGACTGTGTTACACACGCTGGTTCCCAAATAGGTCCCTTCGGCTCCCTCTTCCCATACCGTTTTGTTAATGCATTTAATATTACCTTGGTTATACCTCTGATACTTTGTTAATTTTAAACCCATGGAGCCATTCACATTATAAGGTTCAAGTGTGTGGGTTCCACATAGCGAGTTAAATGTTGTTTGATTTGAGTGTAATGGAATAGCCATTAACCCAACATTCCCTGAATGGTATGGTAGATGACTGCATACCCAACAATCAGCTAACCTTATTGTTTTCCCAATCAACTCATGATAAGTGTCCAGTGAAGAAGTGTCAGTTTGTATAGAGGTACTATCTTTACACCATTGTACACACCATGTTTCTGGATTTAGACCACAATATTCACATATACACCTTGGAATTGGAGATAACACACATTTTTTCCCTTCCATTACGGCTCTTCTTCTCCAATCTTTTGCCAGGTACCAGGTTGCAGTATTTAGATTTTTAATTACCGGTATTTTCTTTTCAACCATTTTAAGAATTTTTACCTCTGTCTTTGGACCATCCTCTGATCCATACCTATACCTGGGAGTATCAGTATTAAAAGAAGTGTGTGTGTCTTTTATGATGTCCCCTACAATCATGGATTTTAAAACAGGAGTAGAGTCTACCATCATAACCCCAGCATTACCCTTAGGATAACTCTCCACACCATCCTCATCGGTCACCAATGCTTGCCAGCCCTTATGCAAAAAAATTAAAAAATTAAAAAATCCAACAAAAATAATTGTCCCAATCAATGAATACACAGAAACTTGATCACCGATAGCCATCTTTCTTTTTCTTTGTTTACAACCCGCAGAAACATCACAAAGGATATTTCCCGATTCCGTGAACCTTATCTTGGTTGTTTGAACTATGACTTTATTCAGGCCCATCGCCAAATAGCTTTATTAAATTCAAACCACAGTCAATATCTTTATCTGTGTCCCCTTTTGCTGTAACTGGCCTCACCGCTGAGTCGGAAACCTTCTTGCAGTGTGCCACATGAATCAAATTGTCTTTTTCAGCCACTTTTAGGGACGTCGAGGTGGTTAGCAGAACCTGGAATGGGCCTTGCCACCGATCTACAAGACAACCAGAATGCAAGAAATTTCTCACCATTATATAGTCTCCAGGCTGGACATCATGACAAGGTACCTCTGGGAGTCCTTTCATAAGCTTTCCTTGCTTTTCTTGCAACGTCTTCAGATGCTGTGAGAATTGTATAACATAGTCCGTAGTTAAATCATGTGACAATGACAAGTCTACTGCTGGGCTTACAATCATGTTAGGCAGTTTTCCAAAAAGTATCTCATAAGGTGACAAGTTAAGTGGCCGTTTCGGAGTGGTGCGGCTGCTATACAAAACCAGGGACAAAGCCTCCAGCCAATTCATGGGAGTCTACATACCCATCTTAGCTAATTTATTTTTAATAGTCATGTTAACTCGTTCAATTCGCCCTGACACCTGAGGTCGATATGGCGTATGCAAGCTATTTTTATACCCATATATTGACACATTGCTTGAAATACCTTCCCTGTAAAATGTGTACCTCTATCACTTTCAATAACAAATGGTATACCATATCTAGACACAAATTCCTGTACCAATTTCTTTGCTGTGAATGACACAGTACATGATACAGAGGGAAATGCTTCTACCCAACCTGAAAACATATCGGTTATTGTTAAGACATACTGAAAATTTATTACTTTAGGCATTTGAATAAAATCAATCTTTAATCTTTGAAACGGACCAGTGGAGGGAGGAATGTGGGATGGTTCTGTGGGAATCAATTTCCCAGGATTCGCCCTCAGGCAGATGAGACATGAACGAGACTTACCCTCTGCGTAAGATGAAAACCCAGGTGCACACCAGTAGCTCCCAATAATTTTACACATTCCCTCTCTTCCTACATGGGTCATCCCATGGGCAGCTTCCGCCAGTGCTGGAAGGAGGGATCTAGGAGCCACCAGTCTACCCTTACCATCTCTCCACAGACCATCACCCTCTTGCACACATCCCTTCATCCTCCACATGGCACGTTCCTGTGCAGTGCATAACTTCTGCGCTTCTATTAGCTTTTGCTGATCTATAGTTTGAAAAATATTAATTTTTACAGTGGTGTGATTCACGACAGCTGCCATTCTGGCGGTTTCATCCGCCCTCTTGTTATCCAATGACACAGGGTCATTTTGTGAGGTGTGAGCTTGACACTTAACAACTGCTACCTGGGCAGGAAGTTGTATAGCCTCAATAAGCTCTTTTACTTGTCCGGCATGAGATATTCGGGCACCCGATGCAGTCAAGTTTCCCCGCATAGCCCATATCATACCAAAATCATGCATGACGCCATAAGCATATCTGGAGTCTGTAAAAATGTTAACCATCCGGCCCTCAGCCAGGTGACAGGCTCTGGTAAGAGCCACCAGTTCCGCAACCTGAGCTGAGTGAGGTGGGCCCAATGGACCAGCCTCCAGGATCTCTGTATCAGATACTCAGATACTACCGCATATACCGTACAGAGTAATCCTGTTTCATTTTGCCTGTGACAACTGCCATCCGTGTAGAGTGTAAGGTCCGCTCCACTCAGTGGTGTGTCAGAGATGTCTGGTCTGATGGAGAAATTTTGCTGCAAATATTTCTCACAATCATGATCCAAATCCTGATACTCTCTGGACTCCATCCTCTGGGACTCTTGAGTCACATAAGGCAACAGTGTAGCAGGATTCAACATTCCGCACCTGACAATGGTCAGGTTCGGTGGAGCTAGGAGCATGAGCTCCCAGTGAGTGAAATGTGCACTCGAGACATGTCGTGTCTGCGAGGAGTTCATGAGAGAAGCAACAGCATGAGGAACAAACAGTGTAAGGGGATGCTGCAATACAATATCATGCACTTTCTCCACTAAGGCTGCAGCAGCCGCTACAGCTCTCAAACATGTGGGTAAAGCGGAAGCCACCCTGTCAAGTGTACAACTATAATACCCAATGGGTCTATATAATCCCCCATGTTTTTGTGTCAAAACTCCCAAAGCAGCGGATTGTTGTTCATTACAAAAGAGACAGAAAGGCTTAGTATAATCTGGAATACCTAATGCTGGTGCCTCTGATAATGCTTGTTTAAGAGCCTCAAATGCTGCAATGGTTTCGTCAGTATGTTGTACTCTGTCAGGGAGATTTTGTGAAACCAGGGACTGAAGTGGAAGGGCCAGTGCCGTAAATCCTGCGATCCACTGTCTACAATATCCACAAAGACCTAAAAATGCACGCACCTGCTTTTGGTTACAAGGAAGTGGGTGCTTGAGAATAAATGCAACCCTTTCTGGTGTAACATGACGCTTCCCCTTTGTAAGGCAATGACCCAAATAAATTACCTTGGACTGGCAGGGCTGTAGTTTATCCTTTGAAACCCTATTTCCTGTCTCAGAAAGATATAGCAGCAACAAAAAAGTATCAGCAAGAGACTCCTGCAAAGAGTTTGAACACAGCAACAGGTCATCAACATACTGAATCAGCACTGAATTACCTTGTGGCAAAAACCCTGCCAAACAATCATGTAATGCCTGAGAGAAGATACTAGGGCTATGAATGAACCCCTGACTTAATCGAGTCCACGTATATTGGACTCCTCTGTAAGTAAATGCAAACAGGTATTGACTATCTGAATGTACCGGGATAGAGAAGAATGCTGAGCATAAATCTACAACAGTGAAATGGGTGGCCTGCGGTGGAATTTGCACTAAAATAGTCGCAGGGTTTGGCACCACCGGGAATTGTGATTGCACTATTTTATTAATGGCTCACAAATCCTGACATATTCGGTAACTGCGTCCATTTTGTTTAGATACAGGAAGCAACGGAGTATTGCACAGACTATGTGTGCGAATAATTATACCTTGTTGTAAAAACCTTTGTATGATTGGAAAGATACCAATCTCTGCTTCTGGTTTAAGGAGAGACTGTGGAATCCGTGGAAGTCTCACATTAGATTTCAGTTCAATATGTACTGGATTTACCTGATGCATGAGCTCAACCTCCTGTAGATCAGTTGTCCAAAGGTGCTTAGGAACCTGCGACAACATTCGGGTAACCACTTCAGGAAACTGCAAAGTACTTACAAACATTAAATGGTTAGGCAAGTGCAAGGTATCCAGGGCACATTGAGCCTGATGATCCTCATAAGGCATGTCAAGGAAAATACCATCCGGGGTACAATAAATCACACAGTTCATTTTCATGAGCAAATCACGTCCCAATAAATTAACTGGTGCTTGTTCAGCTAGAATAAAAGCATGGTCACATGTTAGAAGCCCTATCATTGTTGTTACAGGAGAACTAACAGGGTTATTATGTGACTGTCCATTCACCCCCACTGCGGAGATGGTTTTAGCTGACAATGGTAAAGCATGTAAATCATTAATTAGCGATTTGGCACAACCTGTGTCAATCAAGAATTTGTAATCCTCCCCCTGTATGGTAAGATCTACAAATGATTCTGTTACTGGATCTACAGAAAATACATTTTGAACACAGGCATGGCCCTCCCTTCAATAAGGGGGAAAAGGCCTTTGCTGGAAAGGGGCAGCATGTGGGTTAAAAAAACCTCTCCTTTTGGGCTGTGAGGGTTTAAATCTGCAAGGGTTACTACGGAACTCTATGCGAGGATCCCACTCTGTCTCTTGTGAAGGGGGATCATCCTGAAATTCAGGGCCTTGCCCTCGCACAGGGACTTTACAATATCGACTAATGTGTCCCTGTTGGCGACAATTATAGCATGCACCAGGTAAAGGCATGCGCTGACGGGTTCCCCAGGGTTTTACTCTTGATGGTACTGAATCACATCCTTGATACTTCTGGAGTTGGCGTATATCCCCAATAGAGGTATGTGGACTCGCGTTATATACATCCACATCAGGCTTTTTCTGTAAATTTTTTATCTGCAGATTTAATAACTTAGCTTTCTGCGTGTCTTTTTGCCTGGTTGTATTAGCATCATGTAAAATAGCCCGTTCAGTAATAACTGTCAGGGTCTCAGCCCTCCATGCAGGGCTCTCAGTCTGTAATCTAGTCTTAATAGGCTCAATCAGTCCCTCCACCAACACACTTACAACCAATGCTCTATGAGCCACACTGGTGTGTATATCCTCAACACCTGTGTAAGATTTCATCTCTTCTATTGCCCTGTGGCAGTAATCTCTTACCGACTCCTGTGGCATCTGCTTAATAGTGAACAATTTTTGCCAATCCACTCTGGGGGGAAACATAGTCATCAAAGCATTACAAATACCGGTTATGACAGTAAGATTAGTTGCAGGAGGTAAGCGGTTATCATTAGCAATACCCATAGTGCCCCAAGCAGTATTCATATCGACTGTATCTGGTAATGCTGCACCTAACAATGATCTCCAATCTTTATTTGTGGGTTCATGTGCATGCCCAATGTTTTTAATAAATTGACAACATGCAGTCAGTTCCTTACATGGATCAGGGAATTCATTAAGCATTGAGCGCAACTCAGTGCGCATCCAGGGAATGTCAATTATTACCATTCGGTCTGGATTTTGCCCTTCTCCTGGGAGGGACATAGTTCGTAGGGCATCATCAAAGATTCTGCTGAAGGACCTGGGACAATTTTGTCCTTTTTATGAGGCACTTTCAGTGGCTCAGTAACTAAAACTTTTTTAACATATTTCTTTTTCCGCTCAGAATCAGGAGCATCAGCCAACACAAGGGCTTCATTGTCTGAAACCACCACCACATCAGGGTCTGAATCATCCAAATCAGATTTAATAGCATCACCTGATGCACCCTGCACTACTTGGGAATAATCATGACCAGATTGTCGATTAGGATACACAAGCATAGCTATAGCAGCAAATTCAGGCAGTACATCAACATTGTCTTCATCAAAGACCACAGTCTTTGAGGCAGAAGCCTTAGGTACCACAGGGTAAAGAGAAAAAGCAGGTACAGTTAGGGGGGTTTTGCAAGGGGAAATGTTAAAATGCGGGGCAGCCGGGCTAGCCGTGAGAGCCGGGGGCGCCACTGGTGCTGCTGGCTGACTGTCACCCCGATCCACCAGTGTCCACCTCTTAGCCTCCTGTTGCCATACCGCAAGACATTGCAAATGCTTAACCCTATTCCTCACTAACTTAGATAAAATGATCATTGCCTTTAAAGCCTCCAAAACAGACTGATTAAATGTGCCTGCCATCTGGTCATCTCGCTCCACTTTTCAACAAACCTCACACTCTCATCTCCGTACTTGTCTTTCATAATCATATAAGCACTTTTCTCTCCTAGGTCTCTCATTGGATTAACCTCTTCTCCTACCCTCTCTTGCCAAGCTCTAAACAATTACTTTTTAAATGACTTCGTTAACCCCTTAGCTCTCGGTAACTCACTTGATGTCATTATAAGAGACCTTTTTTTTCTTTTTGCTAGAAATAAAAATAAAATTTTCTATTCTCCAAACACCCAATCTCCTGATTCTGAAAGGGGTATACTGTCTTTCTATCTCACACAAGTGTTAACCTGCAATAAGAAGCCTCCCTAAGCACAGGTGGGTTAGTGGGATTCCATACAACTTGGTAAACTACCCTAGCATCAATCTTCCGTTTTTTACCAAACCAGTTCCTTCACCTCCATTCAAATGACCAGTACCATCCAGGTGCATCACACGCCCTCCTCCCTATACTCTGTAACCCTTTTACAGGCTACACACAACCTCTTCACCCTCAAATCACTTGCTCATACCTTCCATCACTTACAAAAACAAACTGCAATCCCATGCAAGTACTTTAACCAATACTGCTCTTTCAAAACTAAATGACATTAACTGTTTTCTTCTTCTTGACACGTCTGTCAAAATAAAATCCTCAAAAATACTACCCTAACTGTGTTTCCTGTCCTTCGTTATCAGGCTAAACACCTCTCCGGTATGATCTGACCTCGTTAACAGATTCAGTACTTCAATTACCTTGTGTCCCCCTTTATTAGGGTTCAGGACACCTTTTGCATCACTTGTAACTCCACAAGTCTATACCTGCCCTCGTTATCAGGTATCTGTAAAATTTATAACTAACCACGTGGATTTCTCTTCTTTGTTTATAATATTACCCCGCAATTCACATAACCAAATTCATGCCTCTCTACTCCACTTCTCATACAAGGATACTACAGGGGAAAATGGGAAAAAGCCAGGCGACCAAAACGCCCTCCGTCCTAACCACCTGCCGACACTAAATCTAAAATCTCTTTTATAACCACAAAAGCAACCACCAACAAAAACTCAGTAGCACTGCCCTAATTTCTGGGGAGAGAGGAAAAAAAATGACTCAACTACAATTTCCAATTTCTGGAAACCAGAAATCAAACAACAATTCTAATGAACTGCTTCCGTCAAAACCCCCTTCCTCAATTTCTGGTAAAAGCAAATCAAATGACAAATCACTCTCTACCGACGCTATTGCATTGAAATCCTCAAACCTCAATTCCTCAATCTCCAAGAAAAGCAAATCAACAGTGCATATATTATAAAATATTAAAAAAACTCAACTATGGTAATCAAATCCTTAACTAACTCTAACACAGCTACATATGCACAATTAAGACACATCAGGGGTCCCTGTCAATGGGGCTGTCAATGAAAGAAAAAGATAGAAGAATGAGGAAAGGTGAAAGACAGTATACGCAACCTCTTTTTTTTTTTAAGGAGTAAAAAAGTTATAGATCACTCACACAAGATGCATACACTGCTGTCTACAATTTTTTTTTTTTTTTAGTGTCTTTTTTTTTTTGGAGTTGGGGTTAGACCCTAATCTAACCCCAACTCCAAGCGGAAGCCGTAAGCAATACTCGGGAGGGGACCTTTACAAACTCTGCCCGCGCGAAGGTCAGCCAATCACCCAAACACACGTCATTCAACCAATCATACGTCACTCTTTCATACAGAGCAGGGAAAGAAGAAAAATGAAGAAGGAAAAAAACTGGTTTGTGCAAAAAAAAAAAGTTCTCAGAGTGAGCAGAAAAATAAAATATAAGGTGTCAATTAAACTTCCCTAAAAAAAACATCAATCTACCAATAATTTCAGAAATAGATATCTCAACTAACAAAAATGCCAAGATAATCACTTAACTTGCAAATTAAAAAAAAAAATCCTCTTTATTCTACACCCAACCTATTTCAGTGCACGGGGAAGGAAGAAAAAAAACCTCAGCAAATACCATTTACTTTCCCTATCTATTGGGCACACTGCCCAGACCAGAAAAGGAGGGGAGAAATCTCTCCTCCTAACACCATTTCTCCAAAATACAAAACTTTCTTATACAAACTACACAATGGAGAAAAACCTTATTTTTTGAGAAACAAATCCTACCAAAACAAAATAAATCCAAAACAATCAATACAGCGCAATTAACTTAACCATCATATCAATGACTGAAAGAGAGAGAAAAACAAAAACTGCACGTTTTAAAAATAAAAATGATCTAATGAGCAAAATAACTCACTGCCGTGCACTCTCACTCAATCACCGATTCAGCGGGCGTTAACAGGTGTATCTTGCTGGGGCCTCCATGATTGATAACCGCGAGGTGTTTTGGATATTGTTTTTAAACCTTACTTATTATAAGAAGAAATGGAATAATTCACACCAATACCAACTTTAAAATAAATGACAATGTTTTACTTAAAAAGCAAATTAATTATACATGTATTATGGCATTAATGTCAAAGCAGACTTACAACATAAAAAGCAACAAGTTCAGCAACAGTGACAAAATGATTATTTGCAATGCCTAGCAGAGATGCACAAGGTGACAGTCAGCCCTGTTTATACTTACAGCCCAGCACCCCGTGACTCTCACAACCTACGATCTCTCCTGCTCAGCCCGACTGACCAACCCCTCCCCTTTTTGATCAATCTTTTATATTTTTTCTCTCTGCTACTAACATATTCTAAAAAGGTGAATATTAATTAATTAATTCAATATTCATGCACACTAAACATTTTACTGATAATATGTTTTAATCATAACAAAACCTATAATCTCCTTTCTATGTTCTCAAAATATTGGTGTTCGCTTATAGGCCAAGGCTGTTCTGATTAGCTCCCTTTAGACAGATCTGAGACATGCTGCCTTCTAGTCTGTTAGTATTAAACTAACCCATGATTCTGTCTTGGCTAGTAAAGAAATAGTTTTCCACAGTTCTGATTTATACCTATTTCCATAATAACACTTAAACCTTTCAGATCAAACAATATTAACCAATAATAACTATTGCTTTGTTGTTTTAGACACACACCTGCCTACTTTAGAGAGAGGGTAAACATCATCTCTAGGCCTGCGGCCATTCTACACGTGACAGTCCTCTGCAACTAACAACTAATATATATACTGAATCATTTCTATATACTTTTGCAATGAAAACAATAAGGAAAGACATAAGCATGCATATATTTGTGAATTGCTGAAGGAATATGTGCGGTCACATATTCTGGTGTTATCAATTTGATGGTAAAAAGTTGCATAAAAGACGCTCGCGCTACCGAGTCACACCATGCCATAACAGAATTCACACACACCAAAAAGTGATAAATTTTTAATCTAATAATAAAGATACAAAAGATTTGAACCCCAGACCTCAAGGTGCAAAGCAAATATAGTACCCACTAGACTAAACAGCCTACCCATGTTAAGAACATCACCTGTTGTGTATGTGATGTGAAGTGTACAATTTAAGGAGACAATGAATACCTTGTCATAAGCAGGCTCAGCATGCGGCAGCATTGAATAGAAGCAAAAGAAGGTGGGGTGTTGGAGAGCCATATAATGAGCTCAATGCAGATGAATTATAATTGTGTGGTGGTGGGGGCAGGTGGTTAAGGAACTTGGCTTGCCAAACACAGAAAGGAAGGGAGAAGGAAAGTAAAAGTAGTGTATTTTAAAAGTATTGAACCTAACATGATCTCTCATTATGTGAAACTTGCCCCCTGTTATGTGTACAATACAATGTCTACTGCATCTTATTAGAACAATCTGCTTTTGCTGATTAAAATGATATGCAGCATGCCTATGTTCTTTGATCCAGTACAGGTGTTTCTTCAAGAAAACCACTACTTTAAAGTGTTATAGTCGCTTTTAGTGTAACATAACATAAAACATGCAGAAACACCTGAACTGGATCACAGATTACAGGCATGCTGCATATTGTTTTCATCAGCAAAAGCTGCTTGTGCTATCAAATTAATTTGCTGTGTGATTCAGATGCATTTGATGGTAAAAAGTTGCATAAAAGACGCTCGCGCTACCGAGTCACACCATGCCATAACAGAATTCACACACACCACCAAGTGATTTATTTTTAATCTAAAAATAAAGATTCAAAAGAAAAGGAAAAAAAGCTCCCCTTTCAAGATTTGAACCTCAGACCTCTAGGTGCAAAGCACAGACAGTACCCACAAGCCTAAACAGTCTATCCATTTCGAGAGCATCACCTGTTTTCTATGTGATTTGAAGTATGCAATGAAAGCAGACAATGTGTACATTGTCTATAGTAGGCTCAGCATGCAGCAGCATTAAATAGAAGCAAAAGACGGTGGGGAGTTGGTGAGGCATATATTGAGCTCAATGCAGATGAATTATAATTGTGTGATGGTGTGGGGAGGTGGTTTAGGAACTTGGTTGGCCATACACAGACAGGAAGGGAGAAGGGAAGAACAAAGTAGTGTATTTTAAAAGTATTGAACCTAACATGATCTCTCATTATTTGAAACCTGCCCCCTGTCATGAGTACAATACAATGTCTACTGTATAGCAGAAATGTCAAGTGATAGGATGTTGAGATAAATGTTTTGAGTCTAAGGTCATAGGAGTGCTGTGTGACTTGGTAGCATCGTGTATCTTTTATTGCATCTTTTTACCCTAAAATGCATCTTATTAGAACAATCTGCTTCTGCTGATTAAAATGATATGCAGAATGCCTATGTTCTGTGATCCAGTACAGGTGTATCTTCAAGAAAACCACTATGTTAAAGTGTTATAGTCGCTATTAGTGTAACGTAACATAAAACATGCAGAAACACCTGAACTGGCTCACAGATTATAGGCATGATGCATATTGTTTTCATCAGCAAAAGCTGCTTGTGCTATCAAATTAATTTGCTGTGTGATTCAGGTGCATTTGATGGTAAAAGTTGCATAAAAGACGATCGCGCTACCAAGTCACTCGATGCCATAACAGAATTCACACACACCAAAACGTGATTAATTTTTAATCTAATAATAAAGATACAAAAGAAAAGGAAAAAAAATCCCCTTCCTTGATTCAAACCCAAGACCTCTAGGTGCAAAGCGCAGACAGTACCCACTAGACAAAAAAGTCTATCCATGTTGAAAACATCTCCTGTTGTGTATGTGATGTGAAGTTTGCAATTAAAGCAGACAATGAATAACTTGTCATTAGCAGGCTCAGCATGCGGCAGCATTGAATAGAAGCAAAATAAGGTGGGGTGTTGGTAAGCCATATAATGAGCTCAATGCAGATGAATTATAATTGTGTGATGGTGTGGGGCGGTGGTTTAGGAACTTGGGTGGCCATACACAGAGAGGAAGGGAGAAGGAAAGTACAAAGTAGAGTATTTTAAAAGTATTGAACCTAACATGATCTCTCATTATGTGAAACTTGCCCCCTGTTATGTGTACAATACAATGTCTACTGTATAGCAGAAATTTCAAGTGATAGGATGTTGAGAGAAATGTTTTGAGTCTAAGGTCATAGGAGTGCTGTGTGACTTGGTAGCATCGTGCATCTTTTAATGCATCTTCTCACCCTAAAATGCTTCTTATTAGAACAATCTGCTTCTGCTGATTAAAATGATATGCAGCATGCGTATGTTCTGTGATCCAGTACAGGTGTATCTTCAAGAAAACCACTATGTTAAAGTGTTATAGTCGCTATTAGTGTAACGTAACATAAAACATGCAGAAACACCTGAACTGGCTCACAGATTATAGGCAATTTGCATATTGTTTTCATCAGCAAAAGCTGCTTGTGTAATCAAATTAATTTGCTGTGTGATTCAGATGCATTTGATGGTAAAAAGTTGCTTAAAAGGTGCTCGCGCTACCGAGTCACACCATGCCATAACAGAATTCACACACGCCACCAAGTGATTAATTTTTAATCTAATAATAAAGATACAAAAGAAAAGGAAAAACAATCCCCTTTCATGATATGAACCCCAGATCTCAAGGTGTAAAACGCAGACAGTACCCACTAGTCTAAACAGTCTATCCGTTTTGAGAAGATCACCTGTTGTGTATGTGATGTGAAGTGTGCAATTAAAGCAGACAATGAATACCTTCTCATTAGCAGGCACAGCAAGCCGCAGCATTGAATAGAAGCAAAAGAAGGTGGGGTGTGGGTGTGCCATATAATGAGCTCAATGCAGATGAATTATAAATGTGTGATTGTGGGGGGAGGTGGTTTAGGAACTTGGGTGGCCATACACAGAGACTAAGGGAGAAGGAAAGTACAAAGTAGTGTATTTTAAAAGTATTGAACCTAACATGATCTCTCATTACGTTAAACTTGCCCCCTGTTATGTGTACAAACAATGTCTACTGTATAGCAGAAATTTCAAGTGATAGGATGTTGAGAGAAATGTTTTGAGTCTAAGGTCATAGGAGTGCTGTGTGACTTGGTAGCATCGTGCATCTTTTAATGCGTCTTTTTAACCTAAAATGCATATTATTAGAACAATCTGATTCTGCTGATTAAAATGATATGCAGCATGCCTATGTTCTGTGATACAGTACAGGTGTATCTTCAAGAAAACCACTATGTTAAAGTGTTATAGTCGCAATTAGTGTAACGTAACATAAAACATGCAGAAACACCTGAACTGGCTCACAGATTATAATTAATTTGCATATTGTTTTCATCAGCAAAAGCTGCTTGTGCTTTCAATTTGATTCGCTGTATGATTCACATGTAATTGAAGGTAAAAAGTTGCATTAAAGATGCTCGCGCTACCGAGTCACACCATGCCATAATAGAATTCACACACACCACCAAGTGATTTATTTTTAATTTAAAAATAAAGATTCAAATGAAAAGTAAAAAAAAGCTCCCCTTCCATGATTCAAACCCCAGACCTCAAGGTGCAAAGCGCAGACAGTACCCACTCGCCTAAACAGTCTATCCATGATGAGAGCATCACCTGTTTTGTATGTGATTGAAAGTGTGACTTGGTAGCATTGTGCATCTTTTAATGCATCTTTTTACCCTAAAATGCATCTTACTAGAACAAACTGCTTATGCTGATTAAAACGATATGCAGCATGCCTCTGTTCTGTGATCCAGTACAGGTGTTTCTTCATGAAAAACACTACGTTAAAGTGTTATAGTCGCTATTAGTGTAACGTAACATAAAACATGCAGAAACACCTGAACTGGCTCACCGATTATAGGCATGCTGCATATTGTTTTCATCAGCAAAAGCTGCTTGTGCTATCAAATTAATTTGCTGTGTGATTCAGATGAATTTGATGGTAAAAAGTTGCATAAAAGACGCTCGCGCTACCGAGTCGCACCATGCCATAATAGAATTCACACACACCAAAACGTGATTAATTTTTAATCTAATAATAAAGATGCAAAAGAAAAGGAAAAAAAAACTCCCCTTTCATGATTCGAACCCAAGACCTCAAGGTGCAAAGCGCAGACAGTAAACTCTAGACTAAACAGTCCATCCATGTTGAGAACATCACCTGTTGTGTATGTGATGTGAAGTGTGCAATTAAAGCAGACAATGAATACCTTGTCATTAGCAGGCTTAGCTTGCGGCAGCATTGAATAGAAGCAAAAGAAGGTGGGGTGTTGGTGAGCCATATAATGAGCTCAATGCAGATGATTTATAATTGTATGATGGTGGGGGGAGGTGGTTTAGGAACTTGGGTGGCCATACACAGAGAGGAAGGTAGAAGGAAAGTACAAAGTAGTGTATTTTAAAAGTATTGAACCTAACATGATCTCTCATTATGTGAAACTTGCCCCCTGTTATGTGTACAATACAATGTCTACTGTATATCAGAAATTTCAAGTGATAGGATGTTGAGAGAAATGTTTTGAGTCTAAGGTCATAGGAGTGCTGTGTGACTTGGTAGCATCGTGCATCTTATAATGCGTCTTTTTACCCTAAAATGCAACTTATTAGAACAATCTGCTTCTGCTGATTAAAATGATATGCAGCATGTCTATGTTCTGTGATCCAGTACAGGTGTATCTTCAAGAAAACCACTATGTTAAAGTGGTATAGTCGCTATTAGTGTAACGTAACATAAAACATGCAGAAACACCTGAACTGGCTAACAGATTATAGGCAATTTGCATATTGTTTTAATCAGCAAAAGCTGCTTGTGCTTTCAATTTGATTCACTGTATGATTCAGATGTAATTGAAGGTAAAAAGTTACATTAAAGATGCTCGCGCTACCGAGTCACACCATCTCATAACAGAATTCACACACACCACCAAGTGATTTATTTTTAATCTAAAAATAAAGATTCAAAAGAAAAGGAAAGAAAAACTCCCCTTTCATGATTTGAAACCCAGACCTCAAGGTGCAAAGCGCAGACAGTACCCACTAGCCTAAACAGTCTATCCATGTGGAAAGCATCACCTGTTTTGTATGTGATTTGAAGTGTGCAATGAAAGCAGACAAAGTGTATATTGTCAATAGCAGGCTCAGCATGTGGCAGCATTGAATTGAAGCAAAAGATGGTGGGGAGTTGGTGAGCCATATATTGAGCTCAATGCAGATGAATAGTAATTGTTTGATGGTGGGGGGAGGTGGTTTAGGAACTTGGGTGGCCACACACAGAGAGGAAGGGAGAAGGGAAGAACAAAGTAGTGTATTTTAAAAGTATTGACCTAACATGATCTCTCACTTTGTGAAACTTTCCCCCTGTTATGAGTACAATACAATGTCTACTGTATAGCAGAAATGTCAAGTGATAGGATGTTGAGAGAATTGTTTTGAGTCTAAGGTCATAGGTGTGCTGTGTGACTTGGTAGCATTGTGCATCTTTTAATGCATCTTTTCACCCTAAAATGCATCTTATTATAACAATCTTCTTTTGCTGATTAAAATGATATGCAGCATGCCTATGTTCTGTGATCCAGTACAGGTGTATCTTCAAGAAAACCACTATGTTAAAGTGTTATAGTCGCAATTAGTGTAACGTAATATAAAACATGCAGAAACACCTGAACTGGCTCACAGATTATAGGCATGCTGCATATTGTTTTCATCAGCAAAAGCTGTATGTGCTATCAAATTAATTTGCTGTGATTCAGATGCATTTGAAGGTAAAAAAGTTGCATAAAAGACACTCACGCTACCGAGTCACACCATGCCATAACAGAATTCACACACAGCAAAAAGTGATTAATTTTTATTCTAATAATAAAGATACAAAAGAAAAGGAAAAAAAAATCCCCTCCCATGATTCAAACCCCAGATCTCAAGCATCAAAGCGCAGACAGTACCCACTAGACTAAACAGTCTATCCATGTTGAGAAAATCACCTGTTGTGTATGTGATTTGAAGTGGGCAATTAAAGCAGACAATGAATACCTTGTCATTAACAGGTTCAGCTTGCAGCAGCATTGAATAGAAGCAAAAGAAGGTGGGGTGTTGGTGAGCCATATAATGAGCTCAATGCAGATGAATTATAATTGTGTGATGGCGGGGGGAGGTGGTTTAACAACTTGGGTGGCCATACACAGAGAGGAAGGGAGAAGTAAAGTACAAAGTAGTGTATTTTAAAAGTATTGAACCTAACATGATCTCTCATTTAGTGAAACTTGCCCCCTGTTATGTGTACAATACAATGTCTACTGTATAGCAGAAATTTCAAGTGATAGGATGTTGAGAGAAATGTTTTGTGTCTAAGGTCATAGAAGTGCTGTGTGACTTGGTAGCATTGTGCATCTTTTAATGCGTCTTTTTAACCTAAAATGCATCTTATTAGAACAATCTGATTCTGCTGATTAAAATGATATGCAGCATGCCTATGTTCTGTGATCCAGTACAGGTGTATCTTCAAGAAAACCACTACGTTAAAGTGTTATAGTCGCTATTAGTGTAACGTAACATAAAACATGCAGAAACACCTGAACTGGCTGACAGATTATAGGCAATTTGCATATTGTTTTCATCAGCAAAAGCTGCTTGTGCTTTCAATTTGATTCACTGTATGATTCAGATGTAATTGAAGGTAAAAAGTTACATTAAAGATGCTCGCGCTACCGAGTCACACCATGCTATAACAGAATTCACACACACCACCAAGTGATTTATTTTTAATCTAAAAATAAAGATTCAAAAGAAAAGAAAAGAAAAACTCCCCTTTCATGATTTGAACCCCAGACCTCCAGGTGCAAAGCGCAGAGAGTACCAACGAGCCTAAACAGTCTATTCATGTTGAGAGCGTCACCTGTTTTGTATGTGATTTGAAGTGTGCAATGAAAGCAGACAATGTGTACATTGTCAATAGCAGGCTCAGCATTCGGCAGCATTGAATAGAAGCAAAAGAAGGTGTGGTCTTGGTGAGCCATATAATGAGCTCAATGCAGATGAATAGTAATTGTGTGATGGTGAGGGGAGGTGGTCTTGGAACTTGGGTGGCCATACACAGAGAGGAATGGAGAAGGGAAGAACAAAGTAGTGTATTTTAAAAGTATTGAACCTAACATGATCTCTCATTATGTGAAACTTGCCTCCTGTTATGAGTACAATACAATGTCTACTGTATAGCAGAAATGTCAAGTGATAGGATGTTGAGAGAATTGTTTTGAGTCTAAGGTCATAGGAGTGCTGTATGACTTGGTAGCATCGTGCATCTTCTAATGCATATTTTCACCTTAAAATGCATCTTATTAGAACAATCTGCTTTTGCTGATTAAAATGATATGCAGCATGCCTATGTTCTGTTATCCAGTACAGGTGTATCTTCAAGAAAACCACTACGTTAAAGTGTTATAGTCGCTATTAGTGTAACGTAAAATAAAACATGCAGAAACACCTGAACTGGCTCACAGATTATAGGCATGCTGCATATTGTTTAACATCAGCAAAAGCTGCTTGTGCTATCAAATTAATTTGCTGTGTGATTCAGAGGCATTTGATGGTAAAAAGTTGCATCAAAGATGCTCGCGCTACCGAGTCACACCATGCCATAACAGAATTCACACACACCAAAAAGTGATACATTTTTAATCTAATAATAAAGATACAAAAGAAAAGGAAAAAAAAATCCCCTTCCATGATTTGAACCCCAGACCTCAAGGTGCAAAGCGCAGATAGTATCCACTAGAATAAACAGTCTATCCATGTTGAGAACATCACCAGTTGTGTATGTGATGTGAAGTGTGCAATTAAAGTAGACATTGTATACCTTGTCAATAGCAGGCTCAGCATGCGGCAGCATTGAATAGCAGCAAAAGAAGGTGTGGTGTTGGTGAGCCATATAATGAGCTCAATGCAGATGAATTATAATTGTGTGATGGTGGGGGGAGGTGGTTTAGGAACTTGGGTGGCCATACACAGAGAGGAAGGGAGAAGGGAAGAACAAAGTAGTGTATTTTAAAAGTATTGAACCTAACATGATCTCTGATTATGTGAAACTTGCCCCCTGTTATGAGTACAATACAATGTCTACTGTATAGCAGAAATGTCAAGTGATAGGATGTTGAGAGAATTGTTTTGAGTCTAAGGTCATAGGAGTGCTGTGTGACTTGGTAGCATCGTGCATCTTTTAATGCATCTTTTCACCCTAAAAGGCATATTATTATAACAATCTGCTTCTGCTGATTAAAATGATATGCAGCATGCCTATGTTCTGTGATACAGTACAGGTGTATCTTCAAGAAAACCACTACGTTAAAGTGTTATAGTCGCTATTAGTGTAACGTAACATAAAACATGCAGAAACACCTGAACTGGCTCACAGATTATAGGCAATTTGCAAATTGTTTTCATCAGCAAAAGCTGCTTGTGCTTTCAATTTGATTCGCTGTATGATTCAGATGTAATTGAAAGTAAAAAGTTGCATTTAAGATGCTCGTGCTGCCGAGTCACACCATGCCATAACAGAATTCACACACTCCAAAAAGTGATTAATTTTTAATCTAATAATAAAGATACAAAAGAAAAGGAAAAAAAAATCACCTTCCATGATTCAGACCCAAGACCTCAAGGTGCAAAGTGCAGACAGTACCCACAAGACTAAACAGTCTACCCATGTTGAAAACATCACCTGTTGTGTATGTGATGTGAAGTGTGCAATTAAAGCAGACAATGAATACCTTGTCATTAGCAGGCTCAGCTTGCGGTTGCATTGAATAGAGGCAAAAGAAAGTGGGGTGTTGGTGAGCCATATAATGAGCTCAATGCAGATGAATTATAATTGTGTGATGGTGGGGGGAGGTGGTTTAGGAACTTGGGTGGCCTTACACAGAGAGGAAGGGAGAAGGGAAGAACAAAGTAGTGTATTTTAAAGTATTGAATCTAACATGATCAATCATTATGTGAAACTTGACCCCTGTTATGTGTACAATACAATGTCTACTGTATAGCAGAAATGTCAAGTGATAGGATGTTGAGAGAATTGTTTTGAGTCTAAGGTCATAGGAGTGCTGTGTGGCTTGGTAGCATTGTGCATCTTTTAATGCATCTTTTCACTCTAAAATGCATCTTATTAGAACAATCTGCTTTTGCTGATTAAAATGATATATAGCATGAATATGTTCTGTGATCCAGTACAGGTGTTTCTTCAAGAAAACCACTACGTTAAAGTGTTATAGTCGCTATTAGTGTAATGTAAAATAAAACATGCAGAAACACCTGAACTGGCTCACAGATTATAGGCATGCTGTATATTGTTTTCATCAGCAAAAGCTGCTTGTGCTATCAAATTAATTTTCTGTGTGATTTAGATGCATTTGATGGTAAAATGTTGCATAAAAGACGCTCGCACTACCAAGTCACACCATGCCATAACAGAATTCACACACACCAAAAAGTGATTAATTTTTAATCTAATAATAAAGATACAAAAGAAAAGGGAAAAAAACTCCCCTTCCATGATTTGAACCCCTAACCTCAAGGTGCAAAGCTCAGACAGTACCCACTAGCCTAAACAGTCTATCCATGTGGAGAGCATCACCTGTTTTGTATGTGATTTGAAGTGTGCAATGAAAGCAGACAATGTGTATATTGTCAATAGCAGGCTCAGCATGTGGCAGCATTGAATAGAAGCAAAATAAGGTGGGGTGTTGGTGAGCCATATAATGAGCTCAATACAGATGAATTATAATTGTGTGATGGTGGGGGGAGGTGGTTTAGGAACTTGGGGGGCAATACACAGAGAGGAAGGGAGAAGGAAAGTACAAAGTATAGTATTTTAAAAGTATTGAACCTAACATGATCTCTCATTATGTGAAACTTGCACCCTGTTATGTGTACAATACAATGTCTACTGTATAGCAGAAATTTCAAGTGATAGGATGTTGAGAGAAATGTTTTGAGTCTAAGGTCATAGGAGTGCTGTGTGACTTGGTAGCATCGTGCATCTTTTAATGCGTCTTTTTACCCTAAAATGCATCTTATTAGAACAATATGCTTCTGCTGATTAAAATGATATGCAGCATGCCTATGTTCTATGATCCAGTACAGGTGTATCTTCAAGAGAACCACTACTTTAAAGTGTTATAGTCGCTTTTAGTGTAACGTAACATAAAACATGCTGAAACACCTGAACTGGTTCAAAGTTTATAATCAATTTGCACATTGTTTCATCAGCAAAAGCTGCTTGTGCTTTCAATTTGATTCGCTGTATGAGTCAGATGCAATTGAAGATAAAAAGTTGCATTAAAGATGCTCGCGCTACCGAGTTACACCATGCCATAACAGAATTCACACACACCACCAAGTGATTTATTTTTAATCTAAAAATAAAGATTCAAAAGAAAAGGAAAAAAAACTCCCCTACCAAGATTCGAAACCCAGACCTCAAGGTGCAAAGCGCAGAGAGTACCCACGAGCCTAAACAGTCTATTCATGTTGAGAGCGTCACCTGTTTTGTATGTGATTTGAAGTGTGCAATGAAAGTAGACAATGTGTACATTGTCAATAGCAGGCTCAGCATTCGGCAGCATTGAATAGAAGCAAAAGAAGGTGTGGTCTTGGTGAGCCATATAATGAGCTCAATGCAGATGAATAGTAATTGTGTGATGGTGGGGGGAGGTGGTCTTGGAACTTGGGTGGCCATACACAGAGAGGAATGGAGAAGGGAAGAACAAAGTAGTGTATTTTAAAAGTATTGAACCTAACATGATCTCTCATTATGTGAAACTTGCCTCCTGTTATGAGTACAATACAATGTCTACTGTATAGCAGAAATGTCAAGTGATAGGATGTTGAGAGAATTGTTTTGAGTCTAAGGTCATAGGAGTGCTGTGTGACTTGGTAGCATCGTGCATCTTTTAATGCATATTTTCACCTTAAAATGCATCTTATTAGAACAATCTGCTATTGCTGATTAAAATGATATGCAGCATGCCTATGTTCTGTGATCCAGTACAGGTGTATCTTCAAGAAAACCACTACGTTAAAGTGTTATAGTCGCTATTAGTGTAACGTAACATAAAACATGCAGAAACACCTGAACTGGCTCACAGATTATAGGTATGCTGTATATTGTTTTCATCAGCAAAAGCTGCTTGTGCTATCAAATTAATTTGCTGTGTGATTCAGATGCATTTGATGGTAAAAAGTTGCATAAAAGACGCTCGTGCTGCCGAGTCACACCATGGCATAACAGAATTCACACACTCCAAAAAGTGATTAATTTTTAATCTAATAATAAAGATACAAAAGAAAAGGAAAAAAAAATCCCCTTCCATGATTCAGACCCAAGACCTCAAGGTGCAAAGCGCAGACAGTACCCACAAGACTAAACAGTCTACCCATGTTGAAAACATCACCTGTTGTGTATGTGATGTGAAGTGTGCAATTAAAGCAGACAATGAATACCTTGTCATTAGCAGGCTCAGCTTGCGTTTGCATTGAATAGAGGCAAAAGAAAGTGGGGTGTTGGTGAGCCATATAATGAGCTCAATGCAGATGAATTATAATTGTGTGATGGTGGGGGGAGGTGGTTTAGGAACTTGGGTGGCCTTACACAGAGAGGAAGGGAGAAGGGAAGAACAAAGTAGTGTATTTTAAAGTATTGAATCTAACATGATCAATCATTATGTGAAACTTGACCCCTGTTATGTGTACAATACAATGTCCACTGTATAGCAGAAATGTCAAGTGATAGGATGTTGAGAGAATTGTTTTGAGTCTAAGGTCATAGGAGTGCTGTGTGGCTTGGTAGCATCGTGCATCTTTTAATGCATCTTTTCACCCTAAAATGCATCTTATTAGAACAATCTGCTTTTGCTGATTAAAATGATATATAGCATGAATATGTTCTGTGATCCAGTACAGGTGTTTCTTCAAGAAAACCACTACGTTAAAGTGTTATAGTCGCTATTAGTGTAATGTAAAATAAAACATGCAGAAACACCTGAACTGGCTCACAGATTATAGGCATGCTGTATATTGTTTTCATCAGCAAAAGCTGCTTGTGCTATCAAATTAATTTTCTGTGTGATTTAGATGCATTTGATGGTAAAAAGTTGCATAAAAGACGCTCGCACTACCAAGTCACACCATGCCATAACAGAATTCACACACACCAAAAAGTGATTAATTTTTAATCTAATAATAAAGATACAAAAGAAAAGGGAAAAAAACTCCCCTTCCATGATTTGAACCCCTAACCTCAAGGTGCAAAGCTCAGACTGTACCCACTAGCCTAAACAGTCTATCCATGTGGAGAGCATCACCTGTTTTGTATGTGATTTGAAGTGTGCAATGAAAGCAGACAATGTGTATATTGTCAATAGCAGGCTCAGCATGTGGCAGCATTGAATAGAAGCAAAATAAGGTGGGGTGTTGGTGAGCCATATAATGAGCTCAAAACAGATGAATTATAATTGTGTGATGGTGGGGGGAGGTGGTTTAGGAACTTGGGTGGCCATACACAGAGAGGAAGGGAGAAGGGAAGAACAAAGAAGTGTATTTTAAAAGTATTGAACTTAACATGATCTCTCATTATGTTAAACTTGCCTCCTGTTATGAGTACAATACAATGTCTACTGTAGAGCAGAAATGTCAAGTGATAGGATGTTGAGAGAATTGTTTTGAGTCTAAGGTCATAGGAGTGCTGTGTGACTTGGTAGCATCGTGCATCTTTTAATGCGTCTTTTTACCCTAAAATGCAACTTATTAGAACAATCTGCTTCTGCTCATTAAAATGATATGCAGAATGTGTATGTACTGTGATCCAGTACAAGTGTACCTTCACGAAAACCACTACGTTAAAGTGTTACAGTCGCTATTAGTGTAACGTAACATAAAACATGCAGACACACCTGAACTGGCTCACAGATTATACGCAATTTGCATATTGTTTTCATCAGCAAAAGCTGCTTGTGCTTTCAATTTGAAAAGCTGCATGATTTAGATGCAATTCAAGGTAAAAAGTTGCGCTGCCGAGTCACACCATGCCATAACAGAATTCACACACACCACCAAGTAATTTATTTTTAATCTATAAATAAAGATTCAAAAGAAATGGAAAAAACTTCCCTTCCATGATTCCATCCCCAGACCTCAAGGTGCAAAGCACAGACAGTACCCACTAGCTTAAACAGTCTATCCATGTTGAGAATATCACCTGTTTTGTTTGTGATTTGAAGTGTGCAATGAAAGCAGACAATGTGTACATTGTCAATAGCAGGCTCAGCATGCGGCAGCATGGAATAGAGCAAAAGAAGGTGGGGTGTTGGTGAGTATATAATGAGCTCAATGCAGATGAATAGTAATTGTGTGATGGTGGGGGGAGGAGGTCTAGCAACTTGGGTGGCCATACACAGAGAGGAAGGGAGAAGGGAAGAACAAAGAAGTGTATTTTAAAAGTATTGAACTTAACATGATCTCTCATTATGTTAAACTTGCCTCCTGTTATGAGTACAATACAATGTCTACTGTAAAGCAGAAATGTCAAGTGATAGGATGTTGAGAGAATTGTTTTGATTCTAAGGTCATAGGAGTGCTTTGTGACTTGGTAGCATCGTGCATCTTTTAATGCGTCTTTTCACCCTAAAATGCATCTTATTAGAACAATATGCTTTTGCAGATTAAAATGATGTGCAGCATGCCTATGTTCTGTGATCCAGTACAGGTGTATATTCAAGAAAACCACTACGTTAAATTGTTATAGTTGCTATTAGTGTAACGTAAAATAAATCATGCAGAAACACCTGAACTGGCTCACAGATTATAGGCATGCTGCATATTATTTTCCTCAGCAAAATCTGCTTGTGCTATAAAATTAATTTGCTGTTTGATTCAGAAGCATTTTGATAACCGCGAGGTGTTTTGGATATTATTTTTAAACCTTACTTATTATAAGAAGAAATGGAATAATTCACACCAATACCAACTTTAAAATACATGACAATGTTTTACTTAAAAAGCAAATTAATTATACATGTATTATGGCATTAATGTCAAAGCAGACTTACAACATAAAAAACAACAAGTTCAGCAACAGTGACAAAATGATTATTTGCAATGCCTAGCAGAGATGCACAAGGTGACAGTCAGCCCTGTTTATACTTACAGCCCAGCGCCCCGCAACTCTCACGACCTACGATCTCTCCTGCTCAGCCCGACTGACCAACCCCTCCCCTTTTTGATCAATCTTTTATATTTTTTCTCTCTGCTACTAACATATTCTAAAATGGCGAATATTAATTAATGAATTCAATATTCATGCGCACTAAACATTTCACTGATAATATGTTTTAATCATAACAAAACCTATAATCTCCTTTCTATGTTCTCAAAATATTGGTGTTCGCTTATAGGCCAAGGCTGTTCTGATTAGCTCCCTTTAGACAGATCTGAGACATGCTGCCTTCTAGTCTGTTAGTATTAAACTAACCCATGATTCTGTCTTGGCTAGTAAAGAAAAAGTTTTCCACAGTTCTGATTTATACCTATTTCCGTAATAACACTTATACTTTTTAGATCAAACAATATTAACCAATAATAACTATTGCTTTGTTGCTTCAGACACACACCTGCCTACTTTAGAGAGAGGGTAAACCTCATCTCTAGGCCTGCGGCCATTCGACACGTGACGGTCCTCTGCAACTTACAACTAATATATATACTGAATAATTTCTATATACTTTTGCAATGAAAATAATAATGAAAGACATAAGCATGCATATATTTGTGAATTGCTGAAGGAATATGTACGGTCACATATTCTGGCGTTATCAGTTCCATCCTCATGAAATTTGAGGGGTCATAACTCCGAAAAAAGTTCATATCTATGAAGAAAGTTCATATCTCTCATAGGTTGCATCGTCTGATTTCTTTTTAATGCATTGGAACATCTTCTTGAAGCATTTCACTAATATATAGAAAATCAACAACATTATCATGACAAAAAATATTAATCTTCCCATTGCGTGCATAATGTCGCCAAACCAATTTCCAACCCATGCAAACCACGTGCTGGGATTCAACCAGGTGAACTAACTGTCGGGAATCACATCTTCACGTTTATTTCGTTCCGCAAATTCATTTTTTACCTGAGTAATTTCATTTAACCTTTCTTTTATTACTTCTTCTGCATTGGAAGAATTTGTAATTTAGGTACAACACTGTAACCCATACACCGTCTGTAATGTCACACAATATCATGAAGTTGCCGCTGTAAGATAATCCAACACCATTCTATGTTGCATTAATTCTGTCTTTATGGCCTGAAGTTCCCTTCCCACAAATCTAAAAGTACCATCATATATGTCTGTGATATTATTTATTAGATCTCCTAGTTCCTGTATCATTCTTTGATTTGCAGTTATTCCCCATGTACCAAATGTTATTATATTACCAAATCCCAAACCAACCTTGAACCCTTGTGACAATGAAAAAAGATGTCTGTACCTCTCATGTACTATTTTTATTTCCCTTTTTACCCTTTTTACCTTTTCTGGGAGTGAATGTTGCATATATGTTTCTTTTAGATCCTTATGTTTAATTACCACTGTGTCAGGTAGCAATGTCCCTATAAAACATATTCCAAAAGAGTTTACTAGTAACCATTTATAAGCCCTCTGTCCACACACGTAATATAACCCCTGTGGCAATGTCCATGGTCTATTAGACAATATGTTTGAAAAAGTATCATAAGGAACATTGCAACGGGCACTCTTTTCATCTGTACCTTTTTTTTCCCTGTGTACACTCCACCATACGATGATTGCATGTTTTATTGTACCCCAACACTCCTTCTGCCATTACACATTTCACCAATTCATTTACACATTCTTTATTGTTAGGTTTTGTGTATTTAATCATTTCTAAAAGAGCCTTTCCCCAGTCTCGTTTGGTTTTAAAAGGACCTTCCTGCAAGACTGTGTTACACACGCTGGTTCCCAAATAGGTCCCTTCGGCTCCCTCTTCCCATACCGTTTTGTTAATGCATTTAATATTACCTTGGTTATACCTCTGATACTTTGTTAATTTTAAACCCATGGAGCCATTCACATTATAAGGTTCAAGTGTGTGGGTTCCACATAGCGAGTTAAATGTTGTTTGATTTGAGTGTAATGGAATAGCCATTAACCCAACATTCCCTGAATGGTATGGTAGATGACTGCATACCCAACAATCAGCTAACCTTATTGTTTTCCCAATCAACTCATGATAAGTGTCCAGTGAAGAAGTGTCAGTTTGTATAGAGGTACTATCTTTACACCATTGTACACACCATGTTTCTGGATTTAGACCACAATATTCACATATACACCTTGGAATTGGAGATAACACACATTTTTTCCCTTCCATTACGGCTCTTCTTCTCCAATCTTTTGCCAGGTACCAGGTTGCAGTATTTAGATTTTTAATTACCGGTATTTTCTTTTCAACCATTTTAAGAATTTTTACCTCTGTCTTTGGACCATCCTCTGATCCATACCTATACCTGGGAGTATCAGTATTAAAAGAAGTGTGTGTGTCTTTTATGATGTCCCCTACAATCATGGATTTTAAAACAGGAGTAGAGTCTACCATCATAACCCCAGCATTACCCTTAGGATAACTCTCCACACCATCCTCATCGGTCACCAATGCTTGCCAGCCCTTATGCAAAAAAATTAAAAAATTAAAAAATCCAACAAAAATAATTGTCCCAATCAATGAATACACAGAAACTTGATCACCGATAGCCATCTTTCTTTTTCTTTGTTTACAACCCGCAGAAACATCACAAAGGATATTTCCCGATTCCGTGAACCTTATCTTGGTTGTTTGAACTATGACTTTATTCAGGCCCATCGCCAAATAGCTTTATTAAATTCAAACCACAGTCAATATCTTTATCTGTGTCCCCTTTTGCTGTAACTGGCCTCACCGCTGAGTCGGAAACCTTCTTGCAGTGTGCCACATGAATCAAATTGTCTTTTTCAGCCACTTTTAGGGACGTCGAGGTGGTTAGCAGAACCTGGAATGGGCCTTGCCACCGATCTACAAGACAACCAGAATGCAAGAAATTTCTCACCATTATATAGTCTCCAGGCTGGACATCATGACAAGGTACCTCTGGGAGTCCTTTCATAAGCTTTCCTTGCTTTTCTTGCAACGTCTTCAGATGCTGTGAGAATTGTATAACATAGTCCGTAGTTAAATCATGTGACAATGACAAGTCTACTGCTGGGCTTACAATCATGTTAGGCAGTTTTCCAAAAAGTATCTCATAAGGTGACAAGTTAAGTGGCCGTTTCGGAGTGGTGCGGCTGCTATACAAAACCAGGGACAAAGCCTCCAGCCAATTCATGGGAGTCTACATACCCATCTTAGCTAATTTATTTTTAATAGTCATGTTAACTCGTTCAATTCGCCCTGACACCTGAGGTCGATATGGCGTATGCAAGCTATTTTTATACCCATATATTGACACATTGCTTGAAATACCTTCCCTGTAAAATGTGTACCTCTATCACTTTCAATAACAAATGGTATACCATATCTAGACACAAATTCCTGTACCAATTTCTTTGCTGTGAATGACACAGTACATGATACAGAGGGAAATGCTTCTACCCAACCTGAAAACATATCGGTTATTGTTAAGACATACTGAAAATTTATTACTTTAGGCATTTGAATAAAATCAATCTTTAATCTTTGAAACGGACCAGTGGAGGGAGGAATGTGGGATGGTTCTGTGGGAATCAATTTCCCAGGATTCGCCCTCAGGCAGATGAGACATGAACGAGACTTACCCTCTGCGTAAGATGAAAACCCAGGTGCACACCAGTAGCTCCCAATAATTTTACACATTCCCTCTCTTCCTACATGGGTCATCCCATGGGCAGCTTCCGCCAGTGCTGGAAGGAGGGATCTAGGAGCCACCAGTCTACCCTTACCATCTCTCCACAGACCATCACCCTCTTGCACACATCCCTTCATCCTCCACATGGCACGTTCCTGTGCAGTGCATAACTTCTGCGCTTCTATTAGCTTTTGCTGATCTATAGTTTGAAAAATATTAATTTTTACAGTGGTGTGATTCACGACAGCTGCCATTCTGGCGGTTTCATCCGCCCTCTTGTTATCCAATGACACAGGGTCATTTTGTGAGGTGTGAGCTTGACACTTAACAACTGCTACCTGGGCAGGAAGTTGTATAGCCTCAATAAGCTCTTTTACTTGTCCGGCATGAGATATTCGGGCACCCGATGCAGTCAAGTTTCCCCGCATAGCCCATATCATACCAAAATCATGCATGACGCCATAAGCATATCTGGAGTCTGTAAAAATGTTAACCATCCGGCCCTCAGCCAGGTGACAGGCTCTGGTAAGAGCCACCAGTTCCGCAACCTGAGCTGAGTGAGGTGGGCCCAATGGACCAGCCTCCAGGATCTCTGTATCAGATACTCAGATACTACCGCATATACCGTACAGAGTAATCCTGTTTCATTTTGCCTGTGACAACTGCCATCCGTGTAGAGTGTAAGGTCCGCTCCACTCAGTGGTGTGTCAGAGATGTCTGGTCTGATGGAGAAATTTTGCTGCAAATATTTCTCACAATCATGATCCAAATCCTGATACTCTCTGGACTCCATCCTCTGGGACTCTTGAGTCACATAAGGCAACAGTGTAGCAGGATTCAACATTCCGCACCTGACAATGGTCAGGTTCGGTGGAGCTAGGAGCATGAGCTCCCAGTGAGTGAAATGTGCACTCGAGACATGTCGTGTCTGCGAGGAGTTCATGAGAGAAGCAACAGCATGAGGAACAAACAGTGTAAGGGGATGCTGCAATACAATATCATGCACTTTCTCCACTAAGGCTGCAGCAGCCGCTACAGCTCTCAAACATGTGGGTAAAGCGGAAGCCACCCTGTCAAGTGTACAACTATAATACCCAATGGGTCTATATAATCCCCCATGTTTTTGTGTCAAAACTCCCAAAGCAGCGGATTGTTGTTCATTACAAAAGAGACAGAAAGGCTTAGTATAATCTGGAATACCTAATGCTGGTGCCTCTGATAATGCTTGTTTAAGAGCCTCAAATGCTGCAATGGTTTCGTCAGTATGTTGTACTCTGTCAGGGAGATTTTGTGAAACCAGGGACTGAAGTGGAAGGGCCAGTGCCGTAAATCCTGCGATCCACTGTCTACAATATCCACAAAGACCTAAAAATGCACGCACCTGCTTTTGGTTACAAGGAAGTGGGTGCTTGAGAATAAATGCAACCCTTTCTGGTGTAACATGACGCTTCCCCTTTGTAAGGCAATGACCCAAATAAATTACCTTGGACTGGCAGGGCTGTAGTTTATCCTTTGAAACCCTATTTCCTGTCTCAGAAAGATATAGCAGCAACAAAAAAGTATCAGCAAGAGACTCCTGCAAAGAGTTTGAACACAGCAACAGGTCATCAACATACTGAATCAGCACTGAATTACCTTGTGGCAAAAACCCTGCCAAACAATCATGTAATGCCTGAGAGAAGATACTAGGGCTATGAATGAACCCCTGACTTAATCGAGTCCACGTATATTGGACTCCTCTGTAAGTAAATGCAAACAGGTATTGACTATCTGAATGTACCGGGATAGAGAAGAATGCTGAGCATAAATCTACAACAGTGAAATGGGTGGCCTGCGGTGGAATTTGCACTAAAATAGTCGCAGGGTTTGGCACCACCGGGAATTGTGATTGCACTATTTTATTAATGGCTCACAAATCCTGACATATTCGGTAACTGCGTCCATTTTGTTTAGATACAGGAAGCAACGGAGTATTGCACAGACTATGTGTGCGAATAATTATACCTTGTTGTAAAAACCTTTGTATGATTGGAAAGATACCAATCTCTGCTTCTGGTTTAAGGAGAGACTGTGGAATCCGTGGAAGTCTCACATTAGATTTCAGTTCAATATGTACTGGATTTACCTGATGCATGAGCTCAACCTCCTGTAGATCAGTTGTCCAAAGGTGCTTAGGAACCTGCGACAACATTCGGGTAACCACTTCAGGAAACTGCAAAGTACTTACAAACATTAAATGGTTAGGCAAGTGCAAGGTATCCAGGGCACATTGAGCCTGATGATCCTCATAAGGCATGTCAAGGAAAATACCATCCGGGGTACAATAAATCACACAGTTCATTTTCATGAGCAAATCACGTCCCAATAAATTAACTGGTGCTTGTTCAGCTAGAATAAAAGCATGGTCACATGTTAGAAGCCCTATCATTGTTGTTACAGGAGAACTAACAGGGTTATTATGTGACTGTCCATTCACCCCCACTGCGGAGATGGTTTTAGCTGACAATGGTAAAGCATGTAAATCATTAATTAGCGATTTGGCACAACCTGTGTCAATCAAGAATTTGTAATCCTCCCCCTGTATGGTAAGATCTACAAATGATTCTGTTACTGGATCTACAGAAAATACATTTTGAACACAGGCATGGCCCTCCCTTCAATAAGGGGGAAAAGGCCTTTGCTGGAAAGGGGCAGCATGTGGGTTAAAAAAACCTCTCCTTTTGGGCTGTGAGGGTTTAAATCTGCAAGGGTTACTACGGAACTCTATGCGAGGATCCCACTCTGTCTCTTGTGAAGGGGGATCATCCTGAAATTCAGGGCCTTGCCCTCGCACAGGGACTTTACAATATCGACTAATGTGTCCCTGTTGGCGACAATTATAGCATGCACCAGGTAAAGGCATGCGCTGACGGGTTCCCCAGGGTTTTACTCTTGATGGTACTGAATCACATCCTTGATACTTCTGGAGTTGGCGTATATCCCCAATAGAGGTATGTGGACTCGCGTTATATACATCCACATCAGGCTTTTTCTGTAAATTTTTTATCTGCAGATTTAATAACTTAGCTTTCTGCGTGTCTTTTTGCCTGGTTGTATTAGCATCATGTAAAATAGCCCGTTCAGTAATAACTGTCAGGGTCTCAGCCCTCCATGCAGGGCTCTCAGTCTGTAATCTAGTCTTAATAGGCTCAATCAGTCCCTCCACCAACACACTTACAACCAATGCTCTATGAGCCACACTGGTGTGTATATCCTCAACACCTGTGTAAGATTTCATCTCTTCTATTGCCCTGTGGCAGTAATCTCTTACCGACTCCTGTGGCATCTGCTTAATAGTGAACAATTTTTGCCAATCCACTCTGGGGGGAAACATAGTCATCAAAGCATTACAAATACCGGTTATGACAGTAAGATTAGTTGCAGGAGGTAAGCGGTTATCATTAGCAATACCCATAGTGCCCCAAGCAGTATTCATATCGACTGTATCTGGTAATGCTGCACCTAACAATGATCTCCAATCTTTATTTGTGGGTTCATGTGCATGCCCAATGTTTTTAATAAATTGACAACATGCAGTCAGTTCCTTACATGGATCAGGGAATTCATTAAGCATTGAGCGCAACTCAGTGCGCATCCAGGGAATGTCAATTATTACCATTCGGTCTGGATTTTGCCCTTCTCCTGGGAGGGACATAGTTCGTAG
Source organism: Taudactylus pleione (assembly GCA_031769625.1). Taxonomy (NCBI): domain Eukaryota; kingdom Metazoa; phylum Chordata; class Amphibia; order Anura; family Myobatrachidae; genus Taudactylus; species Taudactylus pleione. The sequence goes on from JAUIMM010000759.1 coordinate 9,118,304, forward strand.
GGCATCATCAAAGATTCTGCTGAAGGACCTGGGACAATTTTGTCCTTTTTATGAGGCACTTTCAGTGGCTCAGTAACTAAAACTTTTTTAACATATTTCTTTTTCCGCTCAGAATCAGGAGCATCAGCCAACACAAGGGCTTCATTGTCTGAAACCACCACCACATCAGGGTCTGAATCATCCAAATCAGATTTAATAGCATCACCTGATGCACCCTGCACTACTTGGGAATAATCATGACCAGATTGTCGATTAGGATACACAAGCATAGCTATAGCAGCAAATTCAGGCAGTACATCAACATTGTCTTCATCAAAGACCACAGTCTTTGAGGCAGAAGCCTTAGGTACCACAGGGTAAAGAGAAAAAGCAGGTACAGTTAGGGGGGTTTTGCAAGGGGAAATGTTAAAATGCGGGGCAGCCGGGCTAGCCGTGAGAGCCGGGGGCGCCGCTGGTGCTGCTGGCTGACTGTCACCCCGATCCACCAGTGTCCACCTCTTAGCCTCCTGTTGCCATACCGCAAGACATTGCAAATGCTTAACCCTATTCCTCACTAACTTAGATAAAATGATCATTGCCTTTAAAGCCTCCAAAACAGACTGATTAAATGTGCCTGCCATCTGGTCATCTCGCTCCACTTTTCAACAAACCTCACACTCTCATCTCCGTACTTGTCTTTCATAATCATATAAGCACTTTTCTCTCCTAGGTCTCTCATTGGATTAACCTCTTCTCCTACCCTCTCTTGCCAAGCTCTAAACAATTACTTTTTAAATGACTTCGTTAACCCCTTAGCTCTCGGTAACTCACTTGATGTCATTATAAGAGACCTTTTTTTTCTTTTTGCTAGAAATAAAAATAAAATTTTCTATTCTCCAAACACCCAATCTCCTGATTCTGAAAGGGGTATACTGTCTTTCTATCTCACACAAGTGTTAACCTGCAATAAGAAGCCTCCCTAAGCACAGGTGGGTTAGTGGGATTCCATACAACTTGGTAAACTACCCTAGCATCAATCTTCCGTTTTTTACCAAACCAGTTCCTTCACCTCCATTCAAATGACCAGTACCATCCAGGTGCATCACACGCCCTCCTCCCTATACTCTGTAACCCTTTTACAGGCTACACACAACCTCTTCACCCTCAAATCACTTGCTCATACCTTCCATCACTTACAAAAACAAACTGCAATCCCATGCAAGTACTTTAACCAATACTGCTCTTTCAAAACTAAATGACATTAACTGTTTTCTTCTTCTTGACACGTCTGTCAAAATAAAATCCTCAAAAATACTACCCTAACTGTGTTTCCTGTCCTTCGTTATCAGGCTAAACACCTCTCCGGTATGATCTGACCTCGTTAACAGATTCAGTACTTCAATTACCTTGTGTCCCCCTTTATTAGGGTTCAGGACACCTTTTGCATCACTTGTAACTCCACAAGTCTATACCTGCCCTCGTTATCAGGTATCTGTAAAATTTATAACTAACCACGTGGATTTCTCTTCTTTGTTTATAATATTACCCCGCAATTCACATAACCAAATTCATGCCTCTCTACTCCACTTCTCATACAAGGATACTACAGGGGAAAATGGGAAAAAGCCAGGCGACCAAAACGCCCTCCGTCCTAACCACCTGCCGACACTAAATCTAAAATCTCTTTTATAACCACAAAAGCAACCACCAACAAAAACTCAGTAGCACTGCCCTAATTTCTGGGGAGAGAGGAAAAAAAATGACTCAACTACAATTTCCAATTTCTGGAAACCAGAAATCAAACAACAATTCTAATGAACTGCTTCCGTCAAAACCCCCTTCCTCAATTTCTGGTAAAAGCAAATCAAATGACAAATCACTCTCTACCGACGCTATTGCATTGAAATCCTCAAACCTCAATTCCTCAATCTCCAAGAAAAGCAAATCAACAGTGCATATATTATAAAATATTAAAAAAACTCAACTATGGTAATCAAATCCTTAACTAACTCTAACACAGCTACATATGCACAATTAAGACACATCAGGGGTCCCTGTCAATGGGGCTGTCAATGAAAGAAAAAGATAGAAGAATGAGGAAAGGTGAAAGACAGTATACGCAACCTCTTTTTTTTTTTAAGGAGTAAAAAAGTTATAGATCACTCACACAAGATGCATACACTGCTGTCTACAATTTTTTTTTTTTTTTAGTGTCTTTTTTTTTTTGGAGTTGGGGTTAGACCCTAATCTAACCCCAACTCCAAGCGGAAGCCGTAAGCAATACTCGGGAGGGGACCTTTACAAACTCTGCCCGCGCGAAGGTCAGCCAATCACCCAAACACACGTCATTCAACCAATCATACGTCACTCTTTCATACAGAGCAGGGAAAGAAGAAAAATGAAGAAGGAAAAAAACTGGTTTGTGCAAAAAAAAAAAGTTCTCAGAGTGAGCAGAAAAATAAAATATAAGGTGTCAATTAAACTTCCCTAAAAAAAACATCAATCTACCAATAATTTCAGAAATAGATATCTCAACTAACAAAAATGCCAAGATAATCACTTAACTTGCAAATTAAAAAAAAAAATCCTCTTTATTCTACACCCAACCTATTTCAGTGCACGGGGAAGGAAGAAAAAAAACCTCAGCAAATACCATTTACTTTCCCTATCTATTGGGCACACTGCCCAGACCAGAAAAGGAGGGGAGAAATCTCTCCTCCTAACACCATTTCTCCAAAATACAAAACTTTCTTATACAAACTACACAATGGAGAAAAACCTTATTTTTTGAGAAACAAATCCTACCAAAACAAAATAAATCCAAAACAATCAATACAGCGCAATTAACTTAACCATCATATCAATGACTGAAAGAGAGAGAAAAACAAAAACTGCACGTTTTAAAAATAAAAATGATCTAATGAGCAAAATAACTCACTGCCGTGCACTCTCACTCAATCACCGATTCAGCGGGCGTTAACAGGTGTATCTTGCTGGGGCCTCCATGATTGATAACCGCGAGGTGTTTTGGATATTGTTTTTAAACCTTACTTATTATAAGAAGAAATGGAATAATTCACACCAATACCAACTTTAAAATAAATGACAATGTTTTACTTAAAAAGCAAATTAATTATACATGTATTATGGCATTAATGTCAAAGCAGACTTACAACATAAAAAGCAACAAGTTCAGCAACAGTGACAAAATGATTATTTGCAATGCCTAGCAGAGATGCACAAGGTGACAGTCAGCCCTGTTTATACTTACAGCCCAGCACCCCGTGACTCTCACAACCTACGATCTCTCCTGCTCAGCCCGACTGACCAACCCCTCCCCTTTTTGATCAATCTTTTATATTTTTTCTCTCTGCTACTAACATATTCTAAAAAGGTGAATATTAATTAATTAATTCAATATTCATGCACACTAAACATTTTACTGATAATATGTTTTAATCATAACAAAACCTATAATCTCCTTTCTATGTTCTCAAAATATTGGTGTTCGCTTATAGGCCAAGGCTGTTCTGATTAGCTCCCTTTAGACAGATCTGAGACATGCTGCCTTCTAGTCTGTTAGTATTAAACTAACCCATGATTCTGTCTTGGCTAGTAAAGAAATAGTTTTCCACAGTTCTGATTTATACCTATTTCCATAATAACACTTAAACCTTTCAGATCAAACAATATTAACCAATAATAACTATTGCTTTGTTGTTTTAGACACACACCTGCCTACTTTAGAGAGAGGGTAAACATCATCTCTAGGCCTGCGGCCATTCTACACGTGACAGTCCTCTGCAACTAACAACTAATATATATACTGAATCATTTCTATATACTTTTGCAATGAAAACAATAAGGAAAGACATAAGCATGCATATATTTGTGAATTGCTGAAGGAATATGTGCGGTCACATATTCTGGTGTTATCAATTTGATGGTAAAAAGTTGCATAAAAGACGCTCGCGCTACCGAGTCACACCATGCCATAACAGAATTCACACACACCAAAAAGTGATAAATTTTTAATCTAATAATAAAGATACAAAAGATTTGAACCCCAGACCTCAAGGTGCAAAGCAAATATAGTACCCACTAGACTAAACAGCCTACCCATGTTAAGAACATCACCTGTTGTGTATGTGATGTGAAGTGTACAATTTAAGGAGACAATGAATACCTTGTCATAAGCAGGCTCAGCATGCGGCAGCATTGAATAGAAGCAAAAGAAGGTGGGGTGTTGGAGAGCCATATAATGAGCTCAATGCAGATGAATTATAATTGTGTGGTGGTGGGGGCAGGTGGTTAAGGAACTTGGCTTGCCAAACACAGAAAGGAAGGGAGAAGGAAAGTAAAAGTAGTGTATTTTAAAAGTATTGAACCTAACATGATCTCTCATTATGTGAAACTTGCCCCCTGTTATGTGTACAATACAATGTCTACTGCATCTTATTAGAACAATCTGCTTTTGCTGATTAAAATGATATGCAGCATGCCTATGTTCTTTGATCCAGTACAGGTGTTTCTTCAAGAAAACCACTACTTTAAAGTGTTATAGTCGCTTTTAGTGTAACATAACATAAAACATGCAGAAACACCTGAACTGGATCACAGATTACAGGCATGCTGCATATTGTTTTCATCAGCAAAAGCTGCTTGTGCTATCAAATTAATTTGCTGTGTGATTCAGATGCATTTGATGGTAAAAAGTTGCATAAAAGACGCTCGCGCTACCGAGTCACACCATGCCATAACAGAATTCACACACACCACCAAGTGATTTATTTTTAATCTAAAAATAAAGATTCAAAAGAAAAGGAAAAAAAGCTCCCCTTTCAAGATTTGAACCTCAGACCTCTAGGTGCAAAGCACAGACAGTACCCACAAGCCTAAACAGTCTATCCATTTCGAGAGCATCACCTGTTTTCTATGTGATTTGAAGTATGCAATGAAAGCAGACAATGTGTACATTGTCTATAGTAGGCTCAGCATGCAGCAGCATTAAATAGAAGCAAAAGACGGTGGGGAGTTGGTGAGGCATATATTGAGCTCAATGCAGATGAATTATAATTGTGTGATGGTGTGGGGAGGTGGTTTAGGAACTTGGTTGGCCATACACAGACAGGAAGGGAGAAGGGAAGAACAAAGTAGTGTATTTTAAAAGTATTGAACCTAACATGATCTCTCATTATTTGAAACCTGCCCCCTGTCATGAGTACAATACAATGTCTACTGTATAGCAGAAATGTCAAGTGATAGGATGTTGAGATAAATGTTTTGAGTCTAAGGTCATAGGAGTGCTGTGTGACTTGGTAGCATCGTGTATCTTTTATTGCATCTTTTTACCCTAAAATGCATCTTATTAGAACAATCTGCTTCTGCTGATTAAAATGATATGCAGAATGCCTATGTTCTGTGATCCAGTACAGGTGTATCTTCAAGAAAACCACTATGTTAAAGTGTTATAGTCGCTATTAGTGTAACGTAACATAAAACATGCAGAAACACCTGAACTGGCTCACAGATTATAGGCATGATGCATATTGTTTTCATCAGCAAAAGCTGCTTGTGCTATCAAATTAATTTGCTGTGTGATTCAGGTGCATTTGATGGTAAAAGTTGCATAAAAGACGATCGCGCTACCAAGTCACTCGATGCCATAACAGAATTCACACACACCAAAACGTGATTAATTTTTAATCTAATAATAAAGATACAAAAGAAAAGGAAAAAAAATCCCCTTCCTTGATTCAAACCCAAGACCTCTAGGTGCAAAGCGCAGACAGTACCCACTAGACAAAAAAGTCTATCCATGTTGAAAACATCTCCTGTTGTGTATGTGATGTGAAGTTTGCAATTAAAGCAGACAATGAATAACTTGTCATTAGCAGGCTCAGCATGCGGCAGCATTGAATAGAAGCAAAATAAGGTGGGGTGTTGGTAAGCCATATAATGAGCTCAATGCAGATGAATTATAATTGTGTGATGGTGTGGGGCGGTGGTTTAGGAACTTGGGTGGCCATACACAGAGAGGAAGGGAGAAGGAAAGTACAAAGTAGAGTATTTTAAAAGTATTGAACCTAACATGATCTCTCATTATGTGAAACTTGCCCCCTGTTATGTGTACAATACAATGTCTACTGTATAGCAGAAATTTCAAGTGATAGGATGTTGAGAGAAATGTTTTGAGTCTAAGGTCATAGGAGTGCTGTGTGACTTGGTAGCATCGTGCATCTTTTAATGCATCTTCTCACCCTAAAATGCTTCTTATTAGAACAATCTGCTTCTGCTGATTAAAATGATATGCAGCATGCGTATGTTCTGTGATCCAGTACAGGTGTATCTTCAAGAAAACCACTATGTTAAAGTGTTATAGTCGCTATTAGTGTAACGTAACATAAAACATGCAGAAACACCTGAACTGGCTCACAGATTATAGGCAATTTGCATATTGTTTTCATCAGCAAAAGCTGCTTGTGTAATCAAATTAATTTGCTGTGTGATTCAGATGCATTTGATGGTAAAAAGTTGCTTAAAAGGTGCTCGCGCTACCGAGTCACACCATGCCATAACAGAATTCACACACGCCACCAAGTGATTAATTTTTAATCTAATAATAAAGATACAAAAGAAAAGGAAAAACAATCCCCTTTCATGATATGAACCCCAGATCTCAAGGTGTAAAACGCAGACAGTACCCACTAGTCTAAACAGTCTATCCGTTTTGAGAAGATCACCTGTTGTGTATGTGATGTGAAGTGTGCAATTAAAGCAGACAATGAATACCTTCTCATTAGCAGGCACAGCAAGCCGCAGCATTGAATAGAAGCAAAAGAAGGTGGGGTGTGGGTGTGCCATATAATGAGCTCAATGCAGATGAATTATAAATGTGTGATTGTGGGGGGAGGTGGTTTAGGAACTTGGGTGGCCATACACAGAGACTAAGGGAGAAGGAAAGTACAAAGTAGTGTATTTTAAAAGTATTGAACCTAACATGATCTCTCATTACGTTAAACTTGCCCCCTGTTATGTGTACAAACAATGTCTACTGTATAGCAGAAATTTCAAGTGATAGGATGTTGAGAGAAATGTTTTGAGTCTAAGGTCATAGGAGTGCTGTGTGACTTGGTAGCATCGTGCATCTTTTAATGCGTCTTTTTAACCTAAAATGCATATTATTAGAACAATCTGATTCTGCTGATTAAAATGATATGCAGCATGCCTATGTTCTGTGATACAGTACAGGTGTATCTTCAAGAAAACCACTATGTTAAAGTGTTATAGTCGCAATTAGTGTAACGTAACATAAAACATGCAGAAACACCTGAACTGGCTCACAGATTATAATTAATTTGCATATTGTTTTCATCAGCAAAAGCTGCTTGTGCTTTCAATTTGATTCGCTGTATGATTCACATGTAATTGAAGGTAAAAAGTTGCATTAAAGATGCTCGCGCTACCGAGTCACACCATGCCATAATAGAATTCACACACACCACCAAGTGATTTATTTTTAATTTAAAAATAAAGATTCAAATGAAAAGTAAAAAAAAGCTCCCCTTCCATGATTCAAACCCCAGACCTCAAGGTGCAAAGCGCAGACAGTACCCACTCGCCTAAACAGTCTATCCATGATGAGAGCATCACCTGTTTTGTATGTGATTGAAAGTGTGACTTGGTAGCATTGTGCATCTTTTAATGCATCTTTTTACCCTAAAATGCATCTTACTAGAACAAACTGCTTATGCTGATTAAAACGATATGCAGCATGCCTCTGTTCTGTGATCCAGTACAGGTGTTTCTTCATGAAAAACACTACGTTAAAGTGTTATAGTCGCTATTAGTGTAACGTAACATAAAACATGCAGAAACACCTGAACTGGCTCACCGATTATAGGCATGCTGCATATTGTTTTCATCAGCAAAAGCTGCTTGTGCTATCAAATTAATTTGCTGTGTGATTCAGATGAATTTGATGGTAAAAAGTTGCATAAAAGACGCTCGCGCTACCGAGTCGCACCATGCCATAATAGAATTCACACACACCAAAACGTGATTAATTTTTAATCTAATAATAAAGATGCAAAAGAAAAGGAAAAAAAAACTCCCCTTTCATGATTCGAACCCAAGACCTCAAGGTGCAAAGCGCAGACAGTAAACTCTAGACTAAACAGTCCATCCATGTTGAGAACATCACCTGTTGTGTATGTGATGTGAAGTGTGCAATTAAAGCAGACAATGAATACCTTGTCATTAGCAGGCTTAGCTTGCGGCAGCATTGAATAGAAGCAAAAGAAGGTGGGGTGTTGGTGAGCCATATAATGAGCTCAATGCAGATGATTTATAATTGTATGATGGTGGGGGGAGGTGGTTTAGGAACTTGGGTGGCCATACACAGAGAGGAAGGTAGAAGGAAAGTACAAAGTAGTGTATTTTAAAAGTATTGAACCTAACATGATCTCTCATTATGTGAAACTTGCCCCCTGTTATGTGTACAATACAATGTCTACTGTATATCAGAAATTTCAAGTGATAGGATGTTGAGAGAAATGTTTTGAGTCTAAGGTCATAGGAGTGCTGTGTGACTTGGTAGCATCGTGCATCTTATAATGCGTCTTTTTACCCTAAATTGCAACTTATTAGAACAATCTGCTTCTGCTGATTAAAATGATATGCAGCATGTCTATGTTCTGTGATCCAGTACAGGTGTATCTTCAAGAAAACCACTATGTTAAAGTGGTATAGTCGCTATTAGTGTAACGTAACATAAAACATGCAGAAACACCTGAACTGGCTAACAGATTATAGGCAATTTGCATATTGTTTTAATCAGCAAAAGCTGCTTGTGCTTTCAATTTGATTCACTGTATGATTCAGATGTAATTGAAGGTAAAAAGTTACATTAAAGATGCTCGCGCTACCGAGTCACACCATCTCATAACAGAATTCACACACACCACCAAGTGATTTATTTTTAATCTAAAAATAAAGATTCAAAAGAAAAGGAAAGAAAAACTCCCCTTTCATGATTTGAAACCCAGACCTCAAGGTGCAAAGCGCAGACAGTACCCACTAGCCTAAACAGTCTATCCATGTGGAAAGCATCACCTGTTTTGTATGTGATTTGAAGTGTGCAATGAAAGCAGACAAAGTGTATATTGTCAATAGCAGGCTCAGCATGTGGCAGCATTGAATTGAAGCAAAAGATGGTGGGGAGTTGGTGAGCCATATATTGAGCTCAATGCAGATGAATAGTAATTGTTTGATGGTGGGGGGAGGTGGTTTAGGAACTTGGGTGGCCACACACAGAGAGGAAGGGAGAAGGGAAGAACAAAGTAGTGTATTTTAAAAGTATTGACCTAACATGATCTCTCACTTTGTGAAACTTTCCCCCTGTTATGAGTACAATACAATGTCTACTGTATAGCAGAAATGTCAAGTGATAGGATGTTGAGAGAATTGTTTTGAGTCTAAGGTCATAGGTGTGCTGTGTGACTTGGTAGCATTGTGCATCTTTTAATGCATCTTTTCACCCTAAAATGCATCTTATTATAACAATCTTCTTTTGCTGATTAAAATGATATGCAGCATGCCTATGTTCTGTGATCCAGTACAGGTGTATCTTCAAGAAAACCACTATGTTAAAGTGTTATAGTCGCAATTAGTGTAACGTAATATAAAACATGCAGAAACACCTGAACTGGCTCACAGATTATAGGCATGCTGCATATTGTTTTCATCAGCAAAAGCTGTATGTGCTATCAAATTAATTTGCTGTGATTCAGATGCATTTGAAGGTAAAAAAGTTGCATAAAAGACACTCACGCTACCGAGTCACACCATGCCATAACAGAATTCACACACAGCAAAAAGTGATTAATTTTTATTCTAATAATAAAGATACAAAAGAAAAGGAAAAAAAAATCCCCTCCCATGATTCAAACCCCAGATCTCAAGCATCAAAGCGCAGACAGTACCCACTAGACTAAACAGTCTATCCATGTTGAGAAAATCACCTGTTGTGTATGTGATTTGAAGTGGGCAATTAAAGCAGACAATGAATACCTTGTCATTAACAGGTTCAGCTTGCAGCAGCATTGAATAGAAGCAAAAGAAGGTGGGGTGTTGGTGAGCCATATAATGAGCTCAATGCAGATGAATTATAATTGTGTGATGGCGGGGGGAGGTGGTTTAACAACTTGGGTGGCCATACACAGAGAGGAAGGGAGAAGTAAAGTACAAAGTAGTGTATTTTAAAAGTATTGAACCTAACATGATCTCTCATTTAGTGAAACTTGCCCCCTGTTATGTGTACAATACAATGTCTACTGTATAGCAGAAATTTCAAGTGATAGGATGTTGAGAGAAATGTTTTGTGTCTAAGGTCATAGAAGTGCTGTGTGACTTGGTAGCATTGTGCATCTTTTAATGCGTCTTTTTAACCTAAAATGCATCTTATTAGAACAATCTGATTCTGCTGATTAAAATGATATGCAGCATGCCTATGTTCTGTGATCCAGTACAGGTGTATCTTCAAGAAAACCACTACGTTAAAGTGTTATAGTCGCTATTAGTGTAACGTAACATAAAACATGCAGAAACACCTGAACTGGCTGACAGATTATAGGCAATTTGCATATTGTTTTCATCAGCAAAAGCTGCTTGTGCTTTCAATTTGATTCACTGTATGATTCAGATGTAATTGAAGGTAAAAAGTTACATTAAAGATGCTCGCGCTACCGAGTCACACCATGCTATAACAGAATTCACACACACCACCAAGTGATTTATTTTTAATCTAAAAATAAAGATTCAAAAGAAAAGAAAAGAAAAACTCCCCTTTCATGATTTGAACCCCAGACCTCCAGGTGCAAAGCGCAGACAGTACCCAATAGCCTAAACAGTCTATCCATGTGGAGAGCATCACCTGTTTTGTATGTGATTTGAAGTGTGCAATGAAAGCAGACAATGTGTATATTGTCAATAGCAGGCTCAGCATGTGGCAGCATTGAATTGAAGCAAAAGAAGGTGGGGAGTTGGTGAGCCATATATTGAGCTCAATGCAGATGAATAGTAATTGTGTGATGGTGGGGGGAGGTGGTTTAGGAACTTGGGTGGCCACACACAGAGAGGAAGGGAGATGGGAAGAACAAAGTAGTGTATTTTAAAAGTATTGAACCTAACATGATCTCTCACTTTGTGAAACTTTCCCCCTGTTATGAGTACAATACAATGTCTACTGTATAGCAGAAATGTCAAGTGATAGGATGTTGAGAGAATTGTTTTGAGTCTAAGGTCATAGGTTTGCTGTGTGACATGGTAGCATCATGCATCTTTTAATGCATCTTTTCACCCTAAATGCATCTTATTATAACAATCTTCTTTTGCTGATTAAAATGATATGCAGCATGCCTATGTTCTGTGATCCAGTACAGGTGTATCTTCAAGAAAACCACTATGTTAAAGTGTTATAGTCGCAATTAGTGTAACGTAACATAAAACATGCAGAAACACCTGAACTGGCTCACAGATTATAGGCATGCTGCATATTGTTTTCATCAGCAAAAGCTGTTTGTGCTATCAAATTAATTTGCTGTGATTCAGATGCATTTGAAGGTAAAAAAGTTGCATAAAAGACACTCACACTACCGAGTGACACCATGCCATAACAGAATTCACACACAGCAAAAAGTGATTAATTTTTATTCTAATAATAAAGATACAAAAGAAAAGGAAAAAAAAATCCCCTCCCATGATTCAAACCCCAGATCTCAAACATCAAAGCGCAGACAGTACCCACTAGACTAAACAGTCTATCCATGTTGAGAAAATCACCTGTTGTGTATGTGATGTGAAGTGTGCAATTAAAGCAGACAATGAATACCTTGTCATTAGCAGGTTCAGCTTGCAGCAGCATTGAATAGAAGCAAAAGAAGGTGGGGTGTTGGTGAGCCATATAATGAGCTCAATGCAGATGAATTATAATTGTGTGATGGCGGGGGGAGGTGGTTTTGGAACTTGGGTGGCCATACACAGAGAGGAAGGGAGAAGGAAAGTACAAAGTAGTGTATTTTAAAAGTATTGAACCTAACATGATCTCTCATTATGTGAAACTTGCCCCCTTTTATGTGTACAATACAATGTCTACTGTAAAGCAGAAATTTCAAGTGATAGGATGTTGAGTGATATGTTTTGAGTCTAAGGTCATAGGAGTGCTGTGTGACTTGGTATCATCGTGCATCTTTTAATGCGTCTTTTTACCCTAAAATGCATCTTATTAGAACAATCTGCTTCTGCTGATTAAAATGATATGCAGCATGCCTATGTTCTGTGATACAGTACAGGTGTATCTTCAAGAAAACCACTACGTTTAAGTGTTGTTGTCGCTATTAGTGTAACGTAACATAAAACATGCAAAAACACCTGAACTGGCTCACAGATTATTGGCAATTTGAATATTGTTTTCATCAGCAAAAGCTGCTTGTGCTTTCAATTTGATTTGCTGTATGATTCACATGTAATTGAAGGTAAAAAGTTGCATTAAAGATGCTCGCGCTACCGAGTCACACCATGCCATAACAGAATTCACACACACCACCAAGTGATTTATTTTTAATCTAAAAATAAAGATTCAAAAGAAATTGGAAAAAACTCCCCTTCCATGATTTGAACCCCAGACCTCAAGGTGCAAAGTGCATACAGTACCCACTAGCCTAAACAGTCTATCCATGTTGAAAGCATCACCTGTTTTGTATGTGATTTGAGGTGTGCAATGAAAGCAGACCATGTGTACATTGTCAATAGCAGGCTCAGCATTTGGCAGCATTGAATAGAATCAAAAGAAAGTGTGGTGTTGGTGAGCCATATAATGAGCTCAATGCAGATGAATAGTAATTGTGTGATGGTGGGGCGAGGTGGTCTAGGAACTTGGGTGGCCATACACAGAGAGGAAGGGAGAAGGGAAGAACAAAATAGTGTATTTTAAAAGTATTGAACCTAACATGATCTCTCATTATGTGAAACTTGCCCCCTTTTATGTGTACAATACAATGTCTACTGTATAGAAGAAATTTCAAGTGATAGGATGTTGAGAGAAATGTTTTGAGTCTAAGGTCATAGGAGTGCTGTGTGACTTGGTAGCATCGTGCATCTTTTAGTGCATCTTTTCATAGTAAAATGCATCTTATTAGAACAATCTGCTTCAGCTGATTAAAGATATGCAGCATGTCTATATTCTGTGATACAGTACAGGTGTATCTTCAAGAAAACCACTACGTTAAAGTGTTATAGTCGCTATTAGTGTAACGTAACATAAAACATGCAGAAACACCTGAACTGGCTCACAGATTATAGGCAATTTACATATTGTTTTCATCAGCAAAAGCTGCTTGTGCTTTCAATTTGATTCGCTGTATGATTCAGATGTAATTGAAGGTAAAAAGTTGCATTAAAGATGCTCGCGCTACCGAGTCACACCATGCCATAACAGAATTCACACACACCACCAAGTGATGTATTTTTAATCTAAAAATAAAGATTCAAAAGAAAAGGAAAAAAAACTCCCTTTTCATGATTTGAACCCCAGACCTCAAGGTGCAAAGCACAGACAGTACTCACTAGCCTAAACAGTCTATCCATATTGAAAACATCACCTGTTTTTTATGTGATTTGAAGTGTGCAATGAAAGCAGACAATGTGTACATTGTCAATAGCAGGCTCAGCATTTGGCAGCAATAAATAGAAGCAAAAGAAGGTGGGGAGTTGGTGAGCCATATATTGAGCTCAATGCAGATGAATAGTAATTGTGTGATGGTGGTTGGAGGTTGTTTAGGAACTTGGGTGGCCATACACAGAGAGGAAGGGAGAAGGGAAGAACAAAGTAGTGTATTTTAAAAGTATTGAACCTAACATGATCTCTCATTATGTGAAACTTGCCCCCTGTTATGAGTACAATACAGTGTCTACTGTATAGCAGAAATGTCAAGTGATAGGATGTTGAGAGAATTGTTTTGAGTCTAAGGTCATAGGAGTGCTGTGTGACTTGGTAGCATTGTGCATCTTTTAATGTATCTTTTCACCCTAAAATGCATCTTATCAGAACAATCTGCTTCTGCTGATTAAAATGATATGCAGCATGCCTATGTTCTGTGATCCAGTACAGGTGTATCTTCAAGAAAACCACTACATTTAAGTGTTGTTGTCGCTATTAGTGTAACATAACATAAAACATGCAAAAACACCTGAACTGGCTCACAGATTATAGGCAATTTGCATATATTTTTCATCAGCAAATGCTGCTTGTGCTTACAATTTGATTCACTGTATGATTCAGATGTAATTGAAGGTAAAAAGTTGCATTAAAGATGCTTGCTCTACCGAGTCACACCATGCCATAAAAGAATTCACACACACCACCAAGTGATTTATTTTTAAACTAAAAATAAAGATTCAAAAGAAAAGGAAAAAAAACTCATCTTCCATGATTTGAACCCCAGACCCCAAACTGCAAAGCACAGACAGAACCCACTAGCCTAAACAGTCTATCCATATTGAGAGGATCACCTGTTTTGTATGTGATTTGATGTGTGCAATGAAAGCAGACAATGTGTACATTGTCAATAGCAGGCTCAGCATGCGGCAGCAATGAATAGAAGCAAAAGAAGGTGGGGAGTTGGTGAGCCATATATTGAGCTCAATGCAGATGAATAGTAATTGTGTGAGGGTGGTTGGAGGTTGTTTAGGAACTTGGGTGGCCATACACAGAGAGGAAGGGAGAAGGGAAGAACAAAGTAGTGTATTTTAAAAGTATTGAACCTAACATGATCTCTCATTATGTGAAACTTGCCCCCTGTTATGAGTACAATACAATGTCTACTGTATAGCAGAAATGTCAAGTAATAGGATGTTGAGAGAATTGTTTTGAGTCTAAGGTCATAGGGTTGCTGAGTGACTTGGTAGCATCGTGCATCTTTTAATGCATCTTTTCACCTTAAATGCATCTTACTAGAACAAACTGCTTCTGCTGATTAAAATGATATGCAGCATGCCTATGTTCTGTGATCCAGTACAGGTGTATCTTCATGAAAACCACTACATTAAAGTGTTATAGTCGCTATTAGTGTAACGTAACATAAAACATGCAGAAACACCTGAACTGGCTCACAGATTATAGGCAATTTGCATATTGTTTTCATCAGCAAAAGCTGCTTGTGCTTTCAATTTGATTCGCTGTATGATTCAGATGTAATTGAAGGTAAAAAGTTGCATTTAAAATGCTCACGCTACAGAGTCACACCATGCAATAACAGAATTCACACACACCACCAATTGATTTATTTTTAATCTACAAATAAAGATTCAAAAGAAAAGGAAAAAAAACTCCCCTTCCATGATATCAACCCCAGATATCAAGGTGCAAAGTGCAGACAGTACTCACTCGCCTAAACAGTCTATCCATGTTGACAACATCACCTGTTGTGTATGTGATGTGAAGTGTGCAATTAAACAGACAATGTATACCTTGTCAATAGCAGGCTCAGCATGCGGCAGCATTGAATAGAAGCGAAAGAAGGTGGGGTGTTGGTGAGCCATATAATGTGCTCAATGCAGATGAATTATAATTGTGTGATGGTGGTTGGAGGTGGTTTAGGAACTTGGGTGGCCATACACAGAGAGGAAGGGAGAAGATAAGTACAAAGTAGTGTATTTTAAAAGTATTGAACCTAACATGATCTCCCATTATGTGAAACTTGCCCCCTGTTATGAGTACAATACAATGTCTACAGTATAGCAGAAATGTCAAGTGATAGGATTTTGAGAGAATTGTTATGAGTCTAAGGTCACAGGAGTGCTGTGTGACTTGGTAGATTCGTGCATCTATTAATGCATCTTTTCACCCAAATATGCATCTTATTAGAACAATCTGCTTTTGCTGATTAATATGATATGCAGCATGCCTATGTTCTGTGATCCACTACAGGTGTATCTTCAAGAAAACCACTATGTTAAAGTGTTATAGTCGCCATTAGTGTAACATAACATAAAACATGCAGAAACACCTGAACTGGCTCACAGATTATTGGCAATTTGCATAATGTTTTCATCAGCAAAAGCTGCTTGTGCTTTCAATTTGATTTGCTGTGTGATTCACATGTAATTGAAGGTAAAAAGTTGCATTAAAGATGCTCGCGCTACCGAGTCACACCATGCCATAACAGAATTCACACACACCACCAAGTGATTTATTTTTAATCTAAAAATAAAGATTCAAAAGAAAAGGAAAAAAATCTCCCCTTCCATGATTTGAACCCCAGACCTCAAAGTGCAAAGCACAAACAGAACCCACTAGCCTAAACAGTCTATCCATATTGAGAGCATCACCTGTTTTGTATGTGATTTGATGTGTGCAATGAAAGCAGACAATGTGTACATTGTCAATAGAAGCCTCAGCATTTGGCAGCATTTAATAGAAGCAAAAGAAGGTAGGGTGTTCATGAGCCTTATAATGAGCTCAATGCAGATGAATAGTAATTGTGTGATGGTGGTTGGAGGTGGTTTAGGAACTTGGGTGGCCATACACAGAGTGGAAGGGAGAAGGGAAGAACAAAGTAGTGTATTTTAAAGT
Source organism: Taudactylus pleione (assembly GCA_031769625.1). Taxonomy (NCBI): domain Eukaryota; kingdom Metazoa; phylum Chordata; class Amphibia; order Anura; family Myobatrachidae; genus Taudactylus; species Taudactylus pleione. The sequence goes on from JAUIMM010000759.1 coordinate 9,134,913, forward strand.
ATTGAACCTAACATGATCTCTCATTATGTGAAACTTGCCCCCTGTTATGAGTACAATACAGTGTTTACTGTATAGCAGAAATGTCAAGTGATAGGATGTTGAGAGAATTGTTTTGAGTCTAAGGTCATAGGAGTGCTGTGTGACTTGGTAGCATTGTGCATCTTTTAATGTATCTTTTCACCCTAAAATGCATCATAACAGAACAATCTGCTTCTGCTGATTAAAATGATATGCAGCATGCCTATGTTCTGTGATACAGTACAGGTGTATCTTCAAGAAAACCACTACGTTTAAGTGTTGTTGTCGCTATTAGTGTAACGTAACATAAAACATGCAAAAACACCTGAACTGGCTCACAGATTATTGGCAATTTGCATAATGTTTTCATCAGCAAAAGCTGCTTGTGCTTTCAATTTGATTTGCTGTATGATTCACATGTAATTGAAGGTAAAAAGTTGCATTAAAGATGCTCGCGCTACCGAGTCAAACCATGCCATAACAGAATTCACACACACCACCAAGTGATTTATTTTTAATCTAAAAATAAAGATTCAAAAGAAATTGGAAAAAACTCCCCTTCCATGATTTGAACCCCAGACCACAAGGTGCAAAGTGCAGACAGTACCCACTAGCCTAAACAGTCTATCCATGTTGAAAGCATCACCTGTTTTGTATGTGATTTGAGGTGTGCAATGAAAGCAGACCATGTGTACATTGTCAATAGCAGGCTCAGCATTTGGCAGCATTGAATAGAATCAAAAGAAAGTGTGGTGTTGGTGAGCCATATAATGAGCTCAATGCAGATGAATAGTAATTGTGTGATGGTGGGGGGAGGTGGTCTAGGAACTTGGGTGGCCATACATAGAGAGGAAGGGAGAAGGGAAGAACAAAATAGTGTATTTTAAAAGTATTGAACCTAACATGATCTCTCATTATGTGAAACTTGCCCCCTTTTATGTGTACAATACAATGTCTACTGTATAGAAGAAATTTCAAGTGATAGGATGTTGAGAGAAATGTTTTGAGTCTAAGGTCTAAGGAGTGCTGTGTGACTTGGTAGCATCGTGCATCTTTTAGTGCATCTTTTCACAGTAAAATGCATCTTATTAGAACAATCTGCTTCAGCTGATTAAAGATATGCAGCATGTCTTAATTCTGTGATACAGTACAGGTGTATCTTCAAGAAAACCATTACGTTAAAGTGTTATAGTCGCTATTAGTGTAACGTAACATAAAACATGCAGAAACACCTGAACTGGCTCACAGATTATAGGCAATTTGCATATTGTTTTCATCAGCAAAAGCTGCTTGTGCTTTCAATTTGATTCGCTGTACGATTCAGATGTAATTGAAGGTAAAAAGTTGCATTTAAGATGCTCGCGCTACCTAGTCACACCATGCCATAACAGAATTCACACAAACCACCAAGTGATTTATTTTTAATCTAAAAATAAAGATTCAAAAGAAAAGGAAAAAAAAATCCCTTTTCATGATTTGAACCCCAGACCCCAAAGTGCAAAGCACAGACAGTACTCACTAGCCTAAACAGTCTATCCATATTGAGAGCATCACCTGTTTTGTATGTGATTTGAAGTGTGCAATGAAAGCAGACAATGTGTACATTGTCAATAGCAGGCTCAGCAAGCGGCAGCAATGAATAGAAGCAAAAGAAGGGGGGAGTTGGTGAGCCATATATTGAGCTCAATGCAGATGAATAGTAATTGTGTGATGGTGGGGGGAGGTGGTCTAGGAACTTGGGTGGCCATAAACAGAGAGGAAGGGAGAAGGAAAGAACAAAGTAGTGTATTTTAAAAGTATTGAACTTTACATGATCTCTCATTATGTGAAACTTGCCCCCTGTTATGAGTACAATACAATGTCTACTGTATAGCACAAATGTCAAGTAATAGGATGTTGAGAAAATTGTTTTTAGTCTAAGGTCATAGGGTTGCTGAGTGACTTGGTAGCATCGTGCATCTTTTAATGCATCTTTTCACCTTAAATGCATCTTACTAGAACAAACTGCTTCTGCTGATTAAAATGATATGCAGCATGCCTATGTTCTGTGATCCAGTACAGGTGTATCTTCATGAAAACCACTACATTAAAGTGTTATAGTCGCTATTAGTGTAACGTAACATAAAACATGCAGAAACACCTGAACTGGCTCACAGATTATAGGCAATTTGCATATTGTTTTCATCAGCAAAAGCTGCTTGTGCTTTCAAGTTGATTCGCTGTATGATTCAGATGTAATTGAAGGTAAAAAGTTGCATTTTAAATGCACATGCTACCGAGTCACAGCATGCCATAACAGAATTCACACACACCACCAATTGATTTATTTTTAATCTACAAATAAAGATTCAAAAGAAAAGGAAAAAAAACTCCCCTTCCATGATTTCAACCCCAGATATCAAGGTGCAAAGTGCAGACAGTACTCTCTCGCCTAAACAGTCTATCCATGTTGAGAACATCACCTGTTGTGTATGTGATGTGAAGTGTGCAATTAAAGCAGACAATGTATACCTTGTCAATAGCAGGCTCAGCATGTGGCAGCATTGAATAGAAGCGAAAGAAGGTGGGGTGTTGGTGAGCCATATAATGAGCTCAATGCAGATGAATTATAATTGTGTGATGGTGGTTGGAGGTGGTTTAGGAACTTGGGTGGCCATACACAGAGAGGAAGGGAGAAGAAAAGTACAAAGTAGTGTATTTTAAAAGTATTGAACCTAACATGATCTCCCATTATGTGAAACTTGCCCCCTGTTATGAGTACAATACAATGTCTACAGTATAGCAGAAATGTCAAGTGATAGGATTTTGAGAGAATTGTTATGGGTCTAAGGTCACAGGAGTGCTGTGTGACTTGGAAGCATCGTGCATCTTTCAATGCATCTTTTCACCCAAATATGCATCTTATTAGAACAATCTGCTTTTGCTGATTAAAATGATATGCAGCATGCTTATGTTCTGTGATCCAGTACAGGTGTATCTTCAAGAAAACCACTATGTTAAAGTGTTATAGTCGCCATTAGTGTAACGTAACATAAAACATGCAGAAACACCTGAACTGGCTCACAGATTATAGGCAATTTGCATATAGTTTTCATCAGCAAATGCTGCTTGTGCTTACAATTTGATTCGCTGTATGATTCAGATGTAATTGAAGGTAAAAAGTTGCATTAAAGATGCTTGCTCTACCGAGTCACACCATGCCATAAAAGAATTCACACACACCACCAAGTGATTTATTTTTAAACTAAAAATAAAGATTCAAAAGAAAAGGAAAAAAAACTCATCTTCCATGATTTGAACCCCAGACCTCAAACTACAAAGCACAGACAGAACCCACTAGCCTAAACAGTCTATCCATATTGAGAGGATCACCTGTTTTATATGTGATTTGAAGTGTGCAATGAAAGCAGACAATGTGTACATTGTCAATAGCAGGCTCAGCATGCGGCAGCAATGAATAGAAGCAAAAGAAGGTGGGGAGTTGGTGAGCCATATATTGAGCTCAATGCAGATGAATAGTAATTCTGTGAGGGTGGTTGGAGGTTGTTTAGGAACTTGGGTGGCCATACACAGAGAGGAAGGGAGAAGGGAAGAACAAAGTAGTGTATTTTAAAAGTATTGAACCTAACATGATCTCTCATTATGTGAAACTTGCCCCCTGTTATGAGTACAATACAATGTCTACTGTATAGCAGAAATGTCAAGTGATAGGATGTTGAGAGAATTGTTTTGAGTCTAAGGTCATAGGAGTGCAGTGTGACTTGGTAGCATCGTGCATCTTTTAATGCATCTTTTCACCCTAAACTGCATCTTATTAGAACAATCTGCTTCTGCTGATTAAAATGATATGCAGCATGCCTATGTTCTGTGATACAGTACAGGTGTATCTTCAAGAAAACCACTACGTTAAAGTGTTATAGTCGCTATTAGTGTAACGTAACATAAAAAATGCAGAAACACCTGAACTGGCTCACAGATTATAGGCAATTTGCATATTGTTTTCATCAGCAAAAGCTGCTTGTGCTTTCAATTTGATTCGCTGTATGATTCAGATGTAAATGAAAGTAAAAAGTTACATTTAAGATGCTCGCGCTACCTAGTCACACCATGCCATAACAGAATTCACACACACCACCAAGTGATTTATTTTTAATCTAAAAATAAAGATTCAAAAGAAAAGGAAAAAAATCTCCCCTTCCATGATTTGAACCCCAGACCTCAAAGTGCAAAGCACAAACAGAACCCACTAGCCTAAACAGTCTATCCATATTGAGAGCATCACCTGTTTTGTATGTGATTTGATGTGTGCAATGAAAGCAGACAATGTGTACATTGTCAATAGAAGCCTCAGCATTTGGCAGCATTTAATAGAAGCAAAAGAAGGTAGGGTGTTCATGAGCCTTATAATGAGCTCAATGCAGATGAATAGTAATTGTGTGATGGTGGTTGCAGGTGGTTTAGGAACTTGGGTGGCCATACACAGAGAGGAAGGGAGAAGGGAAGAACAAAGTAGTGTATTTTAAAGTATTGAACCTAACATGAACTCTCATTATGTGAAACTTGCCCCCTGTTATGAGTACAATACAGTGTTTACTGTATAGCAGAAATGTCAAGTGATAGGATGTTGAGAGAATTGTTTTGAGTCTAAGGTCATAGGAGTGCTGTGTGACTTGGTAGCATTGTGCATCTTTTAATGTATCTTTTCACCCTAAAATGCATCTTATCAGAACAATCTGCTTCTGCTGATTAAAATGATATGCAGCATGCCTATGTTCTGTGATACAGTACAGGTGTATCTTCAAGAAAACCACTACGTTTAAGTGTTGTTGTCGCTATTAGTGTAACGTAACATAAAACATGCAAAAACACCTAAACTGGCTCACAGATTATTGGCAATTTGCATAATGTTTTCATCATCAAAAGCTGCTTGTGCTTTCAATTTGATTTGCTGTATGATTCACATGTAATTGAAGGTAAAAAGTTGCATTAAAGATGCTCGCGCTACCGAGTCACACCATGCCATAACAGAATTCACACACACCACCAAGTGATTTATTTTTAATCTAAAAATAAAGATTCAAAAGAAATTGGAAAAAACTCCCCTTCCATGATTTGAACCCCAGACCTCAAGGTGCAAAGTGCAGACAGTACCCACTAGCATAAACAGTCTATCCATGTTGAAAGCATCACCTGTTTTGTATGTGATTTGAGGTGTGCAATGAAAGCAGACCATGTGTACATTGTCAATAGCAGGCTCAGCATTTGGCAGCATTGAATAGAATCAAAAGAAAGTGTGGTGTTGGTGAGCCATATAATGAGCTCACTGTAGATGAATAGTAATTGTGTGATGGTGGGGGGAGGTGGTCTAGGAACTTGGGTGGCCATACACAGAGAGGAAGGGAGAAGGGAAGAGCAAAGTAGTGTATTTTAAAAGTATTGAACCTAACATGATCTCTCATTATGTGAAACTTGCCCCTGTTATGAGTACAATACAATGTCTAATGTATAGCAGAAATGTCAAGTGATAGGATATTGAGAGAATTGTTTTGAGTCTAAGGTCAAGGGAGTGCTGTGTGACTTGGTAGCATCATGCATCTTTTTATGCATCTTTTCACCCAAATATGCATCTTATTAGAACAATCTGCTTCTGCTGATTAAAATGATATGCAGCATGCCTATGTTCTGTGATACAGTACAGGTGTATCTTCAAGAAAACCACTATGTTTAAGTGTTGTTGTCGCTATTAGTGTAACGTAACATAAAACATGCAAAAACACCTGAACTGGCTCACAGATTATTGGCAATTTGCATATTGTTTTCATCAGCAAAAGCTGCTTGTGCTTTCAATTTGATTTGCTGTATGATTCACATGTAATTGAAGGTAAAAAGTTGCATTAAAGATGCTCGCGCTACCGAGTCACACCATGCCATAACTGAATTCACACACACCACCAAGTGACTTATTTTTAATCTAAAAATAAAGATTCAAAAGAAATTGGAAAAAACTCCCCTTCCATGATTTGAACCCCAGACCTCAAGGTGCAAAGCACAGACAGTACCCACTAGCCTAAACAGTCTATCCATGTTGAAAGCATCTCCTGTTTTGTATGTGATTTGAGGTGTGCAATGAAAGCAGACCATGTGTACATTGTCAATAGCAGGCTCAGCATTTGGCAGCATTGAATAGAATCAAAAGAAAGTGTGTTGTTGGTGAGCCATATAATGAGCTCAATGCAGATGAATAGTAATTGTGTGATGGTGGGGGGAGGTGGTCTAGGAACTTGGGTGGCCATACACAGAGAGGAAGGGAGAAGGGAAGAACAAAATAGTGTATTTTAAAAGTATTGAACCTAACATGATCTCTCATTATGTGAAACTTGCCCCCTTTTATGTGTACAATACAATGTCTACTGTATAGAAGAAATATCAAGTGATAGGATGTTGAGAGAAATGTTTTGAGTCTAAGGTCTAAGGAGTGCTGTGTGACTTGGTAGCATCGAGCATCTTTTAGTGCATCTTTTCACAGTAAAATGCATCTTATTAGAACAATCTGCTTCAGCTGATTAAAGATATGCAGCATGTCTTAATTCTGTGATACAGTACAGGTGTATCTTCAAGAAAACCACTACGTTAAAGTGTTATAGTCGCTATTAGTGTAACGTAACATAAAACATGCAGAAACACCTGAACTGGCTCACAGATTATAGGCAATTTGCATAATGTTTTCATCAGCAAAAGCTGCTTGTGCTTTCAATTTGATTCGCTGTACGATTCAGATGTAATTGAAGGTAAAAAGTTGCATTTAAGATGCTCGCGCTACCTAGTCACACCATGCCATAACAGAATTCACACAAACCACCAAGTGATTTATTTTTAATCTAAAAATAAAGATTCAAAAGAAAAGGAAAAAAAAATCCCTTTTCATGATTTGAACCCCAGACTTCAAAGTGCAAAGCACAGACAGTACTCACTAGCCTAAACAGTCTATCCATATTGAGAGCATCACCTGTTTTGTATGTGATTTGAAGTGTGCAATGAAAGCAGACAATGTGTACATTGTCAATAGCAGGCTCAGCAAGCGGCAGCAATGAATAGAAGCAAAAGAAGGGGGGAGTTGGTGAGCCATATATTGAGCTCAATGCAGATGAATAGTAATTGTGTGATGGTGGGGGGAGGTGGTCTAGGAACTTGGGTGGCCATAAACAGAGAGGAAGGGAGAAGAAAAGTACAAAGTAGTGTATTTTAAAAGTATTGAACCTAACATGATCTCCCATTATGTGAAACTTGCCCCCTGTTATGAGTACAATATAATGTCTACAGTATAGCAGAAATGTCAAGTGATAGGATTTTGAGAGAATTGTTATGAGTCTAAGGTCACAGGAGTGCTGTGTGACTTGGTAGCATCGTGCATCTTTCAATGCATCTTTTCACCCAAATATGCATCTTATTAGAACAATCTGCTTTTGCTGATGAAAACTATATGCAGCATGCCTATGTTCTGTGATCCAGTACAGGTGTTACTTCAAGAAAACCACTATGTTAAAGTGTTATAGTCGCCATTAGTGTAACGTAACATAAAACATGCAGAAACACCTGAACTGGCTCACAGATTATAGGCAATTTGCATATAGTTTTCATCAGCAAATGCTGCTTGTGCTTACAATTTGATTCGCTGTATGATTCAGATGTAATTGAAGGTAAAAAGTTGCATTAAAGATGCTTGCTCTACCGAGTCACACCATGCCATAAAAGAATTCACACACACCACCAAGTGATTTATTTTTAAACTAAAAATAAAGATTCAAAAGAAAAGGAAAAAAAACTCATCTTCCATGATTTGAACCCCAGACCTCAAACTACAAAGCACAGACAGAACCCACTAGCCTAAACAGTCTATCCATATTGAGAGGATCACCTGTTTTGTATATGATTTGAAGTGTGCAATGAAAGCAGACAATGTGTACATTGTCAATAGCAGGCTCAGCATGCGGCAGCAATGAATAGAAGCAAAAGAAGGTGGGGAGTTGGTGAGCCATATATTGAGCTCAATGCAGATGAATAGTAATTGTGTGAGGGTGGTTGGAGGTTGTTTAGGAACTTGGGTGGCCATACACAGAGAGGAAGGGAGAAGGGAAGAACAAAGTAGTGTATTTTAAAAGTATTGAACCTAACATGATCTCTCATTATGTGAAACTTGCCCCCTGTTATGAGTACAATACAATGTCTACTGTATAGCAGAAATGTCAAGTGATAGGATGTTGAGAGAATTGTTTTGAGTCTAAGGTCATAGGAGTGCTGTGTGACTTGGTAGCATCGTGCATCTTTTAATGCATCTTTTCACCCTAAAATGCATCTTATTAGAACAATCTGCTTCTGCTGATTAAAATGATATGCAGCATGCCTATGTTCTGTGATACAGTACAGGTGTATCTTCAAGAAAACCACTACGTTAAAGTGTTATAGTTGCTATTAGTGTAACGTAACATAAAACATGCAGAAACACCTGAACTGGCTCACAGATTATAGGCAATTTGCATATTGTTTTCATCAGCAAAAGCTGCTTGTGCTTTCAATTTGATTCGCTGTATGATTCAGATGTAATTGAAAGTAAAAAGTTGCATTTAAGATGCTCGCGCTACCTAGTCACACCATGCCATAACAGAATTCACACACACCACCAAGTGATTTATTTTTAATCTAAAAATAAAGATTCAAAAGAAAAGGAAAAAAAACTCCCTTTCCATGATTCGAACCCCAGACCTCAAGGTGCAAAGTGCAGAAGGAACCCACTAGCCTAAACAGTCTATCCATGTTGAGAACATCACTTGTTGTGTATTTGATGTGAAGTATGCAATTAAAGCAGACAATGAATACCTTGTCATTAGCAGGCTCAGCATGTGGCAGCATTGAATAGAAGCAAAAGAAGGTGGGGTGTTGGTGAGCGATATAATGAGCTCAATGCAGATGAATTATAATTGTGTGATGGTGGGGGGAGGTGGTTTAGGAACTTGGGTGTCCATACACAGAGAGGAAGGGCGAAGAAAAGTACAAAGTAGTGTATTTTAAAAAGTATTGAACCTAACATGATCTCTCATTAAGTGAAACTTGCCCCCTGTTATGTGTACAATACAATTTCTACTGTATAGCAAAAATTTCAAGTGATAGGATGTTGAGAGAAATGTTTTGAGTCTAAGGTCATAGGAGTGCTGTGTGACTTGGTAGCATCGTGCATCTTTTAATGCGTCTTTTTACCCTAAAATGCATCTTATTAGAACAATCTGCTTCTGCTGATTAAAATGATATGCAGCATGCCTATGTTCTGTGATCCAGAACAGGTGTATCTTCAAGAAAACCACTACGTTTAAGTGTTATAGTTGCTATTAGTGTAATGTAACATAAAACATGCAGAAACGCCTGAACTGGCTCACAGATTTTAATCAATTTGCATATTGTTTTCATCAGCAAAAGCTGCTTGTGCTTTCATTTTGATTCGCTGTATGATCCAGATGTAATTGAAGGTAAAAAGTTGCATTAAAGATGCTCACGCTACCGAGTCACACCATGTCATAACACAATTCACACACACCACCAAGTTATTTATTTTTAATCTAAAAATAAAGATTCAAAAGAAAAGGAAAAAAAACTCCCCTTCCATGATCCGAACCCCATACCTCAAGGTGCAAAGCGCAGACAGTACCCACTAGACTAAACACTCTATCCATGTTGAGAACATCACCTGTTGTGTATTTGATGTGAAGTATGCAATTAAAGCAGACAATGAATACCTTGTCTTTAGCCGGCTCAGCATGTGGCGGCATTGAACAGAAGCAATAGAAGGTGGGGTGTTGGTGAGCCATATAATGAGCTCAATGCAGATGAATTATAATTGTGTGATGGTGGGGGGAGGTCGTTTAGGAACTTGGGTGGCCATACACAGAGAGGAAGGGAGAAGGAAAGTACAAAGTAGTGTATTTTAAAAGTATTGAACCTAACATGATATCACATTATGTGAAACTTGCCCCCTGTTATGTGTACAAAACAATGTCTACTGTATAGCAGAAATTTCAAGTGATAGGATGTTGAGAGAAATGTTTTGAGTCTAAGGTCATAGTAGTGCTGTGTGACTTGGTAGCATCGTGCATCTTTTAATGCATCTTTTTACCCTAAAATGCATTTTATTAGAACAATCTGCTTATGCTGATTAAAATGATATGCAGCATGCCTATGTTCTGTGATCCAGTACAGATGTATCTTCAAGAAAACCATGACGTTTAAGTGTTATAGTCGCTATTAGTGTAACGTAACATAAAACATGCAGAAACACCTGAACTGGCTCACAGATTATAATCAATTTGCATATTGTTTTCATCAGCAAAAGCTGCTAGTGCTTTCAATTTGATTCGCTGTATGATTCAGATGTAATTGAAGGTAAAAAGTTGCATTAAAGATGCTCGCGCTACCGAGTCACACCATGCCATAACAGAATTCAAACACAACAAGAGGTGTTTTATTTTTAATCTAAAAATAAAGATTCAAAAGAAAAGGAAAAAAAACTCCCCTTCCATGATCCGAACCCCAGACCTCAAGGTGCAAAGCGCAGACAGTACCCACTAGACTAAACAGTCTATCCGTGTTGAGAACATCACCTGTTGTGTATGTGATGTGAAGTGTGCAATTAAAGTAGACAAAATATTCCTTGTCAATAGCAGGCTCAGCATGCGGCAGCATTTAAAAGAAGCAAAAGAAGGTGGGGTGTTGGTGAGCCATATAATGAGCTCAATGCAGATGAATTATAATTGTGTGATGGTGGGGGGAGGTGGTTTAGGAACTTGGGTGTCCATACACAGAGAGGAAGTGAGAAGGAAAGTACAAAGTAGTGTATTTTAAAAAGTATTGAACTTAACATGATCTCTCATTATATGAAACTTGCCCCCTGATATGTGTACAAAACAATTTCTACTGTATAGTAGAAATTTCAAGTGATAGGATGTTGAGAGAAATGTTTTGAGTCTAAGGTCATAGGAGTGCTGTGTGACTTGGTAGCATCGTGCGTCTTTTAATGCATCTTTTAATGCATCTTTTTACCCTAAAATGCATCTTATTAGAACAATCTGCTTCTGCTGATTAAAATGATATGCAGCATGCCTATGTTCTGTGATCCAGTACAGATGTATCTTCAAGAAAACCATGACGTTTAAGTGTTATAGTCGCTATTAGTGTAACGTAACATAAAACATGCAGAAACACCTGAACTGGCTCACAGATTATAGGCAATTTGCATATTGTTTTTATCAGCAAAAGCTGCTTGTGCTTTCAATTTGATTCGCTGTATGATTCAGATGTAATTGAAGGTAAAAAGTTGCATTAAAGATGCTCGCGCTACCGAATCACACCATGTCATAACAGAATTCACATACACCAAAAAGTGATTTATTTTTAATCTAAATATAAAGATTCAAAAGAAAAGGAAAAAAAACTCCCCTTCCATGATTCGAACCCCAGACCTCAATGTGCAAAGTGCAGAAGTAACCCACTAGCCTAAACAGTCTATCCATGTTGAGAACATCACCTGTTGTGTATTTGATGTGAAGTATGCAATTAAAGCAGACAATGAATACCTTGTCATTAGCAGGCTCAGCATGTGGCAGCATTGAATAGAAGCAAAAGAAGGTGGGGTGTTGGTGAGCGATATAATGAGCTCAATGCAGATGAATTATAATTGTGTGATGGTGGGGGGAGGTGGTTTAGGAACTTGGGTGTCCATACACAGAGAGGAAGGGAGAAGGAAAGTACAAAGTAGTGTATTTTAAAAAGTATTGAACCTAACATGATCTCTCATTAAGTGAAACTTGCCCCCTGTTATGTGTACAATACAATTTCTACTGTATAGCAAAAATTTCAAGTGATAGGATGTTGAGAGAAATGTTTTGAGTCTAAGGTCATAGGAGTGCTGTGTGACTTGGTAGCATCGTGCATCTTTTAATTTTTTTTTTTACCCTAAAATGCATCTTATTAGAACAATCTGCTTCTGCTGATTAAAATGATATGCAGCATGCCTATGTTCTGTGATCCAGAACAGGTGTATCATCAAGAAAACCACTACGTTTAAGTGTTATAGTTGCTATTAGTGTAATGTAACATAAAACATGCAGAAACGCCTGAACTGGCTCACAGATTATAATCAATTTGCATATTGTTTTCATCAGCAAAAGCTGCTTGTGCTTTCAATTTGATTCGCTGTATGATCCAGATGTAATTGAAGGTAAAAAGTTGCATTAAAGATGCTCACGCTACCGAGTCACACCATGTCATAACACAATTCACACACACCACCAAGTTATTTATTTTTAATCTAAAAATAAAGATTCAAAAGAAAAGGAAAAAAAACTCCCCTTCCATAATCCGAACCCCATACCTCAAGGTGCAAAGCGCAGACAGTACCCACTAGACTAAACAGTCTATCCATGTTGAGAACATCACCTGTTGTGTATTTGATGTGAAGTATGCAATTAAAGCAGACAATGAATACCTTGTCTTTAGCCGGCTCAGCATGTGGCGGCATTGAACAGAAGCAATAGAAGGTGGGGTGTTGGTGAGCCATATAATGAGCTCAATGCAGATGAATTATAATTGTGTGATGGTGGGGGGAGGTCGTTTAGGAACTTGGGTGGCCATACACAGAGAGGAAGGGAGAAGGGAAGAACAAAGTAGTGTATTTTAAAAGTATTGAACCTAACATGATCTCTCATTATGTGAAACTTGCCCCCTGTTATGAGTACAATACAATGTCTACTGTATAGCAGAAATGTCAAGTGATAGGATGTTGAGAGAATTGTTTTGAGTCTAAGGTCATAGGAGTGCTGTGTGACTTGGTAGCATCGTGCATCTTTTAATGCATCTTTTCACCCTAAAATGCATCTTATTAGAACAATCTGCTTCTGCTGATTAAAATGATATGCAGCATGCCTATGTTCTGTGATACAGTACAGGTGTATCTTCAAGAAAACCACTACGTTAAAGTGTTATAGTTGCTATTAGTGTAACGTAACATAAAACATGCAGAAACACCTGAACTGGCTCACAGATTATAGGCAATTTGCATATTGTTTTCATCAGCAAAAGCTGCTTGTGCTTTCAATTTGATTCGCTGTATGATTCAGATGTAATTGAAAGTAAAAAGTTGCATTTAAGATGCTCGCGCTACCTAGTCACACCATGCCATAACAGAATTCACACACACCACCAAGTGATTTATTTTTAATCTAAAAATAAAGATTCAAAAGAAAAGGAAAAAAAACTCCCCTTCCATGATTCGAACCCCAGACCTCAAGGTGCAAAGTGCAGAAGGAACCCACTAGCCTAAACAGTCTATCCATGTTGAGAACATCACTTGTTGTGTATTTGATGTGAAGTATGCAATTAAAGCAGACAATGAATACCTTGTCATTAGCAGGCTCAGCATGTGGCAGCATTGAATAGAAGCAAAAGAAGGTGGGGTGTTGGTGAGCGATATAATGAGCTCAATGCAGATGAATTATAATTGTGTGATGGTGGGGGGAGGTGGTTTAGGAACTTGGGTGTCCATACACAGAGAGGAAGGGCGAAGAAAAGTACAAAGTAGTGTATTTTAAAAAGTATTGAACCTAACATGATCTCTCATTAAGTGAAACTTGCCCCCTGTTATGTGTACAATACAATTTCTACTGTATAGCAAAAATTTCAAGTGATAGGATGTTGAGAGAAATGTTTTGAGTCTAAGGTCATAGGAGTGCTGTGTGACTTGGTAGCATCGTGCATCTTTTAATGCGTCTTTTTACCCTAAAATGCATCTTATTAGAACAATCTGCTTCTGCTGATTAAAATGATATGCAGCATGCCTATGTTCTGTGATCCAGAACAGGTGTATCTTCAAGAAAACCACTACGTTTAAGTGTTATAGTTGCTATTAGTGTAATGTAACATAAAACATGCAGAAACGCCTGAACTGGCTCACAGATTATAATCAATTTGCATATTGTTTTCATCAGCAAAAGCTGCTTGTGCTTTCATTTTGATTCGCTGTATGATCCAGATGTAATTGAAGGTAAAAAGTTGCATTAAAGATGCTCACGCTACCGAGTCACACCATGTCATAACACAATTCACACACACCACCAAGTTATTTATTTTTAATCTAAAAATAAAGATTCAAAAGAAAAGAAAAAAAAACTCCCCTTCCATGATCCGAACCCCATACCTCAAGGTGCAAAGCGCAGACAGTACCCACTAGACTAAACACTCTATCCATGTTGAGAACATCACCTGTTGTGTATTTGATGTGAAGTATGCAATTAAAGCAGACAATGAATACCTTGTCTTTAGCCGGCTCAGCATGTGGCGGCATTGAACAGAAGCAATAGAAGGTGGGGTGTTGGTGAGCCATATAATGAGCTCAATGCAGATGAATTATAATTGTGTGATGGTGGGGGGAGGTCGTTTAGGAACTTGGGTGGCCATACACAGAGAGGAAGGGAGAAGGAAAGTACAAAGTAGTGTATTTTAAAAGTATTGAACCTAACATGATATCACATTATGTGAAACTTGCCCCCTGTTATGTGTACAAAACAATGTCTACTGTATAGCAGAAATTTCAAGTGATAGGATGTTGAGAGAAATGTTTTGAGTCTAAGGTCATAGTAGTGCTGTGTGACTTGGTAGCATCGTGCATCTTTTAATGCATCTTTTTACCCTAAAATGCATTTTATTAGAACAATCTGCTTATGCTGATTAAAATGATATGCAGCATGCCTATGTTCTGTGATCCAGTACAGATGTATCTTCAAGAAAACCATGACGTTTAAGTGTTATAGTCGCTATTAGTGTAACGTAACATAAAACATGCAGAAACACCTGAACTGGCTCACAGATTATAATCAATTTGCATATTGTTTTCATCAGCAAAAGCTGCTAGTGCTTTCAATTTGATTCGCTGTATGATTCAGATGTAATTGAAGGTAAAAAGTTGCATTAAAGATGCTCGCGCTACCGAGTCACACCATGCCATAACAGAATTCAAACACAACACGAGGTGTTTTATTTTTAATCTAAAAATAAAGATTCAAAAGAAAAGGAAAAAAAACTCCCCTTCCATGATCCGAACCCCAGACCTCAAGGTGCAAAGCGCAGACAGTACCCACTAGACTAAACAGTCTATCCGTGTTGAGAACATCACCTGTTGTGTATGTGATGTGAAGTGTGCAATTAAAGTAGACAAAATATTCCTTGTCAATAGCAGGCTCAGCATGCGGCAGCATTTAAAAGAAGCAAAAGAAGGTGGGGTGTTGGTGAGCCATATAATGAGCTCAATGCAGATGAATTATAATTGTGTGATGGTGGGGGGAGGTGGTTTAGGAACTTGGGTGTCCATACACAGAGAGGAAGTGAGAAGGAAAGTACAAAGTAGTGTATTTTAAAAAGTATTGAACTTAACATGATCTCTCATTATATGAAACTTGCCCCCTGATATGTGTACAAAACAATTTCTACTGTATAGTAGAAATTTCAAGTGATAGGATGTTGAGAGAAATGTTTTGAGTCTAAGGTCATAGGAGTGCTGTGTGACTTGGTAGCATCGTGCGTCTTTTAATGCATCTTTTAATGCATCTTTTTACCCTAAAATGCATCTTATTAGAACAATCTGCTTCTGCTGATTAAAATGATATGCAGCATGCCTATGTTCTGTGATCCAGTACAGATGTATCTTCAAGAAAACCATGACGTTTAAGTGTTATAGTCGCTATTAGTGTAACGTAACATAAAACATGCAGAAACACCTGAACTGGCTCACAGATTATAGGCAATTTGCATATTGTTTTTATCAGCAAAAGCTGCTTGTGCTTTCAATTTGATTCGCTGTATGATTCAGATGTAATTGAAGGTAAAAAGTTGCATTAAAGATGCTCGCGCTACCGAATCACACCATGTCATAACAGAATTCACATACACCAAAAAGTGATTTATTTTTAATCTAAATATAAAGATTCAAAAGAAAAGGAAAAAAAACTCCCCTTCCATGATTCGAACCCCAGACCTCAATGTGCAAAGTGCAGAAGTAACCCACTAGCCTAAACAGTCTATCCATGTTGAGAACATCACCTGTTGTGTATTTGATGTGAAGTATGCAATTAAAGCAGACAATGAATACCTTGTCATTAGCAGGCTCAGCATGTGGCAGCATTGAATAGAAGCAAAAGAAGGTGGGGTGTTGGTGAGCGATATAATGAGCTCAATGCAGATGAATTATAATTGTGTGATGGTGGGGGGAGGTGGTTTAGGAACTTGGGTGTCCATACACAGAGAGGAAGGGAGAAGGAAAGTACAAAGTAGTGTATTTTAAAAAGTATTGAACCTAACATGA
This sequence comes from Taudactylus pleione, assembly GCA_031769625.1. Classification (NCBI taxonomy): domain Eukaryota; kingdom Metazoa; phylum Chordata; class Amphibia; order Anura; family Myobatrachidae; genus Taudactylus; species Taudactylus pleione. The sequence goes on from JAUIMM010000759.1 coordinate 9,151,327, forward strand.
TCTCTCATTAAGTGAAACTTGCCCCCTGTTATGTGTACAATACAATTTCTACTGTATAGCAAAAATTTCAAGTGATAGGATGTTGAGAGAAATGTTTTGAGTCTAAGGTCATAGGAGTGCTGTGTGACTTGGTAGCATCGTGCATCTTTTAATTTTTTTTTTTACCCTAAAATGCATCTTATTAGAACAATCTGCTTCTGCTGATTAAAATGATATGCAGCATGCCTATGTTCTGTGATCCAGAACAGGTGTATCATCAAGAAAACCACTACGTTTAAGTGTTATAGTTGCTATTAGTGTAATGTAACATAAAACATGCAGAAACGCCTGAACTGGCTCACAGATTATAATCAATTTGCATATTGTTTTCATCAGCAAAAGCTGCTTGTGCTTTCAATTTGATTCGCTGTATGATCCAGATGTAATTGAAGGTAAAAAGTTGCATTAAAGATGCTCACGCTACCGAGTCACACCATGTCATAACACAATTCACACACACCACCAAGTTATTTATTTTTAATCTAAAAATAAAGATTCAAAAGAAAAGGAAAAAAAACTCCCCTTCCATAATCCGAACCCCATACCTCAAGGTGCAAAGCGCAGACAGTACCCACTAGACTAAACAGTCTATCCATGTTGAGAACATCACCTGTTGTGTATTTGATGTGAAGTATGCAATTAAAGCAGACAATGAATACCTTGTCTTTAGCCGGCTCAGCATGTGGCGGCATTGAACAGAAGCAATAGAAGGTGGGGTGTTGGTGAGCCATATAATGAGCTCAATGCAGATGAATTATAATTGTGTGATGGTGGGGGGAGGTCGTTTAGGAACTTGGGTGGCCATACACAGAGAGGAAGGGAGAAGGAAAGTACAAAGTAGTGTATTTTAAAAGTATTGAACCTAACATGATATCACATTATGTGAAACTTGCCCCCTGTTATATGTACAAAACAATGTCTACTGTATAGCAGAAATTTCAAGTGATAGGATGTTGAGAGAAATGTTTTGAGTCTAAGGTCATAGTAGTGCTGTGTGACTTGGTAGCATCGTGCATCTTTTAATGCATCTTTTTACCCTAAAATGCATTTTATTAGAACAATCTGCTTATGCTGATTAAAATGATATGCAGCATGCCTATGTTCTGTGATCCAGTACAGATGTATCTTCAAGAAAACCATGACGTTTAAGTGTTATAGTCGCTATTAGTGTAACGTAACATAAAACATGCAGAAACACCTGAACTGGCTCACAGATTATAATCAATTTGCATACTGTTTTCATCAGCAAAAGCTGCTAGTGCTTTCAATTTGATTCGCTGTATGATTCAGATGTAATTGAAGGTAAAAAGTTGCATTAAAGATGCTCGCGCTACCGAGTCACACCATGCCATAACAGAATTCAAACACAACACGAGGTGATTTATTTTTAATCTAAAAATAAAGATTCAAAAGAAAAGGAAAAAAAACTCCCCTTCCATGATCCGAACTCCAGACCTCAAGGTGCAAAGCGCAGACAGTACCCACTAGACTAAACAGTCTATCCGTGTTGAGAACATCACCTGTTGTGTATGTGATGTGAAGTGTGCAATTAAAGTAGACAAAATATTCCTTGTCAATAGCAGGCTCAGCATGCGGCAGCATTGAAAAGAAGCAATAGAAGGTGGGGTGTTGGTGAGCCATATAATGAGCTCAATGCAGATGAATTATAATTGTGTGATGGTGGGGGGAGGTGGTTTAGGAACTTGGGTGTCCATACACAGAGAGGAAGTGAGAAGGAAAGTACAAAGTAGTGTATTTTAAAAAGTATTGAACTTAACATGATCTCTCATTATATGAAACTTGCCCCCTGTTATGTGTACAAAACAATTTCTACTGTATAGTAGAAATTTCAAGTGATAGGATGTTGAGAGAAATGTTTTGAGTCTAAGGTCATAGGAGTGCTGTGTGACTTGGTAGCATCGTGCGTCTTTTAATGCATCTTTTTACCCTAAAATGCATCTTATTAGAACAATCTGCTTCTGCTGATTAAAATGATATGCAGCATGCCTATGTTCTGTGATCCAGTACAGATGTATCTTCAAGAAAACCATGACGTTTAAGTGTTATAGTCGCTATTAGTGTAACGTAACATAAAACATGCAGAAACACCTGAACTGGCTCACAGATTATAGGCAATTTGCATATTGTTTTTATCAGCAAAAGCTGCTTGTGCTTTCAATTTGATTCGCTGTATGATTCAGATGTAATTGAAGGTAAAAAGTTGCATTAAAGATGCTCGCGCTACCGAATCACACCATCTCATAACAGAATTCACACACACCACAAAGTGATTTATTTTTAATCTAAATATAAAGATTCAAAAGAAAAGGAAAAAAAACTCCCCTTCCATGATTCGAACCCCAGACCTCAATGTGCAAAGTGCAGAAGGAACCCACTAGCCTAAACAGTCTATCCATGTTGAGAACATCACCTGTTGTGTATTTGATGTGAAGCATGCAATTAAAGCAGACAATGAATACCTTGTCATTAGCAGGCTCAGCATGTGGCAGCATTGAATAGAAGCAAAAGAAGGTGGGGTGTTGGTGAGCGATATAATGAGATCAATGCAGATGAATTATAATTGTGTGATGGTGGGGGGAGGTGGTATAGGAACTTGGGTGGCCATACACAGAGAGGAAGGGAGAAGGAATGTACAAAGTAGTGTATTTTAAAATGTATTGAAGCTAACATGATCTCTCATGTGAAACTTGCCCCCTGTTTTGTATACAATACAATGTCTACTGTACAGCAGAAATTTCAAGTGATAGGATGTTGAGAGAAATGTTTTGAGTCTAAGGTCATAGTAGTGCTGTGTGACTTGGTAGCATCGTGCATCTTTTAATGCATCTTTTTACCCTAAAATGCATCTTATTAGAACAATCTGCTTCTGCTGATTAAAATGATATGCAGCATGCCTATGTTCTGTGATCCAGTACAGATGTATCTTCAGGAAAACCACGACAATTAAGTGTTATAGTCGCTATTAGTGTAACGTAACATAAAACATGCAGAAACACCTGAACTGGCTCACAGATTATAATCAATTTGCATATTGTTTTCATCAGCAAAAGCTGCTAGTGCTTTCAATTTGATTCGCTGTATGATTCAGATGTAATTGAAGGTAAAAAGTTGCATTAAAGATGCTTGCGCTACCGAGTCACACCATGCCATAACAGAATTCAAACACAACACCAGGTGATTTATTTTTAATCTAAAAATAAAGATTCAAAAGAAAAGGAAAAAAAAACTCCCCTTCCATGATCCGAACCCCAGACCTCAAGGTGCAAAGCGCAGACAGTACCCACTAGACTAAACAGTCTATCCATGTTGAGAACATCACATGTTGTGTATGTGATGTGAAGTGTGCAATTAAAGTAGACAATGTATTCCTTGTCAATAGCAGGCTCAGCATGAGGCAGCATTGAAAAGAAGCAAAAGAAGGAGGGGTGTTGGTGAGCCATATAATGAGCTCAATGCAGATGAATTATAATTGTGTGATGGTGGGGGGAGGTCGTTTAGGAACTTGGGTGGCCATGCACAGAGAGGAAGTGAGAAGGAAAGTACAAAGTAGTGTATTTTAAAAAGTATTGAACCTAACATGATCTCTCATTATGTGAAACGTGCCCCCTGTTATGTGTACAAAACAATTTCTACTGTATAGCAGAAATATCAAGTGATAGGATGTTGAGAGAAATGTTTTGAGTCTAAGGTCATAGGAGTGCTGTGTGACTTGGTAGCATCGTGCATCTTTTAATGCGTCTTTTTACCCTAAAATGCATCTTATTAGAACAATCTGCTTCTGCTGATTAAAATGATATCCAGCATGCCTATGTTCTGTGATCCAGTACAGGTGTATCTTCAAGAAAACCACTACGTTTAAGTGTTATAGTCGCTATTAGTGTAACGTAACATAAAACATGCAGAAACACCTGAACTGGCTCACAAATTATAGGCAATTTGCATATTGTTTTTATCAGCAAAAGCAGCTTGTGCTTTGAATTTGATTCGCTGTATGATTCAGATGTAATTGAAGGTAAAAAGTTGCATTAAAGATGCTCGCGCTACTGAATCACACCATGCCATAACAGAATTCACACACACCACAAAGTGATTTATTTTTAATCTAAATATAAAGATTCAAAAGAAAAGGAAAAAAAACTCCCCTTCCATTATTCAAACCCCACACCTCAATGTGCAAAGCGCAGACAGTACCCACTAGCCTAAACAGTCTATCCATGTTGAGAACATCACCTGTTGTGTATTTGATGTGAAGTATGCAATTAAATCAGACAATGAATACCTTGTCATTAGCAGGCTCAGCATGCGGCAGCATTGAATAGAAGCAAAAGAAGGTGGGGTGTTGGTGAGCGATATAATGAGCTCAATGCAGATGAATTATAATTGTGTGATGGTGGGGGGAGGTGGTTTAGGAACTTGGGTGTCCATACACAGAGAGGAAGGGCGAAGGAAAGTACAAAGTAGTGTATTTTAAAAAGTATTGAACTTAACATGATCTCTCATTATATGAAACTTGCCCCCTGTTATGTGTACAAAACAATTTATACTGTATAGTAGAAATTTCAAGTGATAGGATGTTGAGAGAAATGTTTTGAGTCTAAGGTCATAGGAGTGCTGTGTGACTTGGTAGCATCGTGCGTCTTTTAATGCATCTTTTTACCCTAAAATGCATCTTATTAGAACAATCTGCTTCTGCTGATTAAAATGATATGCAGCATGCCTATGTTCTGTGATCCAGTACAGATGTATCTTCAAGAAAACCATGACGTTTAAGTGTTATAGTCGCTATTAGTGTAACGTAACATAAAACATGCAGAAACACCTGAACTGGCTCACAGATTATAGGCAATTTGCATATTGTTTTTATCAGCAAAAGCTGCTTGTGCTTTCAATATGATTCGCTGTATGATTCAGATGTAATTGAAGGTAAAAAGTTGCATTAAAGATGCACGCGCTACCGAATCACACCATGTCATAACAGAATTCACACACACCACAAAGTGATTTATTTTTAATCTAAATATAAAGATTCAAAAGAAAAGGAAAAAAAACTCCCCTTCCATGATTCGAACCCCAGACCTCAATGTGCAAAGTGCAGAAGTAACCCACTAGCCTAAACAGTCTATCCAAGTTGAGAACATCACCTGTTGTGTATTTGATGTGAAGTATGCAATTAAAGCAGACAATGAATACCTTGTCATTAGCAGGCTCAGCATGTGGCAGCATTGAATAGAAGCAAAAGAAGGTGGGGTGTTGGTGAGCGATATAATGAGCTCAATGCAGATGAATTATAATTGTGTGATGGTGGGGGGAGGTGGTTTAGGAACTTGGGTGTCCATACACAGAGAGGAAGGGAGAAGGAAAGTACAAAGTAGTGTATTTTAAAAAGTATTGAACCTAACATGATCTCTCATTAAGTGAAACTTGCCCCCTGTTATGTGTACAATACAATTTCTACTGTATAGCAAAAATTTCAAGTGATAGGATGTTGAGAGAAATGTTTTGAGTCTAAGGTCATAGGAGTGCTGTGTGACTTGGTAGCATCGTGCATCTTTTAATTTTTTTTTTTACCCTAAAATGCATCTTATTAGAACAATCTGCTTCTGCTGATTAAAATGATATGCAGCATGCCTATGTTCTGTGATCCAGAACAGGTGTATCTTCAAGAAAACCACTACGTTTAAGTGTTATAGTTGCTATTAGTGTAATGTAACATAAAACATGCAGAAACGCCTGAACTGGCTCACAGATTATAATCAATTTGCATATTGTTTTCATCAGCAAAAGCTGCTTGTGCTTTCAATTTGATTCGCTGTATGATCCAGATGTAATTGAAGGTAAAAAGTTGCATTAAAGATGCTCACGCTACCGAGTCACACCATGTCATAAAACAATTCACACACACCACCAAGTTATTTATTTTTAATCTAAAAATAAAGATTCAAAAGAAAAGGAAAAAAAACTCCCCTTCCATGATCCGAACCCCATACCTCAAGGTGCAAAGCGCAGACAGTACCCACTAGACTAAACAGTCTATCCATGTTGAGAACATCACCTGTTGTGTATTTGATGTGAAGTATGCAATTAAAGCAGACAATGAATACCTTGTCTTTAGCCGGCTCAGCATGTGGCGGCATTGAACAGAAGCAATAGAAGGTGGGGTGTTGGTGAGCCATATAATGAGCTCAATGCAGATGAATTATAATTGTGTGATGGTGGGGGGAGGTCGTTTAGGAACTTGGGTGGCCATACACAGAGAGGAAGGGAGAAGGAAAGTACAAAGTAGTGTATTTTAAAAGTATTGAACCTAACATGATATCACATTATGTGAAACTTGCCCCCTGTTATGTGTACAAAACAATGTCTACTGTATAGCAGAAATTTCAAGTGATAGGATGTTGAGAGAAATGTTTTGAGTCTAAGGTCATAATAGTGCTGTGTGACTTGGTAGCATCGTGCATCTTTTAATGCATCTTTTTACCCTAAAATGCATTTTATTAGAACAATCTGCTTATGCTGATTAAATTGATATGCAGCATGCCTATGTTCTGTGATCCAGTACAGATGTATCTTCAAGAAAACCATGACGTTTAAGTGTTATAGTCGCTATTAGTGTAACGTAACATAAAACATGCAGAAACACCTGAACTGGCTCACAGATTATAATCAATTTGCATATTGTTTTCATCAGCAAAAGCTGCTAGTGCTTTCAATTTGATTCGCTGTATGATTCAGATGTAATTGAAGGTAAAAAGTTGCATTAAAGATGCTCGCGCTACCGAGTCACACCATGCCATAACAGAATTCAAACACAACATGAGGTGAGTTATTTTTAATCTAAAAATAAAGATTCAAAAGAAAAGGAAAAAAATCTCCCCTTCCATGATTTGAACCCCAGACCTCAAAGTGCAAAGCACAGACAGAACCCACTAGCCTAAACAGTCTATCCATATTGAGAGCATCACCTGTTTTGTATGTGATTTGATGTGTGCAATGAAAGCAGACAATGTGTACATTGTCAATAGAAGCCTCAGCATTTGGCAGCATTTAAGAGAAGCAAAAGAAGGTAGGGTGTTCATGAGCCTTATAATGAGCTCAATGCAGATGAATAGTAATTGTGTGATGGTGGTTGGAGGTGGTTTAGGAACTTGGGTGGCCATACACAGAGAGGAAGGGAGAAGGGAAGAACAAAGTAGTGTATTTTAAAGTATTGAACCTAACATGATCTCTCATTATGTGAAACTTGCCCCCTGTTATGAGTACAATACAGTGTTTACTGTATAGCAGAAATGTCAAGTGATAGGATGTTGAGAGAATTGTTTTGAGTCTAAGGTCATAGGAGTGCTGTGTGACTTGGTAGCATTGTGCATCTTTTAATGTATCTTTTCACCCTAAAATGCATCTTATCAGAACAATCTGCTTCTGCTGATTAAAATGATATGCAGCATGCCTATGTTCTGTGATACAGTACAGGTGTATCTTCAAGAAAACCACTACGTTTAAGTGTTGTTGTCGCTATTAGTGTAACGTAACATAAAACATGCAAAAACACCTGAACTGGCTCAGAGATTATTGGCAATTTGCATAATGTTTTCATCAGCAAAAGCTGCTTGTGCTTTCAATTTGATTTGCTGTATGATTCACATGTAATTGAAGGTAAAAAGTTGCATTAAAGATGCTCGCGCTACCGAGTCACACCATGCCATAACAGAATTCACACACACCACCAAGTGATTTATTTTTAATCTAAAAATAAAGATTCAAAAGAAATTGGAAAAAACTCCCCTTCCATGATTTGAACCCCAGACCTCAAGGTGCAAAGTGCAGACAGTACCCACTAGCCTAAACAGTCTATCCATGTTGAAAGCATCACCTGTTTTGTATGTGATTTGAGGTGTGCAATGAAAGCAGACCATGTGTACATTGTCAATAGCAGGCTCAGCATTTGGCAGCATTGAATAGAATCAAAAGAAAGTGTGGTGTTGGTGAGCCATATAATGAGCTCAATGCAGATGAATAGTAATTGTGTGATGGTGGGGGGAGGTGGTCTAGGAACTTGGGTGGCCATACACAGAGAGGAAGGGAGAAGGGAAGAACAAAATAGTGTATTTTAAAAGTATTGAACCTAACATGATCTCTCATTATGTGAAACTTGCCCCCTTTTATGTGTACAATACAATGTCTACTGTATAGAAGAAATTTCAAGTGATAGGATGTTGAGAGAAATGTTTTGAGTCTAAGGTCTAAGGAGTGCTGTGTGACTTGGTAGCATCGTGCATCTTTTAGTGCATCTTTTCACAGTAAAATGCATCTTATTAGAACAATCTGCTTCAGCTGATTAAAGATATGCAGCATGTCTTAATTCTGTGATACAGTACAGGTGTATCTACAAGAAAACCTTTACGTTAAAGTGTTATAGTCGCTATTAGTGTAACGTAACATAAAACATGCAGAAACACCTGAACTGGCTCACAGATTATAGGCAATTTGCATATTGTTTTCATCAGCAAAAGCTGCTTGTGCTTTCAATTTGATTCGCTGTACGATTCAGATGTAATTGAAGGTAAAAAGTTGCATTTAAGATGCTCGCGCTACCTAGTCACACCATGCCATAACAGAATTCACACAAACCACCAAGTGATTTATTTTTAATCTAAAAATAAAGATTCAAAAGAAAAGGAAAAAAAAATCCCTTTTCATGATTTGAACCCCAGACCTCAAAGTGCAAAGCACAGACAGTACTCACTAGCCTAAACAGTCTATCCATATTGAGAGAATCACCTGTTTTGTATGTGATTTGAAGTGTGCAATGAAAGCAGACAATGTGTACATTGTCAATAGCAGGCTCAGCAAGCGGCAGCAATGAATAGAAGCAAAAGAAGGGGGGAGTTGGTGAGCCATATATTGAGCTCAATGCAGATGAATAGTAATTGTGTGATGGTGGGGGGAGGTGGTCTAGGAACTTGGGTGGCCATAAACAGAGAGGAAGGGAGAAGGAAAGAACAAAGTAGTGTATTTTAAAAGTATTGAACTTTACATGATCTCTCATTATGTGAAACTTGCCCCCTGTTATGAGTACAATACAATGTCTACTGTATAGCACAAATGTCAAGTAATAGGATGTTGAGAGAATTGTTTTTAGTCTAAGGTCATAGGGTTGCTGAGTGACTTGGTAGCATCGTGCATCTTTTAATGCATCTTTTCACCTTAAATGCATCTTACTAGAACAAACTGCTTCTGCTGATTAAAATGATATGCAGCATGCCTATGTTCTGTGATCCAGTACAGGTGTATCTTCATGAAAACCACTACATTAAAGTGTTATAGTCGCTATTAGTGTAACGTAACATAAAACATGCAGAAACACCTGAACTGGCTCACAGATTATAGGCAATTTGCATATTGTTTTCATCAGCAAAAGCTGCTTGTGCTTTCAATTTGATTCGCTGTACGATTCAGATGTAATTGAAGGTAAAAAGTTGCATTTAAGATGCTCGCGCTACCTAGTCACACCATGCCATAACAGAATTCACACAAACCACCAAGTGATTTATTTTTAATCTAAAAATAAAGATTCAAAAGAAAAGGAAAAAAAAATCCCTTTTCATGATTTGAACCCCAGACCTCAAAGTGCAAAGCACAGACAGTACTCACTAGCCTAAACAGTCTATCCATATTGAGAGAATCACCTGTTTTGTATGTGATTTGAAGTGTGCAATGAAAGCAGACAATGTGTACATTGTCAATAGCAGGCTCAGCAAGCGGCAGCAATGAATAGAAGCAAAAGAAGGGGGGAGTTGGTGAGCCATATATTGAGCTCAATGCAGATGAATAGTAATTGTGTGATGGTGGGGGGAGGTGGTCTAGGAACTTGGGTGGCCATAAACAGAGAGGAAGGGAGAAGGAAAGAACAAAGTAGTGTATTTTAAAAGTATTGAACTTTACATGATCTCTCATTATGTGAAACTTGCCCCCTGTTATGAGTACAATACAATGTCTACTGTATAGCACAAATGTCAAGTAATAGGATGTTGAGAGAATTGTTTTTAGTCTAAGGTCATAGGGTTGCTGAGTGACTTGGTAGCATCGTGCATCTTTTAATGCATCTTTTCACCTTAAATGCATCTTACTAGAACAAACTGCTTCTGCTGATTAAAATGATATGCAGCATGCCTATGTTCTGTGATCCAGTACAGGTGTATCTTCATGAAAACCACTACATTAAAGTGTTATAGTCGCTATTAGTGTAACGTAACATAAAACATGCAGAAACACCTGAACTGGCTCACAGATTATAGGCAATTTGCATATTGTTTTCATCAGCAAAAGCTGCTTGTGCTTTCAATTTGATTTGCTGTATGATTCACATGTAATTGAAGGTAAAAAGTTGCATTAAAGATGCTCGCGCTACCGAGTCACACCATGCCATAACAGAATTCACACACACCACCAAGTGATTTATTTTTAATCTAAAAATAAAGATTCAAAAGAAATTGGAAAAAACTCCCCTTCCATGATTTGAACCCCAGACCTCAAGGTGCAAAGTGCAGACAGTACCCACTAGCCTAAACAGTCTATCCATGTTGAAAGCATCACCTGTTTTGTATGTGATTTGAGGTGTGCAATGAAAGCAGACCATGTGTACATTGTCAATAGCAGGCTCAGCATTTGGCAGCATTGAATAGAATCAAAAGAAAGTGTGGTGTTGGTGAGCCATATAATGAGCTCAATGCAGATGAATAGTAATTGTGTGATGGTGGGGGGAGGTGGTCTAGGAACTTGGGTGGCCATACACAGAGAGGAAGGGAGAAGGGAAGAACAAAATAGTGTATTTTAAAAGTATTGAACCTAACATGATCTCTCATTATGTGAAACTTGCCCCCTTTTATGTGTACAATACAATGTCTACTGTATAGAAGAAATTTCAAGTGATAGGATGTTGAGAGAAATGTTTTGAGTCTAAGGTCTAAGGAGTGCTGTGTGACTTGGTAGCATCGTGCATCTTTTAGTGCATCTTTTCACAGTAAAATGCATCTTATTAGAACAATCTGCTTCAGCTGATTAAAGATATGCAGCATGTCTTAATTCTGTGATACAGTACAGGTGTATCTACAAGAAAACCTTTACGTTAAAGTGTTATAGTCGCTATTAGTGTAACGTAACATAAAACATGCAGAAACACCTGAACTGGCTCACAGATTATAGGCAATTTGCATATTGTTTTCATCAGCAAAAGCTGCTTGTGCTTTCAATTTGATTCGCTGTACGATTCAGATGTAATTGAAGGTAAAAAGTTGCATTTAAGATGCTCGCGCTACCTAGTCACACCATGCCATAACAGAATTCACACAAACCACCAAGTGATTTATTTTTAATCTAAAAATAAAGATTCAAAAGAAAAGGAAAAAAAAATCCCTTTTCATGATTTGAACCCCAGACCTCAAAGTGCAAAGCACAGACAGTACTCACTAGCCTAAACAGTCTATCCATATTGAGAGAATCACCTGTTTTGTATGTGATTTGAAGTGTGCAATGAAAGCAGACAATGTGTACATTGTCAATAGCAGGCTCAGCAAGCGGCAGCAATGAATAGAAGCAAAAGAAGGGGGGAGTTGGTGAGCCATATATTGAGCTCAATGCAGATGAATAGTAATTGTGTGATGGTGGGGGGAGGTGGTCTAGGAACTTGGGTGGCCATAAACAGAGAGGAAGGGAGAAGGAAAGAACAAAGTAGTGTATTTTAAAAGTATTGAACTTTACATGATCTCTCATTATGTGAAACTTGCCCCCTGTTATGAGTACAATACAATGTCTACTGTATAGCACAAATGTCAAGTAATAGGATGTTGAGAGAATTGTTTTTAGTCTAAGGTCATAGGGTTGCTGAGTGACTTGGTAGCATCGTGCATCTTTTAATGCATCTTTTCACCTTAAATGCATCTTACTAGAACAAACTGCTTCTGCTGATTAAAATGATATGCAGCATGCCTATGTTCTGTGATCCAGTACAGGTGTATCTTCATGAAAACCACTACATTAAAGTGTTATAGTCGCTATTAGTGTAACGTAACATAAAACATGCAGAAACACCTGAACTGGCTCACAGATTATAGGCAATTTGCATATTGTTTTCATCAGCAAAAGCTGCTTGTGCTTTCAATTTGATTCGCTGTACGATTCAGATGTAATTGAAGGTAAAAAGTTGCATTTAAGATGCTCGCGCTACCTAGTCACACCATGCCATAACAGAATTCACACAAACCACCAAGTGATTTATTTTTAATCTAAAAATAAAGATTCAAAAGAAAAGGAAAAAAAAATCCCTTTTCATGATTTGAACCCCAGACCTCAAAGTGCAAAGCACAGACAGTACTCACTAGCCTAAACAGTCTATCCATATTGAGAGAATCACCTGTTTTGTATGTGATTTGAAGTGTGCAATGAAAGCAGACAATGTGTACATTGTCAATAGCAGGCTCAGCAAGCGGCAGCAATGAATAGAAGCAAAAGAAGGGGGGAGTTGGTGAGCCATATATTGAGCTCAATGCAGATGAATAGTAATTGTGTGATGGTGGGGGGAGGTGGTCTAGGAACTTGGGTGGCCATAAACAGAGAGGAAGGGAGAAGGAAAGAACAAAGTAGTGTATTTTAAAAGTATTGAACTTTACATGATCTCTCATTATGTGAAACTTGCCCCCTGTTATGAGTACAATACAATGTCTACTGTATAGCACAAATGTCAAGTAATAGGATGTTGAGAGAATTGTTTTTAGTCTAAGGTCATAGGGTTGCTGAGTGACTTGGTAGCATCGTGCATCTTTTAATGCATCTTTTCACCTTAAATGCATCTTACTAGAACAAACTGCTTCTGCTGATTAAAATGATATGCAGCATGCCTATGTTCTGTGATCCAGTACAGGTGTATCTTCATGAAAACCACTACATTAAAGTGTTATAGTCGCTATTAGTGTAACGTAACATAAAACATGCAGAAACACCTGAACTGGCTCACAGATTATAGGCAATTTGCATATTGTTTTCATCAGCAAAAGCTGCTTGTGCTTTCAATTTGATTTGCTGTATGATTCACATGTAATTGAAGGTAAAAAGTTGCATTAAAGATGCTCGCGCTACCGAGTCACACCATGCCATAACAGAATTCACACACACCACCAAGTGATTTATTTTTAATCTAAAAATAAAGATTCAAAAGAAATTGGAAAAAACTCCCCTTCCATGATTTGAACCCCAGACCTCAAGGTGCAAAGTGCAGACAGTACCCACTAGCCTAAACAGTCTATCCATGTTGAAAGCATCACCTGTTTTGTATGTGATTTGAGGTGTGCAATGAAAGCAGACCATGTGTACATTGTCAATAGCAGGCTCAGCATTTGGCAGCATTGAATAGAATCAAAAGAAAGTGTGGTGTTGGTGAGCCATATAATGAGCTCAATGCAGATGAATAGTAATTGTGTGATGGTGGGGGGAGGTGGTCTAGGAACTTGGGTGGCCATACACAGAGAGGAAGGGAGAAGGGAAGAACAAAATAGTGTATTTTAAAAGTATTGAACCTAACATGATCTCTCATTATGTGAAACTTGCCCCCTTTTATGTGTACAATACAATGTCTACTGTATAGAAGAAATTTCAAGTGATAGGATGTTGAGAGAAATGTTTTGAGTCTAAGGTCTAAGGAGTGCTGTGTGACTTGGTAGCATCGTGCATCTTTTAGTGCATCTTTTCACAGTAAAATGCATCTTATTAGAACAATCTGCTTCAGCTGATTAAAGATATGCAGCATGTCTTAATTCTGTGATACAGTACAGGTGTATCTACAAGAAAACCATTACGTTAAAGTGTTATAGTCGCTATTAGTGTAACGTAACATAAAACATGCAGAAACACCTGAACTGGCTCACAGATTATAGGCAATTTGCATATTGTTTTCATCAGCAAAAGCTGCTTGTGCTTTCAATTTGATTCGCTGTACGATTCAGATGTAATTGAAGGTAAAAAGTTGCATTTAAGATGCTCGCGCTACCTAGTCACACCATGCCATAACAGAATTCACACAAACCACCAAGTGATTTATTTTTAATCTAAAAATAAAGATTCAAAAGAAAAGGAAAAAAAAATCCCTTTTCATGATTTGAACCCCAGACCTCAAAGTGCAAAGCACAGACAGTACTCACTAGCCTAAACAGTCTATCCATATTGAGAGAATCACCTGTTTTGTATGTGATTTGAAGTGTGCAATGAAATCAGACAATGTGTACATTGTCAATAGCAGGCTCAGCAAGCGGCAGCAATGAATAGAAGCAAAAGAAGGGGGAAGTTGGTGAGCCATATATTGAGCTCAATGCAGATGAATAGTAATTGTGTGATGGTGGGGGGAGGTGGTCTAGGAACTTGGGTGGCCATAAACAGAGAGGAAGGGAGAAGGAAAGAACAAAGTAGTGTATTTTAAAAGTATTGAACTTTACATGATCTCTCATTATGTGAAACTTGCCCCCTGTTATGAGTACAATACAATGTCTACTGTATAGCACAAATGTCAAGTAATAGGATGTTGAGAGAATTGTTTTTAGTCTAAGGTCATAGGGTTGCTGAGTGACTTGGTAGCATCGTGCATCTTTTAATGCATCTTTTCACCTTAAATGCATCTTACTAGAACAAACTGCTTCTGCTGATTAAAATGATATGCAGCATGCCTATGTTCTGTGATCCAGTACAGGTGTATCTTCATGAAAACCACTACATTAAAGTGTTATAGTCGCTATTAGTGTAACGTAACATAAAACATGCAGAAACACCTGAACTGGCTCACAGATTATAGGCAATTTGCATATTGTTTTCATCAGCAAAAGCTGCTTGTGCTTTCAATTTGATTCGCTGTACGATTCAGATGTAATTGAAGGTAAAAAGTTGCATTTAAGATGCTCGCGCTACCTAGTCACACCATGCCATAACAGAATTCACACAAACCACCAAGTGATTTATTTTTAATCTAAAAATAAAGATTCAAAAGAAAAGGAAAAAAAAATCCCTTTTCATGATTTGAACCCCAGACCTCAAAGTGCAAAGCACAGACAGTACTCACTAGCCTAAACAGTCTATCCATATTGAGAGAATCACCTGTTTTGTATGTGATTTGAAGTGTGCAATGAAAGCAGACAATGTGTACATTGTCAATAGCAGGCTCAGCAAGCGGCAGCAATGAATAGAAGCAAAAGAAGGGGGGAGTTGGTGAGCCATATATTGAGCTCAATGCAGATGAATAGTAATTGTGTGATGGTGGGGGGAGGTGGTCTAGGAACTTGGGTGGCCATAAACAGAGAGGAAGGGAGAAGGAAAGAACAAAGTAGTGTATTTTAAAAGTATTGAACTTTACATGATCTCTCATTATGTGAAACTTGCCCCCTGTTATGAGTACAATACAATGTCTACTGTATAGCACAAATGTCAAGTAATAGGATGTTGAGAGAATTGTTTTTAGTCTAAGGTCATAGGGTTGCTGAGTGACTTGGTAGCATCGTGCATCTTTTAATGCATCTTTTCACCTTAAATGCATCTTACTAGAACAAACTGCTTCTGCTGATTAAAATGATATGCAGCATGCCTATGTTCTGTGATCCAGTACAGGTGTATCTTCATGAAAACCACTACATTAAAGTGTTATAGTCGCTATTAGTGTAACGTAACATAAAACATGCAGAAACACCTGAACTGGCTCACAGATTATAGGCAATTTGCATATTGTTTTCATCAGCAAAAGCTGCTTGTGCTTTCAATTTGATTTGCTGTATGATTCACATGTAATTGAAGGTAAAAAGTTGCATTAAAGATGCTCGGGCTACCGAGTCACACCATGCCATAACAGAATTCACACACACCACCAAGTGATTTATTTTTAATCTAAAAATAAAGATTCAAAAGAAATTGGAAAAAACTCCCCTTCCATGATTTGAACCCCAGACCTCAAGGTGCAAAGTGCAGACAGTACCCACTAGCCTAAACAGTCTATCCATGTTGAAAGCATCACCTGTTTTGTATGTGATTTGAGGTGTGCAATGAAAGCAGACCATGTGTACATTGTCAATAGCAGGCTCAGCATTTGGCAGCATTGAATAGAATCAAAAGAAAGTGTGGTGTTGGTGAGCCATATAATGAGCTCAATGCAGATGAATAGTAATTGTGTGATGGTGGGGGGAGGTGGTCTAGGAACTTGGGTGGCCATACACAGAGAGGATGGGAGAAGGGAAGAACAAAATAGTGTATTTTAAAAGTATTGAACCTAACATGATCTCTCATTATGTGAAACTTGCCCCCTTTTATGTGTACAATACAATGTCTACTGTATAGAAGAAATTTCAAGTGATAGGATGTTGAGAGAAATGTTTTGAGTCTAAGGTCTAAGGAGTGCTGTGTGACTTGGTAGCATCGTGCATCTTTTAGTGCATCTTTTCACAGTAAAATGCATCTTATTAGAACAATCTGCTTCAGCTGATTAAAGATATGCAGCATGTCTTAATTCTGTGATACAGTACAGGTGTATCTACAAGAAAACCTTTAAGTTAAAGTGTTATAGTCGCTATTAGTGTAACATAACATAAAACATGCAGAAACACCTGAACTGGCTCACAGATTATAGGCAATTTGCATATTGTTTTCATCAGCAAAAGCTGCTTGTGCTTTCAATTTGATTCGCTGTACGATTCAGATGTAATTGAAGGTAAAAAGTTGCATTTAAGATGCTCGCGCTACCTAGTCACACCATGCCATAACAGAATTCACACAAACCACCAAGTGATTTATTTTTAATCTAAAAATAAAGATTCAAAAGAAAAGGAAAAAAAAATCCCTTTTCATGATTTGAACCCCAGACCTCAAAGTGCAAAGCACAGACAGTACTCACTAGCCTAAACAGTCTATCCATATTGAGAGAATCACCTGTTTTGTATGTGATTTGAAGTGTGCAATGAAAGCAGACAATGTGTACATTGTCAATAGCAGGCTCAGCAAGCGGCAGCAATGAATAGAAGCAAAAGAAGGGGGGAGTTGGTGAGCCATATATTGAGCTCAATGCAGATGAATAGTAATTGTGTGATGGTGGGGGGAGGTGGTCTAGGAACTTGGGTGGCCATAAACAGAGAGGAAGGGAGAAGGAAAGAACAAAGTAGTGTATTTTAAAAGTATTGAACTTTACATGATCTCTCATTATGTGAAACTTGCCCCCTGTTATGAGTACAATACAATGTCTACTGTATAGCACAAATGTCAAGTAATAGGATGTTGAGAGAATTGTTTTTAGTCTAAGGTCATAGGGTTGCTGAGTGACTTGGTAGCATCGTGCATCTTTTAATGCTTCTTTTCACCTTAAATGCATCTTACTAGAACAAACTGCTTCTGCTGATTAAAATGATATGCAGCATGCCTATGTTCTGTGATCCAGTACAGGTGTATCTTCATGAAAACCACTACATTAAAGTGTTATAGTCGCTATTAGTGTAACGTAACATAAAACATGCAGAAACACCTGAACTGGCTCACAGATTATAGGCAATTTGCATATTGTTTTCATCAGCAAAAGCTGCTTGTGCTTTCAATTTGATTCGCTGTACGATTCAGATGTAATTGAAGGTAAAAAGTTGCATTTAAGATGCTCGCGCTACCTAGTCACACCATGCCATAACAGAATTCACACAAACCACCAAGTGATTTATTTTTAATCTAAAAATAAAGATTCAAAAGAAAAGGAAAAAAAAATCCCTTTTCATGATTTGAACCCCAGACCTCAAAGTGCAAATCACAGACAGTACTCACTAGCCTAAACAGTCTATCCATATTGAGAGAATCACCTGTTTTGTATGTGATTTGAAGTGTGCAATGAAAGCAGACAATGTGTACATTGTCAATAGCAGGCTCAGCAAGCGGCAGCAATGAATAGAAGCAAAAGAAGGGGGGAGTTGGTGAGCCATATATTGAGCTCAATGCAGATGAATAGTAATTGTGTGATGGTGGGGGGAGGTGGTCTAGGAACTTGGGTGGCCATAAACAGAGAGGAAGGGAGAAGGAAAGAACAAAGTAGTGTATTTTAAAAGTATTGAACTTTACATGATCTCTCATTATGTGAAACTTGCCCCCTGTTATGAGTACAATACAATGTCTACTGTATAGCACAAATGTCAAGTAATAGGATGTTGAGAGAATTGTTTTTAGTCTAAGGTCATAGGGTTGCTGAGTGACTTGGTAGCATCGTGCATCTTTTAATGCATCTTTTCACCTTAAATGCATCTTACTAGAACAAACTGCTTCTGCTGATTAAAATGATATGCAGCATGCTTATGTTCTGTGATCCAGTACAGGTGTATCTTCAAGAAAACCACTATGTTAAAGTGTTATAGTCGCCATTAGTGTAACGTAACATAAAACATGCAGAAACACCTGAACTGGCTCACAGATTATAGGCAATTTGCATATAGTTTTCATCAGCAAATGCTGCTTGTGCTTACAATTTGATTCGCTGTATGATTCAGATGTAATTGAAGGTAAAAAGTTGCATTAAAGATGCTTGCTCTACCGAGTCACACCATGCCATAAAAGAATTCACACACACCACCAAGTGATTTATTTTTAAACTAAAAATAAAGATTCAAAAGAAAAGGAAAAAAAACTCATCTTCCATGATTTGAACCCCAGACCTCAAACTACAAAGCACAGACAGAACCCACTAGCCTAAACAGTCTATCCATATTGAGAGGATCACCTGTTTTGTATGTGATTTGAAGTGTGCAATGAAAGCAGACAATGTGTACATTGTCAATAGCAGGCTCAGCATGCGGCAGCAATGAATAGAAGCAAAAGAAGGTGGGGAGTTGGTGAGCCATATATTGAGCTCAATGCAGATGAATAGTAATTGTGTGAGGGTGGTTGGAGGTTGTTTAGGAACTTGGGTGGCCATACACAGAGAGGAAGGGAGAAGGAAAGAACAAAGTAGTGTATTTTAAAAGTATTGAACCTAACATGATCTCTCATTATGTGAAACTTGCCCCCTGTTATGAGTACAATACAATGTCTACTGTATAGCAGAAATGTCAAGTGATAGGATGTTGAGAGAATTGTTTTGAGTCTAAGGTCATAGGAGTGCTGTGTGACTTGGTAGTATCGTGCATATTTTAATGCATCTTTTCACCCTAAAATGCATCTTATTAGAACAATCTGCTTCTGCTGATTAAAATGATATGCAGCATGCCTATGTTCTGTGATACAGTACAGGTGTATCTTCAAGAAAACCACTACGTTAAAGTGTTATAGTTGCTATTAGTGTAACGTAACATAAAACATGCAGAAACACCTGAACTGGCTCACAGATTATAGGCAATTTGCATATTGTTTTCATCAGCAAAAGCTGCTTGTGCTTTCAATTTGATTCGCTGTATGATTCAGATGTAATTGAAAGTAAAAAGTTGCATTTAAGATGCTCGCGCTACCTAGTCACACCATGCCATAACAGAATTCACACACACCACCAAGTGATTTATTTTTAATCTAAAAATAAAGATTCAAAAGAAAAGGAAAAAAATCTCCCCTTCCATGATTTGAACCCCAGACCTCAAAGTGCAAAGCACAGACAGAACCCACTAGCCTAAACAGTCTATCCATATTGAGAGCATCACCTGTTTTGTATGTGATTTGATGTGTGCAATGAAAGCAGACAATGTGTACATTGTCAATAGATGCCTCAGCATTTGGCAGCATTTAATAGAAGCAAAAGAAGGTAGGGTGTTCATGAGCCTTATAATGAGCTCAATGCAGATGAATAGTAATTGTGTGATGGTGGTTGGAGGTGGTTTAGGAACTTGGGTGGCCATACACAGAGAGGAAGGGAGAAGGGAAGAACAAAGTAGTGTATTTTAAAGTATTGAACCTAACATGATCTCTCATTATGTGAAACTTGCCCCCTGTTATGAGTACAATACAGTGTTTACTGTATAGCAGAAATGTCAAGTGATAGGATGTTGAGAGAATTGTTTTGAGTCTAAGGTCATAGGAGTGCTGTGTGACTTGGTAGCATTGTGCATCTTTTAATGTATCTTTTCACCCTAAAATGCATCTTATCAGAACAATCTGCTTCTGCTGATTAAAATGATATGCAGCATGCCTATGTTCTGTGATACAGTACAGGTGTATCTTCAAGAAAACCACTACGTTTAAGTGTTGTTGTCGCTATTAGTGTAACGTAACATAAAACATGCAGAAACACCTGAACTGGCTCACAGATTATAGGCAATTTGCATATTGTTTTCATCAGCAAAAGCTGCTTGTGCTTTCAATTTGATTTGCTGTATGATTCACATGTAATTGAAGGTAAAAAGTTGCATTAAAGATGCTCGGGCTACCGAGTCACACCATGCCATAACAGAATTCACACACACCACCAAGTGATTTATTTTTAATCTAAAAATAAAGATTCAAAAGAAATTGGAAAAAACTCCCCTTCCATGATTTGAACCCCAGACCTCAAGGTGCAAAGTGCAGACAGTACCCACTAGCCTAAACAGTCTATCCATGTTGAAAGCATCACCTGTTTTGTATGTGATTTGAGGTGTGCAATGAAAGCAGACCATGTGTACATTGTCAATAGCAGGCTCAGCATTTGGCAGCATTGAATAGAATCAAAAGAAAGTGTGGTGTTGGTGAGCCATATAATGAGCTCAATGCAGATGAATAGTAATTGTGTGATGGTGGGGGGAGGTGGTCTAGGAACTTGGGTGGCCATACACAGAGAGGATGGGAGAAGGGAAGAACAAAATAGTGTATTTTAAAAGTATTGAACCTAACATGATCTCTCATTATGTGAAACTTGCCCCCTTTTATGTGTACAATACAATGTCTACTGTATAGAAGAAATTTCAAGTGATAGGATGTTGAGAGAAATGTTTTGAGTCTAAGGTCTAAGGAGTGCTGTGTGACTTGGTAGCATCGTGCATCTTTTAGTGCATCTTTTCACAGTAAAATGCATCTTATTAGAACAATCTGCTTCAGCTGATTAAAGATATGCAGCATGTCTTAATTCTGTGATACAGTACAGGTGTATCTACAAGAAAACCTTTAAGTTAAAGTGTTATAGTCGCTATTAGTGTAACATAACATAAAACATGCAGAAACACCTGAACTGGCTCACAGATTATAGGCAATTTGCATATTGTTTTCATCAGCAAAAGCTGCTTGTGCTTTCAATTTGATTCGCTGTACGATTCAGATGTAATTGAAGGTAAAAAGTTGCATTTAAGATGCTCGTGCTACCTAGTCACACCATGCCATAACAGAATTCACACAAACCACCAAGTGATTTATTTTTAATCTAAAAATAAAGATTCAAAAGAAAAGGAAAAAAAAATCCCTTTTCATGATTTGAACCCCAGACCTCAAAGTGCAAAGCACAGACAGTACTCACTAGCCTAAACAGTCTATCCATAGTGAGAGAATCACCTGTTTTGTATGTGATTTGAAGTGTGCAATGAAAGCAGACAATGTGTACATTGTCAATAGCAGGCTCAGCAAGCGGCAGCAATGAATAGAAGCAAAAGAAGGGGGGAGTTGGTGAGCCATATATTGAGCTCAATGCAGATGAATAGTAATTGTGTGATGGTGGGGGGAGGTGGTCTAGGAACTTGGGTGGCCATAAACAGAGAGGAAGGGAGAAGGAAAGAACAAAGTAGTGTATTTTAAAAGTATTGAACTTTACATGATCTCTCATTATGTGAAACTTGCCCCCTGTTATGAGTACAATACAATGTCTACTGTATAGCACAAATGTCAAGTAATAGGATGTTGAGAGAATTGTTTTTAGTCTAAGGTCATAGGGTTGCTGAGTGACTTGGTAGCATCGTGCATCTTTTAATGCTTCTTTTCACCTTAAATGCATCTTACTAGAACAAACTGCTTCTGCTGATTAAAATGATATGCAGCATGCCTATGTTCTGTGATCCAGTACAGGTGTATCTTCATGAAAACCACTACATTAAAGTGTTATAGTCGCTATTAGTGTAACGTAACATAAAACATGCAGAAACACCTGAACTGGCTCACAGATTATAGGCAATTTGCATATTGTTTTCATCAGCAAAAGCTGCTTGTGCTTTCAATTTGATTCGCTGTACGATTCAGATGTAATTGAAGGTAAAAAGTTGCATTTAAGATGCTCGCGCTACCTAGTCACACCATGCCATAACAGAATTCACACAAACCACCAAGTGATTTATTTTTAATCTAAAAATAAAGATTCAAAAGAAAAGGAAAAAAAAATCCCTTTTCATGATTTGAACCCCAGACCTCAAAGTGCAAATCACAGACAGTACTCACTAGCCTAAACAGTCTATCCATATTGAGAGAATCACCTGTTTTGTATGTGATTTGAAGTGTGCAATGAAAGCAGACAATGTGTACATTGTCAATAGCAGGCTCAGCAAGCGGCAGCAATGAATAGAAGCAAAAGAAGGGGGGAGTTGGTGAGCCATATATTGAGCTCAATGCAGATGAATAGTAATTGTGTGATGGTGGGGGGAGGTGGTCTAGGAACTTGGGTGGCCATAAACAGAGAGGAAGGGAGAAGGAAAGAACAAAGTAGTGTATTTTAAAAGTATTGAACTTTACATGATCTCTCATTATGTGAAACTTGCCCCCTGTTATGAGTACAATACAATGTCTACTGTATAGCACAAATGTCAAGTAATAGGATGTTGAGAGAATTGTTTTTAGTCTAAGGTCATAGGGTTGCTGAGTGACTTGGTAGCATCGTGCATCTTTTAATGCATCTTTTCACCTTAAATGCATCTTACTAGAACAAACTGCTTCTGCTGATTAAAATGATATGCAGCATGCTTATGTTCTGTGATCCAGTACAGGTGTATCTTCAAGAAAACCACTATGTTAAAGTGTTATAGTCGCCATTAGTGTAACGTAACATAAAACATGCAGAAACACCTGAACTGGCTCACAGATTATAGGCAATTTGCATATAGTTTTCATCAGCAAATGCTGCTTGTGCTTACAATTTGATTCGCTGTATGATTCAGATGTAATTGAAGGTAAAAAGTTGCATTAAAGATGCTTGCTCTACCGAGTCACACCATGCCATAAAAGAATTCACACACACCACCAAGTGATTTATTTTTAAACTAAAAATAAAGATTCAAAAGAAAAGGAAAAAAAACTCATCTTCCATGATTTGAACCCCAGACCTCAAACTACAAAGCACAGACAGAACCCACTAGCCTAAACAGTCTATCCATATTGAGAGGATCACCTGTTTTGTATGTGATTTGAAGTGTGCAATGAAAGCAGACAATGTGTACATTGTCAATAGCAGGCTCAGCATGCGGCAGCAATGAATAGAAGCAAAAGAAGGTGGGGAGTTGGTGAGCCATATATTGAGCTCAATGCAGATGAATAGTAATTGTGTGAGGGTGGTTGGAGGTTGTTTAGGAACTTGGGTGGCCATACACAGAGAGGAAGGGAGAAGGAAAGAACAAAGTAGTGTATTTTAAAAGTATTGAACCTAACATGATCTCTCATTATGTGAAACTTGCCCCCTGTTATGAGTACAATACAATGTCTACTGTATAGCAGAAATGTCAAGTGATAGGATGTTGAGAGAATTGTTTTGAGTCTAAGGTCATAGGAGTGCTGTGTGACTTGGTAGTATCGTGCATATTTTAATGCATCTTTTCACCCTAAAATGCATCTTATTAGAACAATCTGCTTCTGCTGATTAAAATGATATGCAGCATGCCTATGTTCTGTGATACAGTACAGGTGTATCTTCAAGAAAACCACTACGTTAAAGTGTTATAGTTGCTATTAGTGTAACGTAACATAAAACATGCAGAAACACCTGAACTGGCTCACAGATTATAGGCAATTTGCATATTGTTTTCATCAGCAAAAGCTGCTTGTGCTTTCAATTTGATTCGCTGTATGATTCAGATGTAATTGAAAGTAAAAAGTTGCATTTAAGATGCTCGCGCTACCTAGTCACACCATGCCATAACAGAATTCACACACACCACCAAGTGATTTATTTTTAATCTAAAAATAAAGATTCAAAAGAAAAGGAAAAAAATCTCCCCTTCCATGATTTGAACCCCAGACCTCAAAGTGCAAAGCACAGACAGAACCCACTAGCCTAAACAGTCTATCCATATTGAGAGCATCACCTGTTTTGTATGTGATTTGATGTGTGCAATGAAAGCAGACAATGTGTACATTGTCAATAGATGCCTCAGCATTTGGCAGCATTTAATAGAAGCAAAAGAAGGTAGGGTGTTCATGAGCCTTATAATGAGCTCAATGCAGATGAATAGTAATTGTGTGATGGTGGTTGGAGGTGGTTTAGGAACTTGGGTGGCCATACACAGAGAGGAAGGGAGAAGGGAAGAACAAAGTAGTGTATTTTAAAGTATTGAACCTAACATGATCTCTCATTATGTGAAACTTGCCCCCTGTTATGAGTACAATACAGTGTTTACTGTATAGCAGAAATGTCAAGTGATAGGATGTTGAGAGAATTGTTTTGAGTCTAAGGTCATAGGAGTGCTGTGTGACTTGGTAGCATTGTGCATCTTTTAATGTATCTTTTCACCCTAAAATGCATCTTATCAGAACAATCTGCTTCTGCTGATTAAAATGATATGCAGCATGCCTATGTTCTGTGATACAGTACAGGTGTATCTTCAAGAAAACCATTACGTTTAAGTGTTGTTGTCGCTATTAGTGTAACGTAACATAAAACATGCAAAAACACCTGAACTGGCTCACAGATTATTGGCAATTTGCATAATGTTTTCATCAGCAAAAGCTGCTTGTGCTTTCAATTTGATTTGCTGTATGATTCACATGTAATTGAAGGTAAAAAGTTGCATTAAAGATGCTCGCGCTACCGAGTCACACCATGCCATAACAGAATTCACACACACCACTAAGTGATTTATTTTTAATCTAAAAATAAAGATTCAAAAGAAATTGGAAAAAACTCCCCTTCCATGATTTGAACCCCAGACCTCAAGGTGCAAAGTGCAGACAGTACCCACTAGCCTAAACAGTCTATCCATGTTGAAAGCATCACCTGTTTTGTATGTGATTTGAGGTGTGCAATGAAAGCAGACCATGTGTACATTGTCAATAGCAGGCTCAGCATTTGGCAGCATTGAATAGAATCAAAAGAAAGTGTGGTGTTGGTGAGCCATATAATGAGCTCAATGCAGATGAATAGTAATTGTGTGATGGTGGGGGGAGGTGGTCTAGGAACTTGGGTGGCCATACACAGAGAGGAAGGGAGAAGGGAAGAACAAAATAGTGTATTTTAAAAGTATTGAACCTAACATGATCTCTCATTATGTGAAACTTGCCCCCTTTTATGTGTACAATACAATGTCTACTGTATAGAAGAAATTTCAAGTGATAGGATGTTGAGAGAAATGTTTTGAGTCTAAGGTCTAAGGAGTGCTGTGTGACTTGGTAGCATCGTGCATCTTTTAGTGCATCTTTTCACAGTAAAATGCATCTTATTAGAACAATCTGCTTCAGCTGATTAAAGATATGCAGCATGTCTTAATTCTGTGATACAGTACAGGTGTATCTTCAAGAAAACCATTACGTTAAAGTGTTATAGTCGCTATTAGTGTAACGTAACATAAAACATGCAGAAACACCTGAACTGGCTCACAGATTATAGGCAATTTGCATATTGTTTTCATCAGCAAAAGCTGCTTGTGCTTTCAATTTGATTCGCTGTACGATTCAGATGTAATTGAAGGTAAAAAGTTGCATTTAAGATGCTCGCGCTACCTAGTCACACCATGCCATAACAGAATTCACACAAACCACCAAGTGATTTATTTTTAATCTAAAAATAAAGATTCAAAAGAAAAGGAAAAAAAAATCCCTTTTCATGATTTGAACCCCAGACCTCAAAGTGCAAAGCACAGACAGTACTCACTAGCCTAAACAGTCTATCCATATTGAGAGAATCACCTGTTTTGTATGTGATTTGAAGTGTGCAATGAAAGCAGACAATGTGTACATTGTCAATAGCAGGCTCAGCAAGCGGCAGCAATGAATAGAAGCAAAAGAAGGGGGGAGTTGGTGAGCCATATATTGAGCTCAATGCAGATGAATAGTAATTGTGTGATGGTGGGGGGAGGTGGTCAAGGAACTTGGGTAGCCATAAACTGAGAGGAAGGGAGAAGGAAAGAACAAAGTAGTGTATTTTAAAAGTATTGAACTTTACATGATCTCTCATTATGTGAAACTTGCCCCCTGTTATGAGTACAATACAATGTCTACTGTATAGCACAAATGTCAAGTAATAGGATGTTGAGAGAATTGTTTTTAGTCTAAGGTCATAGGGTTGCTGAGTGACTTGGTAGCATCGTGCATCTTTTAATGCATCTTTTCACCTTAAATGCATCTTACTAGAACAAACTGCTTATGCTGATTAAAATGATATGCAGCATGCCTATGTTCTGTGATCCAGTACAGGTGTATCTTCATGAAAACCACTACATTAAAGTGTTATAGTCGCTATTAGTGTAACGTAACATAAAACATGCAGAAACACCTGAACTGGCTCACAGATTATAGGCAATTTGCATATTGTTTTCATCAGCAAAAGCTGCTTGTGCTTTCAAGTTGATTCGCTGTATGATTCAGATGTAATTGAAGGTAAAAAGTTGCATTTTAAATGCTCATGCTACCGAGTCACACCATGCCATAACAGAATTCACACACACCACCAATTGATTTATTTTGAATCTACAAATAAAGATTCAAAAGAAAAGGAAAAATAACTCCCCTTCCATGATTTCAACCCCAGATATCAAGGTGCAAAGTGCAGACAGTACTCACTCGCCTAAACAGTCTATCCATGTTGAGAACATCACCTGTTGTGTATGTGATGTGAAGTGTGCAATTAAAGCAGACAATGTATACCTTGTCAATAGCAGGCTCAGCATGCGGCAGCATTGAATAGAAGCGAAAGAAGGTGGGGTGTTGGTGAGCCATATAATGAGCTCAATGCAGATGAATTATAATTGTGTGATGGTGGTTGGAGGTGGTTTAGGAACTTGGGTGGCCATACACAGAGAGGAAGGGAGAAGAAAAGTACAAAGTAGTGTATTTTAAAAGTATTGAACCTAACATGATCTCCCATTATGTGAAACTTGCCCCCTGTTATGAGTACAATACAATGTCTACAGTATAGCAGAAATGTCAAGTGATAGGATTTTGAGAGAATTGTTATGAGTCTAAGGTCACAGGAGTGCTGTGTGACTTGGTAGCATCGTGCATCTTTCAATGCATCTTTTCACCCAAATATGCATCTTATTAGAACAATCTGCTTTTGCTGATTAAAATGATATGCAGCATGCCTATGTTCTGTGATCCAGTACAGGTGTATCTTCAAGAAAACCACTATGTTAAAGTGTTATAGTCGCCATTAGTGTAACGTAACATAAAACATGCAGAAACACCTGAACTGGCTCACAGATTATAGGCAATTTGCATATAGTTTTCATCAGCAAATGCTGCTTGTGCTTACAATTTGATTCGCTGTATGATTCAGATGTAATTGAAGGTAAAAAGTTGCATTAAAGATGCTTGCTCTACCGAGTCACACCATGCCATAAAAGAATTCACACACACCACCAAGTGATTTATTTTTAAACTAAAAATAAAGATTCAAAAGAAAAGGAAAAAAAACTCCCCTTCCATGATTTGAACCCCAGACCTCAAAGTGCAAAGCACAGACAGTACCCACTAGCCTAAACAGTCTATCCATATTGAGAGCATCACCTGTTTTGTATGTGATTTGATGTGTGCAATGAAAGCAGACAATGTGTACATTGTCAATAGAAGCCTCAGCATTTGGCAGCATTTAATAGAAGCAAAAGAAGGTTGGGTGTTCATGAGCCTTATAATGAGCTGAATGCAGATGAATAGTAATTGTGTGATGGTGTTTGGAGGTGGTTTAGGAACTTGGGTGGCCATACACAGAGAGGAAGGGAGAAGGGAAGAACAAAGTAGTGTATTTTAAAAGTATTGAACCTAACATGATCTCTCATTATGTGAAACTTGCCCCTGTTATGAGTACAATACAATGTCTAATGTATAGCAGAAATGTCAAGTGATAGGATATTGAGAGAATTGTTTTGAGTCTAAGGTCA
The DNA here is from genome assembly GCA_031769625.1 of Taudactylus pleione. Taxonomy (NCBI): domain Eukaryota; kingdom Metazoa; phylum Chordata; class Amphibia; order Anura; family Myobatrachidae; genus Taudactylus; species Taudactylus pleione. Next base: position 9,179,607 of record JAUIMM010000759.1, read on the forward strand.
TGGGAGTGCTGTGTGACTTGGTAGCATCGTGCATCTTTTAATGCATCTTTTCACCCAAATATGCATCTTATTAGAACAATCTGCTTTTGCTGATTAAAATGATATGCAGCATGCCTATGTTCTGTGATCCAGTACAGGTGTATCTTCAAGAAAACCACTATGTTTAAGTGGTATAGTCGCTATTAGTGTAACGTAACATAAAACATGCAGAAACACCTGAACTGGCTCACAGATTATAGGCAATTTGCATATTGTTTCATCAGCAAAAGCTGCTTGTGCTTTCAATTTGATTTGCTGTATGATTCACATTTAATTGAAGTTAAAAAGTTGCATTAAAGATGCTCGCACTACCGAGTCACACCATGCCATAACAGAATTCACACACACCACCAAGTGATTTATTTTTAATCTAAAAATTAAGATTCAAAAGAAATGGAAAAAATCTCCCCTTCCATGATTTGAACCCCAGACCTCAAGGTGCAAAGTGGTGACAGTACCCACTAGCCTAAACAGTCTATCCATGTTGAAAACATCACCTGTTTTGTATGTGATTTGAGGTGTGCAATGAAAGCAGACAATGTGTACATTGTCAATAGCAGGCTCAGCATTTGGCAGCATTGAATAGAATCAAAAGAAAGTGTGGTTTTGGTGAGCCATATAGTGAACTCAATGCAGATGAATAGTAATTGTGTGATGGTGGGGGGAGGTGGTCTAGGAACTTGGGTGGCCATACACATAGAGGAAGTGAGAAGGGAAGAACAAAGTAGTGTATTTTAAAAGTATTGAACCTAACATGATCTCTCATTATGTGAAACTTGCCCCCTGTTATGTGTACAATTCAATGTCTACTGTATAGCAGAAATGTCAAGTGATAGGATGTTGAGAGAAATGTTTTGAGTCTAAGGTCATAGGAGTGCTGTGTGACTTGGTAGCATTGTGCATCTTTTAATGCATCTTTTCACCCTAAAATGCATCTTATTAGAACAATCTGTTTCTGCTGATTAAAATGATATGCAGCATGCCTATGTTCTGTGATACAGTACAGGTGTATCTTCAAGAAAACCACTACGTTTAAGTGTTATAGTCGCTATTAGTGTAACGTAACATAAAACATGCAAAAAAACTTGAACTGGCTCACAGATTATAGGCAATTTGCATATTGTTTTCATCAGGAAAAGCTGCTTGTGCTTTCAATTTGATTTGCTGTATGATTCACATGTAATTGAAGGTAAAAAGTTGCATTAAAGATGCTCGCGCTACCGAGTCACACCATGCCATAACAGAATTCACACACACCACCAAGTGATTTATTTTTAATCTAAAAATAAAGATTCTAAAGAAATGTAAAAAAACTCACCATCCATGATTTGAACCCCAGACCTCAAGTTGAAAAGCGCAGACAGTACCCACTAGCCTAAACAGTCTATCCATGTTGAAATCATCACCTGTTTTGTATGTGATTTGAGGTGTGCAATGAAAGCAGACAATGTATACATTGTCAATAGCAGGCTCAGCATTTGGCAGCATTGAATAGAATCAAAAGAAAGTGTGGTGTTGGTGAGCCATATAATGAGCTCAATGCAGATGAATAGTAATTGTGTGATGGTGGTTGGAGGTGGTCTAGGAACTTGGGTGGCCATACACAGAGAGGAAGGGAGAAGGGAAGAACAAAGTAGTGTATTTTAAAAGTATTGAACCTAACATGATCTCTCATTATGTGAATCTTGCCCCCTTTTATGTGTACAATACAATGTCTACTGTATAGCAGAAATTTCAAGTGATAGGATGTTGAGAGAATTGTTTTGAGTCTAAGGTCATAGGAGTGCTGTGTGACTTGGTAGCATCGTGCATCATTTAAAGCATCTTTTCACAGTAAAATGCATCTTATTAGAACAATCTGCTTCAGCTGATTAAAGATATGCAGCATGTCTATGTTCTGTGATCCAGTACAGGTGTATCTTCAAGAAAACCACTATGTTAAAGTGGTATAGTCGCTATTAGTGTAACGTAAAATAAAACATGCAGAAACACCTGAACTGGCTCACAGATTATAGGCAATTTGCATATTGTTTTCATCAGCAAAAGCTGCTTGTGCTTACAATTTAATTCGCTGTATGATTCAGATGTAATTGAAGGTAAAAAGTTGCATTAAAGATGCTTGCGCTACCGAGTCACACCATGCCATAACAGAATTCACACACACCACCAAGTGATTTATTTTTAATCTAAAAATAAATATTCAAAAGAAATGGAAAAAAACTCCCTTTCCATGATTTGAACCCCAGACTTCAAGGTGCAAAGCGCAGACAGTTCCCACTAGCCTAAACAGTCTATCCATGTTGAAAGCTTCACCTGTTTTGTATGTGATTTGAGGTGTGCAATGAAAGCAGACAATGTGTACATTGTCAATAGCAGGCTCAGCATTTGGCAGCATTGAATAGAATCAAAAGAAGGAGGGGAGTTGGTGAGCCATATATTGAGCTCAATGCAGATGAATAGTAATTGTGTGATGGTGGTTGGAGGTGGTCTAGGAACTTGGGTGGCCATACACAGAGAGGAAGGGAGAAGGGAAGAACAAAGTAGTGTATTTTAAAAGTATTGAACCTAATATGATCTCTCATTATGTGAAACTTGCCCCTTGTTATGAGTACAATACAATGTCTACTGTATAGCAGAAATGTCAAGTGATAGGATGTTGAGAGAATTGTTTTGAGTCTAAGGTCATAGGAGTGCTGTGTGACTTGGTAGCATCGTGCATCTTTTAATGCATCTTTTCACAGTAAAATGCATCTTATTAGAACAATCTGCTTCAGCTGATTAAAGATATGCAGCATGTCTATGTTCTGTGATCCAGTACAGGTGTATCTTCAAGAAAACCACTATGTTAAAGTGGTATAGTCGCTATTAGTGTAACGTAACATAAAACATGCAGAAACACCTGAACTGTCTCACAGATTATAGGCAATTTGCATATTGTTTTCATCAGCAAAAGCTGCTTGTGCTTACAATTTGATTCGCTGTATGATTCAGATGTAATTCAAGGTAAAAAGTTGCATTAAAGATGCTTGCGCTACCGAGTCACACCATGCCATAACAGAATTCACACACACCACCAAGTGATTTATTTTTAATCTAAAAATAAAGATTCAAAAGTAAAGGAAAAAAAACTCCCCTTCCATGATTTAAACCCCAGATATCAAGGTGCAAAGTGCAGACAGTTCTCACTCGCCTAAACAGTCTATCCATGTTGAGAACATCACCTGTTGTGTATGTGATGTGAAGTGTGCAATTAAAGCAGACAATGTATACCTTGTCAATAGCAGGTTCAGCATGCGGCAGCATTGAATAGAAGTGAAAGAAGGTGGGGAGTTGGTGAGCCATATAATGAGCTCAATGCAGATGAATTATAATTGTGTGATGGTGGGGGGGGGTGGTCTAGGAACTTGGGTGGCCATACACAGAGAGGAAGGGAGAAGGAAAGTACAAAGTAGTGTATTTTAAAAGTATTGAACCTAACATGATCTCTCATTATGTGAAACTTGCCCCCTTTTAAGTGTACAATACAATGTCTACTGTATAGCAGAAATTTCAAGTGATAGGATGTTGAGTGATATGTTTTGAGTCTAAGGTCATAGGAGTGCTGTGTGACTTGGTGGCATCGTGCATCTTTTAATGCGTCTTTTTACCCTAAAATGCATCTTATTAGAACAATCTGCTTCTGCTGATTAAAATGATATGCAGCATGCCTATGTTCTGTGATCCAGTACAGGTATTTCTTCAAGAAAACCACTACGTTAAAGTGTTATAGTCGCTATTAGTGTAACGTAACATAAAACATTTAGAAACACCTGAACTGGCTCACAGATTATAGGCAATTTGCATATTGTTTTCTTCAGCAAAAGTTGCTTGTGCTTTCATTTGATTCGCTGTATGATTCAGACGTAATTGAAGGTAAAAAGTTGCATTAAAGATGCTCACGCTACCGAGTCACACAATGCCATAACAGAATTCACACACCACCAACTGATTTATTTTTAATCTAAAAATAAAGATTCAAAAAAAAGGAAAAAAATCTCCCCTTCCATGATTTAAACCCCAGACCTCAAGGTGCAAAACGCAGACAGTACCCACTAGCCTAAACAGTCTATACATGTTGAGAACATCACCTGTTTTGTATGTGATTTGAAGTGTGCAATGAAAGCAGACAATGTGTACATTGTCAATAGCAGGCTCAGCATTTGGCAGCAATGAATAGAAGCAAAAGAAGGAGGGGAGTTGGTGAGCCATATATTGAGCTCAATGCAGATGAATATTAATTGTGTGATGGTGGTTGGAGGTGGTTTAGGAACTTGGGTGGCCATACACAGAGAGGAAGGGAGAAGGGAAGAACAAAGTAGTGTCTTTTAAAAGTATTGAACGTAACATGATCTCTCATTATGTGAAACTTGCCCCCTGTTATGTGTACAATACAATGTCTACTGTATAGCAGAAATGTCAAGTGATAGGATGTTGAGAGAATTGTTTTGAGTCTAAGGTCATAGGAGTGCTGTGTGACTTGGTAGCATTGTGCATCTTTTAATGTATCTTTTCACCCTAAAATGCATCTTATTAGAACAATCTGCTTCTGCTGATTAAAATGATATGCTGCATGCCTATGTTCTGTGATCCAGTACAGGTGTATCTTCAAGAAAACCACTATGTTAAAGTGTTATAGTCGCCATTAGTGTAACGTAACATAAAACATGCAGAAACACCTGAACTGGCTCACAGATTATAGGCAATTTGCATATTGTTTTCACCAGCAAATGCTGCTTGTGCTTACAATTTGATTCGCTGTATGATTCAGATGTAATTCAAGGTAAAAAGTTGCATTAAAGATGCTTGCGCTACCGAGTCACACCATGCCATAACAGAATTCACACACACCACCAAGTGATTTATTTTTAATCTAAAAATAAAGATTCAAAAGTAAAGGAAAAAAAACTCCCCTTCCATGATTTAAACCCCAGATATCAAGGTGCAAAGTGCAGACAGTTCTCACTCGCCTAAACAGTCTATCCATGTTGAGAACATCACCTGTTGTGTATGTGATGTGAAGTGTGCAATTAAAGCAGACAATGTATACCTTGTCAATAGCAGGTTCAGCATGCGGCAGCATTGAATAGAAGTGAAAGAAGGTGGGGAGTTGGTGAGCCATATAATGAGCTCAATGCAGATGAATTATAATTGTGTGATGGTGGGGGGGGGTGGTCTAGGAACTTGGGTGGCCATACACAGAGAGGAAGGGAGAAGGAAAGTACAAAGTAGTGTATTTTAAAAGTATTGAACCTAACATGATCTCTCATTATGTGAAACTTGCCCCCTTTTAAGTGTACAATACAATGTCTACTGTATAGCAGAAATTTCAAGTGATAGGATGTTGAGTGATATGTTTTGAGTCTAAGGTCATAGGAGTGCTGTGTGACTTGGTGGCATCGTGCATCTTTTAATGCGTCTTTTTACCCTAAAATGCATCTTATTAGAACAATCTGCTTCTGCTGATTAAAATGATATGCAGCATGCCTATGTTCTGTGATCCAGTACAGGTATTTCTTCAAGAAAACCACTACGTTAAAGTGTTATAGTCGCTATTAGTGTAACGTAACATAAAACATTTAGAAACACCTGAACTGGCTCACAGATTATAGGCAATTTGCATATTGTTTTCTTCAGCAAAAGTTGCTTGTGCTTTCATTTGATTCGCTGTATGATTCAGACGTAATTGAAGGTAAAAAGTTGCATTAAAGATGCTCACGCTACCGAGTCACACAATGCCATAACAGAATTCACACACCACCAACTGATTTATTTTTAATCTAAAAATAAAGATTCAAAAAAAAGGAAAAAAATCTCCCCTTCCATGATTTAAACCCCAGACCTCAAGGTGCAAAACGCAGACAGTACCCACTAGCCTAAACAGTCTATACATGTTGAGAACATCACCTGTTTTGTATGTGATTTGAAGTGTGCAATGAAAGCAGACAATGTGTACATTGTCAATAGCAGGCTCAGCATTTGGCAGCAATGAATAGAAGCAAAAGAAGGAGGGGAGTTGGTGAGCCATATATTGAGCTCAATGCAGATGAATATTAATTGTGTGATGGTGGTTGGAGGTGGTTTAGGAACTTGGGTGGCCATACACAGAGAGGAAGGGAGAAGGGAAGAACAAAGTAGTGTCTTTTAAAAGTATTGAACGTAACATGATCTCTCATTATGTGAAACTTGCCCCCTGTTATGTGTACAATACAATGTCTACTGTATAGCAGAAATGTCAAGTGATAGGATGTTGAGAGAATTGTTTTGAGTCTAAGGTCATAGGAGTGCTGTGTGACTTGGTAGCATTGTGCATCTTTTAATGTATCTTTTCACCCTAAAATGCATCTTATTAGAACAATCTGCTTCTGCTGATTAAAATGATATGCTGCATGCCTATGTTCTGTGATACAGTACAGGTGTATCTTCAAGAAAACCACTACGTTAAAGTGTTGTAGTCGCTATTAGTGTAACATAACATAAAACATGCAAAAACACCTGAACAGGCTCACAGGTTATTGGCAATTTGCATATTGTTTTCATCAGCAAAAGCTGTTTGTGCTTTCAATTTGATTCGCTGTATGATTCAGATGTAATTGAAGGTAAAAAGTTGCATTAAAGATGCTCGCGCTACCGAGTCACACCATGCCATAACAGAATTCACACACACCACCAAGTGATTTATTTTTAATCTAAAAATAAAGATTCAAAAGAAATGGAAAAAAACTCCCCTTCCATAATTTGAACCCCAGACCTCTAGGTGCAAAGTGGTGACAGTACCCACTAGCCTAAACAGTCTATCCATGTTGAAAGCATCACCTGTTTTGTATGTGATTTGAGGTGTGCAATGAAATCAGACAATGTGTACATTGTCAATAGTAGGCTCAGCATTTGGCAGCATTGTATAGAATCAAAAGAAAGTGTGGTGTTGGTGAGCCATATATTGAGCTCAATCCAGATGAATAGTAATTGTGTGATGGTGGGGGGAGGTGGTCTAGGAACTTGGCTGGCCATACACGTAGAGGAAGGGAGAAGGGAAGAACAAAATAGTGTATTTTAAAAGTATTGAACCTAACATGATCTCTCATTATGTGAAACTTGCCCCCTGTTATGAGTACAATACAGTGTCTACTGTATAGCAGAAATGTCAAGTGATAGGATGTTGAGAGAATTGTTTTGAGTCTAAGGTCATACGAGTGCTGTGTGACTTGGTAGCATTGTGCATCTTTTAATGTTTCTTTTCACCCTAAAATGCATCTTATTAGAACAATCTGCTTAAGCTGATTAAAGATATGCAGCATGTCTATGTTCTGTGATCCAGTACAGATGTATCTTCATGAAAACCACTACATTAAAGTGTTATAGTCGCTATTAGTGTAACGTAACATAAAACATGCAGAAACACCTGAACTGGCTCACAGATTATAGGCAATTTGCATATTGTTTTCATCAGCAAAAGCTGCTTGTGCTTTCAATTTGATTCGCTGTATGATTCAGATGTAATTGAAGGTAAAAAGTTGCATTTAAAATGCTCACGCTACCGAGTCACACCATGCCATAACAGAATTCACACACACCACCAATTGACTTATTTTTAATCTACAAATAAAGATTAAAAAGAAAAGGAAAAAAAACTCCCCTTCCATGATTTCAACACCAGATATCAAGGTGCAAAGTGCAGACAGTACTCACTCGCCTAAACAGTCTATCCATGTTGAGAACATCACCTGTTGTGTATGTGATGTGAAGTGTGCAATTAAAGCAGACAATGTATACCTTGTCAATAGCAGGCTCAGCATGCGGCAGCATTGAATAGAAGCGAAAGAAGGTGGGGTGTTGGCGAGCCATATAATGAGCTCAAATCAGATGAATTTTAATTGTGTGATGGTGGTTGGAGGTGGTTTAGGAACTTGGGTGGCCATACACAGAGAGGAAGGGAGAAGAAAAGTACAAAGTAGTGTATTTTAAAAGTATTGAACCTAACATGATCTCCCATTATGTGAAACTTGCCCCCTGTTATGAGTACAATACAATGTCTACAGTATAGCAGAAATGTCAAGTGATAGGATTTTGAGAGAATTGTTATGAGTCTAAGGTCACAGGAGTGCTGTGTGACTTGGTAGCATCGTGCATCTTTTAATGCATCTTTTCACCCAAATATGCATCTTATTAGAACAATCTGCTTTTGCTGATTAAAATGATATGCAGCATGCCTATGTTCTGTGATCCAGTACAGGTGTATCTTCAAGAAAACCACTATGTTAAAGTGTTATAGTCGCCATTAGTGTAACGTAACATAAAACATGCAGAAACACCTGAACTGGCTCACAGATTATAGGCAATTTGCATATTGTTTTCACCAGCAAATGCTGCTTGTGCTTACAATTTGATTCGCTGTATGATTCAGATGTAATTGAAGGTAAAAAGTTGCATTAAAGATGCTAGCTCTACCGAGTCACACCATGCCATAAAAGAATTCACACACACCACCAAGTGATTTATTTTTAAACTAAAAATAAAGATTCAAAAGAAAAGGAAAAAAACTCATCTTCCATGATTTGAACCCCAGACCTCAAACTGCAAAGCACAGACAGAACCCACTAGCCTAAACAGTCTATCCATATTGAGAGCATCACCTGTTTTATATGTGATTTGAAGTGTGCAATGAAAGCAGACAATGTGTACATTGTCAATAGCAGGCTCAGCATGCGTCAGCAATGAATAGAAGCAAAAGAAGGTGGGGAGTTGGTGAGCCATATATTGAGCTCAATGCAGATGAATAGTAATTGTGTGAGGGTGGTTGGAGGTTGTTTAGGAACTTGGGTGGCCATACACAGAGAGGAAGGGAGAAGGGAAGAACAAAGTAGTGTATTTTAAAAGTATTGAACCTAACATGATCTCTCATTATGTGAAACTTGCCCCTGTTATGAGTACAATACAATGTCTACTGTATAGCAGAAATGTCAAGTGATAGGATGTTGAGAGAATTGTTTTGAGTCTAAGGTCATAGGAGTGCTGTGTGACTTGGTAGCATCGTGCATCTTTTAATGCATCTTTTCACCCTAAAATGCATCTTATTAGAACAATCTGCTTTTGCTGATTAAAATGATATGCAGCATGCCTATGTTCTGTGATCCAGTACAGGTGTATCTTCAAGAAAACCACTACGTTAAAGTGTTGTAGTCGCTATTAGTGTAACGTAACATAAAACATGCAGAAACACCTGAACTGGCTCACAGATTATAGGCAATTTGCATATTGTTTTCATCAGCAAAAGCTGCTTGTGCTTTCAATTTGATTCACTGTATGATTCAGATGTAATTGAAGGTAAAAAGTTGCATTAAATATGCTTGCTCTACCGAGTCACACCATGCCATAAAAGAATTCACACACACCACCAAGTGATTTATTTTTAAACTAAAAATAAAGATTCAAAAGAAAAGGAAAAAAAACTCACTTCCATGATTTGAACCCCAGACCTCAAAGTGCAAAGCACAGGCAGTACCCACTAGCCTAAACAGTCTATCCATATTGAGAGCATCACCTGTTTTGTATGTGATTTGATGTGTGCAATGAAAGCAGACAATGTATACATTGTCAATAGAAGCCTCAGCATTTGGCAGCATTTAATAGAAGCAAAAGAAGGTTGGGTGTTCATGAGCCTTATAATTAGCTGAATGCAGATGAATAGAAATTGTGTGATGGTGGTTGGAGGTGGTTTAGGAACTTGGGTGGCCATACACAGAGAGGAAGGGAGAAGGGAAGAACAAAGTAGTGTATTTTAAAAGTATTGAACCTAACATGATCTCTCATTATGTAAAACTTGCCCCTGTTATGAGTACAATACAATGTCTAATGTATAGCAGAAATGTCAAGTGATAGGATATTGAGAGAATTGTTTTGAGTCTAAGGTCATGGGAGTGCTGTGTGACTTGGTAGCATCGTGCATCTTTTAATGCATCTTTTCACCCAAATATGCATCTTATTAGAACAATCTGCTTTTGCTGATTAAAATGATATGCAGCATGCCTATGTTCTGTGATCCAGTAAAGGTGTATCTTCAAGAAAACCACTACGTTAAAGTGTTATAGTCGCTATTAGTGTAACGTAACATAAAACATGCAGAAACACCTGAACTGGATCACAGATTATAGGCAATTTGCATATTGTTTTAATCAGGAAAAGCTGCTTGTGCTTTCAATTTGATTCGCTGTATGATTCAGATGTAATTGAAGGTATAAAGTTGCATCAAAGATGCTCACGCTACCGAGTCACACCATGCCATAAAAGAATTCACACACACCACCAAGTGATTTATTTTTAATCTAAAAATAAAGATTCAAAAGAAAAGGAAACAAAACTCCCCTTTCATGATTTGAACCCCAGACCTCAAGGTGCAAAGCGCAGACAGTACCCACTAGCCTAATCAGTCTATCCGTGATGAGAGCATCACCTGTTTTGTATGTGATTTGAAGTGTGCAATGAAAGCAGACAATGAGTAGATTGTCAATAGAAGCCTCACCATTTGGCAGCATTAAATAGAAGCAAAAGAAGGTGGGGTGTTGGTGAGCCATATAATGAGCTGAATGCAGATGAATAGTAATTGTGTGATGTTGGTTGGATGTGGTTTATGAACTTGGGTGGCCATACACGTAGAGGAAGGGAGAAGGGAAGAACAAAGTAGTGTATTTTAAAAGTATTGAACCTAACATGATCTCTCATTATGTGAAACTTGCCCCCTGTTATGAGTACAATACAGTGTCTACTGTATAGCAGAAATGTCAAGTGATAGGATGTTGAGAGAATTGTTTTGAGTCTAAGGTCATAGGAGTGCTGTGTGACTTGGTAGCATTGTGCATCTTTTAATGTTTCTTTTCACCCTAAAATGCATCTTATTAGAACAATCTGCTTAAGCTGATTAAAGATATGCAGCATGTCTATGTTCTGTGATCCAGTACAGATGTATCTTCATGAAAACCACTACATTAAAGTGTTATAGTCGCTATTAGTGTAACGTAACATAAAACATGCAGAAACACCTGAACTGGCTCACAGATTATAGGCAATTTGCATATTGTTTTCATCAGCAAAAGCTGCTTGTGCTTTCAATTTGATTCGCTGTATGATTCAGATGTAATTGAAGGTAAAAAGTTGCATTTAAAATGCTCACGCTACCGAGTCACACCATGCCATAACAGAATTCACACACACCACCAATTGACTTATTTTTAATCTACAAATAAAGATTAAAAAGAAAAGGAAAAAAAACTCCACTTCCATGATTTCAACCCCAGATATCAAGGTGCAAAGTGCAGACAGTACTCACTCGCCTAAACAGTCTATCCATGTTGAGAACATCACCTGTTGTGTATGTGATGTGAAGTGTGCAATTAAAGCAGACAATGTATACCTTGTCAATAGCAGGCTCAGCATGCGGCAGCATTGAATAGAAGCAAAAGAAGGTGGGGTGTTGGCGAGCCATATAATGAGCTCAAATCAGATGAATTTTAATTGTGTGATGGTGGTTGGAGGTGGTTTAGGAACTTGGGTGGCCATACACAGAGAGGAAGGGAGAAGAAAAGTACAAAGTAGTGTATTTTAAAAGTATTGAACCTATCATGATCTCCCATTATGTGAAACTTGCCCCCTGTTATGAGTACAATACAATGTCTACAGTATAGCAGAAATGTCAAGTGATAGGATTTTGAGAGAATTGTTATGAGTCTAAGGTCACAGGAGTGCTGTGTGACTTGGTAGCATCGTGCATCTTTTAATGCATCTTTTCACCCAAATATGCATCTTATTAGAACAATCTGCTTTTGCTGATTAAAATGATATGCAGCATGCCTATGTTCTGTGATCCAGTACAGGTGTATCTTCAAGAAAACCACTATGTTAAAGTGTTATAGTCGCCATTAGTGTAACGTAACATAAAACATGCAGAAACACCTGAACTGGCTCACAGATTATAGGCAATTTGCATATAGTTTTCACCAGCAAATGCTGCTTGTGCTTACAATTTGATTCGCTGTATGATTCAGATGTAATTGAAGGTAAAAAGTTGCATTAAAGATGCTAGCTCTACCGAGTCACACCATGCCATAAAAGAATTCACACACACCACCAAGTGATTTATTTTTAAACTAAAAATAAAGATTCAAAAGAAAAGGAAAAAAAACTCATCTTCCATGATTTGAACCCCAGACCTCAAACTGCAAAGCACAGACAGAACCCACTAGCCTAAACAGTCTATCCATATTGAGAGCATCACCTGTTTTATATGTGATTTGAAGTGTGCAATGAAAGCAGACAATGTGTACATTGTCAATAGCAGGCTCAGCATGCGTCAGCAATGAATAGAAGCAAAAGAAGGTGGGGAGTTGGTGAGCCATATATTGAGCTCAATGCAGATGAATAGTAATTGTGTGAGGGTGGTTGGAGGTTGTTTAGGAACTTGGGTGGCCATACACAGAGAGGAAGGGAGAAGGGAAGAACAAAGTAGTGTATTTTAAAAGTATTGAACCTAACATGATCTCTCATTATGTGAAACTTGCCCCTGTTATGAGTACAATACAATGTCTACTGTATAGCAGAAATGTCAAGTGATAGGATGTTGAGAGAATTGTTTTGAGTCTAAGGTCATAGGAGTGCTGTGTGACTTGGTAGCATCGTGCATCTTTTAATGCATCTTTTCACCCTAAAATGCATCTTATTAGAACAATCTGCTTCTGCTGATTAAAATGATATGCAGCATGCCTATGTTCTGTGATACAGTACAGGTGTATCTTCAAGAAAACCACTACGTTAAAGTGTTATAGTCGCTATTAGTGTAACGTAACATAAAACATGCAGAAACACCTGAACTGGCTCACAGATTATAGGCAATTTGCATATTGTTTTCATCAGCAAAAGCTGCTTGTGCTTTCAATTTGATTCACTGTATGATTCAGATGTAATTGAAGGTAAAAAGTTGCATTAAATATGCTTGCTCTACCGAGTCACACCATGCCATAAAAGAATTCACACACACCACCAAGTGATTTATTTTTAAACTAAAAATAAAGATTCAAAAGAAAAGGAAAAAAAACTCACTTCCATGATTTGAACCCCAGACCTCAAAGTGCAAAGCACAGACAGTACCCACTAGCCTAAACAGTCTATCCATATTGAGAGCATCACCTGTTTTGTATGTGATTTGATGTGTGCAATGAAAGCAGACAATGTATATATTGTCAATAGAAGCCTCAGCATTTGGCAGCATTTAATAGAAGCAAAAGAAGGTTGGGTGTTCATGAGCCTTATAATTAGCTGAATGCAGATGAATAGAAATTGTGTGATGGTGGTTGGAGGTGGTTTAGGAACTTGGGTGGCCATACACAGAGAGGAAGGGAGAAGGGAAGAACAAAGTAGTGTATTTTAAAAGTATTGAACCTAACATGATCTCTCATTATGTGAAACTTGCCCCTGTTATGAGTACAATACAATGTCTAATGTATAGCAGAAATGTCAAGTGATAGGATATTGAGAGAATTGTTTTGAGTCTAAGGTCATGGGAGTGCTGTGTGACTTGGTAGCATCGTGCATCTTTTAATGCATCTTTTCACCCAAATATGCATCTTATTAGAACAATCTGCTTTTGCTGATTAAAATGATATGCAGCATGCCTATGTTCTGTGATCCAGTACAGGTGTATCTTCAAGAAAACCACTACGTTAAAGTGTTATAGTCGCTATTAGTGTAACGTAACATAAAACATTTAGAAACACCTGAACTGGCTCACAGATTATAGGCAATTTGCATATTGTTTTCATCAGCAAAAGTTGCTTGTGCTTTCATTTGATTCGCTGTATGATTCAGATGTAATTGAAGGTAAAAAGTTGCATTAAAGATGCTCACGCTACCGAGTCACACAATGCCATAACAGAATTCACACACCACCAACTGATTTATTTTTAATCTAAAAATAAAGATTCAAAAAAAAGGAAAAAAATCTCCCCTTCCATGATTTAAACCCCAGACCTCAAGGTGCAAAACGCAGACAGTACCCACTAGCCTAAACAGTCTATACATGTTGAGAACATCACCTGTTTTGTATGTGATTTGAAGTGTGCAATGAAAGCAGACAATGTGTACATTGTCAATAGCAGGCTCAGCATTTGGCAGCAATGAATAGAAGCAAAAGAAGGAGGGGAGTTGGTGAGCCATATATTGAGCTCAATGCAGATGAATATTAATTGTGTGATGGTGGTTGGAGGTGGTTTAGGAACTTGGGTGGCCATACACAGAGAGGAAGGGAGAAGGGAAGAACAAAGTAGTGTCTTTTAAAAGTATTGAACGTAACATGATCTCTCATTTTGTGAAACTTGCCCCCTGTTATGTGTACAATACAATGTCTACTTTATAGCAGAAATGTCAAGTGATAGGATGTTGAGAGAATTGTTTTGAGTCTAAGGTCATAGGAGTGCTGTGTGACTTGGTAGCATTGTGCATCTTTTAATGTATCTTTTCACCCTAAAATGCATCTTATTAGAACAATCTGCTTCTGCTGATTAAAATGATATGCTGCATGCCTATGTTCTGTGATACAGTACAGGTGTATCTTCAAGAAAACCACTACGTTAAAGTGTTGTAGTCGCTATTAGTGTAACATAACATAAAACATGCAAAAACACCTGAACAGGCTCACAGGTTATTGGCAATTTGCATATTGTTTTCATCAGCAAAAGCTGTTTGTGCTTTCAATTTGATTCGCTGTATGATTCAGATGTAATTGAAGGTAAAAAGTTGCATTAAAGATGCTCGCGCTACCGAGTCACACCATGCCATAACAGAATTCACACACACCACCAAGTGATTTATTTTTAATCTAAAAATAAAGATTCAAAAGAAAAGGAAACAAAACTCCCCTTTCATGATTTGAACCCCAGACCTCAAGGTGCAAAGCGCAGACAGTACCCACTAGCCTAATCAGTCTATCCATGATGAGAGCATCACCTGTTTTGTATGTGATTTGAAGTGTGCAATGAAAGCAGACAATGAGTAGATTGTCAATAGAAGCCTCACCATTTGGCAGCATTAAATAGAAGCAAAAGAAGGTGGGGTGTTGGTGAGCCATATAATGAGCTGAATGCAGATGAATAGTAATTGTGTGATGTTGGTTGGATGTGGTTTATGAACTTGGGTGGCCATACACGTAGAGGAAGGGAGAAGGGAAGAACAAAGTAGTGTATTTTAAAAGTATTGAACCTAACATGATCTCTCATTATGTGAAACTTGCCCCCTGTTATGAGTACAATACAGTGTCTACTGTATAGCAGAAATGTCAAGTGATAGGATGTTGAGAGAATTGTTTTGAGTCTAAGGTCATAGGAGTGCTGTGTGACTTGGTAGCATTGTGCATCTTTTAATGTTTCTTTTCACCCTAAAATGCATCTTATTAGAACAATCTGCTTAAGCTGATTAAAGATATGCAGCATGTCTATGTTCTGTGATCCAGTACAGATGTATCTTCATGAAAACCACTACATTAAAGTGTTATAGTCGCTATTAGTGTAACGTAACATAAAACATGCAGAAACACCTGAACTGGCTCACAGATTATAGGCAATTTGCATATTGTTTTCATCAGCAAAAGCTGCTTGTGCTTTCAATTTGATTCGCTGTATGATTCAGATGTAATTGAAGGTAAAAAGTTGCATTTAAAATGCTCACGCTACCGAGTCACACCATGCCATAACAGAATTCACACACACCACCAATTGACTTATTTTTAATCTACAAATAAAGATTAAAAAGAAAAGGAAAAAAAACTCCACTTCCATGATTTCAACCCCAGATATCAAGGTGCAAAGTGCAGACAGTACTCACTCGCCTAAACAGTCTATCCATGTTGAGAACATCACCTGTTGTGTATGTGATGTGAAGTGTGCAATTAAAGCAGACAATGTATACCTTGTCAATAGCAGGCTCAGCATGCGGCAGCATTGAATAGAAGCAAAAGAAGGTGGGGTGTTGGCGAGCCATATAATGAGCTCAAATCAGATGAATTTTAATTGTGTGATGGTGGTTGGAGGTGGTTTAGGAACTTGGGTGGCCATACACAGAGAGGAAGGGAGAAGAAAAGTACAAAGTAGTGTATTTTAAAAGTATTGAACCTATCATGATCTCCCATTATGTGAAACTTGCCCCCTGTTATGAGTACAATACAATGTCTACAGTATAGCAGAAATGTCAAGTGATAGGATTTTGAGAGAATTGTTATGAGTCTAAGGTCACAGGAGTGCTGTGTGACTTGGTAGCATCGTGCATCTTTTAATGCATCTTTTCACCCAAATATGCATCTTATTAGAACAATCTGCTTTTGCTGATTAAAATGATATGCAGCATGCCTATGTTCTGTGATCCAGTACAGGTGTATCTTCAAGAAAACCACTATGTTAAAGTGTTATAGTCGCCATTAGTGTAACGTAACATAAAACATGCAGAAACACCTGAACTGGCTCACAGATTATAGGCAATTTGCATATAGTTTTCACCAGCAAATGCTGCTTGTGCTTACAATTTGATTCGCTGTATGATTCAGATGTAATTGAAGGTAAAAAGTTGCATTAAAGATGCTAGCTCTACCGAGTCACACCATGCCATAAAAGAATTCACACACACCACCAAGTAATTTATTTTTAAACTAAAAATAAAGATTCAAAAGAAAAGGAAAAAAAACTCATCTTCCATGATTTGAACCCCAGACCTCAAACTGCAAAGCACAGACAGAACCCACTAGCCTAAACAGTCTATCCATATTGAGAGCATCACCTGTTTTATATGTGATTTGAAGTGTGCAATGAAAGCAGACAATGTGTACATTGTCAATAGCAGGCTCAGCATGCGTCAGCAATGAATAGAAGCAAAAGAAGGTGGGGAGTTGGTGAGCCATATATTGAGCTCAATGCAGATGAATAGTAATTGTGTGAGGGTGGTTGGAGGTTGTTTAGGAACTTGGGTGGCCATACACAGAGAGGAAGGGAGAAGGGAAGAACAAAGTAGTGTATTTTAAAAGTATTGAACCTAACATGATCTCTCATTATGTGAAACTTGCCCCTGTTATGAGTACAATACAATGTCTACTGTATAGCAGAAATGTCAAGTGATAGGATGTTGAGAGAATTGTTTTGAGTCTAAGGTCATAGGAGTGCTGTGTGACTTGGTAGCGTCGTGCATCTTTTAATGCATCTTTTCACCCTAAAATGCATCTTATTAGAACAATCTGCTTCTGCTGATTAAAATGATATGCAGCATGCCTATGTTCTGTGATACAGTACAGGTGTATCTTCAAGAAAACCACTACGTTAAAGTGTTATAGTCGCTATTAGTGTAACGTAACATAAAACATGCAGAAACACCTGAACTGGCTCACAGATTATAGGCAATTTGCATATTGTTTTCATCAGCAAAAGCTGCTTGTGCTTTCAATTTGATTCACTGTATGATTCAGATGTAATTGAAGGTAAAAAGTTGCATTAAATATGCTTGCTCTACCGAGTCACACCATGCCATAAAAGAATTCACACACACCACCAAGTGATTTATTTTTAAACTAAAAATAAAGATTCAAAAGAAAAGGAAAAAAAACTCACTTCCATGATTTGAACCCCAGACCTCAAAGTGCAAAGCACAGACAGTACCCACTAGCCTAAACAGTCTATCCATATTGAGAGCATCACCTGTTTTGTATGTGATTTGATGTGTGCATTGAAAGCAGACAATGTATATATTGTCAATAGAAGCCTCAGCATTTGGCAGCATTTAATAGAAGCAAAAGAAGGTTGGGTGTTCATGAGCCTTATAATTAGCTGAATGTAGATGAATAGAAATTGTGTGATGGTGGTTGGAGGTGGTTTAGGAACTTGGGTGGCCATACACAGAGAGGAAGGGAGAAGGGAAGAACAAAGTAGTGTATTTTAAAAGTATTGAACCTAACATGATCTCTCATTATGTGAAACTTGCCCCTGTTATGAGTACAATACAATGTCTAATGTATAGCAGAAATGTCAAGTGATAGGATATTGAGAGAATTGTTTTGAGTCTAAGGTCATGGGAGTGCTGTGTGACTTGGTAGCATCGTGCATCTTTTAATGCATCTTTTCACCCAAATATGCATCTTATTAGAACAATCTGCTTTTGCTGATTAAAATGATATGCAGCATGCCTATGTTCTGTGATCCAGTACAGGTGTATCTTCAAGAAAACCACTACGTTAAAGTGTTATAGTCGCTATTAGTGTAACGTAACATAAAACATTTAGAAACACCTGAACTGGCTCACAGATTATAGGCAATTTGCATATTGTTTTCATCAGCAAAAGTTGCTTGTGCTTTCATTTGATTCGCTGTATGATTCAGATGTAATTGAAGGTAAAAAGTTGCATTAAAGATGCTCACGCTACCGAGTCACACAATGCCATAACAGAATTCACACACCACCAACTGATTTATTTTTAATCTAAAAATAAAGATTCAAAAAAAAGGAAAAAAATCTCCCCTTCCATGATTTAAACCCCAGACCTCAAGGTGCAAAACGCAGACAGTACCCACTAGCCTAAACAGTCTATACATGTTGAGAACATCACCTGTTTTGTATGTGATTTGAAGTGTGCAATGAAAGCAGACAATGTGTACATTGTCAATAGCAGGCTCAGCATTTGGCAGCAATGAATAGAAGCAAAAGGAGGGGAGTTGGTGAGCCATATATTGAGCTCAATGCAGATGAATATTAATTGTGTGATGGTGGTTGGAGGTGGTTTAGGAACTTGGGTGGCCATACACAGAGAGGAAGGGAGAAGGGAAGAACAAAGTAGTGTCTTTTAAAAGTATTGAACGTAACATGATCTCTCATTTTGTGAAACTTGCCCCCTGTTATGTGTACAATACAATGTCTACTTTATAGCAGAAATGTCAAGTGATAGGATGTTGAGAGAATTGTTTTGAGTCTAAGGTCATAGGAGTGCTGTGTGACTTGGTAGCATTGTGCATCTTTTAATGTATCTTTTCACCCTAAAATGCATCTTATTAGAACAATCTGCTTCTGCTGATTAAAATGATATGCTGCATGCCTATGTTCTGTGATACAGTACAGGTGTATCTTCAAGAAAACCACTACGTTAAAGTGTTGTAGTCGCTATTAGTGTAACATAACATAAAACATGCAAAAACACCTGAACAGGCTCACAGGTTATTGGCAATTTGCATATTGTTTTCATCAGCAAAAGCTGTTTGTGCTTTCAATTTGATTCGCTGTATGATTCAGATGTAATTGAAGGTAAAAAGTTGCATTAAAGATGCTCGCGCTACCGAGTCACACCATGCCATAACAGAATTCACACACACCACCAAGTGATTTATTTTTAATCTAAAAATAAAGATTCAAAAGAAATGGAAAAAAACTCCCCTTCCATAATTTGAACCCCAGACCTCAAGGTGCAAAGTGGTGACAGTACCCACTAGCCTAAACAGTCTATCCATGTTGAAAGCATCACCTGTTTTGTATGTGATTTGAGGTGTGCAATGAAATCAGACAATGTGTACATTGTCAATAGTAGGCTCAGCATTTGGCAGCATTGAATAGAATCAAAAGAAAGTGTGGTGTTGGTGAGCCATATATTGAGCTCAATCCAGATGAATAGTAATTGTGTGATGGTGGGGGGAGGTGGTCTAGGAACTTGGCTGGCCATACACAGAGAGGAAGGGAGAAGGGAAGAACAAAATAGTGTATTTTAAAAGTATTGAACCTAACATGATCTCTCATTATGTGAAACTTGCCCCCTTTTATGTGTACAATACAATGTCTACTGTATAGCAGAAATTTCAAGTGATAGGATGTTGAGAGAATTGTTTTGAGTCTAAGGTCATAGGAGTGCTGTGTGACTTGGTAGCATCGTGCATCTTTTAGTGCATCTTTTCACAGTAAAATGCATCTTATTAGAACAATCTGCTTCAGCTGATTAAAGATATGCAGCATGTCTATATTCTGTGATACAGTACAGGAGTATCTTCAAGAAAACCACTACGTTAAAGTGTTATAGTCGCTATTAGTGCAACGTAACATAAAACATGCAGAAACACCTGAACTGGATCACAGATTATAGGCAATTTGCATATTGTTTTAATCAGGAAAAGCTGCTTGTGCTTTCAATTTGATTCGCTGTATGATTCAGATGTAATTGAAGGTATAAAGTTGCATCAAAGATGCTCGCGCTACCGAGTCACACCATGCCATAAAAGAATTCACACACACCACCAAGTGATTTATTTTTAATCTAAAAATAAAGATTCAAAAGAAAAGGAAACAAAACTCCCCTTTCATGATTTGAACCCCAGACCTCAAGGTGCAAAGCGCAGACAGTACCCACTAGCCTAATCAGTCTATCCATGATGAGAGCATCACCTGTTTTGTATGTGATTTGAAGTGTGCAATGAAAGCAGACAATGAGTAGATTGTCAATAGAAGCCTCACCATTTGGCAGCATTAAATAGAAGCAAAAGAAGGTGGGGTGTTGGTGAGCCATATAATGAGCTGAATGCAGATGAATAGTAATTGTGTGATGTTGGTTGGATGTGGTTTATGAACTTGGGTGGCCATACACGTAGAGGAAGGGAGAAGGGAAGAACAAAGTAGTGTATTTTAAAAGTATTGAACCTAACATGATCTCTCATTATGTGAACCTTGCCCCCTGTTATGAGTACAATACAGTGTCTACTGTATAGCAGAAATGTCAAGTGATAGGATGTTGAGAGAATTGTTTTGAGTCTAAGGTCATAGGAGTGCTGTGTGACTTGGTAGCATTGTGCATCTTTTAATGTTTCTTTTCACCCTAAAATGCATCTTATTAGAACAATCTGCTTAAGCTGATTAAAGATATGCAGCATGTCTATGTTCTGTGATCCAGTACAGATGTATCTTCATGAAAACCACTACATTAAAGTGTTATAGTCGCTATTAGTGTAACGTAACATAAAACATGCAGAAACACCTGAACTGGCTCACAGATTATAGGCAATTTGCATATTGTTTTCATCAGCAAAAGCTGCTTGTGCTTTCAATTTGATTCGCTGTATGATTCAGATGTAATTGAAGGTAAAAAGTTGCATTTAAAATGCTCACGCTACCGAGTCACACCATGCCATAACAGAATTCACACACACCACCAATTGACTTATTTTTAATCTACAAATAAAGATTAAAAAGAAAAGGAAAAAAAACTCCACTTCCATGATTTCAACCCCAGATATCAAGGTGCAAAGTGCAGACAGTACTCACTCGCCTAAACAGTCTATCCATGTTGAGAACATCACCTGTTGTGTATGTGATGTGAAGTGTGCAATTAAAGCAGACAATGTATACCTTGTCAATAGCAGGCTCAGCATGCGGCAGCATTGAATAGAAGCAAAAGAAGGTGGGGTGTTGGCGAGCCATATAATGAGCTCAAATCAGATGAATTTTAATTGTGTGATGGTGGTTGGAGGTGGTTTAGGAACTTGGGTGGCCATACACAGAGAGGAAGGGAGAAGAAAAGTACAAAGTAGTGTATTTTAAAAGTATTGAACCTATCATGATCTCCCATTATGTGAAACTTGCCCCCTGTTATGAGTACAATACAATGTCTACAGTATAGCAGAAATGTCAAGTGATAGGATTTTGAGAGAATTGTTATGAGTCTAAGGTCACAGGAGTGCTGTGTGACTTGGTAGCATCGTGCATCTTTTAATGCATCTTTTCACCCAAATATGCATCTTATTAGAACAATCTGCTTTTGCTGATTAAAATGATATGCAGCATGCCTATGTTCTGTGATCCAGTACAGGTGTATCTTCAAGAAAACCACTATGTTAAAGTGTTATAGTCGCCATTAGTGTAACGTAACATAAAACATGCAGAAACACCTGAACTGGCTCACAGATTATAGGCAATTTGCATATAGTTTTCACCAGCAAATGCTGCTTGTGCTTACAATTTGATTCGATGTATGATTCAGATGTAATTGAAGGTAAAAAGTTGCATTAAAGATGCTAGCTCTACCGAGTCACACCATGCCATAAAAGAATTCACACACACCACCAAGTGATTTATTTTTAAACTAAAAATAAAGATTCAAAAGAAAAGGAAAAAAAACTCCCTTCCATGATTTGAACCCCAGACCTCAAAGTGCAAAGCACAGACAGTACCCACTAGCCTAAACAGTCTATCCATATTGAGAGCATCACCTGTTTTGTATGTGATTTGATGTGTGCAATGAAAGCAGACAATGTATACATTGTCAATAGAAGCCTCAGCATTTGGCAGCATTTAATAGAAGCAAAAGAAGGTTGGGTGTTCATGAGCCTTATAATTAGCTGAATGCAGATGAATAGAAATTGTGTGATGGTGGTTGGAGGTGGTTTAGGAACTTGGGTGGCCATACACAGAGAGGAAGGGAGAAGGGAAGAACAAAGTAGTGTATTTTAAAAGTATTGAACCTAACATGATCTCTCATTATGTGAAACTTGCCCCTGTTATGAGTACAATACAATGTCTAATGTATAGCAGAAATGTCAAGTGATAGGATATTGAGATAATTGTTTTGAGTCTAAGGTCATGGGAGTGCTGTGTGACTTGGTAGCATCGTGCATCTTTTAATGCATCTTTTCACCCAAATATGCATCTTATTAGAACAATCTGCTTTTGCTGATTAAAATGATATGCAGCATGCCTATGTTCTGTGATCCAGTACTGGTGTATCTTCAAGAAAACCACTACGTTTAAGTGTTATAGTCGCTATTAGTGTAACGTAACATAAAACATGCAAAAACACCTGAACTGGCTCACAGATTATAGGCAATTTGCATATTGTTTTCATCAGCAAAAGCTGCTTGTGCTTTCAATTTTATTCGCTGTATGATTCAGATGTAATTGAAGGTAAAAAGTTGCATTAAAGATGCTTGCTCTACCGAGTCACACCATGCCATAACAGAATTCAAACACACCACCAAGTGATTTATTTTTAATCTAAAAATAAATATTCAAAAGAAATGGAAAAAAACTCCCTTTCCATGATTTGAATCCCAGACCTTAAGGTGCAAAGTGCAGACAGTTCCCACTAGCCTAAACAGTCTATCCATGTTGAAAGCTTCACCTGTTTTGTATGTGATTTGAGGTGTGCAATGAAAGCAGACAATGTGAACATTGTCAATAGCAGGCTCAGCATGCAGAAGCATCGAATAGAAGCAAAAGAAGGTGGGGAGTTGGTGAGCCTTATAATTAGCTGAATGCAGATGAATAGAAATTGTGTGATGGTGGTTGGAGGTGGTTTAGGAACTTGGGTGGCCATACACAGAGAGGAAGGGAGAAGGGAAGAACAAAGTAGTGTATTTTAAAAGTATTGAACCTAACATGATCTCTCATTATGTGAAACTTGCCCCTGTTATGAGTACAATACAATGTCTAATGTATAGCAGAAATGTCAAGTGATAGGATATTGAGATAATTGTTTTGAGTCTAAGGTCATGGGAGTGCTGTGTGACTTGGTAGCATCGTGCATCTTTTAATGCATCTTTTCACCCAAATATGCATCTTATTAGAACAATCTGCTTTTGCTGATTAAAATGATATGCAGCATGCCTATGTTCTGTGATCCAGTACTGGTGTATCTTCAAGAAAACCACTACGTTTAAGTGTTATAGTCGCTATTAGTGTAACGTAACATAAAACATGCAAAAACACCTGAACTGGCTCACAGATTATAGGCAATTTGCATATTGTTTTCATCAGCAAAAGCTGCTTGTGCTTTCAATTTGATTCGCTGTATGATTCAGATGTTATTGAAGGTAAAAAGTTGCATTAAAGATGCTTGCGCTACCGAGTCACACCATGCCATAACAGAATTCACACACACCACCAAGTGATTTATTTTTAATCTAAAAATAAATATTCAAAAGAAATGGAAAAAAACTCCCTTTCCATGATTTGAATCCCAGACCTTAAGGTGCAAAGTGCAGACAGTTCCCACTAGCCTAAACAGTCTATCCATGTTGAAAGCTTCACCTGTTTTGTATGTGATTTGAGGTGTGCAATGAAAGCAGACAATGTGAACATTGTCAATAGCAGGCTCAGCATGCAGAAGCATCGAATAGAAGCAAAAGAAGGTGGGGAGTTGGTGAGCCATATATTGAGCTCAATACAGATGAAAAGTAATTGTGTGATGGTGGGGGGAGGTGGTCTAGGAACTTGGGTGGCCATAAACAGAGAGGAAGGGAGAAGGGAAGAACAAAATAGTGTATTTTAAAAGTATTGAACCTAACATGATCTCTCATTATGTGAAACTTGCCCCCTGTTATGTATACAATACAATGTCTACTGTATAGCAGAAATGTCAAGTGATAGGATGTTGAGAGAAATGTTTTGAGTCTAAGGTCATAGGAGTGCTGTGTGACTTGGTAGCATTGTGCATCTTTTAATGCATCTTTTCACCCTAAAATGCATCTTATTAGAACAATCTGCTCCTGCTGATTAAAATGATATGCAGCATGCCTATGTTCTGTGATACAGTACAGGTGTATCTTCAAGAAAACCACTACGTTAAAGTGTTACAGTCGCTATTAGTGTAACGTAACATAAAACATGCAGAAACACCTGAACTGGCTCACAGATTATAGGCAATTTGCATATTGTTTTCATCAGCAAAAGCTGCTTGTGCTTTCAATTTGATTCGCTGTATGATTCAGATGTAATTGAAGGTAAAAAGTTGCATTAAAGATGCTTGCGCTACCGAGTCACACCATGCCATAACAGAATTCACACACACCACCAAGTGATTTATTTTTAATCTAAAAATAAATATTCAAAAGAAAAGGAAAAAAAACTCCCTTCCATGATTTGAACCCCAGACCTCAAAGTGCAAAGCACAGACAGTACCCACTAGCCTAAACAGTCTATCCATATTGAGAGCATCACCTGTTTTGTATGTGATTTGATGTGTGCAATGAAAGCAGACAATGTATACATTGTCAATAGAAGCCTCAGCATTTGGCAGCATTTAATAGAAGCAAAAGAAGGTTGGGTGTTCATGAGCCTTATAATTAGCTGAATGCAGATGAATAGAAATTGTGTGATGGTGGTTGGAGGTGGTTTAGGAACTTGGGTGGCCATACACAGAGAGGAAGGGAGAAGGGAAGAACAAAGTAGTGTATTTTAAAAGTATTGAACCTAACATGATCTCTCATTATGTGAAACTTGCCCCTGTTATGAGTACAATACAATGTCTAATGTATAGCAGAAATGTCAAGTGATAGGATATTGAGATAATTGTTTTGAGTCTAAGGTCATGGGAGTGCTGTGTGACTTGGTAGCATCGTGCATCTTTTAATGCATCTTTTCACCCAAATATGCATCTTATTAGAACAATCTGCTTTTGCTGATTAAAATGATATGCAGCATGCCTATGTTCTGTGATCCAGTACTGGTGTATCTTCAAGAAAACCACTACGTTTAAGTGTTATAGTCGCTATTAGTGTAACGTAACATAAAACATGCAAAAACACCTGAACTGGCTCACAGATTATAGGCAATTTGCATATTGTTTTCATCAGCAAAAGCTGCTTGTGCTTTCAATTTGATTCGCTGTATGATTCAGATGTAATTGAAGGTAAAAAGTTGCATTAAAGATGCTTGCGCTACCGAGTCACACCATGCCATAACAGAATTCACACACACCACCAAGTGATTTATTTTTAATCTAAAAATTAAGATTCAAAGAAATGGAAAAAATCTCCCCTTCCATGATTTGAACCCCAGACCTCAAGGTGCAAAGCGCAGACAGTACCCACTAGCCTAAACAGTCTATCCATGTTGAAAACATCACTTGTTTTGTATGTGATTTGAGATGTGCAATGAAAGCAGACAATTTGTACATTGTCAATAGCAGGCTCAGCATTTGGCAGCATTGAATAGAATCAAAAGAAAGTGTGGTTTTGGTGAGCCATATAATGAGCTCAATGCAGATGAATAGTAATTGTGTGATGGTGGGGGGAGGTGGTCTAGGAACTTGGGTGGCCATACTCAGAGAGGAAGGGAGAAGGAAAGAACAAAGTAGTGTATTTTAAAAGTATTGAACCTAACATGATCTCTCATTATGTGAAACTTGCCCCCTGTTATGTGTACAATACAATGTCTACTGTATAGCAGAAATGTCAAGTGATAGGATGTTGAGAGAAATGTTTTGAGTCTAAGGTCATAGGAGTGCTGTGTGACGTGGTAGCATTGTGCATCTTTTAATGCATCTTTTCACCATAAAATGCATCTTATTAGAACAATCTGCTCCTGCTGATTAAAATGATATGCAGCATGCCAATGTTCTGTGATGCAGCATGCCTATGTTCTGTGATACAGTACAGGTGTATCTTCAAGAAAACCACTACGTTAAAGTGTTATAGTCGCTATTAGTGTAACGTAACATAAAACATACAGAAACACCTGAACTGGCTCACAGATTATAGGCAATTTGCATATTGTTTTCATTAGCAAAAGCTGCTTGTGCTTTCAATTTGATTCGCTGTATGATTCAGATGTAATTGAAAGTAAAAAGTTGCATTTAAGATGCTCGCGCTACCTAGTCACACCATGCCATAACAGAATTCACACACACCACCAAGTGATTTATTTTAAATCTAAAAATAAAGATTCAAAAGAAAAGGAAAAAAAACTCCCCTTCCAAGATTTGAACCCCAGACCTCAAAGTGCAAAGCACAGACAGTACCCACTAGCCTAAACAGTCTATCCATATTGAGAGCATCACCTGTTTTGTATGTGATTTGAAGTGTGCAATGAAAGCAGAAAATGAGTACATTGTCAATAGCAGGCTCAGCATGCGGCATCAATGAATAGAAGCAAAAGAAGGAGGGGAGTTGTTGAGCCATATATTGAGCTCAATACAGATGAATAGTAATTGTGTGATGGTGGGGGGAGGTGGTCTAGGAACATGGGTGGCCATACACAGAGAGGAAGGAGAAGGGAAGAACAAAGTAGTGTATTTTAAAAGTATTGAACCTAACATGATCTCTCATTATGTGAAACTTGCCCCCTTTTATGTGTACAATACAATGTCTACTGTATAGCAGAAATTTCAAGTGATAGGATGTTGAGAGAAATGTTTTGAGTCTAAGGTCATAGGAGTGCTGTGTGACTTGGTAGCATTGTGCATCTTTTAATGCATCTTTTCACAGTAAAATGCATCTTATTAGAACAATCTGCTTCAGCTGATTAAAGATATGCAGCATGTCAATGTTCTGTGATACCGTACAGGTGTATCTTCAAGAAAACCACTACATTTAAGTGTTATAGTCGCTATTAGTGTAATGTAACATAAAACATGCAGAAACACCTGAACTGGATCACAGATTATAGGCAATTTACATATTGTTTTCATCAGGAAAAGCTGCTTGTGCTTTCAATTTGATTCGCTGTATGAATCAGATGTAATTGAAGGTAAAAAGTTGCATTAAAGATGCTTGCTCTACCGAGTCACACCATGCCATAAAAGGATTCACACACACCACCAAGTGATTCATTTTTAATCTAAAAATAAAGATTCAAAAGAAAAGGAAAAAAAACTCCCCTTCCATTATTTGAACCCCAGATATCAAGGTGCAAAGTGCAGACAGTACTCACTCACCTAAACAGTCTATCCATATTGAGAACATCACCTGTTGTGTATGTGATGTGAAGTGTGCAATTAAAGCAGACATGGTATACATTGTCAATAGCAGGCTAAGCATGCGGCAGCATTGAATAGAAGCGAAAGAAGGTGGGGTGTTGGTGAGCCATATAATGAGCTCAATGCAGATGAATTATAATTGTGTGATGGTGGGGGGAGGTGGTTTAGGAATTTGGGTGGTCATACACAGAGAGGAAGGGAGAAGGAAAGTACAAAGTAGTGTATTTTAAAAGTTTTGAACCTAACATGATCTCTCATTATGTGAAACATGTCCCCTGTTATGTGTACAATACTGTGTCTACTGTATAGAAGAAATTTCAAGTGATAGGATGTTGAGAGAAATGTTTTGAGTCTAAGGTCATGGGAGTGCTGTGTGACTTGGTAGCATCGTGCATCTTTTAATGCGTCTTTTTACCCTAAAATGCATCTTATTAGAACAATCTGCTTCTGCTGATTAAAATGATATGCAGCATGCCTATGTTCTGTGATCCAGTACAGGTATTTCTTCAAGAAAACCACTATGTTTAAGTGTTATAGTCGCTATTAGTGTAACGTAACATAAAACATGCAGAAACACCTGAACTGGCTCACAGATTAAAGTCAATTTGCATATTGTTTTCATCAGCAAAAGCTGCTTGTGCTTTCAATTTGATTCGCTGTATGATTCAGATGTAATTGAAGGTAAAAAGTTGCATTAAAGATGCTCGCGCTACCGAGTCACACAATGCCATAACAGAATTCTCACACCACCAACTGATTTATTTTTAATCTAAAAATAAAGATTAAAAAAAAAGGAAAAAGATCTCCCCTTCCATGATTTGAACCCCAGACCTCAAGGTGCAAAACGCAGACAGTACCCACTAGAATAAACAGTCTATACATGTTGAGAGCATCACCTGTTTTGTATGTGATTTGAAGTGTGCAATGAAAGCAGACAATGTGTACATTGTCAATAGCAGGCTCAGCATTTGGCAGCAATGAATAGAAGCAAAAGAAGGTGGGGAGTTGGTGAGCCATATATTGAGCTCAATGCAGATGAATTATAATTGTGTGATGGTGGTTGGAGGTGGTTTAGGAACTTGGGTGGCCATACACAGAGAGGAAGGGAGAAGGGAAGAACAAAGTAGTGTATTTTAAAAGTATTGAACCTAACAAGATCTCTCATTATGTTAAACTTGCCCTCTGTTATGAGGACAATACAATGTCTACTGTATAGCAGAAATGTCAAGTGATAGGATGTTGAGAGAATTGTTTTGAGTCTAAGGTCATAGGAGTGCTGTGTGACTTGGTAGCATCGTGCATCTTTTAATGCATCTTTTCACCCAAATATGCATCTTATTAGAACAATCTGCTTTTGCTGATTAAAATGATATGCAGCATGCCTATGTTCTGTGATCCAGTACAGGTGTATCTTCAAGAAAACCACTAAGTTTAAGTGTTATAGTCGCTATTAGTGTAACGTAACATAAAACATGCAGAAACACCTGAACTGGCTCACAGATTATAGGCAATTTGCATATTGTTTTCATCAGCAAAAGCTGCTTGTGCTTTCAATTTGATTCGCTGTATGATTCAGATGTAATTGAAGGTAAAAAGTTGCATTAAAGATGCTCGCACTAACGAGTCACACCATGCCATAAAAGAATTCGCACACACCACCAAGTGATTTATTTTTAATCTAAAAATAAAGATTCAAAAGAAAAGGAAACAAAACTCCCCTTTCATGATTTGAACCCCAGACCTCATGGTGCAAAGCGCAGACAGTACCCACTAGCCTAAACAGTCTATCCATGTTGAGAGCATCACCTGTTTTGTATGTGATTTGAAGTGTGCAATGAAAGCAGACAATGTGTACATTGTCAATAGAAGCCTCAGCATTTGGCAGCATTTAATAGAAGCAAAAGAAGGTGGAGTGTTGATGAGCCATATAATGAGCTGAATGCAGATGAATAGTAATTGTGTGATGGTGGTTGGAGGTGGTTTAGGAACTTGGGTGGCCATACACAGAGAGGAAGGGAGAAGGGAAGAACAAAGTAGTGTATTTTAAAAGTATTGAACCTAACATGATCTCTCATTATGTGAAACTTGCCCCCTGTTATGAGTACAATACAATGTCTACTGTATAGCAGAAATGTCAAGTGATAGGATGTTGAGAGAATTGTTTTGAGTCTAAGGTGATAGGAGTGCTGAGTGACTTGGTAGCATCGTGCATCTTTTAATGCATCTTTTCACCCAAATATGCATCTTATTAGAACAATCTGCTTTTGCTGATTAAAATGATATGCAGCATGCCTATGTTGTGTGATCCAGTACAGGTGTATCTTCAAGAAAACCACTATGTTAAAGTGGTATAGTCGCTATTAGTGTAACGTAACATAAAACATGCAGAAACACCTGAACTGGCTCACAGATTATAGGCAATTTGCACATTGTTTTCATCAGCAAAAGCTGCTTGTGCTTTCAATTTGATTTGCTGTGTGATTCAGATGTAATTGAAGGTAAAAAGTTGCATTAAAGATGCTCACGCTACCGAGTCACACCATGCCTTAACAGAATTCACACACACCACCAAGAGATTTATTTTTAATCTAAAAATAAAGATTCAAAAGAAAAGGAAGAAAACTCCCCTTCCATGATTTGAACCCTAGACCTCAAGGTGCAAAGCGCAGACAGTACCCACTAGCTTAAACAGTCTATCCATGTTGAAAGCTTCACCTGTTTTGTATGTGATTTGAGGTGTGCAATGAAAGCAGACAATGTGAACATTGTCAATAGCAGGCTCAGCATGCAGAAGCATTGAATAGAATCAAAAGAAAGTGTTGTGTTGGTGAGCCATATAATGAGCTGAATACAGATGAATAGTAATTGTGTGATGGTGGGGGGAGGTGGTCTAGGAACTTGGGTGGCCATACACAGAGAGGAAGGAGAAGGGAAGAACAAAGTAGTGTATTTTAAAATTATTGAACCCTGACATGATCTCTCATTATGTGAAACTTGCCCCATGTTATGTGTACAATACAATGTCTACTGTATAGCAGAAATTTCAAGTGATAGGATGTTGAGAGAAATGTTTTGAGTCTAAGGTCATAGGAGTGCTGTGTGACTTGGTAGCATCGAGCATCTTTTAATGCATCTTTTCACCCTAAAATGCATCTTATTAGAACAATCTGCTTCAGCTGATTAAAGATATGCAGCATGTCTATGTTCTGTGATACAGTACAGGTGTATCTTCAATAAAACCACTACGTTAAAGTGTTATAGTCGCTATTAGTGTAACGTAACATAAAACATGCAGAAACACCTGAGCTGGCTCACAGATTATAGGCAATTTGCATATTGTTTTCATCAGCAAAAGCTGCTTGTGCTTTCAATTTGATTCGCTGTATGATTCAGATGTAATTGAAGGTAAAATGTTGCATTAAAGATGCTCGCGCTTCCTAGTCACACCATGCCATAACAGAATTCACACACACCACCAAGTGATTTTTTTTTAATCTAAAAATAAAGATTCAAAAGAAATGGAAAAAAAAAGTCCCCTTCCATGATTTGAACCCCAGAACTCAAGGTGCAAAGCGCAGACAGTACCCACTAGCATAAACAGTCTATCCATGTTGAGCGCATCACCTGTTTTGTATGTGATTTGAAGTGTGCAATGAAAGCAGACAATTTGTACATTGTCAATAGCAGGCTCAGCATGCAGAAGCATTGAATAGAAGCAAAAGAAGGTGGGGAGTTGGTGAGCAATATATTAAGCTCAATACAGATGAATAGTAATTGTGTGATGGTGGGGGAGGTGGTCTAGGAACTTGGGTGGCCATAAACAGAGAGGAAGGGAGAAGGGAAGAACAAAGTAGTGTATTTTAAAAGTATTGAACTTAACATGATCTCTCATTATGTGAAACTTGCCCCCTGTTACGAGTACAATACAATGTATACTGTATAGCAGAAATGTCAAGTAATAGGATGTTGAGAGAATTGCTTTTAGTCTAAGGTCATAGGGGTGCTGTGTGACTTGGTAGCATCGTGCATCTTTTAATGCATCTTTTCACCTTAAATTAATCTTACTAGAACAAACTGCTTCTGCTGATTAAAATGATATGCTGCATGCCTATGTTCTGTGATCCAGTACAGGTGTATCTTCATAAAAACCACTACATTAAAGTGTTATAGTCGCTATTAGTGTAACGTAACATAAAACATGCAGAAACACCTGAACTGGCTCACAGATTATTGGCAATTTGCATATTGTTTTCATCAGCAAAAGCTGCTTGTGCTTTCAATTTGATTTGCTGTATGATTCAGATGTAATTGAAGGTAAAAAGTTGCATTAAAGATGCTCACGCTACCGAGTCACACCATGCCATAACAGAATTCACACACACCACCAAGTGATTTATTTTTAATCTAAAAATAAAGATTCAAAAGAAAAGGAAAAAAAACTCCCCTTCCATGATTTGAACCCCAGACCTCAAGGTGCAAAACGCAAACAGTACCCACTAGCCTAAACAGTCTATACATGTTGAGAACATCACCTGTTTTGTATGTGATTTGAAGTGTGCAATGAAAGCAGATATTGTCAATTGAAAGCAGTACATTGTCAATAGCAGGCTCAGCATTTGGCAGCAATGAATAGAAGCAAAAGAAGGTGGGGAGTTGGTGAGCCATATAATGAGCTCAATGCAGATGAATAGTAATTGTGTGATGGTGGGGGGAGGTGTTCTAGGAACTTGGGTGACCATACACAGAGAGGAAGGGAGAAGGGAAGAACAAAGTAGTGTATTTTAAAAGTATTGAACCTAACATGATCTCTCATTATGTGAAACTTGCCCCCTTTTATGTGTACAATACAATGTCTACTGTATAGCAGAAGTTTCAAGTGATAGGATGTTGAGTGAAATGTTTTGAGTCTAAGGTCATAGGAGTGCTGTGTGACTTGGTTGCATCGTGCATCTTTTAATGCATCTTTTCACAGTAAAATGCATCTTATTAGAACAATCTGCTTCAGCTGATTAAAGATATGCAGCATGTCTATGTTCTGTAATACAGTACAGGTGTATCTTCAAGAAAACCACTACGTTAAAGTGTTATAGTCGCTATTAGTGTAACGTAACATAAAACATGCAGAAACACCTGAACTGGCTCACAGATTATAGGCAATTTGCATATTGTTTTCATCAGCAAAAGCTGCATGTGCTTTCAATTTGATTCGCTGTATGATTCAGATGTAATTGAAGGTAAAAAGTTGCATTTAAGATGCTCGCGCTACCTTGTCACACCATGCCATAACAGAATTCACACACACCACCAAGTGATTTATTTTTAATCTAAAAATAAAGATTCCAAAGAACAGGAAAAAAAACTCCCCTTCCATGATTTGAACCCCAGACCTCAAAGTGCAAAGCACAGACAGAACCCACTAGCCTAAACAGTCTATCCATATTGAGAGCATCACCTGTTTTGTATGTGATTTGAAGTGTACAATGAAAGCAGACAATGTGTACATTGTCAATAGCAGGCTCAGCATGCGGCAGCAGTGAATAGAAGCAAAAGAAGGAGGGGAATTGGTGAGCCATATATTGAGCTCAATACAGATGAATAGTAATTGTGTGAGGGTGCTTGGAGGTGGTTTAGGAACTTGGGTGGCCATACACAGAGAGGAAGGGAGAAGGGAAGAACAAAGTAGTGTATTTTAAAAGTATTGAACCAAACAAGATCTCTCATTATGTGAAACTTGCCCCCTGTTATGAGTACAATACAATGTCTACTGTATAGCAGAAATGTCAAGTGATAGGATGTTGAGAGAATTGTTTTGAGTCTAAGGTCATAGGAGTGCTGTGTGACTTGGTAGCATCGTAAATCTTTTAATGCATCTTTTCACCCTAAAATGCATCTTATTAGAACAATCTGCTTTTGCTGATTAACATGATATGCAGCATGCCTATGTTCTGTGATCCAGTACAGGTGTATCTTCAAGAAAACCACTATGTTAAAGTGGTATGGTCGCTATTAGTGTAACGTAACATAAAACATGCAGAAACACCGGAACTGGCTCACAGATTATATGCAATTTGCATATTGTTTTCATCAGCAAAAGCTGCTTGTGCTTACAATTTGACTCGCTGTATGATTCAGATGTAATTGAAGGTAAAAAGTTGCATTAAAGATGCTTGCGCTACCGAGTCACACCATGCCATAAAAGAATTCACACACACCACCAAGTGATTTATTTTTAATCTAAAAATAAAGATTCAAAAGAAATGGAAAAAAAACTCCCATTCCATGATTTGAACCCCAGACCTCAAGGTGCAAAGCACAGACAGTACCCTCTAGCCTAAACAGTCTATCCATGTTGAGAGCATCACCTGTTTTGTTTGTGATTTGAAGTGTGCAATGAAAGCAGACAATGTGTACATTGTCAATAGCAGGCTCAGCATTTGGCAGCATTGAATAGAATCAAAAGAAAGTGTGGTGTTGGTGAGCCATATAATGAGCTCAATGCAGATGAATAGTAATTGTGTGATGGTGGGGGAGGTGGTCTAGGAACTTGAGTGGCCATACACAGAGTGGAAGGGAGAATGGAAGAACAAAGTAGTGTATTTTAAAAGTATTGAACCTAACATGATCTCTCATTATGTGAAACTTGCCCCCTTTTATGTGTACAATACAATGTCTACTGTATAGCAGAAATTTCAAGTGATAGGATGTTGAGAGAAATGTTTTGAGTCTAAGGTCATAGGAGTGCTGTGTGACTTGGTAGCATTGTGCATCTTTTAATGCATCTTTTCACAGTAAAATGCATCTTATTAGAACAATCTGCTTCAGCTGATTAAAGATATGCAGCATATCAATGTTCTGTGATACAGTACAGGTGTATCTTCAAGAAAACCACTACGTTTAAGTGTTATAGTCGCTATTAGTGTAACGTAACATAAAACATGCAGAAACACCTGAACTGGATCACAGATTATAGGCAATTTGCATATTGTTTTCATCAGGAAAAGCTGCTTGTGCTTTCAATTTGATTCGCTGTATGATTCAGATGTAATTGAAGGTAAAAAGTTGCATTAAAGATGCTTGCTCTACCGAGTCACACCATGCCATAAAAGGATTCACACACACCACCAAGTGATTTATTTTTAATCTAAAAATAAAGATTCAAAAGAAAAGGAAAAAAAACTCCCCTTCCATTATTTGAACCCCAGACCTCAAGGTGCAAAGTGCAGACAGTACTCACTCACCTAAACAGTCTATCCATGTTGAGAACATCACCTGTTGTGTATGTGATGTGAAGTGTGCAATTAAAGAAGACAATGTATACCTTGTCAATAGCAGGCTAAGCATGCGGCAGCATTGAATAGAAGCGAAAGAAGGTGGGGAGTTGGTGAGCCATATAATGAGCTCAATGCAGATGAATTATAATTGTGTGATGGTGGGGGGAGGTGGTTTAGGAATTTGGGTGGTCATACACAGAGAGGAAGGGAGAAGGAAAGTACAAAGTAGTGTATTTTAAAAGTTTTGAACCTAACATGATCTCTCATTATGTGAAACTTGCCCCCTGTTATATGTACAATACAGTGTCTACTGTATAGAAGAAATTTCAAGTGATAGGATGTTGAGAGAAATGTTTTGAGTCTAAGGTCATGGGAGTGCTGTGTGACTTGGTAGCATCGTGCATCTTTTAATGCGTCTTTTTACCCTAAAATGCATCTTATTAGAACAATCTGCTTCTGCTGATTAAAATGATATGCAGCATGCCTATGTACTGTGATCCAGTACAGGTATTTCTTCAAGAAAACCACTATGTTTAAGTGTTATAGTCGCTATTAGTGTAACGTAACATAAAACATGCAGAAACACCTGAACTGGCTCACAGATTATAGGCAATTTGCATATTGTTTTCATCAGCAAAAGCTGCTTGTGCTTTCAATTTGATTCGCTGTATGATTCAGATGTAATTGAAGGTAAAAAGTTGCATTAAAGATGCTCGCGCTACCGAGTCACACAATGCCATAACAGAATTCACACACACCACCAAGTGATTTATTTTTAATCTAAAAATAAAGATTCAAAAGAAAAGGAAACAAAACTCACCTTTCATGATTTGAACCCCAGACCTCAAGGTGCAAAGCGCAGACAGTACCCACTAGCCTAAACAGTCTATGCATGTTGAGAGCATCACCTGTTTTGTATGTCATTTGAAGTGTGCAATGAAAGCAGACAATGTGTACATTGTCAATAGCAGGCTCAGCATTTGGCAGCATTGAATAGAATCAAAAGAAAGTGTGGTGTTGGTGAGCCATATAATGAGCTCAATGCAGATGAATAGTAATTGTGTGATGGTGGGGGAGGTGGTCTAGGAACTTGAGTGGCCATACACAGAGAGGAAGGGAGAAGGGAAGAACAAAGTAGTGTATTTTAAAAGTATTGAACCTAACATGATCTCTCATTATGTGAAACTTGCCCCCTTTTATGTGTACAATACAATGTCTACTGTATAGCAGAAATTTCAAGTGATAGGATGTTGAGAGAAATGTTTTGAGTCTAAGGTCATAGGAGTGCTGAGTGACTTGGTAGCATTGTGCATCTTTTAATGCATCTTTTCACAGTAAAATGCATCTTATTAGAACAATCTGCTTCAGCTGATTAAAGATATGCAGCATATCAATGTTCTGTGATACAGTACAGGTGTATCTTCAAGAAAACCACTACGTTTAAGTGTTATAGTCGCTATTAGTGTAACGTAACATAAAACATGCAGAAACACCTGAACTGGATCACAGATTATAGGCAATTTGCATATTGTTTTCATCAGGAAAAGCTGCTTGTGCTTTCAATTTGATTCGCTGTATGATTCAGATGTAATTGAAGGTAAAAAGTTGCATTAAAGATGCTTGCTCTACCGAGTCACACCATGCCATAAAAGGATTCACACACACCACCAAGTGATTTATTTTTAATCTAAAAATAAAGATTCAAAAGAAAAGGAAAAAAAACTCCCCTTCCATTATTTGAACCCCAGATATCAAGGTGCAAAGTGCAGACAGTACTCACTCACCTAAACAGTCTATCCATGTTGAGAACATCACCTGTTGTGTATGTGATGTGAAGTGTGCAATTATAGAAGACAATGTATACATTGTCAATAGCAGGCTAAGCATGCGGCAGCATTGAATAGAAGCGAAAGAAGGTGGGGAGTTGGTGAGCCATATAATGAGCTCAATGCAGATGAATTATAACTGTGTGATGGTGGGGGGAGGTGGTTTAGGAATTTGGGTGGTCATACACAGAGAGGAAGGGAGAAGGAAAGTACAAAGTAGTGTATTTTAAAAGTTTTGAACCTAACATGATCTCTCATTATGTGAAACTTGCCCCCTGTTATGTGTACAATACAGTGTCTACTGTATAGAAGAAATTTCAAGTGATAGGATGTTGAGAGAAATGTTTTGAGTCTAAGGTCATGGGAGTGCTGTGTGACTTGGTAGCATCGTGCATATTTTAATGCGTCTTTTTACCCTAAAATGCATCTTATTAGAACAATCTGCTTCTGCTGATTAAAATGATATGCAGCATGCCTATGTACTGTGATCCAGTACAGGTATTTCTTCAAGAAAACCACTATGTTTAAGTGTTATAGTCGCTATTAGTGTAACGTAACATAAAACATGCAGAAACACCTGAACTGGCTCACAGATTATAGGCAATTTGCATATTGTTTTCATCAGCAAAAGCTGCTTGTGCTTTCAATTTGATTCGCTGTATGATTCAGATGTAATTGAAGGTAAAAAGTTGCATTAAAGATGCTCGCGCTACCGAGTCACACAATGCCATAACAGAATTCACACACACCACCAAGTGATTTATTTTTAATCTAAAAATAAAGATTCAAAAGTAAAGGAAACAAAACTCACCTTTCATGATTTGAACCCCAGACCTCAAGGTGCAAAGCGCAGACAGTACCCACTAGCCTAAACAGTCTATGCATGTTGAGAGCATCACCTGTTTTATATGTCATTTGAAGTGTGCAATGAAAGCAGACAATATGTACATTGTCAATAGCAGGCTCAGCATTTGGCAGCATTGAATAGAATCAAAAGAAAGTGTGGTGTTGGTGAGCCATATAATGAGCTCAATGCAGATGAATAGTAATTGTGTGATGGTGGGGGAGGTGGTCTAGGAACTTGAGTGGCCATACACAGAGAGGAAGGGAGAAGGGAAGAACAAAGTAGTGTATTTTAAAAGTATTGAACCTAACATGATCTCTCATTATGTGAAACTTGCCCCCTTTTATGTGTACAATACAATGTCTACTGTATAGCAGAAATTTCAAGTGATAGGATGTTGAGAGAAATGTTTTGAGTCTAAGGTCATAGGAGTGCTGTGTGACTTGGTAGCATTGTGCATCTTTTAATGCATCTTTTCACAGTAAAATGCATCTTATTAGAACAATCTGCTTCAGCTGATTAAAGATATGCAGCATATCAATGTTCTGTGATACAGTACAGGTGTATCTTCAAGAAAACCACTACGTTTAAGTGTTATAGTCGCTATTAGTGTAACGTAACATAAAACATGCAGAAACACCTGAACTGGATCACAGATTATAGGCAATTTGCATATTGTTTTCATCAGGAAAAGCTGCTTGTGCTTTCAATTTGATTCGCTGTATGATTCAGATGTAATTGAAGGTAAAAAGTTGCATTAAAGATGCTTGCTCTACCGAGTCACACCATGCCATAAAAGGATTCACACACACCACCAAGTGATTCATTTTTAATCTAAAAATAAAGATTCAAAAGAAAAGGAAAAAAAACTCCCCTTCCATTATTTGAACCCCAGATATCAAGGTGCAAAGTGCAGACAGTACTCACTCACCTAAACAGTCTATCCATGTTGAGAACATCACCTGTTGTGTATGTGATGTGAAGTGTGCAATTAAAGAAGACAATGTATACCTTGTCAATAGCAGGCTAAGCATGCGGCAGCATTGAATAGAAGCGAAAGAAGGTGGGGAGTTGGTGAGCCATATAATGAGCTCAATGCAGATGAATTATAATTGTGTGATGGTGGGGGGAGGTGGTTTAGGAATTTGGGTGGTCATACACAGAGAGGAAGGGAGAAGGAAAGTACAAAGTAGTGTATTTTAAAAGTTTTGAACCTAACATGATCTCTCATTATGTGAAACTTGCCCCCTGTTATGTGTACAATACAGTGTCTACTGTATAGAAGAAATTTCAAGTGATAGGATGTTGAGAGAAATGTTTTGAGTCTAAGGTCATGGGAGTGCTGTGTGACTTGGTAGCATCGTGCATCTTTTAATGCGTCTTTTTACCCTAAAATGCATCTTATTAGAACAATCTGCTTCTGCTGATTAAAATGATATGCAGCATGCCTATGTACTGTGATCCAGTACAGGTATTTCTTCAAGAAAACCACTATGTTTAAGTGTTATAGTCGCTATTAGTGTAACGTAACATAAAACATGCAGAAACACCTGAACTGGCTCACAGATTATAGGCAATTTGCATATTGTTTTCATCAGCAAAAACTGCTTGTGCTTTCAATTTGATTCGCTGTATGATTCAGATGTAATTGAAGGTAAAAAGTTGCATTAAAGATGCTCGCGCTACCGAGTCACTCAATGCCATAACAGAATTCACACACACCACCAAGTGATTTATTTTTAATCTAAAAATAAAGATTCAAAAGAAAAGGAAACAAAACTCACCTTTCATGATTTGAACCCCAGACCTCAAGGTGCAAAGCGCAGAAAGTACCCACTAGCCTAAACAGTCTATGCATGTTGAGAGCATCACCTGTTTTGTATGTCATTTGAAGTGTGCAATGAAAGCAGACAATGTGTACATTGTCAATAGAAGCCTCAGCATTTGGCAGCATTTAATAGAAGCAAAAGAAGGTGGGGTGTTGGTGAGCCATATATTGAGCTCAATGCAGATGAATAGTAATTGTGTGATGGTGGTTGGAGGTGGTTTAGGAACTTGGGTGGCCATACACAGAGAGGAAGGGAGAAGGGAAGAACAAAGTAGTGTATTTTAAAAGTATTGAACCTAACATGATCTCTCATTATGTGAAACTTGCCCCCTGTTGTGAGTACAATACAAGGTCTACTGTATAGCAGTATTGTCAAGTGATAGGATGTTGAGAGAATTGTTTTAAGTCTAAGGTCATAGGAGTGCTGTTTGACTTGGTAGCATCGTGCATCTTTTAATGCATCTTTTCACCCTAAAATGCATCTTACTAGAACAAACTGCTTCTGCTGATTAAAATGATATGCAGCATGCCTATGTTCTGTGATCCAGTACAGGTGTATCTTCATGAAAACCACTACATTAAAGTGTTATAGTCGCTATTAGTGTAACGTAAAATAAAACATGCAGAAACACCTGATCTGGCTCACAGATTATAGGCAATTTACATATTATATTTATCAGCAAAAGCTGCTTGTGCTTTTAATTTGATTCACTGTATGATTCAGATGTAATTGAATGTAAAAAGTTGCATTAAAGATGCTCACGCTACCGAGTCACACCATGCCATAACAGAATTCACACACACCACCAAGTGATTTATTATTAATCTAAAAATAAAGATTCAAAAGAAAAGGAAAAAACTCCCCTTCCATGATTTGAACCCCAGATCTCAAGTTGCAAAGTGCAGACAGTACCCACTCACCTAAACAGTCTATCCATGTTGAGAACATCACCTGTTGTGTATGTGATGTGAAGTGTGCAATTAAAGCAGACAATGTATACCTTGTCAATAGCAGGCTGAGCATGTGGTAGCATTGAATAGAAGCGAAAGAAGGTGGGGTGTTGGTGAGCCATATACTGAACTCAATCCAGATGAATTATAATTGTGTGATGGTGGGGGGAGGTGGTTTAGGAACTTGGGTGGCCATACACAGAGAGGAAGGGAGAAGGAAAGTACAAAGTAGTGTATTTTAAAAGTTTTGAACCTAACATGATCTCTCATTATGTGAAACTTGCCCCCTGTTATGTGTACAATACAGTATCTACTGTATAGAAGAAATTTCAAGTGATAGGATGTTGAGAGAAATGTTTTGAGTCTAAGGTCATGGGAATGCTGGGTGACTTGGTAGCATCGTGCATCTTTTAATGCGTCTTTTTACCCTAAAATGCATCTTATTAGAACAATCTGCTTCTGCTGATTAAAATGATATTCAGCATGCCTATGTTCTGTGATCCAGTACAGGTATTTCTTCAAGAAAACCACTATGTTTAAGTGTTATAGTCGCTATTAGTGTAACGTAACATAAAACATGCAGAAACACCTGAACTGGCTCACAGATTATAGGCAATTTGCATATTGTTTTCATCAGCAAAAGCATCTTGTGCTTACAATTTGATTCGCTATATGATTCAGATGTAATTG
This sequence comes from Taudactylus pleione, assembly GCA_031769625.1. Lineage (NCBI taxonomy): Eukaryota > Metazoa > Chordata > Amphibia > Anura > Myobatrachidae > Taudactylus > Taudactylus pleione. The sequence goes on from JAUIMM010000759.1 coordinate 9,220,828, forward strand.
AAGGTAAAAAGTTGCATTAATAATGCTTGCGCTACCGAGTCACACCATGCCATAAAAGAATTCACACACACCACCAAGTGATTTATTTTTAATCTAAAAATAAAGATTCAAAATAAAAGGAGACAAAACTCACGTTTCATGATTTGAACCCCAGACCTGAAGGTGAAAAGCACAGACAGTACCCACTAGCCTAAACAGTGTATTCATGTTGAGAGCATCACCTGTTTTGTAAGTGATTTCAAGTGTGCAATGAAAGCAGACAATGTGTACATTGTCAATAGAAGCCTCAGCATTTGGCAGCAGTTAATAGAAGCAAAAGAAAGTGGGGTGTTGGTGAGCCATATAATGAGCTGAATGCAGATGAATAGTAATTGAGTGATGGTGGTTGGACGTGGGTTAGGAACTTGGGTGGCCATACACAGAGAGGAAGGGAGAAGGGAGGAACAAAGTAGTGTATTTTAAAAGTATTGAACCTAACATGATCTCTCATTATGTGAAACTTGCCCCCTGTTATGAGTACAATACAATGTCTACTGTATAGCAGAAATGTCAAGTGATAGGATGTTGAGAGAATTGTTTTGAGTCTAAGGTCATAGGAGTGCTGTGTGACTTGGTAGCATCGCGCATCTTTTAATGCATCTTTTCACCCAAACATGCATCTTATTAGAACAATCTGCTTTTGCTGATTAAAATGATATGCAGCATGTCTATGTTCTGTGATCCAGTACAGGTGTATCTTCAAGAAAACCACTATGTTAAAGTGGCATAGTCGCTATTAGTGTAACATAACATAAAACATGCAGAAACACCTGAACTGGCTCACAGATTATAGGCAATTTGCATATAGTTTTCATCAGCAAAAGCTGCTTGTGCTTTCAATTTGATTCGCTGTATGATTCAGATGTAATTGAAGGTAAAAAGTTGCATCAAAGATGCTTGCACTACCGAGTCACACAATGCCATAACAGAATTCACACACCACCAACTGATTTATTTTTAATCTAAAAATAAAGATTCAAAAGAAAAGGAAAAAAAACTCCCATTCCATGATTTGAACCCCAGACCTCAAGGTGCAAAGCACAGACAGTACCCTCTAGCCTAAACAGTCTATCCATGTTGAGAGCATCACCTGTTTTGTTTGTGATTTGAAGTGTGCAATGAAAGCAGACAATGTGTACATTGTCAATAGCAGGCTCAGCATTTGGCAGCATTGAATAGAATCAAAAGAAAGTGTGGTGTTGGTGAGCCATATAATGAGCTCAATGCAGATGAATAGTAATTGTGTGATGGTGGGGGGAGGTGGTCTAGGAACTTGAGTGGCCATACACAGAGAGGAAGGGAGAAGGGAAGAACAAAGTAGTGTATTTTAAAAGTATTGAACCTAACATGATCTCTCATTATGTGAAACTTGCCCCCTTTTATGTGTACAATACAATGTCTACTGTATAGCAGAAATTTCAAGTGATAGGATGTTGAGAGAATTGTTTTGAGTCTAAGGTCATAGGAGTGCGGTTTGACTTGGTAGCATCGTGCATCTTTTAATGCATCTTTTCACCCTAAAATGCATCTTACTAGAACAAACTGCTTCTGCTGATTAAAATGATATGCAGCATGCCTATGTTCTGTGATCCAGTAGAGGTGTATCTTCATGAAAACCACTACATTAAAGTGTTATAGTCGCTATTAGTGTAACGTAAAATAAAACATGCAGAAACACCTGAACTGGCTCACAGATTATAGGCAATTTACATATTATTTTCATCAGCAAAAGCTGCTTGTGCTTTCAATTTGATTCGCTGTATGATTCAGATGTAATTGAAGGTAAAAAGTTGCATTAAAGATGCTCACGCTACCGAGTCACACCATGCCATAACAGAATTCACACACACCACCAAGTGATTTATTTTTAATCTAAAGATAAAGATTCAAAAGAAAAGGAAAAAAACTCCCCTTCCATGATTTGAACCCCAGATCTCAAGGTGCAAAGTGCAGACAGTACCCACTCACCTAAACAGTCTATCCATGTTGAGAACATCACCTGTTTTGTATGTGATGTGAAGCGTGCAATTAAAGCAGACAATGTGTACATTGTCAATAGCAGGCTCAGCATTTGGCAGCAATGAATAGAAGCAAAAGAAGGTGGGGAGTTGGTGAGCCATATATTGAGCTCAATGCAGATGAATTATAATTGTGTGATGGTGGTTGGAGGTGGTTTAGGAACTTGGGTGGCCATGCACAGAGAGGAAGGGAGAAGGGAAGAACAAAGTAGTGTATTTTAAAAGTATTGAACCTAACATGATCTCTCATTATGTGAAACTTGCCCTCTGTTATGAGTACAATACAATGTCTACTGTATAGCAGAAATGTCAAGTGACAGGATGTTGAGAGAATTGTTTTGAGTCTAAGGTCATAGGAGTGCTGTGTGACTTGGTAGCATCGTGCATCTTTTAATGCATCTTTTCACCCAAATATGCATCTTATTAGAACAATCTGCTTTTGCTGATTAAAATGATATGCAGCATGCCTATGTTCTGTGATCCAGTATAGGTGTATCTTCAAGAAAACCACTACGTTTAAGTGTTATAGTCGCTATTAGTGTAACGTAACATAAAACATGCAGAAACACCTGAACTGGCTCACAGATTATAGGCAATTTGCATATTGTTTTCATCAGCAAAAGCTGCTTGTGCTTTCAATTTGATTCGCTGTATGATTCAGATGTAATTGAAGGTAAAAAGTTGCATTAAAGATGCTCGCACTAACGAGTCACACCATGCCATAAAAGAATTCGCACACACCACCAAGTGATTTATTTTTAATCTAAAAATAAAGATTCAAAAGAAAAGGAAACAAAACTCCCCTTTCATGATTTGAACCCCAGACCTCATGGTGCAAATCGCAGACAGTACCCATTAGCCTAAACAGTCTATCCATGTTGAGAGCATCACCTGTTTTGTATGTGATTTGAAGTGTGCAATGAAAGCAGACAATGTGTACATTGTCAATAGAAGCCTCAGCATTTGGCAGCATTTAATAGAAGCAAAAGAAGGTGGGGTGTTGATGAGCCATATAATGAGCTGAATGCAGATGAATAGTAATTGTGTGATGGTGGTTGGAGGTGGTTTAGGAACTTGGGTGGCCATACACAGAGAGGAAGGGAGAAGGGAAGAACAAAGTAGTGTATTTTAAAAGTATTGAACCTAACATGATCTCTCATTATGTGAAACTTGCCCCCTGTTATGAGTACAATACAATGTCTACTGTATAGCAGAAATGTCAAGTGATAGGATGTTGAGAGAATTGTTTTGAGTCTAAGGTGATAGGAGTGCTGTGTGACTTGGTAGCATCGTGCATCTTTTAATGCATCTTTTCACCCAAATATGCATCTTATTAGAACAATCTGCTTTTGCTGATTAAAATGATATGCAGCATGCCTATGTTCTGTGATTCAGTACAGGTGTATCTTCAAGAAAACCACTATGTTAAAGTGGTATAGTCGCTATTAGTGTAACGTAACATAAAACATGCAGAAACACCTGAACTGGCTCACAGATTATAGGCAATTTGCACATTGTTTTCATCAGCAAAAGCTGCTTGTGCTTTCAATTTGATTTGCTGTATGATTCAGATGTAATTGAAGGTAAAAAGTTGCATTAAAGATGCTCACGCTACCGAGTCACACCATGCCTTAACAGAATTCACACACACCACCAAGAGATTTATTTTTAATCTAAAAATAAAGATTCAAAAGAAAAGGAAGAAAACTCCCCTTCCATGATTTGAACCCCAGACCTCAAGGTGCAAAGCACAGACAGTACCCACTAGCCTAAACAGTCTATCCATGTTGAAAGCTTCACCTGTTTTGTATGTGATTTGAGGTGTGCAATGAAAGCAGACAATGTGAACATTGTCAATAGCAGGCTCAGCATGCAGAAGCATTGAATAGAATCAAAAGAAAGTGTTGTGTTGGTGAGCCATATAATGAGCTCAATACAGATGAATAGTAATTGTGTGATGGTGGGGGGAGGTGGTCTAGGAACTTGGGTGGCCATACACAGAGAGGAAGGAGAAGGGAAGAACAAAGTAGTGTATTTTAAAATTATTGAACCCTGACATGATCTCTCATTATGTGAAACTTGCCCCCTGTTATGTGTACAATACAATGTCTACTGTATAGCAGAAATTTCAAGTGATAGGATGTTGAGAGAAATGTTTTTATCTAAGGTCATAGGAGTGCTGTGTGACTTGGTAGCATCGAGCATCTTTTAATGCATCTTTTCACCCTAAAATGCATCTTATTAGAACAATCTGCTTCAGCTGATTAAAGATATGCAGCATGTCTATGTTCTGTGATACAGTACAGGTGTATCTTCAAGAAAACCACTACGTTAAAGTGTTATAGTCACTATTAGTGTAACGTAACATAAAACATGCAGAAACACCAGAGCTGGCTCACAGATTATAGGCAATTAGCATATTGTTTTCATCAGCAAAATCTGCTTGTGCTTTCAATTTGATTCGCTGTATGATTCAGATGTAATTGAAGGTAAAATGTTGCATTAAAGATGCTCGCGCTTCCTAGTCACACCATGCCATAACAGAAATCACACACACCACCAAGTGATTTTTTTTTAATCTAAAAATAAAGATTCAAAAGAAATGGAAAAAAAAAGTCCCCTTCCATGATTTGAATCCCAGAACTCAAGGTGCAAAGCGCAGACAGTACCCACTAGCATAAACAGTCTATCCATGTTGAGCGCATCACCTGTTTTGTATGTGATTTGAAGTGTGCAATGAAAGCAGACAATTTGTACATTGTCAATAGCAGGCTCAGCATGCAGAAGCATTGAATAGAAGCAAAAGAAGGTGGGGAGTTGGTGAGCAATATATTAAGCTCAATACAGATGAATAGTAATTGTGTGATGGTGGGGGAGGTGGTCTAGGAACTTGGGTGACCATAATCAGAGAGGAAGGGAGAAGGGAAGAACAAAGTAGTGTATTTTAAAAGTATTGAACTTAACATGATCTCTCATTATGTGAAACTTGCCCCCTGTTATGAGTACAATACAATGTATACTGTATAGCAGAAATGTCAAGTAATAGGATGTTGAGAGAATTGCTTTTAGTATAAGGTCATAGGGGTGCTGTGTGACTTGGTAGCATCGTGCATCTTTTAATGCATCTTTTCACCTTAAATTAATCTTACTAGAACAAACTGCTTCTGCTGATTAAAATGATATGCTGCATGCCTATGTTCTGTGATCCAGTACAGGTGTATCTTCATAAAAACCACTACATTAAAGTGTTATAGTCGCTATTAGTGTAACGTAACATAAAACATGCAGAAACACCTGAACTGGCTCACAGATTATAGGCAATTTGCATATTGTTTTCATCAGCAAAAGCTGCTTGTGCTTTCAATTTGATTCGCTGTATGATTCAGATGTAATTGAAGGTAAAAAGTTGCATTAAAGATGCTCGCACTAACGAGTCACACCATGCCATAAAAGAATTCGCACACACCACCAAGTGATTTATTTTTAATCTAAAAATAAAGATTCAAAAGAAAAGGAAACAAAACTCCCCTTTCATGATTTGAACCCCAGACCTCATGGTGCAAAGCGCAGACAGTACCCACTAGCCTAAACAGTCTATCCATGTTGAGAGCATCACCTGTTTTGTATGTGATTTGAAGTGTGCAATGAAAGCAGACAATGTGTACATTGTCAATAGAAGCCTCAGCATTTGGCAGCATTTAATAGAAGCAAAAGAAGGTGGGGTGTTGATGAGCCATATATTGAGCTGAATGCAGATGAATAGTAATTGTGTGATGGTGGTTGGAGGTGGTTTAGGAACTTGGGTGGCCATACACAGAGAGGAAGGGAGAAGGGAAGAACAAAGTAGTGTATTTTAAAAGTATTGAACCTAACATGATCTCTCATTATGTGAAACTTGCCCCCTGTTATGAGTACAATACAATGTCTACTGTATAGCAGAAATGTCAAGTGATAGGATGTTGAGAGAATTGTTTTGAGTCTAAGGTGATAGGAGTGCTGTGTGACTTGGTAGCATCGTGCATCTTTTAATGCATCTTTTCACCCAAATATGCATCTTATTAGAACAATCTGCTTTTGCTGATTAAAATGATATGCAGCATGCCTATGTTCTGTGATCCAGTACAGTTGTATCTTCAAGAAAACCACTATGTTAAAGTGGTATAGTCGCTATTAGTGTAACGTAACATAAAACATGCAGAAACACCTGAACTGGCTCACAGATTATAGGCAATTTGCACATTGTTTTCATCAGCAAAAGCTGCTTGTGCTTTCAATTTGATTTGCTGTATGATTCAGATGTAATTGAAGGTAAAAAGTTGCATTAAAGATGCTCACGCTACCGAGTCACACCATGCCTTAACAGAATTCACACACACCACCAAGAGATTTATTTTTAATCTAAAAATAAAGATTCAAAAGAAAAGGAAGAAAACTCCCCTTCCATGATTTGAACCCCAGACCTCAAGGTGCAAAGCGCAGACAGTACCCACTAGCCTAAACAGTCTATCCATGTTGAAAGCTTCACCTGTTTTGTATGTGATTTGAGGTGTGCAATGAAAGCAGACAATGTGAACATTGTCAATAGCAGGCTCAGCATGCAGAAGCATTGAATAGAATCAAAAGAAAGTGTTGTGTTGGTGAGCCATATAATGAGCTCAATACAGATGAATAGTAATTGTGTGATGGTGGGGGGAGGTGGTCTAGGAACTTGGGTGGCCATACACAGAGAGGAAGGAGAAGGGAAGAACAAAGTAGTGTATTTTAAAATTATTGAACCCTGACATGATCTCTCATTATGTGAAACTTGCCCCCTGTTATGTGTACAATACAATGTCTACTGTATAGCAGAAATTTCAAGTGATAGGATGTTGAGAGAAATGTTTTTATCTAAGGTCATAGGAGTGCTGTGTGACTTGGTAGCATCGAGCATCTTTTAATGCATCTTTTCACCCTAAAATGCATCTTATTAGAACAATCTGCTTCAGCTGATTAAAGATATGCAGCATGTCTATGTTCTGTGATACAGTACAGGTGTATCTTCAAGAAAACCACTACGTTAAAGTGTTATAGTCACTATTAGTGTAACGTAACATAAAACATGCAGAAACACCAGAGCTGGCTCACAGATTATAGGCAATTAGCATATTGTTTTCATCAGCAAAATCTGCTTGTGCTTTCAATTTGATTCGCTGTATGATTCAGATGTAATTGAAGGTAAAATGTTGCATTAAAGATGCTCGCGCTTCCTAGTCACACCATGCCATAACAGAATTCACACACACCACCAAGTGATTTTTTTTTAATCTAAAAATAAAGATTCAAAAGAAATGGAAAAAAAAAGTCCCCTTCCATGATTTGAATCCCAGAACTCAAGGTGCAAAGCGCAGACAGTACCCACTAGCATAAACAGTCTATCCATGTTGAGCGCATCACCTGTTTTGTATGTGATTTGAAGTGTGCAATGAAAGCAGACAATTTGTACATTGTCAATAGCAGGCTCAGCATGCAGAAGCATTGAATAGAAGCAAAAGAAGGTGGGGAGTTGGTGAGCAATATATTAAGCTCAATACAGATGAATAGTAATTGTGTGATGGTGGGGGAGGTGGTCTAGGAACTTGGGTGGCCATAATCAGAGAGGAAGGGAGAAGGGAAGAACAAAGTAGTGTATTTTAAAAGTATTGAACTTAACATGATCTCTCATTATGTGAAACTTGCCCCCTGTTATGAGTACAATACAATGTATACTGTATAGCAGAAATGTCAAGTAATAGGATGTTGAGAGAATTGCTTTTAGTATAAGGTCATAGGGGTGCTGTGTGACTTGGTAGCATCGTGCATCTTTTAATGCATCTTTTCACCTTAAATTAATCTTACTAGAACAAACTGCTTCTGCTGATTAAAATGATATGCTGCATGCCTATGTTCTGTGATCCAGTACAGGTGTATCTTCATAAAAACCACTACATTAAAGTGTTATAGTCGCTATTAGTGTAACGTAACATAAAACATGCAGAAACACCGGAACTGGCTCACAGATTATAGGCAATTTGCATATTGTTTTCATCAGCAAAAGCTGCTTGTGCTTACAATTTGACTCGCTGTATGATTCAGATGTAATTGAAGGTAAAAAGTTGCATTAAAGATGCTTGCGCTACCGAGTCACACCATGCCATAAAAGAATTCACACACACCACCAAGTGATTTATTTTTAATCTAAAAATAAAGATTCAAAAGAAATGGAAAAAAAACTCCCATTCCATGATTTGAACCCCAGACCTCAAGGTGCAAAGCACAGACAGTACCCTCTAGCCTAAACAGTCTATCCATGTTGAGAGCATCACCTGTTTTGTTTGTGATTTGAAGTGTGCAATGAAAGCAGACAATGTGTACATTGTCAATAGCAGGCTCAGCATTTGGCAGCATTGAATAGAATCAAAAGAAAGTGTGGTGTTGGTGAGCCATATAATGAGCTCAATGCAGATGATTAGTAATTGTGTGATGGTGGGGGAGGTGGTCTAGGAACTTGAGTGGCCATACACAGAGAGGAAGGGAGAATGGAAGAACAAAGTAGTGTATTTTAAAAGTATTGAACCTAACATGATCTCTCATTATGTGAAACTTGCCCCCTTTTATGTGTACAATACAATGTCTACTGTATAGCAGAAATTTCAAGTGATAGGATGTTGAGAGAAATGTTTTGAGTCTAAGGTCATAGGAGTGCTGTGTGACTTGGTAGCATTGTGCATCTTTTAATGCATCTTTTCACAGTAAAATGCATCTTATTAGAACAATCTGCTTCAGCTGATTAAAGATATGCAGCATATCAATGTTCTGTGATACAGTACAGGTGTATCTTCAAGAAAACCACTACGTTTAAGTGTTATAGTCGCTATTAGTGTAACGTAACATAAAACATGCAGAAACACCTGAACTGGATCACAGATTATAGGCAATTTGCATATTGTTTTCATCAGCAAAAGCTGCTTGTGCTTTCAATTTGATTCGCTGTATGATTCAGATGTAATTGAAGGTAAAAAGTTGCATTAAAGATGCTTGCTCTACCGAGTCACACCATGCCATAAAAGGATTCACACACACCACCAAGTGATTTATTTTTAATCTAAAAATAAAGATTCAAAAGAAAAGGAAAAAAAACTCCCCTTCCATTATTTGAACCCCAGATATCAAGGTGCAAAGTGCAGACAGTACTCACTCACCTAAACAGTCTATCCATGTTGAGAACATCACCTGTTGTGTATGTGATGTGAAGTGTGCAATTAAAGAAGACAATGTATACCTTGTCAATAGCAGGCTAAGCATGCGGCAGCATTGAATAGAAGCGAAAGAAGGTGGGGAGTTGGTGAGCCATATAATGAGCTCAATGCAGATGAATTATAATTGTGTGATGGTGGGGGGAGGTGGTTTAGGAATTTGGGTGGTCATACACAGAGAGGAAGGGAGAAGGAAAGTACAAAGTAGTGTATTTTAAAAGTTTTGAACCTAACATGATCTCTCATTATGTGAAACTTGCCCCCTTTTATGTGTACAATACAGTGTCTACTGTATAGAAGAAATTTCAAGTGATAGGATGTTGAGAGAAATGTTTTGAGTCTAAGGTCATGGGAGTGCTGTGTGACTTGGTAGCATCGTGCATCTTTTAATGCATCTTTTTACCCTAAAATGCATCTTATTAGAACAATCTGCTTCTGCTGATTAAAATGATATGCAGCATGCCTATGTACTGTGATCCAGTACAGGTCTTTCTTCAAGAAAACCACTATGTTTAAGTGTTATAGTCGCTATTAGTGTAACGTAACATAAAACATGCAGAAACACCTGAACTGGCTCACAGATTATAGGCAATTTGCATATTGTTTTCATCAGCAAAAGCTGCTTGTGCTTTCAATTTGATTCGCTGTATGATTCAGATGTAATTGAAGGTAAAAAGTTGCATTAAAGATGCTCGCGCTACCGAGTCACACAATGCCTTAACAGAATTCACACACACCACCAAGTGATTTATTTTTAATCTAAAAATAAAGATTCAAAAGAAAAGGAAACAAAACTCACCTTTCATGATTTGAACCCCAGACCTCAAGGTGCAAAGCGCAGACAGTACCCACTAGCCTAAACAGTCTATGCATGTTGAGTGCCTCACCTGTTTTGTATGTCATTTGAAGTGTGCAATGAAAGCAGACAATGTGTACATTGTCAATAGAAGCCTCAGCATTTGGCAGCATTTAATAGAAGCAAAAGAAGGTGGGGTGTTGGTGAGCCATATATTGAGCTCAATGCAGATGAATAGTAATTGTGTGATGGTGGTTGGAGGTGGTTTAGGAACTTGGGTGGCCATACACAGAGAGGAAGGGAGAAGGGAAGAACAAAGTAGTGTATTTTAAAAGTATTGAACCTAACATGATCTCTCATTATGTGAAACTTGCCCCCTGTTATGAGTACAATACAATGTCTACTGTATAGCAGTATTGTCAAGTGATAGGATGTTGAGAGAATTGTTTTAAGTCTAAGGTCATAGGAGTGCTGTTTGACTTGGTAGCATCGTGCATCTTTTAATGCATCTTTTCACCCTAAAATGCATCTTACTAGAACAAGCTGCTTCTGCTGATTAAAATGATATGCAGCATGCCTATGTTCTGTGATCCAGTACAGGTGTATCTTCATGAAAACCACTACATTAAAGTGTTATAGTCGCTATTAGTGTAACGTAAAATAAAACATGCAGAAACACCTGAACTGGCTCACAGATTATAGGCAATTTACATATTATTTTCATCAGCAAAAGCTGCTTGTGCTTTTAATTTGATTCACTGTATGATTCAGATGTAATTGAATGTAAAAAGTTGCATTAAAGATGCTCACGCTACCGAGTCACACCATGCCATAACAGAATTCACACACACCACCAAGTGATTTATTTTTAATCTAAAAATAAAGATTCAAAAGAAAAGGAAAAAAAACTCCCCTTCCATGATTTGAACCCCAGACCTCAAGGTACAAAACGCAGACAGTACCCACTAGCCTAAACAGTCTATACATGTTGAGAACATCACCTGTTTTGTATGTGATTTGAAGTGTGCAATGAAAGCAGACAATGTGTACATTGTTAATAGCAGGCTCAGCATGCGGCAGCAATGAATAGAAGCAAAAGAAGGTGGGGAGTTGGTGAGCCATATATTGATCTGAATGCAGATGAATAGTAATTGTGTGATGGTGGTTGGAGGTGGTTTAGGAACTTGGGTGGCCATACACAGAGAGGAAGGGCGAAGGGAAGAGCAAAGTAGTGTATTTTAAAAGTATTGAATCTAACATGATCTCTCATTATGTGAAACTTGCCTCCTGTTTTGAGTACAATAAAATGTCTACTGTATAGCAGAAATGTCAAGTGATAGGATGTTGAGAGAATTGTTTTGAGTCTAAGGTGATAGGAGTGCTGTGTGACTTGGTAGCATCGTGCATCTTTTAATGCATCTTTTCACCCTAAAAATGCATCTTATTAGAAAAACCTGCTTTTGCTGATTAAAATGATATGCAGCATGCCTATGTTCTGTGATCCAGTACAGGTGTATCTTCAAATAAACCACTACGTTAAAGTGATATAGTCGCTATTAGTGTAATGTAACATAAAGCATGCAGAAACACCTGAACTGGCTCACAGATTATAGGCAATTTGCATATTATTTTCATCAGCAAAAGCTGCTTGTGCTTTCAATTTGATTTGCTGTATGATTCAGATGCAATTGATTGTAAAAAGTTGCATTAATAATGCTTGCGCTACCGAGTCACACCATGCCATAAAAGAATTCACACACACCACCAAGTGATTTATTTTTAATCTAAAAATAAAGATTCAAAAGAAAAGGAAAAAAACTCCCCTTCCATCATTTGATCCCCAGACCTCAAGGTGGAAAGCGCAGACAGCACCCACTAGCCTACACAGTCTATCCATGTTGAAAGCATCACCTGTTTTGTATGTGATTTGAGGTGTGCAATGAAAGCAGAAAATGTATACCTTGTCAATAGCAGGAACAGCATATGTCAGCATTGAATAGGAGCAAAAGAAGATGGGGTGTTGGTGAGCCATATAATGAGCTCAATGCTGATGAATTATAAATGTGTGATGGTGGGGGGAGGTGGTTTAGGAACTTGGGTGGCCATACACAGAGAGGAAGGGAGAAGGAAAGTTCAAAGTAGTGTATTTTAAAAGTATTGAACCTAACATGATCTCTCATTATGTGAAACTTGCCCCCTGTTATGTGTACAATACAATGTCTACTGTATAGCAGAAATTTCAAGTGATAGGATGTTGAGAGACATGTTTTGAGTCTAAGGTCATAGGAGTGCTGTGTGACTTGGTAGCATCGTGCATCTTTTAATGCGTCTTTTTACCCTAAAATGCTTCTTATTAGAACAATCTGCTTCTGCTAATTAAAATGATATACAGCATGCCTATGTTCTGTGATCCAGTACAGCAGTGTCTTCAAGAAAACCACTACGTTAAAGTGTTATTGTCGCTATTAGTGTAACATAACATAAAACATGCAGAAACACCTAAACTGGCTCACAGATTATAGGCAATTTGTATATTGTTTTCATCAGCAAAAGCTGCTTGTGCTTTCAATTTGATTCGCTGTATGATTCAGATGTAAATGAATGTAAAAAGTTGCATTAAAGATGCTCGCGCTACCGAGTCACAGAATGCCATAACAGAATTCACACACACCACCAAGTGATTTATTTTTAATTTAAAAATAAAGATTAAAAAAAAAGGAAAAAAAACTCCCCTTCCATGATTTGAACCCCAGACCTCAAGGTGCAAAACGCAGACAGTACCCACTAGCCTAAACAGTCTATCCATGTTGAGAATCTCACCTGTTTTGTATGTGATTTGAAGTATGCAATGAAAGCAGACAATGTGTTCATTGTCAATAGCAGGCTCAGCATTTGGCAGCATTGAATAGAAGCAAAAGAAGGTGTATTGTTGGTGAGCCATATAATGAGCTGAATGCAGATGAATAGTTATTGTGTGATGGTTGGGGGGAGGTGATTTAGGAACTTGGGTGGCCATACACTGAGAGGAAGGGAGAAGGGAAGTACAAATTAGTGTATTTTTAAAATATTGAACCTAATATGATCTTTCTTTATGTTAAACTTGCCCCCTGTTATGTGTACAATACAAAGTATACTGTATAGCAGAAATACCAAGTGATAGGATGTTGAGAGAAATGTTTTGAGTCTAATGTCATAGGAGTGCTGTGTGACTTGGTAGCACTGAGCGTCTTTTATGCATCTATTTTCACTGAAAACCATCTTATTAGCACAAGCACCTTCTGCTGATTAAAATGATATACAGCAAGCATATAATCTATGAGCCAGTTTGGGTGTATCTGCACGCAAAACGCTAAGTTAAACTAATAGCGACTATAACACTTTAATGTAGTGATTTGCTTACATATACACCTGAACTGGCACACAGAATATAGGCATGCTGCATATCATTTTAATCAGCAGAAACTGATTGTGCCAATAAGATGCATTTTAGGGTTAAATGATGCATAAAAGATGCTTAGCACTATCAATTCACATAACAATCCTGTGAACTTAGACTAAGAACATTTCTGTAGACATCCCATCACTTGGAATTTCTGCTATACAGTTGACATAGTACTTTACACATAACAGATTTTTCATAAAAAGAGATCATGTTAGATTCAACATGTTTAAAATACACTACTTTGCACTTCCCTTCTCCATGCCTTTCTTTGTATGGCCACCCAAGTTCAGTCACCACCTCCCCCATCATCACACAATTACAATTCATCTCCATTGAGCTCATTGTGTGGCTAACCACCACCCCACCTTCATTTGCTTCTATTCAATGCTAGCGCATGCTGAGCCCACTATTGACATTGTACACATTGCATGCTTTAATTTGCACACTTCACATCACTTACATGACAGGTGCAGCACTCAAGATGGTTAGACTGTGTATGCCTGTTGGTAAGGTCTGCACAGGAGGGGTTTTTTATTTCTCTTTTCTTGAAACTTTAATATTAGATTAAAAATAAAACACTTGGTGGTGTGTTTGAATTCTGTTATGGCATAGCGTGACTCGTTAGCGCGAGCGTCTTTTATGCAACTTTTTAGCTTCAAATGCATCTGAATCATACAAGCAGATTTTGCTGATTATAATGAAATGCAGCATGCCTATATTCTGTGAGTTAGTTTGGGTTTATCTGCAAGAAAAACATTATGTTACACTAATAGCCACTATAACTCTTTAATGTAGTGATTTGCTTGCAGATACACCCAAACTGGCACACAGAATATAGGCATGCTGCATATGATTTTAATCAGCAGATGGTGCTTTTGCTAATAAGATACATTTTAGGGAAAAAAGACGGATAAAAGACGCTCGGCGCTACCAAGTCACACAGCACTCTTTTGACCTTAGACTCAAAATGTTTCTCTCGACATTCCATCACTTGACATTTCTGCTATACAGTAGACATTATACTGTACGCATAACAGGGGGCAAGTTTTTTATAAAGAGAGATCATTTAATGTTCAATACTTATAAAATACACAACTTTGCACTTCCCTTCTCCCTTCCTCTCTGTGTATGGCGACCCAAGTTCCTACACCACCTCCCGCCACCAACACACAATTACTATTCATCTCCATTGAGCTAATTGTATGGATCACCACCACCCCACCATTATTCACTTGTATTCAATGCATCTGCATGCTGAGCCCACTATTGACATGGTGCACATTGCCTGCTTTAAATTGCACACTTGACATCACATACATGACAGGTGCAGTTCTCATCATGGAAAGTCTGTGTAGGCTAGTGGGTAAGGGCTGTATCTTGCATTTTGAGGTCTGGGGTTCAAATCATGAAAGAGTTGTTTTTTTTCCTTCTTCTTTTGAATCTTCATTACTAGGTTCAAAATAAATCACTTGGTGGTGTGTTTGAATTCTGTAATTTCATGGCGTGAATTGGTAGTACCAGTGTCTTTTAGGCAACTTATTATCTTCAATAGCATCTGAATCATACAGTGAATAAAATTGATAGCACAAGCAGCTTTTGCTGATTAAAATGAGATGCAGCATGCTTATAATCTGTGAACCAGTTTCGGGTGTATCTGCATGCGAAACTTTATTTTACACTAATAGGGACTATAACACGTTAACGTAGTGATTTTCTTGAAGATTCAACTGTACTGGCTCATAGAACATAGGCATGATGCATATCATTTTAATCAGCAAAAGCAGATTGTTCTAATAAGATGCATTTTAGGGCAAAATATGCTTAAAAGTCGCTCAGCACTTCCAAGTCACACAGCACTTTTGTGACCTTAAACTCAAAAATTTCTCTCGACATCCCATCACTTGGCATTTCTGCTATACAGTAGACATTGTATTGTACACATAACAGGGGACAAGTTTTTCATAAAGAGAGATCATGTTAGGTTCAATACATTTAAAAAACACTACTTTGCACTTCCCTTCTCCCTTCCTATCTGTGTATGGCCACCCAAGTTCCTTCACCACCACTCCCACCATCACACACTTACTATTCATCTCCATTGAGCTCATTATATGGCTCACCACCATCCCACCATCATTTGCTTCTAATTCAATGCTGCCGCATGCTGAGCCTACTGTTGACATTGCACACATTGCCTACTTTAATTTGAAAACGTCACATCACATACACAACAGGTGCAGTTCTCAACATGGGTAGGCTGTGTAGGCTAGTGGGTAAGGGCTTCGTCTTGTGTCTTGATGTCTGTGGTTCAAATCATGGAAGGGGAGTTTTCTTTTTTTTCTTTATCTTTTGAATCTTCATTACAGATTAAAAATAAATCACTTGGTGGTGTGTGAATTCTTTTATGGCATTTCGTGACTTGGTAGTGCGAGCGTCTTTTATGCAACTTTTTACCTTCATATACATCTGAATCATGCAGCGAATAAAATTGATAATCTGCTAGCAAGTTCGGGTTTATCTACATGTGAAACGTTACATTACACTAATAGTGACTACAACACTTTAACGTAGTGATTTTCTTGCAGATACACCTGTACTGGCTTACAGAACATAGGCATGCTGCACATCATTTTAATCAGCAGAAGCTGCTTGTGCTAATAAGATGCATTTGAGGGTAAAAAGATGCATTAAAAGATGCTCGATGCTACCAAGTTGCTTTGCACTCCTGTGAGCAAAGACTCTAAACATTTCTCTCAACATGCCATCACTTGGCATTTCTGCTATACATTAGGCTTTGTCTTGTACACATAACAGGGGGTAAGTTTTTCATAAAGAGAGATCATGTTAGGTTCAATACTTTTAAAATACAATACTTTGCACTGAACTTCTCCCTTCATCTCTGTGTATGGCCACCCAAGATCCTTCACCACCTCCCACCACCATCACACAATTACTATTCATCTCCATTGACCTCATTGTATGGCTTACCACCACACCACCATCATTCACATATATTCAATGCTGCCACATGCTGATCCCGCTATTGACATTGTAACCATTGCCTGCTGTAATTGCACACTTTACAATATATATATATGACAGATGCATCTCTCAAGATGGATAGACTGTGTAGGCTAGTGGGTAAGGTCTGCTCCTTGCATCTTGAGGACTGGTGTTTGTATCATGGAAGCGGAGTTAACATTTATTTTTGTTTTCTTTTGAATCTTCATTACTAGATTAAAAATAAATCGTTTGGTGGTTTGTGAATTCTGATTACACTAGTCACTACTATAACACTTTAACATAGTGATTTACTTGCAGATACACCTGTACTGGCTCATAGAACATAGGCATGCTGCATATCATTTTAATCAGCAGAAGCTGCTTGTGTTAATAATATGCATTTTATGGTAAAAACATGCATAAAAGATGCTCGATGCTACCAAGTCACACATGACTGCTATGACCTTAGTCACAAAACATTTTTCTCAACATTCCATCACTTGGAATTTCTGCTATACAGTAGACATTGTTTTGTACTCATAACAGGGTGCACGTTTTTCATAAAGAGAGATCATGTTACATTCAATTCTTTTAAAATACACTACTTTGCACTTGACTTCTACCTTCCTCTATGTATATGGCCACCCAAGTTCCTAAACCACCTGCCCCACCATCACACAATTACTATTCATCTCCAATGAGCTCATTGTATGGCTCACCACCACCCCACCATCACTCGCTTCTATTCAATGCCGCTGCATGCTGAGCCTGCTATTGACATTGTACACATTGCCTGCTTTAATTGCACACTTCACATCACATACACGACAGCTGCAATTTTCAATATGGATGGACTGTGTAGGCTAGTGGTTAAGGTCTGCGCTTTGCATCTTGAGGTCTGGGATTTGAATCATCGATGGGGAGTTTTTTTTTTCCTTTTCTGTTGTATCTTTATTATTAGATTAAAAATAAATCACTTTGTGGTGTGTGAATTCTGTTTTGGCACGGTGTGATTCGGTAGCGCGAGCGTCTTTATGCAACTTTTTACCTTCAAATTCATCTGAATCATACAGTGAATCAAATTGATAGCACAAGCAGCTTTTGCTGATTAAAACAATATGCAGCATGCCTATAATCTGTGATCCAGTTCAGGTGTATCTGCATGCGAAACATGACATTACACTAATAGCGACTATAACACATTAACATAGTGATTTTCTTGCAGATAGACCTGTGCTGGATGATAGAACATAGGCATGCTGCATATCATTTTAATCAGCAGAAGCAGCTTGTGCTAATAAGATGCATTTTAGGGTAAGAAGTTGCATAAAAGACGCTCTGCGCTACCAAGTCACACAGCACTCCTATGACCTTAGACTCAAAACATTTATCTTGACATCCTATTACTTGACATTTCTGCCATACTGTAGACATGGTATTGTACACATAACAGGGGGCAAGTTTTTCATAAAGAGATATCGTGTTAGGTTTAATACTTTTTTTAAAAAATAACTTTTATTGAAACACTGCAGTTTTACAATAAAAATATTCAAAAACAACATTGTGTTTGGTTTTATTCAGTATATAATAAATTTCTGTGATATTTTCAATGTAGACATATAAATTCAATATGAAAAAAATGTAAAATAGATAAGTGAAAAACTCTCGCCCCTCCCTCCCCCTGCCCCGAAGAAACAAGGTTCCTCTTTCAATTTATCTAGTGACCAATAGAAGTTATATCCATTGGAGGGTTGTTTGCAATGGCTCGAAGTGTATACTATGTGGTATCCTTCACACTTTTGTATATTTGGCTTCGCATATCTATAGATATTACAGATATATATGTCTCCCATGTATTGAAAAATGTTTCTATTTTGGTTTCTTTTTCTAATACTACCTCTACCCAGTCCATTTGAAAAATGTTAAATAATTTTGCTTTAAATAACGCAAAAGATGGGGCAGTAGTCGAGATCCATTCCTGCAGTATTGTCTTACATGCTGCCGTGCTGATTGCTAGTAGCAGTCTTTACTTCCCTTACTAGCCCACAAGTCTGTAGGTATAATGCCAAAAATTGCACACTCTGCTATGAAAGGGACGTGGTTAAGCAAAGATGATTCCACATATCTCTTTACTTGTAGCCAAAATCCTCTAACAATTGGACATAACCAGAAACAATGGTATAAATCAGCATAGTTTTCCCGACACCCATAGCACGAGTGAGAGGATGTACTTCCCATCAGAAAGCTTCTGTGTGGTGATATATAAGCTCTGTGGAATATGTTTAAAAACATATCCACATAAATTGTTGATGTTAGAGATCTACAGGAGTAATTAAGGGCTGTCAGTAAATTTTCCATCATGTATGTAGGAAATTTCTGAAAGACCCCTAGTATTGGATGCATGATCCATATTTGCTTTAAAATGTTGATAATAAGTAGAGATGGCTTTTTTCAAAATTGGTGGTTTAGAAAGAAAACTATCTATTGAATTATTCCAATCTCCCTCTGTAAATACCTGGATAACAGAATTAACGTAATGTTTTGCCTGCAATAAGGCCATGGGGTATCCCGACAAAGTATTATATTTTTCTATAGCTTCACTAAATGTCAGTGCTTGGTGTGCCTCTCTTTCAACCGAGCATCCTATTCTCTGAATACCTCCTACTTGCCACAGTGTAAATGGGTATGTCGCCCTTCTCTCCTGAAAATCAGGATTTCTTAGAAATTAAAGAAACAATGTTTTATGTGAATTCAGGCCTGCCTCATGTCTCATTTGATGCCATAATCGCTTTGTATTCCACAATAGTGGATTATCCTTTATAGCAGTAGAGTTCTTGGTTATGTAGATGGAGAAATGTAATCAAATCCTTTTCTTCGAGAAACTCCCACTCAAGTGACGTGTTAGCATAGTTATCTGTTCCATGTATGCAATTGGATAGATAATGAAACATGATTGCTTTATTATGTAGTTTAACATCTGGAAAGTTTATTCCCCCATTTAATTTAGATTGCTGTAATTTCAATAGGCTTATTTTAGGTCGTTTGCCCTTCCAGATAAAATATCTAAAATTCTTATTCAAGAGTTGCAGATCTTTTATTGTAATGAACAGAGGCAGGACTTGAAGCAAGTACATCAACCTTGGGAACGATATCATTTTAATTAGGGTAGCATGCCCCATATATGATAAACATAAATATTTCCATCCTTCTAGCTCATCTGAAATTTTTTTTATGATAGGTGTGTGTCACAATCCTGGCTAGTTTTTACCTTTTGTGACTTACCTCTGCCTGCTGCTCCATGGATCTGTGTTTCTAATTCTCCTGGGACATCTCCTCTGGCTGAATCATGCTGGCTGTGACATCTCTGTGTGTGCAGACTGCTCTCCTACCCACACTGATTAATCACTTGGACCCTGCTCTGTCTGTGAGCATTGCTAGTCTTAATTGAAATCACAGGTGTGGTCCTGATTCTCAAGGGCTGCAGAGATGATTACTCCCTCTGCATGTTGTGCCTTGCTCCACTCAGAATGCCACTGCCAGACCACCTGTCTGTATCCACCAATCACTGCCATACTCTAGGTATATAGATCCTCCTCTAATAGTACTCAGTGCTTGAACATCTTGTTATGTCCCATGGTGTACAACTTGAGCTATAGTTGTACCTCTGAGTACCAGTGTGTCTCAGGCTACTGCTGGTTCCTAGACCAGGGCTATCTGTAAGCCTGCTGCATTCAGCTATCCAAGCTACCAGCCTCTCACCTACGGCTCTCAGGCCGCTCCAAGTAGCTTCCCCACTACCAGCTTCTCCACACAGCTCCCAGGCTGCACCCACTAGCTTCCATGCTACCACCTCTCACCTACGGCTCCCAAGCCACTCCAAGTAGCTTCCATGCTGCCAGCTTCTCCACGTGGCTACCCAGCTACCAGTGTCTGCCCATGGCTATCCAGCTGCCCCACATAGCCACCCAGCTACCAGCATCTACCCACAGCTATCCAGCCATTCCACGTAGCCACTCAGCTACCAGCATCTACCCACAGCTATCCAGCCACTCCACGTAGCCACCCAGCTACCAGCATCTTCCCTTGGCTATCCAGCCTCTCCACGTAGCCACCCAGCTACCAGCATCTACCCATGGCTATCCAGCTGCTCCACGTAGCCACTCAGCTACCAGCATCTACTCACGGCTATCCAGCCGCTCCATGTAGCTACCCAGCTACCAACGTCTACCCACAGCTTCCCAAGCCACAACAAGTAGCTTCCATGCTACCATCCATCTGCAAGACCATCTACTAGTAACCCAACTAGCTCAGTCAGCCTTGCTGCCGGTCCCAGTCTGGTTCCTCCAAGTCCACTCACCTCACGGCTCATTAGCTGCACCAAGTAACTTCCCTGCTGTCATCCATCTGCAAGCTCATCTACTGGTGCCCCATCCAGCTCAGTCAGCCTACCTGCTGGTCCCAGTCCAGTCCCTCCAAGTTCCTTCTGGTCTCACTCCAACGCTTCAAGTTTCCAGTTCCAGTCACTCATCACCAAAGTTCTCACTGCTACCCACTTCTTATATTAAAAGAGCTATTCATGTTATCCATGGTTCCATTCCAGCCGGCCTCCAGTGTTTCCAGTTCATCACCTGAGACAGGTAACTCACTAGCACCAACTGTGACAGTATGTTCAAGCACCTAATTCTGGATCAAGTGCTTTCCGTAACCTAATCACTCGCTTGGATTCACAGGAGGTGGTACAGCATCAAGTACTACAGCTTTTGCAAATTCTGACTAACCGGCTAGATGATACCCAAAACTTACCTGAACCCCTAACTACTTTCAATCAACTGCTGGAACAGCTACAGGCTCTACTCAGCAAAATCTTTCAGATCATTCCTGAATTTCTTAGAGCTACCTCTGTCTCAACTGAAAACTCTGTCTTTGAATCTCTAAGAACCAAAGATTCTTCCATGCCAAGTAAAGTGAGACATCAAAGTTACCCACGCTCCAAGCTCTCTGTGGCTGAATGCCAGTGGCGTAAAGATTTACATCTCTGTCACTATGGTGGAGCTTCTGACCACTTTATCAAAGGCTGTCCCCTTTGCAATTCCAGCAGAATAACAATGTGTCAACGTCTCAATGCCTGTTCCGGTCCCATCCCGGATTTTGCCTGTTCCGGTCCCAGCCCAGATTCTGCCTGTTCCAGTCCCAGCCCGGATTCTGCCTGTTCCTGTCCCAGCCTGGATTCTGCCTGTTCTGGTCCCAGCCTGGATTCTGCCTGTTCCGGTAGGAGACTCCAGTTGGCAACCCCAGGAGGGGCCTCCAGAGTCTCAACCCAAGGAGGGTCCTCAAGTCTAGTAACCCAAGAAGGGGTTTTGAGTCACTCACTCCAGGAGGAAGTCTCTGTCCTCGCATCCCAAAAGGGGGGTTCATGTTCCATACCCCAAAACGAAAAGTCGAGTCAGCTGCCCCAGAAGGGGATTTTGGGTCCCATACTCCAACAGGGAGTGTCAAGTTCTGTACTCCAGGAGGGGACCTTAAGACTCTCACCCCAGGAGAGGGTTACAAGAATTATGCCCCAGGAGGGGGTCTCAAGTCTTGCACCCCAGGAGGGGGTCTCAAGTCTCATACCCCAGGATTGGGTTTCTAGTGCTATTCCCCAGGAGGGGAATTCAAGTGCCTCATTCCAGAAGGGGATCTCAAGTCTTGTACCCCAGGAGGGGGTTTCAAGTCTCGTACCCCAGGAGGGGGTTTCAAGTCTCGTAACCCAGGAGGGGGTCTCAAGTCTCACACCCCAGGAGGAGGTCTCAAGTCTTGCACCCCAGGAGGGGGTCTCAAGTCTCACACCCCAGGAGGGGGTCCCAAGTCTCACACCCCAAGAGGGGGTCCCAAGTCTTGCACCCCAAGAGAGGGTCCCAAGTCTTGCACCCCAAGAGGGGGTCCCAAGTCTCACACCACAAGAGGGGGTCCCAAGTCTCATGCCCCAAGAGGGGGTCCCAAGTCTCATACCACTAGAGGGGGTTTTAAGTCCCATCCTCCAGAAGCAGATTTCAAGTTCCACACTCTTGGTGGAAGTTTCCACTGTTCTGTCTAAGAAAGAACATCTATCAAGTTCGGCTGAATCATCTAATCATCATGTTAAAGAATTTCTAAGTGGTTCCTTCTCAGTTCCTGAAAAGAATGCTGTAACTCAGGATGATATAGTGTCCATGACCTTCTATGATGATTTGTCCCAGTACACCATATTGCTTAAGCATTATGATGCCCTAATGAGAACCAATCCAACTTGTGGTATTACTCCCACCAACATCGTCATGTTTCTTTTTATGCACTTTAGAGGTAAAGCCTTGGAGTGGGCGCTCATTGAGTCCAAGGATCCAACTCTACAAGACATAATAGCCTTCAGTACAGCTCTGCTTAAAGAATTTGCTCCTATGTGTCCATCTCCAGATACCTGTTCTGGTAAATATTCTAGAGTTATTTCAGCACCTTCAGATATTAAACTTGCATACACCGCTGTACTCCCTTCTCAAAATCATATGGTACAGGATCAATCAGTCCGAAAGAAGAAGACTCAAAGAACTTTTAGAGACTAACAACATGATACCATGAGAGTTGGTTGTGTTTCCCTCTGTCCATCTTTGAAGTCCTCTAGGTTTTCAAGTCATGCTAACTCCTCTGATCTTCCTTTGGACATGGATTCTGATTTTGAGTTCGATCCTGTGCATGACAATACTCCTTTCCTTGACAACCATTTGGTATCAGACCATGCTCTTCCTAGTCATATGTTCTCCCAAGAATTACCAGTAAACACTACTTTGCTGAAAAAGGAAAATTCTTCAGCTACTCTTAACACTATGCAAATTCCTCTAGGGACAGAGAGATGCTTGAAGGGATTAACCTTTGTGATCGTGGAATACTTGGAGTCCATAGAAAAGGAGGAAGCCAAGTTGTTAATTGAGAGTTATGGAGGCAAAGTTTCCGAGAAGATATGCAGTAAAATCGATTATCTCATTATGGGTCATTTTGGTGGAAAAACCAAGTGAGAGAAAGCAAAGAGTCTTGGGGTCAAGGTTATTAAGGAAGATGACTTGTTTAAGTTGATTGACATTATGCTCTCAAAGGAAAAGTTTTTTGAGCAAATTAACTCAGGAAACAATATTCCAAACACCTTCTAGAGTTCTCAAAGTTTCAAGTTCTTGAAGATATTGGACAGGCTCAGCCAAGTTTTTAGAAGTTTTCCAAGTTGTCCTGGTGTTTCGAGTTTCAAGTCTTTTGGAAGCTTTCTTGTATTTCTGAAGGAAGTTTTGCCTTGGTGTCTGGAGTCCACCCATAAAGAGGGAGGTAATGTCACAATCCTGGCTAGTTTTTACCTTTTGTGACTTACCTCTGCCAGCTGCTCAATGGATCTGTGTTTGTAATTCTCCTTGGACATCTCCTCTGGCTGAATCATGCTGGCTGTGACATCTCTGTGTGTGCAGACTGCTTTCCAACCCACACTGATTAATCACTTGGACCCTGCTCTGTCTGTGAGCATTGCTAGTCTTAATTGAAATCACAGGTGTGGTCCTGATTCTCAAGGACTGCAGAGATGATTACTCCCTCTGCATGTTGTGCCTTGCTCCACTCAGAATGCCACTGCCAGACCACCTGTCTGTATCCACCAATCACTGCCAGACTCTAGGTATATAGATCCTCCTCTAATAGAACTCAGTGCTTGAACATCTTGTTATGTCCCATGGTGTACAACTTGTGCTATAGCTGTACCTCTGAGTACCAGTGTGTCCCAGGCTCCTGCTGGTTCCTAGACCAGGGCTATCTGTAAGCCTGCTGCGTTCAGCTATCCACACTACCAGCCTCTCACCTATGGCTCTCAGGCCGCTCCAAGTAGCTTCCACGCTACCAGCTTCTCCACACGGCTCCCAGGCCGCTCCAAGTAGCTTCCATACTACCAATTTCTCCATGTGGCTACCCAGCTACCAGCGTCTACCGACGGTTATCCAGCCGCTCCACATAGCCACCAAGCAACCAGCGTCTACCCACGGTTATCCAGCCGCTCCACATAGCCACCCAGCTACCAGCGTCTACCCACGGCAATCTAGCCGCTCCACATAGCCACCCAGCTACCAGAGTCTACCCATGGCTATGCAGCTGCTCCACGTAGCCACCCAGCTACCAGCATCTACCCATGGCTATCCGGCAACTCCACGTAGCCACCCAGCTACCTGCATCTACCCACAGCTATCCAGTTGCTCCATGTAGCCACCCAGCTACCAGCATCTACCCATGGCTATCCAGCCGCTCCACATAGCCACCCAGCTACCAACATCTACCAATGGCTTCCCAAGCCACAACAAGTAGCTTCCACGCTACCATCCATCTGCAAGACAATCTACTTATAACCCGACCAGCTCAGTCAGCCTTCCTGCTGGTCCCAGTCCGGTTCCTCCACGTTCACTCACCTCACGGCTCATTAGCTGCACCAAGTAGCTTCCGTGCTGTCATCCATCTGCAAGCTCATCTACTGGTACCCTGACCAGCTCAGTCAGCCTACCTGCCGGTCCCAGTCCGGTCCCTCCAAGTTCCTTCTGGTCTCACTCCAACGCTTCAAATTTCAAGTTCCAGTCACTCATCACCAAAGGCAGTTCTCACTGCTACCCACTTCTTATATTAAAAGAGCTATTCATGTTATCCATGGTTCCATTCCACCCGGCCTCCAGTGTTTCCAGTTCATCACCTGAGACAGGTAACTTACTAGCACCAACTGTGACAGTGTGTAATTAAAGGAATATAAATTTGCTAAATTTGTGGGTGATATAATACCCAAATTTGTTATCCTGTCTCTGGCCCACTTAAGTGATATGGTTTCCGGTAAATGAGGTATTGAAATATGTGAACCCAAAAAAAGCGCCTCTGATTTGCCTATATTCACTGCAAATCCTGAAATTTTTTTAAATTTTTTAGTAAATCAAATATATGAATCATACTTTCATGAGGATTGCCAATACAGAGCATTATATCATCAGCAAATGCTGTTAGTTTTATTGTTCTAGAACCTATTGTAATCCCTTTAAAAAGCGGATCTTTTTCTAAAATTCTAATTAATGGGTCTATGGCTAGATCAAATACTAGGAGTGAAAGAGGGCATCCCTGCCTTGTACCTCTGAACATCTCTATTGGATTACTATTACATTAATTTATTAAAAGCTTTGTCATGGGAGACAAATATAAATATTTGATTAAATCAATGAATGAAGCTCCAAACCCACGCAGTTGTAATACTTTAAATAGGTGAGGCCAAAGCACTGTGTCAAATGCCCTTGATGTATCTAAACTTAACAAAGTGTTAGTGGAATTTGGGGATATTCCTGATGATACCGCCACTGCAGCTATTGCCGCACTAACCCCACAAACCGAATGACGCCCTCTTACAAATGCCAATTGATGAGGAGTTAATAACTCGGGCAAAATAATCTGCAAATGATGTGCCATGATTTTGGCTAATAATTTGGCGTCTGTGTTTAATAAACTGATAGGTCTGTATGATTCTAATTTTTGTGCATCTCTGTGGGGTTTGGGAATCAGCACTGTAGTAGTATTTGTAAAATAATGAAATGGGGACTTATTGTCTATCATATCATTAAATAAATCTTTTAAGATCGAAGCTACCTGTTGTTGCAATAATTTGTAGTATTCTTTAGAGAATCCATCTTGACCAGATGACTTACCCAGCTTTAATTGTGCTATGACAGACAATACTTCAGTTAATGTTATTTCCCTTGAGAGTGCTTCTTGTTGTTCTATAGTCAATATTGGTAATAAATCTTCAGTGATAAGAGCATCGTGTTGGGATTGGTTAAAAGGAAGATTGCTATATAAGTCTCTGTAATATTCTTCAAATTTCTGAATAATGTCTCCATTAGTAGTGATTAAAGCATTAGTATGTGTATATCTAATGGCTGTTATATAAGTTCTTTTCCGCCAGGGTTTGGACATGTTCGCAAGTAATTTACCTGCTTAATTGCCCCATCTGTAAAACTTATGCTTAGCGAATAAGACATCTTTTTTAGCTTGGGATAAAAGGCGTGTTTCAAGCATTTGCTTTGCCTGTACATATGCTTCTCTAGAGGTCTCAGTAGGATCTGCTATATAATTCTGTAAAGCTAAAGTAAGGGCCTCTGACATTGATTTATACACAGCCGCCTCAGCCTTTCGTCTTCTAGAAAAAAAATCATTATTTGTCCCTGCATTACAGCCTTAGATGCGCCCCAAAAGATAGTTGGCGTATCCCACGCCTCTAAATTATCGTCCTAATAGTTCATCCACTCTGTGAGCAGATATACTTTAAATTTAGTTGATTTGTATAGATAAGATGGAAATCGCCAATGTCTTAGGCCTTCCACTAACTGCGGTATTGTTAGTGTTATTGTTATGGGTGCATGATCAGATATTATAATTGAATGTATCCCCAATTCTTGTATTTTGGATACTATGTTATCTGAGATAAGAAATAAGTCAATTCTTGACCAAGATTTATGGACTGCAGAATAAAAGGTGTATGATTTATCTGCAGAGTTTAATAACCTCCAAACATCTGTAATGTGGTGATTTGTTTTAAAAGATTGAAATTGTCTCATATTGCCGAATTACATGATTGTGGGGTTGGTTGTCTATCAATGGCTGGATTTTCTACAGAGTTAAAGTCTCCCACCACTATTAGCGAATAATTGGTGCGTAGCGCCAAGATACCAATCATCTGTTCTATAAATTCCTGAGGTGAGACATTCAGTGCATATAAATTTACTAGAGTGTAACGGGAACCCCAGATTTCTACATCTATAATTAAAAACCTAACATTGGGATCAGCTATAGTGTTTATGATAGTATATTGAAAATTTCTGTGAAATACAATTGCAACTCCTCTAACTTTTCTATAACACCCAGCTTTAATGCATTCCCCTATCCAGGATGCCTTTAATGTGGAGATGTCGCCCTCTGCCCAATGTGTTTCTTGAAAAAATATAATATCTGATTTAAATTTTTTTAGGTGAGTTGTTATTCGTTTTTTCTTGATCACAGAGTTTAAACCCCCAACATTCCAGGATAAAAATTTAAACTTACCATCATGGACATCTCTTCTCCCAGTATTTACGTCATGAGACATATCTATCCAATACCCTGTTTTGGGATAAAAATATCAAAAAACATCAAATTGAAACGCGGTACTCTGTCTCAGTGATCAGAGAACACTACCTTTTGACCAAGGAAAACTTCAATTCCCATTGTCCTCCAGGGGAGATGAGAGAGAGCGAGAGAAAACTCAACAAAGAAAAAACAAAACAAAATAAGAAAAAAAAATAAACCATTATATATCACATGCATTATACAATTCTGTGCAGTGTTTCCAACTTTTTCTTTTATTTTCCCAACTATATATCCATGAGGTGGTCATCACCTGCAATCTGTGCTGCGCACCAGGACTATTAAACAATATATGAAATATATAGAAATACAACAGAAATGATCTCACTGAGATGAGGAAAGCTCCTACATGTCAATAAGACATAACATTTCAGAAAACAATTATCACCTTGCAGAATGTCATCAGCTATAGAAAAGAATAATCTACTCCTATATATTACCATTCCAATTATAGAAATAAAAAGTATACATTAAACTGTTTCAGTACAATCTGTTGTTTCATCTATGTGGTGATCTCTCACGGTCTACACCAATGCCAAAGTGATGTTTAGCAATCTTGGGATCTGAGAAATATATCGTTTGATCCCCATCTTCCACCCACAATTTGGCTGAGTACAGCAACGCAAATCTAGTATTGCGTTCATACAATAGTTTGCAGACTTCTGTGAAATCCCTCCTTTTCTGTGTAACTGTTGCTGATATTCCTGGAATATTAGTACTTTGAAACTGTCTATCATCAGTGTAGGTATTTTCCGGTACCCTGTAAGAATCATCTCTTTCATTCTATAGTCCAGATACTTTGCGATCACTGGTCTAGATCTGGCATTTGGTGCTGCTCTATCTGGGCCTATTCTATGAACTCTTTCCACATGAGGTAAGAATGAGTCATCTGTTATATTCAAGGCCTCGGGTATTTTATGAACCACCAGATGGATCTGGCCTGGCCAGTTATTTGTTCAGGTATCACAATAAACCTCAGGTTACTTCGCCTAAGTCTATTCTCCATGTCATCAATCTTGACCAAGAGCAATTGTACACAATCTGATTGTGTGCTCACTGTTTGTTGCATTTCATGAGATTGATGCTCTATATCGCTGACTCTTTGTTCTAAAGTGTTGAATCTGGAGGTATTAGAATCTATCTTTGGAAGTGCTGCATCAAATGATGATTGGAGGGAATCCAATTTTTTATCTATCAAAGGCATCAGTATTTTAGAAATTTCCTGTGCCATTTCTATAATTGATGAGGGGTTCTGAGGATGGAATCCTAATGACGCCGCTCCCTCGGGCTCCAAATCAGCTTTGTCACTATGTGATGGAGAAGGAGGGGTGTTTTTAACTGTTTTATTTACCTTGCCCATTTTAGCACTTGACCCTATAGAAGATACAGCGGGAATGGATTTGCAAACGTATCTGTCCATCACCTGACAAAAACTCCACTGAAAAATCCACTCTAGGTAGATAATTGGTATTCAGAGATATTCGAAAGAATCAAATATTCCTACACAGTATGAAAATGACAATAGTACTGGAGTAGACAAATACAAATTTCTATTATATTACAATCATATTAACTGAAAAACATCAGCATCATGTTTTCAAGAGAAAATGTTAGACTTTCAAACCAATGGTGTGTCTTGATGATAAAATCATGTGAGATACATTTCTTTATGTATGTAAGCCTATAAAAGCTCCATATTGACTCATACGTGTTAACTTAATATAGTATAGTGATGTTTCAGCCACTAGGTGGCAGCAATTCCATACAGATGGACTATAAGTGAGAACAAAAATATGCCAGTGAACAGATGAGAATTCCCCAGTAAACCAAGAAATACTAGTTAACCCTATGTTAATCTACCAGGGTATAGTTGTTCATAGCAACTGTTTTGGTTTAGTTAACCACTTATTTACCCTAACACCACTGTCGTGAATCCACCACCATGCTATCAGATTTAAACAATAACCCTAAATTTAGGAGGAAGGCCACTCAAAATAGGGTTGCAAGACCAGAGGGAAAAGAAACACACAAGTAGGGATGGGCAAAAACAAAGATACCGGAGCTGTCAATAAGCTTGAGTTCACAAGACACTTCTCTCGGAGTGCTCTATACTACCGGAGAAACAATGAGGAACCTTCTCCTCAACTGTGGCTTGTAGATGCCCAGTAGAGACCAGGAAAGGCCCCCCACAGCATCTGGTACTCGCGATCACGAGCGCAGCAGGTGTATCAGCAGCCGCTGCCAATCTGTAAAGAAGACCCCCAAAGTCTTTAGGGTTGAAGGAGAGCCAGGAAAGCAGGAGACTCTCAGTGGGGAATTAATTTCAGGGCCACTAGCAGCGTGGAGTGGAACACAGTACCAGGGATCCAGCGCACAGTCGCTTCACGAGGTCCAATCAGCATCAGAGGGATAAGCTCCAAAGCCAGTGGATGGATGCTTGTCTCAGTCATGGAGGCGATCACCTGGCAGCCCAGCAGCGAGAGGAATGGGGGGGATGGTGATGTAGCTGTCCTTTCCGATGTCCTCAGGAGCAGGAAGCAGCGCCGCTGTCCAGAGAGAACTCTGTCCCAAACTCAGAAGCGGCCGTCCAGCAGCTCAGCAGCACAAGGAGTAGGGTGGCAGTGGTATAGCAGCTCCCTCTGACCTCCGCAGGAACAGGAGTCAGCCCCGATATCAGAAGAGAAAGCCCCATCCCAGCTTCAGGAACGGTCACCCAGCAGGTAAGCAACTGCAGAGCAGCAGCCCCTAGAGTCAGCATAGAAGGAGCTGGGGTCTGCAATCTAGGCAGCAATCCTGGTAAGTAAAGATCTTCAGACCACAGGAATCCGCAGCAGGATATAGTAAAGGCTGCTTGTGTCCATGATAATCAGGATGGCAGGGGATATTTGTGCGCCAACAAGAGATTGGCATCCTCATAGGCCGAATATCATCAACAGCCAGACTCCCGTGCACATATAAAATAATGGGTCTCCTGATTAATTAAACCCCTCCACAGTTGACTCGAAGCATCTGCTAGCAACAGATAGGGGTTCAGTCGACAAATAACCTAATTTCAAGGAGATTAGGATATTTTTAAGGAGCAGTGTTCAGGAGCCCAAGTAAATCGTGGCCATTCAGGATGCCCCACCCACCGTAAGACAGGTTCAAAACTTTTAAAATACACTACTTTGCATGTCCCTTCTCCCTTCCTCTCTGTGTATGGCCACCCAAGTTCCTTCACCACCTCCCCCCCACCATCACACAGTTACTAATACTATTCATATACATTGAGCTCATTGTATGGCTCACCACCACCCCACCATCATTCACTTCTATTCAATGCTGCCACATGCTGAGCCCGCTATTTACATTGAACACATTGCCTGCTTTAGTTGCACACTTCACATCACATACACGACAGGTGAAGCTCTCAACATGGATAGACTGTGTAGGCTAGTGGGTACGGTCTGCGCTTTGCACGTTGAGGTCTGGGCTTCAAATCATGGAAGGGGAGGGTTTTTTTTCCTTTTCTTTTGAATCTTTATTAATAGATTAAAAATAAATCAGTTGGAGGTGTGTGTGAATTCTGTTATGGCATGATGTGACTCGGTAGCGTGAGCGTTTTTTATGCAACTTTTTAATTTCAAATGCATCTGAATCATTCAGCAAATCAAATTGATAGCACAAGCAGCTTTTGCTGATTAAAACAATATGCAGTATGCCTATAATCTGTGAGCCAGTTCGGGTTTATATGCATGCGAAACATTACGTTACACTAATAGCGACTATAACACTCTAACATAGTGATTTTCTTGGAGATACACCTGTACTGGATCACAGAACATAGGCATGTTGTATATCATTTTAATCAGCAGAAGCTGCTTGTGCTAAGAAGACAAATTTTAGGGTAAAAAGTTCCATAAAACACGCTCGGCGCTACCAAGTCACACAGCACTCCTATGACCTTAGACTCAAAACATTTCTCTCGACATCCCATCACTTGGCATTTCTGCTAAACAGTAGACATTGCATTGTACACATAACAGGGGGCATGTTTTTCAAAAAGAGAGCTCATGTTAGGTTTAATACTTTTAAAATACACTACTTGCACTTCCATTCTCCCTTGCTCTCTGTGTATGGCCACCCAAGTTCCATTGGCACCTTCCCCCACCATCATAAAATTACTATTTATCTCCATTGAGCTCATTGTATGGCTCACCATCATTCGCTTCTATTCAATGCTGCCGAATGCTGAGGCTGCTATTGACATTGTACACATTGCCTGCTTTAATTGCACACTTCATATCACATACATGACAGGTGCAACTCTCAACATGGATAGACATTGTAGGCTAGTGGGTAAGGATGTGCTTTGCACCTATGTCTGGGCATTGAATCATGGAAGGGGTGTTCTTTTTTTTTTCTTTTTTCCGTTGAATCTTTTTTATTAGATTAATAATAAATCACTTGGTGGTGTGTGTGAATTCTGTTATGGCATGGTGTGACTCGGTAGCGCGAACGTCTTTTATGCAACTTTTTACCTTCAAATGCATCTGAATTATATAGCCAATCAAATTGATAGCACAAGCAGCATTTGCTGATTAAAACAATATGCAGCATCCCTATAATCTGTGAGCCAGTTTGGGTGTATCTGCATATGAAATATTAGGTTACACTAATAGCGACTATAACACTTTAACATAGTGATTTTCTTGAAGATACACCTGTACTGGATCACAGAACATAGGCATGCTGAATATCATTTTAATCAACTAAAGCAGCTTGTTCTAATAAGATGCATGTTAGGGTAAAAAGATGCATAAAAGACCCTCAGTGCTACCAAGTCACACAGCACTCCTATGACCTTAGACTCAAAACATTTCTCTCAACATCCTTTCACTTGACATTTCTACTACAGAGTAGACATTGTATTGTACACATAACATGGGGCAAGTTTTTCATAAAGAGAGATCATGTCAGGTTCAATACTTTTAAAATACACTATTTTGCACTTCACTTCTCCCTTCCTCTCTGTGTTTGGCCACCCAATTTCCTTCACCACCTCCCCCCACCATCACACAATTACTATTCATCTCCATTGAGCTCATTGTATGGCTCTCCACATCCCCCACCATCATTTGTTTCTATTTAATGCATGCTGTGCCTGCTATTGACATTGTACACATTGCCTGCTTTTATTTGATCACTTCACATCACATACAAGACAGGTGCAACTCTTAACATAGCTGGAGTGTTTGGGCTAGCGGGTAAGGTCTGTGCATTGCACCTTGGTGTCAGGGGTTCGAATCAAGGAAGAGGTGTTTTTTTTTTTTCTTATTTGGAATCTTCATTACTAGATTACAAATAAATCACTTGGTGGTGCGTTTGAATTCTGTTATGGCATGGTGTGACTCGGTAGTGCAAGCTTTTTTTAAGTGACTTTTTATCTTCAAATGCAACTGAATCATACAGTGTATCGAACAGACAGCACAAGCAGCTTCTGCTGATTAAAATGATGTGCAGTATGCCTATATTCTGTGAGCCGGCTCAGGTGTATCTGCACGTGAAATGATATGTTACACTAATAGAAACTATAACACTTTAACATAGTGATTTGCTTGCAGGTTCACCCGTACTGGCACACGGAACATAGGCGTGTTACATATCATTTTAATAAGCAGAAGCTGCTTGTGCTAATAAGACAAATTTTAGGGTAAAAAGTTGCATAAAAGACACTTGGCGATACTAAATCACACAGCATTCCTGTGACCTTAGACTCAAAAAATTTCTCTCGGTATCCCACCACTTGGCATTTCTGCTATACAGTAGACATTGTATTGTACACATAACAGAGGGCAAGTTTTTCATAAAGAGAGATCATATTAGGTTCAATACTTTTAAAATACACTACTTTGCAATTCCCTACTCCCTTCCTCTCTGTGTATGGCCACCCAAGTTCCTTCACCACCACACAATTACTATTCAACTTCATTGATCTCATTGTATGGCTCACCACCCCTCCACTATCATTTGCTTCTGTTCAATGCTGCAACATGCTGAGCCCACTATGGACATTGTACACATTGCCTACTTTAATTTGCACACTTCCCAAAACATACACAACTGGTGAAGCACTCAACATGGCTATATTGTTTAGGCTAGTGTGTAACATCTGAGCCTTGCACCTTGGCGTCAGGGGTTTGATTCATGGAAGATGATTTTTTTCTTTTATTTTTTTCTTCTTTTGAATCTTCATTACTAGAATAAAAATAAATCACTTGATGGTTTGTTTGAATTTTGTTTTGGTATGACGTGACTCGGTAGCGCAAGCATCTTTTATGTGCCCACCCAAGTTCCTTCACCACCACCCCCACCATCACACATTAACTATTCAAGTCCATTGAGTTTATTGTATGTCTTACCAACCCCGCCCCATCATTTGCATCTATTCAATGCTGCCACATGCTGAACCTGCTACTGACATTGTGTAAATTGCCTGTTTTAATTTGCACACTACACATCACATACATGAAAGGTGCAGCTCTCAACATTGCTAGAGTGTTCAGGCTAGTGGGTATGGTCTGTGCCTTGCACCTTGGGGTCTGTGTTTTGAATCATTGAATGGAAGTTCTTTCTTATTCTTTTGAATCTTCATTACTAGATTAAAAATAAATCAGTTGGTGGTGCGTTTGAATTCTCTTATGGCATTGTGTGATTCAGTAGTGCCAGCATCTTTTATGTGACTTTTTGCCTTCAAATTCATCTGAATCATATAGCAAATCGAATTGATAGCACAAGCAGGTTCTGCTTATAAAAATTTTATGCAGCATGTCTATATTCTATGAGTCGATTCGGGGCTATCTGCATGTGAAACGTTACATTACACAAATAGCAGCTATAACACTTTAACGTAGTGATTTGCTTGCAGGTACAATCATACTGGATCATGCTACATATCATTTTAATCAGCAGAAGCTACTTGTGCACATTTTAGTGTAAAAAGGTCCATAAAAGACGCTCGATGCTACCAAGTCACACAGCACTCCTGTGCTCCTTAGACTCAAAACATTTCTCTTGACATCCAACCACTTGGCATTTCTGCTATACAGTAGACATTGTATGTTTTTCATAAAGAGAGTTCATGTCAGATTCAATGCTTTTAAAATACACTACTTTGCACTTCCCTTCTCCCTTCCTCGTTGTGTATGGCCACCCAAGTTCCTTCCCCATATCACCCCACTATCACACAATTACTTTTCAACTCACTTGAGCTAATTGTATGGCTCATCACCACCCCCACCATCATTCGCTTCTATTTAATGGTGACTCATGCTGAGCCCGCTATTAACATTGTAAACATTGCCTGCTTTAATTTGCACACTTCAAATCACAAATATGACAAGTGCAGCTCTCAACATGGCTAGAGTGTTTAGGCTAGTGGGTAAGGTCTGTACCTTGGCGTCAGGGGTTCGAATCATGGAAGAGGATTTTTTACTTTTGAATCTTTTATGTGACTTTTTACCTTCAAATGCATCTGAATCATACAATGAATTGAATTGATAGCACAAGCACCTTGGTGGTACGCTTGAATACTGTTATGGCGTGGCGAGACTTGGTAGCGCGAGCATCTATTATCTGACTTTTACCTTCATCTAAATCATACAGCGAATCGAACTGATAGCACAATCAGCTTCTGCTGATTAAAATGATATGCAGCATGCCTATATTATGTGAGCCGCTTTGCGTGTATCTGCAAATGAAATGTTACAATACACTAATTGCTACTATAACACTTTAGCATAGCAATTTCCTTGCAGGTACACCCGAACTGGCTCACAGACCATAGACTTGCTGCATATTTTTAATCAGCAGATGCTGCTTATGCTAATAAGATGCATTTTAGGGTAAAAAGATGCATAAAAGATGAATTAAAGACACTCAGCACTACCGAGTAGCACAGCACTCCTGTGAAATTAGACTCAAAACATTTCTCTCAACATACCACCAGTTGGCATTTTTGCTATATAGTAGACATTGTATTGTATGCATAACAGGGAGCAAGTTTTTCATAGAGATCATGTCAGGTTCAATACTTTTAAGATACATTACTTTGCACTTCCCTACTACCTTCCTCTCTGTGTATGGGCACCCAAGTTCCTAAACCACCTCCCCCCACCATTACACAATTACTATTCAACTCCATTGAGCTCATTGTATGGCTCACCACCCCCCACCATCATTCACTTCTATTCAATGCTGCTGCATGCTGAGCCTGCCATTGACATTGTACACATTGCCTGCTTTAATTGCACACTTCACATCACATATACGACAGGTGCAGCTCACAACATGGATAAACTGTGTAGGCTAGTGGGTAACTTTGAGGTCTGGTGTTCGAATCATGGATGAAGAGTTTTTTTTCCTCTTCTTTTCAATCTTCATTATTATATTAAAAATAAATCACTTAGTGGTGTGTGAATTCTGTTATGTTATGACATGACTCGGTAGCACAAGCATCTTTTATGCAACTTTTTAATTTTTATCAAATTGATATCACAAGCAGCTTTTGCTGATTAAAACAATAGGCAGCATGCCTGTGAGCCAGTTCGGGTGTATATGAATGTGATACATGACATTACACTAGTAGCGAATATAACACTTTAACATACTGATTTTTTTGCAGATTCACTTGTACTGGATCATAGAACCTAGGTATGCTGCATATTAATTTAATTACCAGAAGCTGCTTGTGCTCATAAGATGTATTTTAGGGTAACAAGTCACATAAAGATGCTCGCACTACCGAGTCACGCCATGCCATAACTGAATTCAAACGCACCACCAAGTATTTTATCTTTAATCTAGTAATGAAGATTCAAAAGAAGAAAGAAAAAATTAAAAACTCTCCTTCAATGATTTGAACCCCAAACCCTAATGTGCAAATCACAGACCTTACCCACTAGCCTAAACACTCTAGCAGTGTTGAGAGCTGCACCTGTCATGTATGTGATGTGTGCAAATTAAAGCAAGCAATGTTTACAATGTCAATAGCAGGCTCAGCATTGAATTGAAGTGAATAAGGTGGGGGTGAGCTCAATGGATTTGAATAGTAATTGTGTGATGGTGGGAGGAGGTGGTTAAAAAGCTTGGGTGGCCATACACAGAGAGGAAGGGAGAATTGAATTGCAAAGAAGTGTATTTTAAAAGTATGAATCTGACATGAACTCTCTTTATGTGTACAATACAATGTCTTCTGTAGAGCAGAAATGCCAAATGGTGTGATTTTGAGAGAAATGTTTTGAGTCTACGTCACAGGAATGCTGTTTGCCTTGGTAGCACTGAGCATCTTTTATGTAACTTTTTACCCTAAAATGCCTCTTTTTTGCACAAGCAGCTTCTGCTGATTAAAATGATATGTAGCATGCCTATGTTCTGTGAGCCAGTATGGGTATACCTGCAAGCAAATCACTACTTTGTGTAATGTAACGTTTCACATGCAGATACACCTGAACTGGCTCACAGAATATAGGCATGCTGCATACCAGGTTAATCAGCAGAAGCTTTTTGTGCTATCATTTTGATTCGCTGTATGATTCAGATGCATTTGAAGGTAAAAAGTTGCATAAAAGATGCTCGCGCTACCAAGTCATGCCATACCATAACTGAATTCAAACACGCCACCAAGTGATTTATTTTTAGTCTAGTAATAAAGATTCAAAAGAAAAATAATAAACTCCCCTTCACTGATTCGATCCCCAGACCCAAAGGTACAGACCTTACCCACTAGTCTAAACACTGTAACCATGTTGAGAGCTGGAGACGTGTATGTGATGTGAAGTGTGCAAATTAAAGCAGGCAATGTGTACAATGTCAATAGCGGGCTTAGCATGTGGCAGCATTGTATAGAAACGAATGATGGTGGGGCTGGTAGTGAGCCATACAATGAGCTCAATGGAGTTGAATAGTAATTATGTGGAAGGGAGAAGGGAAGTGCAAAGTAGTTAATTTAAAAGTATTGACCCTGTCATGTTCTCTCTTTATGAAAAACTTACCCCCTGTTATGTGTAGAATACAATGTCTGCTGATAACGTGGTTTGTATTCTAGATTTATTTATTAACCTCACTTGTTATAAAGGGAAACAGAAATAATACCCACAAATGCAGATTTTTAAAATAAATGAAAATGCTTTACTTTACATGGTTATACATGAAGTTTCGTAAATGCAGACTTATAACAGAAATGCAGATTATTATTCCAGCAGCTGTGTTAAAGAAATCATTTGCAAAGTCTAGCACAAATTCTACAAGACAACAGCCATCACCCTCAACTCCGACCTCTTCCCTCTCCTGGATTCTAGCTGCGTGTGTCCCCCTCCCTCTCCCTGCTCAATACTTTATACTATTATTCATCTCACAAAATACAAAATACAAAATGGCGAATTTGCGTGTTTGGCAACTAATTAGTTAAATGTCCTAACCATAATATAAAATGTTGTATTCTTGTTCTGTGTCGCTGTAGCTTCTTCTAGGCCAAGGTTATTTTGATTAGCCCACCTTTGTTTATTAAATCTATGACTGGTTGTCTGTTCATACTGAAAAACTGACATACTTCAAATCCATTATTCCTTTTGCTAAAACTAAATGGCTTACAATTCTTAAACAAAATGGCTGTCTTTATCAGCTCAAACTTATACATATCCCAGTAGTTAATTACACCTGCATATAACTAAACACTAATCTGTATATACTTTTTAATACATTATATAATATACTTTTACATCAAATATTAAATAAAATACGGATGCAACCGGGACCCATCTATTTACTTTGGAGATGAAAAAGGGTAGGCCTCATTTCTCTCAAGGCCTGAGACCATTCAACAAATGAGACACATTTGCACATCACACAGCTATACTAATACTGAATATCATCCAAACATTTCTATATATTCTACACTGCAATATAAGGGAAAATAAAGGAACATAAGCATGCATATATTTGTGAATTGCTGAAGGGATGTGTATAGTATGCATTTTCTTGTGTTATCAGTTCCATCCTCATGAAATTTGAGGGGTCATAACTCCAAAAAAAGTTCATATCTCTCATAATTTGCATTGTCTGACTTCTTCTTAATGCATTGGCACATCTTCTTGAAACATTTCACTAATATATAGAAAATCAACAACATTATCATGACAAAAAAATATTAACCTTCCTAATGTGTGCATCATATTGCTTAACTAATTTCCAACCCATGCGAACTAGGTACTGGGGTTCGACCAGGTGAACCAGCTGTTGGGAACTACACCCTCACATTTATTTGTTCAGCAAATTCATTTTTAACCCGAGTAACTTCATTTAACCTTTATTTTATTTCTTTTCCATCAGAAGAATTTGTGATGTATGTATAACACTTTAACCCATATACTGTTTGTAATGTGACACAATATCCAAAGTTACAGCTGTAAGGTAGTGTGTGCTGCATTTTAATTCAGTGTTTTATTGCTTGAAACTCTCTTACCACAATGTCTGTGATATTGTTTATTAATTCCCTATGTTCCAAATGTTATAATGTTACCAAATCCTAAACCAACCTTATAACTTTGGGAGAGTGTAAAGAGATGCTTGTACTTTTCCATATACTATTTGTATTTCTATTTACCATTCATACACAGTAATTATTTCATATGTTTCTTTTAGATTTTTCTGTTGTGTTGGCATCAAGTAACAATGTTCTTATAAAACCCATTTCAAAAGAATTCACTGGTAACCATTTATAAGCCTGGTGTCCACACATATACAATATAACCCTTGTGGTAGTGTCATTGTTTACTAGACAATGTGTTAGAAAGCATTATAAGGAACATTACAATGGGCACCTTTTCATCCATGATTTCTTCTTGCGTGTTACATTCTACGATACGATGACTGTATGTTTTATTGTACCCCTAAATTTTTTCTGTTATTACAGTTTATTAAAGCACTCACGCATTCTTCTTTATTAGGTTTTGTGTATTTAGTAATTTCTAAAAGATTCCCAAACAAGTTTAATTCTGTAAGATTGTATTACAAACACTGGTTGCTAAATAAGTACTTTTAGTCGTACCATTTTGTTGATACACATGATGTTGTCCTGATCATACATTGGATATCTTGTTAATTTTAAACGTAGGGAACCTGTGACATTATAAGGTTTAAGTGTGTGAGATCCACATAGTGAGTGAAGTGTTGTTTGATTTGAGTGCAATGAGATAGACATTAGCAGAACATTCCCTGAATAACATGGTGACTACATACCCAACAATCAACTTTATTGTTCTTCCTATCAGCTCATGATAAGTGTTAAGGGACAAAGTGTCAATTTCTATAGAGGTACTGTCTTTGCACAATTGTATACCCTTTTTCTCTAAATTTAAACCACAGTATTTACATATACACCTTGGAATTGTGAGGCAAACCTTCATACTTTTGCCTTACTGTAATGGCTCTTCTTTTTCCGATACTTCATCAGATGCATCTTACACCTAGTACCAATATGAGTCCTTATTTACCTGTATTTTGTTATTTTTATATATTTTCTTTTCAACCATTTTAAGAATTTTTCACCTTGGTAAAAATGAGTGTGTGCATTTTTTTGACTCTTAATGTGATAAAAACCATATCCCTTATGATCATGAGTATTAAAATAGGAGTGGAGTCTACCAATATGACCCCGGCAGTACCCCTAGGATAACTCTCCACACCGTCCTCATCAGTCACCAGTCCTTGTCAGCTCTTATTCACTAGAAAAAAATAAAAATTAAAAATGCATCAAAAATAACTGTCCAAATTAATGGATACACAGAGGCTTATTCACACCTAGCCATCTTTCTTTTTATTTGTCCACAATCCGCAGAACACTACTAATAATGTCCCCAATTCTGTGAACCTTATCTTGGCCTGAACTGTGACTTTGATCAAGCCCATCATCAAATAAGTTTATTAGATTGAAATCACAGTCAATGTCTTTATCTGCATCTTCTTTTGGTTTAACTGACCTCACCGCCGGGTCAGAAACCTTCTTGCAGTGAGATTTTGTGATTCCAATTGTCCTTTTCAGCCTCATCAAGGTTGTTAGCAGAAACTGGAACGGGCCTTGCCATCGATCTATGAGACAACCAGAACATTAGAAATTTCTCACCATTAAATAGTCTCTAGGCTGGATTCCATGACAAGGTCCCTCTGGGAGTCTCTTCATAAGCTTTCCTTGCTTCTCTTCAGATGCTGTGAGAATTGTATAACATAGTACACAGTTAAATCATATAACAGTGACAAGTCTGTTGCTGGACTTACAATAAGGATAGGCAGTTTTCCAAAAAATAGCTCATAAGGCACAGGTTAAGTGGTCGCTTTGGAGTGGTGTGAATGCTATACAAAACTAGAGGTAAAGCCTCCAGTCAACTCACGGCAGTCTCAATACCCACCTTAGCTAACTTGTGCTTAATGTTAGTGTTTACACATTCAGTTCTGCTTTTTATAAATCCATATATTGACACATTGCTTGGAATACCTTTCCTGTAAAATGTGTACCTTTGTCACCTTCAACAACCCATGGGATACTATATCTGGGCATAAATTCCTGCACAATTTCTTTGCTGTGAATGATGCTACACATGATGACAGATTTCTGTGACAACATCTGGAAATTGTGAAGTACTCATAAACAATAAATGGTTAGATAAATACAAGGTATCCATGACACATTGAACCTGCTAATGATAGTGAGATTAGTTGCAGGAAGGAAACGAATATCAGTAATAATCATCAATTGAATCAGCTGAATCAGATCTAACTGTTCACTTCTGGGGAATAGTCATAAACAAATTGTTGATTAGAATAAACAGACAGAAATATAACAGTAAGCTTAGACATTAAGTCAGCTTCAGACACAGTAGTCTATAAGATACAAATCTTGGTATTATTGATTAAAATAAGCAAGCATAGATATTGCAATAAGTTTAAGCGTTACATCAGCATTGTCATCACCTGAGACAGCAGTCTCTGGGGTTCAAATCTTGGAAAAAAACAAACTAAAAAGACAAAACAGGGAGATGAAAGGTAAGGAGGTTTGGGGAAGGATGGCAGGGGAAGGAGGAATGAGGAGAACTATGATGAAATAACTTAGCTATGACGGCAGGGGGGTGCCATTGGCTGACTGGTATTTCACACTGTAGGTGTCATTGTGTAGCTTCTTAATGCTACACTGTGAGAAATTACAATTGTTTATTAAAATAAATTTGGTCAATTTGTATAAAATAATTGATGCTATAAAAAACTTCTTAAACAGATTAAATGTGCCAGACATTGGTAAAAGTTCTGGAAACAAAATTCACATTCTCATCATCATACAAGTGTTTTAGAATTGCATACATACTCGTTGTTCCTAATCACAGATGGTGTAATGGTTAGCATTACTGCCTCACAGTGCTGAGGTCATTGGTTCAAGTCCCACCACAGCCCTACCGGTGTGGAGTTTGTATATTCTCCCTGTGCTTGCATGGGTTTCCTTCGGATACTCCGGTTTCCTCCCATACTCCAAAAATATACTGGTAGGTTAATTGGCGCCCAGCACAAATTAACCCTAATGTGTGTGTGCATGTGATAAGGAATATAGATTGTAAGCTCCACTGGGGCAGGGACTGATGTGAATGGCCAAATATGCAGAATGTTTGTGCGCTATATAAATAACTGGTAATAAATAAATCACATATGCTTTTGTTTTATTATTATTCCTAGATACCTCATTGCGCTACCCTCATTCCCCATCCTCTGTTGCATTTCATTAAACATTTTTTTTTAAATAACTACCCTCTTAACTCTTGGCAATTCACTCGATGCCATATTAAAAAAAAGTCTCTCTCTTTTTTTTTTCTCTGCAGTAAAAATAAAACTCATTTTTTTTTCTCAAATAGCTAATCTCTTGACCTTCAAATGGAAACCCTCTTCCTTCCAGCTCCTCAAGAAAGTTTTAACACTTGCAATGAGAAACATTAATTCTTTCTTAAGTACAAGTTTTGTTAGTGGGATTCTTATACAATTTCATGGTAAACTACCCTGGTTTCATTAACTGTTTCACCAAACCAATTCCTTCTCACCTTCATTAAAACAACCATTAACATCCAGGTGCGTTATGCACCATTCTCCCCATACTCTGTAGCTTATCAAGCTACAATCAACCTCTGCACCCTCAAATCACTTGCTCATACCCTCTTATCACTTACATGAACCACCTTCAATCCCATACAAGTACTTAGACAATGTTGCCTTTTAAAAATCAAATGAGATTAACTTTTTCTTTCACTTTAAAATTGTGACATGTTTGTCAAAATGAAAACCCACAAAAAACTACCCTCATGTTACCTGTCTTTCATTATCAGGTCAACACCTCTCAAGTACAATCTGACCTCATTAACAGATTTGTACCTCAGTTACCTGGTGCCTCCCCTGTCCTCATTATCAGGGTTCCGCGCACCTGTTACAACTGTGACTATACATATACCTTGTGTACCTGCCCATGTTATCAGGTTTTTTGCACATTTTATGTACAATCTGCCTGTTATCAGATTTGTACCTATACTGTGCTTATCTGTCCTTCATTATCAGATTTAGCACTTTTACATCAATATTATCTTGTTTTTAAATATATGCAGATTGATTTTACGCAACTTCCACATAAACAGATTCAAGTCTCTCTACACACCATTCGTAAAAGACAATAAAGAAAATCCAAAAAAACACCTATGTCACCAATGCCCATTACCACAACCCCTCTGGTACAAAACAGGGATGGAGAAATATAAAAACTGGTTTGCACAATTTTTTCTTCAGAGTGAGCAGATATCAATGCAATTCTTTGATACTTACAAGTTCAAAACATTCTATTTTCAAGAAATTATTATAGCATAACAGTCTATCCAATCCAGTAATAAAATCTGAAATCCAGTACCAATAAAAATAATAATGCAAAGACAATTACTCAATTTGCAAATTTAAAGTCCATCAATATCTTACACTTAACATATTTCAG
Organism: Taudactylus pleione; assembly: GCA_031769625.1. Lineage (NCBI taxonomy): Eukaryota > Metazoa > Chordata > Amphibia > Anura > Myobatrachidae > Taudactylus > Taudactylus pleione. The sequence goes on from JAUIMM010000759.1 coordinate 9,264,626, forward strand.
TAGAAAATGTTGCGCAGGACAGAATAACTTTCTCCTATTTACTGGCGCACTGCCCAGACTCTGAAGGAGGGAGAATCTTCTGTGAGAGAAGGAAAAAACACCATTATCTGACAGGCTGAAAGCTGCAAAAACTCCACTTGTAATCATACTATCAAAATAATGGGGGAAAAAAACTTCTAACAAGAATAACTAAATCCAAAACACTCATTTAATACAACACAGTTATCTTACCACTATATCAAAGACCGAGGGAGAGGAAAAAAACAATACAGTACTTTTATAAAAAAAAAAAAAATAACGAGTAAAACAACTCTCTGCCATGCACTCTCTCTCAATCACCGATACAGCAGGCATCAACTGCTTGTATCCAAGTCACGGCACCAAAACAGATAACACAGTTTGCATTCTAGATTTATTTATCAACCTTACTTTTTAAAAAGGGAAAAATGAAATACTACACACAAATGCAGATTTTAAAATAAATGAAAATGCTTTACTTTACATGGTTATACAAGAAGTTTTGTAAATGTATAGCAGAACTGTATAGCAGAAATGCCAAGTGGTGGGATGTCAAGGGAAATGTTTTGAGTCTAAGGTCACAGGAGTGTTATGTTACTCGGTAGTGCCGAGAGCCTTTCATGCGTTTTGTCGAAGCTGGATAATTGGCTGAGACAAGATCAGCTTAAAATGAGATCGTAAACACGCCATCTTGTGACTGGCCGCAAGATGCCAATTTAGAAAATGAGATCGCAAGATGCCATTTTGCGAATGGCCACCCAAGTGCCATTTTAGGTAAACTCACACTTAAATACATATAGCGATATCACTATTAGCATCATGCGATTGCATCTTTCACCATTTCTCATACATACATTAATACGCACAATTGCGCTGTTAACTAGTCGCATATTAGCGAATGCATAATATCCTGTATGAAAACGCTGTGTATTAGCTTCATGCGCACGCATCTGCCCCAAGTTAACTAGCGTCTTTATATCAAACCCCAAATACTTACACATTACATATTCACATAAAAGGTTTCATAAGCTTTAAAGTATAAGATTTAAGTTTGTTCATTTATTATAATTGCTGTGAAATAAAGGTTATTTGGTAGCTAAGGTTTAATACATGATAAGTCAGTCATGTTTGATATTATACTGATCTGCACTCTTTCAACAGCATTACGGTATCGTCGATGTGAAGATCGCAACAAGCATTCTCAACTTATGAACTGAAGAGATTTAAAGCAGCAAAATGTATTTCTGTGAATGTTTACATGAGGTGGGAAAACAGAGACCACCAGTTGTTAGAGGCTGGACTGTATCTATTTGAATCAACGTGTTAAATGCCTTGTAACATATGCATTCTCCTTTAGGACCAATGGTATTAGCAACAAACTTCTCTATTGTGTTGTCTGTTTCTGTGAGGGTATAAATGTGTGTGTTGTGACCCTAGTCTGGAGTCGTCTTGCTGAATGCTGATTGATGGGGGTTTCTTGCTGATGCCTACATCTGGTCCAGAGCGCATGCATATGTATACTGTACTTGGGTCTGTATAATTATTTGCGCTAAATTGTACTTAAATCATAGCGTGTAAATGACTGTACTTTTACTTGAAATATCACTTTGTGCTTTGGAACCACAGGTTCAAGGTCTGGAGTCTTTATTTACTGTATGACTGCATACACAAAATAGCATCATCCTTAGAGATTTATAGGCACAATATTATAAGGTATTGGAAGGTATAGGAAGGATATTAGAAGGTATAGGCAGGAGTGTATAGAGGTTCTAATTCGGTATCGTTAGTTGGGGGCTCGTAGTGAGGTCACTTACCTACTCACATGGTATATACGGTTATTGATATCTCACCAAAGGGTGGAGTGGCCACATGCAGGGTTTACCTGCAACCGCTCGGTGCAGAGAAATTGCTACCCATTTTTGTGTGAGCCAGGGATGCTGACTAGAATCCAAAAGTTTGTTTTCCTTTGTTGATAGAACCTTATGTTTAGAGGGGTGCCACAGTATTGAGCACGTGGCTGAGTAGCAGTTTTGCACACAGTCAAGACGCACTTTTGTGTATGCAGCTAAAGGTTGTCTTACGGTTGTGTGGTAGTTGCATTATTGTGTATGCGACTGGTCACACAATAGCGTATATATACTTCCGGTTGTGCTGCCATGTGTTTAAACAAAGCCGTTGAGGTTTACATTTTTCAATTGTTGTCAATATCTGGGTTAACGTGTATTTTTCTGTGCAGGAAAAATGTGTGAAACAGTAAGTATTTGTTGGTAGGGGTAACTTGTTCCTTAAAGTTAGAGGTACCATTTGACCTTTAAAGTACATGTTGTCTTTGTTGTAGAGAGGTGCGTGGAAGTTGCCAACTTAAATTTCCATAGGTGTGGGAAGTAGCCTTCTTAAATCTTCATCCAGGTGTGTGGAGTAGCCTTCTTCAAATCTTCACAGGTGTGTGGGCACTGCCGTTTAAATCGTCCACAGGTAAGTGAAAGTATCTTGATTGTCTTTCACCAGTTTAAATCTTTATTGAAAAACGTAGGAGTTGTCTCAGAATGGGAGCCATGCAAACAATAGAGATGTTAGACAATGATGTGCTGCTAATGGAAGCGTCGCTTGGATCGGCCCATCATATTATGCATACTAAGTACAGTACTTATGCAATAAAGTATTGTGAAGTATGGTTTAAAATTATGATGAAGAGTGTTAGACCGTTTCCCAGAATTGGTAGTTTTGATAAAGATGTACTAGATAATGTCCGGGATCACATCAGTCTGATGCACTCCCAAGAGAAAAAAGGTAAAATATTATGAATGTTTAAAGTTGTGGCAGCATGAAGGGGATGCGTGGCTTAAAAATGCGCAATTGATGCAAACTAGCATTGCGAGCGCATTGCCAGATAATGCATCCATGATGCTAAATTGCAATGCGGGTGAACCGCAAAATGGCGTGCACGTGCAGCAAGGTAGCATTGTGGAAGGTATTGCCAGCAGTTCACACGCACCACCTCCACCTTATGTGGATGGAGGTGCAAGTACAGTTATCAAAAATACCCATAAAAATGTAACAAGCAATTTGTACCCTCTATTAAGCAACCATAAAGAAAATGTTCATGATGTGGATGATGAGCCTATTGTAATGTCTGCCATTTCCCATGCTGTACAGATGATAGATGCTGCACCACAACAATCACGTGTGGTGCCGCCATCTTCATCGGTAACAGCAAGGGAAGTGCTAACACCCTCTGCACCCATAGAGGAAGTTGTTAATACCATATGTAGCAGCAACAGATTAAACCCCCAGCCAGGTAATAAGGTCAAAGGTAGCAGTGCTGCCGGTCTGCATCCCATTCGGACAATCACTGATCCGAATAGAAATGCAGATGCCAACAGTGTAGTGCCCACGAGGGAAGTGGTAATGCATTGTCCTTGGACAAGAGCAGAACTAAATTCCATCATAAACGATTTCCCCGATCCCAAAAAGGAAATAGCCAAATGTCAAAGATTTTTGAGGAATTTGGGTAGTTCTCATGAGCCAACTAATAAAGATTGGTGTGTGGTGTTAAGTGCCTGTCTACCACGCAATACCGATGTGACAAAATTTATCACGGATTGTGTATTGGATGGTGACGTTCCCTTAACAGACCAAGTAAACCAAGGAAACATTTCCCGCATTGTCACTCAATTGGGTATATATTTTCCAGTAGTAGTTAACTGGATCAAAATTTTCACAATAAAGCAAAAAGAGGGTGAATCTGCAGAAGATTATTGTGACCAGGCTCTGCAGGCTATCACCCAGTACACTGGGTTAGAAGATATTAAAGATAGCACTCACCACAGGGGAATGAAAGTCACGGTACTCATGGATGGTCTTAAAGGTACTTTAAAGACCCAGGTTCAGACCTCACAACCTGGCTGGAGGGGAGTCACAATAGATACACTCATAGAATCTGCCATAGAACATGATAAAAACATCTCAAAGAAGAGCGAAAAACTAATGGCTGTCAGTATCCAAGCTCTATAAGGAATGATGGTAACATCATAGCCAACAGACACACTTGCATCTACACATACACTTACACCTGAACAGTTATATGCCCTCACTAATCCCATGCAACAGCAAACACAGCTCTATTCCACTAACCCTACACCACCACAGGTCCCATACTACTCACAAACTTCATACCCCCCACAATACCCTTATCCTCCATGTCCCTACCCATATCCATCACCTTTTCCCCCTACTCAAACCTCACAACAATCCGTATCTTTATCCAATCCACGAACATGTTTTAATTGTAACCAGTAAGGACATTTAAGTAGACACTGCAGAGTAAAAAGGGTAGGACCCCCAAATCAGGGAAAACCTGCATAGCACCTTAAGGGATATGCACAGAGACTAGCAAATACCCAGCAAGCACCAGCTCCAATTGTGGCCATTAATGCTTTATTAGAGAATGGTAGCCAACACTAGGAGTCAGGTCATACCTGTAGTCTACAGATAGTCAAGTTAACGGGAAGTACTAGGGAAGAACCGGTCATGATGGTTGATGTAGCTGGTACTGAATATCCTTTTCTTGTAGACACAGGGGCGACCAGGTCAGTGATAAAATCTCCCGTTAATTTACAGGTGACCAACGAGACAGTACCAACTATGGGTATAACAGGTAAAGTGGATCATTATCCTTTAACAAAATCCACAGGGGTTACTATCGGACCGCTGCATACCAGGCATTCTTTCCTTCTGGCTGCTGCGACTCCTACTAACCTGCTGGGTAGAGATTTGTTATGTAAGATGGCATGTGTTATATATTGCACCCCTGATGGTGTATTTCTAGATATCCCAGAGAGAGTTGCGCATGAGGTGCGGGATATGTTGGACACTCCCCAAAGGATAATGTATCACTCTACAAGTTCAAATCCATCCCAGGTAGATCAAATGTTGTCCCAAATTCCAGATTCCCTTTGGACTAAGGATGGACAGCACGCTGGATTAATGGCAAACGTAAGCCCTGTAATGGTAAATTTAAAAAGCGGTAGGTAAGCTCCAAAAATTCCCCAGTACCCACTAAAACAGGAGGTAGAATTAGGGGTTTTTCCAATTATTGAGCGATTATTGCAACAGGGAATTTTAGTTCCTACAGCTAGTGTAGCCAACAGTCCCATCTTCCCGGTGAAAAAGAGTGGTGGGAGGGGTTATAGGCTGGTACAAGACCTTAGAGGTGTTAATAAGGTAGTAGAGAGCCAATTCCCTGTAGTGCCAAATCCAGCTATCATCCTGATGCAGATCCCACCAAATGCAACCCATTTCACTGTCATTGACCTCTGTTCTGCTCTCTTCTCTGTGCCTCTCCACCCTGTCAGTATTTATTCGCATTTACATACAGAGGTGTACAATATACATGGACATGGTTTCCCCAAGGTTTCATAGACAGCCCCAGTATCTTCTCCAAGGCCTTACACGACTGTTTACAATCTTTTCAACCTGCCAATGGATCTGTTCTAATTCAATATGTGGAAGATTTATTGCTATGTTCTGATTCGTTAATGTCATGTTTGAATGATACTAAACTCTTGTTGCTTCATCTCTCGCATTCAGGACACAAGGTGGCTAAGGACAAATTACAGCTGTGCCAATCCAGAGTAAAATATTTGGGACACTGCCTAACCCAGGGGTTACGACATCTCACTAATGATAGAATCCAGGCCATACAGAACATGACACTGCCGCAGAATCAACAGCAAATTTGTACCTTCTTGGGAATGTGTGGATACTATAGAATGTGGATCCCAGGATTTTCTATTTTGGCCTTGCCTTTACAGGAATTAGTCTCTTCCTCAAAGCCCCATCATGTCATACACACAGAGGAATCAGAGCTGGCTTTCCTTAATCTTAAGGATAGTCTGATAAAAGCACCTGCATTGGGAATACCTGATTATGAAAAACCTTTTGATTTGTATTGTAGGGAAGCCGATGGTTGTGCTGCAGGTGTCCTCACACAAAAACATGGTGATGCCAGTAGGCCCGTAGCATACTACAGTGCCCAATTGGACACTGTGGCAAGATCACTGCCCACCTGTTTGAGAAGTGTAGCAGCTACCGCTCTATTGGTGAGTAAAAGTGAGGACATAGTATTGTGTCATGATATGATTGTCTATACTCCCCATGCTGTATCTGCTCTGCTGAACTCTGCTCAAACCAGACACTTCTCTTCGGCTAGGTTTACCAAATGTGAACTAGCTCTAATCGCACCTGTAAACATCACTGTTAAACGATGCAGCACGCTGAACCCACCAATGTATTTATCATATGTACAACATGATGTACAAAGGGTGGAAGGAGACGAGTTGCTGGCAGGAGGTGAGTTCAGCGGACATAATGATGCACACGATTGTATGGAATATCTGAATCAGACCTTTACTGCTAGACTTGACATACATGACACACCTTTAGAGAATGTAGATGTGACTTTTTACATGGATAGGAGTTGTCATAGACAAACAGACACAGGCGAATTATGTACAGGTTATGCTGTTGTAAATGACACAGACATCATAGAAGCTAAACCTCTTGGTCCCAGGTGGCAGAGTTAGTAGCACTAACTAGAGCATGTGAACTGGCAGCAGGCAAGTCTGCTAACATTTACACTGACTCAAGGTACGTGTTCGGGGTGGTGCATGATTTCGGGGCTCTATGGCATCTGAGAAATTTTATGACAGCAGCAGGCACACCAGTTGCACATTCCTGACACATAAAACATCTTTTAGAAGCAATCCAACTGCCCAAAGTGGTGTCAGTAATTAAGTGTAAAGCCCATACATGTGAGGATGATCCGGTGTCACTGGGCAACAACAGAGCCGATGAAGCTGCAAAATGGGCAGCAGGGTTAAAAATGTTTTATCCAAATGAAAAAATTATGTCTTTTCAAACAATTGATATGCTGAAATTAATTGAGATGCAAAATTTGTGTTCAATCCAGGAAAAGTCCATCTGGAAGTCTAAGGGAGCTGATGGGAGTGCTGATGGAGTGGAATCAGGAGGAGTGCTATGCCAATCAGGGGAGTGTCTGACCAATCTTAGTACTGTTATTGTTAAGAGAGCTGTTATTCCAGATACTCGGGGATGGTGTGGAAGTTTATCGTCTGAAAATTCCTGTATTTGTGAGCTTTGTGGGTCCCTAGTTGATAAGAACTGTATTCAATGGTGCCAGCCTAAATATAACCCATACTTGAGTGGGTATCATTTAGAGGATTATCATAGCATGGTAGGCAAAGTATTAAATCAAACTGATTGCTGGGTGTGTTCACATGTGCCACAGGGACAGCATAATGTAGGGTTGGTGCCATTTCCGCTGAATATCACGGAAATTTTAGAATTGCAAAAAGGGAAAACATTGGATGGAAAATTCCTCTCATCCAAACCACCTCATTTTAAACTCTATCAATTCCAAGTAGATAGATCACTTTTGTGTTTGAACATAACCAACTCCAATAAACCTGGGAGTTGGGAAGTGATGGGGAATAATCAGACGATGACCTTTTAACAGAGAGCTGATAATGAGTCCATAAATCATGATCTGTTACGTTCAATTAAATCTAGTGGGAAACATTTTAGCTACCGGTATACATTGAGTTCCACCAAAGAAATTATTGGTAAGGTACCAGATGGCTATTGTGCTAAAATAATACAACCAGAAACTTGCATATACCAGATGGAAGAGCCTGAGATAGGATTGCTTGCAAGGGAAATGTGTTTAATGATAATGATGCATACCATTCCTTATGTTCTCTCCAATAATGTGTATTTTATATGTGGAAGAAAGGCGTATAAGTGGCTCTCCCTGAGTTCCAAAGGTTTGTTTTACCTGGGAAGAGTAGTCCAGAAGTTATGACCCTCACACATGTTGAAATGCTTGGTATCCATAAAAACACACCATCACCATACCTTCAAATGCAATATGAACACAGAGACAAATGAAATATGATACCTGGTGATGTGCATAAAGCCACTCAGTTAATTAGTGAGACAACTGTCTTCCAGGTTTTAGTCACACTGGATCCCACCAGGATCGCTTGGGGTACATTAAATTTTAGATATATTCAGGAACTTGCTAAATTGATAGATAATATCACAGAGATGTATGATGACACATTCAGGTATACAGGGAGAGAATTGCAAGCATACAAGAAAGAACTGGTGCAACACAGGCTAGTGTTAAATGATTTAACTGCTGTTACTGGAGGGTACTGCGTAACTTTGGCCACCCAATTTGGAGTAAAATGTTGCACCTATGTCACCAATGATACCAGCGACCCCAAGGAGGTGATAGACCGGAAGATGGATGAAATTCTGCAGCTAAAATGGGAGTTTTGTAAGAACCATAATGCTTCAGTGGCTGAAGTAGGGGAGAAGATAGAAGGATGGGTTTCATGGCTGAACCCAGTGAAATGGTTCTCAGGTCTTGGAGAATGGGTCTAGGAAGTAATCACCAGCATAGGCAAATTCTTGATCATTATACTGATTGTCATCATAATAATTGGCATATGTGTCCGGTGTGTTCCTATTGTGTTGAAGTGTGGAAAATGTAAAGATAAAGTAAAACAAAAGAACAAAATTATGATGGTGGTCAGTAATGACAATATGAATACCGAGGTAAATATAGAACTGCATTACAACCCTGAACTAGGAAATACCATCATTTAATGTATTATATTTAGACATGCTTAGAATGTATTATTGAAATGTTATTTTTGAAACACCTCAGATAATGTAAAGTCTCAATTCCCCTTCAAGACTGCCTTTATAGGACTGGTGTATCCCCACACCTTTCACATGATCTCACAAGATCCGCAGTGTGCATATAATAGTAGTTTTATGTCCCCACTCAGAGACACATTATTGAAGGATTAAGAACCACCTTCTGCCATCCCATAATAACACTAAATAATATATATATGTAAGCCTAAATTCAATTTTAAAATCAGATTGTGATAGCATGTTGTTCGCTATCAAAGGGTGGACTGTCGAAGCTGGATAATTGTCTGAGACAAGATCAGCTTAAAATTAGATCGTAAAGATGCTATCTTGCGACTGGCTGCAAAATGCCATTTTAGAAAATGAGATCGCAAGACGCCATTTTGCGAATGGCCGCCCAAGCGCCATTAAAGGTAAACTCACACTTAGGTACATATGGCAATATCACTATTAGCATCATGCGATTGCATCTTTCACGATTTCTCATACACACTTTAATATGCACAATTGCGCTGTTAACTAGTCGCATATTAGCAAATGCATAATATCCTGTATGAAAACGCTGTTTATTAGCTTCATGCGCATGCATCTGCAGCAAGTTAACTAGCATCTTTATATCAAACCCCAAACACTTACACATTCACATAAAAGGTTTCATAAGCTTTAAAGTATAAGGTTCAAGTATGTTCATTTATTATAATTGCTGTGAAATAAAGGCTATATGGTAGCTAAGGTTTAATACATGATAAATAAGTCATGTTTGATATTATACTGATCTGCACTCTTTCAACAGCATTCCGGTATCGTCGATGTGAAGATCACAACAAGCATTCTCAACTTATGAACTGAAGAGATTTAAAGCAGCAAAATGTATTTCTGTGAATGTTTGCATGAGGCAGGAAACCAGAGATCACCGGTAGTTAGAGGCTGGACTGTGTCTATTTGAATCAACCTGTTAAATGACTTGTAACATATGCACTCTCCTTTAGGACCAATGGAATTAGCAACAAACTTCTCTATTGTGTTGTCTGTTTCTGTGAGGGTATAAATGTGTGTGTTATGACCCCAGTCTGGAGTCATCTTGCTGAATGCTGATTGACAGAGGTTTCTTGCTGATGCCTACATCTGGTCCAGAGCGCATGCGTATGTATACTGTACTTGGGTCTGTAAAATTCTTTGTACTAAATTGTACTTAGATCATAGGATGTAACTGACTGGACTTTAACTTGAAATATCACTTTGTGCTTTGGAACCACAGGTTCAAGGTCGGGCATCTGTATTTACTGTATGACTGCATATGCAAAATAGCATCATCCTTAGAGGTTTATAGGCAGGATATTAGAAGGTATACGAAGGATATTAGAAGGTATAGGCAGGAGTGTATAGAGTTTAGAATTCAGTATTGTTAGTCTTTTTACCCTAAACTTCTTATTAGCATAAGCAGCTTCTGCTGATTAAAATGATATACAGCATACCTATGTTCTGTGAGCCAGCACGGGTGTACCTGCAAACAAATCAGCAGAAGCTGCTTGTCATATCAATTTGATTCACTGTATGATTAAGATGCATTTGAAGGTAAAAAGTTACATTAAAGATGCTTGCGCTACCAAGTCACGCTATGCCATAACAGAATTCACACACACCACCAAGTGGTTTATTTTTAATCTAGTAATGAAGATTCGAAAGATGTAAAAAGAAGTAAAAAAAATAAAAAGCTCCCCTTTAATGATTCAAACCACAGACCTCAAGGTGCAAGGCACAGACCTTAACCTCCAGCCTTCACTCTCTAGCTATGTTGAGAGCTGCACCAGTCATGTATGTGATGTGAAATGTGCAAATTAAAGCAGGCAATGTGTACAATGTCAAGAGCATGCTCAGCATGCAGCATCATTGAATAGAAGTGGATGATGGTAGGGGTGGTGGTGAGCCATACAATGACCTCAATGGAGTTGAATAGTAATTGTGTGATGGTAGAGGGAGGTGGTACTTGTGTGGCCATACACAGAGAGTAAGGGAGAAGGGAAGTGCAAAGTAGTGTATTTTAAGAGTATTGAACCTAACATGAACTCTCCTTATGAAAAACTTGTCCTTGTTATGTACACAATACAATATCTTCTGCATAGCAGAAATGCCAAGTGGTGGGATGTTGAGAGAAATGTTTTGAGTCTAACGTCACAGGAGTGCTATTTTACTCAGTAGCTCTGAGAGCCTTTTTTGCAACTTTTTTACCCTAAAATGTGTCTTATTAGCACATGCAGCTTCTGCTGAATAAAATGATATGTAGTATGCCTATGTTCTATGAATAAGTACGGGTGTACCTGCAGGCAAATCACTACGTTAAAGTGTTAATATTGCTATTAGTGTAACGTAATGTTTCACGTGCAGATACACCCAAACTAGCTCATAGAAAATAGGCATGCTGCATATCATTTTAATCAGCAGAAGCTGCATGTGCTATCAATTCAATTCGCTGTATGATTCAATTGGATTTGAAGGTAATAAGTCACATAATATACGCTTGGCTACTGAGTCATGCCATGCCATAACAGAATTCAAATGCATCACCAAGTGGTTTATTTTTAATCTAGTAATGAAGATTCAAAAGAAAAAAACAACTCATCTTCCATGATTCGAACCCATGATACCAAGGAACAAACCTTAGTAACTAGCCTAAACACTCTAGCCATATTGAAAGCTGCACCTGTAATGTATGTAATGTGAAGTGTGCAAATTCAAGCAGTCAATGTGTACAATGTCAATAGCAGGCTCAGCATGTGGCAGCATTGAATAGAAGTGAATGATGGTGGGGGTGGTGAGCCATACAATGAGCTCAATGGAGATGAATAGTAAATGTGTGATAGTGGGGGTAGGTGGTGAAGGAACTTGGGTGGCCATACACAGAGAGGAAGGGAGAAGGGAAGTGCAAAGTAGTGTATTTTAAAAGTATTGAACCTGACATGATCCTTCTTTATGAAAATCTTGCCCCCTGTTATGTGTACAATACAATGTCTACTGTAAAGCAGAAATGCCAAGTGGTGGGATGTCGAGAGAATTGTTTTGAGTCTAAGGTCATAGGAGTGCTGTGTTAGTCAGCAGCGCCGAGCATCTTTTATGCATCTTTTTACCCAAAAATGCATCTTATTAGCATAAGCAGCTACTACTGATTAAAAATATGCAGCATGCCTATGTTCTGTGAGCCAGTATGGGTGTATCTGCAAGCAAATCACAACACTAAAGTGTTATATTTGCTAATAGTTTAATGTAACATTTTACACGCAGATACATCTGAACTGGCTCACAGAATATAAGCATGCGGCATATCATTTTAATCAGGAGAAGCTGCCTGTGCTGTCAATGCAATTCACTGTATAATTCAGATGCATTTGAAGATTAAAAGTCACATAAATGACGCACGCGCGACCAAGTCATGCAACGTCATAACAGAATTCAAACACACCACCAAGTAGTTTATTTTTAATCTACTAATGAAGATTCAAGAGCAGAAAAGAAAAAACTCCTCATCGATGATTCGAACCTCTGACACCAAGGTGTAAGGCACAGACCTTACCCACTAGACTAAACACTCTAGACATGTTGACAGCTCCACAGGTTGTGTATATGATGTGAAGTGTGTAAATTAAAGCAGGCAATGTGTACAATGTCATTAGCGGGCTCATCATGTGGCAGATTTGAATAGAAGTGAATGATGGTGGGGTTGGTGGTGAGCCAAACAATGAGCTCAATGGAGTTGAATAGCAATTGTGTATGGAGTTGAATAGCACTTGCGTGAAGGTTGGGGAGGTGGTGAAGGAATTTGGGTGGCTATACACTGAGAGGAAGGGAGGAGGGATTTGCAAAGTAGTTTATTTTAAAAGTATTGAACCTGACATGATCTTTCTTTATGAAAATCGTGCCCCCTGTTGTTATGTGTACAATACAATGTGTACTTTATAGCAGAAATACCAAGTGGAGGAATGGCGTGAGAAATGTTTTGAGTCTAAGGTCGCAGGAGTGCTGTCTGACTGTGTACCGCCGAGCATCTTTCACGCGTGTTTTATGTGTCTTTCTTAACCTAAAATGATATGTAGCATGCCTATGTTCTGTGAGCCACTATGGGTGTACCTGCAAGCAAATCACTATGTGAAATTGTTATAGTTGCTATTAGTGTAATGTAACGTTTCAGCAGCAGATACACCCGAACCAACTCAAAGAATCTCGGCATGCTGCATATCATTTTAATCAGCAGAAGATTCTTGTGCTATCAATTTGATTTGCTCTGTGATTCAGATGCATTTGAAGATTAAAAGTTGCATTGTATATGCTCACGCTAGCAAGTCATGCCATGCCATAATAGAATTCACACACACCACTAAGTGATTTATTTTTAATCTAGTAATGAAGATTCAAAAAAAGATGAAATAAATATAAAAAACTTCCCTTCAATGTTACAAGGTTCAAGGCACAGACTTTACCCACTAGACTAAACACTCTAGCAATGTTGAGAGCTGCAACTGTCGAGTATGTGATGTGAAGTGTGCAAATGAAAGCAAGCAATGTCATCAATGTCATTAGAGGGCTTAGCATTGAATAGAAGCAAATGAGGTGGTGGTGAGCCATACAATGAGCTCAATGGAGTTGAAAAGTAATTGTGTGATGGTAGTTGGAGGTGCTGAAGGAACTTGGGTGGCCATACATAGAGAGGAAGGGAGAAAGGAAGTGCAAAGTAGTGTATTTTAAAAGTATTGAACCTAACATGATCTCTCTTTATGAAAGAACAAGGAAAAATACCTAGCGCTTTGATACCGCACTGAACTGTATTTAAAAATAGATCTGCTGCGGTGCGAAAAAAAGGGGAACAATTGCAACCCCACAAGCACTAGACAATGTATAAAACCACACACACACCGCTGGTGATTAGATGAGTAGATATGCAATTTAATAGAGTAGCAACAATTGCTGCATATAAAATAGTAGATTACGTCAACATTGGTGGGATAGTATCTTTTTACAAAAATATATAGATCTTGATAGGATCCCTAAAGGTTTACAAGTTCACAAGAACCTATCAATTTTAGATGATCCAGAGTTAACTGTTGAGTGGGAGCAAACATTAAAATGTTGCTCAATATCATTGATCAAATTGTTAATTAAGTACAGGGAGAGGAAGGTCCTAGAGGTAACCAGCGAGATTGAACAAACTAAAAATTATTTGATAAAATTCAAAATGAATCCTGAGTTCAAAAAGAGAGAAAGTGAACTGCAACAGAGTATTCAGACTTACAAATATGAGCTAATTGAAAATAAGAAACAAAAATTATTTAGGGATGAGAGATCTGGCCCAATTAGAAAACAGTCATTCTTTCTTAAGAAAAACATGTATTTCCAAAAGAAAAGGTTCTTAGATGATAAGAAAAACGAGAGAATGTACCATGTGGATGAAAAGAAAAAGTATAAATTTGGGATGAATCCCCTATCTCCTAGAATTCCATTAGAGGAATCGGCTCAACCCAAATTCTTTCCCTCTAGAGGAACACCAAGGATAGAAACAGGAGCACGACCTAAATCTAATAGTTATAGGAATCAGGACTTTCGGGAAAGAGACCCAGAGTGGAAAATACCATTACACACCAATCGTTATGATCTGTTAACCAATTCCACCACAAAAAGATCCAGAGAAGTAGGGGAAAGAGGGGAATGGGACGAACAAGAGGTTAAAAGATTCTCAGACAAAAGGTATATTCAATTTATCAAAAAAACTCTTACAGACACTGAAATTGCATTATTGTCTAAGGGACTTAGCTATGCCCCAAGTTCTAATTCAAATTTATTCAATCTGTATACCGAATTGAATCATTACGTTAGATCTCTTTGTAGACAGAGATACTTTTTTTTCTAAAAAACAATCTAAAGTTGGAGAATCGAATGATCCTATTCTTCTTGACATTGATGACATGGAATGTCTATCAATGTTGGAAACACTAAAAGAAGAGAATGGTGATTCTCCTAATCTAGAATCTATAGAAGTATTCAACATTAATAATTCTGCTTCAAATTTATATTCTAACACAAAAAAAAATTTAGAAAGAAATCTCAGTTCTTTCCTCTTCATCAAAAAAGCCCAACGATACAGCTGTTCTATAAAAAAACACTTAAAGAACTTTGTGTAATATATAAACTCATTTGGATTTGGGGAGATTAAATCTAACATTTGATGAGAGGAAAGCTCTTAGGTCTCTCCGGGATGACGACTCCATCGTCATCAAATCAGCTGACAAGGGCGGTGGAGTCGTCATCCTTGTCAGATCAGCATATATGGCTGAGTCCCTCAGACAACTTCATGATTGTACTTACTACAAAACAATATCCAGGGATCTGACTATGGAATTCAAAAGGGAATTACACACACTTTTGACTGATGCTTTGGTGGAGGGAGTGATAACTAGAGAGGAATTTTATTTTTTATTTACATATTACCCTGTCCCTCCCATTTTTTATTATTTACCAAAAATACACAAATCCCTCACCACACCCCCTGGTCATCCTATTATTTCTGGCATCAATTCCCTCACATCCAACTTATCCTTTTATGTTGATCACTTTCTTCAAAATTACGTTGTCTCTCTGAGATCGCACATAAGAGATACTATACATCTTCTCAATAAACTCAAAAGTTTCAGCTGGCGTCCAGGGTATGGATTTCTTACCCTGGATGTACAGGCACTCTATACCAACATTCCACACGAGGGAGGCCTACATGCTGTAGAGAATATACAGTTGAAAGATAGTGCGATCTCTGAGGGACAACAGAAATTTCTACTAGCTTCAATGAGATTCATATTAACTCACAATTATTTTTTGTTTGATTCCACTTACTTCCTTCAGACCCTTGGTACTGCCATGGGAACCAGATTGGCCCGAGCTTTGCTAATCTTTATATGGGTGCATTCGAAGATAATTATATCTGGAGTGGACCGTTCGGGGCGAATCTGGTTTTGTATGGCAGATTTATTGATGATTTAATCTTTATTTGGGATGGGGATCTTGATTCAACTGTAAAATTCATTGAATATCTTAACACAAACCATATGAATCTTCACTTCACTTCCACTTTCAGTCACATTTCAGTTGATGTTCTCGATGTCACTCTCTCCGTTGAAGAAAACAGGATAATTTCGACACTTTTTACCAAGGCTGTTGATTGCGGCTCCTATCTCCATTATGGGAGTGGCCGTCATCAGCCTTGGATAAATAACATACCAAAAAGCCAGATGGGGTGTATTAGGAGGAACTGTACTAGGGAGTCAGATTTTGAGTTTCATGCCAAACAATTGGAAATCAATTTTTTGGATAGAGTATACCCTGCTAATCTGGTGGATGAAGCAAGAAAATATGCTCTTGATAAGAGCAGGATTCTTTCTAGACATACCCCAATTAATGAGGAAGACACTAAAATATTTAGATCTAAGGATAACTTTCAGAAAGATCCAGATGTGGATTTTTCATCCCTCCTGTTCATTTCACAGTTTAATAACGAATCTAGACGAATACATTCTATAATAAATAGATATTATACTATGTTGTTGAACGATTCAATTTTGTCTAAATGTATTGAACCAAAAGCTAAAATAGTATTTAAAAAGAATCGCAATCTGGGTAGCTTTGTGGCACCTAGTATGCTCAAACCCTTATCTAAATCTTTTGAGAATACTTCGACCTGGCTTCCTGATAGACCCCTTGGATGTTACTGCTGTAATCGCTCGAGGTGTCTTACCTGTGGATATATTCTAAATAGAACTAAGACCTTTACATCAGTAGCGAACAAAACAGAATATATTATAAAAAATTTTATTAATTGTCAAACAGACTACACAATTTACATGTTAAGTTGTACTTGCAGAAAGCAATATATAGGGCGTACAACAAGGCCCCTTAAGGAGAGATTTCGAGATCATACCAATATACTTAAGGGACTGATGTCACACAGTGTCGAAATTTTTTCGAACACCATAACTGGGATCCATCAGTAGTTTCTCTTTTGGGAATTGATGTTGTTAAACCTACCATGAGGGGGGGAGATCATTATAGGAAACTTTGTCAAGTAGAATCCGAATGGATTTTCAGACTGCAGACATTGTCTCCGGATGGAGTCAACGAAGCCCTTGAATTTCTAGACTGATATTCTGGCTGGGCTGGCGGCTGCCATCTGCCATCCACACATACTGTCTGGTTGGTGGATGGTACACGGTGCCCGCCACTCCTGTCTATCAGTCACACTACTTCCCAATTTTTGATGTACAGTTGGTTCCCGGTTATTACTTTCAACTAACCTATTTAGGGCTTTTTTGTGGATTACCAATCACAGGAACTTAAATATGGGTGCATATAAAATTAATTTGGACTACATATTGTGTAAATAAATAATAATTAAACTAATCATATAACTAAATTGGTATTTGTTCTTTTTCTTCTGGCTGCTCTTGTTGTCCTACCCTCTCATTAATATACCATTAGAAGCTGATATACACATATGTATAGCTTTGGATAATTTAGTCTATACTAATGCGGAATGTATATATATGTATATGTATGTATATGTGTGTATGTATATATATGTATATATATATATATATATATATTTATATATATATTTTTATAATTTACATCGTTGCTTCAGTCCTCTGGTTCCTCTGGATCTCCGTATCTGTATGGTTTTTGATTTAATTTATTTTTAATTTAATCTATTTTGTGCTACTATGTCCTAGTAGCACACTGATTGTTTAGTATTGAATATACACATGTATATGTTCAACTAATGTCTGCTTTCCAAAAATTCACTTCCATTATTATTCTGGAAAATATTCGTTTGTCTATTTCTGACCCTACCTGGGTGTT
Organism: Taudactylus pleione; assembly: GCA_031769625.1. NCBI lineage: Eukaryota > Metazoa > Chordata > Amphibia > Anura > Myobatrachidae > Taudactylus > Taudactylus pleione. The sequence goes on from JAUIMM010000759.1 coordinate 9,282,281, forward strand.
TAGGCTATAGGTTTTTTAATGCACATAGATACTAATTTATTGGTTGTTTCTCTGCGTATTTATACATATACACGTGCATGGATGTATGGAAATACATGCAGGTTAGACATGTAAATATATGTGTGTTTAAGAGGTATTTGTGAAAACTATCTCAGTACCCTTGTATGTTCGTATCAGTATGTATTATGTTTGTATATGTGTGAGTATGTCCAATATACATCTATGCGCACATATACACTTATTGTTATTTAATTCAATTTTTACTATTTTTATTAATGTAATTAGATTTTATATGCTATGTACTGTGGAGGCTATTGTGTCTAGTAATTAGTAATTAATTGTCCTATATGTCTCTTTTTCATGTATATTATTCGTTTCTTATTATATATATATTAATATTAAAGTATCAATGTTTTCTTTTTTCATTTCGTTTTTTTTTATATATATATATATATATACTGTTTCCCAGATATATTAATTTTATGCTAGTCATCATGTGCCGTTAAACAGTAAATCAGTAAAGGATACCTCGACTGGCCACCTATGGCTACCAATTTGGGAGTGATTGGACTGATTATGGCTCCTATTTAAGATGGAGGATATGGACGCGGGCATTCAGCTTGAAGAAGTCCCAGGAACGGGATGAAACGCATTGCTGCCCGCTGCCTTTACCTGTTCCAAGTATCTTGTCCTGTAACCTGCTTTTGCTAAGTGCTGCCAGTGCCCGCAGTGCTCGATCCTGGTGCGAGGAGTATCCACAAGTTGCGGCCGCGCTTTATCACACCTGGATCTCCTCTCTGGCCCTGGGATCCGGCAGGAATCATATTATTTAGTCAGACAGAGAGCCACCGCACCGGATCTCTGAGACAGCATGTCTCTGAGAGTATCGTGACTTGGCCAGTGATTGACTGCACAGCCAGTGAGATATTATTACATCATCTCTACCTTGCCATTGTCTAAAACTTTGAAACCGGTCAGTACCTAAATCTTCTCAGCACTTGCATGCCCGGCGGGGTTAACACTTCATGTATCCAACAAGTCATTAACTGTTGTGCTATACAAGCTTCAGAATATTTATTATAGTGGATACCCAATTGATACATTGCCTGCACACAAGCGGTTACTATATTTCAAGACTATGAATTAATCTACTAAGTGTTTCAAAATGCTTTTATATGTCTATTTGGAACTTTTCTACACAAGAATTGCCAATTCTGGGTTCATTTAGCCCTATATTATTTATATTATTATTATTTGCTCATCAGCTAGTATTCATTTACTAATCTTTATTTTATTTATGGTCTCCATTCTGTCGTCATTTGTGTTTGTTCATGTTATATGTAATGTTGACGTAATCTACTATTTTATATGCAGCAATTGTTGCTACTCTATTAAATTGCATATCTACTCATCTGGTCACCAGCGTGGTGTGTGTGGTTTTATGAAAAACTTGCCCCCTGTTATGTGTACAATACAATGTCTACTGTATAGCAGAAATGCCAAGTGATGGGATGTCGAGAAATATGTTTTGAGTCTAAGGTCACAGGAGTGCTGTGTTACTCGATAACGCCGATCATCATTTATGCATCTTTTATTTGACTTTTTACCCTAAAAAACATCTTATTAGCAAAAGCAGCTTTTGTTGATTAAAATGATATGCAACATGCCTATGTTCTGTGAGCCAGTACGGGTGTACCTCCAAGCAAATCACTACTTTACAGTGTTATAGTTGCTATTAGTGTAACGTAACTGTCACGAACCTGTGTAGTTTTCACCTTTTGCCTGTTGACTTACCACTGCCAGCTGTCTCCATGGATCTGTATGTGTAATTTGCCTGGAGGACCTGTTCTGATCATGCTGCTGCAGTACTTCTCTATGCATTCCTTCCACAGTAATTATTTCACCTGTGTCCTTTAATGTCTGTGAACACTGCTAGTCCTGTTTGGAATCTCAGGTGTAGTTCTGACTCTGTGCTGCAGAGATGAATACTTCCTCTGCATGTTGTGCCTTCCACCACTCTGAATGCTACCGCCAGACCACCTGTCCATATCCACCAAGTGCAGCCAGACCCAGGGTATATATATATATATATATATATATATATATATATATATATCCTCCCCTGATAGCATTCTGGGCCTGAACATCTCGTTACTTCCCGTGGTGTATGGTTCATGCTATTTCTGTGTACAAGTGTATTCCTGGCTCCTGCTGACAGCAACCCCTGGTGCATTCAGAAAACCTGCTATTTCCCAGACCAGTTCATTTCCCCTGGCAATCAAGAAAACCTGCTACAGCAATACCTTGCAATCCAGAAAACCTGCTACAGCAATACCTGGCAATCCATAAAACCTGCTCCAGCAATACCTGGCAATCCAAAAAACCTGCTACAGCAATACCTGGCAATCCAGATGTCCTGCTACAGCAATACCTGGCATTCCAGTAATCCTGCTAGTTCCCAGGCCAGTGCAACTCCTGTGTTTTCAGCTTCAGCTATAAGTGAGTTTCTGTGCTTCAGACCTTAGTCCTGTGCTCTGCTGCTAGCCCTACTCCTGGTTGGTCCCTAGCACCCTGCAAACCTGCATCGTGCTTCCTGCTGTGGATCATCTCCTGCTCCTTCTACCTACCCTCTCACTCCCTGAACCTAAAATCCCAAACCTACCCATTACTTCCTGAACCTGTTATTCCCAATTACCCTATCCAGCCTGCACCTGAGTTCCAGTCTTTGTCACAGCATTTCCAGATTACCATGTTTAGCCCTCATCTCAGCATTACCTGATTTCTCTTCAGCCATTGTCGCATCACTCCAGTCCAGAGTCAAGTTCCAAGTTCTTAAGTTCAATCTACATTATTCCAGTCCAGAGTCAAGTTCCAAGTTCATCAGTTCAATCCACGTTATTCCAGTCCAGAGTCAAGTTCCAAGTTCACCAGTTCAACTCAACAAGTCTTCCTGCTAGTCCCAGTCCGGTTCCTCCAAGTTCCTGTCATTTATCATCAAAGGCAGTTCTCACTGCTACATAAATCTTGCAATAGAGATATCTACATCATCTCTGGTTCCAGTCATGCCTGTCTCTGTTAAATCCCACTCATCACCTGAGACAGGTAACTCACAGACACCATTCGTGACAGAATGTTCAGGCCCAACAATGGTGGTGGATCCAGCACCTTTTAAGGGATTAGATGCTTTCCGTAACCTGGTTGCTCACTTGGATTCACAGGAGGCCGTACAGCATCAACTGCTACAGCTTTTGCAAATCCTGAACAATCGGCTAGATGGTACTCAAATCACACCTGAACCTCTAACTACTTTCCATCAACTGCTGGAGCAGCTACAGACTTTACTCATCAAAATTTTTCAGATCATTCCCAAGTTTCTTAGAGCTACCCCTGTCTTAACTAAAATCTCAGCCTTGGAATCCCTAATAAACAAGGATTCTTCCGAACCAAGTAATGTCAGACATAGTGGTTACCCACACCCCAAGCTCTCAGTGGCTGAATGCCAGTGGCGCAAAGATATACAGCTCTGTCTCTATTGTGGGGGTTCAGACCACTTCATTAAAGACAGTTCCCTTTGCAACTCCAGCATTGGTTCCAAGTGTCAACATCTCAGTGCCTGTTCCGGTCCCAGCCCAGATTCTGCCTGTTCCGGTCCCAGCCCAGATTCTGCCCATTCCAGTCCCAGCCTAGATTCTGCCCATTCCATTTCCAGCCCGGATTCTGCCCATTCCAGTCCCAGCCGGATTCTGCCTATTCTGGTCCCAGGCCAGGATTCTGCTTGTCCCAACAGGGGACTCCAGTCAGCAGCCCAAGGAGGGGTTTCAAGTCTCACACCCCAAGAGGGGGTTTCAAGTATTGTGCCCCAGAAGGGGGTCTCAAGTCTCATGCCCCAGTAGTAGGTCTCAAGTCTTGCGCCCCAGGAGGGGGTCTCAAGTCTCATGCCCAAGGAGAGGGTCTCAAGTCTTGCACCCCAGGAGGGGGTCTCAAGTCTCATGCCCCCAGAGGGGGTCTCAAGTCTCGTGCCCAAAGAGGGGGTTTCAAGTCTCATGCCCCAGGAGGGAGTTTCAAGTTCCAGTTACCAGGGAGAAGTGTCTTGTACTACAAAATCTGATCATGATTCCTGTTCAGCGTCTCCTGCAAATATCATTCCAGAAGATGACAATCTCTGTAGTCTGTTCTCAGCTTTGATTGTTGATGCTCCTGTCTCTAGCTCCCGAGGACTCCTTCCAGTTCCATCAATTGGTCGGAATTCTGAACATCTGTCAGCTTCAGTTATTTTGACTCCTCATCAATCGGAGCATCCTCAAGTTTCCTCCAGCCTGGCACCTGAAAGTGCTCCACAATCCTTGAACACACAGGATTCGTCGGATACTCCACCATGCATTTATTTTGATGGGGACTTATCTCAATACTATGCTTTAATAAAGCAATACTCCTACCAACATCGCTGGGTTCCTTCTCCTTTCCTTTAGTGGCAAAGCTTTGGATTGGGCCAATCCTATCATCGAGTCCAATGATCCAATGCTTTTAAATATAAAGAATTTCAGTGAAGCTATTATCAAAGAATTTAGTCCTAACACTGTAAAACAAAATTCTAGTGAAGTGCTCAGTTCCAAAATTTTGTCCAAGCAGTCTGTTTGTTCTACCAAGAATTCATCCACCACTCCTCTGAAGTCCAAACAAGGTCAAGTTTCCAAGGTCCAGTGTGCTGAATTCCAGGCATCCCAAGGAAGCAGTACTGTTGAATCTGTAACTCTGAACATGAGATGTGCGCACACCTCCTTGTTACCTTCATACACCTGTACCTCCTAAAATATAGACTCTGACAAAGTTTCTAGTAAGAGGTTGTCACCCTCAGATGTTATGCACCAATATACCGCTAGTATGGTACAGAATGAAAGACTCCTCTGAGAGAAGAAGTCTCGAAGGACCCTTAGGAACCAACCTTCTAACACCATTAGAACTGGTCAAGTTTTGCTTAGATCCTCCCAGGTGTCCTATCTGTCTTCAAGCCATAATAATTCTTGCATTTCTCCTTTTGACACTGACTCGGAATCTGAGTTCGATCATGCACATGATAATTCTCCATTCTCTGAAGACCATCTGTTGTTCAACGCTATCCTTCCCAGTCATGTATTTCCTCAGGAGTTGCCTGAGAAAGCTATGGCTCTCCGGGGGAAACGATCATCTTCCCACCAATGATACCATCAAAATAATGCTGGTTCTACATCTTCTCATACCAAATCTTTGTGTACTACATTTCCAGGAGAGTGTCCTCATTTTGGAATTACTAAAGACTTCCTAGGTGATGAAGGTTCCACCTGTAGTGAGGAAGAATGGTCTACTTACTCTGAGGATGAAGATGTCTGAAGAGATGTTTTCAGAGTTATGGTGTCCCTGTGTTTGAAGCTCCTGGAATGTCATATTTGGAAGAATGTTTTTTTTTTCTCTCGGTGTCCTAGAGACCACCCATAAAGAGGGGGGTACTGTCACAAACCTGTCTAGTTTTCACCTTTAGCTGGTTGACTTACCACTGCCAGCTGTCTCCATGGATCTGTATGTGTAATTTGCCTGGAGGACCTGTTCTGATCATGCTGCTGCAGCACTTCTCTATGCATTCCATCCACAGTAATTATTTCACCTGTGCCCTTTAATGTCTGTGAACACTGCTATTCCTGATTGGAATCACAGGAGTAGTTCTGACTCAGTGCTGCAGAGATGAATACTTCCTCTGCATGTTGTGCCTTCCACCACTCAGAATGCTACTGCCAGACCAATTGTCCATATCCACCAATTGCAGCCAGACCCAGGGTATACATATGCTCCCCTGATAGCATTCTGGGCCTGAACATCTCATTACTTCCTGTGGTGTATGGTTTGTGCTGTTTCTGTGTACAAGTGTATCCCTGGCTCCTGCTGACAGCAACCCCTGGTGCATTCAGAAAACCTGCTGGTTCCCAGACCAGTTAATTTCCCCTGGCAATCCAGAAAACCTGCTACAGCAATACCTGGCAATCCAGAAAACCTGTCACAGCAATACATGGCAATCCAGAAAACCTGCTACAGCAATACCAGGCAATCCAGACATCCTGCTACCGCAATTCCTGGCAATCCAGTAATCCTGCTAGTTCCCAGGCCAGTGCAACTCCTGTGTTTTCAGCTTCAGCTATAAGTGAGTTTCTGTGCTTCTGACCTTAGTCCTGTGCTCTGCTGCTAGCCCTACTCCTGGTTGGTCCCTAGCACCCTGCAAACCTGCATCGTGCTTCCTGCTGTGGATCAACTCCTGCTCCTTCTACCTACCCACTCACTCCCTGAACCTAAAATCCCAAACCTACCCATTACTTCCTGAACCTGTTATTCCCAATTACCCTATCCAGCCTGCACCTGAGTTCCAGTCTTTGTCACATCATTTCTGGATTACCCTGTTTAGCCCTTGTCTCAGCATTACCTGATTTATCTTCAGCCATTGTCGCATCACTCCAGTCCAGAGTCAAGTTCCAAGTTCTTCTGTTCAATCCACGTTATTCCAGTCCAGAGTGAAGTTCCAAGTTTGTCAGTTCAATCCACGTTATTCCAGTCAAGAGTCAAGTTCCAAGTTCACCAGTTCAACTCAACAAGTCTTCCTGCAGGTCCCAGGCCGGTTCCTCCAAGTTCCTGTCATTTATCATCAAAGGCAGTTCTCACTGCTACATAAATCTTGCAAAAGAGCTATCTTTGTCATCTGTGGTTCCAGTCATGACAGTCTCCGTTGAATCCCGCTCATCAACTGAGACAGGTAACTCACAGATACCATTCGTGACAGTAACATTTCACGTGCAGATACACCCGAACCAGCTCACAGAATATAGGTATGCTGCATATCATTTTAATCAGCAGAAGCTGATTGTGCTATCAACTTGATTCGATGTTTGATTTAAATGCATTTGAAGGTTAAAAGTTTCATAAAAAATGCTTGCACTACCAAGTCATGCCATGCCAAAATAGAATTCACACACACCACCAAGTGATTTTTTTTAATCTAGTAATGAAGATTCAAAAGAAGTAGAAAAAAAAATAAAAAACTAACCTTCAATGATTCGAAACCCAGACCCCAAGTGCAAAGAACAGACCGTACCCACTAGCCTAAACAGTTCAGCAACGTTGAGAGCTGCACCTGTTGTGTATGTAATGTGAAGTTAAAAATTAGGACAGGCAATGTGTACAATGTCAATAGAGGGCTCAGCATTGAATAGAAGTGAATGATGTGGTGGCGAGCCATTCAAAGAGATCAATGGAGTTGAACAGTAATTGTGTGAAGGTGGGGAGAGATGGTGAAGGAACTTGGGTGGCCATACACAGAGAGTAAGGGAGAAGGGAAGTGCAAAGTAGTGTACTTTAAAAGTATTGAACCTGACATAATCTCTTTTTATGAAAAACTTGCCCTTTGTTATGTGTACAATACATTGCCTACTGTATAGCAGAAATGCCAAGTGGTGAGAAGTCGAGAGAAATATTTGAGACTAAGGTCACAGGAGTGCTGTGTTACTCTATATTTTATGCATCTTTTTACCCTAAAATGCATTTTATTAGCATAAGCAGCTTCTGCTGATTAAAAATAAGCAACATGCCTATGTTCTGTGAGCTAGTATGGGTGTACCTATAAGCAAATCACTATGTTAAAGTGTTATAGATGCTATTAGTGTAAAGTAATGATTCACATGCAGATACACCCTAACCAGCTCACAGATTATAGGCATGCTGCATATCATTTTAATCAACAGAAGCTGCTTGTGCTATCTGTATGATTCAGATGCAATTGAAGGTAAAAAGTCACATAAAAGAAGCTCACATTACTGAGTCACGCCATGTCATAACAGAGTTCACGCGGACCAGCCGGTGATTTATTTTTAATCTAGTAATGAAAATTGAAAAGAAGAAATAAAAAAATAAAAAAATAATCTTCCATGATTCGAACCTATGATGCCAAGGTGCAAGGCACAAACCATACCCACTAGCCATGATGTGAGCTGCGCCTGTCGTGTATGTGATGTGAAGTGTACAAATTAAAGCAGGCAATGTGTACAATGTCAATAGTGGGCTCAGCATGCGGCAGCATTAAACAGAAACAAATTATGGTGGCAATGGTAGTGAGCCATACAATGAGATCAATGGAGTTGAATAGTAACTGTGTGATGGTGTGGGGAGGTGGTGAAGGATTTTGGGTGGCCAAACACAGAGAGCAAGGGAGAAGGTAAGTGCAAAGTAGTGTACTTTAAAAGAATTGAACCTAACATGATCTCTCTTTATGAAAACTTGCCCCTGTTATGTGTACAATACAATGTCTACTGTATAGCTGAAATGCCAAGTGATGGGATGTCAAGATAAATGTTTTGAGTCTAAGGTCACAACAGAGCAGATTTTGCTGATTAAAATGATATGCAGCATGCCTATTTTCTATGAGCCAATTTGGGTGTATCTGCAAGCAAATCATTATTATAGTCTCTATAAGTGTTATGTAGTGGTTCGCGTGCAGATACACCCAAACTGGCTCACAGAATACAGGCACACTGCATATCATTGTAATGAGTAAAAGCTGTTTGTGCTAGCAATTTGATTCACTGTATGATTCAAATGCATTTGAAGGGAAAAGTTTGCAATAAATACGGTCGCGCTACTAAGTGATGCCATGCCGTAACAGTGTTCACACACACCACCAAGTGATTTATTTTTAATCTAATAATGAAGATTCAATTGAATAAGAAAAAAATCCCCTTCAATGATCAAACCCCAGACCTCAACGTGCAATGCACACACCTTACCCACTAGCCTACACAGTCTATCCATGTAGAGATCTGCACCTGTTGTGTATGTGATGTGAAGTGTGCAATTAAAGCAGGCAATGTGTACAATGTCAATAGTAGGCACATTATGTAGCTGCATTGAAAAGAAACAAATGATGGTGGGGCAGTGGTGAGCCATACAATAAGCTGAAATGAGATGAATAGTAATTGTGTGATGGTGGGGGGTGGTGGTGAAGGAACTTGGGTGGCCATACACTGAGAGGAAAGGAGAAGGGAAATGCAAAGTAGTGTATTTTAAAAGTATTGAAGCTAACATGATATCTCTTTAAGAAAAACTTGCCCCCTGTTATGTGTACAATACAATGTCTGTTGCTTAGCAGAAATGCCAACTGATGGGATGTCAACAGAAATGTTTTGATTCTAAGATTACAGGAGAGCTTTGAGACATAGTAGCATCTAGTGTTTTTTATGCTCCTTTTTACCCTAAAATGCATTTTATTAGCACAAGCAGCTATTGCTGATTAAAATGATATGCAGCATGCTTATGTTATATGAGCCTGTAAAGGTGTATCTGCAAGAGTGTTATAGTGTTATAGTCGCTATTAGTGTAATGTAATGCATTTCATGCAGCTACACCTGAACTGACTCACAGATTATAGGCATGCTGCATATTGTTTTAATCAGCAAAAGCTGCTCGTGCTATCAATTTGATTCGCTGTATGACTCAGATGCATTCAAAGGTAAAAAGTTGCATAAAATACACTCACGCTACCAAGTCACGCCATGCCATAACAGAATTCACGAACACACACCAAGTGATTTATTTTTAAACTAGTAATGAAGATTCAAAAGAAAAAGAAACAAAAAAACTCCACTTCCATGATTCAGACCACAAGGTTCAAGGTGCAGACCTTACCCACTAGCCTACACAGTCTACCCATGTTGAGAGTTGCATGTGTCGTGTATGTGATGTGAAGTGTGCAAATTAAAGCAGGCAATGTGTACAATGTCATTAGCGGACTCATCATGCGGCAGCATTATATAGAAGAGAATTATGGTGAGCCATACAATGAGCTGAATGGAGATGGATAGTAATTGTGTGATGGTGGGGGGAGGTGGTGAAGGAACTTGGGTGGCCATACACAAAGAGGAATGGAAAGGGAAGTACAAAGTAGTGTATTTTAAAAGTATTGAACCTAACATGTTCTCTCTTTATGAAAAACTTCCCCCTCTTATGTGTACAATACAATATCTACTGTATAGCAGAAATGCCAAGTGATGGGATGTCGAGAGAAATGTTTTGAGTCTAAGGTGACAGGAGTGCTGTGTGACTTGGTAGCGCCGAGTGTCTATTATGCATCGTTTTACCCTAAAATGCATGTTATTAGCACAAGCAGCTTCTGCTGATTAAAATGATATGCAGCATGCCTATGTTCTATGAGCCAGTATGGGCGTATCTACAAGAAAATCACCAAGTTATAGTTTTATAGTCGCTATTAGTGTAACGTAAGATTTTGTGTGCAGATACACCCAAACTGACTGACACTATATATGCATGCTGCATATCATTTTAATCAGTAAAACTGCTTGTGCTATCTATTTGATTCGCTGTATGAAGCAGATGCATTTGAAGCTAAGAAGTCACATAAAATATGCTCGCGCTACTAAGTCACACCATGCCATAAAAGAATTCACACACATAACCAAGTGATTTATTTTTAATCTAGTAATGAAGATTCAAAAGAAGAAAAAAAAAGATACTTTCCATGATTTGAACCACAGACCTCAAAGTGCAAGGCACAAACCTTACCCACTAGCCTACACAGTCTGTCCACATTGAGAGCTGCATCTATCGTGTTTGTGATATGAAGTGTGCAAATTAAAGAAGCCTATGTGTACAATGTCAATAGCGGGCTCAGCATGCGGCAGCATTGAATAGAAGCAAATGATGGTGGGGTGGTGGTGAGCCATACAATGAGCTCAATGGAGATGAATAGTAGTTGTGTGATGGTGGGGGGAACTGGTGAAGGAACTTGGGTGGCCATACAGAGAGAAGAATGGAGAAGGGAAGTGCAAAGTTGTGTATTTTAAAGGTATTGAACCTAAAATGATCTATCTTTATGAAAAACTTGCCCCCTGTTATGTGTATAATACAATTTCTACTGTATAGCAGAAATGCCAAGTGATGGGATGTCGAGAGAAATGTTTTGAGTCTAAGGTCACAGGAGAGCTATGTGACTTGGTAGCGCCGAGCGTCTTTTATGCATCTTTTTACCCTAAAATGCTTCTTATTAGTACACGCAGCTTCTTAAAATGATATGCAGCATGCCTATGTTCTATAAGTTAGTACAGGTGTATCTTCAAGAAAATCACCACGTTAAAGTGTATTAGTCTCTATTAGTGTAACGTAACATTTCCCATGCAGACACACCCGAACGGGCTCACAGGTTATACGCATGCTGCATATCATTTTCATCAGCTGATAACGCTGGAATATATGGCCGTACATATTCTTTCAGCAATTCACGAATATATGCATGCTTATGTCTTTCATTGCAATTAAGAGTAAATTGAAATGATTCAGGATATATATTAGTTGTAAGTTGCAGAGGACAACATGTGTTGTATGGCCTTAGGCCTAGAGATGAGGTCTACCCTCTCTCTAAAGTAGGCAGATGTGTGTCTGAAGCAACAGTTATTATTGGTTAATATTGTATAATCTAAAGGTATAAGTGTTATTACAGAAATAGGTTAAAATTAGAACTGATGAAAACCATTTCTAGCATCTCTAGCATAACAGAATAATGGGTTAGTTTAATACAAACAGACTAGGAGACTGTAGGTCTCAGATCTTGCTAAACAAGGAGGGAGCTAATCAGGATAACCTTGGCCTTTAAGCAGTCACCAGAATTTTGAGAATATAGAAAGCACATTATAGGTTTTGTTATGATTAAAATATATTATCAGTTAAATGTTTAGTGCGCATGAATATTGAATTAATGAATTAATATTTGCCATTTTAGATTATGTCAGTAGCAGAGAGAAAAAGTATAAAAGATTGATCAAATATGGGAGGGGTCAGGCAGCCGGGTTGAGCAGGAGCGATCGTAGGTTGGGAGAGTCCCAGGCTGCTGGACTGTAAGTATAAACATGGCTGACTGTCACCTTGTGAGTCTGGGCTAGGCATTGCAAATAATCATTTTGTCACTACTGCTGAACTTATGTTTTTTTATGTTGTAAGTCTGCTTTGACAATAATTCAATAATACATGTATAATTACTTTGCTTTTAAGTAAAACATTGTCATTTATTTTAGAGTTGGTATTGGTGTGAATAATTTAATTTCTTCTTATAATAAGTAAGGTTTCTAAATACTATCCAAAACACATCACGCTAGCAATCATGGAGGCCCCAGCGAGATAACGCCCGATGATCGGAGATTGAGAGAGAGTGCACGGCAGTGAGTTGTTTTGCTCTTCAGACAATTTTTATTTTTTATTTTTAAAACGTTCAGTTTTGATTTTTCTCTCTCCTTCAGTCTTTGATATGGTGGTTAAGTTGATTATGCTGTATTGAATGTTTTGGATTTGTTCTGTGTTGGTAGGATTTGTTTCTTAAAATTAGGTTTTTCTACATTGTGTAGATTGTATAAGAAAGTTTTGTATTTTGGAGAAATGGTGTTAGGAGAGGATTCTCCCCTCCTTTTCTAGTCTGGGCAGTGTGCCAAGTAGATAAGGAAAGTAAATGGTATTTGCTGTGGTTTTTTTCTTTGTTGAATAAAAATGGTTTTTAAATTTGCAAGTTAAGTCATTTTCTTGGCACCTTTGTTAGTTGATATAACTATTTCTGAAATTATTATTAGATTGGTGTTTTTAAGAAGTGTTATTGATTTATTGAATTTTCTTTTTCTGCTCACTCTGAGAATTTTTTTTTTTTCGCATACCAGTTTTTTTATTTTTTTTCCTTCCTTTCCTGTTCTGTATGAAAGAGTGATGTATGATTGGTTGAATGGCATATGTTTGGGTAATTGACTGACCTTCACGGCAGTAGTTTCTGGACAGAACTCCACCCAAGTATCGCTTACGGCTTGCGCTTGGAGCTGGGGTTAGATTAGGGTCTTGTGTCATTAAAAAGGACACTATAAAACCATAGAGAGCAGTGTATGCAACTTGTGTGAGTGATCCATTACTCTTTTTCTTAAAAAAAAAAGGTTGTGCATACTGTCTTTTTTCTTTCCTCATTCTCCTGTCTTTCTCTTTTCTTGATAGCCCCATTGATAGGGACCCCTGATGTGTCTTAATTGTGCATACGTTGCTGTGTTAGAGTTAGTAAGGGATTTGATTACCATAGATTAATTTTTCCTAATATTTTATGATATAGGTAATGTTGATTTGCATTTCTTGGAAATTGAGGTTTGAGGATTTCGATTCAATAGTGTTGTTAGAGAGTGATTTGTCATTTGATTTGGTTTTACTAGAAATTGAGGGCTTTGATTCCGACAGAAGCAGTTCATTAGAATTGTTTTTTGATTCCTTGTTTCCAGAAATTTGAAATTGTATTTGAGTAATTTTTCCCAGAAATTAGGGGCAGTATTGTTGAGTTTTTTTATGGTTGGTTTTGTGATTATAACAATTAAATGTCAGCAGGGGGTTAGGACGAGAGGCATTTAGTGAGCTAGCTTTTCCCATTTTCCCCTGTAGTATGCCTTGTATGAGAAGTGGAGTAGAGAGGCATGAATCTGGTTATGTGAATTGTGGGGTAATATTGTAAACAAAGAGAGAAATCCACGTGGTTACATATAAATTTACAGATACCTGATAAAGTAAGGCAGGTATGTAAATAGACTTGTGTAGTTACAAGTGATGCAAAAGGTGTCCTGAACCCTAATAAAGGGGGGCACAAGGTAATTGAGGTACTGAATCTTTTAACGAGGTCAGATCGTACCTAAGATGTGTTTGGCCTGATAACGAAGGACAGGAAACATGTTAATGTAGCCTTTTAAAAATCAAATGAGATTATCTAAGTACTTGTATTGGATTGAAGGTGGTTCCTGTAAGTGATATATAGAGGGTAAGAGCAAGTGATTTGAGGGTGCAGAGGTTGATTGTAGCTTGATAAGCTACAGAGTATGGGGAGAATGGCACGTGACGCACCTGGATGGTAATGGTTGTTTGAATTAAGGTGAGAAGGAAATGGTTTGGTGAAACGGAAATCTGAAACCAGGGTAGTTTACCATGAAATTGTATAAGAATCCCACTAACAGAACTTGTACTTAAGAAATAATTAATGTTTCTCATTGCATGTGTAAAAGCTTATTTGAGGAGCTGGAAGAGTGTTCCCATTTCAAGGTCAAGAGATTAGCTATTTGAGAAAAAAATGGAGTTTCATTTTTGCAGCAGAGAAAGAAAAAAAGAAAAGAGAAGGACATTTTTTTAATATGGCATTGAGTGAGTTGCAAAGAGTTAAGAGGCTGGTCATTTAAAAAAAAAAAGTTTAAAGAAATGCAACAGAGGATGGGGAATGAGGGTAGCACAATGCGGGATCTAGGAATAATAATAGAGCAAAAGCATATGTGATTAGGAATGACAAGTATGTATGCAGTTATGAAAGACAGGTACAGAGATGAGAGTGTGAAGTTTGCTGCAGGGTGAAGTGAGATGATCGGATGTACCTCCGGTCATTTCCCCATGGCTGGCACATTTAACCTATCTGTTTTGGAGGCTTTGAAAGCAACAATTATTTTGTCTAAGTTGGTGAAGAATAGGGTTAAGTATTAGCAATGTCTGGCAATATGGCAGCAGGTGACTAAGAGGTGGAACAAGGTGGCAGTGAGCCAACAGCACTGGCAGTGCCCCCAGCTCTCACAGCTGGCCTCACTGACCCCCCTTTTGTTTTTTATTTTGTTTTTTTTCAAGATTTGACCCCAGAGACTCCTGTCTCTGGTGATGACAATGTTGATGTAATGCTTAAGCTTATTGCTTTCTCTATGCTTGCTTATTTTAATCCATAATACCCAGATTTGTATCTCACAGACTATTGTCTCTGAAGCTCACTTAAATGTCTAAGTTTACTATTTTAGTTATGCCTGTTTATTCTAATCAACAATTTGTTCATGGCTATTCCACAGAAGTGAACTGTTACATCTGATTCAGCTGATTCAATTGATGATTATTACTGATATTCATGTGCTTCCTGCAACTAATCTCACAATCATTAGCAGGTTCAATGTGTCCTGGATACCTTGTGTTTATCTGACCATTTATTGTTTATGAGTACTTCACAGTTTCTGGATGTTGTCACAGAAATCTGTCATCATGTGCAGCATCATTCACAGCTAAGAAATTGTGCAGTTATTTATGTTTCCAGATATAATATAGCATCCCATGTGTTGTTGAAGGTGACAGAGGTACACATTTTACAGGGAAGGTATTACAAGCAATATGTCAATATATGGGTTTATAAAAAAAGCAAAATTGAAAGTGTAAACACTACAATTGAGTAGAAGATAGATGAGGTGGGTATGGAGACTACCATGAGTTGACTGGGGGCTTTTACCTCTGGTTTTGTATATCAGTCACACCACTCCAAAGCAGCAACTTAAATTGTGCCTTATGAGCTACTTTTTGGAAAACTGCCTATCCTTATTGTAAGTCCAGCAACAGACTTCTCACTGTTATATGGTTTAACTATGGGCTATGTTATACAATTCTCACAGCATCTGAAGAAAAGCAAGGAAAGCTTATGAAGAGACTCCCAGAGGGACCTTGTCATGGAGTCCAGTCTGGAGACTATGTAATGGTGAGAAATTTCTTATGTTCTGGTTGTCTCATAGATCGACGGAACGGCCTAGGTTCTGCTAACAACCTCAGTGTGGCTGGAAAGGACAATTGGATTCACATAATCTCACTGCAAGAAGGTTGCCAACCTGGCGGTGAGGTCAGTTAAAGCAAAGAGAAGATGCAGATATAGACATTGACTGTGATTTAAATTTAACGAACTTATTTAATGATGGGCCTAATCAAAGTCACAGTTCAGGCCAAGATAAGGTTCACAGATTCAGGGACATTATTAGTAGTGTTCTGCAGGTTGTGGACAAAGAAAAAGTAAGATGGCTAGGTGTGAACAAGCCTCTCTGCATTTATTAATTGGGACAGTTATTTTTGTTGAATTTTTTTTTAACATTTTTTCTAGTGAATAAGGGCTGAGAAGGACTGGTGACTGATGAGGACGGTGTGGAGAGTTATCCTAGGGGTACTGCCGGGGTCATATTGGTAGACTCCACTCCTATTTTAAAACTCATGTTCATAAGGGATACGGTTTTAATCACATTAAGAGTCATAAAAGACGCACACACTCATTTTACTACTGATACTCCCAGGTATAGGTACGCATCAGAGGATGGTCAAAACACCAAGGTGGAAAATTCTTAATGACTCATATATAAAAATAATTAAAATGTTTGAAACAGAATTACATTACAGGTACAAAAGGTCTCATACTGGTACTAGGTATAAGATACATCTGGTGAAAAATCAGAAAAGAAGAGCCATTACAGTAAGGCAAAGGTGTGAAGGTTTGCCTCAAAATTCCAAGGTGTATATGTAAATACTGTGGTTTAAATTCAGAGAAAAGGGGTATACAATGGTGCAGAGACAGCACCTCTATACAAAATGACACTTCTTCCCTTAACACTTATCATGAGCTGATAGGAAGAACAATAAAGTTGATTGTTGGGTATGTAGTCACCAAGTCATTCAGGAAATGTTGTGCTAATGTTTATCTCATTGCACCCAAATCAAACTACACTTCACTCACTATGTGGATCTCACACACTTGAACCGTATAATGTCACAGGTTCCCTACATTTAAAATTAACAAGGTATCCAAGGTATGATCAGGACAACATCATGTGTAGTAACAAAATTGTACAGGAGCTGAAGGTATTTATGTGGGAACCAATGTTTGTAATACAATCTTACAAGGAGGATCTTACTGAATTAAACTTGTTTGAGGATATTTTAGAAATTATTAAATACACAAAACCTAATAAAAAAATTATATGTGAGTGCATTAATGAACTGTGCAATAACAGAAGGAATGTTGGGGTACAATAAAACATACAGTCATCATATCGCAGAATGGAACAAGCAAGAAGAAAGTATGGATGAAAAGGGTGCCCATTGTAATGTTCCTTATAATGCTTTTTCTAACACATTGTCTAATAAACTATGACACTACCACAGCGGTTAAATTATATGCGTGGGCATAAGGCTTATTGATGGTTACCGGTGAATTATTTTGAAATGGGTCTTATAAGAACATTGCTACTTGATGCAAAGGTAATACAACAGAAAAATCTAAAAGAAACATATGAAATAATTACTGTGTAAGAATGGTAAATAGAAATACAAATGGTATATAGAAAAGTACAAGCACCTCTTTACACTGTCCCAAAGTTATAAGGTTGGTTTAGGATTTAGTAACATAATAACATTTGGTACATTGGGAATTAATAAGCTATATCGCAGACATTGTGGTAAGAGAGTTTCAAGCAATAAAACACTGAAATAAAATGCAGCACACACTACCTTACAGCTGCAACTTTGGATATTGTGTCACATTACAAACAGCATATGAGTTAAAGTGGTGTACATACTTCACAAATTCTTATGAAGAAATAAAATAAAGGTTAAATGAAATTACTCAGATTAAAAATGAATTTGCTGAATAAACAAGAGGGTGTGATTCCCGACAGCTGGTTCACCTGGTCAAACCCCAGTACCTAGTTCACATGGGTTGGAAATTGGTTTAGCAATGTTATGTACACATTGGGAAGATTAATATTTTTTGTCATGATAATGTTGTTGATTTTTTATATATTAGTGAAATATTGAAGAAGATTTTCCAATGTATTAAGAAGAAATCAGATGATGCAGTCTATGAGAGATATGAACTTTCTTCGGAGATATGAACTTTTTTTGGAGTTATGACCCCTCAAATTTCATGAGGATGGAACTGATAACGCCGGAATATGTGGCCGTACATATTCCTTCAGCACTTCACGAATATATGCATGCTTATGTCTTTCATTATTATTTTCAATGCAATTAAGAGTACATAGAAATGATTCAGGATATATATTGTAATTTGCAAAGGACAATATGTGTCGTATGGCCTCAGGCCTAGAGATGAGGTCTACCCTCTCTCTAAAGTAGGCAGGTACATATTCTTTCAGCAATTCACGAATATATGCATGCTTATGTCTTTCATTGCAATTAAGAGTACATTGAAATGATTCAGGATATATATTAGTTGTAAGTTGCAGAGGACAACATGTGTTGTATTGCCTTAGGCCTAGAGATGAGGTCTACCCTCTCTCTAAAGTAGGCAGATGTGTGTCTGAAGCAACAGTTATTATTGGTTAATCTGTATAATCTAAAGGCATAAGTGTTATTACAGAAATAGGTATAAATTAGAACTGATGAAAACAATTTCTTCTCTAGCAAGACAGAATAATGGGTTAGATTAATATGAACAGATTAGGAGATAGTAAGTCTCAGATCTGGCTAAACAAGGAGGGAGCTAATCAGCATAACCTTGGCATATAAGCAGTCACCAGAATTTTGAGAACACAGAAAGCACATTATAGGTTTTGTTATGATTAAAATATATTATCAGTTAAATGTTTAGTGCACATGAATATTGAATTAATTAATTAATATTTGCTATTTTAGAATATGTCAGTAGAAGAGAGAAAAAGTATAAAATATTGAGCAAATAGGGGAGGGGTCAGGCAGTCGGGTTGAGCATGAACGATCATAGGTCAGGAGAGTCCCGGAGCGCTGGGCTGTAAGTATAAACATGGCTGACTGTCACCTTGTGAGTCTGGGCTAGGCATTGCAAATAATCATTTTGTCCCTGCTGCTGAACTTATGTTTTTTATGTTCTAAGTCTGCTTTGACAATAATTCAATAATACATATATAATTAATTATTTAATTTCGTCTTATAATAAGTAAGGTTTATAAAATCTATCCAAAACACATCACGCTAGCTACTTGTGCTATCAAATTGATTCGCTGTATGATTCAGATACATTTGAAGGTAAAAAGATGCATAAAAGATGCTCGCGCTACCGAGTTATGCCATGCCATAAAAGAATTCACACAAACAACAAAGTGATTTATTTTTAATCTAGTTTTGAAGATTCAAAAGATGAAAAAAAAAGAAGAAAACTCCCCTTCCACGATTCAAACCCCTAGCCTACTCAGTTTATCCATGATGAGAGCAACTCCTGTTATGTATGTGATGTGAAGTGTGCAAATTAAAGCAAGCAATGTGTACAATGCTGCCTCAGAATGCGGCAGCATTGAATAGAAGCAAATTATGGTGGGGTGGTGGTGAGCCATACAATGAACTCAATGGAGATGAATAGTAATTGTGTGTTGGTAGATTAGAGGTGGTGAAGGAACTTGGGTGGCCATACACAGAGAGGATGGGAGAAGGGAAGTGCAAAGTAGTGTATTTTAAAAGTATTGAACCTAACATGATCTCTCTTTATGAAAAACTTGCCCCCTGTTATGTGTACAATACAATGTCTACTGTATAGCAGTTATTAGTGTTACCCTAAAATGCATTTTATTAGCACAGCACAGGCAGCTTCTGCTGATTAAATTGATATGCAGCATGCCTATGTTCTATGAGCCAGTACAGGTGTATAAGCAAAAAGTCAATACATTAAAGTGTTATAGTCGCTATTAGTGTAACATAAAAATTTTGCATGCATATTCACCCAAAACTGTCACACAAATAATAGGCATGCTGCATATTGTTCTAATCAGCAAAAGCTGCTTGTGCTATCAATTTGATTCGCTGTATGATTCAGATGCATTTGAAGGTAAAAAATTGCATTAAAAATGGTCGCGCTACCGACTCATGCCATGCCATAAATGTATTCACACACACCACCAAGTGATTTATTTTTAATCTAGTAATGAAGATTGAAAAGAAGAAGTAAAGAAAGAAAACTCGTCTTTCATGATTCGACTCCAAGACCTCAAGGTGCAAGGCGCAGCCCTTACCCACTAGCCTACACAGTCAATCCATGATCAGCACTTCACCTGTCGTGTATTTGATGTGAAGTGTGTAAATTAAAGCAGGCAATGTGCACAATGTCAATAGCAGCTCCGAATTTGGAAGCATTGAATACAAGTGAATCATGGTGGGGTGGTGGTGAGCCATACAATGAGCTCAATGGAGATGAATAGCTATTGTGTGATTGTGGGGATAGGTGGTGAAGGAACTGGGGTGGCCATACACAGAGAGGAAGGGAGAAGGGAAGTGTAAAGTAGGGTATTTTAAAAGTATTGTAGCTAACATGCATCTTATTAACATAAGCAGCTTCTTCTGATTAAAATGATATGCAGCATGCCTACGTTCTATCATCCAATACAGGTGTATCTGTAAGAAAATCACTATGTTAAAGTGTTATAGTCGCAATTAGTGTAACGTAATGTTTTGCATGCAGATACAACCAAACTGGCTCACAGAATATAGGCATGCTGCATATCTATTTAATCAGCAAAAGCTGCTTCTGCCATCAATTTAATTTGCTGTATTATTCAGATGCATTTTAAAGTAAAAAGTTGCATAAAAGACTATCATACTACCGAGTCACGTCATGCCATAACATAATTCACACACACCATCAAGTGATTTATTTTTAATATAATAATGAAGATTCAAAAGAAGAGGAAAAAAAATTCCCCTTCCCTGATTCGAAACCCAGACCTCAAATTGCAAGGTGCAGACCTTACCCACTAGCCTACACAGTCTATCCATGTTCAGAGCTGCATCTTTCATGTATGTGATGTACAATTAAAGCAGGCAATGTGTAGAATGTTAAAAGCAGGCTCAACATGCCGCAGCATTGAATATAAACGAATGATGGTGGGGGTGGTGCTGAACCATAAAATGAGCTCAATGGAGATGAATAGTGATTGTGTGATGGTGGGTGGAGGTGGTGAAGAAACTTGGGTGGCCATACACAGAGAGGAAGGGAGAAGGGAAGTGCAAAGTAGTGAATTTTGAAAGTATTAAACCTGACAAGATCTCTCTTTGTGAAAAACCTGCCCCCGGTTATGTTGTACAATACAATGTCTACTGTATAGTAGAAATATCAAGTGATGGGATGTTGAGAGAAATGTTTAGAGTCTAAGGTCATAGAAGTGCTGTGTGACTTGGTAGCGCCGAGTGTCTTTTATGAGTGTTTTTACCCTAAAATGCATCTTATTAGCAAAAACACCTTCTGCTGATTAAAATGATATGCAGCACGCCTATATTCTGTGAGCCAGTTCAGGAGTATCTGCAAGCAAATCACTATGTTAAAGTGTTATAGTCACTATAAGTGTAACGTAACATTTCGATTGCAGATACACCTGAAATGGTTCACAGATTATAGTCATGCTGCATATCATTTTAATCAGCAAAAGAAGCTTGTGCTATCAATTTGATTTGTTGTATGATTCAGATGCATTTGAAGGTAAAAAGTTGCAAAAAAGATGCTTGCACTACAGAGACACACCATGCCATAACAGAATTCACACACACCACCAAGTGATTTATTTTTAATCAAGTAATGAAGATTCAAAAGAAAAAGAAAAGGAAAGAAAACTCCCCTTTCATGATTCTAACCTCAGATCTCAAGGTGCAAGGCGCAGACATTACCCACTAGCCTACACAGTCTATCCATGTCGAACACTGCACCTGTCATGTATATGATGTGAAGTGTCCAAATTAAAGCAGGCAATGTGCACAATGTCAATAGTAGGCTCATTATGCGGCAGCATTGAATAGAAGCAAATGATGGTGGGGGTGGGGTGAGCCATACAATGAGCTCAATGGAGATGAATTGTAATTGTGTGAATGTGGGGAAGGAACTTTGGTGGCAATACACAGAGAGGTAACGAGAAGGGAAGTGCAAAGTAGTGTATTTTAAAAAGTATTGAACCTTGATCTCTCATTATGAAAAACTTGCCCCCTGTTATGTGTACAATACAATGTCTACTGTATAGCAGAAATGCCAAGTGATAGGATGTCGAGAGAAATGTTTTGAGTCTTAGGTCACAGGAGTGCTGTGTGACTTGGTAGCGCCGAATGTCTTTTATGCATCTTTTTACCCTAAAATGCATCTTATTAGCAAAAGCACCTTTTGTTGATTAAAATGACATGAAGCATTCCAATATTCTATGAAACAGATTGGGTACATCTGCAAGCAAATCACTACATTAAAGTGTTATAATTGCTATTAGTGTAACATAACATTTTGCATGCAGATACACACGAACTGGCTCACAGAATATAGGCATGCTGCATATTGTTTTATTTAGTAAAAGCTACTTGTGCTATCAATTTGATTCGCTGTATGAATCAGATGCATTTGAAGATAAAAAGTTGCATAAAAGACGCTTGCGCTACTAAGTTACACCATGCCATAACAGAATTAACACATACCACGAAGTGATTTATTTTTAATTTAGTAATGAAGATTCAAAAGAAGAAGAAAAAAAATAAGTGCCCTTCCATGATTCGAACCACAGACCTCAAGGTGCAGACCTTACCCCCTAGCCTTTAGTGTCTATCCATTTGGAGAGCTGCACCTGTCGTGTATATGATGTAAAGTGTGCAAATTAAAGCAGGCAATCCGTACAATGTCAATAGCGGGGTAATCATGCGGCAGCATTGAATAGAAGCAAATGATGGTGGGGGTGGTGGTGCGCCATACATTAAGCTCAATGGAGAAGAATAGTATTTGTGTGATTGTGGGTGGAGGTCGTGAAGGAACTTGGGTGGCCATAGACAGAGAGGAAGGGAGAAGGGATGTACAAATTAGTGCTTTTTGAAAGTATTGAACATCAAATGATCTCTCTTTATGAAAAACTTGCCCCCTGTTATGTGTAAAATACAATGTCTTCTGTATAGCAGAAATGCCAAGTTTTGGGATGTCGACAGAAATGTTTTGAGTCTAAGGTCACAGGACTGCAGTGTGACTTGGTAGTGCTGAGCTTCTTTAATGCATCTTTTTACCCTAAAATGCATCTTATTAGGAAAAACACCTTCTCCTGATTAAAATGATTTGCAGCATGCCTATATTCTGTGTTCAGGTGTATCTGCAAACAGTTCACTACGTTAAAGTGTTTTATTCGCTATAAGTGTATCGTAATGTTTCACTTGCAGATACACCCGAACTGGCTCACAGAATATAGGCATGCTGCATATCTTTTTGATCAGCAAAAGCTGCTTGTGCTATCAACTTGATTTGCCATATGATTCAGATGTATTTGAAGGTAAAAAGTTGCATAAAAGACGCTCGCACTACCAAGTCACACAGCACTCCTGTGACCTCAGACTCAAAATAAATCTCTCAACATCTCATCACTTGACATTTCTGCTATACAGTGGACATTGTATTGTACACATAACAGGGGGAAGTTTTTCATGAAGAGAAATGCTGACTGAGGAAGCCGATGACATTTCATGAAGGCGGAGAAACGCATTTTATACTATTTTTTAAAACAATTTTGAGACCTGTTTGTTCCATTCACATCCTCCAAGAGCCCACTCTTCCCACTCCGGCATTGGGCTTTTACAGACCCAAGAGGCAGCTGCTGGTTAAAGAGCGTTGAGGAGCTGAGCAAAGAGAAGGAGGTTAAAATTGAGGGACACACTGATTTCCTGTACTCCCCCCGTGCTCCAGCCCTGGTCATGCAGACGGGGGCTAGACGCTGACACAGAGTGCTACTGAGCTGACGGCAGGAAGATGGAGGTGAGAACAGAGTGACACACTGTTTCCTATACTCCCCCCATGCTCCAGCTTTGGCCGTATACACAGGAGTTAGCTGCTTGTCTCTTAGCACTATGGTGCTGACAGCAGGGAGAAGGAGATATACAGCTATTGATAGTGTGCAATGCTCTTCCCCCATATCCAATACAGGGATACTTATTGGTTGTCTCCCCGCTTCTCAGAACTTCCATATCCCCTGACATTTTGGCTGCTGAATTTGAGATACAGCCATAGATTTAAGTCACTAAGCGGTGGACAAATCCAAAAAGGAAGAAAGAACTGGAGAACACTATAACCAAATTACCCTGTTAGATCAGGAGGATGTGGTAAATATCTATTTTTATACAAATTTTTCATGAACATGATTTTTTAAAATATGTAGAGTCAGGTGCATAAATATTGGGACATTGACAGAATTTTCATATTTTGGCCTCTATTCACCACCACAATGGCTTTGAAATGAAAAAAAACAAGATGTGCTTTAACTGCAGACTTTCAGATTTAATTTGAGGGTAATTACATCCAAATCAGGTAAACGGTGTAGGAATTACAATGGTTTCTATATGTGCCTCCCACTTTTTAAGGGGCCAAAAGTAATGGGACTAACAACTCAAAAGCTATTTCTTGGACAGGTGTGGGCTATTCCCTTGTTATTTCATTATCAATTAAGCAGATAAAAGTTCTGGAGTTGATTCTAGGTGTGACATTTGCATTTGGAATCAGTTGCTGTCGACACTCAATATGAGATCCAAAGAGCTGTCACTATCAGTGAAGCAAGCCATCATTAGGCTGAAAAATCAAAACAAACCCATCAGAGAGATAGCAAAGGTGTGTCCAAATCAACTATTTGGAACATTCTTAAAAAGAAAGAATGCACCGGAGAGCTCAGCAACACCAAAAGAACCGGAAGACCACGGAAAACAACTGTGGTGGATGACTGAAGAATTATTTCCCTGGAGAAGAAAAACCCCTTCACAACAGTTGGCCAAATTAAGAACACTCTCCAGGAGGTAGGTGTATATGTGTCAAAGTGAACAATCAAGAGAAGACTTCACAAGAGTGAATATAGAGGGTTCACCACAAGATGTAAACCATTGGTGAGCCTCAAAAACAGGAAGACCAGATTAGAGTTTGCCAAACAATATCTAAAAAAGCCATTACAGTTCTGGAGCAACATCCTATGGACAGATGAGACAAAGATCAACTTGTACCAGAGTGATGAGAAGAGAAGAGTATGGAGAAGGAAAGGAACTGCTCATGATCCAAAACATACCACCTCATCAGTGAAGCATGGTGGTGGTAGTGTCATGGCATGGGCATGTATGGCTGCCAATGGAACTGGTTCGCTTGCATTTATTGATGATGTGACTGCTGACAAAAGCAGCAGAATGAATTCTGAAGTGTTTCAGGCAATATTATATGCTCATATTCAATCAAATGCTTCAGAACTCATTGGACGGTGCTCCACAGTGCAAATGGACAATGACCCGAAGCATACTGCAAAAGCAACCAAAGATTTTTTTAAAGCTAAAAAGTGGAGTGTTATGCAATGGCCAAGTCAATCCCCTGACCTGAATCCGATTGAGCATGCATTTCACTTGATGAAGACAAAACTGAAGGGAAAATGCCCCAAGAACAAGCAAGAACTGAAGACATTTGCAGTAGAGGCCTGGCAGAGCATCACCAGGGATGAAACCCAGCGTCTGGTGATGTCTATGTGTTCCAGACTTCAGGCTGTAATTGCCTGCAAAGAATTTGCAACAAAGTATTAAAAAGTGAAAGTTAGATTTAGGATTGTTTAGTTTGTCCCATTACTTTTGGCCCCTTAAAAAGTGGGAAGCACATATAGAAACCGTTGTAATTCCTACACCGTTCACCTGATTTGGATGTAATTACCCTCAAATTAAATCTGAAAGTCTGCAGTTAAAGCACATCTTGTTTGTTTCATTTCAAAGCCATTGTGGTGGTGAATAGAGGCCAAAATATGAAAATTCTGTCAATGTCCCAATATTTATGCACCTGACTGTATGTATCTATCTAAATGTAAACAGTTGAATGTTAAGAACTTAATTGTTTTTCACGGAAAAATATATTTTCCTGAAGGAACTTTTAAAAAAGTTCAAAGAAATCCCTTTATACTGTGGAAAGTTGTGCTGTTTAAACCACAGCAAGAAAAATCCTGGAGTGTCTAAACAAACTGACACTTAATATCTGTTTCTCTCTAAAGTGTTACCAGGAAATTAAATGTAACAAAATACATTGAAACAGAGTCTCAATCTAACTAAAGAGTTACATCATTCTGTGTTTTACAATACAGCGATGCCAAATATTTGGATTTAATAGCCCCATATATAGGGATGTTTTTATTTCCTAATAGAGTCTAATGTGGTTGTAAAAATTCTTGATTGCCATATTTTTTAATTGTAATATTGATATATAATATGGTCTAAGAATATTGTTATACATCTGTGTTAAAGAATTGATAACTTATATATAAGATAGATATTAATAAATCTTACTTTTTAATTTTCATTTTGTGTTAGCGCTCTCAATTTTTTTTATGTTTTTAGCTTTCATAAAGAGACATCATGTTAGGTTCAATACTTTTAAAATACACTACTTTCCACTTCCCTTCTCCCTTCCTCTCTGTGTATGGCCACCCAAGTTCCTTCACCACCTCCCCCCACCATCACACAAGTACTATACATCTCCATTGAGCTCATTGTATGGCTCACCATCACTCACTTCTATTCAATGCTGCCACATGCTTAGCCCGCTGTTGACATTGTACACATTGCCTGCTTTAATTGCACACTTCACATCACATACACGACAGGTGCAGTTCTCAAAATGGATAGACTGTGTAGGCTAGTGGGTAAGGTCTGCACTTTGTACTTTGAGGTCTGGGGTTCAAATCATGAAAGGGGAGTTTTTTTTCCCTCTTCTTTCTAATCGTCATTATTAGATTAAAAATAAATCACTTGGTGGTGTGTGTGAATTCTGTTATGGCATGGTGTGACTCAGTAGCGTGAGCGTCTTTTATGCAACTTAGTACCTTAAAATGCATCTGACTAATACAACAAATCAAATGGATAGCACAAGCAGCTTCATGTTAGGTTCAATACTTTTAAAATACACTACTTTGCACTTCAATTCTCCCTTTCTCTCTGTGTATGGCCACCCAAGTTCCTTCACATCGTACCCCCACCATCACACAATTACAATTCATCTCCATTGAGCTCATTGTATGGCTCACCACCACCCCACCAACATTTGCTTCTATTCAATGCTGCCGCATGCTGAGTCCGCTATTGACATTGTACACATTGCCTGCTTTAATTTGCACACTTCACATCACTTATAAGACAAGTGCAACTCTCAAAATTGTTAGACTGTGTAGGCTAGTTGGTAAGGTTTGTGCTTTGTAACTTGTGGTTTGAATCATCGAAGGTGAGATTTTTATTCTTCTTCTTTTGAATCTTCATTATTAGATTCAAAATAAATCACTTGGTGGTGTGTGTGAATTCTGTTATGGAATGGCATGACTTAGTAGCGAGAGCATTTTTATGCGACATTTTACCTTCAAATGCATCTCAATCATACAGCAAATCAAATTGATAGCACAAGCAGCTTTTACTGATTAAAATGATATGCATCATGCATATATTCTTTGATCCAGTTTGGGTGTGTCTGCACACAAAACGTTACGTTACACTAATAGCGACTATAACACTTTAAAAAAGTTATTTGCTTGCAGATACACCCAAACTGGCTCACAGAATATAGGCATGCTGCATATCTTTTTAATCAGCAGAAGCGGATTGTGCTAATAAGATGCATTTTAGTGTAAAAAGACGCATAAAAGACGCTCGTCGCTACCAAGTCACACAGCCCTTCTATGACCTTAGACTCAAAACATTTCTCTCGACATCCCATCACTTGACATTTCTGCTAAACAGTAGACATTGTATTGTACACATAATAGGGGGCAAGATTTTCATAAAGAGAGATCATGTTAGTTTCAATATTTAAAAAAAAACTACACTGGACTTCCCTTCTCCCTTGCTCTCTGTGTGTGCGCACTCAAGTTCCTTCACCGCCTCCCCCCACCATCATGCAATTACTATTCAACTCCATTGAGCTCATTGTATGGCTCACCACCACCCCACCATCATTTACTTCTATTCAATGCTGCCACATGCTGAGCCCACTATTGACATTGTACACATTGCCTGCTTTAATTGCACACTTCACATCACCTACACAACATGCACAGCTCTGAAAATGGTTAGACTGTGTAGGCTAGTGGGTAAGGGTTGCACTTTGCACCTTGTGGCCTGGGGTTTGAATCATAGAAGGGGAGTTTTTTTTTTCTTCTACTTTTGAATATTCATTACTTTATTAAAAATAAATAACATGGTGTGTGTGAATTCTGTTATGGCATGGTGTGACTCTGTAGTGCAATCATCTTTCATTTAACTTTTTAGCTTCAAATGCATCTGAATCATTCAGCGAATCAAATTAATAGCACAAGCAGCTTTTGCTGATTAAAACAATATGAAGCATGCATATAATCTGTGAGACAGTTCGGGTGTATCTGCATGCGAAACATTAAGTTATAATAATAGCGAATATAACACTTTAACGTAGTGATTTTCTTGCAGATATACCTGTACTGGCTCATAGAACATAGCCATGCCACATATCTTTTAATCAGCAGAAGCTGCTTGTGCAAATAAAAGTCATTTTAGGGTTAAAAAATGCATAAAAGATGATCTGTGCTACCACGTCACGAAGCACTCCTGTGACCTTAGACTGTAAACATTACTCTTGACATCCCATCACTTGGAATTTCGGCTAGACAGTAGTCATTGTATTGCACACATAACAGGGGGCAAGTTTTTCATAAAGAGAGATCATGTTAGGTTCAATACTTTTAATATACACTACTTTGTTCTTCCCTTCTCCTTTCCTCTCTTTGTATGACAACCCAAGTTCCTAAACCACCTCCCCCCACCATCACACAATTACTATTCATATCCATTGAGCTCATTTTATGGCTCACCACCACCCCACCTTCATTCACTTCTATTCAATGCGGCACATGCTGAGCCCACTATTGACATTGTACACATTGCCTGCTTTAATTTGCAGACTTCACATCACATACATGACAGGTGCAACTTTTAACATGTATAGACTGTGTAGGGCAGTGGGTAATGTTTGCTCCTTACACCTAGAGGTCTTTGGCTAGAGTCATGGAAGGGAAGCTTTTTTTTTCTTAATTTGAATATTCATTACTAGATTAAAAATAAATCAATTGGTGGTGTGTGTGAATTCTGTTATGGCATGGAGTGACTTAGTAGAGCAATCATCTTTTATGTGACTTTTAACCTTCAAATGCATCTGAATCATACTGCAAATCAAACTGGTAGCAGAAGAAACTTTTGCTGATTAAAATGATATGCAGCATGCCTATAATTTGTGAGCCAGTTCAAGTGTATCTACATGCGAAATGTTATGTTACACTAATAGCAACTATAACACTTTAACTTAGTTATTTTCTTGAAGATAAACCTGTACTGGCTCATAGAGCATAGGCATGCTGCATATCATTTTTATCAGCAGAACCTGATTGTGCTAATAAGATAAATTTTAGGGTAAAAACATGCATAAAATATACTCTGCGCTACCAAGTCACACAGCACTCCTATGACCTTAGACTCAAATAATTTCTAATGACATCCCATCACTTGGCATTTCTGCTAAACAGTAGACATTGTATTGTACACATAAAAGGGTCAAAGTTTTTCATAAAGAGAGATCATGTCAGGTTCAATACTTTTAAAATACACGACCTTTCACTTCCCTTCTCCTTTCCTTTATGTGTATGGCTACCCAAGATCCTTCACCACCTCTTCTCACTATCACACAATTACTATTCAACTCCATTGAGCTCATTGTATGTCTCACCACCACCCCCACCATCATTCGCTTCTATTCAATCCTGCCACATGCTGATCCTGCTATTGACATTGTAAATATTGCCTTCTTTAATTTGCACACTTCACATCACATACAAGACAGGTGTAGCTCTCAACATGGATAGACTATGTAGGCTAGTTTGTAAGGGTTGCACTTTGAGGTCTGTGGTTTGAGTCATGGAAGGGTAGTTTTTTTTTCTTCTTCTTTTGAATCTTCATTACTAGATTAAAAATAAATCACTTGGTGGTGTGTGTGAATTCTGTTATGGCATGGCATGACTCGGTAGCACGAGCATCTTTTATGCAACTTTTTACCTTCAAATGGATCTGAACCATACAGTGAATCAAATTGGTAGCACAAGCAGCTTATGCTGAATAAAACAATATGCAGCATGCCTATAATCTGTGACCCAGTTCGGGTGTTTCTGCATGCGAAATGTTATGTTACACTAATAGCAACTATAACACTTTAAAGTAGTGATTTTCTTGCAGATACACCTGTACTGGCTCATAGAATATAGGCATGCTGCATATCATTTTAATCAACAGAAGCTGCTTGTGCTAATAAAATGCATTTTAGGGTTAAAAGATGCATAAAAGATGCTCTGCGCTACCACGTCACACAGCACTCCTATGACCTTAGACTGAAAACATTACTCTTGACAACCCATCACTTGGCATTTCTGCTATACAGTAGACATTGAATTGTACACACAACAGGGGGCAAGTTTTTCATAAAGATAGATCATGTTAAGTTCAATATTTTTAAAATACACTACTTTGCACTTCCCTTCTCCCTTCCTCTCTTTGTATGGCCACCCAAGTTCCTAAACCACCTCCACCCACCATCACACAATTACTATTCATCTCTGTTGAGCTCATAGTTTGGCTCACCAACACCCCACCATCATTCACTTCTATTCAATGCTTCTGCATGCTGAGCCCACTATTGACATTGTACACATTGCCTGCTTTAATTTGCACACTGCACATCACATACACGACAGGTGCAGCTCTCATCATGGAATGACTGTGTAGGCTAGTGGGTAAGGTCTGCGCTTTGCACCTTGTGGTTTGGGGTTTTAATCATGGACGGGGAGTTTTTTTTTTCTTTTCTGTTGAATTTTTATTATTAGATTAAAATTAAATCACTTGGTGGTGTGTGTGAATTATGTTATGGCATGGCGTGACTCGGTTTCGCGAGCGTCTTTTATGCAACTTTTTACTATCAAATGCATCTGAATCATACAGTGAATCAAATTGATAGCACAAGCAGCTTTTGCTGATTAAAACAGTATGCAGCATGCCTATAATCTGTAAGCCAGTTTGAGTGTATCTGCATGTGAAATGTTACGTTACACTAAAAGCAACTACAAAACTTTAACATAGTGATTTTCTTGCAGATACACCAGTAGCGGATTATAGAACATAGGCATGCTGCATTTTATTTTAATCAGCAAAAGATGCTTGTGCTAATAAGATGCATTTTATGGTAAAAAGATGCATAAAAGATGCTTGACGCTACCAAGTCACACAGCACTCCTATGACCTTAGACTCAAAACATTTCTCTCAACATCCCATCACTTGGTATTTCTGCTAAACAGTAGACATTGTATTGTACACATAACAGGGGGGAAGTTTTTCATAAAGAGAGATCATGTTAGGTTCAGTACTTTTAAAATACACTACTTTGTACTTCCCTTCTCCCTTCCTCTCTGTGCATGGCCACCCAAGTTCCTTCCCCACCTCCCCCCACCATCACCCAATTACTATTCATCTCCATTGAGCTCATTGTATGGCTTACCACCACCCCAATCACCCCAATCATCATTTGCTTCTATTCAATGCTGCTGCATGCTGAGCCTGCTATTGACATTGTACACATTGCCTGCTTTAATTTGCACACTTCACATTATATACACGACAGGAGCAACTCTTAACACGGATAGACTGTGTAGGCTAGTGGGTATGGTATGCGCCTTGCACATTGAGTTCTGGGGATCGAATCATGGAAAGGGAGTTTTTTTTTTTCTTCTTCTTTTGAATCTCCATTACTAGTTTAAACATAAATCACTTGGTGGTTTGTGTGAATTCTTTTATGGCATGGCATGGCATGACTTAGTAGCGTGAGCGTATTTATGTGACTTTT
This sequence comes from Taudactylus pleione, assembly GCA_031769625.1. NCBI lineage: Eukaryota > Metazoa > Chordata > Amphibia > Anura > Myobatrachidae > Taudactylus > Taudactylus pleione. The sequence goes on from JAUIMM010000759.1 coordinate 9,314,032, forward strand.
TACCTTCAAATGCATCTAAATCATACAGTGAATTAAATTGATAGCACACACAGCTTTTACTGATTAAAACGATACGCATCATGCATATATTCAGTTTGGGTGGATCTGCATGCAAAACGTTACGTTACACTAATAGCGACTATAACACTTTAATGTAGTGATTTGCTTGCAGATACACCCGAACTAGCTCACAGAATATAGGCATGCTGCATATAATTTTAATCAGCAGAAGCTGCTTGTGCTAATAAGATGCAGTTTAGGGTAAAAGATGCATATAAGACGCTCGGCGCTACCAAGTCACACAGCACTCCTATGACCTTAGACTCAAAACATTTCTCTCAACATCCTATCACTTGACATTTCTGCTATACAGTAAACATTGTATTGTGTAGGAGGCAAGTTTTTCATAAAGAGAGATCATGTTAGGTTCAATACTTTTAAAATACACTACTTTGTACTTCCCTTCTCTCTTCCTCTGTGTGTATGGCCACCCAAGTTCCATCACCCCCCCCACCATCACATAATTACTATTCTTCTCCCTTGAGCTCATTGTATGGTTCACCACCACCCCACCATCATTCTCATGCTGAGCCCACTTTTCACATTGTACACATTGCCTGCTTTAATTTGCACAATTCACATCACCTATTTTCCCCTTTGTGTGTGATGTCCAGGGGATGGTCCTTGGCTGGAATTTGTTTAGTGTGCCTTGCTTCTTGGATGTGAACCTCTTAATGTTAGGGACCCCAGTATAGAGGAGCCTTGATGATTGCCCTAGTTCTTATTCATATATTTACAAATGTATGTAACTAATACCTCTGAATCTCTATTATCATGTAAGATTTAAGAATTTTTGATTTTGCTAGATTGTGCTGGGGAGCAAATCTCTTTTTTCTGTGTCCAGTGTAAACCCCGCCCTTAACAAGCACCTGTGGTATGTGATAAAGCTGATTTGAGCATTTACCATATTTTTTGTTTGCAGCTTGGAGAGGCATGAAATAAGTCAACAAGAGGACGAGGTGCTAATCCTTATAGTGCCATGTGGAGGTTTTTTGTGGTACCTCCAAGGTAAGTTAGATCTCAGCTCATACATGTGCTGTTATCATGCAGTACACCAATATGTAATTATATGACCCAGAGTGGTTGCTACCATTATGTAGCAATAATTATTTTGGGGTGAGCATTTGGGAGTGGGGTTGTTCTGGCTGGACCTTTCTCATGGCATCACCACTTAATTCACACAGAATATTTTTATCTCTTCTCTAATTGTTTGTATATTATTTATGTCATTTTAATTATTTCACATTTCATAAACACTTATTGATTTATCCTTACACATGTATCTTTTACACTTCACTATTACCTTTTTCCCCTTTTCGTGTGATGCCCTGGGGATGGTCCTTGGCTGGAATATTTTTGGGGTGCCTTGCTTCTCAGATGTGAACCCCTTAATGTTAGGGATGCCAGCATAGATGAGCCTTGACAATTGGCCTGGTGTTTATGCATATATTTGCAAATGTATGTAACTAATACCTCTGAATCTCTATTATCATGTAGGATTTAAGTATTGTTTTTGCTGCAGTGTGCTGGGGGGCAAATCTCTCTTTTTTTCTGTGTTCAGTGTAAACCCCACCCTTTACAAGCACCTGTGTTATGCAGTTAAGCTGATCTGAGCAACTACAATTTTTTTTTGCAAGTTTGGAGAGGCATGAAGGCAGTCTGCATTAGGAGGAGGTGCTGATGCTTATATAGTGCCATGTGGAGGTTTTTTGGGGTACCTCCAAGGTAAGTTAGCTCTCAGCTTATATATGTACTGTTATCATGCAGTACAGCAATTGTAATTATATGACCCAGAGTGGGTGCTACTATTATGTAGCAATAATTATTTTGGGGTGAGCGTTTGGGAGTGGGGCTCCCTGGGTTGTTCTGGCTGGACCTTTCTCATGGCATCAACACTTAATTCACATAGAATACTTTTATCACTTCTCTATTTGTGTGTACATTATTTATGTCATTTTAATTCTTTATCATTTCATTAACACTTATTGATTTATCTTTACACATCTTTTCTTTATTCTTCACTAACACCTTTTTCCCTTTTTCGTGTGATGCCCTGGGGATGGACCTTGGCTGGAATTTTTTTGGGGTGCCTTGCTTCACGTACGTGAGCCCCTTAATGTTAGGGATGCCAGTATAGAGGAGCCTTGACGATTGGCCTGGCGCTTATTCATATATTTGCAAATGTATGTAACTAATACCTCTGAATCTCTATTATCATGTAGGATATAAGTATTGTTTTTGCTGGGGGCAAATCTCTCTTTTTCTCTATTATAATGTAGGATGTAAGTATTTTTGATTTTGCTACAGTTTGCTGGGGGGCAAATCCCTTTTTTCTGATTTCAATGTGTACGATGTCAATAGCAGGTTAAGCATACAGCAGCATTGAATAGAAGTGAATGATGGTGGGGTGGTGATGAGCCATACAATGAGCTCAATGGAGATGAATAGTAATTGTGTGATGGTGGGGGGAGGTGGTGAAGCAACTTGGGTGGCCTAACATGATCTCTCTTTATGTGATACTTGCCCCATTATGTGTACAATACAATGTCTACTGTAAAACAGAAATGCCAAGTTATCGGATGTTGAGAGAAATGTTTTGAGTCTAAGGTCATAGGAGTGCTGTGTGACTTGGCAGCGCCGAACATCTTTATGCATCTTTTAATCCTAGAATGCATCTTATTAGCACAAGCACCTTCTGCTGATTAAAATGATATGCAGCATGCCTATATTCTGTGTATCGGGTGTATCTTCAAGAAAATCACTATGTTAAAGTCTTATAGTCGCTATAAGTGTAATGTAACGTTTCGCATGCAAATACACAAAAACTGGCTCACAGTATATAGGCATGATGCCAATCATTTTATTCAGCAAAAGCTACTTGTGCTATCAATTTAATTTGCTGTATGATTCAGATGCATTTGAAGGTAAAAAGTTGCATAAAAAAAGCTTGCGCTACCAAGTCACGCCATGCCATAACCGGATTCACACACACTACCAAGTGATTTATTTTTAATCTAGTAATGAAGATTCGAAAGAAGAAGAAAAAATAACTCCTCTTCCATAAGTCGAACCCCAAACTTTAAGGCGCAGACCTTACCCACTAGCCCACACAGTCTATCCATGTTGAGAACTGCAACTGTCATGTATATGATGTGAAGAGTGCAAAATAAATCAGGCAATGTGTACAATATCAATAGCAGGCTCATCATGTGGCAGCATTGAATAGAAGCGAATTATGGTGGGGTTGGTGGTGAGAAATACAATGAGCTCAATGGAGATGAGTATTAATTGTGTAATGGTTGGGGGAGGTGTTGAAGTAACTTGGGTGGCCATAGACAGAGAGGAAGGGAGAAGGTAAGTACAAAGGAGTGTATTTTAAAAGTATTGAACATAACATGATCTCTCTTTATGAAAAATTTACCCCCTGTTATGTGTACAATAAAATGTCTACTGTATAGAAGAAATGCCAAGTTATGGTATGTCGAGAGAAATGTTTTGAGTATAAGGTCATAAGAGTGCTGTGTGACTTGGTAGCGTGGAGCGTCTTTTATGCATCTTTTTACCCTAAAATGCATCTTATTACCAAAAACACCTTCTGCTGATTAAAATCATAAGCAGCATGCCTACATTCTGTGAGCCAGTTCAGGTATATCTGCAAGCAAAATCACTACGTTAAAGTGTTATAGTCGCTTTAGTGTAATGTAACATTTCGCTTGCAGATACACCCGAACTGGCTCTCAGAATATAGACATGCTCCATATTGTTTTAATCAGCAAAAGCTGATTTTGCTATCAATTTGATTTGCTGTATGATTCAGATGCATTTGACATTAAAAAGTTGCATAAAAGATTCTCGCGCTACCCAGTTACGCCATGCCATAAGAGAATTCACACACACCATCAAGTGATTTATCTTTAATCTAGTAATGAAGATTCAAAAGAAGATGAAAAAAAAACCCTTCCCTTCCTTGAATAAAACCCCAGACCTCAAGGTGCAAAGCGCAGAACTTAATCACTCGCCTACACAGTCCAACCTTTTTTCTGCACTGCACCTGTCGTGTAAGTGAAATGAAGTGTGCAAATTAAAGCAAGCAATGTGTACAATGTCAATAGTGGGCTCAGCATGCGGCAGCATTGAATAGAAGCGAATGATGGTGGGGTGGTGTTGAGCCATACAATGAGCTCAAAGGAGATGAAAAGTAATTTTGTGATCATGGGGGAGGTGGTGAAGGAACTTGGGTTGCCATACACAGAGAGGAAAGGAGAAGGGAAGTGCAAAGTAGTGTATTTTAAAAGTTTTGAACCTAACATGATCTCTGTTTATGAAAAACTTGCCCCCTGTTATGTGTACAATACAATGTCTACTGTGTAGCAGAAGTGCTAATTATTGGGATGTCGAGAGAAATGTTTTGAGTCTAAGGTCATAGGTGTGCTGTGTAACTTGGTAGCGCCGAGAATCTTTTATGCATCTTTTTACCTTAAATGCGTCTTTTTAGCACAAGCAGCTTCTGCTGATTAAAACAATATGCAGCATGCCTATGTTCTATGACCCAATATGGATGTATCTGCAAGAAAATTACAACATTAAATTGTTTTAGTCGCTATTAGTGTAACGTAATGTTTCGCATGCAGATACACCCGAACTGCCTCACAGAATATAGGCATGCTGCTTATCATTTTAATCAGTAAAAGCTGATTGTGCTATCATTTTGATTTGTTGTATGATTCAGATGCATTTGAAGGTAAAAAGTTGCATAAAACACGCTCGCGCTACCTTGTCATGCCATGCCATAACAGAATTCACACACCACCAAGTGATTTATTTTTAATCTAGTAATGAAGTTTCAAAAGAAGAAAAAAAAATATTCCTTTTCCATGATTTGAACCTCAGACCTCAATATGCAAGGCACAGACCTTACCCACTAGCCTATACAGTCTATCCATGTTGAGACATGCACCTATTGTGCATGTGATGTGAAGTGTGCAATTAAAGCATACAATGTGTGCAATTTCATTAGTGGGTTCAGCATGCGGCAGCATTGAATAGAAGTGAATGATGGTGGGGGGGTGAGCCATACAGTGAGCTCATTGGAGATGAATATTAATTGAGTGATGGTGGGGGTAGGTGGTGAAGGAACTTGAGTGGCTATACACAGAGAGGAAGGGAGAAGGAATGTACAAAGTAGTGTATTTTAAAAGTATTGAACCTAACATGATCTCTCTTTATGAAAAAGTTTCCCCCTGTTATGTGTACAATACAATGTCTACTGTATAGCAGAAATTCCAAGTGATGGGATATCAAGAGAAATGTATTGAGTATAAGGTCATAGGAGTGCTGTGTGACTTAGTAGCGCCGAGCGTATTTTATGCGTCTTTTTACCATAAAATGCATCTTATTAGCAAAAGCACCTTCTGCTGATTAAAATGATATGCAGAATGCCTATGTACTATGATCCAGTACAGGTGTATCTGCAAGCAAATCACTACGTCAAAGTGTTATAGTCGCTATTTGTGATGACCTATGTACCCCCCCAGCGTGATACAAGCCTGCAGGTTGGTTCGTCCCAAAAGTGTGTTCTTTTTACAGCCAGCTTTCTGCTTCCCAGTGTATAAGTGCAGGAAGTGGAAAATAGCTGTTTCTCCTGCTTAGCATCACTGCATGTGGGTCAGTGGAATAGGACATATTATAATGCAAATGAAATATTTGTGCATCACATTGTGCTGGGGACAGAACTGTGGATTGGACATTCATAGGACCTTATATAAATGGGTCTGACCATGTTGTGTACTGTGTGTAATATGCAAGTAAACTAGGCATACAAGTGTTTATGCCTAACAGTGTATAATATCTGGGTATGCCTGCTGATATCCCCCATAGGAAGTTAAAAAGCTGATAACTCCCACAGCCCCCCTCTCTCTAAACTCTAAATAGGAAGCTATAGTCAGCTGAATAGCATATGACATCTCAAATGAGGACAAGGGGTTAATAGGGACTCCTTCTATAGCCCAAGGGGAGCCAGCCCTCTTATCAACATGATTAAGTTTTCTTTGTACCAAAGGGGCCATTGCAAGACTGGCTGGCACCGATATCCACAGGGGGGAAGCAGGGAATGAAATGATCACTAACTGCTCAGTACCTAGCCCCTGCACTCAAACCAACCAATATTAGGGATCAGTGATGGCACCTAACAATGGGAACATCAGAGTTTTCATAATGGCAAGTACAAGGCTTTTGAGGGAGTTCTGACCTGAGACCTGAGGGTTGTGGAGTTCTAATCCTGAGAGGCAGGACCCAGGCTGGGCAGGAGTCAGGAGATTCTGCCCAAGCATATGTTCCCACAGGGGCAGTCCTGTGGTGTGGTACAGGAGGGCTAGCTGGACCTAGATGACTGGTCTGCATGCCCTGCTCTTGGCGGGCAGAGGATGATCAGGCCAAGCGGCCAGGAACCACAAGTCAAGGGATGGAGAAGCCATTTTCCAAAGAAGCGTGGAGCCACACAGCAGCCTCACACAAGTGTGGTGTCCCCAGACCAGGCGGGTAAGCCAGACGGAGTAACTGTCCACCTTTCTAACACTAACGGGGCCTCTGCTATAGGGACATGTGTCTGGGATCCCCAAGGTGTAGGTAATATGACTGACATTTCTGTGTATACTGTATATAGTTGAAGTTGCTGATTTTACATGTATAAGTAGAGTATGTGTAAAATAAAGGTATCATTATACCTTTGCTATTGTGTCATTTCCTGTGTGATCTAAAGGGACTCATAAAGCACCCAGGGTACTGTGCGAGACAGAGCTATATCCTTTCTGCCTTTCTCAAGGCGGTGAATGGTCAAGAGGACGAAAATAATGCACGTATAAACCCGGGATCCTCACACTATTACTGTAACATAATGTTTCACATGCAGATACTCCCGAAATGGCTCACAGAATATAGGCATGCTGCATATCATTTTAATCAGCAAAAGCTGCTTCTGCTGTCAGTTTGAATCACTGTATGATTCAGGTGCATTTGAAAGTAAAAAAGTCACATAAAAGATTCTCGCTCTACTAAGTCACACCATGCCATAATAGAATTCACACACCACCAAGTGATTTATTTTTAATCTAGTAATGAAGATTCAAAAGAAGAAGAAAAAAAAAACTCCCCTTTCATGATTTGAACCACAGACCTCAAGGAGCAAAGAGCAGACCTTACCCACTAGCCTACACAGTCTATCCATGTTTAAAACTGCACCTGTCTTGTATATGATGTTAAGTGTGCAAATTACAGCAGGCAACATGTACAATGTCAATAGCAGGCTCAACATGTGGCAGCATTGAATAGAAGCGAATTATGGTGGGCGTGGTGGTGAACCATACAATGAGTTCAATGAAAATTAATAGTAATTGTGTGATGGTGGGGGGAGGTGGTGAAGGAACTTGAGTGGCCATACACATGTAAAACTTGCCCCCTGTTATGTGTACAATACAATGTCTACTGTTCAGCAGACATGCCAAGTGATGAGATGTCGAGAAAAATGTTTTGAGTCTAAGGTCATAGGAGTGCTGTGTGACTTATTAACGCTGATCGTCTTTTATGCATCTTTTTACCATAAAATGCATCTTGTTAGCACAAGCAGCTTCTGCTGATTAAAATGATATGCAGAATGCCTATGTTCTATAATCCAGGACTGGTGTATCTGCAAGAAAATCACTACTTTAAAGTGTTATAGTCGCTATTAGTGTAAAATAACGTTTCACATGCAGATACCCCTGAATTGGCACAGAAATTATAGGAATGCTGCATATCGTTTTAATCAGCAAAAGCTGTTTGTGCTATCAATTTGATTTGCTGTATGAGTCAGATGCATTTGAAGGTAAAAGTTGCATAAAAGATGCTCGCACTACCGAGTCACGCCATGCCATAACAGAATTCCCACACACCACCAAGTGAATTATTTTTAATCTAATAATAAACATTCAAAAGAAGAGGAAAAAAAACCTACCCTTCCATGATTTGAACCCCAGACCTCAAAGTGCAAACCTTACCCACTAGCCCACATAGTCTACCCAAGTTTAGAGCTGCACCTTTCGTGTATGTAATGTGAAGTGTCAACAGTGGGATAAGCATGTTGCAGCATTGAATAGAAGCGAATGATGGTAGGGTGGTGGTGAGCCATACAATCAGCTTAATGGAGATGAATAGTAATTGTGTGGTGGTGGGGTGAGGTGGTGAAGGAACTTGGGTGGCTTAACACAGAGAGGAGGGGAGAAGGATAGTGCAAAGTAGTGTATTTTAAAAGTAGTGAACCTATCATGATCTCTCTTTATGAAAAACTTGCCCCATTATGTGTACAATACAATGTCTACTGTTTAGCAGAAATGCCAAGTGATGAGATGTTGAGAGAAATGTTTTGATTCTAAGGTCACAGGAGAGCTATGTGATTTGCTAGTGCTGAGCGTCTTTTATGCACATTTTTACCCTAATATGCATCTTTTTAGCACAAGCACCTTCTGTTGATTAAAATGATATGCTGCATGCCTATGTTCTATGAGACAGTAAAGGTGTATCTGCAAGAAAATCAATACTTTAAAGTGTTATAGTCACTATTAGTGTAACGTAACGTTTCACATGCAAATACAGCAGAACTGGCTCACAGATTATAGGCATGCTGCATATTGTTTTAATCAGCAAAAGCTGTTTGTGCTATCAATTTGATTTGCTGTATGATTCAGATGCATTTGAAGGTAAAAATTTGCATAAAAGACGCTCAAGCTATCGAGTCACGCCATGCCATAACAGAATTCACACACACCGCTAAGTGATTTATTTTTAATCTAGTAACGAAGATTCAAAAGAAGAAGAAAAAAAAAATGCCCCTTGCATGTTTCGAACCCCAGACCTCAATGTGCAAAGCACAGATCTCACCCACTAGCCTTCACAGTCTAACCATTTTGAACTGCACCTTTCATGTAAGTGATGTGTAGTTTGCAAATTAAAGCAGGCAATGTATACAATGTCAATAGCGGACTCAGCATGTGGCAGCATTGAATAGAAGCGAATGATGGTGGGGTGGTTTTGAGCCATACAATTAGCTCAATGGAGTTGAATAGTAATTGTGTGATGGTGGTTGGAGGTGGTCTAGGAACTTGGGTGGCCATACACAGAGAGGAAGGGAGAAGGGAAGAACAAAGTAGTGTATTTTAAAAGTATTGAATCTGACATGATCTCTCAATGAAAAACTTGCCACCTGTTATGTGTACAATACATTGTCTACTGTATAGCTGAATTGCCAAGTGATGGGATGTCGAGAGAAATGTTTTTAGTCTAAGGTCATAGGAGTGCTGTGTGACTTGGTAGCACCGAGCATCTTTTATGCAACTTTTTACCCTACAATGCATCTTATTATCACAAGCAGCTTCTGCTGAGTAAAATGATATGTAGCATGCCTATGTTTTGTGATCCAGTATGGGAGCCCTCTATGTTTTAGAGAGCAACCACAGAGTGAGCGTATGCCAGTATAAAGATGCCCACTTTTTTCTCTTAGCACACGTCATCTCCAGAAAGTGTATGATTAATCAGAACCATCGAGAGCCATTGGAGCTGCACGCAGCGCTTGAGGTAGATCCTACTACACCTCAAGCACTGTGATCACTGCAGGCTGAAATTCAACCAAGTGACATGTACAATGACGCTTCCATGCTAATTATGCACACCCATAAAACTCAGTTTTGACGCCCAGACATGCTTGCATTCGCATCAACATTCCCCATTCACAAGCTCCTTCCCATTACCACCCACAAACAGCATGATCTATTACTCAGATCAGTAGCGTCCAGTCTGTGCACTACGAGCGCATGATTCCAGGATGCAATGACCGCTTTGTGCATGTGTATTTTTGACGCATACGCATGCACACAGGCGACAATCACCCATAGCGTGCATCCGCTGCTTGGCATCCGGTTCTGAATTGGGCCCTTAATTGATGAGTCCAATGTTGATGAATTGATGCACTTGATCAGTTGGAACTGATGTTGATGAATTGAGGAGCTTAATTGATAAGAATCTGATGTTGGAAGCATCGGATGGGACTGATGGTGACTGTAAGAACAAGTCTCAGTGGTAAAAACCAGACTGGTGTGCAAGATGGCATATGAGACTTGTTTACCAGATATAGGAACTGGATATAGCAGACTGGGGGCCTGATTCAGCAAGGAATGCAAGTGTGCACACGCATGCACTCAGTCGCTGCGAATATATGCTAATCACTGCATATGCACAGCAACCGCAGCATAATATGCAGATGCCCAGCAATACACAATGCCACCCACTTACCTTTATTCAAAGCCTGAGTAGTCCACAAGAGAGTGGAAACATCGGTAACATCGAGAACCATTGGAACCATACGCACAATAGAGGTTGACCTGATTTTGTGCAGGATGTTGGCCACTACCTGCATGCATCGAGTCATCTTGCTGCGTATACCACCACACTGCCTTAATTATGCATACCAGCTTACCAAGGCATGCCTGCATTCACCCGACCACTCCCCCATCACCACCCACAAATGGCACTTCCTGTCAATCAATATCGGATGGGTCTGCTAAGGATACTGAATTTAAACCTCTATAAGCTCCTGCCTATACCTTCTAAAATTGACGCTATTTGCGTACGCAGTAATACAGTAAATAAATGCCTTCAGACCTTGAGCATGTGTTTCCAAACACAAAGTATTATTCAAGCAAAGTACAGATAGTTACACGCTGTGATCTAAGTACAATTTAGCGCAAAGAAATTATACAGACCGAAGATACAGTTATACATACGCACACTCTCTGAGAACAGATACCGACATCAGCAAGAAACCTCCAGCAATCAGGAAGAAGACTCCAGAAGGGGGTCATAACACACATATTTATACCCTTACAGAAATAGACAACACAATAGAGAGGTTCGTTGTGATCCCATTGGTTCTCCATTACGGTGCTTCTGTTACAGGACATTTAACAGGTCAATTCAAATGGACACAGACCAGCCTCTAACAGCTTGTTGTCTCTGTTTTCCCGCCTCATGCAAATCTAGGCTGTTGGTATTACAAAGTACATTTTGGTGCTTTAACTCTCTACGGTCCATAAGTTGAGAATGCATGTTGCGATCTTCATGCCGATGATACCGGAAAGCTGTTGAGAAAGTGCAGATCAGTACGCTACTAAACATGGTTTGCTTATCATGTACTAAACCTTAGTTGCAGAAAACAGTCATTTCTTTACACGCTGGCATTGTGAATGAATCATGTAATAATAACCCTTTTGCGCCACGGAACTAATACTTTAAGTGTATGTATGCAAGGGAGAACGACACTAAATAGCGTTGTGCGTCTGGGGGGTCTGTTGGCCACTTAGTAAGCAGCACTAAGCTGGAAAGGTATCTCTGAGTGTATGGGACTAAGGCCCAAATTCAGAGCCGGACGCTCTGACAGAGTGCTAGCTCTGAACCAGGGCCATCCTTCTTAATTTTTAGAGTGGCCTCCTGGCCGCTTGTATAGCTGTGGGTGACCACCCACAGCTATAGCGAGTAGCCAGGAAGATGTTCGCGATGGTCAAGACCATCATGACCATCGGGCTTGCGACAAGACCCTTGTGGTAGTGTCTCATTGCAGCAAGCCCTGGAGTGCATTCGGCTCTATCAGAGCCGAGAGAACTCCCACTGACATCACTTGTGATGTCAGTGGGGCCGGCCCCAGACGGTAGGCATTTCCATGGGAATGCCTCCATCTGGGCAGCCACGCCCCCGGTGGGCGTGCTGTCACTCACCATCGACAGCACGCCCCCTTTGTAGCAAGACCCGGAGCGACGGCTTGGCCATCGCTATCCGGGTCTCGTGCATGCACACGATGGAGCCGGCTCCCTCGTGCACATGCGCACTGGGCCAACATCGACCCACCGCTTGGGTCTGAATCAGACCCACAGTCGGTATTGGTTGTGTAGGGATCGTTAAAAAGCTGAACGTGCTAATAATTAGCTATTTTGCATTGTGCACAGTTTAACATCGCGTGTATGTGTTAATGTGAATGCAGGGAAAACACCACTAATTTGCTACTATTTTGCACTGTTCATTATTTAAGTTCGTTGTGATTTTAATGTGTTGGAAAGTCATTTTTATGTATGTTAAACACCTTCGGTATGTATTTGGGAAAGATTGTTAAAAAGCTGGCCATGCTACTTATTAGCAATTTAGCGTTGTGCTTTGTGTACTATGTGGTTTTGACAAATTGCTATTTATTAGCAATTTAGTATTGTGTTTTGTGTACTATGTGGTTTTGACAAATTGCTATTTATTAGCAATTTAGCGTAGTGTTTTGTGTACTATGTAGTTTTGACAAAATGGCACTATGTGACCTATTTCTAAGATGGAGTCTTGTTGCCATTCGCAAGATGGTGTCGTGCAGATATTTATTTTTAAGATGGAGTCTGGTTGCCATTCGCAAGTTGGCATCGCTCCAAGCTAATTTTACACTGATTCTGTCTCAGCCACTAAACCAGCTTCGACACTGCGTACACATTGCGTGTAGTCTGCGTACCCTTACCTGATCGCACTGGCTAGTTTGCTCACAAGCAGTACGTTGCATACACATGCGCCGTGCAAAAAAACCTTGGCCAAGTGCATGCATTCTCTCACTTGCGTTCCTTGCTGAATCATGTCCTGGGACTTTTCAGATACAGAGTGCATAAGAGCTCAGCACTGAGGTGTAGCTTCAGAAAGAAGGGACGTTTTACTGGTAGTCAAGAATTTAAATTTATAGGAGAGGATCTCCAGGGATTGGATGCTGGGATCAGCTGGTCTGCGACCAGCGCTCTGAGTGGAGGAAGAGAGTCAGGTGACAGAGTCCAACATGGCTGCACCCATACTGTTGTTTAGGAGGGAACTCTGGCATGCAGCCTGTGTGCCATCATGCTGGGAAAACACGCTGTGAGCAAGAGGCTGTGGAGAGCCATCTCCATGCTCAGTAACAGGACACTGAGCAGATGGGACAGGAGCAGCACAGAAAGACCTCAGCACCATCCGGGAGCGATGTGCAGTGTGAGTGGACCTCTTTGCTATCCTGGACAGGCACCGGAGAGGTAAGAAAGTAGTGTTAATAGTTCAGAGAAGGACAGCTAGTTAGTAATTACAAATATTCACAGGGGCAGTGGACCCTTGTCAGTAACAAACTAATGATAGGCCTGAGTAGCATAGAGAACTATAATGACACAAGGATTTGGAGCCAGTGGTTTGTTGATAAGCAGAGATCATACCATAAATTCCAGCTGTAATGAGACCTATCAAAGACTCCTCAGCCTATGAACGGTATACAAGCTATTAGCCTCTTAAGGTGGGTACACACCAGGCAGATCTCTCTGCCAATCTGCCGGCGCTCCTACAGAATTGCCGATTAGGTAAGCTATACACAATTACCAATTGGCCACTCAACGTCTTGGCGCATGACATCACAACTTGACGGGCATTTGAATTTGCTGAGTGTCAATCACTGGCAGTCCTCGCAGCATATGTACAGGTGGTCAGCTGACTGACAAGATGCGCCGATATATCTGCAGATATATCTGTAGATATATCGGCCATCTGCTGTGCTGCAGAGCAGATGTGATATGTCTGTGAATGATGTTGTTCATAGACATATCGGGGGTACACACCCACCGACCCACTCTCGGTATATATTAGGGATGTGCACCAACTCCCGTGTTTTGGTTTTGGATCTGTATCTCCTTGTGATTTGGTTATGGATCTGTATTTTCTCTGAAACAATCATAAAACAGCTGAAATCAAATAATTTGGGCCTGTTTTTGTTCCTACAGTATTATTAACCTCAATAACATTTGTTTCCAGTCATTTTCAGTCAATTTTGACTAGAGATGAGCGGGTTTGGATCTCAGAGATCCAAACCCACCCGAAATTAGGGGATCCACATCAGGTCCAAGTCGGCTCGGGTTTTTCCGCCTGACTCGGATCTCAAAACGAGACAAAACGTCATCATACCACTGTCGGATTCTCGTGGGTTTTAGATTGTAAAAAAGGTCCCGCGATCACTGCCATTTTTCATTCCGTCTGTGGAGAGTGAAGAGGGAGGGAGCTGGGAGCTGTGCTGCACTGCTGTTGTGCATAATAGGGCTGGCTACAGTTGTGTTGTCACTCAGGGGTTGGCTGCTTAATGTCCACAGGGGCTGGCTGTTGTCCATATAGGGGCTGGCTGTCTGCTGTGACTTGTGAGGTTGTCCTCTGTCCATAGTGGCTGGTTGGCTGTTGTCCGTAATCCATACCATATAGGGGCTGGCTGGCTGTTGTCCTTTCCATAGTGACTGGCTGGCTAGAGTCCATAGGGGCTGGCTGGCTGTTGTCTATAGGAGCTGGCTGGCTGTTTTGAGGTTGTCCTGTCCATAGGGGCTGGCTGGCTTTTGTCCATAGGTGCTGGCTGGTTGTTGTCCTGTTCACAGGGGCTGGCTGTAGTCCATAGGGCTGGCTGGCTGTTGTCCATAGGGGCTGGCTGGCTGTTCTGCTGTGTTGTCCAGGGGTGGCTCTGTCCATCAGGGGTCCTCTTCTTCACACCCAGTGTGAAAAAAATAAAAACAATTTTTTTGTGTGTGGTGTTAGCCACAGCACCAGTGTGAAAATAAAAAAAAAAATTTTGTGTGCGCATGTTAGCCTGCCACACCACCAGTGTGAAAATAAAAACAATTTTTTTGTGTGTGTGTTAGCCACACCACCAGTGTGAAAATAATAACAATTTTTTTGTGTGTGCGTGTTAGCCTGCCACCCCAGTGTGAAAACAAAAATATTTTTCTTTGTGTGTGTGTGTGTTACTCTGCCACACCACCAGTGTGAAAATAAAAACAACTTTTTGTGTGTGCGTCAGCCACACCACATGTGTGAAAATAAAAATAAAAAATTTGTGTGTGTGTGTTAGCCTGCCACACCACTAGTGTGAAAATAAAAACAATTTTTTGTGTGTGCATATTAGCCACACCACCAGTGAAAAAATAAAAACTTTTTTTTTGTGTGTGTGTGGTTGGTTGTGTGCGTTAGCCGCAACTTAGCTGCACTATAATTGCTTGGTAACACTGCTGTAAGACCACAGTGAGTATGGAGGGCAGTCACATGACAGGAGAGCAGGATCAACCTACCAGTCTTATAGCTGTGGACAGCAGTCATGATGATGATGCAAGGCCGTCAACATCATCTATGAAGGCCGATGTACCAGGGCTTAAGTCAGGCCAAAAACCCAGGCTAAAAAAATCAACTTTTACCCTGTTTAAGAAAAAAAAATCTAAAGCTAAGTCAGCTTTAAATAAACAAAAAATTGGCAATATGCCATTCTCTACACAAAGTGGCAAGGTGGTTCTAGTGATGATTTAAGCCCCTCTGCTTGTAGGAGAGGTACAAAAAAAATTTAACTTGTTAAGACAAGTAAGACATGGAAACCAACTGTGTGCTCCGAAATATCACAAATCCCAGAGGAGAGTCCATGGTGTGTCCGCGGTTGCCATTTGTGAGCCTGACCTTTCTAATACTGTACTTGAAGAGGATCCTCCAACCACCATTTGTGTGCCCTCTGCAAATGTGGGGATGAGCAGCACAAATCAACATGCTGACATAGAAATCGAGGATGCTTCTGTGCAATTGCACAAGGGAGATGAGGAGGATATTTATGTAGCTGGCGATAACAACAAGGATGATGAGGATGTTGATGATGATGAGGATTTTGATGCCGAGGATGTTTGTGTAAAAACTGTAAATCAGGTAACTGGGCAAAGGACCAAAATAGCCACATCTCATGTGTGGAATCATTTCCACCCATATCCGGACAACCTTTGGCAAGCCATTTGTAACCATTACCATGTAACAGTGAGTAGAGGTAAGGACCTTAACCATCTTGGAACTTCCTCCCTGTTACATCACTTGCAGTGCATTCATCAATTTGGAAATGGTATATAAACCTTGGGGCCAAAAAAACGAACAACAATCAGTTCAGTGTCACCTAGCTGTCCCCTTCTATCTGGATCCAAGTGCCTGCAATCTCCATCACCAACACCTATATCATCATCAACATCCTAATTCATGATTGGAAGTAGTCCTGCATCCAATATCATAAGGACTGACTCCTATCCGTTGTTCCTCAGAAGCATCATTGAGTGTTACGCCTGTTGCTGCTGTTGCTATGAGTGGATCTTCATCCCAGATGGGGACCAGGAAGAAGACTACTTTTAGTAGTTCAAGTTCAACCAAACAATTGACTGTCACACAATTATTTGCATTGGCGAACAAGAATGACAGCAAACAACCAGTTGCACAGTGGATTACTGATGCCATAACAGCTATTCTGGTATTATATGTGCATCCAGTATACACCATTAATGCAGTGGGTTTTATATAGTTAATGGAGGTCCTGTGTCCCCGCTACCATGTCCCTTCTAGAATCCACTTCTCTAGAATAGCAATTCCCAATCTGTACAAGGACATTAAAAAAAACCTTATTAATGTCCTCCGAAATGCCGTTGTGCTCACCGTCCACTTTAGCCACAGATATGTGGACAAGTGGTACAGGGAAAACTAAATATTACATGACTGTGACAGCCCATTGGGTAGGTGTATTGACTCAAACAGTGTAAACAGCAGCATCTAACAAATGCCAGCTGAGAACCTCTCAGAAAAACTCAGGGAAATCATTGCAAAATGGCTTACCTCACTTGGACTCTCCTCGGGATTTGTGATTTCTGACAATGCCACCAATATTGTGCGAGCATTACATGTGGGTGAATTCGAACACATCCCATGTTTGCTCACTCAATTAATTTGGTGGTGCAACATTTTAAAAAAAAATTACAGGGGCATGCAGAAGATGCCCTTGGTGGCCCGTAACATATCTGGACATTTTTGACATTCAGCAACTGGGTGTCTAAGATTGCAGAACCAGCAAGAACTGTTGAATTTGCCCTGCCATCAGCTGAAGCAAGACGTAGTAACTAGGTGGAATTCTACCCTTTATATACTTCAGCAGATGGAGGAGCAGAAAAAGGCCATCCAAGGCTACACTATGGCCTATGACATTGGGAGAGGAGCGGGAATGCACCTTAGTCAAGCACAGTGGAGAATAATTTCCGTGTTGTGCAAGGTTCTCAGAACTTTTGAACTTGCCACATGTGAAGTTAGTTCAGACACTGCCAGCTTGAGTCAGGTCATACGACTAATCAGACTTTTGCAAAAGCAGCTGGAGAAACCAAACGAGGAGCTGAAATGGAGTGATTTTGCAAGGTATGTCAGACTGGTAGATCAAGCCCTTCACTCACTTTGCCAGGATCCAAGGATCGTCAGTCTCTTGAAATCAGATCACTATATTTTGGCAACCATACTTGATCCTAGGTTTAAGTCCTACCTTTTGTCTTTCTTTCCAACAGATATAAATCTGAAAAGATGCAAAGAGCTGTTGGTGAAAAAATTGTCAGCACAAGCGGCATGTGACACGGCATCTTCTCCTCCTTCAGTTTCTGCAGCTGCCAGGAAAAAAACTACATTTTCCTAAGAGACCCACTGCTGGTGGTGATGCAGATCAGTCAGCAAAAACTAATAACATCTGGTTGGGTCTGAAAGAACTGCCTACAATGAGTGTCATGTCTACCGTGACTTTGTCTGATACGGTCACCATTCAGAGAATGGTGGATGACTATTTTAGGGATAGCATCCAAATAGGCATGTCAGACAGTATGTTTCACTACTGGCAGGAAAAAGTGGCAATTTGGTGTCCCTTACACAAACTGGCTTTGCTGTATTTAAGTTGCCCACCCTCCAGTGTATACTCTGAAAGAGTTTTCAGCGTAGCCAGGAACCTTGTCAGTGATCGGTGTAGGAGATTACTTCCACAGAATGTGGAAAAGATGATGTTCATCAAAATGAGTTACAAATTCCACAAGAAAGACCTTTACCAGCAATTAAGTAAAAAAACTACAGAAGTGTCAGTAATAGTGGATTCCAGCAGGGACGAATTCATATTGTGTGAAGAAGAGGATGTACACACTAATGGGGATGACGATGATGATGATGACATCTGATCTTACCTATGTTGTAAAGCCAGTTTGTGTATGGGATCATTGCCACCAATGTCCACTGTGCATTGGCAGATTGTTTTGTGGGGTCCAAACAGACCAATCATTTCAGCCACAAGTGGCAGTCCCTGTCACTGAAGTGATTGGTTTGTTAAACTGTGAATGTCCTGTTTCATATATACAACATAAGGGTGGGTTGGAGGTCCCAAGGGCAATTCCATTTTGCACCTTTTTCCTTTCCATTATGTGCTGTTTGGGGCATTGCTGCCTGACATATAATGTTATGGTTTTTGAATGTCCAGAAATTATAATGGCCACAGACAGCATATCCTGCATGCCCCTTTCATTTTTTTTAAAGAAAATTCTGAACCAACTGGTGCTTGTTGTGTCAACCCGGCAGCACAAGTCGCACAACAGTGATATTCAGCCAAGGGTTCTCAGCCCTCAAGACTGCTACATGGCCCAAAGGCCGCATCCTGCTTCATGGCCCAAAGGCCACCTTTTGTCACTCCTCACTAGCCCTCAAGGCTGTAACGGCCGCAACTCGCAAAAGTTCCAGCCCTAAAGGCTGTTGCAGGACTGGTTCTTTCCTAATCATAGCTCTGTATTCCACTGCTACTCAGCCTGGAGGCTGCATCAACAATTAATTATCAACTATCAATTCTTCAGCCAGTGGCTGCACCAATTATCAAGTATCAACTCTTCTTACTTCAGCCAGTGGCTGCACCATTTATCAAGTATCAACTCTTCATACTTCAGCCAGTGGCTGCACCAATTATCAATTCTTCAGCCAGTGGCTGCACCAATTATCAAGTATCAACTCTTCTGACTTCAGCCAGTGGCTGTGCCAACTATCACTTCTTCAGCCAGGGCTGCACCAATAATCAAGTATCAACTCTTATTTCTTCAGCCAGTGGCTGCGCCACCTATCAACTATCAATTCTTTAACCAGTGGCTGCACCAATTATCAAGTATTAAATATTCTTACTTTAGCTAGTGGCTGTGCCAACTATCAACTATCAATTCTCTTACTTCAGCTAGTGATTGTATCAATTATCAACTATCAATTCTTCAATCCTCATGGGGTACCCCAACCATCACAGTCCTCATCTCTATTTATCAGTCAGTTTTGATTCTGCCTAGGAATTGTGACAGCCAGCTAGCTGGATGCAACCTATTGGCCCTTAACTAGATGAAAAAAAACAATATTGTGAGCTGTGAGGTGGTCAAAATTGACTGTAAATGAGTGGAAATAAATGTTATTGAGGTTAATAATACTGTTGGAAAAAAACACCCATTTTATGTGATTTTAGCTGTTTTCATGATTTTTTAGAAAACAAACAGATCCAAAACTGAAAAACAAAAAACACTGAGGTGAGGTTTTGGCAAAACCAATCCAGATCCAAAACCAAAACACAGGGATCGGCGCATAAAAGTCTGTGGAGGTCTTACATAAAGGGCCTGATTCAGCAGTGCACACCAGTGCACTGCTGAACACAGATTCCCGATGGTCAGGAATCTATGCAGGCATCTGACCTGTTCTGCACATGTGCAGAACGGGTCTGTGATCCCGCATGCAGACTGGCAGCAGACTGTCATTGATTGAGTCTACTGCCACTTGTGGGCGGGGAGGGGCGGCGATATGGAGGCATGTCACCACAATTGGGGGGAGGGAAGAGGCCAGGATCTCTGTGGGCTAACGGAGATTTCCTGGCCTCTTTCTCTCATCTGCAGTCATCATAGGTCACTTAGCTGGCCGATGTTCCTGCAGATTATCCAATGCTGTGTTGTACAACGCAGCTAGGATAAATAATGCATGCATGAGGCTTGAAGCTTCCTGCTGCATTGCCATATTTACAAGGATGGAATTGCAATGCTGTTTGTGTGCAGCTTTGCAACTCCGTCCAAAGCTGTATCTCCCCCAAAGTTCACTAAAGCAAATCTCCAGGGCAAGAGCAGCTTTGGTCTAGATCTATTTCCACGTGCATGCATAGTTTTAAGAGAAAGAGGGCCATGCTTGCATAAATGCAGCTGTTTGCAGAGACAGATCAGAGCAGATGATCAAAATCAGGGCTGGATTAAGGCTTGTGGGGGCCCCAGGGCAACTAAGTGTGTGGGACCCCATTAAGCCACACAGAGCCTACCCCCCACCTGCCCCCTTTCCCCAAGCCACACGGAGCCTAGTGCTCCATCCCCGCCAAAGCACTGATTACTGACCTGACCTCCCAGCAGAGCTGCTCCCTAGTCCCCTCATCAGCATCATGGATGTGATGTGTCACGTTACATCGATGAGGGGACTCGGGAGTTGCTCTGCAATGTATGCAGCAGCAGACTGTGCTGCTGCATTCATAAAACACAGAGCCATGGCAGCTGAGCCCCAGTCCAGGAATAGGTGCCACTGGACACCTGTTCTCAGCATGGTCACACCAACCTGCTTTGTGTCTCCTCTGACTGTCTATGCATTGCAGGTGGGAATAACATTAGTGTCCATAATAGTAGGTTTGTAATATGATTGATAAACGGGGTTTGTCTCGACAAAACCAGGGGGAATCATCGTAAGCAGATTACCCTCAGATGCAGATAGACTGGTGGTGTCTCAGAATAGCAGATAGGCAAGCTGCAAAGTCAGGGCCAGCTCCAGGGGAGTTCAACCAGTGCAGTTGCACAGGGACGTCAACCCCATATAGGGCGCAGTCCTCCCAAACTGTCCTAATTTCAGAGGGACAGTCCCGTTTCTCGGGCACTGTCCCACTTGCTGGCCGAAGTGGTTGGGAGGTTGGGGGCACGCATTGACACAGTTCTGCTTTGATAAGCATAGAGTGGCTGTGCCAATGAAGCTAAATGGGTGATGCGCGCATGCGCACAGCGTCCATTCAGTGCAGGGAGACAGCTGGGAGCAGCCCAGCTGCTGATGGAGTACAGGCTCGCCCTTAGCATGATTAAAATGGGAGGCATGCCATATGGGATCACACCCAAATAATGTCTTCTAGGGGGCATGGTCTATGGAAATTAGGTCACACCTTTTTGGATGCTTGCAGCTTCACTGTGCAAAGGGTGTTAAAGGCACCAGCCGATACTGGTACAGAGCACTGCTCCTCCTGGAGCCAGCCCTGTGCAAAGTCCTGGTTCTCTCTCATTTCATTGTCTTTCCCTTTCTCTCTTTTGCCTCATTATCTGCTGTGTGTCTCTCCAGTGCTCTCTTACCTCTCTGCAGCTGTTCTAACTCTCTTTCTGGTCACTGCTTAGACTCAGATGGGAGCTACCTCAATCTATCTCATATCAGCCAGCTTCTCTTTCAAGAAATATTAGCACAGCCTCACTTCATCACCTCACATCTGCTTTGCATAACAAGTGGTGTAAGCAGATAAGTTCTCTTAGAGGTACTCTGTGTGCGCACCTAAGGTTTACGTATGCAAACATGGACATGGCCATATGTCACGAGGACGTGGGCACACATCACTGGGCGTGTCTACACAACACACCACCATTTCTCATAATTGTGGGAGCATACCCAGTACTCACCTACACAACCCGGCCCAGGCACCAGGGAAGAAAAACACACACATTGGCCCACACAGTGAAAAAAATTGAACATTGTCCCCAACAGGACAAAAAACATAAACATAGGCCACACAGGGTAAAAAACCACACACATTTTCCGTAACAGTACAAAAAGACACAAACGGAGGCCCCCACAGGAAAAAAAACACACATTCGCCCGCCATAGGCAGGGGCGTCGGAACAATTTTATGTTGGGGGGCAATACAAAATCATTCCAACGCCCCTGTGCCCCCCCTTCCTCCCTCCCTCTTACCTATTGATGGGCGTGCAGGGACTGGAGCGGCAGCCACAGACAGTCAGGAGGACGTGTAATGTGCGGCCTTTTAACTTAAAAACTGCACACTACACCTGTGTAGCGCAGGGGCTGTGTAGCCTATTGTTATAAAGCACAGCCCCTGACCATCTGCCATGCCTTTCAAATGTTTGGGGGGGTGTGGGATGCCCTCTTGCCCCCCCGTTCCAACACCCATGCCCACAGAGTAAATAAACACACACATTGGCCGCCACAGGGAAAATAAATGTACACATTGACCCCCACATGAAAAAAATTGAACACATTGATTCAATGATTGCCTCCCAAGGGAAAAATAAATAAAACACACACTCATTAATTTTCATTGCCTCCCCCACACAGAAGACTGAGGGGTCTATTTACTAAGCAGTGTTAGGAGAAAGAGTGAATAGTGTTAAGGTGTCAGCTAATCAGCTCCTAACTGCCATCTCACAGGCTGTGTTTGAAAAATGACAGTTGGCAGCTGATTGGCTGGCACTTTATCACTTTTCACTCTGTCTCCTAACACTGCTTAGTACATATACCCTTGAGTGACCTCACTTGCCCCCACAGCACCTGCTTACTGCTCAGCATCCCTCAGTACAACAGCCCGAGTCATCTATTACCTGCTTACCTCAGCCACTGGAGTTAGAGTCAGCACCATGCCTTGACCTGCCATGTTGCTGTGTCGGTATCAGACAGTGATTACATCACTGACACTGTGCATGGATGGTGAAGTTGTACAGAGCTACATCATGACCTATGATGTCATGCCACCACCTGTAGGGTCACTGCGCATGCCAGGCTAGTACAAGACAATGAGGAATCAGATGCAGGGTGATGGGTTCCAGCAGCAGCAGCTGCACTACACCCACTAGGGCCCTAATGTGTAATGAACGATTTTTACAGTGATGAACAAAAAATGTCCCTTAATGAAAATCATTATGAGGCTTGAAGCCATCATTATGTTGGACAGTCTGATATGGACGATGAACTACAAACTGCAAATGGGAGCGCGCTTGAACGATTATCATTCATCGTTATAACTCAGAAACTGAACGATTTTTTGAACGATTGAACGATAATGACGTCGTTAACGGCAAATCGTTCAAAAAATCGATACTTGTGTATGCACCTTAACTATTCTATTTCATGGCTGATTAGTGTTCAGTCATGCTTCTGCTTAACTCAACAAAGCCGGCTTGGTGAATCTCCTCTATCATTTGTATGAGTCCAATAGAACTTCCCAATCCTACTGACTGTTACACCTCAACTGCTCATTTTAGTTTTTACCTATATTTAAAATTTCACTGGCCTCTATGCTTTTTTCCATAATGGCCTTATTTTAGTGGGATATAACACAAATAGCTTCTAAGTTTTCTGCATGTGTACTGCTAGAAAATCTCTTGACAGTTGTCATTATTACAGGTTTTTGGCAAACCTCACCTCCATGTTTTGTTTTCGGTTTTGGTTTTGGATCTGGATTTTTTCTTAAAAAAATCATAAAAACAGCTAAAATCACATAAAATGGGCCTATTCCTACAGCATTATTAACCTCAATAACATTTATTTTCACTCGTTTCCAGTAAATTTTATCCACCTCACAGCCCACTATATTGTTTTCAGAAAGTTTAGGCCCAAAGTTTGCACCGAGCTATCTGCCTGACTAAGCTAAGAGGCAGCAGTGGGCGGCACAAACATGTAACAACTTCCAACATTACACATCAGGAAACAAATGTTTTTATTATTCAAGAGAGGCCTAGTTGGAGTATGTATGTAGTTGAAAGCAGGGCAAGGACAGGAAGGGTTGATTGGTAGTAAATTTAATTTCAATGTTTTGATTCCAAAGAAAATGTATGAGGGAGAAGGGGAGGGGACCAGGAAGAGTGCTTTCCAAAAACAATTGACTTAAACAGTGGCGTAACTAGGGTATTTGGAGCCCAGGGCAAATTTGAAAAGGGAGCCCCCCCCCAACATCCCGAGCTGTGCACGGTCACTTAAAAATGGGGTGTGTCAACATGACACACCCCTTTATTTTCATGCTGAACATTCCTATCCATATGCACCTTAACCCCAGTAGTACCCCTTATACAGTACCCCCAGTATGAAGTTGTGGTCCCTCTTATGCAGGCCCATAGTAGTGCCCCTTATACAGTATCCCCAGTAGTGGTCCCCCTTATACAGCCCCCAATTAGTTACCCTTACTCAGTACCCCCAGTAGTGGCCCCCCAAATGCAGTGCTCCACGTAGTGTTCCCCCTTATGCAGTGCCCTTTATATGGTGCCCCCAGTAGTAGTCCCCCCCTATGCAGTGCCCTTTATATAGTGCCCCCAGCAGTAGTCCCCCCCATGCAGTTTTCCCAGTAGTGGTCCCCTTATGCAGGCACCCTGTAGTGATCCCCCCTATCCAGTGCCCCCTGTAGTGGCCCTTACTATTATTGCCCCCAGTAGTGGTCCCTCGAGTGCAGTGCCTCTTGTAGTAGGCCCCTTTAATAATGCCCCCAGTGGTAGTTCCCCCCAAGTAGTAGTCCCCAGTAGAGTAGGTCCTCCCAATAGCGCCCCCAGTAGTAGCCACCCCTCCCCCAGTAGAGGTCCCCCCAGTAGTAGCCACCCCTCCCCCAGTAGAGATCCCCCCAGTAGAGGTCCCCCCAGTAGTAGCCACCCCCCTCCCCCGTTGTGCAGATAGGTTTAAAAAAAAAATATATATATATATATATATATATATATATATAAAAATATACTTACCTGAATCTCTGCTCCTGGTCCTGGTCCTGCTCGCGACGCTGCTCCCGCCCAGGCTGGCGCGCTCAGCATTATGGGACAGACGTCATGACGTCAGTCCCATTACCCACTGCAGGAGCCGGACGGAAGTCTGGCTCTTGCAGTGGGTGCTGCAGCAGTCAATGAGAGTCTACCTGACTCTCATTGGCTGCTGTTTAACACACGCATCGCCTCCAGCGCTGGCGGCGATGCATGTGTTATGCACAGCCTGAGCCCACCTCCTGGCACTATTGGGCAAGCACTCAGGGGGAGGGAATGGGCTCAGGCATGCAGCACAGGACCGGCGCTGGAAGCCTAGTGCCGGTCCTGTGTAAACGTGTAGCACTGACCGCACTCATTGCGGTCGGCGCTACACTGGCTAACTAGGGCGGGCGGGGTGGTACCGTGGCTGGCGGTGCCCCCCATGTCACCGGTCCAACAGCGCCCAGGGCACGCACCCCACTCGCCCTGCCCTAGTTACGCCACTGGACTTAAATAATCCTTTGCAAACCTTCCGTAAAGGCATTTCCCAACCTCTACAGGGACCAGTGGTGTAACTAGGCCAGGCTGTGCGGGGCACATTCCCATGGCACTGTGGGACCGGCGGAGCGGGGGGCAGGCCCGTCCATGGTGCAGGCCCGTCCTAGTTACCCAGTGTAGTGCCGACCGCAGTGAGTGCGGTCAGCGCTACACATTTACAAAGGACTGGCACTAGGCTTCCCAGCACTGGTCCTGTGCTGCACAGCTGAGCCCCTTCCCTCCCCCTGAGTGCTTGAGCAATAGCGCCAGGCAGAGGATGGGAAGTGGGCTCAGGCTGTGCATTCTAATACACATATCACTGCGGCGGCAATGTATGTGTTAAACAGCAGCCAGTGAGAGTCAGAAAGACTCTCATTGACTGCTGCAGCACCCACTGCAAGAGCCAGGATGGAGCTCACTCATGAGCTCTGCCTTCCGGCTCCTGCACTGGGTAAGGGGAGAGACGTCATGACATCTCTCCCATAATGCAGAGCGCGCCAGCCTGGGAGGGCTGATGTGCAGACGGTGGCGGTGGGAGCCAGAGCATGGGTGCAGGTAAGTTTTAGTTTTATTTTTTGCTGTGTATTTGGGGGGGCACCTCTACTGGGGGCACTAATCGGGGGGACTCCTACTGGGGGCACTAATCAGGGGGACTACTATGGGGGCACTAATCGGGGGGACTACTACTGGGGGAAGTAATTGGGGGGACTACTACTGGGGGAAGTAATTGGGGGGACCTCTACTGGGGGCACTACTTGGAGGGACTACTACTGGAGGCACCACTGGGGTATCTCTACTGGGGGAACTAATCTGGGGGACTATTACTGGGGGCACTCCTTCAGGGACCATTACTGGGGATACTACTACTGAGGGCACTATATAAAGGGCACTGTATAGGGGGGAATACTACTGGGGGCACTATATAAAGGGCACTGCATGGGGGGACTACTACTGGGGAAACTATATAAAGGGCACTGCATAGGGGGGGACTACTACTGGGGGCATTATATAAAGGGCCCTGCATAGGGGGGACTACTACTTGGGGCACTATATAAAGGGCACTGCATGGGGGACTTCTACTGGAGGCACTTTATAAGGGGCACTGCATAAGGGGGGTCTACTACTGGTCGCACAAGGGACACTGCACTGGGGGCACTAAATAGGGAGGACCACTACAAGGGGCACTGGATAGTGGGAACCACTACTGGGGGGCTGAATAAAGAGGATTACTACTGGTGGCACTGTATAAAGGGCACAACTGGGGGCCTGCATAAGGGGGACCACAACTGGGGGCACTGAGTAAGGGGAACTAATGGGGAACTGCATAAGGGGGACCACTACTGGGAATACTGGGCCTGATTCAGAGTGGGACGCAAGCGGCCATTAGCCCCAGTCCGTACGAGCAGAAATATTTAAAACAAAGCGCTCGGACGTGTGGTTGCTCGTAGCTGGGCATCCGCCCCAAATTCACACAACCCCTCCTCTAGCTAGCGAGCGTCCAAAATAGCGAGTGCTCTTCTCCTCTTTGGTTGATGTCTGCGCTCGCACAAGTCATTTCCGGAAGTTGGCCTGTCAGATTTCGATTGCCTTGTTTCTCGTTCTGCAAACATACTTGAATCGATTGGTGGTAATCACCATATTAATTTACTTAAATGTAACTCAAATGTTTTCAATCTTATTTTTTTTTTGAATGTCAAACTTTATTGTTTGTATTGTGTGACATTTGTTCCGCAGAATCCGTACAGTTTTAAGGACAAAGCTGATTTCTAGTATAAGTGCAAAGAATGTTTTTATGTTATTAATGTTTTCCTTTTTTTATACAAACAGATATATGGTTATTCCATTTGTTCTGACCTTTGCTTATGCATCTAAATGCATCAAGCCAATCATAAGTCCCAATATATTTTTTTTGGTTTTTCACATGACTACACACATTAAACAATAGAATTGTTCCTGTTAACTATGAAAGTACATTAGCCAATCAGATTTTTCTTGTACTTTTATTAATACTGTTTTGTGTGAAAAAAATCATTACCATCATGAGAGCCAGTGCGTTCACACGCCGTGAGCTGCTGGTCCTTACCAAAGTAATGGACCAGCGAATTACCACATGCCAGCCCCCCATCACCAATATCCAGAAGCGTCGGGTGTACGCGGAGGTGTGGCGTCATCTGCGCTCCATGGGCTACTGCCAGAACATCAGCCAATTGGAGCGCAGATGGTCAGATCTGCAACGCAGGTCGCCACGCTTGCTCCAGTGTCTACGACTGTGGATACGTCAGTGTAAGTGTATATGTGAATGGTTTAATCTTAATTGCATAATGTACTTTGCTAATGTAAATTATCATTAATGCATGTGCAAATGTAAATTAGCTTTAATGAGTATGTAACTGCAAATTTTCATTAATGCGTGTGCAGTATGGCCTTATTTTTTATTAAGTTATACCTTGTATTTGTGTATGTGAATTTAGGCTAAATGTTTATTTTATTTTTTTTTATTGTTAATGTATGCCTATTGAGTTACTAATTTGAAATATCCATCATCTAGGTCAAGAGCGGATAGTGAGGCGATGCAGAAGGGCGTCCCGACCCCTTTCCTCCACTCCAACCCTCTCTTCCCCTGCCCACTCCTCCCAAATTCACCACCCTCCCCTGACCTTGCAATCCCTATTTCACCTCCCTCTCTTGGCCCCCAATCCCAAACCACCCCTCCCTCCCCTGTCATACCCATCCATATTTCAACTCCATCCCCTCATCCACCCTCTCCATGTTCCACTCCCTCATCTCTTTCCCAAATCACCCCTCACACATCTCCTCTTCATTGGCCAACATCGTCGGAGGATGAGAATGGCCACTCTGCCCCTGTTCTGGATGCTGCAGGTAATTTTTTTTATTGTGTAAGTAATGGCCCTCATTCAGAGCCATTCGCTATTTGCGTTCGTTCATTCAAAAACAAGGGGTGGCTATGCAAATGATCCGTTCGCACATTGCAGTCTGTTCACACCTCTAAGTCTGAATGAGCGAGCAAAACATATGCTCTTTTATTTCTTAAAAACGCCCCCTGGCCGCTCGCACCATACGTCATGTCCGCTATTTATTAGATTAATCGAGTACATCGAACAGGATATGAACTGCTCGCTATTCTTGTGGTTGGTTTTTTTAACCGCTATTTTGCGAGCAGTTCTGAGTTAAAAAAAACCAAGTGACGTGGTCATTGACGCTGCTATATTAATTATGCACACCCATAAAATGCCCGTTTTGACCTTTAAGCACGCCTGCGAACGGATCTCCACTCCCCGTTTTCAAGCACCTTCCCCTGTTACCACCCACATACGCCTCATTCTGTCACTCAAAATAGCAGGCACTCGCTATATTGCGTTCAAATGTTTTTCGGCCGCACTGACAGGTTCGCGCATGCGTACTAAAAACCGTACGCATGCGCAGATTTGCAAACATCGCTCGGAACGAGTGTACTGCCGCTAGCGAGTGGCTCTGAGTGAGGGCCAATGTTTGGAAACGTGCCCTATATGCATACACTGTGGAATTCTGTGGCTTTTGTGTTTGGTTTTTTTTTTTACCTTTTTTTTTTTAAACCATTTTATAAGAAGTTTAAATTTGCCCTGTGTACATAAAAAATTAATTTGAGTACATTTTTAAAAAAATTTTGTTTATATTAAAAAATGATGGGTTAACATTGCGCATATGACACATGCCAAACCACTACCACTTGTGTTGTTCATGTTTTTTCAGTAAAATACAAATTGTCAACTTGTGTTAGGCTTAATTCATATGCAAATGTTATTGTTCTAACCACGGGTTTTTTTTCTTCAAAATTTTAATTCAAATGTGTTTTGGGTTTGAAAGTTGACATTTTAGTTTGTTTTTTAATAAATGAGAAATGTTTGACACATTTTGCTTGGTATCTTAACTTGTTTTCTATGTTAATCCTAATGACCATTTGTAAAAATATTAATGCCTACATTTTACTAATACACACATTTCTCTTTCAACAGAGGCAGGGATGCGGAATGATGGCCTTTATGGAGAAATTGTGTTTCTGCGTGGCCATATTGTCTCAATTCTGGTTTATTTGGATCATTTGTTGGCCTTAATGAGGCATTAATTGTTGCTTATTTGTGTTTTCTGTTTTTTTTATTTGTGGAATAAAATAAAAAAATGTAATTGCCTATTAACTCTGCCTATTAACTCCTTGCCTCTAACATTGTAATCCCGGGACAAATAATAAGTTTGCATTTGTTGAATGTGTTTATTAATTTTGATAAGGAATATTTTGAAACTCCTAGTAATTATGAAAGTGGTCATTTTAATACCATAACATTTATTAAGCATTTTTAATAATTTATTAACACCATTTTTTTAAAAAAATTTACATTTTTGTGGTTACATTTACATAAATGTGTTGGTATTAGTCTTTAAATCCATACTGCTTCGCCATAATACCTTTTTTATGTTAAAAACCAAAAAAAAACATCAAAAAAATAACCAAACCTGTGTCAAAAGTGAATTTTTAATAAAACATTTTAGCCACATTTCCAATAGTTTACACTTGGCACAAAATTAAGAAGGTATTGCCTCATTTTTAAAACAAACACATTTTGTGTCTTTTGTATACCAAAAAACAAACACATTTTTGATTCTAAAAATTTTATTCACACAACACACGCTTAATATCCATAGTTAAAAAAACGTAAGTCAAGAACTGGTTGTAGATGTATCATGCCAACATGTTTCCCCAATTCATGGTAATAATTCATTTGTCCAGATGTAAAATCCAATTTGTAAACATATTTGTCAGTCGATTATTTTCAGGTAGTATGCAGGTTGTTGTTTATTTGGTGTTAAAATAAAAAAATAAAAAAATTAACACATTGGAAATTGAACAGTCAAAAATTACCTTATTACATATGTTTCATTAACTAAATGGTTTTAAAAAATTACCTGAAAAACCGTGCCACAACATCATCACGTATGGCCCCCCAGACACTCTCCTCCGACCAACCTCGGGGGGGCCATCCTCAGGCAAGGCATCCTCTGGCTGCATTGGGACACCACTCCTTATGGCGATGTGAAATATCCCACACAGGACCACAATTTTGGAAACCATAGCCGGCAAATACATTAGGTCGCCACCAGAGTGGTGGAGGCATCTAAATCGGCCTTTTAAAAGGCCAATGCAGTACTCCACCACCTGCCTGGTGGCAGTAAGTGTGGAATTATATTGACTTTGTGGCCCTGGTGTAGGAACCAAATAAGGAGTGAGCAGCCAGGGCGTGCAAGGGTAACCACTGTCTCCTGTGAATAAAAAAAAACATCAGTACAATTTCAAAGTAAAGAGTTTTTTTTTTTAAATTAAGAATACCACTTACCAAGAAGCCATGCATCACCAGCTTGTAGGTTGTTTAATTTTTGCCAAAGCCCTGATTGCCTGATGACAAAAGAATCATGTGCACTTCCTGGAAATTTGGCATTCAGGGACAGGATCTGGAGGGAGGCATCACATACCACCATTACATTCATTGAATGGAACTGCTTTCGGTTCCTAAATATTGCCTCAAGCACTGCTGGAGGCTGAAGTAGTATGTGAGTACCATCCACAAACCCTATGATGTGTAGGAAGCCTGCAATTTAAAAAAAAATTTGCTTCACCACATTAAGGAACCCCATCTCCAATGGCATATTAATAAAATGAGTGATGTGCTTAAATATGGCATCCATTACCGCCCTCAGGATCCTTGAAAAGGAGGATAGCGAAATCCCGGCCACTATGCCTACTGTTGTCTGGAAGGATCCTGAGGCACAAAAATGTAACACCGACATTAATTGCGTAAGTGGTGGTATTGCTGTTGGATTGTTAATTTGCCTTTCAAGATCACTCTCTATTAATGAAAGAGTGTCTAGGATGATTTTTGGTAGTAGGCGCTAACGCCTTCACACCACATCATCAGGCATTCCAAAAAGGGTGACACATGTTTGAAATATCTGGGGCCTTGCACGCCTACGAGGCCTACACCTAGGAGGATGTCCAGGTTGGTTGGGGTCTGTGACCATCGCCACTATAATGTGCCCAATATCAATCGGAAATGTTAAGCAATGTAGTTATGATTTTGATTGTTTAGAATGTTAAAATATACTTATCTTTTTATCATAAAAAGGAGAATTTTACAGGGTTGGGCATTGACATCTTGTAGTAAACCTACGATTTTGGTTTTGTAAAGAAAATTAAATTAAATTTACACTAAAAAATACAGACTAAGGCCAAAATTACAAAAATGCATGCACTACCCAGGTGATGTTGAGTTATTCTTGGATTCGACAGTAAAATTGTAATGTATGCTTAACATTGAGATTGCAAAACTATACGCCACATTTTCCATTAACGCTTAACCCACAGACATGGGATCGCAAAACTATATGCCACATTTTCCATTAACGCTTAACCCAGACATGAGATTGCAAAACTATACACCACATTTTCCATTAACACTTAACCCACAGACATGAGATCGCAAAACTATACGCCACATTTTCCATTAACGCTTAACCCACAGACATGAGATCGCAAAACTATACGCCATACATTTCTATAAAAAATAAAAACATTAAGCTAGTATTGCAAATCAGACATGTGTTTAGGTACAACAATCTGCACAGCATGACCCCTAAAAATTACCTCACAAATATTCATAAATAAAAGGTTATAATGTTTAAAAAAAAACACTTACCACACAGACGAACACACCAAAAGATTCAAAATCCAAAAATGCAAACGAAAAACTTTAAAAAACTAAATGAAAGCAAAGTAAACACGTATTAACATTTAAAATTAATCAATTATTTACAAATTATAATAGAACCAAAGTATATAAAATAAAAAATTAGGCAGCCCCAATTCACAAGAAAGGAGATGGAGGTTTTAGTGCAAATGTGCCATGATAACCTGGCACAAGCACCCGAAATATGGGTGCAACACAGAGATGGAAACTGTGGGAGGACATAGCCAGTGCTGTCAATGAGGTTGGTGACTTTGTCCGTTCAACCAAAGACAAAGTCAAACGCCGGTACGTAAATGCTCTAACCTATTTCCAAATTTATTGGCGAACATTTTAAATCTAAAACTACTTTTTTTTTCAACAGATGGAGCGACTTCAAATATCACCTAAAACAAAAATTGGCAGATAGGGCTAGGCGTGCAGGGTGGACAGGTGGTGCGCCAACCCCTGTGTCACTGGAGCTAACAGATTTGGGGGAGCTGGCACAGGGGTGTGTGCAGGAAGAGAAAGTGTTTGGTGTGTCCAACATGGACACAGACATGCCAGACTTTGCGGCTCCACATGTTGCCGCAGGTAATTTTTCGTTAAATGTTTAAAAAACATGTTCAAGTAAATTTTCAAATGTACTAATATTTTTTTTTTATCAATCTTTTTCACACAGGTACAGAAGAGGACGAGTCTGCTCCAGAACTGAGGTTTGGCCACAGTAGATCTGCTGGCTCCGCAGGGGAGGAAGCAGTATATCCGGCTGGGGACCCTGTGGAGGACAGTCCAGGGCCTTCCCCCTCGCAGGCAGTGGCCCTCCTCACAGAACTCAATGAAAAAACAGATAACAACACCGAGATTCTGATGAGGATGGACGCCAATCTGCTACGGGTGGCGGACGCCCTGGAGGAAAATGCTGCAGCCAATGTCAGAATAGCAAATGCCCTGGAGCAGCTTGTCCGCCTGCGCATGTTGGAGCCGGCCTCCCTTCCTGCCGGAACATCAGGGCCCTCCACCTCTGGCGCAACATTGGCCATTCCTCCAAATGTGCCTAGCCCTATGCCTAGGCCAGAGGAAACAACATCTACTTCTGGCCAGGCCAGGCGCAGGAGCACATGAACAAAAGTCATGCTCCCTCCAACATCAGGCCAAGCAGAGGAAAAGGCGTTGACAGCACTGGCTAATTTCCCATAATTCCATCTCTGTGTTTGCCCCATATTTTTACACCCCAAAACCTCCCTCTCCTTTCTTGTGAATTGTTTTTTTTTTTTTTTTTTTTTTTTATTGGTGCAATTGATTCAAAAAAATTATGTTCAAAATTTTTTTTATGAAAATAAAAAATTCAAAGCCAAAAATTGTGTGTCAATTTCATTATCAACTGGGTAAAAGGGACTGGAACACACATACTTAAATACATGACAAAGGTCATATACTAATAAAATTGCTTAAAATAACAAAACATAAGGTAACAGGTAAGTAAACAATAACACAAGCTAAGCAATTAGTAGCTGATTTTCTTTCTGTATTTCAACCAAAACGAAAAAAAAAAAAAAATAAGGTGATTGGTGTTGTGCTATAAAAAAAACTAAGGAAATCTGTCAACAACATGCGTATGGAATATAGCAAATAAATCAAGCATTTTTAAAATAACATAAGTGAAACATTTATTTGGTGAGTGCTGTGATTTCAAAACACAAACAAATAGGAACACAACATGCGTTCCAAATTTAGATAATAAATCAGGGCCATTGAAAATAACCTTATAACAAGTGATCCAATTATTAGGTGATTGGTCTTGTGCCTACTTAAGGAGAATAGCAAAACATCGATTCGCAAAGGGAGCTACGAAGAGACCATTGTCTTTGCGAGATCCAATACCCTACCACAAGCTGAACGAGCAGTCATATTGGAAACTGGATCACACAGTGATGTATCACAAATTCCGTTCAAATTGGCCGCTCGCACAAGATAATACATGTATGCCCAAAAAACGGCTTGTCAAAAAACGCCTGTGTTTTCACATCTCCACCCCCATCACCACCCATAAACGGAACATTCTGTCAATCAAATTACATAGGTCACTTCCTGTTCGCTGTGTATATAAGCGAAAGAAAAATGACCTCAAAGATACGGCCGCACATGCGCAATGATAACCAGACGCATGCGTGGTTGTAAAAAATCGAATGCATGCAAGCGAATGGCCGCTTGTGTCCAGCTCTGAATCAAGCCCACTGTACAAAGGGCACTACTGGGGGTCTGCATAAGAGCCACCACTACTAGGGACATTGGATACTGGGGGTACTGTACAAAGAGCACTACTGTGGGCCTGCATAAGAGGGACCACTACTGGGGGCACTGCATAGGGTGGACTGTATAAGGAGCACTACAGAGGTTAAAGTGCATATGGAAATGAATGTTAAGAGTGATGAGAAAGGTGTATATGTGTCCTGTTGACACGCCCCATTTTTAAATGACCCCACCCCATGTGACCACGCCCATTTTTTGCCATGCATATAGGGGGGGAGGGGCTCCATTTTAAAATTTGCCCTGGACTCCAAATACCATAGTTATGCCACTGACAGGGACATTAAAAAAACATAGTTAGTGGCCTTCAAACTGACATTGTTCCCACTGTCCACTTAACCAGATCAGATATGTGAACAAGTGGAATAGAGCATTAAATGCAACATTTCAGATTTAAGGTTTAAGTCTTACGTTGTGTTTTTCTTGGGAGTTCTTGAGCGCCATGCCTGCTTGCTGGGAGTGGATTTTCATCCCAGAAGGGATGAAGACGTTGTTTTGTCTTCCCAACGGACACAGATCTAAAGAGAAACAGATACATGTAAATAACTACTGGCAGGAAAAAGAGGCAATTTGGGGGTATATTTACTAAAGTTTCTAAAAAAGAAAAGTGTTCATGTTGCCCATAGCAACCAATCAGATTGTAGTTATCAATATAATTTCTCTATTGCATTCTAGAAAATGATAGACAGGATCTGATTGGTTGCTATAGGCAACATGAACACTTTTCATATTTAGAAACTTTAGTACAGTAAATGTACCCCTTGAAGGCCCTTACACAAAACTGCCTTTGCTTTATACTTGAGCTGCCCACCTTCCAGTGTGTACTCAGAAAGAGTTTTCAGCACAGCTGGGTACCTTGTCAGTGATCGGCCTGAGACTACTTCCCCAAAATGTGAAAAAGATGATGCCCATCAAAATGAACTACAAATTCTGCGAGAAAGACTTTTACCGCCAATTATGTGCAAAAATTACGTGCACACACAAAAAAATCCCCACTTTGATTGATTGATTGATTGATTAATTTTTCTTGGGCACTTGGGGGGGAGAGCACCCAAACGAGGCAGCAGCCTCTTGATAAATGAGACACAGGCAGCACAGCACCTCTGTGCACCTACATTGCTGATAAGTATGGCTAACACACACGCAAAAAAATAGTTTTTATTTTTTTCACACAGAGGGTGTGGCTGACATGCACACACAAAAAATTGTTTTCATTTTTTTCACACTGGGGGCAGCACCCCTGAACAAGGCAGCAGCCCCTTGATAAATGAGACACAGGCAGCACAACACCCCTGCGCTGCTGATAAGTGTGGCTAATACGCACACACAAAAAATAGTTTTTATTTTCTTCACACTGGGGGTGAAGAGCACCCCTGAAAGAGGCAGCAGCCCCTTGATAAAAGACACAGGCAACACCCCTAGTGCAGCTACATTGCAGATAAGTGCGTATTGTTAACACACACACACACAGGAAAAAAAATCTTCTTTATATTCAATTTTTGGGGGCACTTGGAGGGGGTGAGAAGTCCCCTGAATTAGGCAGCAGCCCTTTGATAAATTACACTGGCAGCACACCTGTGCACCTACATTGCTGATAATAAGTGTGGCTAATGCACACACAGAAATAAAAAAAAGTATTTTTCTTTTTTTCACAGTGGGGGTGAAGAGCACCCCTGATGGACAGAGCACCCCCTGGACAACACAGCAGAACAGCCAGCCCCTATGGACAGGACAACAGCCATCCAGCCCCTATATGGATTATGGACAACAGCCAGCCAGCCCCTATGGACAACAGCCAGCCAGCCCCTATGGACAGGATAACCTCACAACAGCCAGCCAGCTCCTATATGGACAACAGTGAGCTCCTATGGATATTAAGCTGCCAGCCCCTGAGTGACAACACAACTGTAGCCAGCCCCTATGCACTTTCTACAGCCAGAATGAAAAATGGCGGTGATCACGGGACCTTTTATACAATCCAAAACCTGTGAGAATCTGAATCTGACAGTGGGACGATGACATTTTGCCTCATTTTGAGATCCAAGTCAGGCGGGAAAACTCAAGCCAGCTCAGATCTGACTCGGATCCCCTAAGTTTGGGTGGGTTCGGATCTCATGAGATCTGAACCCACTCATTTCTAGTGCAGACTCCTGTGTTTTGGTTTTGGATCTGTATTTTTTCTAAAAAATCATAAAAACAGCTGAAATCACATAATTTGGGCCTGTTTTTGTTCTTACAGTATTATTAACCTCAATAACATTTATTTCCAGTAATTTCCAGTCAATTTTGACCACCTCACAGCTCACAATATTGATTTAATCCAGTTTAGGCCAAAAGGTTGCATTGAGCTAGCTGGCTGAATAAGCTAAGCAACAGCAGTGGGTGGCACTAACATGTGGCAGTTCCACTTCCAACATGGCACAGAGTGGCACTGCAGTGGCAGACAGGATGGCAGTTTAATAAACTATAACATTTAAAATGTCAGGCAGCAATGCCCCAAACAGCACATAATGGAAAGAAAAGAGGTGCAAGATGGAATTGTCTTTGGGCCCTTCCACCCACCCTTATGTTGTATATAGTAAACAGGACATGCACAGTTTAACAAAACAATCACTTCAGCGACAGGGTCTGCAAATTGTGGCTGAAGCAATTGGTTTGTTTGGGCCCCCACAAAACAAGCTGACATTGCTGGCAATGATCTCTCCATGCACAAACTGGCTTTACAGAGGCAAGATGTTGTTGCCATCATCATCAGATTTCTCACACTCATCAGTGTGTACATAATCTTCATACAAAATTAATTTGTCCCTGTTGGAATCCACCATTACAGCCTCAGGTGCCTCTGTAATTTTTGGATGTAATAGGTGGTAAAGGTCTTCCTCAGGAAATTTGTAGTTCATTTTGATGAGCATCATCTTTTCCACATTTTGAGGAAGTAGCCTCCTATGCCGATCGCTGACAAGATTCCAGGCTGTGCTGAAAACTCTTTCTGAATACACACTGGAGGGTGGGCAGTTTAAGTAAAGCAAAGCCAGTTGTTGCAAGGGCTTCCAAATTGCCTTTTTTTTCCTGCCAGTAGTAAAACAGTCTGTCTGACATTCCTATTTAGATGCTATCATCAAAAAAGTCCTCAAACATTCTTTGAATTGTGACCATATCAGATGGAGTCACGGTAGAGGTCTCATTAATTGTAGGCAATTCTTTTAGACCCAACCAGAGGTCAAAACTTGGTTGTGTTGACTCATTTGCATCGCCAGTGGGTCTTTTTTTGGGAAAGTTTAGTTTTTTCCTGGCAGCCGTACTTGCTGGAGAAACTGAAGGAGGAGCCATTGCTGCATCACATGCTGCTTAAGCTCTTTGCATCTCTTCAGATCTGTGTCTGCTGGGAAGAAAGACACAACTTATGACTTAAACCTAGGATCCAGCACAGTTGTCAAAATGTATTGATCCAATTGTAAGATCCTGACAACCCTTGGATCCTGGTGAAGCAAATAAAGGACTTGATCTACAAGTCCAACATACTTAGCAAAATTGCTTCATTTCAGCTCCTCCTTCAGTTTCTCAAACTGGTTTTCCAAAAGACTAAATTAGGGGAATTACCTGAGTCAAGCTGGCAATGTCTGAACTGAGGGCCTGATTCAGACCCGCTCACGAGCGCTGAGCGCTCGCAAGTGGGTCGATGTTGGCCCAGCACGCATGCGCATGAGGGAGCCGACTCCATCGTGCACATGCGTGAGACCCGGATAGCGACGGCCAAGCTGTTGCTCCAGGTCTCGCTACAAAGGGGGCGTGCTGTTGATGGTGAGTGACAGCACACCCCCTTTGGTGGGCATGCCGAGGGCGTGGCTGCCCAGACAGAGGTGTTCCCATGGGAATGCCTACAGTCTGGGGCCGGTCCCACTGACATCACAAGTGATGCCAGTGGGAGTGCTCTCGGGTCTGATAGAGCCGAAAGCACTCCAGGGCTTGCGGCAATGAGACCCTACCACAAGCCCAATGGTTGCGAAGATCTTGACCACCGCGACCATCTTTTTGGCTGCTCGCTGTAGCTGTGGGTGGTCACCCACAGCTATGTGAGCGGCCAGGAGGCCACTCAAAAAAAAACAGAGGGACGGCCCTGATTCAGAGCGAGCGCTCTGTCAGAGCGTCCGGCTCTGAATCAGGACCTGACTTCACAGGTAACTACTTCGAAGGGTTTCAGCACTTTGCACAACACAGAAAGTATTTTCTACTGAGCTTGAGTAAGGTACATTCCCCCTCCTCTTCCTATGTCATAGTTTGTTGTGTAGCATTGTATGACTTTTGCTGTTCTTCCATCCACTGAAGCATATAAAGGATGGAGTTCCACCTTGTAACTACCTCTTGCATCAGCTGGTGACAGGGCAAATTCAACATTTCTTGCAGGTGCTGCAATCTTCTACATGCGCCTGCTGAATGGTGAAAATGTCCAGAAATTTTGCAGGCAACGGAGAGCATCTCCTGCATGGTACTGTCATTTTTTAAAATATTTTGTACCACCAAGTTGATTGTGTGAGCAAAACATGGGATGTGTTGGAATTCACCCTGCAGTAAGGCTCTCACAAATCCTGAGGAGAGACCAAGTGGGGTAAGCTATTTTGCAATGACTTCCCTGAGTTTTTCTAAGAGGTTGTCAACGGTATGCCTCTTAGCGAAACCAGTGATACACAGAGTTGCCTGCCTTTGAATGAGCTGCTGTTTCTTAGACGCTGCTGCAGTTGGTGGCGCTGAAGGCAATACACATACCCAGTGGGCTATTACAGTCATGTAATCTTGCATTTGCCCTCTTCCACTTGTACACACATCTGTGGTTAAGTGGAAAGTGAGTACAACGGCATCTGGATGGCCACTGCCTTGATTTTGTATTCATCAGACTATGCTCAGTTTCTGATTCACAAATTCTCCTTTCCCTCTCTCAAATCATAACCTTATCACCTGCATACTTTCCTCCATTATGTCAACCTCAATGTCAATCAAATCAACCAAGTCTCCTCAAACCCGCAGAGATATTAATGCTATTAATTTTCAACAACTAGCCACCTCTCTGCAACAACTCTAACCAATTTCTAAGGTCACTTCTCCTGACACTGCTGTATCACACCTGAACCAGACCCTAGAACTAGCCCTTGATGAAGTAGCTCCAGCTACCCATCACACTCCACGTAGACTTACACGTCACCATGCATTCCAAATTGACAAGACACCTACAAAAACTCTCACGTAAAGTAGAGCATCAATGGCGTTAATCTCCTATTACAAGTGACTTCCTCACATATAAGACTAACACTTTTATCGTAATGTACTGGATACTGCCAAAAAAACATATTTTCATCTGTCGGGCCAAATGTAATAGGTTGAGAGTTCAGAAAATGTGAGAGTTATCTCCCAGTTTTTAAACTCGGCCAATGTAATAGAGTCCAAGAACAAAGCAATAAAGCAAACTCGAATATTTTTCAGACTCAAAAAACTGCCACTCTTTAAAATCCCATTCAGATGTTTTCCCATTTTGAAGATAAAATTCAACCAATGTGAGAGTTTACTGCTAAACCCCAAGTGACTTTTTAATACAATTAAATCACTTCTTACACCTCCCTCAACCAACCCACCTGCTACTGTCAGTGCACAAGATCTTGCTTACTATTTCAAGGACAAGATTGATAATATCTGAAATGAAATGGTGGGCTCGTCCTCGGCCAGTGACCTGCTCAATTCCCTACCTGAACCTGCTGGCACATTATCTTCATTTGACCCCACTAATGAAGATGAAGTATCTACACTCTTCTCATCCTCCTACTCTATGCAGGCACCCACCAGCCTGCCTTAAGATGCCCACTTGCGCACGTCATCTCCAGGAAGTGTATACAACCATCGGTAACATCAAGTACCATCGGATGTGACCGCAGCACTTGTGGTTGACCATACCCTGCTGCAAACACTGCGAGCGCTTCAGTGTAAATTTCAGCCAAGTGACGTGTACTATGTTGCTGCCTCTTAATTATGCACGCCTTTGAAACAGCATTAAGATGCTCAGGCGCGCCTGCGTTTGCACCTCCACTCCCCCGTTTTTAGCGGCCAGCAACTGTCACCACCCACAAATGGCTTCTCCTGTCACTTAATATGCCGGGCTGTCTATGCGCAGCGAGCGACCTCTTCCAGATCGCTCGCACTGGTTCGCGCACGTGCACTGTGATGCATACGTATGCGCAGATTGCCAAAAACATGTGGCTGCGTGCGAATGCAGCCTAGCGAGCGGGTCTGAATCGGGCCCAGAGTCCATAAGAGATGTTAGTTATAGTGGCATCATTTCAAAGAGACTTAAATAGAACCCCAGGTCTCTAAATTCTTGACATGGACAGGACAATCAATGTACATTTAGATCTATATATTTTATATTGATGAAGGTGACGCTTCTGCTGCTGCTGGAGAGATAGACCGCTAGTTTTTGCTTCATGACAATATTATCAAAAGCTGACAGACTACATCTTCCAGCTTCCCTTTCCCTTTGTTCTGTCCCTTGTTCCCTCAGAACTCGCTGTGCCTTTGCTCCTTCATAATAGTTTGGTTTTATAAGACCAATGCCTGTGGCCTGTGGTTAGGAAATTAGAAGCAGTACAATATTTCACTGTCAGTACTGTGCATTGAAGGGACACTGAGACTGAGGGAAAGCATCTGTTAGTGAATCAGCCAGATAATGAATGTGCACAGCAAGAATCACTACATTTTACTTAAAAAATGATTTAGGAATCAATTAACAATGATGAAATTTTGCAGAAACTGATCATTTGTTGACTCTCTTCCCTTAGCCTCAGTGCAGCTTGTCAAAATTATAAATGTCTGATGTATTTCAGACATTTCAAACATAAACTTGTAATTTCGGGTATAAATATGTAACAGTATAGTTTACAGATATTTAACATGGTCTATGGAATAAATATATCACAAGGCACAGATTAATAATTGCCTTCTAGATTTCTCTGCTGCCTTTGACACTGTTGACTACTCTCTTCTCATACAGACACTTCAATCCCTAGGTTTTCAAGACACAGCCCTTTCTTGGTTCTCATCCTACCTATCTAATCGCTCTTTCACTGTTCGCTTTTCTGATTCTACCTCCACTTCGCTACCTCTATCAGTTGGAGTACTGCAAGGCTCAGTCTTAGGTCCTCTGATTTTGTCAATCTATACCACCTCTCTTGGCAAACTAATCAGCCCTATTGGTTTTCAGTATCAACTGTACTTGGACGATACTCAAATCTACCTATCCTCCCCAGATTTGTCACCATCTGTGCCGGTTCATTTCACTGAATGTTTCTCTGCCATTTCATCTTGGATGGTATCTTGCCACCTCAAACTTAATATATCCAAAACAGAATTAATTATATTTCCACCGGCCAATAGTAGGTACCAACCTGATATTTCTATTACTGTTGACAACTTGACAATCAACCATACCCCACAATCTCGCTGCCTAGGTGTCATCCTTGACTCTGAACAGGCCTTTATTCCCACATTCAATCTGTCTCAAAATCCTGTTACATACATCTAAAAAACATAGCCTAAATTCGACCATATCATACAGAAGACACTGCAAAAACTCTAATCCATGCACTCATTATTTTCCACATTGACTATTGTAATAGTCTCCTTACTAGTCTTCCCAAAAACAGACTCTTGCCGCTACAATCCATTATGAATGCAAAAAAACAGAAATCAGAGTGGCGCTATCAAAAAGCTGCATGTCCAAAGGAGTATGAAACTCTCCTGGCATAGAATAAACAATAAAATAAAATGGAAGAACCTGCACTAAATGTCAAAATAACAAGAGTAGTGTGTCAAATCTAATAGATTGATCTTGGGTCATGAGAGATATTTCAGACAAATATAA
Organism: Taudactylus pleione; assembly: GCA_031769625.1. Classification (NCBI taxonomy): domain Eukaryota; kingdom Metazoa; phylum Chordata; class Amphibia; order Anura; family Myobatrachidae; genus Taudactylus; species Taudactylus pleione. The sequence goes on from JAUIMM010000759.1 coordinate 9,356,259, forward strand.
TACAATATGATATATGATATATAAATAGCAATGCTAAGGTGTAACTAACAAACTGTATACGGCTGGATTTTAAATAATAACTTAATAGTAGATTGCACAATAAGAGGCACATATATCATTAAAACATAAAAATAGGAAAAAGTAGATTATGTTAAAAATAAATATTTTAAGTGGTGAAACAAGCCGGGAAAACTACTTGCGAATTTGGCTAGGCCTAAACAAAGAAAAACTTTCATTCATTCCCTTAGAGACCAATCTACAGGCTCCTACATTACTCGATCCTCAGATATCACCTTGCGTTTCTAATCCTATTATGAACAACTGTATAGTCCTAAGAATATAGATACTGCTAGGCAAAACACTTTACTAGACAGTGCCTGTCTTCTCAAATTGTCCCAAGATCAGGTGGACTGTTTGGAGGAGGATATATCGATGGAGGAACTTTTAAATACTATTTCGGATCTACATTCTCATAAAGCTCCAGGCCCTGAAGGCTTCAGTGGAGACTACTATAAAATGCTGCGCAAAAATGCATACTATTTTTCTGCCCAAACCTGACAGAGACCCCCAGTTGGTGGTCTCTTATCGACCTATTTCCTTGCTCAATGTCGACTTCAAAATTCTAGCAAAAAGTATGGCCAATAGACTTCAATCTATTCTCCCTAACCTATTGACATCACATCAACTTGGATTCGCAAAAGGGCAAACATTCGGTCAAGGGAATCCGGTCAGTGATAGCGGCTACTGTTGTTTCTTCCCAAGATGTATCCTCCTCCAATCTACTTTTAAATCTTGATACCATCCTTTGGCCACATCTATTTGAATTTTGTCATGTAGAGCCTTTGGACAAGACTTTATTAGTTTAATGCATTATTTCTATAACTCCCTGCAGACTAATTTTCTAATTAATGGACTACTGGGGGGCATAATGAGACTACATAGAGGCACTAGGCAGTGGTGCCCAATGTCCCCTCTTCATGTTAATTTGTCATTGGACCCCCTACTTCATCTAATTCAGCAGGACTCTAATATTGGAGACATTAAGATAGGTGCTAGTGAACTTAAGGTAACAGCGTTTGCAGATGATGTATTCCTGTATTTGTCCCAGTCCTCTAATTCTATACCATATTTATTGTCTTTGCTTAATGATTTTGGAAATATTTCTGGACTCCAGGTAAATTTAGAAAAATCTATAGCTTTATATCTATGGCCTGGGTTTATTCGTCCACGCTGGCACGAAAATGTACCCTTTACCTGGGCAAAGGGGCGTTTAACAAATCTAGGAGTTCAGATAACTAAAAATCCCTCATCTCTCTATCATACTAATATATCCAGGGCTATGAAAACTTTACTTGGGGTTCTGAATGGTTGGGGACATCTCCGGCTCTCTTATCTGGGTAGGGTAAGCTTGCTCAAAATGGTAGCGATTCCACGATTAATTTACCTCTTCCAGTCTCTACCGTTATTACTTTCTCAAGAGGATATAAAAAAACTTAACACATCATTTGTCAAGTTCATTTGGAACAATAAACGTAGAAGAATTGGTCTGATTCAGCTCCATCAAAGCAAATTCAACGGAGGAATTAATTTCCCTAATATTGTCCATTATAACCATGCTGCTTTATTAAGACATTTACGAGACTGGTTGAATGTCACATCTGTCTACACTGACTTAGTCCTTGAAGAAAACTTTCTAATGGACTATAATCTAATTTTTACACCTTCATGACTGTGAAATCACTCTGGATCAGAAAGCTAACCCTCTTTTGTGGACCACACATCGGTTGTGGCACATACTACCGCACACACAGGGATTTAATGCCCATAAAACTTTATTTGTATCTCTGGTCTGAAACCCAGAATTTCAACATGGGTGTGCTACAATCCCTTTCTCAATGTGGGCAGCTTGGGGTGTTCACTCTGTGAGATGTCTGGTAGATTCTAATCTTAGGGGCCCACTCACGTTCCATCGGGCAGTTGAGAAAATTGAGTTTCTATCCTATTTTCCTTTTGCTTACTACCAAGTACAACCTTATATGACAGGTCATCAAATATTTTTCTGATAAAGACTGGGTTATCAATTTAGATGCATTACTATCTATTCCCCCACCCTCATGTAAGGTGATATCCCACCACTACTTATTTTTGCGAGAGAGTTTGGATTACAAAACTCTTCAAACACGCCAATTCCGTCAACTCACGCCTGATATTCTGCTCAAGAATTTATACGACTCCTGTTTACTTATTTCTGCTAGTTCTTATCAGGAACTATTTTTAAATGTTTATCACAGAACATATATTAGCCCACACCGTAGTTACCTGATGGGATCCTCGACCTCACATACATGCCCCCGTTGTGGGGAAGACATTGCAGATATTTTTCACTGTCTGTGGTCTTGCCCCCTGATTAGAGTTTTTTGGCTAAGGGTTCATAAATTTGCTCTGGATAATTTAATTAATTTTGTCCCTTTTGATCCTATATGGGCAATACTGGGTATTTTCCCCCAAGACCAACGTATTACAAAGGGTTGTTGCAAACTATTGTTGGCAATTAGGGCAGCCGCTAAGAAAACTATTTTACAGGTTTGGATTCAACCAGCCACTCCCCCATTTCATTATGTAAAGAAAAGTTATTTTATTTGTTCCAAATGGACTGGGTAGAAGCTTCTATAGAGAAAGAATCCAGGGTGGCTACATTTTTTGAAATATGGGAGAGCTATATTTTTACACTTCCAGTAGTTACACAACAACTCCTTATCAAATGTTTTACTTCTTCTTCGTGGTACCTCCTACGTTCGCTGGATAATGATCCACCAGTGGCTCAATAGTGGGATCCCAGACAGTGCATCCTTCACATATATTATTTATACTACTTATATTATATATGTTTTCAACATTTTGTTATCCACATTTTGCATCGTATATATATTCTGATATTTTGTTAAATCAAATTGATGATGTTTGATATTAAGTTTTCACAAACCTATTTTTGACTTATTGTCGAATTGAATTGTTTGTCTTTATGTCTCTGATTCAATAAAAAGAATAAAAAAAAAGGAAAAAATCCAATAAAAAAGGGGGTGTATATAGTGGATATAGATGGATGACTGATCCAAATGGTAATAGAAAGTTTTAATAGTCAATGATCCTCAATAGTAAGGTCCGGGATAATGTCCAGCATAAATAATTACCAGCTTGTCATGACACAGTCACATTCCACTGGGTAGGTAGTGTGTCCCCTGTTGATATGAGGACGGAATGATAGCGCTAGAGATGAAGTAAAGATGCCGGTCTGGAAATACACAGTGAGGTATCCAAATGGAGTAAATGTTGTTAGTCAGGTGCTAGACACGCTTTGCTGTACAAAGCTCACAGCTTCCTCAATAGCATATCCTTCTCAGTAACAAATGGAGAGTTTAAATACCTCTACCATGATGAAAACAAGCAGCAGCTGTGCCTTGATTGATTACTTAATCAATCCAGCCATATATCAAAACATAAAATAAACACAGGCAGTCGTGGAGATGAAGGATAGCAATTAAGTACTCAAGTCAATACACCAAATTTAGAACCTATATTATTTATTCATAAAAGGCAAATCACACATGTGATCTAGCATATACCACAGTAAAAACGGGATAAACACCCGATGTATAACAAGACATATAATCACAATAAAAGCAACACTGATGATCTCACAAAGAGATTATGATTGCATTGTTCCTCCAGCAACACTGAAATGTGCATGTGTTGCTGTAATGATTCAATCCCCTGATAATTAAAGGCTGGTAGAGCAGGATATCCCAAAACAAAGGTCTGCAGGCTCCAACACTTCACGGAAAGTGATAAGGGGGATATGTTCACCCCAGTACCTCCCCGGTACTGCGCTCAACCCGACCAGTGGGGCGCGACTTTATATGTGTGTAGAAAATCATAGAAACATGCTGTATTAATGGGATATACCTCAGTGCTGTCCTGTCTGCTCCAGCAGAATGAATGCACAATCCCCAGGAGATCCCCAGAGCATACCTCGTGCTCCTGCTGTCTAGAGATAGATAGAGAGATGGATAGATAGATATGAGAGATAGATAGATAGATAGATAGATAGATAGATAGATAGATAGATAGATAGATAGATAGATAGATATGACAGATAGATATGAGATAGATGGATAGATAGATATGAGATAGATAGATAGATAGATAGATAGATAGATAGATAGATAGATATGAGAAAGATATGAGATAGATAGATATGAGAGATAGATATATAGATAGATATGAGAGAGAGATAGATAGATATGAGAGATAGATAGATAGATAGATAGATAGATAGATAGATAGATAGATAGATAGATAGATAGATATGAGAGAGATATAGATATGAGAGAGATATAGATATGAGAGAGATAGATATGAGATAGATAGATAGATAGATAGATAGATAGATAGATAGATACAGACATGTTTTCCTAATGACGGGCTGCGGCCCGAAACATCAGATTAAAATTTATTGAATTTACATTTAGATAGACGCTGAGTGCCACCATTTCCTTACTGCGCCGCATGACTCTAGGTTTACAAGAGAAATTACATAAACTGTGCTAATATATATATATATATATATATATATATATTATTTATATATTTTATATATATATATTATATACACAGTGGCGGGCTGGCCCGGGGGGCAGGGTGCCATGTGCCCCCCGGACCGCAGCATCATGCGGGCAGTGGGCCGTGGGCCAGTGCAGTCTGTGTCACTGTGACACAGACTGCACCGCATGTGTAGCGCTGACCGGACAGAGTTCGGTCAGTGCTACACTGACAAACACACAGCCGCTGACTCTAGCAGCTGTGTATTTGTTGTAAGCAGCCACCAATGAGAGTCTGTCAGACTCTCATTAGCCTCTGCTGCGCTCACTGCGGGAGCCGCTCCATCTCCAGGCTCCTGCAGTGGGCAATGGGAGAGACGTCATGATGTCATATGATGTCTCTCCCATAATGCAGAGCAGCCCGGCCCAGGAGGACAGACTGAGGAGCAGATGGTGGCGGCGGAGCGGGGATTCAGGGAAGTGTTTTTTTTTATTTTGTTTTTTATATTATGTGTGTCTACTGGGGGGGAGGTGGGGGTCTGGCACTACAAAGGGGGGGACTACTACTACTGGGGGCACTACAAGGGGGAGGGGACTACTACTACTGGAACTACTACTACTGACGGCACTATAAGGGGACTACTACTACTACTACTGGGGGCACTACAAGGGGGGTGAGGGACTACTACTACTGGGGACACTACAAAGGGGGGGACTACTACTACTGGGGACACTACAAGGGGGAGGGGACTACTACTGGGGACTACTACTACTGGGGGCACTATAAGGGGACTACTACTACTACTACTACTGGGGGCACTACAAGGGGGGTGGGGGAGTAGTACTACTGGGGACACTACAAGGGGGGTGGGGGACTACTACTACTGGGGGCACTACAAGGGGGAGGGGACTACTACTACTGGGGACTACTACTACTGGGGGCACTATAAGGGGACTACTACTACTACTACTACTACTGGGGGCACTACAAGGGGTGTGGGGGACTACTAATACTGGGGACTACTACTACTGGGGACACTACAAGGGGGGGACTACTACTACTGGGGACACTACAAGGGGGGGGCTACTACTGGTGGGGGCACTACAAAGGGGGGGACTACTACTACTAGGGGCACTACAAAGGGGGGGACTACTAGTACTGGGGGCACTACAAAGGGGGGGGACTACTACTACTGGGGGGCACTACAAGGGGGGGCACTACTACTGGGGGCACTACTGGAGGCCTGCATAAGGGTGTTCTCTCCTGTGGCACACAGGGGCACGGCATATGGGCACTATGACAGGGGGCTGCCCTAATCTTTATTTTTACCTTACATTAATCCCATATGGACCTGCTTCCTCCCTGGAACACTTGAGGGGGGGGCGCTGTAGCACGCGTATTCTTCGGACACCCTGGCTACATGCTACTCCTCTGCCAGGGCTGCCTTCATGCATTTGCCCCCCAGGCTAAAAGTTGCCAGCCAGCCCCTGTATATATATATATATATATATATATATATATATATATATATATATGCAAATAATAAATGAATTCGGCGCCAGAACCTTAAACCAATATATAAACTGCTGGTGTATTATGCAAATGCAGGTAAAAGCCAAGGCTTAAACCTAGGGTGTCGGCTCCTATGTCAATAGTTTGTAGTGTTGGTGAATACACTACCAATCAAATTAAGAAAGGGAGTTTATTGACTGTGGGCGACCAACCTGCTAGTAATGCATAGTGATATAAATAAATATATACAAAGTGCTAAGTGCAAACGTGCTTAAAAATCAACCTGAGCAAAGAATTAAAATCATAAAGTGCTTTGTGCTTCAAGCAGCCTAAACAAATGAAGTGCTTAGTGCAATATATTTGCTTTTAATAGCATAAACCAATACAGTGAAAAGAGAAGGCTAATAGCATAAAAATAAATTTAATAGAATTTGACAAAAATAAAATGTACACAATAAAAATAGACACTGTGGTTCCTAATCAGGAGTGACCACCAGAGGCAATAAATAAGCGATAAAAAATAAAATCAATTTCAGAGGTAAAAGAAGAGTTTTAGCTTATCTGAAAAAATGGATTTGAGAGGGTCTGGATGTAAGTCTCAAGGGCAAATAGTAAGGTCCCAACGCGTTTCGTCCGTTGACTTCTTCCTGGGGATGAAAGTTGAGGAATGGTGATCACCTATTTATACACCTTCTCCTCCTTCTATTGGGGACTAAGAACTTCCGGGTCACAGTTCAAATGTGCATCCGGGTTAAATTACACGAGCTATAAACTGGCTCAGAACTTTAAAGGGGCATCTAATACCTAGGCGTCTTTAATATATAATAGCTATGGCGCTTAAAACCGCTTCCTTAAAGCCTTTTATTTCAGCCATTATGTTTTGGAATGGTTATATGCTCTGTCCTATCATACGTCTGCTTCCGCCAGACTCTTGACATCACATCCGGTCAGATGTCCCACTCCGGGATTGGCTGGTGTGCGCGTCCTATCCTCCATTGGCCCTGCATCATAACCGGTCATGTGCCTTGCCGAAAAGTGTCATCGCGCTACCGTCCTCCCGCTTGCGTGATTGCGTCATACGTCCACGTGTACGGCTCCACACTTCCTCCGACCATGTTTCTTTGTTGTGCGGTTCAATTCCTGCACATTCGCCAACACCTGTGGGAAAAAATAGATAACTTCCGCCCTTAGTTGCTGTCACTGCTGACCATCAGTTTTGGTTCCTTTAAGTCATTGGGACGGGGCTGGAAAATAATAAAGGCAATGATAAATAAGCGGATCCATACACTTATGCATGGAGCTGTCCACCACTAATAAGAAATTTTTTATACTTATTGCAAATCATCATATATTATGAATCATTATTCTATATTCCAGCCATAAAGAATAAGATATGCAAGTTTAAAAGAGAACATTAGTAAGGCTGAAATACAGCCAATAGACGCCTAACAGTAGATTAAACTGAAACAGTTGATAATTTTAACCCTTCTTGTTTCAATTGGGAGGAGAATTAAACTAATGATAATAGGGTCAAGAAGTACATGTAAAGGCTAAAAGGGAAAGCTCCTCTTGTTAGAATTCACACGGTGTTTAATTTTCCAAGTATATAGAAAGATAAGACATTCTTTCTGGAATAAAGGTTTCTGATTAGTTGATACATAAAGTCCTTTCTTTGCTTCTTCTTCTTTCTATTTTCTCACTCTTCTTCTCTTTTTGTCTGTTTCATCTTTTCATTTTCATGTGAGACTGGATTACGGTTTTCAGGTAAGTGCCTTCATGTGCTGGTAGAAGGAAAGCCTGGGAACTGCTAATACTACAACACCTGGTATTCTCAGGTGGTCCCCCATCCCAGTACTAACCAAGCCCAGTTGTGTATAGCTTCCAAGATCAGACGAGATTGGGCACATGCACACTGGTATGGCAGTAGATATTTACCCGGCTCCTCACCATTACATCTTCACATAAAATGAAGGAAAACACACATCTACTACACCTGGTATTCCTTGGGGGTCCCCCTCCCAAGTACTAACCAGGCACAATTCAAATTACCCCATTTGGGCACCCATCTGCAGATGGGAAATGATGTTATAGTAGTAGAAGAAACCGATTTGGTACATCTCAGGACTTCGTCTTAGAGGAATGGTGCGATCTCATAGTAGTCATTGAAACCTTTGGGGACCATTGTATCAAGAGTGAAAATCCAGTACATCTCACGTTTAGACAGGAGCTTTCCTAGGTCACCCCCTCTTTCACTCAACTTGACGTGTTCAATGGCCTTGAAGTTCAGGTCTTCCGGATTGGAATTATGTTTTTCAGAGAAATGTTTAGACACCGCATGGCCTTCCACTTTATTCTTGATATTCCTAATATGCTCTTGTACACGTATTTTTAATGTTCTTTTGGTTTTGCCAACATATTTTAGTCCGCAAGTGCACTCCAACAAATAGATGACAGATGTGGAATTACAGTTCATAAAACTTTTTATGGGGAACTCTTTAGAACCTGCTGAATTTAAAAAAGATTTACGCGTGGGATTTAGATATTTGCATATATTGCACCTTCCACACTTATAGCTACCCTTGCAGCTTAAAGTGCCATTCCCCTTTGCATATCATTTTTGCGCAAAAGGCTGGGTGCTAATATATCTTTTAAGTTTCTTGTCTTTCTAAAAACAATCTGTGGTTTCGGTGGAAGAATCTCCTTTAAAACAGGGTCCATAAGGAGAATGTTCCAGTTTTTTCTAAAAGATCTCTTTATTTTGTTGTCATGTCCATTGAACGTAGTAATGAATGGAACCAGATCAGTCTTGGACTTCTTCCCCTTGTACTCCAACAAGTTTAAAGGACTTTATGTATCAACTAATCAGAAACCTTTATTCCAGAAAGAAAGTCTTATCTTTCTATATACTTGGAAAATTAAACACCGTGTGAATTCTAACAAGAGGAGCTTTCCCTTTTAGCCTTTACATGTACTTCTTGACCCTATTATCATTAGTTTAATTCTCCTCCCAATTGAAACAAGAAGGGTTAAAATTATCAACTGTTTCAGTTTAATCTACTGTTAGGCATCTATTGGCTGTATTTCAGCCTTACTAATGTTCTCTTTTAAACTTGCATATCTAATTCTTTATGACTGGAATATAGAATAATGATTCATAATATATGATGATTTGCAATAAGTATAAAAAATTTCTTATTAGTGGTGGACAGCTCCATGCATAAGTGTATGGATCCGCTTATTTATCATTGCCTTTATTATTTTCCAGCCCCGTCTCAATGACTTAAAGGAACCAAAACTGATGGTCAGCAGTGACGGCAACTAAGGGCGGAAGTTATCTATTTTTTCCCACAGGTGTTGGCGAATGTGCAGGAATTGAACCGCACAACAAAGAAACATGGTCGGAGGAAGTGTGGAGCCATACACGTGACCACGTCACATGGACGTTTGACGCAATCACGCAAGCGGGAGGACGGTAGCGCGATGACACTTGGCGGCAAGGCACATGACCGGTTATGACGCAGGGCCAATGGAGGATAGGACGCGCACACCAGCCAATCCCGGAGTGGGACATCTGACCGGACGTGATGTCAAGAGCCTGGCGGAAGCAGACGTATGATAGGACAGAGCATATAACCATTCCAAAACATAATGGCTGAAATAAAAGGCTTTAAGGAAGCGGTTTTAAGCACCATGGCTATTATATATTAAAGACGCCTAGGTATTAGATGCCCCTTTAAAGTTCTGAGCCAGTTTATAGCTCGTGTAATTTAACCCGGATGCACATTTGAACTGTGACCCGGAAGTTCTTAGTCCCCAATAGAAGGAGGAGAAGGTGTATAAATAGGTGATCACCATTCCTCAACTTTCATCCCCAGGAAGAAGTCAACGGACGAAACGCGTTGGGACCTTACTATTTGCCCTTGAGACTTACATCCAGACCCTCTCAAATCCATTTTTTCAGATAAGCTAAAACTCTTCTTTTACCTCTGAAATTGATTTTATTTTTTATCGCTTATTTATTGCCTCTGGTGGTCACTCCTGATAGGAACCACAGTGTCTATTTTTATTGTGTACATTTTATTTTTGTCAAATTCTATTAAATTTATTTTTATGCTATTAGCCTTCTCTTTTCACTGTATTGGTTTATGCTGTTAAAAGCAAATATATTGCACTAAGCACTTCATTTGTTTAGGCTGCTTGAAGCACAAAGCACTTTATGATTTTAATTCTTTGTTCAGGTTGATTTTTAAGCACGTTTGCACTTAGCACTTTGTATATATTTATATCACTATGCATTACTAGCAGGTTGGTCGCCTACAGTCAATAAACTCCCTTTCTTAATATATATATATATATATATATATATAAACTTATAAGTGATTATATATATTAATTATGTCTAAGACCAGCCTGCCAGCCCCAGGCTCTCTGTGTCAGACTCAACAGCATGGGCCAAAACTCCTCTCTTCCCAGTGAAGTGCCCAGTAGGTGGGTGGCCTCCACTCTATCTTCTTCTGTGACTGTCTGTCTCCCAGCCTGAGCTAGCTAACTTACCTGAGATACTAGGTCCCTGCTGCCTTCTTTCTTAATGCTGCTGGTCTGATGCAGAGACTTTTCCGAAGGGCACTGGACGGCAGCTAATATGGAGGCAGAGCTGTGAGTCATCACTCAAGGCTCTGCACCGCAAAGGCCAATGGGAGGAGTAGCCATGGCTGGGCATGTGCAGCATGCCCTCCTGCGGCCATCTTGCTTGTCTCCTGCTGTAGCCAGAATGAGCTTCTGCACAGAAGCTATTTCTGATTGACCTGGCTGTCACTGTGACCCCACAATTAGCTGACCAATGTGCTGTCCAATCGGAGCTGAGCTCCGTCGTGGCTGTGGGGGGGCTGGGGGAGTAATGTGCATTTGCAGACTGGCCACCTGGCATGTGCAATACATGACAGTCCATTGCTGGCAGCAATAGGCTGCCAGCAACAGCGTGGTGGAGACCACTGAGGAGGAGGTCATTGCAGGACATTGCCGGAGGGGTAAATAATGTTCAATACCAATGGTATATATTCGCTAGTGTCACATCGATACTAAAGGAAATATGCCGCTGGTAATATGGATCATTGTTAAATGGAGCCCTTATTACCTGTCTAGGCTCCATACTAAAAGGTAAATCCCTTTTGGTAGCATAATGGAGGCAGTCATCAATCAATCAAAGCAGGGGAAGAGAAGAGGATGGAAAGTAGAAGGGGAGTGATTGAGAAGAGGTGAGGGGGCAGGTCTGAGGTCAGTAACCTCATCCCATATATACACAGACAGCAGAGAGTTATAAATCAGAGCAGCGCTTCAGCTACATTGCTATTCAGATACATATACGTGTGTGGGAAGCAGGTTGTATGCAAATAATACTCCTCTATGTGGGAGAGTTACAAGAGCAATAAATCCATTCTCCTGTCTTTTACATTATAGCAGAGCACAAACAGAAAGCACGTTATGCATACTCACAGTTTTGCACAGTGCAGCCCAGAGTCCGGTGAGCAGAGAAAAAGGGGAGGTGTAGTGTGCAGTGCAGCACGGAGGAAGGGGAGGAATGTTTCTGCTCTGCTGTGCAGAGGATGGAGGGAATCCCTGCTCACACCGTGTGGAGGAAGAAGAAGGGCTGCATGCACTAAAGCAAACTAACTGGTAGCACGCCATGCCCTGCTCTAGCTGGGTCTGGGGAAGCTCTTTACAGTAATCCCAGAATCCTACTGCACAAGTGAGATAACCAATCACAAATGTCAATAAAGAGACCGGCTTGTGATTGGTCAATTCACTTACCTCATCCCTTTCTGCATTCATTGATCGGTTGACAGAAGAGGTAAGCCACGTCACAGTGTTAGGTTCCTCTGCAGTAATGCAGGACAGAAACCCTGCTCCCCAGCACTGCTACTAACCTACCTTGTCCTTTCACTGTTTGTAACGGCACCAAGCATTGTTATGCACTGCTCTCCTTTTTGTAAGTGGGTGGTCCTGTGCATATCCGGACCACCCCGTTGTTTCCTCTATGGAGCCGAATGCCCCTAGGCATTATAGTTGCCCTAGGCATTTGCTTAGAATGCCTATGCCTAGGGCCGGCTATGGGAGATTGTAAGGTCTTGGAACTCTAAAAAGCGCCTGGGCTTTTTTTGCTTATTCTGTATATCAAAACATATATAAACCTTCGATCTTATAATAAAAACATACATATACTAGTATAATAATATAATAAGTAAAAAAATATATAAATTGGAGAGTACATACTCAATTGGTGCATATAATCATTGTTATCATCTGGTCACGTGGTGTGTATATCCATCATATGTGCAATGGTCACATAGTTTAGTTCAGCCGGTCAATATATGACGTTTCTTTATCCATCACGTGGTCTGAACCCAATGAATATACTGTGCATAATGAATATCACATGATGTGAGCGTCATTACTCACGTGATATCAGTGCTATCCTTCAATCTCCATGACTGCCTGTGTTTATTTTATAGTTTCTTTTATGAGGCTGACTAACTCATTCAGTCATTTGAAGATTGTAAGGTCTTGGAACTCTAAAAAGTGCCTGGGCTTTTTCTGCTTATTCTGTATATCAAAACATATATAAACCTTTGATCTTATCATAAAAACATATATATACTAGTATAATAATATAATAAGTAAAAAAATATATAAATTGGAGAGTACATACTCAATTGGTGCATATAATCATTGTTATCATCTGGTCACGTGGTGTGTATATCCGTCATATGTGCAATGGTCACATGGTTCAGTTCAGCCGGTCAATATGTGACGTTTCTTTATTCGTCACGTGGTCTGAACCCAATGGATATACTGTGCAGAATGAATATCACATGATGTGAGCGTCATTACTCAAGTGATATAAATAAAACCATGTGCGTAGTAATTGTCACGTGGTATACGTGTCATTTCAACACGTGATGTAAACAAAACTACATAATTGCATGGAACCTCCCAGCATTAGAATCTTTATTATAGTAAGTGCATTACATCTTATAAACACAGTCATGTCACCAAATAAATCCATTCAAAATATGACAGAGATATTTTGCCAACAAACACCTTAAGAAAGTGGGGATTCTGGGCCTGATTCAGAGCCGGATGCTATTTGCGCTCGCTCGTTCAGAAAAAGGGGCCAGCTATTTAAATAGAGCACTCGCTCTTTGCGGTCTGTTGACGCCTCTATGTCTGAGCGAGTGAACGAAGCATGCGCTCGCTATTTTGTAAAGACGCCCCCTGGCCGTTTGCATCATACGTCATCTCCGCTATTTATTAGATTAATCGAGTACATCGAAAGGCGTCTGAACTGCTCGCAGTGCTTGTGGTTGGATTTTCCTACCGCAATCATGCGAACAGTTCAGGCTAAGAGACAACCAAGTGACGTGGCCGATGACGCTGCTTTGTTAATTATGCACACCCTTAAAACGCCCGTTTTGACCATTTGGCACGCCTGCGTTTGGATCTCCACTCCCCATTTTCAAGCACCTTCCCCTGTTACCACCCACAAACGCCTCATCCTGTCACTCAAATTAGCAGGCACTCGCTATTGTGCGAACACACGATTTCCGACCGCACTGACTGGTTGGCACATGAGCATTACGATTCATATGTATGCGCAGATGTGCGAACATCGCTCGGAGCGAACGAGCAGCCGCTTTTGAGCGGCTCTGAATCAGGCCCTCTGTCCCAATTGTGTTGGATCAGTCCGATTCTTCTGCTCTTTCTATATTGGAGGAATGTGGACAAAGGGCTCTACTTCACCCATTGAGAATTCCACATCAGTTAAAGTTTTTGATATGAAAAATCCCAGTATGGATAACAAACTGAGATCTAAATCTGAATTTTACCCCTTTATTGCTAAAAGCAACACAGTAGAATCCTTCTATAAAATTACTTTAGAGGATTTCAAATCATTATGTTTATTATACACTAAAAAGGATCACCTTTCTTCAAATCTCTCAAGGAGTGAGAGGAGTGCGCTTAAAACACTTACCCATGACACTTCTATTATTATCAAGGACGCAGACAAGGGTGGTGGTCTAGTGATCCAAGATAAAGTAGACTATTTGGATGAAGCATTAAGACAATTGAGCGATCGTTCCTTTTATAAGATTCTACCTACATACCCCACCCATACCTTCCTTCATGAATTTAAAACCTTGATAGATTCTGCCTTGGTGACAGGGGTTATATCCAGAGATACTTAGTGATTCCTGTACAATCCGTATCCTACTACACCAATCTATTATCACCTCCCCAAAATCCACAAATCCCATTCTTCACCTCCTGGGCATCCAATCATCTCTAGTATTAATTCCCTCACACCCAACCTTTCTCATTATGTTGACACTTTTCTTCAACCCTATGTTCTCGTTTTGAGATCTCATCTCAGGGACACTACACACTTTTTACAATGCATTGAATCCATAGAGTGGAAACCATCATATGCTTTTCTCACACTTGACATAGCTTCTCTCTACACCCATATTCCTCATGAATTTGAAGTACAGAATATTGCCTCTCGACTGTCCTGAGATGAGGATCTCAAACTTGAACATAGGGATTTTATTCTAGACTGTATTTCCTTCATACTTACAAACAACTATTTTCTTTTTTCTTATATTAAATCAGTCAGTACTCAATCTTATTTGCACTACAAAAGTGCTTACCATTACCCTTGGAAATCTAATATTCCAAAGGGTCAACTGATAAGATTACGAAGGAACTATTCCTCTTTGGATACATTCCAAATACAAGCTAAGGATATGTTGGCATCTTTTAGGAGAAGAGGTATCCCTGAATACCTCTTACAGAAAGCTTTTGATGATGTCTCTCGTATGGATAGATCCAGTTTACTGATAAATAATGAAAATAAAAATAAAGACAAAAACGAGACTCCAACACAACAACTAGAAAGAGATCTCTGTTTCATTTGTAAATACAATTCTTGCCACACAGAAATTAGAAAGATCATCTATAGAAATTATCGAATTCTAAAACAAGATAATATTTTACGAGAAATTTTAGCATTTAAACCAAGAGTAATTTATCGAAAGAACAGATTTTTAAAGTCCATTTTGGCTCCGAGCCATCTCAAAACATGTAAGATACAAATCACTGTAGATATATCTGGAGAAAACTCACAATGGTTACAATACAGACCACCTGGTTTTCACCGTTGAGGGAAGACCAGATGTACTATGTGCCATCATATCCCCCAAAAAACTGTGAAAATAAACATTAATGAGAATGATACACATACAATAATCAATTTTTTGAATTGTGACGCAACTTATGTCATCTACCTGATCACCTGTGGGTGCGGCCTTCACTATGTAGGTCGCACCACAAGACCTCTTAAAAGACGATTTATGAAACATCGACG
The DNA here is from genome assembly GCA_031769625.1 of Taudactylus pleione. NCBI lineage: Eukaryota > Metazoa > Chordata > Amphibia > Anura > Myobatrachidae > Taudactylus > Taudactylus pleione. The sequence continues at coordinate 9,371,791 of JAUIMM010000759.1, forward strand.
TAATGTTTTAAATAAAGTTACCACACATAGTTTGTCTTTACATTATCTCAAGGTACATGATAGTAATCCAGAGTCACTAACCATTGTAGGTATTGAACAAGTCCAACTGACTCAGAGGTGGAAACAGATATAAAAATCTATTTTGCCAAGAAGATTTTTTGGTGTTCAAAATGAACTCTTTGTACCCGGAGGGCCTTAATGAGTCAGTCGATCTAAACTCATTTTTATGACCATGGTGGGCATTTTAGGTAGGGAGATAGGGTCCCCATCACCTATCTATTTGTCCTATACATGATCATCAATTTACATTTACTCTAGGATGTTTCTTTCTCTCTCTCTCCTCACTGCTGTTCCTTTTGCTTTATGTATATAATATGTTGCCACATCATGAACTTTGTGGTATTCGATATCCTTATATGGATACTAAGTTTTAACTATACATTATTGTAGGATATCAGAAGATGGACTAATGATCTTCATGTATAATCGTATTTTTAAGAATATGTATATATATATATATATATATATATATATATATATAGCAGTCAATGAATACCACATTCAGTAATTATATTTACATGATATTGGAATGTTTTTATTATGATTGTGGTGAATTCTATTATTCAATATGTTTACTTTATTTATTTTTATTTTTTACTTATTGTGATAGGGTTTATTATTGATCAATTGGGATATTATGAATTTGCTACAAAATAATTAGATATTTCTCTAAATGTTAAAATCGTGAGACATATCTTTATTATATATCTAAGTGATCGTATTTTGAATGGATTTATTTTGTCACATGACTGTGTTTATAAGCTGTAATGCACTTACTATAATAAAGATCCTAGGACCTCATTCAGAGCCAGACGCTATTTACGCTCGCTCGTTCAGTAAAAAGGGTTGGCTATTCAAATGAACCGTTCGCTCTTTGCGGTCTGTTCACGCCTCTAGGCCTGAACGTGCGAACCAAACATGGTCGTTTTTTGGAAAACTACGCCCCCTGGCCGCTCGCATCCTACATCATGTCCGCTATTTATTAGATTAATCGAGTACATCGACCAGTGTATGAACTGCTCGCTATTCTTGTGGTTGGTTTTTCCTACCGCAATCTTGCAAGCAGTTCTGACTATAAAATAACCCAGTGACATGGTCAATGACGCTGCTGTTTTAATTATGCACACCCTTAAAACGCCCGTTTTGACCTTTACGCACGCCTGCGTTCGGATCTCCACTCCCCGTTTTCAAGCACCTTCCCCTGTTACCACCCACATACGCCTCCTCCTGTCACTCAAAATAGCAGGCATTCGCTATTTAGCGAACAAACGATTTTCGGCTGCACTGACAGGTTCGCGCATGCTAATTACGATCCGTACACATGCGCAGTTGTGCAAATATCGCCCGGAATGAACGAGCGGCCGCTTACGAGCGGCTCTGAATCAGACCCCTAATGATGGGAGGATCCATACAATTATGTCATTTTGTTTACATCACACGTTAAAATGACACGTATACCACGTGACAATTACTACACACGTGGTTTTATTTATATCACATGAGTAATGATGCTCACATCTTATGATATTCATTCTGCACAGTATATCCATTGGGTTCAGACCACGTGACGGATAAAGAAAAGTCACATATTGACCGGCTGAACTAAACCATGTGACCGTTGCGCATATGACGGATATGACCACATAACCAGATGATAACAATGATTATATGCACCAATTGAGTATGTACTCCGAAATGTATATATTTTTTAACTTATTATATTATTATACTAGTATATGTATGTTTTTATGATAAGATCGAAGGTTTATATACGTTTTGATATACGGCTGGATTGATTAGGTAATCATTCAAGGCACAGCTGCTGCTTGTTTTCATCATGGTAGAGGTATTTAAACTCTCCATTTGTTACTGAGAAGGATATGCCATTGAGGAAGCTGTGAGCTTTACACAGTGAAACGTGTCTAGCACCTGACTAACAACATTTGCTCCATTTGGGAACCTCACTGTGGATTTCAGGACCGGCACCTTTACTTCATCTCCAGTGCTATCAGTCCATCGTCACATCAATTGGGGACACACTACCTACCCAGTGGGATGTGACTGCATCATTACAAGCTGGCAACTATGTATACTGGACATTAACCCGGACCTTACTATTAAGGCTCAGTGACTATTAAAAGTTTCAATTCCCAGGGGGGGCGTGGCCAGACTAGCAAGTGGAGAGGCTGTGTTTTACCGGAGCTCCCCAGAAAACCACTTCAAACTACCCCATTACTGTTGCCCCAGCTGTCCCAGTGGATCCCTTCATCCCTCCTGACCTCCTGCCACCCCGCTGTACTCCAACCTCAGCTCTGGGAGTGATCTCCGGCTCCAGCAGCATCGCAGCCTACTCCTTCTCCAGAATCCGGGGGCTCAATTTTGGAGCCCCGCAGGTCAGCAGTGCCGCGGCCAGCTCTTATTGCCGGTGCTACCTTCTGGTCCTCTCCCTGGACTCCCCTAGTGGTGTGGGGATATGTGGAGGGGTGTTTTATAGCCGGTGGTCCCTTATAAGCAACCGCGGCCAGAGCTGCGAATCGCGGGTGGTCACCATCTTGAAAATGGCCCTGGAGACTGGCCTGCATTTCAGACCATGCTAGTCTGCTCATAGCATCTCCTGGTCACCCTCTCCCTGCTGTGCTATCTCCCTCCTGCCAGATCAGCTCCTCTGCCCTGCTCTGCAGCGTGTGGGCCACCAGGTGACTCACCTTCTCTGCTGGACCCCTCCTCCACTGTAATTCTCTCCCCTTGTGTGCTAGCCACTTTGGACTGACAATCCTTATAACACTGGAAGTCCCTTTTGCAGTCTGCGGTCTACCAACTACATCAATTTGCACAGTAATCTAACATCAAGGGTCACCCTCACCCCGGTTACATCATTTGGTTACCTGCTACTAACCAGAAGGGTGAGTGCATTCACAATAAACTGAACATTTGATTATACAAAAAGTGATTTTATGGGGGACGTGACTTGGCAGGTAAGCTAAGCAGATGTGGATAAGTGCAGATTCTGATTTGTCCACATTTTACATCACACATACTGCACCCCTTCTTATGAAGACCACACCTGATAGAAGTCCCTAAACTTTTTCATTCTCCGATACCGCTGGCTGGGCTGAAAAGTAGCTTTTGAAGCGAGCACGCACATCCAACTCCAGCAGAGCCTCACTGCTGCCTATAAAACGCTCTGTGATACTGAAATAAATGTGTATACAATTTGAAGCAATGACCCCCCTGAGAGTGTTGTGGCAGCGCCCTCTTGTGGTTCTTTTCTAGACAAAGGCTGCACAACTACACTCTGTGCATATTTGCAGATGTCCACTATCTTGGGTCCTCTGTCACTGCTCAACTAGGCCCACAGAGTCCTTTCAGTCACCATACTCACCCCTGACTTCTGACCCCCTTACCACCACTATGAACAGGTCAAATACTAATACCAGAAAATGGGTGGGTGGTGATATCTCCCAACATTTCCCTAAAGGTGACAAGTCCTCGGCAGCTGCCGACCCTCCTTCCCCCAGTCCACCCCATATAGAGGGAGAGGATACACCTTCTTAAGCTCTATCCACAAAAGAAGACATTATGGCACTGCAATCCCTTATTACAGATTTTAAAGAATCTCTAGTCCAAGTTGGATAAAGCAGTTTCCTCCATCAAATCAGACCTATCCTCACTTTCTACAAGAACCTCTAAATTAGAATCACGCCAAGACACCCTTCAAAAATTCCAAAATGAGACTCATAGGGACATTGATCACATTGTCCAGGATCTCGCTGATCTCCGTACCAAGAATTAGGATCTGGAGAATCGAGAAAAATGAAACAATCTCCGCATACGAAACATCCCAGAAACGGTGTCACCGGATAACTTAGAGACTTATCTCAACATGTTCTCCTTCATTCTCCCTGACTTAAGCCCTCATTAGCTGCCCCTTGAAAGAGCCCATCAAGCCCTCAGACCTAAACCAAGAGATGGTGAACCCCAAGAGATGTAGTCATACACTTCCTAAGCATTAAGGGTAAAGAAAAAGTCTCGGCCCCGACACGTGGAAAACCCCATATTCTCTATGATAACATCAAATTACAATTCTTCCAAGATCTAGCCCCCATTACAATTTTGAAATGCAGAGAACTTCAAGATCTAATGAGGGCACTAAGAGCACGGGGGATCAGTTATCGATGGGGTTTCCCCTTCAAACTAATGGTTGACTTTAACGGTAAAACAATTATCTTCAGAGACCCTAAAGAAGGCAAAGACTTTCTTTCCAATCTGGAAGACTCTGGCCCCCCTCCAACCACTTCATAGGACATATAATATGATTAAGGTTACATGCTGCTTCTTCTTCCCATTTGGGTTTACCCAAGATAACTGGACACTCTTCTGAGAAACATACTACTATATGGCAGAGACTACCCTCATCTGCCATGGGATCCTAATCTTGGCCCTGAGTCTCTACACAGACGGCCATTTCATATCCTTTTTCGCATTCATATTACTATGTGTTAAGTTATTTGTAGTTGTTTCACCTGTTCTACTGATTTTTTGGCTATATGTCTACTTTATTTCATGTAGCTGTATCTTTAGTAGTTTATTACTTCATCGGAGCTACCGGAATGCTCTCCCCACCAGGACATCGCATGTGGGTTTCACGCGAGTAATATTATCCTATTCTTTTTGTGTTTCTAGGAATATCTGATGAACATATTTGAAATGTTTATGTATGTTATATATTCAGTTATAATTGACTTTGTAATTTGTAATTGATAAGTATACCCTTATCCGGGCTTTTCTACTGTATGCTTTCTCTCCCCCCCCCCCTTTGACAACTCACATTGACATCTCTTCAATCATTACTAGGTCTTCATTTACCTCCACTACACAACCACAAATGGAGGGCCAAGGCTCTCTGACACTCTCACTTCTTTCCTCTATACATACTCAGTACTCTTCGGTATATACAATTATTTGTTTTCTAATCTATCTTAATTAGTTACCTAAAGGTAGTTCGGATTCCCCTCCCTACTACCTTCCTGGACTGCTTAGTCCCACTCTCCGAGTGTGTTTTCCCCTGCTGGACACAGGGAATTCCCACTCGGTTCTCTCCCCCTTGTCTTCCACACTTTTAACCACTTTCCATTTCTCCTTTCTTTATTTTTATTTTTCTATTCCCCCTCTGTCTTTTTTTTTTCCCTCTGCCTCTTAGCGAGTCAGGAATTTCCCACTTACATTATTATCTACATTGAGTATTGCATTCCAGCCAAATGTCACTAACTTTTGCCTCCCTTAACTCCAAGGGCTTAAACACCCCTCAGAAGCGCTCATCGCTCTTCCAAACTATCCGAGATCTCAAGACTGGGATTATCCTGATCCAGGAAACCCACTTTAAAGCGCAGTCACATCCCTCACTACATACCAAGAGTTTCCCCACCGCATACTACTCTTCTAGTCGGTCTAAACACAATGGAGTAGCGATACTGATTAATAGCAAAATCCCCTTCTCCTTACACACAGTACATACAGACTCAGACGGGAGGTATATTATTTTGACAGGCAAATTAGGCAGTTTAGAATGCACAATTGCTAATATATATGCTCCCAACTCAGATCAATCATCATTCTTCAATTCTGTTTTCTGTAAAATAAACAAATATAGGATAGGCAGCCTCATTGTCGGAGGAGACTTCCACGCAGTCCTTAGCCACGAGCTTGATAAAGGTCCTACCAAACCACGACCCTGCCCAGCAACTCGCTCCCTAAACAATCACCTCCGTGAATCTGGTCTATTTGATACATGGCGGGCCCTCAACCCCTCATCCAAGGATTTTACTTTCTTCTTGATACCCCACCAGTCCTACTCGAGAATAGATCTTATTTTATGTAGCACATCAGCCAGCGAACACCTTGTTGACTCCTTTATTTTGTCTAATGCTTGGTCAGACCACTTTATCGTCACCGCGTCCTTCGATTTTTTTGATGTTCCACCCTCACAACCCCTGTGGCGTTTAAATGAAACTCTGCTTACCATTACAAAATTTCAGGAAAAGGTGAAGTCCGCCCTTGAGGACTATTTTTCATTAAACAATGATCCTACTTGCACACCTTTCATATGGGAAGTGCATAAAGCTGTTATCCGTGGGCACATCATTAATTATGCTTCCTTTAGAAATAAAGAACGTAGGTCCCAAATAAAATCCCTGAACGCAGAAGTTCAATGTCTTGAAACCGCTCATAAATGTACTACCTCCCAATCACTATACGCCCAACTGACTTCCTCCAGGATGTCCTTTAATGCCCTTAACGCTGAAAAGACTGAGCAGGCCCTACACTGGCTCAACCAAAAATTCTACAAAAAGAGCAACAAAGCTGATTCCCTACTAGCCAATAGATTGAAAGCTCGGAAAGCCAGGACCGCTATCCCAGCATTAAATGATGACCGCGGCACCAGCCACTGTAGTCCATCCACCATCAATTCTTTATTTAAAAATTATTACGAACACCATTACAATCTCCCCCCAACAAATTACATCAATGCCGACACCTCAACCGCGGACTATTTGGCCTCCTGTAATCTCCCCCAAATCGATACCGTCACCTCTTCCATGCTAAATGACCCTATCTCTGCAGAAGACATTGTTTCAGCTCTCAAAACACAAAAATCTTCAAAGGCACCCGGTCCCAACAGACTTCCAATGTCCTATTATAAAACTTTTCAAACTTCCTTGATACCTCACCTTACTGTGGCTTTCAACTGTATTTTAGAAGGCTCCTCATTCCACCCACACATGACTAGAGCTACCATAACCGTCATCCCGAAACCTAATAAGGACCCCCTTTTAGTCACTAATTACCATCCCATCTCACTACTCAATACTGATCTAAAGCTCTTTGCTAAGGTAATTGCAAATAGGCTCAACCCCCTCCTTCCCTCATTAATCCATCCCAACCAGGTGGGCTTTGTCCCGCCCAGACAAGCACTGGACAATACTAGACACACAATCAATCTAGTTCACTATATCAATACTCACGAACTCCCCTCTCTGGTGCTTGCTCTGGACGCGGAGAAGGTCTTTGACAAGGTCTCCTGGCCTTTTCTTTTCCAAACATTGCGCCAATTCGGATTCCGAGGACAGTTTTTACAAGCCATCCAAGCCCTCTACACCAATCCCTCTGCTACGGTCTCAGCAGGAGGCCTGCTCTCCTACTCCTTCTCAATAACAAATGGAACCAGACAGGGATGCCCTCTATTGCCACTCATAGTTGCCCTTATTATTGAACCACTTGCTTCTCGTGTATGGGCCAATCCCGACATTACTGGAGTCAATGTTAAACATTCTCAGTATACCCTGTCTCTATTCACAGACGATACACTTTTTACGCTAACAAAACCACTCACCTCTCTCCCCAATCTGGTTCGAGAACTCTCTATGTATGGCTCCCTGTCTGGTTATAAAGTTAATCATACCAAATCCGAAGCTCTTCCTATACATCTACCCGGCAATATGAAGTCGTTATTGCAATCAAATTTTAATTTCAGATGGAAAAAAGATTCCCTCAAATATCTAGGAGTATTCATTACTAAATCCTATGAATCTCTATATAAAGCCAACTACCCTCCCCTCATCAGCTCAATCCAGAGAGACCTACAACAGTGGCAAACACATTTTCTCTCATGGGTAGGCCGCATCAATGCCGTGAAAATGCCCAAGCTATTATACCTATTCCAAACTCTCCCTTTTTCTATTTCCTCCCACACCCTCAACACACTTCAAACCGTACTCTGTAAATTCATCTGGAACTACCAAAAACCCCAAATTCATCGAGATATACTCACTAAGCGTTCTTGGGACGGAGGCTTGGGGTTACCCTCACTACACCGCTACTATAATGCAACCCGATTGAGTCAGTTGGCCACCTGGCACTCAACCCGCCATGTTAAGAGATGGGTTGATCTGGAGAGCGACTTAGTGGATGTACACTCAGTCTCTTATCTACCCTGGATGCCCCGAAAACATAGACCTAGATCCGCTCTTCTATTCCACACTATAGCACTGACAATAACTGGGACTCCGTTAATAAAAAACTGGATCTCTCTCCAAACCCTTCCCCTCTAACCCCCATTTGGAACAATCCGGCATTCCCCCCTGGTCTATCTCAAACAGTGGCTTGCCCCTGGATATCAGCAGGCATCACTAGGCTTTACCATGTAGTTGAAGTATCCTCACCTAGATCTTTCTCAGACATTCAAGACAAACATAAAATTCTCAATAAACTCCACTATCAATATTTACAAATCCGCCACTTCACCAGCTCAAATCCCTCCACTCGCTCCCCTCCTAACCCCACACCTATAGAGAGATAATGCATGTATAGACCTAATGACAAAGGAGCTATCTCGCACCTTTATCACTTCATACTGGCGTTGAAGCCTCCGCTACTTGAAACACACGAACAGGCTTGGGAATCGGATCTTGGCCTCTCTCTTGGGGAAGAAGCATGGGACACTATACGCTTGACCATTTCTAAATGCTCCATCAATGTGGCCATCCGCGAGAACTCATACAAGGTGTACACCAGATGGTACTTCGTGCCAGAACGTCTACATCAGATCTACCCCAGCACCTCTAATCTCTGCTGGAGAGGGTGTGGTCAACTCTGAACTTATTTTCATATGTGGTGGTCATGCCCCTTGATTGTCCCATTCTGGAACATGGTTCGTACCCTACTCTCCCAAATTGCTAACATTCCGATCTCTCCTACCCCAGCTACTCTTCTACTTTGTGCTCCGATCAACTCCATCCCCAACACTATGAATAAACTAATTCTTCATATCTCCTGTGCAGCCAAATTTCAAATCGCTCGTAATTGGAAAGTACAACACACTCCCAGCCGCCAGGAGCTACTGAACAGAATTTGGTTTATAGCAAATATGGAATATATCACCAGTCTACAAAACAATGCTGTTTGGAAATTTCATACCATGTGGAATCCCTGGTATACCTTTCAAAACTCCCCTCTCCCAGGCCTTGGTTAGTTTCGGCCTGACGTTCCTCTTATAACTATATATAAATACACTGTATACTAGTGGCTCACTCTCTTACACTTCTCTCCCCTTTTTTTTGTTTGTCCCCTCCCTCTCACATAAATCCTTTCAAATACTACTCTCCATTAGTCCCTTTTCTAATCCACCATACTTACATTATAAACGGTTTTTGATTGTTAAATATCCATACATTTTGTGGCAAATGTCATTACCTGACTGTCAGTACCTCCATTGGCTACTGGTCTTCTACCATATTCAATATAAAATACTTTGTCACAGCACTGCCAAATCCAGGTCTCTCTTACCTGGTTCAGCGGCGCTGGGGTACGGGCTGGTGCAGGACAGCGGGCGGGAGATCCCCGGCGCCCGCTGTCAGCAGTTCTTCTCCTTCCTCGGCCGCTGTGTGCAGGAGGCCACAGCTTCAATAGGAGCGCGCACGTCTCTCTGCTAAAAGATTTAAAAAGACAGGCACGGAAATAGGAAGTGCTGATTGGGGCTAAGTTGAACTCTGACCTATATAAGGAAGTTTCTGGGAGCACTCCAGTGCCAGAGTATAGGCTCCATTACCATACTCCAGCATTCCAGTGCATATCCTGATTAGCAGTTCCGTCTTTGGCTTTGTTCGTCACTCTGATTCTGCTCGACCCCTGGTTCCATGTTGATATCGGCTTCTCCCTGTGACCTGTTTATGCCTGTTCCCTGGCACCATCTCATCCATTTGGTTCTGACCTGGCTCATTGACTACGCTAAAGTCTTCTGCATTCCAACCAAGCTCACCAGCACCAGTATAGAGAAATCTAACCTGAGGGCTGTGACCTTTGTCGGGCACAGCCAAGTCCATACCTTCTTGTGAGGGTACCTGGTGAAAACTACCGGCACATTAGACTCCGTGCCTCAGGAATAGGTCTAGCCAATTCCCTGAATATAGGTAGCATCCACAATCTGTCTGAGAGTTTGTGACATACTTAAACTCACACGTAAAGCTATTATCCAAACCGCACCAACATACATCTCTTCACTCATCTCAAAATATCTCTCAATCCGACCTCTCCACTCAGCACAAGATCTGCATCTCTGATCCCCATGCATTACTTGCTCCCATTTATGGTTACAGGATTTTTTTCGGGCTGCACCCACTCTGTGGAATGCCCTCCCACGCACAATAAGACTTTCCGCTAGTCTCCAAACATTCAAGTATTCTCTGAAAACTCACCTATTCAGACAAGCTTATCAGATTCTAGAATCACCCACATAACCTTCATAGCTTCCCTATCTAACTCCCTTCTTATAGTATACACATATCACATTTTCACTTTCTTCAATTTCACATCCTACTGTAGGCCAACTTTCCAGTGTGACTGGATCATACAGCTCACCAGTAACCTCTGCAATCTGGCTGGACCAATTTGCAATATGTACCACCTATCCTTGTGTATCGACACTATTTCCCAGTAGATTGTAAGCTTGCGAGCAGGGCCCTCTTACCTTTAAGGCTGTCTCTTACAACCCTGTCTAGTTCTATTAATGTTTCAAATTGTAAAGTGCAACGGAATATGATGCGCTATAGAAGAAACTGTTAATAATAATAATAATAATAATAACTCTCTAAAACCCACTGCACTAATGGCAGATATCGGAGGCACATCTAATACCAGCATAGATGTTATGGTGTCAGTGATCCAATGTGCAACTGAGTGACTGTGTCATACTTGCTCCCCCTTGCAAAGGATTGTTTAACAGTCAATTGTTTTTTTTTTAACTACTACTAGTAGTCTTCCTGGTCCCCTTCTGGGATGAAGATCCACTCCCAGCAGCAGCAGGCAAAGTACTCAAGGATTCTTCTGAGGAATTCAGGATAAGGGAGGACTCAGTTGGCCTTTTCAAATTGGATGCAGGACTAATTCCGATCATGATTGAGGATATTGTTGATAAAGGTGTTGGTGGTGAAGATGCCAGGTGCTTGGATCTAGCAGAGAGAAGGGAGCTAGCTGACGCTGGATTGCTTGTTACTCTTTTAGCCAAAGTTTCTAAATTTTGCAAACACTTTTGATGGATGTGCTGTACTATAGATGGCGTAACAGGGAGGAGGTTCCTAGATGGTTAAGGTCCCTACCTCTACTTACTCTGGCATGACAATGGGTACAGAAGGCTTGACAATTGTTGTCTGGATTTGGGTAGAAATTATTCCACACATAAGAAGTGGATTTTTTTGTTTTATGCCCAGGCATGACAATGGGCTTTTCCTAATCATGGGCAACAACTGTTACCACTGGGGCCTGATTTACACAAACAACATCCTCATCAACAACACCTCATCATCAGCATCCTCATCATCAACATCATTATTAGCGTCAGCTACACAAATATTATCCTCATCCTGATGCACTTCCACAGAAGCATACTTGATTTCTATGTCAGCATGTTGACTTGTGCTGCTCTTCCCCACATTTGAGGACACACACAAGTGGTGGAAGGAGGCTCCACTTCGAGTACAGTTTTAGAAAGGTCAGGCTCACACATGGCACCCACCGACACACTTAGACTCTCCTCGGGGATTTCTGACATTTCTGAGCACACAGTTGGTTCCTGTACCTTAACGTTTTAAATTTTTTTTTTAAACATCTACAGGGAGAAGAGCTTACATCATCATATGTAAAAGATTGTTTCTTTGATTTTAGATGCTCTGACTTCATCCATGTATGTGTCACAGTGCTCTGGACACTGGCTACCACTTACCGGGTCTGGCAGCACTGGAATCTCCATCGGCAGCAGGCAGCGGGCGGGGAGTCCCCGACACCTGCTGCCATGATGTCCACACTGGGCCCCCCTCACGCTGGCTAGAAGTGCAGGTGGCCACGGCTCTCCTAGGAGCGTGCGCCAACCTACAAAGAAATTTAAAGTGACAGGCGCGCCAATACTCCAGCGTTCCAGTACTTACCTGTTATCCTGATCTTGAACTTGGCTTGTTTGTGACTCTGAATTTGTCTGACCCCTTGTACTGCTCCTGATATTTGGTTCTGACCTTGGCTACTCCCAGGTTCCATCTCATCGGTTTTATTTTGACCCAGCCTGTTGACTACATTTATTCTTCTGCACCTCATCCAGTGTTCACCAGCACCTGTATAGGGGAACCTAACCCGAGGGCCGTGACCTGTGTGTCGGATGCAGCCAAATCCATACCTTCTTGGGAGGGTCCCTGGTGAATACCGCCGGCACATTAGACTCCGCGCCTCAGGCATAGGCCAATTCCCTAAATACGGGCCGCATCCACAATCCATCTGAGAGTTGTGACAGTATGCCCTTGGGTATTGACTTTAGTAGATGATGTAGACGGACTAGTATCATCATGACTAGTGGCACTGGCAGCAGCTACAGCAGTAGTATGTGGTTCCTGCTCTCCTCACAACTGATCATTCTCCACATCAACAAAAGCAAATGATTTGGGGTACAGCACACATGTCAAATTTGTACCAATTTTAAATATTGCACTGTTTCACAATACTTTGTATGAATAATACACTGCGTTACCACTTACAGTGGCACAATATTTTTTATGAATACACTGCGCTATCAAAGTGTCTCAATACGTGTTGAATATTACACTGCATTTCCACTTGGTGTCACAATATTTTTATGAATACACTGCACTACCACTTACTGCCACAATATTTTTTATGAATACACTGTGCTACCACTTAGAGTCACAAAACGTATTGAATATTACACTGCTATTCCACTTACAGCGTCACAATATTTTTATGAATACACTGCGCTATCCCTTACAGTGTCACAATATTTTTTATGAATATGTTACACTGTGGTATTACTGACCAACAGTGTCACAATATTTGTATGAATAACTGACCGACAGCATCACTCACATTACTTAACGAATTATACAATGCAGCAAGATAAATCAACAGCATCACTCACAAAATGGCCAGCAGCATCACAGTGTTTTAGATATACAGCATGCAGCATGCAACATCACAGTGTGGGGCACAGCACAAAAAAAATTATTTTTAACTTTTTTTAACGTATTATTTTTATTTTTTTTTACTTTTAGTTACTTTTTTTTTACAGCTTGTGGATAAACAGCACACTGGATGGACAGCACACTAGATGGACAGCACACCCCTTGATGGACAGCACAGCACACCCATGGATTAGCAAAGCAATGATAAATAACATAGCCTCCTGGACAGAACACAGCACACCCTGCCTGTATTGGACAACACAGCCCAGTGCAGCAATCCCCTTGATGGGCAACACAGCCTCCTCGACACAGCACACCCTGCCTGGTTTGGACAACACAGCCCAGCACAGCACACCCCTATATTGGACAACACAGCCCAACACAGCACACCCCTGTATGGGACAAGACAGTTCCCCTTTGAATGAAGCAGTCTGACAGCCCAGAACTCAGCAAGCAAAAAGCACCGATCATTGTTGGGAGGTACTTACACACAATCCAAAACCTGGAAAATCCACCAGCGGGATGATGTCGTTTTGCCTAGTTTTGGGATCTGAGTCAGATGGGAAAACCTGAGGTGGACTCGGATCCCGGCCGAAACGTGAAGTTCGGGTGGGTCCGGTTTTCAGAGAACCAGACCCATTCATCTCTAATTACTAGGAAACTGGAGAACAACATGCCCCTTGTATGTCATCAGAGCCTTCGACATCAGACAAATACACATCCTTATTACAGATGAGCGGTTCAGTTTAATGAAAACTGAACACACCCAAACTTTGGGGTTCCGAGTTGAACCAAGTCCTGACTCAAGGGTTCTCACCAAGTTCAGAACTTGGATTTAAAAAGCGAATCTTGTGTATTTTGGATTGCCTATAAATCCCTTCCTTGTGATTCCAGGTGAGGTGACTAAAATTGACTGGAAATTAATACTATTAATGTTAATTATACTATAAGAACAAAAACAGGTCAAGTTACATGATTTCAGCTGTTTTTATCAATTTCTAAAGAAATCCAAAACCAAAATCGGAACTGTGCCAAAACACTTGAAGGTGGTTTTGCCAAAACCAAAATATGATGATAATTTAGAACCAAAGCCAAAACATGGGGGTCTGCGCACATCTCTAGTCCTTTACACACCTCCAGATGCCCCTAATTATATGTCATCAGACCTCACCAGATGCCTTATTTTGTAATTTATTCTTATTGAAACAAAATCAAGACAACATATACAGCGGGTAAAATAAGTATTAAACACATCAACATTTTCTCAGTAAAGATATTTGTAATGGGGCTATTGTAATGAAATTTTCACCAAATATCTGCAACAACCCATGCAATCCACACATGCAAAGAAATCAAACCATAGATGTCCATAAATTAAGTTATGTGTGATAATGTGAAATGACAGGGAAAAAGTATTGAACATGCTCACTGAAATGTATTTAATACTTGTACAAAGCCTTTGCTGGTAATGACAGCTTCAAGACGCCTCCTGTATGGAGAAACTAGTCGCATGCATTGCTCAGGTGTGATTTTGGCCCATTCTTCCACACAAACAGCCTTTCCATAGCTTTTCAATTGGATTCAAGTCAGGTGATTGGCTGGGCCATTCTAGCAGCTTTATTTTATTTCTCTGAAAAAAATTTGAGAGTATCCTTGGCTGTGTGTTTAGGATCATTGTTTTGCTGAAATGTCCACCCTCATTTCATCTTCAGCATCCTGGTAGATGGCAGCAGATTTTTATCAAGAATGTCTTGGTACATTTTTCCATTCATCTTTCCTTCAAACACATGAAGTATGCCAGTATCATATGTTGAAAAACAGCTCCACACCATGATGTTCCCATCTCCAAACTTCACTGTTGGTATGGTGTTTTTGGGGTGATGTGCAGTGCCATTTCTCCTCCAAACATGGTGTGTATTATGGCATCCAAAGAGAAAATTTTGGTCTCATCTGACCATACAATATGCTCCCAGTATTAATCATTCATCGTTTTAACTCTGAAAGTGAATGATTTTTACGATTGAACGCTAAACGATATTGTTAACGATAATCGTTCAAAAAATCGTTTTGTGTGTATGCACCTTGGTTGGGGTAGCAGCAGCAGCAGTGGTGCAGAGCAGTGACAGCGGTGTTGTGCAAAAGGGGCATCAGTGGGTGACAGAGGGCTCACTGGTAGTGAGTATACACCTGAGAAAATCAATCAATAAGTCACAGATGGACGAATGGAGCATTGAATGTGTAAAAAAAAAAAAAAAAGCGTAGCCCCCCCCCGCAGAAAACAACCAGCCCCGGGCTTTGGCGCCCTAGTACTGGTTGTGCAAAATACAGGGGACACATGACGTAGGGGTCCCCTGTATTAAGCACAATCAGCACCAGGCTTTTGAGAACATGTCCTGGTTGCCAAAATACGGGGGACAAATGATGTAGGGGTCCCCCATTTTTGGTGCAACCAGCACAGGGCTCTGAGCCGGTCCTGGTTCTGGAAACACTGTATTTCCCAAAACAAGCCCTGGATGTGTGTCGGTCGCACAAAAGAGCTTACTGGCCACCGTGCTCCAGGTGAAGATGCCGTAGACATCCTGGATAGGCGATGGCCATGTAAAAGAGCTTAAAGTCCGTTGCCCCCCAGGTGAAGGTGCGGCATAATAAAATACTTTTAAAAACAGTGTTTGTTCTATTTTAATATTTCTTTTGCAGGGGTACTATAGGTGCAAGCAGGCCCTTAATACCCTGCCTGCTGGTACTTGTGGTTCTCCAAGTACCAGCATGCAGGGGATACCTGCTGGGACCTGTAGTACTATTGCAAAATACAATATTTATATTTTCTTATGCACCACACTATACATAATCAACCCGGCACCCGCCGCCCAGGGGTGCCGGGGATAGCCCCGTGCTATCAGCTTGGGCCTGGGGTGCCCTGAAGAGGGAGACCCCTTTATTGGGGGGTCCCGAACTCCCCAGGGATCCCCGGCCTTGGCTGTCTAGCGGTCAGGGGTGATGCTGTGGCAGGGGGACCCGGTGAAATGGCTCCCCTGGCTGTGGCATCACCCCCCCCACTAGACGGAGTCCGGTGTTGGTTCTGGGAAATACAGGGGGAGCACTATGCATTTTTCCCCCTGTATTTCAAGAACCAGCTCAGAGCCCTGTGCTGGTTGCACTCAATATGGGGGACCCCTACATTTGTCCCCTGTATTTTGGCAACCAGGACAGGTTTTCAAAAACCTGGTGATAGTTGTGCTTAATACAGGGGACCCCTACGTCGTTTGTCCCCTGTATTTAGCACAACCAATACTGGGGCTCCAAAATCCAGGGCTGGTTGTTTTCTGCGGGGGGGGCTACGCTTTTTTTTTTTTACACATTCAATTTTTAACATAAATGTGTAGATTTCACTGCTCCATTCATCCATCTGTGATTTATTGATTGATTTTCTCTGGCTGGTTGTTTTCTGGGGGGTGGGGCCAAACCAATTTTTTTTTTTTTAAACACAGGCAGCCAGTCATGGTTGTGCTTAAATGCAGGGAATAAATGACATAGGGTTCCCCCATATTAAGGCACAACCAGCACCAGGCTAGTCAGAACCAGCCCTTTTTGCCAAAATATGGGGGAAAACTGACATAGGGGTCCCCCATTAGTTATGCAACCAGCACTGGGCTCTGATCTGGTCCTGGAAATACAGGGGGGAAAAATTAGTAGGGTCACCCTGTATTATCCAGGACCAGCACCGGACTATTTTTACCGGGACCCCCAGCCGCAACATCAACCCGGACCGCTAGTCAGTCTAGGCCGGGGATCCCTGAGGAGCTGGAGACCCCCCAATAAAGGGGTCCCCCTCCACAGGGCACCCCAGGCCCAAGCTGATAGCCCAGGGCTGTCCCCATTGCCCCTGGGCGGTGGGTGCTGGGTTGATTGTGTTGTGTGCTGCATTTTAAAGAATATATTCTTTTGCAGGTGAACTATAGGTCCCAGCACGCCTCCCTGCATGTTGGTACTTGGAGAACCACAAGTACCAGCATGCTGGGCATTAGAGCACACTGCAACCTGTAGTCCACCTGTAAAAAAAAATATTAAAATAACACAACACACTTTAATATTGTAATATTTGATTTTACAGGTCTTCACCTGGGGATGGCAGCCTTTAAGCTTTTTTACATGGCCACCGCCACCCCAGGACTTAGGCATCTTTGTATGTCTGGTGCCAACCCACCAGGGCTTTGGCGTTTTCACCTGGCGGGTGCCAACCCACCAGGGTTCCGGCATCTTTGCCTGGCGGATGCCAACCCGTCAGGGCTTCGACGACTTCACCTAGTGGGCAGCAGCCTGTGATAGCTCTTTTTCGTGGCTGCCACCCACTAGGGCTTCTGGCGTCTTCGCCTAGTGGGCGCTATTCCACCAGGGCTTAAGTGTCTTCGCCTAGTGGGCGGCAGCCTGTGATAGCTTTTTTTCATGGCAGCCTCCCACTAGGACTTCTGGTGTCTTTGCCTGGCGGGCCCCAACCCGCCAGGGCTTTGGCATCTACACCTGGGGGGCATCAACCCACCAGGGCTTCAACATTTTCACCTAGTGGGCAACAGCCTGTGTCAGCTTTTTCATGGCTGCCACCTACTAGAACTTATGGCATCTTCGCCTAGCGGGCACCAACCCGCCAGGGCTTCAACGTCTTCACCTAGTGGGCGGCAGCCTGTTATAGCTCTTCTTCATGGCTGCCGCCCACTAGGACTTCCAGTGTCTTAGTCAGGTGGGCGACAACCCGCCAGGGCTTCAGCATTTTTGTCATCATCAGCGGCAGCTGCAGGACAGGCGCCTGTTCGGGTGGTGGCGGAGGGCCTGGATCTAGTCCCCACCAGCCATTCTGCCGAGTACGACAGCGGCGCTCATTTTAAAATTCAAAGATGGCCGCCGCGAGCCATGATTTTTTAAATGGGCTCCGCTGCCGTATTTGGCATAATGGCTAGCAGGGTCTGAATCCTCTCAGGTCCAGGCCCGTCACCAATGCCCTCACCACTGCTGGACACTCCACCACCGCCGGACACTCCGCCGCCAACACTAGCACCCCCCGCCGACAACCACGACCCACTGCTGAGGTCCCCACCGCCGCATCCGTTTCCCGCCGCTGCTTTGCCTGCTACCACCCGCAAATGATGGCCATCTTGCTGCACCCAAGTGAAGCCACTATGACTACACCTTCTGGAAGCTCCTTCTGCAGCTGCGCAACAAGTTGAAAAGTCCTATCTTTATAATGGCGCATTCTTGAGGTAATAGTTTGAAAATGGTGACTTTCTAATTTACCTGAACCCCAAAACCACGTACCCTGGCACAATAGCTACCTAATAAAACAAACCTCAAGTCTAAATTTGCCCCCTACCCTGAGTTTTGCCTTCCCAAAAATCCCCCATAGACTATAGCAGAAAAAGGTTCCTAATTGACAATGGGCCTGATTCAGACCCACTCGTGAGCGGCTGTCCGCTCGCAAGTGGGTCGATGTTCTGGACTGAGCATGCGCACGATGGAGGGAGCTCCATCGTGCGCATGCGCCAGACGCAACGAGCGAAGGAAAGTCCTTCGCTCATTGTGTCTGATCAAAGGGGGCGTGCTGTCGATGTTGATTGACAGCACGCCCCCTTTGGTAGGCGTGACGGGGGCATGCCTCCCTGGCGGGGGCGTTCCCATGGGAACGCCTCCCATCAGAAGCCGGCCCACTGACATCACTAGTGATGTCAGTGGGAGTGATTTTGGCTCTGATTTTTCAACCGCAGGCTCCGGCTCGCAATTTCGATGGTCGTGATGGTCAAGACCATCGCGGCCATCAAACTGCACGCTCGTATAGCCTGTGGGTGGTGACCCACAGCTATACGAGCGTCCAGGAGGACGCTCCATTTTCATGGAGGGCGGCCCTCATTCAGTGCGTGCGCTCTGCTCAGAGCGTACGGCTCTGAATGAGGGCCAATGTCAGAAAAAAGTGACAGTTGGAGCTTTAGATTACTCCCATGTCCTAATTTTTGGTTTTTGCCCTGAAATTTGGCGTGCAGCTCCGAACGACAGTTCTATCCAGCCATGCCAAATTTCAGATCCGTACCTCCTATAGCTTTTGAGGTGTAGCCCCTTGAACACCCTGCCCCCCCTTCAGAATTCTCTATGGAGAAATCCATTTTTTTAGATGCAGCCTTAATATAAGGGCATGACTGTGCCCTTATAATATGTGAACTGTCCATGCTGGAAACAGGAACAAAAGATAATGCAGTCTTGCAAAGTGCCTTGTAAATCCTAACAGTTATTGCAGATGACAGTGAATGCAGAGTGATTTGTAGTTTTACACAGGTATTGCAGAGTAGCTTGTAATTTATACAGGTATTGCAGGTGACAGTAAATGCAGAGTAACTTGTAGTTTTACACAGGTATTCCAGATGACCAGACAGACAGCAATGGAGGTTTTCCAGCAGCAGGTGAGAACAGTGGAAGCACCTGAAGATTATCAGGCACACAGGCTTTTGCAGGGAACAGCTCAGCTTGCTAAACTTGAGTACTGAGATGCATAATCCAAGTAGTCTACAGGAATTACAGAAGTTGAACTGGCACTGATGGAAGGTCCTGGAAGAGATTTATAGAATAGCTTGGATAAGGCTGCAACAGTCATGTGCAGCCAAACTGATCCCGAACTGGCTGACTTGCAATCACATGATAAAACACAAGATGGCGGCACCCATGTCCGAGGATGCTGGCTACAATGAATATCTGGAAAACCTGACCAGCAAGAACAGGTGAGTGATGAAACGCTAGAAAGCGGCAGTGTTTTGTACAAACACGAGTGTCAGGGCTCAGCTGGGGATCGGCTCTCACCTTCCATCCCGCAGGCTTCCCCTGACATCCTGGGCGGTCGGGCAGCTGGCGCGGCGGCGGAGAAGCTGAGCATTCTCCCCACATGCAGTGGCTACTGGGTGGGCTGGTGTCTGGCATCGCAACTCCTGACATGGGCGCCGACATGACAGTCGGCCCATGTGACAGTATCTCCATCCCAGGATGGGCGAGTGATCAGCTGACACTGTGCATCTATCAAAGGGTTCCCCTGGGTATATAACTGCCCCACTGGTTACAGGAAGTTGCCTGAACAACAGTTGTCTCCTAGTGTGCTATAGTTGAGTTCCTGGTCCAGGTTCCTATCCATCGTTACAGCAGCAGTGTATACCATCCTTACCTGTGTGCTTCCCATCTCTGGTGAATATCCGTGCAGCAGTGTATACTATCTCTACCTGTGAATATCCTTGCAGCAGTGTATACCATCTCTACCTGTGTATATCCGTGCCGCAGTGTATACCATCTCTACCTGTGTACCTCCCGTCTCTGGTGAATATCCATGCAGCAGTGTATTCCATCTCTACCTGTGTGCCTCCCGTCTCTTGTGAATATCCGTGCAGCAGTGTATACCATCTCTACCTGTGTTCCTTTTGTCTCTGGTGATTCCTCGTGTAACCGTGAGTCCATCTCTACTTGAATATCTTCCTTGCTAGTGATCTATGTGTCAAGGGGTTAATACACCACACTGTAGGTCAGTGTTAGTGCCTACCCAGGCATATCCTCTCGGGCCACGGTTGTTGTGTCTCTCTTCCCACGGGGCTTGGGTACCTGGCCAAAAGACTGCGACCTGCTCTCAGGGTGCAGCGAAGCCCAAATCCCGCTTGGAGGGTCACTGGCGAACACCATCCCGTGGGTTAGATTCCGCACATTTGCCCAGGTCTTGCCAACACTCAAGACCTGTGGATGAGGAGAACATATATCCAGGCCCCTCATCTCCGCTTCCTCCTGCAACTTAGGCCCACCACGTCCCACATTCCAGTCTCAGACGTGACAGTTTGTTCAGGCCCAATGGAGGCTGCGGGGTCCCAAGGTACCGGGTCACTACAAGAGTTGACCTCTCGGATGGACAACCAAGAGGCGGCCCAACAACAAGTGGCTCAGTACTTACAGGAGCTCTCGAGGCAACTGGTTTCTATTCAAACCACGTTGGCTTCTATTCTTATGGCTCCTCCGGCTGCAGCCCCTGCACCCTCACCTCCGGTTCCTCCTCCAGTGGCTCCAACTCTCAAACTCCGACTCAAGTTGGCAACCCCGGAGAGGTTTGACGGCGATCCTAGGTGATGCCAAGGATTCATTAATCAATGTGAGATCCAATTTGAATGTCTTCCCCAGAATTTTCCCACATCTCAGGCGAAAGTGGCATATGTGATCTCATTGTTAACAGGACCAGCATTAGATTGGGTCTCCCCTTTATGGGAACGGGCCGACCCCATCGTATCTACCTATGAAGAATTTGTCTTGGCATTTAAGAGAATTTTTATGAGCCCGGTCGCTCTGCATCAGCATCTTCTGATCTACTTCATGTGCGTCAGGGTACTCGATCCGTAGGACAGTATGTTGTTCAGTTTCAGACCCTGGCATCCGAATTAAAATGGAATGAGGAGGCCTTCAAGGCATCCTCCCTTCATGGACTTTCTGAGAGGATGAAGGATGAACTTGCCTCTAGGGATTTGCCAGAATCCTTTGCTGATGTTATTTCTCTCTGCATCAAAATTGTCCTTAGTCACCAGGAGCGGTGGGCTAGTAGGGGGAAGAGGTGAATGATTACCAGCTCGTTCTTCATCTGCAAATCCGCCTATGCCCACTTCAGCTAGTGAGGAGGAACCTATGCAAGTCAATAGGACCAAGCTCACCCCGGCCAAACGTAATAGACGTTTCCAGAATAAATTGTGCATTTACTACGCTGCACCTATGCACATTTTGAAAAATTGTCCTCTGCTTGCGGGAAATGCGAGACCCTGACTGAAGTAGGGAGCATTCAGTTAAGGGTCATTCTCAAGCCATCCCAAATATCTGATAGTCTTCTACTAGTGTCGCTTTCCCATACATCCAGGACAAGAAGGATCCAAGCCTTAATTGATTCTGGAGCCGCTGGTAATTTTATTTCAGAAAAATTGGTTCACAATTTAGGTATCCCAGTCATCCCCCTACCTAATAAGTTGCTACTCTCCAGTTTAGATGGTAAAACTCTGGTGGGGCCCCCCATTTCTTCTCTCTCCCAGCCTGTGGCTGTCCAAATTAGTTGTTTGCACCAGGAAATGCTGGAATTTTTTGTACTGCCCGAATCTTCCTATGAGCTAGTATTAGGATTGCCCTGGTTGAAAAGACACAATCCTGTCTTCGACTGGGATAGGATGCAAATCCTATCCTGGGGTTCACATTGTTTTCAAAATTGTTTGACCAAGGTCATTCCTGTATGTAACCAAGCAACAGTTACTAATGCAGCAGAGAAGTCCCTCTGTCCTGAGTCTTCAAGACACCCCTCTCAACCTTGTTGGCCTAAAGTCTATCAAGATTTTGCAGACATATTCTGTGAACAAGCAGCGGATAAACTTCCTCCGCATCGACCTTGGGATTGTGCGATCGATTTATTTCCTGGGAAAAGTCCTCCACGTGGTCGTGTTTACCTCTTCTCTGTTCCAGAGACCGCTGCCATGGAAGAATACATTAAGGAAAACCTTGCCAAAGGGTTTATCCGGCCATCTTCTTCTCCTTTTGTAGGGAAGAAAGATGGAGGGCTCCATCCTTGCATAGATTATCGAGGCTTAAACCAAATCACCATAGACAACCGGTACCCCTTACCTTTAGTCTCCGAACTTTTTGACAAAGTCCGAGGGGCTCGGGTCCTCACCAAGCTAGATCTACGTGGCGCTTATAACTTGATTCGAATTAAAGCTGGAGACGAATGGAAGACCACGTTTAATAGCAGAGATGGGCAATTCGAGAACCTTGTAATGCCCTTTGGTCTTTGCAATGCCCCAGCTATATTTCAAGGTTATGTTAATGAGATGTTCCGGGATATTAATCATAAATTTGTTGTGATTTATCTAGATGATATTTGAATTTTTCCAGAGATTTACAGAGCCTTTGTCATCATATATGGGAGGTATTGTCCAGCCTTCGTGATCATCACCTTTTTGGAAAGCTTTCCAAATGTATTTTTGAGCAAACTTCGGTACCTTTTTTGGGACATATAATTTCCGGGAAAAATCTGCAGATGGACCCTGACAAATGAAAAGCAATTTCTGACTGGCCTCTGCCTACTTCATTAAAGGCCACCCAGTGGTTTTTAGGATTTGCAAACTATTATAGGAGGTTTATCCCACACTTTTCTACTCTGCTGGCACCCATTACCTCCCTCACGAGAAGAGGAGCCTACCCATCTAATTGGTCTGTTTCAGCAGTACAAGCCTTTCAAAAATTAAAAACTGCTTCCTCCAGAGCCCCAATCCCCTGCCAGCCTCAAATAGACTAACCATTCACTGTAGAGGTGGACGCATCCTCTGTTGGTGTAGGGGCAGTATTATCTCAAATTGCTGAAGATGGGAAAAGCCATCCCTGTGGATTCTTCTCCCATAAATTTTCTCCTGCAGAGAGAAATTATATAATAGGCGGCCAATAACTTTTAGCAATGCGTTTAGCCTTGGAGGAATGGCGGGATCATTTTGAAGGGGCAAAATTTCCAGTCACGATTATTACAGACCATAAGAATGTGATATATCTTCAAACTGCACATCGGTTAAATGCCAGACAGGCTCGATGGTCACTTTTTTTTCTAGGTTTAATTTAAAGCTTCAGTTTCATCCAGGTGTGTTGAACCAAAAGCCGACGCATTATCACGCTCTTTTATGACCAAGTTGGAGGAGGAGGAGTACTTTCAAGTTCACCCTGTTCTCGACCCAATTGTTTTTGCTCCCAGTTAAGTAGTGTCTCTACCACCTGGGAAAATTTTTGGGCCCTCTAATTTATATAAAAAATTATTGGGTTGGGCTCATGCATCTTTGTTTGCTGGTCACACCGGAATCACCAACACCTATCAATTTCTACTTCGATCCTACTGGTGGCCTACCATGAAGAAGGATGTCACAGAATTTGTCCTATCTTGTGTTAAATGCGCCCAACATAAGACACCTCATAGGAAGATGATTGGTCCTCTACGCCCCTTACCAATTCAAACTGCTCCATGGACCCACATCTCAATGGATTTAATTTCTGAACTACCTCGGTGCAAGGGGCATAACACGGTATGGGTAGTCATGGATCGCTTTTCTAAAATGGCACACTTTATTCCACTGGTTGGTCTTCCTTCAGCTCCTCAATTGGCAAAAATCTTTATTCGAGATATTTTCAGATGGCATGGTCTTCCATAGGAAATAATCTCTGACTGAGGTGTTCAATTTCTAGCCAAATTCTGGAGAGCCCTGAGCAATACATGTGGAATTAAACTGAAGTTTTCCTCGGCCTACCACCCACAGATGAATGGTCAAACTGAAATTGTTAGTCAAGAGCTGTAGACCTTCATTAGGCTCTTTGTGTCTCCTCCAGCCCCAACCCCTATCACCTCACCTTTTATCACTCCAGCCACTTCCTGCACACACCTGCACCACATCACCATTCAGCAAGTCCCTGCACACACCTGCACCGCATTACCTTTCAAACACACCATTGGCCCAATATGATTACACGTATCACTCCAGCTAGTCCCTGCACACAACTGAACCGCATCACCATTCAGCAAGTACCTGCACACACCTGCACCGCATTACCTTTCAAAAAAAAAAAAAAACACCATTGGCCTAACCTGATTACACTTATCACTCCAGCTACTTCCTGCACACCTGCACCGCATCACCATATTCAGAAAGTCCCTGCACACACCTGCACCGCATTACCTTTGACAAAAAAAAAAAAACAGCAAGCCCCTACACCCACCTGCATCACATTACCTCTCAAACACACCATTGACCTAATATGATTACACGTATCACTCCAACTAGTCCCTGCACATGCCTGCACCGCATCATCAATCAGCAAGTCCCTGCACATACCTGCACCGCATTACCTCTCAAACACACCATTGACCTAATATGATTACACGTATCACTCCAGCTAGCTCCTGCACACACCTGCACCGCATCACCATTCAGCAAGTCCCTGCACACACCTGCACCATATTACCTATCAAACACACCAGTGGCCTAATCTGATTAAATCCATCACTCCAGCTAGTTCCCGCACACACCTGCACCGCATCACCATTCAGCAAGTCCCTGCACACACCTGCACCACATTACCTTTCAAACACACCATTGGCCCCATGAGTCACCTGATCACACCCCCACCCCCGGAAGTGACCTACATAAGAACCTCAGAAGCATTGATCCTCTCACACCTCCTTGAAGAAGGCACCTGTGCCGAAATGCGTTGGAGACCCTCACATCTAACCCAACACCAATCCAGGCTGACCTCCACTAAAGATCCCCATCCCCACCAGGGACCACCAGTGCAGAAAGCTCTCAGCCCACCCGCCTGCTGGTCCGCACCGCTCACACCTCCAGTGACCGGCTCCACCCCGGACCAGCCCCTCACCCCCCCTGCCCCCAGGCATGCTCAGCAACTCACTCCTGGCCAGGGGTGTCTCCACCGTCGATCCCCATTTCCACAAGGGACCGTCACTGATAAGAGCATCCCGCACATCCGGCAGCAAGTCCACCCAGCCAACATCGCCAGTGACCAGCTCCATCCCGGTCACACTTTCCACATCCCCCTCCTCCCTGGCTTTTTTGAATCAGTATCCCGGGCAGCCTACCCCCCAGGGGTGGTCCCAGCACACACGCTGCAACCCAGCCACCCAGCAGCTCACCCATCCACACCTCTGGTCCGCACCACCAGCGGCACGACCAAGAGCCAATTTCAGCTGCATACTCCAGTCGCTGACCTCCGCAGACCAATCAGAACAGCCGTGCACTGGCAGCACACCAGCAACACGCTGATCCAGCTCACCAACAAACCTGCAGCTTCCAACCTATCTGCAACGGCCACAACGTCGACCTACATCACCATAACAAAAAACCTACCGGTAGGCAAGTACTGCCAAGACTCACACCAACACACGGGACACCGCACAGGTGTTCCAACCCACTCTGCAAATCCCCCCACCCCCCCAAGACTTCCTAGACTGTCGACCATAGGTCCAGCAGGGGTGACGTGCAAGGTCACTGAACCGCATGGGAAGGAGCCCCCTAAAAGGGTCCACCTACCTCCCCTGTCTCATCACCACTCATCACTGAACCCCACCCACCTGCCCGGGATCTTAACAGAGCAGCATTGTGACTACTCAAAAAAAGATTTTGCCCAAAATTACTGTGTCTCGCTGGCCTCATTTTGATCCTATTGCATTCCCCTTTTCACATTACTCCAAACTACACTCCATACCCAATCACACCCTCCTCACTCCCAAAACATCACCACCACCAGAAGAAACATTCTAATTAACACCACTAACAAACACACACACACAAGTCATCACCATCACCATTACTAGCAGGAAGAGCGCACCTTACCCCCCTTACCCCCCCTACCCCCATACGTTTTCAGTGCGGGAAAGGTACTCCCACACAAAGGTGCAGCACTCCGAAACCAAAACACACCACCCCCTGGTCAACGAGAGCGCAGTTCTACCACCCATCTTCTTTGTGTCATCCTCCCAGGATGATTGGGTGGACCTCCTACTGTGGGCAGAGTTTTCTCACAATTATAAGTAACATTCTTCCTCTAAATCCACTCCTTTTTTTACGGTCTTTGGAAGACACCCTCGAGTTCCAGAATTCCAAAAACTCCCTTCCATGGATGTTCCAGCAGTAAACAAAGATATCCAATTTTTTTCAGTTTTGTGGAGTTAGATTCATAAATCATTAAAACAATCCTCAAAAAATTACAAGAAATTTGCGGACAGGAGACGATTGGCGGTTCCATTGCTGAGAGTTGGGGACAGGGTTTAGTTATCTTCCAAGAATATTCGGTTAAGAGTACCATCTATGAAACTCGCCCCATGCTTTATTGGGCCATATTGTGTCCTCAAGGTGATCAGTCCAGTAGCTTATAAATTGGAACTTCCTCCTCACATGAAAATTTCAAATACTTTTCACGTTTCCCTCTTACGACCTCTGGTGCTTAACCGTTTTCAGAGTTGTTCTCCCAAGTTACCTCAAGTAAAAAGTTACAAGGTACTGAATTTGAGGTGGAAAGGATTCTAGATTCCCGGCACAGATTCAACACCCTTCAATACCTCATTGATTGGAAGGGCTACGGCCCTGAGGTAAGGGCCTGGATCAGAACCTCTGATGTACACACTCCGCTATTAATTCAGAACTTTCAAAGGAGATTTCCAGATAAGCCTGATGGGTGTTCGGTGCCCACCCTGAAAGGGGGGGTACTGTCAGGGCTCAGCCAGTGATCGGCTCTCACCTTCCATCCCGCCGGCTTCCCCTGACATCCCGGGCAGTCGGGCAACTGGCGCGGCGGCGGGGGAGAAGCTGAGCATTCTCCCCGTATGCAGTTGCTTCCGGGTGGGCTGGTGTCCGGCATCTCAACTCCAGAAATGGGTGCCGCCATGACAGTCGGCCCATGTGACAGTATCTCCATCCCAGGATGGGCGAGTGATCAGCTGACACTGTGCATCTATCAAAGGGTTCCCCTGGGTATATAACTGCCCCACTGGTTACAGGAAGTTGCCTGAACAACAGTTGTCTCCTTGTGTGCTATAGTTGAGTTCCTGGTCCAGGTTCCTATCCATCATTACAGCAGCAGTATATACCATCCTTACCTGTGTGCCTCCCATCTCTGGTGAATATCCATGCAGCAGTACATACCATCTCTACCTGTGAATATCTGTGCAGCAGTGTATACCATCTCTACCTGTGTGCCTTTCATCCCTGGTGATTCCTCATGTAACCGTGAGTCCATCTCTACTTGAATATCTTCCTTGCTAGTGATCTATGTGTCAAGGGGTTAATACACCACACTGTAGGTCAGTGTTAGTGCCTACCCAGGCATATCCTCTCGGGCCACGGGTGTTTTGTCTCTATTCCCATGGGGCTTGGGTACCTGGCCAAAGGACCGCGACCTGCTCTCGGGGTGCAGCGAAGCCCTAATCCCGCTTGGAGGGGTCACTGGCAAACACCATCCCGTGGGTTAGATTCTGCACCTTTACCCAGGCCTCACCAACACTCAAGACGTGTGGATGAGGAGAACACATATCCAGGCCCCTTGTCTCTGCTTCCTCCCACAACTTAGGCCCACCACGTCCCACATTCCAGTCTCAGACGTGACAACGAGGTTTCTGGAGCTGATTTGTGACAAATATCACTGCAGAAAGTCACAGAAGAACATCACAGGAGAATGTTCGCAGAGTAGCACTGAAGTATATCACTGGAGATCAGCACACAAGAATAGCACTGAAGTACATCACTGGAGAGCAGCACGCAGATTAGTGCTGAAGTATATCACTGAAGATAGTTGCTGGAAGCATTCAGCGTGGAGACTGTAACCAAGCTAGTAGCACCAGCTTCTAGGTGTAGACAAGTGTTCTATAAGCAACTTCCTGTTTCCTGAAGTCCTGCTATATACCCTATGGTAGCTGTCCATTGGAGGAGAGAGTCAGCTGAAAACTGACAATGCTACCATTGGATATGAGACTGGTCAGGTGATACAGACAACATGACTGTGCCCATGACCACCGCCGCGGGAAGTCCAATGTGGAGGATCATGTAGAAGTCATCTGGGCCCTGGGGAGAATACTCAGCATGTCACCTACCACTGCACATGACATCGAGGTCATAATCAGAATCAACTTGCTAGTTAGGGGAAGGCAGAGCTGCGTAAGTAAAAGCAGATCCTAGGCTGAATCCTGACAGTAGTCCCTTCTTTTAGGGTGGACTCCGGACACCTTGAAAGTTCAGCTGGAATTTTCCAAGAAAACACAAGTAGGCTGTGAAGCATGAACAACAGAAATTTTTTCCAATAGAGAATGAATTTCCATCCGGATAATAGAATAGAAGTTCGAAACTCAGGGACACGAGGAAGCTTCCAAGTGGTTAGTACATGAAACTATGGACTCCAAAAATTCAACGGTTTCTTTTTTTGTATGAGAATGTCTTGGACCAGCCGAAGAACGTGAAGTCTTTGTTTGGGAAAAAACTTTACTCGAAAATATGGGCCCCTTCGAGAAGAGAAGTTTCATCATGATCAGGGTCATAATTCAAATTAATGTTGTAGTTTAGCATCCGGATTGAATCCTTCTTTTTAGCATGAGAACTTTTCAGAGGTTCACTGAGATAAGCTGACGCAGTGGACCCAATACATATAGTAGGCACCAAAAGTCCAGAGGACTGAGAAGAAGGTGATCTGAAGAAAACATAGCCCATAGTTTCTGGAATAATCTCATTCTTGATGTCTGCTGTAGGAAGGAGATAAAGATGTGTATCTAAGTTTTAAGTCCAGGGGTGCAGATTCCAAAGTGTTGTTTATCTTGGGGTTAAGAAAGTATGCAGGCTCTTAATAGTTTGAATTTGCTGAGACTGCAAAGAAATGGAGGACTGAGGAATAGCTGACTTCTTCATGGAGACAGTAGAATGCTTGGATGATAACTTAGAGCTCGAAACTTCACCAGAAAAGGTGTTTTTAATAGGTTTTGGTTTCTCCGTCTTTGGACTCCGTCCTGATTCAGAGCAGCTCGATGCTGGTGGGCGCTCACTCTGAATGTGGGCATTTTTTATTTATTTATTTTTTTCTTCCAGCCACTTGCAAAGCTGTGGGACACCACCCACAGCTTGTGCAAGTGGCCAGGAGACCATCGCAATTATTGCGACCAACGGGCTTGCGACGAGACCCTGGGGTAGTGTCTAGCTGCCGCAAGCCCAAGTGGACTTTCTGCTCTAATAGAGCAGGAAGTCCACTACTGACATCAGTAGTGATGTCCATAACCCCTGCCAACAAATGCCAGGCATTCCTAAGGGAACGCCTGCATTTGTCCAGCCACCCCCCTACTCGCCCACAAAACGGGGTGAGTTGTCAATCAACATCGACAGCCACCCCGTCTTGTTGCAAAAGCCATAGCGACTGAACTTCAGTTGCTCAGTGGGGCTCATGCACGCACACACCGGACGCGGCGCATACGCAGCGGACAACCATCGGGCCGCTTGTAAGCAGCTCTGAAATGGGGCCTAAATTCTTTAATTGCAGCTTCATGGAAGGTCACTAAGTTTTGAATCATAGGATTCTTAGACTCAATGATAGAACTGGCCCAGTCAAAAGCCCTACCTTTAAAGGATGAGAGAAGAAACTTAACAATGTTGTTAGGACTGATACCGAAAAACGGATCAGACTTCATGATGGTGAGGAATTGATCAAACATAACATAATATTGCACTAAATCTCCATCAAATCAAATGGGCATAAACACATCAGACAAGTTTTGGGTGCAAGAAGCTTGTAAAGCACACTCAGGAGCAGGAATGGATTTAACTTGAGGAACCTCAGATTACTTGAATCAACAGATGGAATTGGATAGGGTCCAAAGGAACTGGAGTCAGTAACAACCAAAGGAAACCCTTGAAGTGGCTGGTGGAGTCGGAAAAATGTTACATGGGCTGTCATGGGCTGAGACAATATTCTCAGGAGATGATGGACAGGAGCTGCTATCTAAATCAGTGGTACTGAAGGCTTCTTCTGAAGCTGAGACTCTGGCGACCTCGTCTGGGGTTAGTAGATTAGAATTTCTACCTGAAGTTGTAGAATCAGATATCACTTCAGGAGCTATCAAAACAGATGCCCCTCCTGGAGCTGCAGAATCAGATGCCCACTCTGGGACAAGCAGTCGAAAGAAGTTTACTGGGACAAGCAGTTGAAAGACCTTTACTGGGACAAGCAGTCAAAAGTCCTTTACTGGGACAAGCAGTTGAAAGACCTTTACTGGGACAAGCAGTCAAAAGTCCTTTACTGGGACAAGCAGTCGAAACCCCCTCCTGGGTTATGACACCAGTAAACCTCTTCTGGGGTATTACACTTGAAACCCCCTCCTAGGATATGTCACTTGAAAACCCCTCCTGGGGCATGACACTTGAAAACCCCTACTGGGGCATGACACTTGAAGACCCCTACTGAGGTATGACATTTGAAACCCCCTCCTGGGATTTGACACTTGAAAACCCCTCCTGAGGTATGATACTGAAAAAACTCCCTCCTTCGGTATGACACTTGAAAATCCTTCCTGGGGTATGACACTTGAAAACCCCTCCTGGAGTATGATACTTGAAACCCCCTCTTGGGGTATGTCACTTGAGAAGAACTGAAGGCATGAGCACTAGGATGCTGACACTTGTCAACACTCCTGGGTTTGAGAAGGGAACAATCTTTAATTAAGTGGTCTGAATTTCCACAGTAGATGCAGAGATGTAACACCTGGCACTATTGGCGTTCAGCCGCTGATAGCCTAGGGCACGGGTAACTCTGATGCTTCACTTTACTTGGCATGGTCTTAGTTTTTTAGAAGTTTGAGATAGAAGCCTCTTCAAACTCGCAATGAAGAGGAGAGGGATTAGTAGTATCTAGAGAAACCAAAAAACTTGGGAATAGTCTGAAAAATTTTGGTGAATAGAAATTGTAACTGTTCCAATAATCAATGGAAAGTAGTCAGGAGTACAAGTTCAAAAGTGACAAGGGCTGAAAAGTTTGAGAACAATTGAGTGTAACTTGCATAATCAGGAAAAACTCTTTAGCAGAACTAGACACTTGAGTTTTATTCTGATTAACGAAACCCTGACAGGGTTAAGAATTCCCATCAAAACAATTGAAGTTGGGTTTTTGAAGATGAGACGCCGATGGAGATGACACAAGAGGAGAATTCTCAGGTAAAGTTGCTGGCGAAACTGAAACTACTGAGGCTAAAGTGGACTAAACAGAAATTAACTGTGTAGAAAATTCCTGAAGATAACGTGCCCCTGTTGTTGAGCTGCTTCTTGATTTTCCATATGAGAAGTAAGGTTCTGTATTGCCTCCATTAGGGCCTGTACAAACTGTCAGTGTCTGACGCTGGTGATCTTTAGTCTGGGGACTGGTGTCATGACCTGGTAGCGAGATTCCAATCCGGAGACTTGGAGTTGAGAGAACTAGGTGGGAGGCAGCAGAAAAACAATGGAGGATGTTGGTAGTGGCAGATAGAGGGAACACTAGAGATTAATTGGTAGAGACCTACATGGGAGAGAATATCACTGAATATCACTCAAGAGTGTAATGTAGGGAATGTCACTGAGGAGAATCACGTAGAGAATGTCACTGAGGAGTATCACATAGAGTATGTCACTGAAAGGTATCACATAGGGAATGTCACTGAGGAGAATCACGTAGAGAATGTCACTGAAAGGTATCACGTAGAGAATGTCACTGAGGAGTATCACGTAGAGTATGTCACTGAAAAGTACCACATAGAGCAGGGGTGGCCAACCAGTCGGAGGCAAAGAGCCAAAAAAGATTTGTAGTCAATCAAAAGAGCCGATAGCATGCGCACAAAAAGGGGGCATGGTTTATTTGTAACAAGGCCATGCCCCATATTTGTGTGCACGCCTTTGGTATGACATTTACAGGCACATGACCTTGTGTCATACCCCCGTTTTTAGTCACACTGGGGGATAGCCCAGGACATTGAAAATAAACATTTTACATAATCTTCCCAATATACATTTTTCACTGTTGAAGTGAAAGAAAAAGCCAGAGCAACATAGAAAACATTGAAATAGCCACATTCACATAAAATACATATTGAAATCCAGAACCACGTAAAATACATTGAGAATGCCAGTGCCCATTATGGTGTGCCCCCTATAGTTGTGCCCCATATGCAGTGCCCTCCTGTAGTTGTGTCCATTAAGCAATGCCCCCAGTAGTAGTGGCCCTTATGCAATCCCCCTGTAGCTGTGCCCATTATACAAAGCCCTCTGTAGTTGTGCCCCTTCTGCAATGCCCCCTGTAGTTGTGCCCCTTCTGCAATGCCCTCTGTAGTTGTACCCCATATGCAGTGCCCTCCTGTAGTTGTGCCCATTAATCAATGCCCCCTGTAGTTGTGGCCCTTATGCAATGTCCCCTGTAGCTGTGCGCATTATGCAAATCCCCCAGTAGTTGTGCCCCTTCTGCAATGCCCCTGAAGCTGTGCCCATTATGCAATGCCCCCCAGTAGTTGCCCCTTCTGCAATGCCCCCTGTAGCTGTGCCCATTAAGCAATGCCCCCCGTAGTTGCACCCCTTCTGCACTGTCCTCTGTAGCTGTGCCCATTAAGAAATGCCCCCTGACATCGTGGAGCTGGCACCGCTCCACGATGTCAGGGCTCCCGAGCCCCGCTGTGCCGTCGCTGCTGCTGCTTCTGCCGTCTGCTGGATCTAACTGGATCCAGCAGACGCGCGGGCTCCTCACATCGCGGGTGACGTCATGACATCACGGGCGCACTTCATTACTAAGAACGCTCGCCTCTGAAGCGATCAGAGGCTTCTTTAGCCTCTGATGGCTTTAGAGAACAGCGTTCTCAGTAACAATGGGGGTCAGCGGAGCGGCGAGCCGCATTGGAAGATCAGAAGAGCCTCATGCAGCTCGAGAGCCACGGGTTGGCCACCCCTGACAAAGAGAATGTCACTGGAAACGTAATGAAGTGAATGTCACTGGAGATTGCCACTGAAGATATCGCTGAAGATAGATAACAACACGAGATCCAGACGCAAAATAGTGTGGGAGTGTATCACTGGAGACAGTACTCAGATGATGTACTGAGGGCCTGATTCAGAGGTGGACATTAATGCATACGCATCCACACATTCCCACGCTCGCAGCTGTGAAAATATGCTAATGTTAGCAAAGATTACCTGAGCATAAAGACGCCCATTGCTGCCTTCATACTTGCATGCGCAATTGCATGCACACATAAATATCGGTAAAATCATAGGACATCGGTGGCCATTTTACCCTTGCGGTGGATCTGACCTGCCGCAGGCTAGGGAGCTCTTCTGCCATGCAGGGCTGCATATGCACTTGCAGTGGCTAATTTATGAACGCCCACGTAACGCTGTTCAAACACCCAGATACTCCTGCGTTTCCTTAACCACCCCCTGTCAACACCCCCAAATGGCCACTTCCTGTCAATCAATCTGCAATGGGCCTCTGTGGTCTGCGGCCTCGTACGGCGAATGCTGCATGTGCATGCGCAATGGCAAATAATCGCACAGTCTGCATGCAAATTGCAATAGCGTCCACCTCTGAATCAGGCCCTGAGTACACACTGGTGAATCCAGACACAGTATAAACACTGGAATAGAACACGGGAGACAGTACTCAGATGACGTACTGAGTACAGACTATTTGGAACAGAGGGTTAGTCAGGCAGATTTAGATTGTACTCTTGGCAAGTAGCAGCCTGTGGCCGTAAACAAGATGCAGTCTTTGGGCTGTGTGACAGCCTTGAGGGCTGGCTAGTTGTGGAAGCCTTGAGGGCTGTGTGGACAAGCCTGTGTGGTGCAGCCTTTGGCCTATGTGGCAGCCTTGAAGGCTGGTATGTCTTGGTTTGTTGTGGTCTGTGGGCCGAGTGCAAGATGCAGCTTTTGGGCTGTGTGGCAGCCTTGAGGGCTGGCATGTCTTGGCTTGTTGCAGCCTGTGGGCCGAGGGCAAGATGCAGCCTTTGGGCTGCGTGGCAGCCTTGAGGCCCCAAAAGTCTCTGGTGATGATGCACCTGGTTGCACACTATGACACTGAGATGCGACCAATGTTGGCGGGTTGACACTGGCATTGGTACACTGGATAGCGCACTTTGGACGATGAGGTGTGGCCAATGTCACCGGGCTGACACTGGCATTGGTACAATGGATTGTGCACCTTGGACACTGAGGTGCGGCCAATGTCACCAGGTTGACACTGTCGCTGGTACACAGGATTGCGCACCTTGGATGCTGAGGTGTGACCAATGTCGGCGGGTTGATACTGGTGCTGGTACGCTTGGGTATGTGAGTGCACTCTTTGCTGCTGGGATGACACTAGCGGCTGAGGGCAGATAAACACACCATGCCACCTAGATGACACAAGCAGCAAACAGCAGATGTAATGTGGACTGTGCCGCCTGGATGGAACAAATGGCAGAGAATTGACATGGAAAACTGGAATCTGGAACTCAACTGAACAAACAGACTAGCCACAACCGGAAACAGGTGAAAATGCTATCACCGGCATCGGAGCAATGTTCACAGCAGCGGGATATGGACTAAGGAGCCAATCCAGATGAGCCCCAGAATGAAAGACAGGAGGGAGGTGGAGTCTCAACGAATGGTGGCCCGGTGTTCGTCTCGCACAGGATTAGCAGTGTGGTGGCTTGTGACAGAACCCCCCCTTGATGAGGGGTTAAGGAACCCCTAGACCAAGTTTTTGTCAAGAAAGTTCTCAAAAAAATTTTCTCAGGGTAGGACCATTCAACAATCTTTCTGGAATCCAGGAGCATTCCTCCAGTCCATACCCTTTCTAGTGCACAAGGAACTGGAGACAGCCTCTGGAAATTCCAAGATTCCTTCCATGACAAATTCCTGGCGTCCATGAACAAGAACTGGTGGAGGTCTGACTGAATATTTATGAGAAAATCTGCTGGAAAGGAAAACAGGTTTCAGAAGAGAACAGTGGAAGGTGTTATTAATCGTGAGAGACCAGGGTAACTTTAGTTGGAAAGACACAGGATTCACTTGAGCAATGATTCTAAACTGCCTGATGAACTTGGGTCCCAACTTCTGCGATCTCTGGTGCAAGTTGATGTTCTTGGCAGACAGCCAAACCAAGTCCCCCACTTTAAGACTGCGAGGCCTATGGTGTCTGTCTGCCCAGACCTTGGAATGACCAGACGCCTGAAGAAGAGACTTATGAACGCTCTTCCAGACCCACCGTAACCTGGAGACCAACGAAGAAGAAGTTGAGGTTGATAAAGTCTCAAAGGAATTGCTCCCAAAATTGCAGAAAAACAGAGATACTGAGGAAGTGGAATGGCAGGAGTTGTTGTAGGTGAATACAGCAAATGGCAAAAGAGATAGCCAGTTGTTCTGATATTTGTCAATGAAGCAACGGAGATACTGCTCCACAGATTGATTGGCCCATTGGACTGTAGATGACACCCTGATGACAGGCTGACATTGATACCCAGTTCAGCACAAAAGCACCTCCAGAATCTAGCAACAAATTTGGTACCATGGTCGGAAACGATGACTAAGAGAAGCCCATGTTGTCTAAAATCATGCAGAACAAAAAGAACCACCAGTTCTTTGGCTGAGGGTAATTTGCCTAGAGGAACGAAATGTACCATCTTGGATAATCTGTCGACAATGGTCCAAATGACCTTACAGCGGAAAGAAGATGGAAGATCCACCACAGAGTCCATTGTGATATGTGTCCATGGTTTGAGAGGAGTTGGTAATGGACACAACAGACCAGCAGGAGAGGTATGGAGAGTCTTGCTTCTAGAACAGACATCACAAGCTGCCACAAACTCATGAACATCTTGAGACATGGACTGCCACCAGACAGAGCAGGAAAGAAGTTCAAGAGTCTTGGCGGCACCTGGATGACCCACAGTTTTGGATGAGTGGAAATCCTTAAGAACTGCCTTGCGAGATCTTTCCAGAACAAAAATTAAGCCTTGGGGCATTTCTGGAGTAGCTTCAGACTGACACTGTCTAAGAGAGTCTGCCAAGGTTCTTGTCAAGGCCAAATGAATCTGAGCAGATTGGCTGACTGTCTCCTCTCCATCAGTAGGACAATGGTCAACAGAAAAACTACAAGAAAGGGCATCTGCCTTCACATTCTTAGACCCAAGCCAAAAAGAGATGGTAAAATTGAAGCGGGTGAAGAATAAGGCCCATCGCACTTGTCTGACATTCAATCTCTTGACAGACTCAATATAAGCCAGATTTTTATGTTTCATCAATTCAGACACCACATGGTTAGCCCCCTCTGACCAGTGTTGTCAATCCTCAAATGCCCACTTGATGACCAGAAGCTCTCGGTTACCCACATCATAATTTCTCTCTACCGACTGAAATTTCCAAGAGAAAAACGCAAAAGGATGCAATTTATTGTCCTCCATATCCCTCTGGGAAAGAATGGCCCCTACTCCAACCTCAGAAGCATCTACTTCCACCACAAAAGGAAGGTTGGGATTGGGATTTCAGAGAACAGCAGCAGATACAAATGCCGTCTTGAGATGATTGAATGCGTGCACGGCTTTGGGAGGCCAATTACAAACATCCACCCCTTTCTTGGTCAAGTCCACGATAGGAGAGATGATAGTGGAGAAGGATTTGATGAATAGTTTAAGAATCCAAGAAACCACTGAATGGCTTTTAGAGATGTGGGTTGTTCCTTCACATCACATCACTCAGGGCCATGGAGAATCCCTGAGAGGAAATTATGTAACCCAAGAAGATCTCCTCTACCTCAAATTCTCACTTCTCCAACTTGGCATACAAATTATTATCCAGGAGTCTTTGCAGTACCAGTCTCACGTGTTGTTGAAGATGTTCCACGAACTTGGAAAATATGAGAATGTCGTCCAAGTAAAGAACAGCAAACACCCCCAGGAAATCTCTCAAGATCTTGTTAATAAAGTCCTGGAAGACGGCTGGGGAATTTGACAGACTGAACAGTATAACTAAATACTCGAAATGCCCCAAGTGGGTGTTGAAAGACATCTTCCATTCATCTCCTTCTCAGATGCGAATGAGGTTGTAGGCTCCGCGCAAGTCAAGTTTAGAAAAGATAGTTCCCTCCCGTATTTGGTCAAACAGGACAGAGATCAATGGCAAAGGATATGCATTTTTCACGGTAATTTTATTTAGTCCTCGAAAGTCGATGCAGGGCCGGAGAGATCCATATTTTTTTCTGCACAAAAAAGAAACCGGCACCTACTGGGAACTTGGATTGCCGAATGAATCCTTTCTCAAGAGCGTCCAAGATGTATTCTTGCATAGCCATATTTTCAGGAACAGACAAGGCATATAGCCTACCTCTGGGAAGACTGGAACAATCTCAGGGTCGATGAGAGAGTAAAACATCAGCTATCATTTTAGAGAAGACTTCCACCAGATCATGATACTGGGCCAGAATCGTAGGAGTTTCTGCTGAAACGACTGCTGCAAGACGAACTGGACGAGACAATGAAAAACGGGAAGAATCCCACTGAAGAATCTCCCCAGTCTGCGACTGGATGACTGGATTGTACTTCTTTAGCCATGGTAAACCCAGTACAATGAGAGCCATCGGGCACTGGAGTAGAAGAAAAGAAAACACTTCTTGATGAAGAGCACCAATGGTCAACTGTATAGGTGGTGTCCAGAAGGACATGGAAACTGAAAAAAAGATTCCTACCATCGAGGCCAACGACTGGGTTATCTAGAGATTCAGGAGAAAGTGCCAAAGTCTTGAAGAATGCCTGGTCCATAAAATTCTCTGCGGCCCCACTATCAATAAAGGCAGAGCATGAGACCTGGCCATACGAAGACTAGAGCAAGGTGGGGAAAAGGACTGAATTTCTTGGAGAGATGGATGCAAGGCCTAGATGCAACTCTCCACAACATCTAGACCTTTCCTTTTCCTGATGTGACAGGACAAAGTTGGGCCAAATATTATTTACCTTCGCACAGTCCCAGTGTGTGCCTCCTCTGTTTTTCTTCTGCAGGGAGATGGAAAGCTCCCAACTGCATAGGCTCCCAAGGAGAGGAACTAGAAGCTTGAGATGGCAGATTCTTCTCCAACATGCTCTCCCGGAGACATCGGTCAATATGGATTGTCAAACTCATAAGGTCACCCAGTGTGTCTGCGGAGTGATGTTGCACCAGGACGTCCTTGACCCGATC
Organism: Taudactylus pleione; assembly: GCA_031769625.1. Lineage (NCBI taxonomy): Eukaryota > Metazoa > Chordata > Amphibia > Anura > Myobatrachidae > Taudactylus > Taudactylus pleione. The sequence goes on from JAUIMM010000759.1 coordinate 9,410,633, forward strand.
TGATAGCCCCCATCGTAACTGACTCTGCAGAGCAGGATCATTTCATCCAGAGTCCACGGCCCACTTCAGGAACTCTGTACAGTAATCCTCCACTGCCTGGTTCTCCTGTTTCAGGGACCGAAGGCTAGCCTTGTCTGGGTCATCATAGAGTAGTCCTAGAGCCAAGAAAAAGGAATCCACGGTCTGAAGAGCCATTGAAGTGGAGGGGAGACTGAATGCCCAAGTCTGTGGGTCCCCTTGCAGGAGGGAAATCACAATCCCAACTCGCTGGACCTCGGAACCTGAGGACTGAGGCCTACACCTAAAAGGTAAACTTTGCATCTTTCTTTAAAATTGACAAAGTCCTTGCGACTCCCCAAAAAATGGTCGGGCAGATTAAGTTTGTGCTTGTGAACCATTGGATGGATGGCTGCAGCCTGCATCTCCTCAACCATAACAGAAAGTTCCTGTACTTTCTGAGTAAGCACCTGAATCTGGGCTGCCAGAATTTGTGCTAAATTCAGTCCGGGTTCCATGACTAATCCCCTATAAATTTTTTAGGGCCGGTGATAATGCTTGGCAAGTAGCGGCATGTGGCCGTAAACAATATGCAGTCTTTTGGCTGTGTGACAGCCTTGAGGGCTGGCTAGTTGTGGAAGTCTTGAGGGCTGGTTACTCTTGGCTAGTTGTGGCCCCTGGGCTGAGGACAAGGTGCAGCCTTTGGGTTGTGTGGATTGTACACTTTGGATGGTGCAGCCAATGTCGCTGGGTTGACACTGGCATTGGTACACTGGATTGCGTACCTTGGATGCTGAGGTGTGACCAATGTTGCCAGGGTGACACTGGCGCTGGTACGCTGGGTTGCGTATTTGGATGTGAGTGCACTCTTTGCCATTGGGATGACACTAGCTGCTGAGGGCAGAGAAGCACACCGTGCCACCTAGATGACACAAGCAGCAAACAGCAGATGTAATGCGGACTGTGCCACCTTGATGGAACAAACAGCAGAGAATAGGCATGGAAAACTGGAATCTGAAACTCGACTGAACAAACAGGAGACTGGCCACAACCGGAAACACGTGAAAACACTAACACCGGCATCGGAGCAATGTTCACAGCAGCAAGATATGGACTCAGGAGCAAACCTGGATCAGCACCAGAATGACAGACAGAAAGTAGGCGGAGTCTCAACAAACGCTGGTCCGGCGTTCGCCTCACACAGGATTAGCAGTGCAGCAGCTTGTGTCACACACACTGGTAATTCAGATGCAGGGGAAGCACTGTAGTATAATACTTGACATTAGTACATGGATGATGTACTGAGTACACACACTGTGAATCCAGACGCAGGAGAAGCACTGGAATAGAACACGGGAGATCTGCACTGGTGATTATCACTAAAGAGTAACACTGGTGATTTGCACTGGTGATATCTCACTGACAAATAGTACTGTAGAGAATCACAGAAGAATATCACTTCAGAAAGTCACTGAAGTATATCACTGGAGATCAGCACACAAGAATAACACTGAAATACATCACTGGATATCAGTACGCAGATTCACTGGAGATAATCACTGGAAGCATTCAGTGTGGAGCCTGGAACAATGCCAGTAGCAGCAGCTTCTAGGTGTAGACAAGAGTTGTACAGGCACCTTCCTGAAGTTCTGCTATATACCCTAAGATAGCTGTCCATTGGAGGAGAGTCAGCTGAGAACTGACAAGGCTACCATTGGATAAGAGACTGGCCAGGTGATACAGACAACATGGCTGCATCCATGGCCACCATCGCGGGAACTCCAATATGGAGGATCACGTAGAAGTTGTTATGTTCTGGGTTGTTTGTGGACCCGGGGTGGTAGCAGGAGCAATCACAGAAGTGGATTTGAAAATAAAAACTAGGATTTTTAATAAGTGCTTGAGTAGACATATAATGTGGCAGTAAACAAAAAGTCCAGGAACATATAAATGTGCACAAGAGTTCTGTGGTGGGAGTAATGGGTTAATGTCCAAGAAAAGCAATTAGAGCTGTCCAGGTGTGCAGGTAGTGAAACTGAAAATAATCAAGCCAGGTATGCAGGTAGTGAACTGAAAATAATCAAGCCAGGTATGCAGGTAGTGAACTGAAGCAATGAGCAGGATGTCAGCAGGCTCAGGCACTCAGGTATGGGCAAAGGTGATGGAGGAAGCGGGGTAGTCCAGTGGTTGCTAGGAGCTGACAGGCAGACTGGCAGACTGCGAATACACAGGAACAGGATAAGCACAGAGAACTCCCTCTCAGCTAGGCTGAGATACACGTTGCACTGGCAAAGAAGGAAGGCACTGACCCTTCCTAAATACCCCATGCCGTGCTGTTACTGGCCGGAGGGAACATGTGACTCACCAAGATTGGCCAGCCGCATCACATGGCCAGAAGGCAAGATGGCGGCGCCCATGCCAAACGGAATGGAGACGCCACCAGGCCTTACCAGCGCAGAGTGATAACACGCCCACACAACAATGCGCGCAGCCAAAGCCCCCCACCAGACACCAGCTCCTCCACCAGACAGCCCGCACAGGTAACACTCGCCTAGCACCATGCTGAAATACCCTGGCTGTGACTGAAGTCACCTGGGCCCCTAGGGAGAATACTCAGCATGTCTCCCACCACTGCACCTGACATCTGACCACACTTACTAGTCAGGGGAAGCCAGCACTGCGGCAAGTAACAGCCGATCCCAGGCTGAATCCTGACACTGAAGAAGTGTATCTTCGAGGTCAAATCTATTCCTTTCCTGGGATACATTATTTCATGTTCTGGTCTTAAAATGGACCCAGTGAAACTCTAAGTAATGCAGGAATGGTCACTTCCCAATACACTCAGGTCTGTTCAATGCTTCCTAGGGTTTGCTAATTAGTACCGCAAATTCATAAAGAACTTTTTCACCATCATTGTTTCAAATATTGCTGTAAAGGAAGCCTTTCAAAGAATCAAACAGAAGTTAATTTCTGCTCCTGTTCTTCATCAGCCTGATGTCAAACAGCCATTCATCTTTGAGGTTGATGCTTCTTCCTTATGAGTCGGAGCTTTGCTCTCTCAACGTGCTCCAGATGGTCTTCTCCACCCCTGTGGGTTTTACTTTAGAAAAATCACTCCGGATGAGTGCAACTGCTCTATTGGGGATAAAGAACTTCTCATTATTAAATTAGCCTTAGAAAAGTGGCACTATCTTTTGAAGGAGCTATGCATTCTATTTCCATCCTCACAGATCATAAGTTCCTCGACAGTCTCCAGCTGTGCAGTTACTTCCTCTCTCTGTTCCACATCAACCGTGGTCACATCTCTTGATGGACTTCATTATTATTATTATCATCCTTTATTTATATGGCCTCTTATACCTTCACACAGACCATTGTCTAAATCCGAGGCAAGCCAGATGGGCTGTTTTCTTCTCACAATTTAATTTCAAATGTTCTTTTCGCCCAGGGGTTCAGAATCAGAATGCTGATTTCCTCTCTAGCTCCATGGTGCTAGAAAATGAGACTACATCCATTGAGAAACATCTCATCATTGATCCAGTTGCTTTCTCAGTAGTCAGAGTAGAATCCTCACATCCTGTTGGGGAAAACCCTTGCCAAGCCTGCATTATGCAAGAAACTGCTACATTGGGTCCATGCTTCCCATTTTGCAGGTCATGCAGGCATACAGAAACCTTCGAGTTCATTTCCAGATCATACTGGTGGCCCTCTCTCAGAAAAGATGTCCAAGATTTTATTGCCTCTGGTAATATGTGTGCCCAGCATAAAGTTCCTCGACAGTCTCCAGCTGTGCAGTTACTTCCTCTCTCTGTTCCACATCAACCGTGGTCACATCTCTTGATGGACTTCATTATTATTATTATCATCCTTTATTTATATGGTGCCACAAGGGTTCTGCAGCTCCTCACAAAGAACATTAACAAATGAGCAAACTCGTAAAACAGCGACTTACAGTACAAGACAATACAGAATAAGAACATGGTTTATAAACATTGCTGCAGCGATCGTAACACTGAAAAAGCAGTAGGGCATCAAATACCAAGTGTTAAGTGCCCTTGTGGAGAGTTTTGAGTAGATGATCATATGAATGAGGGAAGGAAAATCACATAAGGGAAGAGGGCCCTGCTTGTGACAGCTTACATTCTATAGTGGGGAGACAGACAGGGGTGACACAGATAGGGTAGACAGTGAGGAAGAAGCATGTAAGCAGCAGGTTAGGATGAGAGCTGGAAGGCTTTGAAGTAGTGAGTCTTGAGAGCCCGTTTGAAGATTTGTAGAGCGGTGCAGAGTCTGATAGGGAGAAGGAGAGAGTTCCAGAGGTAGGGAGCAGCACAGGTGAGATCATGGAGGCAGGAGTGGAAGGAAGTGATCAATAGGCAAGAGAGGTGGGATGCATTTGTAGGAAAGGGAGGGAGATTAGTGTGATGTAGATGAAGGTGTGATGAAGTGAACCGACCTTCCGGTTTCTAACAAATTTAACACCATCTGTGTGGTAGTAGACTAGTTCACCAAGATGGCTCATTTCATTGCCGTGCGATCGTGGGATTTGCTTACTTTGGTAGCTGACAGCTACGTGCAAATGAATCTAGCGACCGGGTCTGAATCAAGCCCCTGCTTCCAAACTGGGTCAAACTGGGGACAGCACCCTTTTCACACTGTGGTGCAGACCCGAGTTACTCCCGGGTCAGCGCTGTTCACACTGCACTCATGTGCAGTGTATCTCTTCTGCTAGCGCAACATCTCCATGCGCCGGGAAATCCGGATCTCCCCATGCTGTAAACAGGACCCAGGTCGGATGACCCGAGTTACCCATTTACATGCAGGGTTACATGGATCGTTCCCGTGTTCAACACTACTTGCTACTCAAATTGGATTCCTGGGTCACTTGACCCGGAAAACCAACCTTGGACCCCTTTACACTGTGCCACGACCTGGGTTGACACACCAATAACCCAGGTTGAAGCGGCGGTGTAAAAGAAGTATGAGTCATATTCATACTAAAGGGCCTATTTATCAATGAGTATTATCATACGCAATAAGTGATAAAACTCATTGCATATGATATTTTGAAACAGATGACAGGAGCTGATTAATGAAACACTATTAGCATATGCAATGAGTTTTATCACTTGTTGTGAATAATAAAACTTGTTGATAAATACATTTTAGCCAATATTCTATACATACCTCTTTATAACACCAATCTGTGATAAAAATTTACTACTAAAGCTGGGTACACACTTGTCCAATCTTCGGGAGATCTGACTCCTGACTAACCGGTCTGCCCAACATTGGACAGGTGTGGACCCTCCGCAGACTGACCCGCACACCTGATCCTGGTCGTCTGTTGGATCTCCTGGTTTTTAATGATGTTTAAAAGCTAGGAGACCCGACTGCCGACTAGGTGACCAATTTTGTAGTTTGTAGGCAGCAGAGACTGGACCCGGCAGCCCAAAACACCATCAGCATGGCGGCAGTGCGGGATCCAGTGGGATCCACTGCTGCGGGACAAGGCAGATGTGGTGGTGGCACCGGGATGATGCTGGAGGTGGCTAGCATTACCTATGCAGTGTTTGGCAGCGGACGCTTGTTCGGCTTCCCATTTCAAAAATGGTGTGAAAGAGAGACAAAGTACCAACCAGGGGGTAGCTAAAGCTACATATCAGCTGTTCCATTGAACAGCTGATATATCTATACTACCCTGGTGGGTGTGTACACCCAAAATTTCTGTGAACAACATTGTTTACAGACATATCGGATCAGCCTTGCAGCACAGCAGATGGCCGATATCGACTGGTGTGTATGGGCGACACATCGATTGCTCGTACACATGCTACAGAGACCTGCCGATGAGTGACAGATCAACTGGGTGGGGAAATTTAAATGCCTGACCAGTGGTGACGTCAAACCCGGCACATCGGGCAGATGACTGGTAAGTGTGTAGTTACTTACCAATTGTCAACCTCTTGTGTACTCAGCTTTAGAAGCAGTTAACAGGAGCGTTCAGAGGCTTCTCTAACTATAATGAGGTGAGCTGGGTGCAAGGGGACACTGGCCCCCGCAGGTGCTGTGGGCCCCATAGCAACCACTGGTTTGTTAAGGTACCCATGTTTTACTTCTAAAAATGCATAAATCCTTATAATTTTTGCACCATTTGTGTATTTGCTTTTTTTTTTTTTTTTTTTTTTAAAACACTGGTTAACATTGACTCCAGAGAACAAATGCTTAAAGACTGTTTTTTATTCAATGTTAAAAACATTGGTACTTAAAATGTTTTCATTCAGTGTCCCACCCCAATTTCTCTGCTGGTGCTTTAAGTGGTTTGTTTTCTTAATGTTTTAAGTATATTTTATACATGCCTCTAGACTTCAGGGGTTTTTTTGCTTTAGGTGTCCACAGCAGCAGTGCAGCAGTGAGTGTTTCTCATTCTCTTCATCCTCAATCAGCTCTGCCTGTCTCAGTTTTTTTTTTGCTTGGTGTCTGAGCCCCTCCCCCAATCTATGAATAGCTTTAGCCATTTAATTATTTTGATGCAATGTTTAGTTACCATCGCATCAAAAGATTTAATGGTAGAAGCACTGCCATCATATGATGGTGGGCTTGCAATGTCCATGTCTAGGGAAAAGACAGTCCATAAAAGTCTTGTCCAATCGCCCACAATGGAATGGAGACAGCCCATAAAGGTAATTTTCAATCACCCACATTGGCATGAAGATAGCCCACAAAGGTCATGTCCAATACCCCACATTGGGTGAATTTAGAGATGGCTAATGTGTCATAGACAAACGCAGGGGGGGTTTTCATCTGCCTGGAAACCCCCCTCCCCAGCACACACCATGACCACAATATAAATAGTAATATAATAGAATGTTATATATTACTATTTCTATTGTGGTTATGGTGTGGGCTGGGGAGGGAGTTTCCAGATAACCGGACCCCCCCTACCTTTGTCTATGGGGTGGAAACAATATCTATCATCCAAAATATCAAGGTATGGAAAAAAAAACATATGTAGTGTATATCAAAATTAGGCTATATGTAACACTGCCCAATATATAGGCAACCCGCCCACAGACAGAATAAGACTAAAATAAATTCCAGCTTATTGAACTGGAACACGTCTTCAGTTGTACACTGTTTGGCTTCAAACACAGTTATCAATTCTACAATGCAACAATGTAACATTAGAACACAGTTTAATGATCGGAGCAATAGTTTAAACATATGTATAATATCCCTCAGATACACATATGTTGGCTACACAGTGGCAGATACAGTATATTGGCCCATGAATTAACCAATGTATCTTGTGAGCGCCGGCCAGTGTTTACCAGCGATATGTCTGTGAATGACAGCTGATATCCAGGGCAGGATTAAGGCTTGTGGGGGCCCTGGGGCAACTAAGTTGCATGGAGCCTACCCCCTCCCTGCCACACATTAAACATGCACACACACATATAATACATATGTAGCAAACATATATTTTATATAACGTACACACTAACAAACAAATATACAGTGTACACACACAAATACATACACACTAACACATATACATAGTACATACACAGTATACACACACTAGCACATATATACACATTAACACATACATACACACTAACACATACACAGTATACACACACTAACACATACTGTATATACAATAACATACACACACTAACACATACAGTACTATATATACAATAACATATATACACATATAGAATACTTGCATTCTATGCAGCTGCTGCTCACTACATTAGGCCCTGCCCCCTTGCACTGTACTGCCATTATTCACGGGTCATATGGGGGCGGTGCTTGTCATGTTGGCTCCACCCCCATTTCAGCAAAGGTAGTAGGTGGAATCGATCATCAGGGGGGGTTCTATGTACTTTGAACCCCCCCTGCATGGTCTAGTGGTGAGGGCCCCTCTGTGTGTGGGGGCCACGGGATGAATGCCCCTGTTGCCCTCCCCTTAATCCATCCCTGTCAATACCCAATACATCTATTGATATATTGGGGCATCATGCTGTGTATACTTGCTGCAGAGCCCACGTGGACCCGCAACACATTCCATGGTCAGCGGGACTGGCAGCCAGATGACAGAGGATAATTGTTCAGTGCATATGAACAACCATCAATCTGCAGATATATCTGTAAGGTGTGTAACCAGTTTTAGAATATAATCCCACACTTGTATTTTCACAATTAATATATCAATTATAGATGAGCACCGACCCCCATGTTTTGGTTTTGGAGCTGTATTATTTTTAGTTTTGGCAAAACTGCCCTCGCGGATGGCAGTTTAATATTAAACTAATGGCAGTGAAGTATGTAGTGAAAGATAGGTATATTGATTGATTAATCATTATTTATTACTGCTATAAAAAAACAAGGCGGAGAAGTGGACAACACTATTAAAAAAACATGCACCCAAAATGGATGAAAGTGATGCATTCATTAATTGAGTGATTCATTGATTAATTAATGATTGATTTATGGCCTTAAATGTAATTTTCTTAATCAAAGATTACATTGTTAATAACCAATGATTCCACACAATATAGAGAAGCCAAGAAACGTAATAGTTGCACTACAGAACAGCTAACTCCAAATCCACTGTGGGACAGCGCACAGGCGTAGTACAACATATTTTTTCAGCTTTAATTTGTATCTTAGCTCACACTGCATGGGGAGACACTGGGGGTCATTCAGACCCGGTCGTTAGCGCCAATGCGCTCGGACCGGGTCGATGGCCCCCCACAGAGCATGCGCACGACAGCGCCGGCGCCGTCGTGCGCATGCGTGAGACCTGCTACGACCGACAGTGCCGGTCGTAGTGGGTCTCGATCCAAAGGGGGTGAGCTGTCGATGTTGATTGACAGCTCGCCCCATTTGGAAGGTGGGCCAGGGGGGTGGCAGCCCAAATGGAGGCATTCCCATGGGAACACCTACTGTTTGGGGGCAGCCCCACTGACATCACTAGTGATGTCAGTGGAGAGCTTCCGGCTCTGACAGAGCCAGAAGCTCTCCGGGGCTTGCGACAAGGGAGACCCTACCCTAGGGTCTCATCGTAAGCCCCGATGGTCGCGATGGTCTCTGACCATCGTGACCATCACCGGAGCGGTCATTAGAGCTGTGGGTGTTAACCCACAGCCTAACAACCGCAACAGAGGCGGGCGGTCAGGATGCAAGTGGCCGCCCAGTTTCTGAGGGACCGCTTGCATCCTCCGACCGCCTCTGAATGAGGCCCACAGTGCTTTTATATGTAGGTGAATAAATGCACTGGGGGATAGTGCACACAGGTTGTATAAAAGAGGTTTGGCCTGCAGAGTCACAGTGCAACATCACTGTGTTACAGGCTAGTATAATATAAAATATTTCCTGCACTTTCAAAATAATAGCAAATTATTGTTTATCTACCTATACTGTAAATCTAGCTTGGTCAATATTAATAACAGTAGACTAAGGGGACTGGAGTGGACACAGCACAGCAGCAGCCACTAGGAGTGGAGAGGATGGACACAGCAGCAGCCACTGGACACAGGGACTGGATGGACACAGCACAGCAGGCCACTGGAGGTGGAGAGGATGGACACACCACAGCATCCACTGGACACAGCAGTAGTGACTGGACACAGGGACTGGAGTGGACACAGCACAGCAGCAGCCTTTGGAGTTGGAGAGCATGGACACAGCATAGCAGCAGCCACTGGAGTTGGAGAGGATGGATACAGCACAGTAGCCACTTGAGATGTTAGCACAGACTGGAGTCAGTGTGAAATGGTGACCAAATCACTGCAAGATGGACTTATAAAGAATCCAAAACTCAAGAGAATCCGATGCAAGGATGATGACCTTTTGCCTTGATTTGAAATCGAGGTGGGAACACCCGAGTCTGTGCTCAATTTCACTTGATCCATGAAGTTAGGGTGGGCTCGGCTTTCAGAAAATAGAGCCCGCACATCTCTAATATCAATACAAATACAGAAATATAGATACCACAAAGTCTTAACCACTTCAATTTCCCCTGACCATTTTGTCGGTGGTGCACATAATTTGGTTAAAATCCAGTGTTAATTTGAAACATTCACTATGTACAGTAGTTGCGTAGAATAAAAGGTGTCCCCTATCTAGCTATCCCCTCTAAACTCAGTACTTCAACCATATTTAATCGTTTTCTGTATTTGGAGATTTTAATCAGCTTTACTGTATACTCCATAATGCCAGTATTGGGATTCCTGCCACTTGAAAGCTCGTTATACATTTTGACCTTACTTTGTTGTGAAAGTAGCTTTGGCTATACTGAAATAATCAGTATATAATCTATTTCTACTGTGTTGCTGATGAGAGTCTGGACCTCATTCAGAGTCGGTCGTTGCGGCCGCACCGTCGTACGCCACCGATGTTCGCTATACTGCGCATGCGTAAAGTTCGCAATGCGTGTGCGCAAACTAGCCGCTACGATCAGAAATTTCTCTCTCCTTGAACACAGCCAGGTCGGTAGTTTGAGTGACAGATTGAGGCGTTTGTGGGTGGTAACAGGGGAAGGTCCTTGAAAACGGGGGAGTGGAGATCCGAACGCAGGCGTGCCTCATTATGCAAACGGCGTTTTATGGGAGTGCATACGGATTATGGGAATGCATAATTAACAAAGTAGCGTCATGGCACATGTGATATGGGAGGTTTTTACACTGACATGATCATAGAGCTTAAGAGAGGGTATGGCCAACCTTAAGCTCTACGACCAGTTCCGATGGTTCCCGATGGTCTCGATTAATCCTTATATGCCCGGAGATGACGTGCAATGCGTACGAGAAGGGGCGTATTTTTTTGTCTTCCGACCGCTTCCTCCTCTTGGTCGGCAAACTACCAATCTGAACTTAGGGACGCAACTTGCGAGGGAATCATTTGAATATCCGGCCCCTTTTTCCGTACGACCGTTTCGACCGACTCTGAATGAGGTCCTCTGTGCTTAAGCTTCCAATGTTAATCTTATCTCCTCAGCTATGGTACTTTCAGCCTCCTCTTCTTTTATCCCTGTAGCTGACTCCTTAATAACTAGAATTCTATGTAAAGATCGGTTTCATAAATGTGGAGGGGACATAAAATGTAAATTTATCTCTGATAGACTACTATTCAAGTAATGAATTGAGGTAAAAAGATCCTGCTTTCAGTTTGAATGGGAGCCTGGTTTATTATACATGCACCCACTGCTTTGGAGCAGGCTCCAGTGTCACTAGGGTGTCCTATGGCATGAGCAGCTGCAGGACAGATTTGGGGAACTCCCTCAGTAGGCAGGATACAGAGCAGCTCCAGTGACAGACAGGGCCGATGACAGAAGACAGTCAGGGGCAGTGACTATTATCCCACTTTAGAAGCGAGATGCTGCCAGGACTTTTGTTATAGCTGGCCACAGTATTTTTCTCTCCTCAGGCGAGGATTGGCTCGAAGTCTTCGCTGTTACATGGCACAGATGCCGTGCCTCCTAACTGATAGGATACAGCTCTCTCTGTATCTCACACTGCCCCTCTTTCTCTGAGAGGGAAAACACAGTATCACTCCACCCCTCTTTCTCTGATAGGCCAAATCGCAGGAGTCATCCAATACAGTTTCCTAAAATTCCTATAGCTGTTATACAGAGGCATGTGTCCCTTCTGAGCTCCAACTCTTTCCTTGTGCCAGCTTTGTTAAGTGATGTTCACTTTGGTGGTATCCAGGGGCACCAAGAGAGGGGAGGTACAGGTTACCCAGGTCTGGCACATGGCAGGGGGCCCGGTCCACTGGATGCACACTGCTGATTTTTTTTCTTCAACTTTTTTTTTAATAGCCACTTCTCAAACCATCGCGAGGCTCTCATCACCAGAAGGCAGCGTGGCTCTGTGTGGCAGCGGTGGGCGGGGTGATGGATCGCAGACAGTAGTAATCCAGGAATTGTCCAGGAATGATGATGTTCGTCCATGGAAGATGAGGTTTTGCCTCTTTCTGAGTTCCGTATTTTTGGAGGGAAAAATCCGAACTCCACGTGCAAACTCGAACCTATCCGAGCCTGCACATCCCTAATATATATATATATAATTTTTTTTTTTTTACATGTGTAGCCCCTAACATGATGTGACCGCACCCCCTCCATGGGGGGGCTGGGAAGTTACTGTACTGGGGTCTAGGATTTCTCTTAGCAGCCCTGGTGGTATCAAATATATATGGTCCAGTATTTTATGTACTGGCAAAAGGATTATACTGGACCAAGCTACCATTGCTTGCACAAATAGTCATGACACTCATGAAACCCTCATTTAAACAGGGATTTTGCCTCACAACAGTCCCCTCTACTGGCTTATATATTGCTGACCCATTTAACTGACACCTACTGTATGAGACCCTAAGGATGAGCTGGAAAAACATCCCTCTTAAGCTAAAGGGAAAAAGCTTCAAAGGGGAGATATCATAGGATTTCAATTAAGAAATGTGTGTGAACAGTCCACAACACAGAGCTTCCGGAAGTTGAGAGAGACCACAGTCAACACCACAGGCTGTGGTTGAATATAATTTGACATTAGGTAGATGACAATGCAGACCAACACTTTAAAAACTGTCAAATAGGCCTTAAAATGCATTATATATTTTATCACAATATTTACCCACCTATTACACCAATCAATTTGGAAAATGTTCATTAATGTGGCAAAAACCACCTACAATTTAGACTTGAGCTGGCAGACTTTGTGCTGTGCCATGTTTCAAAATCAAAATTGTTGAACTACTGTTAAGTTTAACAGTATATAAAATCTGAATACAGTAGTTTTAACATTTTTAAGTTTCAAGTTCTTTAAATTTATTAATTTGTTTCAAAAAAATTGTGTTGGGTAAGTTTTAAATAAATGTTCTTGACCTAATTTAATTAATAACAAGGTAAGAATAGTTGTTGTTTGTTTTTTAATAAATAAACAAAAATCAGAAAGTAGTAATGTGGTCTAAGAAACCTTACCATCAATCATTTGTCAGACCATACATTGTAAACGCTGCTGTTACTTAGATCCACATGTCAGGATGAACCAAGATAGATGTTCATGAATTGTTTAAATGTGTCACAATGTACATTGATATCACTTGTCAAACACAACATAATGAGCTGCATACCCTGTAATGACTGTGATCCACTAATTAGACACAGGTGCATAACAAACCTTATACTTATGTGTTGAAAAATACACTGAACCATGGTTTCAGGATTATTATATCTAATTACACCCTGGGTCAATTATCATACATGAATATTTAAAACAGAGTTGCTCTTCTTCAGCCAGTAACATACCTCCCAGCAAGGTGAGCCTTGCCATATAATTGGGAAATATAAGAAACAGTAATTAGTTCCTTCTGTCTTATTTCCCCTTGTACAGCTGCTATGGAGGTCACACCTTTATCATGTTTCATACATTAAAACTGAAATTTCAAGTGGAACCTTTCTACCTTGATCACTGTAACCAAAGACATGTAAGAAAATGGGGAAACAGTATAAGATACACTTTAGATGCATTTACTAAAGAATGGGAAGTTAAGACTTCCATATGCTATTGTTATATGTCACCATAATGTACCTCCTTAACATGCTTGTTCTGTTGTAGAATTACACAAAGAATGGCAAAAACTGTGTTCACTATGGAAGCCATGTACTTGAATTAATTTCAGCCTATGCTTAAATAATGCTACATGTTGAACATTTGACCTGTCAGAAAATCTATGGACACCAATATTGTCCCGAAAAATTTCAGACAACATCGACACAATATATTTTTCCACAATTCATTTATCCGCTACTCAAGAAAAAACTATTCAGGGACAGCTAATCCTCCCCCTTCTTGTACGATCATTTACTCCTAACTACTCAATTGGCACCTAACACTTGGTTGCTGACTCCCTGCTGTTTGTGTTATGCAGCAATGTTTATAAACCTTGTCATTGCCTGCATTGTTATGTACTGTTAATAACAGTTTTTCTTGAGTGCTCATTTATGTACTGTGTAAGGTGCTGTGGAACCTTTGTGGTGCCATATTAATAAAGCATAATATATATATATATATATATATATATATATATGCCCTTCCCAGTGCTTCTCTGACTTGAATACATACTGCTCCCACCCCCACATGCTCTTCCATCTCCCAAGTGGAGTTTCCATGAAGGAGCATATGGGGGAGAGCAGTATGAAGAAGCACTGGGAAAGGGATATACAGATGGGCCCAGCTAGTTTGTTGCTCCATACGCCATGTAGTCCACCATGCATCTCACAGTAGACCACCTTGAGTCATGCTTTTCAGTATGTATCAAAAGCGGAATGTAGCATGGCGCTGGAAAAAGTCATAGCATGTCATACAACTTTTTGTGCACCAGGTGTCGCTTTTCCTAAACTACACAGTGCATGCGTCAGATTTCCAACGTATATGCTGTATCACCACCCGATGAATTACTGACAGAAGCTGTGATTCGGTACACTATAGTACAGCATTTTCATCATGGAATCAGGGCTCTAGAAGAATGTGTAATAACATTTTAAATCAGTACAGTATGTGTGTGAGTCCTGTAGTTTTGTAAAAATATTTCACATGCATGCACAGCTTTCAATGAAATGGGATGAATTAATATTCACTAATGCTTCCCCACCATCATTAGCTTCTATCAATGCCATGGCATGCTGAGCCTGCTATTGACATTATACACAGTGCCTGCCTGTAATTCACACACATCACACAACATACACGACAGGTGCAGCACTTGATACAGTTGGCATGTGTGGGCTACAGTTTTGGGTGAGCACCTTGCAGAGTGGGCGTCCCGGGTTCGAGACCTGGAAGGGAATAATATATATATATATTTAAAATCTTCACTACAGTATTATAAATAAATCACTTGATGTGCGAGTTCTTTCATGTATTGATCATAAGATGCACACCCAGCATTATATAAAGACCAAGCAACTGAAGTTCATCAATCGCTTTTATTCAATGCCGCCGCATGCTGTGCCTGCTATTGACATTGTACACATACCCTCCTGTAATTCGCACGTCACATCACATATTGTACATGACTGGTGTGGCTCTTGATATGGCTGGTGTGTCTTGGCTAGAGTTTTGGGTGAGCCACTTGCAGAGTGAGCGCCCTGAGTTTGAGACTTGGAAAGGGAAAGTTTTTTGTTTTTTTTATTAATCTTCACTACAGGATTAAAAAGAAATCACTTGGTGGTGTGTGAGTTTTGTCATTTATACAAATACATATAGCTCTCTATCTGTGTTCACCAAAAGACGCACACACAACATTGCATAAATACAGAGCAATTAAAGTTCAGTATTGTTAAGCAAGTCTACTGAAGTCAATACATTGTCAACTTCCCAGCACCTGCAATTTGTATGCTACTCTATTCCACCCAGCTGTATTTTACATATAAACGCCATGCACTAGACATTGTATTGTACACATTTCCTGCATCATGCCGTCCTGATGCTTACTCATTCCTGACAATATGGCAGCTCGCTACAGGCCTTATAGCAGGGGTGAGTTGCTGATGCTGGCCTGTTGGTGGGACAGGGTGCGCACCAACAATCAAGAGAAATGGCGGGTATATATGAACACCTGCCGTGATATCCTGTATAAGTGCGGGTGGCAACAGACACTCCACTCCTTGCAAAGAAGGTGGAGCAATCTCATTAGCATGGGCACCAAGAGGGGGGGAGCGGGTACAGTTTACCCGGGCCCGGGCTTGCTAGAGGGGCCCAGCCGGGTCCAGTATTGCCCCCCCTCCCTCACAGCAGCTCAGCACACAGCTTGTGCTGGGCTGCAGTGCGAGACTGCTCACGGCTGCTGCATCAGCTGGAGCAGTCTGTTATGGCGGTGGGGGGGAAATGATCACACTGAGCGCGCACCCCCCCGCTTAGAGGTGGGTGCAGGGTTGATTATGTATTGTTTGGTGCATTTTAAAGAGTTAAAAATATTATCTTGCTGTGGAACTGCAGGTCCCAGCAAGCCTTCCCTGTATGCTGGTACTTGGAGAACTACAATTACCAGCATGTGGGGCATTACAGGCCCACTGGTACCTGTAGTTCCACAGCAAAAGAAATATTACATAAACATAAAGCACACACACTATACTAGGGGTGAGCGGGTTCGGATTTCTGAAATCCGAACCCCCCTGAGCCCCCCCGATCCGAGTCCGATCCGAGTCAGGCTCGACTTTTCCCGCCTGACTCGGATCTGAAATCGAGGCAAAACGTCATCATCCTGCCTTCTGAGTCTCGCGGGTTTTGGATCCTATATAAGATACCCGCGTCGGCGCCATTTTCTCACTCGGCTGTGGACAGTGAAGAGGGAGGGTGGGAGTTAGGGCTGTGTAGTGTAGTGTAGTGTAGTGCAGCTGTTGTCCACTACTTCAAAGTCCATAGGGGCTGGCTGTGTTGTGCTGTGCTGCTGGTGTTAATAGGGGCTGTGTCCACTACTTCAAAGTCCATAGGGGCTGGCTGGACTGTGTTGTGCAGTCAGTTCTCCATAGGGGCTGTGTCCACTCCAAAGTCCTGTGCAGTGTCCCAGTCCTAAAGGGGTGCTGTAGTGTTGTCCAGGGGGTGCTCTGTCCATCAGGGGAGCTCCCCCCAAGTGCTAAAAAAATAAAATATTTTCTGTGTTTGTGAATTGTGTGCGCAGTAGCCGCACGTGCATCAACAAAGTAGTGCCAAGCGTGCGCCTGTGTCATAAGTAAAGGGCCGGCTGGCTTGACCGTTAAAGGGTGCTGTAACCCCCGAAAGTACACTCCAGTCCAAACCAAAAAAAAAATAATTTTCTGTGTTTGTGAATTGTGTGCGCAGTAGCCGCACGTGCATCAACAAAGTAGTGCCAAGCGTGCGCCTGTGTCATAAGTAAAGGGCCGGCTGGCTTGACCGTTAAAGGGTGCTGTAACCCCCAAAGTACACTCCAGTCCAAACCAAAAAAAAAATTATTTTCTGTGTTTAGCCGCACGTATATATCAAATCGATATAACATAAATGGAGGACCAAACTGTCTCCGATAAAAATAAAATAGAGAAAGATCAAGAACCACTTCCTCCTAGTGCTGAAGCTGCTGCCACTAGTCATGACATAGACGATAACATGCCATCAACGTCGTCTGCCAAGGCCGATGCCCAATGTCATAGTAGAGGGCACATACAATCCCAAATGACAAAGTTCAGGAAAATGACCTTGAAACAAACATTTAAATCAGCTGAAGAGAAATGTAAACTTGCCAATATGCCATTTATGACATGGAGTGGCAAGGAACGGCTAAGGTCGATCCCTAGTATGTTCATGACTAGTGGTTCAGCTTCACATGACGATGGAAGCCCTCCTCCCACTAAAAAAATCTAAAGAGTTAAGCTGGCAAAAGCACAGCGAAGAACTGTGCTTTCTAAGAAGATATCACAAATCCCCAAGGAGAGTCCAAGTGTGGTGGTGGTTGCGATGCCTGACCTTCCCAGCACTGGACGGGAAGAGGTGGCTCTTTCCACCATTTGCACGCCCCCTGCAAGTGCTGAAAGGAGCACCCACAGTCCACTTGCTGATATGCAAATTGAAGATGTCACTGTTGAAGTACAACAGGATGAGGATACTGGTGTAGCTGGCGCTGAGGAGGAAGTTGGCGAGGAGAATTCTGATGGTGATGTGGTTTGTTTAAATCAGGCTCCGGGGGAGACAGTTGTTGTCCGTGGGATGAAAAAGCCCATCACGGTCATGCCTGGGCAGAAGACCAAACATTCCACCTCTTTGGTCTGGCAATATTTCTATCCAAATCCGGACAACAACTGTCTTGCCATATGTACCATATGTAAAGGTGAAATAAGTAGGGGTAGGGACGTCAACCACCTAGGAACATCCTCCCTTATATGGCACCTGCAGCGCGTTCATAAAAAGTTACTGTCAAGTTCAGAAACTTTGGCTAAGACCGTAAGCAGTCCAGGGACACCAAAATCCCGTTGTCCTGTTGTATCCAAGCGCCTGCAAACCACACCGTCAACTCCCTCCTCGTCAATTTCCTCCTTAGTCAGGATCGGAAGTAGTCCTGCAGGCCATGTCACTGGCATGACTGACTCTCCTATCCGGGATTCCTCCGGAGGATCCTGCATTGCTACGCCTACTGCTGCCGCTGCTGCTGTTGCTGCTGCTGGGAGTCGTTCATCATCCCAGAGAGGAAGTAGGAACACCACTACTTTTACTAAACAATTGACCCTCCAACAGTCCTTAGCGAGGAGGATGAAGTACGACAGCAGTCATCCTGAAGCAAAACGTATAACTGAGGCCTTGACTGCTATGTTGGTGTTAGATGTGCGTCCGGTATCCGCCATTAGTGCAGTGGGATTTAGACAATTGATGGAGGTAGTGTGTCCCCGGTTCCAAATCCCGTCTAGATTCCACTTCACTAGGCAGGCGATACCGAGACTGTACAGAAACGTCAGAAAAAGTGTCCTCAGTGTCCTGAAAAATGCCATTGTACACAATGTCCACTTAACCATGGACATGTGGACAAGTGGAACAGGGCAGACTAAGGACTATATGACTGTGACAGCCCACTGGGTAGATGTATCACCTTACGCAGCAACAGCAGCAGCGTCACCAGTAGCAGCATCTCAGAAACGCCAGCTCGTTACAAGGCAGGCTACGCTGTGTATCACCGGTTTCAGTAAGAGGCACACCGCCGACAACCTCTTAGAGACACTGAGGGAAATCATCGCCCAGTGGCTTACCCCACTTAGACTCTCCTGGGGATTTGTGATATCTGACAACGTCACCATTACATCTGGGCAAATTCCAGCATGTCCCATGTTTTGCTCACACAATAAACTTGGTGGTGCAGAATTTTCTGAAAAGCGACATGGGCGTGCAGGAGACACTTTGGGTGGCCCGAAAAATTTCAGGCCACTTTCGCCATTCAGTGACTGCGTGCTGAAGACTGGAGCGCCAGCAAACACTCTTGAACCTGCCCCGCCATCACCTGAAGCAAGAGGTTGTGACGCGGTGGAACTCAACCCTCTATATGCTTCAGAGGATGGAGGAGCAGCAAAAGGCCATTCAAGCCTATACATCCACCTATGACATAGGCAAAGGAGGGGGTATGCATCTGACTCAAGCGCAGTGGAGAATGATTTCCGTGTTGTGCAAGGTTCTCCAGCCCTTCGAACTTGCCACACGTGAAGTCAGTTCAGACACTGCCAGCTTGAGTCAGGTCATTCCCCTCATCAGGCTTTTGCAGAAGCAGCTGGAGAAAGTGAAGGAGGAGCTAAGACGGAGCGATTCCGCTCGGCTTGTGGGACTTGTGGATGAAGCCCTTCATTTGCTTTGCCAGGATTCCAGGGTGGTCAATCTGTTGAAATCAGACCACTACATTTTGGCCACCATGCTCGATCCTAGGTTTAAAGCCTATGTGGTGTCTCTCTTTCCAGCCAACACAAGCCTGCAGAGGTTCAAAGACCTGCTGGTGAACACACTGTCAGCTGAAGCGGAACGTGACACGTCAACGGCTCCTTCTTCATTTTCTCCGGCAACTGGGGCTGCCAGGAAAAAACTTAGGTATCCTAAGCAACCCGCTGGCGGTGATGCAGGGCAGGCAGGACCAAGTTTGGACATCTGGTCCGGACTGAAGGACCTGGCAACAATTTCTGACATGTCTACTGTCACTGCATATGATACTGTCACCATTGACAGAATGGTGGAGGATTACATCGGTGACAGCATCCAAGTAGGCATGTCAGACAGTCCATACATGTACTGGCAGGAAAAAGAGGCAATTTGGAGGCCCCTGTACAAACTGGCTCTATTTTACCTGAGTTGCCCCCCCTCCAGTGTATACTCCGAAAGAGTGTTTAGTGCAGCCGGGAACCTTGTCAGCGAAAGGCATAGGAGTTTGCTTCCACAGAATGTGGAGAAGATGATGTTCATCAAAATGAATTATCAGCTCTTCAAGGGAGACCAGCCTCCAGAAGGTACAGAGGGACCTGTGGTGGTGGATTCAAGTGGGGACGAGTTAATACTTTGTGAGGATGAGGATGTACACACTGAAGAGGGTGAGGAATCGGTGGATGAGGAGGATGAGGATGACATCTTGCCTCCGTAGAGCCAGTTTGTGCAGGGACACATTAATTGCCAGCTTGTTTTGTGGGGGCCCAAACAAACCAATCATTTCAGCCACAGTTGTGTGGCAGACCCTGGCGCTGAAATGATTGGTTTGTTAAAGTGTGCATGTCCTGTTTTTTACAACATAATTTCCAAGGACAATTCCATCTTGCACCTCTTTTTTTTCTTTGCATTATGTACAGTTTGGGGCCTAGTTTTTCTAACTGCCATCCTGTCTGCCACTGCAGTGTCACTCCTAGATGGGTCACGTGTTTGTGCCGCCCACTCGTGTCGCTTAGCATAGTCATCCAGCTACCTCGGTGCAACCTTTTGGACATAAAAACACTATTGTGAGGTGTGAGGTGTTCAGAATAGACTGGAAATGAGTGGAAATTAAGGTTATTGAGGTTAATAATAGCATAGGAGCAGAAAAACCTACAAATTCTGTGATTTTAGCTGTTTTTATTCTTTTTTTCAAAAAAATACAGATCCAAAACACAAAACCCAGAACCCAAAACACGGAAGGGTGGTTTTGGCAAAACCAATCCAGATCCAAAACACGAAGAAAGATCCAGATCCAAAACCAAAACACAAAACACGAAAAGTGGCCGGTGCACACCCCTACACTATACCCAAGTAAGAGTTCATTAAAATATACAGTACATGCACATACATATGTATACACACTATCTCACATACTGTACTCTCCTATGTATTCCTGAAGCCATCATGTCCTCTTCTCCATGTAGAATACATAGGGTACCTGTAAAAAAAAAAACTTCCTCCTACTGTATGCATAGATTATGACACGCCTCTCACATGCACTGTAGCAGTACACGTCAACTCATACTGTACTGTACAGTAGGTGTTGCTTTCACATTCTCCCTAAAGTGCTTTTTCACACCTTAAAGTACAGTAGTGTTCATTCTACCACCCTTGCTCTAATCAGTTACCGTATGTGGACATAACTGTTTTGTTTTTCTGAAAGGCAAACTTGTAGACGTGATGTATCGCTACAGATACTGTACTGTATTTTTAATATAATTAAATGTTTTATTAGGTACATAATGCCCTCCTCAATGATTAGGTGCAGGGTACTACATTAGAATGAAAACTACAGTATAAGGGCTCTACCATGTGTCTTTTTTCTAAGGACATTACAGTCATGTGTGGCATACTGTATAAATGCACTGCTAATGTGTGGCATAATGTCTATAAGGGCACTAGTAAACTGTGTCATAATGTCTGTAAGGGTTCTAGTAATGTGTGCCATGATGTCTATAAGGCTACTGTAAATTACTGTACAGTACATTAGTGTTTTTATTGTTAACAGGAATTCCATTAAAGGAGGTGCCACAACCATCTAGTTGGTAAGTTATGTACAGTCTTTCAGTATACTGTCTTTGTTTCTGCTGTTATGTGGTGTTCTGGTAAAGATTTGTACTGTAGAGTAGGGTTTTATTTGTTACCAAACTGTTTAACCACTTAACTGACGAATTATTTTTCCAAAAACCGCTCCAAAATTGTCGGTTTCTTTTATGATTGAATTAGGTCACGGACATAATTTTAAACTTATCCATCACTATTTTATTTGAAAAAATTTTTTTTTTAAAACATAGTATAACATAAAAATAGCAATTTTTATGTTATACTGTAGTGATGGCCATTGACTGCTGTAGCATCGATGGTTCATCTATTGTTTCACAATTAGTCGAGGAGATCTGTGTAGACCTCAACTGCCGATGTTTCATAAACATCGATCGAGGATTACCATCGATGGTGCTACATTGATGGCCACCAGCAATGGCAAACCACTTGTTTTCAGCCAGAGCATCGATGGTTTGTAAACCATCAATGGTCAGTTGCCATCCCTAATCAGAGGCTCTGCGAGAGCCATCGATAGATATATCTATCTATCCATCTATCGATGGCTATCGCAGAGCCTATATATATATATATATATATATATATATATATTCATGTTTTTACAACTGTATACATGGGCACTTGGGGAGGCAGAGCTGAGGCCGGAAAAGTGTTGGCGGGGCAGCAGGGGACATGGCACAGATGCCGCACCTCCTAACTGATAGGATACAGCTCTTTCTGTATCTCACACTGCCCCTCTTTCTCTGAGAGGGAAAACACAGTATCACTCCACCCTTCTTTCTCTGACAGGCCAAATCGCAGGAGTCATCCAATACAGTTTCCTAAAATTCCCATAGCTGTTATACAGAGGCATGTGTCCCTTCTGAGCTCCAGCTCTTTCCTTGTGCCAGCTTTGTTAAGTGATGCTCACTTTGGTGGTATCCAGGGGCACCAAGAGAGGGGGGGTACAGGTTACCCAGGTCCGGCACATGGCAGGGGGAAGCACACTGCTGAATTTTTTTCTACAACTTTTTTTTTAATAGCCACTTCTCAAACCATCGCAAGGCTCTCATCACCAGAAGGCAGCATGGCTCTGTGTGGCAGCGGTGGGCGGGGCCTGATGGATCGCAGACAGTAGTAATGCAAAAGGGACGTGCCGCTACACCATACCCCTTTACATATAGGCCACACCCATTTTCGTGAGCATGCACCGAAGGCACATGGATATCCCGAATGCAGCTCATCCAATGTTGGGAGCTATGATATTTATATATATATATATAATTTTTTTTTTTTTACATGTGCAGCCCTGCCCCTAACATGATGTGACCACACCCCCTCCATGGGGGGGCTGGGAAGTTACTGTACTGGGGTCTAGGATTTCTCTTAGCAGCCCTGGTGGTATCAAATATATATGGTCCAGTATTTTATGTACTGGCAAAAGGATTATACTGGACCAAGAACATAGAGACCTACCATTGCTTGCACAAGTAGTCATGACACTCATGAAACCCTCATTTAAACAGGGATTTTGCCACACAACAGTCCCCTCTACTGGCTTATATATTGCTGACCCATTTAACTGACACCTACTGTATGAGACCCTAAGGATGAGCTGGAAAAACATCCCTCTTAAGCTAAAGGGAAAAAGCTGCAAAGGGGAGATATCATAGGATTTCAATTAAGAAATGTGTGTGAACAGTCCACAACACAGAGCTTCCGGAAGTTGAGAGAGACCACAGTCAACACCACAGGCTGTGGTTGAATATAATTTGACATTAGGTAGATGACAATGCAGACCAACACTTTAAAAACGGTCAAATAGGCCTTACAATGCATTATATATTTTATCACAATATTTACCCACCTATTACACCAATCAATTTGGAAAATGTTCATTAATGTGGCAAAAACCACCTACAATTTAGACTTGAGCTGGCAGACTTTGTGCTGTGCCATGTTTCAAAATCAAAATTGTTGAACTACTGTTAAGTTTAACAGTATATAAAACTCGAATACAGTAGTTTTAACATTTTTAAGTTTCAAGTTCTTTAATTTATGAATTTGTTTCAAAAAAATTGTGTTGGGTAAGTTTTAAATAAATGTTCTTGACCTAATTTAATTAATAACAAGGTAAGAATAGTTGTTGTTTGTTTTTTAATAAATAAACAAAAATCAGAAAGTAGTAATGTGGTCTAAGAAACCTTACCATCAATCATTTGTCAGACCATACATTGTAAACGCTGCTGTTACTTAGATCCACATGTCAGGATGAACCAAGATAGATGTTCATGAATTGTTTATATGTGTCACAATGTACATTGATATCACTTGTCAAACACAACATAATGAGCTGCATACCCTGTAATGACTGTGATCCACTAATTAGACACAGGTGCATAACAAACCTTATACTTATGTGTTGAAAAATACACTGAACCATGGTTTCAGGATTATTATATCTAATTACACCCTGGGTCAATTATCATACATGAATATTTAAAACAGAGTTGCTCTTCTTCAGCCAGTAACATACCTCCCAGCAAGGTGAGCCTTGCCATATAATTGGGAAATATAAGAAACAGTAATTAGTTCCTTCTGTCTTATTTCCCCTTGTACAGCTGCTATGGAGGTCACACCTTTATCATGTTTCATACATTAAAACTGAAATTTCAAGTGGAACCTTTCTACCTTGATCACTGTAACCAAAGACATGTAAGAAAATGGGGAAACAGTATAAGATACACTTTAGATGCATTTACTAAAGAATGGGAAGTTAAGACTTCCATATGCTATTGTTATATGTCACCATAATGTACCTCCTTAACATGCTTGTTCTGTTGTAGAATTACACAAAGAATGGCAAAAACTGTGTTCACTATGGAAGCCATGTACTTGAATTAATTTCAGCCTATGCTTAAATAATGCTACATGTTGAACATTTGACCTGTCAGAAAATCTATGGACACCAATATTGTCCCGAATAATTTCAGACAACATCGACACAATATATTTTTCCACAATTCTTTTATCCGCTACTCAGGAAAAAATTATTCAGGGACAGCTAATCCTCCCCCTTTTTGTACTATCATATTAGGTGCATACACACACAACGATTTTTTGAACGATTATCGTTAAACGATATCGTTTAACGATAATCATTTGTAAAAATCGTTCACTTTCTGAGTCAAACGATAAACGATTTTCGTTCATGCGCGTTCACGTTTGTAGTTTGTAGTTTGTAGTTCAGTCAGACTTGTCAACTCAACGATTTTCAGTAAGGGAATATGCAAAAATCGTTTGTAGTTCTAAAAAATCGTTAATTACATTTAAATGAACATAGTAAATGAACAACTTTAGTAAACGATTTTAGTTCATTTTATCAAGGTAGAAAATCATTTACTAAAATCGTTCATTAACTCAATCGTTGTGTGTGTATGCAGCTTTACTCTTAACTACTCAATTGGCACCTAACACTTGGTTGCTGACTCCCTGCTGTTTGTGTTATGCAGCAATGTTTATAAACCTTGTCATTGCCTGCATTGTTATGTACTGTTAATAACTGTTTTTCTTGAGTGCTCATTTATGTACTGTGTAAGGTGCTGTGGAACCTTTGTGGTGCCATATTAATAAAGCATAATATATTTATATATATATATATATATATATTATAAACATATATATGCCCTTCCCAGTGCTTCTCTGGCTTGAATACATACTGCTCCCACCCCCACATGCTCTTCCATCTCCCAAGTGGAGTTTCCATGAAGGAGCGTATGGGGGAGAGCAGTATGAAGAAGCACTGGGAAAGGGATATACAGATGGGCCCAGCTAGTTTGTTGCTCCATACGCCATGTAGTCCACCATGCATCTCACAGTAGACCACCTTGAGTCATGCTTTTCAGTATGTATCAAAAGCGGAATGTAGCATGGCGCTGGAAAAAGTCATAGCATGTCATACAACTTTTGTGCACCAGGTGTCGCTTTTCCTAAACTACACAGTGCATGCGTCAGATTTCCAACGTATATGCTGTATCACCACCCGATGAATTACTGACAGAAGCTGTGATTCGGTACACTATAGTACAGCATTTTCATCATGGACTCAGGGCTCTAGAAGAATGTGTAATAACATTTTAAATCAGTACAGTATGTGTGTGAGTCCTGTAGTTTTATAAAAATATTTCACATGCATGCACAGCTTTCAATGAGATGGGATGAATTAATATTCATTAATGCTCCCCCACCATCATTAGCTTCTATCAATGCCATGGCATGCTGAGCCTGCTATTGACATTAAACACAGTGCCTGCCTGTAATTCACACACATCACACAACGTACACGACAGTGCAGCACTTGATACAGTTGGCATGTGTGGGCTACAGTTTTGGGTGAGCACCTTGCAGAGTGGGCGTCCCAGGTTCGAGACCTGGAAGGGAATAATATATATATATATTTTAAATCTTCACTACAGTATTATAAATAAATCACTTGATGTGCGAGTTCTTTCATGTATTGATCATAAGATGCACAACCAGCATTATATAAAGACCAAGCAACTGAAGTTCATCAATCGCTTTTATTCAATGCCGCCGCATGCTGTGCCTGCTATTGACATTGTACACATACCCTCCTGTAATTCGCACGTCACATCACATATTGTACAGAGCAATTAAAGTTCAGTATTGTTAAGCAAGTCTACTGAAGTCAATACATTGTCCTCAACTTCCCAGCACCTGCAATTTCTATGCTACTCTATTCCACCCAGCTGTATTTTACATATAAACGCCATGCACTAGACATTGTATTGTACACATTTCCTGCATCATGCCGTCCTGATGCTTACTCATTCCTGACAATATGGCAGCTCACTACAGGCCTTATAGCAGGGGTGAGTTGCTGATGCTGGCCTGTTGGTGGGACAGGGTGCGCACCAACAATCAAGAGAAATGGCGGGTATATATGAACACCTGCCGTGATATCCTGTATAAGTGCGGGTGGCAACAGACACTCCACTCCTTGCAAAGAAGGTGGAGCAATCTCATTAGCATGGGCACCAAGAGGGGGGGAGCGGGTACAGTTTACCCGGGCCCGGGCTTGCTAGAGGGGCCCAGCCGGGTCCAGTATTGCCCCCCCTCCCTCACAGCAGCTCAGCACACAGCTTGTGCTGGGCTGCAGTGCGAGACTGCTCACGGCTGCTGCATCAGCTGGAGCAGTCTGTTATGGCGGTGGGGGGGAAATGATCACACTGAGCGCGTACCCCCCCGCTTAGAGGTGGGTGCAGGGTTGATTATGTATTGTTTGGTGCATTTTAAAGAGTTAAAAATATTATCTTGCTGTGGAACTGCAGGTCCCAGCAAGCCTTCCCTGTATGCTGGTACTCGGAGAATTACAATTACCAGCATGTGGGGCATTACGGGCCCACTGGTACCTGTAGTTCCACAGCAAAAGAAATATTAAATAAACATAAAGCACACACACTATACCTAAGTAAGAGTTCATTAAAATATACAGTACATGCACATACACATGTATACACACTCAGGGCCGCAACTAGGGGGGGGCTAGAGGTGCACGTGCACCGGGTGCCGGAATGCAGGGGGTGAAAAAAGCCTGACTCGCAGTGGCTTGGGACTGCAAATCCAGAAAATGGGCATCCAAAAATGGCCGCCGCCAAAGACTGGACCTCTAGTGTCTGTCTCCTCCTTGGCAGCAGTCATATTTGGATGGCCGTTTTCAGCAGATTCCATGCGGACTAGCCGTCCGCATGGACTCTGCTGAAAATGGCTATCCAAAATTGGCCACCACCAAGGAGTAGACAAATGCTAGTGTCAGGCTAGCACAACGCACACAGCTTTCCCGGAAGTGCTGGGAATGCTGGTGCTGCCAGGAGCAGATGCTGAAAGTTGCATCTTCTCCCGTGAAATCCCCAGGCAACGAGCATAAACCCCCTGGCAATGAGCATAAACCCCCCTGGCAATGAGCACGAATCCCCATTTCAAGGAGAATGAAACCCTCTGGCAACGAGCATAAACCCCATGGCAACAAGCATGTAACCCCTGGCCACGAGCATAAACCCCCTGGCAACGAGCATGAAAACCCTGGCAATGAGCATGGAACCCCTGGTAATGAGTATAAATCCCCTGACAATGAGCATGAAACCCCCTGGCAACGAGCATGAAACCCCCTGGCAACGAGCATAAACCCCCTGGAAACGAGCATGAAAATGGTAATGAGCATAAAACCCCTGACAACGAGCATGTAATTTTAAAGTAATTAGAAGCCTTACTGTGGGGCATAAAATGGTGTCGGGCAAATATGTAAGTGGCACTTTGGTAATAGGCATTACAGTGTGTGGAATAATGTAAGTCACTATACCAGGGATGTCTGAGTAGTGCACTGCCCTATGGAGGAGCAAGGACAAAATTCAGGTACAGGAAGGGAGGGGGCGCAAAATTGCTGCCTTGCACCGGGTGACAGATATCCTTGTTTCGGCCCTGACCCACTATCTCACATACTGTACTCACCTATGTATTCCTGAAGCCATCATGTCCTCTTCTCCATGTAGAATACATAGGGTACCTGTAAAAAAAAAAACTTCCTCCTACTGTATGCATAGATTATGACACGCCTCTCACATGCACTGTAGCAGTACACGTCAACTTTAACGCTGTGCTCATTCTGTATTTTTAATATAATTAAATGTTTTATTAGGTACATAATGCCCTCCTCAATGATTAGGTGCAGGGTACTACATTAGAATGAAAACTACAGTATAAGGGCTCTACCATGTGTCTTTTTTCTAAGGACATTACAGTCATGTGTGGCATACTGTATAAATGCACTGCTAATGTGTGGCATAATGTCTATAAGGGCACTAGTAAACTGTGTCATAATGTCTGTAAGGGTTCTAGTAATGTGTGCCATGATGTCTATAAGGCTACTGTAAATTACTGTACAGTACATTAGTGTTTTTATTGTTAACAGGAATTCCATTAAAGGAGGTGCCACAACCATCTAGTTGGTAAGTTATGTACAGTCTTTCAGTATACTGTCTTTGTTTCTGCTGTTATGTGGTGTTCTGGTAAAGATTTGTACTGTAGAGTAGGGGTTTATTTGTTTCCAAACTGTTTAACCACTTAACTGACGAATTATTTTTCCAAAAAACGCTCCAAAATTGTCGGTTTCTTTTATGATTGAATTAGGTCACGGACATAATTTTAAACTTATCCATCACTATTTTATTTGAAAAAAATATTTTTTTAAAACATAGTATAACATAAAAATAGCAATTTTTATGTTATACTGTAGTGATGGCCATTGACAGCTCTAGCATCGATGGTTCAACCATCGTTAGAAGCCATCTATTGTTTCACGATTGGTCGAGGAGATCTGTGTAGACCTCAACTGCCGATGTTTCCTAAACATCGATTGAGGATTACCAGCAATGGCAAACCACTTGTTTTCAGCCAGAGCATCGATGGTTTGTGTATATATTAGGGGTGTGCACCGGCCACTTTTCGTGTTTTGGATCTGGATCTTTCTTCGTGTTTTGGATCTGGATTGGTTTTGCCAAAACCACCCTTCCGTGTTTTGGGTTCTGGGTTTTGTGTTTTGGATCTGTATTTTTTTTTCCACTCATTTCCAGTCTATTCTGAACACCTCACACCTCACAATAGTGTTTTTATGTCCAAAAGGTTGCACCGAGGTAGCTGGATGACTATGCTAAGCGACACGAGTGGGCGGCACAAACACGTGACCCATCTAGGCGTGATACTGCAGTGGCAAACAGGATGGCAGTTTGAAAAACTAGGCCCCAAACTGTACATAATGCAAAGAAAAAAAAGAGGTGCAAGATGGAATTGTCCTTGGGCCCTCCCACCCACTCTTATGTTGTATAAACAGGACATGCACACTTTAACAAACCAATCATTTCAGCGCCAGGGTCTGCCACACAACTGTGGCTGAAATGATTGGTTCGTTTGGGCCCCCACAAAACAAGCTGGCAATTAATGTGTCCCTGCACAAACTGGCTCTACGGAGGCAAGATGTCATCCTCATCCTCCTCATCCACCAATTCCTCATCCTCTTCAGTGTGTACATCCTCATCCTCACAAAGTATTAACTCGTCCCCACTTGAATCCACCACCACAGGTCCCTCTGTACCTTCTGGAGGCTGGTCTCCCTGGAAGAGCTGATAATTCATTTTGATGAACATCATCTTCTCCACATTCTGTGGAAGCAACCTCCTACGCCTTTCGCTGACAAGGTTCCCGGCTGCACTAAACACTCTTTCGGAGTACACACTGGAGGGGGGGCAACTCAGGTAAAATAGAGCCAGTTTGTACAGGGGCCTCCAAATTGCCTCTTTTTCCTGCCAGTACAGGTATGGACTGTCTGACATGCCTACTTGGATGCTGTCACCGATGTAATCCTCCACCATTCTGTCAACGGTGACAGTATCATATGCAGTGACAGTAGACATGTAAGAAATTGTTGCCAGGTCCTTCAGTCCGGACCAGATGTCCAAACTTGGTCCTGCCTGCCCTGCATCACCGCCAACGGGTTGCTTAGGATACCTAAGTTTTTTCCTGGCAGCCCCAGTTGCAGGAGAAAATGAAGAAGGAGCTGTTGACGTGTCACGTTCCGCTTCAGCTGACAGTGTGTTCACCAGCAGGTCTTTGCACCTCTGCAGGCTTGTGTCGGCCGGAAAGAGAGACACCACATAGGCTTTAAACCTAGGATCGAGCACGGTGGCCAAAATGTAGTGGTCTGATTTCAACAGATTGTCCACCCTGGAATCCTGGCAAAGCGAATGAAGGGCTTCATCCACAAGTCCCACATGCCGAGCGGAATCGCTCCGTCTTAGCTCCTCCTTCACTTTCTCCAGCTGCTTCTGCAAAAGCCTGATGAGGGGAATGACCTGACTCAAGCTGGCAGTGTCTGAACTGACTTCTCGTGTGGCAAGTTCGAAGGGCTGGAGAACCTTGCACAACACAGAAATAATTCTCCACTGCGCTTGAGTCAGGTGCATACCCCCTCCTTTGCCTATGTCATAGGTGGATGTGTAGGCTTGAATGGCCTTTTGCTGCTCCTCCATCCTCTGAAGCATATAGAGGGTTGAGTTCCACCGCGTCACAACCTCTTGCTTCAGGTGATGGCGGGGCAGGTTCAAGAGTGTTTGCTGGCGCTCCAGTCTTCGGCACGCAGTCGCTGAATGGCGAAAGTGGGCAGAAATTTTTCGGGCCACCCAAAGCGTCTCCTGCACGCCCCTGTCGCTTTTCAGAAAATTCTGCACCACCAAGTTTATTGTGTGAGCAAAACATGGGACGTGCTGGAATTTGCCCAGATGTAATGCCCCACAATATTGGTGGCGTTGTCAGATATCACAAATCCCCAGGAGAGTCTAAGTGGGGTAAGCCACTGGGCGATGATTTCCCTCAGTTTCTCTAAGAGGTTGTCGGCGGTGTGCCTCTTACTGAAACTGGTGATACACAGTGTAGCCTGCCTTGGAACGAGCTGGCGCTTCTGAGATGCTGCGACTGGTGATGCTGATGCTGTTGCTGCGTAAGGTGATACATCTACCCAGTGGGCTGTCACAGTCATATAGTCCTTAGTCTGCCCTGTTCCACTTGTCCACATGTCGTGGTTAAGTGGACATTGGGTACAACAGCATTTTTCAGGAGACTGAGGACACTTTTTCTGACGTTTCTGTACAGTCTCGGTATCGCCTGCCTAGTGAAGTGGAATCTAGACGGGATTTGGAACCGGGGACACACTAAATCCATCAATTGTCTAAATCCCACTGCACTAATGGCGGATACCGGACGCACATCTAACACCAACATAGCAGTCAAGGCCTCAGTTATATATTTTGCTTCAGGATGACTGCTGTCGTACTTCTTCCTCCTCGCTAAGGACTGTTGGAGGGTCAATTGTTTAGTAAAAGTAGTGGTGTTCCTACTTCCTCTCTGGGATGATGAACGACTCCCAGCAGCAGCAACAGCAGCAGCGGCAGCAGGAGGCGTAGCAATGCAGGATCCTCCGGAGGAATCCCCGATAGGAGAGTCAGTCATGCCAGTGACATGGCCTGCAGGACTACTTCCGATCCTGACTAAGGAGGAAATTGACGAGGAGGGAGTTGACGGTGTGGTTTGCAGGCGCTTGGATACAACAGGACAACGAGATTTAGGTGTCCCTGGACTGCTTACGGTCTTAGCCAAAGTTTCTGAACTTGACAGTAACTTATTATGAACGTGCTGCAGGTGCCGTATAAGGGAGGATGTTCCTAGGTGGTTAACGTCCCTACTCCTACTTATTCCACCTTTACATAAGGTACATATGGCAAGACAGTTGTTGTCCGGATTTGGATAGAAATATTGCCAGACCAAAGAGGTGGAATGTTTGGTCTTCTGCCCAGGCATGACCGTGATGGGCTTTTTCATCCCGCGGACAACAACTGTCTCCCCCGGAGCCTGATTTAAACAAACCACATCACCATCAGAATCCTCCTCGCCAACTTCCTCCTCAGCGCCAGCTACACCAGTATCCTCATCCTGTTGTGCTTCAACAGTGACATCTTCAATTTGCATATCAGCAAGTGGACTGTGGGTGCTCCTTTCAGCACTTGCAGGGGGCGTGCAAATGGTGGAAAGAGCCACCTCTTCCCGTCCAGTGCTGGGAAGGTCAGGCATCGCAACCACCACCACACTTGTACTCTACTTGGGGATTTGTGATATCTTCTTAGAAAGCACAGTTCTTCGCTGTGCTTTTGCCAGCTTAACTCTTTTGATTTTTTTAGTGGAAGGAGGGCTTCCATCGTCATGTGAAGCTGAACCATTAGTCATGAACATACTAGGGATCGACCTTAGCCGTTACTTGCCACTCCGTGTCGTAAATGGCATATTGGCAAGTTTACGTTTCTCTTCAGCTGATTTAAATGTTTTTTTCAAGGTCATTTTCCTGAACTTTGTCATTTGGGATTGTATGTGCCCTCTATTATGACATTGGGCATCGGCCTTGGCAGACGACGTTGATGGCATGTTATCGTCTATGTCATGACTAGTGGCAGCAGCTTCAGCACTAGGAGGAAGTGGTTCTTGATCTTTCTCTATTTTATTTTTATCGGAGAAAGTTTGGTCCTCCATTTATGTTATATTGATTTGATATATACGTGCGGCTAAACACAGAAAATATTTTTTTATTTTTGCTGGAGAGTAGTGCACTTTGTGGGTTACACCAGCCTTTAAGAAATGAGCAAGCCGGCTCTTTACTTATGGGACACAGGCGCACGCTTGGCGCTGCTCCTTTGTTGATGCACGTGCGGCTACTGCGCACACAATTCACAAACACAGAAAATATATATTTTTTTTCTTTGGACTGGAGTGTACTTTGGGGGTTATAGCACCCTTTAATGGTCAAGCCAGCCGGCCATTTACTTATGACACAGGCGCACGCTTGGCACTACTTTGTTGATGCACGTGCGGCTACTGCGCACACAATTCACAAACACAGAAAATATTTTTTTTTTGGTTTGGACTGGAGTGTACTTTGGGGGCTACAGCACCCTTTAACGGTCAAGCCAGCCGGCCCTTTACTTATGACACAGGCGCACGCTTGGCACTACTTTGTTGATGCACGTGCGGCTACTGCGCACACAGTTCACAAACACAGAAAATATTTTTTTTTTTGGTTTGGACTGGAGTGTACTTTGGGGGTTACAGCACCCTTTAACGGTCAAGCCAGCCGGCCCTTTACTTATGACACAGGCGCACGCTTGGCACTACTTTGTTGATGCACGTGCGGCTACTGCGCACACAATTCACAAACACAGAAAATAATTTTTTTTTTGGTTTGGACTGGAGTGTACTTTGGGGGTTACAGCACCCTTTAACAGTCAAGCCAGCCGGCCCTTTACTTATGACACAGGCGCACGCTTGGCACTACTTTGTTGATGCACGTGCGGCTACTGCGCACACAATTCACAAACACAGAAAATAATTTTTTTTTTGGTTTGGACTGGAGTGTACTTTGGGGGTTACAGCACCCTTTAACGGTCAAGCCAGCCGGCCCTTTACTTATGACACAGGCGCACGCTTGGCACTACTTTGTTGATGCACGTGCGGCTACTGCGCACACAATTCACAAACACAGAAAATTATTTTTTTTTTGGTTTGGACTGGAGTGTACTTTGGGGGTTACAGCACCCTTTAACAGTCAAGCCAGCCGGCCCTTTACTTATGACACAGGCGCACGCTTGGCACTACTTTGTTGATGCACGTGTGGCTACTGCGCACACAATTCACAAACACAGAAAATATTTTTTTTTTTGGTTTGGACTGGAGTGTACTTTGGGGGTTACAGCACCCATTAATGGTCAAGCCAGCCGGCCCTTTACTTATGACACAGGCGCACGCTTGGCACTACTTTGTTGATGCACATGCGGCTACTGCGCACACAATTCACAAACACAGAAAATAATTTTTTTTTTGGTTTGGACTGGAGTGTACTTTGGGGGTTACAGCACCCTTTAACGGTCAAGCCAGCTGGCCCTTTACTTATGACAGAGGCGCACGCTTGGCACTACTTTGTTGATGCACGTGCGGCTACTGCGCACACAATTCACAAACACAGAAAATAATTTTTTTTTTGGTTTGGACTGGAGTGTACTTTGGGGATAACAGCACCCTTTAATGTTCAAGCCAGCTGGCCCTTTACTTATGATACAGGCGCACGCTTGGCACTACTTTGTTGATGCACGTGCGGCTACCGCGCACAGAATTCACATACACAGAAATTAATTTTTTTTTGGTTTGGACTGGAGTGTACTTTGGGGGTTACAGCACCCTTTAACGGTCAAGCCAGCCGGCCCTTTACTTATGACACAGGCGCACGCTTGGCACTACTTTGTTGATGCACGTGCGGCTACTGCGCACACAATTCACAAACACAGAAAATTATTTTTTTTTGGTTTGGACTGGAGTGTACTTTGGGGGTTACAGCACCCTTTAACGGTCAAGCCAGCCGGCCCTTTACTTATGACACAGGCGCACGCTTGGCACTACTTTGTTGATGCACGTGCGGCTACTGCGCACACAATTCACAAACACAGAAGATTATTTTTTTTTTCGGTTTGGACTGGAGTGTACTTTGGGGGTTACAGCACCCTTTAACGGTCAAGCCAGCCGGCCCTTTACTTATGACACAGGCGCACACTTGACACTACTTGCTTGATGCACGTGCGGCTACTGCGCACACAATTCACAAACACAGAAAATATTTTTTTTTTTGGTTTGGACTGGAGTGTACTATGGGGATTATAGCACCCTTTAACAGTCAAGCCAGCCGGCCCTTTACTTATGACACAGGCGCACGCTTGGCACTAATTTGTTGATGCACGTGCGGCTACTGCGCACACAATTCACAAACACAGAAAATAATTTTTTTTTTGGTTTGGACTGGAGTGTACTTTGGGGGTTACAGCACCCTTTAACGGTCAAGCCAGCCGGCCCTTTACTTATGACACAGGCGCACGCTTGGCACTACTTTGTTGATGCACGTGCGGCTACTGCGCACACAATTCACAAACACAGAAAATAATTTTTTTTTTGGTTTGGACTGGAGTGTACTTTGGGGGTTACAGCACCCTTTAACAGTCAAGCCAGCCGGCCCTTTACTTATGATACAGGCGCACGCTTGGCACTACTTTGTTGATGCACGTGCGGCTACTGCGCACACAATTCACAAACACAGAAAATAAAAAAATTTTTGGTTTGGACTGGAGTGTACTTTGGGGGTTACAGCACCCTTTAACGGTCAAGCCAGCCAGCCCTTTACTTATGACACAGGCGCACGCTTGGCACTACTTTGTTGATGCACGTGCGGCTACTGCGCACACAATTCACAAACACAGAAAATAATTTTTTTTTTGGTTTGGACAGGAGTGTACTTTGGGGGTTACAGCACCCTTTAACTTTCAAGCCAGCCAGCCCTTTACTTATGACACAGGCGCACGCTTGAAAACTACTTTGTTGATGCACGTGCGGCTACTGCGCACACAATTCACAAACACAGAAAATATTTTTTTTTTTGGTTTGGACTGGAGTGTACTTTGGGGGATACAGCACCCTTTAACGGTCAAGCCAGCCAGCCCTTTACTTATGATACAGGCGCACGCTTGGCACTACTTTGTTGATGCACGTGCGGCTACTGCGCACACAATTCACAAACACAGAAAATAAAAAATTTTTTGGTTTGGACTGGAGTGTACTTTGGGGGTTACAGCACCCTTTAAAGGTCAAGCCAGCCAGCCCTTTACTTATGACACAGGCGCACGCTTGGCACTACTTTGTTGATGCACGTGCGGCTACTGCGCACACAATTCACAAACACAGAAAATAATTTTTTTTTTGGTTTGGACAGGAGTGTACTTTGGGGGTTACAGCACCCTTTAACTTTCAAGCCAGCCAGCCCTTTACTTATGACACAGGCGCACGCTTGAAAACTACTTTGTTGATGCACGTGCGGCTACTGCGCACACAATTCACAAACACAGAAAATATTTTTTTTTTTGGTTTGGACTGGAGTGTACTTTGGGGGATACAGCACCCTTTAACGGTCAAGCCAGCCAGCCCTTTACTTATGACACAGGCGCACGCTTGGCACTACTTTGTTGATGCACGTGCGGCTACTGCGCTCACAATTCACAAACACAGAAAAAAAATTTTTTTTTGGTTTGGACTGGAGTGTACTTTGGGGGTTACAGCACCCTTTAATGGTCAAGCCTGCCGGCCCTTTACTTATGACACAGGCGCACGCTTGGCACTACTTTGTTGATGCACGTGCGGCTACTGCGCACAAAATTCACAAACACAGAAAATAATTTTTTTTTTGGTTTGGACTGGAGTGTACTTTGGGGGTTACAGCTCCTTTTAACGGTCAAGGCAGCCGGCCCTTTACTTATGACACAGGCGCACGCTTGGCACTACTTTGTTGATGCACGTGCGGCTACTGCGCACACAATTCACAAACACAGAAAATAATTTTTTTTTTGGTTTGGACTGGAGTGTACTTTGGGGGTTACAGCACCCTTTAACGGTCAAGCCAGCCGGCCCTTTACTTATGACACAGGCGCACGCTTGGCACTACTTTGTTGATGCACGTGCGGCTACTGCGCACACAATTCACAAACACAGAAAATAATTTTTTTTTTGGTTTGGACTGGAGTGTACTTTGGGGGTTACAGCACCCTTTAATGGTCAAGCCAGCCGGCCCTTTACTTATGACACAGGCGCACGCTTGGCACTACTTTGTTGATGCACGTGCGGCTACTGCGCACACAATTCACAAACACAGAAAAAAAAATTTTTTTTGGTTTTGACTGGAGTGTACTTTGAGGGTTACAGCACCCTTTAACAGTCAAGCCAGCCGGCCCTTTACTTATGACACAGGCGAATGCTTGGCACTACTTTGTTGATGCACGTGCGGCTACTGCGCACACAATTCACAAACACAGAAAATATTTTTTTTTTTGGTTTGGACTGGTGTGTACTTTGGGGGTTACAGCACCCTTTAACGGTCAAGCCAGCCGGCCCTTTACTTATGACACAGGCGCATGCTTGGCACTACTTTGTTGATGCACGTGCGGCTACTGCGCACACAATTCACAAACACAGAAAATAATTTTTTTTTTTGTTTGGACTGGAGTGTATTTTGGGGGTTACAGCACCCTTTAACGGTCAAGCCAGCCGGCCCTTTACTTATGACACAGGCGCATGCTTGGCACTACTTTGTTGATGCACTTGCGGCTACTGCACACACAATTCACAAACACAGAAAGTAATTTTTTTTTTGGTTTGGACTGGAGTGTACTTTGGGGGTTACAGCACCCTTTAACGGTCAAGCCAGCCGGCCCTTTACTTATGACACAGGCGCACGCTTGGCACTACTTTGTTGATGCATCTGCGGCTACTGCGCACACAATTCACAAACACTGAAAATAATTTTTTTTTTGGTTTGGACTGGAGTGTACTTTGGGGGTTACAGCACCCTTTAATGGTCAAGCCAGCTGGCCCTTTACTTATGACAGAGGCGCACGCTTGGCACTACTTTGTTGATGCACGTGCGGCTACTGCGCACACAATTCACAAACACAGAAAATAATTTTTTTTTTGGTTTGGACTGGAGTGTACTTTGGGGGTTATAGCACCCTTTAACAGTCATGCCAGCTGGCCCTTTACTTATGACACAGGCGCACGCTTGGCACTACTTTGTTGATGCACGTGCGGCTACGGCGCACACAATTCACAAACACAGAAAATTATTTTTTTTTTGGTTTGGACTGGAGTGTACTTTGGGGATAACAGCACCCTTTAACGGTCAAGCCAGCTGGCCCTTTACTTATGATACAGGCGCACGCTTGGCACTACTTTGTTGATGCACGTGCGGCTACTGCGCACAGAATTCACATACACAGAAATTAATTTTTTTTTGGTTTGGACTGGAGTGTACTTTGGGGGTTACAGCACCCTTTAACGGTCAAGCCAGCCGGCCCTTTACTTATGACACAGGCGCACGCTTGGCACTACTTTGTTGATGCACGTGCGGCTACTGCGCACACAATTCACAAACACAGAAAATTATTTTTTTTTGGTTTGGACTGGAGTGTACTTTGGGGGTTACAGCACCCTTTAACGGTCAAGCCAGCCGGCCCTTTACTTATGACACAGGCGCACGCTTGGCACTACTTTGTTGATGCACGTGCGGCTACTGCGCACACAATTCACAAACACAGAAAATCATTTTTTTTTTGGTTTGGACTGGAGTGTACTTTGGGGGTTACAGCACCCTTT
This sequence comes from Taudactylus pleione, assembly GCA_031769625.1. Classification (NCBI taxonomy): domain Eukaryota; kingdom Metazoa; phylum Chordata; class Amphibia; order Anura; family Myobatrachidae; genus Taudactylus; species Taudactylus pleione. The sequence continues at coordinate 9,448,972 of JAUIMM010000759.1, forward strand.
AACGGTCAAGCCAGCCGGCCCTTTACTTATGACACAGGCGCACGCTTGGCACTACTTGCTTGATGCACGTGCGGCTACTGCGCACACAGGCCCTCATTCAGAGCCGCTCGTTAGCGGCAGTACGCTCGTTCCGAGTGATGTTTGCACATCTGCGCATGCGTACGGTTTTTAGTACGCATGCGCGAACCAGTCAGTGCGGGCGAAAATCGTTGGTACGCAATATAGAGAGGGCCTGCTATTTTGAGTGACAGAATGAGGCGTATGTGGGTGGTAACAGGGGAAGGTGCTTGAAAACGGGGAGTGGAGATCCGAACGCAGGCGTGCTTAAAGGTCAAAACGGGCGTTTTATGGGTGTGCATATTTAAAACAGCAGCGTCATTGACCACGTCACTGGGTTATTTTATAGCCAGAACTGCTCGCAAATTTGTGGTAGCAAACACCAACCACAAGAATAGCGAGCAGTTCATACGCTGGTCGATGTACACGATTAATCTAATAAATAGCGGACATGACGTAGGATGCGAGCGGCCAGGGGGCGTTTTTAACAAATAAACGAGCGTATGTTTTGCTCGCTCGTTCAGACTTAGAGGTGTGAACAGACTGCAATGTGCGAACGGATCATTTGCATAGCCACCCCTTGTTTTTAAACGAGCGACCACAAATAGCGAACGGCTCTGAATCAGGCCCACAATTCACAAACACAGAAAATATTTTTTTTTTTGGTTTGGACTGGAGTGTACTATGGGGGTTATAGCACCCTTTAACAGTCAAGCCAGCCGGCCCTTTACTTATGACACAGGCGCACGCTTGGCACTACTTTGTTGATGCACGTGCGGCTACTGCGCACACAATTCACAAACGCAGAAAATAATTTTTTTTTTGGTTTGGACTGGAGTGTACTTTGGGGGTTACAGCACCCTTTAACGGTCAAGCCAGCCGGCCCTTTACTTATGACACAGGCGCACGCTTGGCACTACTTTGTTGATGCACGTGCGGCTACTGCGCACACAATTCACAAACACAGAAAATAATTTTTTTTTTGGTTTGAACTGGAGTGTACTTTGGGGGTTACAGCACCCTTTAACGGTCAAGCCAGCTGGCCCTTTACTTATGACACAGGCGCACGCTTGGCACTACTTTGTTGATGCACGTGCGGCTACTGCGCACACAATTCACAAACACAGAAAATAAATTTTTTTTTGGTTTGGACTGGAGTGTACTTTGGGGGTTACAGCACCCTTTAACGGTCAAGCCAGCCAGCCCTTTACTTATGACACAGGCGCACGCTTGGCACTACTTTGTTGATGCACGTGCGGCTACTGCGCACACAATTCACAAACACAGAAAATAATTTTTTTTTTGGTTTGGACAGGAGTGTACTTTGGGGGTTACAGCACCCTTTAACTTTCTAGCCAGCCAGCCCTTTACTTATGACACAGGCGCACGCTTGAAAACTACTTTGTTGATGCACGTGCGGCTACTGCGCACACAATTCACAAACACAGAAAATAATTTTTTTTTTGGTTTGGACTGGAGTGTACTTTGGGGGTTACAGCACCCTTTAACGGTCAAGCCAGCCAGCCCTTTACTTATGACACAGGCGCACACTTGGCACTACTTTGTTGATGCACGTGCGGCTACTGCGCTCACAATTCACAAACACAGAAAATAATTTTTTTTTTGGTTTGGACTGGAGTGTACTTTGTGGGTTACAGCTCCTTTTAATGGTCAAGCCAGCCGGCCCTTTACTTATGACACAGGCGCACGCTTGGCACTACTTTGTTGATGCACGTGCGGCTACTGTGCACACAATTCACAAACACAGAAAATAATTTTTTTTTTGGTTTGGACTGGAGTGTACTTTGGGGGTTACAGCACCCTTTAACGGTCAAGCCAGCCGGCCCTTTACTTATGACACAGGCGCACGCTTGGCACTACTTTGTTGATGCACGTGCGGCTACTGCGCACACAATTCACAAACACAGAAAATAATTTTTTTTTTGGTTTGGACTGGAGTGTACTTTGGGGGTTACAGCACCCTTTAATGGTCAAGCCAGCCGGCCCTTTACTTATGACACAGGCGCACGCTTGGCACTACTTTGTTGATGCACGTGCGGCTACTGCGCACACAATTCACAAACACAGAAAAAAAATTTTTTTTTGGTTTTGACTGGAGTGTACTTTGGGGGTTACAGCACCCTTTAACAGTCAAGCCAGCCGGCCCTTTACTTATGACACAGGCGAACGCTTGGCACTACTTTGTTGATGCACGTGCGGCTACTGCGCACACAATTCACAAACACAGAAAATACTTTTTTTTTTTGGTTTGGACTGGAGTGTACTCTGGGGGTTACAGCACCCTTTAACGGTCAAGCCAGCCAGCCCTTTACTTATGACACAGGCGCACGCTTGGCACTACTTTGTTGATGCACGTGCGGCTACTGCGCACACAATTCACAAACACAGAAAATATTTTTTTTTTTGGTTTGGACAGGAGTGTACTTTGGGGGTTACAGCACCCTTTAACTTTCTAGCCAGCCAGCCCTTTACTTATGACACAGGCGCACGCTTGAAAACTACTTTGTTGATGCACGTGCGGCTACTGCGCACACAATTCACAAACACAGAATATATATATTTTTTTGGTTTGGACTGGAGTGTACTTTGGGGGTTACAGCACCCTTTAACGGTCAAGCCAGCCAGCCCTTTACTTATGACACAGGCGCACGCTTGGCACTACTTTGTTGATGCACGTGCGGCTACTGCGCTCACAATTCACAAACACAGAAAATAATTTTTTTTTTGGTTTGGACTGGAGTGTACTTTGGGGATTACAGCTCCTTTTAACGGTCAAGCCAGCCGGCCCTTTACTTATGACACAGGCGCACGCTTGGCACTACTTTGTTGATGCACGTGCGGCTACTGCGCACACAATTCACAAACACAGAAAATAATTTTTTTTTTGGTTTGGACTGGAGTGTACTTTGGGGGTTACAGCACCCTTTAACGGTCAAGCCAGCCGGCCCTTTACTTATGACACAGGCGCACGCTTGGCACTACTTTGTTGATGCACGTGCGGCTACTGCGCACACAATTCACAAACACAGAAAATAATTTTTTTTTTGGTTTGGACTGGAGTGTACTTTGGGGGTTACAGCACCCTTTAACAGTCAAGCCAGCCAGCCCTTTACTTATGATACAGGCGCATGCTTGGCACTACTTTGTTGATGCACGTGCGGCTACTGCGCACACAATTCACAAACACAGAAAATAAATTTTTTTTTGGTTTGGACTGGAGTGTACTTTGGGGGTTACAGCACCCTTTAACAGTCAAGCCAGCCAGCACTTTACTTATGACACAGGCGCACGCTTGGCACTACTTTGTTGATGCACGTGCGGCTACTGCGCACACAATTCACAAACACAGAAAATAATTTTTTTTTTGGTTTGGACAGGAGTGTACTTTGGGGGTTACAGCACCCTTTAACTTTCTAGCCAGCCAGCCCTTTACTTATGACACAGGCGCACGCTTGAAAACTACTTTGTTGATGCACGTGCGGCTACTGCGCACACAATTCACAAACACAGAAAATAATTTTTTTTTTGGTTTGGACTGGAGTGTACTTTGGGGGTTACAGCACCCTTTAACGGTCAAGCCAGCCAGCCCTTTACTTATGACACAGGCGCACGCTTGGCACTACTTTGTTGATGCACGTGCGGCTACTGCGCTCACAATTCACAAACACAGAAAATAATTTTTTTTTTGGTTTGGACTGGAGTGTACTTTGGGGGTTACAGCTCCTTTTAACGGTCAAGCCAGCCGGCCCTTTACTTATGACACAGGCGCACGCTTGGCACTACTTTGTTGATGCACGTGCGGCTACTGTGCACACAATTCACAAACACAGAAAATAATTTTTTTTTTGGTTTGGACTGGAGTGTACTTTAGGGGTTACAGCACCCTTTAACGGTCAAGCCAGCCGGCCCTTTACTTATGACACAGGCGCACGCTTGGCACTACTTTGTTGATGCACGTGCGGCTATTGCGCACACAATTCACAAACACAGAAAATAATTTTGATTTTGGTTTGGACTGGAGTGTACTTTGGGGGTTACAGCACCCTTTAACAGTCAAGCCAGCCGGCCCTTTACTTATGACACAGGCGAACGCTTGGCACTACTTTGTTGATGCACGTGCGGCTACTGCGCACACAATTCACAAACACAGAAAATAAATTTTTTTTTGGTTTGGACTGGAGTGTACTTTGGGGGTTACAGCACCCTTTAACGGTCAAGCCAGCCAGCCCTTTACTTATGACACAGGCGCACGCTTGGCACTACTTTGTTGATGCACGTGCGGCTACTGCGCACACAATTCACAAACACAGAAAATATTTTTTTTTTTGGTTTGGACAGGAGTGTACTTTGGGGGTTACAGCACCCTTTAACTTTCTAGCCAGCCAGCCCTTTACTTATGACACAGGCGCACGCTTGAAAACTACTTTGTTGATGCACGTGCGGCTACTGCGCACACAATTCACAAACACAGAAAATAATTTTTTTTTTGGTTTGGACTGGAGTGTACTTTGGGGGTTACAGCACCCTTTAACGGTCAAGCCAGCCAGCCCTTTACTTATGACACAGGCGCACGCTTGGCACTACTTTGTTGATGCACGTGCGGCTACTGCGCTCACAATTCACAAACACAGAAAATAATTTTTTTTTTGGTTTGGACTGGAGTGTACTTTGGGGGTTACAGCTCCTTTTAACGGTCAAGCCAGCCGGCCCTTTACTTATGACACAGGCGCACGCTTGGCACTACTTTGTTGATGCACGTGCGGCTACTGCGCACACAATTCACAAACACAGAAAATATTTTTTTTTTTGGTTTGGACTGGAGTGTACTTTGGGGGTTACAGCACCCTTTAACGGTCAAGCCAGCCGGCCCTTTACTTATGACACAGGCGCACGCTTGGCACTACTTTGTTGATGCACGTGCGGCTACTGCGCACACAATTCACAAACACAGAAAATAATTTTTTTTTTGGTTTGGACTGGAGTGTACTTTGGGGGTTACAGCACCATTTAATGGTCAAGCCAGCCGGCCCTTTACTTATGACACAGGCGCACGCTTGGCACTACTTTGTTGATGCACGTGCGGCTACTGCGCACACAATTCACAAACACAGAAAAAAAAATTTTTTTTGGTTTTGACTGGAGTGTACTTTGGGGGTTACAGCACCCTTTAACAGTCAAGCCAGCCGGCCCTTTACTTATGACACAGGCGAACGCTTGGCACTACTTTGTTGATGCACGTGCGGCTACTGCGCACACAATTCACAAACACAGAAAATATTTTTTTTTTTGGTTTGGACTGGAGTGTACTTTGGGGGTTACAGCACCCTTTAACGGTCAAGCCAGCCGGCCCTTTACTTATGACACAGGCGCATGCTTGGCACTACTTTGTTGATGCACGTGCGGCTACTGCGCACACAATTCACAAACACAGAAAATAATTTTTTTTTTGGTTTGGACTGGAGTGTACTTTGGGGGTTACAGCACCCTTTAACAGTCAAGCCAGCCGGCCCTTTACTTATGATACAGGTGCACGCTTGGCACTACTTTGTTGATTCACGTGCGGCTACTGCGCACACAATTCACAAACACAGAAAATAAATTTTTTTTTGGTTTGGACTGGAGTGTACTTTGGGGGTTACAGCACCCTTTATCTGTCAAGCCAGCCAGCCCTTTACTTATGACACAGGCGCACGCTTGGCACTACTTTGTTCATGCACGTGCGGCTACTGCGCACACAATTCACAAACACAGAAAATAATTTTTTTTTTGGTTTGGACAGGAGTGTACTTTGGGGGTTACAGCACCCTTTTACTTTCAAGCCAGCCAGCCCTTTACTTATGACACAGGCGCACGCTTGAAAACTACTTTGTTGATGCACGTGCGGCTACTGCGCACACAATTCACAAACACAGAAAATATTTTTTTTTTGGTTTGGACTGGAGTGTACTTTGGGGGTTACAGCACCCTTTAACGGTCAAGCCAGCCAGCCCTTTACTTATGACACAGGCGCACGCTTGGCACTACTTTGTTGATGCACGTGCGGCTACTGCGCTCACAATTCACAAACACAGAAAAAAAATTTTTTTTTGGTTTGGACTGGAGTGTACTTTGGGGGTTACAGCACCCTTTAATGGTCAAGCCTGCCGGCCCTTTACTTATGACACAGGCGCACGCTTGGCACTACTTTTTTGATGCACGTGCGGCTACTGCGCACAAAATTCACAAACACAGAAAATAATTTTTTTTTTGGTTTGGACTGGAGTGTACTTTGGGGGTTACAGCTCCTTTTAACGGTCAAGCCAGCCGGCCCTTTACTTATGACACAGGCGCACGCTTGGCACTACTTTGTTGATGCACGTGCGGCTACTGCGCACACAATTCACAAACACAGAAAATAATTTTTTTTTTGGTTTGGACTGGAGTGTACTTTGGGGGTTACAGCACCCTTTAACGGTCAAGCCAGCCGGCCCTTTACTTATGACACAGGCGCACGCTTGGCACTACTTTGTTGATGCACGTGCGGCTACTGCGCACACAATTCACAAACACAGAAAATAATTTTTTTTTTGGTTTGGACTGGAGTGTACTTTGGGGGTTACAGCACCCTTTAATGGTCAAGCCAGCCGGCCCTTTACTTATGACACAGGCGCACACTTGGCACTACTTTGTTGATGCACGTGCGGCTACTGCGCACACAATTCACAAACACAGAAAAAAAATTTTTTTTTGGTTTTGACTGGAGTGTACTTTGGGGGTTACAGCACCCTTTAACAGTCAAGCCAGCCGGCCCTTTACTTATGACACAGGCGAACGCTTGGCACTACTTTGTTGATGCACGTGCGGCTACTGCGCACACAATTCACAAACACAGAAAATATTATTTTTTTTGGTTTGGACTGGAGTGTACTTTGGGGGTTACAGCACCCTTTAACGGTCAAGCCAGCCAGCCCTTTACTTATGACACAGGCGCATGCTTGGCACTACTTTGTTGATGCACGTGCGGCTACTGCGCACACAATTCACAAACACAGAAAATAATTTTTTTTTTGGTTTGGACTGGAGTGTACTTTGGGGGTTACAGCACCCTTTAATGGTCAAGCCAGCCGGCCCTTTACTTATGACACAGGCGCACGCTTGGCACTACTTTGTTGATGCACTTGCGGCTACTGCACACACAATTCACAAACACAGAAAGTAATTTTTTTTTTGGTTTGGACTGGAGTGTACTTTGGGGGTTACAGCACCCTTTAACGGTCAAGCCAGCCGGCCCTTTACTTATGACACAGGCGCACGCTTGGCACTACTTTGTTGATGCATCTGCGGCTAATGCGCACACAATTCACAAACACTGAAAATAATTTTTTTTTTGGTTTGGACTGGAGTGTACTTTGGGGGTTACAGCACCCTTTAACGGTCATGCCAGCTGGCCCTTTACTTATGACAGAGGCGCACGCTTGGCACTACTTTGTTGATGCACGTGCGGCTACTGCGCACACAATTCACAAACACAGAAAATAATTTTTTTTTGGGTTTGGACTGGAGTGTACTTTGGGGGTTATAGCACCCTTTAACAGTCATGCCAGCTGGCCCTTTACTTATGACACAGGCGCACGCTTGGCACTACTTTGTTGATGCACGTGCGGCTACTGCGCACACAATTCACAAACACAGAAAATATTTTTTTTTTTGGTTTGGACTGGAGTGTACTTTGGGGGTTACAGCACCCTTTAACAGTCAAGCCAGCCAGCCCTTTACTTATGATACAGGCGCACGCTTGGCACTACTTTGTTGATGCACGTGCGGCTTCTGCGCACACAATTCACAAACACAGAAAATAAAAATTTTTTTGGTTTGGACTGGAGTGTACTTTGGGGGTTACAGCACCCTTTAACGGTCAAGCCAGCCAGCCCTTTACTTATGACACAGGCGCACGCTTGGCACTACTTTGTTGATGCACGTGCGGCTACTGCGCACACAATTCACAAACACAGAAAATAATTTTTTTTTTGTTTGGACAGGAGTGTACTTTGGGGGTTACAGCACCCTTTAACTTTCTAGCCAGCCAGCCCTTTACTTATGACACAGGCGCACGCTTGAAAACTACTTTGTTGATGCACGTGCGGCTACTGCGCACACAATTCACAAACACAGAAAATAATTTTTTTTTTGGTTTGGACTGGAGTGTACTTTGGGGGTTACAGCACCCTTTAACGGTCAAGCCAGCCAGCCCTTTACTTATGACACAGGCGCACGCTTGGCACTACTTTGTTGATGCACGTGCGGCTACTGCGCTCACAATTCACAAACACAGAAAATAATTTTTTTTTTGGTTTGGACTGGAGTGTACTTTGGGGGTTACAGCTCCTTTTATCGGTCAAGCCAGCCGGCCCTTTACTTATGACACAGGCGCACGCTTGGCACTACTTTGTTGATGCACGTGCGGCTACTGCGCACACAATTCACAAACACAGAAAATAATTTTTTTTTTGGTTTGGACTGGAGTGTACTTTGGGGGTTACAGCACCCTTTAACAGTCAAGCCAGCCGGCCCTTTACTTATGACACAGGCGCACGCTTGGCACTACTTTGTTGATGCACGTGCGGCTACTGCGCACACAATTCACAAACACAGAAAATAATTTTTTTTTTGGTTTGGACTGGAGTGTACTTTGGGGGTTACAGCACCCTTTAATGGTCAAGCCAGCCGGCCCTTTACTTATGACACAGCCGCACGCTTGGCACTACTTTGTTGATGCACGTGCGGCTACTGCGCACACAATTCACAAACACAGAAAATAATTATTTTTTTGGTTTGGACTGGAGTGTACTTTGGGGGTTACAGCACCCTTTAACGGTCAAGCCAGCCGGCCCTTTACTTATGACACAGGCGCATGCTTGGCACTACTTTGTTGATGCACGTGCGGCTACTGCGCACACAATTCACAAACACAGAAAATAATTTTTTTTTTGGTTTGGACTGGAGTGTACTTTGGGGGTTACAGCACCCTTTAACGGTCAAGCCAGCCGGCCCTTTACTTATGACACAGGCGCACGCTTGGCACTACTTTGTTGATGCACTTGCGGCTTCTGCGCACACAATTCACAAACACAGAAAGTAATTTTTTTTTTGGTTTGGACTGGAGTGTACTTTGGGGGTTACAGCACCCTTTAATGGTCAAGCCAGCTGGCCCTTTACTTATGACACAGGCGCACGCTTGGCACTACTTTGTTGATGCATCTGCGGCTACTGCGCACACAATTCACAAACACTGAAAATAATTTTTTTTTTGGTTTGGACTGGAGTGTACTTTGGGGGTTACAGCACCCTTTAATGGTCAAGCCAGCCGGCCCTTTACTTATGACACAGGCGCACGCTTGGCACTACTTTGTTGATGCACGTGCGGCTACTGCGCACACAATTCACAAACACAGAAAATAATTTTTTTTTTGGTTTGGACTGGAGTGTACTTTGGGGGTTACAGCACCCTTTAACAGTCAAGCCAGCCGGCCCTTTACTTATGACACAGGCGCACGCTTGGCACTACTTTGTTGATGCACGTGCGGCTACTGCGCACACAATTCACAAACACAGAAAATAATTTTTTTTTTGGTTTGGACTGGAGTGTACTTTGGGGGTTACAGCACCCTTTAATGGTCAAGCCAGCCGGCCCTTTACTTATGACACAGGCGCACGCTTGGCACTACTTTGTTGATGCACGTGCGGCTACTGCGCACACAATTCACAAACACAGAAAATAATTATTTTTTTGGTTTGGACTGGAGTGTACTTTGGGGGTTACAGCACCCTTTAACGGTCAAGCCAGCTGGCCCTTTACTTATGACACAGGCGCATGCTTGGCACTACTTTGTTGATGCACGTGCGGCTACTGCGCACACAATTCACAAACACATAAAATAATTTTTTTTTTGGTTTGGACTGGAGTGTACTTTGGGGGTTACAGCACCCTTTAATGGTCAAGCCAGCTGGCCCTTTACTTATGACACAGGCGCACGCTTGGCACTACTTTGTTGATGCATCTGCGGCTACTGCGCACACAATTCACAAACACTGAAAATAATTTTTTTTTTGGTTTGGACTGGAGTGTACTTTGGGGGTTACAGCACCCTTTAATGGTCAAGCCAGCCGGCCCTTTACTTATGACACAGGCGCACGCTTGGCACTACTTTGTTGATGCACGTGCGGCTACTGCGCACACAATTCACAAACACAGAAAATAATTTTTTTTTTGGTTTGGACTGGAGTGTACATTGGGGGTTACAGCACCCTTTAACGGTCAAGCCAGCCGGCCCTTTACTTATGACACAGGCGCACGCTTGGCACTACTTTGTTGATGCACGTGCGGCTACTGCACACACAATTCACAAACACAGAAAATAAAAAATTTTTTGGTTTGGACTGGAGTGTACTTTGGGGGTTACAGCACCCTTTAACAGTCAAGCCAGCTGGCCCTTTACTTATGACACAGGCGCACGCTTGGCACTACTTTGTTGATGCACGTGCGGCTACTGCGCACACAATTCACAAACACAGAAAATAATTTTTTTTTTGGTTTTGACTGGAGTGTACTTTGGGGGTTACAGCACCCTTTAACAGTCAAGCCAGCCGGCCCTTTACTTATGACACAGGCGCACGCTTGGCACTACTTTGTTGATGCACGTGCGGCTACTGCGCACACAATTCTCAAACACAGAAAATAATTTTTTTTTTGGTTTGGACTGGAGTGTACTTTGGGGGTTACAGCACCCTTTAACGGTCAAGCCAGCCGGCACTTTACTTATGACACAGGCACACGCTTGGCACTACTTTGTTGATGCACGTGCGGCTACTGCGCACACAATTCACAAACACAGAAAAGATTTTTTTTTTTGGTTTTGACTGGAGTGTACTTTGGGGGTTACAGCACCCTTTAACAGTCAAGCGAGCCGGCCCTTTACTTATGACACAGGCGCACGCTTGGCACTACTTTGTTGATGCACGTGCGGCTACTGCGCACACAATTCTCAAACACAGAAAATAATTTTTTTTTTGGTTTGGACTGGAGTGTACTTTGGGGGTTACAGCACCCTTTAACGGTCAAGCCAGCCGGCCCTTTACTTATGACACAGGCACACGCTTGGCACTACTTTGTTGATGCACGTGCGGCTACTGCGCACACAATTCACAAACACAGAAAATATTTTTTTTTTTGGTTTGGACTGGAGTGTACTTTGGGGGTTACAGCACCCTTTAACGGTCAAGCCAGCCGGCCCTTTACTTATGACACAGGCGCACGCTTGGCACTACTTTGTTGATGCACGTGCGGCTACTGCGCACACAATTCACAAACACAGAAAATAATTTTTTTTTTGGTTTGGACTGGAGTGTACTTTGGGGGTTACAGCACCCTTTAATGGTCAAGCCATCTGGCCCTTTACTTATGACACAGGCGCACGCTTGGCACTACTTTGTTGATGCACGTGCGGCTACTGCGCACACAATTCACAAACACAGAAAATATTTTTTTTTTTGGTTTTGACTGGAGTGTACTTTGGGGGTTACAGCACCCTTTAACAGTCAAGCCAGCCGGCCCTTTACTTATGACACAGGCGCACGCTTGGCACTACTTTGTTGATGCACATGCGGCTACTGCGCACACAATTCACAAACACAGAAAATTATTTTTTTTTGGTTTGGACTGGAGTGTACTTTGGGGGTTACAGCACCCTTTAACGGTCAAGCCAGCCGGCCCTTTACTTATGACACAGGCGCACGCTTGGCACTACTTTGTTGATTCACGTGCGGCTACTGCGCACACAATTCACAAACACAGAAAATAATTTTTTTTTTGGTTTGGACTGGAGTGTACTTTGGGGGTTACAGCTCCCTTTAACGGTCAAGCCAGCCGGCCCTTTACTTATGACACAGGCGCACGCTTGGCACTACTTGCTTGATGCACGTGCGGCTACTGCGCACACAATTCACAAACACAGAAAATATTTTTTTTTTTGGTTTGGACTGGAGTGTACTATGGGGGTTATAGCACCCTTTAACAGTCAAGCCAGCCGGCCCTTTACTTATGACACAGGCGCACGCTTGGCACTACTTTGTTGATGCACGTGCCGCTACTGCGCACACAATTCACAAACACAGAAAAAAAAATTTTTTTTGGTTTGGACTGGAGTGTACTTTGGGGGTTACAGCACCCTTTAATGGTCAAGCCAGCCGGCCCTTTACTTATGACACAGGCGCACGCTTGGCACTACTTTGTTGATGCACGTGCGGCTACTGCGCACACAATTCACAAACACAGAAAATAATTTTTTTTTTGGTTTGGACAGGAGTGTACTTTGGGGGTTACAGCACCCTTTAATTTTCAAGCCAGCCAGCCCTTTACTTATGACACAGGCGCACGCTTGAAAACTCCTTTGTTGATGCACGTGCGGCTACTGCGCACACAATTCACAAACACAGAAAATTATTTTTTTTTTGGTTTGTACTGGAGTGTACTTTGGGGGTTACAGCACCCTTTAACGGTCAAGCCAGCCAGCCCTTTACTTATGACACAGGCGCACGCTTGGCACTACTTTGTTGATGCACGTGCGGCTACTGCGCTCACAATTCACAAACACAGAAAAAAAATTTTTTTTTGGTTTGGACTGGAGTGTACTTTGGGGGTTACAGCACCCTTTAATGGTCAAGCCTGCCGGCCCTTTACTTATGACACAGGCGCACGCTTGGCACTACTTTGTTGATGCACGTGCGGCTACTGCGCACACAATTCACAAACACAGAAAATAATTTTTTTTTTGGTTTGGACTGGAGCGTACTTTGGGGGTTACAGCTCCTTTTAACGGTCAAGCCAGCTGGCCCTTTACTTATGACACAGGCGCACGCTTGGCACTACTTTGTTGATGCACGTGCGGCTACTGCACACACAATTCACAAACACAGAAAATAATTTTTTTTTTGGTTTGGACTGGAGTGTACTATGGGGGTTATAGCACCCTTTAACAGTCAAGCCAGCCGGCCCTTTACTTATGACACAGGCGCACGCTTGGCACTACTTTGTTGATGCACGTGCCGCTACTGCGCACACAATTCACAAACACAGAAAAAAAAATTTTTTTTGGTTTGGACTGGAGTGTACTTTGGGGGTTACAGCACCCTTTAACGGTCAAGCCAGCCGGCCCTTTACTTATGACACAGGCGCACGCTTGGCACTACTTTGTTGATGCACGTGCGGCTACTGCGCACACAATTCACAAACACAGAAAATAATTTTTTTTTTGGTTTGGACAGGAGTGTACTTTGGGGGTTACAGCACCCTTTAACTTTCAAGCCAGCCAGCCCTTTACTTATGACACAGGCGCACGCTTGAAAACTCCTTTGTTGATGCACGTGCCGCTACTGCGCACACAATTCACAAACACAGAAAATTATTTTTTTTTTGGTTTGGACTGGAGTGTACTTTGGGGGTTACAGCACCCTTTAACGGTCAAGCCAGCCAGCCCTTTACTTATGACACAGGCGCACGCTTGGCACTACTTTGTTGATGCACGTGCGGCTACTGCGCTCACAATTCACAAACACAGAAAAAAATTTTTTTTTTGGTTTGGACTGGAGTGTACTTTGGGGGTTACAGCACCCTTTAATGGTCAAGCCTGCCGGCCCTTTACTTATGACACAGGCGCACGCTTGGCACTACTTTGTTGATGCACGTGCGGCTACTGCGCACACAATTCACAAACACAGAAAATAATTTTTTTTTTGGTTTGGACTGGAGCGTACTTTGGGGGTTACAGCTCCTTTTAACGGTCAAGCCAGCCGGCCCTTTACTTATGACACAGGCGCACGCTTGGCACTACTTTGTTGATGCACGTGCGGCTACTGCACACACAATTCACAAACACAGAAAATAATTTTTTTTTTGGTTTGGACTGGAGTGTACTTTGGGGGTTACAGCACCCTTTAACGGTCAAGCCAGCCGGCCCTTTACTTATGACACAGGCGCACGCTTGGCACTACTTTGTTGATGCACGTGCGGCTACTGCGCACACAATTCACAAACACAGAAAATAATTTTTTTTTTGGTTTGGACTGTAGTGTACTTTGGGGGTTACAGCACCCTTTAATGGCAAAGCCAGCTGGCCCTTTACTTATGACACAGGCGCACGCTTGGCACTACTTTGTTGATGCACGTGCGGCTACTGCGCACACAATTCACAAACACAGAAAATAATTTTTTTTTTGGTTTGGACTGGAGTGTACTTTGGGGGTTACAGCACCCTTTAACAGTCAAGCCAGCCGGCCCTTTACTTATGACACACGCGAACGCTTGGCACTACTTTGTTGATGCACGTGCGGCTACTGCGCACACAATTCACAAACACAGAAAATAATTTTTTTTTTGGTTTGGACTGGAGTGTACTTTGGGGGTTACAGCACCCTTTAACGGTCAAGCCAGCCGGCCCTTTACTTATGACACAGGCGCATGCTTGGCACTACTTTGTTGATGCACGTGCGGCTACTGCGCACACAATTCACAAACACAGAAAATAATTTTTTTTTTGGTTTGGACTGGAGTGTACTTTGGGGGTTACAGCACCCTTTAACGGTCAAGCCAGCCGGCCCTTTACTTATGACACAGGCGCACGCTTGGCACTACTTTGTTGATGCACTTGCGGCTACTGCGCACACAATTCACAAACACAGAAAGTAATTTTTTTTTTGGTTTGGACTGGAGTGTACTTTGGGGGTTACAGCACCCTTTAACGGTCAAGCCAGCCGGCCCTTTACTTATGACACAGGCGCACGCTTGGCACTACTTTGTTGTTGCATCTGCGGCTACAGCGCACACAATTCACAAACACTGAAAATAATTTTTTTTTTGGTTTGGACTGGAGTGTACTTTGGGGGTTACAGCACCCTTTAATGGTCAAGCCAGCCGGCCCTTTACTTATGATACAGGCGCACGCTTGGCACTACTTTGTTGATGCACGTGCGGCTACTGCGCACACAATTCACAAACAGAGAAAATATTTTTTTGGGGGGTTTGGACTGGAGTGTACATTGGGGGTTACAGCACCCTTAAACGGTCAAGCCAGCCGGCCCTTTACTTATGACACAGGCGCACGCTTGGCACTACTTTGTTGATGCACGTGCGGCTACTGCGCACACAATTCACAAACACAGAAAATACATTTTTTTTTGGTTTGGACTGGAGTGTACTTTGGGGGTTACAGCACCCTTTAACGGTCAAGCCAGCTGGCCCTTTACTTATGACACAGGCGCACGCTTGGCACTACTTTGTTGATGCACGTGCGGCTACTGCGCACACAATTCACAAACACAGAAAATAATTTTTTTTTTTGTTCTGACTGTAGTGTACTTTGGGGGTTACAGCACCCTTTAACAGTCAAGCCAGCCGGCCCTTTACTTATGACACAGGCGCACGCTTGGCACTACTTTGTTGATGCACGTGCGGCTACTGCGCACACAATTCTCAAACACAGAAAATAATTTTTTTTTTGGTTTGGACTGGAGTGTACTTTGGGGGTTACAGCACCCTTTAACGGTCAAGCCAGCCGGCCCTTTACTTATGACACAGGCACACGCTTGGCACTACTTTGTTGATGCACGTGCGGCTACTGCGCACACAATTCACAAACACAGAAAAGATTTTTTTTTTTGGTTTGGACTGGAGTGTACTTTGGGGGTTACAGCACCCTTTAATGGTCAAGCCATCTGGCCCTTTACTTATGACACAGGCGCACGCTTGGCACTAATTTGTTGATGCACGTGCGGCTACTGCGCACACAATTCACAAACACAGAAAATAATTTTTTTTTTGGTTGTGACTGGAGTGTACTTTGGGGGTTACAGCACCCTTTAACAGTCAAGCCAGCCGGCCCTTTACTTATGACACAGGCGCACGCTTGGAAACTACTTTGTTGATGCACGTGCGGCTACTGCGCACACAATTCACAAACACAGAAAATAATTTTTTTTTTGGTTTGGACTGGAGTGTACTTTGGGGGTTACAGCACCCTTTAACGGTCAAGCCAGCCGGCCCTTTACTTATGACAGAGGCGCACGCTTGGCACTACTTTTGCACGTGCGGCTACTGCGCACACAATTCACAAACACAGAAAATAATTTTTTTTTGGTTTGGACTGGAGTGTACTTTGGGGGTTACAGCACCCTTTAACGGTCAAGCCAGCCGGCCCTTTACTTATGACACAGGCGCACGCTTGGCACTACTTTGTTGATGCACTTGCGGCTACTGCGCACACAATTCACAAACACAGAAAGTAATTTTTTTTTGGTTTGTACTGGAGTGTACTTTGGGGGTTACAGCACCCTTTAACGGTCAAGCCAGCCGGCCCTTTACTTATGACACAGGCGCACGCTTGGCACTACTTTGTTGATGCATCTGCGGCTACTGCGCACACAATTCACAAACACTGAAAATAATTTTTTTTTTGGTTTGTACTGGAGTGTACTTTGGGGGTTACAGCACCCTTTAATGGTCAAGCCAGACAGCCCTTTACTTATGACACAGGCACACGCTTGGCACTACTTTGTTGATGCACGTGCGGCTACTGCGCACACAATTCACAAACACAGAAAATAATTTTTTTTTTGGTTTGGACTGGAGTGTACATTGGGCGTTACAGCACCCTTTAACGGTCAAGCCAGCCGGCCCTTTACTTATGACACAGGCGCACGCTTGGCACTACTTTGTTGATGCACGTGCGGCTACTGCGCACACAATTCACAAACACAGAAAATAAATTTTTTTTTGGTTTGGACTGGAGTGTACTTTGGGGGTTACAGCACCCTTTAACGGTCAAGCCAGCTGGCCCTTTACTTATGACACAGGCGCACGCTTGGCACTACTTTGTTGATGCACGTGCGGCTACTGCGCACACAATTCACAAACACAGAAAATAATTTTTTTTTTGGTTTTGACTGGAGTGTACTTTGGGGGTTACAGCACCCTTTAACAGTCAAGCCAGCCGGCCCTTTACTTATGACACAGGTGCACGCTTGGCACTACTTTGTTGATGCACGTGCGGCTACTGCGCACACAATTCTCAAACACAGAAAAATATTTTTTTTTGGTTTGGACTGGAGTGTACTTTGGGGGTTACAGCACCCTTTAACGGTCAAGCCAGCCGGCCCTTTACTTATGACACAGGCGCACGCTTGGCACTACTTTGTTGATGCACTTTGCGCATACTGCCTACACAATTCACAAACACAGAAAATATTTTTTTTTTTGGTTTGGACTGGAGTGTACTTTGGGGGTTACAGCACCCTTTAACGGTCAAGCCAGCTGGCCCTTTACTTATGACACAGGCGCACGCTTGGCACTACTTTGTTGATGCACGTGCGGCTACTGCGCACACAATTCACAAACACAGAAAATAATTTTTTTTTTGGTTTTGACTGGAGTGTACTTTGGGGGTAACAGCACCCTTTAACAGTCAAGCCAGCCGGCCCTTTACTTATGACACAGGCGCACGCTTGGCACTACTTTGTTGATGCACGTGCGGCTACTGCCCACACAATTCTCAAACACAGAAAATAATTATTTTTTTGGTTTGGACTGGAGTGTACTTTGGGGGTTACAGCACCCTTTAACGGTCAAGCCAGCCGGCCCTTTACTTATGACACAGGCACACGCTTGGCACTACTTTGTTGATGCACGTGCGGCTAATGCGCACACAATTCACAAACACAGAAAATATTTTTTTTTCTGGTTTGGACTGGAGTGTACTTTGGGGGTTACAGCACCCTTTAATGGTCAAGCCAGCCAGCCCTTTACTTATGACACAGGCGCACGCTTGGCACTACTTTGTTGATGCACGTGCGGCTACTGCGCACACAATTCACAAACACAGAAAATAATTTTTTTTTTGGTTTGGACTGGAGTGTACTTTGGGGGTTACAGCACCCTTTAATGGTCAAGCCATCTGGCCCTTTACTTATGACACAGGCGCACGCTTGGCAATACTTTGTTGATGCACGTGCGGCTACTGCGCACACAATTCACAAACACAGAAAATAATTTTTTTTTGGGTTTTGACTGGAGTGTACTTTCGGGGTTACAGCACCCTTTAACAGTCAAGCCAGCCGGCCCTTTACTTATGACACAGGCGCACGCTTGGCACTACTTTGTTGATGCACGTGCGGCTACTGCGCACACAATTCACAAACACAGAAAGTAATTTTTTTTTGGTTTGTACTGGAGTGTACTTTGGGGGTTACAGCACCCTTTAACGGTCAAGCCAGCCGGCCCTTTACTTATGACACAGGCGCACGCTTGGCACTACTTTGTTGATGCATCTGCGGCTACTGCGCACACAATTCACAAACACTGAAAATAATTTTTTTTTTGGTTTGTACTGGAGTGTACTTTGGGGGTTACAGCACCCTTTAATGGTCAAGCCAGACAGCCCTTTACTTATGACACAGGCGCACGCTTGGCACTACTTTGTTGATGCACGTGCGGCTACTGCGCACACAATTCACAAACACAGAAAATAATTTTTTTTTTGGTTTGGACTGGAGTGTACATTGGGGGTTACAGCACCCTTTAACGGTCAAGCCAGCCGGCCCTTTACTTATGACACAGGCGCACGCTTGGCACTACTTTGTTGATGCACGTGCGGCTACTGCGCACACAATTCACAAACACAGAAAATAAATTTTTTTTTGGTTTGGACTGGAGTGTACTTTGGGGGTTACAGCACCCTTTAACGGTCAAGCCAGCTGGCCCTTTACTTATGACACAGGCGCACGCTTGGCACTACTTTGTTGATGCACGTGCGGCTACTGCGCACACAATTCACAAACACAGAAAATAATTTTTTTTTTGGTTTTGACTGGAGTGTACTTTGGGGGTTACAGCACCCTTTAACAGTCAAGCCAGCCGGCCCTTTACTTATGACACAGGTGCACGCTTGGCACTACTTTGTTGATGCACGTGCGGCTACTGCGCACACAATTCTCAAACACAGAAAAATATTTTTTTTTGGTTTGGACTGGAGTGTACTTTGGGGGTTACAGCACCCTTTAACGGTCAAGCCAGCCGGCCCTTTACTTATGACACAGGCGCACGCTTGGCACTACTTTGTTGATGCACTTTGCGCATACTGCCTACACAATTCACAAACACAGAAAATATTTTTTTTTTTGGTTTGGACTGGAGTGTACTTTGGGGGTTACAGCACCCTTTAACGGTCAAGCCAGCTGGCCCTTTACTTATGACACAGGCGCACGCTTGGCACTACTTTGTTGATGCACGTGCGGCTACTGCGCACACAATTCACAAACACAGAAAATAATTTTTTTTTTGGTTTTGACTGGAGTGTACTTTGGGGGTAACAGCACCCTTTAACAGTCAAGCCAGCCGGCCCTTTACTTATGACACAGGCGCACGCTTGGCACTACTTTGTTGATGCACGTGCGGCTACTGCCCACACAATTCTCAAACACAGAAAATAATTATTTTTTTGGTTTGGACTGGAGTGTACTTTGGGGGTTACAGCACCCTTTAACGGTCAAGCCAGCCGGCCCTTTACTTATGACACAGGCACACGCTTGGCACTACTTTGTTGATGCACGTGCGGCTAATGCGCACACAATTCACAAACACAGAAAATATTTTTTTTTCTGGTTTGGACTGGAGTGTACTTTGGGGGTTACAGCACCCTTTAATGGTCAAGCCAGCCAGCCCTTTACTTATGACACAGGCGCACGCTTGGCACTACTTTGTTGATGCACGTGCGGCTACTGCGCACACAATTCACAAACACAGAAAATAATTTTTTTTTTGGTTTGGACTGGAGTGTACTTTGGGGGTTACAGCACCCTTTAATGGTCAAGCCATCTGGCCCTTTACTTATGACACAGGCGCACGCTTGGCACTACTTTGTTGATGCACGTGCGGCTACTGCGCACACAATTCACAAACACAGAAAATAATTTTTTTTTGGGTTTTGACTGGAGTGTACTTTCGGGGTTACAGCACCCTTTAACAGTCAAGCCAGCCGGCCCTTTACTTATGACACAGGCGCACGCTTGGCACTACTTTGTTGATGCACGTGCGGCTACTGCGCACACAATTCACAAACACAGAAAGTAATTTTTTTTTGGTTTGTACTGGAGTGTACTTTGGGGGTTACAGCACCCTTTAACGGTCAAGCCAGCCGGCCCTTTACTTATGACACAGGCGCACGCTTGGCACTACTTTGTTGATGCATCTGCGGCTACTGCGCACACAATTCACAAACACTGAAAATAATTTTTTTTTTGGTTTGTACTGGAGTGTACTTTGGGGGTTACAGCACCCTTTAATGGTCAAGCCAGACAGCCCTTTACTTATGACACAGGCGCACGCTTGGCACTACTTTGTTGATGCACGTGCGGCTACTGCGCACACAATTCACAAACACAGAAAATAATTTTTTTTTTGGTTTGGACTGGAGTGTACATTGGGGGTTACAGCACCCTTTAACGGTCAAGCCAGCCGGCCCTTTACTTATGACACAGGCGCACGCTTGGCACTACTTTGTTGATGCACGTGCGGCTACTGCGCACACAATTCACAAACACAGAAAATAAATTTTTTTTTGGTTTGGACTGGAGTGTACTTTGGGGGTTACAGCACCCTTTAACGGTCAAGCCAGCTGGCCCTTTACTTATGACACAGGCGCACGCTTGGCACTACTTTGTTGATGCACGTGCGGCTACTGCGCACACAATTCACAAACACAGAAAATAATTTTTTTTTTGGTTTTGACTGGAGTGTACTTTGGGGGTTACAGCACCCTTTAACAGTCAAGCCAGCCGGCCCTTTACTTATGACACAGGTGCACGCTTGGCACTACTTTGTTGATGCACGTGCGGCTACTGCGCACACAATTCTCAAACACAGAAAAATATTTTTTTTTTGGTTTGGACTGGAGTGTACTTTGGGGGTTACAGCACCCTTTAACGGTCAAGCCAGCCGGCCCTTTACTTATGACACAGGCGCACGCTTGGCACTACTTTGTTGATGCACTTTGCGCATACTGCCTACACAATTCACAAACACAGAAAATATTTTTTTTTTTGGTTTGGACTGGAGTGTACTTTGGGGGTTACAGCACCCTTTAACGGTCAAGCCAGCTGGCCCTTTACTTATGACACAGGCGCACGCTTGGCACTACTTTGTTGATGCACGTGCGGCTACTGCGCACACAATTCACAAACACAGAAAATAATTTTTTTTTTGGTTTTGACTGGAGTGTACTTTGGGGGTTACAGCACCCTTTAACAGTCAAGCCAGCCGGCCCTTTACTTATGACACAGGCGCACGCTTGGCACTACTTTGTTGATGCACGTGCGGCTACTGCCCACACAATTCTCAAACACAGAAAATAATTTTTTTTTTGGTCTGGATTGGAGTGTACTTTGGGGGTTACAGCACCCTTTAACGGTCAAGCCAGCCGGCCCTTTACTTATGACACAGGCACACGCTTGGCACTACTTTGTTGATGCACGTGCGGCTAATGCGCACACAATTCACAAACACAGAAAATATTTTTTTTTCTGGTTTGGACTGGAGTGTACTTTGGGGGTTACAGCACCCTTTAATGGTCAAGCCAGCCAGCCCTTTACTTATGACACAGGCGCACGCTTGGCACTACTTTGTTGATGCACGTGCGGCTACTGCGCACACAATTCACAAACACAGAAAATAATTTTTTTTTTGGTTTGGACTGGAGTGTACTTTGGGGGTTACAGCACACTTTAATGGTCAAGACATCTGGCCCTTTACTTATGACACAGGCGCACGCTTGGCACTACTTTGTTGATGCACGTGCGGCTACTGCGCACACAATTCACAAACACAGAAAATAATTTTTTTGGGGGTTTTGACTGGAGTGTACTTTGGGGGTTACAGCACCCTTTAACAGTCAAGCCAGCCGGCCCTTTACTTATGACACAGGCGCACGCTTGGCACTACTTTGTTGATGCACGTGCGGCTACTGCGCACACAATTCACAAACACAGAAAATTATTTTTTTTTTGGTTTGGACTGGAGTGTACTTTGGGGGTTACAGCACCCTTTAACGGTCAAGCCAGCCGGCCCTTTACTTATGACACAGGCGCACGCTTGGCACTACTTTGTTGATGCACGTGCGGCTACTGCGCACACAATTCACAAACACAGAAAATATTTTTTTTTTTGGTTTGGACCGGAGTGTACTTTTGGGGTTACAGCACCCTTTAATGGTCAAGCCAGCCGGCCCTTTACTTATGACACAGGCGCACGCTTGGCACTACTTTGTTGATGCACTTGCGGCTACTGCGCACACAATTCACAAACACAGAAAGTAATTTTTTTTTTGTTTGTACTGGAGTGTACTTTGGGGGTTACAGCACCCTTTAACGGTCAAGCCAGCCGGCCCTTTACTTATGACACAGGCGCACGCTTGGCACTACTTTGTTGATGCATCTGCGGCTACTGCGCACACAATTCACAAACACTGAAAATAATTTTTTTTTTGGTTTGGACTGGAGTGTACTTTGGGGGTTACAGCACCCTTTAATGGTCAAGCCAGCCGGCCCTTTACTTATGACACAGGCGCACGCTTGGCACTACTTTGTTGATGCACGTGCGGCTACTGCGCACACAATTCACAAACACAGAAAATATTTTTTTTTTTGGTTTGGAATGGAGTGTACATTGGGGGTTACAGCACCCTTTAACGGTCAAGCCAACTGGCCCTTTACTTATGACACAGGTGCACGCTTGGCACTACTTTGTTGATGCACGTGCGGCTACTGCGCACACAATTCACAAACACAGAAAATACATTTTTTTTTGGTTTGGACTGGAGTGTACTTTGGGGGTTACAGCACCCTTTAACGGTCAAGCCAGCTGGCCCTTTACTTATGACACAGGCGCACGCTTGGCACTACTTTGTTGTTGCACGTGCGGCTACTGCCCACACAATTCACAAACACAGAAAATAATTTTTTTTTTGGTTTTGACTGGAGTGTACTTTGGGGGTTACAGCACCCTTTAACAGTCAAGCCAGCCGGCCCTTTACTTATGACACAGGTGCACGCTTGGCACTACTTTGTTGATGCACGTGCAGCTACTGCGCACACAATTCTCAAACACAGAAAATAATTATTTTTTTGGTTTGGACTGGAGTGTACTTTGGGGGTTACAGCACCCTTTAACGGTCAAGCCAGCCGGCCCTTTACTTAAGACACAGGCACACGCTTGGCACTACTTTGTTGATGCACGTGCGGCTACTGCGCACACAATTCACAAACACAGAAAATATTTTTTTTTTTGGTTTGGACTGGAGTGTACTTTGGGGGATACAGCACCCTTTAATGGTCAAGTCAGCCGGCCTTTTAATTATGACACAGGCGCACGCTTGGCACTACTTTGTTAATGCACGTGCGGCTACAGCGCACACAATTCACAAACAAAGAAAATAATTTTTTTTTTGGTTTGGACTGGAGTGTACTTTGGGGGTTACAGCACCCTTTAATGGTCAAGCCAGCTGGCCCTTTACTTATGACACAGGCGCACGCTTGGCACTACTTTGTTGATGCACGTGCGGCTACTGCGCACACAATTCACAAACACAGAAAATTATTTTTTTTTTGGTTTGTACTGGAGTGTACTTTGGGGGTTACAGCACCCTTTAATGGTCAAGCCAGCCGGCCCTTTACTTATGACACAGGCGCATGCTTGGCACTACTTTGTTGATGCATCTGCGGCTACTGCGCACACAATTCACAAACACAGAAAATATTTTTTTTTTTGGTTTGGACTGGAGTGTACATTGGGGGTTACAGCACCCTTTAACGGTCAAGCCAGCCGGCCCTTTACTTATGACACAGGCGCAAGCTTGGCACTACTTTGTTGATGCACGTGCGGCTACTGCGCACACAATTCACAAACACAGAAAATAAATTTTTTTTTGGTTTGGACTGGAGTGTACTTTGGGGGTTACAGCACCCTTTAACAGTCAAGCCAGCTGGCCCTTTACTTATGACACAGGCGCACGCTTGGCACTACTTTGTTGATGCACGTGCTGCTACTGCGCACACAATTCTCAAACACAGAAAATAATTTTTTTTTTGGTTTGGACTGGAGTGTACTTTGGGGGTTACAGCACCCTTTAACGGTCAAGCCAGCCGGCCCTTTACTTATGACACAGGCACACGCTTGGCACTACTTTGTTGATGCACATGCGGCTACTGCGCACACAATTCACAAACACAGAAAATATTATTTTTTTTGGTTTGGACTGGAGTGTACTTTGGGGGTTACAGCACCCTTTAACGGTCAAGCCAGCTGGCCCTTTACTTATGACACAGGCGCACGCTTGGCACTACTTTGTTGATGCACGTGCGGCTACTGCGCACACAATTCACAAACACAGAAAATAATTTTTTTTTTGGTTTGGACTGGAGTGTACTTTGGGGGTTACAGCATCCTTTACCGGTCAAGCCAGCCGGCCCTTTACTTATGACACAGGCGCACGCTTGGCACTACTTTGTTGATGCACTTGCGGCTACTGCGCACACAATTCACAAACACAGAAAGTAATTTTTTTTTTGGTTTGTACTGGAGTGTACTTTGGGGGTTACAGCACCCTTTAACGGTCAAGCCAGCCGGCCCTTTACTTATGACACAGGCGCACGCTTGGCACTACTTTGTTGATGCATCTGCGGCTACTGCGCACACAATTCACAAACACTGAAAATAATTTTTTTTTTGGTTTGGACTGGAGTGTACTTTGGGGGTTACAGCACCCTTTAATGGTCAAGCCAGCTGGCCCTTTACTTATGACACAGGCGCACGCTTGGCACTACTTTGTTGATGCATGTGCGGCTACTGCGCACACAATTCACAAACACAGAAACACAGAAAATAATTTTTTTTTTGGTTTGGACTGGAGTGTACATTGGGGGTTACAGCACCCTTTAACGGTCAAGCCAACCGGCCCTTTACTTATGACACAGGCGCACGCTTGGCACTACTTTGTTGATGCACGTGCGGCTACTGCGCACACAATTCACAAACACAGAAAATATTTTTTTTTTTGGTTTGGACTGGAGTGTACTTTGTGGGTTACAGCACCCTTTAATGGTCAAGCCAGCCGGCTCTTTACTTATGACACAGGCGCACGCTTGGCACTACTTTGTTGATGCACGTGCGGCTATTGCGCACACAATTCACAAACACAGAAAATAATTTTTTTTTTGGTTTGGACTGGAGTGTACTTTGGGGGTTACAGCACCCTTTAATGGTCAAGCCAGCTGGACCTTTACTTATGACACAGGCGCACGCTTGGCACTACTTTGTTGATGCACGTGCGGCTACTGCGCACACAATTCACAAACACAGAAAATAATTTTTTTTTGGTTTTGACTGGAGTGTACTTTGGGGGTTACAGCACCCTTTAACAGTCAAGCCAGCCGGCCCTTTACTTATGACACAGGCGCACGCTTGGCACTACTTTGTTGATGCACGTGCAGCTACTGCGCACACAATTCACCAACACAGAAAATAATTTTTTTTTGGTTTGGACTGGAGTGTACTTTGGGGGTAACAGCACCCTTTAACGGTCAAGCCAGCCAGCCTTTTACTTATGACACAGGCGCACGCTTGGCACTACTTTGTTGATGCACTTGCGGCTAATGCGCACACAATTCACAAACACAGAAAGTAATTTTTTTTTTGGTTTGTACTGGAGTGTACTTTGGGGGTTACAGCACCCTTTAATGGTCAAGCCAGCCGGCCCTTTACTTATGACACAGGCGCACGCTTGGCACTACTTTGTTGATGCATCTGCGGCTACTGCGCACACAATTCACAAACACAGAAAATAATTTTTTTTTTGGTTTGGACTGGAGTGTACATTGGGGGTTACAGCACCCTTTAACGGTCAAGCCAGCCGGCCCTTTACTTATGACACAGGCGCACGCTTGGCACTACTTTGTTGATGCACGTGCGGCTACTGCGCACACAATTCACAAACACAGAAAATAAATTTTTTTTTGGTTTGGACTGGAGTGTACTTTGGGGGTTACAGCACCCTTTAACGGTTAAGCCAGCCGGCCCTTTACTTATGACACAGGCACACGCTTGGCACTACTTTGTTGATGCACATGCGGCTACTGCGCACACAATTCACAAACACAGAAAATATTTTTTTTTTTGGTTTGGACTGGAGTGTACTTTGGGGGTTACAGCACCCTTTAATGGTCAAGCCAGCCGGCCCTTTACTTATGACACAGGCGCACGCTTGGCACTACTTTGTTGATGCACGTGCAGCTACTGCGCACACAATTCACAAACACAAAAAAAATATTATTTTTTTAGCACTTGGGGGGAGCACCCCTGATGGACAGAGCACCCCGTGGACAACACTACAGCACCCCTTTAGGACTGGGAGACTGCACAGGACTTTGGAGTGGACACAGCCCCTATGGACAACTGACTGCACAACACAGTCCAGCCAGCCCCTATGGACTTTGAAGTAGTTTACACAGCCCCTATTAACAACAGCAGCACAGCACAACACAGCCAGCCCCTATGGACTTTGAAGTAGTGGACAACAGCAGCACTACACTACACTACACTACACAGCCCAGCCAGCCCTAACTACCACCCTCCCTCTTCACTGTCCACAGCCGAGTGAGAAAATGGCGCCGACGCGGGTACCTTATATAGGATCCAAAACCCGCGAGACTTGGAAGGCGGGAAGATGACGTTTTGCCTCGATTTCAGAATCCGAGTCAGGCTCGACTTTTCCCGCCTGACTCGGACTCGGATCGGAGGGGCTCGGGGGGGTTCGGATTTCAGAAATCCGAACCCGCTCACCCCTAGTATATATATATATATATATATATATATATATATACATACATATATATATATATATATATATATACTTATTTGTATTTATATATATATTTTTTTTTCTTTCACAACTGTATACATGGGCACTTGGGGAGGCAGAGCTGAGGCCAGAAAAGGGTTGGCGGGGGCAGCAGGGGACATGGCAGCAGCTGCGGCTATCAGAGCTGCTGCTCCACCTCCTACACAGTGATCTCACTGATCACTGTGAGTGTATTCCGGAGCCGCAGCGGGTGGGTGTCCCGCTAGTGGCCCGGAGACATAGCAGCAGCGGCAGCTACCAGAGCCGCCACTGCTGCTGGTACACAGTGATGTCACTGATCACTGTTCCGGAGCCGCAGCGGGTGGGACACCCGCTAGCTCCCCGGAGACATAGCAGCGGCGGCGGCTACCAGAGCCACCGCTGCTGCTGATACACAATGATCTCACTGATCACTGTTCCGGAGCCACAGCGGGTG
The DNA here is from genome assembly GCA_031769625.1 of Taudactylus pleione. NCBI lineage: Eukaryota > Metazoa > Chordata > Amphibia > Anura > Myobatrachidae > Taudactylus > Taudactylus pleione. The sequence continues at coordinate 9,476,455 of JAUIMM010000759.1, forward strand.
GATGTCCCGCTAGCGGCTCAGAGATAGAGCAGCAGCGGCGGCTACCAGAGCTACTGCTTCTGACGGTCCGGCTGCCCGATCACTGCTGGCCACAGTGATCGGGTCACAGCAGCAGCCGCGGCTAAATGAGCTGTGGCTACTGCTTCTAGGGGGGTGTTGCAGGGGCCCGATCACTGTGGCCAGCAGTGATCGGGACACAAAGGAGGGGGAGCTGCAAGTGTAGAGGGACCAGCAGGTCCCTCTGAGGTGGGCGGCTGCTGGAAGTTAACTTCCAGCAAGCCGCCCACTGTGTGTTTCTGACTAGTCGTATAAGATACGACCATGTCAGGGAAAGCCCACTCTGGTATGGTCGTATCTGATACGACTGTGCCAGGCAAGTGGTTAAAGGGAAACTGATTGTATAGTATTATTTTTCCACAGTCCAGATACAACCAACACCATCATCACCACCACTACCACAGGACCAGTAGGACCAAGCTTGCCCAAGTGTACCCCCAGCCAGTAAATACAGTACTGTAGTCTCCCATTACTTTCTTGCTTTTTTCCATGTGGGGCCAATGTGTTTTTTTTTAAACGCAAAAAGATACTTTACAGTGTCCAGAACAACCAAGCATCTCACATTATTTTCCTTTCTCATTGCTTTGTTGCCTTTCTTCTGTGCCTTTTAACTCACTTGAAGTCAGGAGGCCAAATGTAATAGGGTGAGAGGTTAGAAAATGTGAGAGTTTAGCAGTAAACTTTCACATTGGTGGAGTTTTATCTTCAAAATGGGAAAACATCTGGATGGGAGTTTAAATCGTGAGAGTTTTTTTACTCTAAAAACATGCGAGGAGTCCCTATGGTAGGGTCTCAGCTCTCGCAAACCCGAGTGGACTTCCTGTTCTAATAGAGCAGGAAGCCCACTACTGACATCACTAGTGATGTCAGTAGAGCCGCCCACAAATGCCAGGCATTCCTAAGGGAACGCCTGCATTTGTGCAGCCACCCCCACTTCCCGCCTACAAAACAGGGCGAGCTGTCAATCAACTTTGACAGCCGCCCCATCTTGTAGCGAGACCTGTAGTGATGGAGCAGCCATCACTGGACGGGTCTCGCACATGCGCACATGAGCAGTGGGGGACCATCGGGTCGCTTGCGAGTGCTGTGCGCTTGTGAGCGGGTCTGAATCAGGCCCTCTGTTACAATGAGCCACTATTAAAAGTGTGAGTGTTTACCATATTACATTTTGCCCATTGTGTTGTACTCTACAAATGTGGCCACATTGCTTCCAAGTACTTCCCAGTAACTACTGTACAGTACTGTTCCACTTGCACAAGCCATGATTTTTTTTATTGTACAGTATTACTGTACCTTTCTTATCTCGTGTGTGAACTATGTACACTCTTTCAGTAGACTGTGTATGTTTTTGGTGTTATGGAGGGTTTGATCAAGAATTGTATAGTAGGGGTTTGTTTCCAAATTGTTTTGAGGGAAACTGATGGTACAGTGTTACTTTTTCCTCCACCATCATCATCACCACCGCAGGACCAGCAGGCCCAAGTGGACCTCCCCCAGCCAGTAGGTACATTAATGTAGGGTGGGATGTAATAGAGATTAAGTCCGCCGGAGGTACGAGATGCAGACTGATCTTGATCTTTTTTTAAAGTTGCAGTCATTTACAAGGCAAAGCTGAAGTGGCTTTGCCTTGTAAATGACTGCAACTTTAAAAACCTCTATTACATCCCACCCGTAGTCTCCAATTATGTTGTACCCCCATAGAAACCTGCGGAACTACAGGTGCCAGCATGCTTCTGAAGCCAGCAAGGCTGAGGCATGCTGCACACAGCCCACCTCTACAGAAATTACAGGGACAACATTAGTTAATGTAGCTAGAGACAATACAATGTTGCCAGCTGCAAGCCTCCTTACCTTCCCCTGATTGGATACTCTGAGAGCTGGAATCCCAGGCATGGAATGTTGCCCTGGACAGAGAAAGGGGTTAAATATGCCCTGCACCTCAATGGAGCTGAGTAGTGCAGAGAAGAGCCAGTGTGGAGAGATAGTGTTGTTGATGAGCAGAAAAGGACTGATTAAGTAAAACGGGAGTCCCAGCGACACTTGTAACCACACAAGGGCAGAGGAGACTGCCACAGCAACAGGGGAAACCCCTGCTATCAGCACCCAGGCAAGAGCTAATGCAGAGAGGGAAGCCCTGCACCTAAAGAGTGACCCTGCAGCCTGATCCAGTAATGCATGTGAAAGACCCAGTGAAGCAGCACACCTACCAGGACTGAGTAAGTACCTACACACACTGCCCAGTATTGTGTCCCCTGACTAAGCCAGTAGCAAAGGGAGACACTATTTTAGCTATGAAACAACTAATTTATCTTTAGTTAAAAGGTAGCAGATTCCAGTCTATGGTGCAGAACATTGCAAGCTTTTGATAATGCAGCACCTGAGTTATCCTAAGGAGAACAGTGTTTATGTCACTCGGGATCATTCCCACTACTGTGTTTTTTGGAGGAATTAATCTTGCATTTAAGGGCTTTATGTATATGCATATACATCCCTTCTTATATTGGGATCTCAAACCCTGAGCTCAGGTATACCGGAACTATATCCCAGGAATATTGTTACAGTGTACTGCCTTGGTGTTATATTGCAGGATACTTACTAAATGAATAGTGATATTGCCAATATATCAGAAAAGTCATTTCTTTCTTGAATGTAATGTCTGAAAGTGATTTATACTATTGCATATAATATTGGAAACTCACTCATGTTATTACGTGATCCACGGTGCATGTAAAAGTGATTCATAGATTGAGTATATTGATACAACAGTGATTATTGCCAATTTTTGATGAGCTGCATATCCAGTGTTTATATTGTTTGTCATTGTGATACACCCATCCTGCGGGCAGTGTTCCTATACTCAATTTAATTTCTTTCATGTAAATAAAATGACCTCACAGAGGCCTTGCACGTGACACCAGATGCTGGTCCTGTACTTCCATAGCTCCAACATCATTAGCAAACCTGAAGTGGAAACAACTCTGCTGAAGAATCAAGAAGTAAGTGAGTTGTATATACACTGTGAATTATCCCTTCCAGGGTATTACAATTACTCCCTTGCTCACCTTGCTTGCCAGCTTTATCATGTACTATACGAGACACTGTACAGTATTGTCTCCAGAACAACCAAGTATCTCACAGTACTTTCCCTTCTCATTGCTTTGTTGCATTTCTTCCCTGCCTTTTAACTCACTTGAAGTCATCATGTTGTACTCTACTGTTATGCAGTACTGTAGAGATCTGTGCAAATTTTATTTTTACATTTACTCTGCCACCTGAGTTTTGGGCCCCCCCTTTAGGTAAGAAAGTGTTGACAGTTAAGCTGGCTAAACATTGTACTTCATTGGGTCTGTACCAGCTATATTGTATATCTCTAAACAACATTGTTCACGGACATATGGTACTTTATTGCGTCAGCTGTTCAGCACAGCGAATGGCTGATATCCTGTACAGATTCAGCAGAAATACTTCGTTATTTGTGTATGGGTGGTCTGCTATCATTTTGCAGTCCGCTCAAAATGTACACTTGCTGCATATGTGTTGTGAAATCTAAGGGCCTGATACAATTACAGTATGTCTTTGGGGGACCCATTCCACCCAGGTATTGTAGGTTCCATTGCCTGTATCTCTACAGCCTCACCCTTGCCTGTGTCTCTTAGCTTCACCTTCCCTGTCTTGCTACCTCTTTCCCTGCCCCCTGTGTCATTCAGTCTCATTCCCTACCCCCCTGTGTTTTTTAGCTTTCTCTTTTGCCTCTCAACTTCCTTCTCCCCCTCTGGCTCTGCTTTCCCATGTTTGTCAGTTGCCCCTCCATAATTTCTGTTGGGTTGTTAAAGACAGTGTTTTGCCCCCTCATGAACTTCTACATAAAACATAATGGGGATGAATGAAATGGAAATGTCAAAGTGTTATTAGAACTAGCCAACTTTAGTTGTTTCTGTAATTTACAGTACCTTTTTTTTTTACTAAAACAGACCAAGCAACTCACAGCCAACAGGCGGAAGGCCAGGGACATAAAGAAAAAATATGGTAAGGTATCACACCCTAGTGCCAGAAAAAACAAAATTGATGGATACTTATCTTAAGCGTATCAGTATTATCTTTTCCTTAATATTTTGTCTTCAAGGAATGGTGAAGTATAACAAATTTAAATCATAGCATGTATCGATTCCTACCTATCTATACACTCTAAAAATGACGCTATTTAGTGTAATAAGTCGCACAAGAAATAATTACTCTTCAAACTTTGATTGTGTTTCCAAAGCACAAAAAGATATTATTCACCAAAAAAGCAGATAGTTACACGCTGTGATCTAAATTACAATTAGCACAAACAAATTATACAGTCACAAGGTACATATGCACATGCTCTGGATCCAGATCCCGGCATCAAATATGAAACCTCCGTCAACAGCAAAGAAACATGACTGGCATCTAATTTCAAAGAGCCTGCATATATACTCTTACAGGGATAGGCAATACAATAGAACAGGTTGGTATGATTCTATTTTTTCTTCTTCCTGGTTCTTCTGTTACAGTACAGTTCATAGGTCAGTTCATATGGTCACAGTCCAGCCTCCAACAGCTCTTTGTGTCCATTTTCCCACTGCATAAAAAAATCTAACCTGGCTGCATTACAGAGTACATTTTAATGCCTAACTCTCTATGATCCATAATTTGCAGACACATATTGTGATCTCCTCACCGATGAAACCAGGAGTCTGCAAAGACACAGTGGTTTAGAATGACACCAAACACGGTCTACTTATCATATACTAAACCTTAGATATCAACCAAAATGTATTTCACAACATTACTGATAATGAATAAAACCTTGAATATTAACCTTAGGGAACCTTTTTATGTAAGTGTGCAGTGTGTAAGTATCAGAGTATTGAGAAAAGATGCTAGTTAGTGTTGTGTGACTGTGTTTGTGGAGTACACCGTGGTACGTGTTTTGCTGGATTGATCATATTATATGTTTATATCAATGTATTCATTTATATAATGGGGACTTTACCAATGTTCTATTGCGGGGGAATCGCACAATGCTAAATAAAGGCATCGCTGTATGTACTTAAGTGTGAGATTCACTAAAATGGCGCTGGGCGGCCGTTCGCAAAATGGCGTCTTGTTGCCATTTGCAAAATGGTGTCGTGCAGATTTAATTTTAAACAGATTCTGTCTCAGCCAATTATCCAGCTTTGACAGTCTACCCTTTGATAGCCAACAACATGCTATCACACTCTGGTTTTAAAATTTAATTTAGGCTTGCACTACGACATATTATTTAATGTTATATTATGGGATAGCACAAGGTGGTTCTTAATCAATCAATAATGTGTCTCTGGGAGGGACATAAAGCTACCCTTATACGCACACCACGGATCTTGGGAGATCATGGGAAAGATGTGGGGATGCACCAATCCAATAAAGGAAGTCTTGAAGGGGATAGGGACTTAGATTATTTAAGATGTTTTAAAATAACATTTCATAATACATTTCATGCATGTCTAAATCTTGTACATCATCTGATGGTACCTTCTAGTTCAGGGTTGTAATGCAGTCCTACATTTAACTCAGTATTCATATTGTTACTTCTAACCACCATCAAAATTTTATTCTTTTGGTTTGCCTTATCTTTACATTTTCCATATTTCTACATAGTAGGAACACACCTGACACATAAGCCAATCACTATGATGACAACCAATATGAGGATCAGGAGTTTACCTATACGAGCAACCATGTCCTGGACCCACTCCCCTAGACCGAAGAACCATTTCACTAGGTTCAACCATGAAACCCATTCCTCTACCTTCTCCTCTACTTCAGCCATTGAAGCATTATGGTTCTTAGGAAATTCCCATTTTAGGTGCAGAATTTCATCCACTTCTGGTCTATCACCTCCTTGGGGTCACTAGTGTTATTCATAATGTATGTGTAACACTATACACCAAACTGGGTAGCCAAAGTTACACAATACCCTCCAGTGATAGCTGTTAAATAATTTAACACTAGTCTACATTGCAACAGTTCTTTCTTGTAAACTTGCAACTCCCTGTGCACACCAGTATGCTCTCACTAATTTGCACATACCTTGCTTTCCCAAGTGAGTCAGACTGTGTGCTGCCTCAGCCAGGCTTGGGTAGTATGCCTTGGGGGCCACTGGCTTACCTTGTCCATCTCTCCAGAGTCCCGAGGACTCCTGCCCACATCCCTTAGACCTCCAGACTGCCTTTTCTTGAATGGAACACAAATTTTGCATCTCAATTAATTTCAGCATGTCAATTGTTTGAAACATCATTTGGTTAATTGGCACATTAACTTTTAACCCTGCTGCCCATTTGGCAGCTTCATCTGCCCTGTTATTTCCCAGTGACACCAGATCATCCTCACATGTATGGGCTTTACACTTAATTACTGCCACTGTCTTAGGCAATTGGATCGCTGTCAGTAGTCCTTTTATATGTCTGGAATGTGCGATTGGTGTGCCTGCTGCTGTCATACAATTTCTCAGTTGCCATAGAGCACCAAAATCATGTACCACCCCAAAGGTGTACCTAGAGTCAGTGTAGATATTAGCAGATTTACCTTCTGCTAACTCACATGCTCTCCTTAATGCCACCAGCTACACCACTTGGGCCAAATGAGGTGGACCTAAAGGTTCAGTCTCTATGATGTCTTCTTCATTTACCACAGTATAACCTGTACATAACTCTCCAGTGTCAGTCTGTCTATGACAACTATGATCCATGTAAAATGTCACATCTACATTTTCTAAAGGTGTATCCCGTATGTCAGGTCTTGCAGTAAAGGTATGATTCAGATATTCCATACAATCATGTGCATCAATATACCTGCAGAACTCACCTCTCACCAGCGACTCACCTCTCTCCATCCTTTGTGCATCCTGTTGCACATATGGTAAATACGTTGCTGGGTCTTAACGTACTGCACCATTTGATGGTGATGTTTGCAGGTTCTATTAGGGCTAGTTCCCATTTTGTGAACCTAGCTGAGGAGACATGTCTGGTTTGGGCAGAATTTAGCAAAGCAGATACAGCATGGGGTGTATAAACAATCATATCATTGCCTAATACTACATCCTCGCTCTTACTGACCAATAGAGCAGTTGCTGTTACACGTTGGGAGTGATCTTGCCACAGTGTTCAGTTGTGCACTGTAGTATTCTACGGGCCTACTGGCATCACCATATTTTTGTGTGAGGACACCTGCTGCACAACTATTAGCTTCCATACAATACAAATCAAAAGGTTTTTCATAATCCGGTTTTCCCAATGCAGGTGCTCTTGTCAGACTATCCTTAAGGTTAAGGAAAGCCTGCTCTGTTTCCTCTGTGTGTATGACATGATCGGGCTTTGAAGAAGAGACTCGTTCAGAGTCGGTCATTGCGGCCGCTCGGTTTTACGCCACCGATGTTCGCTAAACTGCGCATGTGTAAAATTCGCAATGCACGTGCGCAAACTAGCTATTACGATCAGAAATTGCTCTCTCCTTGAACACAGCCAGGTCATTAGTTTGAGTGACAGGATGAGGCATTTGTGGGTGGTAATAGGGGAAGGTGCTTGTGAACGGGGGAGTGGAGATCTGAATGCAGGCATGCCTGACTGTGCAATGGCATTTTATGGGAGTGCATAATTAACTAAGTAGTGTCATGGCACATGTGACATGGGAGGTTTTTACACTGACTTGATCGTAGTGCTTAAGAGAGGGTATGGTCAACCTTAAGCTCTACGAACAGCTCCGATGGTTCCCGATGATATCGATTAATCCTTATATGCCCGGAGATGATGTGTAATGTTAATGAGAAGGGGGCGTATTTTTAGTCTTATGGCCGCATCCTCCCTTTGCTCATCCAGCTAACGATCCCATCTTAACGACGCAACTTGAGAGCGCTTCATTTGCCCCTTTTACCTTACGACCGAGCGACCGCAACGAAGTCCTGTAATGGCAAGGCCAAAATAGAAAAATCTGGGATCCTTATTCTGCAGTATCCACACATTCCCAAGAAGGTACGGATTTGCTGTTGATTCTGCGGCAGTGTCATGGTCTGTATGGCTTGGATTCTGTCATTTTGTCATATGTCGTAACCCCTGGGTTAGGCAATGTCCAAAGTATTTAACCCTGGACTGGCATGGCTGTAGTTTGTCCTTAGCAACCTTGTATCCTGTTTGTGAGAGATGAAGCAATAAAAGTTTAGTATCATTTAACCATGACATAACAAATCAGTACATAACAATAAATCGTCCACATATTGTATTAGAACAGATCCATTTGGCAGGTTGAAAAGATTGTAAAGAGTCTTGTAAGGCCTGGGAGAAGATACTGGGGCTGTGTATGAAAACCTGGGGCAATTGTGTCCATGTGTATTGTACACCCCTGTATCTAAAAGCGAATAGGTACTGACAGTCAGGATGAAGAGGTACAGAGAAGAAAGCAGAAGAATGACAGCTGGATTCAGCACTACTGGAAATTGGCTCTCTACTACCTTATTAACCCCTCTAAGGTCTTCTACCAGCCTAAAACCCCTCCCACCACTTTTCTTCACAGGGAAGATGGGACTGTTGGCTACACTTGCTGTATGGACTAAAATTCCCTGCTGTAATAATCTCTACCTCCTATTTTAATGGGTACTGGGGAATTTTTGGAGTTGCCTACCGCTTTTTAGATTTACCATTACGTTAGCTACATTTAATTCAGTGTCCTGTCCATCCTTGGTCCAAAGTGAATCTGGAATTTGGGATAACATTTGATCTACCTGAGTTGGATTTTTACTTGAACTGGTAGAGTGATACATTAACCTTTGGGGAGTGTCCAATATATCCCTCACCTCATGTGCCACTCTCTCTGGGATATATACCATCAGGGAATATACCATCAGGGGTACAATATATGACACATCCCATCTTACATAACAAATCCCTTCCCAGTAGGTTAGTAGGAGCCGCTGCTGCCAGGAGAAAAGAATGCCTGGTATGCAATGGCCCGATAGGAACCTCTGTGGATTTGGTTAAAGGATAATGTTGCACTTTACCCATTACACCCATTGCTGGTACTGTCTCGCTGGTCACCTGTAAATTAGCTGGAGATTTTATCACTGATCTGGTCACTCCCGTGTCTACAAGAAAAGGATGTTTAGTACCAGCTACATCAACCATCATCACCGGTTCTTCCCTAGTACTTCCAGTTAACCTGACTATCTGTAGACTACAGGTATGACCTGAACCCTAGCGTTGACTCTCACTCTCCAATACAGCATTTAAGGCAACAATTGGAGCTGGTGACTGTGGGACATTTCCTGCATTCTGTGTATATCCCTTATGTGGATATCAAGGTACTCACCTTACAGTTCCTACTTACATGTCCCACTTGGTTGCAGTCAAAGCACCTTTGTGAGTGGGGTGGGTGGTAAGGTTGCTGTGTGGGTTGAGCGGTAGAGAAAGATTGTGGGTGCAGATAGGGGTTTTGAGGGTAATATGGTGGCTGTGGATAGTATGGGTTTTGTGGCTGTGTGTGATAAGTGGGGTAGGGCTGTGTTTGTGGCTGAACAGGATTTGTGAGGGTGTTTAGCTGTTCAGGTGTATATGTGTCTGGTGGCTGTGATTACATTCATTCCTTCTAGAGCTTGAATACTAACAGCCATTAGCTTCTCGCTCTGGGTCTCCCTCTTCTTGAGGATGTTTTTATCATGCTCAATAGCGGACTTCCTGAGTGTGTCTACAGTAACTCCCCTCCAGCCAGGTAGAGAGGTCTGGACCTGGGTCTTTAGATTGTCTTTAAGACCATCCATAAGTACTGTGATGAACATTTCCCTGTAATGGGTGCTATCTTTAATATCCTCTATCCCAGTGTACTGGTCTGCAGAGTTCAGGTACAATAATCCTCTGCAGATTCACTCTCTTTTTGTTTTATGGTGAAAATGTTACTCCAGTTAACTACTACTGGAAAATAAACACCCAATTGAGTTATTATGCGGGTAATGTTACCTTGGTTATCCTCGTCTGTTAAAGGACCATCTCCCTCCAACAGACAATACATGATAAACTTTTTCACATCGGTATTGTGTGGAAGGCACGCCCTTAACACCACTCGCCAATCCTTATTGGTTGGCTCGTGAGCATTACCAAAATTTTTCAAAAATCTTTGGCATTTTGCTAATTCCTTCTTAGGGTTAGGGAAATCATTCATTATGGAATTTAGCTCAGCTCTTGTCCAAGGACAATGCATTGCTACATCCCTTGTGGGCACTACACCATTTGCATCCGGATTCCCATTGGGAACAGTTATTGTCCGGATGGGATGGAGACCAGCCACACTGTTACCTTTGACCTTGTTACCTGGCTGGGGATTTAGGACTTCATTCAGAGTCGGTCGTAGTGGCCGCACGGTCGTACGGGCTACAACCGCAAAATCCGATCGTACGGCAGGTCGATCGTAAACAAAGTGACGCCCATTCATTAGCACTGCACCTCCTCTAGTTACCGACTGATCTGATTGAACGAACGAGACAATCATAGTCAGGCGCTGTCAGTCGCTGTATGCTAATTATGTTCTGATGTTTGTGGCTGTATGTGTTGTATTGATGGTCACATGTCATGTTTACATGGACTATCAATCAGCTTGTTATTAGCTTGTTGTCAATTATCTAATTAAGATTGTTTAACTCTTGCTGTTCTTTTTAACCAGTTTTTTTTTCATGTATCAATAAACTTTATTGTTTTTTTCGTGGGTGTTTTCTCCGTTCTCTTTTTTTTTTTCTAAATTTCCCAAACAAAGTAATATTTATTATCTGTGAATGTACTGTTGCTAATTGTGTTAACTTTAAAAATGCATGCGCATTTTGCGTTAGGATCATTTGCACTCTCATGTTTGCAATTGCGCACTGCGTGTTTTATCCAATCAAATCTGACCTTATTTTTCGGGTCACATGATTAAAGGATTGGCCAATAGTGTTTTTTTTTTAGGAAACTGAGTAAATATTTTAGCCAATCATCTTTATTTTACCCCATGTATATTTCATGTTTTCTGAAAAATCGGCCATTGCCATCATGAGAGCCGCGGCCTTTACCCATCGGGAATTGATGATCCTCGTTCAGATCATGGACAGGCAGATTACCAGCCTCCAATTTCAAACTGCATAAAGCCGGCGGCCTATGCGGAGGTGAGGCGAGCCCTTCGCAGTGCAGGATACAGGCGCAATATAGCGCAACTAGAGAGGCAGTGGTCAGATCTGCACCGCCAGTCGCCAGTCCTTTTGCGAAATTTGCGGGCGCGACTACGCAGACGTAAGTATGCGTTTGTATAAATGTTATAATTAGTGGACTGTTAAAAATGTATGTTCCTTTTCCAATTCTTTTAGTAAATGTAAAAAAACCCTCCTGTATGTTGTCCCTATTGTCTTGAATGTGTAAAGTGTACTTGTATTGTGTAGCCGAAAGTGAAAACTAAACTTATTTTTTTTTAATATCTTTAAATTTTAGAAACACAGCGGAGACAGAGAAGGGCCCGCAGATTTGGAGGCAATCCAGGTCCCAACCTGCAGCCCTCCCCCTCACCTACCCCATCCGCTCAACCCAGCCCTCCCTCCCCACCACCATACTCCCCCAGTAACCCTCCCTCACTCTTCCAAACCTCCCCTGCCCACTCATCCCAAATCTCCACTCCCGTGCCCGAGTCCTCATCCCAAATATCCCCTCCCTTTGATGTTTTCCACTCCATTTCCCCTCCCACCATTCCCCCAACTCCAACTTACTCCCCACCTCCACACCATCTCCATTGGGTGCTTTGTTAGAACGCTCTAATGGTATGTGTTTTGTAATATTTTTTTTTTTTATGGAGTGTTGTTGTTAACCATGTTTTTTTAAACATTTTTGGGCGGTGTGTTTATTTTCTTTTTTTCAGTATGTGTGTCAAAATCATTGCGCAGTAATGCTGTTATTCAATATTTTGTGCTTATGTTTTGTGCCTGGGCCATTTTTTTTGGGGGGGAACCCAAAAATGTATGCCTTTTGGGGTTTCCAAAATGCTTTTTATTTGGTGTAAAAAATGATTACATTTGGATTAGTATTTTAGACTTAAATAAAACATGTCACAGAACTTGGGAAGGTGATAGGAACCAGACTAACCTTGTTAATGTTGTGTACACTGTGTTTAAAATGTACTAAGATGTAACTTCATTAGGAAAAGTGATGTTTGCCATAGCAAACAAACACATTGTAGTTTTGGATTATCAAGAACATTCTAGAAGTGAATACATGCAGGATGTTTTAAGGATATGGCCATCATGACTTAAGAATACACCTCCCAGTTTTTTTTAACATCCTAGGGGTTTTTTGCTTATGACACATAGTTAGGGTTTCCAATTGTTTTTATACCATAAAAGTTGTGTGGATGAAAACTTTCGAACACACCCTAACATAATAATTGTGTTTTCCCACTTTTTGGGACATTGACTAATGTTTAATGTTCAAATGTTGGACATTTTTTAGATGTTTTTAACCTACAAATACATTTTTTCTGTTCACTGATCTAACCAACATCATGGTGGACATTCGGGAGGAGCTGAGACGAACAAGTGGCCATTTGTTGCAGGCCTACTGCTGCCTACAGCATATTGTGGGGAGTCTGGAGACATTTTAGTTTTTTTATCCTCTGTCCATTTAAAAATTTACTTTATTACAGTAAAGTTTTTGTTGGAAAAACATTTGTCCTCTTTTATTTTAAAAAATTAAAGGGTGTAATTCAGCATTTCAAATACTTTGTGAACCAAGCTGGGTTCCTTTCCATAGTGTAACAAATTCAATAATGTTTTTGTAAACCTTAAGAACATTTGCAGTAATGTTTTTTAATAGTTTTGTTTGGGGCTGCCCTACATTATCCACCTCAAAATGGCTTTTCATTTATTAACTAACAAACATGTTGCCAACATGCTTTTAATCGTAAAAAGCATTTCATCACAGAATCACATAAAAAATGTCCTCAGGGTTTTTCCAAATACAATATCTGGCTTAGTCAGACATAAACAACAATATTAAAAAACAAACATAATTTTTTTTTTTAAACAGACAAATTAATAAAAGAAAATGCAAATTAACTAAACATGTTGTGATATGTCCGTGCAAAATTTGTTAGTTGCCCAAAAACAGTACACAGTATTGCCAATGGGTTCCATTAGTTTTGCAGTTTTGGAAAGTGTTGTGATTTTGGTGGAAGAAAAAAAAAAAACAAATAGGTACACCTTAATACACATTTGCTCTAAGTGTAAAAATCAAAATAAATGAAAAAATTATTACCTAAAAAATAAAGAAACAGAATCACGTCTGCCCCCCCCCCCCCCCCCGACAGCATCACAACACCTTCCTCCGGGGTGCCATCCTCTGGCAAGGCATCCTCTGGCTGCATGGGTACTCGACCCCCTATTGCAATGTTGTGTAAAATCCCACACAGGACCACAATGCGAGAAACCATATCCGGCGAGTACATGAGTGCACCATCAGAGTGATGGAAACACCAGAACCAGCCCTTTAAAAGGCCGATACAGTGCTCCACCACCTGCCTGGTGGCAGTAAATGCGGCATTATATTGAGTTTGTGGCCCTGGTGTGGGAGTCAAATAAGGAGTCAGCAGCCAGGGTGTGCAAGGATATCCACTGTCACCTGATGGAAATGGGACACCAAAAGATACATAAATTGACCATGAAAACATGTTTACACTATTACTATAGCTACATCCTGGATTTATACTTACCAAGAAACCACACGTCACCAGCTTGCAGTTTACTTAATTTTGGCCAAATCCCTGAATGCTGGATCATGTACGCATCATGGCTGCAGCCTGGAAATTTGGCATTCAGGGATAGGATCTGGAGGGAGGCATCACATAGCACCATTACATTTAGTGAATGGAAATGTTTACGGTTCCTATATATTTGTTCCCTGCATGCAGGGGGCTGAAGTGCTATGTGGGTGCCATCCACTACCCCTATGACATGTGGAAAGCCTGCAATCTCAAAAAACTTCTGCTTTACCACATCAAGGGCTTCTGTATCCAAAGACATACTAATAAAATGTGCTATATGATTGAAGAATGCATCTTGCACATGCCTCAGGATCCATGAAAATGAGGGCTGGGAGAGGTCACCCACCAGCCCCACAGTGGTGTGGAAGGACCCTGAGGCACAGAAATGTAACACCGCCAACAACTGTATAAGTGGTGAGATTGCTGTTGGAATGTGAATCTGACTTTCTAGATCATTCTTAATTATTGAAAGAGTGTCTAGGCTAATATTTGGAGGCAGGCGATAAGTGGTTACAACCACATCATCAGGCATTCCAAAAAGGGTGACATGTGTTCTATATATCTTGGCCCTTGCACGCCTCCTATGCCTATGCCCAGGAGGAGGCTGAGGAAGGTTGGTGGGGGGCAACATGGCCACTATTAGCTGGCACACATCGCTCTGTAAATTTTAAAAAGCAAAAAAAAAAGTGTTTTTGAGAATGATTTTTGAATATTTTTCCCAAAATACTTAGCTTAGTAATAATGGTGCATATTCTTACAGGGTTGGGCAGTGCCATCTTCGGGAACCCCTACAGGTGTATTTTGTGTATGTTTTTTTGGGGGGGGGAGAAAAAGAAAATAATATTATATTTTTAAAAAACCACTATTACTACTATTATTGTTAAAAGAAACCTTAACTTTTAAATTGGCCAATATTAAATTTTGTAAACTTTATTATTGTTTTTTCCAAAAAAAAAATCTGCATTATTAATTGTTAAAAAAACAGCAAAAAACACTTCATAATTAAAATAAACAAACTTTTAGGTTTGTAAAAATTGACACTTACCTGATTCAAGTACAAACTGGACTGTTAAACACCTTTTAAAAAAAACATGATCATAATTTTTAGAATTATGTACTTTTTTGGGGTTTATATAACAAAAAAAAAAAAACCTTGCAGTAGGCTGGCACACTTACTGGAGTCTTCAAATAATGTTGGATTTTTGATCCTCCAAAAGCACGGCCACCCAAACAAACAAAGTAACCTGGTTTGGGAAATGTATGCACCAAACAAAATTCTAAATAAAAAACCACCACCCAAAATAAAATAAATAAAAAAACACCCAAACAAAAAAAACACCCAAAAAATAAGAAAGAAAAAACTACCACCCAAAATAAAATTAAAAATAAAAAACCACCACCCAAACAAAAAAAAAACCACAAGCACCACTCAAACAACTCCAAACAATGTAAACACTAGCAATCCCTTCCTGCACCACAAATCACTCCAACTACAACCCACAAGTAAGGGAACATTTTGTTTTGCCTTAAATAAGGAAAAAAAACACAATTATTAAATAGGGATGCACAGCTAACCAATCCAGGGATGCGCTCACATCTAGCCCAACCCACGCAGTGATTACGGAATGCAGGAAAGGTGTGCATTGTACTTTGGCAAATAGGGATGGATGGGTAACCAATCCAGGGATGCGCTCACATCTATAAAAAAGTCTGCACAAGCAGTATTCTTCATGCTCTCTCACATGTTTGTAAAATGTCAAGCGAGGAGCATGGTGAGCAGAGGCCAACTGAGGCAGGTAAGTGCAAATCACATTTTGAAAAAAAAACAAGAACAGTTCATATTTCCAAAAATATACTTTTTTTATTTTATCTAATTTTAAAAATGTTGTAGGTGCTGGGAATCCAATTCCACCACTAGAGGAGTAGGAGGAGGCGGGCCCAAGCAGGCCAAGGCCAAGAAACCCTCCGTTTTCACGGATCGAGCTTGAGACATTGGTGAGCATGACAATGGATAACCTTGTCCATGCCCCAAGAAATATGGGGGCTGGAGCCAAAGACAGGATTTGGGAGGAGATATCCAGGGCTGTTAATGCTGTGGGGACAACCCACAGAACCATGAAAGTCATTAAAAAACTGTAAGAAAATGATATTGTGAGTGTACTGAAGTCAAAAGCGAGATCTTATTTAAAAAAACTAACCATTAAAAAATGGCAAATCACATTGACAGCTGGACCGATTTCAAATACCAGTTGAAGAGGAAGCTACGGAGTAGGGTGGACCATGCTGCGGGGACAGGTGGTGGTCCCATCCATGAGGAGCTGGCCTTGACGAGGTTGTGTGATGGAAGAGGAGATAGTCGGCGTGTCCACTATGGACACTGACATGGCCGACTTCAATGCTCCACATGTGCAAGAATGTAAATATTTTTAAGACTCAATAAAGTATAAAGCTAAAACGTGTACGTGTTTTTTTTAAAAAAAAATACAAATTTTTTTTTCTTTTTTTTCCAGACTCAGAGGAGGTAGTGCCTGCTCCTGAGGTCAGGTCTGGGTCCAGCACAGATGGAGACTCTGCAGGGGAGGATCCAAGTACTCCATCTTGGGACCCTGTGGAGTCTACTCCAGGGCAACCATCAGACCGAGCAGTGCCTCTTCTCACCAGGTTGGTCTCCCAAACTCAGGATAACACATATGTTCTTCTGAGGATGGAGACCACTCTGGTGAGGGTGGCGGTGGCCCTGGAGACCATTGTTGGGGCCTTTGATCGTTGGGCCAATACCCAGGAGCAGGCAAACCCACCTGCCATGATGGAGCGAGACTCCCTTCCTCTCAGGACAACCACCTCTGGCAGCCCAACAGCCACCCCCGCAAGTATGGAGAGCCCTATGCCTAGGCCTGAGGAAATCCCATCTACCTCTGGCCAGGCCAGTTGGCATGTTACACGCCAGTCGGCCATCCGTAGCTTACCTCTTCCACCGAGCCGGCCCAAACAACGAAAGTAGCCCTGGATATCTCCTCCCTCACCTGTTGTCCAGTCCCCATATTTCTTGTCACCAATGTCGCAAGCTCTTTTTTTTTTTTTTTTTTATTTATTCAGAATTGTTTTTTTTTTTTTTTTAATTATATACAAATGTTGCCCTAACAATTGTTAGTTAAATTGTGCTGAAAGGCGAATTTACAAAAAAGAAAAAAAAAATAATCCAAAATGTCTATATTTAACTATATCAATGTATGCAAGGTTTAAAAAGTATGGTATCTGAAAAGGCTGCTACGCAAAACAACATGCTAGATGTTTAAAAAACTGTTTTAAAAAAATTAGTTTTAAAAGCACAAATAAACATTTGTGTTACGAATTCCCTAATGCACACGGAAGTGAAATCAGGTAATTAGCAGTGTTAATAGTTACAATGCACCAATCTTAGCTGCTTGGTTTGTGTGGTTCCAATTAGAAACGGACGCTTCTTGCCTACCTTAGCCTGGACGATCATCCTGTTCGTAGAGTGATGTTGTCATGCATCCGCAATTCTTGGTCGTACGAAGCAGATAATTTATGCACTCCCCTAAAATGCCTGGAAACGCTGAAGAACGCCTTCCGTTTGCAGACCACCACCCCGTATACTCCCACAAATGGACTTTCCTGTCAATCAACTTTAGCAATCCACTTCCATGTCGGATGCCCTACGACCGACAGTATTTTTCATCGGTAGAGCTCGTACGCACATGCGCACAACTAGCCATGCGCAGGCGCAGAAAGAAAAACATCGGATGCGTATGACCGTGCGGCCGCTACGACCGACTCTGAATGAGGTCCTTAGTCTATTACTGCTACGTACAGGGTTAACAACTTCCATTACAGCCGATGTTAACACTTCCTGTACTACCACTGATGAGGATGGGGCCACCTCCTGTGCTCATTGTAATGGAACATCTAACATTTGTACGGCATGGGAAATGGCAGACATAACAACAGGTTCATCATCCGCATCATAAATATTTTCCTTGTGATTACTCAAGAGAGGGTACAGGTTACATGTTACATTTTTATGAGTTTTTACATCGACTGTACCTCCACCCCCATCCACATAGGGCGGTGGTGGTGCAAGTGAACTACTGACATTACCTTTCACAATGCTACCTTGCTGTGCATGCACACTATTTTGTGGCGCATACGCAACACTATTTAGCACTGTGTGCGCACTCCCCTGTATCGTGCGCGTGACGATGGTTTGCGTCGCATGTACACCCTTAAGCCACGTATCCCTCTCATGCTGCCATAACTTTAAACAATCATTATAATTTATCTTTTTCATTTGAGAGTGCACCATACAGATGCTATCTCGGACATTGTTCAATACCTTCTTATCAAAGCTGCTAATTCTGGGAAACGGTTTCACACTCTTCCTCGTTATTTTAAACCATACATCACAGTACCTAGTTGCATAAGCACTGTACCTAGTATGCATAATATTCCGTGCTGACCCAAGCGGCGCTTGCAAAAGCAGCACATCATCTAACATCTCTACCATTTGCTTGGCTCCCATCTTGGGAAAATGACACAAAGCTTTTCAATAGAGATTTAAATCAGTGAAAGAGGCTACTTTCACTTACCTGTGGATGATATTAACAGGATGCACCTACACACCTATGGAAGAATAACCAGGCTATTTCCATGCACCTAAACACATTTTAGATTACTTTCCACTGCTAGCATGTAGGCATTCCAATAACACCTACCCTTTCCAGTGATTTTGTCTACCCTCTGCTCAGTTCACAATCACAATATGCAACAACTGTGTGGTTCAATTACAATGCCCAATAACCATAACTGATCACTGGATGCTGCAATCACACTAAGAGCTGATACCTACAACAAGACAACAACTACACCTGCAATGTGTATAGACTTCGATATCTACTACTGAGCCACTAGGCCGACACCAGGCGCCTACGTACTATGGGTTCTACGATATATAGGGAACATGTTACCCCTACCAACACATATTCACTGTTACACTCCCTTTTCCTGCGCAGAAAAATAACCATTTTCCCAGATTATGGCAACATCGACTAAGATATTTACAACAATGCTATCACGCTATCGATATCACAATGCAATCTCAGCGGCTTTGTTTAAAACATGTGGTAGCAATACAGGAAATACGTATACGCTATTGTGCGACTAGTCGCATACACAATAATGCGACTGCTACACAAAACGTATTATTACTCATATGTTATTGTGCAACTTCCCCTTTTAACATGAAATTCTATCAACGAAAGAAAACAAACTTTTCCTCCCTTGTCCCTGGATTCTAATCAGTGCTCCAATAATGGGTAGTGGCCTCTCAGCAACAAAGTGGTAGCAGGTATTTGAAGGCACAATGCGTTCTTTCCTGCATATGGTGCCTCCACCCTTTTGCTGAGAGATCAATGACTTTGTGTTACTGTGTGACCGGTAGCGTGATTAACTCTGCGAGCCCCCAACTATTGATTCCTACCTACCTATCTATACACTCTAAAAATGTTGCTATTTAGCGTAATAAGTCGCACAAGAAATAATTACTCTTCAGACTTTGATTGTGTTTCCAAAGCACAAAAAGATATTATTCACCAAAAAGCAGATAGTTACACGCTGTGATCTAAAGTACAATAAGCGCAAACAAATTATGCAGTCACAAGGTACAGTCGTTACATATGCACGCGCTCTGGATCCAGATCCCAGCATCAAATATGAAACCTCCGTCAACAGCAAAGAAAGATGACTGCCATCTAGTTTCAGAGAACCTGTATATATACTCTTACAGAGATAGGCAATACAATAGAACAGGTTGGCATGATTCCATTGGTTCTTCTTCCTGGTTCTTCTGTTACAGTACAGTTCATAGGTCAGTTTGTATGGTCACAGTCCAGCCTCCAACAGCTCTTTGTGTCCATTTTCCCACTGCATAACAAATCTAACCTGGCTGAGTACATTTTAATGCCTAACTCTCTATGATCCATAATTTGCAGACACATGTTGAGATCTCCTCACCGATGAAACCGGAAATCTGCAAAGACACAGTGGTTTAGAATGACACCAAACACGGTCTACTTATCATATACTAAACTTACCTATCAACTAACATATTTTCCACAACATTACTGATAATGAATAAAACCTTAAATATTAACCTTGATGCTAGGGAACCATTTTATGTAAGTGTGCAGTGTGTAAGTATCGGGGTATTAAGAAAAGATGCTAGTTAGCGTTGTGCAAGTATGTTTGTGGAGTACACTGTGGTACCTGTTTTGCTGGATTGATCATATAATTTGTTTATATCAAGGTATGCATTTATATAATGGGGACTTTTAACAATGTTCTATTGTGGGGGAATCGAACGACGCTAAATAATGGCATTTGCTTATGTACTTATGTGTGAGATTCGCTAAAATGGTGCTGGGCAGCCATTTGCAAAATGGCGTCTTGTTGCCATTCGCAAAATGCCGTTGTGAAGATTTAATTTTAAACCGATTCTGTCTCAGCCAATTATCCAGCTTCGACACATGTAAAATAAAAAAGAAGAGAGCATCTAGTGCAGATAGTCTTGTAATATTCCAATTAGTGCTTATGGTTATAATAACCTTTTCTCAAAGGTGAGTATCCCAAACCATAGGAATAATCTGCTTCTATATAGCATAATTAATTATGTGGCACATTTATTGAAACAAGATAAAAATAACATAAGCATTTATCCAATAAAACAAGAAAAGATGCTCAAGATGTATAATGAGCTTTCCTTAGACATAGAACAAGTACATCATCACAGGTGAAGTTGGCCTCCTACCAGAATCTGGAGAAACAGATGCATGTAATAACTGGAAAGTTATTACATGCATCTGACCCGGGTTAAACCTTAGCTATCAGTCCTCATCTGCTCCGCACTGGTTCTGGGTAGGTCCTGTGGTGTCCCTCTGCTTCAAACGCATTTCGATCTTTAGGGTCATTATCAAGGCAATGAGGGTATGCTAACTATAGGCTACCTAAATACCCATATCAATCAAGATCTGATTACTGGGAGGAGCCATCTTCATTACAATTCCAAAAACAAAAATACATATAAACACATGAAAACTTCACATGTTTACACAATCATCATTTGTAAAACATCAAATTGACCTTATTAGTCAAAAACAAGTAAATAGCAGGTGAAAAACCGATTGATATTTATTATAGGTTATTCCGACTAAAACGGAGAGAGATAGAATTGACCCTACATGGGCAATTCTTATCAGAATATCATAGGTCAAAACGAATTCCAGGAGGATTCAGGATCTCCAACGTGCCCACCATAGGCCGAACCAGTGCTCTCTTATACGGTATATGGTGCGGTGTACTGAATAAATGTCTGCTAGATCTGATCTTGTTAGTGATTGAGGAGGTTGGGTTGGAACTGGTTAAAATCAGGCAGGAAATCAGCGACCTAGAAAAAAACAGCCTCCCCATTTTAAGATCAGATCGAACGGACAAATGGTGTGATAAATTGCAATTACAAATAGAGGGTCTCATTCAGACCTGGTCGCAAGCACCGATGCGCTTGCAACAGGGTCGATGGTTAGCCCTGCGCACGCGCAGCGGTTGCACTGCGTGTGCGCAAGCCCCGGAGTGAGAGAGAAACTATCTCGCTCCGGAGCTCTCTACAAAAGGGGCGGCTGTCAATGTTGATCGACAGCTCGCCCCATTTTGTAGGCGGGGCGGGGGGGTGGTTTCACAAATGGAGGCATTCCTTAAGGAACGCCTGCCGTTTTGTGGGTGGCTTCACTGACATCATAAGTTATGTCAGTGGGGATCTTCCTGCTCAATCAGAGCAGGAAGCTCCCTGGCGCATTCGCTTGCCGTGACCCAACCTTAGGGTCTCGTTGCAAGCCCCAATGGTCACAATGGTGTTCACCATCACGACCATCAACCTGGTTGGTTCAACCTGGTTGGTCGCTAAGCTGTGGGTAGTAACCCACAGCTTAGCTAGCGACCAGGAGGCCACACTAAAAAAAAAGAAGCGGCCTTATTAAGGCCAGCCTTATTTCATTTAAAAGAAAAAACTGCAGACTGTCATTAATGATTATCTTACCCATCAGGTGTATCGATGGCTGATGGGTGATCGATCCAAGGGATGGTGTCAGAGGTTCTTTAGAGCAACCCACTCTAGGGGTGCTGAACAATTGGACAATTGGAGTCTGCATCTTCACATTCTGCGTCTGACTCTGATTTGCCTAACTTTCTCCCTCCAAGTGTTTTTTAGCCACAGCTACAAGAGTGCAGGTTGGCACCACTGTAGAAGGTCACATAGTCCCCACCAGATGCCAGGGGGGTACAAGGAGAAGGGGCAGATGCAGGAGGAGTTGAATTTATCATTTAATTTGTCAGACCATCAATTGTCTACTCATGAATCATCTTTATTATCCTTAGTTATGTCATTTGCGCCATCTTTTCAACATGATGATTTCAATCTAGCTGTAGATCAGTTTAAATTTGGTTGCAAACTAAGACTGAGGGAACATTTCGGTGCAATGTATAAGGATTAGGTACTGAGCGAATGCTGTAGTTCGACCTTGCGAAAGCCCCCCAGTCATCGAATGCCAGTATATGCACCTTTTTATGTATGACACACCAGGATACTAGTTAATTTGTACCAAACAAGACAGGTGGTAATCTGATGCCAGAATTGAGGCAAGCGTTAAAATCATTGCAGAACAACCGTTCTATAATTATATGCCCAGCAGACAAGGGTGGGGTAGTTGTTCTGCAAAACTCTGTTGATTATGATCGTGAGATAAGACGTCAATTATGAGACCAAAATACCTATTCAATATGTGATGGTAACCCCATGCCTAGAGTCAAGGGAATCATTGATATGGTTGTTGATAGGGCCTTGGGGTGTGGGTAGCTCACTGAGGAGATTGTTGCATATTTAAAAGTAGAACATCCAGTTTGTCCGGTGCTTTGCAATCTCCCCAAGGTCCACAAGTCATTGGTGGAACCCCTGGCAGGCCTATTATCTCTACCAGGTGCTCCCTATTGCAACCATTGGCCATTTTTGTGGATAATTTCCTTCTGGATCTTGTTCCTTTGGTGCCTAGCTATGTAAGGGATGCATGTGATTTTTTGGATACAATTGCACTATTGACTAATTTACATGTTGATGATCTGTTGGCTACACTCGATGTGTCCTCTTTGTACACTGTTATCCCTCATGTGGAGAGACTCTTGGCATTGAGGTCTTTAATAAGTGAAAGGGGCACTTGTGGGTTACCCATTGAATTTATTTTTGAGCTCCATGAACTTATTTTGGTATATAATCATTTCATGTCTGAAGATGCATATTATATGCAAGTGGCGGGAACCGCCATGGGCCAACGTGGCCCCAATGTATGCCACCATCTTCATGCATGCATACAAGACAAAACATATTCTGCCTAAATTTTGTGATAGGATTATTTACTTTAGTAGATTTATTTATGTTTTTTTTA
This sequence comes from Taudactylus pleione, assembly GCA_031769625.1. Taxonomy (NCBI): domain Eukaryota; kingdom Metazoa; phylum Chordata; class Amphibia; order Anura; family Myobatrachidae; genus Taudactylus; species Taudactylus pleione. The sequence continues at coordinate 9,499,833 of JAUIMM010000759.1, forward strand.
TTTGGAGGGGCACTGAGGATGGTTTTAATCTTATGTTAAATGAGCTAAACCATCTAGATAGCACGATTCACTTGACTGGCCATTGTAACTGTGACACTGGTAACTTCCTGGATTTCACCATTAATCATCTGGGTGACAGCCTGAGTACCACACTGTACAGGAAGGATACAGACCGGAACACTATCTTACAGGTGACAAGTAACCACCCACCGAGTCTGAAGAATAGTCTTCCTAATTCCCTATTTATGAGAGTTATAAGAAACAACACAGACCCAGAGGTGGCTGAGATACAGTTGGGTGAGATGTTGAATTGTTTCCTAGATAGAGGCTACAAGCGAACTACAATTGAGATATGTCTCACCAGAGCACATAAGAAAGTGGGTACCAAAACAAATAAGGCCAAAGAACATATGATTTTTGTTACCCAGTTTGATGAGGTCTCGCCACAAGTGGTCCAATCGATCAAGAAACATTGGCCAATTATACCCACTGATCAGAGTTTGGGGTTAGCATGCAGAGATCCTCCAATGATGGCCTATAGACATGGCACGAACTTGAAAAAACTACTAATGCACCCAAATAGAGCCCCTGCTCCAGGTGATCATACCTGGCTTATGATGCAGAAGCCAGGTTGTATTAAGTGCACAGGTTGCACCACCTGTCATTCAATGATTCCAGCTTCACGGATCCACAGAATGGAAAGCCAATTCGGATACATTATAAGTTACACTGCCAGTTAGATCATGTGGTGTATTTATTTAACTAGCCTTTGTGGACTGTCGTATGTGGGGATGATGACCTGTAAGTTTTGCAAAAGAATGGTGAATCACCGTACATCAATACATCAAGCTCTATCAAGTGATATAAATTCCTAATCATCTATACACCCTAAATGTTGCTATTTAGCGTTGTATGTCGCACAAGAAATAATTGCTTTCCAGACTTTATTTGTGGTTCCAAAGCACAACAAGATATTATTCAACAAAAAGCATATAGTTACACGCTGTGATCTAAATACAATTAGCGCAAATGAATTATACAGTCAGAAGGTACAGTCAATACATACGCATGTGCTCTGGATACAGATTTCCGGCATCAACTATGAAACTTCCGTCAATAGAAAAGAAAGATGACTAACTATCAGATTCAGAGTGCCTGCTTATGTACCCTTACAGAGATAGGCAATACAATAGAACAAGTTGGCATAATCCCATTGGTTCTTTTTCCTGGTGCTTCTGTTACGATATAGTTCATAGGTCAATTTGTATTGTAATAGTTCAGCCTTCAACAGCTTCTTTGTGTTCATTTTCCAACTGAAGAACAAGTCTAAAACTGGCTAATAAACATTACATTACAGAGTACATTTCAATGCCTATCTCTCTATGATCCTTAATTCACAGATGCAGGTTGCGATTTCCTTGCCGATGGAACCGGAAGTCTGCAAATAAACAGTGGTTTAGAATAGCACCAAACACGGTCTGCTTATCATGTACTAAACCTTAGATCTCAAATACAGTCACTTCATAACATAATTAATAATGAATATTACCTTGAATATTACCCTTAATGCTAGGGAACCTTTCTATGTAAATGTGTAAGGATATTAAGAAAAAGACGCTAGTTAGCATTGTGCGTCTATGTGTTTGTGGAGTACACCATGGTACGTGCTTTGCAGGATTGTTCATATTATATGTTGCAATAAATGTATGTATTTATATAAATAGGACTTTTAGCAGTGTTCTATTGTGTGGGAATCGCACAACACTAAATAATAACATCGCCGTATGTACTGCTATTGTGTGAGATTCGCTAAAATGGCATTGGGCGGCCATTTGCAAAATGGCGTCTTGTTGCCATTCGAAAAATGGTGTCGTGCAGATTTTACTTTTAACAGATTCTGTCTCAGCCAATCATCTGGCTTCGACAGTGGTGAGACAGACAAGCCAGTGGCTTATAATTTTTTGTTACTGGGACATCAGCTTACTTCTTTAAGATGCCGTATCATTGACTGGGTGCCACCTCTAAAATGTGGTGGTGATCATGCCCTTGTGTTAAAAAAGCTGAGATGGATTTTTTGCCTTGGTACTGTACTGCCAAACGGCCTCAATGAGGGCAGTCCGCTCAATATCTTTTTGCACTACTAATATATGAAAAATGACTTGGTGCTAGAAATAGTTTGATGGTGGTAATACTAGCCTGTGGTGCTAGAGCTCAAATTTAAGTTTTGTTTTTTTGATCAATACACCTTCATGTAAAAACTTTTATTTTTGTTGTTTATATTATTTTTGTTAGGTAGGGGGGTATATGTATTTGTGTTATGTATCATGTGGTTATAAAATTACTGTAAGTGGTTAGGCTCTCCGTTAATAAATATGTGACTTAGATATGGATATATCCCTGTGCTATGGGTCTCTGGATGCCCCAGTTGATTAGTACAATGGCGCCATTGTATATTTGCTTTTCACTATCTTATAAACATTGGTCTTCCACTGTAAAATATTAGCTGCTCTGTGACCATTAGGGTCTATTTTGACCTACTGGCATTAACTATGATTATAGGATAATTTGGTTGCTATGGTAATGACATACAATTCTGACTATAGCCTGGATGCCATGGTCATGACAAGTGGGAGGGCATTGGTGATGCCGATGCGCCATGGATGGCGATGCCTGTCTGTCTGGGTCTGGGTGCATGGTTGGTGGTGACATGTGCATTCCACTTGCCGGAAGCACCATCATGCTGTCCCTGCTGCTCCTTATATGCGGCTCACACACCAGAAGTAGTGGTTTGATTATGCCGCTCTGCACTCGTGGGTGCTATATGGTAAGTCCCGCTTGCTTGATTAATTAAAGGTGGCTGTTAGCTTTTCGGTTTGGTGCCATTTTGACTGATTGTTTGGGCATGGTAACTTGGTGATATCACGATGCCGTTGCGTTGCTTCATGGGAAGGGTAGTCCTGTGACCGGGATCTGGAGATGGGACACTGTGTTTGCTGTGGACAGGACAACTATCTGTGGTGCTTCTAATGATACTGAAGTGGCGGTGTTATTCCATGCTCGTTGTGACCCTGTATACCGGATTGTGATATCTTATGTGTGAGTTTCTATGTGTGCTACAATTAAATACTTGCTACTTTTTATTCATTGTGGTGCGCATCCCTTCTGCTTCTTTGACTATCTATATACAAGATATATATATATATATATATATATAGCCATGGCCAAAACTTTTGAGAATGACACAAGTTTGCTGCTTCAGTGTTTTTAGACCTTTTTGTCAGATGTTGCTGTGGTATACTGAAGTAAAATTACAAGCTTTTTATAAGTGTCAAAGGCTTTTATTGATAATTAATTATATTAAGTTTATGCAGAGTCAATATTTTTAGTGTTGACCATTCTTTTTCAAGACCTCTGCAATTTGCCCTGGCATGCTGTCAATCAAATTCTGGGCCACATACTGACTGATGGCCGCCCATTCTTGCCTAATTAATACTTAGAGTTTGTCAGAATTTGTGGGTTTTTGTTTGTCCACCTGCCTCTATAGAATTGACGACAAGTTCTCAATGGGATTAAGTTCTGGAGAGTTTCCTGGCCATGGATTCAAAATGTTGATGTTTTGTTCCCCGAGCCGCTTAGTTATCACTTTCTCCTTATGACAAGGTGCTCCATCATGCTTGAAAAGGCATTGTTCATCACCAAACTGTTCTTGGATGGCTGGGAGATGTTGCTCTTGGAGGATGTTTTGGTACTATTCTTTATTCATGGCTGTGTTCTTAGGCAAAATTATGATCCCACTCCCTGGGCTGAGAAGCAACCCCATACATGAATTGTCTCAGGTTGCTTTACTGTTGGCATGACACAGGACTGATGGTAGCGATCCCCTTTCCTTCTCCGGAACAATTCACCCCAAATAATGCCTTTAAAATTTGGGGCAAAAATGACAAAAGTGGGGAGACAACTTCAAAAACTAGCGAAATAAGCTTCTGGGATGCTCTAAGAAAGGGCCAAGTGTTTTTGGAATTGCAGGTGCTTGTATCACAGAGGAATTTGACTTTTCTAAAACTTCACTTTAGAGACATTAAAATATGCTAGTACTCATATTCAAGCACCCCAAATTTACTGGGACTACTTATTTTCACAAAAAATACTGATTAATGCCATTCTTCACCACTTTTGCAAGGACGCTAATAACAAGGATTTTAAAAACTTCAGTACCCCAATTAGTTTTAAGAGGGCTATTGGAACACTTCTACATTGATTCCCAATGTTAGTGCATCGTTTTTGGGGGGTAAGGCTGATTTCCCAAAGTCTGACAGTGTTTTCCACCTGTTCTGTATTCGCCGCTTGCCATTCTCGCCTCTTTTAAAATTGTATACAGCGGAAAGTGGGGACGCGCATGATAAGTTTCCATGTCCAAAACACGCGATGTAGGCAAAAAGTCGGTCAGCCAAAACTTTTCTGCAGGTGCAAAACTAATTGAATACTGCCCATAGTGTAGGGCACAGGGACATGAGATCATATATACAGTATATTACATACCTACTTGTGCAAGTAAAGTGATTGTTTAATATTTTATTTTTGTCCAATATGTGGATGGTTAAAGTGTGTTCCAGATTGTAAGTACCTACATGTCAAACAGTAGGGACATTTGTAGAATCCTTTTTTCTGACTATCCTAGAATGTAGTGTTCGTGGTTTTGCCCATATTAGTTATGTCTGTACAAACTACAAAATCTTTAATATTTTTACTTCTGCGGTAAAAAGGCATCAAATTAGTATTGGGTCAGGTGTGCTTTGCCTATGCGTGTATGATGTGGTGTTTAGATATGTTTGTTATGGTGGGGGCTAGTTGGGGTGGTGGAGTGGAAGCATGTCAGGTTGCAGGTAGGGGGTGGTGTATCTTGGGTCAACTAGCTCTTGGTGGAAGAATGGGTGGACCCTTTCCTTACCGTGCAGTTCTTGACCAGCACATCCTCCCTGCTGGACCTTTGGTCTATAGTCTTGTGAGCTGTCAGTGTGGGTGTGGAGTCTTGGTGGGGTGATGGTATGAGAGGCAGTTCTGTGAATGCGGCATCCTGCGTAAGAGTCAATGTGAATCCTTACCTACTGGTAGGTATTGCTTGGTGGTCTCGGTGGTCTATCATTGCTGCAGGTGTTCTTTGTTTTAGAGATGGGTGCCTTGCTGTTGTTGCATGGACCGAGCTTACCTCTTTGCTGTCTGGATGTAGTGATGGGTGAGGGTGGGAAGTACCTGCCGACCTGGGCCCTGATGGTGCTGGCGGCTGGCCTGTTGTAGCGGGAGCTCTTCCCTGGGTGGATGTGGTGGTAAGTAAAGGAGGGGGTCCCTGCTGACCTGGGCCCAGATGGTGCTGTCAAGCTCATTGTGCTGGCAACTGGCCTGTGTTGGCTAGAGTGCTTCCCTCGATTGCAGCGGGGGTAAGGTGACTCACCACCTCGTGTGTGGCAGCTGCTGCTGGATGGGTAGAGGTGTGACCCATCGCCTGCTGTGGGGCAGTTGCTGCTGATTGTGGGTGGGCAGTGGTGTCCACGGCTAGCTGGGGCCGGGGCACAGATGACTTGCGGTGGCTGTGTTGAGGTGTGTGGTCATTGCCTGTGATGCACAGTGACTTGCCACTGGGTGAGGGGAGCGAGGGTCTGGCATGGCACCGGTTCCAGACACCGGAGCACACTGATTTCCAGTGAGGTGTTGGTAGTGTGGGCTGTCTCCAATGCATTTTGGCTCAAGATGCCTTCTTCAAGGAGGTTACCAGGTAGAAATAGATGTGGGGGTTAAATACTGTGTAGCTGGATCTACTTCCAATCACGTGTCGGCATTAGGGCCAATGAGGTGTGGCATGTAGGACTGTGGGGGCCAATGAGGTACATGTAGGATCCTTCATATGACACACCCCTTTCCCCATGACATGACATTTTAACAACACATTCACTTACCCAATATGGCCAATACCCCTCCATTTACCACCATGCCCGAAACACCCACCCCCAGAACCCTCCAAACACCCATACCTCCTCAGACACATACGCACCCCCCCCTAATTCCCCATCTCATACAGGTAATTTTGGGAACTGCACACATAGACAGAACACAGTCACCTTCCCTCTCCCATCCACCATCACTACATAAACTCATGCACCCACACACAACCACCACCACTCCATCCACAGCAAACCCACCCCCAATGTCCCCCCAACACACACAACATCAACGCACCCTACCTACCCTACCCACACACACATCACACACTGCATACCATCACTGATGGGGGTTCCCCTACATATCAGAGACCATGCAAAACTACCCACATCTCCCTCACCTTAAGAGACTGACCCCTCCAATGCAGCCCACATGATGCTCACAACATATCTTTATCGAACAGACACACCAGCACACATGCATTAACCTCCATTTTTGCACACACCCATGCACACCACGCAAAACAGCACACCATACAGCACACACAACACACTGCCCTGTGACTTCCTAAGACACGCATGGCCTCCACCACACACGAGCACCATCCACTTACATCCTGCATGCCCCAGCACATATTACACCATCCAGCTAGAACCAACCTGCCCCCCTTCCCCATTTCCACACCCCACTGCGCACACACACATACCATCACAACCCCCGACATAAGCCACCGCACACACCAGGACACCTTACCTTCCCCCGATCATACACTTACACCTCCAGTGGCACACGTACCATCCCCACAACAACACACTACTTCACCTTTGTTTGTTTACAATACACCATAACATCCCCCATTGGCCATCCACACCCCCCCCAGCCACGTCACGCACACACCTCAGAATGCCCCCATAGTCCTACACACTGCACCTCATTGGCCCTAATGCTGACACGTGATTTGAAGTAGATCCAGCTACACAGTATTTACCCCCACATCTATTACTACCCGGTAACCTCCTTGAAGAAGGCATCTTGAGCCGAAACGCATTGGAGACAGCCCACACTGCCATCACTTCACTGGAAATCAGTGTGCTCTAATGTCTGGAACTGGCACCATGCCAGACCCTCTCTCCCCTCACCCAGCGGCAAGTCACCACGCTTTACAGGCAATGACTGCACATCCCAACACAGCCACTGCAAGCCATCTGTGTCCTGGCCCCAGATAGCCACGGACACCACCGCCCACCCCAATCAGCAGCAACTGCCCCACAGCAGGTGACAGGTCACACCTCTCCCCATCCAGCAGCAGCTGCCACACACCAGAGTCTCTTCACCCCTACTGCAATGTGGGGAAGAGCTCCCGCTACCACAGACCAGCTGCCAGCACCATCAGCTGATGGCACCATCTGGGCCCACGTTGACAGGGACCCCCTACCTTCACTCACCACCACATCCACCCAGGAAAGAGCTCCCACCACCACAGGCCAGGCGCCAGCACCATCAGCTGATGGAATCATCTGGGCCCTGGTTGGCAGGTACTTCCCACCCTTACCCATCACTACATCCAGATGGCCCCTACGTTGAGGTAAGCTTGGTCTGCGCAACAACAGCAAGGCACCCATCTCTACAATAAAGAACACCTGCAGCAAAGAGAGACCACCAAGCAATACCTAGTGCTAGGTAAGGAACTGTTATGCGGGATGCCGCATTCACAGAACTGCATCTCATACCATCACCCAACCAAGACACCACACCCACACTGACAGCTCACAAGACTGTAGACCAAAGGTCCAGCAGGGAGGATATGCTGGTCAAGAACCGCATGCTAAGAAGCCCTCTGAAAGGGTCCACCCATTCTCCAACCAAGAGCTAGTCCATCCAAGATACACCCCCCTACCTACACACTATCATGCTCCCCCCCCAGACCATGCCGGAGCAGCATTGTGACTACTCAATAAAATGTTTGGCCACCCCATACCCAGTGTCCTTTCCTTATTTCATTCACCACAACACACATATCTAAACACCACATCATACATGCATAGGCAGAGTGTACCTGACCCCACACTTATTTACCTTGATGTGCAGGATTTGTTTTTTTAGGTGCAGCACTCCGCTTCCCCTCCCCCCCACCATTATCTCCACCCCCACTTCCATACATCCACATATCCTACACATTCCCCCATCCCACTTCTGGATTAGTGCAGTTCACATCCATAACCTCTCATCAATTTAGTATTGTGTAATGATTCCAACTCAGGGTCAGTTGTAATCATAGGCCACAGTCGTTTAGCTTTCTGGTTGATCTTAGTACTCAGATGATTATAAGTCCTTACTTAGGTATGGGTCTTATTAGTAGTTTTTGAGATTTAAATAGATGTAACTGTTCAAGAGGAATAGCTAGTGCTTTATTTTTTTTATTTAACAGAGCTGGTTGATAACCCCTCTGTAAAAGGGATGCAGTCAGGATACCAGCGGGTGATATCCCACCCAACTATATTCTGACACTAACATCCTGATATGGGACAAAAGATAGGCGGCAAAATCCAGATGCCTTTCATTAGCCAAACTACTAAATCCTGACACCTGGCATATCAAATGAAGGTAAGCCTGGTGTCTTAGCATCTAGCCATGGGGGAAGTTAGTTTTAGGAACCCTCGGGGGGACTTGGGGTTAGACATCCCCTGGGAGGGTTAGGGTAGGAAAAGGGAAGGCTAGGGTTAGGCACCTTTAGGGGGTTAGAGTTAGGCACCCCCCAAAAGGGTTAGGCTTAGGGTACAGGGAAGGGAGATTAGGTTTTGGCATTAACGGGGGGAGGTTAGGGTTAGGCACCACTAAGGGAGGGTTAGGGTAGGGAGAGGGGAGGGTTAGGGTACTTATATGCTGCCATAAGAATTTTGATCCATCAGGCTGCTGCTGTCGGTATTTGACCAGGTGGCTTAACAGCTGCCAGCATTACATACCAAGTCCCTGTAAAAACTTATCAAGCATTTATGTCAAACTCTTTAATGGCTTCATTTGTATTGGAAGTGATCCTCTGCACTCTCAAAAACTGGGAGTAAGGTAGTCCCATTTTGAGGGGTGTAGGGTGTGGGCTACTATCCAATAACAGATTGTTCTTATCTGTAGATTTGGATAACAACGATGTCTCTAATTTATTACCTTTCTTAGTAATTGTAACATCTAGGTAATTGATGTTTTCACTTTCTACCTGAAAAGTAAACTTGACTGGGCTATTGTTAAGCATTTCTATTAGATTGGAAAATTCAACTGCAGTGCCTGTCCACAATATAAGTAAGTTGTCTATGTAGCGATCGAATGCCAATATTTTGCTCACTATCGCTTGATCATAGAAAAACACTAGTCGCTCAACCATAAACATAAAGGTTTTGGCATACAATGGAGCCACATTGGACCCCACCGCACAGCCTAATACCTGTAGGTAATTATACCCATCATAGCACAAATAGTTATGGGTCAATACTAGTTCAAGTAATGTCAGAAAAAACTCTAACTCTGGACCCCTATATTCAGGATTGTTAGTAAGGAGCATATGTGTAGCTAGTAAACCCATCTGATGTGGTATGCAAGTATACAGATTACATACATCCACAGTGCATAATAAATGGATTGAATATATGTTAAATCATGCAATGAATTAAGCAAATCATTAGTGTCTTTAAGATAGGTAGGTCTTTTTTGGACACCCTGTTGTAAGTATGCATCAAGGTAGATTGAAATAGGTTGAGATAGGGACCCTCTCGTTGATATTAATGGCCGTCCCAGTGGGTTTTTTAGGTCCTTATGTACTTTGGCCACTGTCTGTAGTAAGAAGAGATGATACAGTACTTGATAATTGCTGCAGCCACTGGCTGAAGAATTGATAGTTGGCGCAGCCACTGACTGAAGTAAAAAGAGTTGATCCTTGATAATTGGTGCAGCCACTGTCTGAAGTAAAAAGAGTTGATCCTTGATAATTGGTGCAGCCACTGTCTGAAGTAAAAAGAGTTGATTCTTGATAATTGGTGCAGCCACTGTCTGAATTAAGAATAGTAGACTTAATAACTGGTGCAGTGGCCGGTGGTTCGATTCCCAGCAGCGCCTGACCGATAGATGAGCAGAGCCCAGCAGCAGAAGCCCGACAGTGCTGGAAACCCTGATCATCCCTAAGGTAAGTATAAACTAACCTAACCCCCTAACTCTCCTTAGGGGTGCCTAACCCTAACCGCCCACAAGTGCCTAACCCTAATCCCCCCTCTAAGTGCCTAACCCTAATCCCCCCTTCCCTGCTGCCTAAACCTAAGTCCCCCCCAGCGGTGCCTAACCCTAACCCTTCAGGGGGGATGCCTAACCCTAAGTCCCCCCCGGGTGCCCTAATCCTAACCTACCCCCCATGGCTGTCTGCTCACGGTGCCCGGCATCCCTTCGATCGGGATGCCGGGCGCCAGTCTCCCGGTGTCGGGGAAATGTCAGGCATCTACATCTAGACGCCCGGCATTTCACCCTCGCCGGGATATGACAGTTGGTTGAAGTTTACTTTTCACAGGGGTCCTTATTTTCCAATTCAGTTTAGCTGGAAATTTTGCTTCAAACTTTGTAATTTGAGACCACTTCACTTCCTCACAGATAAATTCAGCTGTATTGCAAGTTTTATCCTGGTTGCATGATGGCATTACTTCATATACATGAGAATTACACTTCACAAGACTGTTACCATTAACTGCCTGTAAGGTTCTTTTTTCCACTGCAAAAATGCATGACTTGGGCACATTCACATCACTGTGATCATATAGTGACATCAGAGTCTTACCTTTAGAAGCCATCAACAAATCTGTAGACTTCTGTACATCCATCTTTGCCTCATGGGTTATGCGATCATAACCCGATTATGCGATAGGTTATTTCTTTATCCCCAATTTCAGACACTGTTTTGCAACCTGGACCTGTGTCCCTTTGGGAGGACTTCACACCCTCAGCTATTACCGTACACTGAAAGTCACTGTACAGAATCTCATCCACATTTCCAAGACGAATTTCTCAACTCCGATACTTCTCTCCGTTCTTGTACACCAGTATCATTAAGGATGACATCTCTATGATCACATTGCTGCTGAAAGACATAATTCTGGAACATCTTACTTAGTTCCCGCAAATCACTGTTTGTCCGCTGCTCATTACACAAGACACTCTGTACCGGAAGCATATCACTCTGCATGCCAGCCTTTTCAGGAACAACTTGAACCAATTGCTGCTTGTGGTTATGTACTTCTGCCACACTGGGTTCAGCAAAGACATCTGATGCCATTTTAGGTCCAGAATCCAACTTTAGAATGTTATTTACCTTCTTTTCCTCTAATTTTCCCACTACCATGTAGAACGTTTTCTGAGACGCAGACAGCTGCTCTTCCACATTGGAACTTTTTAGCCTCCTCAAGGCATTCAGACATAATCACTAATTTGCTTTAAGAACTTCAAGTCTTTTTTCTTCTTCTTGCACCAGTGCTATTTTCAAAGACAGCTCACTCTGTAGCATAAGTGTTTCATGCCAAACTTCACACAGAGAGTCAACTTTTTCTAAGCTGACCTAGTCCTCTCCTAGTGAACCTTGCACCACCATATACTGACCATACACACTGACATCTTTACATTCAGACTGTAAACTCGAGCCAGGGTTTTCCATCTCTCTAGACTGAGAATGAAACTTTGTAGCAAGAATTCTGTCTTTAGAATTTTTATTTTTATTCCCCATGATTCTTGGCACAAAATACACAGGAACTACTTGTTTTGGTTTTCACTGTATCACACTTTGTCTTCAAAAGTATTTTCAACATGGAAAAACATTTTTCTTCATGTGGTACTACAATTACCAGCATTTTTCAAACAATCTCAATAGCCTTTCAATAGGAACCTCTGCCCCCCCTAGTACCACACCTTGACTTAATGAGCATGAGCCAGGATAAACCACACACTTTTTTTAACCCTTCCAATGCTGAGGAAGTGCACATTTCTCTTCGCAGACAATATACTTGCACTTTTCACTTTTGCAAAACACTTGAATATTGTACTTCTGTTTCTGGCAAACTTTGCATCTAACATAAGCAAACAATTCTCCAGCAACTTGTGTAATACTTATTTATTTTCCTTTCCAAGGAAAAGATGTACACTGCAGCAATAGTGCACACTTGCAGACAATTTTTTTGTTTAAACAAAACTTCACAACAAACTTATCTTCACTCACCACCTTGACAAGCATTCCACCATGCAGGAGCAGTGATCCTCCTTATGTCCATTTACTTGCTGTAATCCACTTTTTTTTGCAGAGCTGTCTTGCATAGACCTTTATGTGTAGCATCTTTATGCATAGAATCTTCTGCGTAGAATCTGTATACCCGCATTCTCCACCATATGTGATAGCTTTGGGTAATTAGCTCGGTAGATTGGGGTCAGTGGTGCAGTAATTAGGTGCAGAATTAGAGGCCACACATGGCAGTCCAGTAAAATAAACAAAAATGGTGCTTTACATCAGCTTGGTAATCAGGAAACAGAAATAGAAAGTAACAAACAACCTAGCCCTCTCTTAGGGCATTGGCTCACTTCTTGAACCTTCTCTATCAAGGTGCAGATAGTCTGCCAATAAAGTCTCTGCCTGCTACTCTACTGGTCTATTGCTGGCTCCAGCCTGGCTTGGCTGCCACAGCTATACAAACACAGTCAGTCTCTATGCCTTCCCTGAATCCTCTAGGTATACAGTAGGCCCTGGCTTCCTCAGCCTGCAGCCCAACTGCTTCAAAGTCACACAGTCTGAGAGGTTTATGGTCCCCCTTTGCCTCCTGCAAGGTCCAGACACAGGCCTCCTGGCCCCCAATGGCTTTCTTAGCTTTACTGGACTCTCTGTCTGCCACAGTCCCACATAGACTGTCTCCAACAGCTGCCTGACTGGTCTGCCTCCTCATCAGCCCACACCTGAGCTCTCTCCACAAGGCGACACTTAGGCATCTTCCCACAATGCTTTTCTACTCTGTGTGGGCAGATCTGTCCTGCCCCATATAGAATCTGCTGCTCACCAGCACCACCTCTGGTGATACTGCCACACTAGCTATAGATATCATTTAACTTTTTAATTAAATCAGCAAGCCATTGTTCCTGATTTATATTTCACTACTTCTTATTTTGAAATGTTTACCACTGCTTGTTATTTTGAACTTTTTACATTCCATTAATCTCACCTATACTATCAGACTACAAATTTCTTATCAGTGTATGTGAATGTAACCTTAGAATCCATTGTATGCTCAAAGACCTTTATTTACTTTACTGTACATTATGTTAAAAGGCAGATTTAACATGATATATTGTCCTTAATTTTTTATTTAAATAATATGATTCACTTTTTATACTCGACCTTTAGTATTTACTAGAGTCTTGCTATTATTAAAGAAGTTAGCTCTTTATATTTGCGGATTAATATATCTACAGTGTATAGATAGAGAATGTTTATATTGACACCATTTGTCCTAAAAGTTTAAATATTACACAATTTTAAGCTAGATAATATTAAAATGACTTTTTTTTCTGCATAAACAATAAATGGAACATTAAAATATATAATATATTATATAAAAAATATATAAGGTCTACACTAAATAGTTAGAGAGTACAAATGTTATACAGAGTATCATCTAGAAATTAATGAGTAAAAATACAAAGTCTGTAAATTGAAAGTACACACATTTCACAGTCCTTTATTTTAAAAATTCTATATACAAAATATAGACTGTTAATAACCGATCGACTCTTAAATTATAAAATTATTAAAAATTAATTACCAAAATATAATGACATAAAATAAATGTACAGCATTTCAGTTAAATATATTTAATAATGTATGTAGGTAGCTCACACACTCATCCTTTTAACCAAGTTATGATTTCTCTTCCAACCGTCATTGACTCCTCCACCATGCAACCTGCCCACGCAGATTTTCATCTACACTGTACCCCGTCTTCAAGTTAAACATCACCCCACTAATCGACTAGCACTAGATGGATCTGTCTACCACACTGTCAATTGTCTGCTCTCAGGTATAGGTGAAAGGCATCCTTCCCCCCCGTAATAGTGGATATGTCTGTATCCAACCCCCATGCCCATTGCCACCACCTAGCTATACGCGCTGCTGTTCAATCCCGGTTATATCAGCTGCAACATCTGTCTATAACTCTCCAATCATCCCATTGACTCTGCCTAGCCATAGACCCTGGCATCCTCCCTCCCCAAATAATATTTGCTACAACCATCTTTATTTTTAAACATGGCACTATAGTTCCCAGGAGAATGCACTTTCATATCATAGAAATACCATTTATCCTTAAGGTACATCGCACAGACCATTAGCCATATTTATTTTATCCCCTTTGACATGTCAGCTGATCTGGCCCTATCAACACCCCATTACCATATTATCAGCGTAATATGGTTCCACTGACAACAACCAATCAAATCATAAAAATCTAGTGATGATGCATGATCCTTTTTCCCGGGCTTTTGCATCCAGTATAAAAGTTAATTCCTGCCCTAGCTTAGGAGCCATTTTCCTATGATTGCTAGCTGCCTTTCCACAGTGTGACAGCATCTTGGAAATGGCTTCTGACAAGCTGATAGAGTATATGTGAAGGACTCAGTTGCAGATGAGGATACGATGCAGACAAGTACATGACGCCCATTCCTGGAATTCTCCTTTGAAAAGGTAAGCATTGATTTAAGCCCTGCTTTCTCTGTCTACCTATTTTCTTTCTTTTATACTTAAACAATTATTTACCTGTATACCCAACACAAATCCTTTTGTTTGTGTTCCCGTATTCAATTAAATTTGGGGTACATGAAAATGGTTGCAAGCATATTTTAAAGTTGCTAAATTAAATCTTTAAAAATTTAAAAAAACATATCTTCAGCAAGCACCTGTAATCTAAAAACACCTCCCCCATAATTTCAGCCCCCCCTAAAGGCTATTTCTGTTTTTATTTTGTACTCCCACTTTAATATTTTTTTAAAAAAATTAAATATATTTTATCTTCTGTATTTAGTTTTTTGTGGTGGTATATTTTGTTCTAATTTGCATCATGGTGTTCTAAAAAGGGTTTAGCATGTTTGCTGCAAGTTTGCAGCAGAAAACCAATTTTTTTTTTTGTGCAGTGTATTCATATACAAAACTTTTCCCTTGGTTACAGTCAGGCTTGCCTACCCTCCCGATTTGGCCGGGAGCCTCCCGATTTTTGGGTGCCGCTCCCGGCCCCCCGGAAAGGCAGACAAGCCTCCCGGAAGTCTCACACCCACCCCACTTCCCCCTGAAAAAAAGAGAAATACCCACAGCGGGGGGCCCGGTGACGCGATTCGAGCAGAATCGTGTCATCGTGGCCCCGCCCCCTGCTTTACAATGCCAAAAATCACGGCATTGTGAATAGGGGGTGGAGTCACGATGACGCGATTGTGTGGCTCCACCCCCGGCTCCACCCCCAATGTGACACAAAATGGCTGCCCCACCCCCGGCTCCGCCCCCAATGGCCAGCCCTGCCCCCCGCTATTAGCCAACAATCAGCTCCCTCCTGGAAGGCTGGAGCTGATTGTCGGCAAGTATGGTTACAATGTGCAAACTGTTTGTGTTAACTGGCCTGTATTTACTCTCAACTAATGTTAATTTGGGTTGTTGGTCATTTACAAAACTGTCATTGCCATGTTTTCAGCATTGCCAGGTTGGAGCTCGCATTATCCCATTGCATTTCAAAGCAGAACCTGGCTTCCAAGGGGGTGGCCTCTACCTAGGCTATCCTGAAACATGCCTTTTAAGAGTCTTGCCTGTCATTGTTTTAGTGTCAGGCCCAAAGCCATGCTAGCATTGCAAGTGTAGTGTTTGGGTTTTCACAAGCATACATTTAAATTTTACTAAGTGTTCCCCCTGGCATGTGTTTACTGGCCTGTATTTACTCTCAACTAATGTTAATTTGGGTTGTTGGTCATTTACAAAACTATCATTGCCATGTTTTCAGCATTGCCAGGTTGGAGTTATTTTTTTTTAAATAAAAATAAAAAATGTTTTATTGATAAAAATGTTATAACATTTTTTTTAACACTTTAAATTTGTTTTATGGAATGTCTAGGGAACAAAGAGACTCCTGTTTGGTGGAGGAAGACAGAGACCAACGTTCCACTGTAGAGGAAGAACAGCAGACGATGACTTCAACACAGCCTGGTAGTGAGTACGAGCCACCATCTGTAAATCAATCGAATTTAGTGGATGAGGGAACAAGCAGCAGAGTGCCTAACTTCACAGAGGAAGAAACAGAGGCACTCATCGATGTGGTAAGTATGCACAGTTCTCTTCTGTTTGGTCCACAGGTAAAGAATCCACAGATCAAGATATCAATGTGGCAACAGATTGCAAAAACTGTGATGGACACTGGAGGAATAGAAAGGAACATTGACAGCTGCAAGAAGAAACTTCGGGATTGTAGGAGGATGACCCAATTGAAGATCAACTCCAGACCAAAGAAGCTGAAGGACTGGGAGAGGAAGACTAAGGAGTACTTCCATCTTGTTGAGGAAGAAGAAACTCCTTCTAAGAAGGGCAGTGTAAAGAAAACAACCCTGCGCAAGAAGAAAACACCTGAGAACAAAGGCCAAGTCAGAAAACCAGAAGATGCAACACCAAATAAGAGGTAAAGACTCTTCTCTACTGGCAAGAGAGATGATATGACAAGTGTCAAATCCAAAGTCTGTGTGGAAGAATGGATTGCCAGGCCTGTGGAAGAAAGGATTGCCAGGCCTGTGGAAGAAGGGATTGCAAGGCCTGTGGAAGAAGGGATTGCCAGGGCTGTGGAAGAAGGGATTGCCAGGCCTGTGAAAGAAGGGATTGCCAGGGCTGTGGAAGAAGGGATTGCCAGGCCTGTGAAAGAAAGGATTGCCAGGCCTGTGGAAGAAGGGATTGCAAGGCCTGTGGAAGAAGGGATTGCCAGGGCTGTGGAAGAAGGGATTGCCAGGCCTGTGGAAGAAGGGATTGCCAGGGCTGTGGAAGAAGGGATTGCAAGGCCTGTGAAAGAAGGGATTGCCAGGCCTGTGGAAGAAGGGACTGCCAGGCATGTGGAAGAGGGGATTGCCAGACCTGTGGAAGAAGGGATTGCCAGACTTGTGGAAGAAGGGATTGCCAGGCTAATGGAAGAGGTGATTGACACAGGTGTGGAAGATGTGATTGACACACGTGTGGAAGAGGTGATTGACATGCCTGTATAAGAGTGCATTAGCACTGTTGAGCAGCAAGTCAAGATTCACATCCAGCTGAGCACCAAGCAACAGATCGGGAATGGATGGAACAGCAATTCGCAAGACTGTCACAGGAAGTCTCAACATTGTCGCAGAGGATGGAAGACAATTTTTTAACATTGTCACAGAGGATGGACTGCATTCAAGAAACACAGGACCTCATTCAGAGTCTGTCGCAAGCAGCCCAGCAACCGAGAAAAAAAAATGTAAACAATTGCACAGCGGTCGGTCGCACCCAATGTGATGCCCATTCGTGACCAATGCACCTCCTCTAGCTAGCGAGTGTTAGAAGCTAACGATCGAGTCAGTCGTTGTCAGTCGTAGTATGTTAATTTTGTTCTGATGGTTGCGGTTACATGTGTTGTGTTGATGCCCACATGTCATGTTTCCATGGTCTATCGATCAGCTTGTTAATAGCTTGTTGTGAATTATGTAATTAGTAAGCTAAAGTGTTGCTGCACTTTTTTCTTCCCCTCTTTCAATTTGACAAAACTTTATTGTACAAATGTCATTTAGTTCATGCTGTTGTTTTAATGGAAAAGAGTATTTTTTATACAATCAAATAAAATCATGTTTTTGCATTCATAATGTTCTGATGTTGTTAAATGCATGTTATAAATTACATTATGAATGTAAGTTTGTTTAATTTGCCCTGTTAACTTTGCAATCACACATAAAGGGCTTGAGCCAATCAGATATGGTATTATTAATTTTTATTTGGGGTCACATGATTAATGCATTGTCCAATCAAAGTTAGTATATGTAAATTTAGTAAAAATTTTAGCCAATAATTTTTCGTGTCACCCATGTATATTTTG
This sequence comes from Taudactylus pleione, assembly GCA_031769625.1. Lineage (NCBI taxonomy): Eukaryota > Metazoa > Chordata > Amphibia > Anura > Myobatrachidae > Taudactylus > Taudactylus pleione. The sequence continues at coordinate 9,517,895 of JAUIMM010000759.1, forward strand.
TGTTTACTGTAAAACCTGCCATTGCCATCATGAGAGCCTCTGCATTTACACACCAAAAGCTGGCCATAATGGTCAATGTTCTGGACAGGCACCTGGCCAATTTGGATCCCCCCATTCCAAATAGGATAAAAAGGCAGGCCAACGCGGAGGTCCGTTGGTGCCTCCGTATGGCAGGGGTCCTAAATATTGCGCAGTTGGAACGCCACTGGTCTGATCTCCAGTGGCGGATGCCCATTCTTTTAGCAAATCTGCATGCTCAAATACGTCAGCGTAAGTATGCTTTTGCATTTATTTTTTAAAAACATGTTTACATTTTTTTTAAAATATGGTAACAAGCATTGTATGTTGAACCTATTGTACAGTATGGGCAAACTGTACTTTCATTAAATGTCAGTTTGTAGTATTTACATAGAATACACAGATCATTTTTTTTATTTTTATGTTGTATGCAAATTCCGTGGTGTCTACAATGTTAATGCTTCAAACTATAACATTCTAACCACAATACTCACTTCTTAGGGCAACAGCGGAGATGGAGAATGCCACGGAGAAGCGGCCGCAATGCACCTCTGAACACCCTTCCAAACCCCTCCCCTTCCTAACCCGATCAACTCATCCATCTCTCCTTGGCCCAATACTTCCCAAGTAACCCTCCCTCCCTGGCCCAATACTCCCCAAGTAACCCTCCCTCCCCTGCCCAAATAACCCCTTCTGAACTTTATACCTCCTCCCAAATAACTCCTCCCTATGCTGATTATGAAACCATTTCCTCTCCTTCCCTTCCCCCTATGGAAGACCAGGCTTCCCCTTCCCCGGCACGTATTCCAGGTAATGTGTACTTTAACTGTCTTTTATGTTTAAATATGTGACTTAATGTAAATAGGATGTATGTGTGTTGTTCTACATGGTGTTGGTGGTTAGACTGACTATCTAATAGTTTGTAATCAGGGTTCTTTTTTTTTGGTTTGTAAAATTTGCCCAGTAATCATGTGATACATTATATTGGTTGTATGTATTGATGCTGTAATGTGCAAAAGTTGACATTGCTCAAGGTTTTTTTTTTTTTGATTGAAAATTAATTATAGATTCCATCTGGATTCTGGTTTGGAAATGTCAATACAACAAACATTAATACAATGTGCATAAACCCCTGGCCTTGATTTTCTCATTTGATAGGCCTACAAATCTACCAGGTTTTTTTTTTTTATTTTGGTAGGCCACAACTTCATTGTGTCCCACACACTTTGTAGGGCATATAATAAAATAGTACTTTTTAATGTTTGAGTCTCTAATTAAATGTTGATCAAATCAAATTTTTATCTAATCTCTACAGATCCCCAGATGCTGAATAGGGTCCTCAGAGAGGAAATAAATTTGGCCCGCCATCATTTGGGACAATTGGAAGATTGTTTGGACCGAATTCTTGCCACCTTGGACCAGGCTGAAGTTTAGTTTTATTTTTTTGGTTTTGTTTGTTCATTTATTAAAATGTTGTTTAAGTACTACCTTTGTCATAATTTTTTTACATAATGACCTGTTTAATCCTGGCTTCAAAATGGATCATTGTTTTTTTCACAGTACTTCCCGTAGTTTTGTAAATTCAGAATAACACATACTTAAACAATCCTATGGCTAGTTTGATCTGCATTTTTGCGTTTAAGATAATTGTGGGGTAACACGCATTTAAAAAAATGTTAGCCCTCATTGTAAGCCAAAAACAATAATAGAGTATAATAAATTTGTTTCATTTTGTTCACACAAATACATCAGTGTATTCATGGCAAACAGTCTAACATATGTTTAATAACCTTGATTTAATGTGTGGCATGTGTTTGGTTTGTGATTACTACATTTGTGTTAAAAAAATATAGACTAAAACCCACTTGTCTCCCAAATAGCCACCATATTACATGCCACACAAATGTTTCAAACACATGGTTTAAGGTTTGCACATAATTGAAAATACTCTGAGCCCAAAAAACTAGGTATGTGATGTTAAAATTTTACAACAAAATATACAAACACAAGGACATACACAAAATAAAGGTTGCTCCAAACAAAATCACAAACTGATCCAAATGGGCATTCACATGGTGGTACAATCCAGCAAAAGTGTTGTTGTTTTTCCCAAATACATACAAGGGTATTGACAATGTGTTGGTCATGTTTTTTGATTTTGAAAATTGTGGTAGGGAGAAGAAAGAAAAAATAAAAAAAATTAGAAACAAACATGGTATAAACTTCAAGGACAAGCAAGGATTTAAAAAAAAAAAAAAAAGATGCAGAAAATTAAAACAAATACAAATTATGAAAAAACACTTGAAATACATACCTGAAAAAAACGAACAACCACATCATTGCGTGGCCCCCCGGACAGTCTCACACCACCTACCTCATGGGGGCCTTCCTCAGGTAAGGCATCCTCTGGCTGCATTGGTACTCTACTCCTTATGGCGATGTTATGAAATATCCCACACAGGACCATGATCCTCGAAACCATATCCGGCGAATACATTAGGTTGCCACTAGAGTGGAGACATCTGAATCGTCCCTTTAATAGGCCAATACAGCCCTCCACTACCTGCCTGGTGGCAGTAAATGTGGCATTATATTGTGTTTGTGGTCCTGGTGTGGGTGCCATATAAGGAGTCAGCAGCCAGGGCATGCAAGGATATCCACTGTCGCCTATAGGAAAGGATAGACATTAAGAATTTACATAATAAAACACTTACAGTCCCTTTTTATAGAAACACATACACAAATTTAACTTACCCAGAAGCCACGCTTCACCAGCTTGCAGTGTTGTTAATTTATGCCAAGTCCCTGAATGCTGAATCACATATGCGTCATGAGAACATCCAGGAAATTTGGAATTCAGGGAGAGGATCTGGAGGGAGGCATCACATAGCACCATCACATTCATGGAATGGTAATGTTTCCTATTTCTATAAATATGCTCATTCACTGATGGAGGCTGAAGTGCTATGTGCGTGCCATCCACTACCCCTATGACATGTAGAAAGCCAGCAATGTCCATAAACTTCTGCTTTACCACACCAAGGGCTTCCATATCCAAAGACATACTAATAAATTGGGCTATATGGTAAAAAAAGCACCCATCACACGAGAATGATGGCTGGGAAATGCCAGCCACCAGACCCACAGTGGTCTGGAAGGACCCTGAGGTGCAGAAATGTAACACCGCCAGCAATTGGGTTAGTGGTGGTATTGATGTAGGAATGTGAATTTGACTCTCTAGATCACTCTTTATTATTGAAACAGTGTCTAGGATAATGTTGGGTGGGAGGTGGTAAGTTGTTAACACAACATCATCTGGTGTTCCAAAAAGGGTGACCCGTGTTCGATATATCTGGGGCCTTGCATGCCTCCTATGCCTACACCAAGAAGGAGGACCAGGTAGGTTAGGGTGTGGTAGCATGGCGAGGATGAGCTCACCCACGTCTCTCTGAAATGTGTGTTTGCAAAAATTAGTTTGTCTGATAATGAAAGTTTGTTAAAAATAACTTAACTTAGTCAGAATGTAGCAGATTCTTTCTGGGTTGGGTAGGGCCATCTTGGCAACCACCTACATGTGTTGTATGTTCGAGAATAAAAAAAAAACAATGCAGAATAGCAATGAAATACATTTAAATAAGTTGGTTCAAAACACATAGGAACAAAAATTGTAAAGATAGAAACAAACAGAAGGAAAAAAAAATTTTGGAACCCCCCAAAAAAATGCAACCAGGACTCAGATACACTTACCTGGGACCACGATAAAGTGGACAGGAATACTCCTTAAGACCACAAAAAGCAATGACCAAAACTACCTTTTGAACTAAAAACAAATATAAAGATTAACCAAAAGTAAACCATGTCATGCCCACAATGGACTGATGCTTGCAGGACTCAGATACACTTATCAGACTCTCAAGCCAATGATGTATTGTGCCAAAACTCCTCACAATGCCAAACAACAACCAACAGCCAACCACCAACAATGCACAAGTAATGGTCCATTTAGGTGATCCTTAAATAGGGACGCAAAACACGCATTTATTGAGTAATGAAGGAAAGGTGTGCATTTTGCATAGTCAAACATGGATGCACGCAACATAGATGCATGCACAACCAATCCATGATACACTCACATCTCATCAAACTCCCCAATTTATTGAGTAATGAAGGAAAGGTGTGCATTTTGCGAAGTCAAACATGGATGCACGCAACATGGATGCACGTACAACCAATCCATGATGCGCTCACATCTCATCAAACTCCCCATTTTATTGAGAAATGAAGGGAAGGTGGGTATTTTGCGTAGTCAAACATGGATGCACGCAACATGGATGCACGCACAACCAATCCATGATGCGCTCACATGTATAAATAAGAAGTTTGTTTAACAATGTTTGTTATTGACACTAAAACAAATGAGTAATAATTCCACATGCATCATAAAGTTATTTTCAAACTAACATGTTGTAGGTGGACACCCTCAAGCAAGTCCCACTGAGGATGAGGCTGGGCCAAGCTGGAGGAGGACAAGGAAGCCTCCATTTTCAAGGTCGGAGATGGAGGCATTGGGGTCTGTATGCATGGACAATATTGTCCATGCACCAAGAAATATGGGGGCTGGACAAAAGGACAGGATATGGGATGAGATAGCCAGGGCTGTCAATAGTGAGGGGACCTCACACAGATCCAATGATGTGGTTTGCAAAAGGTACGGAATTGCTTATGTGAATATGGTTTACAAATTAAAGTGTAAAATGTACCAGGAATAACCCAACTACATTAACTCTAAAGAATTAACAGATGGACGGACTTCAAATATCGGCTGAAGAGGAAGCTAGGAAATAGTTAGATCCATGCCAAGGGGACAGGTGGTGGTCCCATCCCTAAGGAGCTGACCTTAACACCTTTGGAGGAGATGGCTCAGGGGTGTGTGGAGGACGAGGAGGTAGTCAGCATGTCAAATATGGACACTGACATGGATGACTTTAATGCTCCACATGGCAGAGAAGGTAATTATTTATTAAAAAACTGTCATCACAAAGCAAAAACATTTGTGGGTTCAAAAACTTAAAACAAAATGTAAATTAATTATCTTTCTTTACAGAAACAGCGGAGGAAGAGCCTGCTTCTGAGGAGATTTGCTGGGCCCAGCACATATGGGGGCTCTGCAGGGGATGGTCCTTTTTCTCCATCTGGAGACCCTGTGGTGCCCACTCCAGGGGCACCACCCGCCCATGCATTGTCTTTCCTCACTGAGTTGGTGGACCAAACTCAGGAGAATAATTCTGCTCTCCTGGGGATGGAGATCACTCTGGTGAGGATAGATGGCAGATTGCTGAGGGTGGCGGAGGCCCTGAAGACATGTGCTGCAGCCCAAATTCGGTTGGCCGGTGGCCTGGAGCAGGCAAACAGAATTGCCATGATGGAGCGAGCATCCCTTCCTCCAAGGACCACCACCTCTGGCAGCCCAACAGCCACCCCCCAAAGAGCCATAAGCCTAGGCCACAGCCAATACTATCAAGCTTTGGCCAGGCCAGTCGGCATGTTACACGCCAGTCAACTGTTCCAAAATAGCCTTTTCAGCTGAGCCATCCAAGATGCCACAAATAGGCCTGGCTCCTCCTTCACCTGTTAATGTGCAGTCCCCATATTTCTTGTCACCAATACCTCCATCTCCGTTTTCTGTTTCTTTTTTTTTTTTTTTTTTTTTTTTTACTGTTTTTATTTAAATTTGTGCATGCTTGAAAATGACAACAAATGTGCATGTGTTAAATGCCCCCCAAAAAATTTGGACCTTAAAAAATAGTCTTTGCTGAATTTACATCACCAAAATTTAACAAAATTTGGATTTTATGCTAATGCAAATGCACCGGAATCATTGACCAGCCAATTATCACTGTTATTAACAACAAACGATTATTAGCTGCTTGCATTGTTTGGTTCCAAATAGAAACATCACTCCTAACATCTGTTACATTAGCTAGAATCGATTGTACTCTGGGGCTTGTGGGAGCACATACCCTACCTCAAGCTGTACGATCAGCCAGGCCTCGAACCGGCTCGCAGAGTGACGTTTTACTTCTTCCGGCCTTCTATGTCGGTCGTAGCAGGTAATTTATGTACGCCCCTAAAATGCCGTGAAAAGGCTGATACAAGCCTGCGTTTTCAGACCACCACCCCCGTCCACACCCACAAACGGCATTTATTTATTTATTATTTATTTATTAACAGTTTCTTATATAGCGCAGCAAATTCCGTTGCGCTTTACAATTTGAATCAAGATTAACATTATACTGGGTTGTAAAATACATACATACATGACATACATAAGTTTAAGAGGGCCCTGCTCACAAGCTTACAATCTATAGGGAAATAGGTGTTGATACACAAGGAGAGGTACTATTGCAAATTGGTCCAGCCCAATTGCAGATATTCTTGGTGGGCTGTATAATCCAATCACACTGGAAAGTTGGCCTAGGGTTAGGAGGATGTTCAATTGAAGAAAGAGAAGATGTGATAGGTGTTTACTATAAGAAGAGAGTTAGATAGGGAGCTATAAAAGGTTTGATGGGTGGTCCTGGAATCTGATAAGCTTGTCTAAAGAGGTGAGTTTTCAGAGAACGCTTGAATGTTTGGAAACTAGTGGAAAGTCTTATTGTGCATGGGAGGGCATTCCACAGGGTGGGTGCAGCCCAAAAAAAGTCCTGTAACCATGCATGGGAACAAGTAATGCGTGGGGATGAGAGACGCAGATCTTGTGCAGAACGGAGATGTCGGGTGGGAAGATATTTTGAGATAAGTGAAGAGATGTATGTTGGTGTGGTTTGGTTAATAGCTTTATGTGTGAGTGTAAGTATTTTAAATTGAATACGGTAGAAGACCGGCAGCCAATGGAGGGACTGACAGAGTGGATCAGCAGACACTGAACATTTGGTGAGAAAGATCAACCTCGCAGCTGCATTCAAAATGGATTGTAGTGGGGAGAGCCTGTTTTTGGGAAGACCAATAAGGAGACTATTGCAATAGTCAATGCGGGAAATTATGAGTGCGTGTATAAGAGTTTTTGCAGTGTCTTGCGTAAGATATGATCGAATTTTGGCTATGTTTCTTAGATGTATGTAACAGGATTTAGAGACAGATTGAATGTGGGGAACAAAAGACAGTTCAGAGTCAAGGATGACACCTAGGCAGCGAGCTTGTGGGGTGGGGTAGATTGTCGAGTTGTCAACAGTAATAGAGATATCAGGTTGGTAACTGCTATTGGCTGATGGATATATAATTAATTCTGTTTTGGATATATTAAGTTTGAGGTGGCGAGATGACATCCAAGATGAAATGGCAGAGAGACATTCAGTGACACGGACCAGCACAGATGGTGACAAATCTGGGGAGGATAGGTAAATTTGAGTATCGTCCGCGTACAGACGATACTGAAAACCAAAAGAGCTGATTAGTTTGCCAAGAGAGGTGGTATATATTGAGAAAAGCAGAGGACCTAATACTGAACCTTGTGGTACTCCAACTGATAGAGGTAGCGAAGTGGAGGTAGAATCAGAAAAGCGGACAGTGAAAGAGCGATTAGATAGGTAAGATGAGAACCAAGAAAGGGCTGTGTCTTGAAGACCTATGGATTATAGTGTTTTTATGAGAAGAGAGTGGTCAACAGTGTCAAAGGCAGCTGAGAAATCTAGAAAAATTAGAAGTGAATAATGGCCTTTAGCCTTGGCAGTGACCAGATCATTTAGTACCTTAGCAAGTGCTGTCTCAGTGGAGTGTTGGGAACGAAAGCCTGACTGAAGTGGATCCAATAAGTTGTGGGTGTTAAGAAAGTGTGTGAGGCAAGTGTAGGCAAGTCCCTCCAGTAGCTTGGAGGGGCAAGGTAGCTGGGAGATAGGACGGTAATTTGAGAGAGAGTTAGGGTCAGAATTTTGTTTTTTCAAAATGGGAGTGATCACTGCATGCTTGAACAGTGATGGAAAGATACCAGTAGAGAAAGAGAGATTACAGATTTTAGTTAAGTGTGGAATGAGCACAGGAGACAGAGCTTTACTGATTTGTGAGGGTATAGGATCAAGAGGAGAGGTAGTAGAGTAGGAGGATGAGAAGAGTGTAGCTACTTCATCTTCATTAGTGGGGTCAAATGATGAGAATGTGCCATTGGGTTCAGGTAGGGAATTGAACAAGACCCTGGCTGAGGAAGTGCATACCATTTCATTTTGGATATTATCAATCTTGTTTTTGAAATAGGAAGCAAGATCTTGTGCACTGATAGTAGCAGGTGGGTTGGGTGATGGAGGGTTAAGAAGTGATTTAAATGTATTAAAAAGTCGCTTGGGGTTAGAGGCTTGGGCAGAGATAACAAATTGGAAATATATCTGTTTGGCATTATCCAGTGCATTACGATAAGAGTGGTAGATTGTCTTATACGTGAGGAAGTCACTTGGAGTATGAGACTTTCGCCACTGACGTTCTACTTTACGTGAGAGTTTTTGTAGGTGTCTTGTGAATTTGGAATGCCACGGTTGACGTCTAAGTCTACGCGGAATATCATGTCAATCAACTTTTGGTACCCACTTCCTGCTCGCAAGCCATACAAGCGACAGAATTTTGTATCGCAAGGGCTCGTACGCACATGCGCACAACGAACCGTACGCATGTGCGGTTTGTGAACATCGGTGATGTACAACCGAGCGGCTGCTTGCGACTGACTCTGAATGAGATCCACAGACTCTACATGCCCAGCTGATGGTCACAATAGGAAGATCATTCAATTTTCTTTCAGCATCACAGGCTCAGCAGAATCAGACATTGGAGATGACAAATTATGGTATACAGAACATCCTTATCTGGCAACAACAGGTGAATGTCAACAACACATTGATTTCCAGCAACATCCAACAGATAGCACGAGGTAACAGAAGAGATTTTCAACGGTTGTCAAGCACCATACTTCAAAACATGCCTACAACTTCAAGACAGGACTTGGGGGAGAATCCAACACCAAATGTGGCTAGGGAACCTTTCCATACACTGCTATTGGACATTGAACTAGGAAATCGCTTCCTGAGAGAATATAAAAGATTCAGAGATGCAAGGCCTCCAGAACTGGATCAAGAGCCATTACCAAAATTATGATATCAACATCTAATACCATCAAAATAAGGTAGGTATTACTAAACACAAATCCATTTAAACATATACATATAAAAGTTTATATACTGCATTTTTTATAGATAAATTATTTTTAACCCACACAGCAACATACTGTATTGGATCCTGTAACAATGGGCGCACTGCAGTAACACAGCAATGCAGATGGTAAATACGTTTTTGTTTTTTATATTTTTTTTGGGTTGTAGTGTGTTTGTTGGAAGTTTTGTATTTAGGTCCAGTATGTACCCTGTATTCAGACTTAATGTTGTTAAAATAACTGTTCATAACATTTATTTATTTTTTTAACTTGGAAATTCAAATCTAGGACAACGGATGACAGAGTTGTGGACAGACTGGACAGCGTGGTGGGAACAGAGTCTGGAACACTGCGGCCAGGCCGCACAGAGGACGTTAGGCACTTTCTTATTTAACTAATCTGTTGGGTTTTTCAGGGGTGTAGGAGTTTAATTGGGATCAGTGTGTAGGCTGTTTTACAGACCTTACATCCAAAGGATACTGGCTGTATTCAATACATTGTACTAATGTTTTCCTGTTTAATTTCATTTAGAATTCCACATCTTGGACAACCTGGAGTTCTGGACAGCGTGGTGGGAACAGAGTCTAAAACACTGCGGTCTGGCCGCATGGCGGAAGAAAGGTACTTTCTTATTTAGCTTAATTATCACTTATTTATTTTTTTACATTTTAGCTTCTAAATACATCCATATAGCAATACAGACATTATGGGTCTGTGCAACCATCCTAATAGTTAAAACTATAGTCTCAACTAATGTATGAGTATAGATAGTAATTAAAAAGGACATCACAAGCATACCAAAAACTGGGATAAAAGCTAATTTCACTTTTATACTCTAGCATTAGGGTTAGGCAATAAAGGGGGGAAGCTTAGTCATTATGAAAGTTAGTTAGAAAAAAGGGGGCAAGATTTTATAAAAAAAAATTGTTGATAAAATTATTGAAAGGGTTAACAAAACACTTTAAAATATTCTGTATGATAGGAACATTTGAGATACTGTTATCATGCTTAGGAATATTTATATATATATATATAAATATATATACATATATATAAAGCACAGAATGCCCGGCACTCATGTCCATCCACTTCAACATGCTCCGGTGCCCATCCTCCAATTAATATTCCCACAGTAGCACTGGACGGCACTTTGAGTCCAAGTATGGAGCCTCACGCTGCTACTCCTTATCCTCCAAACAGGAAACAGCACCCGTCTCTGTCACACTACAGAGCAGCGTGTATTAGAGCGAGAGGGTTGAGCAAGTGGTCCGGCTGGACTGACTGCGTTAACTCACATCACAGCGCACAGCTCCCCTCCTCTACACATTGTATGGACAGCACAACACATGACATTCAGTGAAGACGCTAACCGGTAAGCCCCGCAAGCGGGATGCTGTAGTCACACTGTGCACGGCTCACATTGCCACCGGGACATTGCATCGGACGGTGCAGGGACACGTATGTATATATTTGCATATGGAGAGCTACCTTTCTATACAAGGTTACCCGTACTTCCCTAGCACACTACAAATAGCCAAAGAGACACACATATATCTGTCTTTTTAGACAAAGGGTACCGTATATATTTACAGGAAGGTAACCCCCTCAAAGGGCACACCTACCACCCAAACATTATTGACCCATTTGGGAACATTTCTATTGGCTGCCTTTTTCACTGCAAATCGGTGTGGACATAAACTGAGCTGATACTATTATATAAGGGTACCGTATATATTTACGGAAAGGTAACCCCCTCAAAGGGCACAGCTACCACCCAGACAAACTTGGATCCTTCCATATAGGACTTAGTCATCAGATATATTTTATCAGATCATTTATTATACTCCTATTACCAGAAAGGAGATATAATAGTTTTTATAATAGCTATTCATATCACTAGACACATTGGTACATTGTGTCTATATAAATTAAACGTCGATCAATAAAACTGGAGTTTTTTTGCATTTCAAGTCTCTGAGTGCCGCCTTCTTTGATCTATATTTGGGACACGCTGTTGTTACAATATAGGAGGGCACCGGAGCCAGTTTACAGGATGTACAGCCCTTTGAGTGCCGGTCTGTGGATTACTACATAGGTGTTTTCGCTGAAGCTACAGTGAGTACACCTGGACAAGGCACCCGGCTACATTTACAAAGACCTGTACTGATGATGTTGTTAACAAAATTTTATTCACACAGGTGTTGTGATTTTTTGGTTCTCTGTGGGGTGTGACTTTGGTACCCCTTATGGTGTGTCTGACCCAGTGTATCTAACACATGCTGTTGGTCTTTATATCCTTATCTGGCAATTGTGTTAACCATGATGTCCACTGCTGATACAGAAGTGACTGAGGCTACTTTACAATTGCTACAATTGGAAACGGGAGAGACTTTTAGCTTTTCCGATGCTGAAGCTGAGTCCATTTTATTTAAAGAGAAATGGTTGGATCGTAGCCAGTCAGCTTCTTTATCTGATTTACACAGAGATCTACTCAAACTCAAAAAAAGATAATTGGATTTTTTATACCATGCCATTACGCTTTCAGATTACTAATAGGAGAAACACATCCCGCGGGGTTTCCGCATCCATAATATGCCCACCATAGGCCGTTATAACATTCCATTTTGCAAAAAATGGATTGCTATACTTAATAAATGCTCCATGGACTTAATTTTATTAGTCATTGATGAGTCATCTAGAGAACTAAATGTGACAAGAGATAAAATTAAAGATTTTGAAACTACTCATTTGCCATCTTTTGCCAATGATAAAGACACTAATTGGCTTGATAAAATGAAACATCAAGTGGAACAGTATCGTCGTGACCTGATTCAATATAAAAAACAGAAACGAGATAAGGTCCAACAGGACTATGATCAATACAAGGTGTATGGGTGGCATAGTAGTGGATACAAATCTAATCCCCCATCTTTTCCTAAACGACGGAGAATGGTCCCTGTGTATCATGGCAATTCTAGCACCTCAGCTAGTGAGAATGAAAATTGGAGTACTCCAAGTACATCTAGAGGCAATAAACAGATCCCTTTAGGGGTAGACACACGTGCTTGGCCAGCAGGAACAAGACCCAGCCCACGAGTGGGCAGTCAAAAAGGCAGAGCAAACACCAGACCCCCGAGAGGACGGAAGATGTGATTTTCAATCTATCATCTGCTCCTCTTAGTCATTCTGAAATTTCAGTGTTAAACAAGGGACTGCCATTCGTCCCTACTAATCAGCATGATGAGTTTCAGTGTAAAATTTATATATTTAAATTACATCGAACTTTAAAATTGAAAGAACATTTCAGCAGACAAAATAATACAACTGTGAATTCGGAACAAGCAGTCCCCTCACAATTACGTAGGATTGCTCCTCGTTCTCAATTTGAACCTCAGTTCTTCAATCCATCTATAAAAACATTCACGAGACTTTTAGAACAAAGGGCCTGATTCAGAGCCGGACGCTATTTGCGCTCGCTCATTCAGAAAAAGGGGCTGGCTATTTAAATAAACTGTTCGCTCTTTGCGGTCTGTTCATGCCTCTATGTCTGAACGAGCGAACAAAACATGCGAACGTAATTTTTAAAAAAACACCCCCTGGCCGCTCGCATCATACGTCATATCCGCTATTTATTAGATTAATCGAGTACATCGAAAGGCATCTGAAATGCTCGCTATTCTTGTGGTTGGTTTTTCCTACCACAATCATGCAAGCAGTTCTGACTATAAAACAACCAAGTGACGTGGTCAATGACGCTGCTGTATTAATTATGCACACCCATAAAATGCCCATTTTGACCTTTAAGCACGCCTGCGTTTGTATCTCCACTCCACATTTTCAAGCACTTCCCCTGTTACCACCCACAAACGCCTCATTCTGTCACTCAAAATAGCAGGCATTCGCTATTTAGTGAGCACACGATTTTTGGCCGCACTGACTGGTTCACGCATGCGTATTAAAATCCGTACACATGCACAGTTGTGCGAACATCGGTAGGAACGAACGAGCGGCCGCTTACGAGCGGCTCTGAATCAGGCCCAAAGTACGTGTAACCCCCCCACCTGTATATCCTAATTTATCGAAAGAGGAGCACCAATCTTTGATTTCTCTCAGCAAAAGTAGAGACATCATTATTCGTGGAGCAGACAAGGGAGGGTCTATTGTTGTGATGGATTTACAAATGTATAAAGATGAATGTACACGTTTATTGTCTGATAAGCTCACATATAGGGCTCTCTCTTCTCACCCCACTTTATCATTTAAAAAGGAATTGGACACGATTTTGGCTGATGCTTTGGCCATGAGATTGATTTCTGAGGCAGTGTTTAATTCTTTGAGTGTTGAACATCCGGTTGTTCCGGTGTTTTACACTATTCCTAAAATTCACAAAAATGCATAGAGTCCCCTGGGAAGACATATTATCTCTGCCCGTGGGTCTCTGTGCCAACCTATCGCTGTCTTTTTGGATGAATTTTTACAACCTTGCATTCAAAATCTCAATTCTTATCTGAGAGATACTTCATCTCTGTTGTCAAGGTTATCCACCATATCACAGCTACCAGATAATTGTTTTCTATGCAGTGTTGACGTCGCAAGCCTCTACACATGTATTCCACATGGTGAGGGACTTGTGGCGGTTAAACATTTGATTACCAACAATGCACTATATGAAGGTCCAAGTGTCTCATTGTTTCTGACGTTATTGGAGTATACACTCCTTCACAATTACTTTTTGTATGATGGGCGGTTCTTTGTGCAGCTGGCTGGGTATGCGATGGGGTCCTGTGTGGCCCCCATCGTATGCCAATGCCTATATGAGTGAAGTGGAGAGGCAATTGTTTTTCACTGATCCTAGTATTACACAGCATGTGTTTCTTTATCTCAGATATATAGACGATATTCTCATCTTTTGGACTGGCACAGAACAAATGTTTAATGATTTAATTTTAGCACATAATTCTTCGGATGTAGCTGCTAAATTGACTTATACTATTAACATCCATGAGGTCACCTTTCTTGGTGTTAAGATTAAGTCTGTTGCTGGCTATTTACAGACATCCTTATATGTTAAATCGACAGATCGTAATACCATCCTTCATCATAACAGCTTTCATCCTATCTCCACATTACACAGTTTGCCATATTCACAGATGCTCCGGGTCTGTAGGATTACTAGTGAGATTGATGATCTAAATGAACAACTAGATGTTATGATAAAAAAAATTCATTGATTGAGGTTATCATCTTGAAGAGTTAAAATGTATTAAATCCACGTCCGAAAGTTTCTGACCAAAACATAATTACATGGGTTAATAGATATAGTACTAGCAGTAGGATTAGTAATAAAAAGATGAAACAACTCTGGCCTTTAGTTCAATCTGACCCTGAACTATCATTTATGGCGGACACCAGGATTCGTCCGTGCTATACGAGGGGCCGTAACATCAAAGACTTTTTAGTCAAAACAGATATTACTGGATTCTCCAAGGTGACCCCTACCCACTTTTTACAACGTAAACATGGTTGCTTTAAATGCACTGGGTGTTTAACTTGTCACTATATGGTCACAGGTGATAGTTTCTTACATCCTTATTCTGGGAAAAAATTCAGGATTTATCATACTTTAACTTGTAGTTCCAGATTTGTCGTCTACCTTTTGTCTTGACCATGTGGGTTACACTACGTGGGCAAGACAGAGAGGCAGTTCAAGGAGCGCATGGCACAACATCGCTCGGCCATTAGGGCAGCAATTGGCTCTAGTGAACAGCCTGTGGCTCGTCATTTTGGCCAAGTTAGACATGGAGTAGCCACAATCCGATATCGTATTATAGATCATGTCCCTCAGTCTTTACGTGGTAGCAATAGATCTAAGCGATTATTACAACTTGAATCCAGATGGATTTTTCGGTTGGATACGATTGTTCCTAGGGGCCTTAATGAATCACTCGGATTGAGTTGTTTCTTATAATAGCTTTAATTTCTACATTAGTTCTAGTTGTGTATTGGTAGTAACCATTTCATGTTTAATATTGCCTGTCCTTTTAGGATATAATATATAGGGTTATATTCCACTCCATATGCACATTGGTTTTTGTCATGTTTTGGTTTTTAATATGTTTTGTGCATTATTGCAATGGGGGCACGGTTTAAGAGGGGTGTTAATGCGATATATTGTCCCTTCTAATGTTTATTTTTTAGTATATACCTGGGTGGACCCCTTCTTATACTAGGTGAGATTGTTTTCCCAATGTGTTATGTTATAACATACTACAACACTGTGTCATTTATGCTATGCTTGTTTTTAATTGATTTTAACTGGTGACTGTTGTGATGTATATTCTGGCTTCCAGATTAGTGTTGGTTGCCATGGATGCATTCGGCAACAGTTCTTGCTATTGGTGGAGCCGCATGACGTGACTTGCTGTGACGATTGTGGATACACATGACTATGTCCCGTGGGTGTCCGCTTCATTCGCCGGAAGTACGCATGGCGTTCTCAATCACTGGGAGGTGTTTCAACTGTGTTTGTCAAGTATTTAAATGTGTTTGTGTTCTATGTTTGTTCATGTCAGTGTCTTGAAAAAGGAGGTACGTCCTCCGAAACATCGGTCAATAAAACTGGAGTTTTTTTGCATTTCAAGTCTCTGAGTGCCACCTTCTTGGATCTATATATATATATATATATATATATATATATATATGTCTATCTGTTTAATAGTGTGTGAATGTCATGGTCGCAGCCTTATATTAAGGGTAAAATAAATGTCAGTAGAGAATTCCAAAGTGGTGGGTTATGGTGTGGAAGCACATAATTTAATTTTATATTTTAGATTACACAATCTTTTATTAAAACAATATGCGGATGTATCTCACTGATTCATCCATACATATGTGTCTTCTAGATTTTATTTTCTCCGGTGCATGCCCAGCACCATTGAGTCCCTCTGTTGGCCACTAATGCCTCTGTGCATGACTGTTGCTGCCACTGCTCCGCACCTCCACTGCTGACACTGCCCCACACAACTGTAGCCTTCAGCCACAGCCATCTCTCCCTCTGCACCCTTAAAAAACCTCCTGTGTACTGTCTGCATTTCCACCCATGTTAGTTTACCTATTTGTTGTCCTTCTGCCATGCAGGTGCCCTGGTTTACTTGTCAAAAACCCTGATGTTTAATAAATTGAAAAATAATTATATGAAATTCCATTGACAAAAACAATATGGTTTTATATGTCACATTAACGCTTCTTAGACCTGATCTGAAATTTCACAGAACATACTCATTTTTTTAACAGTAAAACTAAAATTATTATAAAAATTACCATCAAGGCTAACGCCTTAATGGAAGTGTTCCTTGTGCAATACATCTATGGTATGCCATCACACCCTGTGGTTATCTGCAGATTCAGTGCTCTTGCATAATGAGATTGCTGTCACTCACAAAATGGTGGCGCTGATATTTCACAGAATTGTGTGCTCATTGGAATACACAGTCTATGCAACTGAGGTCTAAGTAGAAAATAGAGCTGTTCAGATGTGATCAAAGTGGTGTGGATGAGGAGAGGACACAGAGCAGCATGGATAGGGGACACAAAGTTGCATAGAGGAGGGAAGGTTAAGCATTACAGAGGGGTGGTGGTGGAGCAAAAGTGATTTAGATGGTTGCTGTTAGGGTGGAGGAACAAAGTAAAGCAGATGTGTGGAAGACAGTGGTGTGGATGGTGGGAAACAGAGTGGCAAAGTTTGTGGAGACAGCGACATGAATGATGGTAGAGTGACATAAACATGGTAAGACAGAGCAGTGCAGATGGGTAAAGACAGATTGGTGCAGATAAGGGGATACAGACAAGCACAAATTGGAGAATACACAACAGTAGGAATTGGTGAAGGCATTAGTGTGGATGAGTAGGAAGACAGAGTTGGGGGAGGAGCCAAAGTTGCACAATTGGGGGGAGAGAGTGGTGCAGATGGAGAAACATAGAAAGAGTGCCAGAGAGAATAGGAAGACAGAGTGGCATGGCTTAGGGGAAGGCAGTGGTGCAGAAGGAAACAGAGTGGCACGGATGCAGGGGGTTGTGGATTGAGAAATACAGAATGGTGCGGATGAGAGAACACAGACTAGCAGAGTTTGTAGACCACACAGCAGTAGGGATTGTGGTTGACAGATTGTTGTGGATGGGGAGGAAGACAGTGTTGTGGGTGGTGGGGAGAAACAAGGTTGCACAGTTGGGGGGGCCAGAGTAGTGCAGATGAAGGAAGAAAGTGTCACAGATGAGATAAAGATAGCAATGTGGTTGTGGAGAAGGCACGGATGCAGTGTGGTGTGGCTGTGGGAAAACAGATTGTTGCAGATGAGGGAACACAGACTAGTACAGTTGGGAGACCAAACAGCAGTAGGGATTGGGGAATATATAGCAACATTTAGTCAGATGGGGAAGAAAGTGTACATGCATAGGCAGAGTATGATAGTTTTAAAAATAAGGGAGCTGAAGATGTATTCTAAATGAGATAAATGTATACAGTGACAAGGATATTGGAAGCCTGTGAGAATGTTGTGGTGATCAAATGAGACGATTGTGTTAACTGAGTGGGATGTGGGAGTTACATAACTGCTCAAACTTAAGTTGCATAGACTATGGGGCATATCCAATTAGCCACACTGGACAAGATTCAATTAGCGGGGATTCTACACGTGGGTGTCCTAGAGACCCCGCACACAAGTCCCCACTGTTGGGCTTTACCTCGCACCTCAAGTAGGTGCGAGGTAAAATCTGCATGAAGCCGCCCTAATCGGCCGAGAGCCGATTTAACGGTGCAAGGAAAAAGCTATTTTATTGAGTAGCTTAACCCCATGCCGTGGGACTTTCAAGCCTCAATTACTCACGAGAGAAGTCCCACGGGTAATTGGATATGCCCCTTTGTGTATTCAAATGAGCACACAATTATGTTAATTAGCAAATCCACTATTTTGTCAGTGACACCAATATCATTCTGTGATTCTGAATCTCAAGTTAACCACAGGGTGTGATGGCATACCATATCTGTATTACACAAGGAACACGTTCATTAAGGCATGAGCCTTAATGATCATCATTTCAATTTTTTTTTTTTTGAGTGGAAGAAAAATTTGTACGTTTTGTGAAATTTCATATTTATATAGATGACACACTTATTTCAAATATACATATGCACATAATGCATATTAATATGTCTAGTAAGGTGATTTTAAGAGTATGAAATTACTCTCTCATAAATAGAATGAGTGCTTGTCAGGAAGTATAAGGACACAGGTAAGGTGATTTAGGGAAAAGTGTTCAGGATAACTTAACGTATTTTTTTTTCCTTCAATGTATCTTTCATATTAGGAACATCTGGAATCATCACAGCAGGAGAGGATGGCAATGAGGGGTAGAGAGACGGCTTAGGGCCCAGCCTGAAAGGAAACAAAGGAATTAGCTGGCATAGAGCAGTCAAGGCAATCAAAAGCATGTAAGCCTTTTTTTTCTATTTTCAAGTGCGGGGTGGGAGCTTTACAATATGGCAGCATTAGGGTCAGTTCCAGTCTGGAAATGTCAGGACACAGGCAAGGGGAGTTATGGATAAATGGTTTGAGTATAACTCAGAGTAATGTATCTTTTTTTTTTCCCTTAAATGTATTTTTCAAATTAGGAACATTTGGATTCATCACTGCAGGAGTGGATGGCAATGAGGTGTCAAGAGATGCCTTATGGTCCAGCCTGCAAGGAAACAAAGGAATCAGCTGGCATAGAGCAGTCAAGGCGATCCATGTAAGCCTTTTTTTTCTTTTTTCAAGTGGGGGGTACGGGGACTTTACAGTAGGCAGCATTATGGTCAGTGCCAGTCTGGAAATGTCAGCACACAGGCAAGGGGAGTTTTGGCAAAAGGGTTGGAGGATAACTTAGAGTAACGTGTTTTTTTGTTTAATTATTTTATTACCGTTTTTTATTTAGACTAAACATCTAAAAACATCACTCCAGAAGAAAAGTAAATTAGAAGGACAGACTCCTTAGGCTACAGTCTGAAATCAGCCTACAACTCCCATCTAATAATCCACACCCATAGGCAACATGGATAATGTAGAGGAGACCGAATTATAAGAATAATTATTATACATTATTCTTGAATAGTGAATGATAACCGTAAACCTCAAAGAAAGAAAGAAGATAACATGTTAAGACGAACAATCATAGAAGAATAACTGAACTCTTTTCATAATACTAACCAAATAACTGACTGGTGTTTTAAATAGACAATTGAATCTTTTTGGGAAAAATTTACAATGTAAATGGAAATCACCTATACACATCTTTTTAACAAACAAATATCTGTTTCTAATAAGGATTTTAATAATGTATATGCCATTTAATAAACTTTTGTTTTAACATATATGTTAAATATATTTGAATATAAGAAACATTTAGTGAAATAAAAGAATATTTAAAAATTAATGTTAATGAGAGGTTCTGGGCTCAGATTAGCATGTATTAGGCTCTTTGATAGATTTAACCATCTAGCCAATTGAAGCCATCATCATGTCCCATGCATATGTTAAATATATACACGTGCATGTATTTCCTAAATATAGCATCAATAACTTTGTTTTCCCTGGGACACTTCAAAAGAGGGTGAGCTTAAAGGAAAGAAAATCTTAACAGTATTATAAATATAAACATTAACATGAGTATTTATTAAAATTTTAAGACAACAAATTTAAACATTTTTAAAAATAATTAAGTACTACATTCAGCAATAGTGACCATGTTGTCAATAATATAGGGGAACATTGTCATTTTAAAAAACTAAAAATGTTATGTCTGCTACTCTGCAATAATTTGAGCAGGGACACCTATAGCGGAAACACAAGATTTCAGCAAGATTACAGAAGCCATTGTTTTTGGTTTCTGCTCCTGCACATGCTCACTGATGTCTTTGGATCAGTCTCAGTTCCTGCTGTAAGGTAAACATGGACAGGCAAGTATAACTGAAACCTCAGTAAATTTATTCATGTGTCTACCACCTTTATAATTGCTTTTTAATAATTAATATTTTTGTGATTTTATATTTAAAATTAATATCGAATTTTTAAATATAATAGCAGAAAAATATACATGTATAAAGACAATACACACATTAATCGAATTTTATAGTTTTGACATGCTTAAATTGGAATTACCTGTCGCATGTCACTAGTAAGCAAGAACGAAGATGGGGGGAGGTAGAACATACTGCATGTACTTATGGGAAAATTTCCCTCTGGCCATGCAGTTATCATGTAAATTGATTTATTTTCTTCATGTAACACAATTCTGAGCAGGTGTTATATGAAGTCCTAAAACTAATTACTTTGATGAAAAGCAAAAACTGTTAAAGCACTGTACAGATCAATGCCATGATCCCTAATACAGTACAGTACTTTGCTAAAAGTGAATGAATGGAGAAGATAATTACCTTATCCTGTCCATTATCCCAATTCCTAATAATTGTTTTTAAATGAGAATTTTTAAAATACATTGTTTACTTAAGTGCTGACTAGACACATTAATAATTTTTAAAATATCAATAGTAGAAAAATAATAAGAATTATATCACCGCATAGAATGCTTGTATGAAGGTTCAAGGTCTTAATGCTCCTCTTCAGTGTAAGACCATTCAATTTTTGAAGATAACGCATTTCTAGCTTTAAAATAAATATATACATGGGTGCATAAATTTTGGATGAAAATAGTGTACCATTGTATAATTTATATGACCAGAGATAAATTGCTTTAGACAACCAGACAGTCAGCTCTCAACTGTCATGCTGTAGCCTGTGTTTGAACAATTACCATATAAAGAAATTTAGCTATTTCCAAAGCTTAATACATCTGCCCCATTGACATTAGACTTTACAGTTTAAAAACAGTTTGTGTTCTTAATATTTTGCATTTAAAACTATCACAATTACTAAGGTACAGTGAATAGTACCTTAGATTGTAAGCTCCTATGAGTAGGGTCATCCTCCCCACTGTCTCGCAGCCTTCTTCTCTAGCAATTCTATGATAGCCTTCACTTTCAGAGCTGTACTCTGTATGGAGAATTGTGTTGCTAATTGTTACTTGTGTTCTGTTTATATTTTGGTTACTGTATTGTATTGTAATGTAATGTTCTGTGTACTTTTTACTGTATGTACGGCTCTGCGGACCACTTGTGGCGCCCTCTAAATAAAATGTAATAATAATAGTAATCTAAAAAATTAAAATTTTCATTACAGTTCTTATGGTATAGGTGCTGATTATAGATCAATAGCTTTCTGTATCAGAACTAAAATGGCTTTGCATCTGTAAACAGTGTAAAAAGACATTTTAATAAAGAAGTGTAGACAAAAGGAAAATTATAAAAAAATGTACATATGGTTATTTAAAAATTAATTTTAGCGAAGTAGTAATTTTTACTATTGAAAATAATCACACATTTCCCTATAGATTGTAAGCTTGTGAGCAAGGTGCTCTCACCTCTATATCGGTCTGTTATTATGCAATTTTTGTTATATTGCTGTTAGAAATTGTAAAGCGTAAAAGAATATGCTGTGCTATAGAACAATTTATTATTAATAATAATAATAAGCCTGTGCTGCTCCCCATCTATGGAACTCTCTCCCTCTCACCATCAGACTCTACACCTCTCTACAATCCTTCAAACGGGCTCTCAAGACTCACTACTTTATCAATGCTTTCCAGCTGTCATCCTAACTTGCTGCTACATGCTCCCTCCTCCCTGTCTTCCCCATCTGTATCATGCCTGTATGTCTGCCCCTCCCCTTGAATGTAAGCTGTTGCAAGAAGGGGCCCTCTTCCCTCTTGGGATTCTCCTTACTTTTTTCATCTGGTTCTTAACCACCACTAGGACACCAAACACTTGGTTGCTTAAGCTCTGTTGCTTATTTGGGTGTTATGGGCAACAATGTATCATTGTATATTATCTATGTCCTTGTCCTGTATTGTATTGTACTGTAAGTCACTTTTTGGGTTATGTACTTTGTCAGGTGCTATGGTACACTTATGGGGCCATATAAATAAATGATGATAATAATAATAATAATAGTAATAATAATAATAATAATAATAATAATAATAATAATAATAATAAGCATGATCTAAACATTTTATGTATAATGTAATTGCTCTATTGACAATAAATAAAAATATTTGTTTATAAAAAAAATCACTGGGTATAAATTATTTTACATAGGATACAGAAACATTATTTGAAATATTATATGCATTACATGTTTTTAAAATAACCATAAAACAATTTTTATGTTTAAATATAAGATAGATTTTGTCTTGTATTGTTTTGAAACTTACCTGTGGTGATGATTTCCAGGCATTGTATAATCAAACTTTTTTTCTTTTTTTTTAAATTTGAAGTTTAAAAAAAAAAGATCAGAACAACTAGGACAACTAGAATAATTTGCAGCTGGATGATGTATTATTCAAACTTGAGATGGAAGGAAATGGGCCTTAGATATTCCATTAGATCCACGGTACCATATTGAGCAACACATTTTTGTAGGGTTTCTTCACAGGCCTTGTTTTCACGCTTTGGGGGTGTTCGCACCACATTACATGTAACTTTTTCGATGAGGCTGATAGTCACTTGTTGATCCTTGTGCATAGCCAAAATAAGCTTGTAGACCCCTAACTTTTTCTCTCCCAGGATAATGTTCCACCTTCTATGCCAGCCCTCCAACTTGTTTTCTGTCCTTGGAATACCACCAAGCATATTGTCATGGACTGGCCACATGCAAGGTGGAAAAAGTGGGGGAGATCTTGTAACATTTCTTGTCCAGTCTCTAAGACAACCCAATACAAAAGTATCCTCAAAATAGTTCATTAATGGTGCTGCATTAGATGGCATTTCTGACTTTAACACTTCAAATGCCACTGGGATGTCATCTGTGGGTAGAAAAGCAAGGGCTTGAATGTGCCTAGTTTCATAGAAAATCCATGGTCTCGTCCATGCTGTGAGGCAAGTCCAAAGGATTGTATTTTTCTCCAAATATTTTGACCAAGATGAAACAGGCAACAGGTGCTGTCTGGAAAAACTCTCTTTGCAGCTTGGATTGCCGCATTTTCAAAATCAGTAAGTATGAACTGGGGAGCAAAATCTATTTGAAATTCAAGTCCATAGTCCTGGAGGTCTTCTAAAAATCAGGCATAGCAATCTAGACTTTTGCTACTTAATAATCCATAAACCAGGGGAACAAAATGTTGAGTGCTTTCACTGGTGCCATTCATGGCATGTATAGAGTAGAGTTGTCTAAATACCGTGGGACAAGTCTTAAAAGTCCTATCCATAACCCAACACGATGCTTCATGAAGTTTCCTCATATTGGCTTCTGTCAAAAATAAAAGTGTTCTTTCATTATGGAAATCACTATCCTTTCCCAAAAACTTAATGTCATTGATGAAAGCCAAATTATGTGGGACATCAATCTCATCCAGGGAAGTGGGTTCAGTAGGCCAATCTTTTCTCCTGGATCTTTTAACAAATTGGCAGAGAAAATCTCTGTTATGCAAACAAGGTGCGCTAGTAGAGGACATCTCAGCGGTAACAGATTGAATAATTTGAGAAGCTGTATCATTAGATTCTCAAGCCTGTTGCTTGATAGCTGTCTTGGCAATGTTGACATCATTTTTTTCCAGTTGAGGAGCATGATTATGTTCCCTGTGGGTATTCAGATGATGCACTCTGTCCACAATCATTGTCTTTGCAAAAATAGATTTATACTAGATATACTGACACCAGAAATAAAAAAATTACATTGCTGAGAACAGGGTGGGGTGGGGGGGAGGGGTGGATGAATGTGTGTATTGCAGCACATGTGGGCAGCCAGCAATTAGAGACAAGGGGTGCAGGGTGACTGTAGGGGGCTAGCAAGGCCACGAGCACTAGCATGGGTGTAAGGGCTGGCTGGGAGCTGTGGTCCACAGTTGAAATTCGAGTCCGGATATGCACTATTAGTGGCAGCATCTAAAACTAGATGGATGCACCCATGTCCAGGCATCCAGGATAGCGGGATGGTGGCGGTGGATGAAGGGGTGCGTTGCAGCACATGGGGGCAGCCAGCAATTAGAGACAAGGGGTGCAGTGTGACTGTAGGGGGCTAGCACAGCCACAAGCACTAGCATGGGTGTAAGGACTGGCTGGGAGCTGTGGTCCATGGTTGAAATTCGAGTCGGGATATGTGCTATTAGTGGCAGCATCTAAAACTAGATGGATGCGTCCATGTCCAGGAGTCCAGAATAGCGGGGATGGTGGCGGTGGATGAAGGGGTGCGTTGCAGAACATGGGGGCAGCCAGCAATTAGAGACAAGGGGAGCAGAGTGACTGTAAGGGGCTAGCATGGACACGAGCACTAGCATGGATGTAAGGGCTGGCTGGGAACTGTGGTTCCATGGTTGAAAGTAGAGTTGGGAGATGTGCTATTAGCGGGCAGCATGTATTCCTTTTTGTATTGTTTAAAACTAATGTGTCGATCTTTGATCTGTCAACCTATTATCTGTTGATCTAAATAATTTCAATCTATTTAAATCTAATACTGTTCGATCTTTGATATGTCGAACTATTTGCTGTTGATCTATATATTTTTGATCTGTTAATATGTCTATTTGTGTACTGATGATCTATTAACTGTCAATCTATGAACTGTCTATCTATTTTGCTATGATATTTTTATTATGTCTATCCTGTGTTTTGCCAATCTTCATTATATTGATATGCTATGTTTCGATCATATGAAATGTCGATCTAATGTGCATGTCAATGTAGTGTTTGGACAATCTAGTAGAGGGTTTGAACTATTGTTTGTCAATCTAAGGTACCTGTCGAACTAGATAGTGCCGATATACGGTTGTTGATGTATGTATTGTCAATTTAACTGAGGTTGAACTAAAGACCGAATACCAAATCACAAATATCTAGTGAAAGGGCATTCCCATATGCAATTATAGGTATTGGCTTCCTCTCTGACACATTTGGAACAAGTATGTGTGGTGGAGAGACAGGCAATAAGTAGGTGTTGTGGAAAATTGTTTAAAAAAGCTCAGAATAAATGCTTGCAGATAAAAAAATTTAGGGAAGATGCTAGAACCCTAACCATTATAGGAATAGTAATGGAAGGAAAATGTGGAAGCCACTTAGACATACCAGTGGATATGTCAGAATGATCTAAAGCAAGGGTGGCTAATAAAAGGAGTAATGTGTAGAGATGGCCTTGCGGGGAGGTAGGGATTGGGCCAGCAGGCAATCTAGAGGGTTGGGCTAATCTACAGCAGACAAGTACTGCAGTACTGTACATTGCTGTTGTAGCACTGGGCTTGTAGAAATGGCAAAGGGAAGGGCCGTATAATCTCAAATCTAACAGACGTCTCCATATCTAACAGATGCCTCCACATTGACTTATGTCTAGACCTGTTCACTAAGTGGTGGACAGAAGTAACACCCCCTGCCACTCAGATATTGAAGGGACAGGGAACCATGCCATCTTGAGAATCAGGGTTACCCATAGAGGCATAGGAAAGATTTTGGGGCGTGGGTCTCCCTGGATTGCTTTGGTTGATCTGTTTCAGGGCACCGTATTATAACACATTTTTCTTTTATAACACATTTTAAACCTTCACTGTCTGTTTATTATACATGTACTTCACCTTTTTATTTTCATTTCTTTATATGCAGCAGTGGCTGCTCTTAACTATCTCTTTTACACTTCACTTTTCCTATTATGGTGGTGCCCTGGGGCGGCTCAGCTGGGCTAGTTTGGGGGTGTCCTGCGCCCTGGATTTGAACCTTAGTATGGTAGGGACCTACCCAACAGAGGTTACCTGGATATGGTGGGTAGGCCCATAACCTTGGTCATGATTATGCTAAAAACCTCTATTGATTGCAAAATTTGATTGCAAATGTGTTTATATATAATTAGTAATTTGGAGTTGTTCACTTGTGATCTATTTGTTTCGGTACCTGTAGAGGTCATTTAGAGATAGTGGTATGCATTGAGGCCAGCTTTCTTACATAGTATGTGCCAAAAATTGTATGCCGTCCAAAGCAGGGGATTATCCTGTAGGTTAATTTGTATCTCCTGGTCATGCTGGTAGAGGAAACACAAGTTCAATAGAGGTGAGAAAGTTCATCTCAAGTGTGGAATAAGCATAAATCTCAGTGCCATGTATCCAGTCTCTCAAATAATACAGGATTGCTGCTTGACTATACAATGTAATGTCCGGAAAATGTATGCCCCAAGTAGCCATAATTTCATAAACCAATACGTGCCCTGCACTCTTTCCACATAAAGCCATGAAAGAGAAAATTAGTAGTATTGGTATCTTTGTCAAAAGAATGGGTGAAGAATAAAATAAGTACAGTAACCAATGGAAGAAGACCATTTTGATGAGATCAGCCCTGCCTATGTAAGAGAGCATGAGGTGCTGCCAACCCTTGAATTCCCCAGATAATGACTTAATGGCTTTGGCAATCGAATACCGAAGTATGTAAGGCTGTCTGAGGCCCACCTCAGTGGGTAGGGTCCTCCCCAAATCAAACACCCATAACCTGTATCTAAGAGCATGTCAACATATTTATCGGAATTATTTATGGAGCCTGTTAGGGGGCCAAAGAAATGGAGTTTGTCAAGGATGGATTGGAGAGACAAATGGGGTTTGGAGATATACAAAATAATTAGGAAACCTAATTAGGAGGTGATCTACGAGCTTGGAAATGTGTCCGCACCTCCACAGGGTCAGTAAAAAAGAGTGTGCCATTTAATTGAATCAGGTATAGGAGCACAAAATTAATATTTTGCTCACAAATAATGAAAGCCATCGGTAAATTCCTTGAGTTTTTGGGAGACTATGGTTGAAAAATCCTGCAGATAAACACCCTATGGCCAGACACCATGAATTGAGGGTATTTACACTAAGCAGAAAGAATTGTCTCCTTGGCCCTATAATCTAAAAGTTGTGGAATGACATGGTGACCACCATCCCATTCGAGGCCTAATATATGTGCACATTCAATTTAAAGTGTCAGAACTGGCTCCTCTATGCCTAAGTCCACTGGTAGATCAATATTCAATGACATCAGCTGAACCCTTTTAACACTTTCAGGGAAATGTGTAAAACATAAGTTATAATATAGTGGCGGTTTTCCAAATCATCCACCTTGCTCTGAAGCAACTGGATGGTTCTAGTTGGGTGTCTATTGAAGTTTCACATGAGTCCACTCTGTCTTCAGTATCACTAACCCTATTGAGAGTCGATACACACCACGGTCAATAAGAGACATCATAGTGTCAGAAAGTTCCTTCACCATTAAGGGTGGAGGGGATGAGGCACCTGATGTACAGAGCTGGAAGATGCAGAGCATTGCTATTGGGTATGGGATTCTGGGGGGCAGTAATGTGGAGTGATTTTAGACTTAACCAATCTAGAGGAACTGGGGAGAGGGGGAGTGATTGGATGGGCGGATTTGTCCGTACTGTCAAGGTATGTATATAACTTGACTAGTAAATCAATGAATAGCCCAAATTAAACAGTAGTTTTGAAAATAATTTGCGAGTTATCTCCCTAAAGAGGGGGCTAAATTACATTGTGAGGAATCTGAAATTAAAAGCAGAACAAAAAAAGGAAAGGAAAAGAAAGACAATCAGGAAGAAGAAGTCACTCACAAAGGTCAAACTGACCACAATATGGTGGGCTAAGTTAGCATTGTGAGGAAAAGAAAAGAGGAACAAAAAAAAGTCTGTACAAGAGAATACAACAAACAGAGGGCCTGATTCAGAGTCGGACGCTCTGACAGAACACTCGCTCTGAATCAGGGCCGGCCCTCTGGTTTTTCAGAACGGCCTCCTGGCCGTTCGCATTGCTGTGGGTTACCACCCACAGCTATAGTGAGTGGCCATGATGATGGTCGCGATGGTCAAGACCATCGCGACCATTGGGCTTGCGATGAGACCCTTGTTTTAGGGTCTCATTGCCGCAAGCCCAAGAGTGCTTTCGGCTCTAACAGAGCCGAAAGCACTCCCACTGACATCACTTGTGATGTCAGTGGGGCCTCCATCTGGGCAGCCACGCCCCTGGCCCGCCCACCAAAGGGGGCATGCTGTCACTCAACATCAACAGCACGCCTCCTTTGGTACGAGACCCGGAGCGACGGTTTGCCCATCACTATCTGGGTCTTGCGCATGTGCAAGATGGAGGCGGCTCCATCGTGCGCATGCGCACTGGGCCACCATCGACCCACTTGCGAGTGCATAGCGCTCGCAACCGGGTCTGAATCATGTCCAAAGTTAGCAATGGCCTCTAGATGGCAACAGAGGTAGCAAAAATATGTACAATTATTTTAAAGATTGGTCCATATAGACACAAATTGTACAGGCAATCAATAACAATAAGTAGACAGTAAAACCACAAAGTGAATTGTGAGACCCAGGCAGTCACTGTGGGGCTATCTAGAGAGCCCAGAAAGAACAAGTCCAGCCTATAATGGCTGAAGGCAGGTTGACAAAAATCATGGGAAGGCCAGCGGTCTGATGAAATGTACAATATAATGCAATGAGCGATAGGAGTGGGAGGAACAGGGAATGGGTGGTTAACAAGAAAAAATTGGTAAGATACACCACACATTTGGGCGAAAAAGCAGGAAAATATGTGGAATAGGAGGTTAAGCATCAGAGGAAGGACAATTGATGTAGTCAGGAGGGTCCAACAAGCAGGAGAAGAGGGGCCTCCCATGTCAATGTACCAGCAACAGGAGAGGGTGGTGAAGATCAGCACAACAGCAGAAGCCCACTGGCTGGAGACACAAAAGATACTAGCAGCAGGGTCCCAAGGGGAGATTCTAAAAGGAATGCCAAATAATTAACTATAATGGGAGCAGACTAAACTTTTCCTGCATAAGAGGAATGGCAATTAATTATAATGGGAGTAAACTAAACTTCCATATATATTTTTATAAAATCATAAACCTACTGAAACAGGTAATAGCTAAGCGGTATCTGGAATTATCCTGATGGGATATAAGCACTGTAGGAATGTTAAGATAGCATGCAGTAGTTTAGTTCAGTTACCATTTAGAGCACAGAGGGGGGTAAAAATGCATTGTGCTAAAGGGACATGAACATTATGCAATGCAGGGTTAAAACTTATCTACTAGGAAGAAGGAGGTCAGGGGCCTGCATGGAGGGGTGGTGACATGATGGAAAAAAAGAGCAGTACAGGAAAGACATTGGGGCTGATTCAGATCCGGACGCTAAACCGCGAATGCTCACTTAGGGTGATTTTTGCCCGTCTGCGCATGCATATGCATCGCAGTGTGCATGGTCAAGCCAGTCATTGCAATCGGGAATCATGCACTTGCTACTTTGAGTGACAGATAGTGCCATTTGTGGGTGGTAACAGGGGAAGGTACTTGTGAATGGAGGAGTGGTGGTGTGAATGCAGGCATGTCTGAGCGTCAAAATGACATTTAATGGGCATCCATAATTAGCATGGAAGCGTCATTGTACATGTCACTTGGTTATATTTTCAGCCTGCAGTGATTGCAGAGCTTGCGGCGGGTTAGGGTCTACCTCAAGCGCTGCGTGCAGCTCCGATGGTTCTCGATGTTACTGATTAATCATAGACTTCCTGGAGATGACATGTGCTAAGAAAGAAAGGTGAGTTTACGTTACATACTGCCTACTCTTTACATCTCACCCTGCTTGGCAATACTAACTTTCAAAATGGTGATGCGACTGCATCTCATTATCTTTAAGTCTGTATATCCTATATAATATATGTTAAGTATGCTGTATATATTATAATGCATTGTACTTCATTGAATTTGCTTCCAATAAAAACATTAAGAAAAAAAAAAAAAAAGAAAAGTGGGTGTCTTTACACCGGCGTGCATTCACTTTGCCATCGGTCTCTAAGACATAGACATTAAGCCAGACAGTGCGATCGCAGAATTTGCATACCCAGCCCATTTTGGATGCTAGTGATCGCGGCTTAGTGTCCAGGTTTGAATCGGCCCGATTGTCCTCTTTGAAAAGAATATTTACAGGAAGCAGGATTATACAGGACAGATAAGTACCAATTTGTGCTATTAGCTTATCCCTCCTACTAATCTTTCCTTTAGTTGCTGTTCACTTATCTCATATAACCATAGGCTATGGGGCTCTATTTTTCACTATATTCAATCTCTCCCCCTGCCCCCCATTCACTCAGTTTATCATCCATTTCCTGCACCATTCTTATTAGCACTTAGGGCCTGATCCAAACTCATTCGCTAGGCTGCGTTTGCATCTAGCCTGCCAATGTTTGCAATCTGTGCATGCATACAAGACACAGTGCACGTGTGTGAACTAGTCCATGTGATCAGGAAGCGTTCGCACCCTGTACAATGTATATAGATGCTCCACTAGCATGAGTGACAGGATGAGCCGTTTGTGGGTGGTGACTGGGATTGGTCGATGGTAAAGGGGGTGTGGTGGTGTGAATGCTGGTGTGTCTGTGCGTCTGAATGTCGTGGTTCAGGGGTGTGTATAATTAAGATGCAGCAGTGCTTGCGGTAGGGTATGGTCAGCCACAAGTGCTATGTATGGGTCCGATGTTACTCGATGTTACCGATTGTTTAAAACACTTCCTGGAGATGATGTATATTACGAAGGGAATGTGGGCATCTTGTGTCAGGCTGGTGGGCATCTAAATACATACTGCCATCACACAGCAAGACATAGTGGGCATGCTAATATCTTGCTTGCAATCACAGGATTTGCATACTCAGGCTGCTGACGACTGCTTGCATCGCAGCCTAGCGAACGGGTCTGAGTCAGGCCCTTAGTTCCTCCAGCCATACCTTTCCTTTATTTTCTCCTTCTCTGGCTATTTCTGCATGGCCCGTTTCCTAGTTTGATATCACCACAATTTCCCTGCATCTTAATTCTTCATATCTAACCTTGCCTGCTTGTTGCTAGTTTACCTATTGTTACCTTGCATACTGCAAGGGCTCATTTAACTATTGTGAATGTTGCAGCCATTCAAGGGGCTAATTTCAGTTAGTGGGACACACACATAGCACAATAAACCACCCCCCAGTAATCACCCTAGCAGGCACCCCATGTTCATATAGTACAATCCATTCGAGAACTAGCAGCCAGCTTGTCTGGCTATGCAGCAGCAATATCGGGCCTGGAGCCAGCCGACAAATCTGCAGATCAGCCACATCAGAGGCAGGAGAGCTCCTTGGTCAGCATGACCGCTTTAGTCAAGGAAGCTGTCACAGCGGCCAGGAGTGGCTGGCAAACGAGTTCCCCATGAAGTGACATGGAGATCCAGAAATGTGGCTTGGCCACATCATCCTGCTGGTCCTCACAATCCCCTACCTTACCTGGTCACTCCATCAGACCACAGAGCAACTGGGCAGTGGCCACCTTGCTCTGGTGCTCAGTGGGGTCCTCACCCCGTGTCACGTTTAAGCTCAGAAGATCTTCCACAGATTATTTAGAAGTTGGGATGCTAGGTTGGCGAAAGAACCAGAGGTGAGGTTCCTGGATATGTCTTCCTCATCCTTGAATACTGGATGTTGGCTAGATCTGGACAAAGGCTCAGAGTCCAACCTACTGAGAGATGTTCACCAGTGACCCCTCCAATCAGGATATGGGTTTAAGCTGCACCCAACAGGCAGGTCACAGCCCTTTGGTCAGGTATCCGGTACAAGTGGGAATCGGAAGAACCCAAACACAGGGAAAGCACAGGAGAATGGTACTAAGAGTCAATACTCAGTTGACGTACTGATTACACACACACACACAGTTGATCCAGATACAGGACTGGTACAGGAGAATGGCACCAGGAGTCAATACTCAGGTGACATTCTGAGTACATACAGTGGTACAGGAGAATGCCACTAGGAGTCTGTACTTGCGTGATGTTCTCAGTACACTCACTATTGATCCAGATGCAGAACTGCTACAGGAGAATAGCACTATGAGTAAGTACTCAGGTGATGTACTGAGAACACACACTGTTGATCCCGATGCAGAACTGGTACAGGAGAATGGCGCTAGGCGTCAGTACTCAGGTGATGTACTGAGGGTCGGATTCAGCAAGGATTGTTATACTGCTAAAACACATGCACCACAGTTGCTAATATTAGTGGTGAAATGCAAATGTTTGCAATCGCTTTGCAATCACATCCTAATTTAAGGACACCCACTTCCCCTTACAAACATCAGTATCATTGGGCAGAATAGCAAAATAATCAGTAACATCAAGTAACATAGGACCCAAATGCACAGTTAAGGCATGGCAGACCTCACTCAAGAATTGCTAACTTGAGCACATGCTATGAGGCCTCAGGCTGCATATGGTTTTGCAGTGGATAATTTATGCACGCTCCTGCAATACCTTCCCAAAGCACTGGCACGCTTGCTTTCACCCGACCATCCCCTGTCACCACACACAAATGGCACTTCCAATAAATCAATGTGCTCTTGTTCTGAGTAGTCTCTGCAAATGCAGTTCCCAGCTCAATTGCTAGTTCACGCATGTGCACTGCGATGCATACACATGCGCAATGCAAATTAATCAACTGATTGCATGCATCTTTGCTACTGTGATCTTTGCTGAATCAGGCCCTGAGTATACATACTGTTCATCCAGAAGCAGGACTAGTATGGGAGAATGACATTAGGAGTCAGTACTTGGGTGACATACTGAGTGCACACACTGTAGAATAATACAGTAGAAGAAAGGAGTGTAGAGCCTGGAATTATGCAACAGCAAGTAATATCCTATTGCCCGGAGCCTGGCTTAATATCCTAAGGTAGCGATCCATTGGAGGATGTTGTCAGCTGATAGCAACCAATGCTACCATTGGGTAAAAGTGATGTGACTGTCATGGCTGTATGCATGGCAGTAACTGCAGGAACCAAATCATGGAGCAACACATGGATGTCCTAAAAGACTCCAGGAATAATCCTCAGCGTATCACTCGCCACCGCACCTGGCATCTGACTGCCCGGGAGGTCTGTTGAAGCTGGTGCTGAGGTGAGTAATGGCCGATCCTATGCCACAACCTGACAATACCCCCTCATTTCAGGGTGGACTCTGGACACCTAAAAGGCTTATCAGGAAATTTCGTATGAGAGGCTTGAATAAGCTGTAGAGCAGGGACATCAGATGCCTTGATACATACCTGTTCTTCAGGTCCATACCCCTTCCAATCAATCAGATATTGAAGATGATTTAACCTATGTCAAGAGTCAAGGATCTTCTCTATTTCGAATTCAACTCCCAGTTGAGTATGAACTTGAGGTGTCCTGGGTGGAGAACTCTGGAATTGGTTAAGAATCAATGGTCGTAGTAGAGAAACATGAAATGTGTAAGTTATTTTCAACTAAGGATGGAGCTCCAATTTATACACCACCGGATTGATAACTTTTAGAATGTGATATGGTCCGATGAAGCGTGGAGCATATTTAAGTTTAGGGACCTTCAACCAAATGTTATTTGTTGACAGCCATAACTACTACAGTAAGTCTTTTTTAAAGAAGAGTGTATTCCTGAAAATGATTCAATAAGGTTTGTGACAGCAAGTACTTCCATTGGAGGTAAAGTTTGTAAGTCTGGAACATGGGGATGTTTACCATATACCGCAAAAAATGGAGTTGAATACAAGGAGGTATGATACCTTAAGATGTGGACAAACTCCACCCAAGGTAATAAATCAACCGAGTCATCTTGAGATGAAGACACGAAGACCCCGATCAGAGATTATCTCTTTAGGTAGTATATGGAGATGGAAGCTGTCACGAATAAATATTTTGGCCAACTGTGGTGTGCTGAAGGAATTACAACAAAATGGATAACATGGGCCACCTTCAAAAGTTGGTCTATCATTACCCAGATAGTGTTATGACCTTTAGAAGATGGTAACTCATAAATAAAATCCATTGACAGATGAGACCAAGGAGTATCAGGAATGGGTAGAAGACATAAAGGTCCTATGATTTTGTTGCGCGTGGATTTGTGCTGAGCATAATTCCTGACATCTTCCTTTCTAGTAGGCCACCAGTAGAAGCACTGTAAATACTTAAAGGTGTTGAAGATACCTGAGTGGCCAGAAAACAAGGAGGCATGAGCCCAGTTTAGTAAGTTCTTACATAACTGAGGTGCCACAAAGAACTTGCCAGGAGATGGAGTCAGAAGTTGGGTGTGAGCATAGACAAGGGGATCCAGAATTGGATGAACTTGAGGTTGGTCTTTATCTTCCTGCGGAGGCAGAAAGGACCAGGATAGAGCATCAGCTTTTTTATTTTGAACACCAGGATAGACTTGGTCCTTGAAATAAAATCTGGAGAAAAAGAGAGACCAGCGAGTTTGTCTGGCATTCATACGATGAGCTGTCTGGAGATAAAGAAGGTTTTTATGGTCAGTGATGACCGTAATAGAAAACTTAGCACCTTCCAACAGATGTCTCCATTTTTCTAGTGCCAATCTCATAGCTAATAATTCTTCATCTCCTATGACATAATTTTTCTCAGCCAGGGAAAATTTGCGAGAGAAAAAAAACACAAGGATGTCCTTTCATATTCAGCCACTTGGGACATTATTGCTCCCACTCCAATCGAAAAGGCATGAACTTCTAAAATAAAAGGTTTCTCAAGTTGTGGTTGATGAAGTATGGGAGCCATGGAGAAAGCTATATTAAGAGTTTGGAAGGCAGCCACCACTGCAGGAGGCCAGCGAGACAGGTTAGCTTCCTTCTTAGTAAGATCCATGATTCGGCAACAATGGAAGAAAAGTTAAAAATTAACCTCCGATAATAACTGGAGAAGGCACAGAAAGAGAGGTTTTTAACATAATCATGGCCAAGGTTATGGGCCTACCCACCATATCCAGGTAACCTCTTTATGGTAGGTCCCTAACATACCAGGGTTCAAATCCAGAGTGCAGGACCCCCCCAAACTGGCCCAGCTAAGTTTCCCCAGGGCACCACCATAGTAAGAAAAAAGCAGTGTAAAAGAGATAGTTAAGAGCAGCCACAGCTGCATATAAAGAATGAAAATAAAAAAGTGAAGTACATGTATAATTAACAAACAGTGAAGGGTTAAAATGTGTTATAAAAGAAAAATGTGTTATAATGCGGTGCCCTGAAACAGATCAGCCAAAGCAATCCAGGGGGACCCACGCCCCAAAAATGAACCAAAGTTGCACAACAGTATATAACTTGTAGTATTTACCTAGAATTGTGCCTAATACCAGTGTGCATGTACTATACCAGAATCCATGCATTTAAACCAATAAGAAAGGGTGCTAATTCAGACTGAGGGCGTCTCCTTTCCCTCAAGTGTGCAATAAAGCACATTAAATGGAGTATATGGGAAAGATTAATGGACTGCACAACCTGAATATATATAATGGGAGGTGCTACCTGATGAGACTAATTGCAGGCACAGAAACAAACAAATCTCAGGTGCACAACTCCAAATTATTGATAATATATAAATGCAATAAAATTTTGCAATCAATAGAAGTTTTTAGCATAATCATGGCCAAGGTAATGGGCCTACCCACCATATCCAGGTAACCTCTTTAGGGTAGGTCCCTAACATACTAGGGTTCAAATCCAAAGTGCAGAACCCCCACAAACTGGCCCAGCTAAGTTGCCCCAGGGCACAGCCATAGTAAGAAAAGTGCAGTGTAAAAGAGATAGTTAAGAGCAGCCACAGCTGCATATAAAGGATGAAAATAAAAAAGTGAAGTACATGTATAATAAACAAACAGTGAAGGGTTAAAATGCGTTATAAAAGAAAAATGTGTTATAATGCGGTGCTCTGAAACAGATCAACAAAGGAATTCAGGAGGACCCACGCCACAAAAATGAACCAAAGTTGCACTACAGGTCAGAGCCGGATTTAGACATCATGGGGCCCTAGGCAAGATACCGGTTTTGGGGCCCCACTCCCTCAAACAATCAATAGCACTATATTTTCATTCCTATTTAGTAAAGTGAGAGTTTTTAGAAGTGGAGATATTGCCCATAGCAACCAATCAGATTCTACTTAACATTTAACTAGCACCTTCTAGAAGATAATAGCTAGAATCTGATCTATTGCTATGGGCAACATATCCACTTCTAAAAACTATCCCTTTAGTAAATATACCCCTATGTATTTACAATACACTTGATCTTCACTAGCTATTGCTAAGCTTTTCCAAGTTTGGCCCTGTTGATTGCCCCCTCTATTAGCTCTCACTGCCAGTCCATTTAATATCACACTGACCCACTGCCCTTTCACAGCAATAACTCACTCAGCACACTGACATCCATCCCAGCTCACTCATTGCTCCCCATAGTACACACACTGACCCACTGCCCTGTCACAGCAATCACTCACTCAGCACACTGACATCCATCCCAGCTCACTCATTGCCCCCCATAGCACACACAGTGACCCAGTTACTGCCCTTCTTACTATAGTAGAGCTTATTTCCCCTTCATGCTGGGGACCTGGAAGTGATGTGAGTGAGGGCGGAAGTGCAGCTTCCTGACGATAAAGGCCATCTAAAGAACAAACTTATTCACTCGCCACATTTCTGCCTAAATGGCTCGCTACAAGGTTATATTCCCACTCTATGCCCACATGGATAGTAGGGAATGAATGACATTGGACAGTAGCTGATGACGTCAGGGTCCTGTCCACGAAGGGCATCTAGTCATTACCATCCTTTACTAAAGCACCATATACTGCCCTCTCACAGCACCACTTACTGCCCCTTCACTGCCTGTCTCACAT
The DNA here is from genome assembly GCA_031769625.1 of Taudactylus pleione. Classification (NCBI taxonomy): domain Eukaryota; kingdom Metazoa; phylum Chordata; class Amphibia; order Anura; family Myobatrachidae; genus Taudactylus; species Taudactylus pleione. The sequence continues at coordinate 9,554,942 of JAUIMM010000759.1, forward strand.
CACAGAAACCACTCCCCCTCTCAGCTCCACTCTCCCCTCACAGCACAGACAACTCTCCCCATTAAGCACAGACCTTCTCCCCCTAAGAGCACAGAACCCCTCTGTCCTCACAGCACAGACTCCACACAGCACAGATCCCTCTCCCCTCACAACACAGACCATCTTCCCCTCACATAACCCTTCTCCTCTCACAACACAGACCCATTTTCAGCACAGACCCCCTCACCTCTCAGCACAGACCCCACTACCCTCTCATCACAGACCCCCCCTACCCTCTCAACAAAGACCCCCCACCTACCCTCTCAGCACAGACCCCTTCACCCTCTCAGCACAGACCCCCTACCCTCTCAGCACAGACCCCCCTACCCTCTTAGCACAGACTACCCTCCCCACAGATCCCACCTCCACTAACAACACAGGCTCCTCTGCCCTCACAAGCCACCACAAACCACAGCCACCACAAACTCACACTTCAGACCCCTTCCCATCCCCTCACAGCACTTTTCTCAACTCCACGCCAACCTTTCCTGCCGGGGGCATTTGTATTAGCGCCGCTGACCTCCATGGCTCCTCAAGTGGTTCTTCCTCTGCCTCCGTCAGTGTAAATTGCGATGTGACATGATGATGTCACATCGAATTATGGAGCAGTGCCTCCTAATAGCGCAGGGAAGGAGGTTAGACAAGTGTCTCACTGGTGCTCTACCCTGCCTAATGATTTATGCAGACCAGGCCTGCAACTCCTCCTTCCCCCACCCTTTCCCTTCCTCCTCCCCCCTGCTGCTGCAGTGCTTACACAATGCCTGTGTGCAGGGCAAGTTCTAAACATCTTGGAGCTCAGGGCGAAAGTTCCCAGTTGTGCCCCCCAAAAAAATAAGTCTTTATAGATGGTGATCCTATCCGAGCACGCTTTCGGAAAGGGGGCGTGACCGATCGGGGAGGGGAAACCGTGAGCTGTTACTCACGTGTTAAGAAGGTGGGTGGTTATTGTGCTCTCCTATACTATGGCCCTCATTCAGACCCACTCGCAAGCGGGCGCACGTACGTTAGGCGTACGTACAAAATTATTTAAATTCAATGGCTCGCTCGTATTTTCGTTCGCATCTAAAATTCCTCCCTAAACTCAGGCGACCCCTCCTCTAACTAACGAGCGTGCGAAATAGCGAGCGTACATCCCCGAAATGGCTTGAAGGGAACGCACGCACAAGTGAAACCGGAAGTGGCCTTGTCAGATGTCGATTACCTGCTCCTTTATTCTGCCTACCTCCCTCAATCGTATCATGCCAATCAATGTATCAATTAGCTTAATTGTTTTTTTTTTTTCAACACAATGCAAGAAACTTTACTCTTGTCCGTGTTTGTGTTTACCCGCAGAATACGTACGGATGGAACATTCGCTTTTATTGTTCAAAAAACATGTGAACCACAATTAAACAATTGTTCTATTGCTGTGGATCCCCGCATATTTTCCGGGGTTCATTTCTTTATTTAAATTTGCAAACGCATGTCACTGCATCAAGCCTATCATAACTGGCCCTGTTGAACACATGACTCATACACTAACCAATAAAATTGCTCCTGTTAATTTCCAAAATACATTAGCCAATCAGAAATTTTTCCCACACTTTATCAAAAATGTTTTGTATGAAAAACTCCATTGCCATCATGAGAGCCTCCGCATTCACCAGGCGCGAGCTGCTGGTGCTTACGGAGGTGATGGATAGGCGGATCACCAGCCAGCCTCGACCCATCACCAACCGGCAGAAGCGCTCCGCGTATGCGGAGGCACGGTCCCGCCTGTGGTCGTTGGGTTCTCGCCGCAACATCGGGCAGCTTGAGCGCAGGTGGTCAGACCTGCAACGGCGAACGCCCCGCTTGCTGGCATGCTTTCGCATGCAGATCCTTGAAAGTAAGTGTTATGTATTGTGGTTTTCATGTTTGTGTTTGTGGGGCAAACTGCGTGTGCATGTTTTCATGTCTGTCCTATTAATTATTTGTCCTCATATCTGCATGTGCATGTTTTCCTGTCTGCCCTATTAATTATTTGTCCTCATATCTGCGTGTGCATGTTTTCCTGTCTGCCCTATTAATTATTTGTCCTCATATCTGCGTGTGCATGTTTTCCTGTCTGTCCTATTAATAATTTGTCCTCATATCTGCGTGTGCATGTTTTCCTGTCTGCCCTATTAATTATTTGTCCTCATATCTGCGTGTGCATGTTTTCCTGTCTGCCCTATTAATTATTTGTCCTCATATCTGCGTGTGCATGTTTTCCTGTCTGTCCTATTAATTATTTGACCTCATATCTGCGTGTGCATGTTTTCCTGTCTGTCCTATTAATTATTTGTCCTCATATCTGCGTGTGCATGTTTTCCTGTCTGTCCTATTAATTATTTGTCCTCATATCTGCGTGTGCTTGTTTTCCTGTCTGTCCTATTAATTATTTGTCCTCATATCAGCGTGTGCTTGTTTTCCCTCTATTTCTGTTTTTTTCATTCTACTCCTTTTTGCATGTTTTTTGTTGCTGGTTTTTTTTTTTTTTTTTTGGGCCCCGGATTTGCCCAGAAACTAACCTCAATTTGTTTGACATATTTTAGGAGGACAGCCAAGACTACGCCGTCACCGTCCGGCCAGACGGCATTCCCGGCCACTATCCCCAACCCCCAGCCAACACTCCACCCCAAATATTTCCCCTATACCCCACTCCTCCCCAGCCTTCCCAGACCCTCTCCCGGAACTGTCGGGCCTCCTTCCCCTCCGTCCCACTTCCCCCTCTCCTCCACCCACCCCTCTTCCAATTACCCCCTCCCCGGAGTCCATCATTACCCCTCCCCGTTCTTTGGGGAATGAAGGCTACTCCGAGGAGGAACATGGAGGGACTTCCGGAGCTCCCGTTTTGGCTCCCGGTATGTTTTTCTTTCTCATTTTTTTTAACCACAAACTGTTTGTATGTAATCATGTGTCGTGCCTTTATTCGTGCTTGTTTGGTTTACTTTTGGTGATTTAGCAGTTTGCCTTTACCTCTTCCTGCTGATTTCAACATACACATATCACACCTGTGTGAATTTGTACATAGGCCTTGTATTTTTGCCAGCACCCCCTTTTTGTTTTGGTTTTTCTTTTTTCGGTTTAGGAGTGATTTCGTTGTGTTTTTGTTTTTTGAATGTGGATTCCCTATTGTTTTATTAATCCACACACTTTTCTCACCCACAGAGGAACAGAGGCGTCGACAAGAGGTGGACGATTGTGTTGGCCAGATGCGCCAACATGTCATTGGCATTCTTGTGGCCCTTGACCGGCTGTCTGGCATCCTTCGCCAGTAGTTTTTTTTGTTTTTTTTCGTTTTGTAAATAAATTTTGTAGTTCTAATATACGTTCTGGCTCATTCTTTTTTTCCAAAAATAAAATAGTTTTCCCTGACATAAGTAGACTGTTCCTGCAAGGATTTCCCTTTTTTAAAAGTTAGATTGTATTTTGTATTTGTATGTTAAACAGCCACAAGAAACACATAACAGTAACAATGTCATTTCCCTTTTTGGGTGTAGTGTCAATTAGATATTTCGCCATTTTACAGGTTCCTAGTTGGTGTGCAAGCTGCTTAGGCCAATCTTCAAAATCCAAAGGTTTGGACAGGCTTCCTTTTGGTGTGGGTTGGGAACCTGCTAACATATTTCAGTTTACATCAACTGGTGTCAGTACTGGATTACCCCTTAGTCAAATGTAAGGTGTGTTAACCTGGTTACACTTGCTGTTAACGTCCAAAAAAAGGAAGACCATTTCACTCTCCAAACATTTATTCACAACATAAATGAGAAATCAAAGTGGTCAGTCCCAAAAAAAAAAAACAGTGATAATCTCAAATACAACACATACAAATAAAATATTTAATTAAAAAAAAAAATCAAGAACTGGTTGACGAAGGACCATGCCAACATGATTCCACAAACATGGCGTTGCGATATGGGTTCCAGAATATATGGACAAAATCACCAGATCCCGGTTTGGTAAGGGTAGCAGGAAGTAGTGAGCGTTGGAGTGAACAAACAAAAGATGGTGAAAAAAAATAAATAAATTAGATGTTCGCAAACAAACACAAACACATTAGGTATAAACACTGTAGTTTGGGTCAAACTTACCTAAAAAATCTGGCCACCACATCATCGCGTATGGCCCCCCCACATACTGACCTCCGACCAACCTCGGGGGGGCCATCCTCAGGTAAGGCATCCTCTGGCTGCATTGGGACACCACTCCTTATGGCGATGTTGTGAAATATCCCACACAGGACCACAATTTTCGACACCATATCCGGCAAATACATGAGCTCGCCACCAGAGCGGTGGAGGCATCTGAATCGGCCTTTTAAAAGGCCAATACAGCGCTCCACCACTTGCCTGGTGGCTGTAAGTGCGGAATTATACTCACTTTGTGGGCCTGGTGTGGGAGCCAAATAAGGAGTGAGCAGCCAGGACATGCAAGAGTATCCACTGTCTCCTGTGAAAAATAAGAGACAACATCAGGAACACTGTGTATCAAGCTTAACATTGTTATGTACTAAAGGTCTCCACTTACCCAGAAGCCACGCATCACCAGCTTGTAGGTTGGTTAATTTCTGCCATATCCCTGATTGCCGGATGACGAAGGAGTCATGTGCACTTCCTGGTAACTTAGCATTCAGGGACAGGATCTGGAGGGAGGCATCACATACCACCATTACATTCAGGGAGTGATAGTGTTTCCTGTTTCTAAATATTGCCTCCAGCCGTGCTGGAGGCTGAAGTGGTATGTGAGTACCATCCACAACCCCTATGATGTGTGGGAAGCCAGCTATTTGGTAAAAATTGGCCTTGGCCACACTAAGGGCACCCATATCCAAAGGCATTTGAATAAAATGATGGAGGTGCTTGAAAAGTGCCTCCATCACTGCCCTCAGGATCCGGGAAAAGGAGGATTGGGAGATGACCGCCACTATTCCCACCGTTGTTTGAAACGATCCTGAGGCACAGAAATGTAACACCGCCATAAATTGCGTCAGTGGTGGTATTGCTGTTGGACTGTCAATTTGCCGCTCAAGATCACTTTCTATTAATGAGAGAGTGTCTATGATGATTTTGGGAGGTAGACGGTAGCGTCTTAAAACCTCATCATCTGGCATTCCAAAAAGGGTGACACGTGTTCGAAATATCTGGGGCCTTGCATGCCTACGATGCCTACGCCTGGGATGAGATTGAGGTTGGTCGGCTTCCGGGAGCATGGCCAGAACAATCCGCCCCAGATCAACCTGAAATTCAAAAATTTCAAAGTAAGGCTTTTGACCCACCCCAAAACTATATTAAAACAACTTAGCTTGATGATACCATCCATTGCTGCTTACATGCCGGGGTATTGTCATGATACGTCCAAACTGAAAATAAACAACAAAATTACTTGACACATTTCACTCTGTGCATTTTTGTGGATACATTTTGTGCTAGACCAAAGTTCAAATATGCCAAACACCCATTTAGCAAAACCGCAAAGCGACATTTAACACAGTACATCAAAACGGGTCGAAATGTTGGCTCAAAAAGCGAAAGCTAAACCATCAAAAAGTTAGAATGATTATTAAGCTGGTTAAAATGCGCTAATTAGTTCGCTAATACAAGTCACAAGAGTAACTACTAAAAATGTGCTAATTAGTTCGCTAATACAAGTCACAAGAGTAACTACTAAAAATGTGCTAATTAGTTCGCTAATACAAGTCACAAGAGTAACTACTAAAAATGCGCTAATTAGTTCGCTAATACAAGATAAAAAATGGACTTACCAAGAGCAAATATCTAAGATGCAAAATCAAAAGGTCTTTGGGGTCGAAAATAAACAAAATCTAAAATAGAATAAATTAGGTATCCAAAAATTACAAAATATACGAAACACAATGAAACAACAATTGAACAAAAGTTAGACTTCACAAAACTTACCAAATCAACAAACGAGGTCCCAAAAATATAAACCAACAAAGATAACGGAAAAAAAAACGCAAATCTAACCAACAAACGAATCTCCAACCTCCAACTCCTTTCTACGCAATCAATAAACTCCAGCCAAGATAACCTCCAACAATCCAAAAACGCCACCTCGACTTGAGACACACCAAGCCATAAATAGTGTTTCGTTTCCCGCACAAATTAAGGAGGGATCATAGGGCCGCACAATCAATGATGCGGCCGCAAAATAAGGACGCATGTATAAATACGTCACGAAAACACATTCAAATTCTGGTGTATTTCTTGTTTGGACCTCAGACATGGCGACAGACCAGGGAAAAAATGCACAAGAGTCAGGCGGTAAGTCTTTCATGCATTTTCTATCAACGATTAATTTGAAACATAAGATTAGGCAAGTTGTGATTTTGTGAATTCTGTAAATTTACACAAATAGGTGAGGAGGATGACATGGAAGAGGCTGCTGGGCCCAGTATTCCAGCCAAAGCGGCCCAAAAAAAAAGGCAGCCACATTTCACAAGAAAGGAGATGGAGGTTTTGATCCAGAAGTGTGTGGACATCCTGCCACAGGCAGACAGGAATATGAGTCTAAGCCAGAAGTGGAGAATGTGGGAAGAGGTAGCCGTTGCTGTCAATAGAGTGGGTGATTATGTCCGTCTAGCCCGGGATGTCAAACGGCGGTAAGTAAACCCTTGCCCCCCCTAAAAACAAACCCAATTTTAAACCAAAGGATAATGGCTTCCATTTTTCCCCACAGATGGGGCGACTTCAAATATCGCCTAAAGCAAAAACTCGCGGACAGGGCTAGGCATGCAAGGGGGACAGGTGGGGGTCCCACCCCTGTGTCATTGGAGTTGACGGATTTAGAAGAGCTGGCACAGGGTGTGTGCAGCCTGTGGAGGTGTTTGGCATGTCCAACATGGATACAGACATGCCAGACTTTGCGGCTCCTCATGTTGGCCCAGGTAAGTATTGTGATGTCACCAACTCTGAAATGCTATTGTGCCAATATGTAGATTCTAATGTGACTCTTTTCTCATTTTTCCAACAGAGACACAGGCGGATGAGTCTGCTCCAGAGGGAAGCCTTGGCCGCAGAATTTCTGCTGGCTCTGCAGGGGAGGAACCAGTACATCCGGCTGAGGACCCTGCAGAAGCCAGTCCAGGGCGTGCCCCCTCGCAGGCAGTGGGCCTCCTCACAGAACTCAATTTCAAATCAGATTTCCATACGGAGATTCTGCAGAGGATGGACGCCAGTCTGATACGGGTGGCTGAGGCCCTGGAGCAAAATGCTGCGGCCAACGTGACCATTGGTCAGGCCCTGGCGGAAAATACCAGGGCCAACATCCGCATCGCCGATGCCCTGGAGCAGCTCGTTCGCCAGCACATGGTGGAGCCGACCTCCCTTCCTGCCGGAACATCAGGATCCTCCACCTCTGGCACAACATCAGCCAATCCTCCAAATGTGCCTAGCCCTGTGCCTAGTCCAGAGGCCACAACATCTGCCTCTGGACAGGCCAGCCCGATGGCATCCCGGACCCGGTCTGGCGCCCACCCTCCCCCATCCAAACGGGCAAAAAAACGGTGACAGCAATGGTGACTTTTCCCACACTCCTTCTGTGCTTGGCTCATATTCCTTTCTGGTCAAAACTTCCCTCTCCTTTCTTGTGAAATGTTTTTAAGTTATTTTTGTACGTTTATGTTATCAGTTATTGATTATTTTTTTGGGATAAAAAGTATCTTTGGCAGAAAAAAAAATATATATATATTATGCCAATTGGTTTGTGTTTAAACAATAAATTTATGAAAAAAATCTGACATTGTATTGTGACATTATTGTACAAATGGGTTACATTTAATCCTGGCCCTAAAGGCAAAAAAGGACACCAAAAACCATTTCATTTGTAGAAAAAAAAGGCCTCTTGAAGGAACGTTTAAAAAATCACATAACGATGCAAATTGCACATTAAAAAAAAAAAGGGGAGCTAATTAAAACATGATGACATTATTGTCACAATAGGCCATAAACAACAAATTGAGGCCAAAAAAAACCCCAAAAAATGTACGCCAATTGATTGTGTAATCCTGACATTAGCAGGTATGATTTCCACCTGCGTACGGTTTTGTGCTATCCCAATAAACTGCTTTCCAAACACATACCAAGCCGGTTTTCAATACAACACTAATTGCTTTTGTGACCACCCGCGATTAATCGCTGCAACATCATGGAGTCCCGGGACGGAGGAGAAGGCCATCACCAATGTGGTCGAGTAATCCAGACCCTAAACTGTGCGAGCATTTTGAAGGGAAAGAGGATGTTCCAGTGACGTATGTGACGGTCCGAACACATTTGACGTTCGCATCTGCTAATGTATGTACGCCCCAAAAACGCCTCGCCACGCCTGCGTTTTTCCATCTCCACCCCCGTCAACACCCAAAAGCGCCCTGTTCTGTCAATCACATTTGACATGTCACTTCCTGTACGCTATTTTAGGAACGAGAGAAAAAAAGCTCGCAATCTGCCGTACGCACATGCGCAGTGTAACACCGACGCATGCGTGGTTAGTCAACATCGGAACGCAACGAGCGTACTGATGTTTGCGAGTGGCTCTGAATGAGGGCCTATGTAATTTCAATACCTTTTGTTAGACACAGAAAAAGACTCTAGTGCAGCCTAATACACTGGTTTACTTTGCAATGCCACCCAAGAATAATCTAGAAAAACTGTGCTGTTCAGGTGCAATCTAAGAGTAAAAATTTTCAGTAAATTGTATTAGTAAAAATTATTGATTTATTTTTAAAAACATTAAAAATTCATATAAAATCCATTTAAGAATAATCACAGTGTTTAAAACAAAACATACAGATGATGCTGGAGGGCATTGTCATAACAGCAATTTTACAATTAAATAGATAAATTAATTTTACATACTGTCTAAAAAAATACAAGTATTTGATGCACATTCCTGATATTAAATAGTAGTTCCCTGTTGTCTGTATGCACAGTATAGGTACAGATAAATAAATAACAAAATGCTACAGTGAAAAGTCCTGGTGTGCGCACCTTCAAATCCAGACACTATGGGGAGAGGTCCAGGTCTGAGTCAATTTCAGCCGTGGTGTGGAAAAGTATGTCCGGCTTGTATGTTGAACAAGGTGGTGTATGTGAAGAGGTGTGCCCCCCCGTCTCTATGTCAGGTACCGGCTCTAGTGTTAGTGTAGTCTTCTTACCTTCTACCTTCGCTTCCAGCCTGAGGCTGGGATAGGTAGATGCGGTCAGCGGGAGTCTCGAGCAGGTGTCCTGCGGTGAGCATGCACGTCACTGGCCAGCATCCTTTGGTACATAGTATCATACTACCTATTCTGTCAGGCTCCGCAATGGCCCAAGGAAGGAACTGCTGCATCTGGGCATGCGCAGCAGCCCTTCAACGGCCATTACACTTACTGAATGAGCTTCTGCGCATGAACAACAGCTCATTCATGACCACTGCCGGATTTCAGGAGAGCCCAGCCACAGGCCCCTTGGGACCCGCCTGGCCCTAGGCAACTGCCTAGGATGGGTAGTGGTAAATCCGGCCCTGACTACAGTATATAACTTGTAGGACTTACCTAGAATTGTGCCTAATACCAGTGTGAATATACTATACCAGACTCGATGCTTTTAAACCAATAAGGAAGGGTGCTAATCCAGACTGAGGGCATCTCCGTTCCCTCAAGTGTGCAATAAAGCACATTAAATGGAGTATATGGGAAAGATTAATGGACTGCACAACCTGAATATATATAATGGGAGGTGCTACCTGATGAGACTAATTGCAGGCACAGAAACAGACAAATCTCAGGTGCACAACTCAAAATTATTGGCAATATATAAATGCAATAAAATGTTGCAATCAATAGAGGTTTTTAGCATAATCATGGCCACGGTTATGGGCCTACCAACCATATCCAGGTAACCTCTTTAGGGTAGGTCCCTAACATACAAGGGTTCAAATCCAGAGCGCAGGACCCGAGATGAGTGGCAAAGAGTATCTATATTTTACAGTGATTTGATTCAGTCCACGGTAGTCTATACAAGGTCTGAGACCCCGTCTTTCTACTCCACAAAGAAGAATCTGTCCCCAGCAGGAGAGGAAGATGGTCTTATAAATCCCTTGGCAAGATTCTCCTTAACCACTCATATCAGATACAATCACACCAGACTAGGCTTTCCCTGACATGGTCGTATCTGATACGACCAGTCAGAAATGCCCACTAGGTGGCTGCTTATATCAGAGGGTCATCCTGGTTTCTCTACACCTGACACTTCCTCTCCTGCATGTCCTGATCACTGCTGGCTACAGAAATCAGGACGGCAGTACCCCCCTCCCACCATTGCTGCAAGGGCAGCAGTGTGCTCCTGTGAAGCAGCAGCAGCTGATGCTCTTCCCTGTGTCCCAATCACTGTGGCGAGCAGTGATCAGGCAGCCGGCATAACCCACTTCAGCTCCTGATATGTCCCAGGCAGCCGCCAGGACACCCTCCCACTGCGGCTGCTGGCTGACAGTGATCATGCTAGTGATCACAGAAGCAGTAGCCATGGCTCTGTTAGCCACAGCTACTGGTATGTCCTGGGTAGCTAGCAGAAAACCCACCCACTGCTGACTGACAGTGATCACGCTAGTGATCACTATAGCATGAGCCGCGGCTCTGGTAGCCACAGCTACTGCTATGTCCCGGGCAGCTGGTGGGACACCCTCCCACAGCGAATGCTTGCTGACACTAGGCTGACACTAGTGAAGCTGGAGCCACTGCGCTGCTACAGCATGTACTGTACATGGCAGCCAGTGGCACCCCCATCCCCTTTCCGGCCACAGCTCTGCTTCTATCCCTCATGTGCCCTGATCACTGCTGGCCACAGTGATCGGGCAGAGTGTTCCATATATATATTATATACATACATATGTATGTATGTAAATAGCTGTCGTGTAGCACTATATTAATAGTCCAAAACCACACAGGTCACTCCAGTGCTTGAAAAAAAGTTTCTTTATGTAATCAATGTTTCGGGACTATGCAGAGGGCCTAACTCAGACCCACTCATGAGCGCTGAGCGCTCGCAAGCGGGTCGATGGTGTCCTAATGTGCATGTGCACAATGGAGGGAGCTCCGTCGTGCGTATGCGCGAGACCCGCATAGCGACAGCCAAGCTGGGGAGTGCTGTCGATGGTGACTGACAGCACGCCCCCTTTGGTGGGCGTGCCGGGGGCGTTGCTGCTCAGACGGAGGCGTTCCCATGGGAACGCCTTCCGTCTGGAGCTGGCCCCACTGATGTCACTCCTGGGCTTGCGGCAGCGAGACCCTACCGCAGGGTCTCATCGCAAGCCCGATGTTCGCGATGGTCTTGACCATTGCGACCATCTTTTTGGCCGCTCGCATAAGCTGTGGGTGGTCACCCACAGCTATGCGAGCGGCCAGGAGGCCGCTCCATTTTTAGGTAGGAGGGCCATGATTCACTGCGAGCGCTCTAGTCAGAGCGTCCGGCTCTGAATCAGGCCCAGAGTCCCTTTGTCAAGATTCAAACAGTATAAGTGATAATACAAAATGTGCTTACCTTCTATACTTAGAACAGTGATCTAAGCTGCCTTCGGAGGTGAGAGTGGCGTCCACGCTCATCAGAGGTCGCACTCAAGATGACGTCAGAGCCCCGTGGAGGTAGGTTACCATGGTAACACAAAACTCAGTCTCTCCCTCCGGCGGACAGCTAGAGTAAAAAGTTAAAAACAAACAAGACAAAGATAGTGACTATATCCGCTGAAATGCAAGCACATATTTTCGGTACACAAGTAAAGATAAGTATATAAACTCCTACGTCTGATTAGCTTCGCGTAAGGAGAAAAAACAACATAGTATCCTGAACTGCTCAAGCCCAAGAGTGGTCCATGTCAAATATCAAACTATCCCTAATTGATCATACATCTCCCGGAAAATATGCAAAAGTACAGACTTTATACTTATATTAAGACCAGGGATTAAAGGGAATTCCAGTTAATGTTTTTGTTAAGTCCATGTGGGTGAAGGGTTTTCAATTGCAATATCCACTTTGTTTCTAGTTTCAGCAAGTTCAGTGTCCTATCCCCTCCTCTAACTTTTGGAGGGATGTGATTAATTATCATGTATCATAAGGATGATAGCGAATGTTTATGCAAATTTAAATGTTTAGCCACCGGCTGTTCAATGTTTTTCCTGGCTAATGATTGCCTTATAGCTGAGCGATGTAACGCCATATGCTCTTTGAATGTATGGGTGGTCATCTCGACATAGTACATGCTGCATGGACAAACGATGATATATATTATAAATTATGACGAACAATTTAGAACATGTCTGATATGATATGTCCTATTAGAATGTGGATGTTTGAATTTGGGTCCTGCTTTGAGAAAATCACAAGTGGTACATGATGGGCATTTGTAGCAGCCAGGTTTATTGATCTGGCCAATTGGATAAAAACAGTTGTGACACACATGGAGCCTTCACAGAATCCAGCTCCAATTCTGGCAACCCAGATTCAAGTCCTTACTCAGAAGGTGCAGGAGCTCTCCCTCCGGGTGGAAGATGTTTGTTCCACTTCAGTTCAGATGAGCCTCAAGGAACCAAAAATTAATCTTCCTGATGAGTAATCGGGTGATCGCAATTTTAGATTATGCCCTATTTCTTCCGGGACTGAAGCACAATGTGTGGGGCTTGTAATTTCATTACTCCAAGGAGATTCTCAGACCTGGGCTTTCAGGTTACCTTCCACACATAGTGCCCTTCTGTCCATGGAGGCATTTTTTAAAGCATTACATCTCGTTTATGATGACCCAGATAAAGCTTCTATGGCAGAGACAAGGTTGCAGTCTCTTAAATAAGGGCAGAATGCAGCAGAAGACTAGTGCACAGAATTAAGTAGATGGGCAGTGGACTCTGGCTGGAATGATCCTGCTCTGTGTAGCTAGTTCCACATAGGGCTTTGTGAGCCTATTAAAGACATTTTAGTTCATCACCCTGTGTAGGAAACACTGGATGATCTTATGCATTTAGTTATCCACATTGATCATCGTCTATGTGAACATAGACATGAGAAAGACCTACCAACTAGATCTCCTAGCCCCCTAGGATTCTTGGGGGCATCCTCCTGAATTGGAAGAACCTATGCAGATTGGAGTCTTTCATCTGCCTCCTGAGGAAAAGCATAGGAGACATTCTTTAGGTATTTGCATGTACTCAGAAAATAACTGCCCTATTAAGCCAGTAAAAGGGAAGGCCTAAATATTCAGGGAAAATTACATCTAGGTCTCGCATCTGTTTCCCCAAAGAATTCTGTCTTCATTCCTGTGCTTCTTCAGATTTCTGGTAACAAGTTTGTTACCACTGCATTCATTGATAGTGGTGCAGCACAGAATTTCATGGACCTTTCCTTTTTTGAGACACTGGGAATTCCTGCTGTTCCTTTGGATCACCCTATTTCTATTTGCGGTTTAGATGGTTTTGATGGAGTTGTTGCATTTTGATCACCATCCACCTGCCTCTCCATAGGATTATTACATTCTAAGGAGATCTCTTTTCTACTCTTACATTGCCCGTTGACTCCAATCATCTTGGGGCTCTCCTGGCTCACAATCCCATTATTGACTGTCATACTAGTGAAATAATCAAGTGGAGTCCCAAATGTCATTCTCAGTGTCTATCTGATCCAGTTTGGATGTTACAACCCTCTGCTTTGCAACCATCTTATAGATTCTTCCTCAATACAGTGGATTCTCCGATGTGTTCTCCATATAAAAATCCAATGCCCTTCCACCTCACCATCCTTATGACTGTGCTATCAACCTCATTCCTAGTGCTAAGTTACCTAAAGGTAGCTTCTATGCCTTGTTGGTCCCAGAAAATAAGGCTATGGAAGAATACATAAAGGATGGACTAGCTAAGGAATTCATCCACCCATCCAAGGTTCCAGTCGATGCAGGATTATTTTTTGTTGAAAAGAAAGATGGGTCACTTAGACCTTGCATAGACTACAGAGGGCTAAACAGCGTAACTGGCAATAATTCCTATCCTCTGCCTTTAATTTCAGTCCTTTTTGACCAGTTACGCAAAGCAACCATCTTCTCCAAAATTGATTTTTGTGGATCTTACAACTTGATCTGGATTAGAAGAGGAAATGAATGGAAGACAGCTTTTAATACTCATTCTGATCATTATGAGTACCTGGTCATGCCATTCGGACTTTCCAATAGCCCAGCTGTCTTTAAAAATCTTATTAATGATGTCCTTCATGAGTCTTTATGTATTTTTGTTGTTGTATATCTGGATGATATTCTGATCTATTCCCAATCTGTGGATCAACATTGTCAATATGTCTGACAGGTATTACAAAAGCTTAGAGAAAAAGATCTTTATGCCAAACTCAAATTCAAAGTAAGAGAGATTTCCTTCCTAGGGTATATCATCTCCCCTCAGGGTTTCTCCATGGATCATAGTTAGGTCAAAGCTATTCTGGACTGGGTTCAACCCAGAACCCTTAAAACCACCTCATGCTTTCTTGGATTTGCAAATTATTATCAGAGATGCATCAATTATTTTTCTACTATCATGGCCCCAATAGAAGAATTGACCAAAAAGAGCACTGACACCATTAACTTCAAAGCTGTGCAAGCTTTTGATAACCTGAAAGCTCCCTTTGTGAATGCCATAGTTCTTCACCATCCTAATTCAGATCTGCCATTTGTTATTGAAGTAGATGCCTCTGAGGTTGGAGCTGGAGCTATCTTGTCTCAGAAGGATTCTCAAGACAATAAGTTGCATCCTTGTGCTTTTTTCTCCCAAAAGTTTACTTCTGCTGAGAGAAACTATGATGTGGGCAATTGTGAGTTATTAGTAATCAAGTGGGCTTTTGACAACAGGAGGCATTGGCTAGAAGGAGCCAAACATCAGGTCACTGTCATTACTGATCATAAGAACTTGGCATATATTGAAACAGCAAAAATATTTAATTCCAGACAGGCACGTTGGGCCTTATTTTTTACCTTCTTCATTTATTTTCATCCAGTGTCAAATAACATCAAAGCAGGTGCACTTTTCAGGAGTTTTTTACCAGTTCAACAGACTGGGGGCCCTGATGAACCAATTGACCCTATGTCACAGCTCAGAAGAACCCGGGTGTCACTTACCAGGTCCGGCAATGCGGGGGTCCGGTCCAGTGTGGGACAGCAGGTGGGAGAATCTGAACACCAACTGTCTCTCTCCTCTCCTTCTGCTGACAGGCGGCCATGGCTCCCATAGGGATGCATGCACTGCTCTGTTTAAGATTTAAAGAGACAGCCACGGGAAATGGGGGGAATCTGAATGGCACTGTACTCACCTTGACATATATAAGGAAGTTCCTGGGAGCACTTCATTACCAGAGTATAGGCTCCATTACCTTACTCCAGCATTCCCGTGCACATCCTGTTACTTATTCCTTACCTTGGCTTTGTTCGTGGCTCCGATTTCATCTGACCCCTGATACTGCATTTGATATCTGGTTCAGACCTCGACTATCCTCTGTGTTTGCTCCCTGGTACCATCTTGTCCATTTGGTTCTGACCCTGCCTGTCGACTACATTGAAAGTCTTCTCCAATCCATCCAGAGTTCACCAGCACCTGTATAGGGGAACCTATTCTGAGGGCTGTGACTTGTGTTTCAGATGCAACCAAGTCCATACCTTCTTGCGAGGGTCCCTGGTGAATACTGCCCGTACATTAGACTCCATGCCTCAGAAATAGGTCACACCAATCCCAAAATATGGGTTGTATCCACTACCCACCCAAATTAGTGACACCCTATTTCTTGTATCCATTTGGCTGTGGCATGTAATTTGGTTGATTCCCTTCAAGCTCGTCAGTCAGAAGCAACAACTGGAAAACCTGCCAGACTCCGGGAAGCAGTTCTTTTGGACTTCCACTCCCAAAAGACCATAGATCACCAAGGTATTTTCAAGATGATGGAATTACTTTCCCATTCAGTCTGGTGGCCTTCTTTGTTGAGAGATGTTAGTGACTTTGTTCTTGCTTATGACATCTGTGCTCAGAATAAAACTTAGCGGGTAGCTTCATCTGGCCTCATTCTACTTTTGTCCATTCCCAGTAGAACTTAGACGCACATTGCCATGGATTTCATTGTTGACCTCCCTACTTCTTATCGGTGTTCTGTTATTTGTAGAATGTAAGCCCCTAAGAGCAAGGCTCTCTACCCTCTTGTGCTTCTTCTTACTCTACCTTCAACTACTTCTTACTCTCTACCAGGGCACCTAACACTTGGTTGCTTTGCATTGTTTCTTATCTGGGTGTTATGGTTGCAAATGTAGCAATGTATATTATCCATGTCCTGTAATATATTGTATTGTACTGTACTGTAAGTCACTGTAAATCAATCTATTTGTTTATGTACTGTGTAAGGCGCTGCAGAACACTTGTGGTGCCATATAAATAAATAATAATAATAATAATAATTTGGGCTGTAGTTGATCACTTCAGTAAAATGGTACATTTTATTCCTCTGCTCAAACTTCCTACTG
This sequence comes from Taudactylus pleione, assembly GCA_031769625.1. Taxonomy (NCBI): domain Eukaryota; kingdom Metazoa; phylum Chordata; class Amphibia; order Anura; family Myobatrachidae; genus Taudactylus; species Taudactylus pleione. The sequence continues at coordinate 9,571,502 of JAUIMM010000759.1, forward strand.
CCAAGGAACTTTCCATGTTGTTTCCCCAGCAAATTTTTGGTCTCCTTGGATAACCTTTGGATATTGTGTCCAGACCGGGGAACACAGGCCCTGCTTCAGAGCCGGATGCTTTTTCAGAGCACTCGCTCTGAATCAGGGCATTTTTTTGTTGTTTTCGGCCTCCTGGCCGCTCGCATAGCTGTGGGTGACCACCCACAGCTTTTGCGAGTGGCCAGTTGATGGTCGCAATGGTCGTGACCATCAGGGCTTGCAACTAGACCCTTGAGGTAGGGTCTCATTCCCGCAAACCCCAGTGAGCTTCTGGCTGTAAATAGAGCCAGAAGCTCACCACTGACATCACTGGTGATGTCAGTGGTGCCTCCCACAAACAGCAGGTGTTCCTCCAGGAATGCCTCCATTTGTGTAGCCACCCACCTGACCTGCCAACCAAATGGGGCGAGCTGTCGATCAACATCCGCCCCTTTTGGATGCGAGTGCCGGAGTGAGTGATTTCTCGCTCGCTCTGGGGCTCACGCGTGTGCAATGCCCGGCCATCAACCCGCTTGCAAGCACTAAGCGCTCGCGAGCGGGTCTGAATCAAGCCTACAGTTCATTGTCCAATTCTGGAAGGATTTCTGTTCTTCATTAGGCATATGACTTAGTCTATCCTTTGGTTATCACAATCAGTCCAACGTTCAAACTGAACATGCCAATCAGTCTCTAGAACAATTCTCCGTTGTTACGTTTCCAAATGTCATAATGATTGGGTTACTCATTTGCCCTTGGTGGAGTTTGCTTTTAATAATTATTGTCATTCTGCTTCCTTAGTTTCTCCATTCTACTGCATCACTGGACAACATCCCAGAGTTATTTACTTCTAACCCAAAGCCAGGGGGTCTGCATCGCCATCTTCAGTCTCCCAGCTGTGCTGTATTTGGAACAAGGTTCACCAGTGTCTCCAACTTGTCACTCTCCAATACTTTGTGGAAAGCTCCTACTACTTCCACCTGCTGTGAAGGAACTGTACCCTTTGTTGCTAGGCGATCTGGATGCCAGGTGATGCCATGTGTTAGTGGGAACATGGGATGACCTTCCATTGCTCTGATTGGTACGTCACCTTTTTTATGCCTGACAGCCTCCTAACAGCCTTGTCGGCTATAGTGTCTCTGTACATGCCCTTCCGGTTCCTGTTGCAAGGTTCTGTCCCAGAAGCAAGGCTAACTAAGCCGCACATCGGTTACTCCAGGCCGCATCTATTCCTCTGGCTGACCAAGCTGCACCTCAGTCACTCCAGGCCACAACTATTCTTCTGGCTGAGTTAGCCACATCATGGCTAACCAAGCTGCACCACAAGCCACATCAATTTTACCAGCGCTACTCGCTGCATCAATATCACCAACTGTACTAGCCATATCAATTCCTCCAGTGATACTCGCTGCATCAATACCACCAGCTGTACTAGCCATATCAATTCCTTCAGCAATACTCGCTACATCAAACATCATTACCACTGGCTGTACTACCCACATCAATTTCACCAGCAGTACTCATTTGATCAATACCACTGGCTGTACTAGCCACATCAATTCCTCCAGAATTACCTGCTGTATGTACTAGCAATATCAATTCCACCAGCAGTGCTCACCATATCAATACCACAAGCTGAATTTGCCACATCAATTCTTCCTGCAGTTCTAGCTGCATCGATATGACCAGATATACTAGCCAAATCAAAATGCCGGCTCTTATAGGTGTCACATTATTCTCTGGTCTTCCTAGGAAATCTGTGTAAACCACTATTATTCTGAGATTAAGGTCAGGCAGCCACCTAAGTACAGGTGAACATATCATGTTCTTAGTGAACAGCAGGTGGCTGTTATTGGCAGAAGACTTTGCTTTTTAGGTTCTGGTGGATTACACGGTGAGTACAAGGAAACTGTAACATTTTGATGGTGATGGGGAGAAAAAAGGTGCAACTGGCACAAATCAATCCTTGAAATGATCTTCACACCATCTACTAGCCTGCCATTCTATGTGGCACAAGTCAATCTTAATGCACAAAGAACTAGCTTCAGATAGAGGCTCAGGAACATCTCGAGAAGCTAGTTCATCCTTCATTCTCTTGGACAACCCATGAAGAAATGCTGTCCTAAGCCCCTTATCATTCCATTTTAATTCGGAAGCAATTGTTTGAAATTTAACCATGTACTGGCCCACAGTATGGGTCCCTTGTTGAACTCGAAGGAGGTCTGAGGAGGCCAAAGCAGACTGGCCTGGCTTTTGAAGGAACTAATAAAATCTTTGTAATTAGAGTCTGGAGAATCAGCCCGTTCCCATAATGGATAGACCCAGACCAAGACAGTTCCTGAAAGCAAGGAGATTATGTATGCCACCCTTGACCTTGGGAAATTCTGGGGCAGACACTCAAACTGTATTTTGCACTGATTGATGAAGCCCTGACAGCACTTGGGGTTTCCATAAAACACTCAGGAGAGGCCAACTGAACACAAGACTTTTGAATTACTGCTATTGAAGGATTTACATTAGCAGATACAGGGGGAGAAGGAAGTAGAGTAGCCAGAGTTGACTGTATTGAGAGTAATTGACCAGAGAGTTTCTGGAGGAATAGAACCACCTGGTGTTGTGCAGCCTCCTGATTCTCCATGTGGGAGGTGAGATCTTGTAACACCGCTGCACTCTGAGCTCCCATGGCTTCTATGGGGCATGAACAAACTCTCACGTTTAGGCTCAGAAGATCTTCCTCAGTTGGTTTAGAAGAGTACTAGGTTGGGGAAAGAACCAGAGGTGAGGGGGCCTGGATATATGTGTTCCTCATCCATGAATATCAGATGTTGGCTAGTCCTGACAAAGGCGTGGAGTCTAACCTACTGAGAAGTGTTCACCAGTGACCCCTCCAATCACGATATATGTTTAAGTTGCACCCAGCAGGCAGGTTGCGGCCCTTTGGTCAGGTATCTGGTACAAGTGGGAAACAGAAGAACAAAAACACAAGGAAATCACAGGAGAATGGTATATGAGTCAATACTCAGGTGATGTACTGAGTACACACACTGTTGATCCAACACAGTACTGGTACAGGAGAATGGCACTAGGAGTCTGTACTCAGGTGACATTCTGTGTACACACACTGTTGATCCTGATGCAGAACTGGTACAGGAGAATGGCACTAGGAGTCAGTTCTTGGGTGATGTACTGAGTACCCACACTGTAGAATAACATTTGGAATAATACACTATAAGAAAGGAGCATGGAGCCTGGAATGCTGCAACAGCAAGTAGTCACTGGAAGTAGTGAAGTTGTTCAGGCTACTTCCTGTTCCCCCGAGCCTGGCTAAATACACTAAGGTAGCAATCCACTGAAGGATGGTGTCAGCTGACAGCAACCAATGCTACCATTGGGTAAATGGCTAATCAGGTGATATAGACTGTCATGGCTGTGTCCATGTTGGTTACTACAGAAACCAAATAACAGAGCAAAACTTGGATGTCTTAGCAGACCCCAGGAATAATTCTCATTGCATCACTCACTGCCGCATCTGGAGTCTGACTGCCCAGAAAGTCAGGGGAAGCCAGCACTTAGGCCGCAACCTGACACCCCGATCATGCATCGGATACCAGGCTCCCCCTGGCGATCAGCACTCCTGGCACAGGGGCCAAAGTTTGCAGTCACAGGGTCATCATACCAAGTCCCGAGAGCAACTTACCACCAATGCTAGGGATATAGTCCAAGGGGATTACCTCCAAACTCCAAAACCTGCAGTGAATTATAATGGTGGCCATATTGGACCTAGCCCCTTCTCCCCAGGATCAAGTGGCAATCTTGGGAGAGGAAAAATTTGTACAGCATACTGCAGCTACCAAAGTCCAGAAGATGGCTCTCCCAGTTCATTAGATGGGGTAAGTTTTATTGTGAAAGGACCAGATTTCTCTAGTCCCAGCAGACATATCAGAGAAAATGAGTGCTATCTACACAGGCTGGGAAGCAAGAGCAGGCAGACATGGGTGATACTAGGGGTTTCCAACTGGGCACAGTGGGAGATGTGCTCTATCAGGGAACAGGCTATTACTGGGTTGAAAGAGAATGCTCATTCACGCCTCATGCACACAATTTCCATAACACACATAATCAGGCCAACAAAGATAGGCAGTATGCAGATCCAAAGGATATAGGGCCTGATTCAGACCCGGACGCTATTTGCGGACGCTCGTTCTTAAAAAGCGGCCGGATATATTTAAATTGAGTGCTCGCTCTTTGCGGTGAGTTGACGCCTCTATGTCTGAGCGAACGTCAGAAAAATGCGCTCGCTATTTTGTAAAGACGCCCCTTTGCCGTTCGCATCACACATCATCTCCGTTATTTATTAGATTAATTGGGAACATCGAAAGGCATCTGAACTGCTCGCAGTGCTTGTGGTAGGATCTACTTCCCGCTATCACTGAGAGCAATTCAGGCTAAAAGACAACCAAGTGACGTGGTCGATGACACTCCTTTACTAATTATGCACTCCCATTAAACACCGTTTTGGCCGTTAGGCATGCCTGCGTTCGGATCTCCACTCCCCCGTTTTCAAGCACCTTCCCCTGTTACCACCCACAAATGGTACATTCTGTCAATCAAATTAGCAGCCCAACGTTGTTTTATGAGCGCACGATTTCCGACCACAATGACTGGTTTGCGCATGCGCATTGTGAACCATACGCATGCGCAGTTGTGCAAATATCGCTCAGAGCAAACGAGCGGCCACTTACGAGTGGCTCTGAATCAGGCTCATAATGCCAGTAAGTCTGAATATTCATTAGCGAGAGCAGTGAGACGTCAGGTACAGCGGTGGGTGACTTGCTGAGTATTATCCCCGGGGCCCAGATGACTGTCATGCAATTCTCCATATCGGAGTTCCTGCGATGATGGTCATGGGCGCAGCCATCTTGGCTGAATCACCTGATAGATCCTTATCCAGTGGTAGCTGTATCAGTTCTCAGCTGACTTGCTCATCCAATGCAGGCACAAAAAAATCTAATCACAGGTGCACAACTCCAAATTACTAATTATATATAAATACATTATGCAATGTAGGGAAGGTCTCTAACATACTAGAGTTCAAATCCAGAGAGCAGGACACCCCAAAACCAGCTCAGCCAAGCCACCCCAGGGCATCGCTCTAAAGAGTAAGGTGAAGTGTAAAGTATGATAGGTAAGAGCAGCTACGGCTGCATATATAGGATGGAGAAGTGAAAATACAAATCTAATAAACAAACAGTGAAAGTGATGGAGGGGTCACTGGTGAACACCTCCCAGCAGGGTTAGACTCCGCACCCTAGGTCAGGTCTCACCAACATTTGATGCTTGTGGACGAGGAGACTGAACATCCAGGCCCCTCACTCCTGATGCCTTCATTGACCCGGGACCACAACTTCCAGCCCCTTAGTAGGGGACTCCAGGACACTAAGCATGATGGTTGATCAAGCCAAATGTGGAAGTCGTGGCTTCTCTGGGTTTTGAGGCTATTCAAGTTCTCGCTTCCCATATGAAAAATCAGGAAGCAGCACAGTTACAACTGGCACAAATTATTCAGGCACTATCAAATCAATTTACTACCATTAAACCCTCCAGTACTCTAGTATCTTTAACTCCAGACATCTGACTACCTCCCAGCGATTACTGGAACAAGTACAACATTCCCTCCCAAAATATTTTCAGTTTATTCCTGAGTTTCTTGGTGTTACCTCTGATTCTTCTAAATCCTCTACTGCGCAGAATAAAGTAAAACATCAGAGTTTCCCACGTCATAAGCTTTCTGAGGCTGAATGTCAGTGGCATAGGGAGTTTTCTATGTGTTTGTATTGTGGGAACTCTGGTCATTTTATAAAAGACTGTACCATATGCCAGCCCAATTCTGAAACCAAAGGTCTACGTTCCAGTGTTCATGTCTCTAGTTTTTCTCATTCACCGTCTGCAGTCACAGTTCCCTCAGTCTCGGGCAAAGGGTCAAAATCTATTATGCTAAAGAAGGTTCATCTTTTTGACTGGGGTCCTGTAACAAGATACTCCAATCTGGGAACCAAGGAAAGATGTCTAACCCATCTACAGCCAGGGAGACACTTGACTTGCCAGCTTCAAGTGACACACTTGTTTTGCCAGTTCCAGGAGAAATATTAGAGTTGCATACCTCTGGAGGGGTCTCAGCTTCGAGTTTCTTACCCCAGGAGGGGGTCATAAGTTTTTCATCTCAACAGGAAGTTTCAAGTCTCTCTCCTCAAAAGGGAGTTTCAAGTGTCACACTCCTAGAGAGGCTCTCAAGCTTTTCGCACCAAGAGGGGGTTTCAAGTTTCATTCCCCTGAAGGGGGTCTCAAGTTCCCTACCCCAATAAGGGTATTCAAGTCTCATACCCCATGAGGGGATCTCAAGTTTATCTTTTCAAGAAGGGTTTCAAGTCTCACACCCCAGGAAGGGGTATTAAGTCTCTCACCCCAAGGTGGGGTTTCAAGTCTTGCATCCCAGCACTGGTTTCAAATCTCATACCCCGGGATGGGGTCTCCATTTCGTGTTATACCCCAGGAGGGGTTTCCAAGTATTATACCCCAGGAGGGGTTCTCAAGTTTCTCACCCCAAAAGGGGGTTACAAGTTTCATACCCCAGGAGGGGGTTTCAAGTCTTACACCCCAGAGGGGGGTTTCAAGTCTCTTATCCCAAGTCAGGGTTTCAAGTCTCACATCCCAGCAGGGGGTTTTCATTTCGAATTTCATGCCTCAGGAGGGGGCCTTCATTTTGAGTTTCACACCCCAGGAGGGGGCCTTTGTTTCAAGTGTCATGCCACATGAGGGGGCCTTCATTTCTAGTTTCATACCCCAGGAGGGGGTTACAAGTTTCACGCCTCAGGATGGGGTCTCTGATTCAAGTTACATACCCCAGGAGAGAGTGTGAAGTCTCCCTTCCCAAGAGATAGATTCAAGTGATGTACCTCAGGAGGGGTTTCCAAGTGTCTTACCCAAAGAGGGAGAATAAAGTACCATATCCCAGGATGGGTTTTCAAGTGTTATGCCCCAGGTGAGGGTTCCAAGTCTTATTCTTTCAATGGAAGTCTTCAGGTGTCATACCACAGGAGGGGGTCACAAGTGTCATTCCCCAGGAGGGGTTTTCAAATATCATGCCCCAGGTGAGCATTCCAAGTGTTATTCTTCAGGAGAAGTTTTAAAGTGTAATATCCTCAGGAGGGGGTTCCAAGTGTCCTACCTTAGGAGGGGGTTCCAAGTTTTATACCCCAGGAGGGGGTTTCAAGTGTTATACCCCAAGAGGGGATTTCCAGTATCCTTCCCCAGGAGGGGTTTTTAAGTGCCATGCCCCAGGAGGGGGTTTCGAGTTTCATGCCCCAAAAGGAACTTTCCAATATTAAGTCTCAGGAGAAAGCTTTAAGTGACTGAGCCATCCCAGTTGGGAACTCTTCCTTTTGTATTATTGAATGTACTTCAGAAGCTCTTGACATCAAGCAGACTCCCCAAGGAGTTAATAGTTACATAGAGGGTCAGAAGTTTGTGATCTTAGAGGTCTCAGGACTCGTGGGAAAAATGGAACTCAAGTCATTAATAGAGGCTGTTGGAGGCAAAATTATGAAAAACATTAGCAAGGAAGCCAACTACCTCATCATGAATGGTGACAATGAGGAATCCAAATGGAAGATGGCAGAAAGTCTTGGAACCAAGCTTATTGATGCGGATAGGTTGTTTGAATTAATGTGCTCCTCGACCGGGGAAAAATAATTTTCCAAGCCTATCGATGGATTATTTAACATCAATTCAACCTAGTCATTGGGTTCTATCCATTCTAATGCCCACCGGCTTCCGCCTACTGATACCTTTGCTGTTAAAGCCTCTAGTTTGAGTTTACCATCCACAGACATAAAACTTAGGTACACTGCTTTATTTCCCTCTCACATAACTATACAGACCAAGTTCAAGCTGTCTGGAAGGGGAAAAGACTCAAATAACTATTAGGGGTCAGCAACCTTATACCATCAGAATTGGTTACGCTTCCCTCAGTCCATCTCCGAAATCCTCTGAGTCTACAAATCATATTAACTCTTCCTTTGGACACGGATTCTGACTCCGAATTCAACCCTATACATGACAATACTCCTTTCCCTGAAGACCATTTGTTATTCAACCCTATTCTTCCTAGTTGTGTGTTTCCCTAAGAATTACCAATAAGAACTACTACACTGCAAAAGAAAAGTTCTTCTTTCCATGCTAGATATCATCTCAAGATAGGGAAGTCCACAGCTCCTCACGCTATATCTTTGTGTGCTTCATTTCTTGAAAATACTCCTTTTTTAGGCATTACCAAAGACTTTGTGGATGATGAAAGTTCCACCTATAGTGAAGATGAATGGTCTATGGACCACGAAGATAAGAATATTTTTTTGGATACGAGAGTTGGGAAGACGTCTGAAACTTAAATTTCAAGTCTTGTGGCACACAATTCTTTTTATGTCTTCAAGCAAGATTTTTTATTTTCTTGTGTTTCAAATTATTTTTTCAAGATTTGTGTTTCCTTGTGCTCCCAGTGAAGATCTTCCAAGGTTTTTGGAAGCTTTGAGTTAAAGAGGATTCCCTGGAAGATATTCACTTTTCATGGTGGATAGCCGATCATGTTTTTCTGAGAAGTTCCAGCTGAACCTCTATTAGTGTACATAGTCCACCCTAAAAGGAGGGGGTACTATCAGGAGTCTGCCTGGGATTGGCTGTTACTTACCACAGTGCTGGATATCCCTCATTAGCTAGAGCAGCAAGACATCAGGTGCAGCGGTGGGTGACTTGCTGAGTATTCTTCCCGTGGCCCAGGTGACTGTCACGCAATTCTTCATATCGGAGTTCCTGCGACAATGGTCATGGGCACAGCCATCTTGGCTGAATCACCTGATAGATCCTTATCCAGTGGTAGCTGTGTCAGTTCTCAGCTGACTTGGACAGCTACCTGGGGCTATAAACAGGACTCCAGGTAAACAGGACATTGCCTGATCAACTTTGTTATTCCCAGATTGTTGCCGTTTGCTTCATCCAGGCTTCACATGCAATCTTTCAGAGACTCTTCCCAGTGGTATTTGCAGTATATGCTTTGTACATCTCCTATGTACTGAGCCTAGTGATTCTTTACAAAGTGCCATATCCTTGTGCAGCAGTGTGATAGAACATCTTTGCCTGTTTGCTATTTACAAAGTGCCATATCCTTGTGCAGCAGTGTGATAGAACATCTTTGCCTGAGTAATATTTACAAGTGCCATATCCTTGTCTTTGTCTGTGTACAATTGCAAGTGCCACCTTTTGGTGCAGCAGTGAACCAAAATACATTTTGCCTGTGTACGCTGTACGCACAGTGGTATACAAGTACAGATCCTCCTTCTCCTCGAGTCAGCAGCATATCTTTATTCTCCAGTGTTAGCTACAGAACATACTATTCAGTGGATTTCCTTTCTCTGGTCTGCCATAGCACCTCTTCAGGAAACATCTCTATTGTGCTTCTCTGTACTAGTGGTACGGAGATTATATTTCCGATGCTTGTGGATGAGGAGACTGAACATCCTGGCCCCTCGCTCCTGACTCCTTCATTGACCCGGGACCACAACTTCCAGTCACTCAGTAGGGGCCTCCAGGACGCTCAATGTGACAACGGCACTGCGGAAGGACTCCAGGATGCTCAATGTGACAACGGCACTGCGGAAGTGCAAAACATCTAGCCCCCTCATGGGAAGATTACATAGCATGTAAGACTACGATGAGCAAAAGTTTACAGACAGACAGGGATACAAACCAGGTTAAACCGCTAACAGACATATTTTCCAAACAATGTGAGGTCGGTGCAGAAACAGAATGCACGCCATGCTCAGGAGATGCAAAAGCAGAGATACAATGAGCACTTCAGTCTGGTGTCACACAGCCAGTCTCGGTCCCCAGCTAGCTCCGGGGGAGCAAAGGAGGGTCCTTCATCCCTGATGCTAGAGAGTAAGTATGATCATTTCAAAACTTACTCCAGCCACACACCTGAGTAGTTCCAGTAGCTCTAGCTCAGATGGGTCTGGCAAGAGCTTGTGCAGGGTTATTCACTTGCTAACATGCAGCTTACAGAAAGGGCAGAAGTGCATGTGACCTAAGTGGTGGGTGCAAGTAATTTGGCTAAGCAGAGGGACAATAAAGGCTGGTATGACAACTACAGAAGTTTTGCCACACCTGTGGGCTGTAGTGAGAGAGAGTCGGTCTGCAGCCTGTGTGTCCAGTCCAGGTGGGATTACAGTTGGAGACCAGAATGGGCTGGGAAGCCACTGGTGGCTAGGAAGCTGGGTTCAGACCTACAGGAGGTAGGGAGAACTCCAAAACTCCAAAAGACTGTGTGACAGAACAGCAGCTAAGCGGCAGGCTGAGGAAGCCAGGGCCTATACCTGGAGGAGACAGGGAAGGCCACCAAGATTGACTGTGTTTTGTATAGCTGTGGCAGCAAAGCCAAGCCATTCTGGAGCCAGCAATAGGGCTTCAGAGAAGTTGGCAGAGACTTTTTTGGCAGACTAGCTGCACCCTTATAGTCAGGGGTCAAGAAGTGAGTTAGAAAACCTAAATAGGGGCTAGGCTGTTTATTATTTTCTGTTCACTTTTGTTTCTGGATTTCCCTGCTACCACCATCTACTGAGCTAATTACCCCTGTGTCATCACATTCCCATTCTAATATGTAGACAGAAATGCAGTCACCTGGGCTGATTAAACACACCTAAGGGCAGATGGGTGGGGTGCAAATTCCAAATAGTAGAAGTCTCAACCTTCAAGTATACAAAATATACACAAATATAGTAGTAAGGGGAGGGCTCGGGCTGCATTATTTTAAACATAATAGGAGGTGCTGCCATGCTGAGACTTGTAGTACAATGCAGGGGGTATAGAATGCAGGCACACACTCTAGGTACTAAGAAAAATGATAGACAAAATAATTATAAACTCTACAATTAACATGGAGTAAAAGTGAGGTTCTTGGTACAGTACATGTTTGGCCAAAAAAGTTTTCCCACCCACCGTGCCAAGGTGAACCCCATAAGATGGGTGCCAAACATCCCTATTACTAACACATTGTGTTAAATTTTCCTGGACTTACCTGTACTATTGCCCATTCTAATATGTAGACAGAAATGCAGGAACCTGGCTGATGATTAAAAACACCTAAGGGCAGATGGGTGGGGTGCAAATTCCAAATAGTAGAAGTCTCAACCTTCAAGTGTACAAAATATACACAAATATAGTAAAAATGGGGGGCTTGGACTGCACACCCTAATTTTAAACATAATAGGAGATGCTGCCATGCTGAGACTTGTAGTACAATGCAGGGGACATAGAATTCAGGCACACAGTCTAGGTACTAAGAAAAATGATAGACAAAATAATCCTGATAAACTCTACAATTAACATGGAATATAAGTGAGTTTCTTAGTACATGTTTGGCCAAAAATATTTGCCCATCCACTGCATCAAGGTCAACCCCATAAGATGGGTCCCTAACATCCCTATTACTAACACATTACATTCAATTTATCGAGGACTTACCTGTAAGAGCATCAATAGATGACGATCTTTATAATATGCATACAGACTAACTACATGCAAACAGGCTGACTACTTCGCCTGATTTAGAGATGGACGTAAAGGCGATGTTTACAAAGATGAGCAATTATCGGTAAAATGAACTGCGCATGTGTCAGTGGTCTCAGTGACTATTTTCCCACAGTGTGATTGACAGTAATGGAGCACTTGGGGGAGGTAACAGTGAGTGGCGGCAAAAAACGCAAGTGTGTTGTGACCATTTTGGGGTGATCACATTTCGGGGTGATCTTTTTGGGGTGATCACATCCTGAGTGATCCAATGCGCAAGAAAAATGTCTCAGGTGTTTCAGTTCCCGCAGCCATTCTACACAACCATAGGGTTACTAATAGACCAACAATCGAAGGATCTGCGTCCAATGCAATGTCTTTGTACAGTATGTAGATGCTTGAAATTGCAAAGCTGCAGGTGGGTGTCTCAATAAAAATCTAGGCTTCTGCAACAACTGCATATTTTTGCACATCCACTGTGTACACCGATGCAGCAGTGGCAGCATTAGCGTCCATCTCTAAATCAGGCCCAATGTGTTTAGGCCAGAGGTTACCAAACTTTCTTGAATAATGATGCCCTAGAGTATCAAAAAAATGTTATGGCACCCTGAGGACAAAAGTTTCTTATTGAGCAATTTAGCAAAAATTATTAAATTAAGTAAATTGTGCTTACCTGTCAACTTTAAGTTCAGTTGTAGTATATGGAGGTAGACATGTTTATGTTTCAGTGTGTCCATGTATTTTATAATTGGCAGTAAACAGGACTCATTTTGCCTACCACATTGACCAGAAATAATTTGACTTGGTCCTGAACCACCATCCCGTGGCAACCCTGCAAGTGCCCCGTTGTACCCAGTTTGGGAAACACTGGCATAGGCAATACTTGAATCTTTAGTTTGTATATCACACTATGTCATACTAAATGTATTTAACTTTTTTACTGTTGAATGCTAATGTGTGCTATGATGTATTCATTTATACCCAAGAATAAAGATTTAAATTCCTTTTTTTACTTTTTCCCTATACCTCATATCAAAAATGAAATGCAAGAGATTGTGGTAAGGAATGGCAAAATATATTTAGCAAAGGTACAGGCGCTGACAACTCCCGGCTGCAACAGAACCACACATAGATAAAAACACCACTTTATCCAAAAAAATTTTTGCAATACTTCAACAAAGTGTCCCATCTGCGCCAAAAGATTGTTCCAAACAAAGAAAAAATCCTCCTTCATCCACTGACAATGTTTCTCCAAAGTATATAAATATAAACAGGAGAAAAGGAGATATAGACACTAATTAGGAATACAATCCTTCCAGAATCACTTCAGATAGAGAGAATTTCCCAAATGACCAATAAAAGGTATTTTTCAGCCGACACCTCTAACAGTGGTATATGGAAAGGGAAAGCCACCTCTATGTACATAGGCAATTTTCAATATAGGCTTACATTTCATGCTTACATAAATAAACATGTGACATGCTCATCAAGGTTTCTTTCTTGAATCCTCCTCCTTTCCACTCCAAAAAAGTGCATATAAAGAGAGGAAACAAACTCCAGGTGTATAAAACAACCTTATATTTATTGGTAAACAAATAGACTAAAACAGAATGAAGACATCTGTACCATCACACTTGTACAGTCCTGTAATCACCCCAAAGATGTAATAAAGACCCGGGCTCAAATAGGTGAATGACAGGATTTGCAATAGTGCCAATGCTAGATTCCTCAAATGCCACTTTCTATGAATGCGTTTCGACGCTACTAAGGTGACTTTTTCTAAATATTGTGGCTAAAAACAAATTAAAACATTAGTAAACCATATCCTCCCAAAGCAGATATTAGGCGCTAGGTGGAATACTCACATCGTTGCAGTTCTGAATTAACATCCGACTGTGGCGTTTCCTTAGCCGTGTGTGTGCTATTTACCCACACACAGTGATCCGACTTCCGCGTATGTCACTTCCGGTCACATGTAGACTCGGACGTGCATCTCTAATTCCCTGCCTTTCCTGCCGCTTGTATTGGCGGAAGTGAGACTCCATCTATTTGTGGAGCCTGGTAGGGGTATTTTTTTGATAAAACTGAATGTTAGACCCGGGTTTTTATTACCTTATACAAACACTGTAATCAATAACTTCATATAAACTGTGCATAAGTGGAAGGTTTCAAGCAATACATAATTACATGAAATGGAGATTTCCAAAAAAATCTAAATTAATAAATATATAAAAAATGTCCAATAATAGGGAAGACATACAAACTCCAAACATAAAAAGTCCAAAATATATAAATACATAAAAATGTATACATAAAAATAGGGAAAGTACATATAAACTCCAAACAAAAAAATGTTTTACTAATGAAAAAAATACATATAATTCCATACGGTACTTCATAATAAAAAAAAAACATACAAGCTCTAAATCACAGCAGTCATTTACCCTCAATAAAAAGTTCTAATTCCAAATTTTATTTACTATGCCATTTTGGAAAGAACATATAAACTCAAAACTATAAAAAACATTTTATCTCAAAATTGCCAATAAGGCCAGTTGGTATTAATGTATCTAATTCAAATATAGTTCTCATCTCTGCTTTAGCCAATCTGTTCTCATTATTATTATTTCTCCAATCATCCTTTATTTGTGATAGGGCTGCAAACCTTCTTATTCCCATAGTGGAACAATTGTGTTTTTCTTTAAAATGTTTAGAGAAAGGGTGATCTTCCTTTCCCTTTATTACATTTCTGACATGTTCAGCCCATCAGACTTTAGCTGCTCTAGTAGATTTTCCTATATAAATTAAAGGGCAAGTACACTCTATTCCATAAACTACAAATTTTGAATGACATGTCAAGAAATCCTTTATTTGTATATTCCTTGTTGATGTTCCATATTCCGTTATTTTCCGTTCTCCTTTACATTCTATACACATCTTGCAAAACCCACATCTGTGGAAACCTTTATTTCGGGATGAATTTCTTTGATGTACCTGTGGGAGTACACTGGATACTAATCTATCTTTTATGTTCTTTGATTTTCTATAAATGAACTTAAGGGTTGGGTTGATTATTTTATTAAGTACAGGATCTTTTAGTAAAATATCCCAATTTTTTCTTATTACTTTTTACACAGTTTTATATTGTTTATTAAAAGTAGTAAAAAAATTGAGGATATATTCATTTGATTTTCTCTTATCTCTATTTCCACCAATCAGATTATCTCTATCCAATTGCCAATTTTGAGATAAAATGGTTTTAATAGTTTTGTGTTTATATGGTCTTTCCAAAATGGCATAGTAAATAAAACTTGGGATAAGAACTTTTTATTGAGGGTAAATGACTCCTGTGATTTGGAGCTTGTATGTTTTTTTGATTATGAAGTACCATATGGAATTCTATGTATTTTTTTCGTTTGTAAAAAAAAATTTGTTTGGAGTTTATATGTACTTTCCTTATTTTTATGTATACATTTTTATGTATTTATATATTTTGGACTTTTTATGTTTGGAGTTTGTATGTCTTCCCTATTATCGGACATTTTTTATATATATTTATTAATTTAGATTTTTTGGGAAAACTCCATTTCATGTAATTATGTATTGCTTGAAACCTTCCACTTATGCACAGTTTATATGAAGTTATTGATTACAGTGTTTGTATAAGGTAATAGAAACCTGGATCTAACATTCAGTTTTATCAAAAAAATATCCCTACCAGGCTCCACAAATAGATGGAGTCTCACTTCCGCCAATACAAGCGGCAGGAAAGGCAGGGAATTAGAGATGCACGTCCGAGTCTACATGTGACCGGAAGTGACATACACAGAGGTCGGATCACTGTGTGTGGGAAAATAGCACACACGCGGCTAAGGAAACACTGGAGTCGGATGTTAATTCAGAACTGCGACAATGTGAGTATTCCACCTAGCGCCTAATATCTGCTTTGGGAGGATATGGTTTACTAATGTTTTAATTTGTTTTTAGCCACAATATCTTGAAAAAGATGCCTTAGTAGCGTCGAAAGTGGCATTTGAGGAATCTGGCATTGGTACTATTGCTTATCCTGTCATTCACCTATTTGAGCCCGGGTCTTTATTACATCTTTGGGGTGATTACAGGACTGTACAAGTGTGATGGTACGGATGTCTTCATTCTGTTTTAGTCTATTTGTTTACCAATAAATATAAGGTTGTTTTATACACCTGGAGTTTGTTTCCTCTCTTTATATGCACTTTTTTGAAATGGAATGGAGGAGGATTCAAGAAAGAAACCTTGATGAGCATGTCACATGTTTATTTATGTAAGCATGAAATGTAAGCCTTTATTGAAAATTGCCTATATACACAGAGGTGGCTTTCCCTTTCCATATACCACTGGAGAAAGTTAGAGGTGTTGGCTGAAAAATACCTTTTATTGGTCATTTGGGAAATTCTCTCTATCTGAAGTGATTCTGGAAGGATTGTATTCCTAATTAGTGTCTATATCTCCTTTTCTCCTGTTTAGATTTATATACTTTGGAGAAACATTGTCAGTGGATGAAGGAGGATTTTTTCTTTGTTTGGAACAATCTTTTGGCGCAGATGGGACCCCTTGTTCTTGCAGTATTGTGGTAAGGAAAGTTAATGTATATTTAATGTGTTACAGCCTGCCATTATACTAGCTACCAACATGTCTCCCCACAGATTCTTTTACAAATAACTGGTTCCTTGTTCTACTATAAAGAACATGACTCATTCCCGGGATAAAGATGTTGATGTTTCCTGCTGGTTACCTTTAAAACACAGCTGCACTACATGGGTCTGATCACTTTGTGTGTGAAGTATAGAGGTTGTGGGATTCAGGGGGAAGGTACTCCTGATGCTGAATTAGTCGGCCAGGTGATAGAGAGCTGCTAATGTTAGCTTAGTGTTAGGGAGCCATATTTTCATCAGAAAAAGCCATCTGACAAATGCAACTGCTATCATGCGTGTTTATGTGAAAGGAGAATCTTACACTGGACATTGTTAGTACTGTATATGTGTAAATACATTCTAAGGACACAGGATAGCATTAATATACTGTTATAGGAACAACCCTCCTTGTTCTTGATTTATTCAAAGGAATTTAAGCACAAATATATAATTGGAGATTTATTACTTATAAACAAAACAAGAAACTTATCACCCTTGGAAGGCTAGAGAATATAACTTGAACACTGACCTATGCTGGCCATCCACTAGGCGATCAAACTTTGTGATTGAGTTATAACAATGATTGTTATCGCTCAATCGCTTGGAAATCGCCTACAAATCGGGCAGTAAAATGTCGTAAATGACCAGCGATGCGCGTACACGCTGGTCATTTTCAGAATCGAGTGTCATTCTGTTTTGCCTGTCAATTCATCATTATCGGACATCGCTGTTGTGCAATCGTACATGCATCGGTCCACATTATCAAAGCCGGAATGACCAACGACCAGTTGCTCCATAGCCACTCCCAGTTCTCCATTTTAGATTTTTCTTCAGCATGGTGCAGAGCAGTACAGATGCAGCAGTGAGGACAGAGCAGAAAAACTTCAAATAAAGGAAAGTATAGTAAAAAAAGGGCCCCACTGTCCACCAATGACCCCCACTATACACCAACATCCCACACTGTCCACCAATGATTTATAGGTGCCTGCAACTGCCCACTTTATTTATATCAAATAGAAAATATAAATAAATACATATATTGTATATACAGATGTGCCCAGCTAGTTTGTTGCTCCATACAGCCATGTAGCGTGCCATGCATCTCGCACCACACAGTAGCCTTGAGTCACGCCACATAGCGTAGCACTGGAAAAAAGTCATATCATGTAATACATCTTTTTGTCCACCAGGTGTCACTTTTCCTAAACTACACAGCACATGCATCAGAGTTCCAATGCATTCTCTGTATCACCACCCAATGATTGATTGACAGAAGCTGTGATTCGGTATACTATAGTATAGAATTTTGGTCATGGAATAAGGGCTCTAGAAGAATGTATGTAATAAAGTATTAAATAATAACAGTACAGTATGTGTGTGAGTCCTGTACTGTTAAAATATATATACATATATATATACCCAATCCAAATTACTGGCACTCCTGTAGTGTGAGCAAAAGATTTTCTTGCTGCGGTGCTCTCCCTGAGGATGGACGTCCCCCATATGTATAATTTTCAAAAGGCAGGCACTCGCAGACTACATAGGCTTAGAGAAAAAAAAAAAAACTAAAGCTTTATTGCATTAACGCATCTACGTTTCGGGGTACATTCCCCGTCATCAGGACACAAATAATGCATACAAAATACAAGTGATTTATACTCACAGACAAGGTGCAATTTCCTGCCGCGTGCTGTCCCGGTCTCCGGTGGCCGGCGTCCAACTTCCGGTTACCATGTCACCATATGACTGGAAGTGACACACGCCGGGTCCAGGAACCAGCATTGCAGCTAGGAGTGACAATTTAGTGTTGTTAAAATGGTGTGAACTGTCCGCATAAAGCGGGCTACACTATACAATCATAAATATACCATATTCGTTGTGCATTAACTACAATGTTATTTGGACATAAAAAGACTTCCAATATTATCTAAAAACTAACTATATATCATAAATTAGTTCTAATTAAAAAAAACATGTTATAAACATTATACTCCCTTTGCTCCATCTAGTGGGCAAAGTTATTAATACATATGTAAAAATAAACTATCCATATACACCAATCCAGTTATATTAATATATTGCCACATGTTTATCTAAAGTTATTATACAGTTGCCAACTACTTACTTAATGCCCACCAAAACAAGAATTGGGTATTTATAATCTTACTAACCCAAATTCTTTTCACTTTGTACCATTTCATAGAAAACAGCTCAAATTTAGAGATTCATTTAAACCATAAGGATTGACTGTGTTTAATTTGAAAATCCACTGACTTTCAATTTGAAGCAATTTTTTTGCTCTATCTCCTCCTCTAATATGCCACGGGACATGATCGATCATGCGGTATCTCAATGTAGCCAAGGGATGATTGGCTTCTAAAAAATGGCGAGCCACGGCCTGTTCACTATGACCCTGCGCTATAGCCGCCCTGATGGCTGCTCTGTGTTGGGCCATTCGTTCTTTGAACTGCCTTTCTGTCTTGCCCACGTAGCCTAAGCCACATGGGCAAGACAGAATGTAAATCACGAATTTTGAAGTACAGGTTAAAGAATGCCTGATTGAATAAAATTTACTAGTATATGGGTGGTTAAATTTATCACCAGCAATTAAAAAACTGCAGGCTACACACCCTAGGCATTTATGACAACCTGGTTTTCTCATCAAAAATTTTGTACTAGGTGTATTACGATCCATAAGGTCAGTCCGTACCAACAAATCTTTCAAATTTGGGTTTCGTGTGAACTAGGTAGTAAACGACTGTTTTTCAAGGTTTTTAATTGTGGATCAGTCGTAACTAAAGGCCAAAATCCTTTCACCTGTTTGACGATATCTTTGCTTTTATTTGTGTATCGATTCACCCAAGGAATACTATCCTTTTTAGATTGTTCTTCATTTTTTTCTTGTAATAAAACCGACCTTTCAGCTTTCTTCCTAGCTTCCATTACTATTTTTTTGGGGTAACCTCTACTCAAGAATTTATCAGTCATCTGTTCCAATTGAATATCCCTTTCTATCAAATCATTGTTAACATGGCAAACTCTAATGAATTGTGAATATGGCAAGCTGGATATGGTGGATCTGGGATGACAGCTGTCATATTTCAAAAGAATGTTTCTATCTGTAGCTTTACTATACAGTTTGGTATAAATCTTTTTATCTTTAATACTTAAATTGACATCTAAGAAATGTACATTGTCAATACTAGTAATCATGAAAGCATTTGCAAACACCGGGGCTGCGCATGAGCCCATGGCACATCCCGATGTTTGGGGTGTATCCTTAAGATGGGTGAAAGTGTTAGAGATGCACGGCTGTAAATATAAATCCACAAAGATAGCTAATGGTTCACATAAGGAACCACGTGCCGAGATTATAGGTCTCCCTGGAGGCCTTTCACTATTTTTATGTATCTTTGGGATTATATAAAACAGAGGTGCTTTAGGGTGTTGTGTTTGCAATACATTTTGTATCTCTACTGAAATGATTCCCTGTGAAACCGCAGTAGACAAAATTACATTAAGTTCTTTCTGATTGCACTCGGATCATGCTCAAGACAACTATAAGTTTTATCATCTGATAATAATCTTGAACATTCCTCTTTATACAAATCTATATCCCATACTACTATCCCTCCCCCCTTATCCGCTCCCCTTATAACAATGTCCCGACGTCCCCTCAAAGCTTTGAGAGCTTCTTTTTCTTTCTGGGACATGTTGTTAAAAATTGGAGACTTAGTATGTTGGGGAGTCTCTTCCGCCATCCTAGAGAACGTCTTAATTGACGAATTGAAAGGGACGTCAGGACATTGTTATAAGGACTGATTATTCAAGTACCTCAGCAAGTGATAACGAGATAAATGCTTCATCAATGTTTGATCCACAACCTTTCAATTCGTCAATTAAGACGTTCTCTAGGATGGCAGAAGAGACTCCCCAACATACTAAGTCTCCAATTTTTAACAACATGTCCCAGAAAGAAAAAGAAGCTCTCAAAGCTTTGAGGGGACGTCGGGACATTGTTATAAGGGGAGCGGATAAGGGGGGAGGGATAGTAGTATGGGATATAGATTTGTATAAAGAGGAATGTTCAAGATTATTATCAGATGATAAAACTTATAGTTGTCATGAGCATGATCCGAGTGCAATCAGAAAGAACTTAATGTAATTTTGTCTACTGCGGTTTCACAGGGAATCATTTCAGTAGAGATACAAAATGTATTGCAAACACAACACCCTAAAGCACCTCTGTTTTATATAATCCCAAAGATACATAAAAATAGTGAAAGGCCTCCAGGGAGACCTATAATCTCTGCACGTGGTTCCTTATGTGAACCATTAGCTATCTTTGTGGATTTATATTTACAGCCGTGCATCTCTAACACTTTCACCCATCTTAAGGATACACCCCAAACATCGGGATGTGCCATGGGCTCATGCGCAGCCCCGGTGTTTGCAAATGCTTTCATGATTACTAGTATTGACAATGTACATTTCTTAGATGTCAATTTAAGTATTAAAGATAAAAAGATTTATACCAAACTGTATAGTAAAGCTACAGATAGAAACATTCTTTTGAAATATGACAGCTGTCATCCCAGATCCACCATATCCAGCTTGCCATATTCACAATTCATTAGAGTTTGCCGTGTTAACAATGATTTGATAGAAAGGGATATTCAATTGGAACAGATGACTGATAAATTCTTGAGTAGAGGTTACCCCAAAAAAATAGTAATGGAAGCTAGGAAGAAAGCTGTACAAGTTGAAAGGTCGGTTTTATTACAAAAAAAAAATGAAGAACAATCTAAAAAGGATAGTATTCCTTGGGTGAATCGATACACAAATAAAAGCAAAGATATCGTCAAACAGGTGAAAGGATTTTGGCCTTTAGTTACGACTGATCCACAATTAAAAACCTTGAAAAACAGTTTACTACCTAGTTTCACATGAAACCCAAATTTGAAAGATTTGTTGGTACGGACTGACCTTATGGATCGTAATACACCTAGTACGAAATTTTTGATGAGAAAACCAGGTTGTCATAAATGCCTAGGGTGTGTAACCTGCAGTTTTTTAATTGCTGGTGATAAATTTAACCACCCATCTACTAGTAAATCTTATTCAATCAGGCATTCTTTAACCTGTACTTCAAAATTCGTGGTTTACCTTCTGTCTTGCCCATGTGGCTTAGGCTACGTGGGCAAGACTGAAAGGCAGTTCAAGGAACGAATGGCCCAACATAGAGCAGCCATCAGGGCGGCTATAGCGCAGGGTCATAGTGAACAGGCCGTGGCTCGCCATTTTTTAGAAGCCAATCATCCCTTGGCTACATTGAGATACCGCATGATCGATCATGTCCCGTGGCATATTAGAGGAGGAGATAGAGCAAAAAAATTGCTTCAAATTGAAAGTCAGTGGATTTTCAAATTAAACACAGTCAATCCTTATGGTTTAAATGAATCTCTAAATTTGAGCTGTTTTCTATGAAATGGTACAAAGTGAAAAGAATTTGGGTTAGTAAGATTATAAATACCCAATTCTTGTTTTGGTGGGCATTAAGTAAGTAGTTAGCAACTGTATAATAACTTTAGATAAACATGTGGCAATATATTAATTTAACTGGATTGGTGTATATGGATAGTTTATTTTTACATATGTATTAATAACTTTGCCCACTAGATGGAGCAAAGGGAGTATAATGTTTATAACATGTTTTTTTTAATTAGAATTAATTTATGATATATAGTTAGTTTTTTGATAATATTGGAAGTCTTTTTATGTCCAAATAACATTGTAGTTAATGCACAACGAATATGGTATATTTATGATTGTATAGTGTAGCCCGCTTTATGCGGACAGTTCACACCATTTTAACAACACTAAATTGTCACTCCTAGCTGCAATGCTGGTTCCTGGACCCAGCGGGCGTCACTTCCGGTCATATGGTGACATGGTAACCGGAAGTAGGACGCCGGACACCGGAGACCGGGACAGCACGCGGCAGGAAATTGCACCATGTCTGTGAGTATAAATCACTTGTATTTTGTATGCATTATTTGTGTCCTGATGATGGGGAATGTACCCCGAAACGTAGATGCGCTAATGCAATAAAGCATTCGTTTTGTTTTGTTTTTTCTAAGCCTATGTAGTCTGCGAGTGCCTGCCTTTTGAAAATTATATATATATATATATATATATATATATTTGTCTCATGGGCTCAGACAGGGGTCACAGGCATGCACAGCTTTCACTGAGACATGATGAATGTGCTTACGTGTACTGTACTAATAAGGCATGACTCGGTAGCTCGAGTGTCTTTTATGCAACTTTTTTCCTTCAAATGCATCTAAATCACACAGCGAATCAAATTGATAGCACAAGCAGCTTCTGCTGATTAAAATGATATGCAGCATGCCTATAATCTGTGAGCCAGTGCTGGTGTATCTGCATGCAAAATGTTACATTACACTAATAGCGACTATAACACTTTAACATAGTGATTTGCTTGCAGATACACCAGTATTAGCTCACAGAACATAAACATGCTGCATATCATTTTAATCAGCAGAAGCTGCTTGTGCTAATAAGATGCATTTAGGGTACAAAGATGCATAAAAGACGTTAGGCGCTACCGAGTCACACAGCACTCCTGTGACCTATTCAATGCTGCCGCATACTGAGCCTGCTATTGACATTGCCTGCTTTAATTTCCACACTTCACATCACATACACATCAGGTGCAGCTCTCAATATGGCTAGAGTGTCTGGGCTAGTGGTTATGGTCTGTACCTTGCACCTTGGGAGTCAGGGGTTTGAATCATGGAAGGGGAGTTTTTTTTTTCTTCTTCAGTTTATAAATCTTCACTACTAGATTACAAATAAATCACTTGGTGGTGTGTTTGAATTATGTTATTTATACAAATACATATACTGATGGGTCCTCATACATCCAGCCTCCTTGCACGTTAAACAGGCCATCTAGTCACACCATGCCATGGCGTGACTCAGTAGCGCGAGCATCTTTTATGCATCCTTTTACCTTCAAATGCATCTGAATCATACAACGAATTGAATTGATAGCACAAGCAGCTAATGCTGATTAAAATGATATGCAACAGGCCTATTTTCTGTGAGCCAGTGCGGGTGTATCTGCATGCAAAACATTACGTTACACTAATAGCAACTATAACACTTTAACATAGTGATTTGCTTGCAGATACACACGTATTAGCTTACAGAACATAGGCATGCTGCATATCATTTTAATCAGCAGCTGCTTGTGTTAGTAAGACACATTTTAGGGTACAAAGACGCATAAAAGATGCATAAAAGACAATCGGCACTACCAAGTCACATAGCAGTCCTGTGACCTTAGACTCAAAACATTTCTCTTGACATCCCACCACTTGGCATTTCTGCTATACAGTAGACATTGTATTGTACACATAGCAGGTGGCTGGTTTTTCATAAAAAGAGATCATGTCAGGTTCAATACTTTTAAAATACACTACTTTGCACTGCCCTTCTCCCTTCCTCTCTGTGTATGGCCACCCAAGTTCCTTCACCACCTCACCCCAACATTACAGAATTACTATTCAACTCCATTGAGCTCATTGTATGGCTCACCACCACGCCACCATCATTCGCTTCTATTCAATACTGCCGCAAGCTGAGCCTGCTATTGACATTGTACACATTGCCTGCTTTAATTTGCACACCTCACATCACATACATGACAGGTGCAGCTCTCAATATGGCTAGAGTGTCTTGGCTAGTCGTTAAGGTCTGTACCTTGCACCTTGGGGGTCTGGGGTTTAAATCACGGAAGGGGAGTTTTTTTTCTTCTTCACTTTATAAATCTTCACTACTAGATTAAAAATCTCTTTGAATATGATGCCACAAGCTTTGCACACCTATCTTTGGGAAGTTTCGCCCGTTCCTCTTTGTAGCACCCCTCAAGCTCCATCAGGTTGGATGGGAAGAGTTGGCGCACAGCCATTTTCAGATCTCTCCAGAGATGTTCAATAAGATTCATGCCTGGGCTCTGGCTGTGCCACCCCAGGACTTTCACAGAGTTGCCTTGACACCACTCCTTTGATATCTTGGATGTGTGCTTAGGGTCGTTGTCCTGCTGAAAGATGAATCAGCATACCAGTCTGAGGTCAAAAGCGCTCTGGAGCAGGTTTTCATCCAGGATGTCTCTGTACATTGCTGCATTCATCTTTCCCTCTATCCTTAATATTCTCCCAGTTCCTGCCACTGAAAAACATCCCCACAGCATGATGCTGCCACCACCATGCTTCACTGTAGGGATGGTATTGACCTGGTGATGAGCAGTGCCTGGTTTCCTCCAAAGATAATGCCTGGCATTCATGCCAAAGAGTTCAATCTGTGTCTCATCAGACCAGAGAATTTTGTTTCTCATGGTCTGAGAGTCCTTTAGTTGCATTTTGGCAAACTCCAGGTGGGCTGCCATGTGCTTTTTACTAAAGAGTGGCTTCCATCTGGCCACTCTACCATACAGGCTTGATTGGTGGATTGCTGCAGATGATGGTTGTCCTTCTGGAAGGTTCTCCTCTCTCCACAGATGAATGCTGTAGCTCTGACAGAGTGACTATCAGGTTCTTGGTCACCTCCCTGACTAGGGCCCTTCTCCCCTGATCGCTCAGTTTAGATGGATGGCCAACTCTAGGAAGAGTCCTGGTGGTTGCGAATTTCTTCCATTTACGGATGATGGAGGCCACTGTACTCAATGGGACCTTCAAAACAGCAGATATTTTTCTGTTCCCTTCCCCAGATTTGTGCTTCGAGACAATCATGTCTCGGAGGTCTACAGACAATTCCTTGGACTTCATGCTTGTTTGTGCTCTGACATGCACTGTCAAGTGTGGGACCTAATATAGACAGGTGTTTGCCTTTCAAAATCATGTCCAATCAACTGAATTTACCACAGGTGGACTCCAAATAAGCTGAAGGAACATCTCAAGGACGATCAGCGGAAACAGGATGCACCTGAGCTCAATTTTGAGCCTCATGGCAAAGGCTATGAATACTTATCTACACATGATTTCTTAGGGGTTTTTTTTATTAAATTTGCAAAAATCTCAAAACTTTTTACACATTGTCATTATGGGGTATTGTGTGCAGAATTTTGAGTACAAAAATTTATTTATTCTATTTTGTAATAAGACTGTAAGATGACAAAATGTGGAAAAAGTGAAGCGCTGTGAATACTTTCTGGATGCACTATATATATATATATATATATATATATATATACAGTGGGGCAAAAAAGTATTTGGACAGCCAGCTATTGAGCAAGTTGTTGCACTTTAAAAGATGAGAGAGGTCTGTAATTTCCATCATAGGTACACTTTAACTGTGAGAGACAGTTTCAGAACAAAATATTCCAGAAATCACATTGTATGATTTTTAAACAATTTATTTGTATATTCTTGCGGAAAAAAAATATTTAGACAATCAAAAAGTTTAACTCAATACTTTGTAAAGTAACCTCGGTTGGCAATTACAGAGGTCAAATGTTTCCTGTAGTTCTTGACCAGGTTTGCACACACTGCAGCAGGTATTTTGGCCCACTCTTCAATGCAGATCTTCTCTAGATGTGTCATGTTTTGGGGCTGTCGCCGGGCAACACAGACTTTCATCTCCCTCCACAGATTTTCTATTGGGTTGAGGTCTGGAGACTGGCTGGGCCAACCCAGGACCTTGAAATGCTTCTTACAGAGCCACTCCTTAGTTGCCTGGGCAGTGTGTTTGGGGTCATTGTCATGCTGGAAGACCCAGCGACATTGCATCTTCAATGTTCTTACTGAGTGAAGAAGGTTTTTCTCCAAAATGTCACAATACATGTCCCCATTCATCCTCTCCGTAATACGGATCATTCGTCCTGTCCCCTTTGCAGAAAAGCATCCCCAAAGCATGATGTTTCCACCCCCATGCTTCACAGTAGGTATGGTGTTTTTGGGATGCCACTCATCATTCTTCTCCCTCCAAACATGGTGTGTGGAGTTTATACCAAAAAGTTCTATTTTGGTCTCATCTGACCACATGACATTCTCCCAATCCTCCTCTAGATTATCCAGATGGTCATGGGCAAACTTTAGATGGGCCTGGACATGAGTTGGCTTAAGCATGGGGACCTTTCGGACGCTGCAGGATTTGAATCCATGACGACGTAGTGTGTTACTAATGGTAACTTTTGTGACTGTGGTCTCAGCTCTCTTGAGGTCATTGACCAGGTCCCCCCATGTAGTTCTGGGCTGATCCCTCACTATTCTCAAGATCATTGATACCCCATGAAGAGAGATCTTGCATGGAGCCCCTGGTCGAGGGAGATTGTCAGTGATCTTGTATTTCTTCCATTTTTTAATAATTGCACCAACAGTTGATCTCTTCTCACCAAACTGCTTGCCTATTGTTGAGTAGCTCATCCCAGCCTTGTGCAGGTCTACAATTTTGTCCCTGGTGTCCTTAGACAGCTCTCTGATCTTGGCCATGGTGGAGAGGTTGCAGTCTGACTGAGGGTGTGGATAGGTGTCTTTTATACAGTTCATTGAACAATTAACAATATATGGTAGGTGCTCTCAGGATGTATACCTAACCTACTAAACCACTAGCAGCTTACTCTATGAGGTGTTCCAACCTCTTATAATTATGATAGTAATTGTAGGGGAAGGGTGAGCGCTCTGTGGTCTAGTACTTAACATGAATGTGTACTTTAGAATTATGTGTATTGGCTGTATCCCATATTATGAATTTGTGCAAAATGCTGTGGCTCTGAGCTTCTTACTCCAACTGGTCGGCAATAACTGTAGGCAGAATTTTCAATTTGTAAATATTGTCTAAATGTGAAGTCACTAGTAACAGTTTATGGAAAGTCAATTTAAGATGGTGTGGTGTGTCTGCTCGGCAAAAACTGTAGACAGTGTATTCAGTGATGCTGGAGTTAAAGTGTAGTCCTACTTCTATATCTTGCTCCAGTTAATTCTTGTCTGTTGCATGCAAAGTGAACACCTTTTCTTGCCTCTCCTTCACCTTGGGTACCTCAAAACAATGAGTGCAGTATCAGGATTGTGTAGACACTGGTGGTGCAGATAAAGGTAAGTTGGATGGTACTTACCAAACAGCTTTTGCTGGTCCTCCTGGTAGCCGGCTCCTGTCCCAGTGGGTGTAAGTGATGTTATAATAATGGGAATAAGTAAAATAATTCAATTTATTTGTCAGATGGTATTATGGCCATCCAAGCATACGCGCTATAATATCCTGTTAAAAAGTCAATAATAGATAATGGGTAGTGGGTGCTGGCCCAATGCGTTTTGTCCTCAATTTGGAATTTTTCAAGGGCAAATGGGGTCATCTGTGTCATCCTCTGCTTTATACTCACTCAGTTGTCCATTCTCGGTATTTTCCTGCCGCACTTCCTGGTTTGTCACTGTGTCCGATCATGTGACCAGTCACGTGGGTTCCACCAATCAATGTCTTTATTGTGCATGCATTGAACTGGTGCTGCGGCCACTGTTTGTTTGTGTTCTGTGAGGCGGTAATGTCCTCTAGTGGCTGAGGTTCCCTTCAGTTGCCATATATGTTAGTTCCCTATTATCTGGGCTTCAGTCTCTAATCCTGGAGGTGGCCATTTTGTAAGGGTCTCACAGTATTATGTTCATATGGCTGATCCTCCAACTGTTTCTATACATCCTTGTGCAGATGTTATATTGTACACATGTTATTAATGTTTAATGTACATGTGATTGCCAGGAAGAGGGGTTGATAATGATCTATGTCCTGTGATTTGAGGAGTGTTATATAACTGTGTGTCTTTTAGTTTTAAAGACTATATAATCATGGTATGTCCATTGCTATTTTTATGTGCAGGTCAGAAAGGGCTGGAATTAGCAAGTAAATGGCTTTCAGGTAACAAAATGATGTATATCCCTCACAGTGTGAGGCCATGTGTGAACAACTCTCCCTTTTTATGACCCCTGAAGTCAGTGTCCTAGATCATAATCCCAGAACCAGACCTCCTGTTACTTCAGTGCCCTACTTCTAAAGACTCTTGTTATGCTATAGAGGCTAAGATAAGGATTCTGGTATTTACTATAGGTCTAGAAGGGGGAAGTTGAAGAGTGAGTTATATCATCACTTATCATTAAAGCAGGGACCCTGTTAGTTTGGCCAGGTAACCCTGTATTGGAAATCTATTAATCGCAAACCCTGCTTACCTTATTGGGAGACCTTGTTAAGTATGAACAAAGAATTAGGGATGTATAAAAAGGGAATACCAACCAGCATTCAATGTTCACTCCTTGGGGTTCAGACAGTCAGGTCTGGGAGTGCATCAGGATATTCCTGTGGGTGAGATCCCCCACCCCATCAGCAGTGCTAAGAACTTTAGTGTAAGTTGTCTTAAGGACTCTGAATTATTTCTCTCTTTATTTTGTAAGAGAATATTTGCATTATAATCTGTTTGTCATTTTAGTAATATTTTTGTAACTAAGCCTTGAAAATATTTTTTGGATTAAACACATTTAATCTAGCATATTCTCCATGATTCTTATTGAATTTGCGTGCCTATGCTACATATTTGTGTGTCATTTGAATGTGATTTATTATTAATCTGTTGGGAGATTGCTGACCTCCGGAGAACAGTCTGCGTGGTGGCAGAAGAACCGTGTATTTTGGTAAGTGACCACGGTGCGCCGGCATCACAATCAGCTGATCCAGATTCCTGTATCTGTGAGTCAGCCCGGGTTCATGACAAGAAGTAACAGGTCTGTGAAAACCTGAATTCTTGCTGGTTGGTAGGTGTCCAAATATTTATTTTCCACAAGAATATACAAATAAATGATTTCAAAATCATACAATGTGACTTCCGGAATTTTTTTTATCTGATTCTGTCTCTCAAAGTTAAAGTGTATCTATGTTGGAAATTACAGACCTCTCTCATCTTTTACTGTCCAAATATTTTTTTGCCCCACTGTATGTATATATATATATATATATATATATATGTAAATATATGTGTGTGTGTATATATATATATATATATATATATATATGATATGTATATTTCTATATATATGTGTATGTATATATATATATATTTATGTATATATATGTGTGTGTGTGTATATATATATATATATATACATATATATATATAATTATGTATGTAGACATATATCTATATATATGTAAATTTTTATGTATGTAGATATATGTATGTATATTTATGTGTATAGATATATGTGATAGAAGCACTGGTAAAGTGGTCAATGGCAGGTACATTTGTCCTAGGTTTTTGGCCTATGTGTTCTAAAAAACCCCAGGAGAAGTCTGTTTTGTAAGCAGACCAGAGTGTCAGCTTTTGGAAAAGCCGGTTTGGGTCCTGGGGGTGTAGATGTGAGGAGAGGGCCACTCCAGGTTTCAGGTCTTTTGGCCTGGGAGCAGGCCAATTAGTGGTTTCACCTGGAAGTGGCTCATAAGAGCTGTGTAATCTCTTGGTGCAGTGTCTCACACCTGGGAGAGCAGGCACAGGCTAGCTTGCTCTGAGACACTGCTGAATACAAAACCTGTGAGTAATATGGACATGCTTTTTGTTTAGTGTTCTGACAGAGAGGGAACATTATGTCTAGTTAGAGCCCAGATAAGCTAGGTTTTTATTTATGTTTGCTTTTGTATATGTGTCTGGATAATAAAGACTGGCACCGACCAGCTTGTATGAGAACCCAGACTTGTGTTCTGTTTATCTTGCTGCTGTGTACTTAAAGAGGGAGTCCATCTACCCAGGAGAGGGACCCCTATTCGGACTGTGTCACATTTGGTGGAGAATGCGGGCATACACACTGAAGTTGCAGCCAGAAAAAAAAATTCTATGTTTAAAATTTTTGGGGGAGGATATAATCGTTGAAGTCCATGGAGGTGGCACCTGCAGATGCTTAGAGAAGCTAGATTTTGCTTCCAGACCACACCTAAAAGCAGCATGGAGGACATCGTTAAAGCCTTACTCCAAGCTACGGCGGCTCAGCAGGAAGCTACCAGGGCTCAGCATGAAGCTACCAGAGCTCAGCAGGAATCCACCCAGGTGCAACTGTAGGCATTGGAGGTGGCCCATAGGCAGCAACAGGTTACCATTGAGGAAACCCACCAGGCCTTAGCGGAAAATAGCCAGACCTTGAAGGAGATGGGACAAAACCTAGTAGCCCGGTCTGGTGATGCTCCCACTGGTCCTCCCACCACCGCTTGCTCCATACGCGCCAGTCATTTCCTACAGAAGATTACTTCGGGCGATGATGTGGAAGCATATCTCACTGTATTTGAGAGAACAGCAGAGAGGGAGAGTTGGCCCAAGGAACAATGGGCAAGTCTGGTGGCACCTATCCTGTCTGGAGAGCTACAAAAGGCCTACTATGACTTGTAAAACACACACTAAAGCGCTGAGTGTGACCAATAATCCTCAGATATCAAAAATAGTCAATGGAGACTGCAGCTGCCTAAGGTGAGATGCTAAAACTCAGAAGAAAGAAATACAACAAATATAATAAAAAGTAGGAGCGCTGACCACATCAAAATCAAAATATCATTTTTAATTAAAAATACTAAATTGACTGGATTGTAAATCAATCCCAAAGGTAGTCAGGTCTATAATAAAAAAACATGTCATACAATAAATAATCACAATATATCACACAAAAAAAGCATACACATACATATAAAAAACAGACTAATGTCTGAATTAGGAAACAGCTGTCAAGATAATATGGGCGTCATTAATATAGCCCAAAAGTCACAATAATATTATCTGCAGTGGTTGAATGATATGATAAAAAATATATTAAACATCACAGTTCTGATGAGAAAGATGCAATATGCAGCTTTGTACAGAGTCCCGAAGAACAACCTAATCCATTAGGTGAAAAAGTATCCAAAAGTCAATATCGCAATGATGTTACAAATGTTGTAAACAAATTGATTGCCTTGCTCTGTGAATGAATGAGGTGTTCAACCAGTGTTAATTCTCTGATTACAATAGTGGCTGGGAATAGAAAACTGCAGAATCCCGTAAACCAGCCTGTGTAAAGGTAGATGGTTGAATAAGCCGTGCATGGCAAGTGGCCAACAATATTAAATTGCTCCTTTGCACAGTATCTGCTGGAAAAGTAGGAAATGCAAAAAGTCAGGGGCCCGTAGTACTTATCTGCTCCTGGTGATCCTTCAATGGACCTACATGAATGAGGATTCACTCTCCATCCACCTTGTCAGGAGTGATGTCTCAGAGACTGCTGAGCCGGCATTGGTGTAGTGCTCCTGTGTCTCACACACTAGCATCACTGTATAGGTGGGGATATGCTCTCTGTCCACCTTGTCAGGAGTGATGTCTCAGAGACTGCTGAGCCAGCATTGGTATAGTGCTCCTGTGTCTCACACACTAGCATCACTGTATAGGTGGGGATATGCTCTCTGTCCACCTTGTCAGGAGTGATGTCTCAGAGACTGCTGAGCCAGCATTGATGTAGTGCTCCTGTGTCTCACACACTAGCATCACTGTATAGGTGGGGATATGCTCTCTGTCCACCTTGTCAGGAGTGATGTCTCAGAGACTGCTGAGCCAGCATTAGTATAGTGCTCCTGCGTCTCACACACACTGGCGTCACTGTATAGGTGGGGATACACTCTCCATCCTCCTTGTCAGGAGCAACGTCTCAGAGACTGCTAAGCTGGTGTTGGTATAATGCTCCTGTGTCTCACACACTGGCGTCACTGGGTTAGGAGGCACAGGTATTAAACAGGAGCAGATATATACGGGCTGAGCAGATATAATTCTTACAGCTGATATCCCACAAGGAGTGTGTCTTAACGCATTTCTCAGCCTCCACACATATGGCTGTTTCCTCAGAAGTAACTCCTCTAAGTCCTTCCTATTCTTTTATCGTGTAGTTCCACTAATCAAGTCCATGTGTTCCTTGTTAGTGAAATTCATTCCAGTTGTTAACTAATTGTTTTTTCTTTCTTAGTAATTGAATAGTATTAATTTCACTAAAACAAATGTTACACAAAGAAAAAAGTATAAATAAATAAATTTATATATATCTGTAATACATCAATTAACATTATTTAAAATTATTTAAAAGATATCTGAGGTAGGTATCATCAATACAGCAGGCTTTTCTTTCTGTTCTTATTAGATAAAACACAAACTAAAGATAAAAATGTTTAAATATACATAAGTGTGTCATATATGCTGATCATCATGTTTATCAAAATTCTTAAAGGCAAACTGATAATCAATAAATCACCCTTTAAAATATAGTAATAATACATACAAAATTATTATCAGATGTGGACATTTGCAGTACATACAAAATAATCTCACTACATTGATAGACTTATATATAAAAATAAAAATAAACCACAATAAGAAGAAATCTAAAATTCCCTTTCTCTTCGGATCCATTTCCCTTACTTCTAAAGATAAACTACATACCATCCAAGGGAACTTAGTTTGTATATTGATACACACATGCCAGAGGATGCATGGAAATAACTATCCATCTAACTAACAGTACATAAAGAGAAGTGCATACAGGTAAATATAGTAGGGGGAAAAGGGTTACTAAAAGGATATATAATGGTTCCAAAAAGTAGGTATGGGAAAGAAGGGTATATAATGAATAGATACCCCAAATACAGGGGATATATAGGGGTCGGCGAGCCCCCAGGGAACTGGAGTAGAACACCAACTAAAATATACTATCCCCAAAACAAAAGTGCCAATAAAACTTAAATCCCATTTAATTCAATCATATAATTCAACCCATTTGGAACTAGCGTTCCTAATTTAAAAATATAAAAAGCCTCTTTGCGTCATAAGGATTGAAACCTATCACCCCCCCTACATGTTGGTCTAATATGATCTATAGCTTTTACTTTGATATTCTTCAAATCTCCGGACGGGCACATGGAAACATGGTTTACTAAACTATGTGTCTTCAGGCCTTTTAAAAGGCCATGTCTATGTTCCAAGAATCTCACATTAAGTGTGCGCATGGTCCTACCTATGTATTGGATTGCACATCCACATGTGATCACATAGATCACAAACTTTGATTAACAGTTTAGAAAGGAATCAATTTTGTGGGTTACTTTGGTCCACAAAAGAAGTCACTGTATTACTTTTATGATTAGCACAGGCACATGTGAGGCATTTATTCTTACCACATTTAAAAAATCCCTTTGGTTTGGGTTGCAACCAAGTAAGACCATATTCTCCCCCGGAGATTTTAGTTTTGCTCTTCAGCATGCTAGGTGCGAGTTTATTTTTAAGATTATCCGCTTTTCTGAATATTATTCTACTACCTTTTTCAAAATCTTTAGCCAGAAACTTATCTCTTTTTAATAAACCCAAATTTTTATTTATTATCTTCTTGATTTCTAGGGCAGAGGAATTATATTATCTTCTTGATTTCTAGGGCAGAGGAATTATATTTAGTAATAAATGCTAAAGACATTTTGTTCTCCTCCTCCAATTTAGCATCCAATCCTACAGTTTGTTTAGTCTTAGTCAGTAAAAGTTTAGATCTATCCATAGACTTCACTTGTTCTCGTGTTTTGTTCAACAGTTTTTCCGGATATCCCTGTTTTAGAAAGGCTTCATACATGACCCTAGATTGTTCCATGATAATTTCCATACTAGAACAGTTCCTTTTAAGACGCATAAACTGTCCTTTTGGGATGTTGTTTTTTCAGTTAATATTATGACAACTCTTATAGTTTAAATATTTGTTGCAATCTACACTTTTGGTATAAGTTGATGTGCAGATTTTGTTGTCTTCTATTGTGACTATGATATCCAAATAATTTATTGTCACATCATTACACTCGCTTGTGAATTTTAATCCGAAGTCATTAATGTTCAAATAATTGATAAACTATTTGACCGAATCTAAATCCCCGTACCAAATAAAAAACAAATCATCTATATATCTACCATATAGAACCAGGTTCACTCCAAAGTTACCTCCCCAAATGTACCATTCCTCAAAGCACCCCATGCACAAGTTGGCGAAACTCGGAGTGAACCTGGTTCCCATCGCTGTCCCATGCGTTTGAATATAAATGTGATGGCTGATAAAACAAATTCACGTGATGTATCTGACATATGGGAATCTTGTTGTAGGTAAAAATCCACTGCTGAGATTCCCTGTTCATGTGGAATATTCGTATATAGCTATTCTACATCGCAAGTTAATAATTTATATGATCCTTTCCATTCTATATTATTAATTTTATTTAAAAAATGCATATTATCTGTTGTATTAGACTTTAGATTCATCATGTGATCTTGTAAAAAGGAATCTATAAAAAAGGATAAATTACTTGTCAAAGAGCCAATACCCAAAATGATCAGATGACCAGCTGGATTAATCATACATTTATGAATTTTTGGCAAGTGGTAGTATATTGGATAACCGGGTGTGTAGTATATAGAAATTGCCATGTACCTTTTGATATCACTTCACTTTCTAAAGCTTGGTCTAACATTTTTTTAAAATTTTCCTGGAATATCAATGTAGGGTCATGTAATAACCTTCTGTAGAAGGTATTGTTATTTAATTGTCTCGCAGCTTCAGCCAAATAATCATTCTTATTCTGTAGCACTACTCCTCCCCCCTTGTCTGCCTATTTAATTATAAGATCATTTTCAGATATTAGTTTTTTCAAGGCTAACTTCTCTCCTTTTGACAAATTGTCTCTCCTTTTATTCTTCATTCTTTTACTTTCTAGTTTTTTACACATAGGGCCTGATTCAGACCCACTCGCGAGCGGCTGTCCACTCGCAAGTGGGTCGATGGTGTGCACTGCGCATGCGCACAACGGAGGGATCTCTGTTGTGTGCATGCACGAGACACGACGAGCGAAGGACTTTCCTTCGCTCGTTGTGTCTGATCAAAGGGGGCGTGCTGTCGATGTTGATTGACAGCACGCCCTGTTTGGTGGGCGTGCCTGCCAGATGGAGGCGTTCCCAAGGGAACGCCTACCGTCAGAAGCCGGCCCCACTGACATCACTAGTGATGTCAGTGGGAGTGATTTGGGCTCTGATAGAGCCAAAATCACTCCTGGCCTTGCGGTTGAAAGACCCCTCTAATTTTTATCCGCTTCAACATCAAGGACCTTTTGTGGAAGCATTTTATTCCACCACCAAGACTTCCACCACCAAGACTTCCACAGTATGGCCCTTTGGTGGGCGTGCCGGGGGCGTGCCTGCCAGATGGAGGTGTTTCCATGGGAATGCCTACCATCAGAAGCCGGCCCCACTGACATCACTAGTGATGTCAGTGGGAGTGATTTTGGCTCTGATAGAGCCAAAATCACTCCAGGGCTTATGGTCGAAAACCCCAACCACAGGCTTCTGGTCGCACTGACGATGGTCGCGATGGTCAAGACCATTGCGACCATCATCCTGCATGCTCGTATGTGCTGTGGGTGGTTACCCACAGCTATACGAGCGTCCAGGAGGACGCTCCATTTTTATGGAGGACGGCCCTCATTTAGAACAAGCGCTCTGCTCATAGCGTCCGTCTCTGAATGAGGGCCCAAATTTCTGTCAAGATATTTTTGTAATGTTAATTGATCCCACCAATGGCGGGTTTCTGATAAACAAACAGATCCCATTTTATTAAATAGTTTAAACATGTCACTGTTTCCATCTACTTTAGGCAAATGACCATAATCAGCATCCACCTGGGATAAATACTTATGTCTCCTTTCTAAGTGTTCTGAAATACATCTTAAACCTGAGTAGTATAGAGCACACTTTTCTGTCAAACTCAAAAGTGACAGGTGCCCCGCCCACTCTCCTCCCAAACCACGCCCACTTTCCTCCCACACCATGCCCACTCTCCACCCTAACCCGGCCCTAAACCCGCCCTAATCCCGCCCATGTCACTCCTCCTGACACTCCCTGTTTTACGCCCCTTTTTATATAAAATGTCATATAAATTTTATATCCAGTATAAATTTTATATCTTTTTTATATAAAATGTCATATAAATTTTATATCCTATTAATATTAACTGTATATAACTTTTATATGCTGTTGATAATAATGGGCTATCAAATTAATATAGCATTTATATAAAATGGGTAATTTGTAATTAATTGCAGCGTATAATGAATATTATTAACCCTTATAAGAGTAATAAGCTGATTATGTCTACAATCAAATACATCGACGTTTGACACCACGCGGCTAGCTGGGAAAAATGCGGATGAAAACAGCATATTACAAGTTTTATGCTGCAAATAAAGGCAGGTTTAAAAGAACCGATATTAAAAAATGGCTGTGTGATCAAGATGCTTAAATAAGCGCAACAAATTAATATAGCATTTATATAAAATGCGTAATTCGTAATTAATGGACGGCGTATAATGAATATTATTAACCCTTATAAGAGTAATAAGCGCAACCACTGCATGTTACGTAGTACGGTTTCACAGCGGTGAATACAGTAGTTAGATATATAAACGTATTACAGGACTTCATGTTCAGCTATAATAATACATAACATAGAGCGATTAGGTGTATGCTGTGTGAAGTGATCCACTCTAGCATTTTGAGAATTTGCAAGTCACGTAGTGTGAATACATTAATAGATGCTTTACAGGTGCTCATATAAAACCATATTAGCACATACCGCAGGACAATTAAGTGTATATCGTGTGAGGTGGTTCCCTCTAACGTATTGAGAATTTTCAAGACCACGCAGTGGGAGAATAGTTTAAAACCAATAAATCCATAGCAGTGTTTAGCTGTCAGTGTACACGTATGCATCTCCAAATATAAGGATATAATTCATCAAGGTTGCATATTCTGGAGCATATTGTGTAATACACATGCACAAAAAAAAAACACTAATAAACAGTTTTTACAAGGAAGGGGCTTCAAAGCAGGCCAAAATTTGCAGATGGGAGAGAATGCTATCGGAGTTTTGACAGGATGAATGGGTGGAGTGCAATCCACAACCCACTTGTTTGATGTTATGCTCAGATTAGGATTCACACTATGTATCCAGGGAGGGAGCTGCCAATGTAAAATTGTGTTTATGTGAAGAAAAAAAAAAAAGCCTAAGCTATTCCGTCAGCTGTTTAGGGTCCTGAATTATACCAAAGAAATAATTTATAGTTATATTATGTATAAAGTTCAAGACACTATAAAAGGAATAGTAACGACAAACCAAACTGGTGTTACATTATCGCCAGCTAATAATGATAGAAATTATGTTCAATTTATGGGATGTGGAACATACTGGAACTTATTTCTAAAACACTCACACATTTGTTTTTCACATATGTGTGTCTCACATTATAAGTGCATGTAACTTGTAAAGGTTTATTCATTATCCTGCATAGGGTTTTTTGTCTCACGCTATAATATATCTTATTTTAGGCAGTGCTAATAAAAGGTATATTTAAGTAATTGAGGTCTGAATGCATTGGCATTTAAACTTCAGTTTCAAATGCCGAAATGTAAGATATAAATACATCAACCCTCTGTAAAAGAAAATACAGCAAAAATATTTTATTCTGATTATGCAAAGCCAAACTGAGACGCTACATTATCACTAAAAATTATGTCCAATTTAAAGCAGTATAAATACATTGGGTTGAAATCAACTGATCACATTTTGCCACATTTATGGGGTTGGAGTGCCATCTTGTGGTCTATATATATGAGTGCAGCTGTCTATACTATACAGATATATGTATACAGTATGTATATATATATATATATATATATATGGGGCAGCATGTAATACAGTATGTACATTAATAACATAGGGCAAGTCTGGGCATGTCCGGGCATTATTATACTCTTTGAAGTGGTAATGCTATATGGTGAATACACAAAATATGCAGCATTTCCACAAATATTAGTTTAATCGCAACATAATTAGTATTAAAATTTAGGTCATAGACTGTGTAACATTCTAGTTTAAAAATGAAGACTTTTTAAGGGCTGTAAAAAGCTATTTTTTAACATTTAAAATTTTTTTTCATTTTAAGACATTTATGAGGTTGGAGTGCCATCTTGTGGTCTATATATATGAGAGCAGCTGTCTATACTATACAGATATATGTATACAGTATGTATATATATATATATATATATATATATACGGGGCAGCATGTAATACAGTATGTACATTAATAACATAGGGCAAGTCTGGGCATGTCCGGGCATTATTATACTCTTTGAAGTGGTAATGCTATATGGTGAATACACAAAATATGCAGCATTTCCACAAATATTAGTTTAATCGCTACATAATTAGTATTAAAATGTAGGTCATAGACTGTGTAACATTCCAGTTTAAATGTAGGTCATAGACTGTGTAACATTCCAGTTTAAATGTAGGTCATAGACTGTGTAACATTCTAGTTTAAAAATGAAGACTTTTTAAGGGCTGTAAAAAGCTATTTTTTAACATTTTAAAAAATTTTACATTTTAAGAACCAACCAAAGTGGGGTGGTGCCATTTTTGCAAGTTGTGCAAAGTCACTATTTTTTGTGTCTTTACACAAGTATTGCTGTGTCACCATAAATCCTCCTATATAAGTTGGTAACAGGGTGCTGAGAAACTTACCACTGACAGAGGTTGACTGGGGACTGCTGCCGTGAACTACACAGCTATCAGGTAATTTTATTATTATTATTATTATTACATTGAAATACTGCATCAATTAAATATTGAGTGTGTGTGTATTTAAGAGTCAAGGGTTTGAAATATTGCATGTGTGGGGTACTATTACCGAAATGAAAGATTATGTATGAAAGTTATTATACATTTTGTTAAAGCGGTAGGATGTTTTATATTCATTGAAATATTGATTGTGTGTGAGTTTAAGACTGTAATATTAATAATGTAATGAAAATACACACTCATTGGTAATAGTGCTTTTACTGCATGTGTTATATCAGGGTGGCATTTTAAAAGTCACAAAATGGGGTTTATTTAATCTGGCCAATGCTCGTATTTATGTGGGAATTTGTAATTTATATGGAAGCGCATCTGCATTTGCATAAACATCTTGTTCATTGGCATAAGTGTTTTACGGTATGTGTGACGGTGAAATAATTATAATGACGTTGAGTGGTTTTTATGTATTACAGATTTGTGTGGTATTTGCTATAAAAGTTCCTCTGAAGCATCAATTTAATATTCATAATGCAGGTTTGTGATTCTTCTTTTTTTATTATTGTATTTTAATTCTTTAATTGTTAATTATTTAAAATCTGTAAATTATTGCAATATGCACAGCATTATATTTTAAAAGTGGATATATTTTTGTTTCAGTTGCTATTTTAAAAATGGTACTGATTAGTAAAAAATAATTTCCCCTTTATATCATTTGTTTTAGAAACAAACCAAACAGAATGCTGGGGAAGCAGCAATAACATTGTGTATATTTCTGATTCCGAAGTACTGCCCAGCCATCAATATCAAACCATGAGTGGTACGTTAAAAGTTTAAATCATGTGTTCATACATTGTGGCTATGGGTATTAATTTATTACTAATATTTTAATTTCACTTATTTACACAATTACAGGATCTGTAGATGAATATGTGGCAGGAAGGAGTGAGCTATTGGGTGCCGATTACGTGTTTGGTGATGATATTGGTACATTCCGGAATCCTTTTCCCTCGTACGGAGATTTACCAGAATCACCAAACAGTTGTAAGTATATGAATGATTGTGAACAATGAATTGTCTTTTTAAAACATATTAACTGATTAAACAAGGTTGCAAAACATGTGTGAGTATTTTGTGCAAAATGGTTTTAAATGACACATATGTATTTCACAGATAGCCCAACCCAGGCATGTGGAGAAAAAAATCACTGAAATGTTTATACACGGGGTACCACCATGTCCACCCTCATCGCTGGAACCAGAACCGCTCCAAGAGCGTACTGTGGAGAGTAAGTTAAAACGTTGTGTGACTGTGGATCTAAAGCAATGATTTTAGCCTCTGCGCAAAATATAAATCATAAGTGTATATTTAACTCTAGTTTTTAACTTTCAGCACTCGAAGCAGATGACTATTTTGCTGATACAGAGGAATATTATGACAGGATTGTATCGGATGATGAAGCGGCTGAAGATGCTGCGGTACGGCTGAACACAGATGGGAAAAAATGTACCTCAACCCTGTTGAAGACTCAAAGTCGACTGAAGGGTTCTACAGCGTTGGTTATGAAGCAGTGTGTCTCAGCCCCAAGGAAGGCTCATCATCGACAGAGGGGTTCTACTGCATTGATTCTGAATCAGGAATATTGTAACATTGACCCAAACAAGAAAAGGCAGGTATTCAGTGCACGACGCTATGGGGTTGTGCAACTAAAAAGACAGGTAAAAATCTGAAAAGAAGACTGACCTATTCAGATGATGTCCCAGCTTATCTGTGATACCCAAAGATTCAATAATACTTAATGACGACGACGCACAGACCCCCGATGCAGTTGGCAAAGCAAAATGTGACATTATCATAATTCCCGACACCCAGGAGGATGAACATGCAACAGGTACTACTGTTAATATTACAGATGCTGTAAAAGTTAAGAAATCCTGGCGGTTCTCAAGAAGAAAACTTAATAAACCTGCCCCTGCAATACAAACCGACATCATCATAATCCCAGACACACAGGAAACCCCAATATGTATAACTGATGCACCTCAACCCATGCAAAGTGATATTACGGTGGTAAATAATGCTGATTCCTTGCAGGCTCAAAATCTTTTGCCGTGTGAAGTTGCAACACAGTCGGTAACCAGTACAAAGCAGTC
Source organism: Taudactylus pleione (assembly GCA_031769625.1). Taxonomy (NCBI): domain Eukaryota; kingdom Metazoa; phylum Chordata; class Amphibia; order Anura; family Myobatrachidae; genus Taudactylus; species Taudactylus pleione. The sequence goes on from JAUIMM010000759.1 coordinate 9,612,659, forward strand.
GGACAACGTGGCAGCCGAACATGATGATTCTGTGTATGCTCAAGAACTATTGCAGGATGAAGTTGCATCAGCTGCTGATGTGGGATTGTCAGATGACATAGCATATGGACAACAAATTCCAGAGCGCTCAGACAAAGTGGCTGAATTGCAGTATTATGCACTGGTGGGTAGACTTTGTAAAGATGTTACATTTATGGAACAGATAACAAACACCATGTCAGCGCTCATGAAGAAATTAATGCAGAGCGGTAAAAGACACTAACATTACTTTGAAAAATTCATCACTCCGTATATTGATGCCACGTCAAAAATCAGAGATCACTCTGATGAAACATGGTCCTTTGTAAAGGAAAATATACTTCACATTAGTGAAGATGTGGAGTGGCTAGATATGATGGGTTGTGGTTTTAAACGCACTGTAATTAAGAATTTGTCAATTTGTAAGACATTAAAAACTGATATGATGTGGCGGTCGTCAAAAATGTAATCAGGAAATCAGTAAGGTTGTTGTCAAAATTGCAAAAATGTAAAAATGTTATGGGGCAGCGGTTGGCCAGTGGTAGTAGTGAGCAGACTGGTGCCGTGCTGCCTGAGCCAACACATGTAATACCGCATGAACCAGAATCACCAGATAATATTAGGTCAACGAGGTCACCATCAGAGCAGGGCAGTATTGAACATGCAGAATCACACATACAGGGTGGAGTGCGCAGCCCCCCATTACCGGGAAATGAGAAGGTGCAGCCGGTTTTTTTAGAGCCCATTGATCGGTTTGAACGTCAACGCCCCAATTTCAGAGCTGTTGAATATCATCATCATTATTGTTTTGTCAACCTGGATAGGGTTACATCTTTTGCACATGGTATCCAGGGTGTACATGATGCTATACAGGTTATGCTTGATAGTTTCCTGGTAGGTGTTGACACTAATGATCGCATTCAGTTACGTTTAGAAGGTAGTTTCTTACATAATGCAATCTATTCTCATCGTAAGCCCCACGAATCATTAGATGCAATCACTTCCTTGAATCAGATAATGAACACACTTCAAAGTAATGCAGAGTTCTTATTATCAGACAGTTTAAGATTTGTGATCACTGTTTTCAGGAATAGATCAGGTGGTGCTCTAACGGGGCGTGGTTTAAGGCGTATCCCCCACAGTCTTATTATTGAAAAACGTCGACGTGTGTTGTACGATTTTAACAATGTCAATAACAAACTGTGTTTAGCTGTTAGTATCTGCAAGCTTCTGGATAAAGATAACGCCACTGGCACAGTGATTTGTGAAATAGCTCAAGAGCTTCATAAAGCATTGAATCTTCCGTATGACAAACCAATTGGATTTAGTGATGTTTTTTTTGAAAAACATGTAAAAGTCACAATTAAGATATTATATTACAATACTGATTGGCAATATTTTTGCACCGACTGCAAATACAAAGACAAAATTCTGTTCATCTTATGGCATGACAATCACTACTATGGCATTTTAGACATTAAGGCATTTATAGGAGCTTGTTTCTTTTGCACATTTTGCCACACCGCATACCACCATAAAAATAGATAGGCATGTCATTCTTTTGTAAGGCATGTCTCAGGCCTGAATGCCTTGATTCAGGTATGCCCGCACTAAGGTGTTCAGTGTGTAGGGTATTTTGTCGGTCAACTGAGTGTTTAGAGACACACAGGTCCCTGGCGTTGGCCCAAAAATGCCCTGTCTTGAACGGGTTTATTGTGATGGCTGTTCAAAATACACAACTGCGAACCACAACTGCCAGGGCATGAAGTGTCCTATTTGCAAGGTATATGTTGATGGTTTTGCTGATCATTTGTGTTATATACAATGCACCAAGCCCACGAAGCCTACAAAGAAATACATTTTTATGAGTTTGAATGTATGCAGGAGACTGGTGTACACATACCAAACTATTGTTATGCTCTAACATTAGCGGATGAGGAGTCCTGGGAGTTTGAAGGCACTGCTTGTATTGAGGAATTTGTAAAAACTTTCATGAAGCCAAAATTTGCGGGGTACACACTCATAGCCCATAATGGCGGTCGTTATGATGCATACTTTGTAATGCACCAGCTGATTAAGGAGAAAATTAAGATCGATGTGCTGGCACAGGGTGGTAAACTGTTATGTGTAACAGTGATCGATTTAAAGATAAAATTTGTTGACTTTTTAAATTTCTTGCCCATGCGGCTCAGTTGATTACCAAAGGCTATGGGGTTTGAGGGCTCAAAAGGGTATTTCCCCCATTTTTTTAACGCAGCTGCTAACCAAAATTACATAGGACCAATGCCCTCTGTAGATCATTATGGTCCAAATTTTATGATGATCAAAGACCAAAAAGAATTTACAGATTGGTATGAGAAAAACAAGCACACGTCATTTAACTTTCAGGAGGAGCTTAAATGCTATTGTAAGGAGGATGTCAAAATATTACAAAAAGCATATAGCTCTTTCAGAGCTGGTGTGTAGCTATGACAGAACAAGAAATTGTTATACATAAGAAAAAGGGGCCAGTCATTGAAAAGAGGTATGCTGACCCCTTTCAACTGACGACATTAGCATCAGTTTGCATGGCTATGTATCGATGCAGGTTTTTACAGGAAAATACCCTTGCACTTGTACCCGGAGATAACTACCACAAAACTCAGAAGTGTTACTCAACACCAGCCATACAATGGTTAATGTACATAGAACACAAATAGGGTATTGAAATAAGGCATGCTTTACAAGGTGGTGAAAAGAAAGTTGGAACCTATCACCTAGATGGCTACGCCATAATTAATGGCACACCAACAGAGTTCCAAGGGTGTTTTTACCATGGTTGTGGGGCTTGTTACAACCCCAATGATAAAAACAAGCTGAGTAAAACAACTTATGGCCAGCTGCAACACAAGGCGCAGGTGAGAATGAACTTTCTTAAATCCTGCGGGTTACACGTCCGTGTCATTTGGGAATGTGAATGGAAAAAAATGTTAGAGTCTGATGAGGCTCTACAGTTTTTTCTGAAGGGCAAAGATTTGCCCGAGCCCTTGGATCCATGAGCAGCACTTTACAGCGGTCGTACAAATGCCATAAAGCTGTACCACAAAACAAACACTGATGAGCAAATACATTACTTTGACTTTACCAGTCTGTACCTCTTTGCCAACAAAACCAAAACTTATCCTGTAAGCCACCTCAGGATCATTTATAAAGATTTTGATGATGTTACCACATATTTTGGCATTGCTAAAGTAAAGGTGTACCCACCACGGGGTCTATTCTTTCCCGTTCTACCTGTTAAAATGCATGGTAAACTAATGTTTCCATTATGTCGCACATGTGCAGACTCTGTACAGACTGAGGCTTGTGCTCATAATGATGACTCTTGTGCTCTTTTTGGCACATGGTGCACCATTGAGTTAAAACTGGCTGTAGACAAGGGGTACAAAGTGTGTCAAATTTATGAGGTGTGGCATTTTGATGAACGATCTGATGATTTGTTTTCAGGTTACATTAAGTTACACCTCAGGGATAAACAAGAGGCCTCTGGTTATCCCTAATGGTGTATAGACTCTGTGAAACGCCAAGAGTATATAGACGCCTATCAAAAAACTGAAGGCGTGTCTTTGCACCCCACCCATATTGACATCAACCCAGCTAAGTGCCAGATCTGTTTTTGAATGCTTTGTGGGGTAAGTTTGCGCAATGTACGAACATGAGCAACACATGTCTTGAGTCTGACCCCGACAAGCTTTTTGAATCCGCGTTTTTACCGCACTATGAGGTATCTGCTCTAGACTTCATAGATGACGACACTGTCATGGTGAATTGGAAGTATGCAAAAGACCATTACACCAAATCATCCAATAACAATATTTTCATTGCTATTTTTACCACAACGTATGCACGCATTGAATTGTACCATCTCTTGGATAGATTACAGGAACGATGCCTCTACCATGATACAGACTCTGTGATTTTTGTCAGCAGACCCGGTGATTAGAACCCTCCACTGGGTGATTATCTAGGGGAGTTGACTAGTGAGCTGCCTCCGGGGACTCATCTAACTGAATTTGTCTCATCAGGTCCGAAATCATATGGTTATAGATTAAACAATGGGAAGACCAGTTTAAAAGTTAAAGGTATAACCCTCAATGTTGATAATGCGAAACATGTTAACTTTGACAGCATGAAGGAACTGGTCTTAGATTATCCAGTAAACCCTGAAGGAGACGCTCAGAAAAAAATTGTGCTCCGCCAATCTGGTATAGTTTGGTTTAAAAAGTACTGGCAGATTGAAACGCGAACACTGCAGAAAAAGCAAAAGTGCGTTTACACTAAACGGAGACTTACAGATAACTACACAACACATCCGTTTGGGTATTAAGATAGATACCCATTTGCAACACCCATTCTCGTGTATTTTAGCTGGCCCCTCCAATTCGGGGAAAAGTTATTTTGTGAAAATGCTGCTGCAAAATGCTGCGATACATCTATCCCAACTGCCTGATAACATTGTTTGGTTTTACGGCTGCTGGCAGCTTATGTACGATCAGCTTCTACGCAATTTCCCAGGCATGCTTTTTATAGAAGGGCTGCCTGAGACTTTTAACGATGACCAACTTTTTCCCCCGACCAAATTAATTTAGCTGTGGTTGATGATCTGATGGAGTCAGTTAGTAATAATTCAGAGATTGAGAAAGCCTTCACAAAGTATGTACACCATAGAAATCTCAGCATCATGTACTTAGTACAAAATGTATTTTGCCAGGGTAAAAAGAGCAGGACAATACATGTAAACACAAAATATATGGTCCTTTTTAAAAACCCTATGGATAAATTACAGGTAACAACATTGGCTAGACAGATGTATCCGGGTAAAACTAAATATTTTCTAGAAGCTTTTGAAAATGCTACGGGCATACCATACGGCTATTTACTGGTTGATCTAAGAACCAACACCCCTGATGAGTACCATTTACGAAGTTGTTTATTTCCACCAGATGTACCGATCGCCTATGTCAATAAAAAGTGTGGTTCTAAAAAGCTATAAATGAACAGTTTTTAGTCATTTGTCATAGTTCTACCAGCTGTGAACTTGTCAGCGCGGTTACGTCGTAATTGGGCGCTTTTAAAAGCATTAATAAAGGCGCCACCACTGCAAAGAAATGTTATTTTATCAACGGCTTCAAACGATTTGGTGACAGCCATTTGTGAGATTGCCCTCAATACGCTTAAAGGTAAAATACCACTGTCACAGCGACAGTTGAATTACCTTAAAAAAAAGCGTAACCTTATAAAATTGCTTTGTAATAAGAAATGCGGCATTGGTAAAAAGAAGCGACTGGTGAAGCAGTCAGGCGGATTTATTGACTCATTGCTTGGCTTCAATATACCCTTAATAATTGGACTTCTGACTAATCGGTGATGGAATACGCTGAGAAAATGTATCTGGTGCCTCAGCAACAGATAGAGCGATTACACAACAAACCGGGAAACAAGGATATACGTAAAACAGCAACACACGGCTTAGATATAGAGATCGTAAACATACTAAACAATAATGATTTATCGGAATATGACAAGGCAAAACGCTACACCGCAGCTCTGCAGAAATATCTGGTGCTGAGTAAGCAGTCTGATAGAGAAATGTAAACTTTAACTCTTTTAACGCCCGACGCAAAAGCTGATGATGTAACAACTAAAGCAGAGCCACATGTTGATGGCGATGATATTTATCGTGAAATTTTGGACGGCGTCAATGCGCGGTATAGGAAAATCAGTGAAATACTTTTGAGTAAATTTATGTGCTTTAAACACATCACAAAATGGAATGGTAAAGGCGAGTTTCTGTATAAAGGGCAAGTTGTACCGGGGTCCAACATATTGCATTTAATAAGAAACATTACGCAGAGTCATTGCGTTTCAAGCAGCAAGATGCTGAATGGCTGGCCTGTATTCATGCGCGCTATGTCTGAATTGAATGTCCCGTCCACTGTGGTTGGTAATGTGGCAAATAGACTGTACCTAGATCGTTTAAAAGCAGAGACGACCGATACTGCTGTTGGTATTGTAACATCACCTGCTCAGCTACAGCTCCTTAAAAAAAGACTTATAAATGTTTTAAATTCACCCGGCCTAACAACGCCCCATGGCTACTTGCTGCCTAGAAAAAGATCTGTAGGCCTGTTTCAAGAAACCCCCTGGTTGACTCTATAACATTTTGCCTGTTTTATGTGTTTATACATTAGAATTTGTGTGTTTATTTTGTAGCCTATTTGATTTGTATTATGACGCTGAATTGTAAAGAAATGCCGTGTTATATTTCTGCATCGGCCATGTATCTGAAATATACTTTTTATCTTACAATAAAACATGACTATGGTTTAGAAAGACGTGTTTTGTGATTGTGTGTTTCTTACCACTGCACTGATTAGAATAAAAAATTTAAAAAAAACAGCATAAAGTTTAAAAACATTGATGTTTATTTTAAAATCATCATAATTATGATGCATTGTACATAAAATACGTCAAGCACATCGGTTATTACAACAAGTTACACATTTCTGTATATATTTATCCGTATAATGACTCAAACAATGACTTCTTGGCATGCGGCTTACAAAGTTTGAAACTAAACTATCATTACGTTTTGTATTATTACTAAAACGAGCCAGGAATTCCCCATATTTGTAGTTTTTACACATAAAAAATATAAAGTAAATACAATGTTGGCCGCACACATCGCTTGAAAAATCTTGCAACTGACGATTTTGGTGACAAATACTTTTTGAATTAAAATGTATAAAATGTAATATAATCTTTGGGAAAATGCTACTGTCTGGCGAGAGGCCATAAGAATCAAAAAAGTAACAAATGCCCTGCTCATTAAAATAAACAGCCAGCCAGTGTTCACCAGGTTGTCCGCTAGTATGGGTGTTGATTACAAATGCACTCGGGTAGTGTGTCAGTTTACCATCAGGCAGCATATCACAGGGGTAGGTTCCTTTAAAAACAGACTGTGTGGTCGGTGCATCGTACAGAATGCAATTTATCTGTAGTGTGTTCATTTTTCATCGGGGTATTGACAATTAATAAAATATGAGAAAAAAATTAAAATAGGTTTTTTCACTTATAGGTAATCATACAGCACATCGCGCCTTTGATTAATTTCGATGATATTATCAAATAGCGCGTAAATGATCACATTGACCGTCCGGTCCAGCGCCTCTGCAAATCAGAATTTGGCATGTAGATTGCCTGTTCTTATCAGCGAAAGATGTTCCCCGCACTCCTGCTCTGGCGACAGATCAAAAGCAAAAAACGTGTAGCCGTTGAGGTACTCCTCGCGGTCAATCAGTGTAACGGCATCTGATTTCTGTTTATTAGTGATCTGTATGAGTGCCATGTACTCGCGCACCGCATTACCGTGTTCAAAGTCAGGTTGAAATGGCTTGGCTGGGTGGGGTGTCCCGTCCAGATAAAGGGAGGCAAAGTTCAAATTTTTATGTTCAAAACATAGCGGGTTCCGATAAATGGCACCTGAAAATGCTTTGTTGTCCACAAATCCTGCTATGACAGTTTTCGGCACCTGGCCTAAAAATATATTTTCTAAATTAAACACTCTACTGCCTGCAGGGATGCTGTAGATTTTCATTCCGACACGGTCAATCGCGTATTTCGCGTTGCCATTTAGCAGGGCCTGCGCGTGCCCAATCCGCACTTCTGGTGAGACCTGTACTCTTTTCACAAATAGAGATGCTGCGATGATCTGTATTTTAAGGGGTTCAACTTCCGCTGACATTAAGCAGAATGAATCTTTGTTTCTGGTGAGTTTAATTTTCAAATCAACCTCATTTAAAATTAGTTTATGCTGGTGAAAAAGGTCGCAGTGCAGGGGTCCAAGTGATTCACCCGACCGGCTCTGCGCTGTTGCTCTTGCGCGCTTTCTAAATCCAATATTTGCGCCATCCAGCGCACATGTGTTATGTTCTCCGGCCTCATCTTTGTAAAATAATCCAGTGGTGTGCTTTGTTGACAATGCATCAGAGCTATAATTCAATATAGTCTCAATGTACGCCCGATAGGTGTAAAGATTATTGGATTGTGAAATGAGCCTGTCACCCAAAGTAACATCCACTTGGCTGAATAATGTCGCTATGGGGTAGTTAATAAGGGCGGCCCATGCTCCTTGTGGTTTCGGTGTGTTATCGGCACGTACAATCTTACATGTGACGTACAGCAGAGTGTTGTTCAGATCGTAGTAGTGTTCACCACTGGCTGCTATATAAAATTCAAGTGGCGCTGTGTCGGATAACGCCGCTAAAGGCTGAACTTCGACATATAGACTTTTCTTCACGCTAGTTTGCGTCGGGGGTACGTCGAAAAGATCCAGCTCTGATTTTGCGCATTCAACTGACTCTGCGTGTATTAAAGACATTATTAAAAAATATCACAAACCCCTCGCGTTGCTTTTCTCTTCTTATTTAAGTTGCGACGTCTCCGGTTTTTGTTTAAAAGGTGCATACACCATGGCGGAAGTGTTGTCGTCCGCTTCCATTTTCTTTTAGCTGCTCCTTTCCTTATATGTATTAACCCCGAACCATCTTGTTTTGCTTGATTCGCATCATGTATTTTATTCACCACAGCCATTGTGGCGTGTCCGATAACATCTTTTGCGATATTACGTGCAGCGGTCTTTACGTGTGGTTTAGCCAACTCTAAACCTCTTCGGAAAAGAGGCACCGCTTTTCTGAAAAGGCTTAAAAAAATGCCGCCTAATCCGCGGGCGTACATGTACGCGCTGCCGTGAAAACCGGGTAAACCATTACCAGCTTGTGCTTTATAATATTGTGTGTAGAGTGCCGGATCACAATAATTTTTAATAGCGACTATTCTGTTAGTTAATAAAAATCATTTTTGCAACATCTAAAGTGTAGTTTCACGATCGCCTTCCGAAACTTAAATGCGATGTTCTCATTCTGGTCATTCTTTATTTCTATGGCTATAGTGTCAAAATGTGCTTTGCAAAAAGGTACAGAATCGGGTTTCTCATATCGAATTGTGACCATATCGTTGTTACGCCCCTTCATTTCAACCGTGCGTAGCAATGGGACATAACTATCACCGATCCTCTGGTGTTCGATAATGTCTGTGTACACGTACAATGTATATTGTCTTCCGTTGATGTCAGTGCAAGGCTTTAAAAACTTAGTTTTAGGTTGTATTCTTGTCAGCTTAGCGCTTGCTGTGAGCTGGTACAAGGGCTTACTGTCGAAGGATACGCTGTGTTCAAGCGGATCATACCATAGTTTTAACCCTCCCTCCAGTTCATGTCGCACAATTTCTGCATTGATTACCACAAGTAGCACATCGACTGTTTCATAAAAACCGGCTTTAATGCACACCCTCGTGATATCCATGCTCTGGCTATCCCAATTTGTTATTTGCAACACACAATCGTGTATATCCAAAGTATTCCAGGTGTGGGGGTATTGTATTTCTGTAAGAGCTACCTCCCATTTGCCGTTTAAGTGTATTAGTTTTGCAAGTTTTGTTGTATAGTTAGAAATCTTATTTTGTGGGAATGTGTCTGCCGAGGCATTGCTGGGTAAGGATATGTATAACGATCTGTCATCCATCTCTCCTTGTTTAGCAGATGTTGTGTTTTATATATCTTTTATCTCCGATGCAGCGACACAGCTGTTAAATTTTGCGGGGTATCCACGCCACTTGACCAGTGCATATTTCTGACCTCTGACCGTCTTATTTTTTAAAATCTTTTCCACTTTGTAAGTTCTATTATAGTTTTTTGGTATGGTTTGAAGCTCTTTGGGGTAAAAACTACCCATTATAGTTTCGCCATACAGATCCGTCAACGTATAAAGCGGCTTAAGACCTTTAGTGTTCACGCCACGTATTACAAATATTTCCTCAAAATAATTCTGTTTGTAGCCTTTCTGAAATATATCCTTATATTTGGAGATGCATACGTGCTCACCGACAGCTAAACGCGGCGGGGATTTACAGGCTTTAAAGTAATCTCCGTACGTGGTCTTGAAAATTCTCAAGGCGTTAGAGGGGTTCACTTCACATGGCGTACACTTAGGGGCATATTCAATTACCCGCGGGACTTCTCCCGCGAGTAATTGACGGGTGAAAGTCCCGCGGCGCGGGGTTAAGCTATTCAATAGAATAGTTTTTTCCCCGCGTCAAAAAACAGGACTTCCACACGAGAACACACTGATTCCGCGACAACTGCGGAGTCAGTGTGTTATTCATGCTCGCGCGAGGCCGAATAGGGCGGCCTCACGCTGATTTTAGGTGCAAGGTAAAATCAAACAACAAGAGACTCGCACGGGGTCTCAGGGACACCCGTGCGTGGAATCCCCGCTAAATGAATCCCGTCCAGTGCGCCAATTAATTGAATATGACCCTTAATCGTTCTGTGGTATGTATTATTATAGCTGATTATGAAGTCCGGTAATACGTCTATATATCTGTATGTATTCAGAGCTGTGAAATAATTCCACATCCGTGTTTTTAAAGTCCTATTAAAGCGCTCTATAACCGATGCTTTGACATCGTTATTGGTAGTAAAATGATGTACACCATATTTTTCTAACAGCTTTTTTAGGATTTTGCTTAGAAACTCTTTACCACGATCAGTTTGCAGCTTCTTTGGTATGTAATCCTGATGGAATATTTTTTCAAATGCATTAGCGACTGCTGTAGCGTTCTTATTCATTAGGCTTACCGCCCATGCTGTCTTACTGAAAATATCGATAATGGTTAGTATTGTCTTAAAACCATTGTTGTACTTCGCGAGATCTATGAGCGAGACCAAGTCGCATTGCCATTGCTGGTTTATATCCGATACGCAGATCATGTTCCTTCTATAGTTTTTCCTGGCCGGCTTATGTAAAGTATAAGCATCTTGATCACACAGCCATTTTTTAATATCGGTTCTTTTAAACCTGCCTTTATTTGCAGCATAAAACGTATCAATGCCGCTATAACTCCCTGGATTTAATACCGTGTAATACGCTTTTTTCATCCGCATTTTTCTCAGCTAACCGCGTGGTGTCACACGTTGATGTATTTGATTGTAGACATAATCAGCTTATTACTCTTATAAGGGTTAATAATATTCATTATTTGCTGCAATTACAAATTACCCATTTTATATAAATGCTATATTAATTTGATAGCCCATTATTATCAACAGCATATAAAATTTATATACAGTTAATATTAATAGGATATAAAATTTATATGACATTTTATATAAAAAAGATATAAAATTTATATACTGGATATAAAATTTATATGACATTTTATATAAAAAAGGGGAGTAAAACAGGGAGTGTTAGGAGTGATATGGGCAGGATTATTGCGGGTTTAGGGCTGGGTTAGGGCGGAGTGGGTGTGGTGTGGGAGGAGAGTGGGTGTGGGGTGGGAGGAGAGTGGGGGGGCACCTGTCACTTTTGAGTTTGACAGAAAAGTGTGCTCTATACTACTAACCTGCCATAATGAACACAGAGCAGCTAAAATCTAGCAACAATAGGTACAAGACCAGCAGAAATTAAAAACACACACTAAAGCGCTGAGTGTGACCAATAATCCTCAGACATCAAAAATAGTCAATGGGGACTGCAGCTGCCTAACTTGAGATGCTAAAACTCACTAAGAAATACAACAAATAGAATAAAAACCCCTGTATTTGGGGTATCTATTCACTATATCCCCTTCTTTCCCATACCTACTTCTTGGAACCATTATATATACTTTTAGTAGCCCTTTTCCCCTTACTATATTTACCTGTATTCACTTCTCTTTATGTACTTTTAGTTAGATGGATAGTTATTTCCATGCATCCTCTGGCATGTGTGTATCAATATACAAACTAAGGGCCTGATTCAGAGCCGCTCATAAGCGGCCACTCGTTCCGAGTGATGTTTGCCCAACTGCGCATGCGTATGGATCATTATACGCATGCGCGAACCAGTCAGTGCGGTTGAAATTCATGTGCTCGCAAAATAGCAAATGCCTGATAATTTGAGTGACAGAAAGAGGCGTATGTGGGTGGTAACAGGGGAAGGTGCTTGAAAACGGGGAGTGGAGATCCGATCGCAGGCGTGCTTAAAGGTCAAAACGGGCGTTTTAAGGGAGTGCATAATTAAAACAGCAGCGTCATTGACCACGTCACTGGGTTATTTTATAGCCAGAACTGCTCGCAAGATTGTGGTAGTAAAAACCAACCACAAGAATAGCGAGCAGTTCATACGCTGGTCGATGTACTCGATTAATCTAATAAATAGCGGACATGACATAGGATGCGAACAGCCAGGGGGCGTAGTTTTCCAAAAAACGACCGCAAGTTTTGTTCGCTCGTTCAGACCTAGAGGTGTGAACAGACCGCAAAGAGCGAACGGTTCATTTGAATAGCCACCCCTATTTTCTGGATGAGCGAGCGCTAATTGCGTCCGGCTCTGAATCAGGCCCTAAGTTCCCTTGGATGGTATGTAGTTTATCTTTAGTAGTAAGGGAAATGGATTCGAAAAGAAAGGGAATTTTAGATTTCTTCTTATTGTGGTTTATTTTTATTTTTATATATAAGTCTATCAATGTAGTGAGATTTTTTTGTATGTACTGCAAATGTCCACATCTGATAATAATTGTATGTACTATTACTAATTTTTAAAGGGAGATTTATTGATTATCAGTTTGCTTTTTAGAATTTTGATAAACATGATGATCAGCATATATGACACACTTATGTATATTTATAATTTTTTATGTTTAGTTTGTGTTTGATCTAATAAGAACAGAAAGAAAAGCCTGCTGTATTGATGATACCTACCTCAGATATCTTTTAAATAATTTTAAATAATGTTAATTTATGTATTACAGATATTTATAAATGTATTTATTTATACTTTTTTCTTTGTGTAACATTTATTTTGGTGAAATTAATACTATTCGATTACTAAGAAAGAAAAAACAATTAGTTAACAACTGGAATGAATTTCACTAACAAGGAACACATGGACTTGATTAGTGGAACTACACGATAAAAGAATAGGAAGGACTTAGAGGAGTTACTTCTGAGGAAACAGCCATATGTGTGGAGGCTGAGAAATGCGTTAAGACACACTCCTTGTGGGATATCAGCTGTAAGAATTATATCTGCTCAGCCCGTATATATCTGCTCCTGTTTAATACCTGTGCCTCCTAACCCAGTGACGCCAGTGTGTGAGACGCAGGAGCACTATACTAATGGTGGCTCAGCAGTCTCTGAGACGTCGCTCCTGACAAGGTGGATGGAGAGCATATCCCCACCTATACAGTGACGCCAGTGTGTGTGAGACACAGGAGCACTATACTAATGGTGGCTCAGCAGTCTCTGAGACGTCGCTCCTGACAAGGTGGACAGAGAGTATATCCCCACCTATACAGTGATGCTAGTGTGTGTGAGACACAGGAGCACTATACCAATGCTGGCTCAGCAGTCTCTGAGACGTCGCTCCTGACAAGGTGGACAGAGAGCATATCCCCACCTATACAGTGATGCTAGTGTGTGAGACACAGGAGCACTACACCAATGCCGGCTCAGCAGTCTCTGAGACATCACTCCTGACAAGGTGGATGGAGAGTGAACTCTCATTCATGTAGGTCCATTGAAGGATCACCAGGAGCAGATAAGTACTACGGGCCCCTGACTTTTTGCATTTCCTACTTTTCCAGCAGATACTGTGCAAAGGAACAATTTAATATTGTTTGCCACTTGCCATGCACGGCTTATTCAACCATCTACCTTTACACAGGCTGGTTTACGGGATTCTGCATTTCCAGCCACTATTGTAATCAGAGAATTAACACTGGTTGAACACCTCATTCATTCACAGAGCAAGGCAATCAATTTGTTTCCAACATTTGTAACATCATTGCGATATTGACTTTTGGATACTTTTTCACATAATGGATTAGGTTGTTCTTCGGGACTCTGTACAAAGCTGCATATTGCATCTTTCTCATCAGAACTGTGATGTTTAATATATTTTTTATCATATCATTCAACCACTGTAGATAATATTATTGTGACTTTTGGGCTATATTAATGACGCCCATATTATCTTGACAGCTGTTTCCTAATTCAGACTATAGTCTGTTTTTTATATGTATGTGTATGTTTATTGTGTGTGATATATTGTGATTATTTATTGTACAACATGTTTTTTATTATAGACCTGACTACCTTTGGGATTGATTTACAATCCAGTCAATTTAGTATTTTTCATTAAAAACAATATTTTGATGTGGTCAGCGCTCCTACTTTTTATTCTACTATGACTTGTGCCTAGCTGATGCCAAAGACTATGAAAAATTTAAACGAGAGATCCTAACTCATCTAGGAGTCACCGCATTCATTCATGCCCAACGAGTCCACCGCTGGGAGTTCCAAATGGCAAAAACCACCATGCTTACAGATGCATGACCTCGTCCATCTTATCACAAAATGGCTGCAGCCCGAGACGCTAACAGGACCACAGATTGTGGAAAGAGTCGTGATGGACCAGTATCTATGATCACTACCTGCATTTCTGCGCAAGTGGTGAGACATGCGGACCCTAAATCCGCAGACCAGTTAGTCGAACTAGTGGAGAGATACATGGCGGCTGAGGAGCTGTTGAGTCTGCCCCCCAACCCCTGATGATGAACCGGCGAACTCCCATCAAGACTGGTAAGATTGTTCCAGAGGAGAAGTGTGCTGGGCATTGGAATGTACCTAAGACTGAGGATGTGGAACCTGGAGACAGGCCAGCCAGGCCGGGAAGGTTCCTACCCCATAAAAGACTAGGTTATAATGTGATTCAGTGTTTCTGATGTGGTGGTTTTGGCCATATTGCGGCTAATTGTTCACTTACCTCTGAACCTATGCAATGTGATACTGCTCATGTTAACCGCAGGATGTTTTTCTTTGCACAGCCACTGCTGACCGGCAGGCTGAGACAGATAAGCACATGTGTGTACTCGCTGTAGAAGGCAACCATACAGACGCTTTCATAGATTCTGGTAGCCTGGTAACACTTATGAAAGCTGAACTGGTGAACCCCTTAAGGTGCAAGGGGAAAACTGTTGGTGTGACCTGCATACATGGGGATACTCGGTATTGTTATGGCAGAAGTGAACATAGAAACAAAGTGTGGTTCTGCTATAGTCTCTGTGGGTTTGGTGCATGGCTTAATGTATGATGCAGTAATGGGGAGAGACTTTGCTCACTTCTGGAAGTTGTGGGAAAGCCGATTTGTTCCAGAAGTAAACAACCCTGACTCGTTTGAGAGGGTTACTGATGTAGTAGCAGAGTCAGAGATGTTCCCTTCTTCTAGTATGATTGGTGAACTAGAGAATGCGGAACCTGATGGTGGCTCACCAAGTGGTGTGTGTCCCACTGAGGTGGGGAGTGTTTTTGAGCCCGTGGCCCACCTGCCTGATCTTGAGGTCAGGAGAGAGGTCTTTGCCGTGGAGAAGTTGAATGACCCTACTCTGGTAAAAGCCAGGGGGAATGTGAAGGTGATCAATGGTAAACCCATAGACCCCAATAGTCCTTTGTCATATCCTCACATGGCAGGATTTGTTGTATCAGGTGACTACGAAGGGGGAAGATATTGTGGAACAATTAATAGGTCCCAAAGCATACAGAAGAACAATATTAGATCTGGCCCATGGTCATATATTGGCAGGAAACCTAGGGGTAGAGAAAACTACTTAGCGAATTGTGCAGAGGTTTTTTTGGCCCAAGGTCCATAAAGAGGTATCTGACTATTGTGCATCCTGTCCTGAATGTCAGTATCATGCTCCAAGGCCACATTTCAAAAGTCCCCTGGTTCCATTACCCATTATTGAGGTTCCATTTGAAAGAATAGCTATGGATTTGGTTGGGCCATTAATGAAATCTGCCCGGGGCCATCAATATATTCTGGTGATAATGGATTACGCTACCTGGTAGCGATACCAGTACGCAATACGTCAACCAAGACCAATGCTAGAGAATTAGCCCTTGTCTTTAGCAGGTTGGGAATGCCTAAGGAGATCCTGGCTGACCAAGGTACCCTGTTTATGTCAAAAATCATGAAGGAGTTATGCTGCCTGTTTAAAATTTACCAATTAAGAACCTCTGTGTACCATCCCCTGGCGATGGATTAGTGGAGAGGTTTAATAAAACTTTAAAACACATGCTAAGGAAAGTAGTGGACAAAGATGGTAGAGATTAGGATTACTTGTTACCTTATTTTCTGTGGCCATAAGAGAGGTTCCCCAATCCTCCACATGGTTTTCCCTTTTTGCTTTATTGTACGGGAGACATCCAAGGGGGCATGTTGTCACTCTGGGCTGGTGAGGCCTGGTGGTGCTTCCTTTCCATTCGGCATGGGCGCCGCCATCTTGCCTCTGGCCATGTGATTCAGCCGTTCTATCCTGGTGTGTCATGTGCTCTCTCTGGCCAGTCACGGTACAGCACTCAGTATTTAGGGAAGTCCAGAGCCTCTCTTCATTGCCAGTGCATAGCTGAGAGAGAGTTCCCTGTGCTCACCACAAATTTTCCTGTGATACACTACCTGCCTGCCTGCTCCAACCTTGCTGGACTACCCTGCATCCTCCATTACCTTCTCCTTGCCTGAGTACCTGAGTCTGCTGTACACTCTGCACCTTGCCTCCACTGATACTCTGCTGGATAATCCTTCCTTAGCCTGCATTATTCATTTTAGCCACCACACCTGATTTCTCCAGCCTGTCATCAACTGGACATTTCCCTATTAACCAGTCACTACCTGGACAGTTCCCATTATCTGCCACTACCTGAACATTTTCTATTTAACCAGTCACTACCTGGACATTTTTCATTGTCTATCACTAACTGGACTTTTTCCCATTACTTCACCACTGCTCCCAAGTACACTTAGTGCTATATCTGGACTTTAGTTTTTGTCATATTCATGTCTATCAAACCACTCATTAAAAGTTCCACCTGTTCATTTAAACCTGCTTCAGTGTCTGCTCCAATCACCACCCCGGGCCCAACCAGAACCTCACAAACTGCTACCTTTCAAAGAATGATGGATAGGATTCTAAAGCCACATAAACAGTATGCTACTGATTGGATAATGTGGTCATTTATTGTCCTGATTGGCAGTCTCTCTTGCCCAGAGTACAAGCAGTGTTGGACTCCATCTATAAGGCAGGTTTGACAGCTCAATAAGATTGAGGCAATCCAAAACTAGCCACGACTCCTGAATAAAATCAGGTGAGAGTCTTCTTAGGGATCACTGGGTATTATAGGAGGTTTATACCCAATTTTGCCACCATTGCAGTCCCACTGACTGACCTTACCAAAGGCAAACAGAAAGTCATGGTGGAATGGGGTCCTGAAGCAGAGAAGGCTTTCCAGGAGTTAAAAATAGCGTTAGGTATCCAACCAATTCTGATGACCCCTGATTTTGAGAGTTTGTTGTACAAACCGATGCATCAGATGTAGGCATCAGAGCGGTTCTGTCCCAAAGCAAAGAGGGTGAAGAACACCCGATTTTCTTCTTAAGCCGGACATTAAATGTACATGAAAGAAACTATGCTACAATCGAGAAAGAAGCATTGGCCATAAAGAGGGCATTAGAGACTCTCAGGTACTACTTGGTGGGAAGAAAGTTCAGATTGATCACTTACCATGCCCCTCTGAAGTGGATGTCAGAGAACAGGGACAGTAATGCGAGAATAACGAGATGGTTCTTGGCATTACAAACCTTTAAATTTATGGTAGAAAACAGGCCAGGAATCCAGCTGGCCAATGCAGATGCTTTGTCCCGTGTTCATTGTTTGGGGGCTGCGGTTGTTCTGCCCCACAGGTCAAAATAAAGGGGGGGGGGGATATGTGATAGAAGCACTGGTAAAGTGGTCAATGGCAGGTACATTTGTCCTAGGTTTTTGGCCTATGTGTTCTAAAAACCCAAGGAGAAGTCTGTTTTGTAAGCAGACCAGACTGTCGACTATTTGGAAAAGCCGGTTTGGGTCCTGGGGGTGTGGATGTAAGGAAAGGGAGGGCTCCATCCACAGGCCACTCCAGGTTTTGGGTCTTTTTAGTGGTTTCATCTGGAAGTGGCTCATAAGAGCTGTGTAATCTCTTGGTCCAGTGTCTCACACATATGAGAGCAGGCACAGGCTAGCTTGCTCTGAGACACTGCTGAATACAAAACATGTGAGTAATATGGACATGCTTTTTGTTTAGTGCTCTGACAGAGAGGGAACATTATGTCTAGTTAGAGCCAAGATGGGCTAGGTTTTTATTTGTTTGCTTTTGTTTAAGTGTCTGGATAATAAAGACTGGCGCTGACCAGCTTTTATGAGAACCCAGATTTGTGTTCTGTTTATCTTGCTGCTGTGTGCTTAAAGAGGGAGTCCATCTACCCAGGAGAGGGACCCCTGTTCGGATTGTGTCACAATATATATACAGTCAGGTCCATAAATTTTGGGACATTGACAGAATTTTCAGATTTTGGCCTCTATTCACCACCACAATGCTTTAACTGCAGACTTTCAGATTTAATTTGAGGGTAATTACATCCAAATCGGGTGAACGGTGTAGGAATTACAACAGTTTCAATATGTGCCACCCACTTTTTAAGGGGCCAAAAGTAATGGGACTATCAACTCAAAAGCTATTTCATGGACAGGTGTGGGCTATTCCCTCGTTATTTCATTATCAATTAAGCAGGTCTGGAGTTGATTCTAGGTGTGACATTTGCATTTGCAATCAGTTGCTGTCGACTCTCAATATGAGAACCAAAGAGCTGTCACTATCAGTGAAGCAAGCCATCATTAGGCTGAAAAATCAAAACAAACCCATCAGGGAGATAGCAAAAACATTAGGTGTGGCCAAATCAACTGTTTGGAACATTCTTAAAGAGAAAGAACGCACCGGAGAACTCAGCAACACCAAAAGACCTGGAAGACCATGGAAAACAGCTGTGGTGGATGACAAAATAATTATTTCCCTGGTGAAGAAAAACCCCTTCACAACAGTTGGCCAAATCAAGAACACTCTCCAGGAGGTAGATGTATATGTGTCAAAGTCAACAATCAAGAGAAGACTTCACAAGAGTGAATATAGAGGGTTCACCACAAGATGTAAACCATTGGTGAGCCACAAAAACAGGAAGACCAGATTAGAGTTTGCCAAACAACATCTAAAAAAGCCATTACAGTTCTGGAACAACATCCTATGGACAGATGAGACAAAGATCAACTTGTACCAGAGTGATGGCAAGAGAAGTAAAGAAACTGCTCATGATCCAAAACATACCACCTCATCAGTGAAGCATGGTGGTGGTAGTGTCATGGCGTGGGCATGTATGGCTGCCAATGGAACTGGTTCCCTTGTATTTATTGATGATGTGACTGCTGACAAAAGCAGCAGAATGAATTCTGAAGTGTTTGGGGCAATATTATATGCTCATATTCAGTCAAATGCTTCAGAACTCATTGGACGGCGCTTCACAGTGCAGATGGACAATGACCCAAAGCACACTGCAAAAGCAACCAAAGAGTTTTTTAAGGCTAAAAAGTGGAATGTTATGCAATGGCCAAGTCAATCCCCTGACCTGAATCCGATTGAGCATGCATTTCACTTGATGAAGACAAAACTGAAGGGAAAATGCCCCAAGAACAAGCAGGAACTGAAGACATTTGCAGTAGAGGCCTGGCAGAGCATCACCAGGGATGAAACCCAGCATCTGGTGATGTCTATGCGTTCCAGTCTTCAGGCTGTAATTGCCTGCAAAGGATTTGCAACAAAGTATTAAAAAGTGAAAGTTAGATTTAGGATTGTTTAGTTTGTCCCATTACTTTTGGCCCCTTAAAAAGTGGGAGGCACATATAGAAACCATTGTAATTCCTACACCGTTCACCTGATTTGGATGTAATTACCCTCAAACTAAATCTGAAAGTTGCAGTTAAATCACATCTTGTTTGTTTCATTTCAAAGCCATTGTGGTGGTGAATAGAGGCAAAAATATGAAAATTCTGTCAATGTCCCAATATTTATGGACCTGACTGTATGAATATATATAAACAGAGACAGGGGGTGTCACATAGTGCTTTAAAAGTATAACAGTTTGATAACGCACTGTGTTCTATATTTATTTATAAACCTTACTTGTTATAAGAGATTAAATAATTCACACCAATACAGATTCTAAAATAAATGATAATGCTTTTACTTAAAGACAGTGTAAGTGTACATGTATTTTGCCAGTGCAGAGTTACAACAAAAACATAACACTTAGGTTATTTCAGCAGCAGTAGGAATACTTGTAAAATATATGTTTATGACACCCAGTGCAGCAGATCAATCAGCCAATTTCATACATATACGTATGGCAACCACACCCAGCACCGCTTAGACCCTCGATGTGCTCTCTCTCCCTTGTCCTCCGACTGCTCCCCCCTCCCTCTCTCTGGGGAGTTTTATACTATAACTCGTCCATATCTCTAATACATCCAAAATGACAAATATTAATTTATTTAATATTCATACATATTAGACTCTAATTGTTTATATGTCCTAATCATAATGTTGACAATATAATGTTATCTTCTTTTTCTCTGTTCCCATGTAGCTTCTAGCTCCTGCTTCTTGCAGGCCAAGGCTATGTTGATTAACTCTTTTTATTTATAAAGTCTGAGACTTATCTGCTGTTCTGCACACGCTAAATACTGACACACTTTAAACCCATGATTTCTACTACTAGAACAAAATGGCTTACCATTCTTATTGCTAACCACTAAACAAGATGGCTGCTGCATCAGACACAGGATTTGCCTACTTTAAAGGGGATAGATGCTCTAGGCTGAAGTCATTCAACAAATACGGTCTTCTGCAACTCACACAAGTAATTTATATATTCTCAAATATTTCTATACATTCTTAATTGCAATAAAAGTAATAGTGATATACATAAGCATGCATATATTCATGAATTGCTGACGAGTCATGTACAGTCTGCATATTCCTGTGTTATCAGTCCATCCTCTGGACACTCTGAACATAACTCAGAAGAAAGTTCATATCTCTCATAAATTGCATCGTCTGATTTCTTCTTAATGCATTGGAACATCTTGAAACATTTCAGTAATATATAGAAAATCAAAACATTATCATGACAAAAAAATATTATCCTTCCCATTATGTGCATCATATCGCTTAACCAATTTCCAACCCATGCGAACTAGGTATTGGGGTTCGACCAGGTGAACCAGCTGTTGGGAACTACACCTTCACGTTTATTTGTTCAGCAAATTTATTTTTATTAAATCTCCCAATTAATTTAATTCAACCTTTCTCTTATTATTTCTTCAGTATCAGAAGAATTTGTGATGTATGTATAACACTTTAACTCATATACTCTTTGTAATATGACACAATATCCTGAAGTTGCAGCTGTAAGGTAGTGTGTGCTGCATTTAATTCAGTGTTTTATTGCTTGAAACTCTCTTACCACAATGTCTGCGATATTGTTTATTAATAAGACCCATTTCAAAAGAATTCACCAGTAATCATTTATAAGCTCTATGCCCACACATATATAATATAATCCTTGTGGTAATGTCATGGTTTACTAGACAGTGTGTTTAGAAAAAGTATTTTAAGGAACATTACAACGGGCACTCTTTTCATCCACGCTTTCTTCTTGCTTCTCACATTCTGAAATCCGATGACTGTATGTTTTATTGTACCCCTACATTTTTTCTGTTTTTACAGATTATTAATGCACTCATGCATTATTCATTATTAGGTTTTGTGTATTTAATAATTTCTAAAAGATCCCCAAACAAGTTTAATTCTGTAAAATTGTATTACAAACACTGGTTCCCAAATAAGTACCTTCAACTCCTGTACCTTTGTGCTAATACACATGATGTTGCCCTGATCATACCTTGGATACCTTGTTAA
The DNA here is from genome assembly GCA_031769625.1 of Taudactylus pleione. NCBI lineage: Eukaryota > Metazoa > Chordata > Amphibia > Anura > Myobatrachidae > Taudactylus > Taudactylus pleione. Next base: position 9,634,656 of record JAUIMM010000759.1, read on the forward strand.
TTTTAAACGTAGGGAACCTGTGACATTATAAGGTTCAAGTGTGTGAGTTCTACATAGTGAGTGAAATGTTGTTTGATTTAAGTGCAATGAGATAAACATTAGCACAACATTCTCTGAATAACATGGTGACTACATACCCAACAATCAACTTTATTGTTCTTTCTATAAGCTCATGATAAGTGTTAAGGGAAGAAGTGGCAGTGTATATAGAGGTGCTGTTTTTGCACCATTGTATAGACCTCTTCTCTGAATTTAAACCACAGTATTTACATATACACCCTGGAATTGTGAGGCAAACCTTCACACCTTTGCCTTACTGTAATGGCTCTTCTTTTTCCGATACTTCATCAGATGTCTCTTATACCTAGCACCAGTATGAGACCTTATTTACCTGTATATTTTTACATTTATATATTTCTTTTAAACTTGCTATTTATTTTTACATATGAGTTATTAAAGAATGTTCTCCTTGGTCTTTTGACCATCCTCTGATCCTTACCTATATCTGGGAGTATCAGTAGTAAAAAAAAAGTGTGTGCGTCTTTTATGACCGTCAATACCCTGTCCCTTATAACCATGGATTTCAAAACAGGAGTGGAGTCTACCAATATGACCCTGGCAGTGCCCCTAGGATAACTCTCCACACCATCATCGTCAGCCACCAGTCCTTGACAGCTCTTATTCACTAGAAAAAATAAAAATTAAAAATGCAACAAAAATAACTGCTTCAATCAATGGATACACAGTGACTTGATCACCAATAGCCATCTTCCCTTTTCTTTGTCCACAATCCGCAGAACACTACTAATAATGTCCCAGATTCTGTGGGCCTTATCTTGGTCTGAACTGTGGCTCTGATCAAGCCCATCATCAAATAAGTTTATTAGATTTAAATCACAGTCAATGTCTTTATCTGCATCTTCTCTGGCTTTAACTGACCTAACCGCCGGGTCGGAAACCTTCTTGCAGTGAAACTTCATGAATCCAATTGTCCTTTTCAGCCACATTGAGGTTGTTAGCAGAACCTGGATCGGTCCTTGCAATCGATCTATGAGACAACCAGAACATAAGAAATTTCTCACCATTACATAGTCTCCAGGCTGGACTCCATGACAAGGTCCCTCTGGGAGTCTCTTCATAAGCTTTCCTTGCTTTTCTTGTAAAGTCTTTAGATGCTGTGAGAATTGTATAACATAGTCTGTAGTTAAATCATATAACAGTGACAAGTCTGGACTTACAATAAGGATAGGCAGTTTTCCAAACAGTAGCTCATAAGGCACAGGTTAAGTGGCTGCTTTGGAGTGGTGTGAATGCTATACATAACCAGAGGTAAAGCCCCCAGCCAACTCACTGTAGTCTCCATACCCACCAAAGCTAATTTTGTGCTTAGCGTTTACATATTCAATTTTGCTTTTTTATAAACCCATATATTGACATATTGCTTGGAATACCTTCCCTATAAAATGTGTACCTCTGTCACCTTTAACAACACATGGGATACTATATCTGGAAACAAAAATTCCTGCACAATTTCTTTGCTGTGAATGATGCTGCACATGATGACAGATTTCTGTGACAACATCTGTGTCACTTCATCAGGAAACTGTGAAGTACTCACAAACAATAAATGGTTAGATAAATGCAAGGTATCCAGGACACATTGAACCTGCTAATGATAGTGAGATTAGTTGCAGGAAGGACACGGACATCAGTAATAATCATCAATTGAATCAGCTGAATCAGATCTAGCAGTTCACTTCTGGGGAATAGTCATAAACAAATTGTTGATTAGAAAAAACAGACATAGCTATAACAGTAATCTTAGATATTAAGTCAGCTTCTGAGACAATAGTTTGTAAGATACAAATCTTGGTATTATTGATTAAAATAAGCAAGCATAGATATAGCAAAAAGCTTAAGCATTACATCAGCATTGTCATCACCAGAGACAGCAGTCTCTGGGGTTCAAACCTTGAAAAAAAAAATGAACAGACAATACAGGGAGATGAAAGGTAAGGGGGTTTGGGGAAGGAGGGCAGGGGGAGGAGAGCTATGAAGGTGGGGGGTGCCATTGGCTGACTGCCATACCACACTGTAGGTGTCATTGCATAGCTTCTTATTACTACACTGTAAAAAATTACAATTGTTTGATTAAATAAATTTGGACAATTTGTATAAAATAATTGTTGAACAGATTAAATGTGCCTGACATTGGTAAAGGTTCTGGTGACCATTTAAAGACAAATTTTACATTGTCATCATCATACAAGTCTTCTCATTCCTAATCACATATGCATTTTTTATTATTACCCCTAGATCTCGCATTACGCTAACTTCATTCCACATCCTCTGCTTCCAAGCTCTAAACATTTTTTTTTAAAATTGACTACCCTCATAACTCTTGGCAACTCACTCGATGCCATACACAAGAAATGTCTTTCTCTTTTCTTTTCTCTCTGCTACAAAAATAAAACTCAATTTTTTTCTCTCAAATAGCTAATTTCTTGATCTTGAAATGGTACACTCTTTCTTTCATCAATTTTTAACACTTGCAATGAGAAACATTAATTATTTCTTAAGTATAAGCGTGTTAGTGGGATTCCATACAAATTGTGGTAAACTACCCTGGTTCCATTAACCGTTTCACCAAACCAATTCCTTCTCACCTTAATCCAAACAATCATTACCATACAGGTGCTTCACGCGCCATTCCCCCATACTCTGTAGCTTATTGCAGGCTACAATCAACCTCTGCACATTCAAATCACTTTGCTCATGCAAATTGTGATACGTCTGTCAAAATGAAAACCCAAAAAACCTACCCCGTGTTACCTGTCTTTACATTATCAGGTCAAACACCTCTCATGTACAATCTGACCTCGTTAACATATTTGTACCTATACTGTGCTTATCTGCCCTTCGTTATTAGATTTAGCACTTTCACATCAATATTACCCATTTATCAGATATTTGCAGATTGATTTTACACTATCTAGCCACAGCCAAGGACTTCTCTTCTTTGTCTATAATATTACTCCTTCATAAACAGATTCACGTCTCTCTACACACACCTTTCATAACAGACAATAAAGAAAATCCAAAAAACACTTATGTCACCAATGCCTATTCCCTCAACCCCTAAACATGTATCTGACACATAACAAATCTTAAACAATATTTCAAATTCAGGAATAAACACCTCAAGTTTACAATATATCATAACACATCAGCAGAAACTGATCTATGTTAATCAAACTGTCTGCTAAATCTAACACAGCAAAATACACACAATTAAAACACATCTACTTTAACTACCTAATCAGGGGGGGTTATTAATAATTTCAGAAATTGATATATCAATAAAAAAAATTATGCAAAGAAAAATAGTCCATTTGCAATTTTAAAGATCATCAATCACTATTTCAATAGGAGGGAAGAAAAAAAAAAAGTCTTACCATTAGTGCTTCTTATCTAGCTTAGCACACTGCCCAGACTACGAAGGGGGAGGAGAATCTTCTGCTCCCAGCGCCATTTTATAACAATCTATAAAATAACACTTTTTATGATCAGGCATAAGTGGAAAAACTTATGAAACTTCTTTTTTTTTAAAGAAATGAACAAATCCAAAACATTCAACCAATACATCATTGTTCAACTTATCACCATAGACTGAGGGATAACGGGGGAGGGGGAAGGAAGAACAAAACAAAACTGCACATTTAACAATAATAAAAAATAAATATTATCTTATGTGCAGACTCTCTCTCTCACTCCCTCACTCGCCTATAGCGGGCGTAAACTGGTGTATCCGAGTCACGGCACAAAACTGATAATGCGATAAGTTCTACATTTATTTTTAAACCTTACAGAAGAAATGAATTAATTCACACTAAAACAGATTCTAAAATAAATGACAATGGTTTTACTTAAAGACAGCGTAATTATACATGTATTTTGCCAGTGCAGAGTTACAACAAAAACATAACACTTATTTCAGCAGCAGTGGGAATACTTGTAAAATAAATTTATGACACCCAGTGTAGCAGATCAATCAGCCATTTTCATACATACATACAGCAACTGCACCCAGCACCCTTCAGACCCTTGATGAGCTCTCTCTCCCTTGTCCTCCAACTGCTCCCCCCTCCCTCTCTCTGGGGAGTTTTATACTATAACTCGTCCATATCTCTAATACATCCAAAATGGTGAATATTAATTTATTTAATATTCATACATACTCAGTGGTCGAAGTGTGCCGGTATGCGGCGGTATGACATACCAGCACTTCGATTTGCACTGACCCAGAAGTTGCTGTGTCTGTACCCTACAGTGAACTTCTGCATAGCTGGGGAGTGGCTGCACGTGTGACTCATACAGCCACACACTCCAGAGCCCTGCTTGCCACTTGCCTGTATAATGCTGCTTCCCAACGGAAGTTCTGCTGCTCACAGGGCCTGGAGGCTGGATGGCCCTTGTCTGCTGTTGCATGTTGCTACTGGATGGATCTCCGGCGCTCCCCTCCTCATAGACAGACACACTCCCTCTATGCCTACCCTCCTCCTCAATTGACTGCTGCTCTCATCTCCTGCGGGGTTTCAGGTTACCGATGGGCACTGTGGTCCCTGCTCCCCTCATCATCTCCACTCCCTCAGTGCCTCCCCAAAACCCTCCTGCTCAATTGATTGCTGCTGCTGTTCCTGTCTCTCACGCGGTTGTGGATTAGGATGGTCGGAACTGCGGTCCCTGTTCTCCGCTCCCCTCCACTTCTCCTTATTTGACAGCTGTTGCTCCTGGCTCCCACGGGGTGTAGGTTGCCACTGGATGGAACTCAGGACCTGATTCAGAGGCGCTCGCAAAAAGTGAGCACTCGCTCTGAATCAAGGTGGGCGCTGGACTTTTTAGGAGCGGCCTTCTGGCCGCTCGCATAGCTGTGGGTAACCACCCACAGCTATAGCGAGCGGCCATGATGATAGTCACGATGGTCAAGACCATTGCAACCATTTGGCTTGCGACGAGACCCTTGTGGTAGGGTCTCGTGGCCGCAAGCCCCAGAGAGCTTCTAGCTCTAATAGAGCCAGAAGCTCTCTCACTGACATCACTGGTGATGTCAGTGTGGCCGCCCACAAACGGCAGGCGTTTGCTACAAAATGGGGTCCTGCCTACAAAATTGGGCGAGCTGTCGATCAACATCGACAGTCGCCCCTTTTGTAGTGAGTCCCGGAGCGAGAGCTTTTTGAGCTCGTTCCGGGGCTCACGCACGCACAGTGCATGCGCACTGGGCCACCATCGACCCGCTTGCGAGTGCAATGCACGTGCGAGCAGGTCTGAATCAGGCCCTCAGGTCCCTGCTCCCAACCACATCTCCACACCCTCTGTGCCTAACCTCCCATGCTCCTCATTTGACTGCTGCTGCTTCATGCTCCCTTGGGGTTGCGGGTTGATGGTCGGAACTCCACTCCCTGCTACTCTTCTCATCTCCACTCCTTCTGTGACTATAGACTGCTACTGGATCCTTCTCTACATCTGCCAACCACAGACACCATCCTAGGAGACAACCTTCCTACCTGTAGCATGTCTCCGCAGCTTTGTTGACTGATTAGTGAGTAATACCTTCTAGGGTGTTTGTTTTTCCTGTGGAGCCTATGTCTGTGTATTTATTACTGTGGGGGCCTATTTGTGTGTGTATTTATTACTGCGGGGGCCTGTGTGTGTGTATGTATTACTGTGGGGGCCAATGTGTGTGTATTTATTACTGTGGGGACCTGTGTGTATATTTATTACTGTGGGGGCCTGTGTGTGTATATATTTATTACTGTGGGGGCCTGTGTGTGTGTGTATTTATTCTTGTGGGGGCCTGTGTGTTTTTTTCATGTGAATTCTATGGGGGAATTCAAAGTGCATAATCTGTAATGGGCACTACTGTGTGTACAGAGGCATAACTAGGGTATTTGGAGCTCAGGGCAAGCCCCCCCTTTGCACCAAAAATGGGTATGGTCATGAGGGCATGGTCACTTTAAAATGGATGTGTCAACATGACACACCCCTTTCTCATCACTCTGCACCTTAATGTGTAGTCCCCCTAAGCAGTGCCCCTTATATAGTGCCCCCAGTAGTAGTGGTTCCCCTTATGCAGGCCCCCAGTAGTGATCCCCCCTATCCAGTGCCTCTTATACAGTGCCCCCTGTAGTGGTCCTCCCTATTTAGTGCCCCCAGTAGTAGTCCCCAGGAGAGGTCTCCCCTCCCGATGCAGTGCCCCCAGTACTAAACCCCCCAAGTAGTAGTCTGCAGTAGAGGTCTCCCCTCCCGATGCAGTGCCCCCAGTAGTAAGTCCCCAGTAGTAGTCCCCAGTAGAGGTCCCCTCCCAATGCAGTGTCCCCAGTTGTAGTTACCCCAGTAGTAGTTCCCCCCAAGTAGTGCCCAAAGTAGTAGTTCCCCCCCAGTAGTGCCCCCAGTAGTAGTCCCCTCCACATTAGTGCCCCCCAGCAGTGCCAAAAATAAAAATAAATAAAAAAATCACCTGAATCCCCGTTCCGGCTCCCGCATTCGTCCACACATCAGTCCTCCCAGGCTGGCACACTCTGCAATATGGGAGGGACGTCTCTCCCATTACCCACTGCAGGGCCGGAAGGCAGAGCTCATGAGTGAACTCCAGCCTGGCTCTTGCAGTGGGCGCTGCAGCAGTCAATGAGAGTCTGTCTGACTCTCATTGGCTGCTGATTAACACACACATTGCCACAACACTGGCGGCGATGTGTGTGTAAATACACAGCCTGAGCCCGCATATTTACGACTTTAATTTTTCCATACCCCCACTACAAATTCCCACTTCGACCACTGTACGTACTAGACCCTAATTGTTTATATGTCCTAGTCATAATATTGACAATATAATATGTTATCTGCTTTTTCTCTGTTCCCATGTAGCTTCTAGCTCCTGCTTCTTGCAGGCCAAGGCTATCTTGATTAACTCTTTTTATTTATAAAGTCTAAGACTTATCTGCTGTTCTGCACACGCTAAATACTGACACACTTTAAACCCATGATTTCTACTACTAGAACAAAATGGCTTACCATTCTTATTGCTAACCACTAAACAAGATGGCTGCTGCTTCAGACACAGGATTTGCCTACTTTAAAGGGGATAGACAAGGCCCTATCCGCTCTAGGCTGAAGTCATTCAACAAATACAGTCTTCTGCAACTCACACAAGTAATTTATGTATTCTCAAATATTTCTATACATTAAATGTAATAGTGATATACATAAACATGCACATATTCATGAATTGCTGACGAGAAGTATACAGTCCGCATATTCCTGTGTTATCAAGTTTTTATTGCAATCTTCCCAATAACCAATTAAGTGTACCAGAAAGGGCAGTCTTACACCACCGCATGTGTATACAGCATATAACGAAGGAACAAGGCAATCACTGGCCGCTGACCTGGACGTCTCCAAGTGGATCTCCGGGAGCTTGCTTCTGATCATGATCTCAAATGCCAAACCATGCCCCTACCGGTTTCATCACTCAGACTTCATCAGGAGGCTGGCTGGCATTATGCAAACATCTCTTTAAATAGTACTGGCCTCATTGAAAGGTACTGGCCTCATTAAAATATCCACAGTTGTCATTAATTGCATTTTAATATTGCAAACAAATACACAGTACATAAAATAATAAAAACAGTAACAGAAACAATACATTGTATCCACCACATATTGCTACAAAATATCATGTTACAAACCAAGTTTAGCCTAAATGCAAAAAATAAAAAAGAATAAAATTTAGCACATAAAATACAATAAATGCAACTTAGCACGTAAATTTTAGGAAGGTGGAATCACTCATCTGATAATTTTTAAAATGTCTGGGCATGCTGTGGTTCTCTACTTTATTTTTGCTGTTTTGCAAGTGCTCGAATATCCTAATTTCATAATTTTAAAGCTCTTTTTTTGGTTTTACTAGTTAATATTTACCACAACCACAGATTAATAAATATACTACAAAGGTGGTATTACAGTTAATAAAACCTTTAACTTTATATTCTTTACCCTTTATGTCACAAAACTTTTTCTTCCCCTTTAATCCATGTACACACGCTTTACATTTACCACATATAAAATCCATCAACCCTACAGTATCTAAAAATTAAGGATTATCGATTTCTATTTCTTTTAATATCGGCAAAGTGCTGGGTGCCAGATAAGATTTCAAATGTCTAGCCCTTTTAAATATAATTTCAGGTCTTTCTGACATAACAGACGACAATACTGGGTCCATTTTAATGATATACCAGTATTTATTCAATACTCCTTGTATTTCTTTATGATTACTACTATATTGAGTGACAAAAGCACATTTCAATTGGTCAGATCCACTCTGTTTATCTATTTCCTTGTTATAGGCAATTAGAGTATCTCTCTCTAAAGATCTAGCTCTGGCTATAGCTGATATGATAAGTGAGTGAGAATATCCCTATTCAAGGAACCTGTTTTTATATATCTCACAAAGCTCATCAAATATATCCAAGGTGCTACAATTTAGCTGCATACACACGTAAAGATTTTCTGTCCAACCATCCAACTAGTTGATTGGCTGGAATGAAAATCTGGTAAGGTATGAAAGCAAATGACAATCAGCAATTTGCTCCCAAATGCCGGAAAAAGGACAAAAACTGTTATTTGAACAAATTGTTTAGATCAGTGGTTCTCAAACTCGGTCCTCAGGACCCCACAAGGTTCACGTTTTGCAGGTCACCCAGCAGGTGCATAGGTGTAGTCATTACTCAATGACATTTTAAAAGGTCCACAGGTGGAGTAAATTATTTCACTTGATTCAGTGTGGAGACATGAAAAACATGCACTGTTTGGGGGTCCTGAGGACCAAGTTTGAGAACCTGTGGTTTAGATCAAACATTTAACAAACTTGTCTAAACAACCATTTTCATCTGTTTTATGGCATTTAGTAGCAAATTGCTGATCATCAGTTACTCTCATACCTTACCAGATTTTCATTCCAACCAATTAACTAGTTGTAACAATTTTATAGAAATAAATAAATCCTTCTAATGAGATAGCACTTATATAAGTAGTTACCCTAGTGTCTCTACCTTTATCAAGTACATTTTTTAATTTCACTAAGGAATTCTTTAGTGGGATCACTTTTTAATTTGCAATAAGAAGAACATCTTGAAACATTCTACACATTTATTTTTCATAATCTCCACAATCTAACATGACGATGCCCCCACCCTTATCGGCCTACTTGATAACCAGATCTTTGTTTTCTACTAATTTTTTTTAAAGAGGTGATTTCAATTGCAGTTACATTTGTTGTTGTTGCTATGGGTGATTTCTCACTAATTTTTTCAAAGTCTTTCTTAACCAACTGGGTGAACATATCAATGTATGAGCCTCTAGATTCTACAGGATAAAAAGTGGATCGTTCTTTCAATCCTGAAGTGGATATCTTTTTATTTTGTTCATAATTTTTCAAAGGAGCTAAAGATTTATTGTCCTGTCTTTTCAAAGTAATTTTACTAGCATATAAACGGAGATCTATCAGAAGGTTACATTTATTAACCCCTGTTGTAGGAACAAATGATAAACCCTTTTTTAAAAGACTTTTATCAGGGCTAGACAAAACAACTTTTGCAGATTAAATATCCCATGAGTATTGGATATTAAACGTGTTTCTGGTCCTGAAACATTGTGCTTTTTTTGTAAGGAGCCTTTTCCCCCCTCTCTGCCCTCGTCTTCTCTGTATCTTTTTTTGAAAGCCATGGGGGCAAAAAACATTTGATCCGTGCTGTTGATGGATTAAAAGAAGAAGACCACATAGTATTAGTTTGAGGAGTAGGAGATTATTCATTTCCTTGCAAAGTTTCCAAAGCTTCCAAAGCTTGGAATCTATTGGTAATTCTGGGTGGATAATTGGACCTAATTGCTCTTGGTTTCCAGGTTTTATCTCTACTAACTTGCTGCCATTGTTGAGGATTTTGCTCTAATTATGGTCTAAATTTAACTATCATTCCTGATAGGAATCTCCTGTTGTTTCACTCTCGAGGGTGGAAGTGAAGTTTGTTTCCACTGGAAATTAATGGGTTTATTTTCTTGTTTTATGAAATTAGACCAGTTTCTACCATTACCTTTAACATAATCCTCTCTATCTATTTTAAAATTCTATTTTTTCCTATCTATAATATCTTGCTCAATTTTTCCAGTTTTAGATTCCATATATTTGGTGAACTCAATAGTATCTCTTTAGTATCTTTCTGTGAATCAACTTCATGCTCTAAAACCATCATTTATTTTTCTAAATATTGCAATACTTTCTTTTTTTCAAACACAATTAGCCATATCAAATCAAGAGAACATTCATCTAGAATACGATTCCATTCCTTGACAAATTTAACATTCAAAACTGCAAAAGTGGGATGTTTAATTAACCTTATACCCCTAGGTATACGGTGATCATGAAAATAGATTAGCCAAAAGAGAGACCTTTTGGATAATCACGTTGAACTCATTGTACCCTTTGGGGTTAAATGAGGGGTTTGAAATTATTTCCTTTTATTGTTTTCCCTTTTCGGGTTACATATGTTTTCATATATGACTTGTTTTTACATTGCATGTTTTTAAAACATATTTTTTGTTGTTGTTGTTTTATAGGTTCGCTACTGGACCATTTATAGAGACAGTATGTGTTCTCTTTGAGATAAGAACATGAAAACACTTGTTATGTGTAGATGTCTTTATGTGAACCATTTTAAGATTGTTTTTTACATATATTTGTGATGGTTTTTATATACGTGTATTTTATTATGTCTAGCAAAATTTGTTGGCAATACATGTGATAGGCACTGTAATTAAATATATAAATTGTTTGTATGTACAGCAATGGTGTTTTACGTGTTAAGTTACATTTATTGTATTTTGTGTGCTAAATTAAATTTTCATTTTTTTTTGCGTTTAGGCTAAACTTGATTTGTAACATGATATTTTGTAGCAATATGTGGTGGATACAATGTATTGTTTCTATTATTGTTTTTATTATTTTATGTACTTTGTATTTATTTGCAATATTACAATGTAATTAATTACAGCTGTGGATATTTTAATAAGGCCAGTACCTTTCAATGAGGCCAGTACTATTTAAAGAGATGTTTGCATAATGTCAGTCAGCCTCCTGACGAAGTCCGAGTGACGAAACTGGTAGGGGCGTGGTTTGGCATTTGAGATCATGGTCGGAAGCAAGCTCCTGGAGTGCCGCTTGGAGACGTCCAGGTCAGCGGCCAGTAATTGCCTTGTTCCTTCGTTATATGCTGTATACACTGCGGTGGTGTAAGACTGCCCTTTCTGGTACACTTAATTGGTTATTGGGAAGATTGCAATAAAAACTGTTATACTTTTAAAGCACTATCTGGCACCCCCTGTCTCTGTTTTACTTTTAGTGTTTATCCGCGGCTTTTGGGTTTTTTGGATAAGACGCCATAAAATCTTTGGGATCTTTGCTTTATTCCACTATATAGGAGGAATTCTAAGTATTTACACTTGTTTAGACTGTTGTATTTTGTATTTGGCTGAGACAGCTGAGATGTGGCTTTGAGAACCAGGTAGTTCTTGACAAGAAGCAGCCTACGGGCTGAGGTGTGGCTTCGAGAGCCGGGTAGTTCTTGACAAGCAGCCTGCGGGCTCAGCTGCGGCTGGGACAGCCGAGGTGCGGCTTTGAGAGCCGGGTAGTTCTTGGCAAGAAGCAGCCTGCGGGCTGAGGTGCAGCTGAAACAAAGTCACTGGTGGTGCGCCAGATAGCGCACTAACATCATTGGAGTGCGGTCTGTGGTGCTGGGTTGACACGAGCAGCTGACGCTGTAGTGCAGCCTGTGCCACCGGGTTGACACGAGCAGCTGATGCTGTAGTGTGGCCTGTGCTGCCAGGTTGACATGAGCAGCTGTGATAGTCTAGGCAGGGTCCTAAACAGCAGACAGGTGGATTCAGATGCTGTAGTAAAACATACTGGAGGCAGCAAGGTAGAGACACTGCAGGTAACAAGCTGAATGCAGACAGACAGGACTGTGGTATAATACTGCATTGATGAATAGTGACAGGATCCAGATTCAATAACAGAAGAACTCAGTAGACCAGCAAGCATTTAAGAACTGAGCACAGCACACATACACTGGTAATGACACAGTATAACCGGCATGGAGTGAAGGGCTGGCTGAAATATAACAGAAGCAGGGTCCAATCAGAAACAATACCTGGAGAGAGCAATTCCTAATCAAAAGGCATGTGTGCACCTGCTCCGCACACAGACAGCTAGGTAATCAGTGAGCACATGACACAAAACACAGACAGACATGAATGACAGGATATGATCTAAACACAGACAAGACAGGATTTCCAGCTACCTGCAAAAAGCAAGAACAAGGACAGGACATGATGCAGTATCCCAGTAGCAACTACTGTATGACTGGGAACTGCCAATAAGATGATCTGCTAACCACAGATTCTATCAAGCGAGCAATAGAGGCATCTACTTTTATTAATGCTCAGAAGGGTCATAATCTCCAATCACATGATTGCTAGTTTGACATTTAACATTTGAGTTATTTGCTTCTGATGGAATGTCCCTTGTGGCTCTAGCAGCAGAGGGGAGCGAACAACATACTAATATGGCTCTTACAGACCAAGAAACGAATATTAGGGTGGATCCAGTACTCTGTTGGCTTACCCTGAATGTGGGGGAACAGAAAGGTCAAGCTTCTTTAAAGCAAATTTCTCCAGATGAGGCTTGAACTCACAGCCTCACCATTGTTCAACAGATAATGGGGTCTATTTATGAAGCTTTGTTAGGAGATTAAGTGAACGGAGATAAGGTACCAGCCAATCAGCTCCTGCCATTTCTCAAACATGACAGTTAGGAGCTGATTGGCTGGTACCTTACCTCAGTTCACTTTATCTCCTAACAAAGCTTAGTAAACAGACCCCAATGTCTTATAAGTACAGCATGCTGATCAATTCCGCCAGTGAAACACACTGCTGTAGCAAAATGGACACCTGAAACTAGACCTAGTACCGACTGGTGATACAAGGTTATGAATGTAATGTACTTTAGGTATATGACCATAGTCATGTGAAATTGAAGGAGATGACGAGAACAACAAGTGTCTTTAACTGAATAGATGTATATCTATCTTCTGCAAACTTCCTACCTATATCTCTAAAAATCCCAAATACATTTCAAGATATCAGATATATATTTATCTCTCCCAGTTCATGAGGTGATCAGTAGACAAAATTGCTCCAAGTAAAAGCAATTGTTGCAGTACAACAATACATCTGGTAACTACATTGTAATTTTTATTACATAGTTGCAATTGTCATCACAACAGGGATTGCTGTAAAATCTATAAGTAATCTCTTTGCAGACTTGTTGGATATTAAGACACGTCTCTGTAACAAAACAGAATAACGGCATAGGATTGGGATGGCCAATAAGGTGGAAATTTAGACAACATTTATTTGTAATAACTATAAGAAGACAAAAATAATTGAGGAAACCCCTTGGTTCTTATTTTAATTCACAATTTTTATTTAAAGATTTGTCTTCACTTTTTTGGTTTTAATTTTATTTCACTTGTTTGAGCACATACATTTAATCATTTTAATAGATTTAAATAAAGGTTGCATTTTAAACTTTTGTCAGTCAGTGTGTATGTGCACTAATACGGACTTCTTTTTTCCCAACTTTGGAAACGGTTTGCCGACTGGGATAAGCCCTGCAGCCCCAGGGAGAAGGGGGAGCAAACCGAATCGGCCACGGTGCCCTGGGCAAAAGTGAGGCACCCGCAGAGATAGTATCTGAAGGAAACAGTCTATACAAGGGCAACTTAAATATGGCATGAGTCATTCTGTAGGGCTCTGCTACCAGGGACAGAGACTGCTGCACCACAGCAAAGTAACCATTACAGAAGCCGCCTTGAACATAAAGCTGAACCTAAAACCTGACATGGCATTTTTCTTGCTGGGACAGCTCTGGAAGAATTCCCCTTAACAGACATGTAAGGAGCCTGTGTAGTGAGTCAAAGAGAGGGGACGAACAGTGGCCTGTGACGAAGACACTGCACTGGACTATAAAGTTGACACCATGGTAGTTGTGGCTTCAACGTTTTGGAGGGAAAACAGCAAATATGCTAGGATTGCAAAATTATAGATTTCTTGTTTACAAATCGGCATTTCAGCAAGTGTATATACAAGGTAAGCAGTATAAATGTAAATAAATATGTATTGAAATCGTTTAAAAATGCTGGTCTCATTGAACTTGTGACCTCCTGTGGGGTCTCTTGATTACACAATCCTGTGACAATATTAGCATAAATACAGCAGCCCCCTGCACACAGAAAAGTTCTGGAAGGTACAAAAAAGCAATCCAGGTAGAAAAGTGACAAGGGGTGTGCTGTGTAACAAATAAAATGCACCTAAAGCTGGGTACACACGTAAAGATTTTCTGTCTAACCATCCAATTAGTTGATTGGTTGGATGAAAATCTGGTCAGGTATGAAAGCAAATGACAATCAGCAATTTGCTCCCAAATGCCGGAAAATGGACAAAAACGGTTAGTGAACAAATTGTTTAGATCAAACATTTAACAAACTTGTCCGACGACCATTTTCATCTGTTTTCTGGTATTTAGGAGCAAATTGCTGATCATCAGTTACTCCCATATGTTACCAGATATTCATTCCAACCAATCAACTAGTTGGAAAATCTTTACGTGTATACCCCAGCTTAAGTTAGGTCAAGTTTAGTTAACAGCTTAAACAAGGCTATGAAAATGCATTATAGACAAAACATAGCAAACCCACAGCATACATGTTGGTCTAACTATAGTGTTTCTAGAGAATGTATAGATACTATTCCTATATCTTCAGAGGAATATTTTGGTGCAAGCATAGAGGAGGATTTAAAACCCTCCTGGATGCCAGATTAAACACGAGGCTGAAATTAGCTTCTTATTCATTTTCCAGCTTCTTATTCAGAACATGTTATATTAAAACATTTAAATCAAATCGAATCACTAAGCTTACATTGTATAAACAAAATATGCTATCTATTACACAAATTTCAATTGTATTTTGCTCGGCCCACAAAGCTTTTGGGCATGAAATAGGGTGGGAAATTGGGCACAACCACCAATTTATATATTTGAATAAGTAGCTGTAGTTGTGCAAGGGTTAAATAGCCTTGGGCAACAAATTTGACACTTGGAATCCACAGAGGGGGTTAACTTACATGAGTGTTTGGAGGAGGGGTTAAAGACGGGGGCACAGGGAGGGCAGAGGTTTAGGGTCCCCAGAGATCCAATTGTACCGGGCCCCAAGAGTTCTGTTGCTGCCCTTCCCACATAGGAATCTTTCTTTTTTTGCTCTTAGCATCTTTTGTAATCGAATAGTACAGACCAGTCCAATTTGCCTTACACCGATTCTGGTTAAAAAAGGACTGTTCTGTCTCCTATTGTTGAATTATTTATCGCACAGAGTAACAAAAGTCTATGCCAGCACTCTTATGGGTTTATTGCTTTTAAAGAAATGACACACAGAGAACGTATGGTGGGACAGACATAGATAGGTTATTTATAACAGCTTGTCAGACAGGTGACAGTGTGACACAAGAACGTATCATTCTCGGTATCTCAAAACAAAGGGTCCTCGTCGGAACTTGAGAATAGTTAGAGCAGGACACATCTGTACATAAAACATGGAAAACATTACATAAGGAGTTGAAATAAAACTTACAACATTAAAAACAAAATGGTGTTAAGAATAGTGCTTAAAATAATCACAAGGCTTGGGCAAGTAGTACCAGATAACGGACAAGTTTTAATTAAGATTTTAAATACAAATAGATTTACTGTGTGGTTTAGAGAATGTACATGGTGCCCTTATGACCTTATGTATTATATAAATAATTAGTCACGTAAGAAAATTAGTGGTCAATAAGTAATTTTATTTTCATAGGATGCAAATATTCAAAAGGGTATCAATTAAATTTAAGACTGGAAGAAAGACTAATACACAGTGAGTACTACAATTGCCCAACTTTTGAAAAAGATCTGTTAGAAAGGCATGATTTTCTGTGGACAAACATTGATACATTTCGAAGCTGCATGGTTTTCAATAATTCTAATAATGTATTTTTTTATAACTACAAAAGTAATGTAATTAACAAATAAACGGATTTGACACATTTTTAATTTATACCTTAGTCCCTTTAAGCTATGCCTTCATCATGCTCAAGGAGTTCACATTTTGACACAAACAAATCTGCCAGCATGTGTTTAGGAATTTCAGACCCTCTCACTTTCAATGTGTAACAGGCATTCTCCACTTTTGATAGGCTCTGCTTTAATGCATATAGTTTTCTAGAAATTTCATAGGGCCCCGTGTTCCCAATATAAGCAAATCCATCAAAAATTTCACGCAAAAATTGAGTCAGTTGAAAGGGAGTATCTATGTCTCCGTTCCCAACACTACTTATGCATAACCGCATAAGCTCTCCAGTAAGATCTGCTACTCCAAGCAAGTAATCCACAGAAGTTATTTGAAGGCTTAAGGCATTTGCTTCACTCTGCTCTTTTCCAAGGCAATCAAAGCTGGTCTATAAATGAAAAAACCTGATGTTAAAATAAAAATATTTAGACTGCTGCATTTCAGTGTAACAAACACATTAGCACAATAAGATGAACTTCATCTGTATATACAGTACATGCATATAAAATATCAGAGCCGTAACTAGACTTTTTGGTGCCCTGTGCCAGAAAGAGCATTGGCGCCCCCCTCATTTTTCAAAGGGGCATAATGCATCCAAAAAAGGGCCATGGCTTCATGGGGAAGGGCCAGGGAAGAGATATGAGAGGCCAGGAGATGCTGGGGATGAAATAAGAGGAAGCTATAAGCAAGACTGATAATAAACAGAAATTTGACAGGCCCAAACAGCACCCCCTGACTTGTGGTGCCCTGTGCGATGGCACCGACCGAACTACCCTAGCTACGGCCCTGTAAAATATTGACATACTAACACGTGCCATCCATATAAATCTGTTATTTTCAAATGTTCAAAATCACTCACAAGCAAACAACATTCCGTTTGAAAAATGCACTCAGACTTTTGGACTACAAACTAAAGTGGATAAATAAGAAATGGTCTAGGATGAATTTCCACCAATAAAAAATAAAGAAATATGACACACCAGAGAGAAAACACTTCCGTAGGCCAAACCGCCGTGAGGACATAAGAACATGGATAACTAGATGAAAATTGAAATGAAAGACATGAATTGCATTTAATTTTTTTGTAGCTAGGCAGTCATACTTTATTAAAATGGATGTTTAAGGAGATGGAATGTGTATAACCACAACAATTGATTTTAAAAACTGATACAGTCTATGTTCATGAACATTTGGGGCCTATGCAGAGTTGTACGGAAATCTGTAGTATATGCTATATGCTGTAAGATAGATCCCAAAACCTTCCCACTCAGTCTCTAAATTCATCACACTCAGCATGCAAAAGCAACCCACCAAATTTCCAGAAGCATTTAGTAGACACAAATACTATACTAACCTAATTATTTTAAACTGTTATTCCCCAGATCCAACCTCAGTCCTCACATCTCAGTGAATTACCCAAATTTCTGCCTCTATACCAAACTTATTCTCATCTATGTTCTCAACATCCCATTTCTCATTCAGCCCGAATCTCTGATTCAGTACTTATATACCAATGTGACCCAACATATTATCTCCTAGTCCAGAGGTTCCCAATCACGGTCCTCAAGGCTCCCCAACAGTTCAGGTTTTAGAGATATCCATGGTTGAGCACAGGTGATTTAATTAGTACCTCAGTCAATTTGATTTGACCACCTATTCTTAACCTTGGCTATCTCTAATACCTGAACTGTTGGAGAGCCTTGAGGACAGCGTTTGGGAACCTCTGTCCAAGTCATTTGCCATTTTCAACAACCCGCTCATTCCCCACCTACTAGTCTGTCCCCACAATCCAGTGTTACCACATCTTAAGTAGTTCTATATACTACCTACTATGATTATACCTATTGTGGCAGTATCACCAGACATAGCGCTGTGAGCTGTGTGGGGCAGAAGAGATCAGTCCACACAAAGGAGAAAAAGATTGTGGGAAGATATGTAATTGCTGCAGGGTGGAGAGAGCTCAGGTGTGGGCTGGTGAGAAGGCAGACCAGTCAGGCTGCCGTTGGAGACAGTCTAAGTGGGACTGTGGCAGCCAGAGAGCCCAGTGAAGCTAAGCAAAGCCACTGGGGGTCAGGGGGCCGAGTCAGACCTGCAGTAGGCAGAAGGGGACCACAAACCTCTCAGACTGTGTGACATTAAAGCAGCTAAGCTGCAGGCTGAGGAAGCCAGAGCCTATACCTGGAGGAGACAGGAAAGGCCACCAAGACTTTCTGTTTTGTATAGATGTGGCAGCCAAGCCAAGCCAGGCTGGAGCTGGCAATAGACCTGCAGACTAGCTGCTATTGGCAGACTAGCTGCACCCTTATAGTCAGGGATCAAGAAGTGACTTAGGTGCTCTAAAAAGGGACCAGGTTGTTTATTATTTTCTGTTCATTTGTGCTGTACCTTATTTATGCTGGAAAGTAAAGCACCATTCCATTTATTTTACCTAAAAACTGGGCGTGGACTCTCATTACAGCACCTAAACACTGCACCAAACCACCCTCTACCAAGCTAATTACCCCGTTATCATCACACTACTTTGTTTATCACACATCCTGCTGACACTGCATGCACACATGAAAGTGGGGACTGAATGGAATGTTAGCTGAGGCTGAAAGGGTTGATTGAGGGGAAGGAGTGTGATGGTTGTGTGGGACGATCATTTGTGCTACATAGCTGCTCAAGCCTTCAGTTGCATACCCTGCATGTGTGTAAGTGAACGCACATATCTACGCTTTAACAGCTCCACCCTTTTGCGCAAGACTGCAATTTCACTCCATGAAAGTGCTGAATCTGCAACTAACCACAGGGTGTGATGTCACTAATTAGAACAGCTGCATTGCTGTTAGAGAGATTAATTGGTAGAGTTTCAAGAGTTTTCTGATATTTTAGAATACTTGTGTTAGACGCTTTAATTGGACATTTTAAAGCTAAATACCTTGTCGTCTATGGAATACCTTAGCTTTTTGTAACATTAAAACAGTTAGAATTGGGGCGTGGTCTGGCTGTCTCTTTGGATGGACCAATTCTACTGCAGCTCCTGCTAGCCCCTAAAAAAGGAGCTGCTTTAACCCTCTGGCGGCAGCCCAAATCACTCACCCTCCTGCCTGAAGGTGCACGCTGTGTCCCCACTCCGTCCACCGGACCCTCCACAGCCCAGGTGAGCACCGGCGGTCTGGGGCCTACCTGCAGCCCAGAAGCCGCGGCCTGGAGCTTGATGCCCCGGCAGTGATGCACGTGATGCCATAGTCGCGGCCACCCGCGCTGGCCGTGGCTGATACACAGAGGGTGACGCTGCCTCCCTCCTTGCGGATCTTGCTCCTGCAACCCTCCTCTCACGAGCCCTGAGATGCGGCCCTGCGGATTACGTGAATATCAAGGACCCACCATTTTAGCTTCCAGACCCAGCTGCTAACCACAGACACTCGGTCTGCTGCCTGCCTCACAGTTGCTGGAGATCTGACCCAGTGGTCGCCCCTCTCTACATCCACTCAAAGACCTGTGGGTGGATCCCCCCCAGTGCCTGGAACCACTGAAGCAATTAGAATGTAGGACTTGAATTAGAGACATCTTTCTAATGACCTTCATCAGGCACATACTGTAAAGCTAAGTAGTCAATCTCACCCTCACCAGGCACCCTTGCCCCCTGGAGAGTTACAGATGTACCCCCCCTGATTCCCTGGTCATCATAACATATCAATGTAGTCTGCACTGATAATTCTCAGACCCTCAATTTCCCTCTGCACGGCCACTGTAACTGCAAGAGATTTGTGGGGTTCCCATATTAACTGCGACCTACCTGCAGATCTCCATTTTACTTCTGGGGGTTACACTGACTGCTCTCCAGCAAATCCAGTCTCCACAGCATCACCCCCCTCCCCCAATGGATATGTGTTATTGATATAAATATTTACGCTATTTGGGGGGCATGGCTTAGCAAGCAGACCGAGTGGATGTGTGCAGTTCCCGCATTGCCCACGTTTAAAACCACCCTGTCTGTACTCAATCGCGCTGAAATTAGCCCTAATTGGGATCCCTAAGCCCCTTTTGCTACCCGGTGCCGCTGACCAAGCTGAATAGTGGCCCTGAAGCGGGCATGAGCCACCGACTCGAGTGCGGCCTACCTGCCGCGGGCTCAAGTTTGAGCGACGCGCGGCCTGCTAGACACACCGCGTCCACCCCCACTGATCTCCGATATCAAATGGGGTGCCGCTGCCGCTCTCCACGAAGACCTCACCTCCACATAACCCCCTATCTCCCCCCACGAGCCCTGAGAAGCGGCGCTGTGATAGAGAACAGCAAGGAGCCGCCATCTTGGCCCACAGTCTCTCCTCCTTGCCACAAACACCTGGCCTGCTATCTATTTTACCTGCGTGTGGCTTCATACAGCAGGTGTTAACCTCTGCATCCCCAGTGACATGCTGCAGGGTGACTCTCTCTCACAGGTCCGGAATCATCACTAAGGACAGATTGTGAGACTTGTAACAGGGGCCTTCAACTGCCGAATGATACACAGCACATCAAGGTCAGTACCAGCCTACCCTACTCACAACTCACAACCTAACCTACTAGAGAGCTGCTACAAAAGGGGCGGCTGTCGATGTTGATCGCCCCTTTTTGTAGGCGGGCCGGAGGGGTGGTTTCCAAAATGGAGGCGTTCCTTTAGGAACGCCTACCGCTTTGTGGGCGGCCGCACTGACATCATCAGTGATGTCAGTGGGGAACTCCCTGCTCGATCAGAGCAGAAAGCTCCCTGGGGCTTGCGAGTGCCCAGACCCAACCTTAGGGTCTGGTCGCAAGCCACGGTGGTCGTGATGGTAATCACCATCGTGACCATCACCCTGGTCGCTAGCTAAGCTGTGGGTGCTAAATCTTATGAATCCCTATATAAAACTAACTACCCTACCCTCATCAGATCAATCCAAAGAGACCTGCAACAGTGGCAAACATATTTTCTTTGGGTGGGTCGCATCAACGCCGTAAAAATGAACAGTCTCTCCAAATTATTATACCTTTTTCAAACTCTCCCTGTCCCTATCCTTTGTCACACCCTCAATTCCCTACAAACCAATCTCTGTAAATTTATTTGGAATTATCGAAAACCCCGGATTCGGCGAGACATACTCTTTAAATGTTCTCGGGACGGAGGTTTGGGATTGCCCTCTCTACATCCTACTACAACGCGACCCGGTTGAGCAAGATGTCCGCATGGCATTCACCTCGCCATGTTAAGAGATGGGTCGACCTGGAGAGTGATTTGGTGGATTTACATTCGGTCTCTTACTTACCCTGGTTGCCCCGTAAACATAGACC
Organism: Taudactylus pleione; assembly: GCA_031769625.1. NCBI lineage: Eukaryota > Metazoa > Chordata > Amphibia > Anura > Myobatrachidae > Taudactylus > Taudactylus pleione. The sequence continues at coordinate 9,656,222 of JAUIMM010000759.1, forward strand.
TAGATCTGCTCTTCTATTTCCCACTATAAAACTGACACTCAGTAACTGGGACTCACTCAACAAAAAACTAAATCTTTCTACACGCCCCTCCTCTCTAACCCCCATTTGGAACAATCCTGCATTCCCCCCAAGTCTATCTCAAAAAATGGCAGGTCCCTGGATATTAGCAGGCGTCACAAGGTTTCACCATATAATTGAAGCTTCCTTGCCTAGGTCCTTTTCGGACATTCAAGACAAGCATAAAATAGCCCATAAACTTCATTATCAATATCTACAAATCAGACATTTTACCACCTCAATTCCTCACGCCCACTCCCCCCCTACTCCTATAGACAGACTATGTATTTACAGACATCACGACAAGGGAACTATATCGCACCTTTATCACTCTATATTGGCATTGGAGTCTCCTCCACTTGAAACACACAAGAGGGCTTGGGAGATGGATCTCCCTTGGGAAAGAAACATTAGCGTGGCCATCCACGAGAACTCCTATAAGGTGTATTCCAGATGGTATTTAGTGCCAGTACGTCTACACCAGATCTATCCCAGCTCCTCTAACTTCTGCTGGAGAGGTTGTGGCCAAGTGGGAAAATTTTTTCACATCTGGTGGACGTGTCCTTTAATTGTCCCATTTTGGAACATTGTCCGTACCCTCCTATCTCAAGTTACTAACAACCCGACTTCTCCCACTCCAGCTAACTTTGTACTATGTGCTCCGATTGACTTCATCCCCAATACCTCCAACAAACTAGTTCTTTATATCTCTTGCGCTGCCAAGTATCAAATTGCCTGTAACTGGAAAGTACAGTGTACCCCCAGTCGCCAGGAACTCATGAACAGAATTTCGTTCATAGCAAAAATGGAATATACAAGTCTATGGAACAATAACGTCCAGAAGTTCCACACAGTGTGGAATTCCTGGTATACTTTTCATAAATTGCCTCTCCCAGGACTAGGTTAGCTTCAACATTATTCTCCCTTTCACAATCATACATCAATGTGCGTTCACATTTATTTTACTACTCGCTCGCTCCTAATCTTCCCCTTTCCCCTCTACCCCCCTTTTTCTTATTGTTTTATTCTCCCCCACCCCCCTTCTTCTTTACAAACTTTCTCTAGTTTCTTTTTTTGCAGGTCTTTTTTTCTCTTGATTATTTATGTATGTCAGGCAAATGATTATAGCCTATTGAATAGCCATTTATTTTCTGACAAATTGTTACTGATTGTTTATTTTTTATATGTTCCGTCCTAATATTTTATATTATGACAATTGTATTACTCATTGCATTGTTATATCTGTTCAATAAACGAATACAAAAAAAAAAAAGTTAGAATTATAATTTTAAAAACAAGTACTTGAAATTCTCTCCCATTACCCACCAGTATTTCCATCACATACCACCGGCCTGCTCAACATTTTTCTATCAAATGCAACCCCAGACCACCAGTCTATATATCAAGTGCTAAGCCCTGACCACCAGATTTTCTATAGCATGCCATCCCCTGCCACGTGCTTCTCTCACAAGTACCCTGTCAATTAGCCAACACTTTCTAACAGGTCATGCAAACTCCACAGGCAAACATTAGCAGTGGAGTGGGTTGTACTGAAGGGCACAGTGGCAGAGGATACCATCTTTCCAACAATTCAGTTTGTATCTCTGCTCTGCTTGAACTATCCTGGTCACCTGTCAGTGCTTTTATTGTATAGTGAAGACGCAAAGGTGCAAAAACAGACCAGCCACAAAGTTGTAGGACACATAAGCTCACAGAATGGAACCACAAAATCTTTAAGTGCATATAAAATATTTGTCCTCTCATGCAACATTCATTACCGAGTTTCAAAGAGCCTCTGGAAGAAACATCAGCACAGGAACATATATTGTGAGCTTCATTAACTGGGTTTCCATAAGCCACATATCATGTGCAATCATCGGATAGGGTTGTATAAAGCTCACTGGCATTGCATACTAGAGCAGTGGAAATGTGTTTTCTGGAGTTAGTCCTGCTTCACCATCACCAGATGAGTTAGGCAGTTGACAAAAGAACAATTCGTGCCCAAACATGTACTGCCATCTACAAAGAAGGGGTAAGGTGGTATAATTGTCTGGGACAGTTTTTCATTGTTGGGCCTGAACTACAGTATGTTCCCCTGTGCTTCCTTTGTTGTAAGCAAGGCATACATGACAATTGCCCTATGCACAAAGCAAGGTCCATCAAAAAATGGTTTGCCAAGTTTGGAGTGGAAGGACGTGACTAGTTTGCACAAAGCTGTGACCTTATTCTGATTGACAACTTTGGGAAGAATTAGAATGCCAATTGCCAGCCACACACTACCATTACACTATGCAAGCCTCATATATGTACAGTAACTGACACTATGTACATCTTGTTAGACTCATACAAGTATGTCCTGTTGGCCTCATATGTACAGTAACTAATACCCAGCACAATACACAAACCATAAAACTGACCTAACTATGCGGGCCTCATATGTAAAGTCATTGATACTTAGCATATTACATAGACCACATACTGACGTAACACTGTGCTATGAGCAGAAACTATACAACTACTCTGGAGACCGCTTTCGGGAATCATAGCTCGCTTGATGTTTTCTTCGCAATTGTATAGTGCTATTCTTTATTTTCTTTCTACACTTCTGACCATTTAAAACACTCTCTGGGGTATATTTACTAAAGTGCGGGTTTTTAGAAGTGGAGTTGTTGCCCATAGCAACCAATCAGATTCTAGCTATTATATTCTATAAGGTGCTAGATAAATGATAAGTAGAATCTGATTGATTGCTATGAGCAACAACTTCATTTCTAAAAACCCACACTAAATATACCCCTCTGCCTTAGGCTCAAAACAATTGTTCTTTTTTTTGTATATTCTGTTTTTATTAAGATATACAAATAAACATCAACAATATAGACATTACACATCTGAGATAGTACATAGCAGAACTTGCTCGGAAAAGCAATTGAAAAAACACAATAATAATAATATACTGCATACAAAGTAGAAACTGTCTCATAGAGAACATAGACAACAAAACAAAAAAGAAAAAAGACAAAAACCCAACTTAAAACTGGAAAAAATATATATATAAAAAAGAGTGAGGAAGGGATCATCTCAAATAAGAAAAATATATAGTAACTTTATAAGAGTTATGAATCATATGATAGTTGAGTTGGAAGACATATAATTCTTATAATTATCTGTGGATTTATACTCTATCAATATTTGGTTCCCTTAGTTAAAGTCAGAAAATTTATCTGAATAGGAGTACAAAATATCTTCCATTGACATGAAGTAGTCAAGTCTTTACATGTAGGTGGTGTTGTAGATTTCCAGAGTACAGGAATAACAACGCGTGCTGCGTTACTGAGGTGACGAAGCAAAGGCTTTCTGAACTGGGCTACCAGAGTTGTAGAGTGGTTAAGTAACCAGAATTCTGGGCCTGTGCGAACAGATCTGCCTAAAATTTTTTGGGATACAGAAGTAACATCTGACCAAAAATTTGATAGAAGGGGACAATCCCACCAAATAGGTCACAGGGTGCCTAGAGCATTAGAACATCTCCAGCAAGAACTGGGTACAGATGGGAATATGGGACCTCATTCAGAGGGAGTGATAGGTCGCACCCAAAGTGATCGAGAATATGCAAAACGAGCGCTCAGTAGCAACGCTCATCGTAAGCGCGGAAACACCCACAACAATGAAAGCACACCTTCTATCTCTACGGCTAATTCAGAGTCGGTCGCAGGCGGCAACCTACGTCAGAACGATTAACACCTGTTACATTGTTAATTGCCTGCAAACATCGGTTGAGGCAGAAACCATCGCCAGCACTCGCAATGCTTAAGGTAGACCCTGGGCTACCCTTAGCTCTGCGAGCAGTAGCGTCGTTATTGCAACGAAATGACGTGTGTGATGACTCGCTCAGTAATATATGCACGCCCTTAAAACGCCCTTTTTAAGGTCACCCATGCCTGCGTGCGCACCACCACACCCCTGTTCACAAGCACCTTCCCCTCTAACCACCCACAAACGGCACGAAATGTCAATCACAGCTACGACCTCGTAGTGACTAGCGAGCAAGAGGATTGCGGTTGGGAAGACAAGCTTGCGCACGCGCACTGCCATGTACACGCATGCGCAGTTGAAAAAAACATCACTCGCTACGACAAATCGCTCTGTGCGACCGCCTCTGAATGAGATCCATGGTGTTTAGCAAAGCTGGATGTCTGTACCATCTCATTAAAATCTTACACGGTGTCTCCCTAATAGTTATACAAATAAAGCTAGTGTGAGCTTTAAGAAAAGTTGTCTGCCATTCTGAATCAGAGAAGTAGATGCCTAGATCCTTTTCCCAGGTTTTGGCCGAGGGTGGGATTGAGGAAAACTGGCTAGATAATAGCAATTGGTAAAGAGCAGACACTGTATGAGAAGGGGATAGAGAGACACAGGACCTCATTCAGAGGCGGTCGTTAGTTGCAAGCGGTCGCATTGAATCAGGGCGGCCACTTGCATCCTGAACGGCGGCCTACTTGTCCATCGCTAAACGCTTAACGTCCGACCAGGTTGATGGTCACGATGCTGAACACCATCGCGACCATCGGGGCTTACAACCAGTCCCCAAGGTTGGGTCTGGGCACTCGTAAGCCCCAGGAAGCTTCCTGCTCTGAAAGAGCAGGAAACTCCCCACTGACATCACTGATGATGTCAGTGCGGCCGCCCACAAAACGGTAGGCGTTCGTTAAGGAACGCCTCCGTTTTGGAAACCACCCCCCCCCCCGGCCCGCCTACAAAACGGGGCAAGCTGTCGATCCAGGAAGTTCCATGGAATCTCTGTCTGAGGAAGAAAGAGTAGGAAGAGAGACTGTATAGAGATAATCTAGTAAATCTTGTGAAGAAGGTGGTGTTGGAAATCCAGAAGAGGAACCCGCCAGATTATAAAGGGTAGAGTAGTAATATCTAAAGCAGGAAGCAATTTTCAATGTCAAAAAGTGGGTTTTGCCTGAATTGTCTTTAATATTAGGTACAAATCCAGATGTTCGCTGGGCTCGCAAGGCCAGGGCTAAAAGCTTCCCTGGTTTGTTCCCCCATTGGTAGAACCGGCTTTTACATTTCCACAGGGATGATTATATTTTATCAGAAAGCAACTTGTTGAGAGCTATTCGAGACTCTGAAAGTTCCAGGTAGGTGTCGCCACAAAGGGAAGATTTGTGAGAGGACCCAAGCAGGCTAATACGCTGAAGCAAGGCTGAAACCTGTACGGATCTCTATTTTTTAATATAAGAACCAAGATGGATGATTTTGCCTCTCAGGACACACTTATGAGCTTCCCAAACTAATATGGGAGACAACAGAGGTGTCGTTATGTGCTAGGCAGTGAGAGAGAGCCGAATCAATCTCAGCCCTGAAATAAGCATCTTGTAGGAGAGATTCATTAAGCCGCCAAGTCCACTGACCTGGAGGATAGGTAATGCCAATTGTAAAGAAATTGGGGCATGATCTGACCAGGTAATCGACCTGATAGTAGCGTCAGTGAGCATGTGGAGGAATCTGTTTATCACGAATAGATAATCTAAAAACAGGAGTAGGTCTTATGGGGGTGGGAGTAGAACGGGTAGTCGCGACCAGTAGGGTGTAAAATTCTCCAAGAGAGTCGGCCGGCTGGTGATCATGGAAACTCCGTCGAACTTGAAGATATTTAATTTGCAAAAATCGATGGGAGCAATTAGAGGTATGAAGCATGGGGTCTAGGGTCCAATTGAGATCTTCCCCTAAAACTGTAATACATTTTACCAAAGGATCGACTTGGTCTATGCTTAATACCTTTTACCAAAGGATCGACTTGGTCTATGGCTGTCTTTAAGGTGTGTTGGACTTGATTAGGGGCATGAGTATTAATAAATGTAAAGGCTTGGTTAAAAAGCTTACAGGTGAGTAGAAGCAGTCTGTCTGGGATCAACTTATGAACTATAACATCAGTGACAGGTAATCTCTGTTAAAAAAGAATAGCTACACCTTTAGATTTCCCTTCAGGACTATTGTTAAAGAAAGCTGTGGGAAAACGATGATCATAAAGAGAAGGTGTATGCAGGCCAGATTTAAAGTGGGTCTTGTATCATTGCCACATCTACCCTACCAGCCCATAAAGAGCGTACTAGCTTACACCTTTTTCCAGGGATGTTAAGACCTTGAGCGTTAATAGAAAAAACTAAGTTTAGTGGCTGCAGTCATCATGTGAAACTTGGGGAAAGTATGGTGGCGATCCTTGGGGCAAGAAAAGAAAAAAAGGAAAGTGAGAGGAAAAATAAATCAACATCAAAAACAATGAAATTCCTGCATCTGTAAAATAATCCAGAGTCTCAGTAGGCAATAACATAAGGTGCGGGTACTGGACCTAGACAGAAAAATTAAGAAAAACAGAGAGAAACCACAAGAAATATACAGCAAAAAGAACCTCAGGTGTCTTCCAGCTTAGTTGGATCGGGAAGATTTCTCGGTCACCGTCTTGAGTGTTGGACCCGTTTCCAAGAAGAGCGTGGTTCCAGATGAACAGGCAAATCCAGTTAAGCCAAGGGATCTCTCCATTCGGGCTTCTCAACCAGGGGTAGGCCCAGTGTAGAACAGAATGAAGGAATATCTGATGGAGTGTGGAGTGAATGTGTTTTACCGGAAAAAGTTACTTGAAGGTGGAATGGAAAACCCCAGCGGTATCTCAGCTGGCGTTAGCGGAGCTCATCAGTCAATGGTTTTAAGGTTCTATGTAGCTGCAATATTGCCATTGAAGTCCACTCCATCCAACTGTCGAACTTTACGCATGATCTCTTCTTTTTGATAAAAATAGTGTAATCTGCAAAGGATCATTACCGAGGATTTCATTAAAAATCTTCGTGAGAGCGTCGATTAGGTTAGGGGGTTTGAACTTCTTCGGGAAGGCCTCAAATACAGATATTATTCCATCTCCCTCTATTGTCGAGATCGTCCAACCTAGACTTTAAGGACTCTAGTTCCGCAGATTGGGATGAGATGACATCAGACAATTTAGAGAGAGTAGTATCTGTGGATTCTTGACTCTCTTCCAGAGATGTAAGGTGATCTGAGAGTATTGGCAGCTCTTGCTTAAGAGATGCCTTTTCTTGCCTGAGGGTGGTTTGCAGATCTTGTTTAGTAGGTTGTGTTCTGATATAAGTCAATATTTCCTTAATCTCATTACCCAGTGTGGAAGAGGGCTGGAGGGATGGGTCCTCAGCAGAATAAGGGCTCAGTGGGTTGGAGGGTGCAAAAGAAGGGTCAGAGGAGTCCAGGGTAGAACCCTCTTTAGAAGGAGTCAGAAGAAGAAACGGTCTCAAGTCAAGTTGAGAGAAGTCATTCCGGGGAAGATTATGTTCTTTTTCTGAGCTTATTTCTTATCTTTTCCCATAGCTAGAGATAATTTGCTAATTTAGGTTATGAATGGGCTGATGTAGCGGTGGGAACATAAAGATGTCACATAGAAGGACATCTTTATGGTCATTCGCTAGGCCGCCATTGCAGACATCGTGAGCACATCCTCAATAACAGGAAATTGAGCACTGGACATCTTATATATAAAGGCAGTGATGTGGAGGGGCTTATGGATATGAGCATCCAGAAATATTATAATGATATAGATAGAAAGTACACTACAAAGAAAAAATATGTGCTTAAATAGTGTGGTTATTACAATATGAATCAGGATGCACACTATATAATAAAAGGCAGCTTTGCGCCAACAGAAAAATTGTTTAAAAAATGGCCCTGAGTGCCATAAAATATTACATCTCCCAGTAGTGTAAAAGCCCACGGTGCAAGTAAACATATAGGGCGGACAGGGCGCAATCCGCAAAGACACAAGGAGTGTCTACTGATTCCGCAGTCAGCAAAGCAAGCCTCAGGAATGCAGAAGGGTTGGTAGAGAGCCCCTACATCCACAAGGGAGCTGTACAGTATATAGGGTGTAAACAGGACGCTGCTCAGGAGCTGATTGAAAACACGTCTGATCCAGAGACCAGCCAGGCCACGCCCCCCAAAATTTGTTCTTTACAAATCATTTACATATGCAACAAGCATCAGACGACTTCCGTTTAACGCTGGACTATAAAACAATCTGCTCAGTGTAATTTGTACAGGTGTAATATTAAAGTTAAACCCTAAAAAATTCATAAGTTTTACTTAGGTTTATAGATAAGTCATTGTAAATACAATAAAGATGCGTATTTCAAACTGCTACTAAGTTGTGACATAAATTGTAAGTTTTTATGTTGTTAGGACCTGTAACAGCTGTTTAATAGCTGTTACTGCTAGGTATGAGTATACAGTCTATCGTGACCCAAGGGCACTGGGAAATATTGCTGAGAAACAACTGACGCGTCAGAAAAAGGGACACCCTATTTCTGTCTGCAAGAGACCATGTCAGAAATCCAGCAATGTACCACCCAAAACAAGTTGTTTGTGTTTTTGAACATCAAGAATTGTACTGCTGTGAAAAAATGTATGCTGTGCCCCCTAAGCCAAGGGGAAGAGTCTTTTTTTGAAAACTATTTGAGCAATAAACATCTTGCGTTTACAACTACATATCTGAATCATGCAACAACAGAATTGCGCCAAACACTACTCCATTCTCCGGCTGCCTCCAAGCTCAAGCCCTCTGCCAGCTACCAAGCAGGGCCTGGTCCATTAAAGGATCAGTGGGAATCAGCCGACACCAATCAGGAGTTGTGGCTGCGGCTTTGCTACGCATACGCAGCAGAGGCGGTTCCAGGTGCTGATGTAAGAGCCTGGGAGAAATGGTTCCAGGTGCCAGTGTAGGAGCCTGGGTGTACGTAACTGGTACCAGGTGCCGATTGTAGAAGTTTGATGGTAGCAGCAAAGTCACATGCCCATGGCGCAGTGGGTGGAGTCAGTAATAGGTGGTTACTGATGGTAAGCGGGGGTTCTCTCAACAATAAATATATAATAAAAATGTTTACTCAGTTTGCTGCTAAAAGAATGAACAGACTATCCAAAATTCGTACAAGGGACTGAAAAATAAGTAATGATGCATAATGATAAATAAGTAATAATAACCAGGGTGCAGTTCCTGCATAGCAGCATCCTAAATGCACACTAGATGGTGCTAGATAGTAAGAAATAGTGTTTTATCCGGCCTGTGCAGAAGTTCCTGCTTTCACTGCAACCTTCCTGCCTCTATAGAACATTACGTTTCAGTCTGCATTGCAATGACAATAATGGGTCTATTTAATAAGCTGATAAAAGCCCCTTGTCTAGTGTTTTCCCCAGAGAGAAGACTCTTCCAAACTCTTCTCAATTTATTAACATGCTTAAGGGGCCTATGGATCAAGCTTTTTTTTTTTTACATTAACTTGTATAGAAACTGCAGCTCACACAGTTTCTACATAATTGAATGTAAACAAGTTCCCCTTCATAAAAACTCCTGTATGTAGGTGATTGAGTGGTAAAAAGTGTGTATAACATATATGTCCTCCGACAGGAGGCTGGCTAGGTCATGGGGTGGGCACAGTCATTCCACTATACAGGGCATTTCCACCTCCCTCCCTCTATGGCCTTGCTACTCCACCACTATGCCCCATTCCCTCCTGGTTCTGCCTGTCACCTCCAGGGCTGCCAAGAAAAAGTGTGGGCCCGGATACAGCAATATTCTGTGGGACCACAGCATGTTGGGCATTGCTGCACACATTTATGGGTGGGTCTAGCATGTGAGATGCACCCACTCACAGGACAATGGCATAGCACCCAGCAGCTGGGACTAAAGTATTCACTACTGTATTAGGATGGCGGGACAGTCCCATAATAGCTGCATTTTTAGCAGGATGTATTTAGATGTTAAAATGGAACACAGAAATGAAAGCGAGTAGTTGACATCACTGTCTATTAAAGAATAGTAAACTAAATTAGCTTCAACCTGCACCAGGCAGCCAGCAAACGGTTCTCACGCTTTAGTGAAAGGCAGCCTCAAGCTGGTCAGCACAAGCCCAGTAAAAGCCCACCATTGAAAAGTGGTCACCAAAACATTTTCTACATAGGAAAAAAATAAAATAAAATAAATCTTTCTTGACCCAATGAGGGGCATTAGGCAGTCATTCGAGCCTTCACCTTCAGCCACCAGCTTTCTTTGATTAAGTTTATTATTTAGGCTTATTACAGAGATTAGATAATGTTTGAAGGTTAGCATGCACCATGTGTGACCTCTAATTGTATCAGGGATTGCTGTCACCAATTCATATTATAAAACAGAGATGGGCCGTATAAGGCCCGCGGAATCATTTGGTCTGGCCCTCAGAGCTTTTTTCTGCTAGCCTCATCTGGCTAGCAGGGTGTCTAGAATTGCACCCTGCAGCCAGAATCTACAGAATGCAGCAGTACTGCCTGGAGTGTCCATAGGACGCTTCAGACACCCTGCTGCCCTTACAGCTCCCCAGAGCATTCTCAGGATGCTCCGGGCATTGCTGTTATCACCGGCGAATGTGGCCCCACTCCGTGTGTGATAACAAATCATTTTATATATATCTAAAAAGGTTCCCCACCCCTGCTAATACACAATGCTTACTATTATAGATTAGGCCACTAATTATATGGGTCCAAAATGATTAATGGTCTTAAATACTGAAGAAGTTGACCAGCAAAGCTCTGATTAACATAGGATACATTTACCGGTTTCAAAGACTTTTTGTGATGTAAGAAAAAAAATATGAGATATGGTAAGAACTTACCCTTGTTATCTCTATTTCTACGAAGTCCATAGGGTTCCACATGATACCTTGGGGTATAGGTAATGACGTCAGTCGCAGGGCACCAAAGAGTTAAGCTTTCAGCCTCCCAGGATGCACTAGGTCCCCCTCCTATACCCCGCCCCCGGGCCAAGGCACCTCAGTTAGTTACCAAGCCATAGGCCGGAGGAGGAGAAGGAAGAGAGAGAACAAAGATCTGGACACATACAAGAATCACATTCTCACCAGAGGGAGACGGAAAACCGGTGACCAGAGCAAAGCCCATCTGCAGCACAGGTGCGACAGGGCGGGAGTCCTGTGGAACCCTATGGACTTCGTAGAAATAGAGATAACAAGGGTAAGTTCTTACCATATCTCATATTTTCTACTTCAGGGTCCATAGGGTATCCACAGGATACCTTGGGGATGTCCCAAAGCAGTATCCTTTAAGGGTGGGGACGCTCCTGTGCAGAAAGGAGAATCCGCCGCCCGAAGGAAGCATCCTGAGAGGCGAAGGTGTCAAACCTGTAGTACCTCACGAAGGTATGGACAGAAGACCACGTAGCAGCCTTGCAGATCTGAACTGCCGAGGCACCACGTCGAGCTGCCCACGAAGGACCCACAGACCTAGTGGAATGAGCCTTCAGAGAAGGAGGGACCGGTAGGCCTTCATGAAGATGAGCTTCAGAAATAGCCATACGGATCCAGGCTGCCAAAGTTTGCTTTGAAGCAGGCCAACCCTTTTTACGGAAGCCATAGAGGACAAACAAAGCGTCCGACTTCCTAAACGAAGAAGTGCGGTCAACATAAGTCCTTAAGGCCCGCACAACATCCAAAGAGGCCTCACCCACGGAAAGACCCGGTGAGTTAAAGGCCGGAACAACTATTTCCTCGTTAACATGAAACTGGGAAACAACTTTGGGAAGAAACTCGGGCCGAGTGCGGAGTACTGCCCTGTTCCCATAAAAAACCAAGAAAGGGGGTCTACAAGAAAGAGCCCCTAACTCAGAAACACGTCTGGCCGAAGCAATGGCCAGAAGGAAAACAGTCTTAGCTGTTAGCCATTTAAGATCCACTGAGCCCAGTGGTTCAAACGGCGGTCCTTGGAGAGCCCTCAGGACCACAGCCAAATCCCAAGGCGCCACAGGTGGAACAAAGGGCGGCTGAATGCGGAGAACACCCTGCATAAAGGTGCGCACATCCGGGATTGTAGCAATCCTACGGTGAAACCAGACAGATAGGGCCGAAACCTGTACCTTCAAAGAAGCAAGGCGAAGCCCATGATCTAGTCCCGCTTGCAGGAAGGCGAGAATCCGAGACAGACGAAACTCCCGCGGTGCATAACCTCTCGGTCGACACCACTGGAAGAACGTATGCCACACGCGATGGTATATCCTCGCGGAAGACGGTTTCCGAGCTCGTAACATGGTACGCACCACAGAGCTGGAAAACCCCCGGGACCTCAGCATGGCCGTCTCAACAGCCACGCCGTCAAAGACAGCCGAGTCAGGTCCGGGTGAAGGCAAGGACCCTGAGACAGAAGGTCCGGTCGTAGCGGCAACCGCAGAGGACTGTCCACGGACAGACCCTGAAGGTCTGAGAACCAGTGCCGTCTGGGCCACGCGGGAGCTATCAACAGGAGCGTCCCTCCTTCCTGTTTGAATTTCCGGATTACCCGTGGAAGAAGGGAGACCGGAGGGAACAGGTATGCGAACCGGAACGTCCACCGGACGGACAGAGCATCCACCAGAGACGCCCCTTCGTCTATTGTGCGAGACCCGTACACCGGCAACTTGTTGTTGTGCCGGGACGCCATGAGGTCGATTTCTGGAAGACCCCACCTGTCCACAAGTAGTTGAAAAACGTCCGGGTGCAGGGACCATTCCCCCGGATGAACGTCCTGGCGACTTAGAAAGTCCGCCTCCCAATTGAGTACTCCCGGGATGAAGACCGCTGATATGGCTGGAAGATTGCGCTCCGCCCAAACCAGGATCCGAGAGACCTCTACGAGAGCCGCCCGACTGCGAGTTCCTCCTTGCCTGTTTATGTAGGCCACGGTGGTAGCGTTGTCCGACTGGACCTGCACCGGGCGACCCTGGAGAAACCGCTGTGCCTGCTGGAGAGCATTGAAGACCGCACGGAGTTCCAAGATATTTATTGGAAGCTCCGCTTCTGTCGGCGTCCACCTGCCCTGGAACAAGTGTGGACCCGAAACTGCTCCCCAGCCCCGAAGACTGGCGTCCGTTGTCAACAGGACCCAATTTGGAACCCAGAACGGACGTCCCTTGTTGAGGTGGGTCGTCTGTAACCACCAAGTAAGGGACAGGCGAACCTCCTGGGTGAGCACAATCGTCTGGGACTTCAGAGACTGAGTCAGCCCGTTCCACTTGGACAGGATCAGGTGCTGCAGAGGTCTGGAGTGAACCTGGGCGTATTCCACCATGTCGAACACCGACACCATGGAGCCCAGAACCTCATCGCCGAGTGTAAGGACACCCGGCGGCTGTGCAGGCAACTGCGCACCCTTGACTGTAAAGCAGAGATCTTGTCCTCCGTCACGAAGATCCTTTGCTGTCCCGAGTCCAATAAGGCTCCAAGATGCAGAATCCTCCGAGACGGGATTAGAGTGGACTTCTGCCAGTTGATTAGCCAGCCGTGCCGTTGCAGCAGTGCAATGGTCAGGTCCAAGTGGCGTAACAGGAGCTCTGGAGATCCTGCCACCAATAACAGGTCGTCCAAATACGGTAACATGCGGACTCCCTGCAGCCGCAGAGAAGCCGCCATGACCGCCATCACCTTGGTGAAAACACGTGGTGCTGTTGCCAGGCCAAAAGGTAACGCCCGAAACTGGAAGTGGTCGCTGCGGATTGCAAACCTGAGGAACTGTTGATGGCGCAAAAGAATAGGGACATGCAGGTAAGCGTCCTGTATGTCCAATGACACCAAGTAGTCCCCAGGTTCCAGCGCCAGAATGATGGACCGTAGGGTCTCCATCCGAAACTTCGGGACCCGCAAAGACTTGTTGAGTGCTTTGAGGTTGAGAATCGGACGATATGACCCATTGGGTTTCTGTACCAAAAATAGATTTGAATAGAAACCCTGGCCCCTCTGGGAGAATGGAACAGGCACTATAACTCCAGCCTGGAGCATAGTGTGCAATACCTTCCGCAGCTCCGTAGCCTTGTTCCGGTCTGATGGGAGACCCGTGGTGAAGAAGCGAGCCGGGGGTCTGTGCCGGAAGGAGAGGGCGTATCCGTGGGAAACCACCTCCAGAACCCAAGTGTCTGTCGTAGTGGTCGACCAACACTGGGCGAACTGTAGCAGGCGGCCTCCCACCCTGGGATCCCCCAAAGGGAGGCCCGGACCGTCAGGCCGCAGGCTTGTCATCTGGCTTGGGGGCCGGACGTCTGGTACTCCATGCCTGCTTCCGGGGCTTGACCGATTTCTTAGGGCCAGCCTGTCGAGGAAACGACTGTGGTTTGGGCCTGCCCTGGGCCCTAGATGACCGAAAGGACGATGGTCCCGAACCAGAAGGAGCAGCGGCCGACGGGAGACAAGCAGATTTGGCTGCCGCCAGCGTGGCCACAATCTTATCCAGATCCGGACCGAAGAGAACTTCTCCGGTAAACGGCAACGCTTCCAGACCTTTCTTGGAATCTGCGTCCGCCTTCCAGGATCGCAGCCACAAGGTGCGACGAGCAGCTACCGCTGCTGAAGAAATTCTAGACACCAGAGTACTAATGTCTAGAGCCGCCTCGTTGATGTAGGTGGCCGAATCACGGAGATTGCCAATCAACTCCGCCTGTTCGGCCGGACAGTCGGATTCAAAAGAAGCCTCTAATGAATCCGCCCAGCGCTCCATCGCTCTGGCAACCCAGCAAATGGCCATAGCCGGCCGTATTGCCCCCCCTGCAAGGGAATAAGCGGACTTCAGGCAGATTTCTACCTTGCGGTCCGTAGCATCCTTAAGGGAGGACATGGATGGCATCGGCAATGTGGCACTACGGACAAGACGGGTCACGTGAGAATCCACCTGTGGAGGGGATTCCCACTTAGCAAAATAATTATCCGCGAACGGATAAGCCACCGCCAGGCGTCTCTGCGGCTGGTATCTTTTGCCAGGTTGTTTCCACGCCTCCTCTAAATGGTCCACCAACTGACCCGAAAGAGGAAAGACTGTGGCATCGCCCTTCACATCTTTGAAAAAGGCATACTTAGATTTAGCCGCTGGGGGAACTTCGTCCTCAATCACCAAGGCTGTGCGGACCGCCCGAATAAGTCCAGGAATATATACTTTGGACTTAGCACCAGCGTCCTTAGTATGGAGAGGTTCCTGATCGTAAGGATCCAGAATCTCCCCATCATCAGACGTCCCTTCGTCATCCTCATAAGGAGCGGACAGAGACGCCACCGGCCTTTTATGAGGCCGCATCACAGACTCCCCTTGCAACACATCCGACAAGTGTTGTACAGAACTCGTCAGGGAGTTAACCCACGCTGGCTCCTGAGAACCCGGGAGCGGGGAAATAGGGAGACTGTGGGGTACCACCAATTGTCGTGGGAACCCCTGCATGGGTGACGACACCACAGACTGCTGGGACAAACCCATCGGAGTAAACGCGGGCTGCGGAGCTAACTGGCCCACTAAAGCTGTTAATGCCTGAGCGAAACAAGCCCAGGGCGGCTCCTGTACCGGTGCTGTAACCGTAATAGGCCGCGCCATGGACAAACACTGCCGGCAAAGGCCCTCCGCGCTACCCTCCCCCTCCGCTAACGGTACTTTGCACGTGGTACACTGTAGCCGGAGGGGAAAATCACTTTCAGACATGATGGCACCACGTATGTGACCTCTCTCACCAATTAAGTATTAAATAGGCGAGAGACCACCCTGCAGCACCGCACCGCAAGGGCTTTAGCAGAAGAACAGGGACAGTAATAAAGCTGACAGTTTAGAGAAGAAAAGTTACAGGCAGCGCTAGCACAGTCACATACAATGCAGAGAAATAACAATTCCTGCACTAACAGCGCTGATTACTCAACTACACAGACACAGGGCCTGGTAGGACACAGCGCTGCATACACAGACCTGAGCCACAGCGGAGGAGAGGTATGCGGGGGGACCCAGACCACGATGCTTCCGTCCAGCGCTTCCAGCAGCGTTCACCATGCGTTCTGGAGAAGATGGCCGCCGAGGAGCAGAGAGGAGGCTGGCCTGGGGGAGGAGCGCTGCCACAGGACCAGTCGGCAGCATGCAGAGAGGGCTGTGTGCAGCGGGGGAGGCGCCGGCTGTGAGACAGGGAAGGCGCGCTCCCCTGGCATGCATTTAACCCCTGGGACGCCGCAGCGCTACCGCTCTGCTGCGGTCCGCTGTCCCAGGGGGTAGTGGAAGCGCAGGTTGGTCGCCTGGCTCCACGCTGCAGCCAGTCCCCAGGGAGCCCCCTGCCTGGGGACTTAGGACCATGTGATCAGCGGGGACCCACCGCGGGACCCCGCTGCTTACCTCTGTCCCCCTTGAATCCGGCCATGGTCCGGAGCATCTGGGGTCACCGCTAGCTGTGACCCCAGACGCCCACCAGCATCCCCGGATCAGTACCGGCGTTCTGGTACCGGCGGGGTGTAGGGAAGACAGCATGGACGTCAGGACTGACTGTCCATGCTGTTCATCCAGATGTGCAGCCACAGCTGCATGAAGAAAAAGCTTCAGGGGCTCTTCTAGCCCCCACTCCAACAGGTGCACTCGACTCCGGCCGGGCACCAAACTAAACTGAGGTGCCTTGGCCCGGGGGCGGGGTATAGGAGGGGGACCTAGTGCATCCTGGGAGGCTGAAAGCTTAACTCTTTGGTGCCCTGCGACTGACGTCACACCTATACCCCAAGGTATCCTGTGGATACCCTATGGACCCTGAAGTAGAAATATGAATCCACAACTGACATTTATTTACACAGGAAAGATGAGATAACAAAGACATAGGGCCAAATGTAATTGTTAACAGTACAAACATGCACTTTCTCGCACTTTTAAAAAGTGCGAGTTTGTCCTGCAACTCGCATATGCTCGAGGATACTACATATGCAAATATAGGCGAGTTTTGGGCTATGTAAACTGACACATTTTAATGCAACTAGCATTAAAAGCTGCGAGTTCTACAGAAGCCATCACAGATCAGTGAGATCTGTGACGGCTTCTGTGTGTGTTTAAAAGAAAAAAAAGATGTGCAGCCCCTACCCAAAAGCATAACCAGCCCCGTGCTCTGTCTAGCTTGTCCTGGTCCTGGGATTCTGTATATTAAGAACCAGCACAGGGCTTTGCTGAGCCAGTCATGGTTGTGGAAAAACAGGGGACAAAACTAGTAGGGGTCCCCTATAATCTCCATAACCAGCACCGGACTCTTTCTAGTGGGGGGGGGGGTAATGCCACTGCCAGGGAAAACCTTTCACTCGTTTCCTCGGCCAAAGCATTACCCCTATGGAGATTACAGGGTACCCCTACTCGTTTCGTCACGTTTTTCCACAACCAGGACTGGCGCAGCAAAGCCCTGTGCTGGTTCTTAATATACAGGGGCCCCCTATGCATTTTGGCCCCTGTATTTTTCGAACCAGGACAGGCTTTCTAAAGCCTGGGGCTGGTTATGCTTTTGAGGGGGTGGGGGGAGAATGGCTGCACGTCATTTTTTTTTAACAAAAAATATATCTTCATATGTACACACAGAAACTTGCACGTATCTCATGGATATGTGCATGTTTCTGTGTGTCACAAACTCTCGTGCGGATTGTGGATGCAACCCGTATTCAGGGAATTGGCTAGACCTATTCCTGAGGCGCGGAGTCTAATG
The DNA here is from genome assembly GCA_031769625.1 of Taudactylus pleione. Classification (NCBI taxonomy): domain Eukaryota; kingdom Metazoa; phylum Chordata; class Amphibia; order Anura; family Myobatrachidae; genus Taudactylus; species Taudactylus pleione. The sequence goes on from JAUIMM010000759.1 coordinate 9,673,821, forward strand.
TGCCGGCAGCATTCACCAGGAACCCTCGCAAGACGTTAAGGACTTGGCTGCGTCCGACACACAGGCCGCGGCCCTCAGGTTAGATTTCCCTTTACAGGTGCTGGTGAACGTAGTAGGAGTGCAGGAGAGTTTAGCGTAGTCGACAAGCTGGATCAGATCCAAACAGACGAAACGGTACCAGGGAGGAGGCGTAAACGGATCACAGAGAATAACAGAGGTCAGAACCAGATAATCAACGCAAATCCAGGGATCAGGCAGAATCAGAGTCACGAACAAGCCAAGGTCAGAACCAATAGTCAGGATATACACAGGAATGCCAGAGTATGGTAATGGAGCCTATACTCTGGCACTGAGGTACTCCTAGGAACTTCCTTATACAGGTCAGGGTTCAAGCCAGACCCAATCAGCAACTCCCTAACCATGCCCTGCCCACTTCTTTAATATACTTGCAGTACGGCACGCGCGCCCCTAGGGGAGCCATGACCGTCTGCACATTTGACAGGAGAAGCCCGCGGCAGCAGGGCCGGGATCTCCCTGCTTGCCGCTTGCCGGGAGGACAAGACAGGCAGCCCGGGAGGACGTAATTGGCAGCGGGCGCCAGGATCTCCCCACCCGCTGGCCATCAGGGAGTCAGTGCCACCGGACCCGGTAAGTGATGACCGGTGTCCGGCACACTGTGACACTGTGTTACTGTGACCTGCTCAGGATATATTGCTATCCTCAAGCTGGTCTATTATTTGGGGAGTTTTGGTTAACTTTTTATTTTCAGTTTCCAACTCGCACCCCATTACATTGAAAGAGCTGATTGTTTTAAATGGGAAAACATCTGGATGCGATTTTGATAATGGGGATTTTTAGTAACTCTGAAAAAATGCTAGTTCTAATGAACTGACACCCTATTACATTGGACAGTTATGAAAAAGTGCGAGTTTACCGCAAAACTCGCAATTTACCAAAACAGATACCCTATTACATTTGGCCCATAGTAATTGTATTTCATGGTACAAGGGGAAATTTCCAAATTATATTATAACCATTTCAACTTAAATCTTTTCTTAAAATATTATTACAAATTACATTGAAGAAAAAATAACTTACATTATTGTCCATGCTTTCAAATATTAACCCTCTGTTTATTTCATGAAGGCTTAAAAGAGTTCGGTTTGTAATGAAATGTTGAAAGGTGACAGCTTCAACATACTCTTGAAGACCTACAGAAAAAGACCGATTAAGTGTTACAGTATACATATTAAAGTGAATGGTATTATAAAACCAGAAACACTAGCATTTAATTTAAATAATTAAAAATGCATTATACATATAAGACAAAAATAAATGCAAAAAAGGAAAAAAAAATATATATATATATATGACTGTCTGATGCATCTCAATATGCATCCAGCAGTGGCGTAACGTGGGGGAGGTAGAGTAAGGTATGTGCCCTGGGCGCCGTCAGAGCGCCAACGCGTAGGGGAGCGCTGCGTGGTCCTGGATACCGGATTTCAAGTCAGTGTAGTGCGGTCCACGCTACATAGTACAAGCACTCGTACTACTCGCCAGCAGTGTGTTTGTTTTGGCAGCCAATGAGTAAGACAGACTCTCATTGGCTGCTGCACCAACTGCAGGAGCCGGGCTGGAGCTCACTCATGAACTCCGCCTTCCAGCTCCCGCAGTGGGTGATGGGAGAAACGTCATGACGTCTCTCCCATAGTGCAGAGGGGGACGGGAGGACGAGGGAGCGGACAGTGGCGGGCACGGCAGGAGCAGGGATTCAGGTGTTTTCTTTTTTTGTGTTTTTTATATAAGGGGCACTGCATAGAGGGGGAATACTACTTGGGGCACTGCATAGAGGGGGAATACTACTGGGGTCACTACATAAGGGGGACCACTACAGGGGGCACTGTAGGGGGACCACTACTGGGGGCACTGCATAGGGGGACCACTACTAGCAGCACTGTATAAGGGGCATTATTGGGGTCACTGTACAAGTAGCACTGCATAAGGGGCTCTACTACAGTGGGCATTGCAAGAGGGGCACTACTACTGGGGGCATTAAGGTGCATATGGAATGGAAAGACGACATGTCATGTTGACACCCCATTTTCCACTGGCCACACACACTGCGACATGTGACCACGCCCACTTTTTCAGAGCGCGCACATACTTAGGGGGGGGGGGGCCTCCATTTTTTTACTTGCTCTGGCTCCAAATGCCCTAGCTACGCCACTGCAAATTATCATCAGTGCATGTTATGTCCCGTGATGGATGGGGTTGTGGCTTGCAAGTTTTTGAAGCAAATATTCATACTCAATATAATACTGTAATACAGTGTTACATCTACAAGAGAGATTATTAATTATTAATAAATGCAGGAGTCCCATGTTCAATATAAAGGAGCCTACTTACCAAAGTAAATTTGCGTTAAATCCCCCAAAAACACACTTGGTGGATTTCTGCATATTTACAGTACCCCCTGAATGTATCTATCGGGAGACCACAGGAAATATCAGCGATATTTGCTGCGGCCCCCAGCTTTCGGTCGCAATAGCAGCCCCCATAGGTTTCTATTGCAAAAATCTATTACGAATTTATCAAACACCGGAATGCGATCCATTCTGAAGCTTCGCCCCAGTAGCTAACGCCAACTCTGTGAAATGAGAGCTTATGGAGCATCAAGTCGGGATACTCACCCAAGTATGTACATTTCATTTAGTCACAATTGTAAATCCTGTATAAGCTGTCCCAGCATCTCAGAAGTGCACATTCAGTTACATGCCTGTAATGCATGAGAAACTGGGTGTTTCCATTTGTGTTTGGGTGCATTTGCTTAAGTTTAATTTAGAGATGTGCTGGCTCGGTTTTATGATAAGCAAGCCCACCCAATCTTCATGGATCCAAATTAAACCAAGCGGCGGATCGGATTTGCCAACCTTGCTCGGATTCCAAATCGAGGCAAAACATCATCCTGGCGTCGGATTCTTATGGGTTTTGCATTCTATATAAGTCCTTCCCACGGTGATTCAGATGCCATTTCACACTGACTCCAGTCTGTGCGGTGTGCTAACGTGTCCAAAGATTCCAGTGCTGTGTCTATCCTCTCCACCTCCAGTGGCTGCTGCATGCTGTGTCCATCCACTCCCTGTGACCAGTGGCTGCTGCCGTGTCTATCCCCTCCCTGTGTCCAGTGGCTGCTGTATTGTGTCCATCCTGTCCACCTTCAGTGGCTGCTGCTGTGCTGTGTCCATCCACTCCACGTCCAGTGGCTGCTGCTGTGTCCATCCACTATTTTACTAGTTTAACGGTCACACACAGGGGTGCTGCAGTGACTCTGCAGGCTATACCCCACTGCGATAAAAACAGTGCGACTCCGCAGTTGTCATTTGTGGAAAAAGTAAAAAAAAATGTCCCGTGTGCGAAGTCCCCAGTGCATTTGTTCATGTACATATAAGCGCTGTGTCTCCACGTAGTGTGAGCTGAGAATTAAGAAAAAAATATATTTTCTATTGGTTTGTATTGTCTGTGTGCTGTCCCCCAAGCACAAACATAAAACGCTGTGTCTCCACAGCCAATTTATTTATTTTTTTTATTTGTTTTACTTTTATCAAAATATTTTTTGTGTGTGTATTATCCCTAATACACCTCATAAATGTACTACTGGGTGTGTTACCCAATTAAGGGGGGATAGTATGGCCAGCAGGTCAGCCTCCTAATATTTGTTAGTATAAAGGTGGGTACATATTAGACGATATGTCGCCTGATCCAACGGATCGGGCCCACATATTGTCGACATCAGCAAGTGTGTACGCAATATGTTGGCCCATGCGTGTTCCCGCAGGGTCGTTCATCACATCGACAAATCTGCCATACATGCTGCTCAATCTGACAATGTGATGAACAACCCCACGCATTTGAATGCAGCTGGTGAATGACATATCGTGTGGTCGTTCACCAAATCGCGCCGTGTGTATGGACCGCACAATATGTTGTCCGTCACATCGTGGGTTAGCTGGGTTCACAGGTCGTCTAAGATAGGTTGAGTTGGAGTTTGCTGCTCTACAGTGCAACTATTCATTTTCTTGGCTTCTCTGTCAACCCTTGTGAGGAATTCTTGGCTATTAACAATGTACTCTTATGGCCTTAAATTTAAATTTCTTAATCAATTGTAATTAATCAATGAATTAATGCACAACTTTCATACATTTTGGGTGCTTGTTTTTTAATAGCATTTTCCACTTTTCTGCATTGTTTTTTTATAGCAGTAATAAAATAATGATCAATTAATCAATCTCTTTTCCACTACATACTCTACCCCCCTTTACTGCTCTCGGGCCTCTGATCTAGTTCTTGATTGAAAACAATCAATAGCATTATATAGTTTATATTAAACCACCATCCTGTCTGCCACTGCGGTGCCGCTCTATTTCATAGATGTGCCACGTTGGAGGTTGAACTGCCACGTGTTTTTGCCGGCCACTGCTGCCAGCTAATATGTAATAAAAAACCAGCGCTCACAAATATTATATATATATATATATATATATATATATATATATATATATATACACATACATACATATATATATACACATACATACACACACACACAGCTTATTTAAAGCTAAACACAAAAATACAAAATTATTAAATTTATACGTAATAATAGTTGTGTACACAATAAAAAGTTATAGGTTATACAAAATATAATAAAAAAATGAATAAAGAGACGTAGAGTTCTATAGTAGTTATAATGTGCCTAATTCCGGTATACTAAGACAACAATAAACAATACACAGACTGTACACACAATGAAAATCAGCAATAGATTGTAAGGATATATGCAGGACTACTGTAGCTATTCCTTTAGGAAGTCAATTGTAAATGCCCTACACTGTAAAAACATTCAACAAGTCAGGATGCACGGATCTCCTTGTTCTGTTGCACACAAATTGGAAGTCTGAAGGAAATACAGATGCTGTGTGCACAAAGGTCAGGGACTAATGGCTTATAAATCCAAAGTGATAAGCATCACAGTGCAGCAGTACACCTAAGAAGGCAAGGCGATTTCAGCAGCTAGCTCGTTGCAACCTGTTGGCCTAAACTGGATGAAAAATGTGGGGTGGTCAAAATTGACGGGAAATTACTGAAAATGAATGTTATTGAGATTAATACTCTAGGAACAAAAACAAGCCCAAATTATGTTATTTTAGTTGTTTTTATCAATGAAAAAAAACCATCCAAAACCTGCGGGGGCGGTTTTGGCAAAACCAGATGATCAATTCGAACATGGGGGTCGGCGCACTAGTTTAGATTCATTCCACAATCTGTCAGACACAATACATAAAAACAAAATTTCACATAACCGCTAACATTTTACTATATTTATGAGATCGTAGTATATTGTGTGACTGTCACAGTGACTTCAGATGATATAATTAACATTTGTAACTGGTTGAATATGATGGCGTTACCCAGGTGAGATCAAGGACATGAGATGGTGAATACTTAGTAAGTACATTACAGCTAGCTGGCAGGAACTGGAAACGTTCATCATCACCAGATGAAATATTTTATACATCTTCACAGTTAAATCAGAAAGATAAACAGGCCTACATTGATTAATTCATGCAGATTCTACAGGTTTGAGTAATTTGTGTTAGAACTCATTGACTTGGGACAGAAATGTAACATTCGCATGTAGCACCAATATCATTGTATAAATAATTAGGAGAGCAGGTTTTTTAATATATATATATATATATATATATATATTTATCTCTCAATACGCAATACCTTTATCTCGCGCTGAAAAATAAGCAGAACCTCAAATCGGAACTCGTTAGTGGGCATCAAAAGATAACGCACAGTAAAATAGGTTTGAGGGCGCTGAGAAGATACAGATAATGAAATTTTCTTTGAACACACAATTAGTCAATTAGTATCTTAATGAGGTAAAAAAATATTTCTTTGATATATTCTGGTTCCTGGGACCATTAAGAGTTGTTTCTTCTTGTACAGTTAAACTACCACTGGAAGGATTCTCCTGTGCATACATTTGTTGTGGATTTAAAGCCACATTTGGAATACTGTTCTCTGTAGGAATTCATGGAGTATTTTGTCCAATGTAATATTTACCAATTTTGATTGTACCCCTGAAGTAGTCCCATGCTGGGAATGAAATGCACAGGGTCTGTTTTTGTGCCAAACTCCATCCACCACCAGTGAGGTTTTCTACCAGAGAGTTCACACCCTTAGTGGTGATGGTGTGAAGTTACATCAACCCCACAAAGGCATTGGGCATTGGTTACCATTGTGTCTGATGTAAGCAAATTTTATTGAGTCAAAAAATAACTTTTTTATAAAGAATAAACAAACAAGGGGCCTTTCAGCCATGTTTTTCAGTGAGAGGGTGTAATTCCAGAAAGCTTCAGAAGAAGAAACCCAGGAACCAGAATATATCAGACATTTTTACCTCATTAAGAGACTAATTTATTAATTGTGTGTTATAATATAACACACAATTATTAATTTCTCACACAATTGGAATAATTTGTTTTATATATATTTCATTTGGTTTCAGTATATTATGTCGACCGTGCCCATAGTGATGTACATAATGTTGTTATTCTTTTTTTTTTCAATCTATTTTGTTGGTGTAGATCCTTTTTACTAGCAGGAATAAGGCACACACCTATAGCCCAACTGAATGTAATCAAATTACAGTGCATCCGGAAAGTATTCACAGCGCTTAACTTTTTCCACATTTTATGTTACAGCCTTATTCTAAAATGGAATAAATTAATTTTTGTCCTCAAAATTCTAAATACCCCATAATGACAACGTGCAAAAAGTTTGAGATTTTTCAAATTTAATAAAAAAAAACTAACAAATCACATGTACATAAGTATTCACAGCCTTTGCCATGAAGCTCAAAATTGGCTCAGGTGCATCCTGTTTCCACTGATCATCCTTGAGATGTTTCCTATTTTAATTGGAGTCCACCTGTGGTAAATTCAGATATTTGGACATGATTTTGAAAGGCATACAACTATTTATATAAGAGCCCACACTTGACAGTGCATGTCAGAGCACAAACCAAGCATGAAGTCCAAGGAATTGTGTGTAGCCCTCCGAGACAGGATTGTCTTGAGGCACAAATCTGGGGTTGAGTACAGAAAAATATCTGCTGCTTTGAAAGTCCCATTGAGCACAGTGGCCTTCATCATCCGTAAGTGGAAGAAGTTCGGAACCACCAAGACTCTTCCTAGAGTTGGCCGGCCGTCTAAACTGAGCGATCGGGAGAGAAGGGCCAGAGTCAGGGAGGTGACCAAGAACCCAATGGTCACTCTGTCAGAGCTACAGCATTACTCTGTGGAGAGAGGAGAACCTTCCAGAAGGTCATCCATCTCTGCAGCAATCCACCAATCAGGCCTGTATGGTAGAGTGGCCAGACGGAAGCCACTCCTTAGTAAAAAGCACATGGCAGCCCGCCCGGAGTTTGCAAAATGCACCTGAAGGATTCTCAGACCATAAGAAACAAAACTCTCTGGTCTGAAGAGACAAAGATTGAACTCTTTGGCATGAATGCCAGGTGTTATGTTTGGAGGGAACCAGGCACCGCTCATCACCAGGCCAATGCCATCCCTACAGTGAAGTATGGTGGTGGCAGCATCATGCTGTGGGGATTTTTTCAGCGGCAGGAACTGGGAGACTAGTCAGGATAGAGAGAAGATGAATGCAACAATGTAGAGACATCCTGGATGAAAACCTGCTCCAGAGCGCTCTTGACCTCAGACTGGGGCGACGGTTCATCTTTCAGCGGGACAAGGACCCTAAGTACAATATCAAAGGAGTGGCTTCAGGACAACTCTGTGAATGTCCTTGTGTGGCCCAGCCAGAGCCCAGACTTGAATCCGATTGAACATCTCTGGAGAAATCTGAAAATGGCTGTGCACCGACGCTTCCCATCCAACCTGATGGAGCTTCAGAGGTGCTGCTAAGAGGAACGGGGTGAAACTGCCCAAAGATAAGTGTACCAAGCTTGTGGCATCATATTCAAAAATACTTGAGGCTGTAATTGCTGCCAAAGGTGCATCAACAAAGTATTGAGCAAAGGCTGTGAATACTTATGTACATGTGATTTCTTAGCTTCTTAAATTACTAAAATCTAAAAAAAAAAAAAAATAAACAAAAACTTTTTACACGTTGTCATTATGGGGTATTGTGTGTAGAATTTTGAGGTAAAAAATTTATTTATTCCATTTTGGAATAAGGCTGTAACATAACAAAATGTGAAAAAGTGAAGTGCTGTGAATACTTTCCGGATGCACTGTATATCAAACCCTCATTAAAATTATATATACATACATATATATACACACACACACACACACACACACAATGCTGAACAGCACTCATTCAATGATAATAGTTCAGGTGCCGCAGTTCCATAATCAATAAATAAAAATAGTATCCAATGCTTGCGCACAGAACAAAAGACTAGCACACTTCTTAAGATGCAAAAAAGACATAATAGTCATAGTGTATTGAATAGAATTACAGTATGTAGCAATCCACAAAAAGCATGTCACTTCTAATGAAAACGGCAATGGTAACTAGTTGAATGGTCCAGAATAAACACTTGGAGTATATAATACATGAATAGCATGGACCAATGACAAACGGTAGTATACTCATCTATAGTCTGGTGACTTAAAATGTAGTGAGTGGTATCGGCCCGACGTCCGTTTCGGTGTGCCCATGATGACTGTCATTTTTAAAATGTTGAATTTCACCTGCATTTGTGTGTGGTGCATTTAAACTTCTAAAAATTAACATGCAATATAATGTAGCTATAGAACCATGTGTCTGAATAGGCTAAAGTAGCATTCATAGTTTCCATATTATATGGTCAAATCTTTGTCTGAGCCCCTTCATTCAGTGAAAACTTTATGGTTTTTGCCTTTATCTTGACATCTTGCATTGTATTTGGTGAACTTGGGGGAGTTTCCTTTGCACATCATACCTCTAAGACAAGGCACCATGACATAAGAATGTCGACCTGTTTTTTCTTAATTTTTAGGGTTAGGTTAAAATAATAATAAAAAAATGTTGACATTCTGGTGTCGATATGTTAAATGTCAACATGCTGAATGTCATTTAAACCATGTCAACATATTGGTTGTCAACAATGTCTAGGCAAAACAAAATCCATGATCAGTGTCTATTCAGGGCTAATTGGATAGCCCCGGCATAATTGGATACCTGTCAGGATGCAGCAAGGGATCAGCCGCTACTCAACTCTGCGTTGGCGTCCTTGGGCTTAGGTGTTCAGTCGCTGGGATTGGAGGTGAGTGGTGTCTGAGTATTCTCCCCGCTAGGGCTTCCGTGCGTGCATCCTGGTTCCGGGGTGCTGAGGATTGGGCGCAGCCATGTTGGTCCATATCACCTGACGAGTCTCTCTCAATGGTAGTCCTGTGGTCACTCAGCTGATCCTCTGATTCAATGACCAGCTACCTAGGGGTATTTTAGTCTGACTCCAGGAACAGGAAACTGCTGTTCAACTTCGCTGTTCCACTGTGTTACTCACCAGTGCTTCTCTGTGTGTGACTTTAACTCTCTCAGAACTTAGGAGCTCATTCAGACCCGCTTGCTAGATGTGTTCTTTCGCACCCAGCGTATGCAAATCCAGCACGGCAAGCGATCGCACAGCAACGCATAAGCATGCCCACTATGTCTTGGCGTGCAATCACTTGAGTAGGCAGACACCCACTAATGCACATCATCTCCAGGAGGTGCATGCAAGCATCGGTACATCGGGTACCATCGGAAGCGAACGCATCGCTTTATGTTGACTATACTCTACCTCAAGCACTGCTATCACTTCAGTGTAAAAAAACAGCCAGGTGACGTAGACAATGACTCTTCCCTTTAATTATGCACACCTCTGAAACGGCATTGAAACACTTAGGCACGCCTGCGTTCGCACCTCTAATCCCCCATTTCTAGTGGCCCTCCCTTGTCACTACCCACAAATGGCTTCTCCTGTAACTCACTCTGCTGGGCAGTCTATGCGCAGCAAGTGAATGCTTCCCGAGCATTCACATCTGGTTCGCGCACTGCGATGCATAGGCATGCACAGAATGCGAACATCAGCCAGCTACGAGCGAACGCTTCTTAGCGTCCTGGTCTGAATCAGGTCCTCAGTGTTTCATGTTACTATTCCTGTGTGTCTTTTAGTGTGCTGCTTAGCTCTACTGCAGCCCCCCTGAGTTACCGTGGTGTCAGCTTTCATGCCAATTACTAGTTAGCTCTCAGCTGGACCTCTAGCAAGTCTGCACGTCATCTCCTGTGTTCAAGTACTCAGTTCATCTCCTGTTTTCAAATATTCACTCTAATATAGTTCCGGTCTTCCTGACATTCCAGGTACCTGTCCTGAGGGCAGCGACCTGTTCACTTGGTGCAGCGAAACCCATATTCCAACTGGGGGGGGGGGGTCACCGGTGAAGACCACCAAGTGAGTTAGACTCTGCTACTCTGGGCAGGTCTAGTCAAACCTGGGTTTGGCCGCAATCGGGAGTCCTAGCTGTCACTCACCTGCTTATTCCCTAGCCACCCTACCCCCTGGCTTTTCCCATATGGTACGTGACAGTTTGAACAGCCCAAATATGCAAGCCGCCAGGTTCCAGGGTGAAGCGAGTTTTCAAGATCTACTCCTTCGTGTGACTGCACAAGAGACAGCCCAGCAACCCATGGGTCTACAGTTACAAGAATTTTTTTTCTCAATTAAGTTCCATTCATTTTGTTGCTGCCACTTCATCCCCATCCTCATCTCAAGTTCCGTCCATAAATTCTTCTAGGCCTCTTCCTCCTGAGCCTAGTTCCCAAGAAATTTTTACTCCGACTGCATAATTCCTTCCTGACTGTACAACCAAACCTACCAGTAGTCCCCTGGCCTAGGAATCCTCCAATGTCTGTACTCCGGTACAGTTTACAAGTTTCTACCAGCTTCTAAGGCAACTTCAAGATCTCCTCTCTAAATTTTTCCAAATATTTCCCAAGCCGTCTAATGCTATCCATTTCAATTGTGCCACCTGTAATTCCTTTCATGCGAGATAAAGTAAGACATTATAGCTTCCAACTGCGGAAGCTTACTGAGGCAGAACGACAGGGATGCCAGGAATTTTTTCTTTGCTTATATTGTGGAAAAGAGGACCATTATATTAAAGGACTGTCTCATTCATCAACCCAGTAAGGAAAATTACTGTAAAACTTACTATGTCAACACTCTTTGTTCCAGCCCGCAGCCTTCTGCAGCTTCTCTTTCTTCTGCTCAGGGCAAGGAGGTGACGTCGTATCCACAGGATAAGGTTCGAGTTTACGATTGGGGTCCTGTTACAAGACGCTTCCACTCTCGTCTTGGTAAGTTAGGCAGAATATTCCAACCGCAATGTTAGTATATCTCATCCAGTCTGTTCCGGTCTCAGGCTGGGTAAAGCTTCTTCTAGTTCCAACTCTGGTGACGATTGTGTTTCTCGCAGTTTCTGTAGGACGTCAGTTTCTTTAACCATGGAAAAATTATTTGATTTAAAGGTTTTGGAGGAGACATCTGAGCAAACATCTTCCATGGGCAAATCCATTCAGCTAACTCCAGGAAGCATTCCTGTGTTCTCACCATCAGAGGGGGTTTCTACTTGCTTACCCCAGGAAGGGTCGCAAGCTTCTCACCCCAAGAGGTTATCTGAAGTTGTACCCCAGGAGGGGTTTCCAAGTGTCTTACCCCAGGAGGGATCTTCTGATGTTATACCTCAGAGGGTTTTTTCAGTATCGTACCCCAGGAGGGGTCTCAAGTTTCTCACACCAGCAGGGGGGACGAAAGTTTATCATCCCAAGAGGGGGTTTCAAGCCTCGTACCCCAGGAGGGGGTCTCCGTTTCAAGTTTTATACCCCAAGAGGGAGTTACTAGTTTTTTACCCCAGGAGGGGGTCTCAGGTCTCTCACCCCAGGAGGGGGTTTCTAGTTTCACACACCAGGATGGGGTCTCAAGTCTCTCATCCCAAGAGGGGGTTTCAAGTCTCGCACCCCAGAAAAGGGTCTCGAGCTTCTCACCCCAAGAGGGGGTTACAAGTTTCCCGCCCCAGGAGGGGTTTTTGTTTTGAGTTTCACAACCTAAGAAGGGGTCTCAGTGTCGAGTTTAATTTCGAGTTTCACGACCCAAGTGGGGGGCCTTCATTTCGAGTTTCATACCCCAGGATGGAATTTCAAGTATTGTACCCCAAAAAGGGAATTTCAAGTCTCACACCCCAGGTGGAGCTTTCGAGTGTTGTACCCCAGGAGGGAGTCTCAAGCTTTTCACCCCAAGAGGATTTATCTGAACTGGTACCTCAGGAGGGGTGTTCAAGTGTCTTACCCCAGAAGGGGGTTTCAAGTGTTATTCTTCTGAAGTCTTCAAGCGTCTCTCCCCAGCAGGAAGTTTCAAGTGACTTGTCCTTTCCAGTCTGTATGTCCACTTCGTCTGAAGTATCCATTTTTCAGAAAGGAAAGGGTATAATTCATCTAATCTTTTTCCTGAAGACAAAACTAGTTAAACAGCGAAAGCTTTCAACAGCAAGCAAATTCCCCGAGGTGCAGATAAATGCTTGGAAGGTCTAACATTCGTGTTTACAAGAGTTTTGGAGTCCATAACGAAAAACGAAGCAAATACATTAATAGAAGGCTATGGAGGAAAAGCCTGAGAATATTAGCAGTAAGATCAATTACCTCATCATGGGTTGTGATGGTGGTGAGTCCAAATGAAAGGGCAAAGGGCATAGGGACTAAAATTATAGATGAAGACTGCTTATTTTGAATAAAAAAAAATACCTTGTTCAACAGAAAGTCATCTTTAGAGCATTTAATCTCAGTGGACAACAAATTGTCTAATACTATCTTGTCACTGGGTTCTACCCATTCTAGTGCTCTTCAAGGTTCACCTTCTCTAGTTCCAACAGTTTGTGATGTCTCCAGTCTCAATTCTGCCTCGTTTAGATGTTCTAAGGCTTCTTCAATTAATACCAACTCCAATTCTCCTGAATCTCAATCTGGTTCTTCTGTTGATTTGAGTGATGAGCTTCAATCAAGTTTAGTTGAGTCACCCAATCTTCGATCTAAGGAATCGCTAAGTGGTTTTGTTTCTAAAGAGAATTCTATAACTCAGGACTTGTCTGACGCATTAGTGCCTATAGTCTTCGATGGAGAAGTGCCCCAATACACCGCATTACTTAAGCACTATGACAAACTAATGAAAACCGATCCGTCTTGTGGTATCACTTCCACCAACCTTGTCAAGTTTCTCATCATGAACTTCAGAGGAAGAGCTTTGGAGTGGGCTAACCCATTTATTGAGTCCAAGGATCCAATCCTACAAGATGTGATGGCCTTCAGTACAGCTCCGATTAAAGAATATGCTCATTTGGGTCTTATCATTTGGGTCTTAACTTGGGTTAACTTTTCTGACAAAGGTTCTAGTTTGACTTCACCACCTTTAGACATCAAACTCAGATATATCGCTTTACTCCCTTTACAAGACAATAAGGTACAGGATCTATCAGTTTGGAAGAAAAAAACATCCTTTTGTACTAGATATCAACTTAAGATTGTTAAATCTATAAGTTCCTCATACCAAGTCTTAAATATGTTCCTGGAATCTTTTGCTTCAAGTTTTCTCGTTTTTTTCTGGTGTCTCAAGTATTGAGTTGTTGAAGTTTTTCAGTGCACTTCTTGGTGCCCGGAGTCCACCCTGAAAGGGGAAGAGGGGTACTGTGAGGATGCGGCCTGAGATCGTCAGCTACTCACCACTGTGCCGGCGTCCTTGGGCTTAGGTATTCAGTCGCTGGGAGTGGAGGCAAGTGGTGTCCAAGTATTCTCCCCGGGGTCTGCTAGGGCTTCCGTGCATACGTCCTGGTTTCCGGGCATGGGCGCAGCTATGTTGGTCCATATCACCTGACTATTCTCTCCTAATGGTAGCTGTAGTTTCTCAGCTGATCCTATGACCAGCTACCCAGGGGTATTTTAGTCTGACTCCAGGAACAGGAAACGGATCTTCAACTTTGCTGTTCCAGTGTCTGTGTTACTGACCAGTGCTTCCCTGTTATTTCCTTCAGAGAGTGTTGCTTCAGCCTACTCACAGTTCTCCAGTGTTATTTGTATCAGCTTCCATACTAATTTTCTGTGTGTGACTTTAACTCGCTCTCAGAACTTAGGGCCTGATTCAGAGCCGTTCGCAATGTTGTATGCAAATTGCGTAGGCAGTGCTATCACACAGCAATGTATTAGCAAGCCCAAAATTTCTTAGAGCGATCACATAGTGTATGCAGACAGCCACCAGCCTGTTGCCAGATGCCCACTTTTGCACATCATCACTTGAGGTTGATCATACCCTGCCGCAAGCACTTCAGTGTAAAAACAAGCCAGGTGACTTGTACTGTGATGCAGTCTTTTAATTATGAACACCTCTAAAACGCCGTTGAGATGCTCAGGCACGCCTACATTTGCACCTCCACTCTCCGGTTTTTAACGGCCAGCCCCTGTTACCACCTACAAACGGCTTCCCATCACTCACTCTGCTGGGCTGACTATGTGCTGCGAGCGAATGTATTGTGAACTTTCGCTAAGGCATGCACTTGCGCACTGCAATGCATGCATACGCACACTGCATACCATCGGTAGCAGTGAGAGTATACATCTTAGCGAGCGGGACTGAATGGTGTAGAAACACTCAGGCATGACTGCGTTCGCACCTCTACTCTCCCATTTCTAGTGGCCCTCCCTTGGCACCACCCACAAACGGCTTCTCCTGTCACTCACTCTGCTGGGTAGTCTATGCTCAGCAAGCGAATGCTTCCCGAGCATTTGCATCTGGATCTGGTTCGCGCACTGCAATGAGCAAACGCTTCTTAGCGTCAGGGTCTGAATCAGGTCCTCAATGGTTCATGTTACTATTCCTGTGTGTCTTTCAGTGTGCTGCTTCGCTAAATTGCAGCCTCCCTGTTTTCATGCTAATTACTAGTTAGCTCTCAGCTGGACCTCGAGCAAGTATTCACTTCATCTCCTGTGTTCAAGTACTCAGTTCATCTAGTGTTCAAATATTCATTATAATATAGTTCCGGTCTTCCTGCCACTCCCACGTACCTGTCCAGAGGGCCACAACCTGCTCGCCTGGTGCAGCAAAACCCATATCTCAACTGGGGGGGGCGGTCACTGGTGAAGCCCACCAAGTGAGTTAGACTCCGCGCCTCTGGGCAGGTCTAGCCAAACTTGGGTTTGCCCGCAATAGGGAGACCTAGCTGTCACTCCCCTGCTTATTCCCTCGCCACCCTACCCACTGGCTTTTCCCATACAGTTCATGACAATACCGGTCTTATCATTAAGTCTCTGTACATATTTGCTATATACCCCCAGGAAGACTAACATATTATTTTAAATATTTTTATCTCATTTTTAGAAAATCAATCATTAAAAAAAAATTAATAATACATTATCTCATTATTAATCCATATATAAAAGTATTTTTCCATAAAGATAACAGAAAATAGATACTAATCACAGCGCTACACCAATTACAATGCTTAATGTCCAATAAATATCTCTTGTGGATTTCTTTCCACTATACATTTATGTGTTCATGGTGGCAGCTCTATGTTTCTCCAGTGAGACCGTTGTTGTAGAGTCCCAAAAAGATTATGCAAGACAAAAAGTGAAAAACTAGCGCCTCAGTGTATTATTAAGATAAATAGAGTCAGGTGAAGGGTAATTTATATGTGTACCATATGAAATATCAAATTATGCATGTAATGATTTTACTTTGTCCAAAGATCCTGGAAGACCGATATATCCCCTTGCCTCCACTTCCCTCTGGGTATGTGGTAGTGCATTTAATTCAATGATCACATGCATATAAAGGAAATGAAAGTACTCATAGTGTAGTATTATTGAAACATTTATGACATACAACACACATACATAAAATTACTTTTCAGAAAGTGCTTATCTGTAATCAGCAGAAACGTTCAGAGTGTGGATGTCACACCTGTCCCAAACACATTTCGCCACTTATGATAGCGTCTGTCTAGCTGGACTTCATCAGGAGGATGTTCCCCGGGTGTCCCTATCCAATATTTATACCTAGTGCAATAAACTAATCAGACCATGTACAGCGCTTCCGGCTTTCCACAGTCGCCGCCATTTTGGAGTCCAATGCACATGCGCGGGATTTCTGTGTTATCGCGGTAATATACATGTATTACTCCATCGCTAAATAAACAACAGGAATCCCTATCAGGATGTTCTGCCTCCAAACAGGTCTTTACCTCTACCTCCGTCTATGGGACTTCGCCCGAACATTAGCTTAGTGTCCCCGATATTATTTATATCAATAGTGGTTAAACATCCACCATTTTAAACACCCTAGGTTGGCACTAGAGTTTTACGAATAGCATTGAGACCTAATTCAATATTATGGGCGCAGCCATTTTTGATAAGTTTTACTTCCCATAGAAAAAAGGTAAACATTACATGTTGAACTCAATAAGCACAAACGGAGATAAAATATCCTCTTCAAAACCCCTATTGCACTACATTAAATATCAATACATCAGGTATTAAAACTTACAATCAATTATCAGAAAAAATCAATACATCACCATATTATGGAATAAATATCTAAAATATAATATAAAGTATAGTTTAATATAACCGTATATCTCCTTAGAAAAGGATTAAGGACTTGTTAAGACCATTTGGGACCATAGTATTCAGGGTGAAGATCCAGTACATCTCTCTTTGGGAAAGCTTCTTTTCCCGATCTCCTCCCCTCTCTCCCATTTGGACCAACTCCACTGCCTTAAATCTAAAGGTGCGTACACACTACACGATATGCTCCCTGAGCGATATCGTGTAGTGTGTCCCCGGCAGGCTGTGCTCAATGTCGTTCATGACATTGAACACAGCCGCTGAACGATATCATTAACGATATCGTTCAGCGCCGGGCTCTCTCCCCCATTCCCCAACACGCAGCAACCTGACGAGGTCGTCAGATTGTGCTGCATGTTCAGGCGATGGAGTGCGCATCGCTGGTCGTTTCCGACATAAAAGTGCACGATTTGTGCATGATTACTGAGCGATTGCACGATTACGATGTCTTAATCGTGCAGTCGCTCAGTAATATCGCCCAGTGTGTACCCACCATAAGGCTTTTAGGGTCTGCACTATGGTGTTCAAAGAAGTGTCTGGGTACTGAATGGTTTTCTACCTTATTCTTAATACTCCTAACGTGTTCCTGCAGTAGCAATTTGAGATTTTGCTTTGTTCTTGCAACTTGAAATACATAGGAAAGACATTCTAATTGGTATATCACCCATGTTACGCAGTTCATTAGATTCTTAATTTTGAATTCTTTTGAATTATAATTATAGAATTTACTAGAAATATTGCTTATATATATATCTATATATTTTTTTTAATTATTTTTATTAATTTTTTTCTTTTTATCAAAAAAAGAAAGGGAAAAAAATAATGAACATATAAAAGCAAAAAATAGAGAAAAGAAAAAATAAATACAATTCAAAATCCAGGGTGAAATCTTTCCACAAGCTACATCCACTTCTTTCCAACCGTTAAAGTAGACTTATAACTTATTCCTATATTCATTCAGTATTTAAACCGTTCATTTTCCTTATTCTAACTTCACAAATAGCGTTTGTTATTTGATCACCATATAATCCTCCATTTGTGCCACTTTTTTAAAATATAAAACTTATTATAGGTGTTTGTTTCCATCCTATAACTGTAGTTTATATTAATTATCAAAGAGACATGTGGGATTTGATCTTGTTTCTAAAATTTAGCAATAGTTATTTTAGTAGCTGTAAAGATGTGATTTAGATAGATCTTATAGATATTTCTATATCTGGAAGATAGATGTGTAAAAGAGCCATTTGAGGAGTAATATTGATTTATGTTTTGGAAATTAGAATTAGTCTCTCTAGCTCTACCCACAAAGTTCTAACTTGGTACACCCCCAAAAGATATGTATTATATCTCCAACCTCTTTTAGACATCTCCAACAGATATTAATCTGGTCTGGCTCAATTCTATGTAGCTTATCCGGACTCAAGTACGTACAATAAAAAATATAATTTTCTATATGCGATATGGATTATGAAATTTTGTATATTGCTCGAAATAGCGGAGAACATTCCTTCTTATCCAGAAATTCAACTCTTGTTCCCATTTAAGTTGGGGATCTGATTTGCCAGTTATATTTATTTTTGACAAAATAGAATACCAATATAAAATTTCTCCCCTTTATATCAGAGAAGATATTTGTCTTGACATATATTTCCAATTTATATTCTAATACATTTGGAGATAAAGGAAAGGATTGTAACAAGTGTCTGATCTGGAGAGATTTATAAAATTCAGCTGTTGGTACAGGATTGCACTCTTTGTTTCAATCTGTGTAAAATACATTCTCATTATTTAAGTACAGATCTTACAGTATACAGATTCCTTTCACAATCCATATTTCCAAGTTCAAATTTGGGATATAATCGGTTACCGCCTGGATTGAGAGATGCATTATATGCCCTAAAAATTGGCTTTGCTAGACTATTAATATATCCCAAGCTTTGAGAGTAGCTTTTATGACTCGATGTATATTTTGGGAGAGTTCTACTTGTGGGTGGAATCCAAATTAGATCTTTTATTGGGATATTACCTATAAATCCCTCTTCTAGTTACCCAGTTTTACCCTTGCTAATTTAGGTATTTTGTTCCTCTAAATCACAGGTTCTCAAACTCGGTCCTCAGGACCCCAAACAGTGCATGTTTTCCAGGTCTCCTCACAGAATCACAAATGAAATAATTAGCTCCACCTGTGAATCTTTTAAAATGTGTCACTGAGTAATGAGTACACCTGTGCTCCTGCTGGGTGACCTGGAAAATATGAACTGAGGACCGAGTTTGATAACCACTGCTCTAAATGTATCTATTCAAAACCACATTTAATCTATATAACTAATATTTAGGGAGAAATATTGGTATAGACAGGAACAAATCCAGTTTCTTCGGTAAGAAAAACATTTTGACAGCAGCTATTCTTGGACCATAATTATAGTCTAAAAGGTTTTCTTCTTTAGCAACTAGGTATATCCACAGATATTTTAAATAATTAATTTTCCAATTAAATCTAGATTAAGATTTAAGGGACAATAAATCTATCGGATTGATATTTATAGGGAGAGCTTGTTTTGTTTTTGTTTAATTTATAGTAGGAAACGTTCGCATAATTAGCCAACAAATCTAGGACTACAGGAAGAGAATCTTTAGGTTCAGCAAGTAATAAAAGAATGTTGTCAGCAAATAGAATAATTTTATGTTTTACAGTGTTTATGATCGGTCCTTTTATCAAATGATTTTTACAGATACCTCTAGTAGAAAGTTCGATAGGACGAAAATGATTGGGAACAAAGGGCATCCTTGTCTAGTTCCATTACTAGTCAGAAACTTAGAAGAAACATTAATTTCAATAAACATGGGTTTGGGGTTTAAGTAGATAGGAAGTTTCTTGGAAGCAATTTTAGCTATTATTCCCTATTTTTCAAGTTCTGCTTTCATGCTTTTTCTGCATCTAGTGACATTTTTAACAATACTTCTCTATAGGCAAAGTTTTCTATTAAGTTGATTGTCCTCTAAATGATATCAGAACCTTGTCTACTTCTTACAAATCTGACTTGGTCTGGCCCAAGACGACCAGAGAGAACCGCGTTCAATCGATTTACAATACATTTTTGCATATATTTTTAGGTCAGTGTTTAATAGACCTATAATTTTGAGTGGATGTTGGATCTTTACCTTTTTTAAGAATTGTCACTATGCATGCTTCTAGCATCTTTCGAAGACTAATTTACATAATTCCATATTTACATATGCTTTATGCTGTATAATGAAGCAGTACATGAGATATAATAGGGCATTTGTATGTCCATTTTGTTTCTCTGTCCAAACTCACATTTAAATGGAAATTAGTGTGTGTCTTTAAGGCCGCTCCCAACAAACAAAGTGAACGAGAGCATGCCCATATATGTATCCTTGTGTTGAGAACAACGCTCAGACTAAATATGGGGATAGAGCAAGCAATGAGTATCTCTTAAAAGAATTCAATTTCGGTTCTGATTGCCAAGGAGGAGCAAGCAAGAGCAAGCTTTGTCTATCTGATAATTTTAGTGGGTGTATAAGGGAGGCGTATAATCTGAATATTGTAATAGGGTATAAGTACTGTGTGACAATGTCAATGGTTGTTGGGTTTTTTCTGCATCCACCCTGGGAGAATATGTCCCAGTTAAAAGGGCTTGATCTATTTATTTAATTAATAGAATGACAAATTCTTAAGTATACTGGATTGGAGTATATTACTTATTATGGAACAACACCTGGTTAAAGGTAACTTAAACACATCTCAGAAGGGAATCTACCACAAAAAACGCACCCGATTCATAAACTTGAATTAATAATGGAGCAATTTGATTTTGATTTGTTTTATAAAATTATTAATAAACCCATCTGGTCCTGCAGTTTTGTCTATCTTTAAAAGGTATTAACAACCTCTATTACTTCCTGTAAAGTCCATGGGGCATACAGTATAACATCTATTTGACGCTGACTCAACTTGGTAAACTCCATATTTTAGGTGTTAATAAATATCCTTCAGTATTCCATGTAATGATTACCAGAGCATGATCTGACCAAGTCTTTGATAACATTTCTACCTTCTTAATTTGCTGGAGAGTATTTTTATCTGTAAGTGCCAAATCTATTCGTATGATCTCTGAGCATTTGAAAAAAGTATAATCTCTCCCTGTTGGGTGTTTTGATCTCTAGCTGTCACAGTTCAAATTCCCCAAGTAAGGTGTTCAGTTTTTTTGAAAGACTAAATACTGGTTGAAGCACTTTTAAATTTGAGAAGCCTGAATTGTCCGTATAAGGGTTCAAAAGAAGAATTAAAATCTTCTAGGACTAAGAATGAACCCTTCTCAACTTTTTGAATCTCCTTAAAAAAAAGTACTTTATAAATGCTATTTGCCAATGATTTGGGGCATAAACAGATGCATGAGTTATCTCTTTTCCATTTAATAAACCTGTCACAATAATATATCTCCCATCTTTATCCGATATTTGGGATTCTAGTTCAAAATTGATTTTACGATTAAGCCCGTTTCTTACACAACACATTCCAAAAGCATTTGTATACTTCTTATCAAGGAAAGAAGAGGGAGCTGCTCCCCTTGGAAAGTGTGTTTCTTGAAATGCTACTACAGATGTGTCCTGCTACATCTTTGCTCCATATGCCCTGCTAGTCTCGCTGTGCCATGGCGTATTGAGTTGCATCGTAACGTTCTGAAGCGCTGGAAAAGCCGGAGTGTAATACAACTTTCCGACGCTTTTCCTAAACTACACTGCACATGCAGAAAAAAAAAAGACAATGCAATGTCTGTAGTACCACCTACTGTTTGGTTGACTCCACCTGTCATTAGGTACGCTAGAGTACACTTTTGAAAAACAATTTATAAATGTGTTCTGCCATCATTATTACATTATATTATGCTAGATACACCTATCAGCAAGATAACATCTCATTTTAGAAGTCAGTGCGACACTGTTCTGAAGTGATGTGCGGCACTCAGAATGATAACATGCCTTAGAAATGAACAGATGGGTTTGAAGGGAACTGTATAGAACTATCAATGAACTACAAGTCTCAGCCCTGAAAGATTTATCTTTAAATTACAAACTGACTGCGTTTTATGCAGCACGCTTGTGGCAATGTCGGCACCGCTGTGCCACTTGGAGTATGTACAACATGTCGCTAATCGGTACACAGAAGTAAGTGCCTTCACTGTGGCACTGTATAAAGTGGTGTGCGGGGCACACACAGTGATGGCATGTCTTAGAATTTAGTAGTGAGGTCTGAGCAGTGATGCATAAAACCATCACTGAGCTACAAGTCTCAGCCCAGAAATAGAAGTCTCTGCATTACAAACTGTCCGTTTTATGCCGTACACTTGCGGCAAAGTCGGCACTGCAGTGCCACTTGGAGCTTGTGCAACATGTTGCTAATAAGTACACAGCAGTAAGTGCCTTCACTGCAGCACTGTAGGAAGTGATGTGCAGTGCTGACACAGTGATGGCATCCCTAAGAAATAAACAGTAGGGTGCACTGGATACCACTTCTTCCCCATATCACCATATAATACATTTACCCCTATTGGCAATGATATCACTTCTCCTCCATGTTGTAATGTGGAGACAATAAAAACACTTAATTTTACAATTAAGCATTTTTCTGTTACACAGAGACTGGCTAATCACTAACGAATCGGCTGTGGAGATGGAGACTTCCACAGCCGATGAGACGGAGCGGTCACATTTAGGTAATGTACTGTAGATTCTTCTGCTGCTCCTCCAGATTCCCAGATTTGGTACAATGCTACACAGAGCATTCTAAAATGGTGCCCTAAGACAGAAAAAAAAATATCTAGCTCAGACATACATGACTTACCATGAGCACTGAGTAGTATAGTATATACACTGTACTTTGCATGAGGCAGATTATATCAAATGTGCTAATTATGCCCTCTTTAAGAACAAGGCCGGATTAAGGGCCACATGGGCATGGGGCTGACAGTGATCAAGGACATACTGTGGGAAGTGAAGGAGGTGGGGCCAGTGCTGTGTGGGTATGGCTAGTGCTATTTAGGTGCTATTCCCTACACTATCAGCCCCAATATACAATTTAGATCATGCTCTGACATTACATGTGATCTTCCTCTCATCCTCCATAATGTGAAGTAGTTGCACTGCAATGTGGTATAATGTGAATTGTGTGCATTACAATGTGTCAATGTGAAGTGGCGACACTACAATTAGACATAATGATATGTGGCAGCTCTACAATGTTGCATAATGTAAAGGGTATACTCCATCATCATATATATATTTTTTTTTAAACAGCTAAATCTTCTGCGACGGTTCAGCCTCCAGGACCAAAGGGGCCCATGCGGCTCAGAACCAATTTTTTGAAGGGGCTACACACGAGGTATAGTACATCAATGCTTACTATTACAGTACACAGTAGTGTACTACTTACAGTACATTGTGGATGACAAGATTCTACAATATAGTGTACTGTACAGTACTGTATATAAGTGTTGTAATACTGTGCCTTTTTCTTTTTTTTTTTCCACAGAGCAAGTTCTTTGGATGATAGCCCTCTTTCAAGTTATTGCCCACATTTTAGTGGATTTTTTTTTTATTCTATGTGTTCTTTTTTTATTTATTTAAAATGTATTAACATTTTTGTTGTACACCATGTTTTGTATGTTTCAATTTAACAGTAGAGAAAGTTCTAGCTGTTAGGGTGGGTGCAAATGACGAGTCTAGTACGTCTGAAAAAACAAGGGGACATGATTGGAGTACAGGGATAGAGACCCCAAGGAGGATGTTGGGCAATTGTGCAAGAAAATTATGAGAACAGGAGGGAGGAGGGCCCTGCTCATGGAGCTTACAGTGTAAAGGTAAGGGGTACAAACGGAAGACATAAGGAGTGAGCCAGTGTAAGGGGAGCTAAGGGCAAAAAGCAGGAGTGAGAATTTGAGTGTGCAAAGGGGTGAGGTAGACTAATGTACATGGCAACATGGTTAACATACAAAGATTTATACAATTTGCCATTAATGGTAAAGAGTTAAAGTGTAGGGCACAATGGGCCTGATAGAGAGATGCATTTGAATCTGTGATTTCACTCGGAACGCTGCTGCGAAAATATGCTAATGTTTTCAAAGCTTACCCAAGCATAGGGACACCCACTACTACCCTCTCATACAGAGCATAGACATGGCATAATTTGCCTAACCACCCCATTACCTCCCCCAAATGTTGACTACCTGACACTCACTTTGCGAATCAAATTATGGCAAAACAATTTCTGCATGTTGCACAGTGCGAAACGCCCGATCTGCGTAAATGTCGGCATTACGTACATCTCCGAATCAGGCCCACTGTGCAAGGTAAAGTGCAGGGCGGAATGGTAAAGGGCATATGTGCAAAGTGGATTTAATCAAGTTCACCTGAGCTGTCTACATCGTCAAAAGAAGCTTCCATGTTATACATTCCTGAGTTACAGTAATAAAGCAGAAGCCTATTGGGACCAGTGTTGCCAACTCTGAAATGAAAAATAAGCAACTGATGAGTGAAAGGCAAGCCAAAAACAAGTCCAAAAGAAAAGCCCAACTTAATGTGGTGCTAAGGGGGTGGGGGTAATTTAACAAAAACATGTCCTTTATTATGTTAATAAAAGGCTCATGCTTCACTAGGGGGAAGGGACCTAGAGGGCACACCAAGTTTGTAATTTAAGCACACCGCCCACTCCAAAGATTTCATACAGTATCATTTCAGTACAGTATTTACAGTTAGCACTAACTGATAAATTAATAAAAAAACAACCCTGCATGTGTCCCCTTACAATCATATTCACCATATAATACACTATAGAGCAAGCTGGGCTGAGACTTGTAGTTGAGTGAAGATTTCATACACAGTGCCGATATTGCCACAAAAAAATTGATGTAGGGTCCCCCTCCCCATCAAAGCATAACCAGCCCAGGGCTCGTGAGCCAGTCATGGTTCTAAAAATATGGAAGGAAAACCTTGTAGGGTTCCCCGTATTTTAAGAACCAGCACTGAGCTCAGTGAGCCAGTACTCGTTTTAAAAATAGGGGAAAAAAACATTGTGGGGTTCACCCTATTTTTAAATCCAGCACCGGACTCTAAAAAGCTGGGGTGTAATGCCACAGACAGGGGAACCTTTCACCGGCTCACTGCAGCCTAAGCATTAACACCCAAGCTAGGGATCACAGGGGAGGTGGGAACCCCGCCAAAAAAGGGGTCCCACCTCTCCAGAGCAGCCCAGGCTGGATAATAGTGGGATTTATATATGCCTACTATTGTTTTTTTTTACAGTGAGCCTACAGGTACCAGCCTGCCTGCCATTTGGTACTTGTGGAACTACAAGTGCCAGCAGGCGGCCGGTACCCGTACCACCACTGTAAAAAAAAAAAAATAGTAAAATAATCACTGACACTGGTGAAGCCCACCAAGTGAGTTAGACTCCGCGCCTCTGGGCAGGTCTAGCCAAACTTGGGTTTGCCCGCAATAGGGAGACCTAGCTGTCACTCCCCTGCTTATTCCCTCGCCACCCTACCCACTGGCTTTTCCCATACAGTTCATGACAATACCGGTCTTATCATTAAGTCTCTGTACATATTTGCTATATACCCCCAGGAAGACTAACATATTATTTTAAATATTTTTATCTCATTTTTAGAAAATCAATCATTAAAAAAAAATTAATAATACATTATCTCATTATTAATCCATATATAAAAGTATTTTTCCATAAAGATAACAGAAAATAGATACTAATCACAGCGCTACACCAATTACAATGCTTAATGTCCAATAAATATCTCTTGTGGATTTCTTTCCACTATACATTTATGTGTTCATGGTGGCAGCTCTATGTTTCTCCAGTGAGACCGTTGTTGTAGAGTCCCAAAAAGATTATGCAAGACAAAAAGTGAAAAACTAGCGCCTCAGTGTATTATTAAGATAAATAGATTCAGGTGAAGGGTAATTTATATGTGTACCATATGAAATATCAAATTATGCATGTAATGATTTTACTTTGTCCAAAGATCCTGGAAGACCGATATATCCCCTTGCCTCCACTTCCCTCTGGGTATGTGGTAGTGCATTTAATTCAATGATCACATGCATATAAAGGAAATGAAAGTACTCATAGTGTAGTATTATTGAAACATTTATGACATACAACACACATACATAAAATTACTTTTCAGAAAGTGCTTATCTGTAATCAGCAGAAACGTTCAGAGTGTGGATGTCACACCTGTCCCAAACACATTTCGCCACTTATGATAGCGTCTGTCTAGCTGGACTTCATCAGGAGGATGTTCCCCGGGTGTCCCTATCCAATATTTATACCTAGTGCAATAAACTAATCAGACCATGTACAGCGCTTCCGGCTTTCCACAGTCGCCGCCATTTTGGAGTCCAATGCACATGCGCGGGATTTCTGTGTTATCGCGGTAATATACATGTATTACTCCATCGCTAAATAAACAACAGGAATCCCTGTCAGGATGTTCTGCCTCCAAACAGGTCTTTACCTCTACCTCCGTCTATGGGACTTCGCCCGAACATTAGCTTAGTGTCCCCGATATTATTTATATCAATAGTGGTTAAACATCCACCATTTTAAACACCCTAGGTTGGCACTAGAGTTTTACGAATAGCATTGAGACCTAATTCAATATTATGGGCGCAGCCATTTTTGATAAGTTTTACTTCCCATAGAAAAAAGGTAAACATTACATGTTGAACTCAATAAGCACAAACGGAGATAAAATATCCTCTTCAAAACCCCTATTGCACTACATTAAATATCAATACATCAGGTATTAAAACTTACAATCAATTATCAGAAAAAATCAATACATCACCATATTATGGAATAAATATCTAAAATATAATATAAAGTATAGTTTAATATAACCGTATATCTCCTTAGAAAAGGATTAAGGACTTGTTAAGACCATTTGGGACCATAGTATTCAGGGTGAAGATCCAGTACATCTCTCTTTGGGAAAGCTTCTTTTCCCGATCTCCTCCCCTCTCTCCCATTTGGACCAACTCCACTGCCTTAAATCTAAAGGTGCGTACACACTACACGATATGCTCCCTGAGCGATATCGTGTAGTGTGTCCCCGGCAGGCTGTGCTCAATGTCGTTCATGACATTGAACACAGCCGCTGAACGATATCATTAACGATATCGTTCAGCGCCGGGCTCTCTCCCCCATTCCCCAACATGCAGCAACCTGACGAGGTCGTCAGATTGTGCTGCATGTTCAGGCGATGGAGTGCGCATCGCTGGTCGTTTCCGACATAAAAGTGCACGATTTGTGCATGATTACTGAGCGATTGCACGATTACGATGTCTTAATCGTGCAGTCGCTCAGTAATATCGCCCAGTGTGTACCCACCATAAGGCTTTTAGGGTCTGCACTATGGTGTTCAAAGAAGTGTCTGGGTACTGAATGGTTTTCTACCTTATTCTTAATACTCCTAACGTGTTCCTGCAGTAGCAATTTGAGATTTTGCTTTGTTCTTGCAACTTGAAATACATAGGAAAGACATTCTAATTGGTATATCACCCATGTTACGCAGTTCATTAGATTCTTAATTTTGAATTCTTTTGAATTATAATTATAGAATTTACTAGAAATATTGCTTATATATATATCTATATATTTTTTTTTAATTATTTTTATTAATTTTTTTCTTTTTATCAAAAAAAGAAAGGGAAAAAAATAATGAACATATAAAAGCAAAAAATAGAGAAAAGAAAAAATAAATACAATTCAAAATCCAGGGTGAAATCTTTCCACAAGCTACATCCACTTCTTTCCAACCGTTAAAGTAGACTTATAACTTATTCCTATATTCATTCAGTATTTAAACCGTTCATTTTCCTTATTCTAACTTCACAAATAGCGTTTGTTATTTGATCACCATATAATCCTCCATTTGTGCCACTTTTTTAAAATATAAAACTTATTATAGGTGTTTGTTTCCATCCTATAACTGTAGTTTATATTAATTATCAAAGAGACATGTGGGATTTGATCTTGTTTCTAAAATTTAGCAATAGTTATTTTAGTAGCTGTAAAGATGTGATTTAGATAGATCTTATAGATATTTCTATATCTGGAAGATAGATGTGTAAAAGAGCCATTTGAGGAGTAATATTGATTTATGTTTTGGAAATTAGAATTAGTCTCTCTAGCTCTACCCACAAAGTTCTAACTTGGTACACCCCCAAAAGATATGTATTATATCTCCAACCTCTTTTAGACATCTCCAACAGATATTAATCTGGTCTGGCTCAATTCTATGTAGCTTATCCGGACTCAAGTACGTACAATAAAAAATATAATTTTCTATATGCGATATGGATTATGAAATTTTGTATATTGCTCGAAATAGCGGAGAACATTCCTTCTTATCCAGAAATTCAACTCTTGTTCCCATTTAAGTTGGGGATCTGATTTGCCAGTTATATTTATTTTTGACAAAATAGAACTCCGATATAAAGGGGAGAAATTTTATATTGGTAAAGATATTTGTCTTGACATATATTTCCAATTTATATTCTAATACATTTGGAGATAAAGGAAAGGATTGTAACAAGTGTCTGATCTGGAGAGATTTATAAAATTCAGCTGTTGGTACAGGATTGCACTCTTTGTTTCAATCTGTGTAAAATACATTCTCATTATTTAAGTACAGATCTTACAGTATACAGATTCCTTTCACAATCCATATTTCCAAGTTCAAATTTGGGATATAATCGGTTACCGCCTGGATTGAGAGATGCATTATATGCCCTAAAAATTGGCTTTGCTAGACTATTAATATATCCCAAGCTTTGAGAGTAGCTTTTATGACTCGATGTATATTTTGGGAGAGTTCTACTTGTGGGTGGAATCCAAATTAGATCTTTTATTGGGATATTACCTATAAATCCCTCTTCTAGTTACCCAGTTTTACCCTTGCTAATTTAGGTATTTTGTTCCTCTAAATCACAGGTTCTCAAACTCGGTCCTCAGGACCCCAAACAGTGCATGTTTTCCAGGTCTCCTCACAGAATCACAAATGAAATAATTAGCTCCACCTGTGAATCTTTTAAAATGTGTCACTGAGTAATGAGTACACCTGTGCTCCTGCTGGGTGACCTGGAAAATATGAACTGAGGACCGAGTTTGATAACCACTGCTCTAAATGTATCTATTCAAAACCACATTTAATCTATATAACTAATATTTAGGGAGAAATATTGGTATAGACAGGAACAAATCCAGTTTCTTCGGTAAGAAAAACATTTTGACAGCAGCTATTCTTGGACCATAATTATAGTCTAAAAGGTTTTCTTCTTTAGCAACTAGGTATATCCACAGATATTTTAAATAATTAATTTTCCAATTAAATCTAGATTAAGATTTAAGGGACAATAAATCTATCGGATTGATATTTATAGGGAGAGCTTGTTTTGTTTTTGTTTAATTTATAGTAGGAAACGTTCGCATAATTAGCCAACAAATCTAGGACTACAGGAAGAGAATCTTTAGGTTCAGCAAGTAATAAAAGAATGTTGTCAGCAAATAGAATAATTTTATGTTTTACAGTGTTTATGATCGGTCCTTTTATCAAATGATTTTTACAGATACCTCTAGTAGAAAGTTCGATAGGACGAAAATGATTGGGAACAAAGGGCATCCTTGTCTAGTTCCATTACTAGTCAGAAACTTAGAAGAAACATTAATTTCAATAAACATGGGTTTGGGGTTTAAGTAGATAGGAAGTTTCTTGGAAGCAATTTTAGCTATTATTCCCTATTTTTCAAGTTCTGCTTTCATGCTTTTTCTGCATCTAGTGACATTTTTAACAATACTTCTCTATAGGCAAAGTTTTCTATTAAGTTGATTGTCCTCTAAATGATATCAGAACCTTGTCTACTTCTTACAAATCTGACTTGGTCTGGCCCAAGACGACCAGAGAGAACCGCGTTCAATCGATTTACAATACATTTTTGCATATATTTTTAGGTCAGTGTTTAATAGACCTATAATTTTGAGTGGATGTTGGATCTTTACCTTTTTTAAGAATTGTCACTATGCATGCTTCTAGCATCTTTCGAAGACTAATTTACATAATTCCATATTTACATATGCTTTATGCTGTATAATGAAGCAGTACATGAGATATAATAGGGCATTTGTATGTCCATTTTGTTTCTCTGTCCAAACTCACATTTAAATGGAAATTAGTGTGTGTCTTTAAGGCCGCTCCCAACAAACAAAGTGAACGAGAGCATGCCCATATATGTATCCTTGTGTTGAGAACAACGCTCAGACTAAATATGGGGATAGAGCAAGCAATGAGTATCTCTTAAAAGAATTCAATTTCGGTTCTGATTGCCAAGGAGGAGCAAGCAAGAGCAAGCTTTGTCTATCTGATAATTTTAGTGGGTGTATAAGGGAGGCGTATAATCTGAATATTGTAATAGGGTATAAGTACTGTGTGACAATGTCAATGGTTGTTGGGTTTTTTCTGCATCCACCCTGGGAGAATATGTCCCAGTTAAAAGGGCTTGATCTATTTATTTAATTAATAGAATGACAAATTCTTAAGTATACTGGATTGGAGTATATTACTTATTATGGAACAACACCTGGTTAAAGGTAACTTAAACACATCTCAGAAGGGAATCTACCACAAAAAACGCACCCGATTCATAAACTTGAATTAATAATGGAGCAATTTGATTTTGATTTGTTTTATAAAATTATTAATAAACCCATCTGGTCCTGCAGTTTTGTCTATCTTTAAAAGGTATTAACAACCTCTATTACTTCCTGTAAAGTCCATGGGGCATACAGTATAACATCTATTTGACGCTGACTCAACTTGGTAAACTCCATATTTTAGGTGTTAATAAATATCCTTCAGTATCCCATGTAATGATTACCGGAGCATGATCTGACCAAGTCTTTGATAACATTTCTACCTTCTTAATTTGCTGGAGAGTATTTTTATCTGTAAGTGCCAAATCTATTCGTATGATCTCTGAGCATTTGAAAAAAGTATAATCTCTCCCTGTTGGGTGTTTTGATCTCTAGCTGTCACAGTTCAAATTCCCCAAGTAAGGTGTTCAGTTTTTTTGAAAGACTAAATACTGGTTGAAGCACTTTTAAATTTGAGAAGCCTGAATTGTCCGTATAAGGGTTCAAAAGAAGAATTAAAATCTTCTAGGACTAAGAATGAACCCTTCTCAACTTTTTGAATCTCCTTAAAAAAAAAGTACTTTATAAATGCTATTTGCCAATGATTTGGGGCATAAACAGATGCATGAGTTATCTCTTTTCCATTTAATAAACCTGTCACAATAATATATCTCCCATCTTTATCCGATATTTGGGATTCTAGTTCAAAATTGATTTTACGATTAAGCCCGTTTCTTACACAACACATTCCAAAAGCATTTGTATACTTCTTATCAAGGAAAGAAGAGGGAGCTGCTCCCCTTGGAAAGTGTGTTTCTTGAAATGCTACTACAGATGTGTCCTGCTACATCTTTGCTCCATATGCCCTGCTAGTCTCGCTGTGCCATGGCGTATTGAGTTGCATCGTAACGTTCTGAAGCGCTGGAAAAGCCGGAGTGTAATACAACTTTCCGACGCTTTTCCTAAACTACACTGCACATGCAGAAAAAAAAAAGACAATGCAATGTCTGTAGTACCACCTACTGTTTGGTTGACTCCACCTGTCATTAGGTACGCTAGAGTACACTTTTGAAAAACAATTTATAAATGTGTTCTGCCATCATTATTACATTATATTATGCTAGATACACCTATCAGCAAGATAACATCTCATTTTAGAAGTCAGTGCGACACTGTTCTGAAGTGATGTGCGGCACTCAGAATGATAACATGCCTTAGAAATGAACAGATGGGTTTGAAGGGAACTGTATAGAACTATCAATGAACTACAAGTCTCAGCCCTGAAAGATTTATCTTTAAATTACAAACTGACTGCGTTTTATGCAGCACGCTTGTGGCAATGTCGGCACCGCTGTGCCACTTGGAGTATGTACAACATGTCGCTAATCGGTACACAGAAGTAAGTGCCTTCACTGTGGCACTGTATAAAGTGGTGTGCGGGGCACACACAGTGATGGCATGTCTTAGAATTTAGTAGTGAGGTCTGAGCAGTGATGCATAAAACCATCACTGAGCTACAAGTCTCAGCCCAGAAATAGAAGTCTCTGCATTACAAACTGTCCGTTTTATGCCGTACACTTGCGGCAAAGTCGGCACTGCAGTGCCACTTGGAGCTTGTGCAACATGTTGCTAATAAGTACACAGCAGTAAGTGCCTTCACTGCAGCACTGTAGGAAGTGATGTGCAGTGCTGACACAGTGATGGCATCCCTAAGAAATAAACAGTAGGGTGCACTGGATACCACTTCTTCCCCATATCACCATATAATACATTTACCCCTATTGGCAATGATATCACTTCTCCTCCATGTTGTAATGTGGAGACAATAAAAACACTTAATTTTACAATTAAGCATTTTTCTGTTACACAGAGACTGGCTAATCACTAACGAATCGGCTGTGGAGATGGAGACTTCCACAGCCGATGAGACGGAGCGGTCACATTTAGGTAATGTACTGTAGATTCTTCTGCTGCTCCTCCAGATTCCCAGATTTGGTACAATGCTACACAGAGCATTCTAAAATGGTGCCCTAAGACAGAAAAAAAAATATCTAGCTCAGACATACATGACTTACCATGAGCACTGAGTAGTATAGTATATACACTGTACTTTGCATGAGGCAGATTATATCAAATGTGCTAATTATGCCCTCTTTAAGAACAAGGCCGGATTAAGGGCCACATGGGCATGGGGCTGACAGTGATCAAGGACATACTGTGGGAAGTGAAGGAGGTGGGGCCAGTGCTGTGTGGGTATGGCTAGTGCTATTTAGGTGCTATTCCCTACACTATCAGCCCCAATATACAATTTAGATCATGCTCTGACATTACATGTGATCTTCCTCTCATCCTCCATAATGTGAAGTAGTTGCACTGCAATGTGGTATAATGTGAATTGTGTGCATTACAATGTGTCAATGTGAAGTGGCGACACTACAATTAGACATAATGATATGTGGCAGCTCTACAATGTTGCATAATGTAAAGGGTATACTCCATCATCATATATATATTTTTTTTTAAACAGCTAAATCTTCTGCGACGGTTCAGCCTCCAGGACCAAAGGGGCCCATGCGGCTCAGAACCAATTTTTTGAAGGGGCTACACACGAGGTATAGTACATCAATGCTTACTATTACAGTACACAGTAGTGTACTACTTACAGTACATTGTGGATGACAAGATTCTACAATATAGTGTACTGTACAGTACTGTATATAAGTGTTGTAATACTGTGCCTTTTTCTTTTTTTTTTTCCACAGAGCAAGTTCTTTGGATGATAGCCCTCTTTCAAGTTATTGCCCACATTTTAGTGGATTTTTTTTTTATTCTATGTGTTCTTTTTTTATTTATTTAAAATGTATTAACATTTTTGTTGTACACCATGTTTTGTATGTTTCAATTTAACAGTAGAGAAAGTTCTAGCTGTTAGGGTGGGTGCAAATGACGAGTCTAGTACGTCTGAAAAAACAAGGGGACATGATTGGAGTACAGGGATAGAGACCCCAAGGAGGATGTTGGGCAATTGTGCAAGAAAATTATGAGAACAGGAGGGAGGAGGGCCCTGCTCATGGAGCTTACAGTGTAAAGGTAAGGGGTACAAACGGAAGACATAAGGAGTGAGCCAGTGTAAGGGGAGCTAAGGGCAAAAAGCAGGAGTGAGAATTTGAGTGTGCAAAGGGGTGAGGTAGACTACTGTACATGGCAACATGGTTAACATACAAAGATTTATACAATTTGCCATTAATGGTAAAGAGTTAAAGTGTAGGGCACAATGGGCCTGATAGAGAGATGCATTTGAATCTGTGATTTCACTCGGAACGCTGCTGCGAAAATATGCTAATGTTTTCAAAGCTTACCCAAGCATAGGGACACCCACTACTACCCTCTCATACAGAGCATAGACATGGCATAATTTGCCTAACCACCCCATTACCTCCCCCAAATGTTGACTACCTGACACTCACTTTGCGAATCAAATTATGGCAAAACAATTTCTGCATGTTGCACAGTGCGAAACGCCCGATCTGCGTAAATGTCGGCATTACGTACATCTCCGAATCAGGCCCACTGTGCAAGGTAAAGTGCAGGGCGGAATGGTAAAGGGCATATGTGCAAAGTGGATTTAATCAAGTTCACCTGAGCTGTCTACATCGTCAAAAGAAGCTTCCATGTTATACATTCCTGAGTTACAGTAATAAAGCAGAAGCCTATTGGGACCAGTGTTGCC
This sequence comes from Taudactylus pleione, assembly GCA_031769625.1. Classification (NCBI taxonomy): domain Eukaryota; kingdom Metazoa; phylum Chordata; class Amphibia; order Anura; family Myobatrachidae; genus Taudactylus; species Taudactylus pleione. Next base: position 9,708,002 of record JAUIMM010000759.1, read on the forward strand.
AACTCTGAAATGAAAAATAAGCAACTGATGAGTGAAAGGCAAGCCAAAAACAAGTCCAAAAGAAAAGCCCAACTTAATGTGGTGCTAAGGGGGTGGGGGTAATTTAACAAAAACATGTCCTTTATTATGTTAATAAAAGGCTCATGCTTCACTAGGGGGAAGGGACCTAGAGGGCACACCAAGTTTGTAATTTAAGCACACCGCCCACTCCAAAGATTTCATACAGTATCATTTCAGTACAGTATTTACAGTTAGCACTAACTGATAAATTAATAAAAAAACAACCCTGCATGTGTCCCCTTACAATCATATTCACCATATAATACACTATAGAGCAAGCTGGGCTGAGACTTGTAGTTGAGTGAAGATTTCATACACAGTGCCGATATTGCCACAAAAAAATTGATGTAGGGTCCCCCTCCCCATCAAAGCATAACCAGCCCAGGGCTCGTGAGCCAGTCATGGTTCTAAAAATATGGAAGGAAAACCTTGTAGGGTTCCCCGTATTTTAAGAACCAGCACTGAGCTCAGTGAGCCAGTACTCGTTTTAAAAATAGGGGAAAAAAACATTGTGGGGTTCACCCTATATTTAAATCCAGCACCGGACTCTAAAAAGCTGGGGTGTAATGCCACAGACAGGGGAACCTTTCACCGGCTCACTGCAGCCTAAGCATTAACACCCAAGCTAGGGATCACAGGGGAGGTGGGAACCCCGCCAAAAAAGGGGTCCCACCTCTCCAGAGCAGCCCAGGCTGGATAATAGTGGGATTTATATATGCCTACTATTGTTTTTTTTTACAGTGAGCCTACAGGTACCAGCCTGCCTGCCATTTGGTACTTGTGGAACTACAAGTGCCAGCAGGCGGCCGGTACCCGTACCACCACTGTAAAAAAAAAAAAATAGTAAAATAATCACTGACACACACCGTAGAAAGGAACGTTTTATTACATACAAAACACACTCACACATACTTCTACCAGGTGATCGGTCCCCTTCTACAGTACTATTCTATTCAATACTGTAGCTCATACGCCATGAAGAAACAATCCAAAAAGCTAGATGTATTTTAAAAATAATATTTTTTTCCTTTAATAAAAACAAATCCATAAAAGACGTCACAAAATAAGTGCATATATCCATCCTATTGGTCAGTGGTAAATTAGTCAGACAGAATAACTTCAAGAGCTCACCTATTATCGCTATATAGACAATGTGATTTTCATTTGGAGGGGAGGAAAAGATGCACTTCAGCATTTCAGGATAAATTAAACACCAATGATTTTGGGACATACTTTTTCATCGAGTGAAATTACAATAAACTATTTGGATTTTAATATATATATATATATATTAGGGGTGATCCTAATCCGAACCCCCCGATCCGAGGCAGATCCGAGTCAGGCTCGACTTTTCCCGCCTGACTCGGATCTGAAATCGAGGCAAAACGTCAATATCCCGCCTTCCGAGTCTCGCGGGTTTTGGATCCTATATAAGGTACCCGCGTCGGCGCCATTTTCTCACTCGGCTGTGGACAGTGAAGAGGGAGGGTGGGAGTTAGGGCTGGCTGGGCTGTGTAGTGTAGTGTAGTGCAGAGTAGTGTTGTGCTGTGCTGCGCTGTGCTGCTGTTGTCCACTACTTCAAAGTCCATAGGGGCTGGCTGTGTTGTGCTGTGCTGCTGTTGTTAATAGGGGCTGTGTCCACTACTTCAAAGTCCATAGGGGCTGGCTGGACTGTGTTGTGCAGTCAGTTCTCCATAGGGGCTGTGTCCACTCCAAAGTCCTGTGCAGTGTCCCAGTCCTAAAGGGGTGCTGTAGTGTTGTCCAGAGGGTGCTCTGTCCATCAGGGGTGCTCCCCCCAGGTGCCAAAAAAATATATATTTTCTGTGTTTGTGAATTGTGTGCGCAGTAGCCGCACGTGCATCAACAAAGTAGTGCCAAGCGTGCGCCTGTGTCATAAGTAAAGGGCCGGCTGGCTTGACCGTTAAAGGGTGCTGTAACCCCCAAAGTACACTCCAAACCCCAAAAAATATTTTCTGTGTTTGTGAATTGTGTGCGCAGTAGCCGCACGTGCATCAACAAAGTAGTGCCAAGCGTGCGCCTGTGTCATAAGTAAAGGGCCGGCTGGCTTGACCGTTAAAGGGTGCTGTAACCCCTAAAGTACACTCCAGTCCAAACCAAAAAAAAAAAATATTTTCTGTGTTTGTGAATTGTGTGCGCAGTAGCCGCACGTGCATCAACAAAGGAGCAGCGCCAAGCGTGCGCCTGTGTCCCATAAGTAAAGAGCCGGCTGGCTCATTTCTTAAAGGCTGGTGTAACCCACAAAGTGCACTACTCTCCAGCAAAAATAAAAAAATATTTTCTGTGTTTAGCCGCACGTATATATCAAATCGATATAACATAAATGGAGGACCAAACTTTCTCCGATAAAAATAAAATAGAGAAAGATCAAGAACCACTTCCTCCTAGTGCTGAAGCTGCTGCCACTAGTCATGACATAGACGATAACATGCCATCAACGTCGTCTGCCAAGGCCGATGCCCAATGTCATAATAGAGGGCACATACAATCCCAAATGACAAAGTTCAGGAAAATGACCTTGAAAAAAACATTTAAATCAGCTGAAGAGAAACGTAAACTTGCCAATATGCCATTTACGACACAGAGTGGCAAGGAACGGCTAAGGTCGATCCCTAGTATGTTCATGACTAGTGGTTCAGCTTCACATGACGATGGAAGCCCTCCTCCCACTAAAAAAAATCAAAAGAGTTAAGCTGGCAAAAGCACAGCGAAGAACTGTGCTTTCTAAGAAGATATCACAAATCCCCAAGGAGAGTCCAAGTGTGGTGGTGGTTGCGATGCCTGACCTTCCCAGCACTGGACGGGAAGAGGTGGCTCTTTCCACCATTTGCACGCCCCCTGAAAGTGCTGAAAGGAGCACCCACAGTCCACTTGCTGATATGCAAATTGAAGATGTCACTGTTGAAGTACAACAGGATGAGGATACTGGTGTAGCTGGCGCTGAGGAGGAAGTTGGCGAGGAGGATTCTGATGGTGATGTGGTTTGTTTAAATCAGGCTCCGGGGGAGAAAGTTTTTGTCCGTGGGATGAAAAAGCCCATCACGGTCATGCCTGGGCAGAAGACCAAACATTCCACCTCTTTGGTCTGGCAATATTTCTATCCAAATCCGGACAACAACTGTCTTGCCATATGTACCTTATGTAAAGGTGGAATAAGTAGTGGTAGGGACGTCAACCACCTAGGAACATCCTCCCTCCCTCGTCAATTTCCTCCTTAGTCTGGATCGGAAGTAGTCCTGCAGGCCATGTCACTGGCATGACTGACTCTCCTATCCCGGATTCCTCCGGAGGATCCTGCATTGCTACGCCTCCTGCTGCCGCTGCTGCTGTTGCTGCTGCTGGGAGTCGTTCATCATCCCAGAGAGGAAGTAGGAACACCACTACTTTTACTAAACAATTGACCCTCCAACAGTCCTTAGCGAGGAGGATGAAGTACGACAGCAGTCATCCTGAAGCAAAACGTATAACTGAGGCCTTGACTGCTATGTTGGTGTTAGACGTGCGTCCGGTATCCGCCACTACGCTGTGTATCACCGGTTTCAGTAAGAGGCACACCGCCGACAACCTCTTAGAGAAACTGAGGGAAATCATCGCCCAGTGGCTTACCCCACTTAGACTCTCCTGGGGATTTGTGATATCTGACAACGCCACCAATATTGTACGGGCATTACATCTGGGCAAATTCCAGCACGTCCCATGTTTTGCTCACACAATAAACTTGGTGGTGCAGAATTTTCTGAAAAGCGACAGGGGCGTGCAGGAGACGCTTTGGGTGTCCCGAAAAATTTCTGGCCACTTTCGCCATTCAGCGACTGCGTGCCGAAGACTGGAGCGCCAGCTAACACTCTTGAACCTGCCCCGCCATCACCTGAAGCAAGAGGTTGTGACGCGGTGGAACTCAACCCTCTATATGCTTCAGAGGATGGAGGAGCAGCAAAAGGCCATACAAGCCTATACATCCACCTATGACATAGGCAAAGGAGGGGGTATGCACCTGACTCAAGCGCAGTGGAGAATGATTTCCGTGTTGTGCAAGGTTCTCCAGCCCTTCGAACTTGCCACACGTGAAGTCAGTTCAGACACTGCCAGCTTGAGTCAGGTCATTCCCCTCATCAGGCTTTTGCAGAAGCAGCTGGAGAAAGTGAAGGAGGAGCTAAGACAGAGCGATTCCGCTCGGCATGTGGGACTTGTGGATGAAGCCCTTCATTCGCTTTGCCAGGATTCCAGGGTGGTCAATCTGTTGAAATCAGACCACTACATTTTGGCCACCATGCTCGATCCTAGGTTTAAATCCTATGTGGTGTCTCTCTTTCCGGCCGACACAAGCCTGCAGAGGTGCAAAGACCTGCTGGTGAACACACTGTCAGCTGAAGCGGAACGTGACACGTCAACAGCTCCTTCTTCATTTTCTCCCGCAACTGGGGCTGCCAGGAAAAAACTTAGGTATCCTAAGCAACCCGCTGGCGGTGATGCAGGGCAGGCAGGACCAAGTTTGGACATCTGGTCCGGACTGAAGGACCTGGCAACAATTTCTGACATGTCTACTGTCACTGCATATGATACTGTCACCATTGACAGAATGGTGGAGGATTACATCAGTGACAGCATCCAAGTAGGCATGTCAGACAGTCCATACCTGTACTGGCAGGAAAAAGCGGCAATTTGGAGGCCCCTGTACAAACTGGCTCTATTTTACCTGAGTTGCCCCCCCTCCAGTGTGTACTCCGAAAGAGTGTTTAGTGCAGCCGGGAACCTTGTCAGCGAAAGGCGTAGGCGGTTGCTTCCACAGAATGTGGAGAAGATGATGTTCATCAAAATGAATTATCAGCTCTTCCAGGGAGACCAGCCTCCAGAACGTACAGAGGGACCTGTGGTGGTGGATTCAAGTGGGGACGAGTTAATACTTTGTGAGGATGAGGATGTACACACTGAAGAGGGTGAGGAATCGGTGGATGAGGAGGATGAGGATGACATCTTGCCTCCGTAGAGCCAGTTTGTGCAGGGACAGATTAATTGCCAGCTTGTTTTGTGGGGGCCCAAACGAACCAATCATTTCAGCCACAGTTGTGTGGCAGACCCTGGCGCTGAAATGATTGGTTTGTTAAAGTGTGCATGTCCTGTTTATACAACATAAGGGTGGGTGGGCCCAAGGACAATTCCATCTTGCACCTCTTTTTTTTCTTTGCATTATGTACAGTTTGGGGCCTAGTTTTTCAAACTGCCATCCTGTCTGCCACTGCAGTATCACGCCTAGATGGGTCACGTGTTTGTGCCGCCCACTCGTGTCGCTTAGCATAGTCATCCAGCTACCTCGGTGCAACCTTTTGGACATAAAAACACTATTGTGAGGTGTTCAGAATAGACTGGAAATGAGTGGAAATTAAGGTTATTGAGGTTAATAATAGCATAGGAGCAGAAAAACCTAGAAATTCTGTGATTTTAGCTGTTTTTATGCTTTTTTTCAAAAAAATACAGATCCAAAACACAAAACCCAGAACCCAAAACACGGAAGGGTGGTTTTGGCAAAACCAATCCAGATCCAATACACGAAGAAAGATCCAGATCCAAAACACGAAAAGTGGCCGGTGCACACCCCTAATATAGATATAGATATATATATTTGTATAGGATGTGTAGAATGGCGCTCTGGTTCAAGTCACAAGTGATATTGCACCGTAGTGCAAAAAAATAATAAAGTCCAGTTAGTGCTAACAGGTGTGACACTTAGATCCCTTTTGGTTAAGGTGGCAGCAGTCTTCCCGGATTCCTGAATGGCAGTCAGGGTGAATGTGATCTAGAAATAGGGTATGGAAAGAACATGCGCCTGATAGTGTAGTATTTCAAAATATTTTTAGCACATGCTCGAATATAAATGTGCGTACCAGAAAATAAATCTTTAAAGCTTATCTGTAGGTCTTTTACTGGGACCTCATATGGTGGGATGTTTTCACAGCTTCGGGGTGACCAGGAACCTTAAATAAGATTGGCTCGTATCGAGCCAAAACAAGCACATACAGTGTAGTAATTTTATGTCCAGAAAGAATGGTGTGGTAAAGCAGTTATAAATGCGTACCAGAAAGTTACTTGAATCTCTGCATAAAGTACTAAGTCGCCTCTTCAAACTCACACGGTGGCCCAGCATTAGCATGTGCAGGTGGAGTAGGTCAACTTGCACTCCGCTGGTGATCAGCCCTGCACCTTCCAGCAGATCCAGTGGGTCTGCTGGAAGGTGCAGGGCTGATCACCAGCGGAGTGCAAGTTGACCTACTCCATCTGCACATGCTAATCCTGGGGCCACCGTGTGAGTTTGAAGAGGCGACTTAGTACTTTATGCAAGAGATTCAAGTAACTTTCTGGTACGCATTTATAACTGCTTTACCATACCATTCTTTCTGGACAGAAAATTACTACACTGTATGTGCTAGTTTTGGCTCGATACGAGCCAATCTTATTTAAGGTTCCTGGTCACCCCGTAGCTGTGAAAACATCCCACCATATGAGGTCCCAGTAAAAGACCTACAGATAAGCTTTAAAGATTTATTTTCTGGTACGCACATTTATATTTGAGCGCGTGCTAAAAATATTTTGAAATACTACACTATCAGGCGCATGTTCTTTTCATACCCTATGTCTACAATATGTACAATATGTATATATATATATATATATATAAATATATATATACATATACACACACACACACACACACATACACAGTCAGGTGCATAAATATTGGGACATTGACAGAATTTTCATATTTTGGCCTCTATTCACCACCACAGTGGCTTTGAAATTAAACAAACAAGATGTGGTTTAGCAGACTTTCAGATTTAATTTGAGGGTAATTACATCCAAATCAGGTGAACGGTGTAGGAATTACAACGGTTTCTATATGTGCCTCCCACTTTCTAAGGGGTCAAAAGTAATGGGACAAACTAAACAATCCTAAATCTAACTTTCACTTTTTAATACTTTGTTGCAAATCCTTTGCAGGCAATTACAGCCTGAAGTCTGGAACGCATAGACATCACCAGATGCTGGGTTTCATCCCTGGTGATGCTCTGCCAGGCCTCTACTGCAAATGTCTTCAGTTCCTGCTTGTTCTTGGGGTATTTTCCCTTCAGTTTTGTCTTCATCAAGTGAAATGCATGCTCAAGCGGATTCAGGTCAGGGGACTGACTTGGCCATTACATAAAATTCCACTTTTTAGCCTTAAAAAAACTCTTTGGTTGCTTTTGCAGTATGCTTTGGGTCATTGTCCATCTGCACTGTGAAGCGCCGTCCAATGAGTTCTGAAGCATTTGACTGAATATGAGCATATAATATTGTCTGAAACACTTCAGAATACATTCTGCTGCTTTTGTCAGCAGTCACATCATCAATAATACAAGGGAACCAGTTCCATTAGCCATACATGCCCACGCCATAACACTACCACCACCACGCTTCACTGATGAGGTGGTATGTTTTGGATCATGAGCAGTTCCTTTCCTTCTCCATACTCTTCTCTTCCCATCACTCTGGTACAAGTTGATCTTTGTCTCATCTGTCCATAGGATGTTGTTTCAGAACTGTAATGGCTTTTTTAGATGTTGTTTGGCAAACTCTAATCTGGTCTTCCTGTTTTTCTGGCTCACATCTTGTCGTGAACCCTCTATATTCACTCTTGTGAAGTCTTCTCTTGATTGTTGACTTTGACACATATACACATACCTCCTGGAGAGTGTTCTTGATTTGGCTAACTGTTGTGAAGGGGTTTTTTGTTCACCAGGGAAATAATTCTTCTGTCATCCACCACAGTTGTTTTCCGTGGTCTTCCGGGCCTTTTGGTGTTGCTGAGCTCTCTGGTGCATTCTCTCTTTTTAAGAATGTTCCAAACAGTTGATTTGGCCACACCTAATGTTTTTGCTATCTCTCTGATGGGTTTGTTTTGATTTTTCAGCCTAATGATAGCTTGCTTCACTGATAGTGACAGCTCTTTGGATCTCATATTGAGAGTCGACAGCAACTGATTTCAAATGCAAATGTCACACCTAGAATCAACTCCAGACCTTTTACCTGCTTAATTGATAATGAAATAACGAGGGAATAGCCCACACCTGTACATGAAATAGCTTTTGAGTTGAAAGTCCCATTACTTTTGGCCCCTTAAAAAGTGGGAGGCACATATAGAAACCGTTGTAATTCCTACACCGTTCACCTGATTTGGATGTAATTACCCTCAAATTAAATCTCAAAGTCTGCAGTTAAAGCACATCTTGTTTGTTTCATTTCAAAGCCACTGTGGTGGTGAATAGAGGCCAAATATGAAAATTCTGTCAATGTCCCAATATTTATGCACCTGACTGTATATTATAATTATATATGAGCGAGAGAGAGAGAATTCTAACATATATATAAGTATAAATTATAAAACAAATAGACTAACCAGTTCCTAATATAAATCTTATCTTTATACTTGGATAGAGAAAGCTTTTCACACATTTTTTTCTTAAAATCAATTTTTTGGATATAGGCAATACACATTAACATCAGAGAGAAAAAACAGGGAAAGCAGCGCTGTTTTATTTTTTATTTCTACAATAGTATTGTGAGGTGGACGGGTTGAACTACCTTTTATGAAAAGGACAGCTGCAGTTACTTGAGAAGTGTTTTTTATTTAAAGTATTATTTTTGTTGTGTTTTAAAATTCTCTTCAACTGTACAATATGTGATTGGTCCGCCTGTCAAGGCTTACTGTTCTATTATATTCTGTAGTGCCATACTGTATCCATCCACTGCCAGGGGCGTCAAGAGGGGAGGGGGTACTAATTACCCTGGCTTGCTGGAGGGGCCCAGCACCGCTCCCCCTCCATGTTACGTCACAGCAGCTGGGCTGCACTGGGAGACTGCTCATGGCTGCTAAAATTATTCTCTTTTTTTTCTAAGGGGGCGTAGTCACGCCTCCCACAATTAGGAAACGCCCTGTCACCTGGGTCTGGCGCGGCTGTCGGTGGCCCTTTCCACTGCTGTATTATCCACTTATTCATACTTATTCAGTGGAGCACTGGCCACCCATCAGTGAAGCTGTGTGTTGCATGGCGTGGATATTGTTAAGTCTCACTGCTCCATGCCGCGCTATTCTCATGCCGTGACTTCGAAGCCTGCATGGCGTGCTATGAACAAAGATATAGCAGGACACATCTGTACATCTATTTTCTGGGTTTTAAAATATCTTAATGCCCTTTTCAGTTTTTGTGGGGAATTCAAACCTTTTGCATTAATTATAATTTTTAGCATCTTAAAAGGTTCTGTTTTCTATTTCCCTCTCTTATCCTTCTTTTTCCCTGTACCTCTTCCTCATTTGTTTTTATTACTTTCAATATACAATTCCCCTCTTTATTAAGTTGAAAAATACAGTGGTTTATTAACCATTTGTTTAAGTGAAAAAAAAAAAAAAAAGTGTCAATAAAAAATAAAAAAATACAACAACAAAAAAAGAAAAGGTACCAAACATATACACACATGTGGCTCTACAGCAAAAGCTCATGTGACCTCCTAATCTACAGGCTATCATTTAGTGTGTTTTAAGGGGGTAGCATCTTAATTCCCATCACCTATACGCAATTGTAGATTGTTAAGAATAATACATTCCTAAAAATAAAGAACACAGATATTTATACTAAATTAATGGGTTTTAGACTAGTTGTCTCTCTTATACTGCTTTTACACCTAAATCCTGGGTCTGACCCGAGATCTGGAACACAGTTCCAAAACAGTTCAGACCCAGGACAGACCTTTTCTACTGCGGCGCCAATCCGGATTATTCCTGGATCGGCGCCATTCACACTGTACATGGGTGCAGTGGAATACTTCTCCCAGCGCTTGGAGATGACCAAGAAGTCCCCATTCTGTATACGGGACCCGCGTCAAAAGACGCGAGGTTCCAGTTTACATTGCAGTGTTTCACGGGTTGTTCCCATTTAAAACCCTGCAAGTTACCTGGGTTGGATTGTCGGGTCGACCCGGGAATCCAACCCTGGCCCCTTTTACACCTATCAAAGAGTAGAGGGGAACATGGGGAAAAAAAAAAGTCCATCAACATATGCAACAAATCTTTTAAAACTCATCTTGAGACTGCTCTCTCCAATTCTACCTTACCATACATCATGTACAATCATGTGCAAGGATTATTATAATTGTTTTAAAACAGTATATATTTTGTCGTTAATATTTTTACTATTTATAATTGAAAAATAAATAATTTTGTTCAAATTACCACCTAGTAGAGTAATTGTGATTTCTAACCGCAACAGTTATCCAACCCTAAAAAAAAAAAATGTAATAAAGACTTGGTGAATATCCATATTCTTCTAAATAACTTTAATATATATATTATTTATCTATTAATATCTACTCCATCGTGCGGGTTAGTTATTTCTGTGTGCTTTGCATGTCTTCTACTAACTCATTTGCCAATTTTCTTATACCAACTTAACTATTATAAAGTGTGCGTATATTTCCTATTGAATTAAAAAAAAAAAAAATAACCTTAATTATATTACAAATAATTTCTAAATGCAAGTATCGTATATAAACACATTACTCAAAAAAACCAACAAAAAAACCACCTATATAAACCCCCTCATCCATCAACTGACGTCAGATATTAAAACATGTTAAAAGCGAATTGCATTTAGCGAACAACAACTATAAATCATAAAACTACTTCCAAGAGGTAGGTTTATGATTTATATTTAATAGCTAAATGCACTTATGCCCACTTTGTCGCCATTCTTTTTGCCTTAATTTAATTTCTTCAGATGTTTTGGGGGAATGAGCTATCTTCCAAGAGTCTAAAGGTGCGTATCCACTAGCAGACTGTGAAACGACTGCACGATTACAACATTGGAATCATGCAGGTCGTTTCACAGTCTATGCTGTACCTATCTGTACACTGAACGATCAGTCGTTCAGTGTAGGCACCCTCCCTCATCCCCGAACATGGCCAATCTGAAGTTATCGGAAGATTGACCAGCATGTTTGGGCGATGATGGATGTCGGAAATGACCAGCAGGAGCGCGCATCGCTGGTAGTTTCCGATATTTACATGCCAGATTTGCGCACGATTACGATGTTGTAATCGTACAATCGCTCAGTAACATTGCGTAGTGGATATGCGGCTTAATGAATCTCTCTTTATTAATGTTGCTGTAGATAAATCCCCAAATATCTGCACATTTCCCAAAATTGCTGATACATCTGTCGCCTCACGTGCTACCTTCAAGATTTGTTCTTTTGTTTTATATTAACGTAGTCTCAGTATTATGTCCTTGGGGCTGCTTCAGGGCCTCTTCTTTGCCTTTGGTACTCTGTGTATTCGGTGTATTATAAACTGAGGTTTTGGATTTTCTGGTAGGAGTTTCTTAAAAATATCCACCACATGCTGCTCAAGCTCAGATGCCTGCACGGATTCAGAGATTCCTCGAATTTTGAGATGGTTTCTCCTTGCCCTATCTTCTAGTTAAGCGATCATTATGAGAATTCTTACAAGGTACAGTACCTTCAACAGATACAAAAAATATATAAGTCGGTAATAGTTATAGCATTTTACGGAAGGTTATGGGTTCATCCATATTCTGTTCCTCGTCAATAATAGGGGACATAGATTTTGCCATATGGGAAGAAGATATTTGAGACTGTGGCGATGTTTATAATCTACCTTTCTGTTTTCTTGGAGGAGTTCCTGCATATGTTTTAAAGACGTTTGCTGTATTTTTAAACCTTTTTATAGGCATGATTTTATTTCCTTGGAGACATATGTTAACACATTTTTGCAGATTTCTTTCTTTCTTTTTCTTTCCGCCCCCTTGCTCTAAATTATCGACTTCTCACTCTAAAGAAACAAAGGCTTAGAGCAGAGGTTCCCATAAATGGTCCTCAAGGCTCCCCAACAGTACAGGTTTTAGAGAGATCCATGGTTGAGCACAGGCGGTTAAATCAAATTGACTGAGATAATAATTAAATCAACTGTGCTCAACCATGGATCTCTCTAAAACCTGAACTGTTGGGGAGTCTTGAGGACCGCATTTGGGAACCTCTGGCTTAGAGAGTGTGTTCCATATAAGTGATGATAGGACAGCCACTTATTCATCTTTAAGGCATTTTATTTAATTATTAGAGGCAGCATTTCATGGTTTTAACAGTACTCTATTGTCTCATACAAGAAGTTTCAGCTCTTCTCGCTAGATGTTATCCCCCAGCATGAAGATAGAAAGAAATATCCGCACAGACCTCTCCTCTTTGATTATTCTGCCCACTTTGTAAATTAGTTATTCTATGTAATTTTTGAGAAGGGAGGTGCAGCCAGGAATAAAAATAATTACAACAAAATAGACATATGGGCAAAGTATTCCTATAACGGGGCACTCACAGATTAATTATAATGTGTACCATAACATATAGTGACCCATCATTAAATTAAAATATAAAACTTTTATTAGAGCCTCTAAAATTAGGACAGCAAAATATTTATAATAAAAAAAAAATGTGCAAGTAAATTAAAACCACTGTATTCCACAACTATTATTCATTCATTTATAATCCTCCAGTCCATATGCCACATTGTATAGTCACTGCATAAATTGTGTGAGTAATTCACTTTAATAGAAAGTCTACTATGATTATTTACACATTCCCAGTAGGTTAATTGTTCCTTAATTGAGATCTTATCCTTAACAAAATGCTGTATATACAGTGGCTTGTAAAAGTATTCACACCCCTTGACTTTTTACCTTTTTTGTTACATTACAACCTGTAATTTATTAATTAAAATTCTGAAAATTGGCATGTGCATATGTAATCACCTCTTTTGCTATGAAGCCCCTCAAAAGTTCTGGTGTAACCAATTACCTTCAGAAGTCACATAATTAGTGAAATTAAGTCCGCCTGTGTGAAATCTAAGTGTCACATGATCTGTCAGTATAAACACACCTTTTCTGAGAGGCCCCAAAGGCTACACCGCCACTAAGCAAGAGGCATCACACCATGAAGACCAAGGGCCTCTCCAAACAAGTCAGGGACAAAGTTGTTGAGTACAATTCTGGGTTGGGTTATAAAAAAAAAATATCCAAATCTTTGATGATCCCCCGAAGCACCATCAAATCAATAATCATCAAATGGAAAGAACTAGGGGATGAGAAGGTTCAGATTTACTCGGTTCTTATCGCCACATTACCGCAAGTTCGGATTAGTTTGGATTCATTTTATTGGCTATCCAAAACACTTGATAGCCGATACCCAATAAAATGCTGTTTTGAGAACAGAGTAAATCCGAACCAGCTCATCTCTAGAAAAAACATGGTGCCACAACAAACCTGCCAAGAGAGGGCCGCCCACCAAAATTCACCAACCGGGCAAGGATGGCATTAATCAGAGAGGCAGCAAGAAACCCTGAAGGAGCTGCAGAGTTCCACAGCAGAGTCTGGTGTATCTGTTGATGTGACCAGAATAAGCCGTACACTCCATAGAGCTGGGCTTTATGGAAGAGTGGCCAGAAAAAAGCCATTACTTAGTGATAAAAATAAGAAGACACGATTTGAGGTTGCCAAAAGGCATGTGGGCGACTCCCCAAATGTATGGAGGAAGGTGCTCTGGTCAGATGATACTAAAATTGAACTTTTCGGCCACCAAGGAAAACGCTATGTCTGGCGCAAACCCAACACATCCCATCACCCCAAGAACACCATCCCCACAGTGAAACATGGTGGTGGCAGCATCAAGTAGTGGGGATGTTTTTCAGCAGCAGGGATTGGGAAACTGATTTGAGTTGAGGGAAAGATGGATGGTGCTAAATACAGGGATATTCTTGAGCAAAACCTGTTTCAGTCTGCCTGTGATTTGAGACTGGGACAGAGGTTCAACTTCCAGCAGGACAATGACCCGAAGCATACTGCTAAAGCAACACTCGAGTGATTTAAGGGGAAACATTTAAATATGTTGGAATGGCCTAGTCAAAGCCCAGATCTCAATCCAATTGAGAATCTGTGGTCAGACTTAAAGATTGCTGTTCACAAGCGGAAACCATCCAACATGAAGGAGCTGGAGCAGTTTTGCCTTGAGGAATGGGCAAAAATCTCAGGGGCAAGATGTGGCAAGAGACTTATCCAAAGCGACTTGCAGCTGTAATTGCCGCAAAAGGTGGCTCGACAAAGTACTGACTTTAAGGGGGTGAATAGTTATGCACGCTGAAGTTTTCTGTCATGTTGTCCTAAATGTTGTTTGATTCACAATATGTAAAAAAAAAAACACAACTTCACAGTTGTAGGCATGTTCTGTGAATGAAATGATGCCTACCTTCGAACAATCCATTTTAATTCCAGGTTGTGAAGCAATAAAACATGAAAAATGCAAAAGGGGGGTGAATACTTTTGCAAGGCGCTGTATCTATAATTTGTGATTCTAGAGAGTATATGCTCAATCCACACTATACTCTTAGAGTACCCACCAGTCTCATTCCTTATATTCGTCCACCCTATATCATCTATATCTGTTAAATTGCTGAATAAATCGGCTCCAGACACTGGAGTACAGTGTCTGGAGCCGATTTATTCAGCAATTTAAAGGGGTGTCATCAATCAATGACACTTATTGGGAATTCATTAAATCCCTCCTGTTCCATACATCATTTGTTATTCTTTGTGTTTCATTAATCCCCACAACAGCAGTTTATACACTTCACGGTCTGATCTAATATTCCTCTACCAGGAGTTAAGTCATATCTAGTTGTGGTTTTATTTAACAGTGTACCCAAAAGGGGCTAACAAAGTATCATTAATAAAGATTATATAAATTGAATAATAAGTATTAGTGTGTGTATGTGTTCATACAGTTATTTATTAATAGGAGTAATTTCAAAGAGGGTTCCAAGACGCTTAGGTACACCCTTATTCTAAATAAACCTCATTCTCGTGAGGCAAGCGTCACATTAACACTCTAATACAGGAATGTTTCAAGCATAGAGAAAAGATTCACTACGGCTATTATTCTAGTCACTTACATTGCCAAGTGGGTTATAACATTGGGGAGCGCTTCATATACCACCATTTAGTAAATAAATCATACAGTTATCATTGCAAGTATGGAGGTTACGTTATTCAATGCTCACCTATTTCTGCCAAATAAACTAACACTGTGTGGCGCCCAATATTTATCCATTAAATAACTGAATCATACAGCCTGTCATTATCAGTATGTGGGCTATGCCACTTAGTGCTCACACAGATTTGCCAAATAAATGCTACAATAATGTAGTGTTATGTACGAACTAAAATGTGATACTATATCCACCCCACTACAAAACAGCTAGTGAAAAAAGAAAGATAACATGCAAATTGTGAAAATTAATACCCCAGTTATTATATTATTCTACTCATTCATTTCTATCCTAGAAAGAAATGGCCTATCCATTTTCATATGTCGTACTAGTGATATTGATACTCCAAACGTAATTCATCATATTTACATGGGATATATTTCTATTTGGCTCCAAGGTGTTCATTTGAGAAAAACACCATAATTTATATTATCATTTATCCCCATCTGCTGTAATCCTCCTAGCAGAAAAATACAATGACTTCTTTTTTTTGGTAATTCTTGGGAAATTTTGCCACCTCTAATCCCAATGTGTATTCTCTCCACCCCAAAAACTCTCATATGTTTCGGGTCACCATGGTGTTGGACATAAAAGTGCCCAGCTACTGAAGTTAATTGGTTAAACTTTGCCAAGTCTGAAACGGAATTCCTTATATTACCCACATGTTCCAGTATTCTTGTTTAAGGGGTCTAAAAGTCATACCAATATATCGTTTAACTCTTAAATGAACCTTCTGCTACTATTTCAGTTCTCCTGTTTCTACTTTCTACTAAGAGTATATTGTGGATTGAGCATATACTCTCTAAAATCACAAAAAAAAAGTGTGTGTGTATAGATATATACAGAATTTTGTTGAGGATAACATCTCAATTAAGTAACAGTTAACCTACTTGGAGTATGTAAATAAGCAAAATATACTTTCCTCACGGCCTTGCTGGCTATAGCGTCTCCATACGTGCCCTTCCGGTTCCTGTAGCAGTTTCTACCTCAGTGTGATTGCAGCCGCACCTCGGCTAACCAACCCACGCCACGGTCACTCCAAGGCCGCATCGAATTCTCTGGTAGCGTAAACCGCACCACGGCTAACCAAGCCGCACCACGGCCAGTCCTAGGCCGCATCCATTTCTCTGGTGGCGTAAGCCGCACTTCGGCTAATCAAGCCGCACCACGGACGCTCCAGGGCCGCATATATTCCTTCGGCGGTATAAGCACCACAGCAGCGAAAACAAGACGCACCATGGTCACTCTCCAAGGCCGCATCAATTCCACAGGCTGTACCAGTCATATAAATTCCACCAGCTAACTAGCTGCATAAATTCCACAGGCTGTACCAGTCATATCAATTCCACCAGCTACTAGCTGCATCAATTCCAGAGGCTGTACCAGCCACATCAATTCCACCAGCTAATTAGCTGCATCAATTCCACCGGCTGTACAAGCCATATCAATTCTACCAGCAGCATCAATTCCACTGGCCATCCCAACCACATCAATTCCTACTGCCTAACTATCCATTTTACGGCTAATTGGGCCACATATCGGTTGTACCAAGCCAAATGTATTCCTTTCAGTATGTGTTTTATAGATTTTAAAATGTTTTTTTTTTACAAGTAAACAAATATATATAGTTGGCTAGACCTATGCCTGAGGCGCGGAGTGTAATGTGCCGGTGGTATTCACCAGGGACCCTCGCAAGAATCAGCGGTAGAGGATACTGGTCCTTAATGGTAATTGCATTCAAGCCCCAGTAATTGATACATGGTCTCAATCCTCCATCCTTTTTCTTAACAAAGAACAGGCCAGCTCCAGCGGGTGATTTAGACTCCCTGATAAACCCCTGCTCCAGATTCTCCTTAACGTATTCGGTTACAGCCTGGGATTCTGGAAGTGAAAGGGGAAAAATTCTTCCACGGGGTGGCACCTTCCCAGGTAGTAAGTCTATAGCGCAATCCCACTCCCAGTGAGCAGGAAGAGTCTCTGTAGCCTTTTTACTGAACACGTCACTAAAGGATTGGTATGGAACTGGAAGTTGGTCTTCCGGAGAGATGATGGAGTTTTGAATGACACGGTGTGGAGGTTTAACAGCTGACAGACAGGACCCACGGCATTGGGAACCCCTCGATAGGATTTGATGTTCCATCCAATCTAGAACAGGAGCATGCTTGCGGAGCCAGGGAAGACCTAGAATGATCGGACTCTCGGCTGACGGAAGAATATAGAATGTTATTAATGCTCGATGAAGAGCCCCTACTTGCATGGTGACTTCGGTTGTCCGCGAGTGAATGGTAGCCGTAGGAAGTTTATTCCCATCCACTCCAATGATGCAAAGGGGTTTTTGCAGCGGCATAAACGCAATCCTTAACTCTTGGACCTTCTCAGCCGTAATGAAATTACCATCGGCACCTGAATATAAGAAGGCCTTGGTGACTTTGGAAGACTTTCCCACAACCAGAGTTACTTCAATGGTAAACTGGGAAGTAACACTGTTTTTTGGGGTGTATTGGAATGCACCTAACCTGACCACCCCTTAATCAGTTAGGCCTTCCCGGACACTTTGGACAGCTAGAGAGAAGATTACCTGGTTTGCCACAGTACAAGCAAAGTTTATTCTTAAATCTCCTATTCCTCTCTGCGGCAGGGAGGTGCGACTTCCCAATCTGCATGGGTTCCTCTAGAGGCTCAGTAGGTGCTGTGAAACGTGGAGCAAGCTTAAAGGTGAAGCAGCGAGACTGTTCCCTTTCACATGCTCTTTCTCTGTGGTGCAGATCCACTCGGATACACAAGGAGACTAAGGGCCTGATTCAGAGCCGCTCGTAGGCGGCCGCTCATTCGCTCCGAGCGATGTTTGCCCAACTGCGCATGCGTACGGATCGTTATACGCATGCGCGAACCAGTCAGTGCGGTCGAAATTCATGTGCTCGCAAAATAGCGAATGCCTGATAATTTGAGTGACAGAAAGAGGCGTATGTGGGTGGTAACAGGGGAAGGTGCTTGAAAACGGGGAGTGGAGATCCGATCGCAGGCGTGCTTAAAGGTCAAAACGGGCGTTTTATGGGTGTGCATAATTAAAACAGCAGCGTCATTGAGCACGTCACTGGGTTATTTTATAGCCAGAACTGCTCGCAAAATTGTGGTAGCAAAAACCAACCACAAGAATAGCGAGCAGCTCATACCCTGGTCGATGTACTCGATTAATCAAATAAATAGCGGACATGACGTAGGATGCGAGCAGCCAGGGGGCGTAGTTTCCCAAAAAACGACCGCAAGTTTTGTTCGCTCGTTCAGACGTAGAGGCATGAACAGACCGCAAAGAGCGAATGTTTCATTTGAATAGCCACCCCTTTTTTTGAACGAACGACCGCAAATAGCGACCGGCTCTGAATCAGGCCCTAAGTCGTCCAAAGAAGTCGGCTATTGCCTTGATGCAAGGACATCCTTAATTTGATCCGACAGCCCCTGCATAAAGGCGGCCACCAAGGCTTTGTTGTTCTACCTCAACTCAGAAGTAAAGGTTCAGAACTGCACGGCATACTGTCCTGCAGACTGATTTCCCTGTTTCAGCTGTAAAATGGCCTACCCAGCGGAGGATACCCGTCCAGGCTCAAAAACCTTCCAGAAAGCTTTCAGGAACTCAGCATTGTTGTTGACCAGCAGGTCATTCCTCTCCCACAATGGAGAGGCCCAAGCCAATGATTGATCTGACAATAGCGAGATTATATAAGCCACTTTTGTCTTGTTTGAAGGGAAGCTTGCTGCCTGGACTTCAAACTGGATCAAACACTGATTCAGGAATCCACGACAGCTTGTAGGATCCCCATCATACTTTGTTGGATTTGGAATCCGAATTGGTGTGGAAGCTCCTGCGGCTGGTGCAGTAGCGGATGGACCTGGTTGTACCGGAGGTGCTTGAGTGGCCCCGACTTGCGGCATTAGTGTCTGCAAGCACTGCATAATCTGAGCCTGGTCTTGTTCTTGCTTCTCAACTCTAACAAGTAAGTTCTTGAGCAGATCTCTGGTGACGGGTTACCAGCAGCATCCATGTTTTGGGCCAGAGTATTCTGTCACAAACTCTCGGACAGATAGTGGATGCAGCCCGTATTTAGGGAGTTGGCTAGACCTATGCCAGAGGCTTGGAGTCTAATGTGCCAGTGGTATTCACCAGGGACGCTCGCAAGAAGGTTTAGACTTGGCTGCGTCCAACACACAGGTCGCGGCCCTCAGGTTAGGTTCCCCTATACAGGTGCTGGTGAGTACAGGATATTGTGCAGAAGAATAACATAGTCGACAGGCCGGGTCAATACCAAACAGATGAAACAGGAGCAGGGAGCAGACGTAGACAGGTCACAGTGAGTAGCCAAGGTCAGAACCAGATATCAGGAGCAGTAAGAGGGATCAGACGAAATCGGAGTCACGAGCAAGCAAAGGTCAAGATCAGGATAACAGGTGAGTACTTGGAATGCTGGAGTATGATATGGAACCTATACTCTGGCACAGGAGTGTTCCCAGCAACTTCCTTTTAAAAGGCAGGGCTAGCATAGACGCCTCTGGTGACGTCATCACAAGTAGTGCATTGGCTATTTAAATGTTCTGCAGAACGGCGCGCCCGCCCCTAGGGGAGCCGCGACGCCTGCACACAGCCGTAACAGCAGGAGCCGGAAGTAGCCAACGCTGGGATCTCCCTGCTGCCGTCCACCGAGAGAAGGAACAGAGAGCCGGAGGAGGCTCTGTCGGCAGCGGGTGCCGGGTTCTCCCCGCCCGCTGCCCTCCGGAAAACCAGTGCTGCTGGACCCGGTAAGAGATGACCAGGTCTGGCACACTGTGACAGTTATGCACTATATATGTATGTTTATTGATGTTCTTTTATTTAGTGTCACTATGTATTTTTTCAGTGTGCTGTTGCTTTAATTTATTACTGAGTGCTAACCTGACATTGCAATCGGTGACCCAAGAAAATCCCCACACACAAAGGCATAAGCAGCTAGTGTGCTTCAGAGAATTCACACAAAGAGTGTCTAAATGGGATTTGTGTAATAAAAAAAACAACAAGTATATATCTACATACACATACAGTACATCCGTCCCCAAGGTGCCAAAGCAACAGCAGGGCACAGTATAATGTACTGACATGGGCTAGTAATGGTAATAATGCTCATCAAACCAGCTTTTAATAGCAGGTAGGAGCTAAATCACATAATCAGGCTTAGAAAGCAAGATATGGAAGAGACAGCCCAAATATCTCTCCCTGAGCTGTGCTGAGGCGGGCAATGCATAAAATGGCCGCTCAGCATCTCAGAGGAGGTGGAGAGAGGGGAGGAATGAACATGGGGACGCACTGTCTGCAGTGAGGAGGTGCTTCCAGGGCCGGGGAAGGGGCTAACAGGAGGATCCCTACTTCCCTGTCTGGTATGGACCCCAGGGTATCGGCCAGCTCCACTATTAAGCAGTGTCCTATTCTGCGACAACCCTCAGGGTTCACAAAATACGCGCTTTAGCGCATATTTACGCACTGCAGGCTGTTGGGGGACCTAATTTTTAAAACTAAGTGTGTCCCGCAGGACGCGCTGTGTGCAGCCAATCGTCGCCGGCGGCGGCGGCGCCCTCACAACCAATAGCCACCAGTGGAGTTTCCTCGTCTAGTCCCCCGCAACTCACCCAATCTCCAGGCAACTCCGACCAGCCAGACACCCGGACTGCCAGGCTCCACCCACTCCCCAGAAGCAGCAGCGCCTCCAGCCAAACACTCATTACTTGTTTCCCCACGAGTCTTTCCTCCAGCTCAGGTTGGTCTCCTGCGGTGCCTCTGCATCCTCTACAGGGCGTGCTGACTCTGATACTACCGCAGAGATTGTCCCGACTCACCCAGTGCTGTGCAGCCACCCTCCTCCTCATCAAAGGTAGCGCTGCTCTCTATCACTGCCCCAGGATGTGTGGTCTGTGTATGGGTAGCGAACCACTGTAACACTCCCATGTCTGCCTACACTCCCTTGCCTTGCAACTGTGCCCGGAGAGATGGTTAGGCTTATGGCTGTGACCCTGTACAGTAGGGATGTGTAGATGTGTCTCCCCCTTGCAGTAGTGTGTGTCTCCTGTGCCTGCACTGCCTTAGAGCCTACCCCCAGTAATGCCTGTCCCTAAGCACCTGCTTGCCCCAGCTACTATCTGTCCATACCCCCTTCCCCAGTACTGCCCCAGCTGCTATCTACCCTTACCTCTTTCCTACTGCTAATCTATCCCCATCCTTGCCCCCCCAGCACTTTCCCAACTGATATCTGCACTTACCTCCTCCCTGCCCCACGGCCTGTCCTTAGCCCCCCACTTCTCCCTGCCTCTATCTCCAGCTCTACCCCAACTACTGCTTACCCTTAACCCCCTATACCCCAACTGCTATATCCCCCAAGCATTGTACCATAATATGTGAGGGGACCCAGAAAAAGAGGAATAGGACCCCAATATTTTAAAGTGAGGGGTCCCTGGGACCCCTCACTTTAAAAAAGTGAGCGGCGCGGAGATGACCGGTGCCCTCACAACCAGCACTGGTCTCCAGCACCGCTGTGACTTCCACGTGGTGTGCAGCTACCTGTACCGCTTGCTCAGAAAAATAAAAACATTAAAAAAAAAAGTTATTAAAATAAAGGGGGACATCTAATACATCCCTCCTGACAAGGTGCCCAGCTACTACCTATGGAACCAAACTAAAAACCGAGGTCCCAGTGGCTGGGAGCGGGGTATAGAGCAGAGTGGGCTTGTGGGTAAATGTCATTAACCATTTGGTGCCCAGTCTTTCCTCCCCAGGCTATACCCAGAGTTATCCCTGTGCCCCCTAGTGGAGGAAGAAGAAATAAAGAAAATTAAATAAAAGAAGCTTAGATTGGTGAGCAGTCTCTAGAGATGTGCCTTGCTTCTGCAGGGAATCAAACGAAACTGACCTGGCTGGGGTAGTGGAGTATAGGGGGGAGGAGCCGGGACTGCTGGGAGAATGAGCTTAACTAGTTGGTGCCCGGACTCCTCCTGCTACACCATATAGCCATGGTCTCTGCCTATGTCTCCTATTGAGCATTGAAGAAACAGACTTACGGTATCTTATTTGAAATTTTATAATTTTGAGACTGTTAACACAAGTACTCAGGCAGAACGGAAAATCTAAAATTGATAGAAAACTGTAAATACTTCATAAACATGAAGGTGGATGTTGTTTTCTTGATGTCCTCTCATTAAATATGGCTACTCCTTTATGTTTCTGATTGGTTTCTGAGTTGTGAATGCTTTACTCCTAAATTCACCGGCTGCATTTTTAACTTACTGAAATCACTCATCCCAAAGCAAATGTTCAATAACTTACTCTTCTACAGTACTTGTGGAAACATGTCAATACAAACATATAATAGGAATTTCAGGCACACTAGGGTGGAATACACACTTTGTTCCCAGATTGAAAAATGCTTAGTTGGTAGAGAAATACAATAATAATGTCCATAAAATATATATTTGATCCAGGGGGTGCCATTTCAATATGTGAAGGTTGAAGTTGAACTTCCTAAATAATTGATGATTATGTACCTCCCAGTGAAGCAGGATGCATGGTCCATTATAGTGCACACCCCACTATTCCAGACCTTCTTGACTCATTAATAACCTTTGTACGCAGAAACCCTTTAACAACTCGTGTGGCACAGGCTTGGCAAGCATATTTTTGTATCCATCACTAATACAGACTTGCTGTTGAACTGCAATCGCACTATAAAACCACAGCTTTACAAGAAACACAGCTAAAGGTGCTTAACTGAGTATAAGTTTCCCAATATGCACATATGGTTAAAGTGGAGTAAAGAAGATGCTTAAAGTATGGGACTTCCAGAGCTGACTGATTCTATGGAATATAAATGTAAGAGGGAAAAAAAGGTTTTGGTATATAATTTCTTAATATTACATTTGAAAAACAACCTACCAAGATCCCAGTATTTTGCAGTAATTATCCCACCGCATGGGATGCTGGCGCTTAGACTACCGGCGCCAGAATCCCGAAGGTAAGTAGTGGGGTTAGGGTTAGCGGTTATTGTTAGGCACTAGGGGAGATTTAGGCTTGGGATTCGGGGGGTGAGGTTAGGTTTAGGCACTAGGGGGTGGAGGTTTAGGTACCGGGAGGGTTCGGATGCTGACCGACGGGATGGGTATGGGATGCCGGCGCTCAGGATCCCAGCGGTCAGAATCCCGATGCCAACATCCCGGCAGGGTTAGAATACCTAACCTTCCCATCCTTGCACCCTAAATGTATCCCTCCCCCCTTGGTGCTTAACCCTCCCCCTAACTTACTGTACCTTCGGGATACAGGCGGACGGCATGCCGGCACCGGGATTCTGACAAGTGTCGGGATCCCGGTGCTGGCATTCTGAGCACTGGAATCTCTGTGGTTGGGATACTGACCGCATCCCCTGATCGATAGGTTTCATTATCCTAACCCTGTCGGGATGCAGGAGTTGGGATTTTGACCACCGGCAACCCTTACCCAACCCCCCTAGCACATTCCCAATACCCCTTTTTTTCATTAAAACAGTCGGTAAGAGTTACAATTTCAAGAAAAAAAAATATAGTAGATTTATGGTACTTCCCATTTAAATCTCTTTCTCTGACTCCATCTGGAGGACCACTTCATTACACATGAGGTTAGAGTGGCGTTGAGTCGTGTCCCCCAGATGGAGTCAGAGAAAGAGATTTAACAGATAAGTACCGTAAATCTTGTTTTCTCTTCCTACATATGGGGGACACTTCATTACATATTGGGATGTCCAAAAGCGAGTGGAATGAGTAGAGTTCCTACCTGGAACTGGTTTATTAGCTGAAGTTTAAGTCTGTCTAATAGATTCTTTAATTTACAGTGTTCTCCCCAGAAATTTTTTCCAGCCAGGTGGCATCCAAAAGTAGCCGGGGGCCATCGCAATTATGCGCGCCTCGGGAAAAGGAGTATCTCCCTTACCCATCTAGCCCGACAGGTCTCAGGCTGCTCCCCCACTGGCTCTCAGGCAAAAGTGCCCCTTATGCAGTGCCCCCTGTATTTGTGCCCTTTATACAGTGCCCCCTGTAGTTTTCCCCTTTATGCATTGCCCCCTGTAGTTTAGCTTTGCCCTTATGCAGTGCCCCCTGGCTGAAGTAGTGCCCCAGGTTTAAATAGTGCCCCTTAGGCAGTGCCTCCAGGCTGGTCCTGGCCCCAGCCCAGAACTTACCTTTACTTGCTGGCCGCTCGTGCTCCCACTCCCGTTGCTTCGCGCTGACTGGATCTAACTAGATCCAGCAGGCGCGCAGGGCAGGCTCCTCACGTCGCCGGTGACGTCACCCGCGCAGTGCATCACTGGGAACGCTTGCCTCTGAAGCGATCGGAGGCTTCTTTAGCCCCCGGCCACTTTAGAGGCCAGCGTTCCACAGCAGGGGTCGGCGGGGGAAAGTGCCGGGTGGTAGGCTGTTTCTGCTGGGCGATGCACCCGCAGAAAACAGTCTGGGTAAAACACTGATCTATTTAGCTATAACTTGTGTAGATTCTGGTCACCTTCTATTCTTGGCATCATATAGAATGAAGAGATTATCTGTCTTTCTAAGCCTTGCGGTCCTGTCCAAGTACATTCTTAAAACTATGACCACATCTAGCAATGAATTTTTGTTTGCTTATAGTCTGCTTTAAAAAATAAGTGGGATCACTATTTCCTGAATTAAATGGCAATCATACTACTACTGCTACATACTACTTTAGGTTGAAATGAAGGATGTGTACGAAACACTGCCCTATCTTTATGGATAACAAAATATGGATATTTACAGGATAAAGCTCTCAATTCTGAGACCTTCCTAGCGGATATAATAGGTAGGAGAAAGACCAAATTTCCAGGTTAACCATTAAAAGGTCTACCTCCTCCACCGGTTCAAAAGGAGGAGCCTTAAGAGGGAGGGGGAGATTACAAACCTTCTTCTCTAGGCACCAATCAATCTATTTTTTCCAGACTCCATGATAATTATCTGAAGAAACCCTTTTTCTATCTTTAATCATGGTCTGAATAACTGAATCTGAAAACCCTTTTTCTTCAGAATCTTGGCATCAAGAGCCATGCAATTAAACTTAGCTTCTGTACTTCCTGACATAGAATTGGGCCCTGAGATAGTAGGTCATTCTGTAGAAGGAGACAGACTCCCTGACCCACAGCCATTTCTACTATACTACACTCTTTGGACAGTTCGGTGCTACCAAAATGGTTTGCGGTTAATATCCCGGCAATCAGGATGCCAAAATTGAGGGGAGGGTTAGGTTTAGGGGCCCCGGGGAGACTTAGGGTTAGACTGCAGGAGAGCAAAGGTAAAGGTTAGGGGACAGGGTGGGGTTAGGGTTCAGGCACCACCGGACGGAGGTTAGGGATAGGCACTAAGGGGGGAGGGGTTAGGATTACGCATTTACCGAGGGGGTTAGGGTGTGGGGTAGGGAGGGGGTCCCTCCCTCAATAAGTTTAGAATCACTATTCGTTCCAACACATTCATGGGAAGCTGTGCTTCCATCTGGGACCATAATCCCTAAAAGTGATAATTTCCCAGTAAAGCCCACTCAGCCCAAGACTGGTGTCTGTGGAAAACACTGTCCAGTCCAGAGAGAGGAGACTTTGGCCCTTGTTCAGGTTTTCTATTTTGCTCCACCACACGAGAGACTGCCTTATCTCTGGTGATAAACAATTACACCGGACACCTAACCGGCACAAGTGTGGAGATCATTTGCTGCAACTTTGGAGTTAACATCCTCTCAGCCCTTCAGCCTGCTGCAAACCTACCCAGCACCTGCCGCCCACCACAGGGAAGAGATGGCGGTCTCACAGGGATTAAGCAGCGCAAATGCTGCACTGAATTCAGAGGTTGACAGGCCGTGGATCGATCGCTGTAAACTGCCATTTGGGGAAGCAGCCCTGACAACCTCAATAGCCGGACGACCATATCGGAACAATTGTGCAGCCTTGAGGGCGAGAAATTTTACTTCTCATTGACTATTATTGCGGATACCATCGGCTCTTATTTGTTGCTATTATCCCATTCTGTGCTGGATTGGAATGGTGCTCCCCTGTTCTCTTAAATTCTTTAGATACTTGGACATTAGTGCAATAAATAAAGGAAGGGGATATACAGTCTCTCTCTATGCATATTGTGAATCAAATTTAATTTTATTGTGCATATTTTTGCGTTTTATATATGTGTGATTTTATGCTTGCTGGGTTGAGTTTCAAAACCTTAACAGACTGATAGCGCAGTTCTGTTTTTTTCTTTTTCTTGCTATACTATTAAGAGTGCAGAGAATTATTTAGAACAGCTACTGAGATCAGTCTGTTAATGCCACAAGTGTTATTCAGGGATAATCAGCGCCCACTGGTTTTAGTTCTTGCTTCTTTGATAGAGCAATGAACTGCTTTGCTAAATGGTTGGATCTCAGTATTTAACGGGAACATCCTGAAATTAATCCTTGCATATTTAATGGTCTCGAAAAAGAAAACCATCATTCCTAGTAGTTTCATACAAAGAAGAACTGACAGACTTCTTAGCCCTAGAACTCTATTGACCAGTGTCTGAACTTTCCCTCTGTCAGAAAAACTTTGGACACTTCTATGTTGAATCTTAAACCAAATATGTGTATCTGCCGACTGGGAATCAACCTGGATTTTTTCCAATTGATTATCCAACTGTGGTACTGTAACACTTCCAATGATCTTAGAAGATCTTTTTGAAGCATCTCCTCCCATACTGCCTTGAAGAGTAAATAGTCTAGATAGGAATCAGGATGACTCCCTTCTTCTTTAGTAGGTATAAAGATATATTCCCCTGTTTATAGGAATTTCTTTATTCAAAAGGAGTATCTCAAGTGTTACATTTAATGAGAAAAATAAATACAAACAAGAAATGTGATACTGTTTGATGGAAAAATATCTATTAGCAGAAGCGCCAGTTATTGGGGATGCCCCCCACTCATAAGACTCACAGCCTTAAACTTGTGTTCAGACATATAATTGGTATCTTTGAATGTGAATCTGTAAATAGTCACCATATGTGATGAATATTATGGGGTTACCCCCCTAAACATCTCACTCACTGTGTAATAAAATTTCAGTCCAATATAAAAACAATAAGGATATTCTACCCAGCCAGAGGGAGGTGGTAGTCCATAAGGTGCAAAGATGTTAGAGATCCCAGAATTGTCCTTCTTATGGAAACACACACTTCCTTTCAATGAGTAGGTAATCCTAAAAAGTAGCCACGTATCCACACCTAGCATTTCAACCCACCAAAGTTTTTTTTTCAAGGTGTGCAGTAAGAGTATAGTAATGAGAGTCAGTGGATTGTGATTGTTGACAGTAATATTGTTGAGTCCACAATAATCAATGCAGGGCTGAAGCCCACCTTCCTTCTGCTTAACAAAAAAGAAACCTACTCCTGCAGGTGAAGAGGATGGGTGGATAAACACCTTCTCCTTAATACAGGCAGACATCGCAGTAGTCTCAGGAATGGAAAGCGGATAAGTACAACCCAGAGGAGGTAACTTTCCAGGAAGTAAGTCGATAGGGCAATCCCATTCTCAATGGAGCGGTAACTGGTCAGTGCAACCTTTGCTGTAGGCATCTTGATACTGGAGGTACTGAGAAAGTAGTTTCTCAGGAATAGACTAGTCTGAATTTCGAAGAGGAATTACTTTCTGTAAACAGAATGAAGAGCAGGCTTTACTAAAAGACAGAATTTGCATGGTTGACCAATCTACCTGTGGTTATGGATTCACAGCAATGGAAGACCAAGCACAAGTGGATGAGAGGCCTTGGGAATAACCAAAAAAAGAGATCCGCTCTGAATGCAAGACTCTGATCCGGATGTCAGAGTTTGGTGCGTAAAGAGACTGGGCACTTTAAGTGCCAAAAACCACAGATAAAAAGAAAGAGTTTAAAGGTAAAGTGTCTATAGGAATCGGATGCTTGTCCACATAATCAACAGAAAATAAATTTTACGCTGCTCCAGAATCTAAGAGTCGATAAGGTGTCAATACTGGAAGGAAATTCTATGGAGACTGTGATAACTAAATAATTTTTCTGCGGAGAGAGAGATTCAACACTCCTAATCTCGTCTCACCCTTGGAGACTAGGAGCACCCTTTTCACCGGTCAAGAGTCCAGGGTGTGATTGGTCTCCCCGCAGTAAATGCAGTGCTGGAATTGACGATGTCTGATGGTCCTTAGCCAAGATCTTGAATCTGTTGACCTGCATAGGTTCTTCCTCTAAAAAGGTGGAGAACTGGAATGAGGGGAAGGACGAGGTCTGAAGTGCTCATTCCTAGATTTTTCCACAGAACGTTCCCTGATATGCAAGTCAACTTTATTGCACAAAGACATAGATAATTCAGTTTGGCGGACTGGTCTCTCGAGACAAGTTCATCCTTGATTCTGTCTGAATTCCAAAATTCATTTAAAAATGTGGTTGTAAGAGCCTCCTCATTCCACTGGAGCTCCAAAGCGAGGGTCTGATGTACTGACTGACAGACTTGGTACCCTGACGGAGTCTCATAATGTTCCCAGAGGCAGAAGTTGATTATCCGGGCTCATCAAATATTTTATGGAAAAAAGTGATGAACGAGGCATAGTCATCCAATAGTGGGTTTTCTCATAATGGGGACACCCAATCCAAAGTACAATCAGTCAGTAAGGATACAATGTAGGTAACTCGTGTCTTGGCGGTAGGAAAGCTGGCTGTCTGCAGAGTGAAGTACACATCACACTGGTTGAGATACCCACAACACAATTTAGGGCTACTGTCAAACTTGTTCGGTATTGGCAAGTAAGGTAGTTACATGGGAGGAGGAGCTGGAGCCACTGAACTAATGGAAGGATTAGGAGGATTGTGTGCTAGAGTCTGCTGCTGGAAACTACCTTGATAATCTGAAGATTTGCAATTAACTGACACAGGTGGATATGCACAGAAACAGACAGGATGCAGATCAGGATAGTAGCAGACCAGCTTTTCAGGATTGTAATAATAAGGGAAGGGAAACAGGGGAGAACCTAAGCACTGGTAAGAAAAAGGAAAATCACAATATGGTATTTTAATTAAGACATACTACCCACTATTCCAAAAGGATTAGATGGTAATTTATGATATCCATGAGAATCACAAGTGTGGGGGGTGCTCCCCTGAGAGTTAAGGTTTAGAGTACAAATTGAGAGAAAAATTTGTAAAGCTTTTCAGGATGCATGGTGGAATAAGGCTGAAGCAGTTATGCTGGATGTGGACTTGGTTGTGCAGGCCAGCTACTCAGGATGCAAATTTTAAAACTCGTTGCTTATCATAATGGTGCTCCAGCCAATCATCACCTAACCATCATCAGGTTTGGAAGTGAATTGGTTTGAGCATCATTTATCATATTTAATGAGTTTCATAAAGTGCTGTGTATGATAAAACACATTGATAAATGATGCCCTTAGTCTTGTCAGTATTACCAATTATCAGATATGATATATGTATTAGGCAATACCCGAATGTTACACTGATATTATAACAGACTTATACCCACAGAGATACAGCAAATATCTGAATAAAAGTAAAATATAAACTCTCAGATATTTATCACATTCCCTGGAGTTGACTGAGGTGGGGGGGAGGAGCTTTGTCAGATCATTCCATATTATCTTTTTTTCAGCTGTTGGACTGAATCATTCAGTCTGGATAGGATTTCTCCTCCTGGCCCTGCTGCTCCAGCTGGCCGGATGACTTATCTCAGCACGTTACCCTCTCTGCTAGGGTAGGCACTGAGTGCATCTGCCCATCCTAACTACTATTCTGTTAGCGTGATAAAGGGGACCATTGCCCAAGATCCAGCCACCCCTCCTTTGCCTAGGAATGAAGTCTGGCCTCTTCTGCTAGATGGTTTCCGGTATACTGTAACACCTCCGTGCGACTTCCGGCTTCTGCCAGTGTATCTATCCCCTGCGTGCGGGCCCCCTAATCCCCACGAGCAATGGCTGCCCCTCTTGCTGGTTCCATTAAGCCTTTGAACAGCGTCTACAGTGCCTCTTAACTGCTGACCTCTCTTTATCAAAGACCTTCCTTCCCCCTAACTGTATTTTTGCCACCTCTGGTTCACCTTGGACCTGCTAGATGGAGGTGGCAAAGTTGTTTGACACCTCACGTTTGAGGTCTGTAGGTGGAAATTTATATTTACGAGTTTTGTATGTTTTACATGCGCACACTAACTTTTACCTTTGCCGCAATTTACCCAAGCTTTGTATAATCATTTATCAACTCTGTACTTGACACAATTTACAATTTTTCGGCTGTACTGTTTTTTTTTTATACAGAGACAAATAACATGAAGTAAAACTTTTAAAAACAAAACACAAAACCAGTAATAAAAAGTAATAAATTTGTTCTTACCAGAAGTAATAGCTCTGTGATATTGATACATATCTTCATCTACTAACTCTTGTGCCATTTGTCTGATTTTCTCCTGAATAGATTCTAATTTTTTATTTGCTTCCTTTAATACCTCATCTTTCTTGGGGTCACTGTAAATAACATTCATTAAAGTGAGTACCAGAGTGAAAAATGTGCTATTCAGTATTCAAAACATATTGCATGGATGGTTTTCATACAGATGTGTCCTCATACACTATTGCTGCAGTCACGGCAAACAGTCCCTCTTGGCACGCCAGATCTCGTGTGACTCTGCTTTCGCCGAGCATCTCTTTTGCGTCTTATTCGCTTGAAACTGTGTTTTTGAGTGCTTCTAAGTCAATCTATACACGAAGTGCTATGCTGCACCGACCGTAGCTTTTTTTCACTCCAAGTTCCGTTGTGCAACACTCGCGTGAACATCGGCCATCTGAGTAACAGTCAGATTACATTTGAGCCTGCATTATGTGGTTCTGACAGAGTTAATAAAAAACAACCACCTGGTCTGTCTACAGAAATTATTACACTCCCCAGTATCTCTCCCACTTACTATTAAGTAACTATAATAACCTGTAGTACAGATATGTAGCATGGATAAGCCAAATCTAAAAGGTAAATTGGATCCAAAAAGAATCTGAGACCAATTTTATTAAATTAAGTTTAGTATGAGAAGAATACTGACAATGCTTAAAGTACATATAGCAAAACAATAATAAATCACATGCAAAAGTTTAATTTGGCAAATAATTATGTCGTACATACAGTCAGGTGCATAAATATTGGGACATTGACAGAATTTTCATATTTTGGCCTCTATTTACCACCACAATGGCTTTGAAATGAAACAAACAAGATATGCTTTAACTGCAGACTTTCAGATTTAATTTGAGGGTAATTACATCCAAATCAGGCGAACGGTGTAGGAATTACAACGGTTTCTATATGTGCCTCCCACTTTCTAAGGGGCCAAAAGTAATGAGACAAACTAAACAATCCTAAATCTAACTTACACTTCTTAATACTTTGTTGCAAATCCTTTGCAGGCAATTACAGCCTGAAGTCTGGAATGCATAGACATCACGAGACGCTGGGTTTCATCCCTGGTGATGCTCTGCCAGGCCTCTACTGCAAATGTCTTCAGTTCCTGCTTGTTCTTGGGGCATTTTCCCTTCAGTTTTGTCTTCATCAAGTGAAATGCATGCTCAATCGGATTCAGGTCAGGGGATTGACTTGGCCATTGCATAACATTCCACTTTTTAGCCTTAAAAAAACTCTTTGGTTGCTATTGCAGTATGCTTCGGGTCATTGTCCATCTGTACTGTGAAGCGCCGTCCAATGAGTTCTGAAGCATTTGACTGAATATGAGCATATAATATTGCCCGAAACACTACAGAATTCATTCTGCTGCTTTTGTCAGCAGTCACATCATCAATAAATACAAGGGAACCAGTTCCATTGGCAGCCATACATGCCCACGCCATGACACTACCACCACCATGCTTCACTGATGAGGTGGTATGTTTTGGATCATGAGCAGTTACTTTCCTTCTCCATACTCTTCTCTTCCCATCACTCTGGTACAAGTTGATCTTTGTCTCATCTGTCCATAGGATGTTGTTCCAGAACTGTAATGGCTTTTTTAGATGTTGTTTGGCAAACTCTAATCTGGTCTTCCTGTTTTACTGGCTCACCAATGGTTTACATCTTGTCGTGAACCCTCTATATTCATTCTTGTGAAGTCTTCTCTTGATTGTTGACTTTGACACATATACACCTAACTCCTGGAGAGTGTTCTTGATTTGGCCAACTGTTGTGAAGGGATTTTTCTTCACCAGGGAAATAATTCTTCTGTCGTCCACCAAAGTTGTTTTCCGTGGTCTTCCGGGTCTTTTGGTGTTGCTGAGCTCTCCGATGCGTTCTTTCTTTTTAAGAATGTTCCAAACAGTTGATTTGGCCACACCTAATATTTTTGCTATTTCTCTGATGGGTTTGTTTTGATTTTTCAGCCTAATGATGGCTTGCTTCACTAATAGTGACAGCTCTTTGGATCTCATATTGAGAGTCGACAGCAACTGATTCCAAATGCAAATGTCACACCTAGAATCAACTCCAGACCTTTTACCTGCTTAATTGATAATGAAATAACGAGGGAATAGCCCACACTTGTCCATGAAATAGCTTTTGAGTTGATAGTCCCATTACTTTTGGCCCCTTAAAAAGTGGGTGGCACATATTGAAACTGTTGTAATTCCTACACCTGATTTGGATGTTATTACCCTCAAATTAAATCTGAAAGTCTGTAGTTAAAGCACATCTTGTTTGTTTCATTTCAAAGCCACTGTGGTGGTGAATAGAGGCCAAAATATGAAAATGATGTCAATGTCCCAATATTTATGCACCTGACTGTACATGTAGATGTTAAATAGGTTTTATGGCCCTTTGTTCAGAGCATGCTTAGACCAAATGTCTGATATGAGGAAAAAATATGAGATATGGTAAGAACTTACCTTTGTTATCTCTATTTCTACGAAGTCCATGGGGTTCCACAGGATTCCTTGGGGTATAGGTAATGACGTCAGGCATTGTGCACCATAGAGTTAAGTTTTCAGTCCTCCCAGGATGCACTAGGGTCCCCCTCCTATACCCCGCCCCGGAGCCAAGGCATCTCAGTTAGTTACCAAGCCATAGGCCGGAGGAGAAGGAAGAGAGAGAAAAAAAATCTGGACACACACACAAGAATCACATTCTCACCAGAGGGAGACGGAAAAACAGGTGATCAGAGGAAAGCCCATCTACAGCACAGGTGCGACAGGGCGGGAGTCCTGTGGAACCCTATGGACTTCGTAGAAATAGAGATAACAAAGGTAAGTTCTTACCATATCTCATATTTTCTACTTCAGGGTCCATAGGGTATCCACAGGATACCTTGAGGATGTCCCAAAGCAGTATCCTTTAAGGGTGGGGACGCTCCTGTGCTGAAAGGAGAATCCGCCGCCCGAAGGAAGCATCCTGAGAGGCAAAGGTGTCAAACCTGTAATACCTCACGAAGGTATGGACAGAGGACCACGTAGCAGCCTTGCAGATCTGGACTGCAGAGGCACCACATCGAGCTGCCCACGAAGGACCCACAGACCTAGTGGAAAGAGCCTTCACAGAAGGAGGAACCGGCAGACCTTCATGAAGATAAGCTTCAGAAATAGCCATACGGATCCAGGCTGCCAAAGTTTGCTTTGAAGCAAGCCAACCCTTTTTACGGAAGCCATAGAGAACAAACAAGGCGTCCGACTTCCTAAACGAAGAAGTGCGGTAAACATAAGTCCTTAAGGCCCGCACAACATCCAAAGTGGCCTCACCCACTGAAAGGCAAGGTGAGTTAAAGGCCGGAACAACTATTTCCTCGTTAACATGAAACTGGGAAACAACTTTGGGAAGAAATTCAGGACGAGTGCGTAGCACTGCCCTGTTCCCATGAAAAATCAAGAAAGGGGGTCTACAAGAAAGAGCCCCTAAATCAACACGTCTGGCCAAAGCTATGGCCAGAAGGAAAACAGTCTTAGCTGTTAGCCATTTAAGATCCACTGAGCCCAGTGGTTCAAACGGTGGTCCCTGGAGAGCCCTCAGGACCACAGCCAAATCCCAAGGCGCCACAGGTGGAACAAAGGGTGGCTGAATGCGTAGAACACCTTGCATAAAGGTGCGCACATCCGGGATTGTAGCAATCCTACGATGGAACCAGACAGACAGGGCCGAAACCTGCACCTTCAAAGAAGCAAGGCGAAGCCCATGGTCTAGTCCTGCTTGCAGGAAGGCGAGAACCCGAGACAGACGAAACTCCTGCGGTGCATAACCTCTCGGCCGACACCACTGGAAGAACGTATGCCACACGCGATGGTATATTCTCGCGGAAGACGGTTTCCGAGCTCTGAGCATGGTACGCACTACAGAGCTGGAAAACTCCCTGGACCTTAACATGGCCATCTCAACAGCCACGCCGTCAAAGACAGCCGAGTCAGGTCCGGGTGAAGACAAGGACCCAGTGACAGAAGGTCTGGTCGTAGCGGCAACCGCAGAGGACTGTCCACGGACAGACCCTGAAGGTCTGAGAACCAGTGCCATCTGGGCCATGCGGGAGCTATCAACAGGAGCGTCCCTCCTTCCTGTTTGAATTTCCGGATTACCCGTGGAAGAAGGGAAACCGGCGGAAAGAGATAAGCAAACCGGAACGTCCACCGGACGGACAGAGCATCCACCAGAGACGCCTCTTCGTCTCTTGTGAGAGACCCGTACACCGGCAACTTGTTGTTTTGCTGGGACGCCATGAGGTCGATCTCTGGAAGACCCCACCTGTCCACCAGCAGTTGAAAAATGTCCGGGTGCAGGGACCATTCTCCCGGATGAACGTCCGGGCGACTGAGAAAGTCCACCTCCCAGTTTAACACCGGGATGAAGACAGCTGATATGGCCGGAAGATTGCGCTCCGCCCATACCAGGATCCGAGACACCTCTACGAGAGCCGCCCGACTTAGGGTTCCTCCTTGCCGGTTTATGTAGGCCACGGTGGTAGCGTTGTCCGACTGGACCTGCACTGGGTGACCTTGGAGAACCCGACGTGCCTGCTGGAGAGCGTTGAACACCGCTTGGAGTTCCAAGATGTTTATTGGAAGCTCTGCTTCTGCCAGAGTCCACCTGCCCTGGAACAAGTGTGGACCCGAAACTGCTCCCCAGCCCCGAAGACTGGCGTCCGTCGTCAACAGGACCCAATTCGCCACCCAGAACGGACGACCCTTGTTGAGATAGGTCGTCTGCAACCACCAGGCAAGGGACAGGCGAACCTCCGGAGTGAGCAGTATCGTCTGGGATTTTAGAGACTGAGGCAGTCCATTCCACTTGGACAGGATCAGGTGCTGCAGAGGTCTGGAGTGAAACTGTGCATATTCTACCATGTCGAATACCGACACCATGGAGCCCAGTAACCTCATCGCCGAGTGTAGAGACACCCGGCGGCTCTGCAGACAACTGCGCACCCTCGACTGTAAGACAGAGATCTTTTCCCCCGTCACAAAGATCCTTTGCTGTCCCGAGTCCAATAAGGCTCCGAGGTGCAGAATCCGCTGAGACGGGACCAGGGTGGACTTCTGCCAGTTTATTAACCAGCCGTGCCGTTGCAGTAGCGCAATGGTCAGGTCCAAGTGGCGCAGAAGGAGCTCCGGAGATCCTGCCACTAATAGAAGGTCGTCCAAGTACGGCAACATGCGGACCCCCTGCAGCCGGAGGGAAGCCGCCATGACCGCCATCACCTTGGTGAAATCACGTGGTGCTGTCGCCAGGCCAAAAGGTAACGCCCGGAACTGAAAGTGGTCGCTGCGGATTGCAAACCTGAGGAACCGCTGATGGCGCAAAAGAATAGGGACATGCAGATAAGCGTCCTGTATGTCCAATGACATCATGTAGTCCCCAGGTTCCAGCGCCAGAATGATGGACCGTAGGGTCTCCATCCGAAACTTCGGCACCCGCAAACATTTGTTGAGAGCTTTGAGGTTGAGAATCGGACGAAACAACCCATTGGGTTTCTGCACCAAAAAGAGATTGGAATAGAAACCATGGCCCTTCTGGGAGAATGGAACAGGCACTATAACTCCAGCCTGGAGCATAGTGTGCAAAACTTTCCGCAGCTCCGTGGCTTTGTTCCGGTCTGATGGTAGACCCGTGGTGAAGAATCGAGCCGGAGGTCTGTGCCGGAAGGAGAGGGCATACCCGTGTGAGACCACCTTGAGAACCCAAGTGTCTGTCGTGGTGACCGACCAATACCGGGCGAACTGCAGCAGGCGGCCTCCCACTTTGGGATCCCCCAAAGGGAGGCCCAGACCATCAGGCCGCAGGCTTGTCGTTTGGCTTAGGGGCCGGACGTCTGGTACTCCAGGCCTCCTTCCGGGGCTTGGCCAATTTCTTGGGGCCAGCCTGTCGGGGAAAGGACTGTGTCTTAGGCCTACCCTGGGCCCTATAAGACAGAAAGGACGGAGTACCTGAACGAGAAGGAACAGCAACCGACGGGAGACAAGCCGATTTAGCTGCCGCCAGCGTGGCTACAATTTTGTCCAGGTCCGGACCGAAGAGAACTTCTCCGTTAAAAGGCAACGCCTCCAAACCCTTTTTGGAATCAGCGTCCGCCGTCCAGGATCGCAACCACAAGGTGCGACGAGCAGCCACAGCTGCCGAAGAAATTCGAGATGCCAGGGTACTAACATCCAAGGCCGCTTCGTTGATATAAGTGGCCGAATCCCGGAGATTGCCGATCAACTCAGTCTGCTCAGCCGAACAGTCGGAATCGAAGGACGCTTCCAACGTATCAGCCCAGCGCTCCATAGCTTGGGCAACCCAGCAAATGGCCATAGCCGGCCGCGCAGCCCCCCCCCCCCCGCAAGGGAACAGACGGACTTCAGGCAGATCTTCACCTTGCGGTCCGTAGCATCCTTAAGGGAGGACATGGATGGCATGGGTAATGTGGCACTACGGACAAGGCGTGTCACAAGAGAATCCACCTGAGGGGATTCCCACTTTGCAAAATAATTGTCCGCAAACGGATACGCCACTGCTAAACGCCTTTGAGGATGATATCGTTTGCCTAGCTGTTTCCACGCTTCCTCTAGGTAGTCAACTAATTGCCCCGAAAGAGGAAACACTGTGGTATCTCCCTTAACATCTTTGAAAAAGGCGTATTTGGACTTTGATACCGGAGGCTCCTCATCCTCAATAACTAAAGCAGTACGGACTGCACGAATAAGGCCAGGTATATACACCTTAGACTTAGCGTCCGACTCTTTAGGGCGAGAAGTTTCCTGGTCAGAAAGATCCAGAATCTCCCCATCATCGGACGTCCCGTCGTCATCCTCATAAGGAGCAGACAGAGACGCCACCGGCCGCATCACAGACTCCCCTTGTAACACTTCTGACAACTGCTGTACAGAGCTTGTTAACGAATTAACCTACGCAGGCTCATGAGAGACCTGAGGAGGGGAAATAGGGAGACTGTGGGGTACCATCAATTGTCTTGGGAAACCCTGCATGGGTGATGACACCACTGACTGCTGGGGCAAACCCATCTGACTGAGGGCAGGCTGCGGAGCTAACTGGCCCACGAGGGTTGTAAGCGCTTTGGCAAAACAAGCCCAGGGCGGCTCCTGTACCGGAGCCGTGACCGTAATCGGTCGCGTCAACGAATAACACCGTCGACATAGTCCTTCCGCACTGCCGTCCCCCTCCCACCTTGCATGTAGTACATAAAAGCTGGAGAGGAAAATCACTTTCAGACATAATGGTAAGTATGTAACCCCTCTCACTGATACTCGTTAGTATAGTGTGAGACCACCCTGCAAGCACCGCACGGGCTTTAGCAGAAAGAACAGGGACAGTTAAATGCTGACAGATAGAAAATTAAAGTACAGGCAGCAGACGCTAGCATAGGTCACATACAATGCAAAGAAATCAATTCCTGCACTATCAGCGCTGATCCTCAACTACACAGACTCAGAGACTGGTAGGACACAGCGCTGCATACACAGACCTTATCTAACGGAGGAGAGGTATGCAGGGGGACCCAGACCACGATGCCACCGTTCTTCAGCGTCCAGCAGTGCTCACCATGCTTCTTCCAAAGATGGCCACCGAGGAGCAGAGAGGAGGCCGGCCTGGGGGAGGAGCGCTGACACAGGACCAGTCAGCGTGTGCAGAGAGGGCTGTGTGCAGCGGGGGAGGTGCCGGCTGTGAGACAGGGAAGGCGCGCTCCCCTGGCATGCATTTAACCCCTGGGACGCCACAGTGCTACTGCTCTGCCGCGGTCCTGCTGTCCCAGGGGGGTAGTGGAAGCGCAGGTTAGAACCTGGCTCCACGCTGCAGCCAGTCCCCAGGGAGCCCCCTGCCTGGGGACTCTGGACCATGTGTTTCAGCGGGGACCCACCGCGGGACCCCGCTGCTTACCTTTGTCCCCCTTGATTCCGGCCATGGTCCTAAACATCTGTGGTCACCGCTAGCTGTGACCCCAGATGTCTACCAGCATCCCCGGATCAGTACCGGCGTTCTGGTACCGGCGGGGGTGTAGGGAAGACAGCATGGACGTCAGGACTGACTGTCCATGCTGTACTTCCAGATGTGCAGCCACAGCTGCTTGAAGAAAACTTCAGGGGCTCTTCTTAGCCCCCACTCCAACAGGTGCATCTGACTCCGGCCGGGCACCAAACTAAACTGGGATGCCTTGGCTCGGGGGCGGGGTATAGGAGGGGGACCCTAGTGCATCCTGGGAGGACTGAAAACTTAACTCTATGGTGCCCGATGCCTGACGTCATCACCTATACCCCAAGGTATCCTGTGGATACCCTATGGACCCTGAAGTAGAAATTAAAACACATATCTCCCTGCAGGTGTACATCAGAGAGAAAAAAATAATATGGGATTCAAATAATACAGCTTCTCATTATCAACATTCTCATTTGCTAGGACCCAGCTGTAACCAGCCAATGAGCAGCAGCTTTACATTGGCCAGCGATCCGTGGGAAATACAGATGACAGTGGTCATCTGTAATTTCGCATAGTGTAAGTATATGGGACACATGTACGGCATGGATTGGGTCAGTCGCTTTTTTATTTTGTCAATTACGGGGATGCTACGGAAAGCGGCGCAAGGATGAGGGTGAATATAGGATCTTTTTCCAGGTACCCTCATTTGATTATATTACACAAGGGGACAGAACAGCTGGCAGCAGGTAAGTATGTGCTAATGAGTTAGGTAGGTATGTAATACAGTTTTAGTATACATGATGTGTGTGTCTTGTGGTTATTTAACTATTTATTTTACAGTGGGGGTATGGGTGCCGGCCGCCTGCTAGCACTTGTAGTTCTCCAAGTGCCAAAGGGCACCTGTAGTTCCACTGTAAAATCCAATAGTTTTGAACTATTTCCCCCCATTATTATCCCCATACCCACAGCCCAGGGTTGTGGAGAAGAGCCCTGAGCTTCAGCCGAAGCCTGGGCTGTCAGGTGAGGAAGGACCCCTTCTTGGGGGGGGTCCCAATCCTTCCCCGAGATCCCCAGCTTGGGGTGTGAATGCTTTCGCTGGGGCGACCCGGTGATAGAGTCCATGCTGTCTTCCCTACACCCCCGCCGGTACCAGAACGCCGGTACTGATCTGGGGATGCTGGTAGACATCTGGGGTCACAGCTAGCGGTGACCACAGATGTTTAGGACCATGGCCGGAATCAAGGGGGACAAAGGTAAGCAGCGGGGTCCCGCGGTGGGTCCCCGCTGAAACACATGGTCCAGAGTCCCCAGGCAGGGGGCTCCCTGGGGACTGGCTGCAGCGTGGAGCCAGGTTCTAACCTGCGCTTCCACTACTCCCCTGGGACAGCAGGACCGCGGCAGAGCGGTAGCACTGCGGCGTCCCAGGGGTTAAATGCATGCCAGGGGAGCGCGCCTTCCCTGTCTCACAGCCGGCGCCTCCCCCGCTGCACACAGCCCTCTCTGCACACGCTGACTGGTCCTGTGTCAGCGCTCCTCCCCCAGGCCGGCCTCCTCTCTGCTCCTCGGTGGCCATCTTTGGAAGAAGCATGGTGAGCACTGCTGGACGCTGAAGAACGGTGGCATCGTGGTCTGGGTCCCCCTGCATACCTCTC
Source organism: Taudactylus pleione (assembly GCA_031769625.1). Lineage (NCBI taxonomy): Eukaryota > Metazoa > Chordata > Amphibia > Anura > Myobatrachidae > Taudactylus > Taudactylus pleione. Next base: position 9,748,315 of record JAUIMM010000759.1, read on the forward strand.
CTCCGTTAGATAAGGTCTGTGTATGCAGCGCTGTGTCCTACCAGTCTCTGAGTCTGTGTAGTTGAGGATCAGCGCTGATAGTGCAGGAATTGATTTCTTTGCATTGTATGTGACCTATGCTAGCGTCTGCTGCCTGTACTTTAATTTTCTATCTGTCAGCATTTAACTGTCCCTGTTCTTTCTGCTAAAGCCCTTGCGGTGCTTGCAGGGTGGTCTCACACTATACTAACGAGTATCAGTGAGAGGGGTTACATACTTACCATCATGTCTGAAAGTGATTTTCCTCTCCAGCTTTTATGTACTACATGCAAGGTACCTATAGCGGAGGGGGACGGCAGTGCGGAAGGTCTATGTCGACGGTGTGACACCTGAGAAAACCAAATCACTAAGACACAGATGCATGTACGTATCATTGAGATCCATCCATGCATTGTTTTAAAAAATTAATGTGTAATAAAAAAATAAAAAAAAAGACGTGCCCCCACAGCACAACCAGCATCAAGCCTTGGAGCCCCAGTGCTGATTGTCCTAAACACAGGGGACAAACGACACAGCACAACCACCACCAAGCTAATCAGAGCCAGTCCTGGATACCAAAATACAGGGGAAAAATGACGTAGGGGTCAACTAAAAAAAAAAAAAAAAAAATGGAATTCTCCCATAGAGAATTCCAGAGAGGGGGGCATGGTGTTTAAGGGGCTGCACCTCAAAAGCTATTGGAAGGTACAGAGCTGAAATTTGGCATGGGCTGGTAGAATTGTCACTCGGTGCTGTATGCCAGGGCAAAAACATAAAAATTAGAACTTGGGAGTAATCTAAATTTCCAACGGTCAGTTTATTCTGACACTCAATTAGGACCACTTTTCTGCTGTTCTCTATGGTGGATTTTTGGGAAGGCATAAACTCAGGGTAGGGGGCAAATTTAGACTTGGGGTTTGTATTATTAGGTAACTATTTTTCAACGGTAGGTGCTTTTGGGTTTTAGGGAATTGAGAAAGTTGAAGTTTTAAAACTATTACCTCACAAATCCGCCATTATAGAGATAGGAAGTTTCAACTTGATGCGCAGCCTCAGTAGGAGCCTCCATCTGGTGTACTCACTGTGGCTTCACTTGGGTGCACCAAGATGGCAGGTCAGCGCGGGCGGTAGCAGCACATGGGCTTGGGGGAGGAAAGCAGCCGTAAGTTACGGCAGGAACCATGGAGGGCAGCAGACGTTAGCTGTGGCCGGGACCCGGGGGCAGCAGATGTTAGCTGGGAACCTGGGAGCATTAGTGGCGGTGGTGGAGCAGGCGGAAGGACTCGGGGGAGGTAGCAGCAGACAGATGCAGGCTCGGATCTGAAAAGATGTGTAAAAATAAAATTTTAAAAAATGGCGCGCCCCCTCCCCAAAAACAACAACCAGCACCACGCTTTGGAAAGCCAGTACTGGTTGTGCTAAATACAGGGGACAAATGACGTAGGGGTCCCCCGTATTCAGCGCAACCAGCACTGGGCTCCGAGCCGGTCCTGGTTCAGGTAAACACAGGGGGAAAAATGCATAGGGTCCCCCTGTATTTCCCAGAACCAGCACCGGACTTTCTAGCAGGGGAGTGATGCCACAGCCAGAGGAGCCCTTTTACCGGGTCCCCCAGCCGAAGCATCACCCCTGACCACTAGTCAGCCCAGGCCGGGTATCCTTGGGGAGCTGAGGACCCCCCCAATAAAGGGGATCCCCTCCTCAGGGCACCCCAGGCCCAGGCTGATAGCCCGGGGCTATCCCCAGCACCCCTGGGCGGTGGGTGCTGGGTTGATTATGTAGTTTAGTGCGTATGAAAATATAAATATTGTCTTTTGCAGCAGTACTACAGGTCCCAGCAGGCATCCCCACACACTGGTACTTGGACAAGTACCAGCAGGCGGGGCATTAACGGTCTGCTGGTACCTATGCAAAATAAATATTAAAACAAAATAGACAATTTAAAAAACTATTTTATTTAGCTGCCCCTTCACCTGGGGAAGCGGCAGCCTTTAAGCTCTTTTTCATGGCTGCCGCTTCCCCCAGGACTTCTACGGCGCCTTCACCTGGATGGTGGCGGCCTTTCAGTTCTTTTGCACGGCCACCCCCGATCCAGGGCTTCCCAGGCGTCTTCTGTCTTTGGCAGCTCTCCTCTGCTGCCTCCTGACGTCGCGAGCCGTGATTGGCTCACGGCGGCCATCTTTGAATTTCAAAAATGGAACTGAGGTGCCATTTTTGAAAAAGGCAAGCCCAGTTCTCACCATTGAAGTCAATGGTGAGAACAGCTCAATGGTTGAGAGGCGGAAGGCTTGCCTCTCACAGCCAATGAGCGCTCCGCATCAGGATTTCTTAACTGAAATGCCGGGCAGAGCAGTCATTCGGGTAGTAGTGTTCTCTAAGAACAGCACTAATGTCCGTGGGTCCTCGGTTTTTTTTTTGTTTGTTTGTTTTTTGCCAAGACCCTGGATTGCTTTGAAAAGGACAGATCCACGAGGCAAGTATGGAATTTTTATTACAGGTAATCCATTGAATTGTCTACTGGAGAAGAGGACAGAATGAATTCAGGGATACATAGGTGAGTATGTGAGATAGTATGTGCATGTGTGAGTACAAGTGTGTGTGCATGTATGTTCTAATAAAATTTTACATTTCAAAAGGTGTGTGTGTTGTGTGCTTTTTTAATATTGTTTATGCTGTGGAAGTACAGGTACCAGCAGGCCCGTAATGCCCCGCATGCTGATACTTCTGGTTCTCCAAGTACCAGCATGCGGGGGAAGCTTGCTGACAACTGTAGTTCCACAGCACAGCAAAAGACAATATTTTAACTTTACTTGCACCACACTTTACACAATCAACCCGGCGCACACAATGCTCCAGGGGTGCCGGAGATAGCCTCGGGCTATCATCCTGAGCCTGGGGATCCCCGGCTTGGGTTGACTAGCGTTCAGGGGTGATGCTTTGGCTGAGGGGCACGGTGAAAGGGCTCCCCTGGCTGTGGCATCACCCCCCTGCTAGAAAGGGTCCGATGCTGGTTCTGGTAAATACAGGGGGGCCCTACGCATTTTTTCCAGAACCAACTCAGAGCCCAGTGCTGGTTGCGCTATATACGGGGGACCCCCTACATCATTTGTCCCCCGTATTTAGGCAACCATGACTGGGTGTGAAAAGCCTGGTGCTGGTTGTGTTGAATATGGGGGACCCCTACTTTGTTTGTCCCCTGTGTTTAGTACTGGGTCTCCAAATCCCGTCGCTGTTTTTTTGGGGGGTGGGTTTTTTTTTTTTTTTGTAAACACAGGCAGCCAGTCCTGGTTGTGCTTAAATACAGGGGACAAATGATATAGGTGTCCCCCGTATTTAAGCACAACCAGCACCGGGCTAGTCAGAACCAGCCCTGCTTGCCAAAATACGGGGGTCAAATGACGTAGAGGGTCCCCCGTAAGTTGCGCAACCAGAACTGAGCACTGATCCAATCCTGGTTCTGTAAATACAGGGGAAAAAAATTAGTAGGGTACCCCTGTATTCTCCAGAACCAGCACCGGACTAATTCTAACGCGGTGCTGATGCCACAGCCAGGGGAGCTCTTTCACCGGGCCCCCCAGCCACAGCATCAACCCTGACCGCTAGTCAGTCCAGGCCAGGGATCCCTGAAGAGCTGGAACCCCCCCCAATAAAGGGGTCCCCCACCTCACGCCTAGGCTGATAGCCCGGGCTATCCCCAGCACCCCTGGGCGGTGTGTGCCAGGTTGATTGTGTGATGTGGTGTATTTTAAAGAATATTTTCTTTTGCAGGTGAATTATAGGTCCCAGCACGCCTCCCTGCATGCTGATACTTCGAAAACCACAAGTACCAGCATGCTGGGCATTAGGGCCCACTGCCACCTGTAAAAAAAAAAAAATATTAAAATAACACAACACACTTTAATATTGTAATATTTTATTTTACAGGTCTTCACCTGGGGGACGGCCTTTAAGCTCTTTTACGTGGACGACGCTTAGGAGTCTTCACCTGGCAGGCACCAACCCGCCAGGGCTTCGGAGTCTTCCCCTGGCAGGCGCCAACCCGCCAGGGCTTCGACATCTTCACCTAGTGGGCGGCAGCCTTTGTCAGCTCTTTTTCGTGGCTGCCACCCACTAGGACTTATGGCTTCTTTGCCTGGCGGGCGCCAACCCACCACGGCTTTGGCGTCTTCGCCTGGCGGGTGACCACCCGCCAGGGCTTCTGATGTCCTCACCTGGGGGGGTGGCTGCCACCTCCCCAGGGCTTCTGTGGTTCTCTTCAGGTGCTGCTGCCTGCAGTGATGATGTGAGCCGTGATAGATTCGCAGCAGCCATCTTTGAAAATCAAAAATGGCCGTCGATAGCCAATCACGGCTCACGACATCATCGGCGGTGGCATCCGGCAGCTGCGGGACCGGCACCTGTTCGGTTGTCGGCGGTACCCAGCAGCAGCGTGATTGGCACGTGGCGGCCATCTTTGAATTTCAAAAATGGTGCTGAGGCGCCATTTTTGAAATAGGCGCTGCTGTTGTTCTCAGCAGAATGGCTGGCGGGGACTGGATCCCCTCGGATCCAGGCCCGCTGCCAACGCCCGCACCGCCGCTGGTTCCTCCGCCACCTCTAGGTCCCGCTGACAACTGCCGCTGACACCTGCGACCGACACCCGTGCCGCTGCTGATGTCCTCACCGCTGCCTCCATATCCCCGCCGCTACTACCATTGGTGTTTTCCAGCGCCGCTATCGCCCACAAACGACGTCCATCTTTGTGCACCCAAGTGAAGCCACAGTGAGAACACCTGCTGGAGGCTCCTACAGAGGCTGCGCAACAAGTTGAAAAGTCCTATCTTTATAAAAGGCGCATTCTTGAGTAATAGTTTAAAAACTGTAACTTTCTAATTTACCTGAACCCCAAAAGCACGTACCCTGGCACAATAGCTACCTAATAAAACAAACCCCAAGTCTAAATTCGCCACCTACCCCGAGTTTTGCCTTCCCAAAAATCCCCCATAGACTATAGCAGAAAAGGGTTCCTAATTGAGTAGGTCAGAAAAATGTGACCGTTGGACCTTTAGATTACTCCCAAATCCTCATTCTACCCGGGCCATACCAAATTTCAGATCTGTAGCTCTAATAGCTTTTGATGTGTAGCCCCTTGAACACCCCTGTCCACACCCCCCCCCCGCCCCCCTTCGGAATTCTCTATGTAGAAATCCATTTTTTTTAAATGCCCTTATAATTAAAATAGTAGTGAATAACAGTTAGAGTAGTGGTCACATGATTTTATTCAATTGTATTGTGTTTTTTTCTTTATATTTCATATCATTTTAGATTGGACAAATAAATTTATATTTTAATATATCAGAAGGTTTCCCCGATTCAGTTGACATACTTATTGCCATTTAGTATAGTTTTGATCCGCGAGTGCCCCACAAAAGGAATTACTTTTTCTCTTTTTGTTTATACTGTTAATCTTATTCCAGGGTGCACCTCCTTTAAGTCTACTGATTAATTTTTCATTGACAGTCTTGTAGTGAGGAAGGATCCAGAACATTAGCTTAGATACCCCAGTGCAGGTTATTTTGTTTCTCTAATGCAGAATGAGATTGGGCAGACTTGTACAGTCCTACAGACAGGCAACAATGCTTCAAATGACGAATAATCTGATTTGGAACAATTTAAATGGCCTCTCAGTACACTGCACATTACATCATATGGACTACGGAAGCAGAAGGCCAGTCCGAATGCCATTGCTATCTGCTGCAAACGGGGTGAAAGACCTCCAGTGTGCCCAGGAACACAGGAATTGGATAGAAAGTGATTAGAAATGGGTAAATGTGGTCTGGCAAACCATATTAACAATAACAGTGGAGAAATGTCATAGTTAAAATGTATATTTTTATCATTATCCTTTATTTTTAAAGGCACCATACATAAAGTTTCTGCAGTGCCCTACAGGATATATACACAGTAATAGTAAAACAAGACATCACTTGCAGAGTAATGGCATATCACTGGACAATACAGGACAAGAAACTGACAAACTACGTAGGATGTGGACTAGAGACAAAGGGTTGGTGACTAACTAGTTCTTGGCAGGCAAGTGGAGATGTGTCAAAGGAGGAGGAAGTTGATTCAGCATTCAGTGGGGGGGAATTCAATTCAGCGCGATAATGAAAAGCCACGGGAGGGAGCTCCCGCACCTATTCAATTCAATGTGCTGTTTGCCTTGTCGGGAAACAGGTAAGTCAGAGAATGCCGATTCTCGCTACTTAACCTGGGTGTTAAGGCGCAGTAATCGGCATTCTCCAACGAAAGTGCCGGGCGCGCAGCTGTAAGCGCCACGCTAAGCCAGGACACAGCTGCGTGCCCAGCACTTTTGTCGGATTTCTTTTCGCATCCCCAGGAGGTGGGAGAAGAAATCCTCTGCCTGCCCAAACAGCGCGTTGAATTGAATAGCTTTGGGAGCTCCCTCCCGCAACTATTCTCCATCGCACTGAATTGAATTCCCCCCAGTGAGTCTGTACACAATGAAGGGTAAGTATACAGAGTCAAAGTTGCTAAAAAGGGACTAGGAGACAAAGAACTGGAAGAAAGGATAACGCTGGGGAGGAACATGAGGATCGAGGTTCCCGTCTATTGCTGCCCATACACCTACGCGATTTCGAGCAAATTACCAGATTTTCAACGCACCGTACGATGGATCGTGTGTAAATCGTGCATTTTTAAAGTAGGATACGATCCGATACGCGCTCCCGCGGTTCTTAAAACGGATCGTATGATCAGATGTGCAGCCCATATTATCCATCATATCATGTGCAGATCATAAAGTTTATTTTGTGCATCCGATGCATCGTGCCTCCATTCATGTCATTCAAAGACTATTCCCAGATGAGCGCGTGAGGCACACAATCGATCGCACGACAGATCGTGTGCAATGGAAAACAAAAAATCGTGCCACCGGGACTGCCAGGGAGCTCCGGGGAGTCATATGTGAATTTTATCTTAAGATGGTTGTGCAGGTGTATGTCCAGCATATCAAAGCTTACATGCTAAAGAGAGTGGAAAAACTGAGAAGAAGTGAAGAGCAGAGATTTAGGATGATGGCATTGATGAAAAGGTGAGTTCTGAGTAAAAGGTTTGAAGATGACAAGATTGGGAGAAAGTCTGACTTGGCGAGGAAACAAGTTCCAGAGGAGGAGGGCAAAATGAGAGGAGGTAACCATGATGGAGTGGAGGTGCTGGACCAGCTACCTCCAATTTATTCAAAGTGTGTTTGAATAAAAAGCACAATAAAACAAAAAAGACTAGCATTCCCATACACTACTCTCAGATACCTTATAAGGCGAATTATGGTTTGGATGGCAAAGGGAACTGTTTAAAAGTGCTAACCTGAATTAAGAAATTATCAGTTTTTTTTTAGAGTGTCAAGTATCTATTGAAGAAATGTCCACTTTCTAGCCTTATTTTAAGAAAATACTCTGTCCCCCTCCCTTTCTGTCACTTCTCACTTCATAAAAAGTGTATTGCACTGTGGTAATGTTTATGTTTATTATCTCTGAGCAAAAACCTTGTAAAACTAGGGGTCTGACTCAGAGATGGACACTAATGCAATCACAGCTGCGATTTCGCACGGAACACATCTGCGAAAATATGTGAATAGTTCCAAAGCTTACCAGAGCATAGGGACTTCCACCGCAGCCTACTCATAAAATATCGGTAACATCAACACACATTGACCAGCAATGCAGGCCTTGCGGCAGGTCAGACCTATCTCAAATTTAGCAGCTTTCGATACACCCAGAGCCCTCATGTTACGTAGATCACAATGACTAATTTATGCACACCCACATAACTGCATTTTAACGTTAAGACACACCTGCGTTTTTCTAACCCACCTCAGTTACCTCCCCCAAACGTTGACTACCTGTCAGTCACTATGCTATGCGAACGGGTTCTCTGAGCATGCGTAAATTGAAACCAATCGCTACACATGCACCTGTTGCTTACACGAATGAGCAAAAGCAAACAAACAATTGCTTGATCTGCGTACAATCACCATTGCGTCCATCTCTGAATCAGGCCCTAGGCGCACTTGACCCTGGAGGAGAGTGACTGGCACATACATTTCCTTATGGGGTTCAAAATGTACAGGTGCAGAAACCAGTCTGAGTGGTAAAAAAAACTTGTCACACCAGAGAATCAACATCATACCAGGGAAACCACATAGGATTTGGCCTACTCAGACAAACTTTTGTTGGCTTAACTGTTGATATGGTGCTGACATAGTACACATCTGGCATTCTGGTGTTAGGCACCTTCTGAAAGGAAATCTGTGCCTTAATACCCATTTTTGGGCCTTGGCATTATTCTACTTCAGGGGTAATGCTAATTCAACTATATCTGTCATTACACACTATAACAGGTATGAGCTGAGAAAGCAGCTATAGCCCAGTTACAGTATGGAAGTAAAGTACGCCCAATACTATATTGGTTGTTATACCCAAAATTCATAGAAGCTTCCTGATGTAGACAACTTATTGTGCTTCCTCCACCTTCACATCCTCACAACTAATTAAATGGTTTCAATGGCACAAATATGTTATGAATGGTCCAGGAAAAAAGTTAAATAGTGTGGTTAGCTTTAGGACATTTGGCATGTACTTAAGTATTAATATTTTTGACCTCGGACTAGTTCACATCTGCCATCCTCATTGGCATTTATATTTCTGTCAGCTTGGCACTTGCAGAGATTTCGGCAGGGGCACAGAGGGGGAGGACCGGGGGGGGGCGGCAATCCAGCACACAAGCGGTGCTTCACGGCCGCGCACTTGTCAGGTTTGGCCACATCTCCCCAGGTTGGCTACGCTCCTCCCCTGACAACAGGCAGCAAGCTTATAGGTTTTGATAAAAAAAACAAAATAGAAATGCTTTTATTTGGTAGATACAGCAGGCATATTTATATTCCGTTTAGTTTGCTATTACCATTTTGTATTTAATAAGCATTGTATCCACTCTTGGACCAAATATAGTAAATAGTTCCTATGTAGTATTTACCAATTAAGTACACTATTTTGATAACAAAAAATGCATTTTATATACCCAATAACATGTTAGCAATTAAAAGGAACTCTAAAAATATTACCAGATTTGTCATACATATGAAATACATAACATTTGATCGATAAAGAAATTGCTGAAAGTGGATCATAAAAATACACAGAGATATAGATAGAGATATAGAGATATATATATATATATATATATATATATATAATCTATCTCACAGACAAAAAAAAAGAACCAGCACATCCAATAATAAATGCAAAAAAACGATGATTTTATGAAGAAAAGCAGCGGCATCATCTAAGTGCATATACATAGTATGTAAACCACTATATATTAAAAAAGCATGACGAAAACAGCAGATACTTAGCATAGTACAGACAGGGTGGTCAATGTTTGCCAGTCTGTCAGCATAGTAGACACAATAGTGGGATGCCAGACAGCTGTTTCGGCGTGACCCACACGCCTTTCTTAGGTACAAAGTTACCAACATATGGAGCATCACTATATACCATAAACAATCAAGCCCGATTACACTCACCTGCACATGACCGAGTCCCTGTCCCAGAGGGGACCGGAAGTGACACGGCACACTCAGAGAGCCCAGTATAAAACAGTCCCACGTCATCAGCCAGGCGTCAGGACCAAACACGTTGCTCAGGTTGACATAGCAACCAGAGCAAACGTGCAGACCGGAACTAATGTTAATACCGTGGTGATGTCGGTTGCTAGGCAACCACAAAAACACCAATATCCATATACATTGCGGCTTAAACCCAGTTATACAAGTAGTTAGGTCCTCAATTAATGTTACAAACAATCTAGTGATGTAGAGGGGCATGGATTGGTAGGTATATATGATGATTATATGTATACACAGTACACAAGACCTACAAAAATCAAGAATAATAATGATATAGAAACACATGCAATACACACAAAAAAAAAAATTAAGGAAAAATTAACAAACTGAAAACACTGGCATAAGATTGTTATAGTATCAAGAACGTCCCAAGTCAGAACAAAAAGATCACAGAAAAAAGCTCAGATACTGTCCCTCATTAAGCCCGCTTGGTACAACAGTGTTTAAGCAGTCGATCCAAAAACATTCTTTCTGCAAAAGTAGTTGGTTTCCGTCACCCCCACATCTCAATGGGGGGATACAATCAATAACCATTCAATGAATAGCTTTAAATGTATGCCTATGTGTTGCAAAGTGCCTCACGACCGGAGGTGTATTAAGATCAATCGAAACAAGGGCTCTTTTAACATATGATCTGTGCAAAGCAATTCTTTCTGTGAAAGCACAAATGGTTTAACCCACATATAGTAGGTTACAAGGGCATCTTACCAGATAAATGACAAAGCGACTTTTGCAGTCCCAGTGATGTCTGATGTAATATTTAATGTCCTTCTTAGGATCCACAAAATAATTTCCAAATATCGAAAATTGGCAGTTGACACACCCATGGCATTTAAATGCTCCATTTTCATATTGAAGCCAGGTTTTATTCCTGATGGGTCCTATGTCTGATTTGGCAATCACTTCTTTAATGTTGCCACTCCTCTTGTAACAAAAAAGAGGCTTTTGACGACAATAACGTCCAATAGCAACATCCGAATGTAATATGTGCCAGTGTCGCAAAACAACATCACGGATGTGCTTGGAGGCAATGGAATATGTGGAAGCAAAAACCAGTCTCTTGTTCTCTGGTTTACATGCTTTGTCACAAGAGTATCCTCAAGTTTAATGTTCAAGCATTTAGTGATGGCCTCATCAATTTCATTCATCTGACAGCCCCTGTCAATGAATTTTTGGCCTATCTCATGCAATGCCAAAAGGTAAGTCATCTTGATTCGAGGTAACTCATACTACACGCAAAAGTTGCGAAAACGGAAGTCCTCGTTTCCATGGTGTTGGATGAAAGCTGTCCACCTGTAACAGCGTGTTTTTATCCATTTCCTTATGGTATAACCTGGTAGATAATTTACCGACACTATTGGTCACACAAACGTCAAGATAGTTAAATTGTAACACTACTGAATGCTAATGTAAACTGATGTTGGTATCCAAAACATTGAGAGCATCTATGAATTCCGTCAGGCATTTTTCTCCTCCAGTCCACACCACAAACAAGTCATCAATGAAACGTACATAAAAGAAAAAACAAATTCAGAAAAAATATGGTGTGACAAAATATGTTGGTTTTCATACATGTGCATAAATAAATTGGCACACTTTGGGGCCATATTAGACCCCATCGCAGTCCCTCTTAAATGTAAGTAAAAACAATTTTCAAATAAAAAATAAAAGCCCTCGTTTCGATTGATCTTAATACACATCCGGTCATGAGGCACTTTGCGACACAAAACCATTCAATGAATAGCTTTAAATGTATGCCTATTGATTGTATTCCCCCATTGAGACGTGGGGCTGAAAGAAACAAACTACTTTTGCAGAAGGAATGTTTTTTGATCGACCGCTTAAACACTGTTGTAACCAATGGGCTTAATGAGGGACAGCATCTGAGCTGTTTTCTGTGATATATTTGTTCTGACTTTGGCATAAGATGGTTATAGTATAAAGAATGTCCCGTGTTTTCAGTTTATTAATTTTTTCTTTTTTTTGTGTGTATTGTATGTGTTTCCATATCATTATTATTCTTCATTTTGTAGGTCTTGTGTATTGTGTATACATATGATCATCATATTGTTAAGGCTCGAGCAAACAAACAGTGGGGAAATAGTCTTGCATAGCCTTGAGGGCTGGAGTATCTTGGCAAGATGCGGCCATATAGTGGTGGTGCGGCCTTTGGGCCGGTCGCAGCCTCTGGACTGGTTGAGGCCTGATGGCCAATAAGTTGTGGTGTGGCCTTTGAGCTAGTAGCAGCCCCAGGACAGTTGAAGCCTGTAGGTAAACGAGTTTAGGTGCGGCATTTGGGCCGGTAACAGCCTCTGGGCTGGTTGCTGCCTTGAGGGCAGAATTAATTGGCAAGAGGACGCTAAGGTGCGCACAGTGTCACCAGGATGACACCAGCAGAAGGAAACAGTTGCGTACACAGGATGCTGAGGTGCGCTTAATGCTGCCGAGATGACACCAGCGGTATACACAAGGTTGCGTACTCTGATGTGCGGTCTGTGTTGCCGGGTTGATACAAGATGCTGAGTTGCGCACTCGGAACGCTGAGTGCGGGCTGTGCCGCCTGGATGACACAAACGACAGCTGGAGCAAATGCAGACCGTGCCACCTGGATGACACAAATGGCAGGAACAGGGAAGCAGGCTGGGTGCTGGGAACTCGACTGTGATGCAGGAGACCAAAAACGACAACCGGAAACACGTGAACGCTATCACTGGCAAGGAGTTGAATGGCTGGCTGGAATAGAAAAGGAACAGGGTCCAACCAGAGCAAGTTTCCCTAATGACAAATTATTGAACACCTGGGCTGTGTTTAGACAGGAGAATCAATCAGTGTGCACACAGACAGGCAGTAATTAGTGCAGAGGCTCAGGAAGCAGCCAAGACTGGAACTGCAACAATATGCTGCTAACCACTGATCCTAACAGGAGGAAGGAGGAGACTTCAGCAAACGATTGCCTGGCGGCTTGTTACAGCACCCCCCCCCCCCTTGACGAGGGTTATGGAACCCCTAGAGCCTTGTTTGTTCGGAAAGTTCTCAAAGAAACTTCCTTGCAAGTTGGGAGCATGCAGAGATCTTTCTGGAACCCAAAAATGCTCCTCTGATCCATACCCTTTCCAGTGAATCAGGAACTGAAGATGTCCACAAGAAAATCTAGAGTCCAGAATCTTCCCCACCACAAACTCTTGGCAGCACTGGATGAGCACTGGTGGAGGTCTGACTGATCGTCTAGAAGTGAACCTGGAGGAAAAGAACACTGGCTTGAGGAGAGAACAATGAAATGTGTTTTTTACCCTAATGGTCTTTGGTAACTTCAACCTGAAGTCTACGGGATTAATCTGGTCAACAAAGACAAATGGCCCGATGAACTTTGGCCCCAATTTCTGTGACCTCTGGCGCAAATTGATGTTCCTGGAAGATATCCACACCAGATCACGACTCTGAAATTACATGGTCTCCGATGCTTGTCTGCCCGTGCCTTGGATCGTCCAGACGCTTGAAGGAGAGCATGGTTTACCTTCTTCCATACTGACCATACCCTTGACACAGAAGAAAAATTAGTTCCAGTAGTAGAAGGCTCGAATTAATTACTCCTAGGATGTGTTCCATAGGTCAAATAAAATTAAGAGACTGAGGATGCAGAATGGCAGGAGTTGTTGTGTGCAAATTCTGCAAAGGGCAGAAGTGGAACCCAATCGCTCCAACGACTGATTGGCCCGCTCCATCTGACCATTGGATTGTGGATGATATCCAGCGGACAGACTGACGTTGATACTCAGATTGGCACAGAAGCACCTCCAAAACCGGGCAACGAACTGCGTACCACGATCTGAGACGATGTCTACTGAAAGTCCATGGAGCCTGAAGACATGGTGGAAAAATAGTGCAGACAACTCCTTAGCAGATGGTAACTTGCTCAAGGGAACAAAGTGCACCATTTTGGAGAACCGATCCACAATGGTACAGATGACAGAGCAACGTGAGGACATTGGCAGGTCGACAAAGTCCATAGCAATATGGGACCATGGCTTAGAGGGCGGAGGAATAGGACACAGCAACCCTTGAGGAGTGGTCAGGAGAGGTTTTTTTCTCGAGCAGACATCGCATGCCAAGACTAATTCCCGAGTGTCCCACGACATGGACTGTCACCAGATAGAACGGGACATCAGCTCCAAAGTTCTGGTGATGCCAGGATGACCCTCCTTCTTGGAAGAATGAAAATTCTTTAGCACTTCCTTGTGCAGTCTCTCAGGGACAAAGAGCACTCCAGATGGTGTCTCACAAGGGGCTTCCGACAGATAAGCGCTAAGGGAATCTGCCAAGGTCCTGGTCACAGCAAAATGGATTCTGGAAGTCGGCACGATATTCTCTTCTGAGGCCCTTGGAGGATGAGTGGTGGAAAAACTTCGAGACAGGGCATCCACCTTGACATTCTTAGATCCCGGTCTGAACGAGAGCACATAGTTGAATCGAGTAAAGAACAAGGCCGAGCGGGACTGTCTTAAATTCAGCCTTTTAGCAATCTCAATATACCGTAGGCGAGATTCCGTGAGAACCGTCACCACATGATTAGCACTCTCTAACCAGTGCCTACAGTCCTCAAAAAAGCCCACTTGATGGCCAACAGCTCTCGATTGCCCACGTTATAGTTTCTCTCCGCCTAATCAAATTTCTTGGAGAAAAAGGCGCACGGGTGAAGCTTGCCATCTTTGAGCGATAGGATAGCACCTACTCCAAATTCCGATGCATCAACCTCGACAATGAAGGGAAACTCAGGATTGGGATGACGGAGGACAGAAGCCGACACAAATGCCTCCTTCGAGGTTTTAAAGGCCCGTATAGTCTCAGGAGACCAATTCACAACCTCCGCTCCTTTCTTCGTTAAGTCCACAATGGGGGCCACAATCGAGAAGGACTTAATGAACCTCTGATAGTAATTAGCAAAGAAAAAAAGGCAAAAAAAGCAAGATATTCCTTAGTGGGGCACGCACAGACCAATATAAACCAATAGGATATGAGTCTGACCTTGGAGAAATCGACAAAATTATAAAATATAACTTTTATTAGTGTACCAAGATTAAAAGTTGTATGCAAATTATAACATAATAAAATCCCCAAAAAATTATATAAATACACAAATAACAATTAAACCACTATGTATCTCCTGTATATAGATAACAAAATATATAATTACATTTCATTCAATGATGGTACATATAGGATACGGGTGTCTGTAGATCTTGAGGACAAATAGATAACATCAAATAATAATAATGGTGGTGATCTCACAACTATAGTTCACCACTCATGCCCGATGTATCAAAATAAAATAAGAAATACAGTCAATCTGATAAAAGTATCACTGGAAGATAACTGTACTAGTTCGGATGAATATTAAATGTCATTATCCAAAAGCCACATACGGATCGAAGCCTAAATATCATCCAATAATATATGGTATGGCAACAATAAACCGCATGTATATTAGGGGATAAAGATAAGCCCCAAATAAACTCTCATGTGAGTCAAAGGTGCGTTAAATTGACCTGTTATATATCAAATTTAACTAATTGATATAACACCTTAATCACTTGAGGAATTTAGTGGTAATTCCACACTATGGATATCATATAGAATATACGTATTGCGGCAAAATCACCCCTAGTCAGGAGGATGTTTATATATTTCTGCATATGCCAATTGGCACCTTATCTACAGAATCATAATACATCCAAACATACATAAGGTTAGAGGTGTAATGTGTGCATCTGAAACTTAATTAATATAGGAATTAAACGTTCAATTTCCTCTATAATAGCTATATTTGGACAGAAACACCTCAGGTATACAGAATGAAATGATGGTGTACCGACCCCTATTAACTAGAGAAATCGGAACGCACATATCCCTTATGTTGATACAAGGGCTCATAGAGAGTAGATACCTCAAATATTCATCTACTGACATATAGGGGTTAATGCTGAATTTTAAACTTGAGTCAGGTGGCTGATAGTAAAAATATCACTCATAGATTGGTCAGCAATACCATGGATAAATCATTCCCTATATGGCTTAAATACTAAAACCAGCAGATGTAATTTTCATGGGCACAAGTGTTTGGACATACACCAATATATTCAAATAGTAGCAAGCACGTGGTCCCCCTTTATGTGTAACATAATGTATCAATATGCCGCAGTAACAGTGTAACTGTCACAATAATATGCACTCGGAGAGTCACGTGCTCCCGCTGAATAGTCCTTCTGTCTTACAGACACCCTTTACAACATACAGTAGTGGTTATGACATTACAATTATTAAAACATGACACGCATCACATAGCGTGTATAGCGTGTCTCTGACGCGCATTTCGCATCCAGCTTAATCATAGAGTCAACCCGTCTGCCGGGTTGACAGCTCTCTTGTACCATCATCCGACCAATCAAGGTCAGTTGTAATGTGATAGACATTTAATATGGCCAATCATTAGGTTTCCTAGTGAGTTACTAGTATCCGAGCCAATTGAGACAGCCTGTCAGCTTACTCATTGGTTCCTAATTATACCTGGGAATCCTAAAGTGAAAAAAACTAACTGCTGCGATCGTAAGTGGCTTATGCAGAGCGGAAACATCCCTAAGATAGATATAACATCAATATAGAATGAAAATACTGATGAAACCTCACTTACTACACATCATTATCCACTATAACATTAATACTATTTGCAAGGACCTGATGAACATTATATATCATATAATATGATCTAGATTAGATGATAATCAAATGGTCTCATATAGATAAAAATGAATTCTAATGAATACATACACTTTATACATAAAAACATATAATAATGTAAGACCTACATAAACACTCACCCTATCAATAATGTGAATATAAAATAAATAATAATAATAATGGTGATTGAAAAAAAACCAAGAAGAAGAAGAAGAAGAAGAAGAAGAAGAAGAAGAAGAAGAAGAAGAAGATAAAAAAGTGAATAATAAAATTAATATATGATAAATAATCATGTAGTGAATATCAAAGTGACTACGGATATGAAATCAAAATAAAACTGTCAAGACATATCATTAAAGAGCATAATAATATATGGTGACCTAAATAGACCACATAAGTGAATCTAATTATATGTATATGGTAAATGAGAATATTCAAATAAGAACGGTAAAAAATATCTAACAAGTTACTAATATCTGAGCCAATTGGGGCAGCTTGTCAGCTCTCTCATAGATTCTTAATAATGCCTGAAAATCCTAAAATAAAACACTTTACTACAGCAATCGTAAATAGCATATACAGAGTGGAAACATCCCTAAAATAAATATTACATGAATCTATCACGAAGATAGAGAGAAAAACCTCACTTACTGTGCATCATTATCCACTGTAATATTAATACTATTACGTTACCTTTATAACGAGCCATACAGAGGTAACATTTTTGGATCTTAAAATCCAAAAGATGTCAGATGGAAGAATCCAGACTGACCTCTATAGGAAGGAAACAGCCACCAATAGTGTGCTACATAGGATGAGTGCACACTTCCCGCCTGTATTACGAGGTATTCCTAAGGGTGAATTCTTACGTCTTAGAAGAAACTGCTCGAGTTTGGAGCTATTCCATACTAGATCTGAAGAACTGAAGGAGAGATTGGTGAATAGAGGGTACAGCAAAAGAGCTATTAAGAAGGCTAAACATCATGCCCTACATCAGGATAGGAACCATTTACTGTACCCGAATAAAATTCACACGATAAAGGAAGACAATACTATTCGGTTTGTGGGAGATTACCGTGTGGAGTGGAATGAGATCCAGAAAATTATTCAGAAACATTGGTCGGTATTGACATTGGACAATGATCTTAAGAACAATCTAGGACAAAATGCTCGGATTAGTTGGAGACGATCTCCCAATTTAAGGGACAAGCTAGTTCAGAGTCACTTTATCAACTCAAAACTTAGAAAACCTCCTATAGAAGGATCTTTTAAATGTGGCAACTGTAAAGCTTGTATTTACATGCAAAGAACTACTGAATTCCTTGATAAATATCAGAAAAAACATGTTATACGACAATTTATCAACTGTAACTCCTCAGGAGTAATTTATTGTATCATCTGCCCGTGTGATATGAAATACATAGGGATGACTACTAGACCTTTGAAGCAGAGGATTCTGGAGCATGTGGGGACAATAAGAAATGTGGAGACAGACATAAAAAAACTTAAAAAAATTACTACAGTAGGAAAACATTTCCATGATAGACATCAGGGTAATCCAACGGTTCTAAGAACCTTTGCAATAGAACAAATTAATCTTGGGATCCGAGGTGGAAATCTCATACAAGAACTGCTTAAAAAGGAGAGTTATTGGACATTTTTGATGGGAGGTCTTCAATCGACCGGTCTAAATGAACATATTTATTATGGAGCTTTTTTATATAGAGACTCGTTAGATATATTTTTTTATTTGAACATTTTTTTACTAATTGCACATACAATTAACTGTATTCACTTGTGTGGTTGGTTTAGGTTACTATATATTATTTTGTTGTTTAATGATATGTCTTATTAGATTGAATTTATATTTGTAGTCACTTTAATATTCAATTTATGATTGAAATTATACAAATTTTCACTTTATTTTTATATATTTTTATTTTATTTCAATTTTTTATTATTTTTATTTTATGATTTTTCGCTTATAATCATCACGTATTTCTAATATTCACATAGTATATAGGGTGAGTTTTTAGGCAGGTCTTACACTATTATATGTTACTATGTATAATGAGCATTTATTTATTAGAATTTATTATTATTTATGGTATTGACTATTATTTTTAATATCTATATGAGACTATGTTATCATTATCTTATTAGACCATATTACATAATATACAATGTCCATTAGGTCTCTATAAATAGTATTAATATTACAGTGGATAATGAAGCACAGTAAGTGAGGTTTTTCTCTCTATCTTCGTGATAGATTCATGTAATATTTATTTTAGGGATGTTTCCACTCTGTATATGCTATTTACGATTGCTGTAGTAAAGTGTTTTATTTTAGGATTTTCAGGCATTATTAAGAATCTATGAGAGAGCTGACAAGCTGCCCCAATTGGCTCAGATATTAGTAACTTGTTAGATATTTTTTACCGTTCTTATTTGAATATTCTCATTTACCATATACATATACATATAATTAGATTCACTTATGTGGTCTATTTAGGTCACCATATATTATTATGCTCTTTAATGATATGTCTTGACAGTTTTATTTTGATTTCATATCCGTAGTCACTTTGATATTCACTACATGATTATTTATCATATATTAATTTTATTATTCACTTTTTTATTTTTTATTTTATTAGTATTTTATTTTATTTATTCTTTTTCTTATTAATTATTATTATTATATTATAATGTTTATTTTCAATCACCATTATTATTATTTATTTTATATTCACATTATTGATAGGGTGAGTGTTTATGTAGGTCTCACATTATTATATGTTTTTATGTATAAAGGGAATGTATTCATTAGAATTCAATTTTATCTATATGAGACCATTTGATTATCATCTAATCTAGATCATATTATATGATATATAATGTTCATCAGGTCCTTGCAAATAGTATTAATGTTATAGTGGATAATGATGTGTAGTAAGTGAGGTTTCATCAGTATTTTCATTCTATATTGATGTTATATCTATCTTAGGGATGTTTCCGCTCTGCATAAGCCACTTACGATCGCAGCAGTTAGTTTTTTTCACTTTAGGATTCCCAGGTATAATCAGGAACCAATGAGTAAGCTGACAGGCTGTCTCAATTGGCTCGGATACTAGTAACTCACTAGGAAACCTAATGATTAGCCATATTAAATGTCTATCACATTACAACTGACCTTGATTGGTCGGATGATGGTACAAGAGAGCTGTCAACCCGGCAGACGGGTTGACTATGATTAAGCTGGATGCGAAACGCGCGTCAGAGACACACTATACACGCTATGTAATGCGTGTCATGTTTTAATAATTGTAATGTCATAACCACTACTGTATGTTGCCGTAAACTATGTAAAGGGTGTCTGTAAGACAGAAGGACTATTCAGCGGGAGCACGTGACTCTCCGAGTGCATACTATTGTGACAGTTACACTGTTACTGCGGCATATTGATACATTATGTTACACATAAAGGGGGACCACGTGCTCGCTACTATTTGAATATATTGGTGTATGTCCAAACACTTGTGCCCATGAAAATTACATCTGCTGGTTTTAGTATTTAAGCCATATAGGGAATGATTTATCCATGGTATTGCTGACCAATCTATGAGTGATATTTTTACTATCAGCCACCTGACTCAAGTTTAAAATTCAGCATTAACCCCTATATGTCAGTAGATGAATATTTGAGGTATCTACTCTCTATGAGCCCTTGTATCAACATAAGGGATATGTGCGTTCCGATTTCTCTAGTTAATAGGGGTCGGTACACCATCATTTCATTCTGTATACCTGAGGTGTTTCTGTCCAAATATAGCTATTATAGAGGTAATTGAACGTTTAATTCCTATATTAAGTTTCAGATGCACACATTACACCTCTAACCTTTTATTATTATTTGATGTTATCTATTTGTCCTCAAGATCTACAGACACCCGTATCATATATGTACCATCATTGAATGAAATGTAATTATATATTTCGTTATCTATATACAGGAGATACATAGTGGTTTAATTGTTATTTGTGTATTAATATAATTTTTTTGGGATTTTATTATTATGTTATAATTTGCATACAACATTTAATCTTGGTACACTAATAAAAGTTATATTTTATAATTTTGTCGATTTCTCCAAGGTCAGACTCATATCCTATTGGTTTATATTCTTCTGTGTGTGCCCCACTAAGGAATATCTTGCTTTTTTTGCTTTTTTATCTTATACTGTTTATTATATTCCAGGGAGCACCTCCTACTTGATTTGTAATTAGTGATTCAAACTGACATCTATATCATCATGACTCATAGGAAAGACCTTTAATTATATATTGATCGGTGCGGGTTATTCTATATTTTTAGTAATTAGCAAAGCCCACGAATCGCTGGATGGCCTTCAGCGTAGTGGGTTGTTCCCAATTCAAGATGGCTTTTACCTTGCCAGGGTCCATAGAGAAGCCTTGCAAAGAGATTATATATCCCAAGAATGACACCTCCTTCACGTCAAAATTGCACTTCTCAAATTTGGCATATAGTTTGTTGGCCAAGAGTCTTTGCAAGATCTGCCGTACCTGTCCCCGATGCTCCTCTACAGACTCAACCGTAGCAGACGCAGTGGCACCAAATTGCCTCAACTTGGAGGGACAGCTCCTGCAATTTTTGTGTCAAAATCTGGATCCGACCGGCCAGGATCTGAGCCGTATTCTGACCGGGGTCCATGATGAAAAATTCAAACCCTGCGGGAGTATGTTATTTGTGGCCAGTGATAATGCTTAGAGCAAACAGTGGGGGAAAAAGTCTTGCACAGCCTTGAGGGCTGGAGTATCTAGGCTATATGCGGCCGTTATAGTGGTGGGGCGGCCTTTGGGCCGGTCGCAGCCTCTGGGCTAGTTGAGGCCTGATGGCCAATAAGTTGTGGTGCAGCCTTTGGGCAAGTAGCAGCCCCGGTACTGTTGAAGCCTGTAGGCAAACTAGTTGAGGTGCGACCCTTGGACCGGTAGCAGCCTCTGGACTGGTTGCTGCCTTGAGGGCAGAATGATTTGGCAAGAGGACGCTGAGGTGCGCACAGTGTCGCCGGGATGACGCCAGTGGAAGGAAGCAGAGTTGCGTACAGAGGATGCTAAGGTGCGCTTAGTGCCGCCGTGATTACACCAGCGGTTGTACACAGGGTGCGTAAACAGGATGCTGAGGTGCACTTAATGCCGCCGAGATGACACCAGCGGTATACACAAGGTTGCGTACTCTGATGTGCCGCCGAGTTGACACAAACGACAGCTGAAGCAAATGCAGACCGTGCCGCCTGGATGACACAAACGGCAGGAACAAGGAAGCAGGCTAGGTGCTGGGAACTCGTGTGAGATGCAGAAGACCAAAACAACAACCGGAAACACGTGAACGCCAATCACCAGCAAGGAGTTGAAGGCTGGCTGGAATAGAACAGGAACATGGTCCAACCAGAGCAAGCTTCCCCAATGACAAATTATTGAGCACCTGGGTGTTCAGACAGAAGGATCAATCAGTGTGCACCTGATAGTGCACACAGACAGGCAGTAATTAGTGCAGAGGCTCAGCAGCAACCAAGACTGGAACTGCAACAATATGCTGCTAACCACTGATCCTAACAGGAGGAAGGAGGAAACTTCAGCGAACGCTTGTCTGGCGTTCACCCCACACCGCATTGGTAGTGCAGCGGCTTGTGACACACATATACCTACTAATCCATGTCCCTCTACATCACTAGATTGTTTGTAACATTAATTCAGGACCTAACTATTTGTATAACTGGGTTTAAGCCGCAATGTATATGCATATTGGTGTTTTTGTGGCTGCTTAGCAACCAACGTCACCACGGTATTAACATTAGTTCCGGTCTGCACGTTTGTTCTGGTTGTTATGTCAACTTGAGCGACGTGTTGGTCCTTACGCCTGGTTGATGACGTGGGACTATTTTATACTGAGCTCCCTGAGTGTGCCGCGTCCCTTCCGATCCCCTCTGGGACAGGGATGCGGTCATGTGCAGGTGAGTGTAATCGGGCTTGATTGTTTATGGTATATAGTGATGCTCCATATGTTGGTAACTTTGTCCCTAAGAAAGGCGTGTGGGTCACGCCGAAACAGCTGTTGGGCATCCGACTATTGTGTCCACTATGCTGACGGATTGGCAGACATTGACCACCCTGTCTGTACTATGCTAAGTATCTGCTGTTTCAGTCATGCTCTTTTGATATATAGTGGTTCACATACCATGTATATGCACTTTATATGATGCTGCTACTTTTCTTCATAAAATCATTGTTTTTTGCATTTATTATTGGATGTGCTGGTTCTTTTTTTGTTTATACCACATGAATTTATGTGCCAGGCACTCCTCAGTGATCTGTGTTTTGTGTGCAGTTGGGATGTGTACTATACATACATACAAACATACCTGATAACTCTATGTAAAATAAATATTGTTCTCTTGCTTTCAATAGTTGTATCTCTGCCCAACTTCACAAGACGCTCATACTTATCATGCCTTGCATCTAGCTCCTGTTGAAACGCTGTAAAGAGAAGAATAAAAAAAAAAAAAGAAAGATTCAGAAACTAGTATTGCTAAGAACTGAAGTAAAAGGTGTGCATCCACTTGCAGATCTTGGAACGACAGTACGATTACAACATTGTAATTGTACAGTCGCTCCCCATCCACTGCAGTGCTTACACTGAACGATATGTCGTTCAGTGTAGGCACCCTCCCTCATTCCCGAACATGCCCAATCTGTCGTTATCGGCAGGTTGACCGCATGATCAGGCAATGATAGATATCGGAAATGACCAGCGGGAGTGCACATCGCTGTTCGTTTCCGACATTATAGTGCACGATGTATGCACGATTAATGAGCAATTGAACGATTACGATTTCGTATTCATTCAATCACTCGTTTAAAAATCGCCTAGTGGATACGCGGCTTTACACTATTCACATTTATTCTTTAAAAAATAAAACTACAAAAGACTTCTTGAGATGCTGCATTAGTATGATGTGAAGCGACTGCATAATGAAAGCCATAGCAATTTCCATTCAGTCAATATAATCTCCTCTTTAAATGCTTACATCTCTTACTTTTGCACTTTTTCTATAATATGCAAAAGGTTAAATATTTTTAGAAATAAAGTACAATTAATATGCATTATGCATGATGTGTTAGTTATGTTCTATCTAGACTAAGTACAGTATGAATACCCCTTAATCGCTAGTCACTTTTAGCGCTGCAAGTCACATAAGAAATAATTGCTTTCCAGCCCAACTGTGGTTCCAAAGCACAAAAGTTATATTATTCACATAAAGGATAATAAATGCTTTGATCTAAACAATTAGCGCAAAGAAGCAAGTAAATACAAAAGGTACAGCTTGATACATACGCATGCGCACCGGTCCCAGTATACAGTCGTCAATCCTGAGGTCTGTGGTCATCCAAGAGAATGGCTACTGACTGGGACCGGGACACAGGTTATATACCCTACAGATCATGGTAATGTAGACAGACAAACATAATTCCATTGGTTCTTGCTCTTGGTCTTTGTAGCACGCTGTAGTTCATAGGGCAGTTCATATGTTGTCACTAGGGCTATGTCCAATTCTCCAACAGTCTCTTGAGATTACACTGTCTTTCTTTCTGGTTTAAACTAGGGATGAGCGGGTTCGGTTTTACTCGGTTCTCAAAACGGCATTTTATTGGCTATCGGCTATCACGTGTTTTGGATAGCCAATAAAATAAATCCGAACTAATCTGAACTTGCGGTAAAGTAGCGAAAAGAACCGAGTAAATCCGAACCCGCTCATCCCTAGTTTAAACTAGCTATAGACACTACATACAGAGTATACATTCTAACCAATAATTTCCTATAATCCATAACCATCGAACGCAAGATGAGACTCCCTCGCTGATCGATTCGGATATCTGGAAATAAACAGGGTGTCAGTATAGTACCAAACATGCCATGTCTACCATGTTGTATACCTTAAATATCATATATGCACACTTTATACCATAATGATTGTCTAATAAAACCTTTTCTATATGTGCTTGCATAAGTAATAGTGAGATATTTACAGAAATACATAAGTATGCGCTGTGCGTCTGAGCACAGCGCAAATGTTGCGGTGCGTGTATGTATTGTGCACAACACAATTATGCACTGTGTGTTTGTGCATTTTAACTTACGTACGCTAATGTGCGTTGTGCATCTTCATATTAAAATAGTTACAGGGTATGTTCGTGTGTATGTGCGTACGCATAACAGCGTCTATGTGTTCGCATTGTGGATACACATGCAATTGTCTATTTGTATGCAAATGTGCATTAGTGTTTGTGTCATGGATTAAAAAAATAAATTATATATATAATGTATGAAATAATAGTGGTGAATTGCGCTAAAAACAAGTGGTGGAAGTCCAAATAATAGTTCAAACAATAGTGAAACAGCAGCACCATCTAGTGTGTGAATATCAAAACTGTATAGTTATTCCAGGAGTATAAAATCTTCCTTCAAAGCTCTGGAGATTGAATATAGTGAAAAATATGAAAAAACTCCTCTGGTGTGAGGAGTGGTCCATACCCTACGTTTGGTGATCTGACTCAGCTAAGCTCAAAATTCTGTTCTTAGATGTACGTTTTAGATGCTGTTTTATTAAATGTGATTTTTTACATAATACTCATTGATTGGTACCTATGTTCCCTCCTTTTCAAATAACCCATGTGAGTGACAGTGTGGACGTCAGGACAAAAGCCAAGAGTCCTTTGGTACAAGCACATGCACTATATTATGGGTAGGGGTATTTTTGGGGTATAAGGTATATATTTATTTGAGTTTGTATTTTGCACAAGCACTGTGCACTTTTTTGCTGAGAACTAAGCAAATATACACTTATGTGTTTTGTGTGATATGCACTAGTGCACTTTTATACATCTACATAGGTGGTAGTTATATGCACAAAACACCTTTGTGATATTTATATGATATTTTACTAATACAATTATTTTTCACTATATTCAATCTCCGGAGTTTTGAAGGAAGATTTTATACTCCTGGAATAACCACACAGTTTCGATAGTCACACACTAGATGGCGCTGCTGTTTCACTATTGTTGAAATAGATTAGATAGAGATTATATAATAGATAATATATATCTATCTATCGAGTAACTGGTATTTTTGATATTATATCCGTCTGAATCCAATTCCAAAAAGGTCATATAAATTGAAGTTTGTCCTGTTCACAGGTGGAGCAAGCCTTGGTCGGAGTAAGGATGTCTGATAACTTTAACAAAGGCTTTCATATGCTTATTTAGAATACAATTGTCAGTTCTTAACCACATCAGCATTGGACAAAAGGCATACAATTGCTAACGTTAATCAAACTTCTGACAATTGTTTCTAACTCTACATTCAGAACACTTCCTCTGAGCATATCAGTGCTTGTGTTACACTTCAATTGCCACAGACATATTGTATCTGTATGCAGAGCTTCTCAATATATATATGCAAACACTCACAGTATCTTTGTGTATTTTTAATTACTAGTCAGACATACTCCAGAAACCTGCTTCTCACACACTTGACTAAACCTTGAATGAGATTATATATTTATATATATAGTTTGCATTTGTGCGCATCAGCTTGCTTCTGACGCAGAGTAGCGTCCGATTTACTCTTTATCAGCCCATAAATGACTAGATCGTCAGATAATTACAAACGATCATAACCAATTATTTTACTTCGACAACAGCCATGGCCAAAAGTTTTGAGAATGACACAAGAATTGGTTTTCACAGTCTGCTGCTTCAGTTTTTAAGATGTCAAATTGCATATACTCAAGAATGTCATGAACAGTGATCAGATGAATTGCAATTAATTGCAATGTCTCTTTGAATTTATTCCCAAAAACATTTCCACTGCATTTCAGCCCTGCCACAAAAGGATCAGCTGAGTGATTCTCTCGTTAACACAAGTGAGAGTGTTGACGAGGACAAGGCTCATTCTGTCATGCAGATTGAGTTAGAATAACAGACTGGAAGCTTTAAAAGGAGGGTGGTGCTTGATATCATTGCTCTTCCTCTGTTAACCATGGTTAATCGCAAGGAAACATGTGCAGCCATCATTGCTTTGCACAAAAAGGGCTTCACAGGCAAGGACTTTGCTGCTGGTTAGATTGCACCTAAATCAACCATTTATCAGATCATCAAGAACTTCAAGGAGAGAGCTCCAATAGGTGTGAAGAAGGCTTTAGGTGTCCCATAATGTCCAGCAAACACCAGGATCATCTCCTAAAGTTGATTCAGCTGTGGGATCAGGACACCACCAGTGCAGAGCTTGCTCAGGAATGGCAGCAAGCAAGTGTGAGTGCATTTGCAAGCACAGTGAGGTGAAGACTTTTGGAGGATGGCCTGGTGTCAAGAAGGGAAACAAAGAAACCACTTCTCTCCAGGAAAAACCATCAGGGACAGACTGATATTCTACAAAAAGGTACAGAGATTGGATTGCTCAGGACTGGGGTAAAGTTATTTTCTCTGATGAATCCCCCTTTCAGATTGTTTGGGGCATCTAGAAAAACGCTTGTCCGAAGAAGGAAAGGTGAGCACTACCATCAGTGCTGTGTCATGCCAACAGTAAAGCATTCCTGAGACCATTCATGTGTGGGGCTGCTTCTCAGCCAAAGGAGTGGGCTCATTCACAATTTTGCCTAAGAACACAGACATGAATAAAATATGGTACAAAAACATCCTCGAAGAGCAATTTCTCTCAACCACCCAAGAACAGTTTGGTGATGAACAATGCCTTTTCCAGCATGATGGAGCACCTTGCCATAAGGCAAAAGTGATAACTAAGTGGCTTGGGGAACAAAACATCGGAATTTTGGGTCCATGTCCAGGAAACTCCCCAGACCTTAATCCCATTGAAAACTTGTGGTCAATCCTCAAGAGGTGGTTGGACAAAAAACCCCCCACAAATTCTGACAAACTCCCAAGCATTGATTAGGCAAGAATGGGCAGCCATCAGTCAGTATGTGGCCCAGAAGTTGATTTGACAGCATGCCAGGGTGAATTGCAGAGGTCTTGAAAAAGAAGGGTCAACACTGCAAATATTGACTCTTTGCATAAACTTAATGTAATTGTCAATAAAAGCCTTTGACACTTATGAAATGCTTGCAATTTTACTTCAATATACCATAGTATAGTCTGACAAAAAGGTCTAAAAACACTGAAGCAGCAAACTTTGTGAAGACCAATATTTGTGTCATTCTCAAAAACTTTTGGCCATGGTTGTATGTACAAATAGCTGGCACTATTCTTTAATTACAGTTCTTAAGATAGATATAAACTGGCCAGAATGCCAAGTTAAACATATCAAGCATTCCTTCAGGGCCACAACCTCCTGGTGCCTTTTCTGAAGTAAGGGATACCTTGACCATATTTGTGACTGCACCTCATTTTTCCCAGAGCATGGACTCTGGCAAGTGTACTTCTTAGGTAAATGATAGGCTAATTTCTAAAGACTAGCGGCACACACATAATATTACTGACAGTCTAACAGATGGGTCAGGGAACTTTACCTTTTTTCCCAAAATATATTTAGATATGCCGACATTACCCCCTTGATTTGAAAGGAAGGAAATCCTATAGTAGTGCCCCCATAGTTATGCCCCTGTAGCAGTGCCCCCATATAATGCCCCTGTAGCAGTGCCCCCATATAATGCCCCTGTAATGCCGCTTGTACAAAAAAAAAAAAAAAAACTTACCTTAATCCCCGCTCCTGCATCCGCCGGCGTCCTGTCCGCCTGGCTGCTCCTCAGAACTATGGGAGAGACCGTCATGACGTTTCTCCCATAGTGCGCATGGAGAGAGCCGGAAGCTGGAGTTCAGAAGAGAACTCGAACCTCCGGCTAACGCGGCGCTGAAGGAAAGGAGCCAGGCGCCCGCTGGTAATAACATCTCAGCGGGCGTCCAGCCTAGAGCCTCCATGCGGCGCCGGGCTGGAGGTCACTGACGTCGGGTGCAGCAGGTGCGCCACTGCACCCGGCACCAGTGACCTTCCTGGGGGTAATGGATGGACAGCAGGGCATGCAATGATTCATATGCATACCCGGCTATCCATCCATTACCCCCAGGAATTTCAGTTTTGCCCCAAATGGGGTAATTTACCCCTGTTCCCCGACCACTGGTCTAACAGTACCCTGTGCAAGCTGAAGTATTCTTGCTTGTAGAAGTAGCCGTCACTATTCGCAAGCAATTGAACCAGCACTATAACTGATGAGATCCGTCCAAAATCAGACGGATGTCTTTGTACGATCAATTCAGCATAGCTCGCAATTCCATGTACACATCCACTACATGACTTCAGAACAATAAGCCTATATGCAAACACTTAGTTGCCACCAATTCAGAAAGTACAGTAGAGATGCGACGGAGATAGATGCATTCATTGGTACACAAAGCATGTTTAGAGCAAAACAAAATAAAAATTGTTCAGTAAAACAGAGTTGCGTGCAACACTGAATCTGCCCTATTGTTCTAAAGGCATGCTGAAAATATTCAATTAGATTTAATAGCACAAAAGTCTGTAAAAAAGGCCATAATAGTAATGGAACATGAAAGCTGTGATGAGAGAAGGTTGCCCAGCCCATTTGCTGAAGGTTATAACCAGTTGGATACCCTACCTTCCGTGGTCCCCACAGAAATATTTTAATGTTAAACTATCTGTGCTATCCTCATCTACATGGGACAATTTTTTTTAAAAGTATTTATTCATATTGTGTATGAAAGAATTACATTGCATTACAGTGTTTCTTAAATGTTGCTAGGTGTGCTTTGGGTAATTATCGCAAAGGCCTTGGTCTTATATCACTTATATCCTTTTCTTAACTCGGACAACTTATTGGGTCCACTTCAGTCAGGCTTTTGTTCCCAACACTCCACAGAGACAGCACTGACTAAGGTAGAAAACTATCTGGTCACTGCCAGGACTAAAGGCCATTACTCATTTCTTATTCTTCTACATCTCTCTGTTGCCTTTAACACTTGTTGACCAGTCACTTCTCATACAAACACTACAATCCATAGGTCTTCAAGACACAGCCCTTTCTTGGTTCTCATCCTACCAATCTAATCGCTCTTTCACTGTTTGGTTTTCTGATTCTGCCTCCTCTCCATCAGTTGGAGTACCGCAAGGCTCAGTCTTAGGTACTCTGCTTTTCTTAATCTATACCACCTCTCTTGGCAAACTAATCAGGTCTTTTGGTTTTCAGCATCATCTATATGCGGACGATACTCAAATTTATCTATCCTCCCTAGATTTGTCACCAACTGTGCTGGTCTGTGTCTCTCTGCCATTTCATCCTGGATGGCATCTTGCCACCTTAAACTTAATATATCCAAGACAGATTAATTATATTTCCACAGGCCAATATTAGTTACCAACCTGATATCACTGTTGACAACTCGACAATCAACCCCACCCCACAAGCCCACTGCCTAGATGTCATGCTTGACTTTGAACTGTCCTTTGTTTCCCACATTCAATCACTCTCAAAATCATGTTATATACATCTAAAAAAACATAGCCAAAGTCCAACCGTATATTACAAAAGATACTGCAAAAACTCTAATACTTGCACTCATTATTGCCCGCATTAACTCCTTACTAGTCTTCCCAAAAACAGACTCTTGCCGCTACAATCCATTTTGAATGCAGCTGCGAGGCTGATCTTCCTCGCCAAACATTCATTGTCTGCTAATCCACTCTGTCAGTCCCTCCATTGGTTTCCGGTCTTCTACCGTATTCAATATAAAATACTTACACTCATACAAAGCTATTAACCAAACCACATCAACATACATCTCTTCACTTATCTCAAAATATCTTCCAACCAGACATCTCCGTTCTGCACAAGATCTGCATCTCTCATCCATACACATTACTTGTTCCCGGTTAAAAGGACTTATTTCGTGCTGCACCCACCATGTGGAATGCCCTCCCACGCACTATAAGATTTTCCGCTAGTCTCCAAACATTTAAGCGCTCCCTGAAAAAACACACCTCTTCAGACAAAGCTCATCATATTCCAGAACCACCCACATAACCTTCATAGCTTCCCTATCCAACTCCCTTCTTACAGTATACACAATATCACCAAATTTTCTCTTGCTTCAATTTCAAACCCTCATAACCTTAGGCCAACTTTCCTGTGTGACTGAATCATACAGATTACCAATGACATCTACAATCTGGCTGGACCAATTTGCAATATGCAACACCTATCCTTGTGTATCAACACCTATTTCCCTATAGTTTGTAAGCTTGTGAGCAGGGCTCTCTTACCTTTAGGTCGGTCTGTTACTAAGTGTTGTTCTATTAATGCTGTTTCCATTTGTAAAGCACAATGGAATATGCGTGTAACGACCAGGGCTGTGTGTGCTCAGGGGCAGCAGACCTTACCTGTCTGGATGCTATGGCGGGGTCCCACTGGCAGAGGTGCTGGCACTTGGAGGTCTGCGCTGCATGCCAGGGGGTTCCGGAGGCACACTGTCCTGAGAGCTTGTGGTGAGTCTGGGTCAGGTCTGGCAGCGCGACATGGGCGCTGCCATCTTGGATTTCATCATGTGACACATTCCAGCCAATCCAGACAGAGCATCTCGGGAGTCCTAGCAATCATTATGCACTTCCTCCGGGTATTTAAGGGCTGACATGCAGTCCTTTCTTTGCCAGTGCAATGTTATTCCCAACCTTGCTGGCTGCTAGTTCTCTGTGCTCCTTGCTGTGTTTCCGGTTCTAAGCTTGCCGTTAAGACTCTGCTTGTTCTAGGCTCCAGTTATCCTCATTATACCCCTGTGTGTCAGCAGCGCTATTCCTAGCTTCCATTTTGCCAGTCTGGGATCCCTGCTTAAGGTCCAAGACATCAGTGTCCCCTCCGGCTAGGCTATCCAGTTACCTATCGGCGGTACCCATGTGCCTTCCTGGGTACACGGCCGTCTGAGTCACTCACTGCCATACGGGCCACTCTCGAGCAGTACTCCTCTCAAGCCAGCGTCCTTCTAAAGCTGGCCACACATCTAGAGATTATCTGGCCAACCAGCCAACTAGTTGATTGGTTGGAATGAAAATCTGGTAACGTATGGGAGTAAATGATGATCAGCAATTTGCTCCTAAATGCCAGAAAACAGATGAAAATGGTTGTGAGACAAGTTTGCTAAATGTTTGATCTAAACAATTTGTTCAAACAACAGTTTTTGGCCATTTTCCGGCGTTTGGGAGCAAATTGCTGATTGTCATTTGCTTTCATACCTTACCAGATTTTCATTCCAACCAGTCAGCTAGTTGGCTGGTTGGACAGATAATCTTTAGATGTGTGGCCAGCTTAATATCAGAAGTCTGTTCTTAAATCCGCTCACAATTCCACTCCGGGTGCAAGTCCACAACCATCCGTGATAATGCAGCGCTATATTAGAAACAGTTAATAAAATAATATGGACTGTATAAGGTTCATCAGTACTTAGGAGAAAAGCCTATTTTCCTTTACACAAAAATCATGAGATGGAACCAGCAGCTGATACAGAGGAACAGTTGACAACTCCCGAAATAGGACACCAAGTTTGGACTCCGTGAAGAGAAGACAGAGTGAAGACCCTCTGACACATCTTATGTACTGTTAACCATGAAATGTATAGTGTGCTGTTAACAATTATTGGCAAATGCTTGTAACACAGCAGTTTTCTTGAACTTATAAAAGGCAGCTTAAAGAGAAACTACCTCAGAGCGGAGTTAAATTAGTCACAGTGCGTGCTGGATAGGAATCGGTATGAAATACCGCCAGCCACATGGCCGAGAAAAGCAGAGTTCCCGGCAGCGGAAGCCCGACAGCGCTGGAAATCCCGATCGTCGCTAAGGTAAGTATAAACTAACCTAACCCTCCTTAGGGGTGCCTAACCCTAACCCCCACTTCCCCGCTGCCTAAACCTAAGTGCCCCCCCAGGGGCGCCTAATCCTAACCCTCCCTCCCCCTGGCCTAACCATAACCATTCCGGGGGGTGCCTAACCCTAAGTCCCTCCCCAGGTGCCCTAAACCTAACCCTCCCCCCCGCAGCTGTCCACTTGCGGCACCCGGCATCCCTTCGATTGAGATGCCGGTTGCCTGTCTCCCTGCGTCGGGGAAATGAAAGGCGTCTAGATATAGACACCTGGCATTTCACCCTCACCAGAATATGACGGTCGGGAAGCCAGCTGTCGGTACTAAGGCAGCCAGTTTCCCGATTATATACTGCTAGATAATACAAGAGCAGAAGTTTCTCATACCTTGGTCTAGGGGTAGGAAGCCTCGTTACCCCCAACACCCTAGTGATTGTTGTGTCATTTGATGCACCCGAGACCTCCGCCAGCGCTGGTCCCGGAGCCGCGCCAGTCTCTGATGCGTTCTCAGCTGCGCAACACGCCTGTTTCTGTCTAACACTTACAGGACGCGGCGTCTCACGGGCGATTGGCGAAACAGGCGAGTAACATTGCATAATTTCAGGTTGGTGCCTACTTCTCTCTAAATATGGCTTATTGTGTAGGAACACCGAAACGGCCGTCGGGCCATTGACCCATATTTGCATACTGTCACCAGGCTGCTGCTCAAGTATACATGTTGCCTCAATTCATTTGTGACGTGCATGTCTTGATGGACTTTTACATGCCTGTATTTTTAATACAATTATTTTGATTACCATTTCTAAATTAGGGTGGTGTGCTGGTCTCTCATTTCTGTTCTCTGTAACTGAAAACTGCATTATGAGAGTTATCGTAAAACTTACCTTTGTTAACTCTTTTTCCACAGGGATACCGGTTTGTTGAGGGTTAATGTGCTTCACATTGATGTATCATTTGTGAAGACTGTCACATACTGCTAATCACAGTGCCAATACCTTGTGCTGTACTCTCCTACAGTTTCTATAAGCACAGGCTATACTGCATACACACTTATACTTGGTGAACACTGTTGCATGCCTTGTGGTTGCATATTGCTCAGTACCATATTGTGTATTGAGATATATATTTTATATGTACAGTGCATTGGGAAAGAATTCACAACGCTTCACTTTTTCCACATTTTGTTATGTTACAGCCTTATTCCAAAATAGAATAAATTCATTTTTGTCCTCAAAATTCTACACACAATACCCCATAATGACAACGTGTAAAAATTTAATAAAAAAAAAACAAACTAAGAAATCACATGTACATAAGTATAAGCCTTTGCCTCAAAATTGAGCTCAGGTGCATCCTGTTTCCACTGATCATCCTTGAGATGTTCCTACAGCTTAATTGGAGTCTACCTGTGGTAAATTCAGTTGAGTGGACATAATTTTGAAAGGCATACACCTGTCTATATAAGGTCCCACACTTGACAGTGCCAGTCAGAGCACAAACCAAGCATGAAGTCGAAAAAAATTGTCTGTAGACCTCCGAGACAGGATTGTCTCGAGGCACAAATCTGGGGAAGGGTACAGAAAAATATCTGTTGCTTTGAAGGTTCCAATGAGCACAGTGGCCTCCATCATTCGTAAATGGAACAAGTTCGGAACCACCAGGACTCTTCCTAGAGTTGGCAGGCCATCTAAACTGAGTGATCGGGAGGAGAAGGGCCCTAGTTAGGGAGGTGACCAACAACCCGATGGTCACTCTGTCAGAGCTACAGCATTCCTCTGTGGAGAGAGTAGAACCTTCCAGAAGGGGACAACCATCTCTGCAGCAATCCAGCAATCAGGTCTGTATATTAGAGTGGCCAGACGGAAGCCACTCCTTAGTAAAAAGCACATGGCAGCCCACCTGGAGTTTGCCAAAATGCACCTGAAGGACTCTCTGGTCTGATGAGACAAAGCTTGAACTCTTTGGTGTGAATGCCAGGCATTATGTTTGGAGGAAACCAGGCACTGCTCATCACCAGTCCAATACCATCCCTACAGTGAAGCATGGTGGTGGCAGCATCATTCTGTGGGGATGATTTTCAGTGGCAGGAACTGGGAGACTAGTCAGGATAGAGGGAAAGATGAATGCAGTAATGTACAGAGACATCCTGGATGAAAACCTGCTCCAGAGCGCTCTTGATCTCAGACTGGGGAGACGGTTCATCTTTCAGCAGGACAACGACCCTAAGCACACAGTCAAGATATCAAAGGAATGGCATCAGGACAACACTATGTTCTTGAGTGGCCCAGCCATAGCCGAGACTTGAATCTGATTGAACAGCTGGGGAGATCTGAAAATGGCTGTGCACCGATGTTTCCCATCCAACCTGATGGAGCTTGAGAGGCGATGCAAAGAGGAATGGGAAACTGCCCAAAGATAGGTGTGCCAAGCTTGTGGTGGCATCATATTCAAAAAGACTTGAGGCTGTAATTGCTGCCAAAAGTTGCATCAACAAATTATTGAGCAACGGTTGTGAATACTTATGTACATGCGATTTCTTAGGTTTTTTTTTTTATATTATTAAATTTACAAAAGAAAAAAACTTTTTACACGTTGTCATTATGGAGTATTGTGTGTAGAATTTTGAGGACAATTTCATTTCATTTTGGAATAAAGCTGGCCACACATCTAAAGATTATCTGTCCAACCAGCCAACTAGTAGATTGGTTGGAATGAAAATCTGGTAAGGAGTACAATCAGCAACTTGCTCCCAGACGCTGAAACATGTACCAAAACTGTTCTATAAACAAATAGTTTAAATCAAACATTTAACAAACTTGTCTGACGACCATTTTCATCTGTTTTCTGGCATTTAGGAGAGAAATTTCTGATCATCATTTACTCCCATTCCTTACCAGATTTTCATTCCAACCAATCAACAAGTTGGCTGGTTGGATGTAAGTTGTTCTAGTGTGTGGCCAGCTTAAGGCTGTAACATAACAGAATGTGGAAAAAGTGAAACGTTGTGTATACCTTCCGGATGCACTGTATATATACATACATACAGTACCAGTCAAAAGTTTGGACACACCTTCGTAATTCAATGGTTTTTGTTTATTTAAATTATTTTCAACATAGTAGATTAATACTGAAGACATCAAAACTATGAAAGAACACACATGGAATTATGGCTTCTTAGAAACGGGGCAGAGCCTTGTGGCAACCCCCGTTAGTGTCATTATAGGGGGCGTGCCCAGGCTCTCCCTACACAGGTGAACAAATGCCGTGCACATGGCATCTGTTCACCTTCTGCACAGCCGCTGCTCTGCTATGCAGAAAAGCAGTATGTGCTCTCCCCAACTACCCCCCCCCGCGCGGGACACTGCGGCCCGCGGGTGGGACAGTCCCAGAAAAACAGGACTGTCCCGCTGAATGGGGGACAGTTGGGAGGTATGAGTATATGGCAAGTATAAATGGGTAACCGATGCTGTATATACTAAAAATTTTGGATAGATAAGAATATAAAAATGATGTCACATTTATTAAGACAAAGAAAAGAATAACAGGAGATATGGTAAGAACTTACCTTTGTTATCTCCGTTTCTACGAAGTCCTTAGGGTCCACAGGGATACCTTGGGGTATAGGTCTTGGCTCCACAGCCATGGGCACCACAGAGTTAAAGATGTCCTCCCAGGATGCACTGGGCCCCCTCCTATACCCCGCCCCCCGGCCAAGGCACCTCAGTTTTAGTATCAAGCCATAGGCCGGGAGAGAGGAAAAAGGAAGAAGAAAGTCTGGAACACACAAGATTCACATTCTCATAGAAAAGGGAGACAGAAACTGGTGACCAGAACACCCCCCTACAAAAGCACAGGGCGTCAGGGCGGGCGCCCTGTGGACCCTAAGGACTTCGTAGAAACGGAGATAACAAAGGTAAGTTCTTACCATATCTCCTGTTTTCTACCTCAGGGTCCTTAGGGATCCACAGGGATACCTTGGGGATGTCCCAAAGCAGTATCCTTCAAGGGAGGGGACGCTCCTGTGCCGAGAGGAGAATCCGCCGCCCGAAGGAAGCATCCTGAGAAGCAAATGTGTCAAAGGCGTAATGCTTGACGAAAGTATGGACAGAGGACCACGTGGCCGCCTTACAAAGCTGAAGAGTTGAGGCGCCACGTCGAGCTGCCCACGAAGGTCCCACAGATCTTGTAGAATGAGCTTTCACAGAGGGTGGCACTGGGAGTCCCTCGTGAGTGTATGCCTCAGAGATCGCCATGCAGATCCAGCATGCCAAAGTCTGTTTATTGGCAGGCCAACCCCTCCTATGAAATCCATATAGGACGAACAAAGAGTCCGATTTTCTCAAAGAACTGGTACGGTCCACGTAAATCCGCAGAGCCCGTACCACATCCAAAGAAGCCTCACCAGCTGAGAGATCAGATGAATTAAAGGCTGGGACCACAATTTCCTCGTTAATGTGGAAACTAGACACTACTTTAGGAAGGAATTCAGGACGGGTATGAAGTACCGCCCTGTCCGAATGAAAAATTAGAAATGGGGGACGACACGAAAGAGCCCCCAAATCCGACACCCTTCTGGCTGAAGCAATAGCCAGAAGGAACACTGTTTTTGCCGTAAGCCATTTCAGATCCACAGAACCCAGAGGTTCAAATGGAGGATCCTGTAGCACCTTCAGGACCACAGCCAGATCCCATGGAGCTACCGGATGGACATAGGGAGGCTGGATGTGAAGGACACCCTGCATAAAGGTACGGATATCAGGCCGCGTGGCAATCCTTCGTTGAAACAAAACCGACAGGGCAGAAACATGCACCTTCAGTGAAGCAAGGCGTAGACCTAAATCCAAGCCTGCCTGAAGGAAAGCCAACACTCTCGATATTCTAAACTCGCGAGGATCGTACGCTTTAGGGCGACACCACTCAAAATAGGTATGCCACACCCTGTGGTAAATTCTAGCTGAAGCCGGCTTACGAGCATGTAACATGGTATTGACCACCGCTCTAGAGAAACCCTTGGACCTCAAGAGGGAAGCCTCAAGAGCCACGCCGTCAAAGATAGCCGACTCAGGTCCGGGTAGAGACAAGGACCCTGAGACAATAGGTCCGGCCTCTGAGGTAACAGCCAAGGAGTGTTGATGGATAGACACTGGAGATCCGAGTACCAACTCCTTCTGGGCCACGCCGGGGCCACCAGCAGGATCTTGCCTCCTTCCTGCCTGAACTTTCGAATTACTTGAGGCAGCAGGGAGAATGGAGGAAACAGGTACGCGAATTGGAAGTTCCACCGTGCCGACAGAGCGTCCACCAGGAGAGCTCCCGTGTCTCTTGTTCGGGATCCGTACGCCCACAGCTTGCGGTTGTGTCTGGAGGCCATGAGGTCTATTTCGGGAAGACCCCACTTGTCCACCAGAAGTTGGAACACCTCCTGGTGAAGAGACCATTCCCCTGGGTGTACATCGTGGCGGCTGAGGAAGTCCGCCTCCCGGTTCAGCACACCCGGAATGAAGACAGCCGAAATGGTCGGCAGATTGCCTTCTGCCCAAGTCAGAATGCGGGACACCTCCTTTAGAGCCGCTTGGCTTCGAGTTCCTCCCTGACGATTTAGGTAAGCCACCGTGGTGGCGTTGTCTGACTGAACCTGCACAGGTTTCCCTAGCAGGAACGGTCTTGCATGTTGCAGCGCCCTGAACACTGCTCGAATTTCCAATATATTGATTGGCAGGTTCGATTCCTCCGACGTCCACCGGCCCTGGAAGACATGTGGGCCTGTCACAGCGCCCCAGCGCCGAAGGCAAGCATCCGTTGTTAGAAGGACCCAATCCGAAATCCAAAACGGACGTCCCCTGCTGAGATGAGACTTTTGTAACCACCACGTCAAAGACAGGAGCACTTCCGGAGTGAGCCTGATCATCTGCGTCTTTATTCGACGGGGATTTCTGTCCCATCTGGACAGGATCAACATTTGTAGAGTCCTGGAGTGGAACTGGGCATACTCCACCATGTTGAACGTTGACACCATGGATCCCAGTAACTTCATCGCCGAGAGAAGAGACACTCGGCGACTGCTTAGAACATTGCGTATCCTGGACTGCAACAGGGCTATCTTTTCCTCCGTCAAACAGATCCTCTGTTGCTGAGAGTCCAACAATGCCCCGAGATGGACCATTCTCTGAGAAGGAATTAGAGAGGACTTCTTCCAGTTCACTATCCAGCCGTGAGCCTGCAATACCGATATTGTCAGTTGTAGATGGCTGCAAAGGACTTGTGGCGACCCTGCCAACAACAGAAGGTCGTCCAAGTAAGGTAACAGGCGAACTCCCTGCAACCGCAGGTGTGCCGCCATTACTTTTGTGAACACCCGAGGAGCCGTGGAAAGGCCAAACGGTAGGGCCTGAAACTGGTAATGGAGGTCCAACACTGTAAATCTGAGGTAGCGCTGATGAACCCTGGCAATGGGCATATGCAGGTAAGCATCCTGAATATCCAGGGACACCATAAAATCCCCAGGCTGCATAGCTAAAACAATAGAACGCAGAGTCTCCATCCGGAACCGAGGGACCCTTAAAAACTTGTTCAGGGACTTGAGGTTGAGTATAGGTCGGTATGATCCATTTGGTTTTTGAACCAGAAAAAGGTTGGAGTAATATCCGGTCCCTCTCAGGGATAACGGAACAGGTTCTATTACTCCCATTTGAAGCATAGAACGCACCGACTCTTGGATCGCTAGAGCCTTCGTTGGATCTGAAGGACCTGCTGTTACAAAGAACTGATGAGGAGGCCTTCTGCAGAAGGAGAGGGCATATCCTTGAGATACCACCTCCCGTACCCAAGTGTCTGTGGTGGTTTTGAACCAACACTGGGCGTATTGCAGAAGTCGGCCTCCCACCCTGGGATCCCCCAAGGGGAGGCCCAACCCGTCAGGCTGAGGGTTTGTCGTCCGGCTTGGCAGCTGGACGTCTGGTACTCCAAGCTTGCTTCTTGGTCTTAGTGGTCTTTTTGGGACCTTAAGGTCTCGGAAAGGACTGAACCCTAGGTTTTCCCGGAGGGCGATAGGGCCGAAAGGACGGATTTTTAGACCCAGACGGAGTCGGGGCTGAGGGTAGACACGCAGATTTGGCAGCCGCCAACGTGTCTACTATTTTGTCCAAGGCTGGTCCAAACAGGACCTGTCCATTGTAGGGTAAGCATTCCAAGCCTTTCTTGGATTCAGCGTCCGCCCTCCACGAACGTAACCAGAAGGAGCGTCGAGCGGCCACAGCCGCCGCAGAAATCCTAGAAGTAAGCAGGCTCAAATCCAAAGCTGCTTCGTTAATGTTGGTAGCGGAATCCCGAAGGTTACCCACTAACATAACCTGTTCGCTG
The DNA here is from genome assembly GCA_031769625.1 of Taudactylus pleione. Taxonomy (NCBI): domain Eukaryota; kingdom Metazoa; phylum Chordata; class Amphibia; order Anura; family Myobatrachidae; genus Taudactylus; species Taudactylus pleione. Next base: position 9,788,064 of record JAUIMM010000759.1, read on the forward strand.
GTACCCTCAGAAGCGAATGATGTCTCCAAAGCGTCCGCCCACCTTTCCATAGCCTGGGCCACCCAGCAGACAGCCATAGCTGGTCTAGATGCTCTTCCAGCAAGGGAATAGATGGACTTAAGACACACCTCCACCTTACGGTCTGTAGTATCCGTCAGAGAAGACATAGACGGCATAGGCAAAGTTGCGCTCTTTACTAAGCGCGTAACGTGAGAATCCACCTGAGGAGGAGACTCCCATTTAGTGAAATAATCTTCCGCAAAGGGATAAGTACGTGCCAGACGCTTGTGAGGTTGAAATCTTTTTCCTGGAGATTTCCAGGCCTCCTCCATGTGATCAACTAGCTGACCAGATAGGGGGAAAACTGCTGCAGCTCCTTTAACCTCTGTAAAATAAGCATGAGTAGGCGCTGCAGGTAAGTTGTCGTCAGTAATTACCATGGCCGCACGGACTGCCCGTATGAGGCCTGGAATGTAAATACTAGACTTAGCCTCTGCTTGAGGAGTGTCGTGTCCGACAAATCTAGAATTTCGCCCTCATCAGACGACCCGTCATCCTCATCATCCTGAGCGGATGGATATGACAATAACGGTCTTTTAGCAGGTCTGGATTGATCCTGCTGTGTGCTCCGCACCCCAGAATCAGACAAACCTGGGTCAGCCTGATTAAGGACCTGTTGCGGGGGGTACTGCATTACTATCGGTCCCGGAACTCCCAGAACAGGAGGCGGGACTACCGCCTGCTGTGCAAACCCCAATTGTGGAAACGTAGGAGGGGCTGCAAGCCTATTTACAAGAACAGTCAGGGCTTGTGCAAAACAAGCCCAAGGTGGTTCCTGAGAGGTGCTGGGTACAGCAGAGTTACCAGGGACAGCCAAACATGCAGCACATAACCCATCCTGGAGTACCGCCCCCTCCCCCACACCTGCTTTACATCTGGAGCAGGAAAATAGGAGAGGAACAGAGTCCTCACTGGACATAGTGGTATGTGACTCTCCTCTCACAGAAATAAATCATAAACTGTGAGGTAAATTCCTACCCTGACAGTACTGGCACTGAGAGGGCTGGTCAAGAGGAAGAATAGGGATAGCTAAAATGGCTGACAGGAGAAAAATCAGGCACACAGAGCTAGCATAAAGTCACATACAATGCAGAAACGCTGCACTAAGTGCACTATCACTTACACAGACTTACAGCCTGGCAGTGATAGCGCTACATACGCTGACCTTTACTGGAGGAGAGGTATGTAAGGGGCACCCCAGGCTCCGCACCCTGTCACCACAGCGTCTGCATAAAATGGCCGCCGGAGGATGAAGGGAGGCGGGCCTGAGGAGGATCACTGCCTCAGCCCGCCAAAACCTTAATGTAAGGCGCCGACAGCAGTGATGGGGAGGAGCCTCCTGTGCGCTACAGGGAAGGCATCCTCCCCTGGCAGGCCATTAACCCCCCGGGATGCTGGAGCGTGTTCCGCAACGCTCCAGCCCCGTATCCCTGGTGGTCTAGTGGAGAGCGCAGGCATCCGCCTGGCTCCACTATACTGCCGTCCCCAGGGAGCCCCCAGCCCTGGGGACGCCGGACTGTGATTCAGCGGGCGCCTACCGCAGACGTCCGCTGCTTACCTGCTGCCCCCCGTAGGTCCGGCCATAGTCCCAGGCCCCCGGAGGTTCCGCTAGCAGGAACCCCCAAGAGCCCGCCGAGCTCCCCGGATCACTACCGGTGGTCGGCGCCGGCGGGGGTGTCGGAGCGGTAGCATGGACGTCCGCTGGACGGTCCTATGCTACCGCTCTTGAAGATCTTCAGGGGCTGTTACACAGCCCCCCTCTGCGATGACCCAGCTTCCCGGCCGGGCACCTACTGAAAACTGAGGTGCCTTGGCCTGGGGGCGGGGTATAGGAGGGGGCCCAGTGCATCCTGGGAGGACATCTTTAACTCTGTGGTGCCCATGGCTGTGGAGCCAAGACCTATACCCCAAGGTATCCCTGTGGATCCCTAAGGACCCTGAGGTAGAAATTAAGCTATAGAAGAAAATGATGGTATATATCTTGGTCATGCTATAATAGCCAGATAAATGCATATATTGGTTCTTAATCTTGAAAGTTTTCCATTAGGACTTGATCTCCAAACAGCATTGTGTAACACAAATGTTGTGGATCGTTGTTCAGGCACAGTCCTTAAGCAGCAATGTGCAGGATGGATGGGTTGTGTATGTAAACCACTAGGTGTCCATAAGTTGTGCAACCAGTGGAGACTTTAAAGTCCAAATGATGGTGAAAAATTATATACAATGGTAAGATTCAGCAATCCAGTGATATTCAGTTGTAATGGCAAAAGTCAAAATAGAAGAAGTAGCGATATGGTAAGAACTTACCTTTGTTATCTCTTTTTCTACGAGGTCCATAGGGTCCACAGGAAACCTTGGGGTATAGGTGATGGCGAAGACATTCGGGCACCACGCAGTTAAATTTTTCTTCCAGTATGCAAAGTGGCCTCCCTCTATACCCCACCTCCGGGCCGGAGGCTCCTCAGTTACGTAGCAAACCAAAGACCGGAGGAGGGTAAAAGAGAGAGAAGACAGTCTGGAACACTCAAGAATCACATTCTCACACAGGAGACAGTAAACCGGTGACCAGAGCGTAACCCATCTGAAGCACAGTTGTGTCAGGGCGGGCGCCCTGTGGACCCTATGGACCTTATAGAAAAAGGGATTAATAAAAAAGTAAGTTCTTACCACATCTCTACTTTTCTACTTCAGGGTCCATAGAAGGTCCACAGGAAACCTTGGGGATTCCCAAAGCAGTACCCTCAAGGGTGGGGATGCTCCTGTGCAGAAAGCAGAATACACCGCCCGAAAGAAGCATCCTGAGTGGCAAAGGTATCAAAGGCATAATACCTCAAAAAGGTCTGGACAGAAGACCATGTGGCCGCCTTACAAAGTTGCACAGCCAAGTCACCACGGCTAGCTGTCCACAAAGGACCCACAGACAGAGTAGAATGAGCAGTGACCGAGGGCGGCACAGGCAGGCACTCCTGAGTGTAAGCCTCAGAGATAGTCATGCAAAGCCATCCCCTCTTGTGGAAACCATAAAGTACAAACAAGGGGTCTGATTTTCGAAGGGAACTGGTATGAGTCACATAAATAGTGAGAGTACAAACCACATCCAAAGAGACCTCACCGACCGAGAGGTCTGGGAAGTTAAAGGCCGCCACAATAATTTCTTCATTCAAGTTAAAAGTAGAGACCACTTTAGTAAGGAACCCAGGGCGAGTTCGAAGCACTGCTCGGTCCCTGCGAAAAACTAGAGATGGGGAACAACAGGAGAGAGAGAGCGAGCCCCCAAATCAGAAACTCTTCTGGCAGAAGCAATGGCCAGAAGAAACACAGTCTTGGCAGTAAGCCATTTGAGGTACACCGAGCCCAGTGGTTCAAAGGTAGGGCTCTGAAGGGCCCTAAGGACAACAGTCAAATTCCAAGGCGCTACAGGAGGGACAAAAGGAGGTTGGATACGCAGCACCCCCTGCAAGAGAGTGCGGATGTCAAGAAGAGGAGCATTCCTTCGCTGAAACCACACTGAAAAGGGCAGAGATATGAACCTTCAGTGTAGCAAGGCGGAGACCAAGGTCCAAACCCGCCTGCAGGAAAGCCAACATACTGGATATCCTGAACATCTGGGGGGGGATGGGTCATAACTTTTTGGATGACACCATTCAAAATAGGTATGCCACACCCTGTGGTAAATCCTAGCAGTGGTAGGTTTTCTTGCTCTGAGCATGGCATCAACCACAGAGCCAGAAAAACCCTTGGACCTTATGAGGGATGTCCCAAGAGCCACGTCGTCAAACACAGATGACCCATATCTGGGTAAAGGCAAGAACCCTGAAACAACAGGTCCCGATGTTGAGGCAACAGCCATGGAGTGTCGATGTAGACTCCAAAGATCAGAGTACCATGGATGTCGGGGCCATGCTGGTGCCACCAGACCGACCATGCCTCCCTCTTGTTTGAATTTTCGAAGAACACGAGAAAGAAGGGAGATTGGAGGAAACAGGTACACAAACTAGAAGGTCCACCTGACTGACAGAGCGTCCATCAAGAGAGCTTCGGCGTCTCTTGCCATGGACCTGTACTTTGGCAGCTTGTGATTTAGCAGAGAGGCCATGAGGTCCACGTTTGGAAGGCCCACCTGTCCACTAAGAGCTGACACACTTCTTGGTGGAGAGACCATTCCCAGGGATGCATGTCGTGATGGCTGAGGAAGTTCGCTTCCCAATTCAGCACTCCCAGAATGAACATCACCGTTATGGATGGTAGATGGCCTTACGCCCATGTCAAAATGCGTGACACCTCTGTCATTGCCACCTGACTTCGAGTTCCTCCTTGACGGTTTAGATAAGCCACTGTCGTGGCATTGTCTGACTGTACTTGCACGGGTTTTCCGTGAAGCAACAGCCTGGCTTGCTGCAGGGCCCTGAAAACTGCCTGCAGTTCTAATATATTGATTGGAAGCGCAGATTCCTCTGTGGTCCACCTTTCCTGAAAAAAGTGTGGACCCGTCACTGTGCCCCAACCCCGAAAACTGGCATCCGTCGACAGAAGGACCCAGTCAGAGATCCAAAAGGGATGCCCCTTGCTGAGGTGGGCCATCTGTAGCCACCAAGTCAACGATAGGCGCGCCTCCGGAGAGAGCACCATCAACAGAGTCCGTATATGATGGGGTAATCAGTCCCACTTGGGGTGTATCGATTTCTGCAGAGGCCGGGAATTAAAATGGCCATACTCTATCATGTCGAACACTGACACCATAGATCCCAGCAACTGCATCGCTGAGTGGACTGACACTCAGCGATTGTGAAGGTATCTGCGTACTCACATCTGCAAAGTGGAGATCTTTCCGGCTGTCAGAAAAATACTTTGCTGTTGTGAATACACAGCGCTCCAAGATGGAGCATCCTTTGAGACGGAATCACTGATGACTTCTTCCAGTTGACCAACCACCCATGTACCTGGAGCACAAATATCGTTAGCTGCAGGTGGTGGTGGTGAAGGACCTCTGGAGACCCTGCTAGCAGTAAGAGGTCATCCAGGTATGGCAACAGGCGGATCACCTGCAGCCGCAGATAGGTTGCCATTACCACCATGACCTTTGTAAACACCCGAGGTGCAGTTCCAAGGCCAAACGGTAGAGCCTGAAACTGTAAATGTTGTTGTGACACAGCAAACCTGAGAAAACGGTGGGGAGTTGAAGTAATTGGAAGATGCTGGTATGCATCCTCGATATCCAGAGACACCATAAAATCCCCAGGTTCCATAGCCAGTATAACTGAGCTTAGGGTTTCCATCCTGAACCTGGATACCCTGAGAAATTTGTTGTTCAGGGACCTGAGATTGAGAATAGGACGGTAAGAACCGTTTGGCCTCTGGACTAGAAAAAGGCTGGAATAATATACCCTGTTCCTCTTTGGGACATCGGGACCGGTACAATGACTCCTGCCTGCAGCATGGACTGTACCATCTGTTGAATAGCCAAAGCCTTGTCCGCGTTTTTCGGAAGCCTTGTGCAAAAGAATTGATGGGGAGGCCTTCTGCGGAAGGAGAGGGCGTACACCAGAGAGACCACTTCCCTCACCCAGGAATCCGTGGTAATCTGACCCCAGTGCTGGGCAAACTGAAGAAGTCGGCCTCCCTCCCTGGGATCCACTAGGAGGAAGCCTGTCCCATCAAGCGGAGGGCTTGTCATCATCAGGTTTGGCAGACTGACATCTGGTAGTCCAAGGTTGCTTTTTAGGCTTGGCAGATTTCTTGGTGGTGGATGGCCTGGGAAAAGACTGAGTTCTAGCCTTAGCTGGGGCCCGATAGGTCCGAAAGGACGGAGTCCGAGCCCCAGAAGAAGCTGGAGCTGAAGGCAGACAAGCCAAATTAGCTGCTGCTAAGGTATTCACGATCATGTCCAAATCCGAGCCAAACAAGACTTTACAGTCATAAGGCAAACATTCCAACCCCTTCTTGGATTCCGCAACAGCTCTCCAAGAACGGAGCCACAGAGAGCTGCAAGCCGCAATGGCCGCCGAAGAAACCCTGGCATTTAGTAGGCCAATATCCAAAGCAGCCCTATTTATGTAGGTCGCAGAATCTCTGAGATTTCCCACCAGATTCAACTGTTCCCTGGTAGCACTGGAGGCTAAGGATGTTTCAAGGCTGTTAGCCCAACATTCCATGGGACGAGCCACCAAGCAAATGGCCATAGCTGGCCTGCACACAGCCCCCGAAAAGGGAATACACAGATGTAAGGCATACCTCTACCTTCCCATCTGTAGCATCCTTGGAGGGATGACATGGAAGGCATAGGAAACGTTGTGCTTCTTACCAAGCGCGTGACATGGGAATCCACCACCGGTGGAGTCTCCGATTTAGAAAAATAATTCTCAGCAAAAGGGTAAGCAGAGACTAGATGCTTCTGCAGTTGATACCGCTTTCCAGGCGTTTTCCAAGCTACTTCCAAGTGATTAACCAATTGGTCAGACAATGGAAATATAGCCTTAGTCACCTTTTCTTCCATGAAATATGCATGCTTAGATTTAGGCGCAGGAGGCTCATCCTCCTCAATGATCAGGGCTGGCTTTACAGCTTGTATTAGCCCTGGAATAACAAGAGATATGGTAAGAACTTACCTTTGTTATCTCGGTTTCTACTAGGTCCATAGGGTCCACAGGGTGGACCTTGGGGTATAGCTGGATCTGCATCCACGGGTACCACGCAGTTAAAGCTTTGCTGCTCCCAGGATTCACTGGTCCATCCTCCTCTATACCCCGCCCCAGCCACAGGCACATCAGTTGGTAAGTAGCCAAGGCCGGAGGAAGACTGGAACACACAAGAACCATACTCATGGAAAGGGAGACGTAGAACCGGTGACCAGCCGCATAGCCCATATGAAGCCAGGTGTGTCAGGGTGGGCGCCCTGTGGACCTCGTAGAAACAGAGATAACAAAAAGGTAAGGTATCTCTTGTTTTCTACTTCAGGTTCCATAGGGGGTACACAGGGTTGACCTTGGGGATGAAAGGAGAATCCGGCACCCGAAGGATGCATCCTGAGAGGCAAAAGGTGTCAAACTTATAGAACCATAGAAAAGTCTGTATGGAAGACCAAGTGGCCGCCTTACACAGCTGAACAGCCGAGGCGCCATGGCCAGTAGCCCACGAGGGACCCACAGACCGAGTGGAATGAGCCTTAAAAGAGGCCGGAATAGGTAAGCCCTCCTGTGAATAAGCCTCACAAATAACCAAACAAAGCCAATGGGCCAAAGTTTGTTTGTTGGCAGGCCAACCCCTATTGTGAAAACCAAAGAGGACGAACAAAGAATCAGATTTGCGAATGGAACTAGCGCAATCAATATAAACTTTGAGAGCACGGACAACATCTAAGGAAGCCTCACCAGCCAAGAGATCAGGTGACTGAAATGCCGGCACAACAATTTTCTTATTAATGTGGAACTTAGAGACTACCTTAGAAAGAAAACCCGGACAGGTGCGAAGCACTGCCCTGTCCTGGTGAAAAATCAGAAAAGGAGAACGGCAAGAAAGTGCGCCTAATTCTGACACTCTCCTGGCCGAAGCAATTGCCAGGAGAAAAACAGGTCTTAATTGTCATCCACTTCAATTCCACTGACTCAAGAGGTTCAAATGGAGGACCCTGCAAGGCCTGAAGCACCACTGCCAAATCCCAAGGAGCCACTGGTGGAACAAAGGGAGGCTGAATCCTGAGGACACCCTGAAAAAAGGTGCGGACATCAGGCAGAGTAGCGATTCTACGCTGGAACCACACAGAAAGTGCAGACACATGAACTTTCAACGAAGCAAGGCGTAAACCTAAGTCCAATCCAGACTGAAGGAAGGTCAAAATCCTAGAAACACAATACGCTTGAGGATCGTAGTTTCTGGACTCACACCATTGAAAATAAGTGTGCCACACTCTGTGGTAAATCCTGGCGGAAGCAGACTTGCGTACCTGTAGCATTGTGCTGATGACTGAGCTGGAAAAACCCCGGGCTCTTAAGACAGATGTCTCAAGAGCCACGCCGTCAGAGACAGACGACCTAGAAGCAGGTAATGGCAGGGCCCCTGAGACAACAGGTCCCGACTTTGAGGCAGAGAAACGGAACGTCGTTGGATAGGCCCAGAAGATCGGAGTACCAGGGACGTCTGGGCCAAGCCGGTGCCACCAGCAGAAGCGTGCCGCCATCCTGTTTGAATTTCCGAAGGACCAGAGGCAGCAAGGCTATCGGAGGGAAAAGATACGCCAGCTGAAATGTCCATTTCACTGACAGCATGTCCACCAGGCTTGTGCCGGCGTCTCTTGTCCTGGACCCGTACACAGGCAATTTGCGATTGTGACGGGAGGTCATGAGGTCCACCTCCGGCAGTCCCCACTTGTCCACGAGCAGTTGAAATAAATCTGGATGAAGGGACCATTCCCCGGGATGCACGTTGTGACGGCTGAGGAAGTCCGCTTACCAGTGGAGGACTCCTGGAATGAAGACTGCTGAGATGGCCGGAAGGTGGCATTCCGCCCAAGACAAGATGCGTGACACATCCGACATTGCTGCTCGACGGCGAGTCCCACCTCGACGGTTGATGTAAGCCACTGTGGTGGCGTTGTCTGACTGAACTTGCACTGCCCTTCCATGAAGAGTGTGACCGGACAACTGGAAGGCCCTTTACACGGCCCGAAGTTCCAGAATATTGATGGGAAGAACCGCTTCCTCTGCCGTCCAATGGCCCTGAAGTGAAAGGGGACACTGCCCCCCAACCGCGGAGAGTGGAGTCCGTCGTGAGCAGGACCCCAAAACTCTCATTGCCAAGTGAACCGAAACTTGGGAAGTCTTCAGACAACTGCTCACTCGTAGTTGTAGGGAGGAAACCTTTTCCGGAGTCAGGAAGATCCTTTGTTGATGAGAGTCTAGAAGGGCTCCCCATATGAACCTTCCTCTGTGACAGAATAAGGGACGACTTTTTCCAGTTTATCAGCCACCCGTGTGCTTGGAGACAAGCAATCGACAGGTGTAGATGTTGCAAAAGGAGAGCCTGCCAGCAATAGGAGGTCGTCCAGATATGGCAGAAGCCTTATACCCTGGCTGCGCAGATGGGCAGCAGTGACAGCCATCACTTTGGTGAAAACACTCGGAGCCATGGAAAGATCAAAGGGCAGAGCCTGAAACTGGAAGTGAAGATGTTGTATAGCAAACCTCAGATACTGCTGGTGCGAAGGGGCTATAGGAACAATGAGGTAGGCGTCCTGGATATCCAGGGAGACCATATAATCCCCCGGTTCCATAGCCAGAATGATGGAACGTAAAGTTTCCATTCTGAAAGTGGGCACTCTGAGGAACTTGTTCAGCGATTTCAGGTTGAGAATGGGCCGATGAGACCCATTGGGTTTTGGAACCAGAAATAGAGAAGAGTAGTAACCCGCCCCGCGTTGAGATGGAGGAACAGGAACAACAACCCCCGCTTTCTGCAAGGACTCTATGGCTTCCTGGATCTGCAATGCCTTGGTCTTGTCTTGGGAAAGACTCGTGCAGAAAAACTGTTGAGGGGGTCTGTAGCGGAAGGACAGGGCGTACCCCTGAGAGACCACTTCTTGTACCCAAGCATCCATGGTGGTATTGCGCAAGCACTGGGTGAATTGAAGAAGTCGGCCCCCCACTCTGGGATCCCCCAGAGAGAGGCCCGTCCCCATCAGGCTGAAGGCTTATCTTTGGGCTTGGAAGCAGGGCGTCTAGTGCTTCAGGCCTGCTTCATAGGGGCAGTCTTGGTTGACGACTGCCTCTGGAAGGATTGACCCAAAAGTACCGAAAGGCTGAGGTCCTAGCTTTAGAAGGCGCAGCTGCTGATGGCAGAAACGCCGATTTAGACTTTGCCAAGGTATCAACAATTTTGTCCAGAACAAAATCTCCCCATTAAAGGGTAAGGCCTCCAGGCCTTTCTTGGAATTTGCATTCGCCCTCCAAGAATGAAGCCACAAAGACCTGCGAGCAGAGACCGCTGCCGCCGAAACTCTAGAAGTGAAGAGACTGGCATCCAAAGACGCCTTCCCAATATAGGAAGCGACATCCCTCATCTGACCAACCAAAGCTCTCTGAGCCTCCTGAGCTTCTTCAGGAAGCTTATCCTCCAGTACATTGGCCCAGCTCTCAATGGCTTTAGCCACCCAAGAGATGGCCATGGACGGACGGGCCACCGCCCCAAAGAGAGAATATATGGATTTCAAACAAGTCTCCACTTTCCTGTCTGTGGGATCCTTTAGGGATGAAATGGACGGCATTGGCAAGGTAGCACTCTTGATCAGGCGAATAATGTGATAATCCACCGCAGGTGGTGTTCCCCACTTCTTGCAATGACTAGCAGGAAACTGATAACTACTGCTTAAACGTTTCTGCGGCTGGAACCTCTTACTAGGCGACTGCCAGGCCTTCGCCATATGATCACTCAGTTGGTCAGATAAAGGAAAAACAGCCGAAGTCACTTTTGCCTGTTTCAAATTTGGATATTTGGACTTGGGGGCCGGGGCGTCATCCTCTATATCAAGAATGGACCGCACCGCCCGCACCATGCTGCTACAGATTTCATCTCCACTTCCGCAGCAGGGGAATCTGAATCCTCATGCAATTCGCCCTCATCCGAAGACGCATCTGAGTCTGATAACTGCGCAGACTGGGATGACTTAACAGTGCGTTTTGGCGCCTTGTGAGGCTTGTCACTAAGCAACATGGTTTGAAAAGCCGAAGAAGAGGCCGCCAAACTCTGGACAGAATTGAAGAATATATCCACCCACGGTGGGTTAGCTTGCAGGAGACCCTGGAAGGGGATTACGGACTGCTGCATCATCGGAGGAGACTGAACATACATAGGGAACCGCGCATATGTATGAACTGTCTGAGGCCCATGGGAGGCTGCAATAATTGCGGTACACCCGGAGAAGGGGGGATGGCTGGTTGTGGTAACCCCCTATGGGGGAAAGTAGTCGGGACCGCCAAACGGTCCGCAATGGAGGCCAGCACCTGCGAAAATACCAGACCAGGTAACTGACAACACACCATCCTGCGATACATCCTCCATATTCCCCACTGCAGCGTCTGCAGGGGAGCAGACTGGGAGCCGCAGAGCGCTCAACTTACTCATTAGACTTGCTAACAAATAGATATATACACCCAAAGATATACAGTCAGGTGCATATATATTGGGACATTGACAGAATTTTCATATTTTGGCCTCTATTCACCAACACAATGGCTTTGAAATGAAACAAACAATATGTGCTTTAACTGCAGACTTTCAGATTTAATTTGAGGGTAATTACATCCAAATCAGGTGAACGGTGTAGGAATTACAACGGGTTCTATATGTGCCTCCCACTTTTTAAGGGGCCAAAAGTAATGGGGCTATCAACGCAAAAGCTATTTCATGGACAGGTGTGGGCTATTCCCTCGTTATTTCATTATCAGTTAAGCAGGTAAAAGGGCTGGAGTTGATTCTAGGTGTGACATTTGCATTTGGAATCAGTTGCTGTCGACTCTCAATATGAGATCCAAAGAGCTGTCACTATCAGTGAAGCAAGCCATCATTAGGCTGAAAAATCAAAACAAACCCATCAGAGAGATAGCAAAAACATTAGGTGTGGCCAAATCAACTGTTTGGAACATTCTTAAAAAGAAAGAACACACCTGAGAGCTCAGCAACACCAAAAGACCCGGTAGAGGCGGAAAAGTATCTCGCGCGTGCCTGCGTATCCCTGTATTCAATTTAAAAGTACGCGAAAACGGGACCCGGCGAAACTGAAACAAGCGGAAAGTCATGTCAGATTTGGGGAAATCAGCCTGACACCCCCCCAAAAGATGCTCCGATATGAAGGTTCGCTATGGTTACCCCGATTTGGTTTGCTGGAGGTATTTGGTGTTTTTAAACGGGCTCAATAGCTGCTAAATAGCGTTTTTGTATAAGTGGTGAAGAATAGTATTCAGGTTATTTTTTTGCAGAAAAGAACTTATCCCAGCAAATTTGGGGTACTTGCAAATGGGGGCCAGTATATTTTAAAGTTGCTAAAGTTAAGTTTAAAAAAAATTGTGAAAAACCCATCTTCCACAAGCACCTGCAATGAAAAAAAATACACATGGGGCATACTTGGTGACCCCACTAGAGTCTAGTTCGCTAGTTTTTAACTTTGTCCCCCAACATTTTTTTTTTCGCCCCCAAAATGAAAGTGATTTTTTGGGGTGTTCTTAACGGTTTTTAAAAAAATGTACGCAGTCTACCTTTGGGGGCCTTTCTGAAGGTTGCACGGGGGTTCCCGAAACGTTTCACCCCAAAAACACAATTCTGCACATTTTTTCAGCCTGCTATTCATAGGTGAAACTTTTCCGCCTATCACATTGCATTGACTTTCCGCCCTAGGCGGAAAGTCTTTCAAATTGAATACGGCAAAACTTTTCCGCGGCTTCCGGCTTTTCGCCTCAAATTGAATACGGGCCTTAGTGTGGACGCGGGACTCAGTGCCTGGCCGCACTTGCTGTCATCTCCAGGGTGTCCCCCAACCCTGGAGGAAAAAGACTGCGACTCGGCATGCACCACGTGTCGCTTACCTGCACCCTGTCGCCTCCAGCCAGTCATGGGATCCTGCTAGCCAAGACCTCTGAGGCCCGCCGAGAGGCACGGATCAGTATCGGCGTCTCAGCACCAGTGAGGTGATGATGCGGCAGTGCGAACTTCCACTGTATTATTCGCGCTGACCGCACTTCTAAAAAACTTAACATTTTCAGGGGCTGTTGGCAACAGCAGCCACGGCGTACCATGGCGCACACGCACGGCATGTCGCGATGCGTGCGCACATCTGCCGCACAAGCGTCAAAGATACAAGTGTATACATCTGTATATCCCAATGTGTCCTTTTTATAACTTCTTAACAAGTTCATTCATACACAGGTGTGCGAGACATATAATTCAATAGCTTTATCCGTCAATTAAAATAAGCTTAAAATTAATTAAGGCAATCCTGTGAGAATTTTTAAATTGCAGCCCCGACCTGGTCACGTGACATTTACTCGTCACTTGATCAGAATGCTGCATCCTGTAAAACCTACAGAGTCGGCATCTACAACAGGGTTGGGTACGGGATGCCAGCACTCAGGATCCCGGCAGCCGGAATTCTGATGCCGGCATATCGACAGGGTTAGGATACAGACAACCAGCGGTAAGTACCCTATACTCTATCCCTAACCCTCCCCGCAGCCTAAATCAAACCTTTCTACCCCTCATTCTAACCCTAACCCTCCTTCCCCACATCCCGACCTCAAAGATCTCAACTACATCCCCTAGAACACACCGGGTGCTCTATGGAAGCTTGGTCACGTGACACTAACATAACACGTGAACAGCTCTCACAATTAGTGAGGCTAGAAACAGATATCATAAGAATAATGGGTATAGAGGACAGGGTAATGTTGACATTTTGTTGCTAAGCAACATAGATTTCAGCATATTATAAAGTAACAGTCCCACAAAGTTGTTTTAGCAGGGCACCGAGCCCTGACGGATTTTAAACTGCTAAAATGTGCCACGTCTTTATGGAGGCACCCTGGCGCCCCTCTCAACTCAAGTCGACTTTGGTGGACACAGGGCACCCTGCCCCCGATCAACTTGCTCCCACCTACAGCCGTGCAATGATTAGACAGACCGGTGACAGCATGCAATCTGATTCGCCGACAAGTTGCCATGACAGCCAGGGGTGGGGTTCGTGTGACAGGCTGGAGCAGCGCGGGTGCTCTGCAACTTCAAGCACAGGGTCAGCAGTCCAATCACAGTGCGGTCGGCTCTGGATTGACCATGGCTTCCCCGCTGTGCGGATGCTGTATGCGCTGAGGATGCAGGGTGCACCTCTCCCTGCAGGAGCTGCTCACACTGGGTGCCAGTAGCTTGGATTTTAATGCAACCAGCTCCATGTGACTGTGTATGCATGTCTAGTGACGTCCTGCAGCAGCCCATGTCTTCCGGAATCAATCATGCGCAGGTGGGGGAGGGGGGGTGGAGGTGAACATTGGGCAAGGGAGCTGTTGCTGCAGCCTAATAGGGGATGGGGTCTATGTGTATGGTAAATGTCTATACCTACCCCTGCCCACAGTGCGAGCATAGGTGGGTGTACTGAGTGTCGCCACTAAGTACCAGCACAGCAATGTTCTGTACACCCTGTATGGTTACCCACAGTGTCCTATTATAATGTCTCTGCTCACTGCAGGAGATGCCCATTCCCCATATTAATGATGAGTGTCTTTTGTGTGAATGAGGTTGGGCACACCACCAGAGTGATGAGAAGGGGGCATGCCACAAGACCACACCCCTCCCGAAAAGGCCATAAACACTAGTATATAGATGATTTTGGGAAATAATAAACATATAATCTAAGATATATATAATATATACTGTATGTATTTAAAAATTGTAATGACTACACATTCAATATAAATAAATAAAATTAAAAGTGATAGTTTATACCAGGTTACAGAATATTTAAAATTGCTATATGTCTATATGATAGAATTCAAGGTAATGGTATTACTGAGACCTACAGGATGTAGAGAACTGAATTGAAGCATAGATTATTAAAATGGTCGCCGCCTCTAGAGGTAGGAGGTACAAATTCTATACAAACAATACATAGGTTAAAATCCCATTGTATGTTGTAATTTGTACAGCAGTTTAGAATGTTACTTCTATGTTCCAAATACCGCACTTATAATGGTCTAATTGTGCGGCACAACATAGTGGAGGCCACAGCCACATGTAAGTAAATAAATAAGTTAGAATCACAGTACATAAAAGTATTCAAACAATATAACTTAATTTGTGTGGGCATTTTAACAGAGTGTTTTTCTCTCAATGCAAGTACACATTTTCCCGCATCTGTAAAATCTGGATGGTCTATTTAGTAACCATCCTGAACCACAATTTTCAATGTTTTTCCATACCGGTTTTAAATGGCTAGGCGCAAGTATTGTTTTAAATGACCTATTTGTTTTTAAACGATTTGTGGTTTGGAGGGGAGAATATCTCTAAAGTATTTTATCCTGTCTTAAGATGCGGTAGTTTCCCCTAATTATATTTTTAATCTCCCTTGCACTATTATTACATTTACATACGCCATTTTTTTTATCATTATTTTTATATAAAACATCTAAAGATCTTGTTTGTGGTTTAGGTTGTAAGAGGGCACATCTATCCATATTCAATACTTTCTTATACGATTTTTGCAACAATTGTTCTGGGTACCCACAACTTCTAAAGGAGTCCATCATATAAGCGGTTTGGTGGGAAAAGGTATCTAGTAGTGAGCAATTGTGACTTAAGCATGTCAGTTGACCTTCTGGTTCTGTTCCCATAATATGCGCTAATGTAGTGCAAATAACAGTTTGTGTTAATATCTTTAACAAAATTGGACGTGACAATCTTGTTGTTATGAATTTCAAGGGTCACATCCAGAAAGTCCACACGAGTCCTACTATAGACGAAGGTGAAGGACAAATTATAAATGTTGGTGTTAAGGGCAGTGATAAAAGAAGTGGCAAATGATAGATTCCCATCCCAAATAATAAAAAGGTAATCGCTGTAATAACCATAGAAGAACAGGGATGCGTCCTAGGGAGTCGCTCTCTGCTCTGGTGCTTCTAGCACACTCAGTTATGCAACAGACTGCTGAGATTCGGCAGTTTGTGTGCTAGAAGCACCAGAGCAGAGAAAGACACCCCAGGCAGGATAGAGGAACTGCATGGGTTGTGACAGGTGAAGGCTGCTAGAATGAAGACTACTGTACTTTCCGCAGTGTAGCTCTCATAGCTGTTAACAGACTAGTATTTTAGATCCATTATTCACCAGACCATTTGCAAGCTCATCAAACTAATTGGGCTCGATTCAATTGCCCGCGATGTAAATAGCACCGGGAGATAGCTCCCGGAGCTATTCAATTCTGCGCAGTGTTTAGTCGGAGAATGCCCGTTCTCGCGACTAAACACCCTGTTTAAGGCGCGAGAACGGGCATTCCCCGACCTAACTTCCGGCGCTATGCTGTTTTCCAGGCGCGAAGGGCAGAAAACAGCATCGCGCCTGGAATTTTGTCGGATTTCTGCTCACATCCCCGGAAGGGTGCGAGAAGAAATC
Source organism: Taudactylus pleione (assembly GCA_031769625.1). Taxonomy (NCBI): domain Eukaryota; kingdom Metazoa; phylum Chordata; class Amphibia; order Anura; family Myobatrachidae; genus Taudactylus; species Taudactylus pleione. The sequence goes on from JAUIMM010000759.1 coordinate 9,804,258, forward strand.
CTTAGTCGGGCTTAGCAGCGCGGTGTATTGAATAGCTCCGGGAGCTGATTCCCGGCGCTATTCAGTTCACGCAGAATAGAATTGAGCCCATTATTTGACTTCAGCAAATGCTTCCATCTACCCAGGGTAAGGGACATAGACCCCTATGTATTGCCCAACAGGGCTTGTTAACGAGCATGCCCAGTATATTTGCTAAAGGCACCACTGTTTGGAGACGATGAGTTACTGAGTGAAAATTGTTTTTATACAAAATTTAGTAAATTGTATACAGTACAAGATTTTTAGTTGTCTTGTGTCAGCATACCCTAGTCTTGCCTTTTAAATTATTGCCGCTTTAAATGCAGCACTTAATCACTGAAAGTTCAGGGTTGCCTTTAACTTGAAGGGTATTACATTTACTCCATAATCGGTTTCCTGTGTTTAGGTTATGCTATTTTTTTTTTTCTTTGTTTTTCTTTACACACTCGCCTCCACCATGTTTTGTGTTCTTTATTTGTCTCTATTTTTGGGTTTGTCTTTCTAAAGCTGGGTACATACTACACAATATAAGTTTTAAGTACAGAGCGCTGTGGGTGTAAAATATTTAGTGCAAAAACATTTATTAACCAAACAAAGAGTGAAACACTTGTTTTGTTTATAGCTCTCTTGTGAGAAGTTTGCGGTTCCAAAGTTGTTTTTTTGGAGAAGAATTTCTATTTAAACCAAATGTGAAGATGCATTCATAATGTACTGAGCTAACTGACCCTAAGCTCCTACCTCTGGATATCTTCGTAGCTTTGCGGGTAGTCTCCCTCGCGGCTGGTTTCCTGAACACCCGCTGGTTTACTTTCAGTATCTGCGCTCCCCAAACTTCCGGTTTCTGCAGACGTAATCCGACGGGTTTCGTGACGTGCACTTTGTCAAGGATCCTTGACAAAGTGTGCATGCACAAAACCCGTCAGATTACGTCGGCAGGAACCGGAAGTTTGAGGAGCGCAGATACTGAAAGTAAACCAGCGGGCGTTCAGGAAACCAGCAGCAAAGCTTTGAAGACATCCAGAGATAGGAGCATAGGGACAGTTAGCTTAGTACATCAGGGCTCGACAAATCCCAATCGCCATGGCGACTAAGATTTTAGTCTGCGATTGAGTTTTCCAAGAGCCCCTCCCACCCCCCTTTCCACAGGGAAGCTCCATTTGCCAGGCGCCCGCTGAAATTTTACAAACGGGCGCTCGACTCCCCGCAGCGGCAGCCGAAGCTCACCCCTGAGCTCTGGTGTCCGGCTCCCCCCACGGCACTATGGGAGAGACGTCTCTCCCATAGTTCGAAGTGCGGCGGACGGCAGCGGACGCAGGATCGGGGCTTAGGTAAGTATTCTGTTTTGTTTGTTTGTTTTTTTTGTGTGCGCGCGGCACTATTACAGTGGGCTTACTACTGGGGGCACTATTAAAGGGGACTTACTACTGGGGCACTATTACAGTGGACGTACCACTGGGGGAACTATTACAGGGGACGTACCACTGGGGGCACTATTACAGGGGACGTACCACTGGGGGCACTATTACAGGGGACGTACCACTGGGGGCACTATTACAGGGGACTTGCTACCAACAGGCTCCCGACTCCCCGCAGCAGCAGCAGCCAGAGCTCACCTCTGAGCTCCGGCATCCAGCTCCCCCCACGGGCACTATGGGAGAGACGTCTCACCCATAGTTCCGAAGAGCGGCGGACGGCAGCGGGCGCAGGATCGGAGCTTAGGTAAGTATTCTGTTTTGTTTTGTTTTTTGTGTGTGCTCGCGGCACTATTACAGTGGACTTACTGCTGGGGGCACTATTAAAGTGGGCTTACTACTAAGGGCACTATTAGAGGGGACGTACCACTGGGGGCTCTATTACAGGGGGCACTATTACAGGGGACTTATTACTGGGGGCACTATTACAGGGGACTTATTACTGGGGGCACTATTACAGGGGACTTATTACTGGGGGCACTATTACAGGGGGCTTACTACTGGGGGCACTATTACAAGGGACTTACTACTGGGGGCACTATTACAAGGGACTTACTACTGGGGGCACTATTACAAGGGACTTACTACTAGGTTGAGGGGCACTGAAAGGGCATGTGTGGTGGTCTATACAAACTTTCATATATTTTGGTAATGGACGATGGTCTGGCTCCTAAACTTTTAAGATGGCTCCTAGATTTTACAAAAATTTGTCGAGCCCTGCAGTACATTATGGATGAATCTCCACATTTGGCTTAAATAGGTATCTTTCTCCAATGAAACAACACCGAAACAGCCAACTTCTCACAAGAGAGCTATAAACAAAACAAGTGTTTCACTCTGTTTGTTTAATAAATGTTATTGCACTAATTATTTTACACCCACAGCGCTCTGTACTTAAAATATATAACTGATTCTTCAACATAACAGAGCTGTTTCTGTTACATAAAAGTGCGGCTATATCATTTTAAAGTTACGTATTACACGATGTCTACTCAGAACCACATCGCCGGTGAAGGGAACCTGCATACACACTTGCCGATGCCGGATCCAACAAGGGGGCAGCATACGTGTCATGCTGCATTCTGCATGGCATCATTAGCGACATTCTGATGGGGGATGTTGCTAGCGACCCGCGGGAGCACACATATAATGGGTACACACTAGGTGATGTACCCAATATGTTGCTCCGATCTGCGGGATTGGATGACATACCTTCTAGTGTGTACACGGCATAAGAATCACAAATACTCGAGAAAGCAATGTCTCTCTTCTAAAAGCTCTCACTTTAGTAAATTTACCCCTTGTTGTGCTGAAGCTTTTTTTTTTTAAATTTGAATGCGTGGCCAATTCACTGCACATTGCATGTCATCGTGAACACGATTAGGTAAATTGGTGGTGAAGATAGGAGAGTATTTATTTTTCCTATTGCGCAAGATTTAATGAGCGATTGGAGAGATCACTTTTGGGTCTGTCTTTATGTAGGTCATTAGGTGGTAATACGATTTCACAGAGTATTTACGACAAATGCCACCTGGGTATTCCCCATCTTAACTTGGTCTCTGTAGATTGGTGCTAATGAAACGCTGGATACAGGCCCGGATTTCCCACAAGGCAACCTAGGCACTCGCCTAGGGCCACGCGAGTCCCAAGGGGCCTGTGGATGGGACTCTTTTGACTAGCGGGCCCCTTTTCCCCAAGTAATCTGGCCGGTCAAAATGCTCCCAGAGGAGCAATATACGAGTACCGTGTGACATCATGATGTCACAAGGACCCGCTTATAGAGTCCCGCTGCGGCACCGCTGTCTGCATTGTCACAGAGTGACTGTGCATAAGAGGGAGGAGGAGAGTCACCAGGTCCTCCGACCAGCCCCATCTAGCTCCAGCCCACCCCAGCACAGCAGCCTCTGCCACTGACTGCCAAGCTTGCAGCTTGCCACCAGCAGCACGCATCGGTGGCACCCAGCGAGGAGCAGAGGGACAGGCCAAGGCAGAGTCTGGATGAGTGAGACGGTGACCGAGGATCCAGATCTCAGGGAAATCACAGCAGCCAGGCAGGTAGGGTCAAGTACTGTGCTATTCTCAACTACTCTAATATAGATTGAATTATGTAGGATTTATTTTCTATGGTAGATGGGGTCTGGGAAGAGGATAGGACTGCCTTATATTACAAGCATATAGTAATATACATTATGATGATCATGATATTATTAGTATTATTAGTACATCAATCCAGGATGATGGTATTTTCATGTTAGGTACTTGTAATATACTATAATGCAGTCCTGTCCACTACCCACCTACCATTAAAAAAATAAATCCTGTAGTGTACTTAAAAAAAAAAAAAAAAAAGGTGGGGGTGTAATGATGATGACTCATCCCCATCATTGCACTAAGGCTGCCATGGAGTTGAAAAGGGAAGCACAGTCCAATTTCCGTCTTATGCTGGGCATGCACGGCAAAATAAAATGTCTGTCAGACCGACAGACATTTTTATCTGGCCGGTTGCCAGCCGCAGATGTCCACGGCATACACTGTGAGAGAAATCTCACAGTGTATAGCCCGACATCTGCGCTCCGCCCCCGGGGGAGGAGACATTTCCCTGTTCCAGGAAATGTCTGTCTGTCGGCCGCGCTGGGCATACACTGCCCGATGCGGCCGACAGTTACCGGGTAAATATCGCATCGGACGGGCATGCTGGACAATACAGCATGCCCGACCGAGCAATATTTAACCCTCGGTCGCCCCCCCCCCACGCTACAATTATCGCGGCGATCCGCCGATATCGGGCGAATCGTCCCGATAATTGCAGCGTGTATGGCCAGCATTACACTGCTGAAAATAAAGAAAATATTATGGAGAAGGGAAACAGTAATACAATAAAAAAAAAAATTTAAAAAAACTTACATTTAAAAGCAATGACGACAGGCGATGAAGAGTCAATATTAGTTCCTTTCTCATCTTTCCATTGAGACTGCTTAAAATCATGCTTGCATTTCTTTAACACTCCAGATCCTAATCCCAGAAAATAAATGGTTTAGCTCACAATTTACAAATAACATTACATGCTGAATCCAAAATAAAAACAGTATTAACTTATCTAAAAAAATAGATGGCTAAATTGGTTTTCAGATATTAAATGTGCTAAATACACATATACATAGCAGAGGTGTTAAACTGGTCATAGTTTAAAGATTCAGCCAGCGCACCAAAGAGTATGAGGACCATGCAATGGGTTGGGTATGGCATCCAGAATCAAAGCAGTAAAACCACCGCAGGCTAATCCTAATCCACAGCCTAACTCTTAAGGCGCGTACACACAACGATTTTTTTGAACAATTTAACTATAACGATGGTTGGATGAAAGTTGGTCTAGTGTGTGGCCAGCTTAACCCTTAAGCTGGCCACACACTAGACCATGGATGGGGAACCTCAGGCCCAGGGGGCCGTGTAAGACCCCCGGAATCATTTGGTCTGGCTTTTTTCTGCTAGCCTCATCTGGCTAGCAGGGTATCTATAATGGCACCCTGCAGCCAGAATCTATGCAGCAGTGCCGTCTGGCGCGTCCTTGGGACGCTTCAGACGGTCACACCGCTGCCCTTACAGCTCCCCGAAGCATCCTCAGGATGCTCCAGGCATTGCTGTAATCACTGGCGATTGTGGCCCCGTCCCTGTGTGACATCACATGGAGGGGGCGTGGCCTGAACCGGGCCCGCAGATAATGTTTTATATATCAAAATGGCCCTCGGCAGAAAAAAGGTTCCCCACCCCTGCACTAGACCAACTTACATCCAACTAGTTGATTGGTTGGAATGCAAATCTGGTAGGGAATGGGAGTAAATGATGATCAGCAAGTTGCTCCTAAATGCCAGAAAACAGATGAAAATGGTCGTCAGACAAGTTTGTTAAATGTTTGATCTAAACAATTTGTTCAAACAACAGTTTTTGTCCATTTTCCAGCGTTTGGAAGCAAATTGCTTATTGTCATTTGCTTTCATATATTACCAGATTTTCCTTCCAACCAATCAACTAGTTTGATGTAAGTTGGTCTAGTGTGTGGCCAGCTTAAAGCTAGCCATCCACTATACAATTTTCTGGCAGATATCTGTCCAATCTAGCTGGTTGGAATGAAAACCTGGTAATGTATGGGAGCAAATGACAATCGTCCATTTGCTCACAAACCCTGGAAAATGTTCGGACAAATTGGTTAAAACACACAAATTTAACCAATTTGAACAATTGTTTTTGTCCTTTTTTCAGTGTTTAAAACCATATGATCGACTGTCATTTGCTCCCATACATTACCAGGTTTTCATTCCAACCAGCCAGATCTGACAGAAAATTGTATATTGGATGGCCAGCTTAACAGTCCAGATTTTAAGGCTATCCATGCTAGACCACAGGTGAATTAATTTGTACCTCAGTTAATTTGATTAAACCACCTGTGCTCAATCAGGGATCTCTCTAAAGGCCCCCATACATCAGCAATTGATTGCATCAATCGTGCAATCGATTGAAAAAGGGAAAGATTTTTATACACAATCGATTGCAAATTGCACGATTGCTACAATCAATCTCTGATGTATGGGGGCCTTAAAACCTCAACTGTTGGGGTGCCTTGAAGACCGCATTTGGGAACCTCGGGAAATAAGGCCGAATTATGAGTCATCCGTAATGTCGATGTTCACTAAGTTTAATTATTTTTGCTACTTTGCAAGCACGAAAATCTCTAAAAATGCTTACAACGCACAAAAACCTGCCACTTCGTAAATTTAGCCCCTCATATCTAACCAAGGGGCCCATTTATCAAAGTAATTTGAGGTAAATTCCCCAAAAACACCTGTTTTTCGGGGGTTTACCTCAAATATTAAGTATCCCCCGGATGTATGAAAGAGGTATCTCCCAAAGCTGCTGCGGCTGCGATCCCTCCACTGCCACCCGCAGCCGCCTCCCCCATAGGTTTCTATTAGGGATGCGATGCTGCCAAATGTATCAATATCGGGAATGCAAAGCATTCCCGATATTGGCCCCAGCAGCTAACGCTATCTGAAGATAGCGTTAGCCGCTGTAGTCCATGGGGACTTACCGCATTTCAGCCGGCGGAGGGATCTCCCAGATCCCTCCACCGGCAATGGGCGCCGCTCATGTACAGTCCACGGGACTGCGCATGCGCAGCAGTCCCGCATGCACTCCGGCCACATCGCAGGGACGGGCTCCTTTCGGAGCCCGTCTCCCTGCATGTGCCGGTATATACAATCAGCCGGTATGATCGCATTTTGTAATGCGATCATGGGCGGTACTGGATTCCCTGATCGCATTGCAAAATGTGATCATTAATAAATGGGCCCCACGCCAAGGTTTATTTGCTCTCTGAAAGGGAGTTATAGGTCTGAAGCTGGACAGATTGGAGGAGATGTACGACCATCGACGGCTAGCAGTCATCGATTGTTTCAATGGCCCCGTCCCATCTTCTCAAGTTAGAAGATTCATTAGAGGCAGCACCTTTTGCTATTCTGTGTAAACATTGTTGCAGTGCTTTCTGATTAGGTGCTTGTGCACATCAAATACCAGCAGTCCAATAAGAGAAGGCTTCCAGGTGTATTACACACACATGGAGAGGTGGGCATGGCAGAATCTGGGAGGTAAATGTAATAGCCTGCACGACGCAGGCATTGGCGAGTTCCCGTCAAGTTTTAAAGGGGCAAACATTTACAAAACAAAACCAGGTTGGTTTTGCCTTTTAAATGATTGCCCCTTTAAAACATCAGGCAGACTTGCCGAGAACTCGCGCTGGCATTTAGACTTACGGTTAGGACTAGACTATACAGCGCAGATGGACCTGAGACATCACACCCACGTGACCCGGCCTGAAAGGGGGAGGGTCGGGGATGCTAACGGGGGACCAAAAGTGTCCGCTCGCCACAAATATATATTCCCCCTCTATGCCCTAGTGGATGGTAACGCAGGAGCGTTCCAGCCTCCTGCAGCGGTCACGTGGTGGATACGTCACAGAGGTCCTTTCTCCAACTAGAAAATAGCAGCAACCTTAGACTTACACCTGGCAGTTCAAAACATTAATGGTTTTCTGCCATCAATGGAAAGTAATGAATATGCCATTAATGGACAACCCTATGGATGGAGTCGGGAAATCATTAAGGGAAACTCCTTAATAAAGTACAGTCTATCACTCCACACTACTATCAAGAAAACGTCATCCTCCGTGTAATAAAAGGGAGGCATCAAGTAAGTGATGCACATATAGCTAACAAGTGCCTTATTACTTTGTGTGAAAATAGCATAAAATGTAGATAGACGGGAACAAGCTCTATATAATAATTAAGCACCAAGGGATGTCACTAATATGCCTCCCTTTGCCGAAATATCCGAGGCAATACTGTAGTACCAACCAATGTTTATTTGGGGTAAATATAAGAAATGGGGCTGTATTCGGCATGGCAACATAACTATAAAAGCAGGGCCCAACATCAGCCAGCAGAAAATGTACAATTAGAAACAGTGTAACGCTGTCCACTCACCTTCCTTTTTGCTCATATTTCACCGAATCAGTAACTAGTTTCGATATTATGCAACCAACAGATTCTCCGTATAGTGTTTATTGTTTAGAGATCAGGAACAGACAGATCAGCTATAGCGTCACAAGAGAGGACCTCAGCACCACAGGCACACACGCTGCTGATATAACACAACGTCAATAGGTTTACCAGTAAAATAAAAAAATTACACTATTATTCGTGCAAGGCACACATACTTAACATATGTTTCTCAAATAGCTCACATAAATAAACCGCTATTAGTCTATCAGGAGAATCTGTAAACACCTAATCCCGCTATGCATCATGGTAAGTGTAGTTCTTATGGGCAATAATCTAGTTGCTACTAGACGTCCATCTTATTTTATGATTGCCGTCATCTGTGTTAAACTAGCTAATTGTTAAGAAAGGTGTTTCAACACAGTTGACCTGACAGCAAGCATAAATTAATAGGAAAGTCCAGGAGCCAAGCGGCATAACGGTTTTATTGCGTCCCTGTACCCGCCCCCTGAGCACATGATGTCATGTTTAGTGAGACAGATCCGCCAGCGACAGTCAGGCATTACAGCACTAGCCGGAACATCCTTGATGTTGTACATCATGGTGCGCTGTGCAAGTCAGGAGTCCGGGCGCCACTGCAGCAGCGAACGGCACCCTGATGGAAAGAATCATGTTCGAGGGACTGCTTTATTATATAAAGATCATGTTAGCTCACACACACACATAAGCCAGCAAGTATTCTATTGGTAGAATCTGTTTTGTTATAATCGAGTGCCTAGCTATATTACATAGTGCAGGGGGTGCGTCTGCTACAGGGCTTTGCCTTCCCCCTGCATCCAGTTACGCTGCACCGCGCTACTGCTACAGTGAGGAGAGCCAGCAGGGACAGCAGATTGCTAAGAAAGCAGAAGCCGCCCACTGTGCTCAGGAGGGGAGCACCCGCCCCGCAAATTAGTGTAGAGCAGCTAAAGGTGGCCTGTGAAAATTATGCTATGGGGCCCCCATAGGTCTCGTTACGCACCAGGTACCAGTGGAATGTAAATGGAGGTTAGTCCACACAGATGTTCTTCCCAGGCTGGATAGCTGATTTGGTAACAGATGGTATATACAGGGTTAACAACGGTGTTAGCTGAAACACAGTAGTGAACACAGACATCAGTAACACTAATGGCTGTGACAGTGGTAATTATAAGTCTTACTAACAGGAGCTAAGTACTGCACATCGGTGCAGTACTGCAACATTGTACAAAGTGGCGCAAACAGTTCGCACATCAGCTCAAGCCTGGCAGTGACGTCATCCCGACGGCGCATCACAATCAGAGAAGGAGAAAGCACAGGAGCGCTCTCCCCTCTAACACCCAACTGCAAAGTGGTATCCGATTGCATAAAACATATTGGTGTAGATGTATGATAGTGACACTTAACGTGCCGCTATAACACTACGCCTCTTTACCGAGGCGAAGCAGGAAGCACTACCGATGAGATGTAAGAACATCGGCCGGAGAGGGGGAGCGTTAACTCCCCCCTCCGGCGCTACCCGCTAGAGACAGCAGCGCATCAGCCTAGTACAAGTATCGCGAGGTCCCTGCGTGCAGCACTGGAGCTGGCAGCAGCCCCAGCAGGAATAGGCTAGCGCCAGGCTGTAGCTGTCGATAATGACAGCTACAGCCGGCCGAACGGTCATGCCGCTCGGCGCTATCTTGTAGATAGCAGCGCCAATAATGACGGGTGCATAGCGCCCCTGTCATTTACTGCCCAGACTCCCAATCATACATCGGGAAGAAGCGGTATCAGCGCACATAACGTGCGCTGATACCGCTTCTAGGCTTTGTACATCTACCCCATTGTACTTTACACAACTTTCAGACAGAAAAAGGCAAAATACACAGCTTTTACACAGCATTTGCGTGCCGGGTTGTTTCAGACAGGTGCAAATTACCGGGTCATACATTTCTACCCGTGATTTTGCTGATTAACACAGGTATTTCTTCTGTCTGAAAGGGTCAACCCGGGTCTAACTTCCCTGGTCTCAGGGCCTGATTCAGACCCGGTCGCAAGCGCTGTGCACTCGCAACCGGGTTGATGGTGGGCCAGTGCGCATGCACAAGACCCGGATAGCGACGGGCCATCCGTCGCTCTGGGTCTCGCAACAAAGGGGGCGAGCTGTCGATGTTGAGTGACAGCTCGCCCCCTTTGGTGGGCGGGCCGGGGGAGTTGCTGCCCAAATGGAGGCGTTCCCATGTGCATGCGCACTGACATCACGAGTGATGTCAGTGGGAGAGATTTCGGCTCTGTTAGAGCCAAAATATCTCTGGGGCTTGCGGCCACGAGACCCTACCACAAGGGTCTCATCGCAAGCCCGATGGTCTTGACCATCGCGACCATCTTCCTGGCCGCCCACAGCTATGCCAGCGGCCAGGAGGCCGTTCTAAAAAATCAGAAGGCCGGCCCTGATTCAGAGCGAACGCTCTGTCAGAGCATCCGGCTCTGAATCAGGGCCTCAGACCCTGGTAATGTCCTGGGCCGAAGTCCCGGGAATTTCGAACGATAAACAGTGGAACATATCAACACTTCAAATACACTATATAGACAAAAGTAACTGGACACTTACAGCAAATAGATCAACAAAACTTTATTGACGTCAGTACTTTGTAGGTCCACCACGTGCAGTGATTACTGTAGACACCTTTCTTGGCAAACTGTCCACAAGTTCCTGGACAACAGCATGCAGTATGTTTTGCCATTCCACCTTAAGTACAGTGGCCAACTGTGACACTGAAGAAGGTCCAGTTGGCCTATGACGAACCCGTAGCTCCAATCGTCCCAGAGGTTCTCAATGGGGTATAGATCTGGTCTCTGAGCTGAATAGTCCATCCAGGTTACCAAATGTTTTGTATACCATTTGAAACTTGTGTGCAATGGTATGCATGGGACCATTACACTTGAGCTGGGGTGTACATTCCATTCCACAGTTTCTCAGGAACACATTTAGCAATTGTGACGTTAGTCCCTTTGTGGGCATATCAGCAGTATATCTTTACTTGCTACATAGGTTACACTGATAGACCTTTTATCCACTAATTCACTGATGAAGTCATGTATAATAGCAATGAACTTAGGGTCTGGGTAGAGGACAGGATCTCCGTCGGTCGACAGAGATTTTTCTGGCTTCTTTCTCTCATCGGAATCTGTATGATTTACCACCGGCCGCATGGCCAGCGGTTCAAATCCCGACAGCGGCAGCCCGGCAGGGGTGAAAATCCCGATTGTCAAAAGGTAAGTATTCACTAACCTAATTCTACCCCCTAACCATCCCTTAGTGGTGCCTAACTCAAACCTCCTCCCCCCCAAGTGCCTAACCCTAATCCCCCCCCATAAGTGCCTAAACCTAACCCTCCCCTTCCCCGCAGCCTAACCCTAACCTCCCCCCTGGGGGTGCCTAATCATAGCCCCCGTTCCCCTAGCCTAAACCTAACCTCCCGGGGGGCAGGTGCCTAACCATAAATCCCCCACGGGAGCCCCTAACCTAGGGCCTGATTCAGACCCACTCGCGAGCGGCTGTCCGCTCGAAAGTGGGTCGATGTTCTGCACTGAGCATGCGCACGACGGAGGGAGCTCCGTCGTGCGCATGCGCCAGACGCGACAAACGAAGGACTTTCCTTTGCTCGTATCTGATCAAAGGGGGCGTGCTGTCGATGTTGATTGACAGCACGCCCCCTTTGGTGGGCGTGCCGGGGGCGTGCCTCCCTGACGGGGGCGTTCCTAAGGGAACGCCTACCGTCAGAAGCCGGCCCACTGATAGAGCCAAAATCACTCCGGGCCTTGCGGTTGAAAACCTCAACCGCAGGCTCCGACTCGCAGCTATACGAGCGTCCAGGAGGACGCTCCATAGTTATGGAGGACGGCCCTCATTCAGAGCGTGCGCTCTGCTCAGAGCGTACGGCTCTGAATGAGGGCCCTAATCCTCCCCCCTGCACGGCTGTCCGCGCCCGGCACCCGGCTTACCTTCGATCAGCAAGCCGGGTGTCGGGCTCCCGTCGTAGGTCTAATGACAGGTGTCGGGATTTTGACGCCTGTCATTAGTGCCTTGCCGGGATTAGACAGTCGGGAAGCCGGCGGTAGGGATTACGTCCATCGGCTTTCCGACTGCTTCCCCTCTCATCTGTGGCGGCCAGCTTGCGTGACCCCATGGGTCACTCTGCCGGCCAATGTTCCCACAGATTGTCCGATGCTGCGTTCTACAACGTAGTTTGGTAATAGTAATGCATGCAGGAGGAGTGATGCCTTCTGCTGCATTACCGTAATTGCAAGGACAGAATTGCAAAGCTGCTTGGTGCTATAGGACAAGTCAGGTGCATCCTTGTCACATTCACTGCTGATAGCTTATTTTAAGACTTTGAAGACTTAGGGCTGATTCAGAAATGTACACTAATTTCACAATCACTGTGTCTTTGTAAGGAGCGGCTGTGCGAAATTATGTAAAAGGAACTTACCTCAGTTTATCTATCTCTGCCTCGCTTGTTGGTGACATGGCTTTTTTTATTTTGTGCCTTTGTCAATCAAAGTACTGACTAGTTTTGAATCTGTCATTGCATACTTAGTAATTATTGCATCAATAAGTTTTGTCACAGCATGCCGGGACCCTGAGCTCAGTTATCGAGTCCAGTGGCGCTGATCACCTAAGCTGCAGTGCTCCCACTGTGGGTGGATGTTCAGCGCCACCCGCCGTGGTGATGTGATGGCGGCTGGCACTTCCTCCTGATAGCTAGTCCTGGCTGCAGCTTAGATGGCCGCGGCTCCCATAGGGACTTGTGCGCCAACCTGTTTGAAATTTAAAGGGGAATGCTCCGAACATGATGTCACTTTTCGCACCAAAATTGAATCTCCTCCATATAAAAGGGAGGCTCTGAGCACTGACAACCAAATTATTAGGCTCAAAACCTTACTCCAGCATCTATACTATACTGTGTGCTAATAACCACTGTGATTCTGTTCCTGACCTCGGCTATTCCTAGTGACCTGATTCTGCTCTATCTCTGTTACTGCGCTTAGTGGATTCTGGTTAGATCTTGGTTATCACGTGACCTGTTATTATCTGTTCCCTGGTACCATGTTTGGATGCCTGGTTCTGATTCATACTGATGACTACGCACCTGCACGCCCCCAGTCTCTAATCCTGTTCTACAAGCTCGTACTTAGGAACCTAGACAGAGGGCAGCGACCTGCGCGTCAGCAAAGCCAAAATCTCTGGCACGTTAAACTTCCCGCCTATGTCCTATGTATCAGCCAATACTACGGTCCAGACCAGTATCTGCACTATCCTGTGAATTGTGACAGTAAGTTCCTCAACAGGCGGCCATCTCATTAGAATTTTTCATTCTAATAGAGGCTTGACACTGGCTATATGTTTCTCCTGACCTGCTAGCTACAGATCATCCACGTATACTACTATCATTAACAATTTTTGCTGTATCGTCTTGTGATTTAGACAGTGATCAGTCTCTGAGCGCACAAAGTCCATCTCTAATAGTACATCATTTATCTTAATATACGAACAACTGCCTCTCTGTTTTAGACCATACAATGCTTTTTTTCAACAGGCAGACTTTTCATTCTTGGAACATGTCCTCATTGTAATGCTCAGAGGGATCCATATAAATTTCCTCAATGAATTCTCCATTCAAGAAAACTGAGTCAAAACTGGTAAAGCGGTAAATCATATTTGGCAATGACTATACATAATGTACCTAGCAACAGGTGAGAAGATCTCCCAGTAGTCAATCCCTGATTTTTGTTTATTTCCTTTTACGACTAGATGGGCTTTGTGACGGGCAATAGGTCTGCATGTAGTTAGCTCTTTGTTCTTGACTGTCTTGCAATGACTCGGCCAATTAACAACAGTTCATATATTGCTGTCATCCAATTATATTGTAAGGGAAAAAGATGTGTCTGCATTCTACACAAGTTGTTAGTGTGAATTCTCACAGGTAACCCCAAAATACTAGGTATTAATCAATTCTTAGTAATGGGGGTGCTGCCCAATTCCAACCAAATTATACCATAATGAAAAAGAGAGAGAACTAGGGGTTGTATTCTAATGGGCGCACAGAAACAAGTATATTAAAAATGTTACTTTTATTATCATTCATTTAAGAATATCCCAATATTTGGGAGATATACAGTGAAATATATAGGTTAAACAATAAAAAATACATGTAAGTGAAAAGAAAAAGTAAATAAATAAACTGTGAAAAATTCATAATATTAAAAAGCGAGGTCCACTACTAAGTCTCTGCTAATGCTGGATACTGCTTATTAATTTATAATCTGATAGAAGTGGAGAGATCTGTAAAATAATATCTCCTCATACTATTAAGCCTAATATTTGCTGGGGTTATCCATTCAAATGTTATCATAGAAATTCAAATGCTGACACCAATTATCTCTAATCCATTAAATAAAGAATCTCCCAATAATGATTAGTGCCCGCAGAGACAGCAATCTCAAAGGAGATCTTATAATGAATAGGGTTAGACTAGTGAAGTTCATTAAGGATATATATTTCCAAGATGTAATTAGAATAAGTGAGTCTTAGAGGATGATAGCTGTATTCACTAGGTAATTAGTGCTGGCAGTCTCTCATTTCATTCAACCAGAATATGCAACATACTTAATTGTATATGTCAGGGACCCGTACCCAGTATCCCTGATGTGAAGAGTACCTATAGACAGAGCGCCGTAATACAAATACCTTACATACCAAACTGAAACCACCGATGGGAACGATTTAAAGAGGCCACTGGTCCTCTATTATTCCAATAATTGCACAGGCTCGGCAACAAGATTCCAACGCAGTTAATCTGTTTGCCTCCTGCTGCTTGCAATTATGCATAACCTCTCCACAATTGCACAGACTCAGCGTCCCAGATGACAACACAGTTCGCTGAGACCAACCCTCTGCTTCCCGTACTTAATAGATGTAGCGTCACCCTAGTGGACTATTAATCTTCAAAGAATACTTTATTTACTAAAGGAGTACAATTCTTAAAAAGAATGTTACAGAGAAAAGAATAGTTACAAAGTTACATACATGTATAGCAATATTACATAAAAACGGGATACGTACAAATTAACACTCAGCTAATTTGCCTGGAAGGGACAGGAAGAAATGCAAGGACTGCAGGTTAAAACCTCAATGTTGCATTGACCCCTCAGGTTGAACGCAGAACCCATCACTTCAATCCCTTTTTTCAGAAGAGCATCACACCTCAGGTGATGTCATACCAGTCCGCTCTGATTGGTGGATGAGATAATTGAAGGACAGGAACCTCCCAGCTAGCTTCTAAATCCCTTTAAACTTAGAACAGAATAAGCCAAATAACTTCCCCTGCGGATGGATTACCTACAATATGGGGTGTTCATTGTACAGGTCCTTATTTTATCTATTATAAAAGTATAGATGTGATGTGGTTGTCATAGTGCTGTCACGATCCAGTGCAAGAATTCCTCTGTGGAGGACGGTGAGCCGAGGGGTTCGGGTGACTAGGGGAGTGACTAGACTAGGTCTCCTAGTTGCGGCCAAACCCAGGTTTGGCTAGACCTGCCCAGAGGCGCGGAGTCTAACTCACTTGGTGGTTTTCTCCAGTGACCCCTCCAATTGGGATTAGGTTTTCAGCTGCACCAAGTGAGCAGGTCGCGGCCCTCTGGACAGGTACCTGGGAATGGCAGAATAACAGAAGACCGGAAACTATAATGAATTCAATATGACTGTAGGTGAATGGAATGAATGAACTCTGGAAATGGAACTGAATGCTATAACATAGGCAATGACTGGAAACAGTTAAGTATGCAGAAAAACACAGACATATACTGGGGATTGCAAAGGCAAGAGCAGAGAGGACTCAGGGAATATATGGGAATGCTAGAAATGATTGGAGCTGATTACCAGAGACAAAGACGCTGAGCAAAGAACACAGACATATACTGGAGATTGCACAGACAAGAGCAGAGTGGACTCAAGGAATATATGGAAATGCTGGAAATGATTGGAGCTGATTACCGGAGACAAGACACTGAGCAAAGAACACAGACATATACTGGAGATTGCACAGACGAGCAGAGTGGACTCAGGGAATATATGGGAACGCTGGAAATGATTGACAGAGACAAGACACAAAGAAGTCAGGTATACACTAGGAGAGTGCTAAATGCAAGTGCAGATTTGCACTGACAAGACACAGGGCAGATTGACACAGATATGTGCTGGGAGGTCCAACTGTGGGCAAACTAATACCAGCAGGTAATCTGACACCTCAGTGACACAAGGAAGCTGCAATACTAGCAGCGCATATACAAAGACACACAGACATAGAAAACAAAACAGTCTGGATACTGGGAGAGAACTACTCTCAGACTAAGAATAGCTTGGAAGCTAATACTGGAGAACTGTGAACAAGCTGAAGTAACTCTCTGAAAGATTAGCACAGAGCAACGCTGGTATCACTGGAACAGAGAAGAAGAAGAAGTTGAACAGCAACTTTCTGGAGGCGGATTTATACCCAGGGGTAGCAGATTACTGGAGCACAGCATCAGCTGACTGAAATCATGCTACCATAGGTTAGGAGTACTGTCACATGAGAGGAACTGTCATGGCGGCGCCCATGATGGGAACTCCGATCCCCAGCACACACAGCCGACCATGGAAGCTCGCAAAAAGCACCTAAGGCAGAATACTGAGCCCCACATCCATCACTGCACCAGACGTCTGACCGCAAGGAAGTCAGGGGAAGCCAGCAAGGAGGTGAGAGAGGCCGATCCTAGGCTGAACCCTGACAGTACCCCCTCCTTTTAGGGTGGGCACCGAACACCCATAAAGGCTCAACTGGAACTCCTCAGAAAGACACAAAAAATATATTTGAAAAACACAGGAAACTCAAAAATCTTGATTGAAGATACAATAAGAACTGGAAAATTTAGAAGAACAAGGTTCCCAATACCAGATGGATTCTGAGACTAATAATTGGAAGAAATAGTCAACTTGGTCCAAGAAAGGTTGGTCACCAGGAAGTCATCGATTCTTCTTTTTCCAAGACTTTTTCGAACCAATTGTAGAAGAAGAAGACTTAAGTTGCAAATTGTCTTTCAGGGGAACTACCGAAATTGTTTTTTCATCGTACTCAGGATCATAGTCAGAATCTGTGTTATATTTCATCATCCTTATGCCTCCTTGAGTCTTATCCTTCTGGACAGGTTGTTTTTGTACTGGATCTTTTTGAGAAGGACTCAAAGAAATGCATCTGAGCTTAATAGCAGAGGGTGGTACCCCAGAACTTGAGACTTTGTTGAGATGAGTATCCTCGAGAGAACTGTAAGGATAAGTTGGACAAAATTCTTTAATGACTGCCGCAGTAAAGGCTACTAAATCTGACAGCATTGGATCCTTTGAATCATAAATAGGCTCAACCCAGTCCCAAGCTTTACCTCGGAAAGATGAAATTGTAAATTTTACTACATTAGTAGGCTTGATTTCAGACCATGGAGAGGATTTCATAATAGCGATGAAATGATCCACCAAAGCATAATACTGTGTTCTATCTCCATCAAAAAAAATGGACATAGAAACATCAGATGGATCCTGAGGTATACCTTTAAATGTAGTGGTAGCATCATCTTGTGAACCTCTTAACGGATTGGGCACTAAAACATTTGACACAACACTAGAAGATTCTTCCTTGAGTAAAGAACCGGAGATCTTTCCTTGGGATACAGATTTTGAAATCCCTTTTTGAGATGTAAAACTTGAGACTTTTCCCTGGACTATGAGACTTGATACCCCCTGCCGGGGTACATAACTAGAAACCTCCTCTGGAGGTATAATGCTTGAACCCCCATCTTGGGGAGTAACACTTGGAAACCCTTGTTCTTGGGGTACAAGACTTGAGACCCCTTCCTGGGGTAAGACACTTGAACTCTTCGGAAATGCAATACTCAAAATCCCCCCCTGGGGGATGGCACTAGGAATCCCATCCTGGGGTGAGACACTTGAAGTCCCCTCCAGGGGAATAACACCACGAACCCCATCCTGGGGCATTACACTGGGAACCCCGTCCTGGGGTAAGACACTTGAATTCCCCTCCTGGGGTATAACACTGGGAACCCCATCTTGGGATGAGGCACTTGAATCCCCTCCTGGGGTATCACACTGGAAACCCCATCCTGGGGTGGAATACTTGAAATCCCTTTCTGGGGAAGAATATTTAAGGCTCCCTCCTGGGGCGTAACACTAGGAACCCCCTCTTGGAGTATAGCATTAGAGGCCCTTCCTTGGGGTACGACACTTGAAACCCTCTACTGGGGTATAGAATCAGGAAACCCCTGTTGAGGTACTTGACTTGAGGCCCCTTCCTGGGAAACAAGATTTGAAACCTTCTTTTGGGGTGAGAGACTCAAGGCCCCCTCCGGGAGTACAGAACTTGACACTCCCTGTTGGAGTATGGGACCTAAAATCCCCTTCTGGGGAAACTGACTTGGCTTTTCCTTTCAGGGTACGCAATATGAAACCCCCTTTTGGGATGCAAGAACACAGACTTCCTCCTGGGGTGAGTGGCTCAGAACCCCCTTTTGAGGTATGGAACTTGAGATCCTTCCTAACACTTGAAATTATGGCCCGCTCCTGGGGCATAACACTCGAAACGAAGGCCTCCCCCTACCCTCAGACTAAGAATAGCTTGGAAGCTAATACTGGAAACTGGAGAACTGTGAACAGGCTGAAGTAACTCTCTGAAAGATTAGCACAGAGCAACGCTGGTATCACGAACAGAGAAGAAGAAGTTGAACAGCAACTTCCTGGAGTTCTGGAGGCGGATTTATACCCAGGGGTAGCAGATTACTGGAGCACAGCATCAGCTGACTGAAATCATGCTACCATAGGTTAGGAGTACTGTCACATGAGAGGAACTGTCATGGCGGCGCCCATGATGGGAACTCCGATCCTCAGCACACACAGCCGACCATGGAAGCTCGCAAAAAGCACCTAAGACAGAATACTCAGCCCCACATCCATCACTGCACCAGACGTCTGACCGCAAGGAAGTCAGGGGAAGCCAGCAAGGAGGTGAGAGAGGCCGATCCTAGGCTGAACCCTGACAAGTGCATTCTTGAGATATCTCATATCTTCAAAACTGTATGTCTCAGTGACCTGGAATCGCACACAACCTGGATGTTGAGTCCTTTTATATGTATATAATTTTCCAAACTTTCAGCTATCACTGATACATCAATTTTTATCTCATAAACCATCTCAAATATGAGTTTGTTTGATCTGGCCATCTCTCATCACATCTGAATGTCAGCCTGGTTACTGTTTGTTTTACCCCTATGGTGCTGACTGTCTACTGATGCAAACACAAAGGGCTGAGCAATACAGATGCCCTGGTGCCATTTTTACCATAATTGAGTGGACACACAGATGGACTCTGTGCTAGATAAATCTGTTTAGTATTTCCTTACTTCATTACCAGGCTAGTGGGAACTTGGCCTGTCCCTGTTAATTTCATTTCCTGGGCAAGACTCTAACCAAAAGGCTTACTGCCTTGGACACTTCAAAGAATAATTATCATGTGAGTCATGACATTAGCATCTTATTGACCAGTGAGGGGCCAGAGTTCAACAACAAATTATTATGGAACAAACTTACAATCATATAAAATCTATGATTCTTCACACCTCCCCATTTAAGAAGAAGCGCAGGGATATGATCCACCATATCATTCATCAAGCATCTCTCCCATATTGCCCTGACGAAAAACTATGATTCAAACTAGGTGCCATATCGCTATATTCCTCACAGTATACATCAAATGTCTGTGACGTTTTCACTTAAATATAATGTGTGTGCACTTTATCACTAGTGCTCTCAATCCCTCATTTTATTCCGTCAAATTAGATGATACACACACTTTATTGTAGTTGTAGTTATCATATTTAGCAAATGTGTAGCAATTTAAGGTATTTCTATTTATTTAGAGCTGGTAATCACAGATCACAACAATGTAACATTTATCAAGCGGTCATCTAATGAAATCGCTGTTACAAAGTGTCAACGTTTCACTGATTGTTACCTAGGTGATTCATACAGCCTAATACAGCGATAATTGTAACAGGGAGGGTATTGAATACTGTTGCACCCTCACCTAGCATATATAATAACATATATTTGCACAGTATATATAAGAGTATTTACCAGGTGCTGCGCACAACCTCTATACTAAATGTGTAATATTTAATGTGAGTGAATCTGAGTAGGCAGAATAGTGTTGTAAAAATGGTATTTATTATAGTTTGTTAAAATAATATATAGGAAGTGTGCTAGTGTGTCTTGTACACATACGTGAAACAAGTGATGGTGTACCCACACTAACAATTTATCCCCTTCTGCAATACTGCGTGGTTTAATTTTTCAGCATGAAAAACTGCTGCTACACTTGCATGGATTGCTATTGCCAATCACGACAGATGGGAAACAATCCAGGGGAAAAAAAAAAATGGGTTTTTCCAATCTTAATAAATGAATAAGTCACATGTGCCGTATAGCCACCAGTATCAATACACATATGTGTCTGTAGGTAACAAAAAAGTCTGGGTGTGAGAGATATGCAGCGGCATCCCGCTGATCTCAATTACAGTACCTTGAATAATGTTCTATGTGAGATGTAGCCGTTGCCCGGGGTGAATCTTCTCGTGATATGGGGACAACTAGCTTGAGCCTGTAGCGGGGATCACTCTGAGCTGCGGCGCACTATACCGCATGAGCATGGACACTGCCCCTTACTTCATAATGTTGTATCAATAGCACACACCGAGGGATAGATCACAGGATTTTTGACAGAATGGAGATAAACAAAGGCTCTCATTGGATGGCCGCGTCACGTGACAACAAGTAATAACATGAATGGGGGTCTCGGTCCTGCTAAATATATTGCTGGATCACACTGAAGGAGGGATCATATGATCTCTGACATAATGGAGATAAACAAAGACTCTCTTTGGATGGCTGCATCACGTGACATAAACTAAGAACATGATTGGAGGTCTCTGTCCTGTTAAATATCTTGCCGGGTAAGACAATCGGGTTTAGCCTTGACAAAGCTGTTCATGCAGTGAAACGCGCGCGTTGGCATTTCAGTGGGTCCACTATAAATGTCCTCAATTGAAATTAATATACAAACTGCCTGAAAGTAGTTCCATGCTGTGAATATGAGACTAGTGCTTACAGTAGATGGCTTGAGTGGTGAACGGTATTACTAAATAAAAGTCATGTACACTGTATAGCCTTTCTACTGCTAATATCACTATATGAGGCTGTGTCAGTTATCGATAAAGCAACTTATGATACGTTTATGACTTGATACGGGAGCCTCATAAAAAGGATGTATAAAGAAATATCACATTAACTTCATTTCTTTAAATGTGATGATTATTAGCCCACAACTAATGGAAACAGGTTGTGTTATTATATATGCTAGGTGAGGGTGCAACAGTATTGAATACCCACTCTGTTACAATTATCGCTATTTGTGATTAAAACTGTTATCAACAATGAATTTCAAAGGCTGCATAATTAAAACTGGGTGTTAACACATAAATAGAAAGAAAGAGATAGTTAATTCTGCGCCTCTGTTCTAATACCACCAGCAGCTTATACACTTCTTTCAGAGAACACCCATCTCTCTTAAAAACAATAGAAATACAAAGATAAAAAAGTGACTAGCACTGTATTTCTATGTAATTAGTCTAGAGTGACCATATACATAGATTCTTTCTGGTTGATAGTTCTATCTCTTTCTGTTGTTTTCCTTCATTTAATTAGACAGATACTCACATTATATTTCTGACACATATGTATGTAAAGGTTTCTTTATCTTGTTGTAATCCCTGTAGTCAGACAGTACTCCTTTGTCCCAAAGGAAAGACACATAATCATTCTATCACAAGTGCATATACATGCTGTCTTTCAAGGCCCTTCAGCTGGATGAAGCAAACTGTCAGAACATTCCACTTCTCATAAAAATACTAGGTTTTATTTGTCACATAAAAAATTCACATTGATATCCAAGTGCCATATATCCTTATGAATATAGTAAAAATCGGTCAATAAAAGTCCCTAAAAATAGGTCCCATACAAAAAGGAAACAGATACCACAATCCCCGGGGAATGATGGAAAGCTGCTGCCACTCTCCGTGCTGCAGATCAAGGACTGGGTAGATGGTGTTATGTGGCATGTCCTCTCGGGCAGGAATCCTTTTAGTGGGTGTGCAGCTTCTCCTCTACGCATTTCGGAGAGTCCTCTCTCCTTTCTCAAGATATGCCGTCTTGTTATTCTGGCTTTGTTTATCTCTCTAAGCCAGCCAATCAACTACAAAAATACAACTACCAAATACATTGTATCATAAAGTCTTCTGTGTTTACACTTATACATGTTAAAAGTCATACAAAAAACTATGGATAACAGGAGAATACGACCCCAACTCTAAATATGTTTTTATCCATATAAATCTCATTGTTTAATACCTTTTTATATACTGTGTATATATATATATATATATATAATATATATATATATATAAACAGCATAGATTAAGGATTCAGGCGGCACTCGAACAGTTAAACCAAAAAATAAAGACACGGATACACCGCAAGTCTGAGTCAACGTTTCATCAGGACATAAAATATAAATAAAACATGCACTTACCTATATACCCTTCACCTTCACCCAAATGTGTACTGCAGACGCTCTCACACAATGACGCCCGTCGGCGCCGTCCCGGAGCCCCATTGCAGCCTGACTGACGTCATCAGTGGGAGTGTAGTTGCTAGGTGACAAAAGCAACAATTCAAGCTCCGTGTAAAACAATAATAACAGTGACTAATATGTACACCAAGCGTTAAGCAAGGGATCATCAATGGGAGGCTGTACCATAACCAAACTATACATCAACAAATATTTCTATAATAACATGAATACAGGAGTCTCCTATCAGAAGAGACATATATACATATACAGAAAGCTCAGTAAACTTACATGAAACAATGTATCCATTGGATAAGCCCGTGAAAACAAACCCGTCCAATAACCATGAACAGATATACCTTCAGAGAGTTAAAAAAGGGGACCAGCAGACCTATCACATAATTATGAATTCCTATTAATCTTTATACCCTAAAGTCGCTATTTAGCATTGCAAGTTGCACAAGAAATCATTGCTTTCCAGACTTTAATTGTGGTTCCAAAGCTCAAAAACTTATTATTATATAAAAAGCATTCAGTTACACGCCTTGATCTAAACACAATTTAGCACAAAAGATAATACATACATTAAGGTACAGTCGTTACATATGCAATCGCTCTGAATCCAGATTTCCCGGCATCAACGATGAAGCCTCCGCCAACAGCAAGAAGATGATGACTAACTACCAGAAATAGAGAGCTTGCATATATACCCTTACAGAGACAAGCAATACAATAGAATGAGTTGGCATAATCCCATTGGTTCTTCCTCATGGTTCTGTTACGATACAATTCATAGGTCAGTTTGTATTGTAATAGTTCAGCCCTCCAACGGCTCTTTGTGTGCATTTTCCCGCCGAAGAACAAGTCTAAACTGGCTAATAAACATTACATTACAGAGCACATTTCAATGCCTATCTCTCTATGATCCATAACTTGCAGACGCATGTTGCGATCTCCTTGCCGATGGAACCGGAAATCTGCAAATAAACAGTGGTTTAGAATAGCACCAAACATGGTCTGCTTATCATGTACTAAACCTTAGATACCAAATATATGTATTTCACAATAGACTTGATAACGAATAAAACCTTTAATATTAACCTTTATGCTAGGGAACCTTTGGTGTAAGTATGCAATGTGTCAGTGTGGAGATATTAAGAAAAGACGCTAGTATGCGTTTTGCATCTACGTGTTTGTGGAGTACACCGTTATGTGCTTTGCGAGATTATTCATATTATGTGTATTAATAAATGTACGTATTGTTTTAATCAAGACTTTTAACAGTGTTCTGTTGTGTGGGAGACGCACAATACTAAATAACAACATATATATATTGTATATATTGATACTCTGTGGGACACGCAAAATAGCGCTGTGTAGCCATTTGCAAAATGGAGATGTGTAGCCATTTGCAAAATGGCGTCATGCAGATTTTGATTTTACAATTTAAGTCTCAGCCAAACATCCGGCTTCAACAGTCCACCCTTTGATAGCAAACCATACGCTATCACACTGATCTTAACTCGCTGTAGTCATGCAGGATAATGGATTATTTATGGTTATATACGGTATGACACAAGTAGGTCAGTGAACCATTGAATAATGCGTCTCAAGAGGGTAGAACAATCCTCATACGCTATCTGCAGATCTATAGGGATCATTGGTGGGATGTGGGATCTCATCAAACCTATAAAGGAAGTCTGGGGACTTGAGAATACATTATCTAGGGTGTTTTAGAAGTAATCTTAATAATACACCTATGCATGACCACACAATTTCATATTTCATCAACCGTTGGTACACTCTAATTCAGGATTGTAATACAGTTCTTCCTTGACCTTGGTATCCATAATATCATTGCTCACCACCATCATCTCGGTTTCTCTGTGCACCCTTGTACATTTTCCACACTTCAATACATTAGGAACACACCTGACACATAAGCCAATTACTGAGATGACAATCAGTATAAGGATCAGGAGCTTACCCACAGTAGCAACCAGTTCCTGGACCCATTCTCCTAGACCGGAGAACCATTTCACAGGGTTCAACCAAGTGAACCACTCTTCTACCTTTTCCTCAACTTCAATCAATGAAGCATTATGGTTCTTCCGAAATTCCCATTTTAACTGCAGAATTTCATCCATCTTCCGGTCTATCACCTCCCTGGGGTCACTAGTGTTATTTGTGACATACGTGCAGCACTTGACACCAAATTGGGTGGCCAAAGTTACACAGTACCCACCAGTGACAGCTGTTAAACAATTTAACACTAGCCTATGTTGCACAAGTTCTTTCTTATAAGCTTGTAATTCTCTACTGGTATACCTGAATGTGTCATCATACATCTCGGTGATATTATCTATTAATTTGGCTAGATCTTGAATATATCTAAAATTTAAAGTGCCCCTATCGATCCTGGTGGGATCCAATGCTACTAAAACTTGAAAGCCAGTTGTTTCACTAATCAACTGTGTGGCTTTGTGTATGTCACCAGGTATCATATTTCTTTTGTCTCGGTGTTCATAATGCGTATGCAGATATGGGGGTGGGGTTTTTTATGGATACCAAGCATTTCACCATGTGTACGGGTCAAAACCACTGGAACTACTCTTCCTAGGTAGCATAAACCTTCTGAACTTGGAGAAAGACACTTATACACTTTCCTTCCACATATAAAATACACATCATCAGGGAGTACATAAGGGATAGCATGCATCATTATCGTTAAACACATTTCCCTAGCAAGTGATCCTATCTCAGGTTCTGCCATTTGACTCATACAAGTTTCTGGTTGTATAACCTTGGCACAGTACGCTTCTGGTACCCTACCAACCATTTCCTTGGTGGAACTAAGTGTATATTTATACCGGAAATGTCTCCCACCTAGTCTAATGGAGCGTAAAAGTTCAAAATTAATAGGTTCATTATCAGCTCTTAGTGAGAAGGTCATCGTCTGGTTATTCCCAGTCACCTCCCAAATTCCTGTTTTTTTAGAGTTGGTGATGTTCAAACATAAAAGTGATCTATCTACTTGGTACTGGTGGAGCTTAAAATGGGGTGGTTTGGACATAAGAAATATTCCATCCAGTGCATCTCCTCTTTGCAATTCTAAAACCTCAGAGACATCAATGGGAATGGCACTAATCCTACATTATGCTGTCCCTGACGCACGTAAGAGCACACCCAACAGTCAGTTTGGTTTAAAACTTTGCCCACCATGGTATGATAATCCTCTAAAGGATACCCACCCCAATATGGGTTATACTTAGGCTGACACCGCTGGATGCATCTCTCATCGACTAGGGACCCACAAAACTCACAAATACAATAGTCCTCAGACGATAGACCTCCACACTCTCCAAGTTTCCGAAATAACAGATCTCTTAGCAGTTACTGTACTGGGTTTGGTCAGATACTCCCACGATTGGTTTAGCACTCCTTTTTCTGACTCCACTCCATCAATATCACCATTGACCTCTCCCTCCATCTGCCCACCATTACAGAAACAGTACATCCCGAACCAAACAAAGATCATGAGAACTCTGGAAGAAAATAAGAACACAAACCCAGCCCGCCACTCCATTGTTGGAACAGTGGGCTGCAAATTTCCCTAGCTAAGGTAAACTCACTGCAGTCTTTAACTCTCTCGGAATAAGCTCGCGATTGAGAGGTCTACGTTGTCTGCCTTGACTCCGCCTTGTATCTCCACCGGTTGGTTGACCTTTCTGCAGTGAGTGGAATGGACCCAGGTATCTCTCTCTGCCACTTTCAAGGATGTTGTACTCGTCAGCAACACTTGATACGGACCTTCCCACCGATCTCTCAGACAACCTGAACGTAAGAAATTTCTGATCATAACAAATTCTCCAGGTTTGACATCATGACAGTTTGTTTCTGGCATATCAGGTGACAACAATTTCAGTTTCTGCTGCTGCTGTTTCAACTGTTTACTAATTGTTATAAGGTACTTCACAGTAACCTAATTGTTACTCTTCAAATCTTCCTGCAGACTTACAATCAAATGAGGTTGTCTACCAAACAGTATTTCAAAGGGGGACAGATTAAGAGGGGGTCTAGGAGTTGTCGTGATGCTATGAAGGACTAGCAGTAAGGCTTCTGGCCATCCCAGTCCAGTTTCTGCAATGATCTTACTCAATTTATTCTTAATAGTACTGTTTACCCTCTCCACCTTGGCACTGGCCTGTGGTCGGTAAGGGGTGTGAAGTTTTACTATTACTACCCATCAACTTACACATGTTCTGGAAGACATCACCTGTGAAATGAGTACCCCTATCACTTTCAATAATTCTAGAGATACCGTATCAGCATACAAACTCCTGTACAATCTTTTTAGCAGTGAACGCAGCAGTATTAGTGGCAGCTGGGTATGCCTCTACCCAGTTAGAAAATACATCTGTACAAACTAATACATACTTGAGGTTCCTGCAGGGTGGTAATTGGATGAAGTCAATTTGTATTACCTGAAAAGATCCGTCTGTCTGAGGGATGTGAGATGGCTCGGTTGGTATTGTTTTTCCAACGTTCTTCCTCAAGCATGTCAAACAGGACATTGCTCTCATTTCAGCTTGGGAAGATAAACCCGGTGCACACCAATATGCTCTGACCAACTTGCACATACCTTGCTTTCCCAGGTGAGTCAGACCGTGCGCTGCCTCAGTGAAGCTTGGGTAGTATGCCTGGGGTGCCACCGGCTTACCTTGTCCATCTCTTCAGAGGACTCTTGTTCACATCCCTTGGATCTCCAGACTGCCTTTTCCTGAATGGAACACAAATTTTGCATCTCAATTAACTTCTGCATATCATTACTTTGAAAAACCATCATCTGATCAATTGGTGTATTCATTTTCATCCCTGATGCCCACTTGGCAGCTTCATCTGCTCTATTATTTCCCAGTGACACCGGATCATCCTCGCATGTATAGGCTTTACACTTAATGATGGCTACTGACTTTGGTTTTTGGATTGCTGTCAAGAGTCTTTTTATGTGGTGTGAGTGTGCAACTGGTGTACCTGCTGCTGTCATAAAATTTTGAAGATGCCAAAGAGCACCAAAATCATGCACTACACCAAAGGCATACCTGGAGTCAGTGTAGATGTTAGCTGACATTCCTTCTGCCAGTTTGCACGCTCTCCTTAATGCCACCAGCTCAGCTACTTGTGCTGAGTGAGGTGGACAAAGTGGTTCAGCTTCTACAACATCTTCATCATTTACAACAGCATAACTTGTACATAACTTAACAGTGTCAGTTTGTCTATGACAACTCCCATCCGTGTAAAATGTCAAATCTGAATTTTCCAATGGTTTATCACGTATGTCAGGCCTACCGTGTTTCCCCGATAATAAGACCTACCCTGAAAATAAGCCCTACTCTTACTTTTGTAGCCCGGTCTAAAATAAGCCCTACCCCGAAAATAAGACCTACCTTTTTTTCTTTTTGAGTTGGGAATGCTGCAGAGACCAGCGTTCCCAGTCATGCAGTGCACGGGTGACGTCATGACGTCACCCGCGCACTGAGGATCCTGTGCGGCCGCGCCTGCTGGACCATATTAGATCCAGTCAGCGCGCAAGTGAAAGGGACATCCCGGACAGCGGTGACTCAGGTAAGTACCGTACTTGCACTGCAATAAGGGGGCCTGCATAAAGGACACTGCTACAGGGGGGGCCTGCATAAGGGGCACTGCTACACAAGGGAGGCTGCATAAGGGGCACTGCTACAGGGGGGGGCCTGCATAAGGGGCACTGCTACACAAGGGAGGCTGCATAAGGGGCACTGCTACAGGGGGGCCTGCATAAGGGGCACTGCTACACAAGGGAGGCTGCATAAGGGGCACTGCTACAGGGGGGCCTGCATAAGGGGCACTGCTACAGGGGGGCCTGCATAAGGGGCTGTCAATGTTAATTAAAATAAGACCTACCCCGAAAATAAGCCCTATGGTGTTTTTTGGAACCAACAAAAAAATAAGACAGTGTCTTATTATCGGGGAAACACGGTAGCAGTAAAGGTTTGATTCAAATAATCCATACAGTCATGTTTGTCAGTACTCCTGCAAAACTCACCTTCAATCAGTAACTCACCTCTCTCCACCCTTTGTGCATCCCGAGGCACATATGGTAAGTACGTTGCTGGGTTTAACAGATAGCACCTGCAAACATCACCATTAAACGGTGCAATCTGGGCTAGTTCCCATTTTGTGAACCTAGCTGAGGAGACATGTCTGGTTTGGGCTGAGTTCAACAAGGCAGATACTGCATGGGCTGTATAGACAGTTGTATCCTAACACTACGTCTTCACTCTTGTTTACCAGAACAGCGGTTGCAGCAACGCTTCTTAAACACGTTGGGAGTGATCTTGCCACAGTGTCCAATTGTGTACTGTAGTATGCTATGGGTCGGCTAGCGTCACCATGTTTTTGAGTGAGGACACCTGCCGCACAGCCATCAGCTTCCGTACAATATAAATCAAATGGTTTTTCGTAATCTGTTATTCCCAAAGCAGGTGATCTTGTCAGACTATCCTTAAGGTTAAGGAAAGCCTGCTCTGTTTCCTCTGTGTGTACGACATGATCGGGCTTTGAGGAAGAGACTAAATCCTGCAATAATAGAGCCAAAATAGAAAAACCTGGGATCCACATTCTGCAGTATCCACGCATTCCCAAGAAGGTATGGATTTGCTGTTGGTTCTGCAGCAGTGTCTGTATGGCCTGAATTCAGGTCAGATGTCGTAGCCCCTGGGTTAGGCAGTGTCTCAAGTATTTAACCTTAGCCTGGCATGGCTGTAATTTGTCCTTAGCCACGTTGTGCCCTGTTTGCGAGAGATGAAGCAATAAAAGTTTAGTATCATTTAAACATGACATAAACGAATCAGTACACAACAATAAATCGTCTACATATTGGATTAGAAAAGATCCATTGGCAGGTTGAAAAGATTGTAAACATTCGTGTAAGGCTTGGGAAAAGATACTGGGGCTGTCTATGAAACCTTGGGGAAATCGTATCCATGTGTATTGTACTGTATTGTACTGACAGGATGAAGAGGGACAGAGAAGGCAGAACAGAGGTCAATGACAGTAAAATGGGTTGCAGTTGGTGGGATCTGCATAAGAATGACAGCTGGATTTGGCACTATAGGGAATTGGCTTTCAACTACGTTATTAACCCCTCTAAGGTCCTGTAGTTATCTATAGCCCCTCCCCCCAGCCTTCTTTACTGGAAAAATTGGACTATTGGCTACACTTGCTGTATGGACTAAAATTCCCTGTTGCAATAGCCGCTCAATTATGGGATAAACCCCTATCTCTACTTCTGGTTTTAACGGGTACTGGGGAATTTTTGGAGCTTGCCTATTACTTTTTAGGTTTACCATTATGGGAGCTACATTTTCCATCAACCCAGTGTCCTGTCCATCTTTGGTCCAAAGTGAACCTGGTATTTGAGATAACATCTGCTCTACCTAAGATGGATTTTTATCTGAAACAGTAGAGTGAAACATTAACAATTGGGGAGTGTCCATTATATCCCTCACCTCGTGCGCAACTCCATCAGGGGTACAATAAATGACACATCCCATTTTACATAACAAATCCCTTCCCAGTAGGTTAATAGGGGCCGCTGCTGCCAGGAGAAAGGAATACCTGTTATGCAAAGGACTGATAGTAACCTCTGCAGATTTGGTTAAAGGATAATGTTGCACTTTACCCGTTACACCCATTGCTGGTACTGTTTTGCTGGTCATCTGTAAATTGGATAGAGTTTTTATCACTGATCTGGTCGCCCCTGTGTCTACAAGAAAAGAATGTTTAGTACCAGCTACATCAACTATCATTACAGGTTCTTCCCTAGTATCCCCAGTTAACCTGACTGGCTGTAGACTACAGGTATGACCTGACCCCTAGAGCTGACTATCTTCTTCCAGCAAAGCATTCACCAATATGATGTGAGCAGGTGATGTCTGGAATTGTCCTGCCTGCGGTGGGTGTCCCTTCTGTGGGTATCTCGGTGTTCCCTGGTTTGGGGGTTCCCACTGTCTATTTTTACAAAACCTACTTATATGTCCCACCTTGTTACAAATATAACACCTTCGTAGTTGACGAGTATTGAAAGGTTGTTGTTGTGTGGGTTGGGGAGTGTGGAAAGATTGTGGTTGTGTAAGGGGATATGGGTTTGGAGGTTGTGTGGGGTGAGTGTATGTTGGCCTTGTGTGATGAGAGTGTTGCGGTGGTATTTGCTTTCCTTCCAGAGCTTGAATACTAATAGCCATTCGTTTCTCGCTCTGCATTTCTCTCTTCCTAAAGATGTTTTTATCATGTTCAATTGCAGATTCCCTGAGTGTGTCTACAGTAATTCCCCTTTATCCAGGAAGTGAGGTCTGAACCCTGGCCCTTAGAATGTCTTTAAGACCATCCATAAGCACCGTTACGGTCATTTCCCTGTAATGGGTCTTGTCTTTTGATAGCTTCTATACCTGTGTAATGGGTAATAATCTGCTGCAGACTCACTCTCTTTCTGTTATTTGTAAAAATCTTACACCAGTTAACTACTACTGGGAAATGTACGGCCAACTGAGTGACAATGCAGGTTATTTTGTCCTGATTACCTTCATCAGTTATGGGACTATCTCCATCCAATACAGAGACCTTGATAAACTTTTTCATGCTGGTATTGTGTGGAAGGCATGCCCGTAATACCACTCGCCAATCTTTGTTGGTTGGCTCATGAGCATTACCTAAATCCTTTACAAATCTCTGGCACTTGGCTAGTTCTTTCCTAGGGTCAGGGAAATCTGTCATGGAATGTAGCTCTGCTCTCGTCCATGGACAATGCATTGACACATTCCTTGTTGCCACTACACCATGTGTGTCCAGATTCACAGTGGGAACAGTTATTGTCCGGATGGGATGGATGCCTGCCACACTGCTACCTTTGGCCTGATTACCTGGTGGAGGGTTCAGCCTACGACTACTACATACGGTATTAACAACCTCCGCTACCATTACAGTGGGTGTTAATACTTCCTGCACTATCAATGATGGGGCTACCTCCCCTACTGGTGCTGGTGGTGCAACTACCTGTGCGTGCTGTGATGGTACATTTAACATTTGGGCAACTTGGGAAAGAGCTGACATTACATCAGGTTCATCATCATCTGCATTATAAACATGTTCCTTATAGTTACTCAGGAGAGGGTACAAGTTACTTATTACATTTTTATGATTTTTGAGAATGACTACCTTCACCCCCATCCACATAGGGCGGAGGTGGTGTGCATGCGCTACTAACATTCCCTTCGGCAATGCTACTTTGCTGTGCGTGCTCGCTACCTTGTGTCACGTGCACAATGCTATTTTGTGTTGCATAGTGCTCCCTTGCATCGTGAGCACGCCGCTGGTTTGCGTCGCGTGCACACCGCTAAGCCACATACTCCCCTCATACTGCCACAACTTTAAGCAATCATTACATTTTATCCTTTTCTTCAGATACTTCACTAAACATATACTGTCTCTAACATTATTTCTGAACCTCCAAATCAAAGCTACCAATCTTAGGATGAGGTTTTCTACATTTCTTGGTCATCTTGACCCATATGTCACAGTACGCCGTAGCGTACACACCATACTTTTTAAACATAACATACCTGGCCAACCCAAGCGGCCTTTCCACCAGCAGCACATCATCGACCATTACTAGAGATTGCCTCACACCCATCTGAGAAAACGCTTAGCAATTTCTAGACAATTTCGATTGGTGAACGATTTTCAGAGAGCTACGTTCACGCACTCCCTCCCGTTATGCACAGTCGGCCCGCTGGGTGTTACAGTCGGCTTGCACAATGAGGAGTAGAATAACCATCTATTGTAAATTATTCTACCTGCGGCAAATTCAAACCAAGCTTCAGCTGCTCGCGTCTTCCCGCTATGCACCACTTTCCCGCTAGGCGATATGGTCCGTGTGCATAAACGAGGAGTAAAATAACCGCCTAGTGAATTATTTTACTTGTGGTGAATTTAACTCCAAACTTCACCACTCGCTTCCTATTTTGAGTTTACTCCTAGCTGGCAGCATCTGGAGTACCAATAACTCTTAACCTTGCCAGCAGTTTCACTCCCACAACAACCCACTTCATGATCACAGTT
Organism: Taudactylus pleione; assembly: GCA_031769625.1. Classification (NCBI taxonomy): domain Eukaryota; kingdom Metazoa; phylum Chordata; class Amphibia; order Anura; family Myobatrachidae; genus Taudactylus; species Taudactylus pleione. The sequence goes on from JAUIMM010000759.1 coordinate 9,837,240, forward strand.
TATATAACCATGCGGTTCAATCGAATTGCCCAAAGATCCTAACTGATCAATGGACTTTGCGATTAATGGGTGTCGGACCGAGAAACCCCTTAGTTTCTCGATAACCACAATGTACCTGCTTTGTACACTGGCCCAGTAGTTTGCACGGCCCTGTCAGGCCCTGTAGCTCCACCTATTTTAGTCTTAACAGACAGTAGCCTTCACTTTGCAATCACACGTTTCAATTACATACACCTTTTCTGCATAGAACAAAAAATAAAACCTCCCTAAATATAGCAGTATAATTCAGAGGTTTAATAAGCAATCACGCTATGAATACAATGACCGTTTGAACACGTGGCAGCAATACAGGAAATATGCGTACGCTATTGTGCGAATTACCCTCTAACACAACGATAACAATGAAAGAAAACAAACTTTTTCCTTCCTTGTCCCTAAGGTCCTAGTCATCGCTCCTCTAACTCATACAATAACGGATAGCGGTCTCTCAGCATCAAGTGGTAGCAAGTTTTCGAAGGCATTGGTTTCTTTCCTGCGTATGGCGCCTCCACCCTTTGGTGAGAGACCGATAAACGTGTGTTACCATGTGAATTGTGGTAGCTTGGCTTCACTCGACGAGACCCCAACTATGAATTCCTATTAATCTTTATACTCTAAAGTCGCTATTTAGCATTGCAAGATGCACAAGAAATAATTGCTTTCCAGACTTTTAGTGTTGTTCTAAAGCACAAAAATTATTATTATATAAAAAGCATTCAGTTACATGCCTTGATCTAAACACAATTTAGCACAAAAGATAATACATACATTAAGGTACAGTCATTACATATGCAATCGCTCTGTATCCAGATTTCCTGGCATCAACGATGAAGCCTCCGCAAATATCAAGAAGATGATGACTAACTACCAGAAATAGAGAGCTTGCATATATACCCTTACAGAGATAGGTAATACAATAGAACGAGTTGGCATAATCCCATTGGTTCTTCCTCATGGTTCTTCTGTTACGATACAGTTCATAGATCCATTTGTATTGTAATAATTCAGCCCTCCAACATCTCTTTGTGTGCATTTTCCCGCTGAAGAACAAGTCTAAACTGGCTAATAAAAATTACATTACAGAGTACATTTCAATGCCTTTGTCTCTATGATCCATAACGTGCAGACGCATGTTGCGATCTCCTTGCCGATGGAACCGGAAATCTGCAAATAAACAGTGGTTTAGAATAGCACCAAACATGGTCTGCTTATCATGTACTAAACCATAGATACCAAATACATGTTGTCGAAGCTGAATAATTGGCTGAGACAAGTTCAGTTTAAAATTTAATCGCGGCGACGCCATCTTGCGACTGGCCGCAAGATGCCATCTTGAAAATGAGATTGCAAGACACCATTTTGCGAATGGCCACCTAAGCGCCATTTTAGATCAGCTCACATTTTAGTACATGTGGCGATAATATTATTAGCACCATTTCCCATACGCACAATAATACACACAATTGCGCTGTTAACTAGTCGCATATTACCGAATGCATAGGACTTTGTATGAAACCGCTGTTTTATTAGCTTTATACGCACGCATATGCCCCAAGTTAACTAGCGTCCTTATATCAAACCCTGAATACCCACACATTACATATTCACACATAAGGTTCAATAAGCTTTAAAGTATATGATTTAAGTTGGTTCAGTTAGTTTAAATGCTGAGAAATCAAGATATTTGATAACTAAGGTATTATACATGCTAAACAAGTCGTGTTTGGTTTTGTACTGATGCGTATTCTTTTTACAGTATTCCGGTGTTATCGGTGGGGAGGTCGCATCATGCAAACTCGAGTTATGGATCACAGAACCTACAAGCAACAAAATGTATATTTCATGAACAACTGTTAGGATGTTGCAGGGGGCGGGAAGGGAAAGATTCCCAGCTGTTAGAGGCAGGGAGAGTCTATTTGAACCAGCCTGTTAAATGCGCTGTAACAGATGCTTCTCCCCTGGGAACCAATGACATCAGCAACAGACTTCCCTATTGTCCTGTTTATTCTGGGGGCTATAAATATGTGTGCTCAAACGCTGGTTCTTAGTCTTCATGCTGAATACTGTATGACTAGGGGTCTCTTGCTGATGCCTATCTCCGGGTCCGGAAGCGCTGCGTATGTATACTGTACGTGGGTCTGTATAATTTCCTTTTGCGCCTAAATTGTGTCTAGATCAATTGCGTGTAACTGTCTGAACTTTTACCTGAATAACACTTGTGCTTTGGAACCACAGATTCCACATCTAAGTCTTTATTTACGGTATGACTGCATACGCAAATTAGTGTCATCCTTAGAAGGTATAGGCAGGATATTAGAAGGTATAGGCAGGACATTAGAAGGTATAGGAAGGTGTGTATAGAGGTTCTGATCCAGTATTGTTAATGTATTTCACAATAGACTTGATAACGAATAAAACCTTTAATATTAACCTTAATGCTAGGGAACCTTTTGTGTAAGTATGCAGTGTGTCAGTGTGGAGATATTAAGAAAAGACGCTAGTATCCGTTGTGCATCTACGTGTTTGTGGAGTACACCGTGGTACGTGCTTTGTGAGGTTGTTCATATTATGTTTATTAATAAATGTACGTATTGTTTTAATCAGGACTTTTAACAGTGTTCTATTGCGTACACACGATGCTAAATAACAACATAGCGCCGTATATATTGATACTGTGCGGGAAACGCAAAATAGCGCTGTGTAGCCATTGGCAAAATGGAGTCGTGTAGCCATTCGCAAAATGGCGTCATGCAGATTTTGATTTTACAATTTAGTTCTCAGCCAACCATTCGGCTTCGACATAACAAACACATTATCAGTTTTAAATATAGATATGGAACATCAAAGTAATCATGGCATTTAACACATAGCAAGAAATTTTAAGTCAAAGCATACAGTGTTTCAGATGAAACAGTTCAAGAGACACTGTTCATTTAACCCTTTAGGTTTCATGGTTTCCAACTTATGGATCCAACGTGCCTCCTTTTGTAACAGCAACCTGGATCTATCCCCTCCACGATTATTCTCATGGATATGGTCAATCATTTTGTATCTTAGAGAGCTAAGGCTATGCTTAGCATCTTGAAAGTGTTTGGCCACAGGTTGATCAGATAATTTCCCTTCAATGGCCATACGGATAGCACTCCTGTGCAGCGCAATCCTTTCTTTGAACTGTTGTGTGGTTTTCCCAATGTATAGGTATCCACAAGGACAATGAATACAATATACCACAAACTTACTGGTACAGGTAAGTATATGCTGAATGCATGTATCTCCGACTTCCAAAATCTACACGTGGTACAACTCAAGCAACGATAATTCTCTAGTTTTTTAGAAAGGAAGTGTACTAGTTACTCCAGAACCCCAACCAGTAATATTAGTCTTGACAACCCAGTCCCTAATATTTTTGGATCGTTTATAACAAGGGACAAGTGTAGCATCCTTAAGTAGAGGTAGCTCAGATTCCTGATTAATAAGTGTCCAGTATTTTGGCCGGAGGCCAACCACATGTGATTAAAATGGTTACCACGGCATTGAAGAGATTAAACCTCATGCTGCTGCACCATTTTTAAAAGGACCTCTAGGTGCAGTGTGCCACGTACTGCGAATTTATAAGCAGTGATCGCGAAAAGCGAAAAAAAATGTGGGTCCCAGGGACCCCTCACTTTATAAAAATGGGGTCCTGCTCCACTCTTTTTGGGTCCCATCACATTATGAGGGTTAAGGGCAAGCAGCAGTTGGGGTAGAGCTGGGGCTAAAGGCAAGGAGAAGTTGGGTTAGAGCTGGAGCCAGAGGGCAGTAAGGGCATGCATAACTGGGGATAGGGAGGGGTAAGTGCAGACAGTAGTTTGCGACAGTACTGGAGCCAAGGAAGAGGTTAGAGGCAGGCAGTACGAAGGTTAGGGAGGAGGTTAGAGTAGATAGCTGGGATAGAATTGGGGCCAAGGAGGAGGTTAGAGACAGGCAGTGCTTGGGTAAGGTGGGCAGTGCACACAGTTAATAGTCAGGGTAAATGGGAAATACACACAGTTACACAGTCAGGGTTAGGGGGTCTGCATACAGTTACACAGTCAGGGTTAGGGGGTCTGCACACAGATACACAGTCACAGTTATGGGCGGGGGGGTGGCCACAGCTTCACAGTCAGGGAGGTTTAGGGGGATGCACATGGTCACACAGTCAAGATTAGGGGGGGCTGCACACAGTCAGGGTTAGGGGGCTGCATCCAGTTACACAGTCAGGGTTGGGGGGGTGCACATTTACAAAGTCAGGGAGGGTTAGAGGCGAAGCACATGGTCACACAGTCTGGATTAGGGGGTCTGCACACAGTCAGGGTTAGAAGGGGTGCACGCAATTACATTGTCAGGGTTAGGGGAGCTGCACCCAGTTACACAGTCAGGGTTGAAGGGGGTGCGCACAGTTACAAAGTCAGTGTTAGGGGGTGGGGGTGGCCACAGTTACCCAATCAGGGAGGGTTAGGGGGATGCAATTGGTCACACAGTAGGAGTTAGGGGGGCTCTGCACAGTGATGACTGTAAGCTGTAAGTGACTGACTTGTCTTGAGTTCAAGGTCTTTTCTCTGTCACCAGCCATCAGAGCAGCACATCCCCTGTACATGCTGAGTCCTCCCAGCATCTCCTGACCTGAGTCCTCCTGACCGCTGTCCCTGGATGCAGAGTCCATCCATTTTCTGAAGAACGCATGGCACAGAGCATGGTGTCAGGCAGCAATTAAATCAGATGCTGCCAGCAGTCATTGGTTGAGGAGATGCTCCCGGCAGCTATGGGTTCAGGATATTCCGCCGGCGGTGATTGGCTGCTCCTGCGGCCGCCAGCGGTTATTGGCTGCTGCTGCGGCCACCGGCATTGATTGGCTGCTGCGGCCACCTGGGGTGACTGGCTGCTGAGGCCGCCGGCGGTGACTGGCTGCTGAAGCCGCCGGCGGTGATTGGCTGCTGCAGCGCTACAGGCAGCAAAGTCAGCCAGCGCGTCCTGCGGTACCCCCAGGGATTAAAAAAAATGGGTCCCCATCTTGCTGTAGCACGTAAAAATGCACTATAGCGTATATTTTGCGAACCCTGATAAGTAATGGAGATAACTCCAAATGGGTATTTAAGAAGGCTGGAATCCTTTTGACAGACACCTTGAAAAAGTCATTGAATGACGAAACGCGTTGGTGTTAGGAAAGGCAGCAGTAAGAGCACGGAGAGACAATAGGAGCGCAAGCGGCAGCAGGAACCCCAGACTTCGACTCACTCCACAGAGCCCAAAACAACACAGCCCGGGAAGACTCCAGCAAGACGGCAACAGCACAGAGCTTATAGCCGACACTACCGGTTCCCACAAGTCGTCAGCAGACTCCAGTCTGCGCCATCAATAGGGTAAGTTAGGGTAAGCTTTCAACCGCTGCTCCACTCTCAGCGTGCAAGACACGGGACTGCCACAACAGATTCACTTTCTTCCAGCACACACACATTTTTTCCATGAAAGAGCTACAAACATCCTTTTGTCATTATGTGTCTATTTTCAGTCCTCTGTTTACTTAGCAATTGCCGGTCTCATTAACTATTGATCATTGTAACATCTGCACATATCTGTTTTGTTTATTACAATATCCTTTTTCCACCCCACCTGTAATCACTAGCTCGTCCAAACCCCATTTGTATTTCCATGTCATTCAATGTGCTGTGCGCAGTTGTGGAAATGTACTTTTAAAGTGTTTAGCCTATGCACTTATAAGGAATGTATGAGTTGTTTTTTTTTAGAAAGCTGTAACATTTAAGTCAAATGGTTATGAGACATTCTCACCTCCTGACATAGGAAGTGATATGTTAATCATCCTGACCTATGCTAGTGGTCAGACCCTTTGTGTAACAAAGCTTTCTTTGAAGTGCATTCCAGATTAGACCTGGTTTCTGTATGGTGTGAAGAGAGGCAAATGGCCAAGTCTTCCTGTGATATGTCCCTGAGATTCTCTCTTGTGTGTTTGCACTTTTGGGGAGAAAAGTGTTTGTTTAATTTATGATTTTCTGAATATTGCAGGAGACGAAAGCGAATATTATTTCTGGTTACTCTACATAGATATTTTTTACACTGTGTGATAAATGTATCAAAGGATGAGAGTAAATTACCAGTTCCTGTGGAATGTGAGTTGTAATTACATTTGGGATAGATGGTCTGATTGGTGTACAAGACCAACTGTGGGTGGATTTCACCATGCTGTATTATGTGTTCTCTCTATATATACAGGGCCTATGAGCCTGTGTTTTTTGTACATCTTTGAAAATCCTTTGTGGAGAATTGCTGTTTGATTTCTGTGTGATATTCCCCTTCAGGCAGAAGGGAGGGTCTTCTTTAAGACATTGAGCAATAAAACACCGTTTGCATTTACTTCAATTGCCTCGATCCTGCGACCAAAAGAATTGCGCCAAATGCTATTCTGTTCTCCAGCTGTTCTGGGTAAGAGTTCCGCGTCTCCAAGTTCAAGTCCTCTGCCAAGCTACCGTGCAGACCTGGTCCATTGCGAGGAATCAGGTGGGAACAGCCAACACCAAACAGGAGGTGTGTCCACAGTTAATCAAACACATACGCAGCAGAAGCGGTTCCAGGTGCCGAAGTAGGAGCCTGAGGGTAACATAAAAAGCGGTTCCAAACGCTGATGGTAGAGTTTGGTGGTGGCAGCATCGTTAAACGCCTACGGCGCAGAGGGCGGAGTCAGTGACAGGCGGTCACTGACGGTGAGTGGGAGTCCAAAAGCGCTAACCCATGACCAGGGCCGGCCTAGACGAAAGGCTCCAGTCACAAGTATCTTTTGGCTGTCCTAGTGATTTCAGCACTTGTGGTTGAGAATTGGTTGATAAATAGCATGGGGTTCTCCTTGGTTTTGCCAATGAATTTTTGTAATCATTTTTCTGTAGGTATTCCTACCACTTTCGCTCTTGCTTCTGTAAGAAGTGGTTAAACATAAGATCCAACTGCTTGTTCTCTTCTTCACTGTCATCACAAATCCTTCATACCCTCACAAATTGTGAAAATGGTAATCCCTGTTTCAAAGCCCCTGGGTGGTGGCTTGCCACAAGGAGTGAATTCAATCCGTAGGCTTGCTGTAAACTGATGTGCAAATTTTACCTTCTTTCTGTGTTACTGCCACATACAAAAAATTTACATTTTCATTACTCACTTCATATGAGAACTTAATATTGGGGTCTTTCTGGTTAACCTGTGTTATAAGATTCACAAATTCCTCCTCTGTGCCAATCCATAACAAAAATACGTCATCTATGTAACGTTTATAGAAAATAATTTTAGCAGCACTCTCAGGGTCACAGAAGAATAAATCTCTCTCCAGCGAAAACATAAAGGCATTTGAATATGCTGTGGCCACATATGACCCCAAGGCATAGCCTTGATGCTGAATGAAGAATTCACCATTAAGGATAAATACATTTTGGGTGAGGACGAGGCGTAGGAGGTCTAGGAAGAATTTAATATCAGGACCGAGATAGCCTTTTCATGGCCTCGATACCCCTGTCATGGGGTATATTCGTATACAGGCTAATGATGTCAATGGTAGCCATATAGAAGTTGGGAGGTAAAAAATCAATGGTCTTTAGATTGTTAAGGAAAGTAGTTGTATCCTTGATAAATGTACTTTCCCTCTGAATCAACGGTTGTAAAAACATATCCAGGTATTTTGAAATGTCATAATACAAAGAATCTCTTGCCAATATAATCGGTCACCCTTGTGGCTGAACACTATTCATATGCAATTTGGGCAAAAGATAAAACACTGGTACCCTTGGAGCATCATGCAATAATGTAGTTGTTATTTTATTAGTTATGATGTTTTCAGCCACCGCATTATTGAGAAGTCCTTCAAGTTCTTTATGAAAAATGGCAGTGGGATCCTTATCCAGACATTTGTACACATTGGGATCATTCAATTGATAAGCCTCCTTTTTAAGCCTCATCTATGCCCCACACAACAATGCCCCCACCCTTATCTGCTGGGCATATAACAATATCATTATATCTTGCAAGGTTTTTTAATGCTGTACATTCCTTATAGGTCAAATTATCCAATTGGGTAAAGATTGTACCATCAACCTTCTCAATTATCTCCAGCATCATCTTGGTATAAGACTTGATGTTAACATTACTGGAAGGAGAATCAAAAAAAGATTTAGATTTCAGAGTACCTTTTTTCTCTTCTTGAGGGATCGAGTAACGTGGCATCTCTGTATTGCTATAATATTCTTTTAGTCTGAGTTGGCGATTAAATTTGTACAGGTCCACCTTACTTTGAAATAAATCATGTTTATTTGTAGGTACAAAACTTAGGCCTTTTCTTAAAACCAATTGTTCATCTACCATCAGGGTGCGGGGGGAGAGGTTATATATTACCTTCTCCTTCTTAAATTCTGTCTTCCTTTGCCGCATACACTGTCCACCCCTCTGAGTAGCGGATCTCTTATCAGGTGCTTGACGCTCTTGTAGCTACTCCTAAAGGGGGGCTTGCTGATGATGAAGCACCCCTTTCCCCTGCACATTCTGTTTCACTTTGTGAAGTCAGAGACTCTCCAGAATTATCAGTATCAAATGGAAATCGATGTTTTTTTCTGAATTAAGTGAACTGTCTAGGTTTCCTTGATGTATTGGTAGCCCAGTATCATGGCTACAGACTCTTGAGACTCCTGAGGAGAAACAGGCTTAACGGGTGGTACAAACTGAGGGGGTTTAAGGAATGACCTTCTCATGAAATATTCCGGCATGCAATGTTAAAGGTAAACAAGATTTATTCAAAGACAAGGCTGTGCTGAAAAGTTCTAGATACTTAAGCATGAACTCTCCATAAGGCAAAGTTCAGATTATCACAACAAGCAGGTGTCAGGATAGTCAAGGAAGAACTAAAGTTCATATAACACAAACTAACAGGTGTGGAGTTGAACTCTGTGAGGTGATGAAGATCCGGTATGGGGCTGAGCCCCAAGACATGACAAAGATCCAGTATGAAGTGGTGCGGGGTTGAGCCCCGAGAAGTACCTGAAAATCTGGTATGGAGAGGTGCGGGGCTGAGCCCCGGGACATGACTGAAACCGGTATGGAGTTGTGCTCCAAGGTGCAAAGGAGATCTGGTATGAGGAGGTGCTGGGGTTGAGCCCCAAAACATGACAGAGGTCCGGTGTGGAAAGATGCAGGGTTGAACCCTGAAGTGCAGTAAAAATCCGGTATGGTGTTAAGCCCCAAGACTTGACAGAGGTCCAGTGTGAAGAGGTGCAGGGTTGGGCCCTGAGATGAGGCAGAGGTCCAGAGTGAAGAGTTGCAGGGTTGAGCCCTGAGATGAAGCAGAGGTCCGGAGTGAAGAGGCTTTTATGATGCAGTTGACAACTGTTAGTTGAAGGTAAACATGAAGAGAACATGAAACCAGCAAAGCTTGGCTAGTAGTACAGCGGAGACTACCAGTAGAGTTAGGTTTAGTATTGCAGCAGAGAGTTCAGTAGCAGAGCTGGGATATGTAGTGCCATCAAGTATTTGTAGCAGAACCGGGCAAAGAGAGCTAACAGCATATATCGAGTACAGCGAGGATCTGACAGGAGTCCAAGGAAGAACCTGAAGGTAACATTGCACAGACAACAATGCTCAGTTAGTACAGACTTTGATACCAGATGCATGAAATCCATTGAAAGTGTTAAAGCATGTGACCCAGACAGAACCATGTTTGGAAAAGCAAGTAATCACAGACCCCAGCAAGCAGACGATGCCCAATGAATAGAGGATCACTTTAACTCTGTATACTCCATGCGATACATGCCAGCAGCCCAGAAGGATACTCCAGCGACCACAACAGAAACTGGGCAAGTGTAGTTTATCTTTAAACAGCGATACAGTTCGGGTTCTGACAGTACCCCCCTTTTTTGGGTGATCTCCGAATACCCACCAGGCTTACGAGGAAATTTAGATTGAAAATTATATATCAGTCTAGGAGCATGGACATTAGAAGCTTTTACCCATGACCTCTCCTCTGGACCATAACCTTTCCAGTCTACCAGATATTGCAATTGATTTTGATGCTTACGTGAATCCAGAACCTTATTAATTTCAAATTCCACTCCTCGAGCAGTTGATACAGGAGGTATTTTAGGCAATCTCTCATGAAATCGATTAAGGATCAATGGTCTAAGCAGAGAAACATGAAAGAAATTAGGCATACGCATGGTAGGTGGTAACTGTAACTTACATGCCACTGGATTGATAACTTTCTCGATACGGAAAGGTCCAATGTACCGAGGAGCAAACTTCATGGTAGGTACTTTAAGTCGCAAATTTCTAGTAGATAACCAGACACGATCACCGACAGAATACTTAGGAATGGCTGAACGTCTTCTGTCAGCAAAAATTTTGTATCTATGAGACGCCTTTTTAAGTGACTTATGTACCTGTTTCCAAATTTTAGAAAAGTGCTGGAGAGTAGCTTTGCCTTCTGGAACATCCACAGTGGGAACAGATCGAAGTTCAGGAATCCGATGGTGCAGACCGTAGTTGGCATAGAATGGACTTATACCTGTAGCAGAAGAATAATGAAAATTATGAGCAAACTCCGCCCAGGGTAGAAGATCTATCCAGTCATCTTGAGATGAAGAAAGGTACAGTCTCAAGAAAGTCTCCAAATCCTGGTTCACCCTATCGGTTTGTCCATTTGACTGAGGATGATATGCTGAAGAAAATTTAAGTTTAATTTGTAACGATGAACACCGAGCCCTCCAAAAACCAGCGACAAACTGAACAACTCGGTCAGAAACTATTTCAGAGGGAAGTCAGTGAACACGGAATATTTCTTTGATAAAGATTTGTGCCAACTTAGTGGCTGATGGAATTCATGCTAAAGGACAAAAATTGGCCATCTTGGTAAACCGATCCACCTCTACCCAGATAACTACATCCCTTGGACTCAGGGAGGTCAGTAATAAAATCCATAGAGAGATGGGTCCATGGTTGAGTGGGACTGGGTAATGTATGGAGAGGACCCACTGGAGCATGACGAGGAGATTTATGTTGTACACACTTGGAGCAAAAATGTATAAACTCTTGAATATCTTTTTTCATAGAAGGCCACCAATATGACCGTTGAAGGAAAGTGTACATTTTATGGGTGACCTGAGTACTGTGAATTATGAGCCCAAGAGAGAAGTTTACCTTGTAACTCAGGCACCACCAATGTCCTTCCAGGAGGTGGATCCAGAGAAATGGAAGTTGAAGAAAAGGCCAGAGGATTTATTATAGGATACCTTTGATCTTCAATTTGTTCTTTCTCCTCCAACATCAAGCGAGAAAGCACATCAGCCTTCTTATTCAGCGAGCCAGGGTGGTACCTGAGAACAAAATCAAAACAAGAGAAAAAAAGTGCCCAATGAGCTTACCGTGGGTTTAAACAATGTGCTGATTTTAAGTATGACTGATTTTTATGATCCGTAAAAATGGTGAGTGGATGTTTTGCACCTTCCAGCAAATATCTCCATTCTTCTAAAGCCAATTTAATGGCTAAAAGCTATTGATCCCCAATGGAATAATTACTCTCTGTACTAGAAAATTTTCGTGAAAAAAAACCACAGGCTACTGTTTTCCCATCAGCAGCCACTTGGGACAATATAGCTCCTACTCCATAAGCCGATGCATCCACCTCCAAGATAAATGGTTTCTCAACATTCGGCTGAACCATAATTGGAGCCACTGAAAATGCATCTTTAAGAGTCTGAAAGGCAGCAAGAGCCTCTGGGGACCACACTGCAGGATTAGCCCCTTTTTTAGTCATGGCTGTAATTGGGGCCACAATCGTACAAAATGCTCTAATAAACTTCCTATTGTAATTAGCAAAACCTAAGAATCTCTGAATAGACTTTAAGGAAGTGGGCAAAGCCCAGTCTTGTATGGCCTTAAGTTTCTCAGGGTCCATCTGAAGTTCGGTACCAGAGATAATATACCCCAAAAAGGGTATGACCGGGACCTCAAAAACACATTTGGAGATCTTACCATAAAGTTTATTGGCTCGGAGACGACTTAGCACTTCCTTAACATGAATGCGATGGTCAGAGAGACTCCTGGAAACAATTAAAATATCATCAAGATAAACAATAACAAACTGGTAAAGTATATCTCGGAAAATCTCGTTCACAAACTCCTGGAAAACTGCAGGAGCATTACATAAGCTGAAAAGGCATAACAAGGTTTTCATAATGACCATTTCGCATATTAAACACAGTTTTCCACTCATCACCTTCTTTTATCCTGATCAAATTATAGGCCCCCCTTAAGTCAAGCTTGGTAAACAGTCGTGATCCCTTGACCCTATCAAAAAGCTTGGTGATAAGGGGTAAAGGATATTTGTTCTTTACTGTAATCTTATTTAGACCTCGAAAGTCAATACAAGGATGGAGTCCTCCATCTTTTTTTTTACAAAAAAGAACCCTGCTCCAGCAGGAGATGAAGAGTGCCTAATAAACCCCTTACGCAGATTCTTTTGGACATATTCCGTCATGGTTTGAGTCTCCAGAATGGAGAGAGGATATACTCAGCCTCTGGGTAGTGTTTTACCCGGAATCAATTCTACAGGACAATCTCAGGGACGATGTGGCAGGAGTACATCTACAGCCTGCTCAGAAAAAATGTCAGCAAGCTCGTGATAGGGCTGTGGAAGAGAAGGTGGAATATCAATTTTAAGTTTAGCTAGTCGGACAACAGGAGTCAAAAAATTCAATTTACATTTTGGACCCCAGGAAAGAATTTGAGAACCAGTCCAATCAATATGTGGGTTATGAAGAGTTAACCATGGTAATCCAAGGACTACATCATACACAGAAGTAGGGAGTACCAAAAACTCTAAGGTTTCCTCATGAAGAACTCCAATCCTCAACTTTAACAACTTAGGGCCTGATTCAGACCCACTCGCGAGCGGCTGTCCGCTCGCAAGTGGGTCGATGGTCTGCACTGAGCATGCGCACGACGGAGGGAGCTCCGTCGTGCGCATGCGCCAGACACGACAAGCGAAGGACTTTCCTTCGCTCGTTGTGTCCGATCAAAGGGGGCGTGCTGTCAATGTTGATTGACAGCACGCCCCCTTTGGTGGGCGTGCCGGGGACGTGCCTCCCTGACGGGGGCGTTCCCACGGGAACGCCTCCCGTCAGAAGCCGGCCCACTGACATCACTAGTGATGTCAGTGGGAGTGATTTTGGCTCTGATAGAGCCAAAATCACTCCGGAGCTTGCGGTTGAAAACCTCAACCGCAGGCTCCGGCTCGCAATTTCGATGGTCGCGATGGTCACGACCATCGCGGCCATCAAAATGCACGCTCGTATAGCCTGTGGGTGGTGACCCACAGCTATACGAGCGTCCAGGAGGACGCTCCATGAAAATGGAGCCCGGCCCTCATTCAGAGCGTGCGCTCTGCTCAGAGCGTACGGCTCTGAATGAGGGCCTTAGTTTGATGTGTCACACTTCCATTAGTAATCTTAGTCCCATTCACTGCAGAGAGGGATAGAGGACAAGGCAGCTTGGTAACAGGAATCTGCAATTGTTGAACTAAAGATGATGAAATAAAATTACCAGCCACTCCAGAATCTATTAAAGCAGAAAACACTTGACACGGCGAACAGACATCACCAATAATAACAGGTATTAAACAATCTTGTTTGGAGGGAATTTTAGCGAGCACCCCTAGTTTGACTTCCCCTCCATCAACTAGGGGTGACCGTTTCCTGGCCTTACAGCACATTTAATCAGAAAGTGCTCAGGAGAAGCACAGTACAAACACAAATTAGAATGTCTTCTACATTGTTTCTCTACCTCAGATAACCTGGACTTATTAATTTGCATAGGTTCATCAGTTATACCATGAGATGAGCGAACCTGTAGAAGAGCAGTCTTAGAGTGATCACTACGACCTCTTTGAACCCCTCACTCACGCATCCGCAAGTCAATTTTAATAGTTAGAGAAATCAACTCATCAAGTTTCTCAGGAAGATCCTGTTACCAACTCATCTTTTAGTCTCTCAGAAAGACCATTCCAATATGCAGCTCTTAATGCCTCATTATTCCACTTAAGTTCTGCAGCTATAGTCTGAAAGCGAACCACATACTGACCAACTGGAGACGTCCCTTGTTTAACCCACAGGATATCCACAGATGCGGCCACCGATCTTCCGGGTTGATCAAATATCCTCTTAAAGGCACAAATAAAGGCTTGATAATCAGACAATAAGGCATCATTCCTCTCCCACAATGGGGAGACCCATTCAAGAGCAGTACCAGACAACAATGAAATAATATAAGCCACCTTAGTACGATATGTAGAAAAGTTTTGTGGCAATAACACAAAATGTATCTTACATTTATTTAGAAATCCTCTGCAGGCTTTGGGATTACCATCAAAATGAGTTGGAGTGGGAAGTCGCAGATGGGAGGCGGAAGCCAAAGGGGTAACCACAGATGCATTTGTATCAGGAATTTGGAGTTAATCCAAACGAGTAGAAAGATCCTGTAAACATTGCAAAACTTGAGTTTGAGTATTTTCCTGTATTTCAAGATGAGTGGTCAAACCCTGAAGCATCTGTACCCTAGAAGCCTGTTCCAGATCCAAGTTCATTTTATGGTCTGTGCAAACTGTCATGGCTACAGACTCTTGAGACTCCTGAGGAGATACAGGCTTAACAGGTGGTACAAACTGAGAGGGTTTAAGGAATGACCTCATGAAATAGCACCAGCACGTAATGTTAAAAGTAAACAAGATTTATTCAAAGACAAGACTGTGCTGAAAAGTTCTAGATACTTAAGCATGAAGTTTCCATAAGGCAAAGTTCAGATTATCACAACAAGCAGGATAGTCATGCAAGAACTAAAGTTCATATAACACAAAGTTCATATCATACCAACTAACAGGTGCGGAGTTGAACTCCGTGAGGTAACAAAGATCCGTTATGGGGCTGAGCCCCAAGACGTGACAATGATCCGGTATGAAGTGGTGTGGGGTTGAGCCCCAAGACGTAACTGAAAATCCGGTATGGAGCAGTGTGGGATTGAGCCCCGGGACGTGACTGAAAGCAGGTATGGAGTTGGGCCCCAAGGTGCAAAGGAGATCCGGTATGAGGAGGTGCTGGAGTTGAGCCCCAAAACGTGACAGAGGTCCGGTGTGGAAAGGTGCAGGGTTGAGCCCTGAAGTGCAGTGAAGATCCGGTATGGGGTTGAGCCCCAAGACGTGACAGAGGTCCAGTGTGAAGAGGTGCAGGGTTGGGCCCTGAGATGAAGCAGAGGTCCAGAGTGAAGAGGTGCAGGGTTGAGCCCTGAGATGAAGAAGAGGTCCAGAGTGAAGAAGCTTTTATGATGCAGTTGACAACTGTTAGTTCACACACTAGTGTGCCGCGAGCGGTTCCCAGGTGTGCCACGATGATCCGATCCCGAGTTCCCAAGTGTGCTGCTGCAATCATTATTACCGGACTTGAACAGCGCTGGGATTTACTAGGCGCCCAGACGTGACGCGACCCACAACCTATGACTCATAGGTCACGCATGTCACGTCGCCTTACCACCTGCCCAGTGCTGCTCCTCGCCTGCCTTCCCACCCACCCAGGCCAGCACTGCTCCTGCTCCAGCTCCAATGCTCCGTAACATAGAAAGACGGGCACTCTGACAGTCCCTCTGCATAAACTGCTGCCACTGAAGGAGGGAGAGGAGAACAGAGCTCCTTCAAAGTAGGGGCCAGTGCATTTTTATTTATTTTATTACTGTGGGGGACAATGTGGGTGTAATTACTATGGGGCCAAAGTGTTTGTTTTATTACTGTGGGGGCCAACGTGTGTGTAATGTCTGTACTGTGGGGGCCAATGTGTGATTACTGTACTGTGGGGGACAATGTGTGATTACTGTACTGTGGGGGCCAATGTGTGTGATTTCTGTACTGTGGGGGCCAATGTGTGATTACTGTATTGTGGGGGCCAAGGTGTGATTACTGTACTGTGGGGGCCAATGTGTGATTACTGTACTGTGGGGGCCAATGTGTGATTACTGGACTGTGGGGGCCAATGTGTGATTACTGGACTGTGGGGGCCAATGTGTGTGATTACTGGACTGGGGGGGCCAACGTGTGTGTAATGTCTGTACTGTGGTTGAGTGTAATTACTATGGAGGACAAGTACAGTAGGGGACAATTCTTTATTACTGCAGGGGCCATTTTTTGCTGTAGGGGCAGCAATGTGTGAGTTTGTTTTTCTGTGGGGGCCAATGTCAGTGCTTTTTTTCTGAGGGGCCAATATGTGGGTATTTTTTTCCCGTCGGGGCCAATGTGTGTGTTTTTTCCCATGGGGGCCAATGTGTGTCTTTTTTTCCCCGGGGAGGACTGATGGTGTGCCCCAGCAATATTAAAATCTTGTTCGGTGTGCCGCGAGTTAAAAAAGGTTGAAAATCTCTGTGTTAGTTGAAGGTAAACATGAAGAGACCATGAAACGGCAGCAAAGCTTGGCTAATAGTACAGTGGAGACTATCAGCAGAGTTAGGTTTAGTATTGCAGCAGATAGTTCAGTAGCAGCGCTGGGATCTGTAGTGCCATCAAGTATTTATAGCAGAACCGGGCAAAGAGAGTCCACAGCATATATCAAGTACAGCGAGTATCTGGCAGGAGTCCAAAGAAGAACCTGAAGGTAACATTGCACAGACAACAATGCTCAGTTAGTAACAGACTTGATACCAGATGCATGAAATCCACTGGAAGTGTTAAAGCATGTGACCTAGACAGAACCATGTTTGGAAAACCAAGTAATCACAGACCCCAGCAAGCAGACGATGCCCAATGAATAGAGGATCACTTTAACTCTCTGTATACTCCAAGCGATACACGCCAGCAGCCCGGAAGGATACTCCAGCGACAACAACGGAAACTGGGCAAGTGTAGTTTATCTTTAAACAGGGAGACAGTTCGGGTTCTGACACCCAGCTATACACTTGTTTCTCCTCATAGTCCCGATTCACAATAGCGAGTTTATTTTTTTTAAATTGAATCAGTTCCATTTTATATTTGTTGACCTGAACCTGCAACTTATCCAACCAATCACATGTTTTATCCTCAGAGTACAGAGATGTTGACTTTCAAAGGTTTTTATTTTTTCTTTGATGATGTTAAGTTCTCGTGTTGATTCTTCAATTACCAGAAGAATGAGATCAAAGGAAGCTCTATTTAGAATTGCAGCCCATTTCCTGCAAAATTCATAATTATGTCTCCCAATCGTAGGAATATTATGTATCCTAAAGCCACGTGGTATCTTCTTTTCTTTAAAATAATCTGATAGTGTTACCCAGAGCCATAACTAGACTTTTGGTGCCCTGTGCCAGAAAGAGCATTGGTACCCCCTTCATTTTTCACAGGGACATAATGCACCCAAAAAAGGGGAATGGCCTCATGGGAAGGGCCAGGGAAGAGATAGGGGAGGGCAGGAGATGAAATAAGAGGAAGTTACAAGTGAGAATGATAATAATCCAGTTCACATTTTTTTTATTTAAATAATGAAAAATAATGTTGAGCAGATTCTTCCCCTGCAGTTGCTTCAAAATTCTCTGTATATAATAATTAATTTGTCTTCTCATCCGTAAAAGCATGAATATCTCCCACTGGCAAATCCACCTCCTGTAGTTCCAGATTACTGACTTGGATAGTACTCTGTGACATCACTACTCCAAAAAAAACCACACCGTGAGAAAAAATAATTAGAAAAACAAAAAGGAAAAACATAAATGGGTCGAGGACAAAAGATATTGTAGCTTGACTGGAGTGTGCCTTAGCAAAATGTACTGAAAGTACAAATACAGCAGTCCAACCACTCGGCACTAACACCTAAACACACTTCAACAATGGTTGGTGCCCTCCTTCAGAGAAATATAATAGCATAGATGAAGGATTCAGACGGCACTCGACCAGTTAAACCAAAAAATGAAGACACAAATACAACGCAAGTCTGAGTCAATGTTTCAATTCCACTTTAAGAACTTTCATCAGGACATAAAATATAAATAAAACATGCACTTACCTACATACCCTTCACCTTCACCCAAATGTGTACTGCAGAGGCTCTCACACAATAACGCCCGTCAGTGCCGTCCCGGAGCCCAGTTGCAGCCTGACTGACGTCATCAGTGGGAGTGTAGTTGCTAGGTGACAAAAGCAACAATTCAAGCTCTGTGTAAAACAATAATAACAGTGACTAATATGTACACCAAGCGTTAAGCAAGGGATCATCAATGGGAGGCTGTACCATAACCAAACTATACATCAACAAATATTTCTATAATAATATGAACACAGGAGTCTCCTATCAGAAGAAACATATATACATATACATAAAGTTCAGTAAACTTACAACATGAAACAATGTATCCATTGGATAAGCCTGTGAAAACAAAAACCCGTCCAATAACCGTGAACAGATATACCTTCAGAGAGTTAAAAAAAAAAGGGGACCAGCAGACCTATCACATAACTAACACAATATCAGTTTTAAATATAGATATGGAACATCAAAGGAATCATGGCATTTAACACATAGCAAGAAATTTAAGTCAAAGGATACGGTGTTTCAGATTAAACAGTTCAAGTGGCACTGTTCATTTAACCCTTTAGGTTTCATGGTTTCCAACTTATGGATCCAACGTGCCTCCTTTTGTAACAGCAACCTTTATCTATCCCCTCCACGATGATTCTCAGGGATATGGTCAATAATTTTGTATCTTAGAGAGCTAAGGCTATGCTTGGCCACAGGTTGATTAGATAATTTCCCTTCAATGGCCATACGGATAGCACTCCTGTGCAGCACCATCCTTTCTTTGAACTGTAATGTGGTTTTCCCAATGTATAGGTATGCACAAGGACAACGAATAAAATATACCACGAACTTACTGGTACAGGCCAAACACTTTTGAGATGCTATGCATAGCATTAGCTCTCTATATATGTTTCTTCTGATAGGAGACTCCTGTATTCATATTATTATAGAAATATTTGTTGATGTATAGTTTGGTTATGGTACAGCCGGCCATTGATGATCCCTTGCTTAACGCTTGGTGTACATATTAGTCACTGTTATTATTGCTTGTATTGTTGCTTTTGTCACCTAACAACTACACTCCCACGGATGACATCAGTCAGGGTGCGACGGGGCTTCGGAACGGCGCTGACGGGCGTTATTGTGTGAGAGCATCTGCAGTACACATTTGGGTGAAGGTGAAGGGTATATAGGTAAGTGCATGTTTTATTTGTATTTTATGTCCTGATGAAAATTCTTAAAGTGGAATTGAAACGTTGACTCAGACTTGCGGTGTATCCGTTTCTTATTTTTTTGGTTTAACTGTTCAAGTGCTGTCTGAATCCTTAATCTCTGCTGTTATATATATATATATATATATATATATATATATATAAAATTATTTGACTTTTAACATGTATAAGTGTAAACACAGAAGACTTTATGATACATGGCTACAGGGATTAGAACAAGATAAAGAGACCTTTACATACATACATACATACATACGTGACAGAAATATAATGTGAGTGTCTGTCTAATTACGTGAAGGAAAACAACAGGCAGGAATAGAACCATCAACCAAAAATAATCTATGTATATGGTCACTCTAGACTAATTACATAGAAATACAGCGCTAGTCACTTTTTATCTTTGGATTTCTAGTGGCCCTCTCTAAGCTGATCTGTGTCTGCGGACTCACTGCATCTGCGACATCACCACCTAGCTGCCTCCATCTGCTTCCAGGTCATCTTGGCACCATTGCTGCCCCTCGGCCCTCAAAGCTGCACCTTGGCACCAGTTACGAACCTTGGCCCTTAAGGCCACACTTTGGCCCTTAAGGCCTCACCCCATCACAGTGTTGCACCTCTGCCCTTAAGGTCACATCTTCACTTTCAAAGCCGCACCTCTGCCCTCAAGGCAGAGGTGCCGCATCTCGGCCCTCAAGACCGCACCCCGGCTCTCAAAGCTGCACGCCTTACTCAGTTGGTACCTTAGTTGATAGCTTAGTTGAACAGGAATCCAAAGCCACTTCTAAGAAATAAAGGGCCTGATTCAGAGCCGGACGCAAATGGCCGATCGTTCGTTCGGCGTACGTGCCGAAATATGTAAATTTAAGCGCTCGCACGTAATTTAAAACGCACCTAAAATTCCACCCCAAAGACTACTGACCCCTCCTCTACCTAACGAGCAAGCCAAATAGCGAGCGTACATCCCCAATGTGGCTTGCAGGAAACGCACGCACAAGTACAAACCGGAAGTGGGCCTGTCAGATTCCGATTACCTGCTCGTTTATTCTGCCTACCTCCCTCAATCGTATCATGCCAATCAATATCTCAATTAGCTTAATTGCTCTTCACATGATTTTTTTGTTTTTTTTGACATGCAATAAACTTTACTCTTGTCCGTGTTTGTGTTTACCCGCAGAATACGTACGGTTTAAACATTAGCTTTCATTTGTCAAAATACATGTTTGAGCCAATTATCCATTTGTTTTCTGTGTTTTTACCCACGCATATTTTACTGGGTTCATTTCTTTATTTAAATTAGCTTATGCATGTCACTGCATCAAGCCTATCATAACTCTCAATAGATTTTTGGCCCTGTCGAACACATGACTCATACACTAACCAATAGAATGGGTCCTGTTAATTACCCAAATACATTAGCCAATCAAAATTATTTTCTGGTCTTTATTAAAACTGTTTTATTAAAAATACACCATTGCCATCATGAGAGCCTCTGCATTCACCAAGCGCGAGCTCCTGGTATTAACAGAGGTGATGGACAGGTGGATCACCAGCCAGCCTCCCCCCATCACCAATCGTGAAAAGCATTCCGCATATGCGGAGGTACGTGGACGCCTGCGTTCCTTCGACTCACGCCGCCAGATCAGCCAACTGGAGCGCAGGTGGTCCGACCTTCAACGGCGGACGCCCCGCTTGCTGGCATGCTTTTGCATACAGATAGCGGAAAGTAAGTTTATTTGACTTTGGTTTTCATGTTTATCTTTGTGGCCCTAACTGCATGTGCATGTTTTCTTGTATGGCCTATTTATTCTTTGTACTCATATCTGCATGTGCATGTTTTCATGTATGGCCTGTTTATTCTTTGTACTCATATCTGCATGTGCATGTTTTCTTGTATGACCTGTTTATTCTTTGTACACATATCTGCATGTGCATGTTTCCATGTATGGCCTGTTTATTCTTTGTACTCATATCTGCATGTGCATGTTTTCATGTATGGCCTGTTTATTCTTTGTACTCATATCTGCATGTGCATGTTTTCTTGTATGGCCTGTTTATTCTTTGTACTCATATCTGCATGTGCATGTTTTCTTGTATGGCCTGTTTATTCTTTGTACTCATATCTGCATGTGCATGTTTTCATTTTTTGGGGTTCAACAATTAGCGTTTAACTAGGTGATGTTCTAAACTAACCTCAATTTGTTTTCCATCATTTAGGGGCAGAGCGAAGACTACGGCGTCATCGCCGTCAAAGATGGTGCTCTCGTCCCCTCTCCCCAACCCCCAGCCAAACCTTCTCTACCCAAAATACCCAAAATTCCCCCTCCTCCCCAGCCTGCCCAGACCCTGTCGCCCATCCCTCTGTGCTACTTCCCCTCTATCCCAATTCCCCCTCCCCTCAAACCACCCCTCTCTTGACCACCCCATCGCCGGAATCGGTCATCACCCCTCCCACCTCCTTGGGAAATTTGGCCACCTCCGAGGAGGACGAGGGAGTTGTTTCGGGCCAGCCGTCATTCAGAACGGTATGTTTCCCTTTTATCCTTTTTTGTTGTTGAAAATGTGTTGATCTAATCCTTTGTCTGTGCCTTTTTTTTTTTTTTTTGGTTTGCCAAAAGTTTTGTTATATATCTGTTTGTATTTACATTTTACTGCTGATTTCCCCATCCACATATCCCACATGGCAAAACAGTCAAACTTGTCTGTCTGGTTTTTTTTTGTTTTGTTTTTATGGTTTTTTGTTTGTCCATTTTTTGGGGCTTCTGGGTTTTGTTTAAAATGTGCTTTTGGTCACACTATTGTCACTTTTTGATAACTCTCTTTTGCTTGTGTTTTTTTGGAGATTCTTAAATTATGGATTCATTGTAGTAAGCCCCACAATTTTCTAACCCACAGAGGACCAGAGGAGTTTGGCGGACCTAGCCGGTTGCGTACAAGTGATGCGGGGGCACGTGATCGGCCTGCTGGTGGTCCTGGATCGTATGGCAGGGATCCTGCGTCCCTAATTTTTTTATTTTATCCGCAAATTAGTTTTCAGAATTAAAAAGTTAAATTTTGAGTTCAGCCTCATTCCTTGTCTCCAAATCTTAGATTGTTTAAACTTACATAAGTAGACTCTTGCAGCAAGTATTTGCAACTAATGTCACTAAGATTGTGTTTTGTTGATTTTTAGAAAACAGGCACATGAAACAGCTAACACTAACAATCGGTTTGGCTCGTTTTTTTTTTTTTTCCTTTTTTCACTTTGAAAATGTTACAAGTTCCAATTTTGGGGGAAACCTGCTTAGGCCGAGATTCCAAAGCATACTGATTCTACATAATACCTTTTGGTGTTGGTTTGGACCCAGAAAGCATAGTTAAATAATGTGCAAATTGCGACATTACAGGATTAACCCTTAAGCAAATTTAACGTGGATGAACCTGCTTACACTTGCTTGTAATGTTCAAGAAAATTTTTGGAATTACAAAAGCAAAAAATTTATTCACCACATAAACAAAAAACAAAAATGTTGGCTCACAAACAATACACACAGTGATAACAAAATGTAAAAACCATCAAACACCATAAGAAAAATTTAAAGAAAAATCAAGAACTGGTTGACGAATGAGCATGCCAACATGATTCCACAAATGTTGCATTTCAATATTGGGTCCAGAATATATATCCAATGTGTCCCCATGAAGGTTTGTTTTGGGTAGCAGGAAGTAGTCATCGTTTCAGTCCAAAAGATTATGAAATAAAACACAAGATGGGAAATAATAAACCAATTAATTTGATGGTCTCAAAAAATCCTTACCACATTGTGTCAAAGAACTTCTTTTGTGCCAATAATTACCTAAAATATCTGGCCACCACATCATCGCGTATGGCCCCCCCACATACTGACCTCCGACCAACCTCGGGGGGGCCATCCTCAGGCAAGGCATCCTCTGGCTGCATTGGGACTCCACTCCTTATGGCGATGTTGTGAAATATCCCACACAGGACCACAATTTTCGAAACCATATCCGGCAAATACATGAGTTTGCCACCAGAGAGGCGGAGGCATCTGAATCGGCCTTTTAAAAGGCCGATACAGCGCTCCACCACTTGCCTGGTGGCTGTAAGTGTGGAATTAAAATTACTTTGTGGCCCTGGTGTGGGAGCCAAATAAGGAGTGAGCAGCCAGGGCATGCAAGGGTAGCCACTGTCTCCTGTGAAAAAGAAGTGACAACATCAGGAACACTGTGTATCAAGCTTAACATTGGTATGTACTAAAGGTCTCCACTTACCCAGAAGCCACGCATCACCAGCTTGTAGGTTGTCTAATTTTTGCCATATCCCTGATTGCCAGATGACGAATGAGTCATGTGCACTCCCGGGTAATTTTGCATTCACGGACAGGATCTGGAGGGAGGCATCACATACCACCATTACATTCAGTGAGTGATAGTGTTTGCAGTTCCTAAAAATGGCCTCCAGCCGTGCTGGAGGCTGAAGTGGTATGTGAGTACCATCCACAACCCCTATGATGTGTGGGAAGCCAGCTATTTGGTAAAAATTGGCCTTTACCACACTGAGGGCACCCATATCCAAAGGCATTTTAATAAAATGATGGAGATGCTTGAAAAGGGCCTCCATCACTGCCCTCAGGATCCTGGAAAAGGAGGATTGGGATATTCCCGCAACTATTACCACCGTGGTTTGAAAGGATCCTGAGGCACAGAAATGTAACACCGCCATAAATTGCGTAAGTGGTGGTATTGCTGTAGGACTGTCAATTTGCCGCTCAAGATCACTCTCTATTAATGAGAGAGTGTCTATGATGATTTGGGGCGGAAGACGGTAGCGTCTTAACACCTCATCATCGGGCATTCCAAAAAGGGTGACACGTGTTCGATATATCTGGGGCCTTGCACACCTACAATGCCTATGCCTGACGAGATTGAGGTTGGTCGGCTTCCGGGAGCATGGCCACAACAATCCGACCAAGATCAACCTGAAATGGCAAGAATTGAATGTAAGGTTTGTTTGCCCCCCAAAAAAATAAAAAATACTTATCTTTACGATACAATCCAATGATGCTTACATGCCGGGGTATTGTCATGATTTAACAAGCCTAAAAAACAAAATACCCAAACAATGAAAAAATGTTGCGTGGCTATTTAGGATTCTTAATTTGGTAAAAGACAAAACATAAAAGGGGATAAACACACATTTCTCCAAAGAGCAAAACGACAGTGCGCAGACTTCCACAATTTGGGGCCCAAAAAACAAACAAGATTGCTAACGGTAAATCTCACCCAATTTAACTACAGAAAATAAGCAGACAAAAATGCGCTAATTAGTTCGCAATTACAATACAGAAAATAAGCAGACAAAAATGCGCTAATTAGTTCGCAATTACAATACAGAAAATAAGCAGACAAAAATGCGCTAATTAGTTCAGACATTTAGGAAACACAAAACCAATGGTAAAAACTGTAAGGGGAACAAAAGTTGCGAAAAAAATTACATGAACATTTAACAAACAAGTGAAAATCCAAACTTACCAATACAGGATATATAAGTCATCGGACAAAAAGGTTGTTGGGGCAGAGCCAAAAGAAACCTACAAAAGAATAATTGTGAAAAAATTAGAGAACAAAATAAAAAAAAAAGAAGGATAGCCAAATTGAACAAAAGGAAGATGGCAAAAAACTTACCAAAAAAATACACCACAAATAAAAGAACCACACCAAAAAAAGCGAACAGAAAGATAAACTCCAAAAAAATGCACAGAAACAAACGCCAAACACCGCCAAATACAATTCCCGCCAACAATCCACTCCGACCAACGTACCCTCCAACAACCAACACCCGCCACCTAGACTCGAGACGGCGAAAGCCATAAATAGTGTTTATTTTCCCGCTCAAATTAAGGAGGGATCATAGGAACGCACAATCAATGATGCGGCCGAATAATAAGGACGCATGTATAAATACGTCACGACCAAAAAAAACGGTCTGGTGTATTTCTTGTTTTGGTATAAGAAATGGCTACAGACCAGCCAAACAATGGCCAAGAGGCGGCCGGTAAGTTTTTCAGGCATTTCCAAACAAGGATTGTTTGGAGACAGAATATAGTGAAAGTTTGCACGCTACAATTTCTCAATTTTTTGGAAAATAGGTGTGGAGGATGACATGGAAGAGGCTGCTGGGCCCAGTATTCCGGGCAAAGCAGGGAAAAAAAAAAGGCAGCCACAATTCACAAGAAAGGAGATGGAGGTTTTGGTTCAGAAGTGTGTGGACATCCTGCCACAGGCAGACAGGAATATGGGTGCAAGCCAGAAGTGGAGAATGTGGGAGGAGATAGCCAGTGCTGTCAATAGGGTGGGTGATTATGTCCATCTAGCCCGGGATGTCAAACGGCGGTAAGTAAAAACTTGACCCCCCCCCAAAAAAAGATTGAAATAATGCAGGAATAATGGCTACTTTTTCACCCACAGATGGCAAGACTTCAAATATCGCCTGAAACAAAAAATGGCTGACAGGGCTAGGCATGCAAGGGGGACAGGTGGGGGTCCCACCCCTGTGTCATTGGAGTTTAATGATTTGGAAGAGCTGGCACAGGGGTGTGTGCAGGATGTGGAGGTGTTTGGCGTGTCCAACATGGATACGGACATGCCAGACTTTGCGGCTCCTCATGTTGTCCCAGGTAAATGTTGTGATGTAACCAACTCTGAAATGTTATTGTGACAATATGTAGATTGTAATGTCCTCTTTTCTCTTTTTTCTCACAGAGACACAGGCGGATGAGTCTGCTCCAGAGGGGAGCCTTGGCCGCAGAATTTCTGCTGGCTCTGCAGGGGAGGAACCAGTACATCTGGCTGAGGACCCTGCAGAAGCCAGTCCTGGGCAATCCCCCTCGCAGGCAGTGGCACTCCTCACAGAACTCAATTTTAAATCGGATTGCCATACGGAGATTCTGCAGAGGATGGAGGCCAGTCTGCTATGGGTGGCTGAGGCCCTGGAGCAAAATGCGGCGGCCAAAGTGACCATTGGTCAGGCCCTGGCTGAAAATACCAGGGCCAACATCTGAATCGCCAATGCCCTGGAGCAGCTCGTTCGCCAGCACATGGTGGAGCCGACCTCCCTTCCTGCCGGAACATCAGGATCCTCCACCTCTGGCACAACAACAGCCATTCCTCCAAATGTGCCTAGCCCTGTGCCTAGTCCAGAGGCCACAACATCTGCCTCTGGACAGGCCAGCCAGAGGACATCCCAGAGCCGGTCTGGCGCCCACCCTACCCCAGCCAAACGGGGAAAGAAACGATGACAGCACTGGCTACTTTGCCCACACACCTTCTGTGCTTGCCCCATATTCTTTTCTGGCCAAAACTTCCCTCTCCTTTCTTGTGAATTGTTTTTAATATTTTTATTGTTTTTGTGCAAAAAATATCATTTAAACCAAAAATATGTGTCAAATATTAGTGGGTAAAAAGGACCCCAAAAATGTACGTGACAATGCACATGATTTGTTTAAAAATGTGTTTGGCAAATAAAACCTACAAATTGTTCTCAACTGTATTGTGACATTAATTGACAATTGTTTTATAGTTAATTCTGTCCCACAAGGGAAAAACGAAATCTGAGTTTGGGACTTTCAAAAAATCAAGGGTTAAAACAAAATGTTACTTTAAAAAACACTTTGGAATAAATGTTAAAAAAAAACAGACCAATGCAAAAGGTTACAATATACACAAAGATGATTACAATATTGTTACAAAATGCAAAAATACTAACCAAATTGTAAAATACATTACTACCAAAAAAAGCTAATTGATTGTTTGATTGTGTAATCCTGAAATTAGCAGCCGAGAATTTCAGCTGCGTACGGTTTTGTGCTATTACAAAGTGAAAAAAAAACAAGCTGGTTTTCAATCCAAAGTTGATTGTTTAACTGACAAGCCGTGATAAATCGATGAAACATCGTGGAGGCCCGGGCAAAAGGACAAGGCCATCGCCATTGTGGTCGAGTAATCCAGACCCTAAGCTGTGCGAGCAGTTTGAACGGAAAGAGGATCAGCCAGTGACGTATGAGTTGGTACGAACACATTGGACGTTCGCATGAGCTAATTTATGTACGCCCCAAAAACGCCTCGCCACGCCTGCGTTTTCCCATCTCCACCCCCGTCACCGCCCAAAAACGGCCTGTTCTGTCAATCACATTGGACATGTCACTTCCTGTTCGCAATTTGCCGAACGAGTTAAAAAAAACAATCTGCCGTACGCACATGCGCAGTGTTAGACCGGCGCATGCGCGGTGTCACAACATCGGAACGCAATGAGCGTACTGCTGTT
The DNA here is from genome assembly GCA_031769625.1 of Taudactylus pleione. Lineage (NCBI taxonomy): Eukaryota > Metazoa > Chordata > Amphibia > Anura > Myobatrachidae > Taudactylus > Taudactylus pleione. The sequence goes on from JAUIMM010000759.1 coordinate 9,864,902, forward strand.
AACGAGCGGCTCTGAATGAGGGCCAAAATTCAGACATCAGATTTTGCAACTACAGCATTGCAACCTCCTCATTATCCACCTGGATTACTATAGTTGTCAATTGTTGATATATGGACAACATCTTGTCATTGTACTCATTTTAGTTTTGGCATGCACTCAGTTTGGTACTGTACAGTGGGCCTGATTCAGATCCGGACGCAAATCTGTGTTTTCCCGCAGTGCGTGCGAGCGGAAATATGTGAAACCATGCAATCGCATGTGTGGCCGCTCGTTACTCGGCTGCCGCCCCATATTCACCCAACTCCTCCTCTAGCTAGTATGTGACCGAATTAGCGAGTGGCCAACTCTTATTTTTATGATGGTTGCACTCTCAAAAGTAATTCCCGGAAGTAACTCGATTGGCTTGTGCTTAGTTTTCAAAGCATACATTAATCGATTACAGCCAATCATTACATTAATTTACTTAAGTGATGTCCAAATGTTGACACTAGCCTTTTTTTTCACATGTCAATAAAATGTATTGTTTTTTTTGTTTGTTTTTTTACAAAGTTTCTCCGCTGTAACCGAACGGTTTTTCTCTGCCAAGCTGTTTTTTGTTTATGTCCCTAGAATATTTGTTTTTTAGCAATGGAACTTTGGTAATCATTGTTTATTTCAAATTTGGGTATTTGTTTGCCCTTAACTTTGCTTACGCACCTAAACGCATGAAGCCAATCATAACTCTCAATATATTTTTTGGGGGGGTTCACATGACTCATACATTAACCAATCAAATTTGGCGTATGTGTTTTATGAAAGTTCATTAGCCAATCAGATTGTTTTTGTCCTTGTAATAAAACTGTATTTTGCCTTAAAAAGTCATTGCCATCATGAGAGCGAGTGCCTTCACATGCCGTGAGCTGTCAGTGCTGACGGAAAGGCACTTGGCCAATCTAGACCCCCCATCCCAAACCGAATAAAGCAGAAAGCGTACGCGGAGGTGTGGTGAAACCTCCGTGCGCTTGGCTTTCGCCGGTCCATTGGCCAGCTGTTTCAATGTTTTTACACATCTTATTTTCATATTGTACTTTGTGAATGTAAATATGCCTTAATGCAAATGCATGTGTGTTTTTTTTTTTTTTAAATAAAAACATTGTTTTCCTTTTTTAAGGATGTTTCAATTTGTGCCATATAAAGGTAATCCATATTTTCTTGTTTTTAAAAAGTATGAGAATATGTTAGGGCTAAATTAATTTTGTTGATCTTTGTTTTATTGGTGGGGTTAATTAATTATAAAATATGCTTCATTTAGGCCAAGAGCGGATACAGAGATGCCGGAGAAGGGCTGGCCAGCAACACCGACCCACTCCACCAATGGCATCCCCTGCCCACTCCTCCCAAATTACCCCTCCCTCCCCTGCCCACTCCTCCCAAACTACCCCTCCCTCCCCTGACTTACCCATCCAAATGTAAGCCAAACCTAGAATGAAACCTTTTGATAGTGGTGTATTGGCCATAATGATGTGTATACCATTTGTTTAAAGTTTTTCATTGAAACAATGGCCACATGGAGCCACTCACAAATGTGTTTTTTTATTTGGTTTTGCCTAAACACAAGTCTTTTGGCGATTCTTAAATATGCTTTCAATAACGCCATATACATTTTAAAGTGTAATTTTTTGGGGGTGCAATATTCTAAGAAAATGTAAACCCATTAAGCCTGATCAATACAAGTCTTATTGTCCTTATTTTTTAGAGGATTTATTTTCTTTGTTTTTTTTATTTTTTGGGGGTTTGTACATCAAAAATTCATAGACAAAATTCTGCATTTAGCAAACTAGATTACTTTGGTCCAAAAAGTAGCCTAATTTAATTGTGTATATGCCACAGGCCAATGCACGCCTTGTGTGGCTGGCCCTGTTTGTGTAATTTGTCAACATTGCCAATTGTATTAGTCTTCGCTCCTAATCAACATAGATTGGACTACCCACTCTTACATAGGCCTTTATCATGAGGTCATGCCTTTGAAATTAAGCTAATGTCATAATATAATGTTATGTAATGTTTGAAAGGGACGGCCTATATGCAGATTATTTGCAACACCTGCAAATGGATTACCGATTTGCCTAAGTATATAAAGATGTTTTATGGGTTATTCTGACTCTCCTTTTATACTCTTTCAACAGACCAACGGATGCTGGATGAAGCCATAATATCAGATTTGGAGGATGTTCGGACCAACTTAGGTGAAATTGAGAGTTCATTGGCCCATATTATTTATTTGTTGCGCAAAAAATAATTGTATTCAAATTTGTGTCAGTAGTTTTTTGTAAAATTTCACTGTTAATGTTTAAAAATGACTCCTTCACTGACATTAGGAAACAAGGGGAACCAATATGTTGGTATTTTGTGCATGGGTTTTGGTTTGTAAAAAACATTTCAGTTGTAACAAGAATCATTTTAGAAACTAAAAAGGATGTCATTTCAACAACATTTCTACTTGGTTAATAATAAAGCAGTAACTTTAATTTCAGTCTGGAAATGTAAAATTTAAATCAAAACATATTTACAATACACATCATGGTAGAATCTTATATTATCTCCATACTGGTTATCCCTACTACCAGTATGTACCTAATGCATTGTCGAAACCTTGTTTGGTTGTGAAATGTGTACTCCAAACCCTAAGTGATATTTTGACCTAGTTTCAACATGCTTAAAAATGGCCAACCAGATTACCTAAAACACGCATTCAAACACACACACATTTTTAGGCTTAAGTTTACACTAGGCATCAAATTATTTGGTAAATTAAAAAATTAAAAAATATAAAAATGTGGCAAGGCCCAAAAAAAAATTTTTAAAAAGACAATGTCAGAATAATCCTTTTAATGGCCTAAATGGCTTGAAAGTTTATGCTTATTAAACACAAAAGAATAGACTTATTACACCAAATCAAGAACTGTTTGAAGATGTAGCATGCCAACATGTGGTGCCAAAACATTCCAAAAAGATATTTGTCCATCAGCCATAACCAAGTTTGTTGCAAATGTGGAAATAAAGAGATTTTGAGGGTAGTATGAAGGTTGTTGGTATGTGATTGAGAAACCAAAAAAAAAAGAGAAGATAAATTAAAACACAGACAAACAATGGCAAGCAACTACACATAAATGTCCTTCTTAAACAAATTACACCAACATATACTGCAGACCAATAGAAATTTACCTGAAATAACGCAAAACAACATAATTGTGTATAGCCCCCCCTGGGCACTCTCCTACGACCTACCTCAGGGGGGCCATCCTCCAGCAAGGCATCCTCTGGCTGCATTGGGACCCCAGTCCTTATGGCGATGTTATGTAATATCCCACACAGGACCACTATTTTAGAAACCATGGCCGGCGAATGCATTAGGTCACCACCAGAATGGTGGAGGCATCGAAATCGGCCTTTTAAAAGGCCAATACAGTGCTCCACCACCTGCCTGGTGGCAGTAAGCGTGGCATTATATTGACTTTGTGGCCCTGGTGTGGGGGCCAAATAAGGAGTCAGCAGCCAGGGCGTGCAAGGATAACCACTGTCTCCTGCAGGAAATTTAAAAGAAAAAATTAACAACACGGTCAACAAGCTAATTTGAAATACAGAAAATTAGATTACAAACTTACCCAGAAGCCATGCATCACCAGCTTGTAGGTTGTTTAATTTGTGCCAAAGCCCTGATTGCCGAATGACAAAGGCATCATGTGCACTGCCTGGAAACTTTGCATCCAGGCACAGGATCTGGAGGGAGGCATCACATACCACCACTGCACTGCAGGAGGCTGAAGTAGTATGTGAGTGCCATCCACAACCTCTAGGATTTGTGGAAAGCCTGCAATTTTAAAAAAAATTAGCTTGACCACAGCAAGGGATACCATATCCAATGGCATATTAATAAAATGATGGATGTGTTTAAACATTGCATCCATCACGCACCTCAGGATCTGGGAAAAGGAGACCTGAGAAATTCCAGCCACTACTCCCACTGTGGTCTGGAAGGACCTTGAGGCACAGAAATGTAACACCAACATAAACTGCATTAGTGGTGGTATTGCTGTAGGAGTGTTAATTTCACTTTCTAGATCACTCTCTATTAATAAAAGAGTGTCTATGATAATTCTGGGTGGGAGACGGTGCAGCCTTAACACCACATCATCTGGCATTCCAAAAAGGGTGACACATGTTCTATATATCTGGGGCCGTGCACACCTCCGATGCCTACGCCTAGGAGGTAGGTCGGGGTGTGGGACCATCGCCACTATGAGATTCCCAACATCTATCTGAAATTGAGACAATAATTTTTAATGTGCATAAATTTTACAGTTTACAAAATTACTTAGCTTCTTAACAATCTGGCAGATTACAGGGTTGGGTAGGGACATCTGGACAAAATCCTACAGGTGTGGATGCCAAAAAAAATTTATAAAAAAAAAGGTCAAAATAATATTTGCAAAATTACAAAAACTGTACTTAAGCATTATTATTTGTAAAAAATAGGGTCATTTTAATTTTACCCATTTCTAAAATGGAAACACAAAATGCATGTAACACTTACAGATATGTCAACATTAATTTTTGGATTAACAAGGAAGGCTAAGGCCACTTCAAAACCACTGCATGCAGTACACAGATGTATTTTCATTATGCCTTTAAAAATTAAAGTGTTTAAAAAATAAGCCCTGGATTTGTATGAGAAATACCCAAAGTAAAAACATTGATAAAATGTGGTTATTTCAAAACCAAAAAAGCCACAGTGAAACACCATGTGTGGCCAACTTTTTGGGTTGCCTAGGACCATTAATAGTTTGCAAACACTACTTAATGAACAAAAAACAATACTCATATCATTTAACGCACATGAGATCGCATCATTGAACGCAACAATTCAAATGTTATCGCTTCAATGCACGCCTATTTTAAAAATAACGCACATGAAATCGCATCATTGAACACAACAATTCACATGTTATCGCTTCAATGTACACCCATTTTAAAAATAGCACACATGAGATTGCATCATTGAACGCAACAATTCACATGTTATCGCTTCAATGTACGCCTATTTTAACCATAACGCACATGAGATCGCATCATTGAACGCAACAATTCACATGTTATCGCTTCAATGTACGCCTATTAAAAAAAACACATGAGATCGCATCATTGAACGCACAATTCTCTGATGAATTTTACACTACTGGGAGAGTCTTTACTTTTACTTTTTTAATAATCTCATTTGGAAAACTAAATAAACCTAGAACAACAGAGTTTTCTGAATGCATTTTTTAGACACAAGACAAAACCCGTAGAAATAGCAGGCATGGTGCACACCCAAAATACAAAAAAATATAAAAATTGCCGAAAATTTAAAAAATGTGTCCTATACAACGGATTCCCTTCAAAAAACTAAGGAAACATGTTTTGGAAAACAACAATATGTGCACAGGCTGAACAAGACAAAACTAAGAATTCTTTAACATCAGTAAGTTTAACAAGAAATACATATATGCCACATCTACTTACCCCACCCACATGAAACCACAAATTCGAAAGGGAGTCTCCAAATAAAGTCTGTGTTTTCGACAAAAAAAAGCTAAATTACAAATATAATAAATTAAAAACATAACCACAACATAGGGCCACTTCAACACATGAACAGCATGTAATACACATAGGTACCTACCTTCAAGAAAACTTTGATTCAAATTCTGCCAAAAAACACCCAACTTGCCAAAAAAGCAACCAAACACCCTCAATAATGCACAATGAAAGCCAGAAACAACAGACCCATAAATATGCTGTTGTTTCCCACCCAAATCAGTCGTGAAAAAAACCCATGCACACAGCATGATGCAACAAAGCATTCTGCTTCGAACATTGATGACAAAATGTCCTTGGAGGAGCAGTAAACACAAAGCACTAATCCAACAAGTAAGTACACTCTGAAATATTTTGCCCTTGATCTTTAAAACTTTTTAGAATTTTAAAAAATAAACAAAAAAAACCCATTCTTTTTTCAAGGTGTTGAGGCAGAACCTGAGGCTGATAATGAAGAGGTTGCTGGGCCAAGCATGCAATCCCAATGCAGGAGGCGACGCCAACCCCAGTTCACAAGGAAGGAGATGGAGGTTTTAGTGCAAATGTGCATAGATAACATCACACATGCACCTCGACATATGGGGGCAACACAAAAATGGAAAATCTGGAACGACATAGCCAGTGCTGTTAATCGTAGCGGAAACTTCTACCGGTCAACCAAAGAAGTTAAAAGGCGGTACGTTAATGAACTAAACATTGTTTGTCAAAAATATTATCATTTCTAAATATTCAAAAAGGCCAAATTTAATTCAACAGATGGAGCGACTTCAAATACAGGCTCAAACAGAAGCTTGCAGATAGGGCTAGGCATGCAGGTGGGACAGGTGGTGGGCCCACCCCTTTGTAGCTCGAGCTGACTGATTTGGAGGAGCAGGCACAGGGGTGTGTGCAGGAAGAGGAGGTGTTTGGCATGTCCAATATGGACACAGACATGCCAGACTTTGTGGCTCCACATGCTGGCGCAGGTAAATTGACAACATTATTAACTGGTCTCTAAAGATTGTATTGTTTAAATGTTAAAAATATTTATTTTATTTTTTTTATTTTGTTACAGGCACAGAGGAGGAATTGTCTGCTCCAGAGGTGAGCTTGGTCCGCAGTAGATCTGTTGGTTCCGCAGGGGAGGAACCAATGGATCCACCTGGACACTATCGTTTTTGCGAGACCCAATACCCTACCACAAACTGAACGAGCAGGCAGAATTGAAACCTGCTCACACAGTGACGTGTCACTACTTCCACTCATTTTTTTTGCTCGCAGCAGATAATAAATGTATGCCCTAAAAACGGCCTTGCACGCCTGCGTTTTAACATATCCACCCCTGTCACCACCCAGAAACTGTCTATCCTGTCAATCAAGTTTCACAGCTCACTTCCTGCTCGTCCTTACGAGCGAAGCAAAAAGGACTGCAAAGTTACGGCTGCACATGCGCATAATGACCCGGGCGCATGCGCGGTAACAAATTATCGAATGCGTACAAGCGAGCAGATGCTTGCGACTGGCTCTGAATCAGGCCCACTGTACAGCTCAGGTTTATCCTCTGCATCAGACCTTTATCTTCATTTGGTGCCTGCAGGACTATCCACGTGTCATGTGCTTACACTTTCCTGTGAATTATGGATTATACATGTTGTTCTTCAGCTAGGCCAGTGTTTTCAATGACTCTATCCACTTCATCAGGATTTGGCTTGCCACCTGGATTATTTGTGATCTTCCACAACTTTTCACAAATTAACTGCATCTCCATAGTGAATTTCCACATGGCATAATTCTCAGAACCTCTTAGTTTGACAATCCTCATGCTACCTACTGCATTGTGCATTTTATGTCTTGATCCAACTACTTGAGTTTTCTGTATACTTTACATTCTGGGCAGTGGGCTCATAACCTATTGACATAACCTATTGGTAGAACCAATTTAGTTATAATAGGTATCAGTGGAATGTGAAATGGAGGTTAGTCCATACAGATGTGCTTTATCAGGCTGGATGGTTTATTTGGTAATAGATGGTATATACAGGGTTAACAGATTTAGAGGTGGTAGCATAGTAGTAAACACCGGATTAACAGTGATAACACTAGTGGCTGTGGCAGCAGTAATATACAGTCAGGTCCATAAATATTGGGACATTGACAGAATTTTCATATTTTGTCCTCTATTCACCACCACAATGGTTTTGAAATGAAACAAACAAGATGTGATTTAACTGCAGACTTTCAGATTTAATTTGAGGGTAATTACATCCAAATCAGGTGAATGGTGTAGGAATTACAACGGTTTCTATATGTGCCTCCCACTTTTTAACGGGCCAAAAGTAATGGGACAAACTAAACAATCCTAAATCTAACTTTCACTTTTTAATACTTTGTTGAAAATCCTTTGCAGACAATTACAGCCTGAAGTCTGGAACGCATAGACATCACCAGACGCTGGGTTTCATCCCTGGTGATGCTCTGCCAGGCCTCTACTGCAAATGTCTTCAGTTCCTGCTTGTTCTTGGGGCATTTTCCCTTCAGTTTTGTCTTCATCAAGTGAAATACATGATCAATCGGATTCAGGTCAGGGGATTGACTTGGCCATTGCATAACATTCCACTTTTTAGCCTAAAAAAACTCTTTGGTTGCTTTTGCAGTATGCTTCGGGTCATTGTCCATCTGCACTGTGAAGCGCCGTCCAATGAGTTCTGAAGCATTTGACTGAATATGAGCATATAATATTGCCCGAAACACTTCAGAATTCATTCTGCTGCTTTTGTCAGCAGTCACATCATCAATAAATACAAGGGAACCAGTTCCATTGGCAGCCATACATGCCCACGCCATGACACTACCACCACCATGCTTCACTGATGAGGTGGTATGTTTTGGATCATGAGCAGTTCCTTTCCTTCTCTTCTCTTCCCATCACTCTGGTACAAGTTGATCTTTGTCTCATCTGTCAATAGGATGTTGTTCCAGAACTGTAATGGCTTTTTTAGATGTTGTTTGGCAAACTCTAATCTGGTCTTCCTGTTTTTGTGGCTCACCAATGGTTTGCATCTTGTGGTGAACCCTCTATATATTCACTCTAGTGAAGTCTTCTCTTGATTGTTGACTTTGACACATATACATGTACCACCTGGAGAGTGTTCTTGATTTGGCCAACTGTTGTGAAGGAATTCTTCACCAGGGAAATAATTCTTTTGTCATCCACCACAGTTGTTTTCCGTTGTCTTCCGGGTCTTTTGGTGTTGCTGAGCTCACCGGTGCGTTCTTTCTTTTTAAGAATGTTCCAAACAGTTGATTTGGCCACACCTAATGTTTTTGCTATCTCTCTGATGGGTTTGTTTTGATTTTTCAGCCTAATGATGACTTGCTTCACTGATAGTGAAAGCTCTTTGGATCTCATATTGAGAGTTTACAGCAACTGATTCCAAATGCAAATGTCACACCTAGAATCAACTCCAGACCTTTTGCCTGCTTAATTGATAATGAAATAATGAGGGAATAGCCCACACCTGTCCATGAAATAGCTTTTGAGTTGATAGTCCCATTACTTTTGGCCCCTTAAAAAGTGGGAGGCACATATTGAAACTGTTGTAATTCCTACACCGTTCACCCGATTTGGATGTAATTACCCTCAAATTAAATCTGAAAGTCTGCAGTTAAAGCACATCTTGTTTGTTTCATTTCAAAACCATTGTGGTGGTGAATAGAGGCCAAAATCTGAAAATTCTGTCAATGTCCCAATATTTATGGACCTGACTGTAGGTCCTGCTAACAGGTGCTATGTACTGCATGTCCATGCAGTACTGCAGGACTCTTCACAGTGTTATGTATGGAGTTAGCACATGCACACAAGCCTGGAGGTGATGTCATTGTGCTGGCACATCACATTCAAGGAGGAGACATTTAATTTATAATCATATTGTCTAGCAGCAGTGTAATTAGCATATATGCAAATTATTTGACACTTATACATTACGTGTACAGTATATGACAGGGGCATATCAATAGCCTCCACAGACCCTGCGGTGACTTGGGTGCGGTGGCTTGGGGGCAGTGTTTTAGCAGATTCTATGCAGTCTAGCTGTCTGCATGGAGGCTGCTGAAAATGTCCCTCCAAAAATGGCCTGCACCTAGGAGGAGACAGATGCCAGAGGCCCTACTTGACATCTAGCATCTGTCAGGGAAGCACAGGGCACATAGCATTACTCGGAAGTGCCAGGAACTATGGTGCCAGAAAGCTGCATCTTGTGATGTGAAACCCCTGACAATGAGTATGGAACCACTGACAACGAGCATGAGACCCCTGACAGCGAGCATTAGACCCTTGACAATTGAGCATGAAAGCCCTGACAATGATCATGTAAATCCATAGAATGAAACCCCTGGGACCAAAAATGGAACCCATAACATAAAACCCCTGACAATGAGCATGAGACCACTGACAAAGAGTTGGTAATTTAAAAGTAATTAGAAGCCTTACTGTGAGGCATAAAATGGTATCAGGCATAACTGTATGTGTGTGGCATAATGTGTAATGGGCATTACGGCATGTGGCATATTGTGTATTGGGCATTACAGTGTGTGGCATATTGTGCAATAGGCATTATGGTGTGTGGCATATTGAGTAATGGGCATTATGGTATGTGGTATAATGTTTAATGGGCATTATGGTGTGTATCATATTGTTTAATGGGCATTACAGTGTGTGGCATAATGTGTAATGAGCATTATGGTGTGCAGCATAATGTGCAATGGGCATCATGGTGTGTGGCATAATGTATAAGGGACATTATGATTTGTGGCATAATGTGCAATGGGTATCATGGTGTGGCATAATGTCTAAGTAACATTATGGTGTGTAGCATAATGTGAAAAGGGCATTACTATAAGGAGGAAAAATGACAAATAATGTAAACACTCTATGTGGGGTGGGTGCGCATTTTTAACTGTTTTCACTTGGAGCTAAATTGCCTAAAATGTTCCTGTATTCGTTTTACCAAAATGCAATGTGGAGGTGGCCCGCCAGAAACTTTTTTGCCACGGGGAAGGAACATTTATAGTTATAGCTTTTTCCAATGCCTGTTTTGCATCCAGTGCACATGTATGTTTTCTTTTTTTTGGATATAGAATCAATAAACATTAATTTTAGCTTCATAGATGTGCATGTCGGATTGCCTGGGCGAACACATGATGTGCGAGTACTGGCCAACTCCAATTTCTATACCCTCGCAGAGGAAAAGCAGGATGGCTGGGTTTTTCCAGAGTAAGTAAAAATATATTGTCCTTGTTGTAATTTTCTCACCTATACTTTATACTTATTTAATTGGGGGGGTACAAATTTGCACAGTTAGGGAAGAGTATAGAAATTCAAATAATTTGTGTTGTAGATTACTGTAGTAATAATGTATTATACAGTAGCAGCCTAGCAGGCAATGTGTCTTCATCTTTTTATTTCCCCCTAGTCAGCAAATGTAGCATCATGGATGGTCAGCATTACTTCAACTTCCCAGTTTATAATTTTATGTTACCCTAGTCAGCAAACTTACCATTTTAAACATTATCAACATTATCACCACGTCATCAAGTGTCCATGCTGCGACTTTTAACCATAAGTCTGAAATACTGAACAGCTATATATCTGTGTCCATGTAATAACCATGTTGCAATTGTTGTAAATAACCAAAATATTATGTGTAATGCACTGCAGAATATGTGTTAGTATATTATCAGGGGTATTCAATATGGGAGCGAAAACATTGTTTTTGCATTAATATCGGAGGTATGACGTCATTATCGCAGGTTTTACTTTTACACTGTATTCAATATCAAAGACTTATCACAGTTTTGAAAAGTCTTTGATAAAAAACGGGGATAACTTTCACCATTGAATAGGTGTCGAAAAAAAGTGCAGAATTGGGGTTTAGGGGTGCAGGCTTAAAAAAAATAGCCTGCACCCCTGGGACTGACATTTAAAAAAGAACTTTCAAAAAAAAATAGGGACACCCCAAAAAATTAATTTAAAAATTGGGGTGAAAAAAAAAATGGGAAAAAATTGTTTAACAATAGGGAAATAGGTTCAGGGCTATTCTGCATGTATGCGGCAGGTGTTTTGAAGAATAGAATTATAGCGGCAGGTGCACAAATGCAGAATTTTTAAAAACTTACTTTAGGGACATCAAAATATGCTAGTACCCATTTTCATGTACCCCAAATTTGATGGGACCACTTAAAAAAATGAAAAAAATAACCTAAGTGCTCTTCTGCATCACTTCTTCAATGTCGGGAAAAAACACCTGCTGCGGCTATTTAAATCCCCGACTTTCAATTAAAGGCTAAAACGGGGGTACCCATAGTGTTCCCCCATGTTTTTACAACTTTTGGGGATGTCTTCCAATTATTTTAAGGAAAAATTTGTAACTTTACGCAAATCCAACTTCGGAGTTTCCCGTTTTCGTTAATTTTCTATTGGATACGGGGATAAGCGGGAGCGCGCACCATACTTTAACGCAGGTAAAAACTCCGATATGAAATGTTAACTTCGACAGTGAAGTTAACGTTTCATATTGAATACCCCTCTATATGTTCAAAATCAATTCTGCAGTCATTTACATATAACATTTCAGTAACCTACTTGACCCCCATGTATATATATGCCCCACCTCTGCAATACTGTATAGTAATAATCTTGTATTTTTCCACAGAAATTCAAGACTGTGGATGGTGTTGAGATCCCAGTACACCTGATTGGGGATACAGCATACCCTTTGAGGTAGTGGCTTATGAAGGGTTTCATCCAAGGTGTCCAGTTGTGCTATTACCCACACTCTCAGTTCTGCCTGGATGGTCATGGAGAATGCCTATGGGCATTTAAAAGGATACTGGTGCTGCTTATTGATCTCAAACTAATGTCCAATGCTGAAGTTGCCTGCTCTGTTCTCCACAATATCTGCAAGATACAGAAAGAGAATTTTTGCCCTGAGTGGACTGTGCAGGACACTGAAGAGCACAATACTGCACCTGATTCTGTGGTCTATGAGGGGGACAAACCTGGGCAGAACGCATCCATGAAACTCTGGTGGCAAACCTTCCCTCAATGTAATAGAGGACACAAACAACTTCTGGTTAGAAAAAAAATGTTTATTTTTTTAAATAAAATAAACTGTTTTTGTTTGAATTTCAGTATCTTTGGCAATTTTTTTTAAATACATAATAAAATTTTTAAAATATTACTACCCAAGAGTATCATAATATCAAGTGTTTTCTATGATTAAGGTTTCCTTTGCAGGTACACATTTTGTAAAATACAAGTGTCCTGATCAGTGAGGAGGACATATTTTTACATTTTGGAGATCATGTAGCACATGTCAAGCTATGGTAGCTGTAGTGACACATCACACCTAAATCTGGCACATCAAAACTAAAATATGCCATCCCTACTAATCAGGATACTGTACCTGTGGGTGAACACATCATGTTAAAAAAAAATTTTGAGTCCCAAAAATTGCCCTTTCAAAAAGACATAAATATAAAAACATAAAATATGCAATTGTAAAATAGTATCAAATAGCCGAAATATAAACTTTGGGAATTAGCCAAACATACAAAAACACATTTTGAGGCAGGGTTAAGGTATTTGCCTATAGATTGTGTATTCAGGGTTTTGAGGGTATGATGGTGTTGCAAGGCGTCATAATAAGTATGCCCTTTATTATATTGGGGATATCTGTGCTCCTTTGGTGTCGTTCGGTAGTGTGTACACTGCACAATATGCAGCTATTTGTTACCAAGATTGACAGATATTACCGCATGTAGGGAAGATCTGAGAATACGACTGTTGACTTGCTGGTATGCGCATCTTTATCGTTCATTGATACTGCACAATTTGCTATTTTTGAAGTTCTGATGTGTTGGAATTGTCCAAATTTTGCTAAATATCGTTTAGTGTGTCGGCACCTTTTAGACTAAAGCTGGCCACACATTAGACCAACTTACATCCAACCAGCCAACTGGCCACACATCTAAAGATTATCTGTCCAACCAGCCAACTAGTTGATTGGTTGGAATGAAAATCTGGTAAGGTATGAAAGCAAATGAAAATCAGCAATTTGCTCCCAAACACCGGAAAATGGACATAAACTGTTGTTTGAACAAATTGTTTAGATCAAACATTCAACAAACTTGTCTGAACGACCATTTTCATCTGTTTTCTGGCATTTAGGAGCAAATTGCTGATCATCATTTACTCCCATACGTTACCAGATTTTCATTCCAACCAATCAACTAGTTGGATGATTGGATGAAATTTGGTCTAGTGTGTGGCCAGCTTTAGGCAACATGCAGAACCTTCAGCTTGAATCAGGCAGTATAATAGTCTTCTTGTACCCGAGTGTTCTTAGCAGCAAGGAAGTTATGACATGCTTGGCTACTTTATTACATAGTATTATGACGTCTATTTATGAAGCAGAGAAGAGCCCTGTTTAGCTGAAATCATAGCTCTTCTCTGATTTGTGCAATTCATGGAGCAAGTTACCTTGGAGAAGGTTGTTCCTTCTCCAGCACCACCCCTGCTCCATGCCTGCATTGCATCAGCATAGTTTTGCATGGTGAGTGCAATTCAAAAAGGAATGGAAAGCTCCTTTCCTGCATATACAGATCTGCCATCTGAGGAGGGCGGAATCTATACCAGTAGCTGAACATAGCAGCGAAGTTGCATACTTCCCTGCTGTCGGCCTGGCACCAGATGCTGGCTCCTCACCCTTTTTATAGCAGGTCTGATGTGACCTGCTGCTCTCAGATGCCAGGGCATGCACAGTGAGAAGCAGCCATTTTGGCCACACGATAGGTCTGTATTCTAACTGTTTTACAGGATCGTGGAGGGGCCGGACAGGTAAGTATACATTAATGACTACTCAACATCACTATATATCGCATTGAAGTGATGCAATATATTTATCATAAGCTACTTCTTGTTCTTTATAAATAGACCCCTATTTCATTTAAACAAGGCAAATAGATGATTTTGCAAGCTCACCGCATTCTATTGATAAGTATGTATAATGTGAGAGAGAGATAGATGCACAGATCATCATCATAAATAGAATGAGATAGATAATTACATTTCTATGTTGAACTTAAGCCTTATCCACGTAGTTGCCATGAGGGAGCCACATATTTCTGCCAGCATTTCTTTACCTTCCACTAATCCTCATTATAGAAGTTTAGTAATTGAATCGAGAACCACTGCTCCACTTCCAGAATTACATAAATTATGTTGACAAATCACCTTCCCGAAAATGGCTATTCATCTCAGGGTAGAGAATGCCCTCTTACCTCTATGTCTGTCTCTTACAACTCCATTTTCGGAAATTGTCTGTGCTATATAAGAAACTGTTAATAAACTGTTAATAAATATATAATATTCGCCGAGTGCAAGATCAGGCGAATATTGGGATGAAGCAAAATGTCATATCCACACCTCTCATCTTACAAGGCTAATATACCAATAAGAAACCATATAATGCAATAAACCAATAATTTTTCAGAGGCATTGGCACATAAAAGAGGGTATAGAAACAACATATTACAATAACTATCTAGCATGGCATAAGTCCCGCTTGAGATATAATAGCCAACACTGGTGTGGGTATAACATATTTATATGTTTTTTAGCTTGTTTTAACTGCTTCTTACAATTAGAGGTGTATTTAGCTTCGATCTGAGATGATTTTATGGGAGGGCCGACACCATGTCACTTTAAAAAAGGACGTTGTCTTATATGACATACATCGTGGCTGATGGGGCTGCATGCCATCCACCATCATGATTTCTACCCAATATTGTATTCTCAATTTGATTGATTATGCATATATTATGAGAGGTTCATTGATCGCGCTGAGTGTAAAAATTTGTGGGTCCCAGGAACCCCTACTCCACTGTTTCAGGGTCCATCACATATTATAAGGGGTGAGGGCAGGGAGCAGTTGGGACCGTGCTGGGTGCAGGTAGCACTTGGGGTAGAGGTATAGGCAGGGAGAAGTTAGAGTAGACAAAAAAATATATGTATAAAAATTAGCCGCAACCAATAAAATACAGTAATAACCAATTGCTCGCTATATAGCAGCTCCCAATAGTAGTGCTGGAGACACTACTCAATTAAGATCAACATAAACCAAATGAGTACATATATGTATATACACCCAAGGGAGCGCTGGATTAATTGATAATAAATTTAATGCATATATAACATTACATGTAAATACATCAATAAAATTAAGTTAAAATATACAGTATAACCACTGATGACTGGCAAATATTAGTCGCTTGAAAAAGGGTCATTCAAAGGATCCTGTGGAAATCCACTAGTGGTATAGAAACTTGATTAGCAGAGCCAGTGTGTTATATGATTTGCATCCATATAGTCTCACCACTCTTAGGGAAATCCTGAGCAAAGGCAAAGTCCACAGATAGTACCGGTATTAGGGCAATCTTCTGTGAATTACGTTCCCAGTCTGATAATCAGAATTGCCGCTTGCCAATGTGAAGACGTCAGCAGCAGTGGGAGCAACACATCAGTGCCCAGATATGAGAAGAAGTCATGGCTCTTGCATAAAGAACGGAGGTTTTGCATTCGTAACACCACAATGTTTAAACAGATCCACTTGTCAAGCAGCCAGTATTAACTCCACAAACTTAACATGTTTCTCTGTTATTAGACCATACATCGGTTTCCTCAGAAGATAAAATTGTGGTTCAGTCAGACCAGATATTTAAACAGTGTCCAATCACAGTAGACTGTCAGTTTGCATAACAATCCCAGGTGATTATAATTGTTCAAATCACCAGCACAGCTAACAATACAATAAATGCATCATAAAGAACATTTATATTCCCATAAAATGTTTAAATAAAATGCAATGGCATCAGAGAGAATGACATCAAAGAGAGCTCAAGATAAATCCACTTGTTTTAGAGTTAATTAGCTATAAACATCATACTAGAGCAAAACATGTGTACCTGATTATCAATAAGTGAAGGTGTCTAGATAGATGGCATGTTTAAAACTTACAAAACAAAACAGCTCTTTGGCTCAACAGGCCAGCAGCATAGACCAGTAACCAGACAACAAGTGTTCAAATCCCACCAGAGGTCTGTCAACACTTATTTTTATATAGAAGTTTATATTTCAAAAATATTTAGATGTTATTATCGTCTTAATAACAAAAACATTATACTAGATGGAGTATAATTTTGGTGTACACAACACCAAAAGAGAAAAGTAGTCCATTCACTTGGATGCACAACAGTGTCAATATAGGTATAATAATATTAAAATATAACTTTTATTAAATATACATTATAAAATAAGCAAGTTAAAATCAGCGAAGTAAAACTATAGAAAAGTAATGAAAATTAAAATAAAAAGCTGTATTAACCTCTGTATCCCGTATTTATAATGAGATACTGTATAATTGTATTACCTTGTAACCATTGGATTGTCACAAAGTGGAATAAAGGCAAGAGTGTCTGTATATGTTGTTTCACTGATCCTCAATTAATTCACAGCATTAATGCATGTATATATTTAATCGATCATAGTACAACATATAATCATCTATTAGGATGTAATCCTTACTATGAGATCCAGACTGTGTCTTATAATATAGTGTATGTCTGAATTACATCCTAGTTGATCCCATATTGATATCCATCCCCTAGATACAGTAGCAACTATTTAAGCATTTTGTTACAAAGTCAAAAAGTGCCAAATACAATTATTAGAATGGCTCACAAGCAGTTGTCACACTATTGCAGGCTTAGTTCATAATGGATTGCCTATATTGTGGTTATAAATTAGTAATCACACATTGTCCGATACTAAACAGATACACACCTATACCTATTACTCCCACTATCTATATCAGAGCTGCATCAGCTATAACATCCAGACTGATATCATGTCAGTTTAATTGTGCCCGAAAATGATATTCTGTGAGCAGCCGTACTAGCACATTCTCACTCCATCTATGGGCATCTATCACTGCATATGGCATTCCCACATCACAGTCCGTTAATGGTTATTGCTGTGTCGGTTTAATCACATACAGACACAGTCTCAGCGTGCCGTCCCGATGTCACGCTGCATACATTCACAGCGGACAGTGGTATATTTCTTGTAGCAGTGTGCAATCTCACTGCCGCAATGTCACACTGTACAACATCACAGTGGTTACTATCTGTTTAGCATACAATATAACATGATCTCTATTAGGTCGAGTACATTAGTCAGAATTAATACAGCTAAACACCGATGCGCGTTTCACTGTAGCTTTATCACAAAGGCAAGCCGACTGCTCTCCTTCCCGAGTCTTTTATACGTCATAACACCAATCATCACTCGTCATTCATTTGAAAATGGAAACTAACAACACTGATAGGTCTCCTTATGAATCATTGATATAATATAGAATTATATTAACCCTCAAGTTTTAAATTCACCTAAATAGTATCTTTATTATGAGGAATTTTCATTATGATTTTTCAAGTTATTAATTGATATTTGATTGTGACAATTATTTCTTAATAAAATATAATAATTATGACTATTTAAACTATATACAATTGATGACCAATAATGATAAATTGAATGCAAATATTATGTTATATAAAATGTGATTAATTCAAATGTGATGAATGTGTATATGTATGTATCTATTATAGTATACATATAATAATGAAATACATTTATAAATATTCTAAGTAATAAATCAATGTGTAAATGTATATACACATGTGCATGCTTACACACACATATATATACACATGTGCATACCCCAAATATATGTTGTCCAATATATTATATAAATTAATGTGCTATAAAAATATCAAAATGAAAAAGTAAAAAATATATTTAAATTTTTTTTTTATGTGACACCACAAAAATACAATAAAATTAGGAAATATATATAATATATTATTAAAGTGCTCAGATAATTATTTATTAAAACATTATATAGTAACATAAATATTCTTATATAATATCACAACTGTAATTCAAAATAACAGAAATATTCCCCATATAATCACCAATATACTAAATAGTATTTTCTACATATGTTATATATCAAGCCATAAATAATTTTTTTTACAAAAACTACTTTAAATTCATCATAGAAAGACCGAAAAATGTATATTTTCATTGAGACCCTTTGGTGTCACACTGTCCATTAAGAATATCTGTCTAGCTTCTTTCTTCAGAAGTTCTCGAGTTACATCTCCTCCTCTCAAACCCAATTGAATTTTTTCCATTCCAAATGCTTGTAATCCCTTACTACTTCCTTGATGATATTTCAAAAAATGTTTTGCTACACTAGTGAGAGTTTTATTTCTAGTTTCATCTCTCTGTGCATTGTTGATATTATAGATATGTTCCATTATTCTCTTTTTCAATTGTCTTTTCGTCATGCCAACATAGAACTTTTCACAGGGGCAGATTAAACAATATATAACTCCTAAGGTGGAACAATTAATAAAATCTCTGATCTCACATTTTTTTCCATAGCGATTCACATAATGGCTTTTCTTCACCATGTATTCACAAGCCTTGCAGTGCCCACATTTATGAGAGCCTGTATTTTGTTCACAAGATCTTTTTCTCACATCAAAATGACTATGTGTTAAATGATATTTCAGAATTTTTGATCTTCTCCAGCTTATATCTATTTTAGAACCAAAAATGGTGGCTAGATCCTCATCTATTTTAAGAATATAAGAATATTTCTGCAAAGCATATTTCAAATCCTTCCATTGCCTGCAATAGGTTCCAATAAATCTAATTGTTTGGTCTTTAACCTTTTTTGATTTTTCTTTATTTTGGAATAATAATTTGTCTCTATCTTTCAATTGAGTATCTTGGTAAGCTCTATTAATAATGTTGTTACTATAACCTCTTGATTTCAGCCTACCCTTAAGTTCATCCGCTCTTTTCTGAAAGGTATCATCTGATGAACAGTTCCTCTTCATCCGAAGGAATTCCCCTTTTGGGACACTTTTCTTAGTAGCAGGGTAATGTGAACTTTGATAATGTAGAATGCTATTAGTAGCTGTTTTCTTTCGATACACATCCGTTTCCAGATTTCCATTATCATTAATTTTGATTTTAAGATCTAAAAAGTTGACTTCTATATGATCCACTTCTGTTGTTAATTTTAAATTGAGAGTGTTATTATTGAGTTTGTCAATAAATTCCATTACTCTCATCTCCTTCCCAGATGATAAAAATATCGTCTATGAATCTTAGCCATAGCAATAATTTTTCAGTGTATCTCAAATTCTCATCTGCAAATACCACCTCCTGCTCCCACCAGCCTAAATACAAATTTGCATATGTCGGGGCACAAGTACTGCCCATTGCAGTTCCCCGTACTTGCAAATAGTATTTATCATTAAATAGGAAATAATTTTTAGTCAAAATGAACTTCAATAACTTCAATAAAAGGATACCAAATTCATCATCTCTTCTTTCCATGTTTAGGAAATACCTTGCAGCTTCTAATCCCGAATCATGATTAATGCTGGTATACAACCTTTCAACGTCACATGTAGCAAGTATAGTATTACTGCTTAGGGATATACCTTCTATCTTTCCTAATAGATCCATAGTATCCCTTAAATATGATGGCAGTTGCGTCACATATTTTCTCATGTGTTTGTCCACAAAATTGCTGGCTTTTTCCCCAAGACTCCCTATCCCAGATATTATTGGGCATCCTGGGGGATTGCATTTATTCTTATGGATCTTGGGCAGCATGTAATATGTTGCAGTTTTAGGGTTTTCTACCCACAAATATTCAAAATCTGTTTTTGTAATCACTCTCTCATCATACGCATTTTTAATCATATTTTGATATAACTACAGAAAATTCTGGGTTGGATTAAAAATTAGTTCTTTATAACAATTGGTATTTGTTAATTGTCTTTTAGCTTCTTGTAAATACATTTCCCTGGGCCATATAACAATATTTCCACCTTTGTCAGATGATTTGATTTCAATACCTTCCCAACTTTTTATTTCCTCTAAGGCTTTTAATTCCATTCTACTGAGATTTTGGTCTTTAAATTTATCATGCATCATCCGGTCTAACTCTTTTGACACCAATTTGACATAGACCTCCACTTGTGGACAAATTTTGATATCTGGAACAAAAGTCGACTGTTTTTTTAGAATTGGTCTAATATAGTCTGATGCATTCTGACTCTCAGATGTTTCTCCAGCTAGCTCTTCAAATAGAGATTGCTATATCATCATCATCATCCAATGTAACCTCAGGTATGATATCTCCTCGTAAGGGTTTGTGGGGGTATTCTGATTTTTTCTTAAAGAATTTGTGTAAGAGTAGTTTACATGCAAAGAGGTTCAGATCTTCTTTCCCATTCAAACCTGTCAAAATTCTTTTCAGGTGAAAATGATAAACCCCTACTAAGTAGGGAAATATGTTCTTTATTCAGAATTTTATCTGACAGGTTAATGATTCTCAAATTATCTAGTTGATCTATCTCCTGTAATTTCTTCTCTGCCTCTGAGGTAATTCCTCCCACTTTGTTTTGTTTCTTTTCTTTTCTCTTAAAATTCTGACCCCCTCTGCGTGTTTTCTTGTAATGGTTCCTATAGGTTCTTCCACTAATTCTGTCCCTCTCCCTAAAAAACTCTATGCAGTTTTCTATGCAGTTTTCTAGGGTCAGCACAGAGATAAAGATTAAAGACAATTAGTCATATAATCTCATTTTTGTAATTGTTCCTACTGTTCATCCTTTTCCATTAATTTTGAATATTGATAATTTGGAGTAATCTATATATCACCAAACTATAATCACATACTAATAATGAGTGATCCTACTTTTAGCATTTCTCGTGAGATTGGTAATCGACAATTACAAATGAATGTTAATAAAGATAAGATATTACTGGATAATATACCAACAGGCTCTACAGATAACTGGCTTGATGATTTATTTCATTTAAAATTCTTGTGGCTAAAACAAACTAAAACCTTTTGGAGTAAAACTACGTTTCAAAGCTACATTAAGCATAACTTGACTCCAAGAGGTTTAAGGCCGAAAATCTTCCCTGCTTATGAATTAGCAACAGAAGATCTGAGTAAAGAATGGGAAGGATCTCTGTTAAAGTGCTCACAGGAGTTGATGCATATTTTAATTAAACATGATAGCATTATGCTTGTAAAACATACGTAAGAAATAGAACTTTTAGGTGAGAAATTAAAACCATTTGAAGGTCTGGAAAAATGTAAAAAAATGTTTGAGAAATTTAGGTATGAAATAGATCAAAATGAAAAATTAATTATTGACCAGAAAAGAAGAAAGTTTTCGAGAGATAAACAGGATTATGCACAAGACTCAATTTGGAATAGAGAGAAATTTAGGAGAAAATCAGAATCCATGAAAGGTTATTCAAACTCAGAAGTAGAATCCTCTGACAGTGAAGTACCAAATACAGCATATGGGGAAGGAGTTTTTTAGGGAGAGGGACAGAATTAGTGGAAGATCCTATAGGAACCATTACAAGAAAACATGCAGAGGAGGTCAGAATTTTAAGAGAAAAGAAAAGAAACAACAAAACAAAGTGGGAGGAATTACCTCAGAGGCAGAGAAGAAATTAACGGAGATAGATCGACTAGATAATTTGAGAATCATTAACCTGTCAGATAAAATTCTGAATAAAGAACACATTTCCCTACTTAGTAGGGGTTTATCATTTTCACCTGAAAAGAATTTTGACAGGTTTGAATGGGAAAAAGATCTGAACCTCTTTGCACGTAAACTACTCTTACACAAATTATTTAAGAAAAAATCAGAATACCCCCACAAACCCTTACGAGGAGATATCATACCTGAGGTTACATTGGATGATGATGATGATATAGCAATCTCTGTATTGGAAGAGCTAGCTGGAGAAACATCTGAGAGTCAGAATGCATCAGACTATATTAGACCAATTCTAAAAAAACAGTCGACTTTTGTTCCAGATATCAAAATTTGTCCACAAGTGGAGGTCTATGTCAAATTGGTGTCAAAAGAGTTAGACCGGATGATGTATGATAAATTTAAAGACCAAAATCTCAGTAGAATGGAATTAAAAGCCTTAGAGGAAATAAAAAGTTGGGAAGGTATTGAAATCAAATCATCTGACAAAGGTGGAAATATTGTTATATGGCCCAGGGAAATGTATTTACAAGAAGCTAAAAGACAATTAACAAATACCAATTGTTATAAAGAACTAATTTTTAATCCAACCCAGAATTTTCTGTAGTTATATCAAAATATGATTAAAAATGCGTATGATGAGAGAGTGATTACAAAAACAGATTTTGAATATTTGTGGGTAGAAAACCCTAAAACTGCAACATACTACATGCTGCCCAAGATCCATAAGAATGAATGCAATCCCCCAGGATGCCCAATAATATCTGGGATAGGGAGTCTTGGGGAAAAAGCTAGCAGTTTTGTGGACAAACACATGAGAAAATATGTGACGCAACTGCCATCATATTTAAGGGATACTATGGATCTATTAGGAAAGATAGAAGGTATATCCCTAAGTAGTAATACTATACTTGCTACATGTGACATTGAAAGTTTGTATACCAGCATTAATCATGATTCGGGATTAGAAGCTGCAAGGTATTTCCTAAACATGGAAAGAAGAGATGATGAATTTGGTATCTTTTTATTGAAGTTATTGAAGTTCATTTTGACTAAAAATTATTTCCTATTTAATATGAAATACTATTTGCAAGTACGGTGAACTGCAATGGGCAGTACTTGTGCCCCGACGTATGCAAATTTGTATTTAGGCTGGTGGGAGCAGGAGGTGGTATTTGCAGATGAGAATTTGAGATACACTGAAAAATTATTGCTATGGCTAAGATTCATAGACGATATTTTTATCATCTGGGAAGGAGATGAGAGTTTGTTAATGGAATTTATTGACAAACTCAATAATACTCTCAATTTAAAATTAACAACAGAAGTGGATCATATAGAAGTCAATTTTTTAGATCTTAAAATCAAAATTAATGATAATGGAAATCTGGAAACGGATGTGTATCGAAAGAAAACAGCTACTAATAGCATTCTACATTATCAAAGTTTGCATTACCCTGCTACTAAGAAAAGTGTCCCAAAAGGGGAATTCCTTCGGATGAAGAGGAACTGTTCATCAGATGATACCTTTCAGAAAAGAGCGGATGAACTTAAGGGTAGGCTGAAATCAAGAGGTTATAGTAACAACATTATTAATAGAGCTTACCAAGATACTCAATTGAAAGATAGAGACAAATTATTATTCCAAAATAAAGAAAAATCAAAAAAGGTTAAAGACCAAACAATTAGATTTATTGGAACCTATTGCAGGCAATGGAAGGATTTGAAATATGCTTTGCAGAAATATTCTTAAAACAGATGAGGATCTAGCCACCATTTTAGGTTCTAAAATAGATATAAGCTGGAGAAGATCAAAAAATCTGAAAGATCATTTAACACATAGTCATTTTGATGTGAGAAAAAGATCTTGTGAACAAAATACAGGATCTCATAAATGTGGGCACTGCAAGGCTTGTGAATACATGGTGAAGAAAAGCCATTATGTGAATCGCTATGGAAAAAAATGTGAGATCAGAGATTTTATTAATTGTTCCACTTTAGGAGTTATATATTGTCTAATCTGCCCCTGTGAAAAGTTCTATGTTGGCATGACGAAAAGACAATTGAAAAAGAGAATAATGGAACATATCTATAATATCAACAATGCACAGAGAGATGAAACTAGAAATAAAACTCTCACTAGTGTAGCAAAACATTTTTTGAAATATCATCAAGGAAGTAGTAAGGGATTACAAGCATTTGGAATGGAAAAAAATCAATTGGGTTTGAGAGGAGGAGATGTAACTCGAGAACTTCTGAAGAAAGAAGCTAGACAGATATTCTTAATGGACAGTGTGACACCAAAGGGTCTCAATGAAAATATACATTTTTCGGTCTTTCTATGATGAATTTAAAGTAGTTTTTGTAAAAAAAAATTATTTATGGCTTGATATATAACATATGTAGAAGATACTATTTAGTATATTGGTGATTATATGGGGAATATTTCTGTTATTTTGAATTACAGTTGTGATATTGTATAAGAATATTTATGTTACTATATAATGTTTTAATAATAAATAATTATCTGAGCACTTTAATAATATATTATATATATTTCCTAATTTTATTGTATTTTTGTGGTGTCACATTAAAAAAAAATTTTTAAATATATTTTTTAACTTTTTCATTTTGATATTTTTATAGCACATTAATTTATATAATATATTGGACAACATATATTTGGGGTATGCACATGTGTATATATATATATGTGTGTGTAAGTGTGCACATGTGTATATACATTTACACATTGATTTATTACACAGAATATTTATAAATGTATTTAATTATTATATGTATACTATAATAGATACATACATAAACACATTCATCACATTTGAATTAATCACATTTTATATAACATAATATTTGCATTCAATTTATAATTATTGGTCATCAATTGTATATAGTTTAAATAGTCATAATTATTATATTTTATTAAGAAATAATTGTCACAATCAAATATCAATTAATAACTTGAAAAAATCATAATGAAAATTCCTCATAATAAAGATACTATTTAGGTGAATTTAAAACTTGTGGGTTAATATAATCCTATATTATATCAATGAATCATAAGGAGACCTATCAGTGTTGTTAGTTTCCATTTTCAAATGAATGACGAGTGATGATTGGTGTTATGACGTATAAAAGACCCGGGAAGGAGAGCAGTCGGCTTGCCTTTGTGATAAAGCTACAGCGAAACGCGCATCGGTGTTTAGCTGTATTAATTCTGACTAATGTACTCGACCTAATAGAGATCATGTTATATTGTATGCTAAGCAGATAGTAACCACTGTGATGTTGTATAGTGTGACATTGCGGCAGTGAGATTGCACACTGCTACAAGAAATATACCACTGTCCGCTGTGAATGTATGCAGCGTGACATCGGGGCGGCACTCTGAGACTGTGTCTGTATGTGATTAAACCGACACAGCAATAACCATTAACGGACTGTGATGAGGGAATGCCATATGCAGTGATAGATGCCCATAGATGGAGTGAGAATGTGCTAGTACGGCTGCTCACAGAATATCATTTTCGGGCACAATTAAACTGACATGATATCAGTCTGGATGTTATGGCTAATACAGCTCTGATATAGATAGTGGGAGTAATAGGTATAGGTGTGTATCTGTTTAGTATCGGACAATGTGTGATTACTAATTTATAGCCACAATATAGGCAATCCATTATGAACTAAGCCTGCAATAGTGTGACAACTGCTTGTGAGCCATTCTAATAATTGTATTTGGCACTTTTTGACTTTGTAACAAAATGCTTAAATAGTTGCTACTGTATCTAGGGGATGGATATCAATATGGGATCAACTAGGATGTAATTCAGACATACACTATATTATAAGACACACAGTCTGGATCTCATAGTAAGGATTTCATCCTAATAGATGATTATATGTTGTACTATGATCGAATAAATATATACATGCTTTAATGCTGTGAATTAATTGAGGATCAGTGAAACAACATATACAGACACTCTTGCCTTTATTCCACTTTGTGACAATCCAATGGTTACAAGATAATACAATTATACAGTATCTCATTATAAATACGGGATACAGAGGTTAATACAGCTTTTTATTTTAATTTTCATTACTTTTCTATAGTTTTACTTCGCTGATTTTAACTTGCTTATTTTATAATGTATATTTAATAAAAGTTATATTTTAATATTATTATACCTATTTTGACACTGTTGTGCATCCAAGTGAATGGACTACTTTTCTCTTTTGGTGTTGTGTACTAATTCAATGATCCAGTGATAGCACCTCTCATAATTATCCAGATAATTTAAGGGAATTATAATAATAAGAGGGTTATGTGTCATAGGTATTATGTGTTGAACACTCTGGTGCGACCTATTTGTTTAGTATTCATTAGATGGAGAACTGATATATCTGAATGTTAATCAGTAAATGTTAGATGGTATATTTAGAATTTATAGAGCAAATAAGCTTTGTGGCTCAACAGGCTAATAGCACAGACCAAAGACCAGACATCCAGTGTTTGAATCCCACCAGAGGTCTGTCACTTATACCCCTTTTCCACCAAAATTCCGTGTCTGACCCGGATTTGGAACAGGGTGCCTATCCGAATCATACCCGGAATTTAGCCGACTTGGGATATTCCCGAGTCGGCGCTGCTCACACCGCAGTCGGGACTGCACAGACCCGGCTTTTCCGGCATGAAAGTGGACGCTTGGAAATGACGTAATCTCCAAGCGCACCTGAAACCGGACCAGTCGGCCAGCTTGCGGCGCACTGCAGGTCATCAAGACCCGGAGTGCTCCGTAAACACACGGGTTACTCCCGTGTTAAACCCTGCTGTTTACCTGGGTAGGATTGCTGGGTCACTTGACCCGGCGACCCAACACTCACCCCTTTTACACCAAGGAGCTGCCCGGGTTAACCCTGCAAAAACCCGGGTTTTAGCTCAGATGTAAAAGGGGTATAATTTTATATAAAAGTTTATATTTTTAAAAATAGATATATGTTATTATCTTCTTAATAACTATAAACATTATGCTGGATGGAAAACTGGTATATCTGATTGTTCATCAGTAAATGTTATCAAGCATAAGTAAATAACCCCAGCATATTTACTTTTTGCACCGCAGCTAAACTCTGTGGTGCAGCAGACTAATAGCCTAAAGCTGGCCACACACTAGACCAACTTTCATCCAACCAGCCAACTTGTTGAATGGTTGGAATGAAAATCTGGTAAGATATGGGAGTAAATGATGATCAGCAATTTGCTCCTAAATGCCAGAAACCAGATGAAAATGGTCGTCAGACAAGTTTGTTAAATGTTTGATCTAAACAATTTTTCAAACAACAGTTTTTGTCCATTTTCCAGCATTTGGGAGCAAATTGCTGACTGTCATTTGCTGTCATGCCTTACCAGAGTTTCATTCCAACCAATCAACTAGTTGGCTGGTTGGACAGACAATCTTTAAATGTGTGGCCAGTTTAAGTCTGTAACCAGAACAATCAGTGTTTGAGTCCTATAAAGGACTACCCAAAGAGCGAATGTTTTATGAAAAAGTGGCGAGGGGGAGGGGAATATGATAATCCCTCATAATAAATATGAACAAAGATTATTTTAATGTTTAGTGATAAGCCTATAATTAAATAAAGACTCCTAAGCTACAACATAAAGTCCTTAAGTGCCAATATTATAAGGGGTGAGGACAGGGAGCAGTTGGGACAGTGCTGGGTGTAGGTAGCACTTGGGGTAGAGGTATAGGCAGGGAGAAGTTAGAGTAGAGCTGAGGGTAGGTGTAGACAGCAGTTATGACAGTGCAGTGGAGCAAGGAGAGGTCTAGGGACAGACTAGGGTTAGGGACCAAGCAAGGCAGAGGCATATTAAAAGAGGAGGGAGCCTGTGTGCATTCCCCGTTGGGTGCCCCCTTCTCTCTCCCTGGCAGCAGATGGATGGCTGACTGCAGCAGCAGTAGACTCTTGGCATGTGCAGAACGCAGGGAAACTGGGCATGGTGGCCATTTTCCATAGTTTTCTGCAGGGCTGAGACACCCAACAAGGAGAGGTAAGTATTAGAAAATATGGGTGCAGGGTGTGCGGTGGGGGCCCCCCAGCACCACACTACCTGCACCCATTATAAATACACCCCTAGAGCAAGGATAGAAAGCAGCTGGCACTGTACTGGGGCAAGGAGGGGGTTAGGGGCATGCAGTACTGGGAGTATGTAGTGGGCAAAGTTAGACAGCAACTGAGCCAGTACTGGGGGCAAGAAGTGGACCAGGGGCAGGCAATGCTGGGGTTAGGGAAGGGAGCAAGGGTAGAAAGCAGTCCAAAAAAAAAGGGGAATTAGAGAGAGGAGTACTGTGTGAAGAAGCAAAAAGAGGAGTGCTGTGCAGACAGGTGTACTGAGCTTTCTGTTCAGCCATCTTCTCAGTGCAGGGAATGACATGGTGCAGAAGCTGTTGTGGGTCCGGGGTGTATGACCTTGACTTTCTGTGGTCGCTGTGCTGTTCTCCGCTACTGGCTCTCACCTACTCAGTGTCTGCTGTTGTGGGCCCGGGGGTGTGTGACCCGGACTTCATGTGGCCACCATGTTGTGCTCCACTCCTGTCTCTCACCTACTCTGTGTCTGGCCTTATAACATGGAAGGGTGCCGAGGTAAGACGCTGCCTCACTGTTGCTGTCTGGGGCAGTGGACGGTACTTGGTGGTTTACAGACCCTGCTGCTGCTTCCAGCCAGTAGGTGGGTCCCGGGACAGGGTGGTGTGTCAGTCGGTGTCTGTCTGCTCTCTGTATTTGGTGACTGGGTGAGGACTGGAGGGGCGACGGTTAGATCAGGAGATGACACTGGTGCACCACTGCACTCATAGTGCATCCTGCAGGACCCACTCAGTTTTTAAAAGCGGGTCTCCATCTGCCTGTAGAATGTAAAAATGCTCTATAGCGCATATTTGGGTTAGCGGTGGTTTCTTTATCTGTGAGAGGCCATGCAAAAATTCATGCTGTGTTGCATTGGTTACAGATCTGATTGAAACTCCTTGATTCAATAATTAACAGGTCGGTCCAAATACTTTAATACACATGTGTATATTTGATGTATATATGTATGTCTGTATGTGTGACAACATTTGGGAATGGGATTCATTAAAGTCTGCTAGTTTGTGGGATATTGCATGTGAAGGTAGGTCAAGTGGAGAATACACACTGTATGGTTATTTTAGATTATACTATCATTCCTGGGAACAGGACATCCTTTAATGTGCTAAAATCACAACAGACGCCTCATATATTTATCTAATGATAGGTATGAGATGCTGTTTAGTAATGGTACTGGTAATGTAATGTACTATAGTACAGAGATAAATGGCTGTGTCATAGTATATTTCTGTAGGTGCCTCCATCCACCACCAGCTTTGCAACCAGTCTCATTCATAATCACTCAAGCCATGGCAGTCTCCTCTGTCCACAAATGCATGGACCTGCCACCTTCATAGACAACAAATATGTCAATCTTTTATTCATATATATATATATATATATATATATAATTATTTATTACCAGTTATCTATATAGAGCACTCATATTCTGCAGCACTTTACAGAGAGAATAATTGGCTATTCACATCAGTCCCTGCCCCAGTGGAGCTTACACTCTATATTCCCTATCAAATGCACACACACCTACACACACGGGTTAATTTTTGTGGGGAACCAATTAGCCTACCAGTATATTTTTGGAGTGTGGGAGGAAACCGGAGTACCCGGAGGAAACCCACGCAAGCACAGGGAGAATATACAAACTCCACACAGTTAGGGCCATGGTGGGAATTGACCTCATTGCTGTGAGGCAGTAATGCTAACCATTACACCATCTGTGTTGTACATATACACATATACACAAATCAAAATACCGGCACTCCACTGTAACAGGTAAGCAAAATGCCAAGGTGCCCTCCTACAGGTTAATACCCTCATGCAGACAACAGAAAGGGGTACAATGGTGGCACTCATGGGTCATTTAAGAGAGTAATCACTTTGACAAGCTGTGTCAATCCTTGTTCAACGTTTTGGTCACATAGACCTTTATCAAGAACCATAAAGGTCTTTGCGACCGAAACGTTGAACATGGATTGACACAGTTTATCAGAGCAATTCTTTTCTTAAAGACCCCAGTGAGTGCTGCCATTGTACCCCTTTCTGTTTATATATATATATTGTGATAGAAGCACTGGAGAAGTGTTGAATGGCTTCTATATTTGTCCCAGATTCCTATCTTATGTCTTTTAAAACCCCCAGGAAAAGTCTGTGAGAAAAGCAGACTAGTAATGTCAGCTTCTGTGAAAAGCCGGAATGGGTCCTGGGGGTGTGGATGTGAGGAGAGGGAGGGCTCCATCCATAGGCCACTCCAGATCTTGGGTCTTTCAGCCTTGTAGCAGGCTCATCAGGGCTTACACCTGGAAGTGGCTAATATATGCTGGGTCTAGTTAGGGCTGAGTGTCTCATACCTGGGAGAGCAGGCCTGCAGGTTAGCTTGATCACAGGGGTGCCGTCTCATTTCCTTAAGTTTGTGGGGCCGCTATGCCTTACTATAGGAATCTGTTCTATTGCATTACTTAGGAGAGCACCCTGACTTTGTTGCATCATCCGGCGTGCCAACAATTGGATCTTATAGATATATTTATTATAATATATGATTTTATTTAACACTTAATATTATTTTTGTTTATAGAACACTGAGTGATATGAACGTCTCTCCAAATCATGTCAGAGCAGCATTTGCAATGGCTGCTGTAAACCTTTTTCTACAAAATTAAGAAAAAGAGAAGAAAGAATGTTAAAAGAACCTGCTGGACCAAATAAGACCTCCATTGGCTTATTGCTAATCTAATACCTTAACAGCCTTACTTAACTTAGCATTTAACTTATCTAATAAATAAAGAGACGGACACCGTAACAGCTTAGATGAAAGGTCACAGCTTTTATTTCCGAATTAATGAATTCACCTAACCATAGTGGCCAGGAGACGATGCATACTCACTTCTAGCTTTCAAGCTGACACACGGGGAATGACTAAAATGTTCCCCCTAAAGATGCACTTATGCTGTGAAGGTCTCGCCTCCCTCCTGGGACAGTCTCCTCCGAGCTCTTCCATACAAAAGCGCTTGGGTCCCCTCGTACGAGAAGGACAGACTCGTCATGTTACTTCGAGGTCCAGCGCTCTCACAAAGCTCTCTTGCGCCACAATAAAGCCACTGAGATGCACCGTTCTCCCGCCATGCTGCGCCTTCCCTGAATAAGGAAAAACAAACACAACAAAATACAAACAGTAAAGATTTGGGTGGGAGGGTGGGCCCAGAATCACCAAAGAGGCAGATATATTGCACTTCACCTCTTTTATACCCCTCATTGCAGGCACACCCACAAATCCAAGCATTGGTCAGCTAATAACCACCTGACCCCTTAACATACTTATTCTGCCTAGTAACAAGGCTGTCAAGACAGCCAATCAGCAAAAACCCCAGGATTCCTTTTACTCATGTTTAGGCAACCTTCGTTTTCTATAAGACCTCCATTGGCTTATTGCTAATCTAATACCTTAACAACCTTACTTAACTTAGCACTTAACTCATCTAATAAATAAAGAGATGGACACCATAACAGCTTGGATAAAAGGTCACAGCTTTTATTTCCGAATTAATGAATTAATTCACCTAACCATGGTGGCCAGGAGATGCTGCATACTCAGTTCTAGCTTTCAAGCTGACACACACGGGGAATGACTAAAATGTTCCCCCTAAAGACGCACTTACACTGTGAAGGTCTCGTCTCCCTCCTGGGCCAGTCTACTCTGAGCTCTTCTGTAAAAAGCGCTCAGGTCCCCTCGTATGAGAAGGACAGACTCGTCATGTTACTTTGAGGTCCAGCGCCCTCACAAAGCTCACTTGCACCACAATAAAGCCACGGAGATGCAGCATTGTCCCACCAAAGCCAGCCTCAAATTGAGACTGGCCTGGCACCAAGGGAAAAGTCCACTAATCCAAAAAGGCAAGCAACTCCTTAATAAACAAACCTAAACCCAAATATTAAAATAAACCCCATCTGGACAAAAAAATCTAGCTAAATCTGAACCCTAAAAGCTATGCCTGACTACCAAGCCACCAAAGGACAGGACATATTTATTCAAAGCTCTGTTAACCTTACGTCTCGCCCTAACCAAGCCTTGTGATCCCGCTCACCACGCCATACCAGTCACGGCACTATTTCAGACCATACAATGCGCACATTCAGCCACAGCAAATGAACCGCATCAACCAACTCCCTCAGCTGAAAAGACAACTCCAAAACTTTTAATTTACAAAGATCATTCCCACCAACATGCAGAACCAACCAATCAGGTACTCCCCATTTCGCTTCAGACTCCACCAACAAATCTTGCACGGATGCACACAGCAGATCACGCACAACTATCCAGCGAACATGCCTGCCACCCAACAATAAACTGGCACATCTAGCCAAATCCTGCCGCTCAGCCCAGAAACTATAGGAATGGCCGACAAGCCAAACCTGCTCTTCTCCAAAGTCTTCCACTGTAAGGAAAGAACACCCTAACCGTGAGCCACTGCACACAACAAAATTAACACACAGCAACTAAACTAGCAGGGATGCAATGGGGGAAACAGGTAACCCGAGTGAAGGAGAAAAACTAAAAAACCTTCCCCGTGAACCAAATTGGGCCAGATAATGGTCCGCGGGAGGAAAAACTAAAAAATCCCTTCACAGCCCCAGTTATTGAATGCTGACCATTTGAATAACTGGCAGGTAAACAATGTTTTCGGGTTTGCGCAGGAGCGCACATACAGCTTGTTGCAGTGAACATACGTTTTATATGCAGAGGACCTCCACTTCCCAATCTTTTGAATATCACTGCAGGATGCTCCCACTATTGCTGCACTAGTAGTGGTACTGATCCTGAAGGAATGGGTCCCTCAACTAGCGCCATCTAAGCCTAACGCCAATAAGCTACACCGAAGAACAGCAGCAAATTGAAATTTGGGAAGAGGGGACCAATTTGAGTGCACAAACCATTGGGCACCACCTGCCGGATGACCAGCCATATACAATGCGGCAAGTCGCACTGGGCTAACCGAGGCATCACCCTGTTTATGCAAGGTAACCCACCTGCAATGCCCTAACTGATCTGTCTTGGAAAATCATAGTCTGCACAAAACGGATGACTCCTGGAACACGATGTCTCCCATCATGAACACTGAGGACACCGAGGACTTGCTGGAAGCTACAATCTCACTGACCCTAAAAGCCCCAAAAAATGTGACTGCAAAAGCCAAACAGAACAGCAAAGCCTCGAAAGAATCCGAAGCCACACTGT
Organism: Taudactylus pleione; assembly: GCA_031769625.1. Taxonomy (NCBI): domain Eukaryota; kingdom Metazoa; phylum Chordata; class Amphibia; order Anura; family Myobatrachidae; genus Taudactylus; species Taudactylus pleione. The sequence continues at coordinate 9,898,617 of JAUIMM010000759.1, forward strand.
CCATCACACCCAGCAAGTGAACAAGGAGATGGAGAGCGATAGGTTGGGGAGTCAGCCCTGGCAGGAAACTCCTTGGCCCATCCTTTTAGGGCTTTAGAAAGGAGGAATGATTTGGTGGGATCTGGTAAACCCTTATATTTACTGAAAAAAAAGACTGGAGCCAGCGACCTCTGCACCAGGCCCTCTATTCCGGCATGATAATCTGCCATACAAAAGGAGGGCAAGAACGGGAACTGCGACAGACCCCACGACAGTCGGGATGATCGAAGCCGCCATCAAATCTGGAACTGGAACAGAAGCGTGAGGAGCCGACACAGCAACTGGTTGAAGAAAGGACAGGGGGGGCGATGACGACAGGGTAGGGGGTGTGGAAGGGTTGACAATAGAAGGAGGGGGGGCTGAGAAACAGCGGGGATGGAAACAGGAGGAATAGGCAAAGGAGGTTCAGAAAAAGAAGCAGAAAGCATTGGAGGAGCAGAAACGGGGGGCACTGGCACCAGGGATGAATGATATGGATTGGAGGAGGGAGGATGATGCATGAAAAGGGGGGAGGGGGTAAAGTGTGCCAGAGGGAAAAGCTGAGAAGAGAGGAAAGCTGCTAATAGGGATAGCCAGGGGAAAAAGATGGTGAAGCATATGGGGGATAAGCAGGCAAAAGGGGGCAGAGGAAAAGGGGGACATAGGTGGAGCAGGCCCAGCACTACAAGAAGGCAGGGACCACGTGGGAAAGGAGGCAGAGGGGCGAACTGGCAGATGTGTTGGCAGGCACTGAACCTGCCAGCAAAGGAACAGGCTGGATTGCATAAGCGCTGTAAACAGGGGTGGGGGAAGGCGCAGGAGACAGGATGTGATGCCTTTCAGCCCACGTGCTGTTAATGGAGACTTGCGGGCGGTAGGTGGTGCTGGATCCCACTCTTGAAGTGGGATCCAAGATGGCCGCCACTGATAAAATGGCCACCGGGCCCGCAGCACAAATGGGGCCGGAGGTCCATGTACGGAGGAGACAAGCTACCCCCGACTCAGCCAGTCCAGCGGGGGAGGTGGGCGCTGAAGGGACAGGGCTTACAGGAGCCGTGTTCGCGGCACCCGGAGAGGAGTGTGAATCAGCGGGGGAGGCAGGGGCAGGAGCGCCCACTACATCATAAACCAGGGGAACCCAGAGGGCAGAGCAGGAGGTGAGCAGAGGGGAAGCAGGGGGGTGGAAAAAGGGAGGAGGGAGAACAGGCGGCCAGGGGAGACAGCAGGAAAATCATGAGTGAATGGGAAAACTCAGCTAGCAGGGGGGGTGGACTTCTTGGGAGGGGACATGGTGAAAGGGGGAATGAGATGGGTATGAAGGTTTGAGGTGGAATGAAATGACAAAATGAAGGATGATAGGGAATTAAATTAATAAAATGAAGGTAAAATAGAGAAATTAATTGAAAAGAATGAAGCTGAATAAAACCATGCAGTACAGTCAGTCCTCCAGAATCACCAAAGAGGCAGATACATTGCACTTCACCTCTTTTATACCTCTCATTGCAGGCACACCCACAAATCCAGACATTGGTCAGCTAATATCCACCTGACCCTTTAACCCACTTAATCTGCCTAGTAACAAGGCAGTCAAGACAGCCAATCAGCAAAAACCCCAGGATTCTTATTTCACTCATGTTTAGGCAACCTTCGTTTTCTAGAATGGTTGAAGAACAGATTTTCTATATCTCATTTGGAGCTCTTAAAAGAACTTAGAGAAAATAACCCAGAGGACTTTAGAAATTATTTAAGAATATCCGACAGCATGTTTCAAGAGTACTTGAACTAGTAACTCCATTAATTTCAAAACAAGACACAAATTTTAGAAAGTCCATATCCGCTGAGCAAAGATTAGTGGCAACTTTGTGCTATTTGGCCGTTCATTAGAAGATTTAAAATTTTCAAACACTATTTCTGCACAAGCTCTTGGTTACATTATAACAGAAACTTGTACATTATACAAGCGTTAAAATTTTATTTTAGGGTAAGTAAATTGAGCAATAAATTTGTACAACAAGTTTTATTATTATACAAAGTAATAAGATTCATAACAATGCTGTGTGTTTTATTTTCTAAATACAAATGTGTCCACAAGTTTTTAGCCATGATATTTTATAACTTTACTAATTTAGGAGACTGCGGATGAGTATTAATTTGAACTTGTGTAGGGTCAAAATACTAATTATACATGATATCAGTACTACCATGTGTAGTAGTAGATGTTCTTTCATCAGGAGACTGGTACAGAGGGGGGCTGACATATCGATAATGTACAGTGGAGAAATGGGGAACATGAGGTGTCATACTATAGAATGTTTCTGGCTCTGCTTGTTGAGAGATATGAGGCTGCGCCCTATTAAAGCTTCCATCATGAGGGCCATTATAGCTGTCATGTGGTGGCAAATGAGAGGAGAAATTTGATATGAAGGTATATGCATTAACTTTTCCAATGGAGGCCATATGCAATACCTCAGAAAACAAGTATTTCCCCAGCTAACTCATGCCATCATATTCATCCATAGGTTGGTTAAGTAGGTTTGTTGCTTTATTGAGAGGTGCCATTTCATCCACACCTTCTACTTCTGATCTTTTTGGCAACTTCTTTTTTGTAGTCCTTTTTTTCACATGTTTGGGATGAGTTGGTGTCTCATTTCTAGAAGATGAAGCAGGTGATGGCTAGAGAAATAAGGGATAATTTTATTTGTTTTTTAATTTTTTTTCCCCCTCTTTACAATTTCCTTCCACATCAGAAGAATGGACAGCTTTCGCAGAAGTGTTTGACGAGAAATGGAATTTCCCTAACTGTGGTGGTGCAGTGGATGGCAAACACATAAGGATCTCACATCCAGCAAACAGTGGTTCTTACTTTTATAATTATAAAGGTTTTTGTAGCATTGTCCTAATGGCAATAGTAATTACACATTATGAATTTATATATGTTATTGTCGGTAAAAATGGGAGAGTGTATGATGGTGGCTCTTTTGAGCAAACCACATTCTATGACAAACTGCACAGTGGCACTCTGAATTTACCATCTGATTCATTAACAAAATTTGGGCTACCATTTGTTTTTGTAGCAGATGAAGCCTTTGCCCTTCATTTGCATATATTGCGACCTTTTCCTCAAGGGCAGCTTAAGGCAGAGAGGAAGATTTTTAACTATAGATTGTCACGGGCAAGAAGAGTTGTGGAAAATGCATTTGGTATTTGTAGTAACAGATTCCGTATTTTCCAAACATCTATTATGTTGCGTCTATGCAAAATAGATGTTGTAGTTTTGGCCTGTTGTGTCCTCCACAACTACTTAAGAAGAAAATCCTTAAGTAATTTGCATTTCTCTGATGAAAATCACATTGTTGACAGTGACAATTTCACCTGGACACCCATGGAGATGTCAGATGCAGACAATTCAACAAATCATCCAAGCAAAGCCGTGAAAACTATGTGACCTATTGCAATGGTTGTGGAGCAGTAGTATACTTCATGGGGCACTAGGCAAGTTACTGGTCTGGGGCCCCCCACCAATCCCTACAAGAAAAAATAAAGAAAAAATGTACATAAACGAAAGATATTCTGCAAGGAATAAAGCATTTTTTAATTATTTTAATTTGCTGAAAGAACAGGTATTGTGGCGATACAAGTACAACCATAATACTTATGCTGTAAATAAGGGAAAGCTTCACTGGCCAAATCCCTGATGGGAGTAAAATATGCCAGTTTTTGCCAGTGAAGCTTTCCCTTATTAACATAGCAGCATTATAGAGAAAAACATTTTTAAAACAGAAGATTGTGCTTACCTGCCATTCTTAGGTTTATTGAAGGTGACTGAGGGCCTGATTCAGACCCGCTCGCAAGCGGTTTGATGGTGGCCCAGTGTGCATGCGCACGGCGGAGCCGGCTCCGTCGTTCGCATGCATGAGACACGGATAGCGATGGGCAAACCGTCGCTCTGGGTCTCGTACCAAAGGGGGCGTGATGTCGATGTTGAGTGACAGCACGCCACCTTTGGTGGGCGGGCTGGGGGAGTGGCTGCCCCGAGTGAGGCATTCCCATGGGCGCTCTCAGAGCATCCGGCTTTGAATCAGGCCCTGAGTCCTGATGGTCAATGAGCAGAAGCGGCAAGGGGAAACCTGAGAATGGCAGGTAAGCACAATCTTCTGTTTTAAAAAAAATTTCTCTATACTGCGAAAAAGCCTGACGGCAGTAAAATATGGCAGTTTTATGGCAGTAAAATATGGCAGCAACCCAACAGCAGCATTAAAGAGAAAAAAATAATTTAGAACAGATGAATGTGCTTACCTGCCATTCTCAGGTTTCTCCACGCCACTTCTGATCATTGACCATCAGGACTTAGGGCCTGATTCAGAGCTGAACGCTCTGACCAGAGCGCTCACTCTGAATCAGGGCCCTCCTCCATGAAAATGGAGCGGCCTCCTGGCCACTCACATAGCTGTGGGTGACCACCCACAGCATATGTGAGCATCCATGATGATGGTCGCGATGGTCTTGAGACCATCAGAGCCAAAATCACTCCCACTGACATCACTAGTGATGTCAGTGGGGCCGGCTTCAGATGGTAGGCGTTCCCATGGGAACGCCTCCGTCTGGCAGGCACGCCCACCAAAGGGGGCGTGCTGTCAATCAACATCAACAGCACGCCCCCCTTTGGTGCGAGACCTGGAGCGATGGAGAGCCCGTCGCTCACCGGGTCTCACGCATGCGCATGACGGAGATCCCTCCGTCGTGCGCATGCGCAGTGGGGGAACATCGACCCACTTGTGAGCATCCTGCCGCTCGCGAGCGGGTCTGAATAACCCCCTTAGTCACCTTCAGTAGAAAAGGAGGCAGAAGGTAAGGAGTGAAGGAGGGACAAGTAAAAGAAGAAAGGGGGGTGGTGAAAGGAGGAACAGGGTAAGAGGAACAGTGGTTTGTGAGGGGCACAATAGAAAGGTGGGTGGTGGAGGAAGACAGAATTAGGTGGGGGGACAGATATAAAAGGAGTAATGGAAGACACAGGCAAATGAAGGAGGAAAACACAGGCCAGACACACACAAAGATGATACAGAGATACACTGGGGCGGGATGCACTAACGTCAGAAATGCAGTCAAACCCCCGAAAATGCAGTTTTCGGGGGTCTGACTGCATTTCTTATATGCATCACATTCCAGGGCTTTGATGCAGTGGGCAATGCCATCCCGCCCTTGGAGATATACACACCTGTGACTGGGGGGAGCACATGGAGACATACACACTGCTGGTGGGGGGCAGGGGGACATGGAGACATAAATACTGCTGGTGGGGGGCAGGGGGACATGGAGACATACATACTGCTGGTGGGGGACAGGGGGACATAGAGACATACACACTGTTGGTCAGGGGGTAGGGGGACATGGAGACATACACACTGCTGGTGGGGTGGGAGAGGGGCATGGAGACATACACACTGCTGGTGGGGGGGCATGGAGACATACACACTGCTAGTGGGGGGAGGGGGATATGGAGACATACACTCTCGTGGTAGGGAGGGGGACATGGAGACAACATACACACTGCTGGTTGGAGGGAGGGGACATGGAGACATACACACTTCTGGTGGGAGAGAGACATGGAGACATACACACTACTGGTGGGGAGGGGGGCATGGAGGCACACACACTGCTGGTGAAAGAGGGACATGGAGACATACACACTGCTGGTGGGGGACATGGAGACATACACACTGCTGGTGGGGTGGAGGGGGACATGGAGACATACACACTGCTGGTGGGGGGAGGGGGACATGGAGACATACACACTGCTGGTGGGGGAGGGGGACATGGAGACATAAACACTGCTTGGACATGGAGACATACACAATGTTGGTGAGGGGGACATGGAGACATACACACTGTTGGTGGGGGGGAGGGGGACATGGAGACATACACACTGCTGGTGGGGGGGGAGGGGGACATGGAGACATACACACTGCTGGTGGGGGGAGGGGGACATGGAGACATACACACTGCTGGTGGGATGAGGGGAACATGGAGACACACTCTGCTGGTGGGGAGAGGGGAACATGGAGACATACACACTGCTGGTGGGGGGAGGGGGACATGGAGACATAAACACTGTTGGTGGGGGGAGGGGGACATGGATACAAACACAATGTTGGTGGGGGGGAGGGGGACATGGAGACATACACACTGCTGGTGGGATGAGGGGAACATGGAGACACACTGCTGGTGGGGAGAGGGGAACATGGAGACATACACACTGCTGGTGGGGGGAGGGGACATGGAGACACACTGCTGGTGGCGGGAGGGGGACATGGATACATAAACACTGCTGTGGGGGGAGGTGGACATGGAGACATAGACACTTCTGTGGGGGGAGGTGGACATGGAGACACACACACTGCTGTGGTGGGAGGGAGACATGGAGACATACACATATATGACTGGTGGAGGGGTATAAGCATATAATGGGAAGGAGAGAGAGCCAGGCAGAGGCAGAGGTGCTAAGACAGTAAGGACAGAGGGAAGGAGGAGCAAAGCACAGTGTAATTATACTTACTTTAGTGTGTGTGGCCAGTTGTGGGTCTTCAATGGAGGGGTCCCATCATTTTCCACAATCCCTCTGTGCTGGAGGTGGGGCTAAACATGATGCGCACAATGCATCACTGTGCCCACCCCCAACTCTCCATCAGCACTGATGGCTCTGCCCTCACCTGCCCCCTGCTTGAAAGCCAATGTCAGCCAGCTAGCCAAAGGGGGTAATTCCCTTCCACACACCCGTCTACCCAGATTCTGTACAGCAGCCCTACTCTGCCTGCAGGCGGGCGGAGACGGTCATTGTTAAATTTAAAAATATATATTTTTCTACATATTTTAGTGGCAGAGAGAGGCGGGCCCCAGGCAGGCACCTATACTGCCTTGTGGTAAATCCAGCCCTGTGCCCACATGAACCCTCAGGTTCATATAAGTGTGTGTAAACTGCCAGTGCCTCCTCAGCCATTTACCTCACCGCACGTCACTGCCAGTGCCTCCCCAGCCATTTAACTCACCACATGTTACTGCCTCCCCAGCCACTTACCTCACCATATGTCACTGCCAGTGCCTCCCCAGCCATTTACCTCACTGCATGTCACTACCACTGCCTCCCCAGCCATTTACCTCAGGGCATGTCATTGCCAGTGCCCCCCCAGTCAATTACCTCACTGCATATCACTGGAAGGGTGTCACATGCCACACCAGAGACCCCAGGATCAGACCCCATCAATTACCTTTGCGGGTGCTGACCCGCGGTGTCTTCCGGCTCCCATGCTGTGCACTGCTCTCATTCTCCCTCAGGGCATGTCCCGCTGCTGTTCTGTCTCCACGCCAGCTCCTGCTGACTGCCTGGTCCCCGCTGCTCACTTCCAGGAAGCGCTGTCCTCTGGTCCAGGGGTACTGCCATCTTGGATTTGCCTATGTCTCCACTACCACCAATGAGGAGGCTTTTCATTCTCTCTCAGCCTACCAGCACCCTGTGTTCCCTATAAAAGGATCCCTTCAGCTGACACAAGTTGCCAGTGCAACAAGTCCCTTAGTCTAACTAAGTGACCCTCACCACTGCACTCCGTAGGTGTTGTCACCGCTCTATACAGCTGCTCCAAGTAGCTTCCACGCTACCACCATCTCCAAACGGCTATCCAGTTGCTTAAAGTAGCTTCCACGCTACCACCATCTCCAAACGGCTATCCAGCCGCTCCAAGTAGCTTCCACGCTACCACCATCTCCATACAGCTTTCCAGCCACTCCAAGTAGCATCCAAACTACCACCATCACCTTACGGCTCCTTAGCCTCACCCAGCAGCCCGTGCTGCCACCTTTACCATACGGCTCCTTAGCCGCACCTAGCAGTCCGTGCTTCCACCATCCATTATACGGCTTTCCAGCTGCATCAAGCAACTTCCGTGTTACATCAATCCCCTACCAGTCGTCTGCACCCTCTCATGTGGAGAAACTTCATCAAACCAAGTCTCCTCCAGCGAGCATCTGAACTGAGTTATACAGGTCCAAGGCCCAGCCCGGGAACACAGCCTCAAAATCCCATGACTGTAACAATTTGCACTGGCCAGATGGACTTGGCAAGTGGTCAAGGATCTGGAGTAGATTCCTCTCATGATGTGCTATCTCATCTGGAAAGACAAGAGACCTCTCAGTCCCAGTTGATTCAATCTATCCAGGATATGTCATCGTGTCTGGACAACATTCAGGCCTAACTAGCCCACCCTGCTCCAGTTGGCAGTCAAGCCGCCTCGCCGCCTGCGGTGTCACCTGCTCCTCCGGTACCACCTCCTGCTTGTCTTCAGCTCTCACCTCCAAGCAAGTTCGATGGCAACCCCAAGTTATGCAGAGGTTTCTTGAATCAATGCGAAATTAATTTCGAGCTTCAACCCGCCAACTTTCCGACAGCCAGAACCCGAGTGGTGTATATTATCTCGCTACTCTCTGGTCAAGCACTCGATTGGGCCTCGCCCCTCTGGGAGAAGTCGGATCCTTTGCTCTCCAACTATCCTGAATTCATTGATACTTTTTGCAGGATTTTTGATGAGCCTGGAAGAACCACTTCTGCATCAGCTGATATTATACGCCTCCGTCAGGACAGCAGGACCGTCGGTCAATATGTTGTCCAATTCTGGACCCTGGCTTCGGAGCTCAATTGGAATCAGGATGCTCTCATTGCTGCCTTCTGGAGTGGCCTTTCAGAAAGACTCAAAGATGATCTGGCTTCCTGTGACCTTCCAGCCAGTCTGGATGATTTAATCTCTCTCTGCAATAAGGTGGACCTTCGACACAGAGAGCCTGCCTTGGAGAGAGGCAGATTTGATCATGGAAGGCCACGTCCAGCTTCTTGACTACCTTCTCCTCCCGTGGACAATGAACCCATGCAGGTCAATCACTCCGGCTTGTCCCCTGAGGAACTGCAGAAAAGGCAGAGACAGCATCTCTGTATGTATTGCGGATCTCCCCAACATTTAGTTAAATCCTGTCCCATCCGTCCGTGAAACGCCTCCTCCTAACTTATGACAGAGAGGTTAAGTTAGGAGTCACCATTGACTCACATAGGAAGTCAGATTCCACCATCCAGGCTCATTTGAAGCTTCCTCGAGGTTCCAAACCTGTATTAGCCCTTCTGGACTCAGGAGCGGCAGGAAACTTTGTCACTATGGACTTTGCCAATAAATATCAAATTCCTGTTGAAGTATTGCCTCGAGTCATCACTTTAACTGCCATTGATGGTAGTTGCATTACTAGTGGAACCATCACTCATCAAACAACACCACTTAAACTTACCATCGGGGTGCTCCATTCCGAACAACTATCCTTCCTAGTGATTCCCAAAGTCTCTCATTCTCTAGTTCTTGGGTTACCCTGGCTACAGAGACATTCACCACAAATGGATTGGTCAACCATGCAGATAACCTTCTGGGGTTCTGACTGTTTCAAGAGCTGCCTTCATCGGTTAGTACCTGTTCGATCTTCTGCTCTACAGAGTTCTACAGACCTTCCCGAATCTTATTTGGGGTTCCTGGACGTCTTCAGCAAACAGAGCGCAGATTTATTGCCTCCCCATCGTGATTGGGACTGTCCCATAGACCTGATCCCCGGGAAGAATCCTCCTAGGGGCAGTACTTACCCTCTGTCTCTTCCTGAGACTCAAACCATGTCAGAATATATTAAGGAAAATTTAAGTAAAGGCTTCATTCGACCTTCCACTTCTCCAGCTGGGGCTGGATTTTTCTTCGTAAAAAAGAACGATGGTGGGTTACGCCCGTGCATTGTTTACCGGGCTCTTAATGACATAACTGTGAAGAATCGCTACCCTCTTCCCCTCATAACCGAATTGTTTGATCGAGTCAAGGGGGTCACAGTTTTCACCAAGCTTGACCTAAGATGAGCCTATAATCTAATCCATATAAGCCCTGGGGACGAATGGAAAACGGCCTTTAACACCAAGGAATACCTCATTATGCCCTTCGGCCTCTGCAATGCTCCAGCTGTATTAAATTTTTTGTCAATTAAATCTTCCAAGATCTCCTGTACAAGTGTGTGGTCATCTACTTGGACGACATCTTGATTTTCTCTCAAGACCTCAAAAGCCATCGTGATCAGGTGAAAGAAGTTCTTCTGAGATTACGCTCCAACCAACTTTTCTGCAAACTGGAGAAATGCCTATTTGAAGTCTCAAGTGTACCATTCCTGGGGTACATCATCTCCGGAACAGGTCTTCAAATGGATCCTTCTAAACTACAAGCCATTCTTGATTGGTCTCTTCCTTCATCCTTGAAATCCATACAACGATTCCTAGGATTCGCCAACTATTATCACAAGTTTGTGAAGGGTTTTTCGACATTGGTAGCCCCTATCACAACCCTCACCTGCAAGGGTGTAAATCCAACTAAATGGTCTGTCGAAGCTACTTCCGCATTTCAACTTCTTAAACAAGCATTTATCTCTGCTCCCATCTTGAAACAACCAGATTCTACCTGGCCATTTATCCTGGAAGTGGATGTATCCTCCGAAGGTGTCGGTGCAGTGCTCTCCCAATGATTTGAATATGAGAAACTTCATCCATGCGGTTTCTTTTCTCGGAAGTTGTTGCCAGCAGAGAAGAACTACGCTATCAGAGACCAAGAGCTACTCACCATAAAACTGACCCTCGAGGAATGGCGATATCTTCTAGAAGGGGCCCAATACCCCACCACCATTTATACAGACCACAAGAATCTGCTTTACCTTAAATCTGCAAATTGCTTGAACCCTTGGCAAGCCAGGTGGGCAATGTTTTTCTCCAGATTCAATTTCAAACTCTCCTACCGTCCCGGCTCACAAAACCACAAAGCTGATGCACTCTCTCGTTCCATGACGGGTGACTCTGATCTACCCATGAATCTGTCTCATCCAATCCTGGACCCAGCTACCTTCGCTTCTACCAAGCTATCTTTGATGCCACTTGTCGGGAAGACTTTCGTTGCTCCTAAATTCCGCAAGAAGTTACTTCAGTGAGCTCATGCTACTCAGTTCTCTGGTCACTTAGGTATGGATAAGACTCTTGAATTCATCCAGCGGTCCTATTGGCCTTCGATGAAAGGGGATGTTAGGTCCTATGTGTCATCATGCATCAAGTGTGCCCAGCACAAAATACCCCGGCAGGCTCCACTAGGAGAGCTCCAACCTCTAGCAATTCCATTAAAGCCATGGACCCACTTATTTATGGACTTCATCTCTGATCTTCCTCCATCTCGGAGCCACAGCACAGTTTGGGTAATCGTGGACCGATTTTCCAAAATGGCCCATTTCGTACCTCTTACTGGGCTTCCGTCTGCATCCCTACTCGCCCAGAACTTTATAAAGGAGATCTTCAGACTTCACGGCCTTCCACAAGAGATCATCTCCGACAGAGGAGTGCAGTTTGTGGTGAAGTTCTGGAGGTCACTCTGCTCAGCCCTTCAAGTGAAACTCAAATTCTCTACCGCGTATCATCCCCAGACCAATGGTCAGACTGAAAGGGTCAATCAGGACCTGGAACAGATCCTGCGTACTTTTATCTCCTCCTCCCAAGATGACTGGATTAAACTTCTCCCTTGGGACGAATTTGATCAGAACAACCATTATCACACGTCCACCAATTCAACTCCTTTTCTTACAGTTTCTGGTCATCATCCTCGGGTGCCATATTTCCCTCTTCTTCCAACATTGGATGTGCCTGACGCCAAAATGTCACTCCTCTGGAAAAAGGTTTGTTCCTCTCTGACTAATACTTCAGCCCGGTACAAAAGATTTGCTGACCACAAAAGACGAGCGGTTCCAAGTTTGCAAACTGGAGATATGGTCTGGCTCTCCACTCGAAACCTAAGACTCCGAGTACCCTCGATGAAATTTGCCCCACATTATATTGGTCCATTTCCAATCATCAATGTCCTGAACCCCGTGGCTTACAAACTAAAGCTTCCTCCATTTCTTCGTATTCCTAATTCATTCCATATTTCTCTTCTGAAACCATTGGTCTTAAACAGATTCCAGAAGGACCTTCCTAAAGCTTCTAGTCTTCAAACACAGCAAGGAGAGGAGTTCGAAGTTGACAGAATCTTAGATTCCCGTTGTCGATACAACCATCTTCAATACCTCATCGACTGGAAAGATTATGGTCCGGAAGAACGAATCTGGATAAATGCTTCCGATGTCCATGCACCCCGTCTAGTCAAGGCGTTCCATATGAAATTTCCTCATAAACCAAGGAAGTGTCCGATGGCCACTTATGAAGAAGGGGGTACTGTCACATGCCACACCAGAGACCCCAGGATCAGACCCCGTCACTTACCTTTGCGGGTGCTGACCTGTGGTGTCTTCCGGCTCCCGTGCTGTGTGCTGCTCTCTTCTCCCTCAGGGCAGGTCCCGCTATTGTTCCCTGATGGGTCCCGCTGCTGTTCTGTCTCCACGCTGGCTCCTGCTGACTGCCTGGTCCCCGCTGCTCACATCCAGGAAGCGCTGTCCTCCAGTCCATGGGCACAGCCATCTTGGATTTGCCCATGTGTCTCAACTACCACCAATGAGGAGGCTTCTCCTTCTCTCTCAGCCTACCAGCACCCTGCGTTACCTATAAAAGGATCCCTTCGGCTGACACAAGTTGCCAGTGCAACAAGTCCCTAACTAAGTGAGCCTCATCACTGTGCTCTGTAGGTGTTGTCACTGCTCTATATGGCTACCCAGCCACTCCAAGTAGCTTCCGCGCTACCACCATCTCCAAACGGCTATCCATCCGCTCCAAGTAGCTTCCATGCTACCACCATCTCCAAACGGCTATCCAGCCGCTCCAAGTAGCTTCCAAGCTACCACCATCTTCAAATGGCTATCCAGCCGCTCCAAGTAGCTTCCATGCTACCACCATATCCAAACGGCTATCCAGCCGCTCCAAGTAACTTCCACGCTACCACCATCTCCATACAGCTTTCCAGCCGCTCCAAGTAGCGTCCAAGCTACCACCGTCACCTTACGGCTCCTTAGCCTCACCCAGCGGCCCATGCTACCACCATTACAATATGGCTCCTTAGCCGCACCTAGCAGTCCGTGCTTCCACCATTCATTATACGGCTTTCCAGCTGCATCAAGCAACTTCCGTGTTACATCAATCCCCTACCAGTCATCTGCACCCTCTCATGTGGAGGAACTTCATCAAACCAAGTCTCCTCCAGTGAGCATCTGAACTGAGTAATACAGGTCCAAGGCCCAGCCCGGGAACACAGCCTCAAAATCCCATGACTGTGACAAAGGGAGTACATTAGATCATATAGTAAGTATGGCAGCTGTCCCTTTACTATGGTACTCATAGCCAGACTTATCCCCTCACAATGTTGTTGTATTCCAATCCCTCCTTTACATGGATATAGATGAAGAGCACATACTTGAAAATGCCACTCGGGTCTATATCAGAGTTGCCTACCCTCCCAATTTTAGCGGGAGGCTCGCAGTTTTTAATGAAGCCACTCCCCCGCAATGTTTACTTTAAGTCCCGTTTTTTAGAAGACACGATCGCACTGTGCATGTGCTATTCCAGCATGTTGGGGGGCGGGGCCTGTGGGGGAACATCATGATGTTTGACGCCATGTTATTTAAAGGCTGGCCACCATGGTTGTGGGCAGTGGTGGCCGGCACTAATTAGCAGTGTGCACGGGTGTGGCCGCGGTGGCTTCATTGGGCAGAGCCTAGTAACTGTAAGTAACAGCAGCTCTGCACTGATCCACAGCACTGCACTGTTTGGGACATCAGCACATCAGTGAGTGATGTAAAGTGGCCTTTTCTCCTAACTGCACTTTGAAAGGACACTCACTGACAGCCAATAAATGGATGGCTATCAGTGAGTGCCCTTTCAGAGTGCAGTTAATGCCTTTGACTGACTGGATATATCAAGGAGTGACTATTATGGTGTGAGGGCAATTTATGGATATATAGATATATCTATATATATATCTCTATATCTATAGATATCTATATCTATACTTTCAGTAGCCTCCTGCTAAAGTTGGGAGGATAGCCAAGCCTGATATTAACCATAAAATGTCCTGGCAATAGTATCCAGTGATTAGTGTTTGTTAGAAAAGTCCTGAGAAGGGGCAGCATTTCCATGCCCTGCATACCTTCAGGCCTGTAGTGACCACACCCTGCACCCTCTCTAGTTTCACTTCTGGGCTTGGCTCTCACATACTGTATGCAGATTTATATTTTAGTAGTGGTTCATGCTTTGGTTAAACAATTTATCAATGGCTGCCAGGGCACACAATGCACATGCACACAGATTTAGCCAGTGAGTTATTTATGTATTGTGCATCTCATAACCTGTTGCCTCTTGCACAAGCCCAGACTCTACTCGGAAATTGCTAATTCTGATGCACGCTATCAGTGCTCAAGTTGCATAAGGCATCGCAGTTGATAATTTATGCACACCCCTGCAACGGAATTTGAACGCACTGGCAGGCCTGCATTCAGCCATTCACCACCCCCAAAAGACACCCACTCTGCGATGGGTCTGCTTAGTCTCTGTGATCACAGTCCCGATCACAGTGAATGTTTGACTTACATATGTGCAGTTCGCAACAATCGGCCGATTGTGAGCATATTAGCAACTGCATTCCTTGCTGAATCAGGCCCAAAGTTCATAAACAAGTGCAGAACAAGAGAACAGTGACTTACACACTGCAGGACAAATACATGGTATTTAAACATTGCTGCTTCAGCCGTCATGACCCTCAAATAAGCGGCAGGGTGGCAAAAGTCAAGGGTTGGTTAGGTGCCATGAGTAATATTACAGTAAGGAAAAGCATAAGTGGTAAGAGGGTAAGTGGTAAGAGGGTAAGTCTCACCTCCCTTATTAACATAACAAAAAGCAGAATATTATATATAAAGCAGCAGAATATTTTTCCAATATATTTATTTCAGGAGCAGAATATCTATTTCAGGGAGCAGTACATTTGAATATATTATACATAGATTGGGGTATGGATGCTGTCTCCTGGGGCAGACAAGTGCACCTATTTACAGCTGCCCAAATAGTGATACGCCAGTCCCGGGTATTTGGTACAAATAGACTCAGCCATTTTTATTTGCAACAAGTAAAAATAAAAACCCGCAGAGGTAGGCCATACTATGACCCTTCAAAGGAAATGTGTTCCACAGCTTTTCTTACACCTTACGTGGCCGCTGGTTTGTAGCACCTTCCCGCCCAACATGGTAACATACTGTAACATAGTGTTAGTAAGAACACAACATACAAAGAGCATAAGATATAGATAGGGGAGGGAGGGACAAACACTGTCCAGAAAGGAAGTTGCTGGGCATACACCTAGCCTTATAAAGTCCACATATACCACTCACAAAAACTCACACATGGTCAGAACCAACCAACCAAATAAAACCCTTCAACTACTCTGCCTAGCAACAGTTGACTAAAATTCTACACAATTACAAGAAACTAAGGACTCTTATATAGTCTTAATCCTATTCAGATTGCATCTCATCTAAGGCGTCCATAACTTTATTGCAATTAAAAACAATATAACAACTTACAACTAACTAACTAAAATAAAGACACGGGCACAGACTGCTTTGGTTAAATGGTCAAAACTTGCTTTTATTGAAGCAAGTTTTTGACCCTGAGCTTTTAATTTACTTTTGGGAGGCAAAGAAGGATGCTACAAACACTCAGCTCCAGCCATATGCTACAAAACCAATATTAGGGAGCGACTGAAATGCCCCCCTGTGGTCTGTCACAACCCTGTCTAGTTGTCACCTTTTTGCCTTGAGACTTACTCCTGCCGGCTGCCCCATGGATCTGTGTGTGCAATTTGCCTGGAGGATTTGCTCTGATTATTGCACCTGGCCTCTCCTCTGTCTATGAGCACTGCTAGCCCTGATTGGAATCACAGGTGTGGTTCTGTTTCTCAGAGCTGCAGAGATGAATACTCCCTCTGCATGTTGTGCCTTCCACCACTCAGAATGCTACTACCAGACCACCTGTCCGTATCCACCAATTGCTGCCAGACCCATGGTATATATATCCTCTCCTGATAGCATTCTGGGCCTGAACATCTCGTCTTCCCGTGGTGTATGGTTCATGCTGTTTCTGCATTCAAGTATATCCCTGAAACCTGCTACAGCAACCCCTGGTGCAATCCAGAAAACCCGTTACAGCTGTACCTGGCAATCCAGTAAATCTGCTGGCAGCAACCCCTGGTGCTTCCAGAAAACCTGCTACAGCTAAACCTGGCAATCCAGTAAATCTGCTGACAGCAACCCCTGGTGCATCCCGAAAACCTGCTACAGTAATACCTGGCATCCAGTTGTCCTGTTACAGCAATACCTGGCCTGTGCTCTGCTGCTAGTCCTACTCCTGGTTGGTCCCTGGCACTCTGTAAACCTGCATCATGTCACCCTGCCTTGCTTCCTGCTGTGGATCAACTCCTGCCCCTTTTACCTACCTACTCCCTCCCTGAACCTAAAATTCCCAGACCTACCCATTCCTTCCTGAAACCTGTTATTCCCTATTATCCAATCCAGCCTGCACCTGAGTTCCAGCCTTTGTCATAGAAATTCCAGATTACCCTGTTTAGCCCTCGTCTCAGCATTACCTGACTTCCCTTCAGCCATTGTCACATTCCAGTCCAGAGTCAAGTTCTAAGCTCATCAGTTCAGTCCACGTTGTTCCAGTCCAGAGTCAAGTTCTTAGTTCATCAGTTCAATTCAACAAGTCTTCCTGCCGGTCCCAGTCCGGTTCCTCCAGTTCCTGTCATTTATCATCAAAGGCAGTTTTCACTGCTACACAAGTCTTGTAAATAGAGCTATCTACATCACCCATGGTTCCAGTCTAGCCGGCCTCCAGAGAATCCAGTTCATCACCTGAGACAGGTAACTCACAAGCACCAATCATGACATGGTCATTGTAAGCTAAGCATTACTTAACCAATATTAGGGAATGACTGAAATGCCCCCCTGTGGTTATTGTAAGCTGAGCGTTATTTAAGCAATATTAGGGAGCGACTGAAATGCCCCCCCCTTGTGGTCATTGTAAGCTGAGCTGTGAAGACTCACAACCCCTATAATAGTGCACAGTATGAGCATGTCCGCAGAGACAGATGCCCAAAGTCCTCCCACAGAGGTAGGCCATACTATGACCCTTCAAAGGAAATGTGCTCCACAGCTTTTTCTTACACCTTACGTGGCCGCTGGTTTGTAGCACCTTCCCGCCAACACCAGGTTCAAATAACCGCAGCCTGCCAATCAAACCAAAACACTAGCCCACATCCAAAAGAAAAAACAGCACCCAAAAACACACCTACCATAACTTTGACAAATGCAACCCATCAGGGTGGAAAACTTGAGCTTGTTCCAGCCGCAAACTTGGGTGCCACATAAACAAAAAACCCCAGACTCGGAGGCAAAACTAGAAACAGTCCTATTAAACTTCTGGTGAGCTGTATCCAAGGCCAAAAGGTCTCTAGAAACCGTTCATACATGGTGAGGGACAATATCCGACCACAACAAGCACACCTCAGGCCCATGACCGTAGGGTGGCCAAGTCAGCCTACATCCACAAGATCAGCTCAATACCCCCGACTGTCTAATAAATTGCCTCCAAGGTGAATCGCCAACCATGACAGGTGCCCACAGCGCTTCTCATGATAACACAGATGGTAGAAAGAGCCGACCACTGCATAACTCGGACCCCAAGACCACTGAACCCGATGGCCATCTAACAGGGCCACCCTTCTTGCTATCCCAAGCTCCTCAGCCCAATAAATAAATGAATGGCCCACAAGCCAAACTTGCTTAGAAGACACGGGCAAAGCTGTAAGAACAAACAGAACTAAAAGGCTGCAGTAATATAACATATATAAGAAAATGGATAGAGTGGTAACCTAGAAGGAGAATGTTAGTAGCAAAACCCAAGCGAGGGAGAAAATCTAAAAAACCTCCTGGGAGCCGTGAATAATAAGCCAATTGAATTGAGGCCCTTGTTTGAGGAAAAATTAAAAAATCCCTTCCCACCCTCAATTTTTGAATGCTAGCCATTCAAAAACAGGCGGGTAAACAATGTTTCTGGGTAGGAAAAAACACAACTTAAAGCTTATGACATCTAACATATGTCTGAAAGACAGATGACTTCCATCTACCAATAGCTTGAATGGCATATGGAGGTAACCCGCTGCCCACTGTGCAAGCAGCTGGCCAATAGGGCAAGCGCAAGTACCATACTGTGCAACATCCAAACCCAACTGTCCCAAACAGTGCTTACACACAGCAGCAAACTGGAACTTAGCCCAGGGGGAGGAGTCCACATTCAATAACCATTACGGGCCATCTGATGGGCGCAGACCCTCATATAACCAGCCAAGCACAAAGGCCAAAACTCAGTAATAGGATAAGGCTCTATGTTAACCCAATGCCACCCTAACTAATCAGTATTAGAATGGGGGTTTTTGCACAGGACAGCCCCAGCCTAAAGTACTACATGCTTAAGTAATAGATCAAAATGCGCTAAAGTATGCCCGTGCAAATGCAAATTGTAACAAAACAGATTCAGTCAGAAGAAGAAATTAACAAAATCACCCCTACCAGACAAAGCAGCAGTGCCACATCAAAGGCAGACACAGAAATGCGGGTTAGAGACCCCCGCAATAGCACGCTCTAGCCATCCAAATAATGCGCTATTCCTGCATGGCCTGTACTAAACTTTTCAAATATGTGCACAACAGATAGCGTAGCCCATGGGAAGGCACCTGATAACAAAAATAGACCATCCAATTCGAAACCCATAATATGTAGGAACTGAGGGTGCAACAGCAGCAGGCAAGAAACGGATTCAGCATCCCATTTTGCCATCAAAGCCCCAGGACCAAAACCCTTATCAGTGGCTCTCAAACTCAGCCCCCAGGACCCCACACAGGTCATGCCCCCAGGTCATCCTGAAGGTACACAGGTGTATACATCACTCACCAGCACATTTTAAAAAGTTTCACAGGTGGAGCAAATTATTGCAATTGCAATACTGTGAGGAGACCAGGAAAACATGCACTGCCCGGTATCCCAAGGACCGAGCCTGAGAACTTGTGCCCTATATCAATGTGAGTGCCACATCGAATAACTGGTAGGGAAACTGGCCAAGCAAGTGAGGGATTGTATAGTTCACAGAGCCCCCAATGAGGACATGACAAAAGCTGAATAAAACGATATTTACTCTGCACCTACTTCAGCACGACACGAGGGAGAAATGTACATGTCCGGCAAGGTGGGAACAGTAATACGGCCCAAAGCCGGACATACGGCCCAAAGCCACTACAGCAAATATTTCTGTCGTGCCACATGGGGAAGCTCTCTGGCCAAATGCAAATTCTGGAGAAGGGGCAGCCACAAGCAATACGCTAGCTACCGGTAACCCACACAAAAAACCCTCCAGCAAACTTGGTGATCTTCCCGCTAAGGATACCAGCCCAACCACATAAGACAACTCATCCAGTACCACAGGGAGAATAAATGTCAACTCTGCCCTTTGAACTGCTCCGCAGGTGCCTTAGCCTCATGGTTAACTGCTAACCAACCTCAACAGCTCTACGGCCCAGTGGCATAACCAGCCGACTGTCCCGCTACCAAGAAAACTGTTCGCCGTAATCACTCCAAACAAAGTCCCTGGATCTCATGAACATATAATGCACCAAATGAATATATTTAAATAACATTACTGTGCTCCATATGGCGAGTGTTGAGGTAGCAGGCTGAAAAACTAGGATGCCACTAAGCCAATGGACTTAACTGCTGCAAGAATCCTCACCTACCTACCCTTACGAATCCGGTCCTTAATTGACTTATGCTAACCCCTGTCCAATGCCATATTAGCACAGAGCTGACTGATGATTAGCTGCCTTCGTAACTAAATGCTGCGCAACCATGTTCAACCACTTACGCGGGTGTGGCGGCAACCTGACGAAGAGCTACTATCGATAGACACAGAAGAATAGGTATAAACAGCAAAGGAGGGACAGCAGACTCACCACCAGCCAACCCCAGCATTCCATCAGCACCAGACACAGGCACCGCAATATCAGGGGCAACGATCACCTGTAGCCCATACCTGCCACCGTGCTTCAGCTAGAGATTCCATCACCAGCAGAATTCATTGTGGGAACACTAGGTGAAACTCTGCATTGAGAAACAGAAAGTGTTACATGACTGGACACCATATCGGGGGTACCTGGAACTTCCGCCGGGGGAAGTGCCAAAGGAGGAGGAGAAGGTGCAGCGGGAGAAGAAGGTACAGGGGGAGGGGCCGTGCAAAAGCTTTTGGAGGGGTAGGCATCGGTGGGCATGGGGCTGGACCCTGGTTAATAGGGGAAAGGGTAAGGCTGAGCAAAAGAGGGGAGCAAGGGGGGAGGGCCCAGCAGAAAAATAATAGGGAGAAGGGGAAACTGACCAGAAAAGGGGGGAAAAAAAAGATGGTGACAGAAGGAAAATTTGAGGGGACCAGGCAGGGTGAGAAGGAGCAGAGAAGAAAGCTGGGGGCTGATTCAGGGAAAAAGGAGGGGGGTGAAGACAGGGAGGAAATGGAGATGGGGATGATAAGGGGTGAAAAAAGAGGGGAGCTGGAAATAGGCACCCCCAGCAAAAACTGCCCCCAGAGACTAACTGGGGCTCAACCCTGATGTAAAGGGGCGTGGCCGTGAGGCGGGATGGCGGCCGCAACCCCCCATGGGGGGAGGCCATGGATGCAGGGCTGGGAACCAGGCCCCCCATGGCTTTGTACAGTGCATCGGGATAGGGGGGGACCCGGCAGAGGGGGACACCAAGAGGCAGAATGTAGTCCGATCGCGGGAGACGGAGGTAGGCAGGTGCCACCCGTGGGCACTGGAAGTGGTGCCACGCCCACAGGGGGATGCTGGAAGGCACCGGGGGGAGCGGGGATAGCACTAGAGGCTGTGCAGCTCACTCAGGTAAGCAGGGGACATGGAGGAGACCTATGTTGAATGGGCCCGGGAAGGAGCCAACCAGAACCATTTAAGTCAGAGAATGCCAGTTACTGTGCCTTAAGCTGGGTGTTTAGTTGTGCTAACCAGCATTCTCCAACTACAGTGCCGGCCCCGAGGCTGTTAGTGCCGCGCCAAGCCAGAAAACAGCATCACAGTTGGACTTAAGTTGGATTTCTGCTCGCACCTTCCTGTCAACTGAATCGCTCTGGGAACTCCTTCCCTGGCCTATTCAACATTGTGCTGCATTGAATTACCCCCAAAATAGCCATTCAGTATATGATCACTTCAAGCAATAATGGTGTCTCTCTGCAAGCCAGCAGCTTGCTCTCCAGGTAAAGGGACACTTTCTGTCCAGACCGACAGAGTTTTTAAAACACCCATGCAGGTGTAAGAACTCATTAGCCTATGAGGCTAAGGTCCTAAAGACTGGATGTAGTTAAAAGACCAATGGCCCATTTCAGATTAAGGGAATATGCAAAAATCGTTTGTAGTTCAAAAAAATCGTTTATTACACTTTAAAAAATCTGACAGATAATCTGACAGATAATCTGGCAGAAAATTGTTCATAAAATCGTTGGTAACAGAATCGTTGTGTGTGTATGCAGCTTAACAGTGATTTGGCCATACTTGATAACAAAGCAAATTTTTTGCTCCCTGTTGTTGGATGGGTGACCATGCTGAGTTCATGCCAAATGCAATCCACTCTTTCTACTTCAGGGTCCATAGGGTTTCCACAGGATACCTTGGGGTATAGGTGATGGCGGCAGACATCAGACACCTCAGAGTTAGTTTGCCCGCTGAGTGCCCCACTGACCCTCAGACGCACAACGCAATTCAGTGCTGTTTCTCCCCGCATACATACATTTAAAAGCAATGGTCCCGTAACGCAAAAAGGATAATTATTACTTGGTTTAAACGCAATGTCAGTATATAAAGAAATTTATGTTTTCTGTAACTATGGCTTAGTAAATGACAATTGGACTGTGTTTGGTGCCGTACTGATGTTTCAACAGCGTTCCGGTGGCATCGGTGAGAAGATCAGAACATGCGGCTATGAAATATGAATGTTAGAGAGAATAACTTCTTGAAATGTTGTATGCCATAGTTTAGACTAGATTTATTAAGCAGCGGGAAAGTGGACACAATCAGGTTGTTGGAGGCTGGGTTGTGTCTTTGCACTGACCTATGAATTGTACCGTAACGTAAGAAGCAAGAAGAGGAACCAATGAGAACCTGCCAACGTATTCTATTGTATTGCTTATCCCAGTATGGGTATATATGTGAGTGCTCTGAAACAAGATGCCAGTCTGCAGTATTCCTGTTATGCTGTTCGACGGAGGTCTCTTTATTGATGCCGGTAACTGGTCCCAGAGCGCACACGTATATGTATTGACTGTACCTTATGACCTAATGTTTGTACAATTTATTTTGCGCTTATTGTTAGATCATAGCGTGGTAACATCTGTACTTTTACCTGAATAATAATCTTTAGCACGTTGGACTGTCTTAGAGTTTTATTAATGGTATAATTAAACACAGCGCTAATTAGCAACATCTTGTGGTTTTAGAAGGTATAGGCAGGTTTTGTCTTAGAGGTTCTAGGCAGGTGAATCTTAGAGGTTTATAGGCAGGAATGTACTAAAGGTTTATTTATGATTCAACACAAAAGTAGGTGAAATTAGGCCCTCTAATAACTAAAAACATATGTGAAGATGGACTGAATTGATTACCTGGGTTGGGCACGCAATCACAACATGTCGGCGGTCAAAATCCCAGCAGCAGTTTAATTTTTTAATTACTAAAAGAAGAATCCTTGATTGTACAGCCAGCTACTACAGAATTTAAAAAAAAAAAATTCTTATCTGTATTGAGCTTTGCATATGCAGAATATGAAAAACATAATTTGTTTTTTCAATTGTTTTGCAGAGGACTTAACAGTAGATGTACTGAAAACAAAAGGACTGTTGAGTTCCCTATGAATATATAGCATATATAAATTTGATATCCGAAAAAAACATACAATATGGATATCCGGAATTTTTTTGCCAAAAAGTATTACATACAATCACAGCCCCCAGAACTCGACAAGTGAAGAAAGTGCATCTATGCCCATAAGACTTGATTCTCCTGAATGCATCATTGACAGTAGTTATGACAGTGACTCTTGTATTATAGACATTCAAAATCCAAGTACAAGTTCCCAAGAAGTTGGCTGTGATGAACAAGCAGAGCCTTGCTCCAGTAATAGAGAGGAGCAACGTGAAACACAAATGGTACCTGCTAAAAAAGAGAAATACTACCATGAATTTACCCCCAAATTATCAAAATGTTATCCAATACTAAAGAAATCATCACATGGGAAGCATTCTGCCTACTGCACAGTCTGTAACAGTGATTTTGATATAAAACATGGTGGTGGGAATGACAAACAAACAATCAGAAGCTCAAGAGACAAGTCAAAAAAATGGTTATAGCTTCTTAACTACCTCTCATGACAAGAATGCAGTCATTCATGCTGAAATTCTTTTCACAGGTTTTCTGATTGAACATAATATACCTATTTCTGCCTCTGATCATGTAGGGAAATTGATGAGGGCTATGGTATGATGCCAAATTCAAGTGAGGCTGCAGTGCAGAAATATGGTTGTGGGAGAACAAAAACCAGTGCAAATTGCTCACAATTTTTTCCCAGATCAGGGCCAAAGAGGACCTTACCATGAAAGGGTAATCCTTCCAACCCTTTCTTGGAGTCTGCATCAGCTCTCCATGAGCGCTTCCACTGGGAGCGGTCACTGCTGCCGAGGAATTCTAGAAGTGAGGAGACCTATAAATAATGCTGCCTCATTAACATATATGGATCCAAGGCATCTGTCCCCTGTTCCATTCTTTGGCTACCCAGTTTAGTCATAGCTGGTCTGGAAGCCTCCCCCTGTAAGGGAGTATATGGACTTCCAACAAAGTACCATTTTGCGATACATAGCATTGGAGAGAACATAGGCAAAGTTGCAGAACTCACTAGGCATGTAATGAACTACAGGAATGGATAACCTGCAGCTAACATTCCTGTGATATCACTGACAAAGGGAATTCCGCATAATACCCTTTACATATAAAAGTTTTGCGCCCGCGAAACCTCACTTATGGTCTCGCTTTGGCAAAAAAGTATCGCTTAGGTGAAAAAGTATCATGTAGGCGAAAAAGTATCACACAGGTGAAAAAGTATCGTTTTGGCAAATCCCAGACCGCCTACCTAGCATGGCACACACGTGAAACTCCAACGCCGGAGCAAAGAGTAGGCAAAAGGCCACAATATGCTGATTCCGCCTAAAGAGTGCCCTATGTTGGCTTAAGGGAAATCCCTGCAACATGTACTGAAGGTAGTAGTCAATCTGTGTACAAGGTAGAGAGAGAGACACTACTGTGAACACTGCATGAACTACCAAGGAGGGAGAATTAGATGTTTTTCCCCACATACCTGCCTTGTAACTAACAGGTAGGGTGGAGCAGCAGGGTGTACGTCATACCTGCAGACACAACCTCATGGTAATAGCACACAGTATGCACTGGGTATAATGCGACCACATAGCATATACATACATATATACACATAGTAGTAAAGCAAAATACTAGTCATGTCTGATGCTTGTCAAGCCGCAGGAACTTACTGCATAAATATGGCAGAGTGCATACCAATTCTCACAAATACACATTTTATATAAATGTGAGAAACCCTCAGTGTTCACATTACCCTCTGCTAACAGTACGGTGCATGTGGTATGTTTTAGCTGAGGAGAATAATCACGTTCACTCTCAGACATGATGAGTGTAAACGATGTGTATGTGACGCACCACACAGAAATAATACTTTTAACTGTGAGGTAATAAGCACCGTTCAGCACCGCACTGCAAGGGATAGAAAGACAGGGATAGTAAAATGTCTGACAGTCAGAAGTGAAGTAGAGTCAGACAGCGCTAGCATATAGTCACATACAATGCAGGAATAAATCACCTGCACTAGAAGCACCATGATTAACTACGCAGACACAGAGGGCCTGATTCAGAGGCGGACGCTATTTGTGGATGGTCGTTCCAAAAAAGGGGCCAGCTATTTAAATTGAGCGCTCGGTCTTTGCGGTTTGTTGACGCCTCTATGTCTGAGCGAGCGAACGAAAAATGCGCTCGCTATTTTGTAGAGATGCCCCTTTGCCGTTCACATCACACGTCATCTCTGGTATTTATTAGATTAATCGGGTACATCGAAAGGCATCTGAACTGCTCACAGTGCTTGTGGTAGGTTTTTCTTACCGCTATCACTGCGAGCAGTTCAGGCTAAAAGACAACCAAGTGACATGGTCGATGACGGTCCTTTACTAATTATGCACTCCCATTAAATGCCCTTTTGACCGTTTGGCACGCCTGCGTTCGGATCTCCACTCCCCCGTTTTCAAGCACCTTCCCCTGTTACCACCCACAAACGGTACATTCTGTCAATCAAATTAGCAGGCATTCGCTGTTTTGCGAGAGCACCATTTCCGACCGCAATGACTGGTTTGCACATTCGCATTACGACCTATACGCATACGCAGTTGTGCGAACATCGCTCAGAGCGAACGAGCGGCCGCTTACGAGCGGCTCTGAATCAGGCCCAGAGCCTGGTAGGAATCAGTGCTGCATACATTGACCTCAGCGGAGGAGAGGGATGCGGGGGACTCGGACCGCGATGCCCCCTGTATCAGAATCCAGCAGCATTTGCCACTTTTATAAAATGGCCGCTGAGGAGCTGATAGGAGACAGGCTCGGGGAAAGAATGCTGCCACAGCCAGCCAGACTGCTGTGGAAAGGCACTGTGCAGGAGAGGAGGACCAGCCTGTGAGATAGGGAAAGCGCACACCCCTGGCATGCTATTAACCCCTGGGACGCTGGAGCATTTTCCATACTGCTAAAGCCCGCTGTCCCTGGAGGTCTAGTGGAAGCGGAGGATCAGTACCTTGCTCCACGTGCAGCCTGTCCCCAGGGGGCCCCCTGCCTAGGGACAAATAAGACTCTAACCCACCGCGGGTTCCCGAAACTTACCTGAATCCCTGTGAATCCAGCCACATTCTGGAATACCGGGGTCCCCGATAGCTGAGACCCTGGTACCCACCAGCATCCCTGGATCAGTATCGGCATTCTGGCCCGCGGGGTGAAGGAGAGGCTGCATGGACCTCTAATTAGCTTGTCCATGCTGCCCGCTCATATCATTATAGCAAAAGCTGCTGGAAGAAAACTTCAGGGGCTGTCCAACTGATTTGCCTTGGCTCGGGAACAGGGCATAGAAGAGGGACCCCAGTGCATCCTGGGAGGCTGAAAAACTAACTCTGAGGTGTCTGATGTCTGCCGCCATCACCTATACCCCAAGGTATCCTGTGGAAACCCTATGGACCCTGAAGTAGAAAGAGTGGATTGCATTTGGCATGAACTCAGCATGGTTACCCATCCAACAACAGGGAGCAAAAAATTTGCTTTGTTATCAAGTATGGCCAAATCACTGTTAAGCTGCATACACACACAACGATTCTGTTACCAACGATTTTATGAACAATTTTCTGCCAGATTATCTGTCAGATTATCTGTCAGATTTTTTATTGTGTAATAAACGATTTTTTTGAACTACAAACGATTTTTGCATATTCCCTTAATGAAAATCGTTGAGTTGACAAGTCTGACTGAACTACAAACTACAAACGTGAACGCGCATGAACGATTATCATTCATCGTTTGACTCAGAAAGTGAATGATTTTTTCAAACGATTATCGTTAAACGATATCGTTTAACGATAATCGTTCAAAAAATTGTTGTGTATGTATGCAGCTTTAGTCTACCCACACAGCAATGCTGAAATTGAATGTGTGTTTTGTATGGTTCATAAAGTTAAGACTGAGGGCCTGATTCAGACCCGCTCGTGACCGCTATGCGCTCGCAAGCAGGTCGATGGTGGCCCAGTGCGCATACGCACGACGGAGCTGGCTCTGCCGTGCGTATGCGCGAGACACAGATAGCGATGGGCAAACCGTCGCTACGGGTCTCATACCAAAGGGGAAGTGCTGTCGATGTTGAGTGACAGCATGCCCCCTTTGGTGGGTGGACTGGGGGCATGGCTACCCAGACGGAGGCATTCCCATGGGAACGCCTACCATCTGGGGCCGGCCCCACTGACAAGTGATGTTAGTGGGAGAGCTTTCGGCTCTGTTAGGGCCGAAAGCTCTCTGGGGCTTGCGGCAATGAGACCCTACCACAAGGGTCTCGTCGCAAGCCCATCGCGACCATCTTCCTGGCCGCTCGCTATAGCTGTGGGTGGTCACCCACAGCTATGTGAGCGGCCAGGAGGCCACTCTAAAAAACAAGTAGACCGGCCCTGATTCAGAGTGAGTGCTCTGTCAGAGCGTCCGGCTCTGAATCAGGGTCTGAGCTCAGAGGGAACCTTCCAAAGAGCTTTTGTCTAAAGCAAAGTCTGCAGGTTATCAGTTGCAGAAATCACATCAGCATAATGCCTAGGATAATGTCTTGTTTTCTTTTGACTTTTTGAATGCTGCTATTAAGGTTTACAGAATTGTCGAAATAAAATAAAAAAAATCTTTTGTCTAAAGTTGATATCAGGGTTTCCTCAGGAACACTAACAGTACATGTTTTCCAGGTCTCTCAGAATCACAAGTGAAATATTTACAACCTGGCATCTTAAAAATGTGTCAGTCTGTAATGATACTGGATTATGGAAAGTATGTACTGTTAGGTTTCTTTGATGACTGGAGTTGTGAAACACTGGTCTAAAGCACGTCTTAACCCTTGCTTATTGCCTTTGGGAATTGAGCCCTGCTAAACTTAGTAACTTTTTGAGATAGCATTAAGAGAAGAAAAAAAATTATAAAATGTCTCACCAGGACTGCACTTTAATAAAAACATTGTTTACTTTTATATGGCTTACATGCTAAGCTTTGAATATTTTTTTAGATAATTGAGCACGTGTTTCGCTGTTTTGTTGCCTTAAATATACTAAGGTCATTTTAAAGAGAAAACAGGGTTTAAAATATTTTCTTCAAGCTCTTATTGTTTGTTAGTTATTGAAGTATCATACTTCTGTTGATATATGCATTATTTATTTTATTTAAAACATGTTGATTTTCAAATAAACGAATTTAATATGTACTGCCTAATTTCTACTTTATATCTATAATGTGCAATCAGTAAGGGTACATTCTTGTAACTGACAGCACCTCAGAGCATTGATAAATATTGAGTATTCTGATACTCCATTTCATCGAGCTCATTGAGAGCATAAAGTAGATTACCAGGGAGAAGATATGTAGGCCTGGTTGAAGAATTTGTGGGTAGAGGCTCAATTTGAGTGACAGGGTTAGTAAAGAAAGATGTAGTAGAAAGGTAGGCAATAAATTAATGCATTCAGGTTTTTATATGTAGTATTTATGTAATATGGCCCTGATTCAGAGGTGCACGCTATTTGCATGTACACGCTCTGAATCAGGGCATCCCTATTTTTTTAATGACCGGCCTCCAGGCCACTTGCACAGCTGTGGGTGACCACCCACAGTGTGTGTGTGCGGCCTGGTGATGGTCATGATTATTGCGACCATTGGGCTTGCGGTGAGACGCTGTGGGAGGGTCTCAGTTCCCGCAAACCCGAGTGGACTTCCTGATCTAGTGATGTCAGTAGGGCTGCCCACAAATGGCAGGCATTCCTTCGAGAATGCCTCCGTTTGTGCAGCCACCCTCCCTCCCTGCCTACAAAATGGGGCGAGCTGTCGATCAACAGCAACAGACACCCCGTCTTGTAGTGAGCCCCAGAGCGAGTGATTTCTCACTCACTCCATGGCTCGCACATGTGCAATGGCCCACCATCAACCCACTTGCGAGCGCTATGCGCTCGTGAGCAGGTCTGAATCAGGCCCTATGTCTTTCTGTGTGTTAAGAACAAAAAACAAATGGGGCACAGAATTTTAACTTTTTTATTTTTTATAATATTTCAGCCTGATTGAATCCATGCTATAACATTATATACAGATTCGTCACAACCATCACATCGCAACAATATATAAAGGGAATAATACATGATTGCTGACTGGTAGTATGATACCCATAGAAAAACTAGCTCTCATGGTATGCTGCTCTTAGTACTACAGTTTTCACCTGCCACTGCAGGACACACACCTGATTGACAATAGACACACCCATAGGTGGAGCTAGACATGCCGTTTGGGCAGACCATGACATACCCCCTTCGCGCAGCACATTCTGCTATCACCTACAATCTCCCTGAAAGTAGTTTTCAAAAGTAGGCAAGTATGGTCTAGTGCCCTCATTCAGAGGCGCTCGCAAGAAGCGAGCACTCGTTCTGAATGAGGGCGGCCGCTGGTATTTACCATCCACAGCTTTAGCGACCG
Source organism: Taudactylus pleione (assembly GCA_031769625.1). Taxonomy (NCBI): domain Eukaryota; kingdom Metazoa; phylum Chordata; class Amphibia; order Anura; family Myobatrachidae; genus Taudactylus; species Taudactylus pleione. Next base: position 9,928,106 of record JAUIMM010000759.1, read on the forward strand.
ACCAGGTTGATGGTCACAATGGTCAAGACCATTGCGACCATCGGGGCTTGCAACAAGAGTTGGGTCTCGGCATCTGCAAGCCCCAGGGAGCTTCCTGCTCTGATCGAGCAGGACGCTCCCCACTGGCATCACTGCTGATGTCAGTGCGGCTGCCCACAAAACGGCAGGCATTCCTTAAGGAACGCCTCCGTTTGTGAAACCACCCCCCCCTCCACGCCTACAAAGCGGGCCGAGCTGTCGATCAACATAGATAGCTGGCCCTTTTGTAGTGAGCTCCGGAGCAAGAATTTCTCTCTCGCTCCAGGGCTTGCACATGCACAGTGTGGCCACTGCGCGTGCGCAGGGCCTAAACATCGACCCGGTTGCGAGCGCTCAGTGCTTGCGACCGGGTCTGAATGAGGACCTATATCCTTCCTGGCCTGCTCTGTATGCTGTCTGACTGCTGCTGCAGGGCGAGGGCTGCACACTGATTGGCTCTCTGAGACTTTGAGAGCCATTCAGAACTAGCAATATGTCTTGTAGCCTAGCAGGGGCCTAGAGAGAAAGGAGGGATGGCATGAGGGCCAGGTCTGAGGCAGTGAGAGACAGCCTCTAAGGAACCCAGCAGCAAGAACCAAGAAGATTTTCATATGCAGAAACACAGTACACAGCAGCCAGTGGAGGCATAGCTTTTAGGATTTAAATAAAATATGCCACCATGGGAAATCCTTTGAATAATTACTATTTGATGATGACAAACATCGGAGTGCTGTCATCGAATGATAAATCCACTAACATCGTAAGAAAAATATTGATGGTCAGCAAATATCAACCACCAGTGTCCATCCCTAGTTGAGACAGTATAATGAAACCTTCTGATATACAAGGTGAAAATGTTTTTACCTGTGAAGAAAGGTGAGATAGGATTTGACAAGTGTACATCCTTGCAATGACATCCTTTAGAATGCAGCCATCACAATGGTGGCCCAAGGCTTGATTGCAGATTTTCAAATTGAAATTAATTTTCTGAGTACACATTGTTGGTGCAAGTGGAGTTTTGTTTGATCAGTCAGTTTAGCATCCAAATTTAATCAACATGTTAAAATGAAGATAGGATCACATTTGTATTTTTATGCAAACTTTATTTTTGAAGTGGAGCCAGAGAGAACACAGGGCCTGATTCAGACCCGGACGCAAGCATCCGCTCGCTCGTACAGCCGCATTTGATGGTTTCTTATAACGCATGCGTCTGGTCCGTTATGCACATGTGCGGCTGTAGCTTTGCGGTCAGTTTGCGTTCGCTCATATGGACTGCGAGCAGGAAGTTACCTCTGAAACTTGATTGACAGGATGGTCCGTTTGTGGGTGGTGATGGGGGTGGAGATGTAAAAACGCAGGCGTGCCACGGCGTTTTTGGGGTGTACATCTATTATCTGCTGCGAGCGACATTGAAGAGCGGAAGTAGTGATACGTCACTATGTGAGCAGGTTTCAAGTCGGCCTGCTCGTTCAGCTTGTGGTAGGGTATGTGATCCCGTAAGGCTGATGGTTTCGTAGCTACCTAAGAGAGTCGATGTTACTAGTGATGTGGAAAAATCTAACGAACAATACAATCACCTAATAATTGGCAAGCTTGTTGCTAATAAAATGTTTAATTGCCTGTTCAATTGCTCAGGTGCGTTTGCATGTGGGAAAAATTTTTTTATTTTTCAACGTTGTTTTAATTAATTGTTCTGGCTTATGTATTTTAAAGACAATTACCTTTTCCCTGGGAGTAATAAGTCTATTTTTTTTAAGGAGTAACATTTATACAGTTGTAAATGAAATGTAGACCAACACTTTTTTTTTAATTAATATTTTTAATTGATAAATAAATAATAATTACATCCATTTGACATCATGGTTGTTTTTGGAAACAAAATCAAATGCAAAATACAAACTACAAACAAACAAAATATTTCAAACAGGAGGAAGGAGATGGAGGTTTGTTTTTCCACAAATATGGGGCCAGCACAGGAAGGCATTCTGGGTCAGTTAGCCAGTGCTATTTATTCAATTTTGTATGCTTTGCCTGATGAGGAAGCTGGTCATGAGTGGATTGTCATATAGCACAATGACTGGCCTGGCCAGAGCCAGATGGAATTGGCTCTGGCCTAGGCATAGCCATATTTTGGGGGCTAGCTGATGGGCTGCCATTGGTAGTGGGCCTAGATGGTATAACAGGAAGGGAGGGTGGCTCCAACATGGCCAGGTGGTTGGCCTGCTCCTGGGCAGCAGCAATCCTGGCATGGGCTGCAGCAGATGCCTCCAGGGCCTCGCCACCCGCAGCAGAGTGGCCTCCATCCCCAGCAGGATATTAGTGTTGTTTTCAGTTTTTGATATTAACTCTGTGAGGAGGGCCACAGGCTGCGAGGGAGGTGCCCCAGGAGTGGCCTCCACAGGGTTCCTAGGTGGATCCATTGGTTCCTCCCCTGCGGAGCCAACAGATGTGCTGCACCCAGACCTCACCTCAGGAGCAGGCTCTTCCTCCTCTGTGCATGTAAAGAAACAAATAACAATTATATAGTTGTTTTTTATTTTTTCAGTTAATAATGTTCAAAAATTACCTGTGTTACCATGTGGAGCCGCAAATGTCTATGTCCATATTGGACACGCCAAACACCTCTTCTTCCTGCACACATCTCTGAGCAAGCTCTTCCAATTGTGTCAACTCCAGTGACAATGGGGTGGGCCAAGCTCCTGTCCCCCTGGCATGCCGATCCCGATCAGCCAGCTTCCTCTTCAGCCGGTACTTGAAGTCGCTCCATCTGTTTTTGATTTTTAGTCGATTAATTTTTTTATTTATTTTTTGGAATGGTAAAACATTGTTTAGTTCAGTAATGTACTGCTTTTTCACATCATTACGCGTACGACAGTTGATCCCCTCCACATTTACAGCACTGGCTATGTCGTCCCAGATTTTAACCCTCTGTGCTTCCCCCATATTTCATGGTGTGTGTGCTATTTGGTCCTGACACATTTGGACCAGAACCTCCATCTCCTTTCGTGAAAATGGTGTCTGCCTCCTGGGCCAGAAACAGACAAATCTCAGGTGCACAACTCCAAATTATTAATAATATATATATATATAAATGCAATAAAATTTTGCAATCAATAGAGGTTTTTAGCATAATCATGGCCAAGGTTATGGGCCTACCCACCATATCCAGGTAACCTCTTTCGGGTAGGTCCCTAACATACTAGGGTTCAAATCCAGAGCGCAGGACCCCCCAAAACTAGCCCAGCCAAGCTGCCCCAGGGCACCACCATAGTAATAAAAAGTGCAGTGTAAAGAGATAGTTTGGAGCAGCCGCAACTGCATATAAAGAATGAAAATGATCTGTCTCATTACACCGCATTATAACACATTTTCCTTTATAACACATTTTAACCCTTCACTGTGTGTTCAATATATATGTACTTCACTTTTTTATTTTCATTCTTTATATGCAGTTGCGGCTGCTCCAAACTATCTCTTTACACTACACTTTTTATTACTATGGTGGAGCCCTGGGGCAGCTTGGCTGGGCTAGTTTTGGGGGGTCCTGTGCTCTGGATTTGAACCCTAGTATGTTAGGGACCTACCCGAAAGAGGTTACCTGGATATGGTGGGTAGGCCCATAACCTTGGCCATGATTATGCTAAAAACCTCTATTGATTGCAAAATTTTATTGCATTTATATATATATTATTAATAATTTGTAGTTGTGCACCTGAGATTTGTCTGTTTATGTGCCTGCAATCAGTCTCATCAGGTAGCACCTCCCATCATATAGTCAGGTTGTGCAGTCCAGAAATCTTTCCCATATGCCCCCTGGGCCAGCCTCCTTCACATCATGTTGAGGGTCTACACCTTGAATTGAGAATGGTTTTGTTTAAATTTTACTACAGCTTAATTGACTATTATTTTTTTTTTGCCTCAAGGGCAAATATTGTCATTTTTACTTACTTGGTGGTGGGGGTTTATGTTTTGCTGCTCCTCAGAGTCCATGTTGTCAGTACTCATCGAAGCAGGAGTAAGTGATGTTCATCCCGTATTTACAGATCCGTCTGCATCATGCGGTGTGCACCATGCGTGGGTGTATTGTTTCACTTGATTTTGGCAGGACCAAACATCCTATTTAAGGGTCTGGTGTTTCAACCATTCGCTGTGCATTATTGTGGTTGGTTGGTATGAGATTTTGCTAGTTGGTTTGGAGTTTGTGTTGGCACAATGGGGGTCATTCAGACCCACTCGCGAGCGGCAGTACACTCGCAAGTGGGTCGATGTTCCCCACTGCACATGCGCACGACGGAGGGAGCTCTGTCGTGCACATGCGCGAGACCCAGCGGGCGACGGGCTTCCCATCACTCTGGGTCTCGCACCAAAGGGGGCGTGCTGTCGATGTTGATTGACAGCATGCCCCCTTTGGTGGGCGTGCCTGCCAGATTGAGGCGTTCCCATGGGAACGCCTACCATCTGAAGCCGGCCCCACTGACATCACTAGTGATGTCAGTGGGAGTGATTTTGGCTCTGATAGAGCCAAAATCACTCCAGGGCTTGTGGCTGGGAAACCCGACTGCAGGGTTTCCCTCGCAAGTCCGATGGTCGCGATAGTCAAGACCATCGCGACCATCTTTTTGGACGCTCGTATATGCTGTGGGTGGTGACCCACAGCTATACGAGCGTCCAGGAGGACGCTGCATTTTAATGGAGGAGGGCCCTGATTCAGAGCGAGCGCTCTGGTGAGAGCGTCCAGCTCTGAATCAGGCCCTATATCTTGGTAGTATTTTTGGAAGGTAAGTACATATGTATAGTGCATGCTGTTCATGTGTTGAAGTGGAATAAGGCTGCCTTCTTTGTTTTTTTAAAAATGTCTCTTAATTTTTGGCGCCCATGTTTAATGTGTTTTTTTTATAATTTGTTTTGTAGTAGTGGTTTTTGGAATCCCACATCCTTTATCTGGAGTGTCCCTTTCATTTATTTTGTGTAGTTTTTCAGATGTAAGTACATATGTGTCATGCATGTTATTGTGTTGAAGATTCCTTACGGTCAATTTGTCATGGTTTTGTCATCTATAGGCTTTACACATATTGTTGCATTCAACACCATGGTTCCATAGTCAATTTGTTGTGCAAAGCCGTTTTTGGCGAATCATTGACGCCGATGTAGCCATTTTCGCAAAATTAACTTTTCCACAAATTCAATTTGTCAGGCTAATTGCCGACTGCTGTTTCTGTGGGTCCCGTTTGTAAACATTTAAATTTGTAAACGGAGATAAGCGTTATGCGAGCGTAACTTTTGCAGGCGCAAGCCTCCGATGTGGTGCAAAAAGTCTTACACTGACTTTTTGGAAAAAAATTCAATAGCGGCCCATAACGACACTTCCAGTTTTGCCAAATCAATGCGTACGTGTCTGCTTAATCCAGTTTTCTAAATCATATGTGCGTAAACGGGACATGTGTAATCTTGTTTGTGCCTAAAGTAGTTTTTTAAATTTTAAAATGTTCCTAGGCCCCCTTAAAGATGGCCACACATGGGGGATCCCTGTGGGTGACCCCGTTTTTAAGTTGCACATTCTTGTAGTGGTTTGGAATTATTCCTTCATTTTCCAGACCTTCTCCTTTTATATTGTTTTTTTTTTAAATTCCCACATAAGTACATCTGTGTAGTGCATGCAGTTGTGTTGAAGTGGGCTTAGCCTGCCTTGTTTATCCATATTTTAATGTTGACCAATCTGTATGGGTTGCAGCCCATGTGTAATTAATTAAAGTATGTTTAATTATTTTCAGGCCACGTTTTTAAATTCTAAATGCATTTTTAAATTAGTGTGTTTGGGTTTTGTATTTAATTATGAATATGTATTTTTAATTTTTTTTGTTTGCCTCCAAACATGTAGGAGTTTGCAAAGATATCCCTTCCAAAGCCTGTAAGATTAATCCACATTATGCGAAAGTTAAGTTTCTTAAACCAAATTTAAGTTGATGTACATCATTACAAATGTGTGTTTACATTTCAGATAGATGTTGGTCAGCTCATAGTGGCAATGCTCCCACACCCCGACCTACCTGTACATCCTACTAGGCGTAAGCATAGGCACTGGAGGCGTGCAAGGCCCCAGATATATAGAATACGTGTCACCCTTTTTGGAATGCCTGATGATGTGGTGTTAAAGCGGTACCACCTCCCACCCAACATTATCCTAGACACTCTCTCATTAATAGAGAGTGATCTGGAAAGTGAAATTAACATTCCTACAGCAATTTCACCAGTAACGCAGTTTTTGTCGGTGTTACATTTCTGCGCCTCAGGGTCCTTCCAGACCACAGTGGGAGTTGTGGCTGGAATTTCCCAGGCCTCCTTTTCCTGGTTCCTGAGGCACATGTTAGTTGCTTTTTTTAAACACATCCATCATTTTATTAGTATGCCATTGGATATGGTATCCCTTGCTGTAGTAAAGCAGCAGTTTCAGGAAATTGCAGGCTTTCCACACAATATAGGGGTTGTGGATGGCACTCACATACCACTTCAGCTTCCTGCAGTGCAGGAGGCTATTTATAGGAACCATAAACACTTTCATTCTTTGAATGTAATGCTGGTATGTGATGCCTCCCTCCAGATCCTGTCCCTGAATGCAAAGTTTCCAGGCAGTGCACATGATGCCTTGGTAATCAGGGCTTTGGCACAAATTATCCACCCTACAAGCTGGTGATGCGTGGCTTCTGGGTATGTTTTGTCCTTATTTTCTGAACCTCAAATGAGCTTGATGTCCGTGTTTGTTTGTAATTTTTGTTTTGTTTTGTAATTTTATGCAGAGACAACGGATATCCTTCCATGCCATGGCTGCTGACTCCTTATTTGGCCCCCACACCAGGGCCACAAACTCAATATAATGCCGCACTTACTGCCACCAGGCAGGTGGTGGAGTGCTGTTTTAGGCTTTAAAAAGGCCAATTTAGATGCCTCCACCGCTCTGGTGGTGAACTAATGTATTCACCGGCGATGGTTTCTAAAATAGTGGTCCTGTGTGGGATATTTCATAACATCGCCATAAGGAGTGGAGTCCCAATGCAGCCAGAGGATGGCCCCCGTGAGGTAGGTGGTATGGGAGTGTCAAGGGGCGGCCATCCGCGATGGTGTAGTTTTAAGCTTTTTCAGGTAATTTATTATTGGTGTGCAGTATATGTAGTAATTTCTGTGTCCGTTGTAGGCAATTTATGATTAGTTGATTGGCAGTGTATTTTAACCACTTAACTGACGAATTCTTTTTACAAAAACTGCTCCATAATTGTCGGTTTCTTTTATGATTGAATTAGGTCAAGAACATGATTTTAAACTTATCCATCACTATTTTATTTGACATTTTTTTTTTTAAAACACAGTATACCATAAAAATAGCAATTTTTATGATATACTGTAGTGATGGCCATTGACATCTGTACCATTGATAGTTCAACCATCGTTAGAAGCCATCAGTTGTTTAGCGATTGGTCAAGGAGATCTGAGTAGACCACAACAGCTGATGTTTCCTAAGCATCGATCGATGGTGCAACATTGATGCCCACCAGCAATGGCACACTATTTGTTTTCAGTCAGACCATCGATGGTTTGCAAACCATCGATGGTCAGTTGCCATCTGATATCAATATATATATTGAACATATATATATATATACATACAGTATATATGTACACATATATATATATATATATATATACATATATACACGTGTGTGTAAGCAACAGTAGATATATATATATATATATATATATATCTGCTGTTGCTTACACACACGTGTATATATGTATATATATATATATATATATATACATACACACATATGCGCCTAATTAGCCGTGTGTGATTCGTTTATTCTGGAGTGTCGCCGTGTGGATTACACACACATATATATATACATATATATATACACACATATATATATATATATACACATATATATATATACACATATATATATATATACACACATATATATATATATACATATATATCTATATATACATATATATCTATATATACACATATATACACATATATATATATATATAGATAGATAGATACACATAATAAATTTTTATATATATAAATTGCCTGGCCCCTTATAAAAATGGGCGTTATGAGGGATGAAGAGGAGGGGCGGCTGATGCTGGAGGGAGTGGCCGGATATGTGATCAGTGCTGGAGCTGCAGCGGGAGGGTGTCCTTCTGGTGGCCCAGACACATAGCACAACGGCAGCTACCAGAGCCGCCACCGCTGTTGCTTCTCAGCCAGTGATCACTATGTGATCACTGTTTTGCTGGAGCCGCAGCAGGAGGGTGTCCCATTGGCGGCCCAGCTATTTAGCAGCAGCGGCGGCGGCTACCAGAGCCGCTGCTGCTGCTTCTACACAGTGATCACACTGATCAATGTGTCTGCTCGGAGCCACAGTGGGAGGGTGTCCCACTGGTGGCTCCGATACATAGCAGCAGCGGCGGCTACCAGAGCCGCCACTGCTGCTTCTCATTGAAGGGGGTGGGGCCGGCCAGGCTGCCCGATCACTGCTGGCCACAGTGATTGGGGTCACAGCAGCAGCCAGGGCTACATGAGCCCTGGCTGCTTCCTCTATTGAAGTGGCACCGGGAGAGGGGTGCCGATTGTGCCCGATCACTGTGGCCAGCAGTGATCGGGAAACATAGGAGGGGGAGCCGCGGGTGTAGAAGGACCAGAAGGTCCCTCTGATATAAGCAGCAGTGGGAAGATTAGCTTCCCATAGCCGCCTAGTGGCCATTTCTGACTGGTTGTAACAGATACAACCATGTCAGGGAAAGCCCAGTCTGGTATGGTCGTATCTGATACGACCGTGCCAGGCAAGTAGTTAAATTAAAATTTTGTGATTTTTTTTTCTTTTATTAAATATCAACAACTTTGCTTCAACAACAAAAAACAACATTGCCACATTATGTCAAACCTTGTGTTTGGTATATTGAAAAAACAACACTTGAAATGGATTGGCCCAACATGTTGTCATGCCCCATCTCCTACCAGTTCCTGATTGTTTGTTTTACATAAAAAATGTTAGATTTATCATTGTGCAATAAAAATTAACTTTTTCAACAGTTTTTTTTTGCCTTGGTAATTAAAGCAAGTGCACATTTATGGTTCTTATCTACATAAAGTTTAGGCCAAACAAAACATACATATACATTTCCTTAGTATGTGTCTGTGGGGGAATGTGTGTTGTAGGTAATGTGGTTGGCCATTTTTAAGCATGTTCTTAAAAAGGAATACAACCGTTCTTGTTTGGAGTATTAATTTTACACATACACACAATGCTTGCCAAATGCATTATGTACATATACTACATATGGGTAGTAGGCCTAACCTGTTAATTATGTTGTTTTGGAATTATATGATATGTAGTGTAAAGATGGCGTGATTGCACTCTCAAAAAATCAGCTTCTACAAAAAGATCTTGCATGATTGTTAAGCATGTAGAAATGTGTTGGCCAAGAGACCCATTGAAATGTCATTGTTGATTATTTTAACTCCAAAAATGTACTAATTTTAACAAACCCAGCCAACACATACCAACAGATTGGTACACCTTGGTATGTAGTGTGCTCATATGTGAATAATGGGTCAATTTGAAATAAAGGATTTTTATTTAGACATTTTTAGAGCAATAACTTTAGTAAATAAATAAATAACATTATTGAGGCTGCAAGATCCGAATGATATTGCCCAACCAGGCGTCCATGTGGGATAAATGGGCCCAGACAGATTGCAGCTCATGCACAATCTGTGCTGACAATATCCAGGGATTTGTTGATAGAGTGAAAAACAAAATGCATGTATACAATCATTAAAATATATTTAGAATAAAATGGGATTCAAAAACATTTAGAAAAAACACAAACAAGGCATATAGTTTGTGGGTAATAAAACAACACTTAAAAAAGTAAATAGATGATACCATACTAAGGCAATTGTGTTATAAATCTGCAGCTGATGCTACTAATCTGCATTTGGGGTGTCCCTATCAAACACGAAATTAGATATTACGAAAATATACACACAAAAAGGCATGTCCTCATGGTAAAGGCCCATGTAAGAGTGGGTAGGTCACTCTATGTTGTTTATGAATGAAGAGTAATCGAAGTGTCAATATTGGAATTTTACACAAACAGGCCCAGCCACACAAGCCATGTGTTGGCCTGTGGCATTGGCCAACTCACAGTAGTCTACTTTGGACACGTAGGTAATATAGTTAGCAAAACAAAAATATTTCTGCACAAATTGTGATGGTCATAAAAGAATACAACTACAAAATACAACCAAACCAAAAGTTCAAAATGTGAATGTAAACTCACACCTACCACATTAATGTAATACTTGTAATTTGCAAAATTAATATGTTTGGCAAAATATTAATTCTGAGTTAATTTGTCATTGCAAAAAAATCTTGAACAAATAATCTGGATGCTCATATTGTAAGCATTTTGAAGAATATCCAAATGACTTTGCTTTAGGCTACCCAAAAAATCAAAAACAAATGGAGAGTGGCTCCATGTTACAAATTGAACCCATATTTTATCACAAAACAAACATGGTAACAAATCAAGTATGGCCAAACCCTTCTATGTTTGGATTACATTTAGTTTCAGTTTGAAACAGTGTAGGCATAGGGTCCAAATTGGGGGATAAAAAAAACAAAAAAAAAAATCAATATTTAAAAAAATAAAAACATACCTCAAAAATCATCCAAAGGGGCAAACTGGCCAAAATCTATGACACCAGGAGGGGTAGGCCAGTCCATGGTTGAACTGGGGAAGGAGGGGTAATTTGGGAGGAGTGGCAGGGGAGGGAGGGGTAAATTGGGAGGGAGGGGAAATTTGCGAGGAGTGGGCAAGGGAGGGAGAGGTAATTTGGGAGGAGTGGGCAGGGGAGGGAGGGACAATTTGTGAGGCATGGGCAGGGGATGGAGGGGTAATTTGGGAGGAGTGGGCAGGGGAGGGAGAGGTAATTTGGGAGGAGTGGGCAGGGGAGGAGCTTTGAGGAATGGGTGGTTGGGGAGGTTGACGGGCAGCCCTTCTCACTCTCCATATCCGCTGTTGCCCTATGTGAAGCATATTTTAATTATTTTTTTGAATTTCATGTTTTGTACGTTTAGCACAAATAACCAAATAACAAAAAAAAAGTGTGACTTCTATGTTTGGATTACATTTAGTTTCAGTTTGAAACAGTGTAGGCATAGGGTCCAAATTGGGGGATAAAAAAACAAAAAAACAAATCAGTATTTAAAAAAATAAAAACATACCTCAAAAATCATCCAAAGGGGCAAACTGGCCAAAATCTATGACACCAGGAGGGGTAGGCCAGTGCATGGTTGAACTGGGGAAGGAGGGGTAATTTGGGAGGAGTGGGCAGGGGAGGGAGGGGTAAATTGGGAGGGAGGGGAAATTTGGGAGGAGTGGGCAAGGGAGGGAGAGGTAATTTGGGAGAAGTGGGCAGGGGAGGGAGGGACAATATGTGAGGCATGGGCAGAGGATGGAGGGGTAATTTGGGAGGAGTGGGCAGGGGAGGGAGAGGTAATTTGGGAGGAGTGGGAAGGGGAGGAGCTTTGAGGAATGGGTGGTTGGGGAGGTTGACGGGCAGCCCTTCTCACTCTCCGTATCCGCTGTTGCCCTATGTGAAGCATATTTTAATTATTTTTTTGAATTTCATGTTTTGTACGTTTAGCACAAATAACTTATTCACAACAAATTTCAACAAGTGAAATAAATTATATGATACGGTCTTTATTGTTTATGGTCAATTATAAACAACAATAAAAATCTGTAACATTTGATCAAGAAAAAAAAAAGTACAGTTGGCCCATACTGTACACTACATGCACAGACATTAAGGCATATTTACAGGGGCGTATCTATAATGGGTACAAGGTGTGCGGGGAACACGGGACCCTGGGTCCAGGGGGGCCTGCACCGCACACCCTACACCCATAATAATACTTACTTCTCCAGAGTCCCACGTCGGCATGGGCGAGCGCTGTAAAATGACTGGAAAATTGCCACGGTGGCCATTTTCCCATCGTTTGCGCATGCGCTGTACAGAGAAAATGGCCACTGTGGATACACTGTACATATAATATAGACTCTGGGTACACTCTAGTGCCCTGAGTCTAATAACTCCGGCACTGGCCATGCACAGCTCAGTGCGCTGCCGGCCGCCAGGCGGAGAGGAGGGGGCCCGTGTTGGAGACTGCACACGAGGCCCCCTCCTCTCTAGAAAGGCATATTTACATAAGCAAAATACAATATTATGTTAAAATTTGAAGACACATTGAAGCATTAATTAAAAAAAAGTACGCAGCCTAATACGCAGCCGCAGAGATGCCAGCAGGCCAGGAGAATGGTGGCGTAAGTCGGACCATCTCCGCTCTAATTGGGCAATGCTCCGGCTATACCCCAACACACATAGGCGGGCCCGCACCTCCGTGTATGCATTGTGTTTCAGTTGGTTTTGGATAGGGATGGGTGAGAGTGCCCAAGCGGCGGTCCATGATGTCCGTTAGGACCCACAGCTCATGCCGTGTGAAGGCAGCCACTCTCATGATGGCAATGACAATTTTTACATAAAATCCAATGGCTACAGGTAAAAAACAAATATGATTGGGTAATGAAGTTTCATAAATCACATATGCTAACTTCGATTGGTTAATGCATGAGTCATGTGACAATAAGATTTCATAATATTTGTAGTTATGATTGGGTTCATGCATTTAGGTGCGAATGCAAAGTTAAGGGCAAACAAATACCCATAGATTAAAATACACAGCTATTTGCAAACTTCACTTAGTAACAAGAAAACAATCTTGGGAAATAAACAAAACAACATCCAGCGAACTAATAAAACATTAGGGTAAAACCTTAGCAACTTTTACAAACCAAAACAAAAAAAACAACAAAGTTTATTCACAGTTAAAAAGAAAAAGGCAAGAACGCCAACATTTGGAAATCACTTAAGCAAATTAATTAAATGATTGACATCATTCGATTAACGGATGCTTTGGGAATGAAACCCAAGCCAATCAAAACATTACATGGTTGCTGCTGGAAAATACTCTGCAAGCGCAACCAGACAAAAAAAAACCCTAGCGACCCGCTCGCTAATTCTGTTGCTCTCTATTTACAAGAGGAGTTTGGATGGAGAATATGGGGCGGCTATCTAGTTACGAGTGAACACTCTTGCGTTTGCATTGTTTAGCATATTTCCAATCTGGACACAGATTAGCATCCGGGTCTGAATCAGGCCCACAGTCTTTGTTCCATTAAATTACAAATAAGTAATGAAAACATTTGTCTGAGGATCTCTGCCTGCTTTCTAAACAACAGTGGCTGCAAAAGGAAACAAAAACCCAGACATTGAAATTCTTTATTATTACAACAATGAACACAGAGAAAATGTTGACTGTAATCCTGCATTTATTATAGACTTGTTCACGTTGTCTACGAGTACATTTAAACAATTTATAAAGAATAAAAAATAAGATGTCCCACTTTTAGAAAAAAAGATATTTATTAAAATCATGCAGAAGTAGGCAGGCACACTCCGCCGACTTCTGTGACATCACAAGTTGGACAGAAGTTGGCTGGTATGTTGAAAAAGTTGGCAGGTTGCATGGTTGGATGAAACCCTGCAAACTACCCGAGTTGGATCCCCGGGTCCCTGGACCCGGATAGATCAATTTACACTAACTAAAATCCCGGGTTGATGAGCGTTCACATGATAGTCACAATGCTATACAGCAGACAGCATCTCATTGAGGGCTCTATTTACTACAATCCGCATATTGAATGCGGATTGTAGTGTGATATTACCGAGTGAATTCGCATTGCGAATTCAGGTAATATCACAGGGATTTACTATAAATCCCTTGCAGGGACAGAGCTTGCGATAAAGCTCTGTCCCTGCGGATCCCATCCGCACTCTAGTCGCGGTATTTTCGGAAAAAATACCACGACTAAGAGCACGCGCATGCGCCGACCGACCACCGCTACTACCCCCCCACCGACGCTAAGCCCCGCCCCCCGGCGCTAAGCCCCGCCCCCCATGATCGCGGACCCCCGTGACCCCCCCTCCCTTCATTACACTTACCTGCATCCTCCTGGCCTCCGGTGGTCTTCTCCGGGCTTCCCGATCAGGTGATCTCCCATACTGCACTGGGGCCCGATCACCTGATGACCGGGCCCCAGTGCACTGTGGGAGACCAGCTGACCGGAGAGGAGCCATCACCGGAGGCCCGATCACCGGTCCCTGGATTCAGGTAAGTGAAAAAAAAAATGTTTAATTTTTTTTTCTTTTTTTCACAGCAATCAGCTTGCGGTCTCTTTAGACCACACAGCTGATTACTGGTGCCGGCTCCTGCCTCTGCTCTCCCCGTTAGAGCAGAGTGGGAGCCCGGTAACCGGGGGAGACCCTGGATAACGCCACCTCCAGGTGGCGTTATTATCACAGGGCTTCCCCCGGTATTTTTTTACAATTTATTTTTAGTAACTTGCACACAGATCACATTTCCCATTACAATTATGGGAAATGCGATCTGCTTTACTAAAAATAAGTGATACTGGGGGTTGGAGTAGAATTTTACTAATTCTACTCCAATTGCCCTGTAATAAATACAGGTGAAACTAAAATAATGTGAAAAGGGTGTGAAAACACCCTTTTTCACTTTATTTTAGTAAAAATAATGTTAATAAATAGAGCCCTGAGTGTGATATGGTGTTCACAGATAGCATCTGTGAACACTATATCACACTGACTGAATCCAAGTGCCTGCAACATAGCATCCAAATAACTTCCAAAAAGTACAGAATTTGTACTACAGATAGCATACAAGTGACTTCAACACAGGAAACTGAGCATCCCAGTGACTGCCATACAGTACATTGTATATAACACAAATTGACTACGATTCCATAAAATATATACATAATAAAAAAATTTAGATGAAAAGACATTTAAATATAAAAAATTCTTAAGCCAAACAATAAATATTTAATTCTCACCACCATCCAGAAACATAACTGTTGTAGGGACATATGTGAGTAGGTGTAGGGACACACATGACAGCTGGAAGTTAATAATAGTAAGGATGACAGCTAATGAATAGTATTAGTACTAGGGGCATTGATGATGCTGAAATTAGAAGTAGTATTAGTACCAGAGACACAGATAAGAAGATGTAGTGCATAGTTGCCGACATTCAGCTCCCTCCTTCTGGGAGGGAGCTGAATGCCTGCACACAGCAGGGGGTGTGGCTGGACACTGACTCCACATGGGGGTGGGGCCAGGGGCATGACCGCATTATCGTGGCCCCACCCCCTCTTCACAATGCTGGAAAAAAGGCATTGTGAAGCAGGAGGCGGAGCCACGATAACGTGATTTAGCGCGAATCACGTCATCGGGCCCCCCCCGCTGTAGTCAGGGAGGCTCCCGACCAAATCAGGAGGGTAGGCAAGCCTGATGTAGTGTAGTAGTAGGGACATACATGACACCTTGGAGTCATCCCTATGTCCTCCTAAGGGCACTACAGGAACTAGCATGCTCTCCAAACACTGGTCCTGTCTATGCCTCTCAAAACAGTAATACATGTTGGTAGCTGCTCAATCACTTCAGTAATATCACTCATGCATGAAAGGCATACTTGCCTACCCTCCAGATTTGGCCAGGAGCCTCCTGAAAATCAGGTGCCGCTCCCAGCCCAGGGAAATGCAGGCAAGGCTCCCGGTGGCCGCTGACCTGCCTGACCCCACAGCAGGGGGGAAGGGGCGGTGATGCAATTCACACCTAATTGCGTCATCATGGCCCCACCCCCTGCAGGTCACTCCCCATGCTCCACCCCAATGCTGCATAATTGCAGTGTCACGCCCCCTTTATGCTATGACACGCCCCCAAACATGGAAGCTGGACAGCTCTCTCCCAGAAGGAGGGAGCTGAAAGTCGGCAGCAAGAAACAGCAAAAGGTATTGCCCCAGCACTCGGAATTAAATCAGCAATAAGATTTTAAAAACTACATGGTGGTAGAGAGCTTATAGAGATCAGTTGCATATACTTTTGTAAAAATATGGCTAATCCTCCAGGCCACTTCACAGTGTCTCTGCATACTGGAGGTAAGCTGGCCACACATCAGACCAACTTTCCTCCAACCAACCAACTGACCAACCGTCCAACTTGTCTGTCCAACTAAAATGCTTGCCCACACATCTAACCAACTTTTCATCCAACCAGGCAACCTGCCAACTTTTTCAACAGACCAGCCAACTTCTGTCCAACTTGTGATGTCACAGAAGCAGGCGGAGAGTGCCTGCCTACTTCTGCATGTTTTAAATAATTTTAAATAAACAAATATTGTTAAAAAAAATTGTACGTCAGTATGTGTAGTTAATTATTTTAAACGGAGGGTCCTGTTAACCAATAAACTGGCTAATATTTGCTCCCAAATTTGTCATTTTTGTTTATTATATGTAAATAGTTGCTATTTGGATCTAATTCAGTAAAAAATTACAAACCCATACATTTATACAGTTAGAAAATTACTGTAATAAATATATATATATATACACTAATATACTAGGAGTGTGCACCGGCCACTTTTCGTGTTTTGTGTTTTGGTTTTGGATCTGGATCTTTCTTCGTGTTTTAGATCCTTCGGTGTTTTGGGTTCTGGGTTTTGTGTTTTGGATCTGTAATTTTTTTAAAAAAAGCATAAAAACAGCTAAAATCACAGAATGTGTTGATTTTTCTGCTCCTATACTATTATTAACCTCAAAAACCTTAATTTCCACTCATGTCCAGTCTATTCTGAACACCTCACACCTCACAATAGTGTTTTTATGTCCAAAAGGTTGCACCGAGGTAGATGGATGACTATGCTAAGCGACACGAGTGGGCGGCACAAACACGTGGCCCATCTAGGAGTGACACTGCAGTGGCAGACAGGATGGCAGTTTGAAAACTAGGCCGCAAACAGTACATAATGCCATGAAAAAAAAGAGGTGCAAGATGGAATTGTCCTTGGGCCCTCCCACCCACTCTTATGTTGTATAAACAGGACATGCACACTTTAACAAACCAATCATTTCAGCGCCAGGGTCTGCCACACGACTGTGGCTGAAATGATTGGTTTGTTTGGGCCCCCACAAAACAAGCTGGCAATTAATCTCTCTGCACAAATTGGCTCTACGGAGGCAAGATGTCGTCCTCATCCTCCTCATTCACCGATTCCTCACCCTCTTCAGTGTTGTGTACATCCTCATCCTCACAGAGTATTAATTCGTCCCCGCTAGAATCCACCACCACAGGTCCTTCTGTACATTCTGGAGGATGGTCTCCCTGGAAGAGTTGATAATTCATTTTAATGAACATCATCTTCTCCACATTTTGTGGAAGCAACCTCCTATGCCTTTTGCTGACAAGGTTCCCGGCTGCACTAAACACTCTTTCGGAGTACACACTGGAGGGGGGGCAACTCATGGAAAATAGAGCCAGTTTGTACAGGGGCCTCCAAATTGCCTCTTTTTCCTGCCAGTACATGTACGGACTGTCTGACATGCCTACTTGGATGCTGTCACCGATGTAATCCTTTGACAGACGCACGCTTGTCGCTGCTGCTTTGAGGATGCAGGAGCGGCAACAGCCCACACAATTCACAAAGACAGAAAAAAAAAAAAGAAATTTTTCTTTTTTGTGGAGCACACTTTGAGGGTTACACCACCCTTTAACAGACAGACGCACGCTTGTCGCTGCTGCTTTGAGGATGCAGGTGTGGCTATCGCGCATACATTTCACACACAAACACAGAAAAAAAGATTATTTTATTTTGGTTGGAGCGCACTTTGGGGGTTACACCACCCTTTAACAGACAGATGCATGCTTGGTGCTGCTGCTTTGAGGATGCAGGTGCGGCTACAGGCCACACATTTCACAAAGACAGAAAAAAAAAGATTTTTTTTATTGTTTGTGGAGCGCACTTTGAGGGTTACACCACTCTTTAACAGACAGATGCATGCTTGTCGCTGCTGCTTTGAGGATGCAGGTGCAGCTACAGCCCACACAATTCACAAAGACAGAAAAAAAAAGAAGAATTTTTTTCTTTTTTGTGGAGCGCACTTTGAGGGATACACCACCCTTTAACAGACAGACGCACGCTTGTCGCTGCTGCTTTGAGGATGCAGGTGGAATCTAGATGGGATTTGGTACTGGGGACACACTACCTCCATCAATTGTCTAAATCCCACTGCACTAATGGTGGATACTGGACACACGTCTAACACCAATATAGCAGTCAAGGCCTCAGTTATACGTTTTGCTTCAGGATGACTGCTGTCGTACTTCATCCTCCTCGCTAGGGACTGTTGGAGGGTCAATTGTTTAGTAAAAGTAGTGGTGTTCCTTCTTCCTCTCTGGGATGATGAACAACTCCCAGCAGCAGCAACAGCACTAGGAGGAAGTGGTTCTTGATCTTTCCCTATTTTATTTTTATCAGAGAAAGTTTGGTCCTCCATTTATGTTATATTGATATATACGTGCGGCTAAGGCGCACACAAACACAGAAAATATTTTTTATTGTTGTTGGACACTAGTGCATTTTGTGGGTTACACCACCCTTTAAGAAATGAGCAAGCCGGCCCTTTACTTATGGGACACAGGCGCACGCTTGGCGCTGCTCCTTTGTTGATGCACGTGCAGCCACAGTGCACACAATTCACAAACACAGAAAATATTTTTTTATTTTGTTTGGAGTGCACTTTGGGGGTTACAGCACCCTTTAACGGTCAAGCCAGCCGGCCCTTTACCTATGACACAGGCGCACGCTTGGTGCTACTTTGTTGATGCACGTGCGGCTACTGCGCACACAATTCACAAACACAAGAAAATATTTTTTTATTTTGTTTGGAGTGCCCTTTGGGGGTTACAGCACCCTTTAACGGTCAAGCCAGCCGGCCCTTTACTTATGACACAGGCGCACGCTTGGCACTACTTTGTTGATGCACGTGCGGCTACTGCGCACACAATTCACAAACACAGAAAAAATATTTACTTTTTTGCACTTGGGGGGAGCACCCCTGATGGACAGAGCACCCCCTGGACAAGAATACAGCACCCCTTTAGGACTGGGACACTGCACAGGACTAAGGAGTGGACACAGCCCCTATGGACAACTGACTGCACAGCACAACACAGCCAGCCCCTATGGACTTTGGAGGAGTGGACACAGCCCCTATGGACAACAGCAGCACAGCACAACACAGCCAGCCCCTATGGACTTTGGAGGAGTGGACACAGCCCCTATGGACAACAGCAGCACAACACAGCCAGCCCCTATGGACTTTGGAGGAGTGGACACAGCCCCTATGGACAACAGCAGTGCAGCACAGCACAACACTACACTACACAGCCCAGCCAGCCCTAACTCCTACCCTCCCTCTTCACTGTCCACAGCCGAGTGAGAAAATGGCGCCGACGCGGGTACCTTATATAGAATCCAAAACCCGCGAGACCCGGAAGGCGGGATGATGACGTTTTGCCTCGATTTCAGATCCAAGTCAGGCGGGAAAAGTCGAGCCTGACTCGGATCGGCCTCGGATCAGGGGGGCTCAGGGGGGTTCAGATTTCAGAAATCCGAACCCGCTCACCCCTATAATATTCATACATCATATAAAAATGTGTAACTTTATAAAACAAGGGTTGGAAGGGAGAGGTGTGGTGGCAATATACGGCCATATAGGGTATCATGGTGCTATACAAGTTTGATTCAGAGATGGACAGTAATGCAAACGCAATTGGCTACTCTCACGGATCACAGTAGCTAATATTTGCTAATGCTTTCCAAAGCATACCCCAGAATAGGGTCGCCCACTGCTGCCTACTCATATCCATACAACAGTGCAAACATTGGTAACATCGATGCACATCAGGCAGACACGCAGCGTGTAGGTCAAGTCTGACCAGCCGCAAACACTGCAGCTCTCCTGACACACTGAGAGGTGTCACATGCTGCACAGGAGATCACAATAGTTAATTTATACATGCACACAAAACAGTGTTTTTCTAATCCCCCCTTTTCATCCCAAAATGCTGACTACATCACTCAATTTGTGCATGGCCCTGTGTGTGCATGATAGTGTTGCAATAGCTGCATGTGTGCAGTGCTGCTTTCGCACATGTGCAGTAGCAAACATTTGCTGAATCTGTGTAAAAATCACCATTGCACCTGTCTCTGAATCAGACCAACAGGGTTACAATAGAAAGAATGTCATGTATGCCCAGGTGACATTAGGTGGTGTCAGGTACTATATGGGCACACAGGGTGACAGGGGAGAGGAGTTGGGTAGTATATGGGCACAGGGTGACAGGGGAGAGGAGTCGGGTACTATATGGGTACACAGTGTGATGGGAGAAGAGTCAGGTACTATATGGACACACAGGGTGACGGGAGAGGAGTTGGATACTATATGGGCACACAGGGTGACGGGAGATGAGTCGGGTACTATATGGGCACACATCATAGGGGTCAGGTATTATATGGGTGCGCACCTTGTCAGGAAGAGGGTGTGAGGGCCAGGCATTACACTGGCAGACAGGTTGACAGGCAGTACAGTGGGGACACATTGGGTAATCAGCTCATTCCCCATCTCTGTCCCCAGCTTTCCCCTCACTCATTCCCTGGAAAATGGTTTAATCAATAAAAAAATATTAATACTTTAAATATAAAATATTTAAATAGTTTATCCATGGGTTTGAACCCTGGACCCTTGCATCAAGTTACCTGCACTGTCACCACTAGCCCAACACACCAGCTGCTATTTCAATACTAAAAAATTAAAAAGGCTCATCCATCCACGTGCCATCAGGAGGGGAGGTGGGTGAGGATAGGGCACATAGCCAGGCAAGGAGTTGTTTGCTGCTTGTGGGAAGGGGGGTTGGAGTAGTCTAGATGCACCACCTATACTGGGTTGGAGCCCTGCTTGTACTGGGGGGGAAGGGGGGTTGGGGGAGTCGAGGGTCAGTGGGGGAGGGGCCACAGGGCGAAGTGAGATCGCGAGGGGGGGCAAGTGTGATTATGGCTGGGGGGGGTGAAGTGTGATTGCGGGGGAGGAAGGAGTGTGATCACGGTTACCAGGGGGAGACTGCGGAAGGCACCCAGCAGCACTGACCAGAGGGAGGAGGAGGCTTCCTTTATGTCCCTTGCGGCCGAAGGACTCTATGCGCTGAGGGGCAGAGACCTGGTAGTGTGCACTGGGGAGACAGCCGGGGCGAAGAGCAGGTCAGTAGGTGTGCACTTCCATGATGCACATGATGATGGTGTAAATGCTCCAGGGGGTGATCGCAGGGGTGGGTGTTGGGGGGAGTGCAGGCAGGGGACAGTGATGGGGTATATGCGGGTGGTGATCGCATGGGGGGGTGAGAGCAGTGAAGGTTTCTAGTGAAGGAGACTTGTGCTGCTGTCAGGGAAGCGGAGGAGGGTTGGTCCTACTGACTGAAGCAGACACTCCTGCACTGCAGACTGGTGAGAGACTGGTACCACTGATTCTCTCCTATGCTCATTCTCAGCTGCTGCTGCTGACAGGTGAAGAAGTAGGCGGGCACTGCCGGTCAGTGTCCGCCTACTTATCGTTCTGTTGGGGGGAACTTTCCCCCTACACCAGAACGATAGTTGGTGAAAATCAAACATGTTTGATTTTCACCAACTAATTGGAATGACCGTTTCTGGGTGTTTTTCAGCGTGTGGGAGCAAATGGCTGACTATCGTTTGCTCCCACACACTAGACGATTATCATTCCAACCACCCAGCTAGTTCTGATGTGTGGGGTCCATTAGTCAAAGTCTGGGGCACTGTGTGTTCACTGTGCAGTGCACTGTAAAATTAAAAAATAATGTATAGTATGTGCAGTCTACCATCAATATCAGCACTGTGTGTAGTTTTCCAAAAGTAAAAAACCTAATTTAAAAAAAAAAATTGTGTGTTCACTGGGCAGTGAGTTGTAAACATTAAAAAATAATGTTTAGAAGGTGCAGATCAGCATTAATATCAGTGTACAATGTAGTTGTCATTTTTTCCAAAGGTTAAAAAATAATAATAATTTTGTTAAACTTTTGTGTGTTCACTGGGCAGTGTACTGTACACGTTGAAAAATATCCTATAGCAGATGCAGTCCATCATTAATATTAGCGCTGTGTGTAGTTGTAATTTCTTCCAAAAGTTAAAACAATATATATTTTTTGTAAAACTTTTTTGTAATAGGTTCAGTTCAACATTTCTATCAGCACTTGCAGTGGGAAGTGGTTGTCATTTGTTAAGAAATTCTAAACATTTCTTTTACTAAAAGTTGCGAGTGCCACCGCATTAATAAGATAAAGAGTCGATATGAATCATGAACAGTCGATAGAGGAGCAGGAGCAGCAACTAAGTACTAGCATGGCAGCTGCTGCCAGTCATGATGATACTAGTCCTTCAACATTTGCTAAAGCTGGTGCTCAAGGGCATAGAGGGTTTAAAACTAGGCACCTGAAATCAAAATAATATTTCACATTGTTAAAGAAAAAAAATCACCTCTAATAATATAGGGAAAGTTTCCTGCCAAAAAATATAAAATTGCCAACATGCCATATACCACACACACAGTTGCAAGGAAAGGTGCAGTGGTGGTACTGCAACTGCTGTCAGTAAGGCATCTTCTTCTGTAACCTCACATGATGATGCCACACCTTCTCACTGTGTTCAGAAACATCACAAATCCCTGAGGAGAGTCTGAGGGTGTCCATGAGTGTTATGTGTGAGTCTAAAACCATGTCCTCATAGAGAAGCCTCCTTCTACCATTTATGCACACAATGCAAATGTGAGGCTGAGCAGCACAAGTAAAGATGGTGATCTATCAATTGAAAAAGTGCAATATGATTAGAGGGATATTTGGGTAGCTGACACCAGTGCAAATGAGGATGTTGTTTATGTAAGTCAGGCACAAGTGGAAGCAGTTTTTGCCCATGCCCTTGTCAAGCCATTTGTAGCATTTTGTTATTGTGCATACACATTCCCTCCACTGTACTTCCTCTTGCTTCTCTGTTAATCTCCTGCACTCTCTCACATCATAATTTATTCCTACTTCCAGTTTTCCACACCATGACTTCTTTAACTTCTCTCTTCACTCAGTGTCTACATAATCATCTGTTCTGCACCCTGCTTCCACCTTCATCCTTTCCTGCATATCTCCTCCACCTCTTCTGCTTATCTCCCTTCTTCTGTCTGCCTTCCTCCCCCTCTCCCATTACTCCACCTTCATGCTCTTCTACCCCACCATAGTCCTACTACTCCACCGCTAATCCTTCCTCCCACTATCCTCTCCCTGTCACCTCACCACACCACTATTCACATCTTGTTAAACTCCATCCCTGCCTCATCCTACAGGTTTCCCAAATTTCCCCGCTCTATTCACCTCGGTCCCCCAAATTCATCTCACCTCCTTGTTATAACAACCCTGATAATCTCATTCACATCTCTCCCACAAATGCTGTCCCTCTATCCTGTGCCCTCTGGAATGCCAGATCGGTCTGTAATAATCCATGAGTTTTTCATCTCCAACTCCTTGCATCTCCTAGCCATTACTGAAATCTGGATTTCACCCTCTGACACCACTTCTCCTGCAGCTCTTTCCTCTGGGGGCCTCACATTCTCTAACACCCCTTAACCTGGGGGTCGCTCTGGTGGTGGTGTTGGAGTCCTTCTGTCTCTCAGTTACTCTTACCAACTCATACCCTCTGAACCATCCCTTACATTCTCTACATTTGAGGTTCATGCTATATGCCTCTTCCAACCAGTATACCTTTGAGTAGCTGTCATTTACTGTACCCCTGACCCTCACTCAAAATTCCTTGACAACTTTGCTTCCTGGCTCCCTCACTTTCTCTCCTCAGACCTTCCCTCTATTATCCTAAGTGACTTCAATATTCCAAATGATATCCCCACAGAATCCTCTGCCTCCAAACTCCTTACCCTCACATCTTCATTTGATCTCTCCCAATGGACATCCTCACCCTCCCATGTGAGTGGGCATTCGCTTGATCTGGTCTTCATTTACCATTGTGATATTTCTGATTACTCCCATTTACCCCCTCTGATCATCACCTTCTCTCTTTTAACTTATCCCTCTTTCCTTCCCCTCCTCTACCTCCTAAGGCCACCTTCACTCAG
Organism: Taudactylus pleione; assembly: GCA_031769625.1. Lineage (NCBI taxonomy): Eukaryota > Metazoa > Chordata > Amphibia > Anura > Myobatrachidae > Taudactylus > Taudactylus pleione. Next base: position 9,952,355 of record JAUIMM010000759.1, read on the forward strand.
TGTAACATTGAGTCTATCAACACTGTTTCTTTTTTCTCCCTGCTTGACTCACTACTCTCCCCTATCCTCTCTCTGTCTCTCCAAATAGTCAATAATGACTATGAAGGGAAGAAAATTTACAGGTGGCCAACAGGTGGGGACTCACCATCTTGATGATCAAGGAACTATAAGTGACACAATAATCCTTCATCCTCGAATAGTAACAGTGGTTTTATGGTACAAGATTCCGATGAATCAAGCACACCTACGTTCACCCCTTTAGGCATAACCACCAGAGCCAAAAGTGAAGTGCCTCCTTTAGACAGATAAGGCGTGGGGTGTAAACGAAAAGGAACCATAAAATAAAAAAAAAAGAAAATGTCTTCTTATTCGCTTACAGTACATGAAGAACAAGTCCTTAATAAAAGGTCTTTCTTTTTTACTATCTGTAGCTAGGGAGGAACCACACCCTTACCTCAATTAAGACCAGCTAAAGTATAAAAACCTGGCAAGTTGAGTTAGTCAGGGAGAATGTGAGGGAGAGGTTGCACCTTCTGCAGCTCTCTCTATGCTGGACAATCTGAACCCTGACTTTGCTGTGAATACTCTGCTTGTTTGAAATTCAGGACCTCATTCAGAGTCGGTTGTTGGCGCCGCACGGTCGTAATGTAAAAGGGACCGGATATGCAAATGAAGCACTCGCAAGTTGCGTCGTTAAGATGGGATCGTTAGCTGGGCGAGCGAGGGATGGATGCGGCCGAAAGACTAAAAAAATGCCCCCTTCTCGTTCGCATTATATGTCATCTCCGGGCATATAAGGATTAATAAAGACCATCGGAGCTGCTCGTAGACCTTAAGGTTGACCATACCCTCTCTTAAGTACTATGATCAAGTCAGTGTAAAAACTGCCCTAGTCACATGTGCCATGACACTACTTAGTTAATTATGCACTCCCATAAAACGCCGTTTGCATAGTCAGGCATGCATGCGTTCGGATCTCCACTCCCCTGTTCACAAGCACCTTCCCCTGTTACCACCCAAAAACACCTCATCCTGTCACTCAAACTAACGACCTGGCCAAGTTGAAGGGGAGAGCAATTTCTGATCGTAATAGCTAGTTTGCGCACGTGCATTGTGAATTTTACGCATGCGCAGTTTAGCAAACATCGGTGGTGTACGACCTTGTGGCCGCAACGACCGACTCTGAATGAGGTCCTCTGTCCCATGCAAGCTGAATTATTGTTCTTGAACTGTTTGCCTTGTGTAAGAAGCCATTACAATGGTTCTGCCTTTTCAAGCCTGGAATAAAAACTTACTTGTTTGTAACATCTTAGTCTCCCATTGGTCGTCTGGAAGTTACCCACAACATTGTGATGTCAGAAGTGGGATTAAGTGGGTCCTGTGCCAGGGATTCTAAAGAGACAGTGGCAACTGCTCCAGTATTCCCCAAAATGCAGGCCTCATATGATGTGGAGGCCTTACCACTTTTGCCTGCAGCAACCCTTGGAGAGACATTTCCCTTCTTCCCTGATTTTTTTCTGTCTTGGGTAAATGCTCATAAGTCTAAGAAACAAAGGAGAAGGGATCACTGAAACTGACATGCTCATGATGTTTTGTTGGGACAAAAATAATTTCCCATAATACTACTGCTCACAATGTGCCTGTAAATGCTGATGTTCCTACTCATGTCAATGTAGCTGATAATTCTGATGTTCCTGTCATTAATAATGTGCTTATACATACTGATGTCCATGGTAATGCTGAGAGATTTAGGAACACTGATATGTCTAGTAGCCTGCCTAATCCTCGTGGCACAGGGAATAATGCTGAGGTTCAACTAAGTAGTATTAATGAAGAGGTCTTAACACTTTCCCTTGTGCCTCAGCTTGATTTATGAAAGGCCCTAAGGGAAGATCCTGCTTTAAAAAGGGCCTTTGAACAGGTTCTTTCAGTGGGTGGTGTCCTGTTGTCACATGTAATAGAAGTAATATTTTCCCCATTTTGTGTTGCTTAGAAAGGTTTTATATTTCCTAGACAAGCACACACAAATGGGGGGTGGGGAATATGACAGTTGGTGGTCCTGGGCCCTTTCAGAACTCAGGTTCTGGTTTTAGCCCATGCAGTTCCTTGGGGTGGTCATTTGAGACGAGATAAGATGGTGGAGAGAATAACCTACCGGTTAAATTGGCTAGGTGTTTATGCTGAAGTCTCACAGTTCTGTTCTGCTTGTTCAAAGTGTCAAGAGACAACAGTAAACCGACCATATCCTGCCACACTGATCCCTTTACTAATTGTAGGGGTCCCCTTTGAAAAAATAGGGGTTGATTAAGTAGGTACGAATACGATTGAACCATTTAAAGGCTATACATTCATTTTAACTGTGGTTGACTATGCCACCCATTATCCAGAGGCATTTCTCTTAAGCGTCACTACAGCCAAGGGCCTGATTCAGCAAGGAATGCAGATGAGAATTTGCACACACCTGGCTGATGTCTTTGCATTGCATGTGCGCTAACTAGCCAGTGCGAGTGGATAAGCGTACGCAGGCTACATGTAGTGTGTGTGCAGATCCTTTCAATATTGATTGACAGGAAGTGCCGTTTGTGGGTGGTGACGGGGGGTGGTTGGATGAACGCAGGCATGCCTGTTATAGGGTTGTGCATAGTTAAGGTAGTGTGCCTGCATACACAGCCAGATGACTAAATGCACACAGGAAGTGGCCAAAATCCTGCACAAGAACAGGTCAACCTCTATTGTGCATATGGTTCAGATGGTTCTCAATGTTACCGATGTTTCCGCTGTCTTGCGGACTACTTAGGCTTTGAGTAAAGGGAATGGGTGACATTGTGTAGTGCTGGGTGTCTGCTTCCTATGCTGCGGTTGCCGTGCGTATGCATTGATTACCATATATTTGCAGCTGCCGTGTGCGTGAATTCCTTGCTGAATCAGGCCCTAAGTTATTAGAGCTGTTTCCAAGGTTGTATTACCTATAGAAATTCTTACTGACTAAGGGACAAACTAAGGGCCTGATTCAGACCCACTCGCGAGCGGCTGTCCGCTCGCAAGTGGGTCGATGTAATGGACTGAGCATGCGCACGACGGAGGGAGCTCCGTCGTGCGCATGCGCCAGACGCGACGAGCGAAGGAAAGTCCTTCGCTCGTTGTGTCCGATCAAAGGGGGCATGCTGTCAATGTTGATTGACAGCATGCCCCCTTTGGTAGGCGTTCCGGGGGCGTGCCTCCCTGACGGGGGCATTCCCACGGGAACGCCTCCCGTCAAAAGCCGGCCCACTGACATCACTCCGGAGCTTGCGGTTGAAAACCTCAACCGCAGGCTCCGGCTCGCAATTTCGATGGTCGCGATGGTCATGACCATCGCGACCATCAAAATGCACGCTCGTATAGCCTGTGGGTGGTGACCCACAGCTATACGAGCGTCCAGGAGGACGCTCCATTTTCATGGAGCCCGGCCCTCATTCAGAGCGTGCGCTCTGCTCAGAGCGTACGGCTCTGAATGAGGGCCTAAATGTCTAAATTAATGCAGGCAGTGGTTGTTAAAGTTGATAAAAATTAAATCTGTCAGAACCTCAGTATATTATTCCAAAACGGATGGCTTGGTCGAAAGATTCAATCGTACACAAAAGTCTATGTTAAAGAAGTTTATAGAGACAGAAAAAGGGTGGGATGGGCTTCTACCTATTTGTTATTTGCAATCAGGGAAGTGCCCCAGATTTCTACTGGCTTTGCCCCTTTTGAACTTCTTTATGGGAGGAAGCCGTGGGGTGTTCTCAACCTTCTTTGGGAAGCATGAGAAGAACCACCAAGCATCCTTCAATATGTGGCCCAGATGTGTAATCACATAAACCTACTAGGTCAATTGGCCAGGGGAAGTTTGGCAAATGCACAGGAAGCTCAAAACTTCTCTATAACTGTAGTGCCCTAACTCTAGTATTTTCACCTGGGGATAAAGGGCCTGATTCAGAGCCGGACGCTCTGACCAGAGAACTCGCTCTGAATCAGTGCCCTCCTACCTTAAATTGGAGCGGCCTCCTGGACGCTCGCATAGCTGTTGGTGACCACCCACAACTTATGCGAGCGGCCAAAAAGATGGTCGCGATGGTCAAGACCATCGTGACCATCGGGCTTGCGATGAGACCCTGCGGTAGGGTCTTGTTGTCGCAAGCCCTGGAGTGCTTTTGGCTCTATCAGAGCCAAAAGCACTCCCACTGACATCACTAGTGATGTCAGTGGGGCCGGACCCAGATGGTAGGCGTTCCCATGGGAACGCCTCCGTCTGGGGCAGCAATGCCCCTGGCACGCCCACCAAAGGGGGCGTGCTGTCACTCACCATCGACAGCACGCCCCTTTGGGTGCGAGACCCATAGTGACGGCTGGCCATGGCTATGCGGGTCTCGCGCATGCGCATGACGGAGCTCCCTCCATCGTGCGCATGCGCATTAGGGCACCATCGACCCGCTTGTGAGCACTCAGCGCTCGCGAGCGGGTCTGAATCAGGCCCAAAGTCCTTTTGTTGTTACCTACTCAGGGAAGTAAATTACTAGCAAAATGGTAAGTGCCATTTGAAGTAATTAGAAAGGTTGGCAAAGTAAATTATGAAGTCTTTCAGCCTGACTGCTGTAGAGGCAGGCAGATCCACCATGTTAACCTGTTGAAAGCATGGAAGGATCAAGATGTGTTTTTTGTAGACCCTGGTAATAGCCATAGTGAACTTGGGCCCTGATTCAGAGCCGGACACTCTGACAGAGCGCTCACTCTGAATCAGGGCCGTCCCTCCTCCTTCTTGGAGCGGCCTCCTGGCCGGTCGTATAGCTGTGGTTGACCACCCACAGCTATAGCGAGAGGCCAACCATCGGGCTTGCGACGAGACCCTTGTGGTAGGGTCTCGCTGCCGCAAGCCCTGGAGTGCTTTTGGCTCTATCAGAGCCAAAAGCACTCCCACTGACATCACTAGTGATGTCAGAGAGGCCGGCACCAGACGGTAGGCGTTCCCATGGGAACACCTCCATCTGGGCAACCACGCCCCCGGCACACCCACCAAAGGGGGTGTGATGTCAATCACCATCGACAGCACGCCCCCTTTGATGCGAGACCCATAACGACGGCTTGGCCATCGTTATTCGGGTCTCGCGCATGCGCATGACGGAGCCGCCTCCGTCATGCGCGTGCGCACTTGGGCAACGTCAACCCGCTTGCGAGCGCTCAGCTTCCATAAGCGGGTCTGAATCAGGCCCTTGGTCCACAGATTCCCCAGTCCAATGGGGTTTCTCCACCCCTTGAACCTATGGATTCAGACAAGCTGAAGTCTCCCGGGGAACCTTGTTAATGAATTCTCAGACGTTTTCTCTGATGAACCATGGAGGACCAATTTAGTCTTACATGACATTCATGACATTGTCCCCAGGCAGCGGCAGCTATCGAGAGGTGTAAAACATTGATGGTTTTGTGTAATCATCATCGGTGGTGACCATTGATTGGCATCCCACCAATGGCCATCCTTAATGCATAGCTGTGCTGGTCACAATAGCCCGATCATCAATGGTCCAATATATGGACATGATTTTTTAAACATTTCGATATTACATTTTAGGTTTTTAAATTTGCACCAGGGGTTGCAAAGGGGGTGCATTATTGGGGTGGAGGGAGGGTGCCGAGTGGGTACAGGAGTATGTGCATACATGTGTGGGGGGAGGGGTGCCTATAGGGTGCAGAGTAGGTGGAAAGTGGGTGTATGGGTGGGGGGGAGGGGTAGCTATAGGGGTGCAGGGATGTGCATGGGTGACTATTGGGGGTTGGCTATAAGGTGCAGAATGGGGGAGGGGGACTTAAGAAGGGGTAGCAGGGTGCAAAAAGGGTACTTACCTAGATGGAAAATAAATGGGTCCAAACAATCTCTCCCACCATGTCCTCTGTTCACCAGGGGTGTACTCACCATAACAGAGGGCCAAATTGATTCAAATGCACAGCACCAGCACGCTCACCATGCTGCTGGCTAATATAAAATGGTTGCAGATAAAATTGTGGGAACATGATAAGTTACTACACTCTTTGCGCTTGATTGGCCAGTTATCAGAAGAGGCAAATCCCTTGCTTACAATTGAATACCACATTAAAAAAGTGATGTCCACAATAACAGATATCTTCCGAAAATGGCAGGATTATCGTGGGTAATTGAAATCCCCCCATAATCTTTAAAATATTGCCCTGTTTAGTCAAATCGATACAATGTTAGCCAAATTTCTTGATGAAAGCTAAAGAATGGGCTATAGCTATGCCACGTGTAGAGTTATTATTATCTAGTAATAAAGAAGATGGGAGAAAACATATGCCATGGGTCAAACATTTTAATGTGGTGAGTGGTGCCATTCAAAATACAACTAAAAGATTGTGGCCCATTGTTAAATCAGATATGGACTTTAACCTTGGTGATATGGAAATTATGTCATACTATTCCTGTGGCAGGAATATATGAAACTGGATAATGAGAACTGATACGACTAATTTTTATCAAAGTAAGCAAACTAATTTCTGAAAACAGAAGAAGGGATGCTTTAAATGTTTAAATTGTACAATGTCTAGGTACCTCATACACTATATAGACAAAAGTGATTGGACACTTACAGAAAATAGATCAACAAGATTTTATTGATGAAGGCAAACAGGGGCAGTGGGCGCTCATAGAAGGGGTTGTCGATGCCGGACGGTTGGCCGAGACCAAATCTGTAAAATTGATATCTGCACGATGCCATTTTGCATTGTCTGCACGATGCCATTTTGCGTCGTCTATACGATACCATTGTGTACGGCGCTATGTTTTGGTTATTAGCGTCGTGCGTCTGCTACACTACTTCACACTGTTAAAAGTCCTCACAATACCAATACTTAAATTTACTAATACATATAATATGAACTTACCCACAAAGCACATTTCATGTTGTACATCACAAAACCGTAGATGCACAATGCATACTAGCGACATTATTCAATATCCCCACACTCACACACACATACTCTTAATAAAAGGTTCTCTAGCATTAAGGTTAAAAATAGAGGTTTTAGTCGCTATTAATTATGTTGTGAAATTAATGTATTTGACATCTAAGGTTTAGTATATAGTGAATACGTCATGTTTGGTACCACCATTCTAAATCACTCTTTACCTGCAGATCTCCGGTTCTATCGGGAAGGAGATCGCATCATGTGTATGCAAGTTATGGATTATAGAGAGTTATGGATTAGAATGTATACTCCTGTAATGTAGTGTCTTAGCCAGTTTAAACTTGTTGTTCGGCGGGAAAGATTCACAAAGAGCCATTGGAGGGCTGAACTATCACTGGACAAACTGACCTATGACCTGCATCATACCAGAAGAACCAAGAGCAAGAACCAATGGAATTATGTCAGCTCATTTCTATTGTATTGTCCACTCTCTGTAAGATATATAAGTTAGCGCTCTCAGGGCCTGATTCAGATCCGCTTGCGAGCGCTCTGTCAGAGCGTCCGGCTCTGAATCAGGGCCCAAGGTCACTATGGCTATTACCAGGGTCTACAAAAAACACATCTTGATCCTTCCATGCTTTCAACAGGTTAACATGGTGGATCTGCCTGCCTCTACAGGAGTCAGGCTGAAAGACTTCATAATTTACTTTGCCAACCTTTCTAATTACTTCAAATGGCACTTACCATTTTGCTAGTAATTTACTTCCCTGAGTAGGTAACAACAAAAGGACTTTGGGCCTGATTCAGACCCGCTCGCGAGCGCTGAGTGCTCACAAGCGGGTCGATGGTGCCCTACTGCACATGCACACGATGGAGGGAGCTCCGTCGTGTGCATGCATGAGACCCAGCTAGCGACAGGCTCTCTGTCGCTCCGGGTCTCGTACCAAAGGGGGCGTGCTGTCGATGGAGACTGACAACCCACAGCTATGCGAGCGTCCAAAAGGCTGCTCAAAATTTAAATAGGATGGCCCTGATTCAGAGAGAGCACTCTGGTCAGAGCGTCCGGCTCTGAATCAGGGGCTCAGTCCTATAGTCAGTCATCATATTCTTTTTTTTATTGTGATGGAGGCTTCACGTTTGATGCCGGGAATCTGGATCCAGGGCGCTAGCGTATGTATCGGCTGTACCTTTGTATTTGTCTTTTGTTTTGCGCTATAACAACTTTTTGTGCTTTGGAACCACAATCCAAGTCTGGAAAGCAATTATTTCTGTTTAGTGATATTGGGGTAATCATAGGGTATTGGTGTCCAACCACTAGCTGCTCTCTCAGGAAGTATCCCTGCTTCCTTAAACGGTATAGAAATAAATAGATAAAGCACTCTGTGGTTTAAACTAATTAAGTTCGGTCAGTGCTTAAGATGTTGTTTTAAGATGACAATGTATAATGACCCAAATGCTCTGATATAAATTTATAGGTGTATGGAGATCTAATGGAGGGTCCAGTGTTCTCCCCAGGCTGTTTTCTGTGGGCCCATTGCCCGGCATAAACAGCCTACCGCCCGGCACTTTCCCCCGTTGACCCCCGCTGTGGAATGCTGGCCCCTGAAGTGACCGAAGGCTAAAGAAGCCTCTGATCGCTTCAGAGGCAAGCGTTCCCAGGGATGCACTGCACGGGTGACGTCATGTCATGACGTCACCCGCGACGTGAGGAGCCTACTCGCGTGCCTGCTGGATCTAGTTAGATCCAGTCAGCATGAGGCAACGGGAGTGGGAGCGCAAGAGGCCAGCAAGTAAAGATAAGTTCTGGGCTGGGGCTGGGGCCAGGGCCAGTCTGGGGGCACTGCCTAAGGGGCACTATTTAAGCCTGGGGCACTGCATAAGGGACAGTATTTAAACCTGGGGGAACCGATATCCGATATCTGTTATTGTGTGATTTTAAGGAGTGCTGGCTAGGACCTGAGGCAGGAGAGAATAGTTTGTTTCTTTCATTGTCTGTCTGGGTGCTAAAGTGTGATTTGCACAATAGCGTATTCGTGTTTCCTGTATTGCTGCCACATGTTCAAACAATCATTCTGATAGTATTGTTGTTTTGATAGCGTTATTACATTATTTAAAACTTCAGAATCATACTGCCATACTAGCAAAAGGTTTATTTTCTGCACAGAAAACAAAAGTGTATGAAAGCAAACATGTGCTTGTAATGTGGATAGGAACTGTGTGTCAGTCCTATAGGCTAGGTACCGTGTGTCAGATCTAAAGACTCAGTAGGTGTTTGACGAGGCAGAAAGCTACTGAGTGTGTACGCATAGCAGGTGTATTGCAGGGGGGACAGGGATTTTGTACCTCGAAGAAGACAAGGGGGTTTCTGAAATTCGGCCCCCAATAGTAGTCACAGAGCCTATTGATCAATTAGGTTCTCTGGACACTGCAACTGGACCGCAAGGTTGGGCAGTCCGTGATTGTGACTTAGGGTGTAGTGGAGGAAATTACTGGAAAGGGTAAGTGTTATTGGAAAACTTAAATTCTACCAGGGGAGAGTAGCTACAAAAGGGATAAACTTGCAGACCAAGCTTGTGTCAATTGTGTCCGAAAGACAGGATAATCACATAGGCGCTATTCTGCTCCTCATTGAGCACGCTGTCCATAATGATTAGTGGGCCGGTTGTGCACAACGGGGAAAGGAGTGTGTGAACATAGCTCTGAGGAAACGTTCACCGGTCCATATTCTTTGGTGATAAGCTGCTTAGTGTTTTCCCAGATGGGTGCTAAGCAGATGCTGGGAATGGTCGACGATGCACTGCTTGTGGAAGGGCCAACGGGTTCGGCAAGGCATATAATGTATACAAAATATGGTGCGTATGCAACTGCATACTTTAATGTATGCGTTAAGATGACCAAGATGTGTGAAACACTTTCCTAAAATTGGCAGTTTTGATGTGGGGGTGTTGAGTAATGTTAGAGATAGCATCTGTGTGGTGAAATCTCTAAAGAAACGAGTAAAGTATAATGATTGTTTGAAATTACGGCAGCATGAGCGGAACACGTGGTTGAGTGGCATGCTCGCGCCGCTAAGTAGCATCGCGAGCATGATGCAAGAGTGCACGCAACGCAAAACAGTGTTGTGCATGCACGACAGGGGAGCACACCCTTGATGCTAGTTAGCATCGGGTGCATGCACAAGGGAGCGGGCATGCACCGCAAGGTAGTGGTGCCCAAGGTATAGGTATTAGCGCATGTGTGCCTCCGCCGCACTATGCGGCTGAAGGCGACGGTACAGCCGATACCAAAAATTATAAAAATGTAACAAGTAATTTGTACCCTATCCTGAGTAATCATAAGGAAAATGTGTGTATAGATGATGAACCTGTTGATATGTCAGCCATGCAGTAAATCTGTTAGAAACAGCACTGAACCTAGAAAGGGAAGTGATCCCACCAGCCATAGCAGTAGAAAAGACCTCACAATTGTAGAAGAAGAAATGTTCCCACCAGCTGTATCAGCAGTGGAAATTGGTGAAGGTAGTATAGTGCATTGTAGTAACAGATTGAAGCCCTAGAGTACTAAGGTAAAAGTTCCTTTAGTTAACCCTAAAAACAGCAAAGTGGTAGGTATCCATCCTGTCCGGACAATAACAGTTCCCAATGGGAATCCAGATGGAAACGGTGTACCCACAAGGGATGTAGCAATGCATTGTACATGGACAAGAGCAGAGTTACATTCAATAATGACAGATTTTCCCGACCCTAGAAAAGAATTAGCTAAGTGCCAAAAATTTGTAAAAGATTTAGCGAGTGGTATTACAGGCATGTCTTCCATCCAATACTGATGTGAAAAAGTTTATCATGGGTTGCGTATTGGATGGAGATGGTCCCTCAACTGATGACAATAATCAAGGTAACATTACACATATAGTCACCCAATTGGCCATAAATTTTCCAGTGGTAGTGAACTGGAGTAAAATGTTTACCATTAGACAGAAGGACAGTGAGTCTGCAGCAGATTATTTCACCTGAGCGCTGCTGACAATCACCCAATATACTGGTATAGAGAATATAAAAGACAACACCCATCATAGGGAAGTAGCTGTCATGGTACTCATGGATGGTCTTAAAGATAATCTAAAGACCAGGGTTCAAACCTCTCAGCCCAACTGGAGAGGAATTACTGTAGATGTCCTCAGGGAATCAGCTATAGAACACGATAAAAACATCCTCAAGAAGAAAGAAACACAAAGTGAGAAGCTAATGGCTGTTAGCATTCAAGCTTTAGAAGGAATGTACACAAAACCCATACCACACACAACAAAATGCATATCAACCTACCCAGCCACAAACCACATACCACACACAACCACAAACTCTCCACGCAACAACCTACACAGCAACAACCTTTCAACATAAGATGTTACAAATGCAACCAGAAAGGACACATAAGTAGAAACTGTCAAGAGAAAATTTTGGGGACAAATAATAAGAAAACACATAGGTTCACACCAAACGAATATCCGCAGAATGTAGGAAAATCTCAGCAGTCACCTGCTCGCATCGTGGCCATGAATGCTATACTGGAGAATGATAGTCAGCTCTAGGGGTCAGGTCATACCTGTAGTCTACAGCCAGTCAGGTTAACTGAGAGTACTAGGGAAGAACCTACAATGAGTGTAGATGTAGCTGGTACTTAACACACTTTTCTTGTAGACACAGGGGTGACCAGATCCGTGTTAAATTCTCCATCAAATTTACAGGTGACCAACAAGACAGTACCAGCAATGGGATTAACGGGTAAAGTGCAGCCTTATCCAAATCTGCAGAGGTTACTATCTGGCCACTGCATACCAGGCATTCTTTTCTCCTGGCAGCAGCAGCTCCTACTAACCTGCTGGGAAGGGATTTGTTATGTAAAATGGGATGTGTCATTTTCTGTACCCCTGATGGTATATTCCTAGATATCCCAGAAAAGGTTGCGCATGAGGTAAGGGATATATTGGACACTCCACAAAGGTTAATGGTGTGCACTGGGTTTTTCTTCTCAAGCTGAAAAGAGGGCAATGTCCTGTCTGACTTGCTTGAGGAAAAACGTTGGAAAGACAATACCAACCAAGCCATCCCACATCCCTCCGACAGATGGACCTTTTCAAGTAATACAAATTGATTTCATCCAATTACCACCCTGCAGAAATCTCAAGTATGTATTAGTTTGTACAGATGTGTTTTCTAATTGGGTAGAGGCATCCTGCTGCCACTAATACTGCTGTGTTTACTGCTAAAAAGATTGTTCAGGATATTTGTATGCAGGTACGGTATCCCTAGAATCATAGAAAGTGATAGGGGTACTCATTTCACAGGTGATGTCTTCCAGAACATATGTAAGTTAATGGGTATTAATAGTAGACTTCACACCCCCTATCGACCACAGGCCAGTGCGAAGGTAGAGAAAGTGAATGGTACTATTAAGAATAAACTGTGTAAGACCATGGTTGAAACTGGCCTGGGGTGGCCAGAAGCCTTACCGCTAGTCCTTCATAGTATCAGGACCACCCCCAGGCCACCTCTTAATCTGTCCCCCTTTGAGATACTGTTTGGTAGGCAGCCTCATCTGATTATAAGTCCACAGGATGATCTGAAGAATAATAATGAGGTTACTGTCAAATATCTTATAACAATGAGAAAACAGCTGAAACAGCAGCAACATAAATTGTAATTGTTATCACCTGATATGCCTGAGAACCTGGAGAATTTGTTATGGTCAGAAATGTCTTACTTTCAGGTTGTTTGACCGATCGGTGGGAAGGTCCGTATCAGGTGTTGCTGACAAGTACGACATCCTTGAAAGTAGCAGAGAGAGATACCTAGGTCCATTCCACTCACTGCAGAAAGGTCAATCACCCGGAAGAGATACAAGGCAGAGTCAAAACAGATAACATGGACCTGTCGATTGCGAGCCTATTCCGGGAGAGCTAGAGACTGCAGTGGAACACCTGAGCTAGGGAAATTTGTGGACTACTATTCCAGCAATGGAATGGCGGGCTGGGGTTGTGTTTCTGCTTCCTTCCAGGATTCTCATCATCCTTTTTTGTCTTGGGATGTCCTGTTTCAGTGACGGAGAACAGATGATAGAGAGGGGAGCTAACGATGATATCGATGGAGTAGGATCGGGAAAGAGAGCGATAAATCAATCTGGGCGGTACTTGGTCAAACTCAGTAACAGTAATTGTTAAAATATCTGTTATCCTAGAAACTCGGAGATAGTGGGGTTATTGTCTGAGGAATACTGTATTTGTGAGTTTTGTGGGTCCCTAATCGATGAGAGATGCATCCATCGGTGCCAGCCCAAGTATAACCAGTATTGGGGTGGGCATCCTTTAGAGGATTATCATGCCTTGGTGGGCAAAGTCTTAAATCAGACTGAATGTTGGGTGTGCTCTCACATGCCTCAGGTATTACATAATGTGAGACTAGTACCATTCCCATTAAATGTCTCTGAGGTTCTTGAATTACATAAGGGGAAGGCGCTAGATGGGAAATTTATTATGTCCACGCCTCCAAATTTTAAGCTCCATCAGTATCAGGTGGTTGGATCCCTGCTTTGTTTAAACATCACCAATTCCAATAAACCAGGAAATTGGGAGGTTACCGGAAACAACCAGACAATGACCTTTTCACACAGAGCTGATAATGAACCACTAGATGGTGAACTTATACGCAACATTACTACCAGTGGGAGATACTTCCGGTATAGGTATACACTTAGTTCCACCAAGGTAATGGTTGGCAGAGTACCAGTAGGGTACTGTGCAGGTATTATACAACCAAAGATGTGTATCAGTCAAATGGGAAAACCTGGGGTAGGATCCTTTGCCAGAGAACTGTGTTCGATGATAATGATGCATTCTGGCCCTCATTCAGAGCCACTCGCTAGCAGCAGTACGCTCATTCCGAGCGATGTTCGCACATCTGCGCATGCGTACGGTTTTTAGTACGCATGCGCGAACCAGTCAGTGCGGCCGAAAATCATTTGTACGCTATATAGCGAATGCCTGCTATTTTGAGTGACAGAATGAGGCGTATGTGGGTGGTAACAGGGGAAGGTGCTTGAAAACGGGGAGTGGAGATCCGATCGCAGGCGTGCTTAAAGGTCAAAACGGGCGTTTTATGGGTGTGCATAATTAATACAGCAGCGTCATTGACCCATCACTGGGTTATTTTATAGTCAGAACTGCTCGCAAAATAGCGGTTGAAAAAACCAACCACAAGAATAGCGAGCAGTTCATACCCTGTTCGATGTACTCGATTAATCTAATAAATAGCGGACATGACGTATGATGCGAGCGCCCAGGGGGTGTTTTTATCAAATAAACGAGCGTATGTTTTGCTCGCTCGTTCAGACTTAGAGGTGTGAACAGACTGCAATGTGCGAACGGATCATTTGCATAGCCGCCCCTTGTTTTTGAACGAACGAACGCAAATAGCGAACGGCTCTGAATGAGGGCCTCTATTCCTTATGTACTCCCTGACGATGTGTATTTTATATGTGGAAGGAAAATGTATAAGTGTCACTCTCCGAGTTCTGAAGGTTTATGTTATCTGGGAAGGGTACTTCCAGAGGTTATGACCCTTACACATGGTGAAATGCTTGGTATTCATAAAAACACGCCATCTCCATATGCAGTATGAACAGCATGACAAAAGAAACATGATACCTGGTGAAGTACATACAGCCACACAGTTGATTAGCGAAACAACTAGCTTCCAAGTTTTGGTAGCTCTAGATCCCACCAGGATCGCTCGGGGTACTTTAGATTTCCGATACATCCAAGATCTTGCTAAATTAATTGATAACATCACTGAGATGTATGATGACACGTTCAGGTATACTGGTAAGGAGTTACAGGCTTATAAGAAAGAACTTGTGCAACATAGGCTAGTGTTAAATTATTTAACAGCTGTTAGTGGAGGATACTGTGTGACTCTAGCCACCCAATTTGGTGTCAAGTGTTGCACGTACATCACTAATAACACTAGTGACCCCCAAGGAAGTGATAGACCGGAAGATGGATGAAATTCTGCAGCTGAAATGGGAATTTCGAAAGAACCATAAAGGTGCCCACACACATACCGATGTGCTCACGATCCGATTTCTTGTCCAATTTCCTCATGAATTTTCACGGGAGCTCCCTTGCCGTCGTGATCACGATTTTGGAAAAAAGACACCCAATCTGTTTTACAATCTCACAATCTATCGGATCATATGCATCGTGAGATTGGGCATAACAAATCATGAGTAAGAAAAAAAAAACAGGCTCTTGACTATTGGTGGGAAATTTAAATAGCCATAACAATGGGAGGGGCTATCTAGGGAGTATAAAAAGCAGGCACCCTTTAAACTCTGTGTACATTCTGCTCTGCTACTAGATGAGGCTAGGTGTGTTCCTGCTGAATCCTGTACATTGCTACTGTGCTCTTTGTATTTGGCTTGCCTTTTACAAAGTTTATTCTACCTGTAAGTGTGTGCTACCTATCTGCATTCTATCCTGTTCCTGAATTCTGTACTGATGCATCCCTATCGGTATAGAGTGTTGGTCGCTGAAGCTGGGGTCTGGGAGATTAGAAAGAGGGCCCAGCAAAGAAGGAAAAGAACATGCTGGACCAAGGAATGGCTTCTACAAAGGGATACCAGCTCTCACATGTCCCTGCTGATGGAGATCAAGTAGAACAACCCGGATGACTATCAGAACTACCTGCACATGGATGATGCCACCTTCCAGGAATTGCTGCATCTGGTGACCCCCCACATCCAGAGACAGAACACAAGGTGGCGAAGGGCAATCCCTGCTTAAGAGAGACTGGTGGCTACCCTGGGGTATCTGGCTACAGGAAGGTCATTTGAAGATCTGAAGTTTGGGACACTCATCTCACCTCAGTCCTTGGGCGTCATCACTCCAGAGACTTGCAAAGCCATTGTTAAAGTGCTACAGTACCAGTATCAGTGGCGGAACTCCCGGAGACAATGGAGTCATTTGCCGCCAGGCGTCAGCCCTGAAGGGGGCACCTGGCTCCATTGTCCCCGGGAGCTGCATGGAGAAGGAGCGCCGCTGATCTGCGCTCCACCTCTTTTGGCATAACTACGGAGGGTGCAAGGGGAGCGGTCGCACCCCTGCACCCTCCATTTGCCGGGCGCCCGCTGAGTGTGTTACCAGCGGGCGCCCGGCTCCTATCCTCCTGGCGGTAGCCGGAGGACGGAGCTCCCTCCGTCTTCCGGGTCCCGCAGTGCACTATGGGAGTGACATAATGACGTCACTCCCATAGTGCCGAGGAGCAGACACCAGGGATGGACGGCAGCAGCACTGGAGCGGGGATAAAGGTAAGTGTTGGTTTGTTTTTTTTGTGTGTGTGCGCGCGCACGGTGGGGGCCATCACTAATGGGGGCAACTACAGGGGCAACTACAGGGGCCTGCTACTGGGGTCAACTACAGGGGCTCACTACTGGGGGCAACTACAGGGGCCTTACTACTGGGGGCAACTACAGGGGCCTCACTACTGGGGGTAACTACAGGGGCTCACTACTGGGGGCAACTACAGGGGCCTCACTACTGGGGGTAACTACAGGGGCTCACTACTGGGGGCAACTACAGGGGCCTCACTACTGGGGGTAACTACAGGGGTCTCACTACTGGGGGCAACTACAGGGGCCTCACTACTGGGGGTAACTACAGGGGCCTCACTACTGGGGGCAACTACAGGGTGCTCACTACTGGGGCAACTACAGGGGCCTCACTACTGGGGGAAACTACAGGGGCCTCTAAGCTGGGGGCAACTACAGGGGCCTCACTACTGGGGGTAACTACAGGGGCCTCACTACTGGGGGTAACTACAGGGGCCTCACTACTGGGGGCAACTACAGGGGGCTCACTATTGGGGGCAACTACAAGGGGGCTCACTACTGGGGGCAACTACCGGGGGCTCACTACTGGATGTACTGCAAAGGGGGACCATTACTGGGGAGCACTACATAGGCAGACCACTACTGGGGGCATTATACAAAAGGAACTGCATAAGGGGGGCGGCGGCAGCTGGGGCTGGCATAGGTGCTGGAGGGCGGTACATTTTAGTTTGGGGGGGCACCAACATTTATCTTGCCTCCGGGCACCTGGGATGAAGTTACGCCACTGACCAGTATTGCAAGGTAAGTAAAAAAAACACACCACACATTGGTTTCTTGTGTAAAGAAATGTATTTTTTTTTTACTTAACATAAAGAAAAAAATAGCCTTCATTTAGTACAATGTGCACTGACCTGCAGGCATCTGAAAGTGTGCACTAAACTGTGTGCAATATCCTTTTTTATAACAATTTTACAAAAGAACATTATCACCAAATTTTATGAATCCCAATAGGTAGCCAGCTGTATGTGATAGGGTGGGTCAGACGCCAGTTTGAACAGGCCAATACACACATGGCACAAGTATACATTGTGGCCTCGGCTTCCAGCAATGTGTACTTATGCCATGAGCGTAGTGACCTTGTTCAAATGGTGTCATCATCACCCTATCCCATGCAGCAAGCACCTATTAGAATTCATAAAATTTGGTGATATTAACAGCAAGAAAAATTTACATCTCTGTATATTGGTGCGACTCATCCGCTGCATCCAGCAGAGCATTATACAAGATCGTACTGGTGCTTGGGGTGCTTGGTGGGGGAGTAATATCTAACTGGGCAGGGGGAGGTGGACATACTTATTTGGGGTAGGGGAAAATAGCATTGGGTCTGCTATGTATGTAGAATTGAAGATATTTTTGCTCATACAGCGACTCTACAGGTTGTAGTTAACCTGAGAAAATTTCTTTGGATATCTGTATCCATATTTCTCAATGTGCTGTTCACATGAGCTGTGAAATCATCTATTACATCAGGGGGTTTCTGCAGCAGCCGTTCTGTATTTTGGAAAAAATTGTCCTCACATTCAGTAAGGTTCTCCTTTCTCCCCTGTATTTTTTTGCAGTTGTTGTGAAGAAGATGAGGGTCCAGATGGAAGTGGAGTTTCCACTTGTGTGGTATTCTCCGGCTCACTGTCACCACCGAGCAGACTGAGGTCCGGTGTGGATGTTAAATCAGGGTCTTGGGTGGGAGTCTATATAGGAAAAAAATCAAAATAAAATATTATAGTTGTTTTAACCCCTTTTTTACTATTTTTACAGTTTCCTAACACCGTGGAGGAGTGGACCAGCATCACGGAAGATTTTGAATAACGTTGGAATTTCCCTAACTGCGGAAGAGCCATCGATGGGAAACACATCTGCATCAACCCACCTGCCAACACCGGATCATATTACTACAACTACAAAGGATTCTTCAGCATCGTTCTCATGGCAGTGGTGAATGCCAACTACAAATTTCTGTTTGTGGATGTCGGCAAGAATGGCTGTGCTTCGGATGGTGGGTCCTTCAATAAGACGGCTTTCTACCAGAGACTCGCCAACAAAACCCTCAACTTGCCCTCACTGGACCAGACAAAGCACGGCCTAAATTACATTTTCGTCACAGACGAGGCTTTTGCATTACATGAACATGTGATGAAGCCATTTGCACAGAGGGGCCTGACCAGAGAGAAGAGGATCTACAACTACCGTCTATCCCGGGCATGGCGAATTGTGGAAATGCGTTTGGAATAATGAGAAACCGCTTCCGCATTTTCCACACCACCATCAATCTACATGTGGAGAAGATAGACTGGGTCGTGATGGTGTGCTGTTTGCTGCACAACTTTCTACGAAGAAAATCTACTCAGCGAGGACCAGTCCCAGCTAGACCAGAAGATGTAGGACCCCTGGAGGACATTGAACATTTGACATCTGCGTCTGCACCACCAATTTCAACAACATCCACCGCACATGCCAAAGAAGTGAGGGAGGAGTACATGACCTATTTTAATGGACCAGGTGCTGTACCATGACAGGAGGACTGTCTGTGAACTATTGACTGAATTGGACATTTGGGATTTAACAACAAAAACATTAAGGATTTTGGTTTAAACTGTGTCACTACTTACCAAGACTTCTGCAACCTCCTCTTCACCCTCACGCTCAGCCATCAAGACGATAGATTCCCTTTGAGGCTCTTGATCACAGATGAATGACATCATATGGTAGTACCAGAGTGCTGGAATATATATTTCATCTGTGCTCGCTCCTGATTTTTTGGAGTCATCCACTTTCTTTTTTTCTTTGATGTACACAGGGCCGGATTCAGAGCCAGACACTCTGACAGAGCTCTCGCTCTGAATCAGGGCCGTCCTTCTTGTTTTTTAGAGCGGCCTCCTGGCCACTCGCATAGCTGTGGGTAACCACCCACAGCTATAGAGAGCAGCCAGGAAGATGGTCACGATGGTCAAGACCATCGGGCTTGCGATGAGACCCTTGTGGTAGGGTCTCATTGCCGCAAGCCCCAGAGAGCTTTTGGCTCTAACAGAACCGAAAGCTCTCCCACTGACATCACTTGTGATGTCAGTGGGGCCGGCCCCAGACGGTAGGTGTTCCCATGGGAACACCTCCATCTGGGCAGCCATGCCCACGGCCCGCCCACCAAAGGGGGCGTGCTGTCACTCAACATCGACAGCACGCCCCCTTTGGTACGAGACCCGGATCGATGGTTTGCCCATCGCTATCCGGGTCTCGCGCATGCGCACGACGGAGCCAACTCTGTTGTGCGCATGCGCACTGGGCCACCATCGACCCGCTTGTGTGCGCATAGCGCAAGCGAGCGGGTCTGAATCAGGCCCACTTTCCTGAGATTTTGAATCTTTTGGCAGACAGTTTTCAGGTCTGCATCAGTAATGTACTTAACTTGTGTGAGCTTCCACAGACACTCTTTCGAGTGCAGGATTTCGATGAATCCTGTAATGAATTCACGTTCACTATCCATGGACATTATCTATGAAGAAGAAAAAAAAAGGACATTTAAATATTTGTGTATATAGTTTAGTTAAATTTATTGTTATAGTTAACATTTTTAATGTTTTAATATTTTCTTTTTTACAGGTTTTAAAAATTTTTATGTTGTTATAGTTAACATTTTTAATGTTTTAATATTTTCTTTTTTCCAGGTTTTAAAAATGTAATGTTGTTATAGTTAATATTTTTAATGTTTTAATATTTATTTTTTACAGGTTTTTAAAGGTTTGTTATGGTATTGTAATCGTGTTTTCTTTTACAATAATGTCATGTGTTCATTTCTTGGTAATATAATGTTTTTCTTTGTTTGACAGCATGGGTCTTCCACCTTTGGGCCTGTCGCTGTTGTGGAACTACAGATCCCAGGATGCCCTAAGAACAGTTTTAACATGCTGTTATTTCCCAAGGGAGGGTGGCAGGGCATCCTGGGATCTGTAGTTCCACAACAGCTGGAGACCGAAAGGTAGAAGACCCCAGCTTTAAATAATGTGTGTTTTTAAATGTAATGTATGGTGATTATTTTGTTAAATACGTGTTTATTTATTTTTTTGTTATATTACTTAAAATTTATTTTTCTTTTATCTGTATTGAATGATTTTTAAACATGTTTATTATTAATATAATATGTTATTTCAATATGAATACTCTTCCTGGAATGTATTTGTTTATCATGATTAAATATTTTTGTCTATTAATGAAAAAAAAAAAATTATTGGTTTTCTAATTAATTATTAGGTGGCCCCATGATGTGGTTAGGTAGGGGGCACACATAGGTGGGCAGTGGGATCTTAATGCATGACCCAGCCACCATCCACCTCAATATGGTGGGTAGTGGCTGGGTCATGCATTTATTACCTGGGGGCACACATTGGTTGGTAGCGGGAGCTTAATGCATGACCTAGCCGCCACCCGCCTCAACACGGCGGGCGGTGGCTGGGTCATGCATTTATTACATGGGGGCACACACTGGTTGGCAGTGGGAGCTTAATGCATGACCCAGCCACTGCCCCCTCGCTATAATGAGGCGGGCGGTGGCAGGGTCATGCATTTATTACCTGGGGGCACACAATGTTGGGCAGTGGGAGCTTAAATGCATGACCCAGCCACCGCCCACCTCAATACGGTGGGCGGTGGCTGGGTCATGCATTTATTACCTGGGGGCACACATTGGTTGGCAGTGGGAAAGCACATATTGGTGGTCAGTGTGCTTGCATTTAAACTGTACAAACACTCACCAAACTTCCAACAAAACAAGACTTCCAGTGTGCAGGCTCGCAAAGTGTGTCTATAATCCTCCATACATGATGCTGCACAAAATGGCGATGGGGCATGCACAGGAAGCTGTCAATAAAATTACACGTTGTGCGATGAATCGTACGTTTCGTCAAGAGGGAAAAACCCTCACGATCAGCTTCCATCATGTTCCAGGATGGCTAATCTGCCCTACAGCACAGCAGATCAGAGGATGCGAGGAACGACGAGCGGGGACACGCATCGGCATCGTGCTCGTGAGTATTAACTCACGATTTGTACTTTTATTGCCTGATTCGTCGTCACGTTGGATGCTCCCCCACTGAGTCTCAGTCAAAAGTGCCCATTATGCAGTGCCCCCTGTATTTGTGCCCTTTACCACTCGCGCTCCACTCCCGTTGCCTCAGGCTGACTGGATCTAACTAGATCCAGCAGGCGCACGGGTAGGCTCGTCACTTCGCGGGTGACGTCATGACATGACGTCACCCACGCAGTGCATTACTGGGAACACTTTCCTCTGAAGCGATCGAGGGCTTCTTTAGCCTTCAGTCACTTTAGAGGCCAGCGTTCCACAGTAGGGGTCGATGAGGGAAAGTACCGGGCGGTAGGCTGTTTCTGCCGGGCGATGCGGGGAGAACGCTGGTCCCTCCATTAGTTCTCCATACACCTATAGATTTATATCAGAGCATTTGGGTCATTATACATTGTCATCTTAAAACAACATCTTAAGCATTGACCAAACTTTATTTTAAACCGCAGAGTGCTTTATTTATTTCTATAAGATTTTCTTGATGTTAGTACTTTGTAGGTCCACCACGTGCAATGATTACTGCAGACACCCTTCTTGGCAAGCTGTCCACAAGTTCCCGGACAACAGCAGGCAGTATGATTTGCCATTCCGCCTTAAGTACAGTCACCAACTGTGTCACTGAAGGTCAAGTCAACCTAGAATGCAAATATCTCTTCAATTTAGCTCAGAAGTTCTCAATGCGGTTAAGATCTGAACTCTGAGCTAGCCAGTCCATCCGGGTTACTGAATTTTCTGTAAACCAGTCCAGCGTCTCCCTGGAAACATGACAGGTGGCATTGTTGGCAAGTGCATGTGCCTTTCATATGAAGTGTTCGTGTCAAAACCGCCAGATTAGTGGCCAGTTGGAACTAATGTATATGATATACACTGTATCCATTTTACTTGCGCGGCGGTGTCCAATCACTTTTGTCTACATGGTATAGCTGGGGACAGCTTTTGCTATCCATCTAGTGGTAAAATGTATTTTATCCGACATCATGTCAGTTGCACTGACATTTGTTGTTTATTTAATGACATACCCTTGTGCTTGAGCTATGTAGGAAAGACTTATAGAGCCTTTAAAGAACGCATGGCCCGCCATCCCTCGGCTCAAGGGCTGTGATTACTAATGGGCATAGTGATCAACCAGTAGCCCGCCATTTTGTACAGGCTGGTCAAAATTTATCTGCATTAAGGTTAGGGGTGTGCACCGGCCACTTTTCGTGTTTTGTGTTTTGGTTTTGGATCTTTCTTCGTATTTTGGATCTGGATTGGTTTTGCCAAAACCACCCTTCCGTGTTTTGGGTTCTGTGTTTTGGATCTGTATTTTTTTGGAAAAAAGCATAAAAACAGCTAAAATCACAGAATTTGTGGGTTTTTCTGTTCCTATGCTATTTATTAACCTCAATAACATTAATTTCCACTCATTTTCCAGTCTATTCTGAACAACTCAGAATATTGTTTTTAGGCCAAAAGGTTGCACCGAAGTAGATGGTTGACTATGCTAAGCGACACAAGTGGGCAGCAGTTTGAAAAATTAGGCCCCAAGCAGTACATAATGCAAAGAAAAAAATGAGGTGCAAGATGGAATTGTCCCACCCACCCTTGTGTTGTATAAACAGGACATGCACACTTTAACAAACCAATCATTTCAGCGCCAGGGTCTGCCACACGACTGTGGCTGAAATGATTGGTTCATTTGGGCCCTCACAAAACAAGCTGGCAATTAATCTGTCCCTGTACAAACTGTCTCTACAGAGGCAAGATGTCATCCTCATCCTCCTCATCCACTGATTCCTCATTCTTTTCAGTGTTGTGTACATCCTCATCCTTACAGAGTATTAATTCGTCCCCGTTGGAATCCACCACCACAGGTCCCTCTGTACTTTCTGGAGGCTGGTCTCCCTGGAAGAATTGATCATTCATTTTGATGAACATCATCTTCTATACATTTTGTCGAAGCAACCTCCTATGCTTTTCGCTGACAAGGTTCCTGGCTGCACTAAACACTCTTTCGGAGTACACACTGGAGGAGGGGGCAACTTAGGTAAAATAGAGCCAGTTTGTACAGGGGCCTCCAAATTGCCTCTTTTTCCTGCCAGTACAGGTACAGTCCATACCTGTACTAGCAGGAAAAAGACAATTTGGATGATGTCACCGATGTAATCCACCACCATTCTGTCAAACATATGCAGTGACAGTAGACATGTCAGAAATTGTTGGCAGGTCCTTCAGTCCGGACCAGATTTCCAACTTGGTCCTGTCTGCCTTGTATCACCGCCAGCGTGTTGCTTAGGATGAAAAGTTGTTTCCTGACAGCCCCACTTGCGGGAGAAAATGAAGAAGGAGCTGTTGACGTGTCATGTTCCGCTTCACCTTTCAACAGCAGGTGTTTGCACCTCTGCAGGCTTGTGTCCACTGGAAAGAGAGATACCACATAGGCTTTAAACCTAGGATCGAGCACGGTGGCCAAAATGTAGTGGTTTGATTTCAACAGATTGACCACCCTTGAATCCTGGCAAAGCGAATGAAGGGCTTCATCCTCAAGTCCCACATACCGAGTGGAATCGCTCCGTCTTAGCACCTCCTTCACTTTCTCCAGCTGCTTCTGCAAAAGCCTGATGAGGGGAATGACCTGACTCAAGCTGGCAGCGTCTGAACTGACTTCATGTGTGGCAAGTTTGAAGGGCTGGAGAACCTTGCACAACTTGGAAATCATTCTCCACAGCGCTTGAGTCAGGTGAATAGTCAGGTCCTTTGCCTGTCATAGGTGGATGTATAGGCTTGAATGGCCTTTTGCTGCTCCTCCATAATCTGAAACATATAGAGGGTTGAGTTCCACTGTGTCACAACCTCTTGCTTCAGGTGATAGCAGGGCAGGTTTAAGAGTGCTGGTGCTCCAGTCTTCAGCACGCAGTTGCTGAATGGCGAAAGTGGACAGAAATTTTTTGGGCCACCCAAAGTGCCATCTGCACGCCCCTGTTGTTTTTCAGAAAATTCTGCACCACCAAATTTATTGTGTGAGCAAAACTTGGGATGTTTTGGAACTTGGCCAAATGTAATGCCTGCACAATATTGGTGGTGTTGTCAGATATTTAAAATCTCCAGGAGAGTCTAAGTGGGGTAAGCCATTGGGCGATGATTTCCCTCAGTTTCTCTAAGTGATTGTCGGCGGTGTGCCTCTTACTGAAACCGGTGATACACAGCATAGCCTGGCTTGGAATGAGCTGGCGTTTCGGAGATGCTGCTACTGGTGACACTGCTGTTGTTGCTGCATAAGGCGATACATCTACCCAGTGGGTTAAGTGGACATTGGGTACAACTGAATTTTTTAGGACACTGAGGACACTGTACATACATACTGTACATGTATCTGTACATTCTTGGTATCGCCTGCCTAGTGAAGTGGAATCTGGATGGGATTTGGTACCAGGGACACACTACCTCCATCAATTGTCTAAATCCCACTGCACTAATGGCGGATACTGGATGCACGTCTAACACCAACATAGCTGTCAAGGCCTCAGTTATCTGCTTTGCTTCAGGATGACTGCTGTCATACTTCATCCTCCTCACTAAGGACTGTTGGTGGGTCAATTGCTTAGTAAAAGAAGTAGTGATGTTCCTACTTTCTCTCTAGGGTGATGAACGACTCCCAGCAGCAACAGCAGCAGTAGGCATAGTAATACAGGATCCTCCTGAGGAATCCCGGATAGGAGAGTCAGTCATGCCAGTGACATGGCCTGCAGGACTACTTCCAATCCGGACTGAGGAGGAAATTGACGAGGAGGGAGTTGACGGTGTGGTTTTCAGGCACTTGGATACAACAGGACAAAGGGATTTAGGTGTCCCTGGACTGCTTACGGTCTTAGCCATAATTTCTGAACTTGACAGTAACTTTTTATGAACATGCTGCAGGTGACATATAAGGGAGGATATTCCTATGTGGTTAACGTCCCTACCCCTGCTTATTCCACCTTTACATATAGTACATATGGTAAGACAGTTGTTGTCCAGATTTGGATAGAAATACTTCCAGACCAAAGAGGTGGAATGTTTGGTCTGCCCAGGCATGACTGTGATGAGATTTTTCATCCCATGGACAACAACTGCCTCACCATCAGAATCCTCCTCGTCGACTTCCTCCTCAGTGCCAGTTACACCAATATCCTCATCCTGTTGTACTTCAACAGTGACATCTGTAATTTGAATATCAGCAAGTGGAATGTGGCTGCTCTTTCCAGCACTTGAAGAGGGCATGCAAATGGTGGAAGGAGCCACCTCTTCCCATCCAGTGTTGGGAAGGTCAGGCATCACAACTGTCGCCACATTTGGACTCTCCATGGGGATTTGTGATATCTTCTTTGAATTAGAACACACAGTTCTTTGCTGTGCTTTTGCCAGCTTAACTCATTTCATTTTTCTAGTGGGAGGATAGCTTCCATCATCATGTGAAGCTGAACCACTAGTCATGAACATAGGGGAGGACCTTAGCCGTTCTTTGCCACTCCGTGTCGTAAATGGCATTTTGGCAAGTTTATGTTTCTCCTCAGACAATTTAAATTTAAATTGAACTTTGCCATTTGGGATTTTATATGCCCTCTACTATGACATTGGGCATCGGCCTTGGCAGACGACGTTGATGCCATTTCATCATCTATGTCATGACTAGTGGCAGCAGCTTCAGCACTAGGAGAAAGTGGTTCTTGATCTTTGCCTATTTTATTTTTATTGGACAAATTTTTGTCCTCCATTTATGTGATATTGATATATACGTACGGCTAAGGTGCACAAAAACATAAAAATATATATTTTTTTATTTTTTGGAGCACTTTGTGGGTTAAAGCACCCTTCAACAGATGAGCCAACTGGCCCTTTACTTATGACACAGGCGCACACTTGGTGCTGCTACTTTGTTGATGCACGTGCAGCTACAGCGCACACAAACAGAAAAAAAGTTTTTTTTTTTCTTTGCACTTGGGGGGAGCACCCCTGATGGACAGAGCACCCACTGGACAACACTACAGCACCCCTTTAGGACTACAGCCTTTATGGGACACTGCACACATGTCACAATCACAGAAAAATATATATATTTTTTTTCCAGAGATTTTGGGGGTTACTCCACCCTTCAACAGACGAGCCAGCCGGCCCTTGACTTATGACACAGGCACACGCTTGGTGCTGCTACTTTATTGATGCACGTGCGGCCACAGCACAAACACAGAAATTTTTTTTTTTTTTTTCAGGCAGCCGGCCCTTTACTTGCATGCTTCTTTGTTGATGCACCTGCGGGTAATGCGCACACAAACAGAAAAAAATAAATTAAATTTTTTTGCACTTGGGGGGATGGACAAAGCACCCCTTGGACAACACTACAGCAAGCCTTTAGGATTACAGCCTTTATGGGACACTGCACAACACAGCTCAGCCAGCCCATATGGACTTTGGAGTGGACACAGCCCCTATGGACAACAGACTTCACAACATTGCCCAGCCAGCCCCTATGGACTTTGGAGTGGACACAGCCCCTATGGACAACAGCAGCACAGCAAACTCCCACCCTCCCTCTTCACTGTCCACAGCTTGAGTGAATAGAATCAAAAACCCGCAAGAATCCGACAGCGGGATGATGATGTTTTGCCTCGATTTCAGATATGAGCCAGGCAGGAAAACTCGAACCTAACTCGGATCCGGCTTGGATCGGGGGGGGGGGGGGGGTTTGGATTTCAGAAATCTGACCCGCTCATCCCTAATTAAGGTACATGATTATAGATCATGCCCCCCCTCTATTAGGGGTGGTGACTGGTCACTGTGACTGTTGAGGTATGAATATCATTAGTTTTTTTTTTCGTTGGGGACTATGAACCTGATTCACATTTATCGCTATTGCAATCATGACTGTGATTACGCACGCAGGTCTGCTGCAAAAATATGCTAATGAATGCAATTGCAAAGCCATCGCACCACCAGCATAGATACGCCCACTACCGCTATCTCACATACAAAATACCTCTCAGTCCTGCATACACATAAGTAACTTGGGCCCTCATGCACAATTGCAGCAGGTCTGACCTTGCTCAGAAATTGCTAACCTCATCTCACGCAGTAAGTACTCAAGCTGTGTATGCTGTCGCAATGGCTAATTTATGCACACACATGCAATGGTGTTCAAATGGACAGGCACGCCTGCATTTCCCCAACCACTCCCATGTCACCCAAATGCTGACAACCTGTCACTCACTCTGTAATGGGTTCCTGTGATCTGCATCAGTGGCAAATGCAGGATTTGCAAAGGCGGGTTTCCAAATACTACATTACACAACCAATGACAAAAAAATCTAAACACAAACAGGCAGCACTTCTCGGGTACTCAATAATCCAAGATTGCTAATCCATTTATTACATCTTTCATCAATGCCTTAACAAAAGAAAATAATAATAAACTTATAAATTGCATAGTTGGGCACTCAGGATGAATTGAATACATTTCGGGGGTGCCCTCTATTAGTTCAATTATAGGGAAAATACCATGTGGAGCTTTTCAGCCCCTCCAAGAAATAAAAAGGCGGCATTGTGTCCTCCATTGGAAACAGACACACTGACACACACAAAGACTACACAGATACACACACTGACACAGACTACACAGATACACACACTGACACACACAAAGACTACACAGATACACACACTGACACAGACAAAGACTACACAGATACACACACACACTGAGAAAGACCACACAGACACACACACTGACAGACACACACACACTGACAAAAACTACACAAACACACACACTGACACAGACAAAGACTACACAGATACACACACACACTGACACACACACAAATACTACACAGATACACACACTGACAAAGACTACACAGACACACACACTGACACAGACAAAGACTACATAGATACACACACACACTGAGAAAGATCACACAGATACACACACTGACACAGACAAAGACTACACAGATACACACACACACTGAGAAAGACCACACAGACACACACACTGACACAGACAAAGACTACACAGATTGACACACACACAAATACTACACAGATACACACACTGACAAAGACTACACAGACACACACTGACAAAGACTACACAGACACACACACTGACATAGACAAAGACTACATAGATACACACACACACTGAGAAAGACCACACAGATACACACACTGACAGACACAAGCATTGACAAAGACTACACAGACACACACACTGACAGACACACACACTGACAAAAACTACACAAACACACACACTGACACACACACAAATACTACACAGATACACACACTGACAAAGACTACACAGACAAACACTGACAGACACACACAAAGACTACACAGACACACACACACTGACACACACCTCTCACTTAAAAACACAAATAAATACAGCTCTGGCATCATTGCACTCCACATGTTATACACAGACCTGCAGTGCAGCTCAAGTCCAGGAGAGACTGCCAGCAGTACGATCAGATCACTGTCACCCAGCAGCAGCTCCCTCTCAGCCTCTCACACTGCTGGTGCTGCCATGTGAACTGCTTAGGAGGGGCTGTGCACTGACGCTGTAGCTCCCCCTACAGCCAGCAAGTATAACAGCAGGCACAATTGCCTGAGCTTCGGCTGGAGCCTGAGCTTCCCTTTAAAAAAAAATAAAAAAAATAGTTCAACTGCGCTGCGATGGAGCTGCTGGCAGTGGGGGTTTCTAGGTACTCAAACCCCCCCCTGCATGTGCGTGTGTGTGTGATCACTATGCAATCATAATTCAACCGCTGCTTATGTGCACTGCAATGCAGACCAGTACACACCATCAGCCGATCTAAGGGGCTGATTCAGAGCTAGTCGCAAGTGCACAGTGCTCGCGGCTCGATGTTCCCAAACTGTGCATGTGCAGCCTCCGGCATGTGCATGTATGAGCCCCTTTGGTGGGCGTGCCGGGGGCGTGCCTGCCAGACGGAGGCGTTCCCAAGGGAACGCCTACCGTCAGAAGCCGGCCCCACTGACATCACTAGTGGTGTCAGTGGGAGTGATTTTGGCTCTGATAGAGCCAAAATCACTCCAGGGCTTGTGGTCGAAAACCCCGACCACAGGCTTCTGGTCACACTGGCGATGGTCGCGATGGTCAAGACCATCGCGACCATCATCCTGCACGCTCGTATGTGCTGTGGGTCGTGACCCACAGCTATACGAGCATCCAGGAGGACGCTCCATTTTTATGGAGGACGGCCCTCATTCAGAGCGAGCGCTCTGCTCAGAGCGTCCGGCTCTGAATGAGGGCCAATGATCCCAAACACACAGCAAAGGACACTCTCAATTTGTTTCAGAGAAAGAAATTAAAGCTGCTAGAATGGCCCAGCCAATCACCTGACTTTAATCCAATTGAAAATCTATGGAAAGAACCAAAGGTCAGAGTTCATAGAAGAGGCCCATGGAACCTTCAAGATTTGAAGACTGTTTGTATGGAAGAATGGACCAAAATCACACCTGAGCAATGCATGTGACTAGTTTCTCCATACAGGAGGCATCTTGAAACTGTCATTACCAACAAAGGCTTTTGCACAAAGTATTAAATAAATTTCAGTAAGAGTGTTCAATACTTTTTCAGGACATTTCACATTATTACACATAACTTAATTTATGGAAATCTATGGTTTGATTTCTTTGCATGTTTAGATTACATTGGTTGTTGCTAACATTTGGTGAAAATTTCATTACAATAGCACCATTACAAATATATTTCCTGAGAAAAACATTGATGTGTTCAATACTTATTTAACCGCTGCATTTATATATGTATGTATGTGTGTATATATATATATATATATATATATATATATATATTGTGGCAGTATCACCAGAGATGGAACTGGTGAGCAGCAGATTCTGTGTGGGGCAGGAAAGATCCGCCCACACAGAGAAGAAAAGGATTATGGGAAGATGTGTAAGGGCTGTCTTGTGGAGAGAGCTCAGGTGTGGGCTGATGAGGAGGCAGACCAGTCAGGCTGCTATTGGAGACAGTCCATGCGGGACTGTGGCAGCCAGAGAGCCCAGTGAAGCTGAGATAGCCATTGGGGGCCAGGAGGCAGGGGGGGCCACAAAACTCTCAGACTGTGTGACATTGAAGCAGCTGGGCTGCAGGCTGAAGAAGCCAGGGCCTACTGTATACCTGGAGGATACAGGGAAGCACAGAGACAGACTGTGTTTGTATAGCTGTAGCAGTCAAGCCAGGCTGGAGCCAGCTATAGACCTGCAGAGAAGCAGGCTGAGACTTTATTGGCAGATTAGCTGCACCCTTATAGAGAAGGTTCAAGAAGTGAGTTAGACGCCCTAAATAGGGGCTAGGTTGTTTATTATTTTCTGTTTGTTTCCTGACTTTCCATGCTGGAAAGTAAAGCATCATTTATTTACTTGAAAGCTGTGTGTGGACCCTCATTAAGCACCTAAACACTGCACCAGTCCACCCTCTGCCAATTACCCCCAAGATATCACAATATATATAGTATATATATATATATATATATATACATATATATCCCACACAACGAATACAAAAAAGGGTGCGCTTCAAAGATAATTATAGACACTTTTAAGTGTATAGTCCTTATAGTATCACTAAACCTTGAATATAGGCCCAGTTAATAATTGGTTATAATTGACATAAATGAAAGAATGTTATAATTGCAAATTGTCACTATAGACCAAAATCCAGACAGTCATTCACATAGAAATATCCTCCAGAAGTCAGACGTTAGACTGATCTTCTTGAAGATTCATTCTGGATCAACATCGTTATGATATTGGTGAACAAATGTAGCACTCCTCTTTAGGGTAGTGGAACCTTCCTTTATACTTGATCTAGAACAAAAAACCCTCGCACCAAGAGAAAATCACCCAAGAAAGCCAAAAGGCCACCATTAGTGTTGTACAAATATAAAATTTATTATAACACAATAATTAAAAATCCATCTTTAAAAGAAATGTTTTAGAAAAAGGTGGTCAATAATGCTCTCCCACCTTATATTCTCCCACTGAGGTAGAGATGACTAACAATAACACCCGACGCGTTTCGTCCTTGAAAGGACTTCCTCAGGGGTGGATCTTAAACAGCGAGAGAAAGACGGGTACAGAATACTAATGGTGCGGGATCATGAATATCTACATTACATTTCAATATAATGGTACATACCAAAATATTTATCCAAATATGAAAATTCATAAAACACAAGGCTCTCAAGTGGACACTTTCCAATGATAAAAGGTCTGGATTACTCAATTTTCCAGACACCAAATTGTCTACAAAATCTCACCTAATCAGAAACAGAAAACCTGTTTGATTAAACAATCCAGTATAATATACACTATTTAATTAACGATTTAGTAATAAAGTGTCTAGAAAAAACTAGGACTGAATTGCACCCTAATTGATGATAATACATCCTAAATAATTTATATAAATATGCCAATAGTACATACCAAGTTTTTTTCCAAATGTGAAAACTCACAGATATGGACAGTGCTTTCAGATAATCAATCTCCAAAATTCTGGATAACACTGGTTTCTAAAAACCAAAAAGCTTTTATAAGGATCATTCAATTAAATAAAGATCAAACCCCCCACTTTAAATAGATATCCAAAATGTGATGGTATTACATATAATAAAATTAAATATAATTATCTACCACTACTGTTTAACTTATACAATACAAACAAATACATCCCCTATAGAATAATTATACATCAAATGAGGAATTTAGCTGGTTACTTACAACAATTGCTCTGGAATAATCTTACTGACCGCTCCTCTCCATATGTGTGTGAGAGTGAGCTTTCTTGGCCTGCTATATATTCAGTATGGAGGGTGACATCACTTCCTTTAATTATGTTTAGAATATAAAGTTGAATCTAAATGAATAATCTCAACTGGCAACATAAAATGTCCTCCTATTGTAATACGGTATTAGCGGTGCATAATATAAACTTTTTAAGTCCCCAAACTATCGGGAAACGCTATAATAACTAACTATAATGCCTAACTTCCGGGTTATGCATTCCTCTCCGTAACAGCGTTCCACCAGTGGCCAATGGAATCAATCCATCACTGCTCCGACTTATGCCTTCCACTCTGTCACAGCATTCCAGCAATAGCCAATGAAATTGTCCTATCATCTCCTTCTTCAGAGATCACATGATTCTGCGGATAAATAATCTACCCAAACGCTGATCATAGGGATATAGTACTATGCCGCCCGGCTACTAGATCGGACAAGTCTTAAGCGCTTTACCCAAATTGTTTAGCGCTAGCGGGGCTAAGTTTAGGAGCTTAATTCTAGTAGTTAATCAAAATGTGACAACTCCCACCCTATAAACCCTATAACATGGCGACCATTTTATAGACGATTTGTCTTCAAATGGACACTATTATTAAAGGGGATCCCTGAACTTATCTATGGTGGCCATTTTGTGTGTGACCAAAATTCACCCATAATGAAAAGACATCATATATAAACCAACAGGGAACGTGATGTCAATTTAAATATCATATACATATTACCTCATTAAAGGACAATAACTCCCAACATTCTAATACAATTTGAGGAATATTAACCCAAGTGATAGTGAAATAATTGTGACAATATCTTTAATTCAAAATACTAATTTAGATAATGTAATGATATAAATTGCCAATTCCTCATAAGATTTATAATTTCACAATTTGCCACATTCTCTAAAGTTCAGAATAAAGCACCTATTTATAAAACAAACAATCTTACAAAAAAGACACTATGTCTATATTCTCGTTCAAACCATTAGGAACAATAGTATTTAATGTAAAAATCCAATAAGACTCTCTTTTTGATAACTGTAATTCTCTATCACCCCCTCTTTCATTCTCCCTTATGTGCTCTAATGCTGTACAAGTGAGGCTTTTTGTGTCTGACTGGTGGAATTCCTGAAAATGTCTTGGGAGACTGTGAGTGGTTATTTTATTTTTGATGTTTCTTAAGTGTTCCTGTATGCGGATCTTTAAACATCTTTTCTTCTTACCTACATAAGCTTTGTTACAACCGCAAGTGATTCTATAGATTACAAAGTCGGTGTTACAAGTAATTACGTCTCTGATCTTGTAAGGTATACCTTCTTTTATTTGTCCTACAACCATTTTTTTCTCCATAAATTTGCAACAGATGCATTTTTTACATGGAAAACATCCCATTTTTTTATTATCCAAAAAATTACTTTCTTTCTGGGATGTTAATTCACTTTCTTTGATTTTAATTAATTTACTAGGGGCTAAGATGCTTTTCATATTGTTTGCCCGTTTGTAAACAATGTAGATAAATTTAATCTATTTATTGATTTGAATAAATTTATAAGAAATCTAACTGTACAAAGACATTTCCTAAAAAATCCTGTTACAAAATTAGATTATAAACCCAAACCAAAACCTCTTGTATCTTTACCATCAAAATTTTACCCAGTGGAATCAAGGGGAAGCCATATTGATGTGTTTTATGACTGTGTAAGGGAGGATTTTAGAAATTTAAAAATTGGTAATAGTAAATACAATAACAACTTAAAATTTGAAGAAAAACAGGCTTTAAAACAACTCAAGACAGACCCTAGTTTAGTCATAAAAATAGAGGATAAAGGAGGAGCCGTGGTTGTACAGGATAGATCAACCTATTTGAAGGAGGCATTTAATATCTTAAATGATACTAGCACTTATGAAAGACTTCTTAATAATCCTACAATTCAGTATCAAGATGACCTTTCAAATCTGCTGATTAAAGCACTTAAGGAAAGTGTAATCTGTAAGGAAGAGTTTAATTTTTTGTTTATCAAAAATCCAAGGATTCCCTTGTTTTATCATATCCCAAAGGTACACAAAAATAGAGATATTCCCCCTGGTCGCCCAATAATTTCGGGTGTGGGTTCTCTAACCTCGAACCTTTCACATTTTCTAGATCTTAAGTTACAACCTTTCGTGAAAAATCTAAGATCTTATTTGAAAGATTCAACTAGTTTATTGAGATTAATTAAGGATACAAAATGGTTATCTTCTTACAGATGGGTAACAGTTGACGTACAAGCCCTTTACTCGTCTATACCACATCAGAAAGGCTTGGAGGCGGTGGAAGAATTGTTATCTAATTCACCCGAAATATTAATAGATGAAAGGATTTTTATTTTAAATGGACTTAAATTTATTTTGGAGCATAACTTTTTTGAATTTGAGGGAGAATTCTTTTTACAAAAGCTGGGCACAGCAATGGGCACAAAGGTTGCACCATCATATGCTAATATATTGATGGGTATGTGGGAGGAGCAATATATATACAATTCAGCGTTTGTCAATAATATTGTTCTTTTTCGGAGATATATTGATGATCTTATTTTGATTTGGGCAGGATATGTGGAAAGTGTCAATAATTTTGTTTCATACATTAATGTAAATGAATATAATCTAAAATTTACCTGTAAAGAACATGAAAGTACCATAGAATATCTGGATATTGTCCTCAGTAGTGAAATTGATAAGGAAGTGACTACTAAAACCCACTTCAATGAAGTAGACGCAAATAGTTTTATCCCTGCAACAAGTTGTCATTTTCCAGTCTGGCTCGATAGTGTACCTTATTCACAATTTTTAAGAATACGAAAGAATTGTAGTAATGATGAACAATTCCGGTGTCAATCAGAGATGTTGAAGGACAGATTTTTAGAAAGAGGATATCATGAAGGAAAAATAATGAAGGCACTAGATAGAGCATCATGACTCAATAGAGAGGACCTCCTGAAAGAAAAATTGGTTCCCCTTAATGAAAATAGATTTAATAATAGACCTTTTGTTACACAGTACAATAGAGAGAGTAAATTGATCAATAAGATATTGGATAAACACTGGTATATTTTACATAAAGATCCCATTTTAGGCCCAAGTCTCCCTTCCAAACCAAGACTTGTTTACAAATGGGCAAACAATATGAAAAGCATCTTAGCCCCTAGTAAATTAATTAAAATCAAAGAAAGTGAATTAACATCCCAGAAAGAAAAGAATTTTTTGGATAATAAAAAAATGGGATGTTTTCCATGTAAAAAATGCATCTGTTGCAAATTTATGGAGAAAAAAATGGTTGTAGGACAAATAAAAGAAGGTATACCTTACAAGATCAGAGACGTAATTACTTGTAACACCGACTTTGTAATCTATAGAATCACTTGCAGTTGTAACAAAGCTTATGTAGGTAAGATGAAAAGATGTTTAAAGATCCGCATACAGGAACACTTAAGAAACATCAAAAATAAAATAACCACTCACAGTCTCCCGAGACATTTTCAGGAATTCCACCAGTCAGACACAAAAAGCCTCACTTGTACAGCATTAGAGCACATAAGGGAGAATGAAAGAGGGGGTGATAGAGAATTACAGTTATCAAAAAGAGAGTCTTATTGGATTTTTACATTAAATACTATTGTTCCTAATAGTTTGAACGAGAATATAGACATAGTGTCTTTTTTGTAAGATTGTTTGTTTTATAAATAGGTGCTTTATTCTGAACTTTAGAGAATGTGGCAAATTGTGAAATTATAAATCTTATGAGGAATTGGCAATTTATATCATTACATTATCTAAATTAGTATTTTGAATTAAAGATATTGTCACAATTATTTCACTATCACTTGGGTTAATATTCCTCAAATTGTATTAGAATGTTGGGAGTTATTGTCCTTTAATGAGGTAATATGTATATGATATTTAAATTGACATCACGTTCCCTGTTGGTTTATATATGATGTCTTTTCATTATGGGTGAATTTTGGTCACACACAAAATGGCCACCATAGATAAGTTCAGGGATCCCCTTTAATAATAGTGTCCATTTGAAGACAAATCGTCTATAAAATGGTCGCCATGTTATAGGGTTTATAGGGTGGGAGTTGTCACATTTTGATTAACTACTAGAATTAAGCTCCTAAACTTAGCCCCGCTAGTGCTAAACAATTTGGGTAAAGCGCTTAAAACTTGTCCGATCTAGTAGCCGGGCGGCATAGTACTATATCCCTATGATCAGCGTTTGGGTAGATTATTTATCCGCAGAATCATGTGATCTCTGAAGAAGGAGATGATAGGACAATTTCATTGGCTATTGCTGGAATGCTGTGACAGAGTGGAAGGCATAAGTCGGAGCAGTGATGGATTGATTCCATTGGCCACTGGTGGAACGCTGTTACGGAGTGGAACGCATAACCCGGAAGTTAGGCATTATAGTTAGTTATTATAGCGTTTCCCGATAGTTTGGGGACTTAAAAAGTTTATATTATGCACCGCTAATACCGTATTACAATAGGAGGACATTTTATGTTGCCAGTTGAGATTATTCATTTAGATTCAACTTTATATCCTAAACATAATTAAAGGAAGTGATGTCACCCTCCATACTGAATATATAGCAGGCCAAGAAAGCTCACTCTCACACACATATGGAGAGGAGCGGTCAGTAAGATTATTCCAGAGCAATTGCTGTAAGTAACCAGCTAAATTCCTCATTGATGTATAATTATTCTATAGGGGATGTATTTGTTTGTATTGTATAAGTTAAACAGTAGTGGTAGATAATTATATTTAATTTTATTATATGTAATACCATCACATTTTGGATATCTATTTAAAGTGGGGGGTTTGATCTTTATTTAATTGAATGATCCTTATAAAAGCTTTTTGGTTTTTAGAAACCAGTGTTATCCAGAATTTTGGAGATTGATTATCTGAAAGCACTGTCCATATCTGTGAGTTTTCACATTTGGAAAAAAACTTGGTATGTACTATTGGCATATTTATATAAATTATTTAGGATGTATTATCATCAATTAGGGTGCAATTCAGTCCTAGTTTTTTCTAGACACTTTATTACTAAATCGTTAATTAAATAGTGTATATTATACTGGATTGTTTAATCAAACAGGTTTTCTGTTTCTGATTAGGTGAGATTTTGTAGACAATTTGGTGTCTGGAAAATTGAGTAATCCAGACCTTTTATCATTGGAAAGTGTCCACTTGAGAGCCTTGTGTTTTATGAATTTTCATATTTGGATAAATATTTTGGTATGTACCATTATATTGAAATGTAATGTAGATATTCATGATCCCGCACCATTAGTATTCTGTACCCATCTTTCTCTCGCTGTTTAAGATCCACCCCTGAGGAAGTCCTTTCAAGGACGAAACGCGTCGGGTGTTATTGTTAGTCATCTCTACCTCAGTGGGAGAATATAAGGTGGGAGAGCATTATTGACCACCTTTTTCTAAAACATTTCTTTTAAAGATGGATTTTTAATTATTGTGTTATAATAAATTTTATATTTGTACAACACTAATGGTGGCCTTTTGGCTTTCTTGGGTGATTTTCTCTTGGTGCGAGGGTTTTTTTTCTAGATCAAGTATAAAGGAAGGTTCCACTACCCTAAAGAGGAGTGCTACATTTGTTCACCAATATCATAAAGATTCATTCTGGATCAACATCGTTAAGAAGATCAGTCTAACGTCTGACTTCTGGAGGATATTTCTATGTGAATGACTGTCTGGATTTTGGTCTATAGTGACAATTTGCAATTATAACATTCTTTCATTTATGTCAATTAAAACCAATTATTAACTGGGCCTATATTCAAGGTTTAGTGATACTATAAGGACTATACACTTAAAAGTGTCTATAATTATCTTTGAAGCGCACCCTTTTTTGTATTCGTTGTGTGGGATGTGTAGACCTTTCTAACAGGGGGTCAAGAAAAAAAGGGGTTGCAGCTATTATTTATTGGAGCTAATTCTAGTTTTACGTATTTGTATATTGTGAAATTTAGCGCAGTTTAAAGGCTTTCTTTTTGTGGATATACATATATATGTTTATCTAGAAAGCAATTGAAGTGGGCGCCACATAGTGCATTATCCAAAGATATTTATTCAAAACATTCACGAAAAAAACTCTATATAGGTAACATACCAAAAGAGGCGGTCAAAATACCGCAGGTAATACAGCATGAAACAAATACGAGTCTCCGGGTGCTACATTGGATCTCACTGGAAGATGAAAGTCATGTAAAGGTAATGCTAGGCCACGCTCCTACGCGTTTCATCACAAGGACTTTGTCAGAGGGCTGGCTTAGCATATCCAGTCTACCCCTTAAAAGCAACTTACTAACCAATCAACAAGATACATTACCATCACTGTTGCTGGTTTGTGGTGATTTTAAAAAGCAATTAACATTGCAGCAGTGCATAATGTTACAAATAAACACATAATTTAACATGCACAATATACATAATAATAAAAGTAAGCCTGAATATCTCAACAGTGTTAAAAATTATTATAAACATACAGATTTATAAAAAAGAGAACGAAGAACCAAATTTACAATAGTAAAACAAACTTTAAAAAAGAACCAGCTTTAAAATAAAAATGGAGTGGTCTCAAATCCTTCATTAAGACCCGCAGGAAATACAGTATTTAGTGTTAAAATCCAGGACGTCTCATGTTTGGATAAAATGTTCTATCAATCACCCTCTCTCTGGTCTAGTTTAATATTTTCAAGACCAAGAAATTTTAAGTTATTTAATTTACTTGCTTGACATGATCTAAAGTGATGTGGAACACTATGATTGTCTATCAGATTCTTTATATTTCTAGTGTGTTCTAATATGCAGATCTTTAATGGTCGCTTAGTTTTTCCAATATATTTTTTACCGCAGCCGCAAATCAGCATATCAATTATATACATGGTATTATAATTAATTAGACCCTTTATTTTATACTCCTTCAAGTTATCATTGCCACAAAACGTTTCATGGCCTTTCAAGCCATATTGACACACCTTGCACTAATTGCAAGTAAAGAATCCTTCTGTCTTGCTAAGGAACGTAGTTACATGAGCGGGATCATTATCAATCGGCAATAGACTAGGAGAGATATAATTCTTTAATGTTCTTGCCTGTATAAATACAAGTTCAGGTCTATCTGGAATGATAGACGATAATATCGGGTCTAATTTAATCAAGTGCCAGTGTCGATTCAGGATTCTCCTAATGTCCTCACTATTACTACTAAACTGGGTCACAAACGGACATTTAATCTCAGAATCTTTATTATTAGCTTTATCCTTTTCATTATATCTTAAAAGGTCTTTTCTATCCAAGTTTTTTGCCCTCATAATAGCTGATCAGGGGGATAACCCTTTTCCAAAAATCTTGACTCATGCACACTGACCTGTTCTTTAAACATTTCTAGGGTGGTGTAATTCCGTCTGAGTCTAACTAATTGAGAAAAGGGAAGATTCCTCTTCCACTGATTGAAATGACAACTTTTAAAATCCAGATAGTTATTACTATCTACAGTTTTAAAATGGGTGACAGTAGTTATTTCTTTTAGATCTTTTAAGCCCCCAGGGCAATCTTTAATACAAAAAGATAGATCTAAAAAAGCTATCTTTTCAAATTGGAAGTCAGAGATAAAACTTAAATTAAAATCATTCACATGTAAAAAATGTTAAAAATTCATGGAATTCAATTTCTGTTCCACGCCAAACAATTAGTAAATCATCAATATAGCGTTTAAAAAGAATACATTTTTCTGAAAAGGGATTATTAGAAAAAATATCACATATCGTCCCCATCGCAACTCCACAAGTTTGTTCATAAAATTCACCTAAAAATGTGAAGTAATTATGTTGTATGACAAATCGAATGGCATTCACCATAAGCTCGATTTTTAAGGGGTTCATTTCTGCATCATTTTCCCGGACAGTTTTAATACAATACAATCCTTTTTCATGGGGTATTGAAGAGATTGAATGTCAATCGTTCCCCATTTATAATCGCTTCTCCACTCAAAAGCTTCTAGTATTTGTAATACGTGTGTGGAATCTTTAACAAAGGATTCCAAAAATGGGACATATTTTTTTTAAAAACACATCAATATATTCTGATACTCTAGATGTTAAAGAGTTCACACCAGACACTATAGGATGACCTGGTGGTTCACATTTTTAGGTGAATTTTATGAACAAACTTGTGGAGTTGCTATGGGGACGATATGTGCTCCAAGTGTAGCGAACTTGTATTTAGGTGAATGGGAGGAAAAACACATTTTTGCTAATAATCCATTTTCAGAAAAATTAGTTCTTTTTAAACACTATATTGATGTTTTTAGTGGAACAGAAATTGAATTCCATGATTTTTTTAAAAATTTACATGTGAATGATTTTAATTTAAGTTTTACCTCTGACTTCCAATTTGAAAAGATAACTTTTTTTAGATCTATCTTTATATATTAAAGATTGCCTGGGGGCCTTAAAAGATCTAAAAGAAATTACTACTGTCACCCATTTTAAAACT
Organism: Taudactylus pleione; assembly: GCA_031769625.1. Lineage (NCBI taxonomy): Eukaryota > Metazoa > Chordata > Amphibia > Anura > Myobatrachidae > Taudactylus > Taudactylus pleione. The sequence goes on from JAUIMM010000759.1 coordinate 9,993,206, forward strand.
GTAGATAGTAATAACTATCTGGATTTTAAAAGTTGTCATTTCAATCAGTGGAAAAGGAATCTTCCCTTTTCTCAATTAGTTAGACTCAGACGGAATTGCACCACCCTAGAAATGTTTAAAGAACAGGTCAGTGTGCATGAGTCAAGATTTTTGGAAAAGGGTTATCGCCCTGATCTTATAAATACGGCTATTACGAGGGCAAAAAACTTGGATAGAAAAGACCTTTTAAGATATAAAGAAAAGGATAAAGCTAATAATAAAGATTCTGAGATGAAATGCCCGTTTGTGACCCAGTGTAGTAGTAATAGTGAGGACATTAGGAGAATCCTGAATCGACACTGGCACTTGATTAAATTAGACCCGATATTATCGTCTATCATTCCAGATAGACCTGAACTTGTATTTATACAGGCAAGAACATTAAAGAATTATGGCCCTCATTCAGACCCACTCGCAAGCGGGCGCACGTACGTTAGGCGTACGTACAAAAATATTTAAATTCAATGGCTCGCTTGTATTTTCGTTCGCATCTAAAATTCCTCCCTAAATTCTGACGACCCCTCCTCTAACTAACGAGCGTACGAAATAGCGAGCGTACATCCCCGAAATGGCTTGAAAGGAACGCACGCACAAGTATAAACAGGAAGTGGCCTTGTCAGATGTCGATTACCTGCTCCTTTATTCTGCCTACCTCCATCAATCGTATCATGCCAATCAATGTATCAATTAGCTTAATTGTTTGTTTTTTTTCAACACAATGCAAGAAACTTTACTCTTGTCCGTGTTTGTGTTTACCCGCAGAATACGTACGGATGAAACATTCGCTTTTATTGTTCAAAAAACATGTGAACCACAATTAAACAATTGTTCTATTGCTGTGGATCCCCGCATATTTCCCTGGGTTCATTTCTTTATTTAAATTTGCTTACGCATGTCACTGCATCAAGCCTATCATAACTCTCCAGAGATTTCTGGCCCTGTCGAACACATGACTCATACACTAACCAATAAAATTGCTCCTGTTAATTTCCAAAATACATTAGCCAATCAGAAAATTTTTACACACTTTATCAAAAATGATTTTTAAGAAAAACACCATTGCCATCATGAGAGCCTCCGCATTCACCAGGCGCGAGCTGCTGGTGCTTACGGAGGTCATGGATCGCCGGATCACCAGCCAGCCTCCACCCATCACCAACCGGCAGAAGCGCTCCGCGTATGCGGAGGCACGGTCCCGCCTGCGGTCCTTTGGCTCACGCCGCAACATCGGGCAGCTGGAGCGCAGGTGGTCCGACCTGCAACGGCGAACGCCCCGCTTGCTGGCATGCATTCGCATGCAGATATTGGAAAGTAAGTGTTATGTATTGTGGTTTTAATGTTTGTGTGGCAAACTGCGTGTGCATGTTTTCCTGTCTGTCCTATTTATTATTTGTACTCATATCTGCGTGTGCATGTTTTCCTGTCTGTCCTATTTATTATTTGTACTCATATCTGCGTGTGCATGTTTTCCTGTCTGTCCTATTTATTATTTGTACTCATATCTGCGTGTGCATGTTTTCCTGTCTGTCCTATTTATTATTTGTACTCATATCTGCGTGTGCATGTTTTCCTGTCTGTCCTATTTATTTTTTGTACTCATATCTGCGTGTGCATGTTTTCCTGTCTGTCCTATTTATTATTTGTACTCATATCTGCGTGTGCATGTTTTCCCTCTATTTCTGATTTATTCATTCTACTCCTATTTGGCTTATTTTTTGGGTTGTGTTTTTTTTTAGTTTTGGTCCCCGGATTTGTCCATAAACTAACCGCAATTTCTTTGACAAATTTTAGGGGGACAGCCAAGACTCCGCCGTCACCGTCCGTCCAGACGGCGTTCCCGGCCACTATCCCCAACCCCCAGCCAACACTCCACCCCAAATCTTTCCCCTATTCCCCACTCCTCCCCATCCTTCCCAGACCCTCTCCCGGAAATGTCGGGCCTCCTTCCCCTCCGTCCCACTTCCCCCTCTCCTCCACCCACCCCTCTTCCAATTACCCCCTCCCCGGAGTCCATCATAACTCCTCCCCATTCTTTGGGGAATGACGGATCCTCCGAGGAGGATCATGGAGGCATTTCCACAGCTCCCGTTTTGGCTCCCGGTATGTTTTTATTTTGTTTTTTTTTAAAGCACAAACTGTTTGTATGTAATCATGTGTCGTGCCTTTCTTCGTGTTTTTGTGGCTTGACTTTTGGTGATTTAGCAGTTTGCCTTTACCTCTTCCTGGTGATTTCAACATACACATATCACACCTGTGGGAATTTGTACATAGGCCTTGTATTTTTGGCAGCACCCCCTTTTTTATTTTTTTTTTAGGTTTAGGAGTGATTTCGTTGTGTTTTTGTTTTTTTAATGTGGATTCCCTATTGTTGTATTAACCCACACACTTTTCTCACCCACAGAGGAACAGAGGCGTCGGCAAGAGGTGGCGGATTGTGTTGGCCAGATGCGCCAACATGTAATTGGCATTCTTGTGGCCCTCGACCGGCTGTCTGGCCTCCTTCGCCAGTAGTTTTTTTATTTTTGTTAACTTTTCAAAATAAATTTTTTCATACAAATATACGTTCTGGCTCATTTTTTAAATCCAAAACCAAGATAGTTTAGCCTGACATAAGTAAACTGTTCCTGCAAGGATTTCCCTTTTTTAAAAGTTAGATTGAGTTTTGTCTTTGTATGTCAAACAGACACAAGAAACACATAACAGTAACAATGTCATTTCCCTTTTTGGGTGTAGTGTCAATTACATATTTCTACATTTTACAGGTTCCTAGTTGGTGCGCAAGCTGCTTAGGCCAATCTTACAAATCCCAAGGTTGGGCCAGGCTTCCTTTTGGTGTGGGTTGGGAAGCTCAAAACATATTTCAGTTTAGCTCAACTGGCGTCAGTACTGGATTACCCCTTAGTCAAATGTAACTTGTGTTAACCTGGTTACACTTGCTGTTAACGTCCCAAAAAAGGAAGACCATTTCACTCTCCAAACATTTATTCACAACATAACAGAGAAAACAAAGTGGTCACTCCCAAAAAAAGAACACAGTGATAAATTCAAATACAACACATACCAAGAAATAATTAAATAAAAACAAAAAATCAAGAACTGGTTGACGAAGGACCATGCCAACATGATTCCACAAACATGGCGTTGCGATATGGGTTCCAGAATATATGCCCAAAAGGACCAGATCCAGGTTTGGTAAGGGTAGCAGGAAGTAGTGAGCGTTGGAGTGCCAAAGATTATGTGAACAAACAGAAGATGGTGAGAAAAAAAACACAAAATTAGATGTTCGCAAACAAACACAAACACATTAGGTATAAACACTGTAGTTTTGTTACAACTTACCTAAAAAATCTGGCCACAACATCATCGCGTATGGCCCCCCCACATACTGACCTCCAACCAACCTCGGGGGGGCCATCCTCAGGTAAGGCATCCTCTGGCTGCATTGGGACACCACTCCTTATGGCAATGTTGTGAAATATCCCACACAGGACCACAATTTTAGACACCATATCCGGCACATACATGAGCTCGCCACCAGAGCGGTGGAGGCATCTGAATCGGCCTTTTAAAAGGCCGATACAGCGCTCCACCACTTGCCTGGTGGCTGTAAGTGCGGAATTATATGCACTTTGTGGCCCTGGTGTGGGAGCCAAATAAGGAGTGAGCAGCCAGGACATGCAAGGGTATCCACTGTCTCCTGTGAAAAAAAATAGACAACATCAGGAACACTGTGTATCAAGCTTAACATTGTTATGTACTAAAGGTCTCCACTTACCCAGAAGCCACGCATCACCAGCTTGTAGGTTGGTTAATTTCTGCCATATCCCTGATTGCCGGATGATGAAGGAGTCATGAGCACTTCCTGGTAATTTAGCATTCAGGGACAGGATCTGGAGGGAGGCATCACATACCACCATTACATTCAGGGAGTGATAGTGTTTACAGTTTCTAAATATTGCCTCCAGCCGTGCTGGAGGCTGAAGTGGTATGTGAGTACCATCCACAACCCCTATGATGTGTGGGAAGCCAGCTATTTGGTAAAAATTGGCCTTGGCCACACTAAGGGCACCCATATCCAAAGGCATTTTAATAAAATGATGGAGGTGCTTGAAAAGTGCCTCCATCACTGCCCTCAGGATCCGGGAAAAGGAGGATTGGGAGATGCCCGCCACTATTCCCACCGTTGTTTGAAACGATCCTGAGGCACAGAAATGTAACACCGCCATAAATTGCGTCAGTGGTGGTATTGCTGTTGGACTGCCAATTTGCCGCTCAAGATCACTTTCTATTAATGAGAGAGTGTCTATGATGATTTTGGGAGGTAGATGGTAGCGTCTTAAAACCTCATCATCGGGCATTCCAAAAAGGGTGACACGTGTTCGAAATATCTGGGGCCTTGCATGCCTACAATGCCTACGCCTGGGACGAGTTTGAGGTTGGTCGTCTTCCGGGAGCAGGGCCAGAACAATTCGCCCCAGATCTACCTGAAATTCAAAGTTTACAATGTAAGGCTTTTGAGCCACCCCAAAAGTAACATAAAACAACTTAGCTTTATGATACCATCCATAGCTGCTTACATGCCGGGGTATTGTCATGATACGTATAAACTGTAAAAAAGCCAAAAATGAGACATCAAAAATTTAGAGGGTGATTTTATGTTTGTCAAATTGGTGCAAGCCAACACATAAAATAGGCGAAACACACATTTGGCCATCGATGAAAACGACATTGCACACCGTACGTCAAATAGGGGTCAAATGGACCCCAAAAATGGAAAAGGGAAAAGCAAAACTGGTTTACATGATGAATAAGCCTCGAAAAATGCGTTAATTAGTTCGCAAATGCAAGTCACTACACCAACAGTCAAAAATGCGTTAATTAGTTCGCAAATGCAAGTCACTACACCAACAGTCAAAAATGCGTTAATTAGTTCGCAAATGCAAGAAAAATAATGGACTTACCAAAATCGAATATATAAGATTTCCCTCAAAAAGGTCTTTGGGGCCGAAAGCCAAAACAAACTAAAATAGATTAAATTAGTGTTAAAAAAAAAAAATGAAACAAAAAACCAGAAGTAGACACCAATTGGCCACAAATTAGACTGCACAAAACTTACCAAATCAGGAAACGATGGCAAAAAATAAACCAAAAAAATGCGAACGGAAAACCAAAACAACTGTAGCAAACCAAAAAAAATACAAACACCGCCAAATCCTCCAACCGCAAACAACAAAATCCAACCAACTTAACCGCCAACAATCCAACAACGCAACCTCGACTCCACACACACCAAGCCATAAATAGTGTTTATTTTCCCGCACAAATTAAGGATGAATCATAGGGACGCACAATCAATGATGCGGCCGCAAACTAAGGACGCATGTATAAATACGTCACGAAATCACATTTAATTTCTGGTTGATTTCATTCTGGAAGCAGAGACATGGCTTCAGACCAGGGAAACAATGGCCAAAATTCCGGCGGTAAGGCCTTCATGCATTTTGTCTCAATGATTCTTTTAAAACATAATATTGTGCAAGTTGTGAAGTGGCTAAATCTGCATATTTACCCAAATAGGTGAGGAGGATGACATGGAAGAGACTGCTGGCCCCAGTCAACCCGCCAAAGCTGCCAAAAAAAAAAGGCAGCCACACTTCACAAGCAAGGAGATGGAGGTTTTGATCCAGAAGTGCGTTGACATCCTGCCCCAGGCAGCCAGGAATATGAGCCAAAGCCAGAAGTGGAGAATGTGGGAGGAGGTCGCCGTTGCTGTCAATAGGGTGGGTGATTATGTCTGTCTAGCCCGGGATGTCAAACGGCGGTAAGTAAACACTTTCCCACCCTATAAACAAACCCCACTGGAAAAAAAAGGATAATGGTTCCAATTTCATTCCACAGATGGGCAGACTTCAAATATCGTCTCAAGCAAAAACTTGCAGACAGGGCTAGGCATGCAAGGGGGACAGGTGGGGGTCCCACCCCTGTGTCATTGGAGTTGACAGACTTAGAAGAGCTGGCACAGGGGTGTGTGCAGGCTGTGGAGGTGTTTGGCGTGTCCAACATGGATACGGACATGCCAGACTTTGCGGCTCCTCATGTTGGCCAAGGTAAGTCTTGTGATGTCACCAACTCTGAAATGCTATTGTGCCAATATGTAGATTATAATGTGAGTCTTTTCGCATTTTTCCTAACAGAGACAGAGGCGGATGAGTCTGCTCCAGAGGGGAGCCTTGGCCGCAGAATTTCTGCTGGCTCTGCAGGGGAGGAACCAGTACATCCGGCTGAGGACCCTGCAGAAGCCAGTCCAGGGCGTGCCCCCTCGCAGGCAGTGGGCCTCCTCACAGAACTCAATTTTAAATCGGATTTCCATACGGAGATTCTGCAGAGGATGGACGCCAGTCTGATACGGGTGGCTGAGGCCCTGGAGCAAAATGCTGCGGCCAACGTGACCATTGCTCAGGCCCTGGCGGAAAATACCAGGGCCAACATCCGCATCGCCGATGCCCTGGAGCAGCTCGTTCGCCAGCACATGGTGGAGCCGACCTCCCTTCCTGCCGGAACATCCGGATCCTCCACCTCTGGCACAACATCAGCCAATCCTCCAAATGTGCCTAGCCCTGTGCCTAGTCCAGAGGCCACAACATCTGCCTCTGGACAGGCCAGCCCGATGGCATCCCGGACCCGGTCTGGCGCCCACCCTCACCCAGCCAAACGGGCGAGAAAACGGTGACAGCAATGGCGACTTTTCCCACACTCCTTCTGTGCTTGGCTCATATTCCTTTCTGGTCAAAACTTCCCTCTCCTTTCTTGTGAAATGTTTTTAATTTTGGTATTTACGTTTATGTTACCAGTTATGGCTTTTTTTTTTTTTAAAACAAATATCTTTGCCACAAAAAAAAGGCAACAAAATATTAGGCCAATTTGTTTGTGTTTAAACAATAAATTTAAAACAAAAAACTGACATTGTATTGTGACATTATTGTACAAATGGGTTACATTTAATCCTGGCCCTAAAGGCAAAAACTGACCCTCTTAAAAAAAAAAAAAAGGCCTCTTTAAGGAACGTTTAAAAAATCACATAGCGATGCAAATTCCACAGTAAACCAAAAAAAAGGGGAGCTAATTAAAACATGATGACATTATTGTTACAATAGGCCATAACCAACAAATTGTGGCCAAAATAAAACACCAAAAATGTACGCTAATTGATTGTGTAATCATGACATTAGCAGCTCTGATTTCCACCTGCGTACGCTTTTGTGCTATCCCAATAAACTGCTTTCCAAACACATACCAAGCCGGTTTTCAATCCAACACTAATTACTTTACTGACCAGCCGCGATTAATCGCAGCACCATCGTGGAGTCCCGGGACGGAGGAGAAGGCCATCGCCAATGTGGTCGAGTAATCCTGACCCTAAGCTGTGCGAGCATTTTGAAGGGAAAGCGGATGTTCCAGTGACGTATGAGACGGTCCGAACACATTTGACGTTCGCATCTGCTAATGTATGTACGCCCCAAAAACGCCTCGCCACGCCTGCGTTTTTTCATCTCCACCCCCGTCAACACCCAAAAACGCCCTGTTCTGTCAATCACATTTGACATGTCACTTCCTGTACGCTATTTTAGGAACGAGAGAAAAAAAGCTCGCAATCTGCCGTACGCACATGCGCAGTGTAACACCGACGCATGCGCGGTTAGTCAACATCGGAACGCAACGAGCGTACTGTTGTTAACGTGCGGCTCTGAATGAGGGCCTATATCTCTACTAGTCTATTGCCGATTGCTAGTGACCCCGCTCATGTAACTACGTTCCTTAGCAAGACAGAAGGATTCTTTACTTGCAATTCATGCAAGGTGTGTCAATATGGCTTGAAAGGCCATGAAACATTTTGTGGCAATGATAACTTGAAGGAGTATAAAATAAAAGGGTCTAATTAAGTGTAATACCATGTATGTAATTTATATGCTGATTTGCGGCTGCAGTAAAAAAAATATTGGAAAAACTAAGCGACCATTAAAGATCTGCATATTAGAACACACTAGAAATATAAAGAATCTGATAGACAATCATAGTGTTCCACATCACTTTAGATCATGTCAAGCAAGTAAATTAAATAACTTAACATTTCTTGGTCTTGAACATATTAAACTAGACCAGAGAGGGGGTGATAGATTGAATATTTTATCCAAACATGAGACGTACTGGATTTTAACACTAAATACTGTATTTCCTGTGGGTTTTAATGAAGGATTCGAGATCACTCCATTTTTATTTTAAAGCTAGTTCTATTTGAAAGTTTGCTTTACGATTGTAAATTTGGTTCTTCCTTCTCTTTTTTATAAATCTGTATGTTTCTAATAATTTTTAACACTGATATTCAGGCTTACTTTTATTATTATGTATATTGTGCATGTTAAATTATGTGTTTATTTGTAACATTATGCACTGCTGCAATGTTAATTGCTTTTTAAAATCACCACAAACCAGTAACAGTGATGGTAATGTATCTTGTTGATTGGTTAGTAAGTTGCTTTTAAGGGGTAGACTGGATATGCTAAGCCAGCCCTCTGACAAAGTCCTTGTGATGAAACGCGTAGGAGCGTGGCCTAGCATTACCTTTACACGACTTTCATCTTCCAGTGAGATCCACTATAGCACCCGGAGACTCGTTTTGTTTCATGCTGTATTACCTGCAGTGTTTTGACTGCCTCTTCTGGTACGTTACCTTTATAGAGATTTTTTTGTGAATGTTTTGAATAAATATCCTTGGATAATGCATTATGTGGCGCCCACTTCAATTGCTTTCTAGATAAACATTTTACCTTTCATTGGATAAGGGGATCAGGAGTGGAAAACGTTAGCCCTATACATGCGGCAGTGCTTACAGACCAGCAGTGGACAACATATGTTTTAATCGGGACTGTTTGGAATTGGTATCACTTGCGCACCGATATCTATTTTATATATATATATACAGTTCAATTGTATTCAATTGTAGAACACATATACTGACAGGGTGAAAAGCCACAGATTGTGGCAAAGCACAGAGCATCACTCCAGGATTTTGCAAACAGAAAATGCTTTATTTCAGTGTTTCAAGGCTTTCTCAGCCCCGTTGTCAGGAATATAAAACATAGTATATATATCATCCAGTAATTAAGGCGGCACTCAGAGACTTAAATATCGTATACCCTAAAAAGGCTGTTTATTCACAGCCAACATTTTGGGGCGCTCGTCCCCTTCCTAAGGACAACATTGTGAACAGAACATGAAGCAAACAAACATATAAATACATAGTGCAATCATAACTTACCCCCCATCACCCTGTGTCAGACCAGGTCTGCCGGCCATCCATCCCGCAATGGCACTTCCGGTCATGGCATCACGGCAAACCGGAACCAACGTCATCCGATCGGGCCGCGGCACTATGGCAACCTGTCAACAATGCTTAAACTCATGTAAAATACATGGAACATAGGGCCCGATTCAGACCCACTCGCGAGCGGCTGTCCGCTCGCAAGTGGGTCGATGGTCTGCACTGAGCATGCGCACGACGGAGGGAGCTCCGTCGTGCGCATGCGCCAGACACGACGAGCGAAGGACTTTCCTTCGCTCGTTGTGTCCGATCAAAGGGGGCGTGCTGTCAATGTTGATTGACAGCACGCCCCCTTTGGTGGGCGTGCCTCCCTGATGGGGGCGTTCCCACGGGAACGCCTCCCGTCAGAAGCCGGCCCACTGACATCACTAGTGATGTCAGTGGGAGTGATTTTGGCTCTGATAGAGCCAAAATCACTCCGGAGCTTGCGGTTGAAAACCTCAACCGCAGGCTCCGGCTCGCAATTTCGATGGTCGCGATGGTCACGACCATCGCGGCCATCAAAATGCACGCTCGTATAGCCTGTGGGTGGTGACCCACAGCTATACGAGCGTCCAGGAGGACGCTCCATGAAAAAGGAGCCCGGCCCTCATGCAGAGCGTGCGCTCTGCTCAGAGCGTACGGCTCTGAATGAGGGCCATAATGTACAATACAAAATAAAAAATTCAAACAGTAATCCATATAGCAATGTGTACAGTAAGTGAAAAAAACAAATACATCATCATAAACGTATCAACAATATATAATCCACAAGCGTATATACACATCTAAAAAACCTTCTTAAAATCCCATACTAATGTCCACTATAAACCAAAATGTGGCATTGGAGTCTCTAAGTAAATGACAAGACATCGTTTAGGGGAGCGCATAAGGGAGGCTCCATTGTGGTTCAAGATACAATTGCCTACATTGCTGAATGTGAATGATTATTGGGCGATAGTGACACTTAATATCCACTTAAGGGTGACTCCACTGAGAAATAAAAAAAGGGAACTTAATTTGATACTGGAATTGGCAGCAGAGGGTGGGGTGATTTCATCAGTGATAAAAAAAATTGAGTGTTGCAAACCGTGTGGTACCGTTATTCTAAACATTGACTAAAATACATAAGGAAGCACAGAGGCCCTCAGGGAGACCGATCATTTTGGCTCGTGGGTCTCTGTGAGGGCCTGTTGCTATTTTTTTGGATGCATATTTGCAACCATGCATCCAGGGCACTTTTTCTTATTTGAAAGATTACAGCATGTTGCTCGATGTAACCAGTCTCTATACTTGTATTCCTCATGAGTCTGGGATTGCAGCAGTGAGATATTTGATTATGGCCAATCTGCAATATTGTGGGCCTGATGTGGAGTTGTTCCTTCATTTATTAAGATTTATGTTGACACACAAAAATTTTCTTTTCAATGGTAAGTTCTATAGGCAACGCACAGGCTGTGCTATGGGCTCTTTTGCTAATAGCTTTATGTGGGAGGTGGAAAAGGGTTTGTTTTTTGATACAGCCAGAGATCTCTAAAGCTAATATGGTTTATTTTCATTATATTGACAATTTATTATGTGGCAAGGAGAGATACAAAATTTGGTAGATTTGGTGACACAACAAAATACTTCAGATAGTCCGATTAAATTCACTTTTACCTAGGACATGAGATGTCAATCCCAAATCGGAATCCTGGCAAATGATTTAAGGTAGGCATCAAAATACAGACGTCTATCTTAATCCTGATGCCGGAACGTAGTGGACGCCAGCCCAAATGAAGGTAAGTCCGTGGCGCCCTTAGCATTAACCACAAGGCTTTAGCATTATGGAGTCTAGCGAGGATAGGGTTAGGTTTGGGGTGGGTAAATTAATATTAGGCATCCCCAGTGAGAGGTTAGGGTTAGACCCCCCCTGGTGAAGATTAGGTTTAGGGAGTGGTAAGAGGGGGTTAGGCACCCCCGGGGGAAGGTTAGGGTTAGGCTCTGGGGAAGGAGGTAAGGGTTAGGCACCACTAAGGGAGGTTTAGGGGGGTCAAGGGAGGGTTAGGGTACTTACCTGCCCCAGTTGGGATCTTCATCCTGTCGGGCATCCGCTGCCGGTATTTCAATCCCATTCCCTATGACACCAGGCAAATTTGCTTTTTGGACATCTTTATCAGGTTGAATGAAGGAGAATTGGCTACAACTTTATACTCCAAGCCGAAAGGCCGCAACATACTGCTGCACTATAATAGCTTTCGTTCCACAGCGACAGTTAGAGGTTTACCCTTCTCACAGTTTATTAGAGTATGTAGGTGTAACAGCAACCTGGATGAAACCAATAGACAGCTAGATGCTATGGTGTCAACATTTTTGGAGAGAGGATACCCGTTACAGGAGTTGATTAAGGTTTTGTCCTTGGATAGGAAGCAGCTCTTATTTTTCAGACAGTATACATGCAAAACAGCAAAAAGTTTGTGGCCTATTACCTCAGATCCAGACTTTACTTGCCTACATGAAACCAAGCTAACGCCTAGCTATAAGAGAAGCAGGAGCATTAAGGATATGGTCGTCAAAACGGATGTCACTGGTTTTTGTAAAAATAAATCAAAAAATTTTTGAGCTGCAAAAATGGCTGCTTTAGGTGTCTAGGATGTACGATTTGTTACTATCTAGATACTAGAGATACCATCTTACATCTGTATTCAGGTAGACGTTTTAAGATCAGACGGCCCCTTAGATGCAGGACCAGTTTTATAATTTATTTAAATTTGTGTCTATGCGGCCTTTATTACACAAGTTTAACTGAATGCCAATTCAAAATTAGAATGGCGCAACATCATTTGGCAATAAGAGACACTCTTTTTTTTGGCACCAGTGAACATCCGGTGGCCCGACATTTTGTCACATTAAAACATAGCATGGCTATGATAAAATACAAAAATATTGAACATGTACCTATTTCATTGAGGGGCAGTGACAGAGCGAAGAAATTGTTTAAGCCAGAGTCCAGATGGATATATCGGTTAGACACATTGGCTCCAAAAGGTTTAAATGAGTCCCTGAGGTTAATCAACTTTATGTGAGCCCGTAAAGACAAAAATTAAACCAAAGGTTTTAGACCTATCTATTTATACTTTTACATTGTGTTTGCCTGATTAGTGTGATATTACACTTTGACCAACAGATGGCAGTGTAGGATCATACATGATGGAGATTAGTCAGGCATCAATGTAACAAAAGTTTGTTTTACATAATATTGATATCTAATTTTCCCTTTTTTTTCAAAGGGTCTGTCATTTTGGTTTATAGTGCACATTAGTATAGGATTTTTAGATTTATAGATATATATATACGTTTGTGGACTATATATTGATATGTTTATGTTGATGTATATGTTTTTTTCACTTACTGTTTGAATTTATTTTTCACTGTAGATTTTGTTCTATGTATTTGACATGGTCTTATGCAGTTGACAGGTTGCCATGGTGCCGCAGCCCAATCGGATGTCATCACTTCCAGTTTCCTGTGATGCCACGACCAGAATTACCTTTGCGAGCCGGTTGGCTGTCCTGGTCTGACACAGGGGGATGGGGGTAAGTAATGATTGCACTATCTATTTATATGTTTGTTCTTTGTGTTCTGTTCACATTGATATCATGTGTAAGGATGAGTACCCCAAAATGATGCCTGTGAATGAACACCCTTTTTAGGGTATACGATATATAAGTCTCTGAATGCCACCTCAATTACTGGATGATATGTTTGGGGGCCGACCCCCGAGGAAGGCACCAGAGCCAGTCTGATGGCTATATACTGAATGGAAACAGGAGTGCCAGAGCGCTGGATTGTTTATATATATATATATATATATATATATATTTATATATATTAGAGATGAGCGAGGGTTCGGTTCCCAGAGAACTGAACCCACCTGAACTTAGCATATCCGAGTCGGATCCAAGCAGGCTCGGAGGTTCCCGCCTTACTCGGTTCTCGAAACCGAGGCAAAACCATAGAGATTGAAATCTCGTGGTTCGCAAGCTTTCATTTCTATGATCAATGTAGTATATAGGGACCACGCGACAGATGCCATTTCACTCTGGCTGTGGAGACTGAACAGGGATGGTGGATAGTGCAGGGCTGGGAGAGGTGCTGGTGCTATCTGCTGTGTCCTGGGCTGGTGCTGATCCATTCTGGTCTCTGGTCACGGTGCTGTCACTGTGCTGTCTCCTGAGTCCTGATCCAGTCTGGTCTCTGGTCACGGTGCTCTCACTATCACTGTGATGTCTGCTGATCCATTCTGGTCACGGTGCTGTCACTGTGCTGTCTGCTGATACATCAGGGCTGTCTGTTGTGTCCTGGGCTTGTGCTGTGTTCATCTCTGGGCCCAAGTTCTGGACTCCAAATAAAAAAAAAAAAGTAAAAAAAAAAAAAATCAAAGTGTCGTTATTACATTTTTCTGTGTGTGCTCGTGGGTGTTAGGCTTAACCGCAGTAGCGCACAAGAGCCAGTCAGTGCTGCCCGACTCCAGTCGTGCTCAATAAAAAAAAAAACAATACAAGTGTCTTATATAGTTATATTTTTTTTCTTCTGTGTGCTCGTGGGTGTTAGGCTGAACCACAGTAGCGCACAAGATCCAGCAACTCCAGTCATGCTCAATCAAAAAAAAACAATTAAAGTGTATTATATATTTTTTTCTTCTGTGTGTGCATGGGTGTTAGGCTGAACCACAGTAGAGCACAAGATCCAGTGACTCCAGACGTGTTCAATAAAAAAACAAAAACAATACAAGTGTCATATTTTTTTCTTCTGTGTGTGCGTGTATGGGTGTTAGGCTGAACCACAGTATAGCGCACAAGATCCAGCGACTCCTGTCATGCTCAATCAAAAAAAAAACTATTAAAGTGTCATATTTTTTTCTTCTGTGTGCTTGTGGGTGTTAGGCTTAACCGCAGTAGCGAACAAGAGCCAGCCAGCAACGCAAGTTGCAACCTTGTGCTTCCTGACTACAGTCATGCTCCAAAAAAACCCTCTGGGGCCAAGTTCTTCTGGAGCTGACAAAACATAAAAATCATCATTTGTCTTTTTTTCTAATATTTTTGTGTGTGCGCACGACTGCACATGTGTGAATTTTGTAACAGCACCTTGGCTACACTATTGGTGATTGTGACACTGCTTCTAGACTGCAGAAAAAATATGGCTGGCTGTCACATGACAGGAGAGCAAGTCCAAGAACCACATGTTGTAGCTTCCGCCAGCAGTGCAAGGCCGTCAACTTCCTCAACCTCTAGTAAGGCCCATGCCCTAGGGCTTAAGTCATGCCATCGATATGGTAAAGCAATTTTACTGAAATTAAGAAAAAAAATTTAAAGGATATTTGCCTTTAGATAAACAAAGAATTGGCAATATGCCATTCACTACACGAAGTGGCAAGGAAAGGATAAGGGCTTGGCCTTCTTTCTTTATGAAGACTGCTGATTCTGATAGCCCTTCTGCTTGTAGTAGTAGTGGTGGTGGTCAAATTAAAAATGTGAAAGTTGTTAAGACAGCTCCGGAAAAACCAACTGTGTGCCCTGAGAAATCTAAATCACCAATCCCCGAGGAGAGTGCAAGTGTGTCCGCGGTTGCCATGTGTGAGCCCAACCTGAATACTAGTGTACTGGAGGATCCTCGAAGTTCCAACATTTGTGTGCCCTCTGTAAATGTGGGGAAGGGCAGTCAACATCTTGCACACGTAGTCATTGAGGATGCTTCTGTGGAACTGCACATGGAGGAGGAGGATATTTTGGTGGATGAAGGCGCTAAGGATGATGAGGATGTTGATGATGAAGATGTTGGTGATGAGGATGTCCTTTGTGTAAGTAAGGCAACAGCTGTTGCCCATGGTTTCAAAAAGCCAAAGCCCATTGTTGTCATGCCGGGACAAAAGACAAAAAAAATCTACTTCTCACGTGTGGAATAATTTCCAACCCGGTCTGGACAACAGTTGTCAAGCCATATGTGCCCGTTGCCATGCAAGAGTGAGTAGAGGGAGGGACCTAAACCACCTAGGAACCTCCTCCTTGTTACGTCACTTGGTGCGCATTCATCAAATATCAAAATGTACGTCGCCAAGTTCCAAAACTCAAAACGTAACTGTCATGACCATATCTAGTTTTCACCTTTTGCCTGTTGACTTACCACTGCCAGCTGTCTCCATGGATCTGTGTGTGTAATTTCCCTGGATAATCTGTTCTGATCATGCTGCTGCAGCACTTCTCTATGCATTCCTTCCACAATGATTATTTCACCTGGGTCCTTTCCTTTCTGTGAACACTGCTAGCCCTGATTGGAATCGCAGGTGTGGTTCTGATTCTCAGTGCTGCATGTTGTGCCTTCCACCACTCAGAATGCTGCTGCCAGACCACCTGTCCATATTCACCAATTGCAGCCTGACCCAGGGTATATACATCCACCCCTGATAGCATTCTGGGCCTGAACATCTCGTTACTTCCGTGGTGTATGGTTCGTGCTGTTTCTGTATCCAAGTGTATACCTAAGGCCTGCTACAGCAACCCTTGGTGCAATCCAGAACACCTGCTACAGCAACCCCTGGTGCAATCCAGAAAACCTGCTACAGCAACCACTGGTGCAATCCAGAAAACCTGCTACAGTAACCCCCGATGCATCTAGAAAACCTGCTACAGCAATACCTGTCAATCCTGACTACCTGCTAGCATCAGCTAATAGTGAGTTCCTGTGCTCCTGACCTTAGTCCTGTGCTCTGCTAGCCCTACTCCTGGTTGGTCCCTGGCAACCGGCAAACCTGCATAGTGCTTCCTGCTGTGGATCAACTCCTGCTCCTTCTAACTAACCACTCCCTCCCTGAACCTAAATCCCAAACCTACCCATTCCTTCCTGTGCCTGTAATTCCCAATTATCCAATCCAGCCTGCACCTGAGTTCCAACCTTTGTCACAGCATTTCTGGATCACCCTGTTTAACCCTCGTCTCAGCATTACCTGATTTCCCTTCAGCCATTGTCACGTTATTCCAGTCCCGAGTCAAGTTCCTGTCATATCAGTTCTATCCACGTTGTTCCAGTCCAGAGTCAAGTTCCAAGCTCATCAGTTCAAGCCACGTAGTTCCAGTCCAGCATCAAGTTCCAAGTTCATCAGTCCAATCCACGTTATTCCAGTTCAGAGTCAAGTTCCAAGTTCATCAGTTTAACTCAACAAGTCTTCCTGCCGGTCCCAGTCCAGTTCCTCCAAGTTCCTGTCATTCATCATCAATGGCAGTTCTCACTGCTACATAAATCTTGCAATAGATCTACGTCATCTGTGGTTCCAGTCATGCCGGTCTCCATTTGAATCCCACTCATCACCTGAGACAGGTAACTCACAGGCACCATTCATGACAGTAACAAGTCCAGTGTCACCTGCCTGCTTCCCCTCTGTGAGATCCAAGCGCCTTGAATCTCCAACACCTGCATCATCATCATCATCATCATCATCCTCAGTCATCATTGGAAGTAGTCCTGCTGCAGAAGATGCTCTCGGTGGCCCACAAAATATCCGGAAATTTTAGACATTCGGCGACCACTTGTCGAAGATTGCATGACCAGCAGGTACTGTTAAAATTGACCTTCCATCAGCTGAAGCAAGAGGTAGTAACTAGGTGGAATTCTACCCTCTATATGCTTCAGCGGATGGAGGAACAGCAAAAGGCCATCCAGGCCTATACAATGGACTATGACATAGGCTGTGGAGGGGGAATGCACCTTACTCAAGCGCAGTGGAGAATAATTTCCATGTTGTGCAAGGTTCTCAAACCCTTCGAACTTGCCACACGTGAAGTTAGTTCAGACACTGCCAGCTTGCGTCAGGTCATTCCCCTCATCAGACTTTTGCAAAAACAACTGGAGAACCTGAAGGAGGAGCTGAAACGGAGCACTTCACTTCACCAGGATCCAAGAGTCGTCAATCTATTGGCATCTGAAAAATATATTTTGGACACCATTCTAGATCCTAGGTTTAAGTCCTACCTTGTGAGTTTTTTATCGCAACAGACCAAAATCTAAAACTATGCAAAGAGCTGTTGGTCAAAAAATTGTCAGCTGCAGCTGCATGTGAAATGCCTTCATCTCCTCCTTCAGTTTCAACAGCTGCCAGGAAAAAACCTAAATTTTCCTTACAAAATGCCTGCTGGAGATGCAGATCGTTCATTAAAAAATTACATCTGGTCGGGCCTGAGAGAACTGCCTGCTAGAAACATGTCTTTTAACGTGACTAAGTGTGATACGGTTTCCCTTCACAGAATGGTGGAGGACTATTTCAGAGATAACATCCTAATAGACATGTCAGACAGTCCCTTTCAGTAGTGGCAGGAAAAAGAGGCAATTTGGAGTCCCATACATGAACTGGCTTTGCATTACTTAAGTTGCCCACCCTCCAGTGTGTACTCCGAAAGAGTTTTCAGTGCAGCTGGCAACCTTGTCAGTGATCAGCGTAGGAGGTTACTTCCTCAAAATGTGGAAAAGATGATGTTCATTAAAATTAATTACAAACTCAATGAGGAAGACCACTACCAACAATTACATAAAAAAATGACAGAGGAGAATATGGTGGATTCCAGTGGGGACGAATTAATATTGTGTGAAGGAGAGGATGTACACACTGATGGGGATGACGAGGACAACTTGTAATGTAAAGCCAGTTTGTGTATGGGATCAGCTTGTTTTATGGGGGGTCCAAACAAAACAATCATTTCAGCCACAATTGGCAGTCCTTGTCACTAAAATGATTGGTTTGTTAAACTGTCCTGTTTCGTATACAACATAGGGGTTGGTGGGAACATTACACTATTCCATATTGCACCTTTTTCCTTTTCATTATGTGCTGGTTGGGGCATTGCTGGCTGACATTTTAAATTAATGTTATGGTTGGTTTAGGAACCAATGAATTGTTTTTCAATTAATTTATGATCAATTTAACAGCCAGGGCCTTCACCCAATGAATTGTTTTTAAATTAATTTATGATCAATTTAACAGCCAGTGGCTGCACCCAATTAATTGTTTTTAAATTAATTTATGATCAATTTTACACCTGGCTGTCACTGTCATTGGCGTAACTGTGCAGGGATGCTGTGCTCCTGTCTGTCGAGGGGCTGCTGCCCAAATTAATAAACATTTTTTTTTATGTGCATGTCAGCCACACCTGTCATCGGCATAGCTGTGCAGGGGTGCTGTGCTGCTGTCTGTCAAGGGGCTGCATGAATATTGCAAAGAAAAACTTTTTTTTTTGTTATTGGGTAACAAAAAGTTTTTTTTTAATCTTAAACATAGCAGAAATGTTATCCTAACAGCTTATAAAGTTATATGCTCTAAAAAACGAAAGCCTAATTCTGCCAAAAGAGAGACTGACACCACATCTAAACATAAGGGTCACCTTCTGGATGTGAATTGTCTCATTTGCATGGGGAAAACCCAACCCTAAGATGAGATGGATCTCAGCCAGTGGACAACATTGAAATCACCATTAAAAAGTCACAATGGAAGACTACAGTGTGGAGAATCTTTCTTCACAGTCAAGAGAGACCTCAGAGAACATGAAAAAAGATGCTCTAGGTGCTGAACTTCAAGGGATTTCTCCATCATGTTCTGCAGTGAGGAAAGGTTTCATTTATATGTTTTCTATAATGCAGTTCAAAGTTACAGCCTTCAAAGAGTCTGGTAATTCCTAGCAAAGGTGGGTGTTATAGCCGAAGATTATTACAAGCAAAGGATTCATCTGTCCGGAATCTGTCTGGGAATTCATGGATTGTATTTGGCCTGAATGCACTAAGATATCCAGTGATTCTGTCACTGTGTTCTGTAGCCCACTAAATTCCTACCTGAATCACAAACTGAAATACGGAATAGTAAGCACAGACATCATGGAGGCCTTTGTTATTCCTCTGCCTGCATGCCAACCAATACCTCCCAGACTACACCCACTGGGAGGGACCAGGTCTTGATAATGACCATCCCCATCTGTTGCTAGGCCTTCTTCTTCCAAACCATCCATGCTGGACTTCATGTCCAAAAAGGGTAAGCAGGGTACAAAAAGAGGAGCTAGATGTCCCCAATGACATTTTTTTTTCTTCTATCATAGATTATGTGGCGAGATAAGAGCTTCAGATGTTGGAAGTACAGGGGCTCTCACCTATTTGGCTTCCCTCCAGAGAAAAGAGCTCTGTTCCTCAGGAAGTGTCTATGCCTGAGTTGATAGGTAGGTAGTCTCTGTCTGTTGGTAAACACCCTTCAGGGATGAAAAAATCAACTCCCAGCAAGCAGGCATGGCGCTCAAGAAAGAATTCCCAAGAAAGACACAATGCAATAATTAAACCATGGGTCTGAAATGTTCTGCTTGTTCACAATATATCTCATATGGTTAAGTGGACAGTGGGAACAATGGCAGTTTGATGCCACTAACTAACTATGTTTTTTTTTATGTCCCTCTACAGGTTGGGAAATGCCTTTACAGAAGATTTGCAAAGCATTATTTTAGTCAATTGTTTATTTATTTTTGGAAAGCACGCTTCCTGGTCCCCTTGTGAGCTGTGAGGTGGTCAAAATGGACTGGAAACGAGTGGAAGTAAATGTTATTGAGATTAATAACACTGTAGGAACAAAAAAGGCCAATTTTATGTGATCTAAAACCAAAACCCGAAAACAAAACATGGAGGTGAGGTTTTGGCAAAACCAATCCAGATCCAAAACCAGGGGGGATCCAGATCCAAAACCAAAACACAAGGGTCGGCGCACATCTCTAATATATATATATATATATAAACAACACAAGTACTGATAACAGCGCTATCCGAAACAGGTTATTCCAAACGAAGAGTCAGTCTCTGTTAAATCAAGTCCACTTAGACACACTATATTCCCAGTTTTTGAAGGTGGCTGCTCACAGTTTCCCAAGGTTAACCTTTGCTGTATGGTCCTCAGATCACATGAAAAATACAAAAAAGTGGAAACAAGCGCCCAATAGTGTGATATTGTTATAATAATTGTGACACGCACCACACCAATAAATACTGCGTACCGTATGAACCTAATAAATAGGCATGTAGTATGGACTCTTTTGGGAACTTCACTCCTAGTTTCCCTTTGCTGTACAATCCTCAGAGAGCATGAAAAATATAGAGACAGAGACAACGGCCCAATAGTGTGATACTGTTGTGATAATAATAACACACGCCACACAAAAATATTATGCGTACCGTTTTTCTTAGTATATGGGCATATAATATGGGATCTTTGTGGAGCCTCACTGCTCTTCTCTCATATGATGCGGTGAGACGATAATAAATGATTGTTACCAGGCCCAATCCATTACATATGGAAACAAGATGACATTCTCATGGTGTAATACTACACAATTCTTTAATGCACACACACAAAACACATAAAAAGAATAATTACATAAAAAAAGAATATCAGAAGCTTATCTGGTATCTGACTCAGTCAGAAGGCATAGGTCACACTGTCCTTATATATATATATAAAGATATCTAGTACTTGGCACTCTGGCTTGAATATAAATAAGATACGCTGGGTGCCCTCCCTAGTGGATACATTCAGATAGTAGTAGAAGTGGGTGGCACTCGCAGCTATACAAGGGATCAATCATTCGGAGGTCCCGCTCTCCTCAAGTTCAACATTTCAAACTTAATCTCAATTTTTTCATCAGGAACAATAAAAGCAAACAAAATCTTACATTAAATAAATGTGTAAATCACCCACCAGACCGTGTGCACCTGTCACCTTGTGTCCGGACTTCCAATGACGTCACTGAAAATGCGCCAGGTCGCGGCGGGCCGGACGTCAGACGCCGCAAAAGTTGCTTAGCGACCCAAAGATGTGTATATCCATCACCATGGTAACGGCTTTGGACCCTCACACAGGATAAACAAAAGACCATCTGTGGGATATTAGTGATAGCATAATGACAATGAGCTTATCAAATAACACACATAACCAAATGATCTGTCTGACTGAAAACGCACTGAGCTGTAAAATATTATGAGGAGCGTCACACACATAACCGGATAATCTATCTAACTAAATAACACACTGAGCTAACAAAACTATAGGAAGCATGTAAAGGACAAAAACTCATTAAGACCAAAAGGTCTAACAGTGTTTAAATCATGGATTCATCTCACTTCCTTTTGCAAAAGTTTCCTAGCCCTATCTCCTCCCCTGATATCAGCTGGTACAAAACCTCATCTTATATTTAAGGGAAGCTAGACTATGTCTGCAATCCTTAAAGTGCCGAGCCACCGGTTGATCCGTAGATCTACCTTCAAGTGCCAACCTAATGGCGCTTCTGTGTAAGGCCATTCGCTCCTTGAATTTTCTAGTGGTTTTTCCTATGTAATATAAACCACAAGGAGAGGAGATAGGGCTAGGAAACTTTTGCAAAAGGAAGTGAGATGGACACAAGCGGTGATGGGTGCACACGGTCTGATTTACACAGGTATTTAAGGTAAGATTTTGTTTGTTTTTATTGTTCCCGATGAAAAATTTAGATTAAATTTGAAACGTTGAACTTGAGGAGAGCGGGACCTCAGACTGATTGATTCCTTGTATAGCTGCGAGTGCCACCCACTTTCTAATATATATATATATATAATTAGTGACCCGTCCTAGCTTCGCACAGGAGCAATATTAAATTTACAGCGATAGTCTTTTTGTAACCAAGGTTTTGTAAAACTACCTTGTAGACGATTAGTCGTTTTTCCTCCAGACGTCAACATGAAAAGATATAGTTTTGATGCGCAAAAAGGCCACGTAAAATTATCCATGAGAAAAACGGTTTCCACTCAGGTCAACTCCAGCCACATTAAGTATATGTCCCTGTGCTTTATTTATTGTCATTCAATAAGAAAAAGAGGTAAATGAACTGCGCTTGATATATGTCATCCTGTGACGCTGACCTGAGCTGCCGCTATTCCACCAATACATCGTGGGGCTTCCCTTGCAGCACAGGCAAGATCACATGCTGCCAGCATCAGAAACTGAAGGCTAAGGTAGGGATAGTTAGGTCACCCAATACTGCTACACACCTGTATGGACCTGCCTCAAATTTTCCAAAAAAGAGCTTAAACATATGGTTTTCAGTGTTTCATGTTTGTTTGTTTGTCCATATTTAAAATTTTTATTTATGATTTTCTTATTATTTATCTTTACATTTTTTCATACACAACCTTTATCTAGTCAATAAATAAGCGCTCGTTCTTTATTCTTATATTATTTATTGTCATGGCAAAGTAGACTCTTAACAGGAATTGGACTTGTTTGAAATTAAAGAATCATTTTTCACATAACAGAAATAGGAAAGGTAAAAAAAAAAGGAAAAACTGAAATTTAGTATCAGTAAAAAGGACTTGCATATGATCTGGTCTCTCCAGGGAAATTGATGTATCAATCTCTACAAACAGTAGTGTGTAAACAAGTCCATCGTTGTGATATAACTTTAACAGTTTAGGCAGCGTAAGCCAAGAAATTGATCGGACGTCCGTTGTTTAATTGACTTACTTCACTAAAATTGCTCAGCTCCATTTTGTTTCATACACCTAAACATTTGACAAGTGCTCTGCAGAACAGTGAAAACTGCATCAAAATCCATCCAGTTCTTCAAGAGATTAGCCAGAACAGACAGAAATTTTTTTTTTATTTGATACTAGCAACCCACCCCGGCTTTCAATGGGAGCAATTTAATCCCGCCACTGCCCCCTGCATCTCATAATAACCTACGCCATGTCACCACAGTTACCTTCATCTCACCCTTACCTTGGGAGGGGTATCTGCAGTGAGTGCACTGCACTGTGATGTCATCTCTACTGGTGGCAGCATCTATAGATTCTGCACGTGGGTGAGTGGGTATATATGGTGTCTTTTTTGTATTTGCAAAGTATGTTCCCTGAGGATAATCTCCAATAAAGGAGATTAAAACGTTGGAGAATATGATCGGGTGTTAAGTCCCCCTGCTGAGTGCCGCTCATATGCCGATTGTACTATGGTGGTAAGATTGGTCTCCCGGGGGATGGCACCGGGAGCAAGTTGTTTTAAGAGATTAACAGGGGTATTCAATATGGGAGCGATAAGTCCGTTTTTGCGTTAATATCAGAGCTATGATGTCATTATCGGAGGTTTTACTTTTACACCTTATTCAATATCAAAGACCTATCGCAGTTTTGAAAAGTCGAAGATAAAAACGGGGATAAGTTTTCACCATTAAATAGGTGTCAAAAAAAAGTGCAGAATTGGGAGTTTAGGGGTGCAGGCTTAAAAAAAATAGCCTGCACCCTTCAGAATGACCCCTTGAAACGATCTGTGTCAAAAAAAAGAAAAAATCGGGACACCCCAAAAAAAGCACTTTGAATTTGGAGGCCAAAAAAAAAAATGTTGGGGCATAAAGTTAAAAAATAGCGAACTTGACTCTGGGGGGGTGCCCAAGTATGCCCCAGGTGTTTTTTTCATTGCAGCTCCTTGCGCAAGTGGGTTTTTCACGATTTTTTCAAGTCTGTTTAGCAACTTTAAAATATGCTGACCCCCATTATCAAGTACCCCAAATTTGCTGGGCATAGTTATTTTTCCCCCCAAAAAAATCTAAATGCTCTTCTGCACCACTTTCTTCAAAGTCGCATTTATGCACTTGCCGCGGCTATTAGAAAGCCCGACTTCCTTCAGGAGTTAAAAATGGGGGTACCCATAGTGATCCCCCATGTCTAGACATCATTAGGGGGGTCCCTAGAATATTTCCCGAAAATTCCCGTTTTTGTTAACCTGTAAAAAAAAATATGTAAAAATGTAGAAAAAAAATGACATAAGGTCCCCCCCAAAAGCCAAACCAGCCCCAGGCTTGTCAGCCAGTGTTGGTTTCTAAAAATATGGGGAACAAAATGTGTAGGGTTCCACCGTATTTTAGAATCCAACACCAGGCTGCAGGGACTATTGCTGGTTTTAAATATAGGGGGCAAAAATGACGTGGGGTACTGTCACGGACCTCCGGCCGATCTCTGCAGATACGCAAATCTGAGAATCGCCACCCGTGACTTATACCAGTTATCTCAGCGCTTGTGGTTATTAATTCCGGTAACTGCCACCAGCAAAAGACCAATTTAACGCTAAAACGTAAGGCAAGCTTCTGCTCTCACCTGTACACACAACTTATCAATATTTAAATATGGGTAACATGCCAAACATGGGCGTTTGGGGTCATAAAAACACAGTTCCAGAACTAGAATTAGTTTAGTTTAATTCAAGAAATATCTTCAAAGCTTATGTACAAAAATTACACGGGATATAAGGATGTTACAAAAAGTCACAAACACAGTTAATCACAATTTCCAGTAAATCAAATAAAATAATAAAATGGGAGAAACAGACCATTCAGATCACGACGGATAGAACAATCTTTGGGATGAGGCCATCCCCTGTGACGAAGTCAGGTGCTCTGTGTCTTGTCGACAACCTCAAGCAGAGAATCACACACTCTTACCAGTGAGCCTGTATTTTATCCATGTGTGCCCAGCTCCTTCCCCCCTCACCCTCCCGGGGGGTGTTAACCCTTCTCAGCCCAGAGTGTATTGTCCCTCTAGCTGGACTATGGGGTTTCTCTATCATTTGGGCAGGGGTTCTTAATTACCTTTCAGACCTTCCTAAAGCTTGAAAAGTAGGCTTAGGTCAATAAACGTGCACACAGATTAAGTGGTTAAACATACACCTCTGTAGCCTGACTGTCTGTGAGTATAACCAACAATTCTTTGATCTCTGACCATACACAGAACACAGATCTCTTACAGACTGGCTATCAAAGATCTAGCCATCTGTCAGGTAATTTCCCTGGACATCCTTCTATATACAAGTTGACACAATTATGGCTGGCAGGGAAACAAACGTCCTATAACCTCTGGTTAAACCTTTCTGTCCATCTTCAAAGGTTTATCATTTCCTTTACACAAAACAGTACATATACATTTACAAGGGAAAGTTACGGATTCTGCTGACGCAATCATGTGCAATTATGCCCATGCGGACGCAAAATCCGCTTTTTCTCTACACCTCCCTTTTTTAAAATCAGCAGTGGGACAGTTGGCACCTCATGCCACAGTCTCCCATGCTGTACAATGGTAGCTGTCATTACCCTGCCTGGATGGACTGAGCTAACAGTTCCTCCATCCTGGGCAGGGGGTAAGCATCAACCACTGTGGGCTTACTCAGACTCCTGTAACCCACCCAGAACTTGGTGCCTTTGTCCCTCTGTCCTGTCTCCACAGAACTGGGGCCTACCATTTCCATATATAGCACCTGAGAGCAAACATCATCCATGTCTCGTTTCTTGGGGCCTATATCAGGAAAGACAGCAAACCCAGACACCATATTTTTACAAATGTGTTTATCGTCCTCTTGAGTTGCTGGCTCGGGGGATGGGGTTTCCAGGAGTGCAGGCTGAGAATCTGTCAGGCCCTTCTTAGCCATTTCAGCCAAGGCATTATCATCTGGCATTACCTGCATGTCCTTGGCTAGCAGCTTCAGGGGGTTTGGACAAGTCTCCGCCCTCAGGAACCATCTCAGCACAAGGCAGCATTTGCCAGCCTGCTGTTTCTGATAATCCAGAAATCCTACATATACCATCAGAAACATATGGGGAACATAACTTGTACACTATAGATTTGGACATCATGTCTTGGGGACCAGACTCCTCTGTCCCTATGTTTTGACTAGCAGTCTCCATACTATCAAGAGTAGATTCTAGCACATAGGTTACTACATCAGGCTCCTCATTGCCCATGGTAACCAGTCTAATGAGCGCCGCTCGGTGAATAGGGACGCTACCTGCAGGGTGTCAGCAGCCACAAATTTTGGGATACCTGTGGTTGCTAACCAATCCTTGTTCATGCTTCTAGGGATGGCTACAGTACGTGTGAGAGAAGGTTCAGCCTTATCACATACAGTGGGACATACAGCATCCTCCCTTTCACATCCAATCCTATCCTGTCCCTGGGCTGGGTTGGCACCAGCCCTTCCCTGCCACAAATAATCTTCCTCCCAGCAGAGCTGGTCATAAATGGTTTCACTGAGAGGTTGATCTGTTTGTTTTCTTAGGAAGTCCAGGGGGGGGTCAGCCCCTTGATCCACCTGAATAGCTAAGCTTGTCACAGAGGGCTCAAGAGGTGGGCGGAGATCTTCGTTTGTGTATGTGAGTGAGTTGATGGCAAGAGAGGGGGTCAGGGGGAATCTGCAAAGTCACACAGGTCTCCCTCCAGAAACTTGGGAGGCTGTGTGACCTCAGTGGCCACTGACACCTCCCCCAGCATCACATCATCCTGAGTCCTGGCTCATACTCTGACTGCCTGGCTCTGATACACTTTTACCAGCAAACACATTGCCACCTATACCACAGACATTCACAGAATTATTTTTCAACAGGTCATTTTTCAACATAGACCCATTATCGTTTCCCTTAGTATCATTACCCATGCCTGGACGAGCATCCACAGGTACCTGAGGAGAAGTGGCATTAGCACACATCAGGGTAAAAGGACATACATCTTGAACATTCAATGAGTTCCCTGGATCTGTCCCCGGCAAACCATTAGTAGGCAAACTCACCTCCCTAATGCTTTGCCCTGCTTCCAAGTCCAGATACACTCGAACCAGGGGAAAAACAGTTTTACCTTGTAACCCAGCCACATATGTGACAGTACTCTCCCTAAACATATCACTATTAGGGCTTGCTTCATCATGCCACACTATATCGGGTTCCTTGCCTGAGTCCACATAATTGTGTGGGTCACCTCTAGCACCTATAAGCCTCTCACCTCCACATATCCCTATTCCATTAAAATATGCACCATCCTCAGCAGACATATCATTCCCAACAGTGTCAACCTTAACCTGATCTAGTGCAATTTCCTTAGGTACCTGTAAATCAACATGAGCATGTTCATCATTACATGGCATCATTGTCCCACTCTTACACATATGCATTGCTATTTTATCAGGCTCACTTGCCACCTGGGAAGGAATGAGGGTAATGGGAAAAACTGACAACATTGCATTAGGTAAATCACATTCATCGATAGTTCTCAAACGACTTCGATCAGTCCCAAATAACACATTTGTGGGTACATGGGGCAGCACACCCACCTCCCGAAGATCACTGCAGTCCAGGTTTACCCGGGCCATGGCAACTTCCGAGTGGATTTCCCCTACCTCGTGTATGGCTATTGTCTTTCAGGGAATAAAGTTCTCCGGGCCCACTAATGTGGGATGCACTAAAGTCAAATCTGTCCCCGTGTCGCATAGCCCCACAGTTACCTGCTTTCCTACGACCACGGCTTGTAGATTCTTGCTGACACCCTCCTGGGACCCTCGTGCATACAAGACAGCGTGCACGGGTTTCGCTGGAGAGGCCCCTGCAGGAGAGGGTGTCATCTTCTCCTTTACCAGACAGCTGGCACTGAGGTGCCCGGGATCATCACATACACAACACCGGCGGCCCGTGGCCCAAACCGGTTTTCCCCCCACCCGCTTCACTGGTGCTGAAACAGGAGTCACAGTTCCAGTAGAAGGCAATGGAACAGCTCCTTCAGGTCGCTGCTCCTTCCAGGTGGGTTCCTCCAGTCACCATTTCTGCGCAGCCTGAGGTAGTAGGCTGCTTGCACTAACAGCCTGTCCCAGCAGAGCACACTGCGCCTCGGGCTGTAATAACTCGGTATCATATTCCACAGTGGCTGACTCAGGTGGGGTTACCTTTTCCTCGTGGGGCACCCCTGTAGGCTGTGTCATTGCTTCTTCAGCTGGAGAAAGAAGTTGTTGTAGGCGATACCTTTCAGCATCCACCTGGCGACACTGATCTTGCCAGAATGGGGGAATCAGGCTGGCCCCAATAATCTGTTTCTTCCTGAGCAAATTCAAAACATTCCTCAAGGTAGTACAGCCGTTCCACACAACTCATATTATAAGCTGGATTCAGAATCACCAGCCGATACTGGCTAAAGGCATGGTACACGTCTTCCTGTGCCCACACGAGCGGCCTGATCATCTCGCTGTGGGTATTGTCATTGCAGGAGAGACCTTGCAGCTGACATTCATCAGTCAGTTCCTCTGTACTCATGGTGGCAAAGGGTCCCTCTGGTGATGCAATGGATTGGCTCTCTGCAGCCTCCCTAGCTGCCACACATCCTGCAGTCTCCCTGGAACTAACAGAGGGGTCAGATCTCTGTCGAGTGTCTGTTGTAATGTCCAGTGCAATCTGATTGCCCAAATCACAGCTAGCATTTGCTGAGCTTTCTCCATCAAATTCCCACACAGAGAAATGCTCTGGATGGAGTCTGTTGGCATTCATGTCTCCGGTCACAGACTGGTGCTTGAATTTTTCTAACTCCAACTGGAGTCTGCGATCAGCCTCCGCGTTATGCTCTGCAGCCTCTGTAATATGGAACCTTTCCACAAGCTGCAGTACCATAGCCGGGTCGGGCTCTTTCACGTACTTAAGGGCAGAGTCTAGAAATCGATCCAGCTTTGAGATAAACTCCATATCTCTCACCCATTTGCTAATAGAGTCCACATCTGCGTCTGATGTTACTCTGTTACTTTCCGCAGTAAGTAACAATCCAGTACAGGGTACATCCCAGACTACTGCAGTAGCCCCAGCCGATGCATACTTTCCCTCAGCTTGGTGTCTTGCAGAACTCCCCTCTGCCATGGAACTCTCTCTCTCTGCCAGGCACTCAACTCTGGCGAGCTCCATGGACGGATGGGTAAGAACAGAGTCCACATCAGAGTCCAACTTTCCGCTATTACTTCCCACAGTAAGAAAAACCCCAGTACAGGGTACATCCAAGGCTAATGCAGTAGCTCCCGCCAATGCACTCCTTTCCAGTACTGACTCGCTGACATTCTGATGCTCTGTATCATAGTCCATTAGATCCCGGATCAATCTCTTCTTAGAATGATCCATCCAGACCAGATCTTTCTGCACACACCGCGCTACCAGCTCTTCCTTCTTCAGCTTTTTGTACTTTGCGGCCATTGTCCGTCAAAATAAAAATAACATGGTAGGGGAACAGAAATTGCCTTCACTGTGTGACTTTTTACTAATATAAGCTTTGAGTTCTGGAATCTGGTGAAATTGGGTTCCTCGCTCTGAGTACTCCCTTTTTCACTTAAGTTTTTATAAAAATAAAATACTTTATATCCCACCGCTGCAAACCAATTGTCACGGACCTCCGGCCGATCTCTGCAGATACGCCAATCTGAGAATCGCCACCCCTGACTTATACCAGTTATCTCAGCGCTTGTGGTTATTAATTCCGGTAACTGCCACCAGCAAAAGACCAATTTAACGCTAGAACGTAAGGCAAGCTTCTGCTCTCACCTGTACACACAACTTATCAATATTTAAATATGGGTAACATGCCAAACATGGGCGTTTGGGGGTCATAAAAACACAGTTCCAGAACTAGAATTAGTTTAGTTTAATTCAAGAAATATCTTCAAAGCTTATGTACAAAATTACAAAGGATATAAGGATGTTACAAAAAGTCACAAACACAGTTAATCACAATTTCCAGTAAATCAAATAAAATAATAAAATGGGAGAAACAGACCATTCAGATCACGACGGATAGAACAATCTTTGGGATGAGGCCTTCCCCTGTGACGAAGTCAGGTGCTCTGTGTCTTGTCGACAACCTCAAGCAGAGAATTCACCCACGTGGGAACTGTCAGTTGCCGGAGCCAATCAGCGGGCGCTCTACAGTGAGCGCTGCCGCTGATTGGCTGATGGGACTGCAATGCCCCGTGAAGTCCCGGCAGTGGCCATTCGGGAGCTATCTGTATGTGTGACAACACAAATACAGATAGCTTGTAGCGTGGATCGGGTAACTCATTTTTTTTTATTTTTAATCGCATGGATTACTGCGGAGACCAGCGCTGGATGTAGATGAGTATGAAATCTTCCTTACAGGGCCAAATTTGAAGGATCTCTACTGGACAAGGGGACATAAACTTCTGGTATAGGTAAGTATGTGTGAATGGGTAGGTGTTGTAATAAACTTATACTAGTCACGGTGTGTGTGTTTTGTCTTTTTTTAACTATTTATTTTACAGTGAAATTACAGGTGCCGCATGTCTGCTGGCACTTGTAGCTCCACAAGTGCAAAATGGCAGGCATGCTGGCACTTGTAGTTCCACTGTAAAGTTTAATAGTTGGCCCCCCATTATTTGGCCCCCCTTTTACCCCCATACCCACCAAGCAAGGGGTATGGGGAAGAGCCCCAGGCTTCAGCATAAGCCTGTGGTGCTCGGGAGAGGGGGGACCCATTTTTGGGGGGTCCCCGACTCCCCCGAGATCACCGGCTTGCACTGACCGACTTGGGGTGTAATGCTTTGGACCTGGAGCCCCGGTGATTGGGTCTCCGGACTGTGGCATTACACCCCAGTCGGTTGGGTCTGGTGCTGGTCTTAAATATAGGGGGTACCCCACGTCGTTTTTGCCCCCTATATTTAAAACCAGCAATAGTCCCTGCAGCCTGGTATTGGTTTCTAAAATACGGTGGAACCCTACACATTTTGTTCCCCATATTTTTAGAAACCAACACTGGCTGGCAAGCCTGGGGCTGGTTTGGCTTTTGGGGGGGGACCTTATGTCATTTTTTTTCTACATTTTTACACATTTTTTTTTACAGGTTAACAAAAACGGGAATTTTTGGGAAATATTCTAGAGACCCCCCTAATGATGTCTAGACATGGGGGATCACTATGGGTACCCCCATTTTTAACTCCTGAAGGAAGTCGGGCTTTCTAATAGCCACGGCAGGAAAAAACACCTTGCAAAGCTATTTAAAAACCTGATTTTCTTTTGCAGGCAAAAACGGGCTTACCCATAGTGATCCCCCATGTCTGGACATCTTTAGGGGGGTCCCTGGCATATTTCCCGAAAATTCCCATTTTTTTCCTTAACTGGGGTCAAGGGTCAATTTTTAAAAAAACAGGGATCATTTTTCATCATTGAATAGGTGTCGAAAAAAAGTGCAGAATTGGGGTTTAGGGGTGCAGGCTTAAAAAAATAGCCTGCACCCCTGGGAATGACATTTTAAAAAAAACTGTGTCCAAAAAAGTTTACAAAAAAAATAGGGACACCCCAAAAAATTAATTTAAAAATTGGGGTGAAAAAAAAAAAAGGGAAAAAAATTGTTTAACTATAGGGAAATAGGTTCAGGGTTATTCTGTAAGTATGCGGCAGGTGTTTTGAAGAACAGATTTATAGCGGCAGGTGCACAAATGCAGAATTTTAAAAAAACTTACTTTAGGGACTTAAAAATATGCCTGTACCCATTTTTGTGTACCCCAAATTTGATGGGACCACTTAAAAAAACGAAAAAAATAACCTAAGTGCTCTTCTGCATCACTTCTTCAATGTCGGGAAAAAAACACCTGCTGCGGCTATTTAAATCCCTGACTTTCAATTAAAGGCAAAAACGGGGGTACCCATAGTGTTCCCCCATGTTTTTACAACTTTAGTGGGGTCTTACAATTATTTTAAGGAAAAATTTGTAACTTTACGCAAATCCAACTTCGGAGTTTCCCGTTTTCGTTAATTTTATATTGAATACAGAGATAAGCGGGAGCGCGCCCGATACTTTAACGCAGGTAAAAACTCCGATATGAAACGTTAACTTCGACAGTGAAGTTAACGTTTCATATTGAATACCCCTGTAAGAGTTCCGATCTAAAAGCTTCTATGTGTTTTTTCCATGAATTGGATTAAAGGACAAGGCAACCTTTTCTATGATTGAAATATATTCACTCGTTCCTCAAAACAGAATACATCAGAAAAAAAATCTATTATGGAAACTTTTACACTGCACTTTGGGCAGTGATTGGACTAATAGTTGGCTACATTGTTATGAAGAAATAGATGGTTACCATCTGGTAATGCTTTTATATAAACATCTATGACTGTTTAATGACACTGACTGAATTGTTGTTTACTTTATAAAAGGATTGAGAACACACCCAAGTGTTACCATCTGGCACTGTTACTACACAAACGTCTTTGGCTGTGTAATTTAACTAACAAAATTGTTTGGTGATATAGACAAACATTGAAGTTCATTCTCTATCCTATTACATAGTAATTAAATTGTTACCATCTGGCAATGATAGTATATAAATGTCTATGGCTGTCTGAACTAACTAAACGGTTTGGTGATATAGACAAACACTGAAGTTCGTTCTATTTCTTGTCTATTATTTAAATAGTCCTCTATGTCAGGGCTTGACAAATTTTTCTAAAATCTAGGAGCCAGGATAAAATTGTAGGAGCCAGACCACTGCCCCCCCCAAAAAAATGACAGGAGTGAGTAGGGAACACAGCTCTGTGTGTTAAGCAACCTTTATACACACTATACTAGTCCACAAAATGGTCATAGTTGAATGGAAACAGTAAAATGGGGCTCCCTCACTGTTCTGTACAGATCCCCTGCTCCACCCTCCAGTAATAACGGACCACATTTCACATAAAACAATGGTGCCAGAAAGTACAACAAAACCCACCTCCCCGCATGGTCACACCACAATCCCTCTGTAGCCGCTCCGCAATCCCTGGCCACGCATAGACCCTATTACCAGAGAGCTCTATGCAGCCAGAGATAGGAGACAGTAGACAGCAAGGACGTACAGGACGAACAGCGTAGACTGGGACAAACAACAGGGATCAGTGCAGGCCAGGATGGAGAGAAGAGTCATCAGTGCAGGCCGGGACAGACACAGGCACAGCAGTCACTGCAGGCGACACTCAGCACATGCACTCCTGTGCATGATATGAACACGGCAATACTATAGGCACAAATCTTCACCAGAGTGGATGAGGCTCTGCTTCCTCCCTTCATGCAATATCTGGTAGCCAGGCAGCAAAAGCTGGTAGCCATGGTGACCTGGCCTCTGGGATTTGTTGAGCCCTGCTCTATGTCTTCTTGAATAACTTCATTAATATCCATAAATAAGATATCAATTTGCCAAGAATCATCTAGATCATTAGCTTAAACATTAACCCTATCATTTAGGTTGGGATAGCTTTTGTTTTTAATATTTTCCATGTATAGCTACATATTCCTCATAGTCCGGAACTATAAAGGTAATAAAGTATTGAAATAACACACAAACAGATGGTAGTGGCTTCATTAATTTAAACGTACCTATAGGAGATATTTTGAGTTTTTCAGAATCCGACGCGGAAAGCCTGTACTTTAACGATACTCTCTCTGATGCGGCTGGCACGAATAGTTTGGAAGGTCTATTTTTTACAATACTAAAACTAAAGAAGAGACAGACTTCCATTTACATGGGGTTACCATATCCGATTATCATCGTGAAAGGAAAATTCCCAGAGGATTCCGTATCAAAAATATACCTACCATAGGGAGAATTTTACAATTAATACAGAATTTTGTCGCCGTTGGGTGGCGATCTTAAATAGGTGTGCCCTTGATTTAATACTTCTTGTCATAGAAGAATCTGCTAGAGAACTAACTGGCATCACTACCTTCAACAGCTTACATATGTCTAAATGAACACATGATAAATCAACTAAATGGATGGAAAAACTAAATTTACAGGTAGAAGTTTATAAACAAGATCTTATTAAGTTTAAAAAAGAGAAACTGGTGAAAGTTAACAAAGACTATGAGGAACAGAATGTCTATAGGTGTGCATCTGGAAAAGCACCAACTAGAAATTGATACACTTACAAAAGAACACAGTATAAACCGTCTACATACGATACTGAAGCCTCTAGCGATTTGAATACATCCCTCAGTGATCCTGAAAATGGTTCAACAACCTCATCTACATCACAAAAGTCCCCTTTAGGGGTAACCACCCACGCAGGGCACAGTTAAGGAAGAGAAGGTATATGAGACAGGGGGCCAACACATGAGGAAAAAGGATATACAGAAGGAAGATGTAATAGTTAACGTATCCTCTAGAGCTATAACTTCAGTGGCAATTGATCTACTGAACAAAAGACTGTCTTTTGTTCCAACAAATCGATTTGACTCCTTTGAGTGGAAATTTGACCCTCGGAAGTGTAATAGGGGTCTTAAACTTGAGGACTTTTTTGGGGACAATCCAAATAAGAACATTTCTGTTTCACTGGTCCCTTAGGAACATCTATCACTTTTTGATCCTCACACCAATAACCTTTCAATTCGATATTTTGGCAGAATGATGGACCAAGAAGTCACAACCAGTATAGTTCTCATATAATATACAAATAATACTAAATGTATTACCTCAAATCTTACTAAAGAACATCATCTAGCTTGGAAATTCCTTGGCAGTGATAGATCCATCATCATACGTCCTGCCGACAAGGGCAGGGTGATAGTCCTGCAGGACACTAAATATTATTGTAAAGAGGTATATCGTCAACTAAATTACACGACAGTGTATAAGCCAATACCTGAAGATCCTACACCAGGATATAAAATTAAATTAGAAACTTAATTGAATGATGCGGTACAAAGTAATTTATGAACATCCATTAGTCCCACTTATATACACGCTTCTGAAAATACATACGGATTTGACATCCCCCCCTAGCAGACCAATTATTTCAGCCCACAATTCTTTATTTCAACCAATATCCCAATTTTGGGATTTTTATTTACAGCCTTTGATACAAACCGATCAGACCTACTTGAAAGATACCACCTCATTGCTTAAGAAATTAAATGATTTGAAAAACGTACCTTCCACTCTGCTCCAATGTACCATCAATGTTGTAAATTTATATACATCAATACCTCATCAAGAGGGCTTAAATGCAATGCATGATTTTCTCACAACATATGAGAACTATACTGGTCCAAATATCCACATTTTTTGGGGGAAATTATTGGAATTAATCCTTAAACAACTATTTTTACTTCGATGGGAAATTCGTTGTTCAATGGGATCAAACGTATCGCCATCATTGGCGAATATTTTCATGTTTAATCTTGAACGTCAATTGTTTTTGGAGAATACCATGTTTTCTTGACACGCTATTTATAATCGCTATATCGATGATACACTGGTCCTATGGACAGGAACAGCAGATCAATTTAAGGAGAAAATTAAACCTATTAATGAAGTGCATCGATCTATCAAGTTTACTTTTAATTGTGACCCTTCATCAATACATTACCTGGACATCTTTGGAATGAAACATCATTACAAATGACACTCTATACTAAACAGACAGATACAAATCTAGTACTCCATGCATCAAGTCATCACCCTATTGCAATGAAAAAAGGTTTGCCCTTTTCCCAATTCTTACAAATTAGAAGAATAGCAAGTGATGAAAATTAAGTAAAAATTTTTGAAAAGGGGGTATTCTAAGCAAGATTTGGAGAAAGCAATGGATAAAGCTTTAAAAATCCCTCATGAACAGAGTTTACAGAATAATCGGAGAAGAATGGAGACTAATAAAGAAAAAATGCCATTTGTGAAAACTTTCTCTACTAAGAGCAAATTAATCATTACTACTGTGATGAAACATTGGCCTTTAATAACATCTGATCCTAATCTTAAAATGTTAAAGGATTCTAGGGTGATGCCATGTTACTGGAGGGGTCGCAATTTAAGAGATCGCTTAATTCGGAATGACATCACTGGATGTCTGATACCTGCGGCACAAGAAAATTTCTTAACATAAAAAAACTGGATGTTATCGATGCACCACCTGCCGATATCTAGAGGTGGGTAACTACATCACATACCCTCGATTGGGATGGAAGATGAAAATCAAGTACATCCTAACTTGCACAAGCTCCTATGTAATATATGCCTTACGCTGCCCTTGCAGCCTTATCTATACTGGAAAAACACCATTGCCAATTTCATGAAAGAATGGCTCAACACCATTCAGCAATTAGATTAGCTCTAAATGGGAGAGATTGTGATCAACCTGTTGCCAGACATTTTAGGGATATGAAACATTCTCTGGCTACCCTGAGCTATAAAATTATAGACCATGTTCCATTGTCACCAAGAGGAGGAAATAGAGGAAAAGCTTAACTTCAATTAGAGGCCAAATGGATTCATAAAATGAATTGCATAGCACCTTATATGTTAAATGAGAATTTATCTCGAACCTGCTTTCTATAATAGAATCATTTTAGTGGGTCTAATTATGACCAGATATATTCTAGATAATATCTATATTTAGCTTAATTGTTTATATTATACTAGTCTGCATATAGTAATGGTTATTATTATATACATATTGATTGGTTATTATTTATGACATTATGGATATAGTTAGATTAATAGTTTATGCTAAAACTCTATACTGGCCGACTTCTTATAAATACAGGTATTTGTATCTACATGTTGATGTGTTTTTAATGTTTATTCTTTGTTGGTGTTGGTTGTCCTGTCACCTAGGTAACAGGACACAGTCTGCCTTGGGAGGGGCATCTGCAGCAAGTGCGCTACACTGTGATGTCATCTCTCCTGGTGGCGGCAGCCGTAGATTCTGCACATAGGATGATTGAGTATACAGTATATTGTGTATTTTTAGTATTTGTAAAGTATGGTCCCTGTGGAAAATCTCCAATAAAGGAGATTGAAACGTTGGGGAATATGACCAGGTGTTAAGACCCCTTTTTTTTCCAAATCCGCTGAGTGCCGCTCATTTGCTGATATATATATATAGATATTGTCACAAACCGTGCTAGAGACCTCCGCCTCAGACCCCTGCATCTCCCTATGCGCTTGTGCCATCGTGGTCCGCGATGCCACCGGCCTGCTGGCCACATGATTTTCCATGCTGGGCCTCCACCTGGAAGTCATCTGCAACATCCCCGCTGTTATCTGTGTTCCTCTGCTGCAGATCCATGTGCGCACAGCGCGCTGGTACACAAGTCTTCTGGACCATGGGTGCAGCCATCTTGCTCTAGGTCAGGTGATGCTCATGCAACCAGTTACCAGCAGTCTCATTGTGCCTCAGCCTATCAGCATCAGGCTGCTGGTATAAAAGGCCTTACTGTGACACAAGTCAGTTGCCAGTGCAACATTGTTCATCGCTGCCGCATGACCTGTGTTCCTGAGCTCCCTGTGTTGTGCTTCCCAGCACAAGTTACCAGTTCCACTCTACTCCAGTCCGGAGACAGTTACAAGTTTCCAGTTCATTCCACACTGCTCCAGTCCAGAGCCAACTCCAAGTCTCCAGTTCATTCATCACTGCTCCAGTCCGGAGCCAATGCCAAGTTTCAAGTTCATTCCATATTGCTGCAGCCCGGAGTCTAATTTTAACTCTTTGATTCATCCTCATCACTCCAGGCTGAAGTCTATTCCATAAAGAAATAGAAAAAGAAGCACCTACTAGTGACAAAAAATATAGAATCAAACACCCAAGTGAAACAAGACTGGTGATTGGTACACTACTTATCTGGTAGGGAGTTCTTCAGTTACATGACCATAGGGAAGAATATATAGAAGAAAAAAACAAAAAAGAAAAGCAACATAGTGTGTACCGTACTGCCCTGTATGTTATAATCTATAACTAAAACAGAAACTCTATTGGACCCTTTTTAGGGAATAATCCTTTCGCAACAAAACAACATAATCAGAGGTCACAATAAGTATTTCAGTTAAAAAACAAGTTTAATAACACAGTGATGCCCAATGGTAAAAAAACATGTACAAGAAACATAAATAGTAAAAACTTATCTGTCCATTTAAGGAGAATCAAGGTACAGCCATCCCAACGCGTTTCATCTCTAGGACTTCATCAAGGGGATATAAACCATATAACAAAGTGCTGTATTTATACCTTAAATATTGTAAATGGAAATCACACATGTAAAACTACTGTGACATCAATTCCTGTGACTAGAAATCTTAATGAAGCTAATTCGGGCTTAAAATCAATCAATTATACAGAAAAATGAGACCATCTATAAGAAATAATAAACATAGGAGCAATAACACATAAAAAAAGAGAAAGAATGGACCAATTTTGACCCACGGGAGTTCTATATCCGGTAAAGAGCCGCCGGTGGAAAGCATCTGGCATGCATCACGTCACATCCGGTTACACGTGTTTCAGATATATCAGTGTCATTTCCGGCATCGGTTCACCAGTGGAGCGCAAGCTGTATCCAAGGTGCATCGCAGATGGAACGCACCACCATCTTTAGAGAGCCATGTCATTTCCGACATTTGGTCCCTGGTGGAAAGTGAACTATATCTGGGTTCCCGCACAAGTGGAACCCACCACCATTTTGAAAAGCGCCATCACTTTAGTTCTGACTTATTAAATACAGACAATTAGAATTCCAAACATCCACCATGACGTTCTATTCATTTGAATGTTTCTTAACACTGTCTATTTCTCTTGATGTGGGAAGGAATTTCTTTAAGAGCAAGGGGCCACCATCTTAGTTACTGGAAGAGGACAGTAATCAACCTAAAAATAAACAATGCATTAGAACATATAAAGAGAGGGCCAAACATAGTCAT
This sequence comes from Taudactylus pleione, assembly GCA_031769625.1. Classification (NCBI taxonomy): domain Eukaryota; kingdom Metazoa; phylum Chordata; class Amphibia; order Anura; family Myobatrachidae; genus Taudactylus; species Taudactylus pleione. Next base: position 10,032,136 of record JAUIMM010000759.1, read on the forward strand.
AGATAATATTTAAAAGGACTAAGATGAGATAACTAAATTATATATAAAAAGTCTAAAACAGATCTAAAAGAACTATAAAAGACTAAGAGGATAGAAAGGATATCATAAGAAAGGTGCTATTTCGAAATGTTCATTAAATCCAAGTGGGGAGAGTGTCTGTAACTCATAGATCCAGAACATTTACAATTCATCTTTTCCATTCAGTTCCAAGTCCACAGTTTCTTTCTTCAGATCCCTTTCCAAGTCCAGTGACTATTCAGAGACTCTTTGTTTTACAGTTTTAATTCAGTATGTTCCTGTTGCGTTATCTCTGCACAGAGGACTATATTATAACATCATATATTACAGTCACCTATTCCTGTATGAATAGAAATTATATTAAACCATCCAGATTCCATCTACCCACTGGTTCAGGTGCCTCTGTTGTACAACCCAGTTTGGGTACACAATTCCAAGTTCCCCAGTCTGTGACAGATTATATACATATTTATAAAATTAGTGACCCGTCCTAGCTTCGCACAGAAGCAACTTTAAATTTACAGCGATAGTCTTTTTTTTAACTGAGGTTTTATAAAATTACCTTGTAGACTGTTAGTCGTTTTTCCTCTTGACGTCAACATGAAAGGAATTAGTTTTGATGCGCAAAAGAGACACGTAAACTTATCCACTCTGGTCAACTCCAGCCACGTTAAGTGTCTGTCCTTGTGCTTTATTTATTGTCATGCCAAAGCAAGCTCTAGGAATTGGACTTGTGTGAAATTAAAGATTCATCTTTCACATAAATTAAATAGGAAAGGTTAAAAAAAAAAGGAAAAACTGAAATTTTGTATCAGTAAGAAGGACTTGCATATTATCTGGTTTCTCCGGAGAAATTGATGTATCAATCTCTACATAGTATGAAAAAAAAGTCCATTGCTGTGATATATCTTTAACAGTTTAGGCAGCGTAAGCCAAGCAAATCGTTCGGATGTCCGTTGTTTAATGGACTTACTTCACTAAAATTGCTCGACTTCCTTTTGTTTCATACACCCAAACATTCCTCGACAAGTGCTCTACAGAATAGTGAAAACTGCATCAAAATCCATTCAGTTCTTCTAGAGATTAGCCAAAACAGAAAGACTCCTACCAGGGACATTATTTTATTTGATACTAGTGACATACCCCAGCTCCGATCGGGAGCAATTTAATCTCACAACAGCCTCCTGCTTCTTATGCCTACCCCCTACATCTCACAACAGCCTCCTGCTTCTTACGCCTACCCCCTGCATCTCACAACAGCCTCCTGCTTCTTTCGCCTACCCCCTGCATCTCATAACAGCCTCCTGCTTCTCACTCCTGCCCCCTGCATGTCACCACAGCATCTTTTATAACCTATGCAGCCCCTTGCATCTCACCACAAGTGAGAAACTCCTGCCACTGGTTCTTATCACAGCCCTCAGCATCTTACCACAGGCCTCTGCATCTCACCACAACACCCTGCTTGTCACCCCTGCAACTCACCAGTGTCACCACAACCCCCCCACACACACACACACTGATGCCCTGCAGCTGGTTGTGCCCTGGCAACTGAGATGCACTGGGAAAGGTAGGAGAACCATGGATGAGAGATTTGTATTGCAGCTACAGTCCTCAGGACTGGGGCACCTGTACATATTTCTGCAGCCTCCATGCGCACTCCTTTGCGGCTAACAAACATGGCTTTGAACAATGTGCTTTTTGCACAATGTACCCTGTATTTCCTGGCCTTCCCTTTGAGCATCTTCGCCATGGTGCCCATATCGGAGAACAGTACGGACTTCCATGGGAGGTTTCTCCTGTTCACAGAGGGCGTGTGGCTGAGCATAAACATCAAGCTGGAGAGGGAGCACTTCACAGTGTAGATGTGGTGGCTGGAGTCTGCCCTCCTGGGAAAATTGGGTATAATATTCATATTATCTCCTGTCTTTGGGGTTACTCACTAAGTTGTTCTGTTGGACTACTGTTAGATCATAGAACTGAATGCTTGGACTGATGTAGTCCTGCCATTTCTATTATTATTTTTGAGTGTACAGTCATTACTTATGTTTTTGTCTATGCATATATTTTACAGCTGTATAGTCTCATTGCCTTTGACGAATGCTATTGCGATATTGATCATTTTCTCCCTTATTTATAAATTTTTTACTGATATTTATGCATTTTTTTTCTCAACATGTTTTCTGGATTTCTTTTTTCTCTTTATTGAGCATCACTTCATTGGACACTGTACTCTCATTAACATTGCTATCAGTGGACAGTGGTTTAGTTTCACTTTCCCTATGTATGAGAGTGCACTGTGCAGCTCTCAGCCTTGCTTAGGGGTGGACTGATTATGCTGTCCAATCACACTCCAGCACCAGGGATCCCATTGGTTTCACTTTTAGATGTACTACTAATTAAGTCATGTAATTTACACATTGCTTTGTTCTTGATAAAAGTCACTAGAATAAAACATTGAACACAGAACTTGACACCGCTTGTCGTTTTCATTATTTGAATCCTTGGGAGTGCTGCCTTGCATGCATTATAATTATATAGTTAAGCAGATGTCCTGACTGACAGACTCCTGAACACCCAGCCCAAACCCCTGGACCAAGAAACATGAAAATCAGGGAGTTTATTTCTTCCATGACGTAGCTGCCCACAAAGCAGAAACACTTTAAAATTCAACTCCTAAGGGGGTGAAAAGGGATAAAATGTTTCCTCGCCCTATCCAATGTCCTGCTGTCTCATCGTGGCTGTAGCACAGTTCATATTTAAACACTGTCATCCCAAGTGATGCTAAACATCATTGGCTTTTAGTGTAGGTCCCCTGTTTGAATAGTGAGAGAAGGAAATTTGTTACTAGAGGTGAGAAAGGAAAATGTGTTACTACACAGGCGAGAGCAGGGAATGTCAAATGTGTTACTACATGGCGAGGGAAGGGAACGTGTTACTACATGGGTGAGTGGGGGTAATGTGTTACGCCAGAGGTGAGGGAGGGGAATAGATTACTACAGGTGTGAGGGAGGGATTGTATTTTGACACAGGTGAGGAAGGAGAATGTTGTATGTGTTACAACATGGACAAGGGACTGAATGGTCTTACTACAGAGGTGAGGGAGTGGAATGTTTTAGTACACAGAGGATAGAGGGTAATGTTTTACTATAGCATTGATACATTACTATAGAGGTGACGGATTAATGTTATTAGAGTGATGAGATGGTACTCATCACCTGATGGTACCTTGGGGGGAAATTCAATTGTTTTATAACAGTTTTTTTTTTTCCCCGTGATAAACATGCGTTTAGGTGTGATCAAATGTAGTCGCTCTTCAATTGTACATTTTTTGGTTGCGATAATTGTGATTTATCATGCCTACATATCAGCCTCTGTGTAACATGGCCAGGGCTATTCAATTGTTATAAATTAGGCATTATAAAAAATATTGGTCGACTTATTTTTCACCACCCCTAGAGAGTGTGAGTTTTTAAGGGTGAATGTTATTGATTTAATCAAATATTTCAATAAAATTACTTTGTTTGGGCTCCTTTATCCCCCTCTTTTGAATTGGTTTGAGTAACTCCTCCTGAATCTTGTTACAAGAAACTGCAGCTGTGAGGAAGGAGCTTATGCTGCGTAAAGTGTCCAAGTCCTACTAAGAGCCCAAACCCACGTTTTGACTCCCAAAGTGCTAACTTATCGTGCATTTCTACTACAATTGTGCTCCCGTGGCTGTATGCGCCCACACAAAGCAACAATTGAATTGCTCTGTCTGGCGCCCGACTCCTGCAGCAGTGGATATAAACAACTAAATTGACCCCACATACGTAATAAACCAGTGGAAGTAGTAAAATAAATATTTATTATGAATGCTTTCAGTCACTCATAAATATATACAGTGCCTCCAGTAGTGTTAACCCTTATGCAGTGCCCCCAGTAGTGTTCCTTATACAATGCCTCTCATGCAATGCCACCTTATACATTGCCCCCAGTAGTGGTCCCCCTATGTAGTCCCCCTTATAGAGTGTCCCCAGTATTGTTCCCCCTATGTAGTGTTCCCTTATACAGTTCACCCAGTAGTGCCTTTTATACAGGTCCACCAGTAGAGGTCCCCCTATGCAATGCCCTTTATAGAGTGCCCACAGAAGTTACCCTTATAGTGTTCACCCTATGTAGTGCCCCCTTATACATTTTCCCAGGTAGTGGTTCCCTCTATGCAGTGCCCCAGTAGTGGTCCCACCTATGCAGTGCCCCTTATGCCCCCAGTAGTGGTCCCCCCATGCAATGCCCCTTATAGAGTGCCTCCATTAGAGGTCCCCCCTATGCAGTGTCCCCATTAGTGCCCCTTATAGAGTGCTCCCAGTAGTATTTCCCCTATTCAATAATCCTTATAGAGTGCCCCCAGTTTAGGTCCCCCCAATATGTGTTGCCTCTTAGAGTGCCCCCAGATTTGGTCCCCCATGCCCCTTACAAATACACAAAATGTATTTGTAAGGGGCATGGGGGACCAATTCTGGGGGCACTCAAAAGGCACACTACACACCAGTTACCTGGACCGTGGCCTTCTCTAATGAAGCCTAGTTATGCCCCGCTGCCCTATTCCCCCCTAATTAAGCTTAGTTACCCCCCCCTTAATTAAGCCTAGTTACTCCCCTGCTCCCAAGTAAGATGGTCTTACCTGGGTTCAATACAGCAGCCCAGTCTGCTATGCACCTTGAGTCAACCGGAGGGACGCTGTGTCTGGGCACACAGAACAGCTCATCGCCGCCCAGCTGTTTTACACACCCGCATGAAAGAGAAATAATTGAATTGTGACCTAACCAGTAGGCTGGCTAGCCGTGATGTTGGCGAAGAAACATGGCAGTGAAATAGCACGCCCCCCAAAAAAAACAATTGAATTCCTCCCTTGGATTCCATCTGGGGAATGCCTTACATCTGGGTTATGCATAGTGAAGTAGGAGTCCGACACTAGCTAGTTGAAACTGGCTTTAACCCCCATATAACTTCTCCCCTTCCACTGTAACCTCAGTCTAATGTTTAACAAAAGCCAAAGAAAGACCCATGGAAGATGTGAGAAAATAAAGACCACAGATATCTAGTATGAAACCAAACAAGGGAGGGACCTTGGCATCCTCCAGATGGACTCCAAGGAAGAGATTTTATGGTAAGTAAAAATGGTATTTCCTTTTTCATCCATCTGGGGGATGCCTTACATCTGGGATATACCAAAGCAAGCTAATTAAAGGGGCAGGCTTCGGAACAGGCCGCTCTAAGAATTTTCCGCCCAACACTGGCATCCAAATGTATGGAAGCAGTAAAAATTTGTAAAAGTTTGTACAGATGATCAGGTAGCTGCTTTGTAGAGCTGCTCAACCAAGGCACCATGACGTACAGCCCAATATGCCCCGACAGCACGAGTCGAGTGGGCCCGAATTGTGGCTGGAGCCGTCACATTCGAGGATAAATATGCCTGCATAATGGCAGCAGTGACCCATCTAGTGATGGATCCTTTTGAGACAGGCCAGACTCTTTTTGGTGCATCAATCAACACAAACAGGGAATCCGTATGCCTCAAAGATGCAGTACAGTCCAAGTAAATGCATAACGCACGTACCACATCCAACAGTGCAAAGAAAGAATCTTCATTAGTTACTGAATCCTGGCAAAAACCTGGAAGGACAATATCCTGGTTAATGTGGAAAGCTGATACCACCTTTGGAAGAAAGGAAGGTTTAGTGCATAACACTACCCAATCTGCATGAAAAATGAGAAGCAGAGATTTACAGAAAAGAGCCGCTAACTCAGATACCCTTCTGGCTGAAGCAATGGCCAAAATGAAAACAACATTTAAAGTAAGTTATCATAATTCTACAGTTTCCAAAGGCTCAAACAGTACCTTTTGAAGTGCCTCCAAAACTAAATTCAAGTCCCAAGGAGGAACCAGCTGGATATAAGGAGGCTGTATGTGAAGAATAGCCTGCAAGGTTTGAACTACAGGAATGGCGACCATCTTTCTCTGAAACAGAATCGATATGGCTGAAATTTGTCTCTTAAGAGAGGACAATCTAAAACCCTTAACCAACCCCTCTTGCAGAAAAGACAAGATACTCAGATGTTATTCACATCAAGAAATATATATGTTCCATATCCGATGATAAATCTGGAAAGTAACTGGATTGCGAGCCTGTGTTATGATTTTCACCATATTCTGAAAAGCCTTTGGCCCTCAAAATATTTTATTCAAGAACCATGCCGTCAAAGTCAAATGAGGCAAACTGGGGTGACTAAATGGACCCTGAAGCAACAGATCTGGATGCAGGAGCATATGATATGGAACGTCTGCCAACATGGTCCGAAGAGTTGCGTACCAATGACGGCATGGCCACTCTGGAGCCACTAGAATGACCACCTGTGCCACTGATCGAATCCACTGAATTACCTTTGGTAACATTACCATAGGAGGAAAGATGCATCCCAGCTTGAACACCCAAGGTGCTGTTGTGGCATCCACCAGAGATGCCTGAGGATCCCGGGACAGAGATCTGTACCTTGGAAGCTCATTGTTGAGATGAGAACCCATTAGGTCTATGCCTGGAGATCAGCATCTGGCAACTATTTCTGCAAACACCTGTTAAGAATGGAGGGTTAGTCAGGCAAGATAAAGTCTGGTGACAGCCTAGAGGGCTGGTTTGCATTGACTAGTCATGGTCAGAGGGCTGAGGGTGTGATGCAGCCTTTGGGCAGTGAGGGCAGCCTTGAGGGCTGGTATGCCTTGACTAGTCATGATCTGAAGCAGCCTTGAAGGCTGGTATGCCTTGACCAGTTGTGGCCTGTGGGCCGAATGTGTGATGCAGCCTTTGGGCTGTGGAAGCAGCTTTGAGTGCTGATTTGCCTTTACTAGTTGTGGCCTGAGGGCAGAGGGTGAGATGCAGCCTTTGGGCTGTGGAAGCAGCCTTGAGGGCTGATTTTCCTTTACTAGTTGTGGCCTGAGGGCTGAGGGTGTTAAGAATGCAACAAATCATCCAGATAAGCCAACACATTGATTCCCCCCACTCCTGAGTAGGGGTAACATGTGTGCCATAACCTTTGTAAAAACTCCGGGAGCAGGGGCCAAACCGAATGGCAGAGCCTGAAACTGAAAATGCAGATGCCCCACTGCAAACCGCAGAAGATGCTGATGATCCCTCCATATAGGAATATGGAGATAGGCATCCTTGATATCTATGGAAGACAGAAATTCCTCTTCCTCCATGGAACAAAAGACTGACCTTATTGACTATCTTGAATTTTTCTAAATAGAAATAAGCATTTAACCCCCTAAAGTTGAGAATAGGACGAAAATACCTGTCTGGTTTGTCTACCAAAAGAAGACTGGAGTAGAACCCCAGGCTTTGCTTTAGTACCAGAACCGGAATAACTACTCTGGAGTCGGAAAGTGCAGAAATTGTCTACATAAGAGCCGCCTTTCTGCAACCATCCACAGGGAGAAGAGTGAAAAATAATATTTTTGGAACAGGACCATCCAAATCCAAAATGTAAACCCTGGTTACCATCTGATTTACCCAAAAATCTGGATTGGATTGAATCCAAGTTTCCCAGAATCTTAATAATCGGCCTCCCACCAGAGGACGGGTTCCAGTCCTGTGACAGTCATGTGGATTGACCTGCTGGCTTAGCAACAGGATGACAGGTGCTGGGACACCTCATCACCTAAAAGTGCCTCTTCATGGACCCATAGGCATGCCTTGGAAAGCCCGAAAGCTTCCTCTGCCTTGAGTTCAAAAGAACAAAACCTAGGAGATTTAGGTTTAGGTGTAGTTACAGAAAGAAAAAGGAGGGGGGTTTAACCCCCTATTGTTCCTCAGCACACTGAATAGTACCTGCAACAATATATGAAGACTATATGGTCATTGAAATCAGAGATATTAGTTGCATGCATTTGCAAATACATGGGAAGCTGCTAGGCCATGTCACGGCTTCTCTGTCTCTAGCAGTCCCTAACACTAAGGGGTTCACATCCGGGGTGCAGTGCACCCCGAAAAACGTCCTCCCTGGACCCCCCCAGGGCATCACACGAAAAATGGAAAAAGAGTGACAGTGCAGTGTAAAGTATAGCTGTGTAAGACTAATTAATGAGTGTTGGAAAAAGGGGTTAAAATATATGTGAATTATTACATGAAAAAAATACAAACATAATATGTGATGTAAAAAGCAACTATGTGTATTAAGTGGTGATACCATGAGGGGGCCCAGCCAGACAAGCCCCGGGGGTCTTACGCCCGAATGCTCACCCCAAATGTAAATTATACCAATTATAAGGCCTCATGATAAAGGCACATTTAAATTTTGTCAAATGTAAGGCCTCCTGATAAAGGCACATACATAAATCCATCCACATTGAGAGCCAGCTTACCTGGGAGTCACCCCTGGGAACTCCAACTAGCACTACTAGAACCAGCATGCCCAGTCAAATGTAAGGCCTCCTGATAAAGGCACATACAGTGTGCTGAGGAACAATAGGGGGTTAAACCCCCCTCCTTTTTCTACTTAGTATGACCCCTCCCTTTCATGCACCTGATTAATGCTGCTAGATTGATTGAGCAGCTGCCATTTTTTGTTTGTTTGGTATGAGTGGCATGAAGGAGCCAGCATTAGTGGGGCATGCTGGTTCTAGTAGTGCTAGTTGGAGTTCCCAGGGGTGACTCCCAGGTAAGCTGGCTCTCAATGTGGATGCATTTATGTATGTGCCTTTATCAGGAGGCCTTAGATTTTGACAAAACTTATATGTGCCTTTATCATGAGGCCTTATAATTGGTAAAATTTACATTTGGGGTGAGCGTTCGGGAGTAAGACCCCCGGGGCTGGTCTGGCTGGGCCACCTCATGGCATCACCACTTAATACACATAGTTGCTTTTTACATCACATATTGTGTTTGTATTTTTTTCATGTAATAATTCACATATATTTTAACCCCTTTTTCCAACACTCATTAATTAGTCTTACACAGCTATACTTTACACTGCACTGTCACTCTTTTTCCATTTTTCGTGTGACACCCTGGGGTGGTCCAGGGCTGGACGTTTTTCGGGGTGCACTGCGCCCCGGATGTGAACCCCTTAGTGTTAGGGACTGCTAGAGACAGAGAAGCCGTGACGTGGCCTAGCAGCTTCCCCTGTATTTGCAAATGCATGCAACTAATATCTCTGATTTCTATGACAATATAGTCTTCATATATTGTTGCAGGTACTATTCAGTGTGCTGAGGAACAATATGCAGTTAAACCCCCCTCCCTTTCATGCACCTGATTAGTGCTGCTAGATTGATTGAGCAGCTGCCATTTTTTTGTTTGGTAGTTACAGAAAGTCAAGGACTTTTTCCTCCTGTAACCTGAGAAATCATTTTAGTAAACTCTGGACCAAACAAATAACCTCCTTCAAAAGGCAATGCATCTAAAGCATGCTTGGATTCTATGTCTGCCTTCCATGTTTTAAGCCATAGCGAATGCCTGGTGGAAACAGCCAAGGCTGAAAAATGAGACTGTAACTAAATAGTATCTATTAAGTGTCACCTATATAGGTTAGAGTTTCCGAAATCTGACCAGCTAAGGCGGTAGCTTCAGACACAACCCCTGATTCAAAACCAGTAACCTTCTGATTCAGTCAAGGATTGATGATACCCTTTATCACCCAGGTGCTGGCCAGAATTGGCAGCAGCGATACTCCTGACAAAGTGTATATAGATATAAGTACAGCCTCACTCTTTCTATCCCATAGGATCTTTAGTGGTTACATACTGACTTGTGGGAATAACAGTATTCCTGACCAACCTAGCAATAGGAGTATCCACCATGGGAGGAACTTCCCAAAGCTTGGTACCCTCTTCCAAAAAAGGATAAATACACTTAATTTTTTTCAAAATCCGAAATTTATAATCAGGTTTTAACCAGGCTTTTTTTTTTTTTTTAATAGTTCCTCAAAACGCGAAAATTATGGGAAAACAGATACGTTTCTTCTAACGTTAAACTAAAGAAACAGAACAAGTCTCTGGAATAACTGCTTCCTGTAACTGCAGAGTTTCCCTGACTACATCTATCAATATAGAAACTCCTGAATAAGAGTCACCGTCCGAGTTAGAGGCATCTTCCCAGCCATAATGTAATTCCCCTTCTTCGTGGGAAGAAGTAGCTGTAGCCTCTTCTCCAGGAAAATCTAATGAGGAATGACCTGAACGTCTTAACAGCTGTGGCCCCTGCAGAAGGTATTGTTTTATTTATGGACATTGGCATCTGACATCGTCCCATATTCTGGGGCTACAGTATCTTAGCTCTACCGAAGGAACAGACAAATGAGGAGCTTCAGCACAGGGTATGAATTTTCCTAAAAGTTACGTAATTCACCTATGTTGTCCACCATAAATCTGGCCCAAATTGGCACCAGCAGCTGTTCAGCCGAACTTCCTGATAATGAAACCTCCTGTGAACAGCCAGCACAGAGCGACCCTGGGTCCATACTTTCCAGCAATCTTTTCCCATATTTTATAACGGATGCCTGTTTTTTGTAGCAGTGAATGAATATAAAAAAAAGTGCTAATTAAGACTCTATTCACCCATCTGTTAAACGCAAAAAAACTCCTGGGCTCTTACAAGACCAAATTCTTTGCAAACACCAAAAGGTAAATAAATCTCACAACCCTGTATTTTACTGCCTAAATTTCTGAGAAGACAGTGCAGTAAAAAATGCTTGTATATCTATAAGCCCAAAAAACACCAGGTTAAATACATAAAAGTAATAGTCATAGTTCACTGCTTAACTTGTCAGCCTCTATCACCCTGTGAGCTCCTCCACACAGACTTCAGCCATTCTTATGCCTGGCTTTGCATCAGTTTGAACTACTTATAATAAATACCTGGGGGAAGGCGTGGTCAGCCACAGCATCCTGCTCACTCAGGACACCTGTATAATCATAGCTTCTGGCGTTCCCTGGAGACTACCCACAGCCTGACCTGATGACATCACCGGGTGCGCGACTACATGTGCAGCAGCATCGTGTCCTGGTATGCAGCAAGCCCCTCTCTCCTCAAAGCCAGCAGCATGTTGCTGCTCTGTAACCCGTCCGACAGGCCAAGGAAGTTACTGGGGAATGAAATCGGCGTGGTGCTGTGTAAGTCCGTGGAGGTGTGAGACAAGCTGGATCTACAGTGCATGTGAGTAATACAAGCCCGGCCAATCTGCTCAAAAGCAGTGTGCCAGGAAGCAGTACATAATGGCAATACGATTTTTACACTTTCTGTAACAAGTTACCTTCTTTTTGCCATCGGGCCCCTCAGATGTGTATCTGGCATGGAGACCCAGGGACTCTAAAGACAGCCCCTGATTCACTAAACTACAGAGTGAGATGCAGGGTTCACACAGACCTCTAACCTATATAACTCCCACTCTGTTAGTTGTTGTCTGTCACCAGGAACTTAGCACCCAAACAAAAACATCAAAATAAAGAAATAAAACCTAACTAAAAGCAAGGACCTAGCCAGTGCCTTACTTCAAGGTACTAAAATCAAGACTGAGCTTATGGTGGAAGGGGAGGGGTTATATAAGGGGTGGGAGCCAGTTTCAACTAGCTAGTGTCCGACTCCACCCTTCATTCGCCAGATGGATGAAAAAGGAATGGAAACTGTAATAATAATCTTGGAGTATAATTCTTCGACGACATAGCTGCCCGTTAAGAAGGGATTTATAGAAATTCGACTCCTAAGGGAGTAAAAAAAAAAAAAAAAAAAAAAAAATTCCTGCTCCTGTGCAATGTCCTCCATGATTGTCTCATGGTGTTTGAATACTGAACTGTTCAAGAGACACAAACTGTCATCCCAAGTGCTGCCAAACATCACTGGCAGGTGGTGTGGCTCCCATATTTGAATAGTGAGGGAAGGAAATGTGTAACTACAGAGGTGAGAGGAAAATGTGCTATTACACAGGTGAGCGAGGGAAATGTCAAATGTGTTACTATAGGGTGAAAGAAGGGAATGTGTAGTACACACGTGAGGTAGGGTAATGTCTTACTATAGCAGTGATGCTTACTACTACAGAGATGAAGGATTAATGTGTTACTGGAGTGGTGAGATGGAAACAGAAAATATCTAAGGTCTGCCCGGGTGAAACGGTACATCAGTATAAAATATATATATACCAAGAAATAAGAGGTGGCACTCAGACGACTGTACAATAAATCCACACGGAGCCTGTGTGTGATCAAAATTTCTACGAGAGAGAGACAGTATATATATATATATATATATATATATATACACACACACACACACACACACACACACATACTGTATATGTATATATATAAATATATTATACTAAAGCAAAGGACGACACTCCTGGATTTTTTCTAATATGTAAGCTTGTATTCTATAACATCAGAAATACATCAAAGTTTGGGTGCTAAACACCTTTTTCAAGATACAGTAAAAGGTATCAAAAAGACATCTCACCTACAGCAATAGTTTCAAACACTTATGCCTCTTAGATAGAAGACATCCGTGCTATTGGCATTGTCTTGTGGAACAGATGACAGGATGCCCACTGATGACGTCACACCCTTCTTTGGAAGCCCATGACACGCTCCCGCAGTAGGGAGTGGCTACTCACTGCACAGCAACAGGATACGCAGCCCGGACTCCCATCCACAGTAATGCTGTGTCGAAACCGGATAATTGGCTGAGACAGAATCGGTTTAAAATTAAATCTGCGCAACGCCATTTTGCGAATGGCAATGAGATGCCATTTTGCGACTGGCCACCCAGTGCCATTTTAGTGAATCTCGCCCATTATAAGTACATACGGCGATGCTATTATTTAGCATCGTGCAATTCCCACGCAATAGAAAGATGTTAAAAGTCCTCATCACATAAAATACAGACAGTCACTAAAACATATAAAATGATCAACCCTGCAAAACACGTACCATGGTGTACTCCACAAACACGTAGTCGCACAATGCTAACTAGCATCTTTTTTCAATACCCCAATACTTACACACTTACATAAAAAGACTGTACCTTGGGTCTGTATAATTTATTTGCACTAATTGTATTTAGATCACAGCATGTAACTATCTGTTGTTATGTTGAATAATAACTTTTTGTGCTTGGGAACCACAAAAATCAAAGTCTGAAAGCAATTATTTCTTGTGTGACTCATAACGCTAAACAGCGACAATTTTTAGAGTGTATAGGTAGGTAGGAATTGATAGTTGGGGGCTCGCAGTGTGAAATCACGCTACCGGTCACTATGTAACACTCGGTCAGCGATCTCTCAGCAAAAGGGTTGAGGCACCATAGCAGGAAAGAACGCATTGTGCCTTTGAAAATCTGCTACCACTTTGTTGCTGAGAGTCCGCTACCTGTTATTGTGTGGTTCAAGGAGCACTGATTAGAACCCAGGGACAAGGGAGGAAAAAGTTTGTTTTCCTTCGTTGATAGAATTTTATGTTAAAAGGGGAAGTCGCACAATAAGCGTAAGGGTAATAATACGTTTTGTGTAGTAGTTGCATTATTGTGTATGCGAACTAGTCGCACAATAGCGTATACGTATTTCCTGTATTGCTGCCACGTGTTTCAAACAAAGCCGTTGAGATTGCATTGTGATATTGATAGATAGCATTGTTGTAAATATCTTGATCAGTGTTGCCATAATCTGGGAAAACGTGTATTTTTCTGCGCAGGAAAAGGGTGTGTAACAGTGAACATTTGTTGGTAGGGGTAACATGTTCCCTAGTCAAGGGTATCGTATGACCCTTAAGTGCTAGGTGCCTGGTGTCGGCCTAGTGGCTCGGTAGTAGATACCGGAGTCTATACACATAAGTAGGTGTAGTTGTTGTCCTTGTTGTAGGTATCGGCTCTCAGTGTGATTGCAGTATTCAGTGATCAGTTAGAGTTATTTGAGCATTGTAATTGAACGGCACAGTTGTGGCAAATTGTGATTGTGAAATGAGTAGAGGGTGGACAAAATCACTGAAAAGGGTACGTGTTATTGAAATGCCTAAATGCTAGCAATTGAAAGGTAGTCAAAAAGGGATTAGGTGCATGGAAGCAGCCTGGTTATTCTTCCATAGGTGTGTGGACGCATCCTGTTAATATCGTCCACATGTAAGTGAAAGTAGCCTTGACGTTCTTTCACCGGTCTAAATCTCTATTGAAAAGCTTAGGGTTATTTTCCCAGAAATGCGAGCCAAGCAAACGGTAGAGATGTTAAATGATGTGCTGCTGTTGGAAGCACCGCTTAGGTCGGGACGGCATATAATACATACTAGGTACGGTGCTTATGCAACTAGGTACTGTGATGTATGGTTTAAAATGATGAGGAAGAGTGTTAGACCGTTCCCCAGAATTGGCAGCTTTGATAAGGAGGTATTGAACAATGTCCGAGATAGCATCTGTATGGTGCACTCTCGAATGAAAAAGATAAAATATAACGAGTGTTTAAAGTTGTGGCAGTATGAGGGGGATGCGTGGCTTAAAAGTGTGCACGCAAAGCAAACTAGTGTCACGAGCACAATACAGGAGAGTGCACATGCGGCACTAAACTGCGGTGCGTGCGCGCCTCAGAATAGCGCGCACGCACTGCAAGGTAGCATTGTGGGAGGTATTGCCAGTGGTTCATGCACACCACCACTGCCCTATGCAGATGGTGGTGGAGGTACAGTCGATGTAAAAACCCATAAAAATTTAACAAGTAACTTGTACCCTCTCTTGAGGAATCACAAAGAAAATGTTTATGATGCGTATGATGAACCTGTTGTTATGTCTGCCATTTCTCATGCTGTAAACATGTTAGATGCTCCATCACAACAAACACGAGTGGTGGCCCCATCTTCATCAGTGATAGTACAGGAAGTGTTAACATCCACTGCACGCATAGAGGAAGTTGTTAACCATATACGTAGCAGGAATAGACTAAATCTCCAGCCAGGTTACAAGGTCAAAGGCAGCAGTGCGGCAGGTCTGCATCCCATCCGGACAATAACTGTTCCAAATGGGAATGCACGTGCGAACAGTGTAGTGCCCACAAGGGAGGTAGCAATGCATTGTCCTTGGACAAGAGCTGAGCTAAATTCCATTATAAATGATTTCCCTGACCCTAAAAAGGAAATAGCGAAATTGCAAAGATTTTTGAAAAATTTGGGTAATGCTCACGAGCCAACCAATAAAGATTGGCGAGTGGTGTTAAGGGCGTGCCTTCCACACAATATCGATGTAAAAACGTTTATCAAAGATTGCGTATTGGATGGAGATGGTCCCTTAACAGACGAGGGTAACCAAGGTAACATTACCCACATAATAACTTAATTGGGTGTATATTTTCCAGTAGTAGTTAACTGGAGTAAAATTTTCACCATAAAACAAAGAGTGAATCTGCAGAGGATTACTGTAACCAAGCTCTGCAGGCTATCACCTAGTACACTGGGATAGAGGATATTAAAGATAGAACTCATCACAGGGGAATGATCATCACAGTACTTATGGATGGTCTAAAAGACAATCTAAAGATCCGAGTTCAGACCTCACAACCTGGCTGGAGAGGAATTACTGTAGACACACTCATGGAATCTGCTATTGAACATGATAAAAACATCCTCAAAAAGAGAGAACCAGAGCGAGGAGCTAATGGCTGTTAGTATTTAAGCTCTAGAAGGAATGAATGTAACATCACAGCCACCAGACACACATGCACCTGCACAGCTACATGCCCTCACCAATCCTGCACCACCACAAATACAACCCTACCCACTTATCACACACAGCCACAAAACACACACTATCCACAACCACCATATTAGCCTCAAAATCCTTATCCACACCCACAATCTTACTCTTACCACCCACCCCACTCACGAAGGTGCTTTAACTGCAACCAAGTGGGACACATAAGTAGAAACTGTAAGGTGAAGAAGGTAGGACTCCCTAACCAGGGAGTACCTGGATATCAACATAAGGCATATACTCAGAGTACAGGAAATTTCCAACAGTCACCAGCTCCAATTGTGGCCTTAAATGCTGTATTGGAGAGTGAAAGTCAATGCTAGGGGTCAGGTCATACCTGTAGTCTACAGATAGTCAGGTTAACAGGAAGAACCGGTGATGATGGTTGATGTAGCTAGTACTAAATATCCTTTTCTTGTAGACACAGGGGCAACCAAATCAGTGATAAAATCTCCCGCTAATTTACAGGTGACCAGCGAGACAGTACCAGCAATGGGTGTAACGGGTAAAGTGCAACATTATCCTGTAACTAAATCCACAGAGGTTACTATCGGGCCATTACATATCAGGCATTCTTTTCTCCTGGCAACAGCGGCTCCTACTAACCTACTGGTAAGGGATTTGTTATGTAAAATGGGATGTGTCATATATTGTACCCCTGATGGTATATTTCTAGATATCCCAGAGAGAGTTGCGCATGAGGTGAGGGATATATTGGACACTCCCCAAAGGATAATGTATCACTCTACAGGTTCAGGTAAAAATATCTCTCAGGTAGATCAAATGTTATCCCAAATTCCAGATTCACTTTGGACCAAGAATGGACAGGACACTGGATTAATGGCAAATGTAGCTCCCGTAATGGTAAATCCAAAAAGTAGTAGGCAAGCTCCAAAAATTCCCCAGTACCCATTAAAACAGGAGGTAGAGTTAGTGGTTTATCCCATAATTGAGCGGTTATTACAGCAGGGAATTTTAGTCCGTACAGCAAGTGTAGCCAACAGTCCCATCTTTCCTGTGAAGAAGAGTGGTGGAAGGAGGCTGGTACAAGACCTTAGAGGGGTGAATAAGGTAGTAGAGAGCCAAAATCCCGTAGTGCCAAATCCAGCTGTCATTCTTATGGAGATCCCACCAAATGCACTGTCATTGACCTCTGCTCTGCTTTCTTCTCTGTATCTCTTCATCCTGACTGTCAGTACCTATTTGCTTTTACATACAGGGGTGTACAATACACATGGACACAATTTCCCCAGGGTTTCATAGACAGCCCCAGTATCTTCTCCCAGGCCTTTCATGACTGTTTACAATCTTTTCAACCTGCCAATGGATCTGTTCTAATACAATATGTGGACGATTTATTGTTATGTTCTGATTCGTTTATGTCATGTTTAAATGATACTAAACTTTAATTGCTTCATCTCTCGCAAACAGGACACAAGGTTGCAAAGGACAAACTGCAGCCAAGCCAGTCCAGGTTTAAATACTTGGGACATTGCCTAACCAAGGGGTTACAACATCTGACAAATGACAGAATCCAAGCCATACAGACCATGACACTGCCAAAGAACCAACAGCAAATTTGTACCTTCTTGGGAATGTGTGGATACTGCAGAATGTGGATCCCAGGTTTTTCTATTTTGGCCTTGCCATTACAGGCCTTAGTCTCTTCCTCAAAGCCCGATCGTGTCATACACACAGAGGAATCGGAGCAGGCATCCTTAATCTTAAGGATAGTCTGACAAGAGCACCTGCAATGGGAATACCCGATTATGAAAAATCTTTTGAATTGTACGGAAGCTAATGGTTGTGCAGCAGGTATCCTCACACAAAAACTTGGTGATGCCAGTAGACCCGTAGCATACTACAGTGCACAACTGGACACTGTGGCAAGATTACTCCCAACGTTTAAGAAGTGTAGCAGCAACTGATCTATTGGTCAGTAAGAGTGAGGATGTGGTATTAGGCCATGATATGATTGTCTATACTCCCCATGCTGTATCTGCTCTGCTAAACTCTGCCCAATCCAGACATGTCTCCTCAGCTGGGTTCACAAAATAGGAACTAACCCTAATAGCACTTGCAAACATCACCATCAAAAGGTGCAGTACATTAAATCCAGCAACGTATTTACCATATGTGCAACAGGATGCACAAAGGGTGGAGAGAGGTGAGTCGCTGACGAAAGGCGAGTTCTGCAGGTATATTGATGCACATGATTGTATGGAATATCTGCATCAAACCTTTACTGCAAGACCTGACATACTGGATACACCTTTAGAAAATGTAGATGTGACATTTTACATGGATGGGAGTTGTCATAGACAGACTGACACTGGAGAGTTATGTACAGGTTATGCTGTGGTAAATGACGAGGACGTTATAGTAGCCGAACCTTTAGGCCCACCACACTCGGCCCAAGTGGCGGAACTGGTGGCATTAAGGAGAGCGTGTGAGTTAGCAAAAGGTAAATCTGCTAATATCTACACTGACTCTAGGTACGCCTTCGGGGTGGTTTATAATTTCGATGCTCTATGGCGTCTGAGAAATTTTATGACATCAGCAGGCACACCAATTGCACATTCCAGACATATGAAAGGACTACTGACAGCAATCCAATTGCCTAAGGCAGTGGCAGTAATTAAGTGTAAAGTCCATACATGTGAGGATGATCCGGTGTCACTGGGCAACAACAGGGCAGACAAAGCTGCAAAATGGGCAGCAGGGTTAAAAATGAATGTACCAACTGAACAAATGATGACTTTTCAAATGATTGACATGCTGAAATTAACTGAGGTGCAAAACTTGTGTTCCATTCAGGAAAAGGCAGTCTGGAAGTCCAAGGGATGTGGGCAAGAGTCCTCTGGAGAGATGGACAAGGTAAGCCAGTGGCTCCCAAGGCATACTACCCAAGCCTGGCAGCGCATGGTCTGACTCACTTGGGAAAGCAAGGTATGTGCAATTGGTGAGAGCATACTGGTGTGCACCGGGTTTTTCTTCTCAAGCAGAAAAGAGAGCAATGTCCTGTCTGACCTGCTTGAGAAAAAACATTGGGAAAATGATCCCTACCAAACCATCCCACATTCCTCCGACGACGGACCTTTTCAGGTAATAAAAATTGACTTCATCCAATTACCACCCTGCAGGAATCTCAAGTATGTATTAGTGTGCACTGATGTGCTTTCTAGTTGGGTTGAGGCATAACCAGCTGCCACTAATATTGCTGCGTTTACTGCCAAGAAAATTGTTCAGGAGTTTGTATGCAGATACAGTATCCCTAGAATTATTGAGAGTGATAGGCGTACTCATTTCACAGGTGATGTTTTCCAAAATATGTGTAAGCTGATGGTCATTAATAGTAGACTTCATACCCCCTACCGAACGCAAGCCAGTGCCAAGGCAGAGAGGATGAACGGGACTATTAAAATCAAATTAAGTAAAATCATGTCGGAAATTGGACTGGGTTATCCAGAAGCACTACCACTTGTCCTTCATAGTAGCAGGACAACTCCTAGACCCCCTCTCAATCTGTCCCCCTTTGAAATCCTGTTTGGTAGACAACCTCATTTGATTATTAGCCCGCAGGAGGACTTGAAAAGTAACAACAAAGTAACTGTAAGGCATCTTATAACAATGAGTAAACAGTTAAAACAGCAACAGCAGAAACTTAAATTGTTGTCACATGATATGCCTGAAACAAACTGTCATGATGTTGAACCTGGAGAATTTGTTATGATCAGAAATTTCTTCAGGTTGTTTGATCGGTGGGAAGGTCCATTTCAGGTGTTACTGACGAGTACTTCATTGAAGGTGGCGGAGAGATACCTGGGTCCATTCCACTCACTGTAAGAAGGTCAACCAACCGGTGGAGAAATAAGGCGGAATTGAGACAGATAATGTAGACCTGTCAATTGTGAGTCTGTTCCGGGAAGGATAAAGGTTACAGTGAGATACCTGAGCTAAAGAAATTTGTAGATCAGTGTTTTCAGCAGTGGATTGGTCTGCTTTGGTTATCTTTGTGTTTTCTCCCAGAGTCCTCATTATCTTGGGTTGTTTCAGGATCTCTAGTTTCTGTGACGGAGGACAGAGGACGGAGAGGGGAGTTGATGGTGATAACAATGGGGTGGAGTTGGGAGAAGGAGCAATACAGTCACAAGGGTGGTATCTGACCAAACCCAGTACAGTAATTGTAAAGAGATCTGCTATTCTGGATACTCAGAGACAGTGTGAAGGTCTATCGTCTGAGGATTATTGTATGTGTGAGTTTTGTGGGTCCGTAGTCAAAGAGAGATGCATCCAACAGTGCCAACTTAAGTATAACCAGTATTGGGGTAGTGTTCCCTCTAGCTTCGGCGGGAGGCAGGGCGCCGGAGCTAGAGAGGGCATGCCCGTGCGCGCGCCATAGGCGCGCGTGACAGAGAAGGGGGCATGGTCATCGGAAAAGGGGGCATGTCTATAAGACGCGTCCCCTTTTCGTCACTCTTGGGGGCGTGCCCGGCACTTACGGACACGCCGGGCAGCCCCCAAGCCCTGCAGACAGGGAGAATAGATGCCGGGCGCATGCGCCCGGCATCTATTCTCCGGCGGTGACCGGGTCACCGCATGTTTCTCCACCCGCGGGACACTCCTGGAGGGCAGGGTGCTTTTTGCCCTCCAGAAGGAGGGCAGGGCGCCGCGCCCCGCTAAAACAGCCTAGCGGGAACGCTATTGGGGTGGGTATCCTTTAGAGGATTATCATACTATGGTGGGCAAAGTTTTAAACCAAACAGACTGTTGGGTGTGCTCTCACGTGCCCCAAGGACAGCATAATGTAGGAATAGTGCCATTTCCATTAAATGTCTCTGAGATTTTAGAACAACAAAAAAAGGGAAGACACTGTATGGAAAATTTCTTAACACAAACCACCCCATTTTAAACTCCACCAGTACCAGGTAGATAAAACACTTATATTTGAACATCACAAACTCCAATAAACCAGGAAGTTGGGAGGTGACTGGGAATAACCAGACGATGACCTTCTCACTAAGAGCTGATCATGAGCCTATGAATTATGAACTGTTACGCATAATTAGGTTGGGTGGAAGACACTTTCGGTATAAATATACACTAGGTAACACCAAAGAAATGGTTGGCAGAATACCAGAAGGGTTGGGTTATACAACCAGAAACGTGTAATAGCCAGATGGGAGAACCTGAGATAGGATCATTTGTTAGGGAAATGTGCTGGATGATTATGATGCATTCTATTCCTTATGTTCTCCCCAATGATGTATATTTAATATGTCGAAGGAAAGCGTACAAGTGGCTCTCTCCGAGTTCCGAAGGTTTGTGTTATCTGGTAAGAGTACTTCCAGAGGTTATGACCCTTACCCATGGTGAAATGCTTGGTATTCATAAAAACACACCATCACCATATCTTCACACACAATATGAACACAGAGACAAAAGAAATATGATACCTGGTGACATGCATAAAGCCACACAGTTAATTAGTGAGACAACTGGCTTTCAAGTTTTGGTAGCATTGGATCCCACCAGGATCGCTCAGGGTACACTAAATTTTACATATATCCAAGATCTTGCTAAATTAATAGATATCATCACCGAGATGTATGATGACACATTCAGGTACACAGGTAAGGAGTTGCAAGCTTACAAGAAAGAACTCATGCAACATAGACTAGTTCTAAATTATTTAACAGCTGTCACTGGAGTTTATTGCGTAACTTTGGCCACCCAATTTGGTGTAAAATGTTGCACTTACATTACAAACGATACCAGCGATCCCAAGGAGGTGATAGACCGGAAGATGGATGAAATTCTGCAGTTAAAATGGGAATTTTGAAAGAACCATAATGCTTCAGAAGGTAGAGGAATGGGTTTTTTGGTTGAACCCAGTGAAATGGTTCTCAGGTCTAGGAGAGTGGGTCCAGGAAATGATTGCGAGCATAAGTTAACTCCTGAGCCTTATATTGGTTGTCATCTTAGTAATTGGCATACGTGTCAGGTGTGTTCCTACTGTGTTGAAATGTGGAAAGTGTAAAGATAAGGTGAATCAAAGGAATGAAATTATGATGGTGGCCAGTAATAACAATATGAACACTGATGTAAATGTAGGACTGAATTACAACCCTGAACTAGAAGGTACCGTCATATGATGTATAAGATTTAGATATGCATGAAATGTATTATGAAATGTTAATTTTAGAAATCCTAAATAACGTAAGTCCCTATTCCCCCTGAAGACTTCCATTATATGATTGGTGCAATCCCACATCTTTCCCATGATCTCCCAAGATCCGCGGTGTGCGTATAAGGGTAGTTTTATGTCCCCTCCAAGAGACACATTATTGATGGTTTAAGAACCACCTTGTGCCATCCCATAATATAACATTAAATTATATGTCATAATGTAAGCCTAAATTAATTTTAAAATCAGAGTATGATAGCATGTTTGCTATCAAAGGGTGGACTGTCGAAGCCGGATAATTGGCTGAGACAGAATCGGTTTAAAATTAAAACTGCATAACGCCATTTTGCGAATGGCAATGAGACACCATTTTGCGACTGGCTGCCCAACACCTTTTTAGAGAATCTCGCCCATTATAAGTACATATGGCGATGCTATTATTTAGCGTTGTGTGATTCCCATGCAATAGAAAGATGTTAAAAGTCCTCATCATATAAATACAGACAGTCACTAAAACACATAAAATGATCAACCCTGCAAAACATGTACCATGGTGTACTCCACAAACACGTAGTCGCACAAAGCTAACTAGCGTCTTTTCTCAATACTTACACACAGCACACCTACATAAAAAGGTTCCCTAGCATTAAAGTGTGATATTCAAGGTTTATTCAGTATTAGTAATGTTGTGAAATAAATGTTATTTGATAATTAAGGTTTAGTACATGGTAAGCAGACAGTGCATGGTGTCAATCTAAACCACTCTGTCTCTGCAGATTTCCGGTATCATCAGTGAGGAGATCGCAACATGTGTCTGAAAACTATGGATCAGAGAGTTAAAACATTAAAATGTACCCTCAAATGTAGCCAGCTTAGATTTATTATGCAGCAGTAAAAAGGACACAAAGAGCTGTTGGAGGCCGGACTGTGACCATACGAACTGACCTATGAACTATACTGTAACAGAAGGTCCAGGAAGACGAACCAATGGAATCATGCAAACCTGTTCTATTGTATTGACTATCTCTGTAAGGGTATATATGTGAGCTCTCTGAAACTGGATATCAGTCTTCTTGCTTTGCTGTTGACGGAGATTTCTTCTTTGATGCCGGGCTCTGGGTCTAGAGCGCATGCATATGCAACGACTGTACCTTGGGTCTGTATAATTAATCTGCGCTAATTGAATTTAGATCACAGTGTGTAACTATCTGTTTTTATGTTGAATAATAACTTTTTGTGCTTTGGAACCACAATCAAAGTCTGAAAGCAATTATTTCTTGTCCGACTCAAACGCTAAACAGCGACAATTTTTAGAGTGTATAGGTAGGTAGGAATCGATAGCTATGTCAACAAACAAAAGAAAAAAACTTTAAATCAATACATTACAGGGACTATAAACCAACACCATTTAAAAATAACAGATAAATAATAGACATGACAATAATAATAATTCATGTTACTGAAGCAAAAATAATAAATTTTGTTAATGATAAACAATAAGGCATTAGACTAAACTATTCCAGCAAATTTTCTCATTGAGGCCCTTAGGAGAAACGGTATCCAGTCTCATTATCCACTTTGTTTCCAAATTTAATAAATCCTTTTTACGATCACCTCCACGGCAACGCTCTGGGACATGATCAATGATCATGTAGCTCAGTCTAGCCAGACTGTATCCACGTGACAAAACATGTTTAGCGACAGGTTGGTCACTAAAATTTTTAGAAAGGGCTAAACGTATGGCCGAACAAAGGAGTGCCATACGTTTCTTGAATTGTCTGAACGCTTTCCCCACATAATATAGTACGCAAGGGCAAATGATCATGTAGACAAAGGTGGTACTGGTGGATGAAACCAGGTACACCAGCTTATATATAGCATTCTCGCTAGGCTGTTTCAGCCTTCGGGTTCTGTCCCCCACCCACGGGTTCACAGTGTCTCGCGGGTGGGGAAAACGGCAGAGCAGAGGTCAATGCCAGCATCTACTCACAGTGACCGCGGCACTTGGGGACTGCCCGGCATGTCCGTAAGTACCAGGCACACCCCCAAGTGTGACTATAAATGGGACGCATCATAAATACACACCCCCTTTTCATTGGCTACACCCACTTTTTGGGTGCACACAAAAGTGCCTTAGTTCTAGGTCCGGCAACCTAGAGTGAAATATATATATACATTTTCCATAGACAAAAAACCTTATGGTTTCACATGTCCCATTAAGGCTGCTTAGACATGATCTGAAATTAAACAAAACCTATGGAATTTCTGCCACTCAAACTTCAAAAAGCAATGAAATTATGATCATTAAGGCTAACGCCTTAATGGATGTGTTCCTTGCATAATACAGATATGGTATGCCATGACACCATGTGGTTAACTTCAAATTCAGCACTCTCACAGAGTGAAATTGCTGTCACTCACAAAATGGTGGAGCTGCTAATTCACAGAATTGTGTGCTCATTGGAATCCACACATGCATCACCCCTGACCACTAGCCAGCCCAGGCCGGGGATCCTTGAGGAGCTGAGAAAACCCCCCCCCCCAATAAAGGGGTAGCCTCCAGCACCCCTGGGCGGTGGGTGCTGGGTTATGTAGTGTAGTGCATATGTAAATATAAATATTGCCTTTTGCAGTAGTACTACAGGTCCCAGCAGGCATCCCCACACACTGGTACTTGGAGAACCACTAGTACCAGCCAGTGGGGCATTAAGGGCCTGCTGGTACCCATAGTACCCCTGCAAAATAAATATAAAAATAAAGTTTTTAAAATGATTTTATTTAGCTGCTCCTTCACCTGGGGGAGCGGCAGCCTTTAAGCTTTTTCATGGCTACTGCTTCCCCCAGGACTTCTACAATGTCTTCTCCTGGATAGCGGCGGCCTTTCAGCTCTTTTGTATGGCCACCGCCCATCCAGGGCTTCCACCACGGCGTCTAATGTCTATGGCAGATTTTCTCCGCTGCCTCCCGACCGACGGACTGTGAACGGCCGGACCTCGCGCTGGCTGTATATAAGCCAGCAGAGGTGGGCGGGGCGATGACATCGTGAGCCGTGATTGACTCGTGGCGGCCATCTTTGAATTTCAAAAACGGCGCTGAGGCGCCATTTTTTTTTTTTTTTTTTAAAGGGCACGCTCGGTTCTCACCATTGAAGTCAATGGTGAGAACAGCTCATTGGCCGAGAGGCGGAAGGCTTGCCTCTCTCAGCCAATGAGCACTCCGCACCGGGAATTCTGAACTGAAATGCCGGGCGGAGCTGTCATTCGGGTAGTAGTGTTCTCTAAGAACACTACATGTCCGTTTCTTCATTGCTTTGAAGAGGACAGAACCACGCATAGGACGGGAGTATGGAATTTTTATTACAGGTAATCTATTGGATTGTCTACTGGAGAAGAGGATAGAATGGCTTCAGGGTATGTATATACGCATTTTCTCCCCCTGTATTTCTAGAACCAGGGCCAGCTCAGAGCCCAGTGCAGGTGTCACTGAATATGGGGTTCCCCTATGTCATTTGTCCCCCGTATTTTGGGAAGCAGGACTGGTTCTGGAAAGCCTGGTGCTGGTTGTGCTTAAAATGGGGGACCCCTATGTCGTTTGCTCCCTGTATTTAGCACAACCAGTACTGGATCTCCAAAGCCCGATGCTGGTTGTTTTTTGGGGGTGGGGCCATGCCATTTTTTTTAGATGTTTTTTTTTTTAAAAACACAGGCAGCCAGTCCTAGTTGTGCTTAAAC
This sequence comes from Taudactylus pleione, assembly GCA_031769625.1. Taxonomy (NCBI): domain Eukaryota; kingdom Metazoa; phylum Chordata; class Amphibia; order Anura; family Myobatrachidae; genus Taudactylus; species Taudactylus pleione. The sequence continues at coordinate 10,057,821 of JAUIMM010000759.1, forward strand.
ACAGGGGACAAATTACATAGGGGTCCCCTGTATTTAAGCACAACCAGCACTAGGCTAGTCAGAACCAGCCCTGGTTTGCCAAAATACGGTGGACAAATCATGTAGGGGTCCCCTGTAAGTTGCACAACCAACACTGGGCTCTGATCCGGTCTTGGTTCAGGAAACACAGGGGAAAAAAAAAATGAGTAGGGTCCCCCTGTATTCTCCAGAACCAGCACCGAACTATTTCTAACGGGGGCTGATGCCACAGCCAGGAGAGCCCATTCATCGAGCCCCCCAGCTGCAGCATCAACCCTCACTGCTAGTCAGTCCAGGCCAGGGATCCCTGAGGAGTTTGGGACCCCCCAATAAAGGGGTCCCCCTCTCTAGGGCACCCCAGACCTAGGCCCACAGCCCGGGGCTATCCCCAGCACTCCTGGGAGGTAGGTGCCAGGTTAATTGTGTGATGTGGTGCATTTTAAAGAATATTTTCTTTGGCAGGTGAACTATAGGTCCCAGCACGTATCCCCCTGTGTACTGGTACTTGGAAAATCACAAGTACCAGCATGCTATCATTAGGGCCCAATGCCACCTGTAGTCCACCTTTAAAAAAATTATTAAAATAACACAAAAAAACTTTAATATTAAACTTTAACCAGGGCTTTGGCAACTTGGCCTGGTAGGCGCCAACCCACCAGGGTTCAGATGTTTTCGCCTGGTGGATGCCAAACTGCCAGGGCTTTGGCGTATTCACCTGGTGGGTACCAACCTACCAGGGCTTCGGCGTCTTCACCTAGTAGGCGGCAGCCTGTGTCAGCTTTTACTTGCCCACTGCTCACTAGGACTTCCGGCGTCTTCGCCTGGTAGGCACCAACCCGCTAGGGATTCGGTGACTTCGCCTGGCGGGCATCATCGCACCAGGGCTTCAGCATCTTCACCTAGTGGGCGACAGCCTGTGTCAGCTCTTTTTCGTGACTGCCGCCCACTAGGACTTAAGGCGTCTTCGCCTGGTGGGTTCCAACCTACCAGGGCTTTGGCGTCTTCACCTGGAGGGCCCCAAAAGCATGTACCCTGGCACAATAGCTACCTAATAAAACAAACCCCGTCTAAATTCGCCACCTACTCTGAGTTTTGCCTTCCCAAAAAAATCCCCATAGACTACAGAAGAAAAGTTGTCCTAATTGAGAATGTCAGAAAAATGTGACATTTGGAACTTTAGATTACTCCCAAATCCTAATCTTTTACGTTTTTGCCCTGAAATTTGGCATGCAGCACCCAGTGACAGTTCTACATGGTCACGCCAGATCCATACCTCTAATAGCTTTTGAGGTGCAGCCCCTAGAACACCCTGCTCCCCCTTCAGAATTCTCTATGGAGAAATCCGTTTTTTCAGATGCAGCCTTAATATTAGGGCATGATTGTGTCTATATTACACACACATATACAGTCAGGTGCATAAATATTGGGACATTGACAGAATCTTCATATTATAGCCTCTATTCACCACCACAATGGCTTTGAAATGAAACAAACAAGATGTGCTTTAACTGCAGACTTTCTGATTTAATTTGAGGGTAATTACATCCAAATCAGGTGAACGGTGTAGGAATTACAACGGTTTCTATATGTGCCTCCCACTTTTTAAGGGGCCAAAAGTAAAGGGACTATCAACGCAAAAGCTATTTCGTGGACAGGTGTGGGCTATTCCCTCGTTATTTCATTATCAATTAAGCAGGTAAAAGGTCTGGAGTTGATTCTAGGTGTGACATTTGCACTTGGAATCAGGTGCTGTCGACTCTCAATATGAGATCCAAAAGAGCTGTCACTATCAGTGAAGCAAGCCATCATTAGGCTGAAAAATTAAAACAAACCCATCAGAGAGATAGCAAAAACATTAGGTGTGGCCAAATCAACTGTTTGGAACATTCTTAAAAGAAAGAATGCACCAGAGAGCTCAGCAACACCAAAAGACCAGGAACACCATGGAAAACAACTGTGGTGGATGACAGAAGAATTATTTCCCTGGTGAAGAAAAATCCCTTCACAACAGTTGGCCAAATCAAGAACACTCTCCAGGAGGTAGGTGTATATGTGTCAAAGTCAACAACCAAGAGAAGACTTCACAAGAGTGAATATAGAGGGTTCCCCACAAAATGTAAACCATAGGTGAGCCACAAAAACACAACATCCTATGGACAGATGAGACAAAGATCAACTTGTACCAGAGTGATGGGAAGGGACGAGTATGGAGAAGGAAAGACTGCTCATGATCCAAAACATACCACCTCCTCAGTGAAGCATGGTGGTGGTAGTGTCATGGCGTGGGCATGTATGGCTGCCAATGGAATTGGTTCCCTTGTATTTATTGATGATGTGACTGCTGACAAAAGCAGCAGAATGAATTCTGAAGTGTTTCGGGCAATATTATATGCTCATATTCAGTCAAATGCTTCAGAACTCATTGGACGGCGCTTCACAGTGCAGATGGACAATGACCTGAAGCATACTGCAAAAGCAACCAAAGAGTTTTTTAAGGCTAAAAAGTGGAATGTTATCCAATGGCCAAGTCAATCCCCTGACCTGAATCCAATTGAGCATGCATTTCACTTGATGAAGACAAAACTGAAGGGAAAATGCCCCAAGAACAAGCAGGAACTGAAGACATTTGCAGTAGAGGCCTGGCAGAGCATCACCAGGGATGAAACCCAGCGTCTGGTGATGTCTATGCGTTCCAGACTTCAGGCTGTTGCAAATCCTTTGCAGGCAATTACAAAGTATTAAAAAGTGAAAGTTAGATTTAGTTTGTCCCATTACTTCTGGCCCCTTAAAAAGTGGAAGGCACATATAGAATCCGTCATAATTCCTACACCGTTCACCTGATTTGGATGTAATTACCCTTAAATTGAATCTGAAAGTCTGCAGTTAAACCACATCTTGTTTGTTCATTTCAAAGCCATTGTGGTGGTGAATAGAGGCCAAAATATGAACATTCTGTCAATGTCCCAATATTTATGCACCTGACTGTATATATATATATATATATATATATATATTCCACAGAGTAAGGGAGCACTCACCAGTCTTTTTAGTATCGCCAAAAAAGTATATTTATTTACTCACATCATATAATGAGAGATGTCAACATTTTGGACAATACCTGGCCCTTCGTTAAGACCCAAATCCCATAGACCAAAGCATCAAAGTAGCATGTCCCACCACCTGCCCATCAGGGCCTATAAATACCAGAGGCATCCCAAATACACACACCCCCCACTTACCAACAGGAAGTAGAACACAAATATAAAACACTGATAACTACATCTGTAATCACAGGTCACACATTGTAGGGCATCTATTTCATTAACATTACTGTGAACCAAGGTAAATGTACAAACACTACGACTATCTAGCTGCTTAGATCATTAAATACCTTATTACCATAGTTGGCTTGCATTCCACAGCCATGAAGCGCACCACCGGAAGTCACTAATCACTCCAGCATAATGACGCGTGTAAACAACTTTCCTCACATTACCCCTACTCACAGGTTCCTTAATCGTTAAGCTCCACTGTGCAGTGATAGTTGGCGCACCACCTGGAACACACGCTCATGTCAGGCAGAAGCACATCGCCATAGCTCTGCCCACTGAGTCGCGTCATTGGAGACTTCACGTCTGGAAAGCGCTAGAGCTACACTATGTCCCCTAGCACCTGTACTTCTAACAGCATGCGTTCCATTCACATCCTCACTGTAATGCAAGCTGACTAGGTTCTCCATAGCAACTACGGCACAGCCATCAATCAGTGTCTATAAGGGATGCCTCATAGCACCTACGTGACTAACAAGAAATAAAGTTACATATGGTTTAAAAGAAATATTCTACATACATCAGGTAGAGATCCCGATGTAGAGATACACTTATAAAAACAAATAAACCACCATGACAACCTTATTAATGTAAACAGTTTGGAACACTCTGGCACTGAAGTAAAAAAATGTAAAAATAAAATAAAAAGTAAACTATAAATAGAAAAATATAATAAAGTAACTCAAAAACTTTATAAATTATATTTTTTACAAAAATATATTGAGAGGGTTCATCAAATTTAATCCCCTTGGGGCCACCGTGTCTAATTGGTGAATCCACCTAGATTCTCTTTTCAGCAACAGTAGGTCCCGATCACCTCCACGAGTCGGTGGAGGAATCCAATCACAATCAATTATCATATAGCGTAGAGTATTCAGTTGGTGATGCTCCTTTAAAAAAATGAAAGGCTACTGTTTATCTGTGGAGCCAGTGCTGTATGCTAAATGGATAGAGGAACGATGTTCAGGCATATATTCCTTAAATGTCCTGATGGTCTTCCCCACATACATTAAGACACATGGGCATGTGAGGAAATAAACCACATGATCATAATTGCACGACAGCCTATGTGTAAGAAAGATCTTACATCCACTGTGGGGTTGACAGAAGAATTTTCCTGTGATTAAAGATCTGCACGTTGTGCATCCTAGGAACTTATAGCAGCCTTTGTTTTGGGTCAGCCAACGGTCCTTCCTAGAGCTTACTGGACTCATCTGGTCTCAAAAGGAAGTCTTTTAAATGACGTTCCCTACTGACACTCAGTAACAGTGTTTCATTCCTCAAACGTTTAAATGCTGGGTCTGTAGATACCAATGACCAGTTCTTTTTAATAATCCTTTGTGTGACCTTTAAATTCATATTACAATGTAGTCCCAAGATTACACCATCAGATTTGGTGTTTTTTGTTCCCATCTGCTTGTCCCCAACAATGGCTTTGGCCCTGGTGAGACATATCTCTATCTCTTTGTTCTTGTATCCCCTCTCTCCAAGAACCTGTTATAGCATTCCATTAGCTGTATTTTAGCTCGATCAGGGTCAGAGTTGTTTCTTAAACTGCATACACACACGATTTTTTGAACGATTATCGTTTAACGATAATAGTTTGAAAAAATCGTTCACTTTCTGAGTCAAACGATGAACAATTATCGTTCATGCGTGTTCACGTTTGTAGTTTAGTCGGACTTGTCAACTGAACAATTTTCATTAAGGGAATATACAAAAATCGTTTGCAGTTCAAAAAAATCGTTCATTACCCTTTAAAAAAATCTGATGGCTAATCTGACAGAAAATCGTTGGTAACAAAATCATTGTGTGTGTATGCAGCTCTAGCACTCTGACGAATTGTGATGCCGGCAACTTGGACTTCAGGGAGTCAGGGTGGTGACTTGAAGCCCACAATAGTGTGTTCCTATCAGTGTCCTTTCTATACAAAGTATAGCTCAGGGTCAAATCATGTTGCAACACAGTCACATCCTAAAAATGCATCTTAGAAAAATCAACTGCCGCTGTGAAGCGGATAGGCGAACACAGCTGGTTTAAAGATTCTACCATTCTGAAGAATGAATCCGCATCACCCCTACAGATAACAAAAATGTAATCAATAAATCTTTTAAAAGAACTGATCAGAAAAGTGCTAAAAAATATCTCTGTTCATACTGGTGCATAAAGATGTTGGCATAAGATGGAACCAGGTTCGAACCCATGGTGGTCCCTGCCAACTGGATAAACCAATCTCCAATACTGCACGTAATCGTGTTATCATGAACTCTACTGGTGGACCATCATATGGTCCTGTTAGCAATGCCTCCCTTACTGCCTTGATCCCCCCCTTCATGAGTGATCACAGTATACAAGGAGCAAACATCCAGGGTGCCCAATAAGCAATGAGATGGTATAGTATTCAGTAACCTCAAGTCGTTAAAAAAAAAAAAAATGTCCTGTATCCCTCAAATAGGTGCTCTTAGATCTCACAATGGGCTGCAAGTAATGATCAATATATCTAGCCAGTGGTTGAAACAGGGAACCTTTGGCTGAGATAATAGGTCTTCCAGGTGGATCAGTGAGAGACTTATGGATCTTAAAGTATACAAAATTGGACAGTTTGGATGATCCACTGTTAAATAAAGCAAGGTCTCCTCAATGATCCATCCCTGGAAATGTCCCATCTTCAATACCTTATCAACCTGTTTTTTTAAACCAGTTAGAGGGTTACAGTTAACCTTCTTATACGTACAAGCATACGACAATTGTTTTCCGATTTTCTTGTCGACAAAATCCTGCAGCACCACCGCTCCACTTTTATCGGCATTGCGGATGACCACCAAGGAATCCTCCCTTAATTCATTTAAGGTTTCCTTTCACCTTTGCTTAGATTGTCATGCATTTTTTGTTTCTTTACTTCCTGTCTACATTCCTGATCCACAACCCTCAAAAACGTTTTTAGGCTAGGGTTACTAGAAACAGGGACAAAAGTACTAGGGAGTTTAAAATAAGCCTTAGGCGCCTGTGGTTCAATTTTAACCTGATTGTCAAAATATTCTCTTAGACATAACTTCCCCCCCATATGGTAATGATCCACTGACCAATTGAAAGAATTAAATGGATTAGTAGGTATAAATGTCAATCCCTTGGACAACAAGGATTTTTCAGCACTATTTAATGGGCACGAGGAGAGATTAAAAATTAGCTCCTCTGTCCCCTCCTGCCCCTTGGGCGTCCTCAATCTCTTACCCTGCCCTCTCCTAGGCTGCGGTCTCGCTGTTTTAAAGCTATAGCACTCCTTGTGGTCCTTGGATCTGGACCTAAAAAAGATGCACCAGAGGAGGGCAGACTTTCAGTAGATTCAGTTTCAGAGGAAGTTAGAGGGATAATATCCAGCGCCCCATGTCTTTTAAAACGTGAGTGAGACTGAGTTCTAAAGTTACTATTGTCACCAGAGAGCCACTTTTACACAGTAAGTCTGGGTAATCAGACTCTACAATTTCCAACTTCTTCCGTTTAAATGATATAAGGTCCAACCTATACTTATCAATCTGCATTTGTAATCAACTCTAACCAATCGTCAGTTTGAACTGCTTTCAATGCGGGCAGGGAGTCTCTCAAAATTGTTAATTGAATTTTTTACTTTCACCAACTCCAGGCCAACCTCCTCAATCACAAGTACTATTAGGTCAAATGAGCATTTATTCAACACCACACACCATTTGACATAGAATCTTGGATTTCTGCAGCCAATGGTGGGGGTGTGTTTTGACCCTGAAGCCACGCGGAATCCGCTTTTTTCGGTAATACTCCGACAAAAATTGACCATGTAAGGTCAAATCAGTTTCACGTTTACTCAGGGGGTTAAGCCTATGGAAGAAATCTAATGGGGTTTCTGAGGGCAATTGATCAAATTTCAAATCACTGAATAAAACCCTCTCAATCTCATCATCTGTTAAACTGATTTGCCTACTTTTGGCATCACTTAGTGCTGTATCATCCAGACTACCAGCATTAATAGTTAGACGTTCACCAAGGTAATGATGAACCAAACAAAGTGGACAAATGAGCCACCTGCTCCAGTATGAACAGAGATAAATGTGCCTAGTGTTCCACTAACACAAAAAAGCATAAAAACAAAATTTAAAAAAAATGTGCGAACAATTACAAAAACATTAAATGAAAATATAAAATTTATAAGATTAATGATTTCCGTGGTGGAATAAATTGCTTCAGTTCACTTGGTCACCAGTTTTCATAACCATACATAAAGAGAACATTTTTTTCCAAATGTTTTAAAAAATGAATGAGAAAATACATAAATGATTCTAGTCTTCCAATGGGTGCACACTCAGACGATAAACAAAAATATCCCCTGTCCAAAATTTAATGGCACTCACAAAATGCTTTGTGACAAAGTTGCTGGGGTGCATATTTCTCAGGCATAAAAAACAGAGTACATCCATTGTTTAGCCATGATATAGTCCACAGAGTAAGAGAGCACTCAGTCTTCTTAGTATCACCAAAAAGGTATATTTACTCACATCATATAATGAGAGATGGCAACGTTTCGGACCCTACCTGGCCCTTTGTCAAGACCCAAATTCCAGAGACTAAAGCATCATAAAAGCATGTCCCACCACCTGCCCATCAGGGCCTATAAATACCAGAGGCATCCCAAATACACACACCCTCCCACTTACCAACAGGAAGTAGAACACAAATATCAAGCGCTGATAACATCTGTAATCACAGATCACACATTGTAGGGCATCTATTTAATTAACATTACTGTGAACCAAGGTAATGTATATACACTACCACTATTTAGCTGCTTAGATCATTAAAAACCTTATTACCATCGTTGGCATGCGTTCCACAGCCGTGGAGTGCACCACCGGAAGTCACTAATCACTCCGGATTTGTCACTTTGTTTCTATAGGATAATTTTCCCTTGCACGGACGTCACTTCCGCACTTGTGTGCAACGAGGGTCGCCGGAAAGGGAGTGATTGATTTATGTCAATTTTCACTACTGTGGTGTTCGCATATAAGGTAAGATTGTTCTTTTCTATGTTTTAAGTTCCTGACGAAGGTTGTAATAAACCGAAACTGTTGAAGTCATATTTGAGGATCTCTGTGACCAGAGTGTTTTAAGTCTGCGAGTGACGCTGCTTCGTTCGTATTTTTTCCTGGTGGAATTAGATGGCACCCAGCTATAATATATATTTAGAGGCGTTTGGGAGTGCAGAGGACTACATCTTTATGCATTCTGGAAACATGTTTTTCTAATTACTATGGCACCCATGCTGAATGTCCTTTAATTTATGAACATTTTGTACTTGTTTTTTTCAGCTTTTTCACTATTCACTTTTTTTTTTATTCGGGTGTGTAGCCATGGCTGAATCAACTAATGCTGAACCTTAGGGATATCGTAACACTGATTTATCTATTGGAGAGAAACATTATTTTACAGACACTGATACTGAAAGGATTTTATTCACAGATAAACTAACGGTGGCGGTTGGAATAGAAACTGCAGAACGGCTCTTTGTGCAATTACTGAGATTGAAAAAAACGGAGACAGATTATTACCTCCACTATCACTATCAGATTATTTACATGATAAGAAGATCCCCAGAGGCTTCAGAATAAGAAACATTTCTACGATAGGAAGAAATAACCCAGATTTCTGTAGAAAATGGGTTGCAATATTAAATAAAGCCTCATTTGATCTCATATTATAAGTAATTGAAGAATCTGGAAGAGAAATGAACATAGCAAAAAAAAAAAATGAAACTCTGAGGAATCCCATTTAATCACGATTGAGGCAGATTGAGAAGTTACAGATCCAGGTGGATAAATCTAAAAAAGACTTAATCAAGTTTAAACAAGATAAAGTAGGAGCTGTCAACCGTGACTATGATTAGGGAAGAGCTTACAATTGGGTCAATAATGCAACTATTAAACCGAGACCTCCTAGGACTCGTGCCCCCTTTAAAAAAAGTAGAAGGTTACTATTGGATACCGAAACCAGTGGTCCGAGTTCAACAAACAGTGATTCAGAAGGTAAGATTACCAATGTTATTTTTTACAGCAACGTCCCCCGAGTGGGGTAACAACAAGAGGACAAAAAGCAAGCACGCAAGATCCCATACCCACCGAGGAAGTCAAAGGGAGAGGCAGAGGAAAGCAGATTACAAAAAAAGAAAAACTAATTTTTAATCTCTCCTCTAGAATACTACATCGGGATGAGATTAGCGTGTAGCAGAAAGGTCTAAATTTTGTTCCTACCAGTACTTTCAATGACCTGCAGAGTAAAATAGACACTAACAGATTAAAATCAACAGTTAAGATTAAAAGAATATTTTGTCAATAAGGATTCTATTCCACAGACACCGCATCATTTAGAGTGCCCGATCGGGATTAAATCAAAATTTTGACCCTGTTTCAACAAATTACAACATTAAGGCATTCACCAAAATTCTTAATACAAGCATTGAGGACTGTAAATCACGTACTACCATGAATAAACAAAATCTTACTAAAAATGAGAGTTTAGCACTAAAAAGACTGGCCACGTATGATTATATTACTATCCGCCCCGCTGATAAAGGGGGCAGAATAGTAATACAAAATACTATAGATTACATAGCAGAGACAAACGGTGTATAACACGGTGTATATAAGATTAGATACTGATTCGACAAAATCCTTTTGATGGAAGCAATTTTGCAAACAGCCTTTGAGAATGAATTAATCCCTAAATCAGTACTGACTACACCGATCCCAATGAACCCACGTCTACCTTTGTTCTACACGTTACCGAAGGTCCACAAGGATTTGCAACACCCCCTGGGTAGGACAATTATATCACCCCGGGGGTCTTTGTTTTAGGAGGTTTCCAAATATTTGGATTATATGCAACCGGTGATCCAAAATTAGTCGACATATTTGAAGGACACAACCTCACTATTATGTAAACTTGGGAAGATTAAAGTTTTGCCAGGTCATTTTTTCTTGTGCACAATTGATGTGGTCTCTCTTTATACTATCATCCCACATTGGAGAGGAATTGAGGCTACGAGACAACTGCTTACCAATAATCCTAAGTACGTGGGACCTGATTTATCTGCTCACTATGGTCCTGACTAAAAACTAATTTTCTATTTAATGATTCATTGTGCTTACAATTATTGGGCTGTGCGATGGGGTCCTGTGTGTCCCCCACGTATGCCAATGCATTTATGTTTCAGGTAGAGCGTGATCTATTTCTGTCCAATGAAAAATACTCTAAATACATCAACATTTTTACACGCTATATAGATGATATACTGCTAATTTGGACTAGCAGTGTGGAGAATTTCCTCTTAATGATGATTGAAATTAACAGCCAAGATGAAAATATTAAATTTACATATGATATACAGGGGTCTGAGATCCATTTCCTGGATGCTAATATCAAAATTATTGATAGACTTATACAAACATCGCTCTTTCAAAAACCTAAGGATTGTAATAACCTTTTGTCATAGAGTCATCACCCGGTTCCATTAAAACGAGGTCTCCCCTTTTCACAATTTTTGAGGACACACCGCATTTGCAGCAGTGAGGAAGATGAAAAGGTACAAATGTCCCTCATGATGAATAAATTCCTCCAGAGAGGATATTCTAGACAACTATTGGAGGAAGCGAGAGGAAAAGCTCTAAAAATTCTCCAAGAGACATTAAAAACTTGACCTAAGAAGGATTTACAAAACACTGTAATATGGGTTAATAATTACAATGTCTGTAATGGACAAATTAACAAAACAGCAAAAAATTTCAGGCCGTTGATTAAGTCTGATAATGAACTAGCATTACTGAAGGAAACCCAACTTCTTCCATGCTTTAAAAGGGGTAGGCGTATCAGAGATATTCTTGTACGCACGGATGTCAAAACCCCTAAACCTGTAACTCAGTGTTATTTTCTGTCTAAAAAAGTAGGTAACTTTCGATGTCTAGAATGTACTACCTGTAGCTATTTGGAGATCAGAGCTAGCTTTTTACACCCACATTCTGGGAGAAAGATCGAAATCAAACATACTTTGACATGTTCATCAAAATACGTAGTGTACTTTATTAGGTGATCGTGCGGTTTATTTTATGTGGGAAAAACCACAAAAAAATATAAAGAAAGAATGGCGCTGCATTGCAGCTCGATCAGAACTGCTACAGAGGGGAATCTAAATGAACAACCTGTAGCGAGACATAGGGAGTATAAACACTCGCTTGCGACCCTCAGATACAAGATGTTTGATTTCATCTCTGATGACCCGAAAGGTGGAGACATGGATCGTAAACTATTACAGAGGGAAGCCTGATGGATTAACTACCTCAGTACTGTTAAGCCTCATGGACTGATTTTTTTTCTCTATCCTGTTTTCTGTAATATGCATAGCTGTGCTTAGGCATTTAAGTTACTATCATTATAACAGTTTTTTTCTGAGATCTAATGTAGTATATATTGTTGCATTTTTGTTGCCAGCCCTGTTGTCATGGTGATGGATTTGTCACTTTGTTTCTATAGGATAATTTTCCCTTGCACGGATGTCACTTCCGCACTTGTGTGCAACGAGGGATGCCGGAAAGGGTGTGATTGATGTCAGTTTTCACTACTGTGGTGTTCGTATATAAGGTAAGATAGTTCTTTTCTATGTTTTATGTTCCTGACAAAGGTTGAAATAAACAAAAACTGTTGAACTCATATTTGAGGATCTCTGTGACCAGAGTGTTTTAAGTCTGCGAGTGCCACTGCTTCGTTTCTGTATAATATATATATATATATATATATATATATATATATATATATATATATATATAGACAATAATCACTTAGACCAGGTAAAATCCATCAGCAGCTTTCTCTATTTCTCACCAGAGGCAGGTATACAGGATATGGCAGTTTCACAGGCAAGATGTCACATTAAGTCTTCCAAACTGCAATATATTTCTTCAGTGGACATGCATGTCCAGGGCCCCTAACACTAGTCACCCCCGGGACTATAACCTGTGCGACTATCTCATCATCAGTTTCCCCAGTGTCTCTGCAGCTCTTAAACCACCCTCACACAGTATCTGTGATCAGCTGCCTTTCCTGACTCTGACTGAACACCTGAACTGGACATTTCACAATCGTAATGCCTTTGCTCTGCCTAACCTGGGAGATTTGGACATTCCACATTCACTTCATGTGGAATTATGTTGACCCTGTCACACTCCTCCCCCCTTAGCATCAACCACCCTGGTGAAGCTAAAACACTTTCAGGCGAGCAATCTGCCTCATCCACATCTATTTTTGCCATCCGTCCGGGTACACAGCCCTCAACCATTTTCCCCAGTTCGCATTTCTCACCCTCTTCCTCCTCCTCTAGCTTCACCATACGATTGCTTGGAGGATCAGGCCCAACAAACCTTCTAGAAAGGGCATCACCATTGAGGTGCTGTTTCCCCGGACAATGCTGCACCTCAAACTTAAATGGCTGCAAAGACAAAAACCAGCGGGTTACACAAGCATTCACTTTGTTCGCATGCATCCACTGTAAAAGGGGCATGATATGTAAGCAACTAAAACTCCCGTCCCAACAAATAATATTTTAACGAGTCTACTGCCCACTAAATTGCCAAGCACTTTTGCTGCACAGTTGAGTACTTGTGCTGCCTGGGCAGCAATTTCCAGCTAAGGTAGAGGATGGGTTTCTCTTCCCCTTCTACCACTTGGGAAAGGACTGCCCCCAATCCCGTACCCGAGGCATCTGTCTGCAATATAAACAGCTTTTAAAAGTCAGGAGCCAAAACAGGTTCTGCACACAGCTTCTGCCTCTCTAGACCATACTATCTTGCCTGGGGACTGTTTTTAAAGACACTCAATTAATCGTGCTGCCCTAGTGGCAAATTCACAAATGAATCGGTGGTAGTAACCCACTAGGCCTAGGAATGTTCTGAGCTGGGATTTACATTTAGGTTTAGGCCATGTGAGGACCGCCTCCAATTTACTGGACTGAGGTTTCACCTGCCCACTGCCTAAAATATATCCTAAATATTTTGCCTCCAGCACACTTCTCTGGATTAGCAGTAAACCCATGTGCCCATAAAGACTGCAACACTGCTTTTACTCTTGGAAGGTGTGACTCCCAGTCGGGGCTAAAGATGACTGTCATCTAGATATGCAGCTGCAGATCCCTTGTGAGGTCGCAGCAACCTGTTCATAGCCCTCTGGAAGGTTGCCGGAGCCCCATGCAAACCAAATGGCAGCATTTTATACTGAGAAAAACCTTCTAGTGTAGAGAAGGCTGTTTTGGCCTTAGCAGTCTCAGTTAAAGGAGTCTGCCAATACCCTTTTGTCAAATCTAGGGTGATGAGATACTGGCTGTTTTGCTAAATTCTCCACCAGCTCATCCACCCAGGGCATAGGATAGGAATCAAACTTTGACACTAAGATTCCGCAATGATTTTTGCAAATTAAATAAAGAACATGAAGGTTTAGGCACTAACACTATGGGATTATTCCATTCGCTATTTGATTCCTCTATGACCCCTAGGCACAGCATCTCCTCTACTTTTTCTTTAACCGCTGCCCGCCTTGCCTAGGGTATATGGTATGGCCTCTGCTTTATTACCACCCCGGGAGGTGTAACTAGATCATGTTGGATAATTTGGGTTTTCCTCAGAAGGCAGAGAACACATCTTGGTGCCGTGCTACTAAACTCACTGCCTCCTGTTTCTGTCGGGGATTAAGGGTAACTTCAATGGGTACCTGACATTCTGGGGGTTTCTTGGCAATCAAAGAAGGCTGGTCAGTGCTCTCTTTCCATGGTTTTAACAAGTTTACATGGTAGATATGCACCTACCCACCATGTAAACCTACTAATTAACAGGTCCAACTGCCTCTAGAGCTTCATAAAGGGCCTCGCCACTGGGCATACATTTTGCTTTCAGTAGTGGGTACCAGAACCAGTACTTTATCTCCCAGTTTAAGAGACCGATTAACCACGGTCACGTCATATCTACGTTTTTGCCTCCGTTTTGCCCTATCCATGTGCTCGTTAATGAGTGGTGCAATTTACCTTAAATGACCATATAATTGGATCACAAACTGAATGATGTTAGGCTCTTGGCATGACTGTTGCTCCCATCCTTTTTTCAACAGATCTAAAATCCCTCTAGGTTGCCTCCCATAGAGGAGTTCAAAGGTTCTAAATCTCGTAGAGAATTTGGGTATCTCTCGCACTGCAAGCATTAAATAGGGTAGGAGTAAGTCTAAATCTTTCTTTTCCTCAGACACATCTTTCATTAGTTTTATCGACAAAAGGGGTAACCTTGGTCCATTAAGACCTCCTTTGGTATTCCCAAGCAGGTATATAGCATCAATTATTCCCAGGCAATAGTGCTAGATTTCATGTTCCGTAGAGGGATGGCCCCCGGGTACCTTGTGGCATAATCTACCACCACTAATATGTATTGATGCCCACAAGCAGATTTTTCCACAGACCCTATCAGGTCCATACCTATTCTCTCAAAAAGTAAAGAAATGACAGGGAGTGGAAGCAAGGGTGCCCGAAACCATGGCCGTGGTGCTGTCTTTTGACACACTGGACATTCCAGACAATATTTTTTTACTGCTGCATGAATCCCAGGCCAGAAGAATCTTAACTGAACATGCTGGAGAGTTTTCTCCTCCACCAGATGGCCACCCCATAGGTGTGTATGAGCCGCCCTTACCACCAACTGCTCGTGTTTCCGAGGAACCAACAATTGGTCTACTCTCTTACCCTGCAAATATGTTACATGATATAACAAATCATTTTTCAATGCAAAGTATGGTACACCTTCTGCTGGTAAAGCCGTGATTACTCTACCATGCATTTCTACAACATTTTCAAATGCATTTATCAAGTTCCCATCATTCTGTTGATCCTGGCCATAGTCCTGTAAGGACACTTCCTTACCAATGGGAACCCACTGTGTCTCGGTCTCACACCCCTCCGATTGCTCACTGGCCAAGGAGGGCGTTACAGCCACCAAACTTTGGGAGACAGCAGAGCTTGGCTCCTGGGACACCGTTTATGTGGACCTTCTGCTGTCATCATGCCACATAACCACCTCTTGTAACAACGGAAAGTCAGACCTAGGCACAATGAGTAGGGTGGCCTGGCGGCTACTGCGGCTATCCCCTTCTGTGATCGCACTTTGATCACTATTGGGAAGTGCACTCAGGGGCATTCTTCTACATCCCCATTTACACATATAACCTTTACCGGGGGTAGCACCTGATCAGCCCCAGGTGGAACCAGGTTGGCAGAGATGGTTAATTCACCCAGGTCTCCCAGCCTTCTACTCGCACCATCAAACGAAACAAGGTGGTCTGTGTCGGGGAAGTGCTTCCAGCAACCATGCTGACCACTGGTCGATTTGTTTTCCAGCACTACAGTCTATCAGCTCGCCCTGCTTTGGCCAGTGCCAGCGCAAATGACCAAGCTCACTGCAGTCAACACACACAACTGGAGGTGGGTTGTTGGCTTTAACAACTGAGACCTGGGTTGTAGGCTTGGGAACTGGCTGGAATCCTTGTTTGGCTTTGTTTAACTTCCCAAGAGTCAGGTACCGTTCAATCACCACCGCTAACTCCTCAAACGTTTGAGGATCAGCTTGTAGAGCCCAGTTTTGCACCACACGATCTAGTATCCGCACAGCATGGTCCAAAGCCACCATCTCTACTAAACACTGAGCAGTTCTTATCCAGCTGCAACCTATCCTTACTCATTCTGGCTAACTTGGCCAGCTGGACCCTTGGAGCTTCTCACAGGTTTAGCCACCATTCTTGAAATTCCTGAGCTTTGCTAGGTAGAGTCACTCCAACTCTGCCTAATATGGCCTTTTTCAAGTGCGGATAGGAGTTTGCCTCAGTCACGTTTAAATCAACATATGCTCTCTGAGGTTCCCCTGTGTGACAGCTTACTCCTCAAGCACAGAAAGCTTCTATGTCATGAGATTGAGTAAACTTCTGTAACCTCTCACTCATGCCCACCTTTCCTCATTTCAGTTAACTCTGCATGTAATAACTGAATTTGAGTTTGTTGTACTTGCACCTGTGCTTGTTGCCTTGCAGCTATCTCAGCAGAACTTTTCAAGAACTTCTCCATATTACACTGCTTTATCTAAAGCCTCCTAGTTTGTTCATAAAGGGATATTCTCTTTTACAAGCCAGATTCTCAGCAATCTTTATCAGCTGGCTTTAAAACTGCACTACATTCCCTGGGCACTCAACCACATACACAGGAATAAAGCAGTTTTTATACTGTGCACAATTTGCATATACACCTAGACAAAATTATCACTGAACAACTGCCGTTTCATGGCTGGCCTGCCACACTCACCCACCCACCCAGCCACTAGTAAAGCGACTCAGACTCACCAAGTCGCTGTGCAGCAGGTAGCGTCCTGCAAAGTGTCTCATTGCCGCTGTGGGTGGATCCGGTCACTGTATACAGACTCTTGCTGCGTAATTATTTCCAGCAAGTCCCTGTTTGGGCGCCAAATGTGACAAGAATCACATAAACAGGGTAAAATCCATCAGAAGCTTTATTTTTCACCAAAAGCAGGTTACAGGATATGGCAGTTTCACAAGCAAGATGTTACAAAGTCTTCCAAACAGCAATATATTTTTTCAGTGGACACACAAGTCCAGGACTCCTAACACTAGTCACCCCCAGGCCTATAACCTACGCGACTATCTCACTGTCGGGATCAGTTTCCCCAGTGTCTCTGCAGCGCTTAAACCAGCCTTACACAGTGTCTAATCGGCTGCCTTTCCAGACAACACCAGAACTGGACATTTGAGGCAACTGAGGCAACACCAGAACTGGACATTTCACATTCCTAATGTCTTTGCTCTGCCAAATCTGGGAGATCTGGACATTCCAAATTCACTTCATGTGGAATTATGCTGACCCTGTCACATTATATAAACAAAGGATGTCTTGAAACATTTACAAAAGAGAGCAAAGTTTTGCTGTGATTTATTGCCTGATTGTGAAGTTTCATGGAGTGCCGCCTGATCCTTTGTGTGTTTTATTGTACAGGGAGGGCAAACCACCTCCTTACATGTGTTTGCCCCTGGCTTAAATTTAGAAACAAAATATATTAAAAGTTTGTGTTTGAAAGCCCTAGTTACTGGTTAGAAACAGATTTTTAAACCATGGTTATTAAACTGTATTTCAAAAAGTTCATCAAGTCATTTTTACTAGAACTTTATAGATATGTGAAACAACCATTTTACCTTTCAAGACTTGGGGGTATATGTACCAAAACGGAAAAGTAAAGGTGTTACATATACAGTGCATCCGGAAAGTATTCACAGCGCTTCACTTTTTCCACATTTTGTAATGTTACAGCCTTATTCCAAAATGGAATAAATTCATTTTTGTCCTCAAAATGCTACACACAATACTCCATAATGACAAGGTGTAAAGTTTGAGATTGTTGCAAATTTAATAAAAAAAACCAAGAAATCACATGTACATAAGTATTCACAGCCTTGTTAATGCACCTTTGGCACCAATGACAGGCTCAAGTCTTTTTGAATATGATGCCACAAGCTTGGCACACCTTTCTTTGGCCAGTTTCGCACATTCCTCTTTGCAGCACCTCTCAAGCTCCATCAGGATGGATGGGAAGCATCGGTGCACAGCCATTTTCAGATCTCTCCAGAGATGTTCAATTGGATTCAAGTCTAGGCTCTGGCTGGGCCAGTCAAGGACATTCACAGAGTTGTCCTGAAGCCACTCCTTTGATATCTTGGCTGTGTGCTTAGGGTCATTGTCCTGCTGAAAGATGAACCGTCGCCCCAGTCTGAGGTCAAGAGCGCTCTGGAGCAGGTTTTCATCCAGGATGTGTCTGCACATTGCTGAATTCATCTTTCCCTCTATCCGGACTAGTCTCCCAGTTCCTGCCACTGAAAAACATCCCCAACAGAATGATGCTGCCACCACCATGCTTCACGCTAGGGATGGTATTGGCCTGGTGATGAGCGGTACCTGGTTTCCTCCAAACATAACGCCTGTCATTCAAGTCAGAGTTCAATCTTGGACTCTCAAAACATGAGAAACATTCTCTGGTCTGATGAGACATTCAGGTACATTTTGGCAAACTCCAGGAAGGCTGCCATGTGCCTTTTACTAAGGAGTGGCTTCCGTCTGGCCACTCTACCATACAGGCCTGATTGGTGGATTGCTGCAGAGATGGTTGTCCTTCTGGAAGGTCCCGATGGAGATCCCAGCTAGCAGCATTACTTACCTTTGCTCTCCGCTTCGTGGGCTGGGCAGTCGCTGGGTTTCTGGCGGGAATGCTCCAGCTGCAGACCTCCTCCATGCTGACTGCCATCCCTAAAGCTGTATGATATCTTCCTCAAAAATTGCCCAGAGTCTCCAGTTCATGGCCACGGCCATCTTGTTGTAGCCAGAGTCTACCTGTGTTTCCTGTCAGCTGGGACTCAATCACCAATCTGCAACAGGCACTGCATATAAAAATACTTCCTGGATGATCATTCAGTGCTTGTACAATGTCTTCTCTAGTCCTAGTATTTGGCTCCTGATACCTCTTGATTTTGGACTTCCTGTTATCCTAGTGTCCTGCTCCATGTCATAAGATGCCACTTTTTTACAAAACCTGCAGCACTCATTGATGCACATCTGTGTACTTTGTCCATATCACCGTGACACATCTAAGTGTACTATATCTGGAGTTCGATGCAACATTGTGCACACAAGACACTCAGTGTGGATTTAGCTCTACACCTTTGACCCAGGATTCCAGTCTCATGTTACTGGGTGAACCCCGGTGACTCGGACTCAGGATTCCTGCCTTCGTCTATTGAGGATAACTCAGCATCATTTGACTAGTGTGCTGCTTGTGGAGTTCATGCACCAATACCAGTCGACCCACTCCTACTACGCTGCTGCATTCTTGTCACAGGTTCATGTTCTTTTCATTCTGGACTTTTGTTCTGATTCTACCCATCATTCCCAATTCTCCGCTGTTTGTTCAATAAAACCATGTGTTCTTTCAAAAGCTACCAAGATTCAAGTCTTAATTCTCCTAGGAGGAAAAGCTATCTAAAACCTCCTCAATTCTTGCTACCACGGTCTCAGCCCTCAGAGTCGGATTCATCTCAGGAGGCCAACTTTCCTAGAATGTGACAGTTTGTACAAGCTTAATGAATCCCGAACAGGATCAAGCTTCAGGGGCTCACGCCTTGCATAATCTAGCGGCTCGACTAGAGGCACACAAGCATGAGTACTCCAATGCTTACAGGAACTGTCAGTGCATTTGGACCAGCTCCAAGTTGCTCCTCTGCCTACTGCAACAGTTACTTCGGCTTCTCCGGTGCAGACATCAAGGACCACTAAATCTCAATCATGTCTCCCGCCCCCAAATCATTTTGATGGCAACCCCAAGAATTGTCGTGGGTTCTTTAAATAGTGCGAGGTACACTTCGAACTTCTCCCACAGAATTTTCCCTCTCCCAGAGCTAAAGTTGCATATATTATCTCACTCGACTGAGACAGCATTGGATTGGGTGTTCCCACTATGGGAGAGAATTTTCAAATTAGCAAGAATTTGTTCCTTCAAGAGGATATTCAACAAGTCGGGCAAGTCAGTCGCAGCCACCGTCGACATTAAAAAAAGGGTCTCGTCCTGATGGACAATATGTCGTCAAGTTTCAGACCGTAGCAGCCGAGCTACAGTGGAATATCGAAGCTTTGAAGGCAGCCTACTGGAATGGACTTTCTGACAGGCTCAAGGATGAGCTGGTCACACAGGATCTACCGGACAACCTGGAAGACCTGATATCCCTCAGTGTCAAGATTGACCTACATATATGTGAACAGGGTGTCGAAAAAAGTCAAAGTGAGCATTTCAGGACTCGTCCACTACCTCAGGCGCATCTCAACTTCCATCAATGAGGTAGCGATGCAGGTCAATCGGACTAAATTAACTGAGGAAGAAAAATTGCGTAGGCGTAGACAGAATTTATGCCATTATTGTGCCGCCCCAGACCATTTCCTGAAAAAGAGTCCTTTACGGCCGGGAAATGGACGAACCTAGTCTACAAGGGGGAGGTCAGACAAGGGGTTCTCGCTGCAACCTTCCCAAATCAAGATTGTTCCATTCCTGTCTACGTCAAGGATATCAAGTCCCGCATTCAAAAGTTTGCCGCCATAATTGATTCCGGCATGGCCAGAAATTTCATTTCTTAGTCTGTTGTTCAGTAACTAGCTGTCCCTGTTTACCTTTTGTCTCATCCTATTACTCTCACTGCGGTTAATGGGACACTGATCGATAACGGCATAGTCACCCATACAACCAAAGCCCTCAAAATGAAGATCAGAGCCCTACACATGAAGCAGATAGTGTTTCTAGTCATCCCAGCCACTACTCATGAAGTTCTTGGATTGCCGTGGCTACATCAGCACAATCCTCATATTGACTGGGCTACTGCTCAGATTCTGTCCTGGAGCTCTCAGAGTCATCAGCAATGCCTGGATCGAGTGGTTCAAGTTGCGGACACTAAGGCTCTTCTTGCTAACGATCTACCCCATCAGTATCAAGACTTTGCCAATGTATTTTCTGAACAAGCTGCCAATAAACTGCCACCTCATCGTTGGGATTGCCCCATAGATCTGATGCCCAGAAAAGTGCCTCCCAGGGGTCGTACATACCCCGTCAATTCCTGAGATCCAATCCATGTCCCAATATATTCAAGAGAATCTACAGAAGGTATTTATCCGACCTTCCTCTTCTCCAGCAGGTGCTGGGTTCTTTTATGTCAATAAAAAAGATGGTGGGTTATGACCATGCATCGATTATCGAGGCCTTAACGACATCACCATTAAAAACAAATATCCATTGCCTCATCACCAAATTCTTCGACCGTTAAGGATGCCCATATCATCTCTAAACTAGACCTCAGAAGAGCTTATAATCTGACGATTTGTGAAGGGGATGAATGGAAAACCGCTTTCAACACCCGGGACGGGCATTATGAATATTTACTGATGCTCTTTGGTCTCTGAAATGCCCCCGTGACGTTTCAAGAACTAGTCAACGAGATCTTCTGGGACGTTCTATACCAGTATGTAATTGTCTACCTGGATGATATGCTTATCTTTTTTAGCAACTTTAGTACCCATCGACAACATGTGAGGGAAGTGTTGCTCCGATTGATAGTTTACCAAAGAGATGGTTGGTATGCAAAGGGTGTTTGAGGTTTCCACCATTGTATTTCTTGGATACATGATCTCCAGTTCTGAATTGCAGATGGACACTGAGAAACTCAAGGCTATCCAGGATTGGGTCTTGCCCACGTCGTTGAAGGCTATTCAGAGATTTGTAGGCTTCTCAAACTATTACAGGAAATTTATCAGGCCCTTCTCCACCATTGTGGCGCCTATAATAGCTATGACCCGAAAGGGAGTCAATCTGGCCGATTGGTCTTCAGAAGCCCTTACCAACTTTCATACACTCAAACAAGCTTTCGCCTCTGCACCTTTGTCCAAGAGGTAATGCATCGGTGTATGGAGTGGGAGCAGTCTTGTCTCAGACATCTCCGAATGGGAAGCTCATATCCTGTGGGTTCTTTTCACGCAGATTCTCCCCTGCCGAGAGGAATTACTCCATCAGGGACCGAGAACTATTGGCCATTAAGTTGGCTCCAGAAGAATGGCGATACATGTTAGGAGCAAAACACACAATAACCATTTACACAGATCACAAAAAATCTCCTATACTTGAAGTCAGCTCACTGCTTGAATCCTCGCCAGGCCCGCTGGGCGCTATTTTTATCCCGTTTCGACTTTGTCTTGAAATATCACCCAGTATCTTTGAATATCAAAGCTGATGCCCTGGCAAGGTCCATGTTGGAGGAAGAGGAGCAAACTTCTATGCAATAGTATCCCATTGTCAATCCTCTGGCCTTTGCGACCACTGAAGTATCGCCTACTCCTCCTCGGGAAAAAACCTTTGTCACTCCCGAACTACAGAACAAGTTATCATCTTGGGCTCACGATTCCCTTTTCTCTGGGGCGCTGAAAATGTACTCCTTTCTTCAACGGAAGTAGTGGAGGCCCTTCATGAAAACTGAGGTGCAAGAATTTATAAGGTCCTTTCCCAAGTGTGTTCAACATAAAAACACATGTCAATCTCTTGCAGGGTTACTCCATCCCCTCTCAATTTCAGTTAAACCTTGGACCCATTTATCGATGGACTATCACTGATTTACCATCATACGGGTTATAGTGGATCATTTCACTAAGATGGCTTTTCTCAGGATTTACTTGTCCTCTTCTCAGGATGACTGAGCAGATTTGATACCCTGGGCGGAGTTCGCCCACAACTTCCATTACCATTCCTCTACACGTTTGAATCCTTTCTTTGCCAACTACGGATTTCACCCGCATATTCCTGAGTTCCACTTGTCATCCATCATGAAAGTCCCTGCTGCCAGTTCTGCTTTACAGCACTTTGCACAGATTGAGACAAGTATAGTCATCCCTTAAAAAGGCATCACATAGCTACAAAGTTTCTGCAGACAGAAAACGTTCTGCTGTGCCCAAATTCTCTCCTGGTGATCATGTAAGGCTTTCAACTAAAAATTTGAGGCTCAGGGTGCATACCATGAAATTCAACCCTCGGTTTATTGGACCATTTCCGATCAAACGAGTTCTTAACCCTGTGGCGTATAAGTTAAATTTTCCTCCTAATCTTCTGATTGCAAACAATTTCCATGTTTCCTTGCTAAAACCGTTGATACTTAATCACTTCCATGCCAAGATTCCTACGACACCTCCGGTGCAGACTGCTCGGGGAGTAGAGTTTGAGGTGGTGAAGATCTTGGATTCCCATTGGTACCAAGGACAATTACAGTACCTTGTGGATTGTGAAGGATATGGCCCTGAAGAAAGGTCCTAGATCAAGGCTTCAAGGTTGGTGCACAACTTCCATTCCAGATTTCCATGGAAACCTAAGGGGCGTCCGGAGTCCACCCTTAAAAGGGGGAGGTACTGTCAGGAACACCGACATCAGGTCGACGGAGAGTCCACCAGCAGCATTACTTACCTCTGCTCTCCACTTCGTGGGCCTGGGCAGCCGCTGGATTTCTTTGCGACAATGCTGCAGCCGCAGACCTCTCCTCCATGCTGACTGGCATCCCTAGAGCTGTATGAGATCTTCCTCCAAAATTGCCCACAGTCTCCAGTTCATGGGCGTGGCCATCTTGTTGTAGCCTGAGTCTACCTGTGTTTCCTGTCAGCTGGGACTCAATCACCAATCTGCAACAGGCACTGCATATAAAAACACTTCCTGGATGATCAGTCAGTTGTGTACAATGTCTTCTCAAGTCCTAGTATTTGGCTCCTGATATCTTTTGATTTTGGACTTCCTGTTATCCTCATGTCCTGCTCCGTGTCGTAAGACGCCACTTTGGATACAAAGCCTGCAACACCTAAAGACGCCACTTTGGATACAAAGCCTGCAACACCTAAAGATGCTACTTTGGATACAAAGCCCACAGCACCTAACAACGCCACTTTGGGTACAAAACCTGCAGCACCCAGTGATGCACACCTGTGTACTTTGTCCATATAGCCATGACACATCTCAGTGTACTATATCTGGAGTTCGTCGCAACATTGTGTACACAAAACTCTCTCTCACCGCAAGCCTATGACTTCACAGTCTAGCTGGATTTACCTCTACACCTTTGACCCAGGATTCCCGTCTCGTCTTACTGGGTGAACCCCGATGACTCGGACTCAGGATTCCAGGCTCAAAGCAGATCTTTTCTGTACCCTTCCCCAAATTTGTGCCTAGAGACAATCCTGTCTCTGAGGTCTACAGACAATTCCTTGGACTTCATGCTTGGTTTGTGCTCTGCCATACACTGTATGCCTTTTAAAATCATGTCCAGTCAACTGAATTAACCAAAGGTGGACTCTAATTAAGCTGTAAGAACATCTCAAGGATTATCTGTGGAAACAGGATGCACCATAGCACAATTTTGAGCTTCATGGCAAAGGCTGTGAATACTTATCTACATGTGAATTCTTCGTTTTTTTTTGTTGTTGTTTTTTTAAGTAATTTGAAAAAATCTCAATAAAACTTTTTACACGTGGTCATTATTGGGCATTGTGTGTGGAATTTTGAGGACAAAAATGAATTTATTCCATTTTGGAATAAGGCTGTAACATAATAAAATGTAGAAAAATTGAAACGCTGTTAATACTTCCCGGATGCACTGTAGCAAAATGTCAGATTTTTGCTTTAATTTTCTAGTATGTAGCCAAATGATAGAATATATATCTACTGAATGTTCAGTATAAGAAAACTAGTGGAACCTTTATGTCAGGATAATGGTAACTAGGTTAGGAGGGTTTAGGCATCATCAGAGTTCGAAGCTGAGCTTACAGAGTCTACCTATAATTATTTGGGTTACTAAAAGATACATATGTCAGCCATAACATAATTGCCTAAAATCACAAACACCTAACCAAATGGAACTTAATTATTAAACAGCTCTATCATCAGTTGCTTAAAGTTCCTTCTATGGTTATTTTTAATATAAAGTTGAAAGGGGCAATTCAATATCAGGTAACGGCTGTGAAGTGCAGTTAGAACGCCAGCTCTTCAGACAACATTACCAATTTTCACTTGCAGGTGTGGAGGAAAATTGACAGTAATTACTCATGTGACAAGCTATATTATTTTATGAAAATGTTGGCCCACAACCATACAATTTTTGTTTAAATACATGAATGTATTTATTGGTTTAAATATGCATGCTTAAAACAAATATATAGCATATATCCCTGCTAGCGCAGTTTTGAGAGAAACACAAAAATTCAAAAGGTACGTTCAGACAAACTGGGAAAATGACACCTGAAATTTGAATATCCTAATGTAGTTTACGATTAGGATGACAAGTTCATTGTAAATGAAAGTTCAACTGAAACATTGGCAATTTTAATACACTACCAGTTTTGTAGATCTCTTCCTGCAGAAAGGAAAGAAACGTAAATCTATACCAGAGAGATTCATCAAAGATGTTAGCTAGATATTTTTTCATGATTATTTATTTGACCACTAGGGATACTGGAGCTCTTGAATTTGGCCAATACTTTATTACAGCTCAGTTGAGCAAATACGGAAAATGCGATACTGTATGAATAAATGCAAATTTGCAGCATTTTTTTCTGAGCAGAACATAAAATAAAACATTTTACTGAAGAATTTGTAGAAAAATAAACGTAAAATAAGCCCTCCTTATTAATGGGGCATATAGCTTTATAAAAAAAATAATGTATTGCTAGACAATGGACGTCGTGCCAGGGTTAACACGGACCAATCTAGATGCACTTCTCAAATCCTGCAGTTGTTTAGCTGGCTTTCCAACACCCTCTTCAAATCGCTTTTCCACAACAAGAAGAACAGTATCATACAAAAAAGATGCATTTTGCCTTATAAATAATTTTTTTTCAGAGTCTTGTTCACATCTCAAACTGAAGTCTACATGTTGAACAGCAACCAGTATTATTTCCATTAAACTTTCCAGAAGAACCATGTGCAATTCTGGAAAGTACAGTTTAAGTGCTTCTTCCAAAAAGGCCATAATCTGTTTTGTAAAAGCTACAATTGTGTAACTTAGGTTTACCCAACAGTCTTCACCTGTATATTGGTCAAAACCGTTTATACGACAGTTTCGCATTTCTTCTTTAAGCTTTCCTAAAGCCTCAGGTGTCATGAGGTTCATTTTCCTCCACATTTCTTCAGAATTACGATGTTTTGTGGCCTCAATTATAATATCTTTGTTGCTCTGCAAAGCAGCTTTTATGTCTTTCACTAGAAAGGAATGGAGTATAAAGGTTAGATCTAAGCCTATTTCACTGAGTTGCTTACAATGTTCTTTTGCAACTTTTACACACTCTGCTGCAGTAGAAAGACTTTCCTTACTATCAAAGACCTGTTTACTAAAAGCATCAACAAACATTTTCAAAGTAGAACGGGACCAAACAATGAAGGCAGAATAGCAGCCAGTGTTTCCAGCAAAATCCATCTCAAACTCTTTGGCTGTTTCAAGCATGGTAGTAAAGAAGACATTACAAAGTTTATGTATATAAAGCAATGTTGCTCCCTCAATTCTCAGTTGACGTATAGCAGTGTGCACTGCAACAGCTCTATTCTTCAAGAATAACCCACAAGCTTTGGTGGACTGACCCAAACGTATAAGCTGAGAAACCGCTCTACGTGTTGCCTTTGGACCTCCTCTCAGTGACCTGTCTGGAGAAAGTTCAAACACTAAAACATCGGTTAGCTGCCTAACACGTACATCTATTTTCACTTTCAATTCTTGCACAGAATGACTTGAAGGTTTATCTTGTAAATAACTATTTAAATTGTCCAAAAGATCAACAGCATCCTCAAAATGTCTCTGGGCTATGCAGACATCCAAGTCTTCAGGGAGCTCTTGAATCCATTCCAAAGACAGGTCTACCTCCTCCTCTTCAGCTGGCTTTTCCTCATCCAAAAATGGGTTCCCTGATACATCTGCAACAGTAGGAGAACACAAAGATGTGGTTTCTTTTTTAGCTTCTTCATTCAAAACTTTATTCTTTTTTGTATCTTCCAAAAACTGAAGCCACTCTTTTTTTATTTTTGCATTCTCTGCCTGAAAAATGCGACTCTCAGGAAACATGAGGATCTTGAACATATCTTTCATGGGTGGGTTTTCTTTTACATTCACTACAGCGAGGTCATCCAAGTTATGCAGTGCATCATATTTGAATGCATTTCTGCGATTTGGAAAGTATGTAGCTATAAGCAAGCAGTCATTCATCAGAAAAGCATGAACTTTCTGAATAAGGGTCATATTATCAACATCAAATTCAGTCAGGTCCCCATTATATACCAAGTACCTGCAGAGAAAAGCAAAAATTTAAATTACATTTTTTAAAAAAAATGGTAAATTAAACTACAATGCATGAGCCAAAATTAAAATGAGAAAAAAAAAAAATTTAGAGTTCACATTTGTTCCCTGAAACTATTCAATTAATTTGCGCGACCAGCTCCTAGTCTGTAATTATCGCGAAAGTAAGACTTTAGGGCTGGTCGTGAGTCATAACTACAGCTCTGTGGATCATAGTTTGTTCTCAGGAAATGGACTTGAAACTGTAGAGACCATCCACTGCCTTAATTTAGTACAGTAAGTACGGACAATGGGATCCTTACAGTAATATGCTGATCGCAATTTTGAAAGCCATGCAGTGGATGTAGAGTAGAGCAAAACATACCAGAGCTGACTTCAGCTGTGCACAATGGGCCTGATTCAGAGTTGTACAGTATTGCATAGCCGCAATGAAGTGGCAGTGCAATACTGTAGGACAGACACTGCCTTGCTGCATCTGTGATCCGATTGCAGCACCTGTAGATGATGGTTTGGATAACCATCGCTCCTTAGGCCAGGCAGAGTAAGATGAGACTTACTCAGTCTGGCCGGTTCCTGGCAGGCCAGGAAATCTGCAACTACTGATGCAGACTCTGGCCATGTCCATCTAGAAAAATGGGGGCGGCACCATCGGGTTTTCGTACATCTCTGAATCAGGCCTATAGTGTGGTATGAAAAAGTAAAGCCTTTTTCAAATCTTAACTTTTACATATCAGGTCATAATATACAGATCATCTAGTCCTCACCAAATCCTAAAATATTATAAATCTTATAACAGAGTTATCTATTAGACAATAAAATTGTCAACATCAAGGAGTGTATCAAATTAGGTGCAAGATTTCTGCGGTAAAAATAACCAAGGCCAGCGCAACCATTTTTTTCATTAACACAACTAATACAATTGGAGAATTGTAGCCTAAAAAGATTTAATATTGAGTAACAGTAATAATGTTTATTACACTCCCCCCAAAAAAATTGATCTTAAAAAATGCTGCAAATAGCTGATGTGCTTTTTTTTTTTATAAAAAAGTGAAGAAAAAAATGATAAAAAAATTAAATAAAAAATACTAAATACACAAATTATTTTTTTTAATTATTTGTAATTCAAGGCCAATTTAAATATAAAAAGTAAAGTAGATAAAAAGCAATTTTTTTTTTTAATCACTTGACTATTCTCTCCGGCAAAACCGATCAGAAATTGCTGGTTCTGCAGGAGAGTTCGGGGAGTCAAAGGAAAACTGTTCTGAAAAGGTGTAGAACTGATTTGCTCCTCAAACACACAGCGGTACAGTGCGGTTGCACCTAGTCAGCTGAAGCACAGATGGCTGCATTCGCATCCCATGTGACCACATTAGTTAAATGATTAAATAATTACATTTGGAATGCATAAAATAAAGAAAAAATGTTCGGGTCATTTCAGGATTTTTCTTTAACGACAATAATAAAAAAATTATTCGACCAATTAACATCAAAATGCCTAGTGAAGGGGTGGCCAACCAGTTTGGCAAAGAGCCAAACAATATCTGATGTCAAGTGAAAGAGCAGATAGCATGTGCGCGCCGTAGGCTGAAACATTACCTTGTGTCACACCCCCGTTTTTAGTCACGCTTGGGACGACCCCAGCACATTGAATATACACAATTAACAATCTTCCCAATATAAATTTTTCACTGTTGATGTGAAAGAAAAAGCCAGAACATTATAGAAAACATTGAAATAGCCACAAAATACACAGAAACAAGCCAGATCCACATAAAATACACATCCACATAAAATACATATTGAAATCCAGAACCACATAAAGTACACTGAGAAAGCCAGTGCCCATTATGTTATGCCCCCTTTAGTTTTGCCCCATATGCATTGCCCCCTTGTAGTTGTGCCCATTAATCTATGCCCCCTGTAGTTGTGCCCATTAAGCAATGCCCCTTTAGTTGTAGCCGTTATGCAAAGCCCCCTGTAGTTGTGCCCATTAAGCAATGCCCCCCCAGTAGTTGTGCCCCTTCTGCAATGCCCCCTGTAGCTGTGCTTATTATGCAATGCCCTCAGTAGTTGTGCCTTCTGCAATGCCCCCTGTAGTTGTGCCCATTAAGCAATGCCCCCAGTAGTTGTGGCCCTTATGCAATGCTCCCTGTAGTTATGCCCACTAAGGTAGTGCCCCCAGTACTAGCACCCCCTCCCCACAACTATAAAGAAACTTACCTGTCTTCATGCTGGCACCGCTATAGGCGGTCAGGGCTACAGATTCCCGCCATCGCTGCTGCTGCCTCCACTGCCTGCTGGATCTAACTGGATCCAGCAGGCGAACGGGCTCCTCACATTGCGGGTGACGTCACTGCATTACTGGGAACGCTGGCCTCTGAATGCGATCAGAGGTTTCTTTCGTCACGGATTGCTTCAGAGACCAGCGTTCTCAGTACTAATGGTAGTCTGCCGTCTCGCATCGGAAACTCAAAAGAGCCTAATGCGGCTTGAGAGCCGCTGGTTGGCCACCACTCGCCTAGTGAATAGGGAGTATGTCCAAGGGGTTCTGAAGAAAGTCCAAACCTTTTTAACTAATATATAGTTATGGTAGACTTACCTAGATAACTTTTCTTCGAGGTCCATAGGGTCCACAGGGATACCATGGATATATTATGGTTTGAAGACCAGGCACCAAGCAATTAAAGCTTTAGCTCCCAAAAATGCCCTGGGTCCTCCTCCATATATACCCTTCCCCTAGCCACAGGACTTCAGTTTAGTTAACAAGCCTAAAAGCAGGAGAAGGAAAGAGAAGAACAATCATACACCAGAAACACTCTTACAGAAGATGAAAGAATCTGTGACCGAAAGATAAATCACCCAATACAGCCAGGTTTGTCAGGGTGGGTGGCCTGTGGACCTCGAAGAAAAGGGAGTTATCTAGGCAAGTCTACCATAACTATTTCTGCTTAGGGGTCCATAAGGATCCACAAGGATACCATGGGGATATCCAAAAGCAGTTCCCCTAGGGTGGGGGACCACTCCTGAGCAGAAAGGAGATCTCGTCACCCAAAGGAAGCCTCCTGTGAGGCAAAAGTATCAAAAGGCATAAAAACCTAAGAAAAGTGTAGAAGACCACGTGGCTGCCTTGCCCAATTGTTCAACAGAGGCCCTGCGACTGAATGCCCACGATGGCCTTACAGACAGAGCAGAATGTGCCATCAGGCAAGATCAGCCTGTGTGTACACCTGAGAGATAGTCATGCGTAGCCATCTCGCCAGAGTCTGCTTAATTGCTGGGTATCCTCGTTTGTGAAAACCATATAAATACAAAAAGAGAATCCGATTTTCTAACAGAGGCCCTGATTCAGCGCCGGACGCTCTGACCAGAGCGCTTGCTCTGAATCAGGGCCCACCTCCATTAATATGGAGCGTCCTCCTGGACGCTCGTATAGCTGTTCGTCACCACCCACAGCATATACGAGCGTGCAAAATGATGGTCGCGATGGTATTGACCATCGCGACCATCGGAACTGCGAGTGAAAGCCTGCGGTTGGGTTTCTCAACCGCAAGGCCAGGAGTGCTTTTGGCTCTATCAGAGCCAAAATCACTCCCACTGACATCACTAGTGATGTCAGTGGGGCCGGCTTCAGACGGTAGGCATTCCCTTGGGAACGCCTCCGTCAGGCAGGCACGCCCCCAGCACGCCCACCAAAGGGGGCGTGCTGTCACCATCGACAGCACGCCCCCTTTGATGAGACACTCCGAGCGAAGGAAAGTCCTTCGCTCGCCGGGTCTCGCGCATGCGCACGACGGAGCTCCCTCCGTCGTGCGCATGCGCAGTGGGGAACATCGACCCACTTGCGAGCGTACTGCCGCTCGCGAGTGGGTCTTAATGACCCCCAAAATTTGTACGCTCCAGATAAAAACGAAGAGCACGAACTACATCCAGGGAGGCTTCACCTACAGAAATGTCTGGAGCCAGAAAAGCTGGAATAATAGTTTCTTCATTCACATAAAAACGGGACACTACCTTAGGAAGGTAACCCTCCCTTGTATGAAAAACAGCTTTAGCCTGGTGAAAAATCAAAAATGAGGAGCGACAAGAGAGCGCTGCCAAATTAGAGACCCTGCAAGCTAAAGAGATAGCAAGAAGAAAGTGTCTTTGCTGTCAACCACTTCAAATCTACAGTCTAAAAGGTTTACATGGGGAAGCTTGTAAACCCCTTAAGAGACAAATACAAATCCCACGAACAAAGGGAGGCTGATTTTGCAGAACTCCTTGGAAAAAAGTTCTAAAAATCTGGTAATGAAGTAATCTTCTTCTGGAACCAGACTGACAGTGCAGAAATCTGCCCTCTCAAAGTGGCCAGGCATAGTCCACTGTCTAGAAAAGCCAGTATCCTGGAAATCCTGAACACTGTTGGATCATATTCCTTATGTGAACACCAAAGTAGAGTATTCCTCACTTTGTGTCTACAAAACGCCAGTAGGCATGCAGGATAATCATTGCTGGGCATAGAGATACTATAATCGGATGTTCTCTGCCCCTGCTTTCCCACTTGGGGTTTCCCTATACAGGAAACCCCTTTTTTTTTTGGAAGGCATAGTATGAGGGTTGTTCAAAAAGAAATGCGTAAATGCTCACAACTCAAATTTTATTATAGATACAGATTTGAAAATTTGCAGTAAAATACTTTGAAGTCTTAGTAACAGAATGACTACTCAAAAAAATTCATCATCTGCCCTCAAACATTTTCTCCACCTCTCAACCCAAGCTGTGAATCAACTTTGAAAAAATTCCAGTGGTTGGTGTTTGTTAAATACGCCATACGTTCCTGGGTCAATCTCTATGTCTTCAAAATGTTGACCCCGGAGAGAGTATTTGAGAGGGCCAAACAGATGAAAGTCAGAAGGGGCCAAATCAGGACTGTATGGTAGATGTGGCATTATTGCCCACCCCATTTTGGCAATGGCCGCAGATGTTGCCATCGAAGTGTGAGGTCTGGCATTGTCGTGGTGTAAGACGACATTGGAATTGTTGACCTTTTTTTGCGGATGGCTTCTTTCAGCTTCTTAAGTGTAATAATGTAACGATCACTGTTGATTGATTGGTTTGGTTCCAAGTAATTGATGAGAATAACACCTCGGCAAACCCAGAAGAATGTGGCCATGACTTTGTTTACGGATCGCTGTGATTTAAACTTTTTTGGCCTAGGTGAACTTGGGCGTTTCCATTGCTTTGATTGGGCCTTTGTTTCTGGGTCATAAAGGAATACCCAGGTCTCATCTACTGTAATGACATTTTCCAAAAACGTCTCAGGGTTGGCTTCAAAGTTGGTCAAAAAGACATTGCACACTTCTAGTGTCCCCTCTAGCTCCGGCGGGAGGCAGGGCGCCGGAGCTAGAGAGGGCATATCCGAGAAGGGGCGTGGTCATCGAAAAGGGGGCGTGCCTATAAGACACGTCCCCTTTTCGTCACTCTTGGGGGCATGCCCGGCACTTACGGACATGCCGGGCAGCCCCCAAGCCCTGCAGACAGAGAGAATAGAATAAGGCGAGCTCAGGGAGGACAGAAACCTCCCGTGGAGCAGAAGGGCGTCTATTCTCCGGCGGTGACCGGGCCACCGCACATTTCTTCACCCGCGGGACACTGCGACCCGCGGGTGAAGACAGTTCCCGCAGGCTGTTAGGGCAGGGCGCTTTTTGCCCTCCTTCTGGAGGGCAGGGCGCTTTTTGCCTTCCAGAAAGAGGGCAGGGCGCCGCGCCCCGCTAAAACAGCCTAGCGGGAACGCTACACTTCCACCCTCTGGGCCTTATGATCCCTGATCAATTGCTTTGGAACCCATTTAGCACACACTTTACGATATACCAAATCATTGATTAGTGTTTTTACAGTGGCATAGCTACATTCAAGTTCATCACTGACATCTCTGATAGTCACACGACGGTGTTTCTAAATCATGGCATCGACTTTGTGTCGGTTCTCTGCTGTCACTGCAGTTGATGGTCTGCCACCACGAGGTTTGTCGCACATGGACGATTCTCCTGAATGAAAACGCTTCATCCACCTTCTGACATTGCTATAGTCAATTGTACGCTCACCATACACCTTTTTCAGTCTTCTGTGGATTTCTGTAGCACTGCAGCCTTCTTTTAACAGAAATTCAATAACTGTTTCATCTTGAATGTCATGGTATTTCTTGGACTACCTAAACAAAAATACATATATAGCTAGCAGACATATTAAACTACAAACTGACAAAGTTTCAAATAAATGTTGCATATTATTTCAGAGTTATGAGCATGTAGGCATTACTTTTTGAACAACCCTCGAATAGTGTAATTGGGATTTAGAGTAAAATGCCCTTGAGGCGTATCTTGCCCCTGTCCCTTCAAAATAGAGAATACACTGTTTGAATGGTTTTTGTATGGATTGTCATTTGTATGTATACCGGTATTAGCCTTTAAATTGATCATTACTATGTATTTATGCTGAGATTAGCTTCGATCGGGATGCCGGGCATTGGGCTCCCGGCTTAGGTAAAATGGCAGGCGTCGGGATTTCAATACCTGTCATTAGACCCTTACCGGGATTAGACAGTCGGGATGCTGACAGTCGGAATTTAGACCTCACGGCTATCATCTCCTAAAGATCCTACAGTTTAGTACAGCCATCAATCTTTTGTCCATTAAAATCAACTACCTAAACACATAAGTTTGGTAGGCTCTACATGCATATAAATATATTTGCAAACGGGCACTAAATCGCAATCACATTGGTAGGATGTAAGTGCAATACATACAAATATACTTACAAGTCGGCACCAAATCAACTTATACAAACAAACACAAACGTTGGTAGTGCTAATAACCTTGGTCCTAGGAGAAAAGTATATTGAGAGACCAAATCTCTCCTCAGCAAACATTTCCATGATCAATCTCCAATTAATTAGGAGAAAGGGGGATGGGCAGCTCAGTCTTCACAAGTTATTGTGAAGTACAATTTAACCCCTATACAACCTGGTAGTTGAGGGTCAAATGGAGCAATAGCAGTGATAGTTATAACTGTTTTCCTTTACGCTGACATATATAAAGAAGGCATCGTTGGAGTAGCCAAACAATCAACCACCTCCATCATAACCTTGGACAAAGAAGCAAACCAAGATGGCTCTTGTCCAACAACAGGCTTGCAGCCCCCATCACGGGACCCCACTTTACTGCAAGTCCATCGGGGTATGCTACCTTGATAGCATACCCTGAGTTTAACACTAATGTGATGGTTAGTTCCATGTTATAATTCTGAGGGACTTGCAGTAAAGTGGTGTCCCGTGAAGGGGGCTGCAAGCTTAAATGCATTGATCAATTCATGAACCAAAACCCCACTGTTTATTATTATTATTTATTATGGTGAGTGCAGAGCCCCTGTGATTTTTATTTAAACAATGTGGTCACATACCATGTTGCACCCCAAATCTAGGAATGGTGAGTGCCGTGGATTAGTGCTTTTTGTTTATTTGATTAATTTTTATAACTAATCACATTTTCTCATGCACCCCTTGTAACCTGTTTAATCTAACTTGTGTCAGCTGTTTTCCTAGGTGCTTTGCAACAGGTGTGCTTGGTGACTGTCTCACGTTTAAAAGCAAAGTTGCTGTGGGCTTTAAACCTTGATAGCATACCCTGAGTTTAACACTAATGTGATGGCTAGTTCCAGGTTATAATTCTGAGCAATAGAGTAGGGACTTGCAGTAAAGTGGTGTCCCATGAAGGGGGCTGCCAGCTTAAATGCATTGATCAATTCATGAACCAAAACCCCAGTTTATAATATTTATTATTATTATTGTTAGTTATTATGGTGAGTGCAAAGCTGCTGTACAAATTGATCCATGGGTGCCCCTCTACATGTTTATGTGTATGTATGTATAATAAATTATATATATATATATATATATATATATATTATATATACATACATATTATATATATATATATATATATATACATACACATACATACATACACACACACACACACACACACACACACACACACACACACTGCAGCTTCGATCCGAGGGCAGAGTCCGGAACGCCGCTCCCTTCCTGACAGGTGGCTGCATGCTAGCAGGTGGCCGTATGGTTCTGACTCCCAGGGTAAAGTCCAGCAATACAAGCTGCAGCTGATCAGCTTGTAAGAATTGTCCAAATCAGGAAATATCAGCTCTTGCAATAGAGTACTGACTCGAGGGACAGTCTCCTATATAAACATTAAAATGGAGGGTGCTGTAGAATCTCCTTGAAAAAGGGTAGTGTCAGGTTCCGGCCTGGGATTGGCCTTTACTCACCGCTGGACTGGTGTCTTTATGCTCAGAGGCGTTCAGACATCAGTGGCAGTGGTGGGTTATGGCTGAGGATTCTCCCCAGGGTCCAGTAGGACTTTCATGCTTGCGTCCTGACTCCAGTGTTGGCAGGCATGGGCTCAGCCATGTTGGTTTATCTCACCTGACCAGTTTCCTCCAATGGCAGTCCTGCTAGTGTCCCAGCTGATCTCAGGATCCAATGACCAGCTGTATAGGGGTATTTCGTTCCCACTCCTGCAACAGGAAGTTGCTGTTCGACTTCACCATATGACTGCACGTAGTTATTCCTGGTGACAACCGGTTATGTTCCAGAGGTCATATTACTTTCCTCTGTGTTCCTGGTTCCCTGTGTTTTCCTTGTGACCTCCGGGTATCCACCTTGTGTTCACCACGAGTTCTTCATGTGGATCTCACTTGCACCGCTGAGCATTCCATTCCGGTGTTTCCGTACCAATCATTAGTTACCCTGCGTGTCTCCAGTTACAAACCTGTGTACAATCTCCAGTTATTCTGCTAGTGCATCCAGAGACGCACTTTAGTGTACAAATATACATTCCGGTGTACAAATCTCGTCATCTGCTAGTGCGTCCAGAGCCGCACCTTAGTGTACAAAATAGACATCCTTGTGCACTTCATCCCTGCGTTCTATACAAGTCCTGTCTACTCTCGCAGTGCTCCCCCAAGTGGCATCATCGTATACTGTTTCAGTCCTTTCCATTCCCTTGTGCTACTCCCACTATTCCCCAGTGTTAGTTGTCTTCAGTATACTACTCCGGTCTCTCGTCACTCCCAGGTACCTGTCCAGAGAGCTGCGACCTGCTCACTTGGTGAGGCGAAAACCATATCCCAATTGGAGGGGTCACTGGAGAAAACCACCAAGTGAGTTAGACTCCGCGCAGGTTCCGCCAAACCTGGGCTTGACCGCAATTGGGAGACTTAGTCTATCACTCCAGTCATTTCCCTGCAAGTATCCAAAACCCCTCGGTTCCAAACCTCATCAGAGGTAGTGACAGTACCCAGTTGTGACAGGTAGTCCTTGAAAGTGGGATACATCTAACACGTTTTACGGCTCTTATTATTCTGGCTGTTTCCTCAGGAGGTATTTGATCTCACTTCCTTTGGACACAAATACCTTAGGTAATTACAGAAAATACATACAGGTGTAAAAGACCTACTAGAATCATTAGCATATACAAATATCATTGTGTGTTTATAAATAACCAATGTTCTGCTAAACATTATAATTCAATGGTGGATCAAAAAGTAACAAATTAGCAGTAGTGAACAAATTAACACATATAAGTATACATAAATGTATTTAAAAAAGGCAGAAAAATAGAGAGGAACAATAATAAAATGAATTAAAAAAATTCACAATAAGACATCAATCTTAAATTAATAAATATCCAGAGGAGTTGGTTGGCACATTGAATCACTTATGGAGCATAATATTTAAAGAATATATTTAAAATAATTTAATAGAGGCTAGAATTAAGCATCATAAATCTCCTAAACATTTAAGGGAATACAAAAAGATGGATCAGTGGACCCTCAATTTGACTGGAAATATATAGATTAGCTAATAATAATAATAATAATAATAATAAAAACAACACTAATAGAAAGAAGAAACCCCTCACATACACCTCTCTCCATACAATAGATGGTTAATTGTTCGTGCACGTATGTACGGACATAAACCAGATGTGCACGAATGCAAGTGCCACTATAAGTCCATGAGCACCTAATAGAAAAAAATGGTAAATAGATCGGTCAATATATGAATACACATACATAAATGAACAGTCATGTGAGCACATTATATATGCATACATACATACATATATATAAATGTATATACACACACATCTAACTAAGGGCCTCATTCAGACCCACTCGCAAGCGGGTCGATGTTGAGGCCCTGCGCATGCCGGAACCGGCTCCGGCGTGCACGAGACCCGGCCAGCGACGGGCGCTGTGTTGCTACGGGTCTCGCACCAAAGGGGGCGAGCTGTCGATGGAGATTGACATCTCGCCCCGTTTGGGAGGCGGGTAGGGGGGGCGGCCACACTGACATCACGAGTGATGTAAGTGGCGAGCTTCCGGCTCTATTAGAGCCGAAAGCGCACTGGGGCTTGCGGTAGACGAGACCCTACCGCAAGGGTCTCGTCGCAAACCCCGATGGTCGCAATGGTCTTGACCATCGCGACCATCAACCTGGCCGCTTGCTAAAGCTGTGGGTGGTCACTCACAGCTTAGCGAGTGGCCAGTATGCAGTCTTTAAAAAAAAAAAAAAAAGGGGGACGTCCTGATTCAGAGCGAGCGCTCTGAAAGAGCGTCCAGCTCTGAATCAGGGCCTAAGTGTGCATACATATAGAAATGAAAAAATGTCCACAGTGACCGTCCGTCTCTCCCCTACTAAACTCCCAAGCAGTAGCATAATGTGGATGGGTTGAGTGCAGCATCAAAAATGACCCCATCTATGAGATATAATTAGATTCATAGATAATGGTCTAATTCCTTTTGAAAAAACCCTGAGAGAGGGGAGAAACTAGTCAAGGCTTTACAGTGGACTGCTCTCATACTTTTGGCATAACAGCATACCTCCTAATAACGGACATTACTTTTGTGGTTATTTGTGGCATCCCAGAATTTGAAGAACTGCCTATCACCATCAGGGGAAGAGCAGTCTATCAGTGGAGAAGCGACACACCACATGGAGTTGCAGCATACAGGTTGCCATTTTCTCCACTTATAACCAATCATACTGCTTTCAGCCACTACACACAGTAGACTTGACATTGCTATATTCACCTTTATTACCTGGCTGCGAGTCGCTGGAGCGACGCTAATCCAGAGACACTGTCACATTTTATTTCCCTGGCCTGGTTGGGTGCTGCTGGAGCAGTGCCACCATAAGGAGACGCCAGAATGTGGATCTATTGTGAGCAACTTAACACATAAGCTGGAGCTCTGTGATCCAGAACATGTTTTTTTACAGAAAATTGGTTATTTATAAACACACACTGTGATATTTGTATACGCTAATGATTCTATTAGGTATTTTACACCTGTTTGTATTTTCTGTATAAAGTTAAGGCACCCATACAAAGGGCAATTTTTCACAGGATCTGGCCATTTTCGACTGATCGTAGTGGCCAATCGTGAGAAAATTATTGCTTTCATACACGATTACAATGCGAGTCACCGGAGTAGTGGATCGGCATCATAGATCAGATGGTTTTGCAGAAAGATTGCGACCCATTGTTTATGATTTGACACACATTGTACGCACATTGGCAGCAGTACGATGCGATGTCCAATATCCCTGGGCACTCCTCTCCTCCATTTTGTGGCAGACGGGAGAAGTAGCATCGTCTATCAGCGGAGTGTCCCTTTAAAAAATTATTGCGTATCGTCTGTACACCCTGAACCACCAATGTATACCCCTGCCACACCAATGTGTATTTAACCTCTGCGCCACCAATGCATACCCCTGGCCCCAAAACTATATTAACCCCTGCGACACCAATGTATACCCCTGGCCCACCAATGTGTTTTAACCTCTGCACCACCAATGCATACCGAAGCTTAAATTCACCGTTTCAGCTAAATAGTACACACAAAATAAACAAACTGCATTTATTGCGTCAAACGGTAATAACTGTTAAAAAATAATTATTTACAAATGTTCAACTTAAAAACATTCAAAAATTTTACTTTTTCAATATATTTCCCCAACATGAATGACAAGTGCCAGAGAAAGGCATTTTGTGACGAGGTTCATCGAAATGTTCCATGGCCATGAATGTTTGTGGAGAGTGAAAGGTCAGCACTACCGCAATACATTCAAACGCAATGCTGCAATCCAGGAGCTAATTGCAGTTAGCAAGACCTTTCACCCAGATGATGATGTTACAGTGGTGTGGGTGAAAAACAAAATCTCCGTACTGTATACATGAAGGAGAAAAGGAAGCAGGAAGAGTCCCGTGCATCTGAAGCAGGGGCAGCTGACACCTATTCTAGTACGTTGTGGTACTTTGACCTGCTGAAATTCCTGCATGAGCAGGAGCCGCAGCGACCTTGACAGGCCCTAATGGTGGTGGATACAGAGGACCATGGAGTGGAGAACTCAGACATGGAACAAGAATCCTCTTGTGAAATTGCAAGTATAATAACATTTTTCACATGTCCACTGTAGTCCATTAGCGGATACTGCCCCTACTCCGTTGAAGTAGGCCAGATATTGCTCCCTCACCTCTTTAGCCCTCGCAGTTCCTGTTATTGAAGCGAGTGAAAGTGTGGCCAGAGAGCATTGGGACTATTTCCTCAGGTTGGTCCGGGTCATCCAGTACTGACGTGTCTGTCGTCTGGTTAGAGCTCTTCTTCCGTAGGAAATTATGGAGGATACAGCAGGCCAACACTGAATCTATTTTGTCCATACGTAAATTAATAGAGGTATAGAACACCGGGAACTGGTTGCATAGAATCCCGAATGTGTTCACTATTCGGCAAGCCCTGGATAGTCTGTAATTAAAAATGCGTTTCTCTTTTGTAAGCCCTCATTGCGCACACGGCTTCAGCAAATGCTCCTGTAGAGCAAATGTCTCATCAGCCATAAAAACATAGTTTAGGCCGTGCTTTGTTTCCGTTACAGATGGTAAATTCAGGCGGTTGGGAGCTTAGTCTCTCATAAAAGTGTTTGCTTAAAAGAACCCCCATCCGAAGCACAACCATTTTTGCCCAAATCCACCCAAAAAAAAAAATATATAATTGGCATTAACCACCACCATGAGCACTATGCTGTTAAATCCTTTATAATTATAATTAAAGGACACGCTGTGGGCAGGTGGGGTAATCCGGACATGTTTGCCATCTATTGCTCCACCGCAGTTCGGGAAGTTCCATCTCCATTCAAACTAATGGTCTGCCACTCCTCCACCGTTGTTGGGAACTAAAATTAAAAATTTAGAAAAAGAAACCTTTGAAAAACATGTTCATTATATAATTATCTGTCTCCTCCAACACCTAACCTGGATTTGGGGTCAGCCTGCAAATTGCCGCCCAAAGCCAGCCAGATGCACCACAACCTGCACCTAAACGCCTGAGATACCAGCTTAGAAACCAGGAACAACCGGATGAATTACTGAATAAAGTCAGGCAGGCTTTAAACAAACCACCCGACATGTTTGACCACCTGGGCATGCATATAGCTAGCACGCTCCGAAAAATGGAGGAAAGCCAGCAGATACATGCCCAACGCCTGAAGTATGATAGTTATCCGGGGGTGAATGAAAAAGCTGGCAACCACTACTAGGGTCATGGATGACCCTGTCCCCCAGACAACGCTACAGCCATTTAAATATGGCCCATCCATATCCTACAAGGCCACACCACCCTATCCCAGTGATCCTACTCCACAATCAACCAATCCCTCCACATCCTCTGAAGTGGTGTATAGTGCCATGTTGGCAAATTTTTAATTTTACATTATGTTCAACTATCAGCCAGTTTTAGCTATCCCAATAGGTGCTGCGTGGTACACTGCGTTGATGCAAGTTGGACAGGGTCCTGAAGCACATAGCACAAGGCCAGATTGTTGCATGCCGGGGCCTCAATCTGGACTTGTGCCATGTGCCTCGTGGCCTGTTCAATCCAGCATCTGATACACCGTATACTATGCAGCGGATTAACTATTGGGAGACATAAAACCGGAGGAGATAGCAGTTTGTTTTCAGTGCATTTCTTGGCATAAAGTTGCTGACGGTTATATCATTTTAACTATTAGGCAGATTTTTACTTGTGGATGTACGACTTTTTATATGGTAAATATACCATGTTGGTTTGGTACACAAAATAAATCAGCCATGTTGGTTTGCAATTTATTTACCTACAAACATTATAAATATATATACAGCCATGTTGGTTGTTTTACTAAACCCCATTGTGTTTAAAAATTAAGAATTATTTCACAAGAAACAAAATGTGTAATGTTTTACTTACTTTGAAGTAGTGGAACTTCAGGACATTGACAATGGCATCACATGTCTCCGGGATGATGCGCCCCAACGCTTGGGGGGGGAAATAAGGGTCCCAAACTTTAGGTCTTCAAACGGCCTCCCTGTAGCCAGGTACCTCAGCGTCGCAATCAGCCTCTCCTCAGGCGAAATGGCCATCCTCATGTTGATGTCCTGCATCAGGAATTAGGTGGTCACCAGATGCAGCAACTACTGGAATGTGGCATCATCCATCCGTTGCGATGATCGTCCGGGTTGTTCTCCCTAATCTCCATCAGCACGGGCATATGGGAGCGACTCTCCCTCCTCGTCAGCCAATCCTTGGTCCAGCAAGATCGCATACTCCTCCTCTCCTCAGGCCCTACACCTTTCAGCCTCAGATAGCCATAGGCTAGCAGAAGCTTATGGTGATAGGAAA
This sequence comes from Taudactylus pleione, assembly GCA_031769625.1. Taxonomy (NCBI): domain Eukaryota; kingdom Metazoa; phylum Chordata; class Amphibia; order Anura; family Myobatrachidae; genus Taudactylus; species Taudactylus pleione. The sequence goes on from JAUIMM010000759.1 coordinate 10,099,940, forward strand.
CCATCAGAAAGAATAATACACACAGACTTTGTAAAAGGCAAGCCTTAAAACAAAGCAAAAAACAAAGTACAGCGTTCAGCAGGGTATAAAACCAAGCGTCACTAGTCACTGTGCAGAGTGTGCACATATCTAAAATGGATGCTGCCTTTTATACACCCTAGATAAGCCCTCCCCTATTTACATTTCAGCAGATGCATCGTGTGTGTATTTGCTGCATATGATCATAAACTATTTACAATCGTTTAAAGATACATCGGATCGTACGGTCGTTTGCAGAATCGCACCATCTCTAAATACAAATCGTACAGAATGTCAAGGGGAGAATTTTCAAGGGAATCGTATGAGATTGGATTCAAACTGCCCTGTGTATGGAGGCCTTTATTTATGTGTTGAAAGGAACTGAGCTAAAATACCTCTGAGGAAACAGACAGAATAATAAGAGCCGAGAAACACGTTCGGTGTATCCCACTTTCAAAGACTCCCCTTTCTCAAGGAGAATCTACAGCACTCTCCATTTTAATGTTTATATAGGAGATTGTCAGAGTCAGTACGCTATTGCAAGAGCTGATAATTCCTGATTTGGACAATCCTTACAAGCTGATCAGCTGCAGCTTGTATTGCTGGACTTTACCCTGGGAGTCAGAACCATATGGCTGCCTGCTAGAACGCAGCCACCTGTCAGGAAGGGAGCGGCATTCCGGACACTGCCCTCCGACTGAAGCTGCAGATAATCTATGAGAGGATCTTTCTCATCAAAGTGTAAGCTGTACTCTATGTGAGAGCATTTCTTATTAACAGCGAGGTAGCATTTGAATTCCGTTGGCATAAGGATTTTTACAACCCTATATGTGGGTAACAACTATCTCTATTTTACCCTGAGATTGATATGTCAGCTTTTTGTCACAGGATTTAAGTGTCTATCCAGCGATTAAATTTGTCCAATTTGCCCTGCACACACATATAAACATACATTATATATAAAAATATATATCTAAATAAAATAACTATTACAGGGCTCGACAAATCCCAGGAGCCAGGTAGTCATGGCGACTAGATTTTGTTGCCTTGTGACCAGATTTCAGGGAGGGATGATCCCAGGAAACAGTTCCCCAGTGGAGGTTCGTGGACGGCCATTTAGGATCCCAGGAAGTAGTTCCCCAGCGGAGGTTCCTGGGCAGCCATATAATACGTGCGCTGACTGACTCACCCTCCGTCCCGGCTGTCTGGCTCCTCCGCCTGCGGCGATACCCGCTCACCGTCTTCCTCATACGTCCTGGCTTTCTGGTTCCTCCGTCTGCAGCGACACCTGATCCCTCTCCCGTCTGGCTGGCTGCACAGAGCTCCAGGTAAGAGCTTGTGATAGAAGGGTGGGCTCCGGGATTGCTAGAGCGGTGTTGTAATTATTAGTAGGGGAAGGATCAGCCACATGGACGTTGGCTAGATAAAGCGGGTGCGGCGCTGGGCCCCATAGACCCATATGCACCTTACACCCATAGTACACCACTACTACATTAAAATATAGTTTGGTACTCCCCACCTATATTTGGCCCGTACTGTACCACTACCAACATATTAAATATTATATTATGTGTTATTTACTCACACAGATCAGTCTAAAGAAGGGACACTTCAACTTCACTATGCAGCTAGTTTTGTTTTCCTCTTTTGAACAACCTTTATTGTTTTAAGAACAGAGAACAATACTATGTTGCTCTTTTTTGTCTTGTCAAAAACACTTCATTCACTTTTCCCTCCTGCCGTTTAGTTTCTTTTCGCACTTGAGACTGATCTGGAGAAGTGAAAACTCCTGATGTCTTGCTGCACTCCCCTTGATATGTGATGGGAGCTGCTGTGCCATGAATGGTGTCAGGCCTTTCAGTTACAGTTAAAAGGTATGTGGGTGGCACAGTGCTGCATCAGTGATGTCAAATAATGACAGAACATAGGTTGCTCCAAAGAGCGTATTTTTGTAATTCTATACAGCTGCCAATGATGCCCAAGTGGTGGGAGTACCCAGGAAAAGTGGATCTGGGCGGTGGTGGAGTTCAGAGGAACATCTGTTGCAGTTTTCCTAGCAATGGGCTGCTTAACAGCTGTATGCGGTAAACAGTTCTTAATTAGATAACAGTCTTTTACGTTCCCTTGTGAGTCGGAATATGGTGTTCTCTCTCGTAATTGAGAAGAGCAGTGGTGACCATCCCACAGCTCTTACTGCCTTCTGATGCGGTTCACAGAGCTGAGTACACCACAACCAGGGCCGGCCCTATAATTACGCCAGGTACACAGCTTACGATTCCACACTGAGGAGGGCATGCGACACTGCACTCCCTGGACACTGACTGTCTCCTCTGACAGGCGCACAGCTGTGCCTTTGTTCAGAGGAGGCTTGGTTGATGTGACGTCGCAAATATGGAAGTTGGTGCCGCTTGAGGAGTCATTGGAACTTGTGACTGAATCAGCCAGCAAACTGGAGGAATACATGACCACCGTACCAAACCCACAAGCAGAATGACACCCCCAAAACGAATGCGACAGACAGTCCCAGACAGAGACAGCAAGTGACAGACACTGTCAGCCTGTCCAAATAAAAACATTAATCAAGTTATTTAAAAGTAATTTGTGCAGTTTTGTATATTTTATCCAACATTCAATTATCCACTCATGCTAGGGCTGTTGTCAGTTTTATATGTTTAACTTTTAATTTCATACTAGCCATCAAAAGGGCATAAAATTCAATAGGTATAACTCAGTGTAAAGCTGACATGTATCTGTAATGTAGTGAATCACTACTGACCTATTTCTGTAAGGTCCACTTTACAAAGTTACACACATACATTTTATATGTCATTATATATGCTTAACTTCTAAATTTAATCACTACTAGTGTATAGTGAAACTGGGAATCGTATAAAATGTAAAGTAAAATGGTGTTTATCCGTCCAACTAGTGGAGTCCAGGTAAAGGATTTGTGCTAGACTTCAAGGGGATAGCCCTTGTAGTAGATTAATCAAATTGGACATTGTCTCTTAAATCTTGCACTGTCAGATACAAGGCTTTTAAGAAATACGCAATCTTGTGTTTTTTCCATAAAAAGTTTCTCGGGATGCCCTAGTCTCTCCACAATTAGTTACATTAACATGCAGTTTCACACTCCTCCAGCTAACCAGAGGCTTGCCCCGCTGCGGCCATTGTAGGCAAAGCGCATTACAGCCAAGCGCCGCACCACTGTCCCAACGTGGTGCATTGAAATTGTTGGACACAGGAGCCAATCGTCATCCTCCCCTTGTCGTTCTCTGGGAAGCCTTCCATCCGGGCTGCTTGGTGCTACAGCCAGCCAATGAGGAAGCAGGATGGAAGGGGCCATGTGGCAGTAAAGAGGGGAGGGTGAGAGACCGAGCAATAGAATGTATTATTGAAATGTTATTCATAGAACGCCTCAGATAATGTAAAGTCTCAATTCCCCTTCAAGACTGCTATTATAAGACTGGTGCATTCCCACACCTTTCACATGATCTTCCAAGATCCACGGTGTGCGTATAATAGTAGTTTTATGTCCCCACCCAGAGACACATTATTGATGGATTAAGAACCACCTTGTGCCATCCCATAATAACACCAAATATGTAAATGTAAGCCTAAATTAAATTCTAATAGCAGATTGTGATAGCATGTTGTTTGCTATCAAAGGGTGGACTGTCGAAGCTGAATAATTGGCTGAGACAAGTTCAGTTTAAAATTTAATCGCAGCGACGCCATCTTGCGACTGGCCGCAAGACGCCATCTTGAAAATGAGATCGCAAGACGCCATTATGCGAATGGCCGCCTAAGCGCCATTTTAGATAAACTCACATTTTAGTACATGTGGCGATGATACTATTAGCAACATGCGATGCATTTCACTATTTCCCATACGCACATTAACACATACAATTGCGCTGTTAACTAGTCGCATATTAGCGAATGCATAGGACTTTGTATGAAACAGTTGTTTTATTAGCTTTATGCGCACGCATCTGCCCCAAGTTAACTAGCGTCCTTATATCAAACCCTGAATACCCACACATTACATATTCACACATAAGGTTCAATACGCTTTAAAGTGTATGATTTAAGTTGGTCCAGTTAGTTTACATGCTGAGAAATAATGATATTTGATAACTAAGGTATTATACATGCTAAACAAGTCGTGTTTGGATTTGTACTGATGCGTATTTTTTTTTACAGTATTCCGGTGTTATCGGTGGGGAGGTCGCATCATGCAAACTCAAGTTATGGATCACAGAGCCTACAAGCAACAAAATGTATATTTTATGAATAACTGTTAGGATGTTGCAGGGGGGCGTGAAGAGGAAGATCCCCAGCTGTTAGAGGCAGGGAGAGTCCGCTTGAATCAGCCTGTTAAATGTGCTGTAACAAATGCTTCTCCCCTGGGAACCAATGACATCAGCAAAAGACTTCCCTATTGTCCTGTTTATTCTGGGGGGTATAAATGTGAGCGCTCGAACGCGGATTTTTAGTCTGCCTATCTCCGGGTCCGGAAGCGCTGCGTATGTATACTGTACTTGGGTCTGTATAATTCCTTTTGCACCTAAATTGTGTCTTGATCAATTGCGTGTCACTGTCTGAACTTTTACCTAAATAACACTTGTGCTTTGGAACCACAGATTCCACGTCTAAGTCTTTATTTACGGTATGACTGCGTACACAAATTAGCGTCATCCTTAGAAGGTATAGACAGGACAATAGAAGGTATAGGCAGGTGTGTATAGAGGTTCTGATCCAGTATCGTTACTGCAAAAGCAACCAAAGTTTTTAAAGGCTAAAAAGTGGAATGTTATGCAATGGCCAAGTCACACCCCTGACCTGAATCCAATTGAGCATACATTTCACTTGATGAAGACAAAACTGAAGGGAATACGCCCCAAGAACAAGCAGGAACTGAAGACATTTGCAGTAGAGGCCTGGCAGAGCATCACCAGGGATGAAACCCAGCGTCTGGTGATGTCTATGCGTTCCAGACTTCAGGCTGTAATTGCCTGCAAAGGATTTGCAACAAAGTATTAAAAAGTGAAAGTTAGATTTAGGATTGTTTAGTTTGTCCCATTACTTTTGGCCCCTTAAAAAGTGGGAGGCACATATAGAAACCGTTGTAATTCCTACACCGTTCACCTGATTTGGATGTATTACCCTCAAATTAATCTGAAAGTCTGCAGTTAAAGCACATCTTGTTTGTTTCATTTCAAAGCCATTGTGGTGGTGAACAGAGGCCAAAATATGAAAATTCTGTCAATGCCCCAATATTTATGCACCTGACTGTATCCGTGGCAAGACCTGGGCTGGCAAAAGACGTTCTGCCATCTTTGTCAGTACCCCTGAAACATAGTTCCCTGGTAGCAGCAAGAGTCGCAGAGCTGGAGGGGTATAACATTGCATACATAACTGTTCAGAGATTAGGTCTCCTATTCTTAGAACAGCTGTACATTTCTTGGAAGGTAGTCTATTAGTTGTCTGTCCCTCTGAAACGTAGTTTCATGGCTGCCGCTGCTGTGCATCAGGGGCCGCAGACAAAACCGGGAGTGCATAACAACACAGATTCTGTCTCCTGTCTTTAAAACTGCTGCACATTTCCTGCAGAGCAGTTTAGTAGTTGTTAGTCACTCATAATTCTCTGGCTGTGGCTGCTGTGCTACAGAGAAAGCTGGAGGGGCATAACACAGCAGACATCATTTTTTAGAAACTATGTCTCCTTCCTTTAAAACAGGTGTACATTTCCTGCAAAGCAATCTATTAGGAAGTCGAATCGATATATCACTCTGGGATCGGTATGAAATACCACCGGCTCTCTGGCCAGCAGTTCGATTCCCGGCAGCGCCTGGCTGACAGAAGCAGAGTTCCCGGCAGCGGAAGCCCGACAGCTCTGGAAATCCCGATCGTCCCTAAGGTAAGTATAAACTAACTTAACCCTCCTTAGGCATGCCTAACCCTAACCTCCCCAAGTGCCCAACCCTAAGGGCCCCCCGGGGGGTGCCTAACCCTCCCTCCCCTAGCCTAACCCTCCCGGGGGGGGGCTCCCCCAAAGTCCCCCCCGGGTGCACTAAGCCTAACCCCCTCCCCCCGCAGCTTTCCGCTCGCAGCGCCCGGCATACCTTTGATTGGGATGCCAGGCGCTGGTCTCCCTGCGTCGGGAAAATGACAGGCGTCTACAAATAGACACCTGTCATTTAACCCCCGCAGGGATAAAGCAGCCGGGAAGCCTGCTGTCGGGATTAAGACAGCCGGTTTCCCGATCGCATTCCATCACTCTCAGTACCAGACATAGTGAAGAGGATTACTACTCAATAGCTGTGATTGAAAAAGGGTCACACCCTTGTGATTAACCACACCCGCACAACACCAGTGCTTACGGCTCAAAATAGGACAAAGTACAGGGATAGCAGAAAAATCACTTTCTGAAAGGAGAATTTCAGACAGACAGAGCTAGCATACAGTCACAGGCAAATGCAGAATACATGACAATAGCTGCATTTATATGGCACTTACTGGTCAACTATAAAGACTTTTTATGCATCTAATACAAAAGTGCTACATACACTAACCACCCGCAGGAGGAGAGGTATGTAGGGGGACCCGTGCTCCACACTGCCCTCTGAGATCTGCAACACGAAGAGAAGCACTCGTTGGGGGTGGAGCCAGAAGGAGAAGCTGTCACGGTTTTAGGCAGACCACAATGGACTTTCTGTACAGCGGGGAGGAGCAGCCTGTTATACAGGGAAAGCAACCTCCCCTGGCCAGCATTTAACCCCCAGGAGGCTGGAGTATAACCGCAAATTCCAGCCCATTGTCCCAGGCGGCTTAAGTGTGGCCAAACTTACTGTCAACCCCAGGGAGTCCCCAGCCCTGGAGGAAAAAGACTGCGCATCAGCACGCACCACCGCGGCGCGTGTCACTTACCTGAATCCCCGTTGTCCAGCCGCAGTCTAGGGAGCCTCTGAGGTCTCTGCTAGCTAGAACCTCAGAGGCCTGCCGGGAAGCACGGATCAGTACCGGCGACCCAGCACCGGTTGGTTGAAGAAGCAGTAGTGCGAATTTCCACTGGACTGTCTGCACTACTGCATATAAGAACTTCAGGGCTGTTTGCACCAAACAGCCCCACTGCGAGTTCAGTGACCGACTCTGGCTGGGCACCTAACGAAACTGAGGAGCTCCCGGCCTGGGGGCGGGGTATAGGGGGAAGGCCCCGATGCATCCTGGGCGAATTTAGCTGCGTGGTGCCCAGATGACCCTGCATTACCTATATCCCAAGGTTACCTGTGGACCTCCTATGGAACCCAAAGTAGAAATATTATTTTTTTTTTCTTTCAGCCGGGGAGACTAGACCTTTGGTAATTTAAGAGAAACCCAGTCCAATAGTACTGTACTCATGTGCACTCAGCAGACACAGATATGCAACTGATTAAGCAAACTACTTCCTTACCAGTTAGTATGCAATATAAGTGCCCCAAGTTCCTATGCACAACTTACACAGTAGAATAGAGGTAAGAAACAAAGTAACGTAAAGCATTTCGCTGCTTGCAGCAGTTTCATCAGAAAAAGTAAAGAAACACTTTTAGGTTAATGCGATTCTTAATACTATTCTTCTGTCCAAAGACACAGCTACTGGCAAGTAGCCCACAACTCTGAATTAGGCCATTATTTACATATTGACTGATATAGTTTAACTGTTTGTATCCTGCACAGGAAAATAAATGTTGCAAAATGAGAGGATGCTTTTATAGTGGAGGATATCAGGTTAGGTTTGTGTTTTCCTACAGCGCCTTCCAGCAATGTGGGAACACTTTTACAGGTAATGGGTAAATTTGGTGCGGCATGGCTGAGATTTGGATTGTCGTAGGCTAGTGCAGCATTGTCTAGTGTTGAATCAAGAACTGTGCTCTAAAAAAGGTCAGGAGAAGGCATACGAGGACCAATGCGCCTTTGCCTTTACCAGAGAACATGCAGACCCATAGACACTACCCAGCACCCAGGAGGTGCACATTATCCACACAACAAAGGACGTAGAACATGATGCTTCCAATTCATGATGCTGCAAGCCCCACACAAGCCGTGAAACACCAGACACACATCCACTAACTCACCTCCACAGTGCATGGAGCTGCCCAGAATTTGCTGAGGCAAACTGGAGGCACGGGATATCTCAATCTTTGATAACATTGACAGCCAGAGACAGTGGACACTAAATTAAAGTTCCTTTACTCTTTCCAGGAGTTTTCTAACCTTCAACATATATTACTAGCATATGGTTACACTGCTACAGTCAAGAGACACATATGGTTAGTAAGATTCCTGTGGAATTGAAATATTGGTCCCTTAATGTAAGTACAGCATCAATGCATGTTGACATCACCAAGCAAGTGATCTCTACTTAGTTCCTTTTTGTCACTAACAGAGCCTGCGGGAGCCGTTCTCACCCGTGGGACGCAGTGTCCCGCGGGTGGAGAAACATGCGGTGACCTGGTCACCGCCGGAGAATAGACGCCGGGCGCATGCGCTCGGCATCTATTCTCCCTGTCTGCAGGGCTGGGGGGCTGCCCGGCGTGTCCGTAAGTGCCGGGCACGCCCCAAGAGTGACGAAAAGGGGACGCGTCTTATAGACACGTCCCCTTTTCCGATAACCTCGCACCCTTCTCGGGCGCGCGCATGGGCATGCCCTCTCTAGCTCCGGTGCCCTGCCTCCCGCCGAAGCTAGAGGGAACACACACACACATATATATATATATATTTATTTTTATTATATTATATTAGTGATCCCCCCCAGAAATTGTTTCCAGCCAAGTGGCCTCAAGAAGCAGCCGGGTGGGGGCCTTTGCAATACTAAAATGTTTTAAATCCTGATCTTATAATGATTTAAATTTGAAATAACATTTTATATAATTTATTCTCCTCTTGTTATTAGAGGCCCAGTCTGATTATGAAAAAGCTGCAAAGTCTGTAGGATCTGGTTCTTTTTATACAGCTCCTAGATACGGTCCCCACTTGCAGGCTCCCAAAGTGTCGGGTGGTAGGCCGTTTCTTGCCGGGTCGTGCACCCGCAAAAAACAGCCAGGGGAGAACACTGTTTCTATAGGGGCCTATCCATCCAGGAGGTTTTGGTCGGAACGTGCAGAAAGTCTGCAAGTGGATAGACGGCAAGGACCAGCGATGTGTGCGCACGCTGGGTCCTTGCCGACCATCTATCGAACATGCCCATCAATCTGACGACGGTGGTCAGGTTTGGCATGTTAATAGATAGGGAGGTTGGGCTCCTGCACTGAAGACGTTCAGTGAACGTCTTTCAGTGCAGTGCCCGCACCTCAGCGACATGAAAGTCTGAACGCTGGACGTTCAGACTTTCATGTCATTAAATGGATAGGCCCCTTATCTCTATCTATATATGAGACCCTCCAACATGATGTGTATAATAAGGGGAAGGGAAAAGGGAGAGATTGTCGCACTGACCGAAAACCAATATAAACAGAAATAAAAAAATTATGTAAATGAAAAAAACCAAACAAAAAAAATAAATAAACACTTCCTAATAATTGCTCTACTAATAGTATTTAATTAATGGTATAAGTGGTGCTCACTAGAGTTGGGGTATACAGGTATCAACAGGAAACTATATAGAAAAGAATTCTGGTGAGCGCACAAAAAAAAAAAAAATGTAGTCAGTTAATATTAAAAATTTTATCACATAATAAGAAAAATAAAGTTTGAAAACAGTTATTGTAGTACATTTTGTCAGTGACAATGTTATCTGACACATGAAGTGTATATACCCATAAGGAATAGTGTGTACTGCAATAACTGTTTTCAAACATTATTTTTATTAATTATGTGATAATATTTTAAATATTAAAAGTTAATTTTTAATATTAACTAAATTTTTTTTGAGTGCTCACCAAACAGAGTTCTTTTATATCTACTTTCCTGTTGATACCATCCAACATGACCCATTCCATTAGGTACAAAATGCTCTGCTCCTGGACTTCCCTCTTAATGATTGCAGACACCTGTGCTGAAACACCTGTGTCAATAACTACCTAGTTCAACAGGTGACTGCAATCATACCAGTGGCATATCTAGAATGGGTGCAGGGGGGCCCAGCACCCATATTAGTTTAAACTTACCTGTCCGTAGTCCCGCGTCAGGTGTCTGAGTTTACTGATGCTCCGCGTCAGTCGACTGCCAGACACCGGGGAAAGTGCAGGAGGCCCTGCACGGGCCCCATCCTCTCTTAAGAGACCCCTTAATCATACATTAGGAGGGAAGTCCAGGAGCGGAGTGTTTTGTACTTAATGGAACGGGTCACGTTGGAGGAGGAATATATATATATATATATATATATATATATATATGCACACACACTCAGTGTAAGACTGTGTACCTTCCTGGTGTCTCCAGCAGATTTTTGCAGCCCTCCACTTTCTCCAGCAGGGTCGGGTTACTGGATTTCTCCCCCTCGGCCTTGTGGAAGGCAGCTTGTAGCTCCCTTGCAGCATCAGAGCGGTCAGTGTGCAGCAGGTTCTGAGCGACGCTCTCCATAATCCCTTTCTGCTCGGTGAGAATGTGGCTAAGCTGATACATCTCCCCCTCCAGGTAGCTGATCTCCCTGGCGGTCTCGATAAACTGCCGGTAGTTCTGGTAGACGTTGCGCTTCAGACTCTGTGCTGTTTCATCCGCCAGACTCTGGATACGCTGCCGGTGCTCCTGCAGATCGCGGTCCCCGTCTGACTGCTGGGAGAGAAGCTTAACGTATTGCTCCGCCTGGAAGTTGCCATATTCCAGTTGTCTCCTCAATCTTAGCACCGAAGCGCTGGTTTCCGCCATTTTGATACTAGAAATAAACAGACTCACCCGATTCCGGAAAGAGACTGCTGTCATGTACCCTATTTCCGGTAGATATGGAAGCTGCCTTTGTAAAGCAAATATCAGAAGCCGCCATGCTTACTAAGGGCAGGAATACCTCTTCTCATGTAGCTAACACCATGTTAAGTTTTGTCATATTTAGTTTACTAGACAACTTAACTTTAACGATTGACCGAAAGTAAACATTGGATTGCTTGCGTCTTAACTAGGATCATTGTGGTGGCTATATTTGAACATTTGTGCTCTCTTCCTGTTGCTTTTTTCCCCACCGTGACTGGACACACGTTTGAGGCGTGGGAGGCTTTAGTTTTGCCGAGCAATGCATAGACATGTGTTCTTAACTGGACCTCCAGGTAAGCCTATTAAATAATTAATACAGATATGGGAAATGAGTTTGTGTCTCGAGTCGGAACTGATGACACAGGGCTGGGGAATAACGCTGAGACACACACACTGGGGCTGGGCAGTGCCAGATTAATGTCCACATGGGCCTGGAGCTGAAAGTTATGAAGGGCCTATTGTGTGCCGCTGCAGGGGGTGTGACCAGCGCTGCAGCAGTGTGACTGGTGATGTGGGGTTGTGACTAGTGTGGTGTAGCTGTGATTTACATAGGGGTGTGGCCTGTGTTGTGGGTGTGTTTTGACTTCATACAGTGCCATAACCGCAGGTATGCGACCGGTGATGCTGCACAGAGCGCAGGGCTCTGTTTGCAGCACCATCGCTACCCTATGGCCTTTGTTACTGGCTAGCAGGGTGCTTGCACCCTGCAGCCAGTATCACTGCTGCAGTACTGCCCAGACAGACACCCTGCTGTCTTTGCAGCCTCCTCCGGATGGTCTGGGCAGTGTTGCACTTCCAGGTGCCGGTGGCCCAGGCCCCTCTACACGACAGCATGACGTCATGTGGTTATGGGGCAGTGCCGGCACAGGGCGCTCTGGAGCCAGCTGTTTGTGTGTGTGACACTCTGGACGGCTTGTATAAAACACACTGACCCGTTTATGTAAGCAATGTTTCAGAATTTGTATTTGTCATTTTGCTAATCCTGACGAAATAATGAATACAAGTTCTGAGACGTTGATTACTTAAATGTATTCTAGTGTGTTTTATACAAGCCGACAGTCATAATGTCAATATTGATTATGTTGACATTAAAGTTAATTTAAAAATGACTGTGTGTGTGTGGGGGGGTTAGGCCGGTATACAATCGGGAAACCGGCTGCCTTAATACCGACAGCCGGCTTCCCGACTGTCATATCCCGGCGAGGGTGAAATGCCGGGCGTCTATATCTAGACGCCTGTCATTTCCCCGATGCCGGGAGACAAGCGCCTGGCATCCCGATCGAAGGGATGCCGGGCGCCGCGAGCGGACAGCCACGGAGGGGGGGGGGGGGGTTAGGCTAGGGAGAGGGAGGGTTAGTGTTAGGCACCCCCCGGGGGACTTGGGTTTAGGCAGCGAGGAAGGGGGGATTAGGGTTAGGCACTTTGGGAGGGAGGTTAGGGTTAGGCACGCCTAAGGAGGGTTAGGTTAGTTTATACTTACCTTAGCGACGATCAGGATTTCCAGCGCTGTCAGGCTTCTGCTGCCGGGAACTCTGCTTTTGTCGGCCAGGCGGCCAGCGGTATTTCATACCGATTCCGGTTAGGCTCTAGGGCAGGGGAACCTTTTCTCTTCCAAGGGCCATTTTATAACATTATTCGCGGGCCAGGTGCAGGCCACGCTCCCTCCATGTGACATTACATGAGGCGGGGCCACAATCCCTGGCGATTACAGCTATGCCCGGGGCATCCTAAGGATTTTCCAGGGAGCTGTAAGGGCTCCTGGCGGCACTGGTGCATCGATTCTGGCTGCAGGGTGCTATTCTAGGCACCCTGGTAGCCAGATGAGACTAGCAGAGAAAAGTTCAGAGGGCCAGACCAAATGACTCCGCGGGCCTTATACGGCCCCTAGACCTGAGGTTCCCCATCCCTGACCTAGGGGAAGGTTAAGGCTAGGCGGCGGGGGAGGAGGATAGGTTTAGACACTGCACGGAGGGTTAGGCATTAGGGGAGGTTACAGTTAGATTGGGGGGGGCGTGGCTAAGGTTAGGCCCTATAGGGAGGGTTAGAGGTAGGGATTAGGGTTAGGCTGTGCCGGGGCGTTAGGCACTAGGGGAAGGTTAGGGTTAGGCTGCAGGGGGAGGAGTGGGTTAGGCACTACAGGGAGGGGTAGGGATTAGGTTTAGGGATGGGGGTAATACTCATCGGAAGGCAGGAGCAGCAGAGGTCATGACTGCTGGGACCCGGAAGCCGCGCTGGAGCTGCTACAGCCATCAGGAGCATGTTAGTGGGCCAACAGGGATGATATGTCGGCATTCCATCACTGTCTACATGATGAATGTCGACATATAATACCACACCCACTTTAGTCCCCATAAGTGTGCCTCAAGCTCCTGTACCCTCTCTATTTACCAATGTGTGATATATATATACATATATATATGTTATATATACAGTATATCACACAAAATCAATCGGGACTCACAGTCCAAACTAAAAGGCAGGGTGCCCAGGTGCCCTCCCAAGGAATATTCATACAGTAGGTGCTTGTTCAATCCTAGGAAAGAAGAGGGGGCACTCCGGGACTTGAATGCACAAAGTATTTACTTGAAAATTACCGACATTTCAGAGCCCACCCAACTCTTTTATCAAGGTTGGCTCTGAAACGTTGGTCATTTTCAAGTAAATACATTGTGCACTCAAGTCCCGGAGTGCCCCCTCTGTCTTTCCTAGGATTGAACAAGCACCTACTGTGTGTGTGTGTGTGTGTGTGTGTGTGTGTGTATATATATATACACACATACTGTACGTATGTATGTATATGTATATATATATATATATCTACACATACTGTATATATATATATATATATATATATATACATATATACATACATTATATGCTCCTGTACCCACCTAATTTAACACACACATATATAGCCATGTAAATAAATATATATACAAAACAAATATATATACAAAACATACATAAATTGTACACAGGGGCCAAACATTACACTGACCTGTGGAATGTGACATGCTGGGCTGAAGTGCCTTCCCTCCTGAACTAGGCGATTGGTCTGGTGCACAGTCACAGGACACAGCTCTGCAGTAGGATGTACAGGAGGCGGAGCTTAAGGCACATAGGGGCGGGGCTTCGGCGGGCTGTAGTGGGCGGGGCTTAGGTCGAGCAGCCGAGAGGAGAGGTTGGGGGTGACAATGGGCTCAGCTTCGGGCGGCCAGTAAGTGAGTGAGCTGGGAGGTGAGTGAGCCGATAAGTGAGTCAGCTGGGCTGTCGGTGGTGACAGGAAAAAAAAAATCTTTTTTTTTTCCTGTCTGCACTGCAGTCCTTGTATCCTGTGGGCCTATTTTCAATGGGAGGCCTGGAGCTGTAGCTCCATCCTCCCCATTGTTAATCCGGCCCTGGGGCTGGGGAATAACGCTGAGACACACACTGGTGCTGGGGAATAACGCTGAGACACACACACTGGGGTTGGGGAATAACGCTGAGACACACACTGGGGCTGGGGAATAACGCTGAGACACACACACTGGGGCTGGGGAATAACGCTGAGACACACTGGGGCTGGGGAATAACGCTGAGACACACACACTGGGGCTGGGGAATAACGCTGAGACACACACTGGGGCTGGGGAATGTGGCTGAGACACACACACTGGGGCTGGGGAATGTGGCTGAGACACACACACTGGGGCTGGGGAATGTGGCTGAGACACACACACTGGGGCTGGGGAATGTGGCTGAGACACACACACTGGGGCTGGGGAATGTGGCTGAGACACACACACTGGGGCTGGGGAATGTGGCTGAGACACACACTGGGGCTGGGGAATGTGTCTGAGACACACACTGGGGCTGGGGAATGTGTCTGAGACACACACTGGGGCTGGGGAATGTGGCTGAGACACACACTGGGGCTGGGGAATGTGGCTGAGACACACACTGGGGCTGGGAATGTGGCTGAGACACACACTGGGGCTGGAGAATTAGTCTTAGAGACACACTGGAGAATGGGGATAAGAGATGCATACTGGGTCTGGGGGAATGGCGATGAGAGATACCTACTGGGTCTTGGGGCGGAGACACACACTGGGTCTGGGGGGAATGGGGCGGAGACACACACACTGGGTCTGGGGGAAATGGGGCTGAGAGACCTGGAGGCCTGGAAATAGAGACACGGGCATGGCAATGGAGAGTTGTAGGTTGGTTGGCTGTATTTCCCCTTCTTGTTAGGGACCTGGAAGTGACGTGAGTGAGGGCGGAAGTGCAGTTCCTGCCTATGACAGCCAGCTAAAGAAGTACTTTGTCCCCACTTAAACAAGTTTGTTGTCCCCTCGCGGGCTCGCCACACTTCGGGCACGGTTGGTCGCCACATGGTTATATTCCCCCTCTGCCCACTTGGATGGCAGGGAATGACACTGGCTGATCACGTCAGGGTCCTCTCCTTGAAGGGGATTCAGACATTACCGATGTAGGTTGGCCTGGAGAGAGACAGAAATTGTTTGATCAGGGAAATTCACATTTCTACTTCAGGGTCCATAGCAGTCCACATGGTGACCTTGGGGTATAGGTGATGATGGGAGTCATCCGGGCACCACGCTGTTAATTTTTCTTCCTAGGATGCACTGGGTCCCTCTCCTATACCCCGCCCCCGGGCCAGAGGCACCTCAGTTTCGTTGGGTGCCCGGCCGGAGTCGGGTCACTGAACGCGGTGGGGCTTTTCCAGCACCTGAAGATCCTTCATTTCTTCTGAGCGGACAGCACGGACAGTCTATAGACGTCTGTGCTGCTGCGCCGACACTGGTACTGATCTGGGGATCTTGTCGGGCTTCCGGGGTCTTAGCTAGCAGGGACCCCGGAGGATCCCTGGACTGTGGCCAGACGCTACGGGGACTAAGGTAAGCAGCGGGTCACCGTGGTGGGGTTAAACGCTGGCCAGGGGATGCAGCCTTCCCTGTCTAACAGCCGGCTCCTACCCGCTGCACAGTACATCTTTCTACCACTGTCTGGCTAGGCTGTGGCAGCTCAACTCCTCCAGATCCGCCCCCTCAGCATTCTCCGGCGGCCATTTTCTCCTTAGTGAGTCGCAGATCACACAGGCGGTGCGGAGGCCAGGTCACCCTACATACCTCTCCTGAAAGTGGTCAGGGCATGTAGCACAACAGTGCATCCAGAAAGTATTCACGCTTCACTTTTTCCACATTTTGTTATGTTACAGCCTTATACCAAAATGGAATAAATTAATTTTTGTCCTCAAAATTGTACACACAATACCCCATAATGACAACGTGTAAAAAGTTTTAATGAGATTTTTGCAAATTTAATATAAAAAAAACACTTAAGGTGCATACACATATAACAATTTTTTGAACAATTATCGATAACGATATAGTTAATCGTTGAAGAAATTGTTCACCTTCTGAGTTAAAATGATGAACGATTATCGTTCATGCGCGTTCACATTTGTAGTTCAGTCAGACTGACCAACTGAACTATTTTCATTAAATGAATATGCAAAAATCGTTTGTAGTTCAAAAAAATCGTTCATTACACTTTAAAAAATCTGACACATAATCTGACAGAAAATTGTTGGTAACAAAATCGTTGTGTGTGTATGCAGCTTAAGAAATCACATGTACATAATAAGTATTCACGGCCTTTGCCATGATGCTCAAAATTGAGCTCAGTTGCATCCTGTTTCCACTGATCATCCTTGAGATGTTCCTACAACTTAAGTGGAGTCCACCTGTGGTAAATTCAGTTGATTGGACATGATTTTGAAAGGCATACACCTGTCTATATAAGGTCAGAGCACAAACCAAGCATAAAGTCCAAGGAATTGTCTGTAGACCTCCGAGACAGGATTGTTTCGATGCACAAATCTGGGGAAGGGTGCAGAAAAATATATGCTGCTTTGAAGGTCCCATTGAGCACAATGGCCACCATAATCTGTAAATGGAAGAAGTTCGGAACCACCCGGTCTCTTTCTAGAGTTGGCCAGCCGTCTAAACTGAGCGATCGAGGGAGAAGGGTCCTAGTCAGTGAGGTGAGCAAGAACCTGATGGTCACTCTGTCAGAGCTACAGCATTCCTCTGTGGAGAGAGGAGAACCTTCCAAAAGGACAACCATCTCTGCAGCAATCCACCAATCAGGCATCTATATTAGAGTGGCCAGAAAGAAGCCACTCCTTAGACATGGCAGCCCACCTGGAGTTTGCCAAAATGCACCTGAAAGACTGACACTCTGGTCTGATGAGGCAAAGATTGAACTCTTTGGGGTGAATGCCAGGCGTTATGTTTGGAGGAAACCAGGCACCGCTCATCACCAGGTGTGACCGGACGCCTTTCGCCTAGACTGGCCCTGGTCACGGGTTACCGCTTTTGGACTCCCACTCACCGTCAGTGACCGCCTGTCACTTACTCCGCCCACTGCTCTGTGGGCGTCTAACGATGCTGCCACCACCAAACTCTACCATCAGTGTTTGGAACTGCTTCTTACTCAGGCTCCTACCTCGGCACCTAGAACCGCTTCTGCTGCGTATGCGTCGACTAACTGCGGACACACCTGTTTGGTGTCGGCTGTTCCCACCTGATCCCTCGCAATGGACCAAGTCTGCACGGTAGCTTGGCAGAGGGCTTGAACTTGGAGACGCTGAGCTCTTACCCAGAACAGCAGGAGAACGGAATAGCGTTTTGGTACAGATATAGTCGGCGTAAAGGCAACGGTGTTCATTGCTCTGTCTTAAAAAAGACCCTCCCTTCGGATTGAAGGGGAATATCAGCATACATAAGATGGTACAGCAATTCTTCACACAGGATTTACAAGGATGTACAATTTTACCAGACACGAAGCCTTTTATGCCACTCTAATACACATTTCCACAGGGGGTAAGCCTAAGTGCATGACCTGTGCATGTGCTAGCCACATGCACGTTTTACATTTGTCCCTTATGGCAAGGGGGAGTGGTGACTCCCCTGTGCCTGGGCTCAACATCGGTGCTGGGCAACGCCCACTGCTCCGCTCTATCTGGATACAGCCTGGGAGATAAGGATCTCCCTCCGAAAACGGACTTCCAGGAATCTGCTAAGGGATCAAGCTTGCTACCTCTGCCTGAATCTGAGCTCCAGAGGTGGGCAAGCAGGGTCCCTGGTAGACTCCTGGCCACGGAGGAAAGTCTGTTTGGAGCTCGCTGGAAATTCTTAGCTGGCTGCATTAGCCAGCTCCCTATGCACCTCCTCATTCTACTTTCAGACATGAGGCCGCATAGGAGGGTACTTTATTCCCCTAGGGAGGAGGCTGGGGGATCCAGCAGCCCACAGAGCGCTCCGGATCCCCCTGGACCTCCACAGACCACAGGTAAGTGCACTTTTCCTTAAATTATACATTTAAAATGCATTGTTTTTTACATACACTGCACACCAAGCCTGTGCCCTGCATCAGGCTGTTATATTCTTGCAGCACTGCAGCCCAGGACCTCCCTGACCTGGCTCAGTGCTGCACAAGCCATTTTAAATACATTTATATTTGTTTATTTTTTACACTGCCCAGTGCTCAGCGCTGGGCTCCCCTAGCCCTGCAGTCCTGGACTACTGGGGCTCTCTGCTGTATCCTGCTCACAGCGCTGGGGGTCTGGGGAGCTGGCTCTCCCTGTCCCCCAGCATGCAGCCACTTGGCCATGCTGCTGGGGGCCCCGGGAGATAGGCTCCCGGTCCCCAATGCACCATCTAACACTGCACAGGGAGCCGGCTAGCCTGGTCCCCCTGTGCACCCTATCTTGGCCAGTCACGATGCACTGGGAGCCAGCTTCTCTGGTCTCCAAGTGGGTGGCCTCTCCGCGCTCGGGTATCGGGAGCCAGAGCTCCCGACCCCCAGTGTGCGCCCATCGCAATTCTCCCCTCGCCGCGCACCGAGGGTTAACTGCTGGCCGTTTTTCTGCTGTAGAGCTGGGGTGCCGGGAGCTAGGCTCCCAGCCCCCAGCGGCAGCACACTGTGGCCCTGATTCAGAGCCGGACTCTCTGACAGAGCGCTCGCTCTGAATCAGGGCCGTCCCCGCTCCTTTTTGGAGCGGCACGGAGGGACCAGTGGAGCTGGGACGCCGGGAGTCACACTCCCGGGTCCCAGCGTGGAGCGCAGAGCGGCTCCCTGCACTCCGGTACTCCCCAGTGCAGCACGCCGGGGGGTTAACATCAGTCATTGCCGGAGACAGTCCGGGGCTGCGGCATAGAAACATGGTGTTCAACACCTGGAACACTCGGCAACCAGCACCGGCAACATTTCACAGATGACGCCTAGCGCCAGTAACACATTCCAATACAGGGCGCCTAACGCCTATTGTTACATTTAAAATTGGTGCCGCAGCACGGGGGTTAACCCCTTCAGTGCCTTGGCCGCCAGTGCACACGTGGGACCAGCCTCCGGACACACCTGGCCAATACCATTCCTACTGTGAAGCAAGGTGGTGGCAGCATCATGCTGTGGGGATGTTTTTCAGCGGCAGAAACTGGGAGACTAGTCAGGATAGAGGGAAAGATGAATGCAGCAATGTACAGAGACATTCTGGATGAAAACCTGCTCCAGAGCGCGCTTGACCTCAGACTGGGGCGACGGTTCATCTTTCAGTAGGACAACGACCCTAAGCACACAGCCAAGATATCAAAGGAGTGGCTTCAGGACAACTCTGTGAATGTCCTTGACTGGCCCAGCCAGAGCCTAGACTTGAATCCAATTGAACATCTCTGGAGAGATCTGAAAAATGGCTGTGCACCGACGCTTCCCATCCAACCTGATGGAGCTTGAGAGGTGCTGCAAAGAGAAATGGGCGCAACTGGCCAAACATAGGTTTGCCAAGCTTGTGGCATCATATTCAAAAATACTTAAGGCTGTAATTGCTGCCAAAGGTGCATCAACAAAGTTTTGAGCAAAGGTTGTGAATACTTATTTAGGTGTGATTTCTTATTTTTTTTTATTAAATTGGCAAAAATCTCAAAAAAACCTTTTACACGTTGTCATTATGGGGTATTGTGTGTAGACTTTTGAGGACAAAAATGAATTCATTCCATTTTGGAATAAGGCTGTAACATTACAAAATGTGGAAAAAGTGAAGCGTTGTGAATACTTTCTGGATGCGCTGTATAGCCTACCAGAGGGCCTGATTAAGAGCCGCTCGCAAAAAGCGAGCGCTTGCTCTGAATCAGGGTGGCTGCTTTTGTTTTTAAAGCCGGCCTCCTGGCCGCTCGCTAAGCTGTGGGTGACCACCCACAGCTTTAGCGAGCGGCCAGGTGATGGTCGCGACCATCGGGCTTGTGGCGGCAGGGTCTTGTCCACCGCAAGCCCAAGTGAGCTTCCGGCTCTAATAGAGCCGGAAGCTCACTACTGACATCACTGATGATGTCAATGGTGCCGCCTCCAAATGGCAGGCGTTCCTTCAGGAACGCCTCCGTTTGTCCAGCCACCCCCCCCTCCCCACCTACAAAATGGGACGTGCCACCCGTTTGTAGCGAGACCCGGAGCGAGTGAATTATTCGCTTGCTCTGGGGCTCATATTCAACTTGCCCAGAGTCTGTATAGTTGAGTAGTACAGGTTGAGTCTCCCATATCCAAATATTCCGAAATACGAAATATTTTCAGCATGACCGAGATAATGAAACCTTTGATTTTTGATGGTTTAATGTACATAAACTTTGTCTAAGGCACAAATTATTAAAAAGATTGTATAAAATAACCTTCAGGCTGTGTGTATAAGGTGTATATGAAACATAAATGAATTTCATGTATGTACACAAACTTTTTTTGATGCACAAAATTATAAAAAATATTGTCTAAAATGACCTGCAGGCTGTGTGTATAAGGTTTATATAACACATAAATGCATTCTGTGTGTATATTTGGGTCCCATTTCCAAGACATTTCATTATAATATGCAATTATTCCAAAATACGGAATATTCCGATATCCAAAATACCCCTGGTCCCAAGCATTTTGGATATGGGAGACTCAACCTGTAGTACCATTAAGTGCAGGAGTGTTCTGCATTGTATATGACTTTATGCTAACCCTGTTTGTCTGAGTTTTTTTTTTCTTCTGTCAGCCATTTTACTTTCCCTGTGCCCTTTTTTTTCTCACTGAGCCCTAATACAGGTGTTGTTAGGGTGCACAATGAGCCTCACAGTTCATTATCCTGTGTGGTGAGTCACATATTGCATACTGTATACTTATAACCTCTCCACCATGTCTGATAGTGAGGGTGATATGCCAAATTTAACTCCTGAGGAGTGGGAGACATGGTCCTGGAGGGATTATGTTTGAGGTGCTATGCCCCTCCAGGGTGGGGAACCTTTTTCCCGCCAAGGGCCATTTTGATATATGTAACATTTGCGGGCCTGGTGCAGGCCATGCCCCCTCTGTGTGATGTCACACAGGCGGGGCCACAATCAACGGTGATTACAGTAATGCCCGGAGCATCTTGAAGGTTTTCCGGGGAGCTGTAAGGGCAGCAGTGTGACTGTGAAACGTCCTAAGGACACTCCAGGGGCCCTGCTGCATAGATTTTGGCTGCAGGGTGCCATTCTAGGCACTGCTAGCCAAATGAGGCATAAAAAAGCTCAGAGGGCCAGACCAAATGATTTTGGGGGCCTTAAACGGCCCCGGGCCTGAGGTTCCCCATCCCTGCTCTACGGTATCAGCCTCCCCGCAGGAGCCCCCTTGGGTGTGCTTTGCACAAGCACTTACAGCTATTGCAAGATGTCTGGCAGTCCCTCCTGTGTTTCCCGCGCTGGGCTTCACACAGCAGCAGTTCATGTCCCCTCAGAGCCTACTGCAGCCCTGCAGATTGTATCTCAGCCTCCTTGGGTTAATGTGCTTCCCTCTACGGTGCAGAATCTGGCTTGAGATGCGGCAGGGGGAAGCACCCTGGATTACATCAGCTAAAATAATTAAATTGCCGTCATCTCTATATACTCAATTTGATGACAGTGACACATAATCTGATGATGGGGTGCTCCCGGATGACACTGACTTCGAGTCCTTTACACAGGAGGTGGAGCCTAAGTCAAAAATATATATTCTGGGCCTGATAAAAGCTGTCCGTGCAGTCTTGGTCATAGAGGAGAATGAACCTCCTGCACCTAAATCCAAATATGCCTATTTCAAGGAAGTAAAGGTGACTGCTGCCATATTTCCGTTATCTAATCAGCTGGCAGACCACCTGGAAGTGGCATGGAAAACACCCGGAAAGCATTACCAGCCACAAAGACGCCTGGCTTATGCTTATCTTTTTGCTGAGGACTATTTTACAAAATGGGAAACTTCACCAGCGGTGGACTCTCATGTGACACGCTTGGTTAAAAGTGTGACCCTACCTATTCCTTCCATGTTGTCCTTAAAAGATACTATGGATAGGAAGGTGGTGGTTTGCCTGAAATCCATTTACTCGCTTTCAGGTGCTGCGTGCAGACCGGCCATAGCTATCTACTGGGTAGCTAGAGCTATGGAATGTTGGGCGAACACCCTTGAAGAGCCTTTGGCCTCGGATTCTACCAGAGAGCAGTTGAATTTAGTGGGCAAGCTCAGAGACTCAGCTACCTATATTAACGAGGCTGCCTTGGATGTCAGCT
The DNA here is from genome assembly GCA_031769625.1 of Taudactylus pleione. Lineage (NCBI taxonomy): Eukaryota > Metazoa > Chordata > Amphibia > Anura > Myobatrachidae > Taudactylus > Taudactylus pleione. The sequence continues at coordinate 10,122,514 of JAUIMM010000759.1, forward strand.
TATTGAATGCTAGGATTTCCACTGCGGCTATTGCAGCTCGCCGTTCCCTGTGGCTACGCTCTTGGAGGGCAGATGCGTACTCCAAGAACGGCTTAGGGTATTTGCTTCATAAGGTAAAGTTTTGTTTGGCCCTGATTTCAATAAACTTGTGTATACGTTGGCAGCGGATAAGTCGGCTTGTCTACCTTCTGCCCCTGCTCCCTCTAGGTTTCGGACCTATCGGGCCCCATGTAAGGTTAAAGATCAGTCCTTCCCTACGTAGTCAGTCACCAAAAAGACTGCCAAGCCCAAGAAGCAAGCTTGGAGTGCGAGACATCCGACTGCCAAGCCTGACGACAAACCCTCAGCCTGATGGGGCGGGCCTCCCCTTGGGGATCCCAGGGTGGGAGGCCGACTTCTTCAGTTCGCCCAATACTGGTGTCAGACTACCACAGACACCTGGGTAAGAGAAGTGGTCTCTCACGGATACGCCCTCTCTTTCCGCAGAAGACCTCATCAGTTTTTCTTCACAGGCCTCCTGTCGAAAAAGGACAAGGCCATATAAATTCAGAAGGCTGTACAATCCTTTCTTCAGGCAGGGGTCATTGTACCGGTCCCGTTATCCCAGAGAGGAACAGGATATTATTCCAGTCTCTTTCTGGTTCAAAAACCGAACGGATCTCACCGACCTATCCTCAATCTATAGTCCCTGAACAAATTCCTCAGGGTACCTCGGTTCAGGATGGAAACCGTACACTCAGTTATACTGGCTATGGAACCTGGGGATTTTATGGTGTCACTGGATATTCAGAATGCATGCCTGCATATTCCTATTGCTTCGGCTCACCAGCGTTTTCTCAGGTCTGCTGTACTACAACAACATATCCAGTTTCTGGCTCTGCCATTTGGCCTCTCTACTGCACCAATGGGTGTTTACCAAAATTATGGTGGTAATGGCAGCCCATCTGCGGCTGTGGGGGTCTGCCTGTTACCATACCTGGATGACCTCTTACTGTTGGCAGGGTTTCCAGAGGTACAGTACTTCACCACCACCTACAGCTAACAATATCTGTGCTTCAGGCGCACGGGTGGTTGATCAATTGGAAGAAGTCCTCCCTAATCCCTTCTCAAAGGATGCTCCATTTGGGAGCTCTGTTGGATTCTCAACAGTAGAGGATTTTTCTAATCGCAGAAAAGATCTCCACTTTGCAGACACGAGTATGCAGATTACCAGTTACAATTATATAGCGCACACACATTCTGCAGTGCTTTTACAGAGAATATTTGGCCATTCACATCAGTCCTTGCCCCAGTGTAACTTTCAATCTATATTTCCTATCACATGTGCACACACTAGGGTTATTCTGTGTTGGGAGCCAATTAAACTACCGGTATATTTTTAGAGTGTAGGAGGAAACAGGAGTGCCCGGAGGAAACCCACACAAGCACAGAGAGGTTATACAAACTCCGCACAGGTAGGGCCATGGTGGGAATCGAACCCATGACCTCAGTGCTGTGAGGCAGTAATGCTAACCATTACACCGTCTGTGCTGTCCACAGTTGCCAAGTGTCCATTCACTCAGCGAAGCAGTTACTGAGCTCTATGGTGTCGACTTTCAACATGGTGCAATATGCCCAGTTTTTTATTCCCGGCCTCTAAAGAAATTAATCCTCTCAAAGTGGGACGGATTACCTCATCGGATAAAGGCACAAAAGATCGTGCTCTCTCCGGAGGTGCGTCTGTCTCTTGCTTAGTGGCTGTAGACAAGCCATCTCACCAGGGGGCGCCCCTTTTGGATTCTGGACTGGGTACTTCTGACAACGCATGCCATTCTCCAGGTTTGGGTGCGCAGTGACAGGTCCACACTCATTTCAGGAACGGTGGACAACAGAGGAGTTTACCCTGCCAATAAACATATTGGAACTTCGGACGGTCTTCAGGGCCCTTGCAACAAGCCAGACTCCTACTTCATGGAAAGCCCATGCAGTTTCAGTCATACAACACCATGACTGTGGCATACATCAACAGTCAAGGAGGAACTCGAAGTCAGGCGGCAATGACAGAGGTGTCACACATTCTGACATGGGCGGAAGGTCATCTCCCAGCCATATCGGCAGTGTTCATTCCAGGAGTTCTCAATTGGGAAGCAGACTTCCTCAGCCATCACGACATGCATCCCAGGGAATGGTCTCTTCACCAAGACGTGTTTCAGCTCCTAGTGGACAAGTGGGGCCTTCCGGACGTGGACCTCATGGTCTCCCAACACAATCTCAAACTGCCGGTGTACGGGTCCAGGACAATAGACGCCAAGGCTCTCTTGGTAGATGCTCTGTCAGTCAAGTGGACATTCCAGTTTGTGTACCTGTTTTCTCCAATCTCCCCTCTACCTCAAGTACTTCGAAAGTTCAAACAAGGAGGCACTGTCCTCCTGGTGGCTCCAGCGTGGCTCAGACGTCACTGGTACTCAGATCTTCAGAGTCTCGCCATCGACACTCCGTTGCTGTTGCCTCAACGTCTGAACCTGTTGTCTCAAGGTCCTTGCCGAACCTGGGTCGTCTGTCTTTGTCGACGTGGCTCTTGAGACATCCATCCTAAGTTTCAAGGGTTTTTCTGACTCTGTGGTTAACACAATGCTCAGCATGAAAACCTGCCTCTGCCAGGATTTACCACAAGGTGTGTGGCATACCTACTTTGAATGGTGTTGTCTCGCAGGTTATGACCCCAAGTGTTTAGGATATCCAGAGTTTTGGCTTTCCTGGAGGTGCGTTTGGACCTTGGTCTTCGCCTTGCTTCCCTGAAGGTGCATGTCTCTGCCCATTCAGTGAGGTTCCAGTGAAGGATCGCTCCTCTTCCTTATATCTACACTTTCCTACAAGGGATCCTTCGCATTCTGCCTCCCATTGTCCCTCCTGTGGCACCTTTCGATTTGACTGTTGTTCTTCGGGCCCTCCATTTAAACCCCTGGACTCGGTGGATCTCAAATGGCTTACTGCTAAGACATTTTTTCTTCTGGCTATTGCATCTGCCAGAAGGGTGTCATATTTGGGGGCTCTCTCTTGTCGTTCCCCATTTCTATTTTTTCACCATGACAGGGCGGTGCTTCGGACTCGCCCTGGTTTCTTTCCTAAGGTCTCCAGTTTCCACATTAATGAGGAAATTGTTGTGCTGGCCTTTAAATTCCCCAGACCTCTCAGTAGGTGAGGCCTTATTGGATGTGGTACATGCCCTCAGGATTTATGTGGACCGTACCAGTTCCCTTTGGAAGTCAGACTCCTTGTTTGTACTCTATGGTTTCCAAAAGAAGGGTTGGTCAGTCAATAAGCAAACTTTGGCTCGATGGCTTCGCATGGCGATCTCTGAGGCTTACACTCATGAGGGCCTTCCAGTGCCGCTCTCTGGGCCTGATTCAGACCCTTTCGCGAGCGCAGGACGCTCGCAAGCGGGTCGATGATGCCCTACTATGCATGCGCACGACGGAGGGAGCTCCGTCGTGCGCATGCGCGAGACCCGGCTAGCGATGGGGTAGCCATCGCTCCGGGTCTCGCACCAAAGGGGGCGTGCTGTCGATGTTGATTGACAGCACGCCCCCTTTGGTGGGCGTGCCGGGGCGTTGCTGCCAGTCGGAGGCGTTCCCATGGGAACGCCTACCGTCTGAAGCCGGCCCCACCGACTTCAGTAGTGATGTCAGTGGGAGTGATTTTGGCTCTGATAGAACCAAAATCACTCCAGGGTTTGCTGCAGTGAGACCCTACTGCAGGGTCTCCGTCGCAAGCCCGATGGTCGCGATGGTCTTGACCATCGCGGCCATCAACAAGGACGCTCGCTATAGCTGTGGGTGGTCACCCACAGCTATGCGAGCGTCCAAAATGCCGCTACATTTTCATGTAGGAGGGCCCTGATTCAGAGCGAGCGCTCTGGTCAGAGCGTCCGGCTCTGAATCAGGCCCTCTGTTACTGCTCATTCTACTCGGTCTGTGGGTCCTTCGTGGACAGCTCACTGTGGCGCCTCGGCTGTTCTGCTTTGTAAGGCGGCCATGTGGTGTCACGGCCATGGTATTTCAGCATGGCGCTAGGCGGGTGTTACCTGTGAGGTCGTTGTGGCGTGGGCTGTCTGGTGGCAGAGCTGGTGTCTGGCGGGGGGCTTTGGCTGCGCGCGTTGTTGTGCGAGCCTGTTGTCACTCTGCGCTGGTTAGGCCTGGCGGCGTCTCCGTTACGTTTGGCATGGGCGCCGCCATCTTGCCTTCTGGCCATGCGATGCGGCTGGCCAATCCTGGTGAGTCACATGTTCCCTCCAGCCAGTTACAGCATGGTATGGGGTATTTAGGAAGGGCCAGTGCCTTCCTTCTTTGCCAGTGCAACGTGTATCTCAGCCTAGCTGAGAGGGAGTTCTCTGTGCTTTCCTGTTCCTATGAATTCGCTGTCTGCCAGTCTGTCTGTCAGCTCCTAGCTACCCCGCTTCCTCCATCACCCTTGCCCAAACCTGAGTGCCTGAGCCTGCTGACAAACTGCTCATTTGCCTTAGTTCACTACCTGCATACCTGGCTTATTATTTCCTGCATCATTACCTGCATACCTGCTTGATTATTTTCAGTCTCACTACCTGCACACCTGGACAGCTCTAATTGTTTCTACTTGGACATTAACCCATTACTCCCACCACAGAACTCTTGTGCACATTTATATATTCCTGGACTTTTATTTACTGCCATGTATATTGTCTACTAAAGCACATATTAAAAACCTAGCATTTTATTCAAACCCGCTTCTGTGATCGCTCCTGCTACCACCCTGGGTCCACAAACAACCCATAACCTAACACGTGGTCTTCTGTCCAGACTTTTTTGAGGCATTATGCTTTTGATACCTTTTGCCTCTCAGGATGCTTCCTTTGGGTGGCGGATTTCCCTCTCTGCACAGGAGCGTCTCCACCCTTGAAGGTACTGCTTTGGGTCATCCCCCAAGGTCACCCTGTGCTTCAGATGGGCTTCGTTCTGGTCACCGGTTTTCTTATCCTTCTGTGTGAGAATGTGATTTTTGAGTGTTCCAGACTTTATTCTCTCTCTTTTATCCTCCTCCAGCAGTATCAGAGGACCTCATTCAGAGCCGGTCGCACAGAGCGTGCGGTCGGTTTGAATGAGGGGAGGACGTCTTGAGTTTTCAAGACGTCCTCCTTTGCAGTGGTAAGACCATCGCGACCATCGGGGCTTATGATGAGACCCTAGGGTAGGGTCTCCCTTGTCGTAAGCCCCGGAGAGCTTTCGGCTCTGTCTGAGCTGGAAGCTTTCCACTGACATCACTAGTGATGTCAGTGGGGCCGCCCCCAAACGGTAGGCGTTCCCATGGGAACGCCCCCGTTTGGGCTGCCACCCCCCCCGGCCCACCTTCCAAATGGGGTGAGCTGTCAATCAACATCGACAGCTCGCCCCCTTTTGCATCGAGACCCGCTACGACCGGCGCTGTCAGTCGTATCGGGTCTCACGCATGCGCACGACGGCGCTGGCGTGTGCATGCTCTGTGGGGGGCCATCGACCCGGTCCGAGCGCATCGGCGCTAACGACCGGGTCTGAATGACCCCCAGAATCTCAGGAGTGTGAAAGAATTCTCCGATACCCCAAGAATGTTCCTCGCAGGGACAGCTGTTAGCACTACTGCTGTTCTGCTGCAATGTACAATGAAAAAAATCCTGGTACTTCTGAGATTTTCAGTACCTTTGCACCTAAGTGTTTTGTGTATTTGTATATATATTTTTTCTTAGTAAGCTTAAACATTGGTGAACCATTTGTTTATTTTGTTTTATTGATATTCATAAAAATCGTTGTTCATTCTAATGGCTGCTCTTTGTCAGCTAATCGGTATACTGATAAAATACTGGTACTGTGAATAATTCTCTAATTACCCATAGAATTTGTCAGATCTGATGTTGTTGGAACCATTAAGCTGGGTACATACTATACAAACTATGGTCCTATATATTGTTCTGACATGGATCAGAATGACATATTGTACACTTCTTATAGTGTGTATGCCTAATCTATCATTCACAGTATCGGTCAATCTGTGTTTACACACTACAGGTGTGCTTCATGTCAATGGGACGATGCGATGTACAATGTGGTGCACTTCCTGTAGTGTGCACACACAATGCACATAGGGCCTGATTCAGAGTTGTACTCTGTTAGCATCACTGCTGCGTCCTCAGATGCAACAGTGATAACATATGCTAATTTAGCAGGAATTGCGTGATGTAAATAAACACCTCCTGCATGCAAATGTGATCCTCAGCCGCATTCGAGGATGCAGTCATCGGATCAGTTGAGAGACCATCAGGTGTTATGGACCTGCTCGACGAGGTGACCTTGACGTTGGTGGGCAGGCCCATATCATTGACCAACGATATGCTAACTACCTCTGATATGATATATATGTACATTTAAATTTTAACAATAATGATCGCATAGTGCATCTACAATTTTTTTTCTTGTGCATATCATCAATAAACCATAGTTAATTATTGATTGTCGATGGCCATTTCTAGCCACAGGGGCGAATTGGGATGGAAAACAAGCCTGGAAAATTTCTGGAAGCAGCCCTAATGGGGGTGGGTTTGTTGAGGGGACAGGGCCTATGGAGGAGGGCAGGATTCTCCCTCCTCACTGGACAGCATCTTCAGCCAGTATTCACTATTCATGTAGATCACATTGTCTGGAAGATGCCCGTTTACGTAGAAATATAACCAATCATAACCAGATAATATATAGTAACCGTTTTTGTGCAGCGCAAAAAACGAAGTCCATAGGGTCCACAGGGTGACCTTGGGGTATAGGTGATGGGAGCTATCCGGGCACCACGCAGTTAATTTTTCTTCCCAAGATGCACTGGATCCCTCTCCTATACCCCGCCCCCGGGCCAGAGGCACCTCAATTTCGTAGCAAGCCACAGTGGGCCTGATTCAGACCCGCTCGCGAGCGTTATGCGCTCGCAAGCAGGTCGATGGTGGCCCAGTGCGCATGCGCACGACGGAGCCGGCTCCGTCGTGCGCATGTGCGAGACCCGTCGCTCAGGGTCTCATACCAAAGTGGGCGTGCCGTTGATGTTTAGTGACAGCACGTCCCCTTTGGTGGGTGGGCCGGAGGTGTGGCTGCCCAGACGGAGGCGTTCCCATGGGAACGCCTACCGTCTGGGGCCGGCCCCACTGACATCACAACTGTTAGAGCCGAAATCTCTCTGGGGCTTGCGGGAATGAGACCCTACCACAAGGGTCTCGTCGCAAGCCCGATGGTCTTGACCATCGCGACCATCTTTCTGGCTGCTCGCTATAGCTGTGGGTGGTCACCCACACCTATGCGAGCGGCCAGGAGGCAGCTCTAAAAAACAAGAAGGCCGGCCCTGATTCAGAGCGTCCGGCTCTTAATCAGGGCCAGTGTGCGTTTTAGGAGCCGGACGAATGCTGCGATAATGCCTCCTTAAGCATAAAGCTTTGCTTTTCTGAGTTTGACACATTTATAGAGAAGCTGGCTTCTACATAATTGTGTGAAAAACTGGCTTGCTAGACCACTAGGCCACCTGAAAAACTGAACAACCAGCATTCAGTCTTTCAGGTCGCCTAGGTGCGGCGTCCGCACTGAACGGCGTTCACTGAATGTCATTCAGTGCAGGAGACCGTCCTATCTGCGAACATGTGGAACCTGATGATCGTCTTCAGGTTGGCAAGCTTGTTCCACAGATAGTCTGCATCGGCAAGGACGCATTGCTGGTCTTTGCCGGCTATCCATTAGACGACTTTCTGAACGGTCCAACCAAAACCAGGAGGTTGTGGTCGGATCGTTTAAAAAGTCGTCTAATGGATAGGCCCCTTAAGTCCAAACCAGTCTTAATTTATATGAAACGGTTTTAAATGTCCTACTGTGGTCCCTTGTAAACATTTATTCTTTTGATACAATATTAGGCCATGTCCCTGGAGTAGATATTTGTTACATATAAACAAACCTTAATTTCTTATTGACGTGATAAAATTATCTGGTCTAAAACACAATAATTAGTAAATATGCTTTTAGTAACATTACACAGAGCAGCACCCTTGATTATTTTTTATTATTATTATCATCCTTTATTTATATTGTGCCACAAGAGTTCCACAGTGCCTTACAAAGTACATATGCAAATGAGCACACAAGAAAACAGTTAACCATACAGAACAATGCAGGACAAGGACATGGTTTGCAAAATTTACTGCATTAGCAATCATAACCTTAAATGAGCAGTAGGACGTCAGCAACCAAGTGTTAGGTGGTATGGGGAGTTAGGGGTAAACTATAATATTAACCACTTGCCTGGCACAGTCGTATCAGATACGACCATACCAGACTGGGCTTTCCCTGACATGGTCGTATCTGATACGACCAGTCAGAAATGCCAAGTGGGTGGCTGCAGGAAGCTAATTTCCAGCAGCCACCTATCCTACAGGGACCTCCCCCTCCCTCTAGCCTACACCGTGAGCTGGTGCTGATTATCAGTGATTGGCGGCCTGGTGGCACCTCTCACCTGGCGTCTGCAGAGAGAAGCAGCCGTCAGGGAAACATGTCAGCAGCGCCTCCCCCTTCTCTGTACCCAGTGGCTGCAGGAAGAAGCAGCTGCTGGGGAAACGAGATGTCAGCGGCGCCTCCCCTTCCCTGTACCCGGCAGCTGGAGGGAAAAGCAGCCGCCGGGGGAAACTGGTTACCATTGGCGCCTCCCCCTTGCTGTACCCGGCATCTGCCAGCGGCGCCTTCTGTGTACCCGGCGGCTGTAGGGTAAAGCAGTCGTGGGGAAACAAGCTGCCAGCGGCACTTCCTCCTTCTTTGTACCCAGCGGCTGCAGGATGAAGCAGCTGCTGGGGAAACATGCTGATATTGGCCCCTCCAGCCTCACTGAATCCGGCGACTGCAAGGAGAAGCAGTGGCCGGAGAAACACGTTGCCATTGGTGCCTCCCTTTCTACACTGATTCCGACAGCTGCCGCCGGGGAAACAGGCTGCAATTGGCCCTCCACCTCGCTGTACCTGCAGAGAGAGCAGCTGCCAGGTATAAGCCAGCCTGCAAAAATGGTGCCTCTGCGCCATTTTTGAAACTCAAAGATGGCCGCCACGAGCCGATCACGGCTCGCAGCGTCATCGCCTCGCCCCCTCGGCTGGCTTAAATACTGCCAGCACGAGGTTCATGCACTCAGTCGGCAGCGGGGAGGCAGCAGAGAAGAGCTGCCGAATACAGAAGAGAGAAGACGCCGCAGAAGCCCTGGATGGGCGACGGCCAGGAAAAAAGAGCTTAAAGGCCATCGCCCTCCAGGTGAAGATGCCATAGAAGTCCTGGGGGAGCGGCAGCCATGAAAAAAAAGCTTAAGGCTTCCGCCCCCCAGGTGAAGGTCCCGCTAAATCTGTTTTATTTTAATATTTCTTTTACAGGGGTACTATAGGTACCTGCAGGCCCTTAGTGCCCCACCTGCTGGTACTTGTGGTTCTCCAATTGCCAGTATGCATGGGATGCCTGCTGGGACCTGTAGTACTACTGCAAAATACAATATTTATATATTCATATGAACCACACAACACAAATCAACCCAGCACCCACCGCCCAGGGGTGGTGGGGATAGCCCCGGGCTATCAGCCTGGGGTGTCCTGGAGAGGGGAAACCCCTTTAATGGGGGGTCCCCAACTCCCCTGGAATCCCAGGCCTGGGCTGACTAGCAGTCAGGGGTGATGCTTCGGCTGGGGGGCCTGGTGAAAGGGCTCCCCTGGCTGTGGCATCACCCCCCAGCTTGAAAGCGTCTGGTATTGGTTTTGGGAAACACTGGGGGGCCCTATGCATTTCCCCCCCCTGTATTTCCAGAACCAGGACCGACTCAGCCCAGTGCTGGTTGTGCCAAATACAAGGACCCCTACGTCATTTCCCCCCCGTATGTTGGCAACCAGGACTGGAACTCAAAAGCCTGGTGCTGGTTGTGCTTCATACGGGGGACCCCTACATCGTTTGTCCCCTGTATTTAGCACAGCCAGTACTGGGAAGCCCGATGCTAGTTGTCCTTTAGGGGGCGGGGCTACGCTTTTTTTTTTTCACATTCAATTTTTAACAAGATGCATAGATGGATCTCACTGCTGCATTCGTGCATCTGTGACTTATTGATTTGATTTTCTCAGGTGCATATGCACTACCAATGAGCCCTCAGATGCCCCATTTGCACTGTACCGCTTCCACTGCTATGCACCACCGCTGCTGCCATTACCACACATGCCTACAGCCACCTCGCACTCTGCACCTCCCAAACCAACCTACTGTGTGCTGTCCCCTGTTCCACTTGCGTTAGTGTACCATTTTGTTGCCCTTCTCCCGTGCAGGTGGCCCGGTTTGCTCATCCAAACCCTGATAGTTAATACATTTTATTAAAGCTATGAAATTCCATGTGTGTTTTCCAATGAGCACACAATTCTGTGAATTAGCAGCTCCACCATTTTGTGAGTGACAGCAATCTCATTCTGTGAGAGTGCTGAATCTGCAGTTAACTACAGGGTGTGATGGCACACCATATCTGTATTGCGCAAGGAACACGTCCATTAAGGCATCAACCTTAATGATCGTAATTTCATTGCTTTTTGAAGTTTGAGTGCCAAAAAATCAATAGGTTTTGTGCATTTTCAGATCATGTCTAAGCAGCCTTAATGGTGCATGTGAAACCGTAAGGTTTTTTGTCTATGGAATATGTGTATATATATTTATTAACAGTGTCTTATATAGTGCAGCATATTCTGTTGCACTTTACAATTGTAAACATTAATAGAACAAAACTGGGTAATAACAGACAGATATATAGGTAGGAAGGCCCTGCTTGCAAGCTTACAATTTATAGGGAAATAGGCATTGATACACAAGGATAGGTATTATATATTGCATTTTGGTCCAGCCAGCGGTACCTGTAGCTATTATATCTTCATAACATCTGATGCTCATATGTGCACTTAATTCATCTGTCGATTCTTCAGTGTATATTTTATGTGGGCGACAGACTGATTATTCTAGGTCTGTCTACCTCATTAACTAGTACGGTGGGATCTATTTATATCAATTTTTCGGAAAACAGATCTCCATATATTATACACTCTCCTTTGATTCAGAGATATACCGTGCTACCTTTGGAATATGTACATAGAAAGCTCTCTACAACAATCAACATGAAGGGTATTGTTTTCTACTTCTGGAACGTATCATTAATATTGTGTTTACTTCATTTATATAGTGGGAGCTTCTTGGTGATATTTGCATGTGGAGTTCTTGTTTATTAACGATGTGTTGATGCTGTTTGAGGTTATTTAACCTACTAAATTTATTTTTAATACACATTACAATTATTTGACACAATTCAGTCATTGGACTAATACCGTAGTGGGCTAACTCAGAGAATTATATATGATCCCTTTTTTCTCTGACATCACCCCGCTGTGAAATATTTTCACCTTGCTTTCTATATATTTCAATCTTTCATGTTTCATGTTTCGTTTTGTCTTGTTCTTGTATATTGCTACTAATATACTTACCATATTGTGGCAGCCATTTTTAATGCATACCTATTAAATGTTACTTATTAATTAGTTATTTACTTATATTCAAGAGTGACCCCAATTAGAGAGTTTTTTCTTCTTTCTTGTTTTCATTGATACACAAGGATAGGTATTATATATTGCATTTTGGTCCAGCCAGAATGCACAGTTTCTTGGTGGGCTGCATGATCCATTCACACCGGAATGTCGGCCAAATGTCATCAGACTGTGAGAGAAAGACGATGTGTGTGGACTGTGACAGGGGATGTAATTAGTTATGGAAGCTATGAAGGTTTTGTGGGCAGTTCTGGGATCTGATAAGCTTGCCTGAAGAGGTGAGTTTTCAGGGATCGCTTGAAGGATTGGAAACTAGAGAAAAGTCGTATTGTGCGTGGTAAGCCATTCCATAGATTGGGTGCAGCCCGAAGAAAGTCCTGTAACCGTGAGTGGGAGCAAGTAATGCATGGGGATTAGAGATGCAGATCTTGTGCTGAGCGGAGAGGTTGGGTAGGGAGATATTTTGAGATGAGTGAAGAGATATATGTTGGTGTGGTTTGGCCTTGTGTGTAAGTAAGAGTATTTTGTATTGAATACAGTAGAAAACCAGCAACCAATGGAGACAGAGCCGGGCAGCAGACGATGAACGTTTGGCAAGGAAGGTAAGCCTTGCAGCTGCATTCATAATTGATTGTAGTGGCGATAGCCTGTTTTTGGGAAGACCAGTAAGGAGGCTATTACAATAGTTTTTGCAGTGTCTTGTGTGAGTTATGGTCGAATTTTGGATATGTTTTTTATATGTATGTAACATGATTTTGAGACAGATTGAATGTGGGGAACAAAGGACAGTTCAGAGTCAAGGATGACACCAAGGCAGCGAGCTTGTGGAGCAGGGTGGATTGTCGAGTTATCAACAGTGATAGAGAGATCAGGTTGGTAACTGTTATTGGCTGGTGGAAATATAATTTATTCTGTTTTAGAAATATTAATTTCAGCTTCACGAGATGACATCCAAGATGAAATTGCAGAAGGACATTCAGTGACACGGACCAGTACAGATGGTGATAAATCTGGGAAAGATAGGTAGATTTGAGTATCATCCGCATACAGATGGTACTGAAATCCAAAAGATCTGATTAGTTTGCCAAGAGAGGAGGTTTAGATTGAGAATAACAGAGGCCCTAAAACAGAGCCTTGCGGTAATCCAACTGATAGAGGTAGCGAAGAGGAGGCAGAATCAGAGAAACGAACAGTAAAAGAGCGATCAGATAGGTAGAGAACCAAGAAAGAGCCGTGTCCTTAAGACCTAGGGATTGTAGTGTTTGTATGAGAAGAGAGTGGTCAACAGTGTCAAAAGCAGCAGAGAGATCTAGAAGAATTAGGAGTGAGTAATGACCTTTAGCCTTGGCAGTGACCAGATCATTTACTACCTTAGTCAGTGCTGTTTCTGTGGAGTGTTGGGAATGGAAGCCGGACTGAAGTGGGTCCAATAAGTTGGGTGAGTTAAGAAAGTGTGTGAGGCGGGTGTAGACAAGTCTCTCAAGTAGCTTGAAGGGGCATGGGAGCTGGGAGATAGGACGGTAATGTTGGGGTCAAAGTTTGGTTTTTCAGAATAGGAGTAATCACTGCATGCTTGAACAGTGATGGAAAGTTGCCAGTAGAAAGAGAGATTACAGATTTTAGTTAGAGTTGGGGAAGCACAGGAGACAGAGCTTTACTGATTTGTGAGGGTATAGGATCTAGAGGAGAGGTAATAGAGTAGGAGGATGAAAAGAGGGCAGATACTTCATCTTCGTTTGTGAGATCAAATGAAGAGAATGTGCCAGAGGGTTCAGGTAGGGCATTGAGCAGGTCACTAGCTGAGGAAGAACATACCATTTCATATCGGATCTCATCAATCTTGTCCCTAAAATAGGAAGCAAAATCTTGCGCACAGATAGTAGCAGGTGGTTTGGATGAGAGAGGGGTAAGAAGCAGTTTAAATGTATTAAGTCGCTTGGGGTTAGAGGCTTGAGCAGAGATTGGAAATATGTTTGTTTGGCAGTGTCCAGAGCAATATGATAAGAGTTGTAGATAGTCTTATATGTGAGGAAGTCAGTTGAAGTATGAGACTTTCACCACTGACGTTCAACTTTACATGAGAGATTTTGTAGATGCCTTTTTAAGTTAGAATGCCACGGTTGACATCTAACTCTACGTGGTGTGTGATTGGTAGCTGGAGCTACTTCATCGAGAACTTTTTCTAGAATCTGGTTTAGGTGTGATGGAGCAGTCTCAGGAGAAGTGAATGTAGAAATTGGTGAGATTCGTTGTTGTAAAGAGGTAGATAGTTGTTGAAAGTTAATAGCATCAATATTTCTGCAGGGTTTAAGGAGCATACACACAACGATTTTTTGAATGATTATCGTTAATGATATCGTTCAATTGTTGAAAATATCATTCACTTTCTAAGTTAAAACGATGAACGATTATCGTTCATGTGCGTTCACGTTCGTAGATTGTAGTTCAGTCAGACTGGCCAACTCAACGATTTTCATTAAGTTAATATGCAAAAATCATTTGTAGTTCCAAAAAATCTTTCATTACACTTTAAAAAACCTGACAGATAATCTGACAGATAATTGTTGGCAACAAAATCGTTGTGTGTATGCACCTTTAGGTTTGGTTCATTTCAATGACATTGATGTAATGGAGGAGAGTGTGCAGGTGATAAGGTTGTGATCTGAGAGAGGGAAAGGCGCATTAGTGAAATCAGAAACTGATCAAAGTCGGGTGAATACAAGATCAAGGCAGTGGCCCCCCTGATGAGTAGAGGAGTCAGTCCATTGGGAGAGGCCAAGAGAGGAGGTTAGAGAGAGTAGTCTGGAGGCATGAGGCGATTGTGCACTGTCAATGGGCATATTGAAATCACCCATAACGATGGTGGAGATGTCTGAGGATAGGAAGTGAGGGAGCCAGGCAGAAAAATGTTCCAGAAATTGTTGAGGTGGCCCAGGTGGGCAATAGATAACGGCAACTCGCAGAGAGAAAGGGGAGAAAGTCCTGATACAATGTACTTCAAATGATGTAAATGTGAGTGAAGGTACCTGTGGGAGAACTGTGTATGTAAAAGATTGGGAGAGTAATTGTCCTACCCCACCTCCTTTACAATTACCAGGCCTGGAGGTGTGTGATAAGTGTAGGTTACCATATGAAAGTGCAGCAGGAGAGACAGTGTCTGATTGTGTGAGCTATGTTTCTGTTATCGCCAGAAGGTTGAGGTTAGTTTGTTGCAGACAGAGAATGCATTCCATAAGGCACATTTTAGTGACTTGGAGAGTGAAGGGAGGCATGCAATGTTTATGAGGTTAGCTGGATTTATAGCTTGTTGTGGGTGTGGCATGTGTGTTGGGCCTGGATCTGGTGATATGTCACCCGCTAATAGAAGCAGAAGGAAAGAGATATAAATATATTGGTGGGATTTGTATGATAGATTTTTATGGCAACAGGTTGTGGATGTCATTGTCAATGTGTATAGATAAGTTAAAAGCTCCTAAGTTAAGAAGAGAGAAGATTAATGAGGCAGCAATATGTACAGAAGGATGAGCTGCAGGGAGAGTAAAGGATGCAGTAGCCTTAGGGATGATTCCATGCAGTGAGATAAGCAATAGAAGTTTTTGATACATTGTGTTTTTTATATTAGGCAAAAACTTAAAAAAAATGTTATTTAATGGGTTTGTAATCACCTGGTATTTGATGTTGTTCAATGTTTTTCAACTGTTTGTTAACTGTTTAGAAAGAAGACTTGATTTTAACCACACTTAATCTATATATATATATATATATATATATATATATATATATATATATATAATTGTGAGTGGCCCTCAAGGGAATTTCAAGTGTGTATGAATCACCAACAGGTCATTTTATTCCAATGTTTCAATCTCCGACCGGAGATTTCTTCAAGGACAACAAAAAATGTAACTCAAATAACAAATTTATAGCTACTCACAGATGTGCCAAACAACTGCTGATGCTGGGCGGGGATGACTTCACAATGTCGTGTCTCCGGTGACAGACAGTGACTCTCTCACACACCTCCCAGCAACTACAGTGACAGTTACCCTACACCAATTAAAACATAGCCTAGCATATGAAATTTGTAAAACATTCAAAACAAAAGAACATCACAAGAATATTTTAACACATACCAATATAGGACTATTTTGAAATAATTGAATTCGTTTTTCAGAAGTGATAGCAGCAGAAAATGAAAAAAGTATACAGATGCCACCTAGGTTAATTGCCAGGGATGGCAAACCGACCTTATAAAATGTAAATATGTGCCAGTGTAATCATATAGTTTATGCTAATATCTACAGGTGTAACTTTTCGATCAGCAAACAGGTAATCTTGTCAACACGGACTAGTTATGTAACCCATGGAGTTAGAACACCCCACATAATAATACCAAAAGGGAAACAATGTATCAATGAGGTAAATTGTAATCTCACAGCCATTATTAGAGTAATAACAAGTAGCAAGCAATCTAGGGACATAAATCCGTCTGTTACTATAGTAGTTATAGAAAACATGTAAATGATAAATGTTCATTTAATCCTAACGGGCCCACACAGTTCATGCGGTGTATCCACTTGGCCTCCAACTGAAGTACACTAATATTGTTCTCTGTTTCCTCCCCGAGATGGTAAAGGGACATGGTCTATTATTTTATACCATAAGGTGGCCAGAGAGTGTTCATTTTCTTTAAAATGTCTCGTGACTGGTTGGCTGCTCTACTGACCGCTGATAGCTAGCCGAATAGCAGAACGGTGCTGGGCCATCCTTTCATTAAATTGACAGGATGTTTTTCCGATATACATTAGGCCACAAGGGCACCGGATAGCATAAATAACGAAAGTGCTGGTGCAAGTTAAAATGTCTGATTGGTATTTTGTAACCCAAAAGCAACTACTTGAGTAAGAAACCAGGCTGCTACAAGTGCCTGGGAGGCACAACCTGGTTCTATATGGAAATTGGCAGCTTTATCTCACACTCACACTTGGGTTACAAAATATCAGACATATTAAATGCTAGTGGGTAGGGTGGAATGCTAGTCTTCATTATAGCACTCTGCACCTGTCACAACCCGTGCAGTTCTTCTATCCTGCCAGGGGTGTCACTCTCTGCTCTGGTGCTTCTAGCACTCAGGTGGTGCGACAAACTGCTGAGATTAAGCAGTTTGTGTGCTATAGGCACCAGAACAGAGAGCGACACCCCAGGCAGCTGCATGGGATTTAACAGGTGCAGGGTACTAGAATGTCATAGTAAAGCTGTTGGAAAAGGAATTGCATGTAAGAGAAATGTTGGTGGGCAGGGGGTGGCATGTGAGGGAATGCCTTGTAATTTGTCAGATATGAGTGAAAAAAATGGCATACATGTGAGAGAAAGCGCCTTGAAGGGAGATTTTATAGAAAAAAGGTGGTTACGCATTTTTGCTGCAGTCGCGCTAATTACTTTTAAAAATCAGCAATTTTTTAATTATTTTCATCTGTTAAGTTTTAAATGGATGTGTTCCTTTTTCAATACAGACATGGCATACCAACACATCTTGTGATTAGCTGTAAAATTAGCATGGTCATGGATTGAAGTCACTGTCAAGCACATAAAGGTGGAGTGTTTAATTCACACATTTGTGTGATCACTGGAATACTCTTACACACATAGGGGGGAATTCAATTGTTAATTGGGCACCTGATGGTAGGTATTCAATTGTTTGCCGATGTGGCACGACTGCGTGATTTCTGCTTGCAGCCTCCTGAGTGTGGTGATCATCTGGGAAAAGTCTAATGTTTGAGGGCCCAAACTGCTATTAGAGCTCCCTAACCAGTAATTTGAACAGGTTTAGCCACTTTACAATGTTGGGGTCATTCCGTGTCAAATCAACACACTGATTTTACTTCACCAGCTCAGATTAAAACTTGGTATATGGAGAGTATATATGTAGTCTAAGAAAAATAAAAAAATATTATTTAAATATCTCATGTCGTTTCCAAAATATGGCTATGTAAGGTTTTAAAAAATCTTGTCAAAAATGCACAACGAGCATATTTTCAAATCACCAGAGCAGCTTTCCTAATTAAGCTAGAAAGGTGGGAGTGGTGTCATTTTGTTGTGTTTTTTCATGCCCTTTCCTATGATATACAACGCAATAAGCTTTGTGAGGAAAAACTTTCCAAATTCAAACTGAAATTTTTGATCATGATTATCTCAAAAAGTTTAAAAAAATTCTGGAAATAATACTAATGTTAAATGTTTGTCAAAATTTCAGTGGGAGGATAATGGGTTGATAGTTAAAAATAATTTTAAAACAAGGTAGTTATTCAAAAAAGCCGGGTGTATTACAAGTAGTAATAGGTAATAATAGATTTGATGGCTTCATTAGTTTACTTATATAAATTAAGTTGAATAGAAATACTTCACATTGTATTAGTCAGCCAACGATGTTAGCTTGTTTGACAATGCCTCACTGTTTTTTTTAAAGGGTCATCAAGAGACATAACATAAATTCTTCCAGTTGAAGTTATAAGCTCGACTTTGCATATAACATCTATTAGAGGTATCCATAGTATATCAGGCTTCCTTGGATAGAACAATGATGGTGATGGTCCAGCTGGTGGAAGGTCACTTAATTCATCTTAATTCTTGTCCATCACATAAGCCACCATTTCTTGTTATACACAACGGATATATAGACATTTGTGTCAACTGGAGTTTGTCTAGAGATTTTGTAACAAATACTATAGATGATGTTGTAGCCTTAGAAAAGGTTTTCACAGATATTTTTGATGTACTTGCATCAACAGGTATAAAAGCATGATAATTAGTGACCGCACTCAGCTAAAAAAAATTTGGGTCCCAGGGACCCCTCACTTTAAAAAAAATGGGGTCCTGTGCTACTGTTTCTGGGTCCCATTACATATTATGCTTTTCAGCTCTCCATATAGCATCAGCCTGTGAGGTTCTGGTTTTGTTGTGGATCCGGGATGGTATTAGGAGCAGACACTGAAGCAGGTTTAAAGGAAAATGTGGAACTTTTTAATGAGTGGTTTAGTAGACATGAATATGGCAAAGCAAAAGTCCAGAAAGTGCACTTGAAAACTGTAGTGGGGCAATGGGAAAATGTCCAGGTAAAGACAGGCAAGAGACAGTCCAGTATTCCAGGTTGTGAGGTTGAAGTGAAGTGTGAAGTGCAGGCTGAAGAAAATAATATCCAGTGGAATGCAATGGGAGAGGTAATTGGAGGATGCAGGGGAATCCAGTGGGGTTGGAGCAGGTCAGGTGAATCAGGCTTAGGCAGGGAATCCAACAGACAGGCGTACAAGCACAGGAACTCTCTCAGCTCTCGCTGAGAAACACGTTGCACTGGCAATGAAAGGGACCTCTGGACTCTAGAGCTAATAATCAATTGTTGTAGCTATTAACACTGCTAAATGGCTTGTGATTGTTTCAGTTGCGTTTGTATTAGCAAATAATAAGAATAAATATATTTCTTGGTGATGGCTTATTCTATGCGTTTTTTTGTTAATTTTTGATGCAATTTGCACACAACACAAGCGGCCGCAACCATCTGAAGAATATTAACATACAGTGACTGACAACGATCGACTCGATCGCTAGCTGCTATCACTCGTTAGCTAGAGGAGGCGCTTTGTTCATGTATGGGCATCACTTTGGTTGCAATCGCCCGGCCGTGCGATTGTTTTTTTTTCTGATTCTCGATCGTTAGGCGTACGACCGAGCGGCGGCATACGGCGGCAAACGACCGCCTCTTAATGAGGTCCAAAGTCTCAACAGCACTATAGCTCATAACATGCACTAACAGATGCAGGGGTATGCCCCTATAAGAAACAAAGTTCTTAGCGCACAGTAAAGTGATGTGGGGGAAACCCTGAGTCCGACACAAGGCTAGGACCTCAGAATGGAGTAGAGGATAATAACAGGGTTGAGTCTTGTAGCATGACGGAGTCCAGAACAAGGTTAAGCAGTGAGACTCCATGAAGATATGGAGCAGGGTTGAGCCCTGCAATGTATTGAAGGTCCGGAACAGGATTGAGCCCTGCGATGCACTGAAGATCCAGAACAGGGTTGAGACCTGCGATGCACTGAAGGTCTGGAGCAGGGTTGAGCCCTGCGTTGCACTGCAGGTCCGGAGCAGGGTTGGGCCCTGCGATGCACTGAAGATCCGGAACAGGGTTGAGCCCTGTGATGCACTGAAGATCCGGAACAGGGTTGAGCCCTGTGATGCACTGAAGATCCGGAACAGGGTTGAGCCCTGTGATGTACTGAAGTCCAGAGCAGGGTTGAGCCCTGCGGAGTAATGGGGTTCC
This sequence comes from Taudactylus pleione, assembly GCA_031769625.1. Taxonomy (NCBI): domain Eukaryota; kingdom Metazoa; phylum Chordata; class Amphibia; order Anura; family Myobatrachidae; genus Taudactylus; species Taudactylus pleione. Next base: position 10,142,425 of record JAUIMM010000759.1, read on the forward strand.
AGCAAAGGTAGACTATAATGGTGCAGTTGACAACTGTAGCAGAGGTAACCCCAATGTCCATAGGAGTCAATAATAACCAGTAAAGCAAATTGGGTAACATAGAATGAAGTCGTAGCAATGGAGCAGGATAACAACAGAAATGGCAATGCTGAGCTCTGTAGTGCAGCTGGTAACATGTATCAGAACTTAAACCGGAACATGAGCAGGAATGCAGTGAGGTCCACAGCATACAACAGGCACAGCGGGTATCTGGCAGGAGTCCAAGGAAGACCTGAAAGTAATGTTGCACAGACAATGAGGCATGGTTAGTAACAGACTTTATACTAGAGGTCTGTGATCCATGGGAAGTTCAAAACATGTGGCCCAAATGGAATCAGGTTTGGAATAATAGGCAATCAAGGAATCCAACAACCTGATGACACCTAAGAAACATGATCACTTTAACTCTCTGTACACTGCATGTGATGAACGCCAGCAACCAGGTTAGATTCTCCAATGACCACAATGGAACTTTGGCAAGTGTAGTTTATCTTTATGTACCGAAATAGTCAAAGTCCTGACAGGAACTCAGGTACTCGAGGATAGAGACCGTAAACAACCTGGAACGGAATTTGATTTGTGGAAGAATGATAGGAGGCATTATGCGCAAATTCAGCCCAGCGTAGCAAATCAGACAAATTGTCTTGAGATGACGACCTAAAGATTCTTAGGAAAGTCTCAATGTCCTGGTTAACTCCTCTCTGTAGATCCATTGCTTTGCGGATGATAGGCTGTGGAGAAGTTTAGCTTCACTTGCAGAACAGAACACAGAGCTATCCAGAATCTTGCCACAAATCTGATCTGAGACTATTTTGGCAGGAAGTCCGTGAAGACAAAATGAGTTGGACGAACAGATGAGCCAAATCCGAAGCAGTAGGCAGTTTCTTTAGAGGTACATAATGGACCATTTTCAAAAATCGGTCTACCACGACCCAGATGGTGGTGTAACCCTGAGAACTCAGCAAATCTGTTGCAAAGTCCATGGAGAGGTGCGTCCACGGACGTGATGGAATAGGCAGGGGCAACAACTTACCAGCTGGGGCTTGACGCGAAGATTTATGCTGAGCACATGAGGTACACGAAGAGATAAACTCCAATACATCAGTTTTCATCGATGGCCACCAGTAGGCTCTTTTTAAAAGTTCCAGAGTCTTCTGAGTACCAGAATGATCTGCAAAGCATAAGGAGTGAGCCCAGGTGAGAAGCTGCTTCCTTAACTCCGGGGTCACAAAGGTTTTCCCAGTAGGTGGCTGCAATTGTATGGTGGCAAACACCCTTGACTCCAGCATGGGGGTACTGTGTAGAATCTCAGAATTGTTATTACAGGAGAAAGATCTAGACAGAGCACCTGCTTTCTGGTTAAGGGCTCCAGAACGGAAGGTCAGAGTAAACTGGAAGCGAGCAAAGAAAATTGCCCATCAGGCTAGATGAGGACTCACACTGGATATTTTTGAGGAAGAGGAGGTTCCTATGGTCGGTGAAGACAGTGAAAGGAAACTTAGCCCCTTCCAACATGTATCTCCACTCCTTTAGCGCCAACTTTACTGCCAAGAGTTCTTGTTCTCCTATAGCATAGTTCTTCTCAGCAGGAGAAAATTTCTTGGAAAAGAATGAATGGTGGGTGAACTCTGTTGTGTTCATAATGCTGGGACAGGACAGCTCCAACTGCCTCTGATGATGCATCAACCTCCAATAAAAAGGGTCTATCCAGGTCTGGTTGACTTACAACTGGAGCTGTAATAAAAACTTGTTTCAAAAGCTGGAAGGCTGTCTCTGCCTCAGGTGCCCATAGGGCAGGATTAGCGCCTTTACGAGTCAGAGCCGTGATGGGAGCCAACAAAGATGAAAATCCCATTATAAAGCGTCTGTAGTAGTTGGCAAATCCGAGCAGTCTCTGGATGGCTTTCAAAGTTTGAGGTCGAGACCAATCCAGAATCGCCTGAACTTTTTTGGGGTACATTTCTAGACTGGAGCTAGAGATAACGTAACCAAGGAATGGCACACTGGGTACACTAAAGACACATTTCTCCAGTATGCAGTAGAGGTGATTCTTCGTCAGTCGAGATAGCACTTTTATGATGTTCTTCTAGAGAAGACGAGAAAATCAATATATTGTCCAAATATACAACTACTGAGACATATAATAAATCCCCAAAAATTTCAGTAACAAAGCCTTGAAAGACAGCAAGGGCATTGCACAATCCAAAGGGCATCACAAGGTATTCAAAATGTCCATCTCTGGTATTTAAAAGTGGTCTTCCACTCATCACCTGCGCGGATACGAATGTGATTATAGGCCTCTCGTAGATCTAACTTAGAGAATATGACGGATCCTTTGACTGTCGAATAACTCTGTGATTAATGAAAGCGGGTATTGGTTCTTGACCGTTATACCGTTAAGGCCCCGGTAATCTATGCATGGTCTTAACCCACCATCCTTCTTGGCAACGAAAAAGAACCCAGCTCCAGCAGGAGAGGTGGAAGGATGAATTAACCCATTCTCCAAATTCTCCTGGATGTATTCGGACATGGCTTTGGTCTCTGGCAAGGATAGAGGATAGTTGCAACCACGAGGAGGTATCTTGTCAGGCAACAAATCGATTGGACAATCCCATTCCCTATGAGGAGGTAAGACATTTCCTTATTGTTCAGAAAAGATGTCCGTAAACATTTGATACTCCTTGGGAATTGCTGGGGGTATCAATGTTTTCCTCACATTTCGTATCTTGGGAAGACAGGATTTCTGACAGTCAGCTCCCCATGAAAGAATTTGCATTGAGCAACAATCTATCCTGGGATTGTGCTGGCATAACCAGGGTAGCCCTAAAATGATTTCTTGGGAGGCCTCAGGTATCACTAAGAATTTTAGAGACTCAGAATGAAGTGCTCCAATACGGACCAGCACTGGTTGAGTTTCCTTGGTGACAACTCCGTTAGTCAGAAGCCGTCCATCTACAGCGGTCAGGGAAATTGCGTGGTCAAGAGAAGAACAAGGAATCCGTAGTTTGTCAACAAAGCTGGAAGTCATGATGTTTCCGGCTGCTCCAGAATCTAGTAAAGCAGCAACAAAGACAGGTTTTGACTTGAAATCTATGGCTAAGGTTAAAACGAAATCTTTAGAATTTGGGGACGGGCTCATTACTCCTAACTTGATGTCCCCAGAGTCAGTTAGGAACAGGCGTTTCCCGATTTACGGGAACAGGAGGCCACCAGGTGACCCGAGTCTCCACAGTATAGGCAGAGGTTTTTTAATATTCTCTGACATTCCTCTTTGGAGAGATGGGTATGATTCACCTGCATTGGCTCTTCATCTATAGATGGAGGGGATGGACGGGTAGTAGAGGGAGGAGTAAATTACCTTTACCGGTCGTTTCTATGCTTCTCAGCCTGACGTTCTCTGAAGCATAGATCGATCTTATTACAGAGAGAAATCATATCGTCCAGATTAGTAGGAAGCTCATGGGTGACCAGATCATCCTTTAGTCGATCAGAAAGCCCATGCCAAAAGGCTGAGGTGAGGGCTTCCGCATTCCACTTGAGCTCTGATGCTAAAATCTGAAACTGTACGGCTGACAGGATGGGTTCCTTGTTTCAGTGTCATAATACTAGATGAGGCTGATACAGTACATCCAGGATCATCAAAAATCCCTCTGAATGATGTTACAAAGTTGGTATAGTTATCCAGCAAAGAGTCTGAATGCTCCCATAGTGGGGAAGCCCAATCCAAGGCTGAGCTGGACAACAGCGACACGATATAGGCCATTTTAGTTCTTGCAGTCGGAAAATTATCATGCTGTAAGGTGAAGTGTATATCACACTGGTTCAAGAACCTTCGACAGAGGTTGGGGTTACCATCAAATTTACTTGGCATAGGAAGGTGTAACCGGGGAGATGCCCTGTAACCTGTATTTTCAGACACAGAAGCGGGTGTAACTACTGTTATACTAGGGGTGGATAAAGAGGTGTGCAGATTATCCTGCCGTTTAGTCATTTCTTGCAGGAACTGAGCCATTTGGTGCTGCATAGCTTCCAGGTTTTCCAAACGGCCTGCAATGCACTGGAATAAATCCACTCCAGACTCCTGTCCCACGGCCGAGTCCATGGGGCCAGTGCAAACTGTGAGGTTCTGGTTTTGTTGTGGACCCGAGGTGGTATTAGGAGCAGACACTGAAGCAGGTTTAGAGGAAAATGTGGAACTTTTTAATGAGTAGTTTCATAGACATGAATATGGCAAAGCAAAAGTCCAGGTAATATAAAAGTGCACTTGAAAACTAGTGGGGCAATGGGAAAATGTCCAGGTAGTGACAGGCAAGAGACAGTCCAGTATTCCAGGTTGTGAGGTTGAAGTGAAGTGCAGGCTGAAGAAAATATCCAGTGGAATGCAAGTGGAGGCAAGGTGCAGGGTAACAGGAGACTCAGGTACTCAGGCAATGGGAGAGGTAATTGGAGGAGACAGGGGAATCCAGTGGGGTTGGAGCAGGTCAGGTGAAGCAGGCTTAGGCAGTGATTCCAACAGATAGGCGTACGAGCACAGGAACTCTCTCTCAGCTCTCGCTGAGAAATGCGTTGCACTTGAAATGAAAGGAAGCTCTGGACTCCCTTAAATACCCAGTGCCCTGCCGTGACAGGCCAGAGAGAGAGCACGTGACACACCAGGGTTGGGCGACTAGGTCACATGGGCCAGAGGCAAGATGGCAGCGCCCATGCCAGAGCAGAATAGAAGCACCACCAGGCCTAACCAGCCCAGAATGACAACATGCCCACGCAGGACCACGCATAGCCAATGCTCCACGCCAGGCACCAGCGCCACTGCCAGAAGCCCCTCGCCATAGCGTCCTCACAGGTATCACCTGCCGACCGCCATGCCAAGAAACCCTGGTTGTGACACAGCCCACCCCACATGCCCTACACATACACCATGTGAAGTCACACTATTATTTTACAGTACAGGACCAGGGAGATATCATTAATTTAACAAGAAGCCAATCCTAGCGGAGCGCGTCCCCGCATATTTTACCAAATAATGAGCACTGAGGACTCACTTTTTCAGAATGGGTGAGTCCTCAGTGCTCATTGTCTGGTAAAATATGCGCTATAGCGCGTATTTGCGATCACTGATACTGCTGTGTTCCCTGATTAGTTACTGACTGTCTGAAACGATCATTCAAAAATGTTTCAGACTCAATATATTCTTCTTGCATTGTGAACGTCAAATTAATTCCAGGGGTAAATTTACTAAGATTCGAGTTTGGTCCAATTTTTTTAAAAACTTTCTTTGCTTCACCGAAACTCGGGTGAGTTTACACTTTAATAAAACTCACAAATTTACTAAAAAGCGAGTTTAGCTGAAAGTGAGTTTTCCGATGGTGAAGCAGGTCAAGATTTCTCCCCCTATTTGCGAGTTTAGGTGAGATTACTCACCTGAGATTGTAGTGTTTTCTCTCTGCCAAACTCACCCAAACAAGCAACCTGCACATATTAGTGAGATATATGTAACTGCTTGTGTTTTGTACCTGTAAAAAAACTGTTTAAATAAAACATTACGTGAGGTCCCCCCCAAAGCCTAACCAGCCCCAGACTTGTCAGCCTCTCCTGGTACTTAAAATTATGGGGAACAAAACTAGTAGGGTTCCACTGTAATTTAGGTACCAGCACCAGGCTGCAGGGTCAGTCCTGGTTTTAATTATAGGGGGGGAAAATGCGTAGGGGTCCCCCTATATTTAAAACCAACACTGGACCCAAAACGACTGGGGTGTAATGCCACAGCCCGGAAACCCTATTACCGGGTCTCCAGGGCCAAAGCATTCTCACCCAAAGTTGCTTAGGCCAAGCTGGGGATCTCGGGCGAGGTGTGGACTCCACAAAAAAGGGGTCCTCCCTTCGGAAACCCCAGGCCTGGTCTGAAGCTCGGGGCTCTTCCCCCAAACCCCTGGGCTGTGAGTTATGGTGGTAATAAAGTGTTAAATTGAAAGAAAACTAATGTATTTTACAGTGGAACTACAGGAGCCAGCATGCCTGCCCTTTGGCACTTGTGGAACTTCAAGTGCCAGCAGGCGGCTGGCACCCGTACCTCCACTGTAAAATAAATAGTTAAATAAAGACATAATACACACACCTTTAGATAGTACAGCTTTATTACACACATACATCAATCACACATACCTGTACCAGCCGGTCTGTCCACTTCTCCAAGTAGATATCCATGTGGAATGACCTGCAAAAAAGATTGTATACTCCTCCATCCTCGCGCTGGTTTCCGTAGCATCCAGGGGGGTCTTTGCAAAACAAAAAACATACCGAGTACCTGATCCATATACTTACCATTAGCGTTGTATGTGTGTGACCACATACAGCGCTAATCGACTCCCGACTGCAGTGAGAACAGTGAGGAGCCGCCAGCCAATCAGCAGCCGCTAACTGTAGAGTGGCCGCTGATTGGCTCCCACAACTGACAGTTCCCACGTGGGCGAGTCAGCCCACGTGGGAACTGTCAGTTGCCAGAGCAAATCGTCTGCCGCTCTACAATTAGTTGGCCGCTAATTGGCTGGCGGCTCCTGACTATTCTCACTGTTCATTCGGGAGCCGGTTAGCGCTGTATGTGGTCACACACATACAGCGCTAATGTAAGTGGATGGAGCGGGTGATGGTGACTTCCCTGGATGTTGCAGAGACCAGCGCCAGGATGAAGGTGAGTTGTTTTGCAGGTTAAATTCCTTATGGATTCTACATAGGACAAGTGGACAGATCACCTGGCAGCACGTAAGTATGTGTGAATGGGTAGGTGTATGGAAAAAAGTTTTACTAGGCACGGTGTGTGTGGTGTCTTATTTAACTATTTAGTTTACAGTGGGGATATAGGTCCCGGCCTTCTGCTGGCACTTGTAGTTCCACAAGTGCCAAAGGGCAGGCATGCTGGCACCTATAGTTCCACTGTAAAATACAATAGTTTTCTTTCTATTCTTCACTTTATTACCCCAGTACCCACAGTCCAGGAGTGCAGCGAAGAGCCCCTGGCTTCAGACCAAGCCTGGGGTTTCCAGAGAGAGTCCCCTTTTTTGGGTGGTCCCAACCTTCCTTGAAATCACCGGATTGGCCTAAGTGACTTGGGGTGAGAATGCTTTGGCCCTGGAGACCCGGTAATAGGGTTTCCGGGCTGTGGCATTACACCCCGGTCGTTTTGGGTCCGGTGTTGGTTTTAATTATAGGGGGACCCATACGCATTTTTTTCCCTATAATGAAAACCAGGACTGGCCCTGCAGCCTGGTGCTGGTACCTAAATTATGGTGGAACCCTGCTCATTTTGTTCCCCATAATTTTAGGAACCAGGAATCGCTGGCAAGACCAGGGCTGGTTAGGCTTTTGGGGGGGGGGGGGGGGATTAACCATTTTTTTAAATAAAAAAACACTTTATAGTAGGTATACAGGCAGAAACATATAAATCACACTGATCTGTGCATGTTTCAAACTCGCAGCTCAGGAGGTGAGAGTTTGAAACTTCAATTTTACAGTGAGTTTGCTACAATCTCGCGAGATTGGAAACTCTATTCTTAGTAAATTTGCGAGTTGCATCTTTTTCATGTAAAGTACTTCCTAATTTGAGGACATGAGTTTTAACAGTGAAAGGAGTGAACTCACTTCCAAACTCACTTGAGTTTGTTTTTAGTAAATTTGCGAGATGAAAAACATGTCTAAACTCATGTGAGTTTGCAAACTCACACAAACTCGATTCTTAGTAAATTAACCCCCAGATACATATTCTACTGCCCATTCATAAAGTTGGAGAGGTGTGAAGATGAGGTTCTCATATGGACGTTGTAGGCTGGCTCTAGCTGCCAGTCTCTTGACTGAGCCGCCAACTCCATCAAAGGGGACTTTCCCATGCGCTGTGGCCAAAAAATGCCACTGTGCCTCAACATCGAAGTCTAGCTTGTGACAACACAAGTTTGTAAATTTTTTATTATTTTTGTATTGGGCAGCAGACCCATCAGAAATAAAAAAAAATATTTTGTGGAATTTTTTTGAAATTTTGTTTTTAAGAAGTCAATGAGTTTCTTTTGGAAGGTGTAAACAGCGGCAGTGTTCTGCTCTAGGCAGTCAGATATTACAACAAACTTGAAGTGTTCCACCTTTTCCTCTCCCTTGTAATAAACTACAAAGGGGTGTATTGTGACATCTTCGCTAGCCCAAGGTAACTTTTGGTCTTCGTCCTGTACAACACTTTCAAATTTACTTTCAGATTATTGATGAATGATGATTGCGGCTTTGCAATAAAATCAAAATTTAAATAAAAGAAAAAACATAGTGCCTACTCCTGTGTAAAATAATTTTTACTATAAACCCATTCTCCTCTGGCTTTTACATTTTTTAAAATATTTAACATCAGTATAGACTATTTCCAGAAATTTTTTTAACTTTTTTGTTTACGCACTTTTCGAGGTAATCATGATCAAAAATTTCAGTTTGGAAAAATGTTTTCCTCACAGCTATATCACCATTCTAGCTTGTTCATGCATCATTCATTCCGTGAACAAGCCAGAATGGCGAAACGCAAGGGTGTGTCTGGATGCGCAGCATGGGACACCCCAGCATCAAGTCTGTATACCTCTTATGTCCCTGATGTATTAACTATGCACTATTTCATATACTTGTTTATAAAAAATCTGCATTGACATTGTGCATTTTCCCTGATATATCGGGCTAATTTAATAGAGGTAGAGAACTTAAGGTTTTAACTAGGGGTGAGCGGGTTCGGATTTCTGAAATCCGAACCCCCCCGAGCCCCCCCGATCCGAGGCAGATCCGAGTCAGGCTCGACTTTTCCCGCCTGACTCGGATCTGAAATCGAGGCAAAACGTCATCATCCCGCCTTCCGAGTCTCGCGGGTTTTGGAACCTATATAAGGTACCCGCGTCTGCGCCATTTTCTCACTCGGCTGTGGACAGTGAAGAGGGAGGGTGGGAGTTAGGGCTGGCTGGGCTGTGTAGTGTAGTGTAGTGCAGAGTAGTGTTGTGCTGTGCTGCGCTGTGCTGCTGTTGTCCACTACTTCAAAGTCCATAGGGGCTGGCTGTGTTGTGCTGTGCTGCTGTTGTTAATAGGGGCTGTGTCCACTACTTCAAAGTCCATAGGGGCTGGCTGGACTGTGTTGTGCAGTCAGGTCTCCATAGGGGCTGTGTCCACTCCAAAGTCCTGTGCAGTGTCCCAGTCCTAAAGGGGTGCTGTAGTGTTGTCCAGGGGGTGCTCTGTCCATCAGGGTTGCTCCCCCCAAGTGCTAAAAAAATAATATTTTTTGTGTGTTTGTGAATTGTGTGCGCAGTAGCCGCACGTGCATCAACAAAGTAGTGCCAAGCGTGCGCCTGTGTCATAAGTAAAGAGCCGGCTGGCTTGACCGTTAAAGGGTGCTGTAACCCCCAAAGTACACTCCAGTCCAAACCAAAAAAATATATATTTTCTGTGTTTGTGAATTGTGTGCGCAGTAGCCGCACGTGCATCAACAAAGTAGTGCCAAGCGTGCGCCTGTGTCATAAGTAAAGAGCCGGCTGGCTTGACCATTAAAGGGTGCTGTAACCCCCAAAGTACACTCCAGTCCAAACCAAAAGAAAAATTATTTTCTGTGTTTGTGAATTGTGTGCGCAGTAGCCGCACGTGCATCAACAAAGTAGTGCCAAGCGTGCGCCTGTGTCATAAGTAAAGGGCCGGCTGGCTTGACCGTTAAAGGGTGCTGTAACCCCCAAAGTACACTCCAGTCCAAACCAAAAAAAAAATTATTTTCTGTGTTTGTGAATTGTGTGCGCAGTAGCTGCACGTGCATCAACAAAGTAGTGCCAAGCATGCGCCTGTGTCATAAGTAAAGGGCCGGCTGGCTTGACCGTTAAAGGGTGCTGTAACCCCCAAAGTACACTCCAGTCCAAACCAAAAAAAAAATTATTTTCTGTGTTTGTGAATTGTGTGCGCAGTAGCCGCACATGCATCAACAAAGTAGTGCCAAGCGTGCGCCTGTGTCATAAGTAAAGGGCTGGCTGGCTTGACCGTTAAAGGGTGCTGTAACCCCCAAAGTACACTCCAGTCCAAACCAAAAAAAAAAAATATTTTCTGTGTTTGTGAATTGTGTGCACTGTGGCTGCACGTGCATCAACAAAGGAGCAGCGCCAAGCGTGCGCCTGTGTCCCATAAGTAAAGGGCCGGCTGGCTCATTTCTTAAAGGGTGCTGTAACCCACAAAGTGCACTAGTCTCCAACAAAAATAAAAAATTATTTTCTGTGTTTGTGTGCGCCTTAGCCGCACGTATATATCAATATAACATAAATGGAGGACCAAACTTTCTCCGATAAAAATAAAATAGGGAAAGATCAAGAACCACTTCCTCCTAGTGCTGAAGCTGCTGCCACTAGTCATGACATAGACGATAACATGCCATCAACGTCGTCTGCCAAGGCCGATGCCCAATGTCATAGTAGAGGGCACATACAATCCCAAATGACAAAGTTCAGGAAAATGACCTTGAAAAAAACATTTAAATCATCTGAAGAGAAACATAAACTTGCCAATATGCCATTTACGACACGGAGTGGCAATGAATGGCTAAGGTCTTTCCCTATGTTCATGACTAGTGGTTCAGCTTCACATGACGATGGAAGCCCTCCTCCCACTAAAAAAAATCAAACGAGTTAAGCTGGCAAAAGCACAGTGAAGAACTGTGCGTTCTAAGAAGATATCACAAATCCCCAAGGAGAGTCCAAGTGTGGTGGTGGTTGCGATGCCTGACCTTCCCAGCAGTGGACGGGAAGAGGTGGCTCTTTCCACCATTTGCACACCCCCTGCAAGTGCTGAAAGGAGCACCCACAGTCCACTTGCTGATATGCAAATTGAAGATGTCGCTGTTGAAGTACAACAGGATGAGGATACTGGTGTAGCTGGCGCTGAGGCGGAAGTTGGCGAGGAGTATTCTGATGGTGATGTGGTTTGTTTAAATCAGGCTCCGGGGAGACAGTTGTTGTCCATGGGATGAAAAAGCCCATCACGGTCATGCCTGGGCAGAAGACCAAACATTCCACCTAGGAACATCCTCCCTTATACGGCACCTGCAGCGCGTTCATAAAAAGTTACTGTCAAGTTCAGAAACTTTGGCTAAGACCGTAAGCAGTCCAGGGACACCTAAATCCCGTTGTCCTGTTGTATCGAAGCGCCTGCAAACCACACCGTCCACTCCCTCCTCGTCAATTTCCTCCTTAGTCAGGATCGGAAGTAGTCCTGCAGGCCATGTCACTGGCATGACTGACTCTCCTATCCGGGATTCCTCCGGAGGATCCTGCATTGCTACGCCTCCTGCTGCCGCTGCTGCTGTTGCTGGGAGCTGTTCATCATCCCAGAGAGGAAGTAGGAACACCACTACTTTTACTAAACAATTGACCCTCCAACAGTCCTTAGCGAGGAGGATGAAGTACGACAGCAGTCATCCTGAAGCAAAATGTATAACTGAGGCCTTAACTGCTATGTTGGTGTTAGACGTGCGTCCGGTATCCGCCATTAGTGTAGTGGGATTTAGACAATTGATGGAGGTAGTGTGTCCCCGGTTCCAAATCCCGTCTAGATTCCACCTGCATCCTCAAAGCAGCAGCGACAAGCGTGCGTCTGTCTGTTAAAGGGTGGTGTAACCCTCAAAGTGCGCTCCACAAACAATAAAAAAATTCTTCTTTTTTTTTCTGTCTTTGTGAATTGTGTGGGCTTTAGCATCCTCAAAGCAGCAGCGACAAGCGTGCGTCTGTCTGTTAAAGGATTAAATCGGTGACAGCATCCAAGTAGGCATGTCAGACAGTCCGTACATGTACTGGCAGGAAAAACAGGCAATTTGGAAGCCCCTGTACAAACTGGCTCTATTTTACCTGAGTTGCCCCCCTCCAGTGTGTACTCCGAAAGAGTGTTTAGTGCAGCCGGGAACCTTGTCAGCGAAAGGCGTAGGAGGTTGCTTCCACAAAATGTGGAGAAGATGATGTTCATAAAAATGAATTATCAACTCTTCCAGGGAGACCAGCCTCCATAACATACAGAGGGACCTGTGGTGGTGGATTCCAGCGGGGACGAATTAATACTCTGTGAGGATGAGGATGTACACAACACTGAAGAGGGTGAGGAATCGGTGAATGAGGAGGATGAGGACGACATCTTGCCTCCGTAGAGCCAGTTTGTGCAGGGACAGATTAATTGCCAGCTTGTTTTGTGGGGGCCCAAACGAACCAATCATTTCAGCAACAGTCGTTTGGCAGACCCTGGCGCTGAAATGATTGGTTTGTTAAAGTGTGCATGTCCTGTTTATACAACATAAGGGTTGGCGGGAGGGCCCAAGGACAATTCCATCTTGCACCTCTTTTTTTTCTTTGCATTATGTACTGTTTGTGGACTAGTTTTTCAAACTGCCATCCTGTCTGCCACTGCAGTTTCACGCCTAGATGGGCCACGTGTTTGTGCCGCCCACTTGTGTCGCTTAGCATAGTCATCCAGCTACCTTGGTGCAACCTTATGGACATAAAAACACTATTGTGAGGTGTTCAGAATAGACTGGAAATGAGTGGAAATTAAGGTTATTGAGGTTAATAATAGCATAGGAGCAGAAAAACCCACAAATTCTGTGATTTTAGCTGTTTTTATGCTTTTTTTCAAAAAAATACAGATCCAAAACCCAGAACCCAAAACACGGAAGGGTGGTTTTGGCAAAACCAATCCAGATCCAAAACACGAAGAAAGATCCAAAACCAAAACACAAAACACGAAAAGTTGCCGGTGCACACCCCTAGTTTAAAGTCGTTACTGGAACCCGCTAATGCAATCCATTGTGTAATATCCACATTATCTGTGATGAAAACAAACGGCTCCACCAAGTAAATAATGACTTCTGTAAAGTCCTCATATCTTTTGTTTTGGTGCAATGTGGTTGCTTGATTGTTTGTGTGAGTACTTTGAAGGAAGGCTTCAAGTCATAATTAGTGCATGCCAACTCTTTTTATCAAGTTCTTTTTAAAAATCTTCAATATGTACAGTGGGACCCCCACACATAACCAGATCTGGACACATTTTCCTGTACAGCTGAGCTTGCAATCTAATAATAGTCTTGGACAAGTTGTAGGATTTTAATATGACTTTTCCGAATTGCAGCTGGCTCTAGAGAAGAAGTGAGTCAAGACCTGTCTGTGTTAAGGTATAATGTTCTTTGAATTTATACTAGCAAACACACTTTTACATTGCCAAATAATACATCATGTGCTTATGCTTACACACCTAAAAGATTTATTTGTCCAGTCTGTTTGGTGGGATGGAATATCTGGTAATGTATGGGAGCAAATAGAAGTTAGAAATGTGCTCCTAAACACTGGAAAATGGACAAGATTTTCCTTCTCACCAGACAGATATATCTTTAGGTGTATAGTCTTGATGGTGCCTTGAGATTATGATCTGCAAAAGTATCATTATGTATGCTTTGTGTATTTTGTTTTTTAAGGTATTGGAAAAACAACTCTAATACAAAAGACATCTGAAGTGTTAAAATCATCTGGAATCTCAATTGATGGATTCTATACAGAAGAAGTTCGACAAGGAGGCAGAAGAATAGGATTTGATGTTGTTACCATGTCAGGAAAACGTGGAAATTTGGCAAGGATTGGGTATGAAAACTATTTTTTAGTTCACAACGCAAGCTTTCTTTTCATTACAATTACAGAGTTTTGTCTCTAAATTGCAGTTGTACACACTTTATTGTATATATTTTTGAATCCTTCAATTGGCATGATTAAATTTAATATAGAATTCAGCGCCAACTACCCAAGTATTAGCCCTCACCAACACTTCATGAATTAAACTACATCTAACACTGCAGTAGTTTATGCTTTTGGGTGAAAAGTTGTAATTTGTTGTATACAGCAGTGATGCAGTGAGGTCAACGACTGGGGAGGCACACCTGTATAAACACATAGGGCCTGATTCAGACCCACTCGCGAGCGGCTGTCCGCTCGCAAGTGGGTCGATGTTCTGGACTGAGCATGCGCACGACGGAGGGAGCTCCGTCGTGCGCATGCGCCAGACGCGACGAGCGAAGGAAAGTCCTTCGCTCGTTGTGTCTGATCAAAGGGGGCGTGCTGTCGATGTTGATTGACAGCACGCCCCCTTTGGTAGGCGTGCCGGGGGCGTGCCTCCCTGACGGGGGCGTTCCCACGGGAACGCCTCCCGTCAGAAGCCGGCCCACTGACATCACTAGTGATGTCAGTGGGAGTGATTTTGGCTCTGATAGAGCCAAAATCACTCCGGAGCTTGCGGTTGAAAACTTCAACCGCAGGCTCCGGCTCGCAGTTTCGATGGTCGCGATGGTCAAGACCATCGCGGCCATCAAACTGCACGCTCGTATAGCCTGTGGGTGGTGACCCACAGCTATACGAGCGTCCAGGAGGACGCTCCATTTTCATGGAGGCCGGCCCTCATTCAGAGCGTGCGCTCTGCTCAGAGCGTACGGCTCTGAATGAGGGCCATAGTTTTTAGATCAAAACTGGTGCCTGACAGGGTGTATGATGTAATACGTTAAACACAGAAAAAAAGAGAGATTTGCCCTCCAGCACACTGCAGCAAAAACAATACTTAAATCCTACATAATAATAGAGATTTAGAGGTATTGGTTACACATATTTGCAAATATATGAATAAGCGCCAGGCCAATCGTCAAGGCTCCTCTATACTGGAGTCCCTAATATTAAGGGGCTCACGTCCGAGAAGCAAGGCACCCCAAAAAAATTTCCAACCAAGGGCCATCCCCAGGGCATCACACGAAAAAGGGAAAAAGGTGATAGTGAAGTATGTAGAAAAGATGTGTAAAGATAAATCAATAAGTGTTAATGAAATGATAAAGAATTAAAATGACATATATAATGTACAAACAAATAGAGAAGTGATAAAAGTATTCTATGTGAATTAAGTGGTGATGCCATGAGAAAGGCCCAGTCAGAACCCCCCCGGGTGCCCCACTCCCAAACGCTCACCCCAAAATAATTATTGCTACATAATGGTAGCACCCACTCTGGGTCATATATTTACAATTGATGTACTGCATGATAACTGTACATATGTAAGCTGAGAGCTAACTTACCTTGGAGGTACCCCAAAAAACCTCCACATGGCACTATAAGCATCAGCACCTCCTCCTAATGCTGACTGCCTTCATGCCTCTCCAAATTTACAAAGAAAAATGGTAGTTGCTCAGATCAGCTTAATTGCATAACACAGGTGCTTGTAAAGGGCGGGGTTTCCTCTGAACACAGAAAAAAAGAGATTTGCCCTCCAGCACACTGCAGCAAAAACAATACTTAAATCCTACATAATAATAGAGATTTAGAGGTATTGGTTACACATATTTGCAAATATATGAATAAGCGCCAGGCCAATCGCCTTGCTTCTCGGACGTGAGCCCCTTAATATTAGGGACGCCAGTATAGAGGAGCCTTGACGATTGGCCTGGAGCTTATTCATATATTTGCAAATATGTGTAACCAATACCTCTAAATCTCTATTATTATGTAGGATTTAAGTATTGTTTTTGCTGCAGTGTGCTGGAGGGCAAATCTCTCTTTTTTTCTGTGTTCAGAGTAAACCCCGCCCTTTACAAGCACCTGTGTTATGCAATTTAGCAGATCTGAGCAACTACCATTTTTCTTTGTAATACGTTAAATGCTGACCTAAAATATAATACAAACCCTGTCTGTGATCATTGTCTGGTAGCTCTATGTTTTACTGTGATCCTGTGGGAAAGATAAAAGGCCTGATTCAGAGCCGGACGCTATTTGCGGTCGTTCATTCAGAAAAAAGGGGTGGCTATTCAAATGAACCATTCGCTCTTTGCAGTTTGTTCACGCCTCTAGGTCTGAACGAGCGAACAAAACTTGCGGTCGTTTTTTGGATAACTACGCCCCCTGGCCGCTCGCATCCTACGTCATGTCCGCTATTTATTAGATTAATCGAGTACATCGACGAGCGTATGAATTGCTCGCTATTCTTGTGGTTGGTTTTTCCTACCACAATCTTGCGAGCAGTTCTGACTATAAAATAACCCAGTGACGTGGTTAATGATGCTGCTGTATTAATTATGCACACCCATAAAACGCCCATTTTGACCTTTAAGCACGCCTGCGTTCTGATCTCCACTCCCCGTTTTCAAGCACCTTCCCCTGTTACCACCCACATACGCCTCCTCCTGTCACTTAAAATAGCAGGCATTCGCTATTTAGCGAACAAACGATTTTCGGCCGCACTGACTGGTTCGCGCATGCGTATTACGATCCGTATGCATGCGCAGTTGGGCAAACATCGCTTCGGAACGAACGAGCGGCCGCTTACGAGCGGCTCTGAATCAGACCCAAAGTGCCAATATTAATTTTATAGACATTTAAAAAAAAATTGTCTTTCAGACATAATATAGACAACCAAATAAAAAGAAAATTGGTTTTATTTTGAGCAATCCATTTACATAAGAACTGCTTAAGTCCTATATGTGTGTGTGTATATCTCCACAAAATATACCTCCTGTGCTTATAGGTAAAAGTCAGCTGCTCCTCTCTGTGCCCTGTTAGTGAGGGCCTACCAAAATAACATTCACAAATAAACCACTAGAGGGTGCATATACCTTAAAATGGTATTATGTATTTCCTAGCTGATTATTTGATTTTCTGGTAACTGACAACGTTTAAATTGTTCTAGGGGGCATCTAATATCTAAAAGTTACAAACCTGCCCCAACAAACAAGAATACCAATGGTGCTATACCCAAATACAGTAGATAATACCATAGGGCTATAATCCTAATACTACAATTTGAAATATCTTTTCTTAAAATGTATTTGTATAATACACTGCTCACAATACAAATTACATCTCAGTTAGTTGCAGATGTTCCACTCTCATGGTATATAATTTTTCCACCCTTATTCTAGGGTTCAGAGTTTGATTGTTTATCCTTATAGTGGATCTCAGAGCCTCTTTACCCTATGCTTTTTGTCTCATGAGACTTCATCAGGGGTTGTCTCAATTCTCAGTACATTATTGAAATAGGAATATATAATCACTAGGGCTGAGCGGGTTCAGATTTCTGAAATACGAGCCCCCCTGATCCAAGGCCAATCCGAGTCAGGCTCGACTTTTCCCGCCTGACTCGGATCTGAAATCGAGGCAAAACGTCATCATCCCGCCTTCCGGGTCTCGCGGGTTTTGGATCCTATATAAGGTACCCGCATCGGCGCCATTTTCTCACTCGGCTGTGGACAGTGAAGAGGGAGGGTGGGAGTTAGGGCTGGCTGGGCTGTGTAGTGTAGTGCAGTGTAGTGTTGTGCTGTGCTGCTGTTGTCCATAGGGGCTGTGTCCACTCCTTCAAAGTCCATAGGAGCTTGCTGGACTGTGTTGTGCAGTCAGTTGTCCATAGGGGCTGTGTCCACTCCAAAGTCCTGTGCAGTGTCCCAGTCCTAAAGGGTTGCTGTAGTGTTGTCCAGGGGGTGCGCTGTCCATCAGGGGTGCTCCCCCCAAGTGCAAAAAAATATATATTTTTTCTGTGTTTGTGAA
The DNA here is from genome assembly GCA_031769625.1 of Taudactylus pleione. Taxonomy (NCBI): domain Eukaryota; kingdom Metazoa; phylum Chordata; class Amphibia; order Anura; family Myobatrachidae; genus Taudactylus; species Taudactylus pleione. The sequence goes on from JAUIMM010000759.1 coordinate 10,160,043, forward strand.
TTGTGTGCACTGTGGCTGCACGTGCATCAACAAAGGAGCAGCGCCAAGCATGCGCCTGTTTCCCATAAGTAAAAGGCCGGCTGGCTTGTCCGTTAAAGGGTGCTGTAACCCCCAAAGGGCACTCCAAACAAAATAAAAAAAAATATTTTTTTGTGTTTGTGAATTGTTTGCGCAGTAGCCGCACGTGCATCAACAAAGTAGTGCCAAGCGTGCGCCTGTCTCCCATAAATAAAGGGCCGGCTGGATTGACCACTAAAGGGTGCTGTAACCCCCAAAGGGCACTCCAAACAAAATAAAAAATTATTTTCTGTGTTTGTGAATTGTGTGGGCTGTGGCTGCACGTGCATCAACAAAGGAGCAGCGCCAAGCGTGCGCCTGTGTCCCATAAGTAAAGGGCCGGCTGGCTCATTTCTTAAAGGGTGGTGTAACCCACAAAGTGCACTAGTCTCCAACAAAAATAAAAAATTATTTTCTGTGTTTGTGTGCGCCTTAGCCGCACGTATATATCAATATAACATAAATGGTGGACCAAACTTTCTCCGATAAAAATAAAATAGGGAAAGATCAAGAACCACTTCCTCCTAGTGCTGAAGCTGCTGCCACTAGTCATGACATAGACGATAACATGCCATCAACGTCGTCTGCCAAGGCCGATGCCCAATGTCATAGTAGAGGGCACATACAATCCCAAATGACAAAGTTCAGGAAAATGACCTTGAAAAAAACATTTAAATCATCTGAAGAGAAACATAAACTTGCCAATATGCCATTTACGACACGGAGTGGCAATGAATGGCTAAGGTCTTTCCCTATGTTCATGACTAGTGGTTCAGCTTCACATGACGATGGAAGCCCTCCTCCCACTAAAAAAAAATCAAACGAGTTAAGCTGGCAAAAGCACAGCGAAGAACTGTGCGTTCTAAGAAGATATCACAAATCTCCAAGGAGAGTCCAAGTGTGGTGGTGGTTGCGATGCCTGACCTTCCCAGCAGTGGACGGGAAGAGGTGGCTCTTTCCACCATTTGCACGCCCCCTGCAAGTGCTGAAAGGAGCACCCACAGTCCACTTGCTGATATGCAAATTGAAGATGTCACTGTTGAAGTACAACAGGATGAGGATACTGGTGTAGCTGGCGCTGAGGCGGAAGTTGGCGAGGAGTATTCTGATGGTGATGTGGTTTGTTTAAATCAGGCTCCGGGGGAGACAGTTGTTGTCCGTGGGATGAAAAAGCCCGTGATGGGCTTTTTCATCCCACGGACAACAACTGTCATGCCTGGGCAGAAGACCAAACATTCCACCTCTTTGGTCTGGCAATATTTCTATCCAAATCCTCACAACAACTGTCTTGCCATATGTACCATATGTAAAGGTGAAATAAGTAGGGGTAGGGACGTTAACCACCTAGGAACATCCTCCCTTATACGGCACCAGCAGCATGTTCATAAAAAGTTACTGTCAAGTTCAGAAACTTTGGCTAAGACCGTAAGCAATCCAGGGACACCTAAATCCCGTTATCCTGTTGTATCCAAGCACCTGCAAACCACACAGTCAACTCCCTCCTTGTCAATTTCCTCCTTAGTCAGGATCGGAAGTAGTCCTGCAGGCCATGTCACTGGCATGACTGACTCTCCTATCTGGGATTCCTCCGGAGGATCCTGCATTGCTACGCCTCCTGCTGCCGCTGCTGCTGTTGCTGCTGCTGGGAGTCGTTCATCATCCCAGAGAGGAAGTAGGAACACCACTACTTTTACTAAACAATTGACCCTCCAACAGTCCTTAGCGAGGAGGTGGAAGTACGACAGCAGTCATCCTGAAGCAAAACGTATAACTGAGGCCTTGACTGCTATGTTGGTATTAGACGTGCGTCCGGTATCCGCCATTAGTGCAGTGGGATTTAGACAATTGATGGATTTAGTGTGTCCCCGGTTCCAAATCCCGTCTAGATTCCACTTCACTAGGCAGGCGATACCGAGACTGTACAGAAACGTCAGAAAAAGTGTCCTCAGTCTCCTGAAAAATGCCGTTGTACCCAATGTCCACTTAACCACGACATGTGGACAAGTGGAACAGGGCAGACTAAGGACTATATGACTGTGACAGCCCACTGGGTAGATGTATCACCTTACGCAGCAACAGCAGCAGCGTCACCAGTAGCAGCATCTCAGAAATGCCAGCTCGTTCCAAGGCAGGCTACGCTGTGTATTACCGGTTTCAGTAAGAGGCACACCGCCGACAACCTCTTAGAGAAACGGAGGGAAATCATTGCCCAGTGGCTTACCCCACTTAGACTCCTGGGGATTTGTGATATCTGACAACGCCACCAATATTGTGCGGGCATTACATCTGGGCAAATTCCAGCACGTCCCATGTTTTGCTCACACAATAAACTTGGTGGTGCAGAATTTTCTGAAAAACGACAGGGGCGTGCAGGAGATGCTTTGGGTGGCCCGAAAAATTTCTGGCCACTTTCGCCATTCAGCGACTGCGTGCCGAAGACTGGAGCGCCAGCTAACACTCTTGAACCTACCCCGCCATCACTTGAAGCAAGAGGTTGTGACGCGGTGGAACTCAACCCTCTATATGCTTCAGAGGATGGAGGAGCAGCAAAAGGCCATTCAAGCCTATTCATCCACCTATGACATAGGCAAAGGAGGGGGTATGCACCTGACTCAAGCGCAGTGGAGAATGATTTCCGTGTTGTGCAAGGTTCTCCAGCCCTTCGAACTTGCCACACGTGAAGTCAGTTCAGACACTGCCAGCTTGAGTCAGGTCATTCCCCTCATCAGGCTTTTGCAGAAGCAGCTGGAGAAAGTGAAGGAGGAGCTAAGACGGAGCGATTCCGCTCGGCATGTGGGACTTGTGGATGAAGCCCTTCATTCGCTTTGCCAGGATTCCAGAGTAGTGGTCAATCTGTTGAAATCAGACCACTACATTTTGGCCACCGTGCTCGATCCTAGGTTTAAAGCCTATGTGGTGTCTCTCTTTCCGGCCGACACAAGCCTGCAGAGGTGCAAAGACCTGCTGGTGAAAACACTGTCAGCTGAAGCGGAACGTGACACGTCAACAGCTCCTTCTTCATTTTCTCCCGCAACTGGGGCTGCCAGGAAAAAACTTAGGTATCCTAAGCAACCCGCTGGCGGTGATGCAGGGAAGGCAGGACTAAGTTTGGACATCTGGTCCGGACTGAAGGACCTGGCAACAATTTCTGACATGTCTACTGTCACTACATATGATACTGTCACCATTGACAGAATGGTGTAGAATTACATCGGTTACAGCATCCAAGTAGGCATGTCAGACAGTCCGTACCTGTACTCGCAGGAAAAAGAGGCAATTTGGAGGCCCCTGTACAAACTGGCTCTATTTTACCTGAGTTGCCCCCCCTCCAGTGTGTACTCCGAAAGAGTGTTTAGTGCAGCCGGGAACCTTGTCAGCGAAAGGCGTAGGAGGTTGCTTCCACAAAATGTGGAGAAGATGATGTTCATAAAAATGAATTATCAACTCTTCCAGGGAGACCAGCCTCCAGAACGTACAGAGAGACCTGCGGTGGTGGATTCCAGCGGGGACGAGTTAATACTTTGTGAGGATGAGGATGTACACAACACTGAAGAGGGTGAGGAATCGGTGGATGAGGAGGATGAGGATGACATCTTGCCTCCATAGAGCCAGTTTGTGCAGGGACAGATTAATTGCCAGCTTGTTTTGTGGGGGCCCAAACGAACCAATCATTTCAGCCACAGTCGTGTGGCAGACCCTGGCGCTGAAATGATTGGTTTGTTAAAGTGTGCATGTCCTGTTTATACAACATAAGGGTTGGTGGTAGGGCCCAAGGACAATTCCATCTTGCACCTCTGTTTTTTTTCTTTGCATTATGTACAGTTAGGGGCCTAGTTTTTCAAACTGCCATCCTGTCTGCCACTGCAGTGCCACTCCTAGATGGGCCACGTGTTTGTGCCGCCCACTCGTATCGATTAGCATAGTCATCCAGCTACCTCGGTGCAACCTTTTGGACATAAAAACACTATTGTGAGGTGTGAGGTGTTCAGAATAGACTGGAAATGAGTGGAATTAAGGTTATTGAGGTTAATAATAGCATAGGAGCAGAAAAACCCACAATTTCTGGGATTTTAGCTGTTTTTATGCTTTTTAAAAAAAAAAAATACAAATCCAAAACACAAAACCCAGAACCCAAAACACGGAAGGGTGGTTTTGGCAAAACCAATCCAGATCCAAAACACGAAGAAAGATCTAGATCCAAAACCAAAACACAAAACACGAAAAGTGGCCAGTGCACACCCCTAATAATCACCAATGATTTTCCACAGATTGGAGTTTTTTTCAAATTAAAAGTAGCAGAAAAATTCCCACCTCTATATAGATGTGTTTGCAACTTTGAGCCCATTCAATGTAATGACAGAGAAAAGGACCTTACACCTGGTAACTTTGCCACTTACCACTCTTATCCAAGTTGTGACTGTGCAAGCTCTAGGAAAAGTGTTGTAAGCCAAGCCAATATATATACAAATGTGTAAACCGGTAAGCTATAGCATTAAACCCACTGACAGGTAAAGTGAATGACATTAATTATCTCGTTACAATGGTGCTTGTCAATAGCTGGGATATACATACAAGTGAACACTCAGTTGATTTGTGAAAGCAGGAACAATGGTTAGGCATAAGGATCTGAGCAACTTTGACAAGGGCCAAATTGTGGTGGCTAGACAACTTGGTCAGAGGAGGTCTTGTGCGGTGTTCTTGGTATGCAAGGAAGGACAACCAGGTGGACTTGTGACAGTGTCATGGGTGTGCATGGCTCATTGATGCACGTGGACATCAAAGGCTAAGCCATCTAGTCCGATCCCACAGAAGAGATCCTGTAGCACAAATTGCTGAAAAAGTTATTACTGGCTATGATAGAAAGGTGTTAGAACAACAGTACATCACAGCTTGGTGCATATAGGGCTTCACAGACTAATCAGAATGCCCATGCTGTCTCCTGGCTACAACGTGCATGTGGGCATCAGAACTGGACCATGGAGTAATGGAAGGTAGCCTGGTCTGATGAACCATGTTTTCATTTACATCATGTGGACATCCGAGTGCATGTGCATCATTTACCTGGGAAAGAGAAGGCACCAGGATGCACTATGGGAAGAAGGCAAGCCAGCGGAGGCGAAGAAGGTATCCTGTGGTATCTGGCACCAATACTTTAGCATAGTCCCCAACAAATCCTGGGGGCAGATTTTGCTGCCTTGTGACAAGATTTTGCAGGGAGGGAGGAAGCAGATCCTTGTGAGCCCCATCAGAGATTCGTGGGCGTCCTTATAGTATTGCGGCACCCATTTCATGCACAGAAGACAGTGCAGGTGCTGAGTGTTAATAAAAACAACAACAAAGCAGCGCTCCAATTAAAAAGTAAAATTACACAATTAAAAATCCAAATGCCTCAGGAGGTCACTGATTATGCCGTTCTCAATAAGCACTGCTGTGTATTGCAATGGTGGACAGTGTTCCTCACTAAGACTCCACAAGTCCCAGACTGGAGAAATAGACCCTTGGGTCTGAAACTGATCAATTTCCCCCCCTTGGTAGTTCCAAAACAGCATCAAAGTGTCCACGCTGCTGCAAAAAGTTAGGTGCCAGTGCCTAACAGGGTGTCACACCAACGCGTTTCCCTTCCGGATTGGCAGCTTTTTCAAGGTGATTGAGTTAATCCCAATAGAGCTTTAAATAGTGCCATACATTCAAGCTAAAATCAATCCAACTGTGTTCAGTGATAAATTATCTAGAAAACATCCCAGTATGGATAAACTTCTATAACCAATCGCTAATATATCCTCAAACAATGTATACCAGGAGGCAAACCCACATCCCCTAAAAATAAAATAAGAAAAGGAAAAGTACTTATTTAACAATGGTTAGTATACTACTTAATTAGGGTCCGTAATCATAATGGTTTCTGTCTCCTGTCAGGTAGCGTCACTATCTCATAAACTGACAAGACGGAACTCAATTACTATTTGGAGCTTCACATCCCCTGTCACTGCACTCCAAGCCTCGATATCGAGGCTACTTACTGACGTGATTCCATATGCTAATCACGTGATGATAGAACACCGACCATGGAGGGATGATCCATCTCCCTTGGCCTGATCGCCAAAGAAACGTAGGGCGTCCTGTATTGGAGAATATCACATGACTCCAAAAAATAGTCACAAGATGTACCCGTGGAACAACGGTCCTGCATACCTCGGAAAGATGTCCTGTCGCCCTTGGCCTAGTAACCCAGGAGACCAATAGCATCCTGTATTGGAACGCATCACATGACTCACTAGTCAGGTGAAGGAAAAGACCAAAAAATTATTAAGGTCTAATATAACTAAATTTGCTCTAAGCCTCATAACGCACCGGGCAACAGGGATAGAGTTATAAAGTAAAGTACATCATTAATACTGTCTAAAGTAGCACGTTCCGGGGGCGTGTCCTGACCGGCAAGCTTAGAGGACGTGCTTCACCTGAGCTCCTGTAGGCTATCTATATTGGGGGGATTTCTCCGGGGTTCCCCACACTGAAACCCGGCACAGGGGCCCATTATTGATGGCTCCCCCTGTCAGCGTCTACCCATAGGCTTTCTGCAAGGTGCGGCCTACCTCTGAGAAGAAGCCGCGGCCTCAATTAGTGGATCTAGCCGGGCATACATCCAGCGGCTGCTGCTGAGCCGCAACTGCTGCTGCCTGCTCCCCACCGGGTAATACCGGCGGCGCTGCCTCCTACCTCCAGGTGCCCTTGGAGGATGGGGAAGGTGACACAGTGAGGCCGGACGACGGAGCCCCAGTCCGGTGATTACACCCGGCCGCCATCTTGAAATATGCTCCCGGCATGGCGCCTCCGCCCCTCCTATACCTGCTGAACCTACCTGTACCTCTGGAGCCTTACCTGATCCCTCCGCTGACAATAGCTGTGTCCTAGGTGGCTGACTGAGACCCGGCTGCTCCTGCGGCCGTGGTGCTGTGGACGCCCGCTCTGCATCCTGTAGCACTGTGGATGTCGGCTGACTGGCTCTCAAAGCCCTCTGCCTGGACCATCGCTGCTGCAGCCATCCTGGGACCAAGTGGTGAGGTTCCTGCTTCCTCTCTCCCTTGTCATCCTGCTTGGAGGGGGTGAGCTGCTTACATATCTCCCTTCTCACTTGCTTCAGCTTGCTGCCACACATATGTGGATCTTGCTCCCCCCTGTGGAAACCTGCTATAACCTCACTTCTGTAAAGGTGATACCAAGCTCCTATCCCTGGTCTAACTCAAATTAACATGTAAAACCAAGGTTGCCAAATCAGGTAGCTCTATGTAGGCGCTCTATGCTAAGCATGCCGTCCCACTAACAGGGGAATGTGACCTCCACCAACCGCTCATCTACCTATTATATTATATACCTATGTAGCTCTTCTCCACATTTGTTCCTGATGGGCAAAAGCAAGAAATATACACAGGAAGGACTCTCGGACGCCAAAGGTCTCTGTCTCTCAACCGAATCTGCGTTCCTACCTCTCTATCTCACATTCTGCAAATTCTCCTGTGACTGTATCTGAGAATATTTCAGCGACTCCACCTGCCATGACCCTCTCTCCTTCGACAGGGGATACCCATACCCAAATGACCCAACTAAGAGGCAAAATCACGGAAATACTTACACGTGTTAGGTCCCTCCCTTCTAAACAAGACATGCAGGCTCTCGAATCACGGATTCAGGGCTCTCTCCAGACCCAGATTTCTTTAGTCCAAGCCGATGCTAAACTGTCACAACCCTGGCTAGTTTTTCTCCCTTTGCCTTGAGACTTACCCCTGTCGGATGTCCCGTGGATCTGAGTGTGTGCTTCAACTGGGAGATCTCTCCTGGTCATGCTGGCTGCGACACTTCTGTGTATGCATTTGGACTGAGCTCTCCTTTCCACATTGATTATTCACCTGGATCCTTTTCTGTCTGTGAACACTGCTAGCCTTGATTGGAATCGCAGGTGTAGGTCTGACTCTCAGTCCTGCAGAGATGATTGCTCTCTCTGCATGTTGTGCCTTCCACCACTGAGTGCTACTACCAGACCACCTGATCGTGTCCACCAATTCCTGCCAGACCCAGAGTGTATACATCCTCCTCTGATAGCATTCTGGGCCTGAACATCTCGTTACTTCCCATGGTGTATAGTTCATGCTACTTCAGAGTACAAGGGTATCCCAGGCTCCTGCTCCTACTGGTTTCTAGATCAGTTCTTCCAGCAACCCTGCTAACAGCAATACCTGGTATATCCAGCAATCCAGCTAACCGCAATACCTGGTATATCCAGCAATCCCGCTAACAGCAATACCTGGTATATCCAGCAATCCTGCTAACCGCAATACCTGGTATATCCAGCAACCCTGCTAATTGCAATACCTGTTATATCCAGAAATCCTGCTGACAGCAGTACCTGGCATGTCCAGAGATCCTGCTGCAGCATGACCTGTGTTCCTGAGCTCCCTGTGTGAAATCTTTTGCTTCCTAGGCCCTACAAGTTCATTCAACAATACTCCAGTGCAAAGCCAGTTCCAAGTTCATTCCTCGCTACTCCAGTCCGGAGGCAGATCCAAGATCCAAGTTATCCATTCCACTCTACTCCAGTCCGGAGTCTGATCCAAGATTAAAGTTACTCATTCCATTCTACTCCAGTCTGGTTTCAGATCCAAGTTACCCATTCCACCCTACTCCAGTCCGGAGTCAGATCCAAGTTACTCATTCCATTCTACTCCAGTCCGGAGTCAGATCCTATATCCAAGTTCCAAGTTAGTCATTCCACTCTACTCCAGTCCGTAGTGAGATCCAAGTTCTAAGTTCATTCCACATTACTCCTGTTTGGAGTCAGTTCCAAGTTCATTCCACATTTCTCCAGTGCGAAGCCAGTTCCAAGTTACAAGTTCATTCCTCACTACTCCAGTCTGGAGTCAGATCCAAGATCCAAGTTACCCATTCCACTCTACTCCAGTCCGGAGTCAGATCCAAGTTCCAAGTTACTCATTCCATTCTACTCCAGTCCGGAGTCAGATCCAAGTTCCAACTTACTCATTCCATTCTACTCCAGTCCGGAGTCAGATCCAAGATCCAAGTTACCCATTCCACTCTACTCCAGTCTGGAGTCAGATCCAAGTTCCAAGTTACTTATTCCATTCTACTCCAGTCCAGAGTCAGATCCAAGTTACCTATTCCACTCTAGTCCAGTCTGAAGTCAGATCCAATATCCAAGTTAGTCATTCCACTCTACTCCAGTCCATAGTCAGATCCAAGTTCCAAGTTCATTCCACATTACTCCAGTCCGGAGTCAGTTCCAAGTTCATTCCACATTACTCCAGTCCTGAGTCAATTCCAAGTTCCAAGTTCAATCCACATTACTCCAGTCCGGAGCCAATTCCAAGCTCTTTCTCCATACAGCTTCCCAGCCACACCAAGTCTACCTACTGATATCTCATCCAGTTTAGCAAGCCTTCCTGCCAGTCCCAGTCCGGTTCCTCCAAGTGTTCCGCTCGTTACCTGTCCCTGTCATTTATCACCAAAGGCAGTTCTCACTGCCATACAATTCTTATGCAAACAAAGTTATTTACATTAGCCATGGTTGACTGGTAAGCCGGTCTCTGCTGAATCCAGTTCAACACCTGAATCAGGTAACGCCGAGATGCCGATTGTGACATATACATCTGGACTCCCATATTGTCACTCTAGAAGAAGAAAGAGACCCTGTCGACGATCAGTTATCTCAACTTCGTGATTTGGTCTCTCAACAATCTTCAGATATGAGGGCCACGCAAACCAGAGTGGACGACCTAGACAATAGGGGTCGCCGGAGCAACATAAGGATCTGGGGGCTTCCAGAAGATGTCTCTCCATCCGAGTTGTTCAATGCTCTCAATTAGATCTTTTGGAAAATCTTAGATCTAGACCCTAATGACACTATCGAGTTTGACCGTGCACATAGAGCTCTCCGCCCCAAAGGGCCTGGCAACTGAACGTCCAAGAGATGTCATTTGTCGGATGCACTATTTCTCACAGAAAGAGGAGATAGTCTGAAAAGTACGCAATTTAGAAGGAGTGGAATTCAATGGAACCAGGTTGCAGATTTTCCAAGACCCCTCCTGGCGAACGCTCCAGCAGCGACGATTGCTAAAACCCTTGACTGATTCCTTGAGAAAACATGACCTTAAATATAGATGGGGCTTCCCGCTCTCTACAGGTCACTCATGTTGGCAAACATTTGTCTCTCCAGTCTCCCGCAGACTTACTAGACTTCTGCTCTGCTTTAGGTCTGGAGAATTGTAACCCTAAATTAGTTTAGCTATTGGGCTATAGTATGTATATTCTGCCTGGTAAAAGTCCCTGCTGTTTAGATATACCCTTTTAACCATAAGGTTTGGACTCTTACAAAATGGCGTCCACCATGTGAATGTAGTGTGCTCCAAGAAAATGGCCACCGGCTGTTTAGAACTATATAGGTGGTCATATATTGGTCTATTGAGCATGAGAGCACGCACTGATAGAGTCGGACGTGATATGTACAGTGGGTGACATTCTAGATAGAAGAGGGGCAATGTGAGACCTCTCTGGAACTCCTGCGATATTTAGGAGTCCCGCACATGCGCCGTAACCACCAAAATGGCGCCGCCTACTGGACATCCGATCCGGCCTTTTTTGGGCATTTTCTAATTATGTAATAGGGTATATAGGTTGGGGAGAAACTCACTCGTATTATCTGCCTGACGAAGTCCAGCTATATGAGCATCAGTGGCGAAATGCGTTGAGGACAGTGTGACCTGCACTTACTGAGTCAGATATCAGATAAGCCTTTTGAAATAGTTTATAATGTAATTGTTTTTTGTATATGTTTATGTGAGTGTAATAAATTTTGTGTAGTATTACACTATGCGAGTGTCATCTTTCTCCCTATATACTGACTGGGTCCGATGACAATCGGTCACAATCGTTCTACTGATCTATACAAGGGACCAGAAGTGATATCCTTAAAAGACCCCATACCACATGCCTATGTATTAGGACAACACGGTACGCTCAATTTATGTGTGTGCTGCGTGTTACAATTTCTTTAACATTATTACACTATTTGGCGCTTGTTTCTACTTTTTGTATTTTCATAAAACATTGAGGACCATAGAGCAAAGGTCACATCTGGGAAACTTTGAGCAGCCACCTCCAGAACCGGGAATATAGTGTTTTAAAGTGGATTTGTCATATCAGAAACGGATTTCTTGATTGAACACCCTGTTTCGGATAGTGCTGTGATCAGTACCTGTATTGTATATATGTACAGGTTGAGTCTCCCATATCCAAAATGCTTGGGACCAGGGGTATTTTGGATAACAGAATATTCCGTATTTTGGAATATTTGCATATCATAATGAAATATCTTGAGAATGGGACCCAAATATACACACAGAATGCATGCATGTGTTATATACATCTTATACACAGTGTCACGGCTTGGCGTGCGCTTGGACCCGGAGTGGAGTCGGATGAGGAATGAGGACTTGTTTGCGGGTACTTGAAGGCAGCCGGCCTTAGGGGAGTATGACTCATGAAGCAGTGGCACGCGACGGGATCAGAACCAGGCTGCGAGACACTGGCGGAACTTAGAGACCCGGGGTAGGCTGGGTATAGCAGGTAGACGGGATCAGGAGACAGGTAGTAACAGGAGCAAACTGCACCAAGGCTGAGAGGGGAGTCTGCAGAAACACACTGGTACTGACACTTTAAATGAGCAAAGGAGCACAGAGAACTAGCTCACAGCATACGCTGTGATAGACGTTGCACTGGCAACTAAAGAGCCTCTGGACAGCCCTTTAGTACCCTCAGGTAGTGCAGGATTGGTTGCTAGCCTCCCCAGCCCAGACTGAACCTGATTGGCCAGAAACGACATGTGACCCAAATCCAAGATGGCCGCACCCAGTGGTCACAGCATGGAAGCTCTGCCAGTCTCAGCCCCTCTCACCTGCCTCCAGATGGAAGCCCTTGGTCTGCGGAGACTCACAGCACCCAGCGCTATTCTCCAGGAACCTGCACCTCTGCTGGAAACACCATGCCACAGCGCCCAGAGTGGTAAGCGCCGCGATCTCAGCAGCCTGTCACCCCTGGTCGTGACAGTACCCCCTCCTTTAGGAGTGGCCTCTGGACACTTCTTGGGTTTACCAGGATTCTCAGAGTGAAACTTAAGCACTAGGCGAGGAGCGTAGACATCCTCAGCTTTCACCCAGCAACGTTCTTCGGGACCGTAACCTTTCCAATCCAGTAGATATTGATGTTGCCCATAACGAAAACGAGAGTCCAGGACCTGTTTGATCTCGAACTCTACACCCCTCTCAGTCAAGACTTTGGGGAAGCGTGGCAGAGTCTTGCGAAAGCGATTCAGGATGAGAGGTTTCAGCAGGGAAATATGAAAGGAATTTGGTATTTTGAGGTAGGACGGAAGTTTTAATTTATAGGCTACTGGATTGATCACTGACAGCCCTTTAGTACCCTCAGGTAGTGCAGGATTGGTTGCTAGCCTCCCCAGCCCAGACTGAACCTGATTGGCCAGAAACGACATGTGACCCAAATCCAAGATGGCCGCGTCCAGTGGTCACAGCATGGAAGCTCTGCCATTCTCAGCCCCTCTCACCTGCCTCCAGATGGAAGCCCTTGGTCTGCGGAGACTCACAGCACCCAGCGCTATTCTCCAGGAACCTGCACCTCTGCTGGAAACACCATGCCACAGCGCCCGGAGCAGTAAACGCCGCGATCTCAGCAGCCTGTCACCCCTCGTCGTGACACACAGCCTGCAGGTAATTTTATACAATATTTTCAATAATTTTGTGGCTCAAGCAAAGTTTGTGTACATACATGAAATTCATTTATGTTTCATATAAACCTTATACACAGAGCCTGAAGGTAATTTTATACAATATTTTTAATAATTTGTGCCTTAGACAAAGTTTGTGTACATTAAACAATCAAAAATCAAAAGGTTTCATTATCTCAGTCATGCCAAAATAATTACGTATTTCGGAATATTTGGATATGGGAGACTCATCCTGTGTGTGTGTGTGTGTCTGTGTGTATATATATATATATATATATATATATATATATATGTGTGTGTGTGTGTGTATATATATATATATATACATATATATATATTTATGGCATGTAGAGGGGCACTCGCAATTCCACAATTGTAGTAATAGTAAAGTAGCCATACGATGTCTGTATACACAGACACAGGCGGCACTACACGGACTTGGTAAATTGAATCAATAAACTTTTAATGCCAACGTTTCAAGACCAATGAGGCCTTGTCATCAGGGTGTAAAAGTGTAACAACGTAAGGTGCTCACCTTTAATAGAAGTGTGTGTGTGTGTGTATGTTTGTGTGTGTGTGTGTATATATATATATATAAGTCCAAATTCAGCCCGGCACTCCCCTCCAATATCCGCAGACAGCTTGCTATTGGTGCCCTCCACTGGGGTTCGAATCCCCCACAATATAGAAATAAAGAACTGGCGGCACTCAGGAGACTTTTGTAGAAATAGTGCAAAACTTTGTGCTTTTAATCTACATTTCGGGACTTTAAAATCCCTTCTTCTGGATACACAACATAACAAAACAGTGCAAATACAGTGTATAAATAATAACACTCACCCTTTCAGATGCCCTGCTCAATCTGCATCGCAGCCCGGAGTCCAGGGAACCCACTTCCGGTTTCGGGAGCTCTGTCCACCGGAAATGATGTCACCCTGCCAGGACAGCGACCGAGGAGAGCCTGGCAAAAACCATAAAGTGACAAACCATTAAAAAACATTAAAAAACGTTAGAAAACACCTAGGCATTCATATTGTGATTATATTGAGTCACCAAAAGGTGATCAATTACCATTACCATGTGTATTGAATATAAAAATGTGTTCGTTTAAAAAAACCAAGATAATGTTGATATAAATTGTGCAATGGCACCATCTAGTGACCAAGAGTGAAAATGACATGTATAAAACATAAAAAATCAATGATATTATGTTGATCATCTGAAAAAATCCCTCCAGACGATTAGTTCATATGATAAAAACATATAAAATATGTGTAATATCCGAATGACACAAAACTTTAAGTGTAATATATAATTAAAGTGCTTAATGTGTAAATGTATAAAACATATCCAAAAATCTATAGTCCTAAAAACATATATCTCATTATGGGCTATGCGACGCTCAGTGAGTAATTCAAAAACTTGATCCTATATCTGTACTACTATAAAATTCAATGAAGAAGTCATTTGCCATAACGACTGAAAAAACCCAATTGGTTATAAAAGCACAATTCATTTACAAGAAGCAATTAAGACCCAATGTTTCGTTAAGTCCCCGTGGAACCAGGGTATCTAACTTATGGATCCATCTGGATTCCAGTTGTAGCAGCCTCCTTGAACGGTCTCCACCCCTAATGGATACTGGTACATGATCCACTATTCTATACCTTAAGGTTGCCATGCCATGTCTCTTGAGGGCAAAGTGGCGAGCTACGGGCTGTTCACTACTGCCACTTAGTAGGGCCGCCCTGATGGCCGATCTGTGTTGTGCCATCCTTTCTTTAAATTGACGCTCCGTCTTACCCACGTAGTATAACCCACATGGGCAAGACAGAGCGTGTTGGTATAACTAGGTCTAATGTGAGTGTCACGTAAAAGTGGTAAATCTTCATCAGTGGAGACTAGTGGCCATAACTGTTTTGCTCTTTTGGTGGTATAATTACTGCCCGTACTGTATTGATTTACCCATGTGATGATATTATCAGTACTCTTTAATGGACTAGGTAGCAGGAGATCATTTCTGTTACGTGCCAATGCCTTACTTTTTGCTATCAGCAAATCCTTCAGAGGGTACCCCCTTTGTAGGAATTTGCTGATCATCTCTTCCAACTGAATGGCTTTCTGATCTTCATCATTATTGACTCTGCACACCCTGATAAATTGTGAATACGGCAATCCTTTTATGGTTGCCATTGGGTGGAAGCTGTCATGCCTAAGAAGCGTATTTCTGGCAGTTGGTTTTGCATATAAAGTGGTGTTAATCCTGCCATCTTCAATTTTAATACTGATATCGAGAAAATGTATCTCTTTTTGACTTTTAGTCATGGTGAATTTAACCGGGCTATTACAATTATTTTGTGTATATATCAATTGATCAAAATCTTCTGCCGTTCCTGTCCAAAAAATAAGAAGATCATCTATATACCTATAATATAGGTGTATATACTTTGTGATCTCTTCCTTATTGAAAAACAGGTCATGCTCAACATCCCACATATAGGTGTTAGCCAGGGATGGGGCTACCGCAGAGCCCATTGCGCAACCTGTAGTCTGGCAGTAAAACTGCCCATTAAACAAAAAATAATTGTGATTTAAAATAAATCGCAAAAGGTTCACAAAAAAATCTAAGTCAGGACCTGTATACAAAGGATTAGCATAAATCAGTCGTCTGACAGCCTGCACCCCCTCTTCTTGAGGTATACATGTGTATAAATTTGACACATCCAGCGTAATCATAGTGGTACCGCTAGGTACCACTCTCATCTCACTGAGTTTTCTCAATAAGGTGCTAGAGTCTTTTAAGTGTGTAAAAGTGCTCTGAATGCATTCCTGTAAAAAACCATCAAGGTACATAGATATAGGCTCACACAGAGAACCCCGTGCCGATATAATCGGCCGCCCCGGGGGTCTCTGTGTGTCCTTGTGAATTTTAGGTATCACATAAAAAACAGGAACTACTGGATACTGCTTAATAAGTTTATCGAAAATGGCATCTGAAATAATTCCTGTCTCAAGTGCTTCTGTCAACATTTTATACAATTTCTGCTTAAATATCAAAGTAGGATCATTGTTCAAATAACGATAAGTTGCCTCATCTGACAATAGTCTATTACATTCAGATTTATAGTCATTGATGTCCCAGACTACAATAGATCCGCCTTTATCTGCGTTGCGTATTATTATGTCCTCTCTTTTTTTGAGTGACATCAAAGCTCTATGTTCATCAATAGTCAAATTATGACGCACAGACTGTTTCTTTTCATTGAGGGATTTGTCAAGCACCCTACCAAATGTTTTTAAAGAGGCATTGGAAGAAATAGGGTCAAACTTAGACCTCTGTCCAATTTTCTTAATATGTCTGGGTATGACATTCTCCTTATCCTTTACAGGATTCTTTCCGAAATTCTCCTTCAATTTTAGTGTTCTCTGTAAACGATAATTGTCCACTTTCCATTGGAATTGATCAGGAATATGTGTTGGTACATATGTTAAACCTTTGCTTAATATTGATATTTCTGCTGGAGATAGACTTTTAGAGGATAAATTAAAAATTAAATCCTGTTGGTTCTGGGTAGTCTGGCTCCTTGCCTTCCTCTCCGACTGCCTGCCCCGCCTCGTGAATTTTCTCCCCGGCCTGATGTGCCACCCCGGGTACTCACCCCTGAAGAGATCTCCTTGGTGGATTTATGGGTGTTACGTGTAGGTTCGTCGGTTTCACTAGCAGATGTGCTTATCTGTCCTGCGACCTCTCTGCGTTTTCTGGAATCAAAATGTCTCACTTTTTTTCTATCCGTCACGCGTGAGATATTGTTAAGCCAAGGGTATACACGAAGATGTTCATAATCCTGTTGGACCTTTTTTTATTTTTCTCTTTTAAATTTGATAAGGTCAGTTTTATAGACCTCCAACTGGTTATTAAGTTTTTCTAACCAATTGGTCTCCTTATCCTCTTTTAATTTATCAAGATTTTCGCTCTTAAATTTTTGCCGTTTATCTTTTGTGGTGTTATATTCCCTAGTTGATTCTTCTATTACCAGGAGTATAAGATCCATTGCACATTTGTTTAAAACCGCAATCCATTTTTTACAAAACGGTATATTGAAACGTCCAATCGTTGGAGTATTGTTAACCCTAAACCCCCTGGGTATCTGTTTATTTCTGTAATAATCCGAAAGCGTTCGGCTATGATATGTAAAGTCCAACTCTCTTTTATGCAACTTATACAATTCTCTATAAATATCCTCATAAGCAGTTTCAGGATTGAAATCAAATACAGGTTCCTTATGCAAAATACTCTCAGCTTCTGCATCTGAGAAGCTGAGGGTGTCATAATGGTCACACTGAAGCATACATATAGCACCGTCCTGGTCATCCACATCATTAGCAGCCATATTATATATAGATTGGACACAATTAAAGTGCTAGTGCTATTGTGCAAAAAAAGTGCCTGTGCTTCAATATGTGCACAAACAAACAGTGCAAAAAATGCTGAGTATAGTCCTGAGAGTGATGATGTTACATACGAGGGTGCCCTGGCTTGTTACCACAGCCAATTAAGATAGCTCCGGGGACAATATGCAAGTCCAAATTCAGCCCGGCACTCCCCTCCAATATCCGCAGACAGCTTGCTCCTGGTGCCCTCCACTGGGGTACGAATCCCCCACAATATAAAAATAAAGAACTGGCGGCACTCGGGAGACTTTTGTAGAAATAGTGCAAAACTTTGTGCTTTTAATCTACGTTTCGGGACTTTAAAATCCCTTCTTCAGGATACACAACATAACAAAACAGTGCAAATACAGTGTATAAATAATAACACTCACCCTTTCAGATGCCCTGCTCACTCTGCATCGCAGCCCGGAGTCCAGGGAACCCACTTTCGGTTTCGGGAGCTCTGTCCACCGGAAATGATGTCACCCTGCCAGGACAGCGACCGAGGAGAGCCTGGCAAAAACCATAAAGTGACAAACCATTAAAAAACATTAAAAAACGTTACAAAACACCTAGGCATTCATATTGTGATTATGTTGAGTCACCAAAAGGTGATCAATTACCATTACCATGTGTATTGAATATAAAAATGTGTTCGTTTAAAAAAACCAAGGTAATGTTGATATAAATTGTGCAATGGCACCATCTAGTGACCAAGAGTGAAAATGACATGTATAAAACATAAAAAATCAATGATATTATGTTGATCATCTGAAAAAATCCCTCCAGACGATTAGTTTATATGATAAAAACATATTTTATATGTTTTTATCATATAAACTAATCGTCTGGAGGGGTTCTTCAGATGATCAACATAATATCATTGATTTTTTATTTTATACATGTCATTTTCACTCTTGGTCACTAGATGGTGCCATTGCACAATTTATATCAACATTACCTTGGTTTTTTTAAACGAACACATTTTTATATTCAATACACATGGTAATGGTAATTGATCACCTTTTGGTGACTCAACATAATCACAATATGAATGCCTAGGTGTTTTCTAACGTTTTTTAATGTTTTTTAATGGTTTGTCACTTTATGGTTTTTGCCAGGCTCTCCTCGGTCGCTGTCCTGGCAGGGTGACATCATTTCCGGTGGACAGAGCTCCCGAAACCGGAAGTGGGTTCCCTGGACTCCGGGCTGCGATGCAGAGTGAGCAGGGCATCTGAAAGGGTGAGTGTTATTATTTATATACTGTATTTGCACTGTTTTGTTATGTTGTGTATCCAGAAGAAGGGATTTTAAAGTCCCGAAACGTAGATTAAAAGCACAAAGTTTTGCACTATTTCTACAAAAGTCTCCTGAGTGCCGCCAGTTCTTTATTTCTATATTGTGGGGGATTCGTACCCCAGTGGAGGGCACCAGGAGCAAGCTGTCTGCGGATATTGGAGGGGAGTGCCGGGCTGAATTTGGACTTGCATATTGTCTCCGGAGCTATCTTAATTGGCTGTGGTAACAAGCCAGGGCACCCTCGTATGTAACATCATCACTCTCAGGACTATACTCAGCATTTTTTGCACTGTTTGTTTTTGCACATATTGAAGCACAGGCACTTTTTTTGCACAATAGCACTAGCACTTTAATTGTGTCCAATCTATATATAATATGGCTGCTAATGATGTGGATGGCCAGGACGGTGCTATATGTATGCTTCAGTGTGACCATTATGACACCCTCAGCTTCTCAGATGCAGAAGCTGAGAGTATTTTGCACAAGGAACCTGTATTTGATTTCAATCCTGAAACTGCTTATGAGGATATTTATAGAGAATTTTATAAGTTGCATAAAAGAGAGTTGGACTTTACATATCATAGCCGAACGCTTTCGGATTATTACAGAAATAAACATACCCAGGGGGTTTAGGGTTAATAATACTCCAACGATTGGACGTTTCAATATACCGTTTTGTAAAAAATGGATTGCGGTTTTAAACAAATGTGCAATGGATCTTATACTCCTGGTAATAGAAGAATCAACTAGGGAATATAACACCACAAAAGATAAACGGCAAAAATTTGAGAGCGAACATCTTGATAAATTAAAAGAGGATAAGGAGACCAATTGGTTAGAAAAACTTAATAACCAGTTGGAGGTCTATAAAACTGACCTTATCAAATTTAAAAGAGAAAAATAAAAAAAGGTCCAACAGGATTATGAACATCATCGTGTATACCCTTGGCTTAACAATATCTCACGCGTGACGGATAGAAAAAAAGTGAGACATTTTGATTCCAGAAAACGCAGAGAGGTCGCAGGACAGATAAGCACATCTGCTAGTGAAACCGACGAACCTACACGTAACGCCCATAAATCCACCAAGGAGATCCCTTTAGGGGTGAGTACCCGGGGTGGCACATCAGGCCAGGGAGAAAATTCACGAGGCGGGGCAGGCAGTCGGAGAGGAAGGCAAGGAGCCAGACTACCCAGAACCAACAGGATTTAATTTTTAATTTATCCTCTAAAAGTCTATCTCCAGCAGAAATATCAATATTAAGCAAAGGTTTAACATATGTACCAACACATATTCCTGATCAATTCCAATGGAAAGTGGACAATTATCGTTTACAGAGAACACTAAAATTGAAGGAGAATTTCGGAAAGAATCCTGTAAAGGATAAGGAGAATGTCATACCCAGACATATTAAGAAAATTGGACAGAGGTCTAAGTTTGACCCTATTTCTTCCAATGCCTCTTTAAAAACATTTGGTAGGATGCTTGACAAATCCCTCAATGAAAAGAAACAGTCTGTGCGTCATAATTTGACTATTGATGAACATAGAGCTTTGATGTCACTCAAAAAAAGAGAGGACATAATAATACGCAACGCAGATAAAAGCGGATCTATTGTAGTCTGGGACATCAATGACTATAAATCTGAATGTAATAGACTATTGTCAGATGAGGCAACTTATCGTCATTTGAACAATGATCCTACTTTGATATTTAAGCAGAAATTGTATAAAATGTTGACAGAAGCACTTGAGACAGGAATTATTTCAGATGCCATTTTCGATAAACTTATTAAGCAGTATCCAGTAGTTCCTGTTTTTTATGTGATACCTAAAATTCACAAGGACACACAGAGACCCCCGGGGCGGCCGATTATATCGGCACGGGGTTCTCTGTGTGAGCCTATATCTATGTACCTTGATGGTTTTTTACAGGAATGCATTCAGAGCACTTTTACACACTTAAAAGACTCTAGCACCTTATTGAGAAAACTCAGTGAGATGAGAGTGGTACCTAGCGGTACCACTATGATTACGCTGGATGTGTCAAATTTATACACATGTATACCTCAAGAAGAGGGGGTGCAGGCTGTCAGACGACTGATTTATGCTAATCCTTTGTATACAGGTCCTGACTTAGATTTTTTTGTGAACCTTTTGCGATTTATTTTAAATCACAATTATTTTTTGTTTAATGGGCAGTTTTACTGCCAGACTACAGGTTGCGCAATGGGCTCTGCGGTAGCCCCATCCCTGGCTAACACCTACATGTGGGATGTTGAGCGTGACCTGTTTTTCAATAAGGAAGAGATCACAAAGTATATACACCTATATTATAGGTATATAGATGATCTTCTTATTTTTTGGACAGGAACGGCAGAAGATTTTGATCAATTGATATATACACAAAATAATTGTAATAGCCCGGTTAAATTCACCATGACTAAAAGTCAAAAAGAGATACATTTTCTCGATATCAGTATTAAAATTGAAGATGGCAGGATTAACACCACTTTATATGCAAAACCAACTGCCAGAAATACGCTTCTTAGGCATGACAGCTTCCACCCAATGGCAACCATAAAAGGATTGCCGTATTCACAATTTATCAGGGTGTGCAGAGTCAATAATGATGAAGATCAGAAAGCCATTCAGTTGGAAGAGATGATCAGCAAATTCCTACAAAGGGGGTACCCTCTGAAGGATTTGCTGATAGCAAAAAGTAAGGCATTGGCATGTAACAGAAATGATCTCCTGCTACCTAGTCCATTAAAGAGTACTGATAATATCATCACATGGGTAAATCAATACAGTACGGGCAGTAATTATACCACCAAAAGAGCAAAACAGTTATGGCCACTAGTCTCCACTGATGAAGATTTACCACTTTTACGTGACACTCGCATTAGACCTAGTTATACCAACACGCTCTGTCTTGCCCATGTGGGTTATACTACGTGGGTAAGACGGAGCGTCAATTTAAAGAAAGGATGGCACAACACAGATCGGCCATCAGGGCGGCCCTACTAAGTGGCAGTAGTGAACAGCCCGTAGCTCGCCACTTTGCCCTCAAGAGACATGGCATGGCAACCTTAAGGTATAGAATAGTGGATCATGTACCAGTATCCATTAGGGGTGGAGACCGTTCAAGGAGGCTGCTACAACTGGAATCCAGATGGATCCATAAGTTAGATACCCTGGTTCCACGGGGACTTAACGAAACATTGGGTCTTAATTGCTTCTTGTAAATGAATTGTGCTTTTATAACCAATTGGGTTTTTTCAGTCGTTATGGCAAATGACTTCTTCATTGAATTTTATAGTAGTACAGATATAGGATCAAGTTTTTGAATTACTCACTGAGCGTCGCATAGCCCATAATGAGATATATGTTTTTAGGACTATAGATTTTTGGATATGTTTTATACATTTACACATTAAGCATTTTAATTATATATTACACTTAAAGTTTTGTGTCATTCGGACATTACACATATTTTATATGTTTTTATCATATAAACTAATCGTCTGGAGGGATTTTTTCAGATGATCAACATAATATCATTGATTTTTTATGTTTTATACATGTCATTTTCACTCTTGGTCACTAGATGGTGCCATTGCACAATTTATATCAACATTATCTTGGTTTTTTTAAACGAACACATTTTTATATTCAATACACATGGTAATGGTAATTGATCACCTTTTGGTGACTCAACATAATCACAATATGAATGCCTAGGTGTTTTCTAACGTTTTTTAATGTTTTTTAATGGTTTGTCACTTTATGGTTTTTGCCAGGCTCTCCTCGGTCGCTGTCCTGGCAGGGTGACATCATTTCCGGTGGACAGAGCTCCCGAAACCGGAAGTGGGTTCCCTGGACTCCGGGCTGCGATGCAGAGTGAGCAGGGCATCTGAAAGGGTGAGTGTTATTATTTATACACTGTATTTGCACTGTTTTGTTATGTTGTGTATCCTGAAGAAGGGATTTTAAAGTCCCGAAATGTAGATTAAAAGCACAAAGTTTTGCACTATTTCTACAAAAGTCTCCTGAGTGCCGCCAGTTCTTTATTTATATATATATATATATATATATATAATTAATAAAATTCTGTAACCGGACCAGATTAGGAGTCACTCTCCTGGGGTAGATGGACTCCCTCCTCTCACACACGGCAGCTGGGAAAATAGTACACCAGTCTGGGGTCTCGTACTAGCTGGTCGGTACCAGTCTTTATTGTTTAACAGCAAAAAAGGAAAACATAAAGGTAAATAGCTAACTAGACAAGAGGTTCCCTATCTAAAGAAATAGTAGGAATTACAACGGTTTCTATATGTGCCTCCCACTTTTTAAGGGGCCAAAAGTAATGGGACTATCAACTCAAAAGCTATTTCATGTACAGGTGTGGGCTATTCCCTCGTTATTTCATTATCAATTAAGCAGGTAAAAGGTCTGGAGTTGATTCTAGGTGTGACATTTGCATTTGGAATCAGTCGCTCTCTACTCTCAATATGAGATCCAAAGAGCTGTCACTATCAGTGAAGCAAGCCATCATTAGGCTGAAAAATCAAAACAAACCCATCAGAGAGATATCAAAAACATTAGGTGTGGCCAAATCAACTGTTTGGAACATTCTTAAAAAGCGAGAACGCATCGGAGAGCTATATGTGGGAGGCACATATACAAACCGTTGTAATTCCTACACCGTTCACCTGATTTGGATGTAATTACCTTCAAATTAAATCTGAAAGTCTGCAGTTAAAGCACATATTGTTTGTTTCATTTCAAAGCCATTGTGGTGGTGAATAGAGGGCAAAATATGAAAGTTCTGTCAATGTCCCAATATTTATGCACCTGACTGTGTATATATATATTATACACTGTATGTATATATACACTACCGTTCAAAAGTTTGGGGTCACCCATGCAAATTTTGTGTTTTACATGAAAACTGACTTCTATTTATCAATTGAGTTGCAAAATGAATAGAACATATAGTCAAGACATTGGCAAGGTCAGAAATAATGATTTTTATTTGAAATAATAACTTTGCTTTCATCAAAGAACTCTCCTTTTGCAGCAATTACAGCATCGCAGACCTTTGGAATTCTAGCTGTTAATTTGTTGAGGTAATCTGAAGAAATTTCACCCCACACTTCCTGAAGCACCTCCACACAAGTTGGATTGGCTTGATGGGCACTTCTTGCGTACCATACGGTCACGCTGCTCCCACAACAGCTCAATGAGGTTGAGATCTGGTGACTGCATGGGCCATTCCATTACAGACAGCATACCAGCTGCCTGCTTCTTCCCGAAATAGTTCTTGCATAATTTAGAGGTGTGCTTTGGGGCATTGTCCTGTTGGAGGTGGAAATTGGCTCCAATCAAGCGCTGTCCACAGGGTATGGCATTTCATTGCAAAATGGAGTGATTGCCTTCCTTATTTAAAATTCCTTTTACCTTGTACAATTCTCCCACTTTACCAGCACCAAAGCAGCCCCAGACCATCACATCACCTCCACCATGTTTGACAGATGGCATCAGGCACTCTTCCAGCATCTTTTCACTTGTTCTGCATCTCACAAATATTCTTCTGTGTGATCCAAACACCTCAAACTTCGATTCGTCTGTCCATAACACTTTTTTCCAATCTTCCTCTGTCCAATGTCTGTGTTCTTTTGCCCATATTAATCTTTTCCTTTTATTGGCCAGTCTCAGATATGGCTTTTTCTTTGCCACTCTGCCTAGAAGGCCAGCATGCCGGAGTCGCCTCTTCACTGTAGACGTTGACACTGGCGTTTTGTGGGTACCATTTAATGAAGCTGCCAGTTGAGGACTTGTGAGGCATCTATTTCTCAAACGAGAGACTCTAATGTACTTGTATTCCTGCACAACCTTGGCCTCCCAGGTTGTGCAGGAATACAAGTTGTGCAAGTTGTGCAACCTGGGCCTCCCACTTCTCTTTCTACTCTGGTTAGAGGCTGTTTGTGCTGTTCTCTGAAGGGAGTAGTACACACCATTGTAGGAAATTTTCAGTTTCTTGGAAATTTCTCGCATGGAATAGCCTTCATTTCTAAGAACAAGAACAGACTGTCGAGTTTCAAATGAAAGTTCTCTCTTTCTGGCCATTTGGAGAGTATAATCAAAACCACAAATGTGATGCTCCAGAGCTCAAAGGAAGGCAAGTTTTATAGCTTCTCTAACGAGCAAACCCATTTTCAGCTATGCTAACATAATTGTGCAAGGGTTTTCTAATCATCCATTAGTCTTCTAACGCGCTTAGCAAACACAATGTATCATTAGAACACTGGAGTGATGGTTGCTGGAATTGGGCCTCTATACACCTATGTAGATATTCCT